>JAWNPT010000094.1:12562500-15062500 GCA_035047365.1 Drosophila ustulata
CAGACGAGTATAACTACGACTTAGAGCTACTAAAGCTATGAGCCTTCAGATGGGAACTGTTGTCCCCCTTGGCTTGCCCTCACGATGCTACACATAAACACTAAGAAGCTTCTACAGATGCTATCACAAAGCTGGCTCTAATCGATTTCCACGTTCTCCTCGCAATCCTCTGCAGCCGAATGATTGCTCTCCCCGCCGCTCTCGATGCTCATGACATGGACTCCTGTCGGACTGGGGCAGGGACTGCGTTGATTGCGCGCTGGCGACGAGGAGGCCGAGGAGCCGGTCACAAAGCTGGCCGAGTGCTGCGTCTGCTGGCTGGGCGGTGGAATCGGCTGCGGCACCTTCGGATGCGGATAGAAGTAGGGGAAGTGCATCTGGGGCAGCGGCAAGCCGCCATAGGCCAACTGCAGCTGATGGCGGTAGATGTTGAGCAGCGCCGGATCGAGGCCATGAGGATACGCGGCAGCGGCGGCGGCGCCTCCAGGCGTCATGTGCGCATAGGCCGTGGTGCCGTCCTCGCGGACCAAGACCTGGACAGGCACTCGCTTGGTGGCCGAGAGCAGCGCCGCCTCGTGCTGCTGGATCTGCTTGCGCTTCGTCTTGTAGCGCCGGTTCTGGAACCAGATCTTCACCTGCGTCTCGGTCAGACGCAGCGTCTTGGCCATCTCGCTGCGCTCGGGCCCGGACAGATAACGCTGCTGGGCAAAGCGACGCTCCAGCTCGAAGACCTGGGCGTGGCTGAAGGCGGCACGCGAGCGCTTCTTGCGACTCAGCGCCCCTCCGCTCAGGCTGTCGTCGTGGGAGAGCGGCGAGGAGGTGGTGCGACCATAGCCACCCGCAGTGCAGGAGGAGGGCGAGCTGCTCAGCGGCGGCGGCGAATCGCAGTCTGCAAAAGAAACAAAAAGCGAATGCAAAAGTTAGCACAAAGGGAACTTAATGGATTGCGGAAGGAATTTGTTGTCCATTAGCACAACACAATGCGGTCGAGACTTACCGGAGTCGTTGCTGGCGTTGCAGCGTCGCATGTCGAGGGGGCCGCTGGCGGCGGCGGCGGACAGAGCGGCGCCAAAGTAGCCCAGTTTGCGTTGCATGTAGTCCACTGAGGGCAGACTGCCGCCCGAGCTGGAGGACGAGGTTGTGGTGGTGGCCTGGTTGTTGTTATCCATGGCCGCGGCTGCCGCATAATACTGCAAGTAGCTCGATTGCTGGCCGGCATTGCGGCTGCTCTGCTGCTGCGCCAGCTTGTAGATGTTGAGATCGCGACAGCACAGCGGCGGCGACTTGGAGCCAACTCGATCCGGTTGCACACTCTTGCCGGCGATCTCGGCGATCTCACAGTCCAGGTCGACGCTGGACACGCGACGTTGGGCCGCCGTTGCATGCAACGGTTTGCTGCGCGTCAAGATGTCGTTGATGGAAAACGGCGTGGTCAGCGATTTGCTGAGACCAGCTGCGATTGCCGCGCCCGCACTCGCACTCTCCATATTTAACATGTTTCAAACTAATTAATTTTATGATTTATGCAAAACACTTTCACAGTTGCGTCCGTTCTTCGTTCTTTTCAGGTTGCTCACGTCTCAAAGGCTGAGTCACGAATGCGCTCCGACCGTGCGCTCCGTGTGCTCTTTAAATAACTGCGCCGATCCCGGCGTACTCTGCCGCAGACTCAGAATCACTCACGGAGTGCTCTCGCATATGGCACTCAAGTGCCTCGCTTGCTCGCTACTCGGTGCTCTGTACTCTGTGCTGGTGGTGGATTTTGGGCTATTTTTAATAGTGCACTACTGACTGCCTGCTTTTATTTCTCTGAGCCACTTGGCCATGGGCTGGCCTCAGTCTCTGCCTATTGGTCGTCGTCGTTGGCGCTCCAAGAGCGTTTGAGTTGCTCTCAAGTGAGTCGAGCGAGTGCGTAAACATTTCGTCCTAATCGCAGTCTGCAGTTTTGTTTAAACCCAGCGTTATTTTTGGAAGTGTGTGCATCCTGTTTATTGTTTATATATCACACTAACCGTTGGGTAATCGATGTGAGCTGAGATTTCAATTTCCAAAAAAACTAGGTACAGTTTGCAGCATCAAGGCTTTTGTTTAGACTAGAGTTGTGTTGGTTTTCCAAACTGTGCAGAAAAATCGAAACTATCCAAAAAGGCTGTTGTAAGGTAAATATTTGAGTAGAGCATTCAAAATATAAATTATGACAGCAAATCTGAACTAGCAATTGTTTAAAGAATTGGTTACAGCAACTATTTATAAACGTGTATTTAATGGGGTCTATACAATTTAGCTATTAACATGAACTAGATAATTTATCATTTATTCTGTGTATTTAATTTCAATTTAGACTAACCAGTTTAGTACAAAAAATTTACGACTATTGATCTGCTCTCACTGTATTTAGTATTATTTATTTTAATTGAACATATAAATATTCACATTCTGATGTTTTTAAAATCTGGTTTTAATAGTGTGTTTAAATTTAGCTTTGCAGTAACAAATTAAAAATGGCTATCACTTAATTTTTGACAAACACATATTTTTTTTTTTATATTTAATGCTGTGAACATTAACTAATAATTCTGTTCTAGGGTCTTAAATGTTTGCTAAGCATAACAACTAGCAATTCTGAGTGTTTTTAGCGCCAACGTCTGTCATTGGCTGAGCATCTTGTTCACGCTGCTCGCTGATTGGTTGTTTGGCGCTGCTCACCGCAAAATGGCTGCGCGCTCGCCGTTGCGTTCTCTCGCCAGCCTTGCCGGATTGAGTGAGATGCTGAGTGCGCTGCCAGACACGCGCATAAAAACACAAACACATGGCAGCAACAATAGCTGCTGCTGCTGGTTCTCTGCAACACTTCACACCTTCGGGCTATAATCTTTTTATTGCCAATTCAATGACTCTTAATGCCGATGGGCTGCGCCTCACCCTCAACTTTGCCTCGGGGCACAGAAGTCAGCGAGAGAGCCCTTTTGCAACAATGCAGGCAACGCATTAGCATCAGCATAACATATTTAGTTATTTTTTCTCTTTATATTTTGTTTTTTGTTATTGCTGCTCTCACATTGTATTTTTTCTGCGGTCAGAACTGAGTAGCAAAGTAACCAAATTTGAAGTGCGCACAAAGTGATATGATGCGGGGTGGTTTGCATTGCCTGTGTCGACTCGTTATATGCTTTCAATTGAATGCATTTCAATAATACTTGGGTAATTAGAATGATGATGTAATGATGCTTGCCACGCGCTCAATGCCGCACCACAGTCTGTTGCCTTCGACGGCCAATGTTAATTCTATTTTGTTGTGACTGCTGATGCGATTATCCTCAAATAGTTTATGGAGCATTTGCGGCAAACAGGTATTCGATTACAGCGACTTCATCTCGTCCGAATCGAATGATGAATAGACATTTTCAATTAACTAGAACAGTTCCTTGATTCCATCGTTTTGTTTGATTTTCGAGCACTCACCACCCTGATGAGCACTTGCTCATCGTATTCGCTGTGCTGTGCTGTCCTGTCCTGTCGACAATATTGTTTTTGTGTGTGGTAGAGTAGTATTAAATTCGCTTTAATGGTTTATCAAAAACCACTTCAATTGTTTGCTTTGCTTTACGCATTATCATTCATTGCCGCTCTACTCGTATTTGGGGTATTTTGTTGATGGCAATGTTTTGAAATCTGATACCTGGATTTCCCAGTTGGCTTGTGATTGATTCTGGCAAGTGTTTCTCGCCGTGTTTGTGTTTGTTAAGCACTGTTAGTTTACAAAGCTTATCCTTATCGACTTACCAACTTACATTTCTGCATTAAATGTAATACACATAAGTATAAAGAGACGATTAAGGGCGAGTCCTGTCGAGGTCATATAAGAATTCTAATGTTGAGTTTACACCATTTTGTTTAAAAATAAGTATAAGAAATGTTATCTAAGAATCATCCCAATTTCCGCTTTACACTCAACATGAAAATAGAAACCGGAGCATACAAAATTCAAATTACGTTGTGTGTACTGCTTGCTTCCACACTAAACTGCTTGTTAGAGTCCACACGCTGAACCGCTTAGTGTGTGAATGTTTTGCCAACTGCTTGTTCACAGTATAAGAAGCAAGCAGTATACGAGCCGTTATAAGTCAAAAATGTTCTGCTTGCATTATTTTGCTTTACAAATATTTGTGTTGATAAGTAATGTATTAGAAGTACATATTAGAAAAAAAATGTTCTAAAATTGGACAAATTCTATGTAATACTATGAGTATTCTATGTAATACGATACCTATTTGAATATTTCATTTTTTTTCGAAAGAAATTTACATTTTTGTTTCATTTAAAATGGATAACGTAACAGGATCTTGGTATAAGGTTTCTTCAAAAATTTCTAATCTAATTATTGTATTATTACAAATTAATTTTAATTTGTATGAAAAGCATTGGATTTCAGAATAAAATAGTTGGCAAAAACTCACGATTTGTGTAAGCAACGGGAGACTGCAATTTTTATACAACAATACAAATTTATTGAAGGCAAATAACACACTTTAGAATTTTGATTTACTTTTAAAATTGTCGATAGCACAATCATCAAAATTAAAATATTCAAATCAAAATGCAACGTCTTAGTTTCGAGTCAAGCTGAGTAGTGTAATATAATTTTAGAAAAAATACGAGTAAGACACTTTCACGTTTAATAATTCCTTCAGGTGCATGTTTTATTCTGATAACAACCTAACTTTGTTTACAGGTTCTTGAAGTGCAATCGGATATAGTCAGCGGAAGAAGAAGCGATGCATGGATGCAGATCGAAAATCAATGCAACTTTTAGTCAGTCGGAAGAAACGGGATAAACGCCTCAGCGTACAAGTATTTGAAGTGCTTGAAGCTGAGACTTCCACAGGCTATAAATCAAATGCTTTGGAACGACACATCTTCAGTTTCAGAATGCAATTACTCAATTAATTTGAATATAATTGTCACAATTTTCCACTTGAGAAGCCGCACAATGTCGAAAAAAATTGATGGATATAAAACAGAACCAAAACGCGAGAGGAGCAGAGTTGTGAGGCGAACCGAGTGGGGAGAAGAGAGGGGAATGTAAAATGAGCTCGCCATTTTTATGGCCACATCAAATGGAAATGAAAAACAACAAGAATAACAACAAACAAATAGCGGAGAAAACTCAATTGGTTTTTCTTTTTGATAAAATGTCAAAGCCTTTAATTCCAAACCGACGGTTAATGGCGGGGGCAAGGAGCGGGGGGCAGGGGTAGGTTATGAGCAGGCAGCCACTTGACAGAGGCTGGCTGGGATTATAGACAAAGACTGGCATTGACAGCGACTGGCGAACAGCGAAAGTCGAACTATGAGCGACGAGGAGCGAGGAACGAGGAAAATGAATGGAAGCATTACGCAATTGCGGCAAAAGAAAAGAAGAAAAGCGCGGAAATGCAACAGTGAGAATGTTTAGTTGAAATGCGCCAATTGTCGATTGTCAATTGTCATTTGTTGTTGTTTATTTCATGTTGTTAATAAATCTTAATTTGCTTACCCAAATCTCACTTTGGCGGCTTCTCGCGTCGCATTTTTAATTGAGGAAATGCCAAAGGAAAGCGGTGAAAGCATTTCGACACAATCGCGATAGAGAGCGAGAGAGAGAGGAGAGAGTGCGTGGGAGCGAGAGGGAAAGCGCATACAGCTGCATGTCGCGGCTTGTGGCGCCTTTGATCCTTTGACGCAACATGAATTAAACGGCGCTACAAGCCATGCAACGAGGCTGCTCGCTTATCGCCGATCCTGTGTGTGATATATTGGAAGACGACAAATTTTCCAATCCACTTGAACGCGGGGATCTCGACGGTCTAGACGCCGAATGCGGCAACATTGCCGTCGCCGCAACATTGCCGCCGACATTGTAAGACGACACCTTAATGCAACGATCCTTGGTCAGTGTGGTCCATTAGACAAGCATTTAAATGCCACTTGACAAGCCATTTCTCATGCGTCCTGTGGGCGGTGGCAGGCGGTTTGTTTGCCACCAACGCCTCCTCCATTCAGCCAACTAATTATATTCCAGGCTCTCTTGATATCCAGTGATTGGACTTGGCCTCAATAGGTCTTGCAACATAGCATTTCATACTTGCCTTGCTTAAACTCTTATTGTTGAATAAATAAACCGTTTGCATAGTAACAAGAAACAAGGATTTATAAGACCACAATTGCTTTGCCTACTGAAGAGTTCAATTATAAATCACAAATAATAACAGAATAATATCCAAAGCATTTCATCAAAGATGTTTCCTAAAGAATATGGTATCGTAACAATATGAAATAAACGAAATTCCAGATATCTTTATCTTTTTGATTTATTTATAGCCAACTCCTCGTATGTTTCAAAATAACAATTCGTATCACTAAATATAAAATTAAAAATCAAACGTTGTTAATAACATAAAATTATAGCCAACTCTTAAATCCAGTTAATATACTCACCGTATATTATCAACATAGTTGATAAGTTGCCCATTATTATTTTTGTAAGCTCTACTAAAAGTTATGCATACTACCTTACAAAAATTAGATAAATTAAATATTGATTTTCATAAATATTTTTGTTGTGTTAAAATATATACATATATTATTTATTCCATAATTTAGAATTTTTCCATTAAAAATAAACTGTATGCAGTAGCAGTTTTCTGCAATAAAATGTAGGTATTACAATTAATCACTCATATCGCTCCCAAATGAGCACAATAATTCTGTGCTCAGTTGATGCCCTGTGATTGACATTTAACCTATCAAACAGCTACAACTTTGTTGTTGCCTCCCATGCCAAATCCCCCTTGAGGCAGCTAATCAGAAATTCAGGCTGTCAGAAAGTGCTTCGCAACTCCCCCCCAAGATCAGCTGCACTTGCTGCCGGGTTGCGGCCTGTGGCATGTGTTTATGCAGTAATTGATATGCCACTCCAGCAACAGCAGCAGCAACAGCAGCAGCATCAACTTTGGCCCCACACTCCATGAAATATTAGCCCAATGCGCCGCGGGGCTGTCATAAATGTCGAGAGCGCGATCGGGATCGGAATTGAAATGGGAATGGGAATCGGGGTGAGCTGCCCTGCATCTGTATCGTTGGCTGTGCTCTGTATCTGTATCTTTTAGATATAGGAAAACATTTTACAGTTGCATTGCGGCCACTTAAACGTTTCATAAAAGCAACCTTTTGTAATGTCTGCCGCCGCAGACACCAAAACACCACGAATTCGAAATCATATCCCAGTTCCCAGTTCCCGTTCCCCGTTCCCCGTTCCCCTTTCCAGTTCCCCCTGGTGCAACCCTTTGGCGTAGTGTCGGTTGCGAAAAGCGAAAGGAAAACATTTCAGAAAGAAATGAATTCAAAAACGGAAATTGTCTGTGTGTGTGTTTTCTTCATTTATTCATAAAACTGATCGTTTCATTTTGATAAAATTGATTTATGCGGCGATCGACAACAACAATTATACGGCGCAGATGCGGTGCCTAATGGATCACTGCCAGATCTATCTATATATAGTACGAGTATATATCCCCAGCTGCTAGTGAAGCCAACTACAACTCTCTACTATACATCCTTTGTTTGTGCTTAAACTTTATTTATTGTCCAAAAACATATACAAATAATTAGGTATATACAACAAGGTACTAGAGTTAATGAGGCATTGGAGCTGTAATAAATTAGCAAATTCGATTCGACACATCCTTTAGTCCTACTGCAGCTGCTGGGCTGCACTTGGCCACATCATGTGGCTGGGCAGAGGCGGAGGCAATGAGCTGAGTCCAGGCTCGGTCTTGAGCTTCAGCTGCGGATGATGCTTTATGATGCCATCGCCATCGTTGTCGCCCCGCTTCGATTTGTAGCGTCGATTCTGGAACCAGATCTTCACCTGCGTCGCCGACAGATTCAATTTCTGCGCTATGATCTCTCGCTCGGCGCCGGTTAGATACTTCTTGAGACGGAATCGACACTCCAGCTCCAGCACCTGTGCCTGGGAGAAGAGCACACGAGGTTTGCGCTTCACGCGCGGCTTCCTCGATAAGTTGTTGCTGTCGCTGTTGTTGCTGCTGTTCCCGCTGCCATTTTGGCTGCTGTTCTTGCGCAGCTCTGCGCGCGACGAAGTCACCTGGCTCTCCTCTAAAAAAGGGCAAAAGAAAGAGGAATTTCAAAAAGAAATTAATACAATATTCTTAGAATCAATTATAACTACATAATCACATTTGACCAATAACAACTAAGAAAAAATGAATATAACTATTTAAAAAAATATATCAAACAAAACTGTTATAAAATATACAAACAATAAAATATACACTAAGAAGAAATTTAAATTAATTTAGACAGATCTCAAACTCACTTGGAGAATTAAATAAAATAAACTAAACTATAATTACACAGTTGAAATTATGATCGATACTAAGAAGAAATAAATACAATTAAAGAACAATTTTAAACTAATATTCAGAATCAAATAGAGTAAGATATGTTATAATTAAAGCTGAAAAGTAATAATAAATTTACTAGAAAAAGAATTAGATCTTAATAGAAATTAATGCTAATTCGGAATAAGTGAAATTATCAAGAGTTAATACATTTACGTGATATAAAATAAAAACAAAAAAATAAAATATTGCAATTATTAAAAGATTATTAATTCGTCATATTCAAAATCTAGTTAAATAAAATATATTTCAAATGTAAAAAACTTAAGTAAAGAATTGAAATTATATTATAATTTATATAAAATAAAGATTATTCAGTATGCTAGGTAATTAGCATTATACAAAGTTTCAAGTTAAATAATTTATCGACCCCTTGTTGAGAAATTATCGTATGACAAGCTAAAGATGTCAATACAGAATTGTTCGGAAGTAACTTACTTATAATCTACGTTAGTGAAATAATATATATTTTTATACACATGTTTATGATTAAATATTTTTCTAAATATGAAATTTGGATTGATGTCTCAATTAATAATGGATGAAAAAAAGGAAAAACCAATTCCTTTAAAATTTGATTCATATAGCAAGCGAAAGTTTCTCAAAAAGAATAATAGCAACAGATTAAATATTACTAATAAATAAATTAAATAAATAAATAGATTATTAAACTACTTACTTCGCTTGGCGCACTCCACCGCTCGCTGCGGATCGAGCAGTCGCTGTGTGATGCCATTCCCGGCCAGCTTGTGCGCCGAGCCGTGCGCCTCCACCTCCGTGGAGCTGTTCAGGTCGAGGGTGGGCGAGGGCGTGACATAGGGCGTGGGTATATACTCGCTCTTGATGCTGGCGGCAACAGCATTGACATCGATGGGCGGCGGAACTGTGGGCAGCGCGGAGGCGGAGCCGGCGTAGACATCGCCAGGACTGGCAACCGGGCCAGCGGCAGCGTAGTTGTAGTTGTAGCCGGCGGAGGGGGATTGATAGGCATTGGAAGTGCTGCCCGCGTAGAACTGTGAGGCGGATACATTGTAAGCACTCTGATAGCCCTGATGGGCATGAGGATGTGGATGTGGGTGCTGGAACATGTGCGCAGGCATGCCGTAATCCTGATGATAGCCAGCGTACAGCTGATGGTGATGGGCATGGTGATGGCCAGGCGGTGGGGGCAGCAATGGCGACAACGACGACGTGGCCATGGCATCCTCCTCAGGGTCGATTAAATGATTCACCAGTTGCTGTTGCTGCTGCTGCAGTTGCTGTTGCTGTTGATGCTGTTGCTGCTGTTGCTGCTGCTGCTGCTGGAGCTGGAGATGCTGCTGATGCTGGTGATGGTATTCGCCGGCGCCGTAGAGCGACGACGCTGCCGTCGCGCTGAGAAGAGCGAAAAAGTCAAGAGAGGAAATGTTTAGTTGTGGGCCTGCATAGCACATGTTGCATCACAGCAAGAGCTTGGCGAAAATGTCCTGTTCTGTTCCCTGCTTCGATTCTACTTCCTGCTGTCGCGACCCTTGGTGACATCATTTCATGCCTCATCACAATTAACAGACGCCCCAGCGTGGGCGCTGCGCATGTCTAAGGACACACATGCGAATCACATGTGTTGGCCAGGCTCAAGGCTCAGCCCAAAGTCCGGCGCCGCCTGACCACCCGTCCGTTCGTCCGTCCGTCCGCCTGTTCATTTGCCTGCCTAGCTGCCTCGTTGACCTGACCACAGCGCTAAAGGCTGACTTTGTGTTATTCTTATTGTTAACACTTTGTGTCTATGCCTGTGTCTGCATCTTGTCTTTGTCTTGCCTCTTGTACAAATAACGATGATTTGTCAAACGCTACAAACCAAGAGTCCTATTTGCAATTCATGCTCGTATATGTTTTCATAGGATTTCTTCTGCTCGCGCTCTCTCACTGTCTCTTTTAGTCTCGGAAGGTTATGAAAATATTATCTTTTTGTGGAAGAAATTGGTAGAAATTAATTTCCTATGGAGCCTTATTAAAAATAAATAAATATTAAACACACACAGCGTCTGTCTACCAAGAAGTTTGTGGGAAGCTGCTCAGCTACAGGTAGATTGCTGAAAGAGTCTGAATAAACAACTGCTTTCAAAAAGATGCAAAAATTGTATATAATTTAAACTATCTTTTGTGAAAATTAAATCTAAGGAAATCAATTATTTTATTGCAAATTATTTAGATAATTTTATCCGCTTCATTAAATGCATTATTATAAATTGTTTATCTTATCCTGATTATAGTTGAAAATGTCATTGATAAATCTTCCTTATTTCTATACATATTATAAGGCAAATCGATTCTATAAAACCTTATTTTAAGTGTCTAAATAATACTGACATTTTATGAAATAAGTTATGGTTGGAAATTTCCTATACAAATCTTTGTACATTCCATAAAAAGTTTTAGGCAAATTAATTCTATAAAATCTTATTAACTGTCTTAATAAAACTATGTCTATTGTACAAAAAAAATAATGAACAGTTCACTTTGATTTGGAAAAAACTTTCAATATTAACGCAATGAAAGAGTTTAAAAATGGTTCTATGATTTGTTAAATATTATTTAATATAATAATAACTCAATTCCAATTTATATTCGTTACGTATACTTAATATCAACTTCAATAATTTAGCTTGTATTTAACTGCCTCGACTCACCTATCGAGATGTCCATAGCCGCCGTCGTAGGCCTCCGTTTGATTGACCATGTTGAGTATATCCTTGACTGAGAATGGAGTTGTGTTAAGAGCATCCGCATTGGTCATGCTGCCCGGACTAGGTGTTTGATTGTAATCATAGTAGCCGGCGGTTTGTGACTGGTGTTGATGATGTTGCAACATTATTGCTCTTTGGCTTTGGCTTTGGCACAATTCAAAATCACTTGAGCGCTCGAGGAGGCACTTTAAATTAAAATAAATACAACAATTTGCCAAAATGCACTTGAACTACACGTCGAACCGAACGACACTTGACTCCGACTGTGACTGCGACAACAATTACGAGTATTCGGTTGGTTAGTTGGCTCGTCTTGTCTTAAATGGGGGTGCAGATCGAGGGGGCAAGAACACGCACCCCTTGCAACCGTGCGAGTATTTGATTTTCTTTTAGCTCAAACCTTAAGCGATGCGCCGTTCCGCTGCGCACTCGAGCGTGTCCTCAATTTGTCAGCGCGTTTTTCGAACTGACTGAGAACTAAATCTTCTTTGCTGTCGAACCACCCGCACACACACGCACACATATGCAGGCGCACATTCTTATGTGTGTATGTGTGTATTCGTATGCTGCAGGCTATTCAGAAAATGGCCGCCACGCAGCCAATCACAGCAGCGCCAGACCAGCAGCCTCTTCATCTGTGTGCGTGCGTGTGTGGCTTTGTCTTTGTTGTCGCTAACTGTTTGTTCGCAGCCACTTTATGCAGATTTTGTTTGACTTCTTGAGCTTAAGTACGTATTTATGTATGATATTTATTACTGCAAAGTCCTTAAGTTCTTTCCCATCACCATGCACACCAGTATATTGCATGCTAAATAGCGATATTATACCGTTGATCCGATTTCAAGTGGGACTTAAGTGCCAATTTTCGCACACTTGACTTTACTGATGTTTTAAGTAAACAAATCGTCAGCGAAACTTTACAAAAGTGTGCTCTCTTTTCTAATAATTGGGTTACTGATTTAATTTCCTATTATCATTTATTTATTGTAATTGTTGCTTTTATTTTAACAATACAAATATATCATATACAGTATATAAAAAAATTAATATCTAGATAGTTAAAATTCATGCATTTATAATAATAATTATTAAAATTAATATTGGAATCCACAGATTATTTTTTACTTGTGTTCAGAATACCCCCAGTTTGATTAGGATTTGAATTCAAAATGTAATTGGTGCCGCGCGCTTTTTTTGAACTAAACACTGGCAATGATAAATCAGGGTAGCTCCTTGTATCCGATAATATGCAGGCAAATTTGTGTTTGTGATATCGATTTATTATTGTCAAACAACGCTAGTAGGGAGCTAAGTTGATTCTAACGCTAATTAACAACAGCCAATTTTATATAATTTAGTTTATTTTCTTTATTTGCAAATCTTTGTAATTTCTTGCTTGTGAACAATAATATACTAATTGGAAAAAAAATACAAAGCAGTGTGACCATTATTAACAATCTATCGAACATGACTTTGAGGGGATTTCAAAGGTTTATTAGTCAAGGTGTTAGAAAAAGCTGAATATAAAATACTATTTAAGCTATTCGCAATTAAACAAACCCTTTTTAATTATTTCGTCATGCCTAATAAAAAACATCAAATCATACTATTGTGAATGAGGTATATTTCGGTATATTTTGAGGACAGAAATTGTACATTTCAGAATTGCACTGCGGTCACGCTTCACCCAGTATATCGCTGGTATACATTCATATCGTACTCGTTGAAAAGGTCGGACGCAGTCTGCGCGTCACCAGCGCGGAAAAAGTAATTATTTTTATTCTGTGCATAAAATAAGTATTTTATTTGAAAAAATATTTAAGGAGGTAAGTGCTGATCATTCTGTGCTAGTATTACATGAAATGCATTTATATTTTCACGCTTTTATATGCCGAAAATCTTTGCATATTGATTACCCACCAATACATATAAACGCGTGAAAAAATTTCCCAGTTTTTTTTCATAAATTCTTTTTTTGTATGCGTCTGCAATTGTGATGTGATTTGACAGTTGTAAACAAATGTCTTGCCGCAATTAATTTGCATTTGCATTTTCCACTAATTTGTTGCATTTGTCGCCGTTTTCTATTTTGCCTGCAGCACACGCACAACACAACAAGCGCAGATACAGAAAATTCTATTGATTTGTGCGCTCGTCCAAGATGGCGGACGACGAGCAATTCAGTTTGTGCTGGAACAATTTCAACACAAATCTGTCCGCTGGTTTCCACGAGTCGCTATGTCGTGGAGATCTAGTGGACGTCTCTTTGGCCGCGGAAGGGCAAATCGTGAAGGCGCACCGCTTGGTGCTGTCTGTCTGCTCGCCCTTCTTCCGCAAAATGTTTACGCAAATGCCATCGAATGCCCACGCCATTGGTAAGTGTCGAAAAGCATTGCTACTGTGAAATGTTCGTTTTCTTACTTTGCGATGCATTTACAGTGTTTTTAAATAATGTCAGCCATTCGGCGCTGAAGGACCTGATTCAGTTTATGTATTGTGGCGAGGTGAACGTCAAACAGGATGCCCTGCCAGCGTTTATAAGCACAGCGGAGTCCCTGCAGATTAAGGGGCTGACAGACGTGAGTAGAACAAATACATGTATACAAACACACACATAGAGCCCAAGCGAAAAGAGAACAACAACCAAGCGCCTTTCGCGCGCAATACATACAAAACAAATTCCACACACGCACACATGCATCTGTATAAGAGCTGGGCTGACTGTACTGTACCGTCAGCAGCGACAGAGAAGCATCTCGAATCACACGCCAATTGCGTGCGTGTGACAGAGACGACACGAGTGCGCTGGCACTTGCGTATACAGCTGTCGCACTCCCTCGTTCGGCTCGTATATGCGCAGCTGCATTGCGCGCGCTTTGGTGGTTGTTTTGCTTATTCGAATTGGGCTAACAACAACATAAACAATCTACAATATTGTGTTTTTGTTTTTGCTTGCAGAATGATCCCGCGCCGCAACCTCCACAGGAACCCACACCCCCACCACCAGCTGCACCTCATGTACAACAACAAGTCCCAGCCCAGCGTGTACAGCGTCAACAGCCGCGTGCATCAGCGCGCTACAAGATTGAGACCGTTGACGATGTACTGGGCGATGACAAGGGCACCACACAAATTGTCATCCAGACCACAGCCGCACCTCAAGCCACCATTGTACAACAGCAGCAGCAACAACAGCAGCAGACGCAACACATCCAAACGCAACAGCAGTTGCAAACCGGGACAACAACAACAGCCACGCTGGTGTCGACAAACAAACGTACGGCGCAGCGCAGCTCCCTGGTTGGCAGCGGCAATGTGAAGCGATCGAAGACGACCACCGCCAACGTTATTGACCCCCTAGATACGACACCGGACACTGCAACCACGGCTACCACGACACAACAAATGGCTTCCCAACAAATTACCGTGCAGACGACGGTTGTACCCAGCGAGACAAAGGTGCATCAGCAAGTACGTCAACAGGCACAGCAGCAGGCGGCCGCTCAAGAGGAAGCCGAATATATTGATCTCCCCATGGAATTGCCTACGAAATCGGAACCGGACTACAGCGAAGAACATGCCGAAGTGGCTGGCGATGGCGATACAGCCTATGTAGAGGATGATACCTACGGAGACATGCGATACGATGACAGCTACTTTACCGAGAATGAAGATGCCGGCGCACAAACAACTGGTGGAAACACGAGTACCGCCAATGTCACAGCCACCACATCAAAGGCCGTGGTTAAGCAGCAGTCACAGAGCTACAGCGATTCATCGTTTGTCGACGCCGGCGCGGATCAAGGCAACACAGAGGCTCAAGGTTGGTTAAATTCCATTATGCTGATCCAACGGATCGGCTATAATATTAATAGATTAAGCTAATTTAATGAAAACAGAAGGCATTCGACTGCGAATAGCGAGCGGACTTTCAACATATTCAATATTTCATATTAATTGCACTCAAATCTTTCCCATCGCTGCTCGCATTTCGAATTATGCCCGATTTGGTTGTAAAGAGCGCTTAAATCTGTTTCATTCATTTCAAATTCACTGCGATCTCATCGCTTCAAATTCCATTGCAATGCACATTTAAGAGCAGCTTTATCAGCCTATAGCCATTAGTTACAAAAAAAAAAATGCCTATACTCTATTGACTATTCGCTAAAGAGTATTTGGCCGATCGGCGCGCAAAGACAATGTTTATTGTTAATGCCGCCGTTCTCGCGTTAATCACGAATGTTTATTTGTGCAACGGTAAGTAGAGTGTTGAATTCAAATGTGCAACAATGGGAAGCGGCAGACGAACTGATGGCTGACATAAACATCCTAGTGGCTACTGGAGAGACTGAGGAAGGCCATCAACACGAGAGGTACTCTAACGCTGAAGGTAATAGTCTAACACTTGTAGTTTGCATGCCATTTTTATTCTACATTGCAGCTTACAATTTAGCTATGACGAGAAGGATTGAGACTAACTATACCTGTTGTTTTCCAAAAATACTGCAAGACTGTTGCACCTTATATTGAGGACTCCATTTGTCTGTTTGGAAGAGATGTTGCTACGATTTGCTGCAGCAACATAAAAGCTTGCTGACAGCGTTGTCGAGCAACGGCATTGATTGCCGAATCTTAGATCCTTAAACGCCTTGAGCAGGCTAAATCATTTTATTTTAGAATTGTCAGCATCCGTTGAGTATATCAAATGGGAGATATTGAGGAAATGGCTATTGTAGAGATGTCTAGTGGCGTCGATATGAATGTTAGTGTGTATATCAGATATGTAGTGTTTAATATCAATTGATCCTGATGCCATATGCGAGTATTTGTTCTAAATTAACCAGATGAATCGGTTTAGAGCTAGAAACAATGGAAATGTTGACTTGGTATTCACGGATGAGTGCAAAAGCTATTACATCGGGTAATTTCCGCATAATTAGCAGTAGCGATATTGGCCATTTTTCTTTTTATACGGTTGCGTTTGATGCATCTGTACCTGGAAATGGCCAGCTCATCATTGTTATAAACTATAGAAATCTATGTATGACAAAATTTGTGTTTTGTGGCTAGATCACGCTAAGAGGCTTTATGTAGTTTCGTAATGTGGAAGCGACATATCCTTTCCAAGTAGTTGCGTCATTCGTCGCTTGCATTTTTAACGTAAAGATCATCTAACGATTTCCATGTTTAAATAGGCGCCAATCCCGTTCGTGTGTATGTGTGCACAGCAGTTGCAAGAGAAATTCAGGTATTATTATCGTCTATTTTTGTTTAAAAGAGGCCTCGTATTACATTGTCGAATATGCATATTTAAATAAGTTACAATCTGTAAAAATGCTGTAAGATCAGAACTTTCGTAAATAAAATCGCAACAAAAAATAATTCAACTTTTGTGGCGTTGCCAGATTGTTTAATGCGCGGACCATGCAACGCTACATTGCCGCGATGTGGCAACGCTATGCCATTGCTTTGAGAATGGAGGAGCTACATACATATTTTCTTTTATTGGTTCGTTAATTTAGTTTCCATGTTCGCATTTTAATTGTGCCGTGCATTTGTTATTGATGCAACCATAAAGTGTTTAGTGAATTATAGTGTAGTGTTAATTCAAGTGACCACAATATAGTAAATAGCAAAGCGTATGTTTTGAAATTGAATTTGTGTTTGCTGTGATTTCTTGTACATGAAACTGTATTTATGGTAAATACTTCATTCTTGGAGTGGAAAATGCCATCATTATCATCGGGGTTGTTTTCGCGCTTCTTTCTGCTAAATAAAATGTCGAAACCAAATTGTAGTGTTGTTTTATTTGCCGCTAAGCTAAATACTCGTACTATGTTTATCATCTAAGTCGAATTAGTTTGTTGTAGTTGTTTACTCACAATCCTTTTTTGCTTTACGGCTGTGCAGCTGGTTCCATCAAATTCATTCGCAGCCAGAAGAAGAACGCCCAGTTAGTGTACAAGGATTACATCTACAACAAGAAACTCACCCAGGCTAACGGACAGACGACCTGGCGATGCGCCGACGTCCTCAAGCTGCGATGCAAGGCGGTCGTTATCACCAAGAATGGCGAATTTATGGATGCACGTCGTCAGCACAATCATGAGTCGCATGCCGGGCGCATTGGCCAACGACAGCTGTACAATGTGGAGGAAGAGCTCGAGGAGTACATCGAGATATGCACGTCGAATCCAAAGATATCGCAATACCTGAACAGCAGCAACATTAGCATCATGACGGCCAAGGATGGCAAGGAGTGCAAGCTGTTTGTGCCCGCCTCAGAGGCCACCGAAATTGAGATGCAGGCATTGGTGGATGCGGCGGACGACGATACCACCATCATTGAGCAAGTGGTGGAGATGAAGCCCATCCAGCGCTTGAGCCACAAGAAATTTCATTAGACGCTAACAATCTGAACCTAAGCTTAAGTTTAAATTATTCATTCATACCACATACAAAACATGAAAAGCTTTTATTCAATCATTTTACTACATGTATCAATAAATTCAAACCCAAAACAACAATTGCAACTAGACACATTTCAATTATAAGATAAGCTAACCTCCCAAGTGGACAAAACACATATTTAACACTAATCTCAATCCCAAACTCTGTTTTCTTCCACAGATGGCGACCTGCTGTTCATCGAGAGTCCCTGGTCGACACCGTGTCTGGTGTTGAACAACTATATGTACAATTGCCACAGTCGCAAGAACAACAAGGAGTATTGGCGATGCCACAACTATTCCAAAAAGGTGCACGAGCAGCGTTGCCGATCGCGTTGCGTGCTCGAGTTCGGCAAGCTGAAAAACATCACCGGGGGTCTGCACAATCATGCGCCGCATACGGAGAAGATTGAGAAGATTATTCAACGCAATCGTCTGGCGGCAGTGAGCACGGGGCGCGGTGGCAAACTAACTGCACGTGGAGTGCACAGTATTACACATTTCCAGCCGCAAGAGCCAAAGCAGGAGGTGGTCGAGATGGTTCAAACGACAGATGGTCATCATCAGCATCATCATCATCATCATCTGCTGGCCAGCGAAGCGGCCACGTTGCAGCTAACGGAGCACGAGCTGATGCACGCCTCTCTCATGCTCATCCATGACTAAGATCGTAATCCATCTCGTGCTCTGTGTTCCGTGCAATTCGTGCAATTTAGTTTCTAAGTACACACACACAAGTCGAATAAATGGCAAACAAAGCTGAAGTTGTAGATATTTAATGCATATAATGTTTAAATTGCAGCACCACTTGAAATCTTTAGCTAATTTGTAAGTTCATTTCCATTCATCTAATTAACTTTGTTATAAATATTTAATTTCCTTTTGCAGTGCTCATCTACAACTATCGTGGACAGCTGGTCCATGAGGGCCACGTTTACACCTGCCACTCACGGCATGCCTCCAAGTGTGTAGCCTTTTGGCGTTGTGCCTCGTATAAGAAACTGAAATGCAACGCTGCACTGACCACCAGACAGAAGGCAATAGTTTCTCAGCGTGGCAGCCACAACCATGTGCCGTCTACGCCGCTTAAAACGTTTGTGCCTCGCATCTACAAAGACGAAAGCGGCGTCTAGCTTTAATAATAGTAATTATGCTTGCAACCACTTCAACTATCCATAGTGTTAACATGCAGCTCTCTTCTATTTCAGCTGTACATATTCGAAATTAATGGACGGAGACTGAAATAAAACTATTTATAAGAAAATATATTCAATTGCAAAAACTCAACATTTTCGCATTAAATAAATCTTTAAAAAATATCCGTTTTTCTTATGTTAATGCTGACAGCTGATATTGTGATTAGTTTTACTAATTTGCCACATTTGTTTCTTGCAGCATATAGCAGCTTTAGGCCGAGAGTACGAAAGGTTCCCATCCCCTCAATTCTACGTCGTGATCAGCACGCACCAAAGCGACACCTCACCACAATGGACATGTTTGTCACTCAATCCAAATTGGTTCCTCTCCACACGAAGCTGAGTCAAAGTAACCCGGAGAATATAATACGCACCGCGGCCAACAACCACAAGTTTGTTTACGTCGGAGTCCCGCGCATGAAAGGCAAATGCGTGAATTGCCTGAAGAATGGCAAGACAAATCTGGAGCGGCTCACCACCTGCTGTGACTCCTGTCCGGGCAGCAATTGGATGTGTGAGTCTTGCTTCGACGAGCTGCATTAGATAGAACTTTTTACAGACATTTCTTAAAATGATATACCATATACATATATATTTTCTTATTGAACCTAAAATAAAGATTCACTTTAATTGCTAACGAGCATTTTGAGCATTTAATCGATGGGCTTCTTGATGCGTTCGCGTCGTCTCTTGGACTCCTCGTGATTGTGCATTCCATGGAGTATCTCAATAGCTGCGTCTTTGGTGCGCACGCGCGCTCGACACTTGGTCGTGGAGCGTGTGGCACAAATCCACTTGGTGCCGCGACTATTCTCCATGAACTTCACGTAACTGTGTCCCTGATAGTTCAGTTTAATCGACTTTCGCTGGCCCTTGGTGAAGTAAAACGGCGAATCTGCAATGAGATGAGATGTGAACTGAAGTGATTAGCAAAGCAAGCTCAAGGATAAAAGATACTTTAAAGGAAGTACGAGAGAATCGAATCGAATCAAGGTTGCGCTGCTGTTGAAGCCTTTTTGTAAATTTATTTGATGTTGTTTTTTGCGTACTTGAATAAATGTTGTGTTGTGTTTCTACCATACTATTAAGCTGAATTATGATTAATGTTCATTAGGATTAGATTAAAAACTATCTCTGCCCCTTCACCTCACTGCTCACTTCTTGCGGCCGAGGACGCGGGACGCATGCGAATGCGTCGCACCCACAATGCCCGTGACATCGGCCACAATCTCCTCGTACTTTAAATGCATCCCCAGCTCGTTGACATCGATGGTGGCCGTCGATTCATCCGTCAACGTGGTGGTCAGCATCGCATCGCTGGCCAATTGCTGCTGCTGTTGTTGCTGGTGGTGATGTTGCTGCTGCTGTTGTTGCTGTTGATGGACTTGTTGTGGTTGCACCAACTGATCTTGCCGAATGGTTGCCGCCGAATAGATTTTGGCATTGGCATTGGTATTAGCATTAACATTCGCTGCGGCAGTTGCCTCAGCTGTTGGGGGCACGCGACGCACGCGCTTCTTGCGTCGCACAATCTCCTCGTGCGTATGGAAGCGATTCAGTGGACAGACGATATCGTTGATGGTAAAGACACGCGAACGACACTTTTGATTCCACCATTGATTGCAGCGCCAGTATCGTTTCTCCTCGCCCGTCGACAACTTCAGTGTCTTCTCGAAGATGAAAGGCTGCCCGCCATAGATGAGCTGCATACGACCGCGTGACGTTGCCGTGTAGATGGCAATGCTGTTTTCTGTGCACAAAATAAGAACGGAAATTCAATTAGTTCAATCTGATTTGCAGTTATAAAACACGAAACTACAGTAGATCGAAAAGTCGGGTTTCAAGTGTACGTCCATCAAGGAGACGCGCATATATTTTATCTCTTAAGCTCTAAATAAATTTGGACTGCCTCTTGTCTCTTTCTCTAGGAATCGTTGAGCATGCGGGCTATGCGCTTGGAGGGCGGATGATTGTGCTCGGTTCGCGTTAGCCAAACTTTGTATCTGCCATTTGCCAGTCGTTTCGTCGAGAGTCTAGCATTGCAGCCAGGCAAACCAGTGCGTCGAATGCGACAGTTCCAATAGGTGGTGGTACCATGCTCCTTGTTTTTGGCATACGCATATTGATTGTAGACCAGCTGCACCGACTTTCGCTGACCTCGGATGAAACGCATCTTGGGGCACTTGACGGTCGAACATTTGCCATGCGCATTAACCACCGACTCCACCATCAAATAGTCACCAGGCAGTAGATCTGTGGATGCAGAAAACAAATACGTTAGACATGGTGTAAATAATTGATGATGTTTGTTGCTTGCCGAAAAGTAGTCAAAACAAAATTGCTCTTAAGTCTGGTTTTATTTGCTTTGATATGCTAAAGTTTAAGATTCATGTTTCACTTTGATTCCTGTTTTGGCTGCCTGATGGCAGTGCACAACGGATTGCGTGCCAGGCAGAGTTTCTCCTCGTCCACAGTGTCCTGTTTCTGCAGCATGTACATGGTTTGATGCGTGTGCCGGTAGCTGGTCACATGTATCAAATCCCCCTGGCTAGTGATGCGTGTCACGAGTCGAGCCCGGCACTTGGCCTTGTGGTACATGGAGCACTTCCAGTCGCGCGACTTTTGGCCCTCGCGCAGCTTCTCGTTGGGCGTGTACGTGTTGCCCTCGTAGTAAACGAGGTCCGTGCCACGATTGGAGCGCACATATTGTGCGAGATTCGTCTGGCGTTGCGACTGCTGATCGCCTAAAAGAAGGAATAGGAGAACAGACAGTTAAAATGTTGGCACTGTCTGAGGAAGACTTAAATGGGTTTTAGGATGAGATAATGTCGTTGGGGGTAGTGAAAAGCAGGCGAACAAATTTCGGATTCGAAAACGTTTTATTTTACATGAGAACTTTAGTGCTGTTTGTGATTGTGGACTCCATTGCGCAACTGCACCTGACCCGTCACCTTATTCTGAATGGCGCGGGCGCGACACTTGCTGCGAAAGTGCGAACACTTCAGATAGCAGCGATGCTCCTGCTGGTAGCTAATAACAAAGCGGAAGCCATCGATCAGCATGTTACCGCCACGGCTGCGGCTGTGACTTCGACTCCGATTGTGGAACGTGAGTCGCGATCGACGCCGCAAGGCTGCATGCAAAAAAAGCGAAATGGGATACAGGAGAAAAGAGATACATTGGATGGATTAGTGAAGCGTGAGATGTGAGATGTGTTTCTGCGGTTAGTTACGAGCTAAATGACACGACGACTTAACAACTACGCTATTTACAAGCTAAACTCGGGACAACTCAAAGAGCACTTGGCCTTTGATGATTGTGTCGGCGGCGACTCAGCTTGATGCTGCTGCCGTTGCCACAGCTGGTGACACAGCGGGCCGGGCATCGTAGCCGGGTATTACTGTACTTGGTGCACACCCAGTTGGTGGTCGTTCGATATCGCCGCTCAACGGTGTACGAATGTCCTTTGTACAGGAGATTGCGACCACCACGACGATTGGCCACCAGTTTGTAGTGCAACAAGCCATCTGCAAGAGACACAAACAATTAATACTTAAAGCACATAAAGCTAGCCAGCTAAAATAATACAAAATATTTGGGATTATCGTTAGTTGAATTCTTTTAAAATTAACTTGCATTTATTATTGCATACAGTAATTGGATATTTTTGAACTATGTGTTTTGGGTCAGTCTTAGGGATGGTTGTGCTGACCGCGCAGCGCTGAGATCTGATTCGATTTGGTAACAACTCTCGCCGTGCACTTGATGTACTTGCAACGCAGCTTGACGCACTCCCAGTAGCAAGCATCCTTGATGCGTCTGTTCAGGGTGAAGGGCTTCCCATTGATGGTCAGCAGATTGTTGCCTCGATTGCTGCGTGTGAAGCATACGTTCAGATTGTCGAAGCTTTGCTTCTTGCCCTTGCGTCGCAGAGTAGGCAATTGTATCTTATAATCCTGGCACAGGGGATCTACAAAGATAAAGAAAGTATTCAAGTTAAGAGTGAGATTACTGGAGATGATAGATCAACAATGATTCAAATTCATAGACACAAGTTAAGGATTCTTTATTTAAAATTCTGTTTGACTTACAAACTAACAAACATATTATTATGCTTAAAGAAGAAAGATTTTAATTATAAACACTGTTTGTGAGGAGAACTTCTTACCCTGTAATAGTTGTAAAATTTATCCAGTTTATATAAATCATAAACATTTAAAGTTTATAACTTGCTATAGTTTAGCAACTTATGTATTAATTGATTCCGTTTGGGAGCGACAAGATTAACGACATATTGATAAAGCAATTACTCACACACACATGCAATGCATATAATTTTAAGTGCAAATTAAAACTTAAACACTAACTGTCCGTAGCTATTTACGAAGAAGATAATTTGGGTCTAGTGCAGAACGGAATCAAACGTCTTACGCTTTATTGGGGAATTCGCGCAATTTTCACTTTCTGTTTATGTTGCTTACCAGCTTGTGCTGTTGATCAGCTTACTGCCACTGCGTAGTGCAAGCTCGAGGGCTACGATTAGTTGTAGTATTCTGGCGCAATTTCGCACATTGATTGTATAATTTGTACACAAAGTTTTGTTTTATTTTACAAACAACACAAACACTCGCTGTACATGTATGTTTGTATGTGTGTGCACACAGACATACATCATACATACATTTGTATACACATGTCTCCAATTACAGGCTGCACCGTTAACTGGCTCCTCTTTAAGTTGTGCGATTTACTCATTGATTTTCCACAAAATATATTTTGTATTACACACACACTTGAATAACTGCGCGTAAACAATTAACAACAATTTCCGTCGGCATTAAATTCTTTTTTTCCAACACCGCCGACTGTTGGCGTTGCCAGACAACCAACCGGTGCTGCCAGACCGCAAACAAGTCAAAGCAACCCTGTGTGTCAAATGTGTGTGTGTTGTATCGCATGCATTGCAGTAGTTTTTTTTCATTTGTCAACTTAAAAATATTGAAGTTTACTCGCGAAAAAACAACTGTTATTAAAATGTAGTGGTTGTGTTTTGTGCAATAAAATATAAAGCGTTAGCAATGTGTTGTGCAGGCGCCGAGTTCTTCAATTCCCCCATTATAATAATGTAGGGTCACATTTATGATGAATGCAAGCCAAAATAAAGACCTAAAACAAAACTATGCAATGTGTTTTCATTTAAATTTTGTTATTATTTACTATACTAAAAGGAAAAACAATAAATGTAATGTGTATTAAAAGCGTCTTGCGTCCTTGCAGCAAAACGATCGAAGACAGCAACAACAGAAGTGAACAACAAAAAGGAAAGCCCAAAAGCAACAACAACAACAACAATAACAAATGCGAAAAAGGATGATGCTATACCGTTGTACGCCGGAAGTAATGTTTTTGTGTCCAAAACCGATCTGGCGGCCGCCTATATCCCGATACCGGCCATATACACTTCGAGAGTGGCCGATTTGGTCATTGGCAAGGCACAATTGAATCGCATAGCGTTCGGGAATGCTGCAGCCGATCAAACCATGTTGCAGGCCATCATAAGTATAGATTGTACATTTTATAAATATACTTTAAGATACAAAGATATCCCATTCGAATTTGCAGCTCATGTGCGTCAGGTGTTCGCCATTCACGGCAGCTCGTTGGACGAGGAGACAGTGCAGAAGTTCATCGATTACAAGCTGGCCAACATTAAGGCTTTGGGTTCCGAGCTTAAGTGAAAGCAAATGTTACTTCAATTGTATGTTTCTCAATAAATGCCAAATGTAGAAGAATTTGTTAGTTACCTTAGTTAGTGTCAAACTGTTTGCCACCCCCAACGAACCAATCGAAACGAATCATGTTCAGCCTCTTAACTAACCATTTACAACATCAACATTTCTGTATTTTCTATTGTAGGCGTGATGCAGTCGATCAAAGCGCTCTTCGAGGATAAGAACACCAGCACAAACATTCAGTATACGACAACGCAGCGAGGTCGCATCATGCTCATCTATAATGGCTACAGATACGTTGTCAATCGTCAGAGTCTGAAGAACGTATTCTGGCGCTGCTCGCGCTATGTGAAGCATTGTTGTCGCGCCACTTTGGTCACCTCCAAGGTGAACGATGTGACGTTGCGCATCTCGGGCGCTCCTCACACGCATGGGCCGGAGATCAAGCTGGAGGATTGCAGTTCACCGGACTTTTCCGTCGAAATACTGGATGAACTTACCGAGCTGCAATAGACACACACACACAAACACTCAACTTTCATTAATTTTAGTTTAGTTTAATGCTTTTCAATAAATACATTTACATCTATTTAAGAGCTGCACATTTGTTTATGTATAATAAGTTAGCAAATAACATGTATTGCATTGTTTTCGTTTCCATTACTAATGTATTTGTCAACTCCCCACTCTTAATTTGCAGTTGAGATAAAGATGGAACCATCGACGACCAACACAACTCCCATTCCCAGTGATGCTGCTGCTGCGTTGGCCGTTGCCTGCTTTAGCGATGATGATGCCATGTCCATGCGCAAACCATTCACATTGCCAAAAATTCTAGATGGTAAGTTCTACAAGAATATCCAGCCCAATCAGAAGACACCCGGCGCCATTCAAGCCACCTGCACCAGCTGCTACGGCCTCATCTCGGGCACCACGAAGTCCACTGGCAATTTCCTTAGCCACATTAAGCGACGCCATAAGGAACTGCTGCCGCTCTGTCAACTGTATTGTCAGGCCAAAAGCAACGTCAGTGTGAATGACTGCAAGACAGTTCCATCAGCAGCAACAGCACCAAGTGCCGTAGAGCAGAAGGCGAACACGGCTCCGCTGCAGCCAACGTTGCCTACGACGTCGTATGCTGCCACCACAACGTCCCACCTGGCGATTCCCATGCCACTGGGAATGCCATTATCAATGCCAGTCACAGTGCAGGCGCCTCAAATGATGGCCTTGATGCAGCAACATCAGCGGCAGCAGAACACAACGCATCAATTGCCACAGCTGCAGACACTTGGTCAATCCCACCACGGTGCTGTGTACATCAGCAAGGATTACTAGCCATAGAAATGGGTCAATTGGGGAAGGAGAAGAGTACCTATCCTAAGTGCAACTTCGCTTAAGTCTTAATATATTTTTTATCATCAATTAGCAATAAACTTATATATAAATGTATATTTATGTACATAATAAATTTGTAATTTGGTAAGCGACTTTTCTACAATTCAGAGAATCCATTTAATTCAAGTGTTTTTAAATACCTTTGTAAATTATTTTATTTATTACTGTAAACGTTGGTAAAATCATTATTACAATTTTAATTTACACTTGTTCTCTTGTAGCAAATGGCGATCTGATGTCTGCCTAAATCTACAATTCGAATTATAACAATATTTGTATTTTAGGATTTGCTGTGGAAGTCGAATACCCTTTTAAGGAATTTTGTACAGTTCCTTTCGTTGCAGAAATGGAAATCATGAAGAGATAAAACTAAGTAGTGATAAATTGGTTTCAATTATACTTATGACGTAAATATTTTCTAGATAAAGATCTTCGGACAGAACAGCGATGGACTACGATGGAACAGTTTCCTTTGAAACTGCAAAGCGCCAGTCTCAAAGATAGCAAATTAAAGGCTTCGGTGAAGGATTACCGGGATCATAATCAGAAATGCAACTTTGCTTAGGGCTTAATATATTTTTATCAATTGTCAATTATACATAAATATTTGAATATAAAAAGCCATTATTTTCAGAAATTAAAATCAAGAGAAGGTAAAACAAAGTAAAGTCAAGATAAATTCGTTTCTTTTATACTTAATTATATAAAACGTTCTCAAGAGCAGCACTATAGTTCCTACTTACTCTTGTTCTTTTCTAGAAAATTTGCTTAGTGGATGTCGTGAAAATAATCTAATAGACTACGATGGAACTGCTTCCTTTGAAACTACAACCCATAAGCGTCCCAAACTGCGAATTGATAAATTCCGTTATTTACTTTCTTATCCAAATGACGAAAATAAATATGTTGGCAGTTGGCGTTGCATCCATCACCGCAATGGCTGCAGGGCTCGGGCATTCACCTTTATGGTTGACTTCGAGATCAAATATCGCATGTCCTCAAAACCACACACTCATAAATTTATTAAACCACCAAAGCCAAAGAAAAATACCTCGAAAAAGAAGTAGACGAAATCCCACAACAGTTTTAACCTCTATAAAAGAGAGATTAATATCTAACTATAAATCGAAATTCAAATGATGAACGTTTCTTAATTTCGTTGAAAACCTCTCATATGGTTAATTAAATTATATCTGTTTGATTGTCGCGAACTACATTTATTATCACACAAAAATGAAGTTAAATCTGATACTAATAAATTATTTCACATCAGGATGGATTACCAAAATCATCAGAGAATTTATATTTTATATATTTTCTCATCAATCGTCAATTGCCATAAATATAAATGTGATTATATTTTTAATTGGGTAAGCGACTTTTGTATAGTTTAAAGATTCAATTCATTTTAGATGTATTTCAATACCTTTATTAATTATTTTAATTATATTTTTTTTTGTTACTGCAAACATTGTTAAGAACATTATTAAAATGTTTATTAATGCTTGTTCTCTTCTAGGTAATGCTTCTTCCGATCGAATACTAGGACGATGATCTTCTATAGATCAATTCGTGTTCAACTATTATAATAAAATATTGATATCAATAACAACTTTTAAGATTGGCTTCCAAATTTAAATATCAACTTACAAATATTGGAGGCATTAAAAAACCATTCATAAATACAAAATTCGAATAACAATAGGAAGATTAACTTTAAGAATACCTATCCTATGGACAACTTCAATTTTTTTAAGAAACTTTTGTAATTGAATTTATTTTCAAAAATCAAAATTATCAAAAGATAAAAAAAGAAAAAAGCAAAGTCGAGATAAGTTCGTTTCATTCATACTCAAGTACATAAAACATTCTGAAGTACCGTATAATAATTTCTACCTATGCTTTTTCTCTTCTAGCCAAAATCCCCCGTGGACGCCGTACAAGGAATGTTAAAGACTACCATGGAAATGCTTCATTTGAAATTACAAACCGTAAGCGTCCCAGACTGCTAATTGATGAAATCGGTTACCTAATCCATCGTCAAAGTGAAGAAAATGAACATATTGGCAGTTGGCGTTGCATGCATCACCACAAAGGTTGCAAGGCCCGAGCTTCCACTTTTATGGTTGGTTCCGAGATAAAATATCGCTTATCCAGAAACCCACACTTTCATCAATTCGTTATATCGCCAAAACTAAAGAAAAAGAATTGGAAACAGAAATAGACAAACATCTACAAAACTTCTAGGCCCTAAACGATGGGATATAACAGAATATCCTAAATCAAATGACGAAAGCCTTTTAAGTATACTTCTAACATTTTTCAACATATTCTTTGTTCGTTTTGAACATGGCGTCATATTCTTTTGTTTGTCTACAATTACCTTAAAATGAATGTCTTTATTTATTCTTAATTTTATAATATTTGATTCTAAGGACCTAAATCTTTGAGGATCCATCACAAATACAAATAAAACGATTAACAACATTCTTCAATGCTTAGCAAGGGATCTAGAGACACAACAATTGTAAGTTTATATACTTGGATGATTTCCGAAACGATTCGAAATCGCGGGCAACATTCAAGGAAATTGTACTTGCTTTTTTGTATTATTCGATTGTCCTAATTAAGTTAAATCCGATACTGATACTATTTCTACGCTGATTCAACCTTAGCCAATGGATCACCACCGCTGTTGTCAGCACGATTCCAACCATGAATCCGATCGGCGGTAGTCAGGGAGCTAAGCTTTTTGTGTATAAGCATTCCAGCCGCTTTAGCCGCCTCAATGCGTTTCGTATCGCCCATATGGTTGTGCACATCTATCAAAAACTCAATGGCATTAACAAGAAATACAATAATGAGATATAAAACAAACCATTTGTCACATAGAGATCATCACCAATCGTCTTGAGGCGACTGCGGCATTTCATGGAACGATTTTGGACGCATTCCCAGTACAAAATGTCATTGCTTTTGCCATAAAACTTCAGATTTGAGCGATAGACAAAGTTGTTAATGGTCAACAAAGTGCCGCCCTTGCGACTGATGAGGAACGTCTGTGGGCCACAGTTGTGCACGTGCTGCGTTACTGCAAGAAACGAATACGGTGCGTTAATGTATCATTTAACAAGGGAATACACAAATAATTTTGTGGTCAGAAGTACATATGTATGTGTGAGGAGCTTACGTGCTATAATTTAATTTAATATGGAATCGCGACTTTATTGACATCAATTTTATTACAAAAAAAGTTGAATTCATTAATTTCAAAAATAGTTGTGATTATTGTATAAGTATATAGGGATAATAAGTATATCAAAATATGTAAATTTAAGTGGATTCTGATGAATTATTGTCGAAAAAAGAAGTCTCTCTCTTCAGCGGCTGGCAGTTATTTCTTCTTATTCTGCAGCGCCTTCTGCAGACGACGCTTGATCTTCTCGCGAAAATCATTCGGATCGATTTCGCCAGCAGTCTGAGCCGGTGGCGAACTGACATTGTCGCCTTCTGCAGCAGCAACCGCGGGAGTTGCTTCAATTGCCTCGGTTTCCTCAATTTCGTGTATCTCAAACACTTCGCTCTCCTCCTCCGGCTCCACGTCGGCATCATCATTTGGGCTTTGGATTACGATCTCGACTTTCGGTTCGGTCTTCGGTGTCATACTGAGCGTGCCATCGGCCGGTGTGAATTGCGATGAGGTGACGCTCTTGTCGCTGGCTTGCATGAAGTGCACATGCTCTCCATCGAAGGGGAAGACATTCTTCTGGTCGCAGACGACGCGCACTTTGCACTCCTCGCCATGCTCGCGGAAGCAGCACTGGAAGACCGAGAACTCGGCCTTGCGGAACGAGAACTTGAACAGATGTCCCTCGTACACCAACTTTACGCCACCTACAAAACAAATTCGGTAAATTATCATTTATCATTTCAAATGCAACAAGTGAGAGCGAGCTAAAGAGAAAGAGAGAGAGAGAGAACTTACCCTTTGTGGTAGACGCGTAGACGGCTGGCTTGCTGGCGCCTTCGTTTTTGGTGGCGGCTTTGAGCTTGTCGAGTAGCTTGAGCTTTGGCGACGGATCTTCCACCTTGGTCTTGGGGCGACCGCGTTTACGTGGTGGAATTACCTGAGCTTGCAATGTTGATGTGGCTGCTGCTTTGGCTGCGTTCGAGTTGAATAAATGATGATAAAAGAAAGTAAAGTGGCAGGTTAAATCAGGTGCTCAACAAGTGCACAACTTAAAGGAAATAAAATAAAACACAAGTTTCAATATTTCTGCCACGGCGGACATTTATTAATAAATAAAAATTCAATAAAAAGAAATTAAATAATATGCGCTGCAGCCAGTTGGAAAACACACAAGTTAAGAAGAAGCACTGTACTTGCAAGTAGAGGTGGAGAACAATCGATGCCACTATCGATAGTGGGTACCCTAAAGTTGCCACCTGTACGTGAAAAATGTACGGCGTTGCCACATCAGCAATATTATACAAACGCCGCGCTCTCAGTCGGCCATCTTGTCAATGTTTCGCCGCAGTTGTGTGTGTGTTTTTCGCCGTGCTCGCTTGGCGTTGTGAATATTTACGAAATTTCTATAAAATTGCCGCAATAATTGCAATTAACAATGTGCAAAACAAGTGTAAAGTGTGTGTGTGTGTTCAACAAATGTGCACAACATCAAGGAATATGCCCAGAGTCGTGTGGCAGGCAATGTTGTGATTTTTTGTGTGGGCGACCAAAAGTTATACAAAAGATGCGATGCAGCGGAAATTTGTGCTAAAACAAAAATAATTTGAATGTTGTTAAGTGAAATACTGGCAGTGATGGTAAGTTATACTTATTTGCAACTGTTAACATGACTCCCATATAGCATATTTCAAGCAATCCAAACTGTTTACCAAATGGCGCATATGCTGTGTATATATGTATATGTCTATGTATTTGTGTGCTGTGTATGTATTTGTACTCTCAATAAAATGTTGTTGTTGCAAACGGTTGTGTTTTGATCTAAACTAAGACTAAAGTTATACTTAAAGTTAACGTTAACGTTAAAGGACTTCTTGCCAACGTTTTTCCTGTTTTTGTTTCGAATTGCAGCCCAGAATGGACAATATATCACAGAGCTGCCCTCGAATGTTTGGATCCACAAATACGATTACTTCTTTATGCGCAACCAGAAGCAGGGCTACAATCTGATCTTCAACGGCTACATGTACAAGAAGGAGGCCAGTTTTCGGGCCACCGTCAACTGGATTTGCTCCGACGGCAACGGCAAGCGACTCACAGACAACAAGTGCTCGGCGCGGGCTATAACCAAGATTGCAGGCGGCATCAAGCTGGGCAAGAATGCTCACAATCATCCGCCGCGCTTCACGGGCAACTGTGTGCCCGCCAAGCTAATGATCAAGGACATGTTATTGCAACCATATTAAACGCACCTTCGCCTAAATGTAGTTTTCTTTATAGATAGACTTATACTTAAGTTACAAATAATCTGTATTTACTGTTTAACTTAATCAATATATGTATGTGAATCATGTATCCCATGCAGCACAAGTCAGATTCAGACGCACGCCCAACGCCGAGTTTCTCTATGTCGACGGACGCAGCCATAAGAAATTCCGAGCGCTGCAGTATCGCACCTATTACCACTGCATGACGCCCAAGTGCTCGGCCCAGCTCATCCATAGCGAACTGCGCCGCAAGCCGCTGCTGACCAAGTGCAACAAGCATGCCGCACACTGTGTGCCGAGCCAAGACATATAGCCATAACACTCGATGTAAACCTAGTTATGTGTCTTTTGAATGAAAAACTAACAATTGAACAGCAAAATGCTCAGTCTTTTATTTCCCTCTCTTGTCTCTCACTGCAGGTTAAAGAGTTGTCCAGCAACAGCGCATTTCTGAAACCCCCTTTCACATTTCTCTCTCATTGCAGTCAGGTACGACGATGATGCACTGCATCTGGACACGCAGCAACGTCGCAGCGGCAGCAGCAACGCAACCAGCGGCGACAACGGCTCGCCGTTCTTCATTGTCAGCAAGTACGGCACCAAGCAGATCATGCTGAAGCAGCACACCTTCAATCGCCACATCACCCGCGACGATGTTACCTATTGGCGTTGCAGTCAGTTTGCCGTGCTGCGTTGCCGGGCGCGTCTCAAAACCAAGCAGGACACGCTCACCATTCTGAACAGTGAGCACAATCACGAGGTCATTACCAAGGCGCGCAAATATGGTTCGCTGAAGCGTCAGCGAGCTGAGGCCGAGGCAGCAGCGGCAGCAAGATCAAAGAAAATTGATTATGTTGAGACGAAAACTGAACCGAATACAGACACTATAACTAGCCCTTAATTTTCTGTTAGATTTAAGTTTACAAGTTACAAACAAAATACGTAATTATAATGAAATTGTCATTTGCGTGGCTTCAATACTTCAATATATCAAATACGTGTTAAATAAAAAACCACTTAGCTACGCTCTCATTTTGTTAACTATTCTCTATGATTTCTTGCAATTATTTTACGCTCATTTACCGCCCAACTTAACTAACAATTGTTTTGTCTGTTTGCTCTTCGTAGATGACATGTCCTATTACTCCTACATAACGGGCTTTCGTGGCAGTCGCAAGCTCAAGATCGGCGAGTTCACTTTCACCAGGAACAAGGCAACCGGTTCCAAGACATATTGGTCCTGCGCCCGCGCCGGCGTTCACAAATGCAAGGCGAGAGTGGTCACCGTGCAGGACCATGATGTGATCATCAAGTGCAGCCAGCACAATCATCCGCCATACTAGTCGCTAGTCGTCGTCGTCTCACACATAAATTAATCTTTCTTATTAGGGATAACTTGCATTATTTTCAAGTCGCGTAATTGTATAGAGAAACTACCCAAATAAAAGTTGATTTTATTGCCAATAATGTCAGTGTTGCATACCAATTTGATCAGTGATATTATCTATAAATATTGTGTTGAATTTGTATTGCATTGAACCCAACTAACTGCTGTTGCAACTCATTCACAGATCGCTGCGAAATGCTGGACGACCTGGACGACTTAAGCGGTGTCATCAAGCACTCGCTGCTCACGTTTGTCAAAGGCCAGCGTGGCTGCAAGCTGTTAGCCTTCAATGGACACAACTATGTGCGGAATCGACGTGGCGGCCTCAAAACCTATTGGATATGCTCCAAGAAGGTGAGTTTACCTCTCGGACATCTTTTGATATTGTGACTTACTTTGTTTTATTTCCAATTTAGGGCAGCACCAAGTGCAATGCACGCGTGGTGACCAATGTCATTGAGGGCGTGCACAAGATTGTGCTGGAGTCGTGTCATCATACCTGCCTCAACAACGATCGCAAGAAGCGGTTACCCGTCGTCAGTCCGCTAGTCAAAACGGGCCTCAAGCCACCCAAGGGTTTGGCCAGTTATGTCAAAACGGAGACCGATGAGGATTTGACGCTCGAGCTGCGCTCGCTTAATTTAAGCATCGAAGATCTGCAGCAGTTGCATCAGCCATAAAGTGCAAGTTAGGAATAATTGATAAGAAACTAATTAATAATAAAAAACAAATATAGTGGCTTATCAAAAGTCCATAAATAAACAATTTACTTTCACAATTATATTTATACATATTCTGCAATGTAGTAGACACCCTAAGTTATCATCATACTTTTGACTAATCAAATGATCTTTTGTTCTTGATCTTTTAGTGCCCTTCCAGATTGTTCAGTCGCAGCGCAGAGCTTCAGCTCCGGTATCCTCGGAACTGAAGCGAGCACGCACGACGAAGATGATGGAGGACATCCACTATGTGAAAACACCGGCTGGCAATTCGGTGCTGCAATGTGGCGAGTATCGCTATCTGCGCAACGCCGCCTACAAGGACAAGGTGTACTGGAAGTGCTGCAAGTGGCGCAAACAATGCCGAGCTAGAGTGATCACCAACAACACGACCAATGGACAGACAGGTTACGCCGTCAGCGGAGTACACAATCATGCCTAGCTATAAGTATATAAAGAACTGCGGAAATAGGGAATATTAATATTATTAAAATGTAATTAAGCTAATTCAATAGACGTGTGCAAAGCAGTTTACCCAGCATTGTATTACTACAGGTGAGTCTTCTTTAAACTGTTTATTTTTGGTTTTTAATCAATTATCCTTTTCTTTGTTTTTAGCTGTTTTTTTATATGGGAAGAATAGTCTAATGGCCTATGATCTAAATTGTATTCTAAAATCAAAAGTTAAGATTAATACAGAGTTGTGATTAGCCGTTTATCATCATAGAATAACAGTTGAGTTTGCCTTACAGTTCTTATTTATTTAATTTGTATAATTATTCATTTTATTTGTTCTTGCTTTTAGTTACTGACATACTTTCATTTATGGACGCACCATAATCTACTATAATTTGTAACATGCAAATATAAACAATTAAAATGTATTTGTTAAATGTGCTTTTCATTGATTTGTTAAATTTAAAAAAATGTGTTTCTAAGAAATAATATATTAATAATGCGTTTTCCCATTGCAGCGCTGACTGAACTCAATCCGAACAACCTGGGAGACTATGGCAATGAGAGTTTCTTGCCAAAAAGTCGTGGCAGCGGCCCTCAACGGGTTCGCGTCGGTCTGTCCCGCAAGCAAAAGTGCGCTCGCACCTTGGATGATTGGGATCGTGTGCGTTACGAGCGCACAGCCAATGGTGATGTGTTGATCTATGAGAACCAGCGCTTTATTCGACGTGGAACCTATGGAGAGACCGTTTTCTGGAGCTGCGACAAACGTCGCTCGCAGTGCGGTGCCTATATGATAACTAACCAAACGAAGCCCACCTATGTGGCCATTTCGGGTGTACACAATCATACCTAAAACTTGCTTTGAATTCTCAATAAATGCTTACACAACTTTGCAACTCAAGCTAGCCTTATGATTACCCCTAAACTTACATTTTACAATTCACAAATACTTTGCATCTAAATATATGATTTATTAATGAATTCTTTACTTGTTTCAGAGCTGGCAGTCTTTGGCACGGGACAACGAGGACGCACTGTGCTGCTGCACAATGACCAGAAGTTCGTGAAGAATCGCAGCTCTGCCTCGCGCACCTATTGGATATGCTCCCGAAAGGTAACTTCTGAAATAATCAATTATCAATATGTGTTAATTCAGAATTCTTTATCACTTGCAGGATGTAACCGTGTGTCGAGCCCGAGTGGTGACAGCAACGGATAGCTCGGGACAGGCGCGAATTATAAAGCGCAACTATGAGCACAACCACAAGCGAAAATATCCAGCCAGCGACATCACCTTGTCTGAGCAGCTGTCCATCATCGAACGTGGTGCTTCTGCGGGCCAGCTGAGGAAGGGGCGGGGCAAGGGCAGCATGCTCAGCAAATAAACTTAGGGTTAAGCACAAATATGTTCTAAATAAATTTACCAATTATTTAGGTTTATAATGAAAGAACATATGAATTTCTTAATTGGTGCCATCAATATAATATATTTAGTATTTTAATATTTCTTGTAGACATCTCCACTAATATTTGACTTTGCTTTTTGTCGCTTTCAGCATTTCACATTGACTTTGCGGATTCGAAGAAGAATGGCGGCAAGCTACTTGTGATCAATGGCTTCCGTTTCTTTAGGAACAAGAAACGTGGACATTTGCAGTACTGGAAATGCCGCAACTACTACAAGGAACGCTGTCCAGCCATCGCAATCCACGATGAGTCCACGCTCATACTCCGATTGTGCCATCAGCATCAGCACATGGAGAGCAATGATATTGAAATCAAGCCGCTTCCGTCCATAGCCAAGGAGGAGCCGCCACAGCCCGAAGTGGAGGCTCCATTACTTTCGCCACCCGCAACGCAGCCACCGCAAGAACAGCAAAGATCGCCGTCCCCACCGCGGTCACCGCCGCCGCTGCATGAGTACAAATCCAAACAATGTTTTGAATTTTAGCAAGAGACTTTAGCTAAAACTATTTAATTTCAATTTCGATATCGATTTCGATTAGCTGTTAAGTGTGTTGAGTTTTGTTTGTGGAAACGGTTTTTGTATTAAAAGCACAGCAAATGTCAAGTGGTTTTTCAATGTTTCTGCCATGTAAGCAACTGCATCCTTGCAACCAGAGATCATTCTGTACCATTCTCCCATTGTGCTTTCGCTTATGCTAACATCATTTTATTCTGTTCTGCTTTCAGAAGTAGCTCATGGACATGGCCAGTACAGCGGCAGCCAGCCAAAGATACAGTTCTCCGTGTCCAAGCGTGGCGGACAGTTGCTCTGGCTGGATGGATTGAAATACTTTCGCAACAATGAGAATCGCACGAACTTCTTCTGGCGATGTCATTGGTATTATCGTCATGTGCGATGCCCGGTTTTGATCTGTATGAATAAGTTCGATTCCAGTGACTTTCGCCAGATTCATCAGCATTGTCACGTTAAGCCGGATCGCAAGGAGAAACAACAATCCTCAAAGACATCTAAGTCGAGGATTGCGAGCGGCTCAGTTGTGTCCAATGCCCTGGATGTCGTTGATGGGGAGATTTTCAACATCTAATTTAAGTGATTTTCAAACTTACGAATTTTGTTGGCTTGTAAATAAAATGGCAAAAAAAAAAACACTTAATAGTAAAATAGGAACCATTCGCATAACGTGTGAAATCTTTGTTTAATCATCTGCCATTTCTGTATTCATTCTAACTCGATTTGTGTTCGTTTCCATTGCAGTTGTGCTGGCCAACGATGAGGTGCCTAATCCCGAGGATGTGCTCGTCTTCTTTACTCAATCCCTGCGCGGTCGCCCGGCCATCATGGCCAACGGCATTCGATTCCTGATTATGAGTGAGAATAAAAAGAAAATCTTGTGGCGTTGCAGCTCAATGGCCACCAAAAAGCTCAAATGTCCGGCTCGCATTACGATGCTCAAGGAGAATCCACCCAAGTTCATAATCAATAAGGCGGAGCACATGCATGCGGAGCTAAAGCGCAATAAGTACAGCTCCAGCAAGGCGCAACCAATGACCCAGGCTCAGGATGCGGCACAAATAAAGCTGGAGCGCGAAATGGAGGGCGCAGTCAGCTTCGAACTGCACCAGGAAGAGGTGCAGGAGTTGCATGAGCTGACTGACGATGCCCTATAATACCACAGCCTAGCGTCATATACATATAAATGCAATTGTATAGTTGAGATCGGCGTCAAAGTTATCCTATATCTAAGAATAAAGTCTAAAATTGTACATTTAATCAGTGAAATTTAAGATCTCAGAATTTGTGTAACTACAACTTACCGCCTATCTAAGCTAAACATTTCTAATACATATTATTTTGTGTGTTCTTTTAGGTCTGACCAATTTCTGCTATGTGGTGAGCCAGAAAGGACGCACTTTGCTGCTGCACGAAGGCTTCTACTATGTGCGAGAGAAGTGCATCAATCCAAAGACCTATTGGCGCTGCACTCAATATACCACAATATTGAAGTGTCATGCGCGCATCCACACACAGGACGGACATATTGTGCACTCGTCGAAGCATAATCACGAGCAGGAACAATACGGACGCAAACTGAAATTCCAGCAATGAGGTGGGTACCTCAAACGGAAGATGTGCTCGTTTGGCAGAATAGGATTACATTTGAAAACTTAGTAAACGTTATTTAAGACCTCAAGATTTGTATACACCAATCTGGCACCTGAACTGATCTCGATCTCAAATGTGTTTGATACTATTCATCTAATCATTTCTAATTGATTTATCTTTTTAGTTGGTTACACCATCTTTTGCTATGTGGAGAGCCGTGAGAGGCACTTTGCTGCTGTATGAAGGCTACTAAGATCTACAAATTGAGAACTTATTGGCGCGTCCACAGCTTCCAAGGATATATTGTAATTATTTGTAAGCATAATCACGAGCAATGACATTATGGACGAAAGTTTAAAATGCTTGTGAACTTGCCTTAATCGAACTCAAATAGTTCATCATTTCCCTAGTCTTAGTCTTAAATGCTTTCAATGTATTTTGGGTTTCAGCTTAAACCGTACATTAATCTATGTGTTAGCAATACAATAATAAACTCAAATCGAATACCAATCACCCAATACACTTAATAATCGAGCTCAACCGATTTGATATTGACTCTGCCACTAACATTTTCCATTTCTCAATTGCAGATGTGATGCTTCTGGCGCATTTCACCAACACTCGCCAGAAGAAGCGGAAACTTCTGATAGACAAGCACGAGTTTGTCATGGATCGTAAGCTTAAGGGCAGCATCAACTGGCGATGTGCTCGATACCGAAGTGCCAACTGCAAAGTGCGGGCCACAACGCATGCCCTCAATAGTGGTCAGGAGGTGTATCGTCTGAAGTATGCTCGCCACTCTCATCTATGAGCTGCAGAGTCAATGTCAACTGTCGTCAGCGTTCCACGATATTTGTATCTATAGAGCAGTCCTTGTCCAAATGAATTTTTTTAACCAATTAACCTCGCATTGGATGGATTCTCGTTGTTTAAGACTTTATTACCGACATTTAGCCTTAATAAATGCTTTTGCAAAACACTAAAGAGTTAACCAAATGATCGACAAAATTACCGTTTAGGCTAATGCACGCTTCTCTATAGTAAACATTTATTGCTAATCATTAAGCTAATTGTCTTTCGTCTTCTATATTCTTTTTGCAGAACAGGTGCGGAAGCAAGGCATCATGATAGTCAAGGGCACCAAGGGAAAGCCCAAGCTGTTGATGGGCGGCTTCGAATACTTTCGCAACAATAGTCGTGGATCGAAAACCTATTGGTTGTGCGCCCGCAATCGTTATCTGCGTTGCTCTGCGCGCATTATCACCTGCTCTAGTACCGGCGAACTTGTGGTAAAAAATCAGCTGCACAATCACAGTCCGCACTTTAAAATGGATCCCAAGAAGCAGTCACCAGAGCGGCTGTCTAGCTCGGAGTAGCCATTTGGAGCCAAAGCCACAAAACTCAATCCAACGTAGAGTCTTACTTTAGTCGTAATAAAGCTTATACATTAAGTCGGTTAGTTTTCCATATTCCCTTTGAGCCTGATTATTGGACTCGCTACCCAAACATGAATGTCTGAAACCGTAAGAATTATATTGTACAGTGCGCTTTAAGCCTATAGGAAAATTTGGCTTTCGATGATTTTTTTTTCTAATACGACACCGTTAATAATACAAAATCATCAAAGGCAAGGTTTCAGACGCTGTATAAGTCAAAATGATTAGCTCATGTCCGTCTGCCCGTATCCCTGTTTTTATACACTCTTCTATCGTAGATATGACCTCCACCATATATTTTGTTTACAAGCTATAAAATCTGGAATGTATACTTCTTAAATTACACGCACATCGTGTTTATTTTTCGCACTTGAAAATCAAGAAACCGGATGGCAATAACGATTATTTAAATAGAATCTGAAAATTTAGAGTACGTTACAAAATTATGAAGAAAACAATTATATTAATTTGAGCATTAGTTGCAGATACATTAGTTCCTCGACAAATGGGTAGCGGGTATATCAAAGTCGAGCAAACTCGACTTTCACTTGTCTGTATCTCTTTCTTGGTATCCTCCAGATTGCAACGACGACACGCTGACTGAGTTTCCTGGAGCTTCAACAACGTCAGTTTCATATCTGAGAAGAATAATTCAAAATAGTAAACAACTTAAGTGACACAGCATCTTTTTGTAAACAGATAATTTCCATGAATCCATTGACATTGGATTCTCCATCAGTAAGTCACGTCGGTAATTGAACGATTCTCTCTGTGTTTCTCTGTATTTCATCTCGTTAAGTGATATTGTACACGCCACTCTGCTAATTTCATGTGTAAACGTTGCGTGGTTTTGTTTACGCAAAAGCTTTGCAACTTCAAGAAAATGAAGACGACAAGAAAGCTGATTCAGATTTGCAGGCACTTGAAATCTGTCTCATAAATTCCTTGGGAATGCACATGTGTGAGTGTGTGTTTTATACTGCAGAATATAATGACGGATGACTAACCGCATAACGGAAAAGTGCTAAGTGTCTGCGATTTAGGGTTCAGCTGCACGCAAGACTTAATTATACCCTTCTCATATTTATGGAAGGCTGTAAGGTAAAGTAATATATGACTGGGCTGTCTTATTTTAGCTAATTTCAACCTGTTTGCTTTTTTGTTTTCTTGTTTGAATTTGAACGTTAAGCTATCGATAGGCGACTCATGCTGGTTATCATGAATCACTAATCAAAAACCGATGTTATTTTAGGGTGACCATAGTCGTTTCTTTTATTGCTCACGAATAGCTGAGTATTTTCATGTTTTCGAAAGGTAAAAAGAAATTGTTTTTGGCAGAAATCCTATTAGCCTGAAGAGGAATGACGTCTGGACGTCTCTCAGCTATTTAAAAAGCAGAATGGAAAGTGTTTAAAATGTTCCGCCCTTTTCGTATATACCATTTTATAGGTATTTATACCAATTGTGCATCTGGTATATTTTTTGACATTGAGCATCTTTTGAAAATGCAGCTGCGGTCACGCTGAATAGATTTTCCTCATTCTTTTTCACAGAATCGAAGCGGACGGACGTCTGTCTCGCGCGTCGCGTAGATAGAATTTTTATTATTTTCTCAGCTTCTGGTGAGCGCAAGAGAACGAGAGAGAGAGGTGGTGGTGCGCGCAGCAAATAAGAAAGAAATTTGTGTATTGCAGCAGAAGTTTTCGCTGCGCACAGGCTGTGCCGCTTTTGCTTGCGAGACTAATAAAGTGAAGCGAAGATTTACTTCCAATTCTCATGCATGTAACAAAGAAAAGTGACCCCACAAAGTGAAAAATCTGTAGCGACAAATAGAAACAAAAATAAAAAAACGCTGAGTTCAAGGTTTATTTTCATGCAGAACCGAAGTTCAATACAAAAATGAAAAACTCTTGTGCAGATTTTTTGTATACACTGCCGCGCGTGTGTTAGTGTGTGTGTGCCTGTGAGTGTGTGTGTGAGTGAACTGCTGCATTTTTAAATCAGAAAGAAGACAACGCTAAGCAATTATTAAATTAATATAAGGCAGAAATATATAACTTTGTCTCGATATCTGTGGAAAAATATCTAAACCCAATTACTCAGTTTGCTCTCAGTTTAATTCGATTGACACAGAGGCGGGCAGCGAGCAGAGCGCGAGCGCAAGCAGGGCAGAGCAGCAGCCCCAACAAAACACACACAAGGCGACAGACTTAACGTTGCCCACTTTGAATGGTGGTGGGAGAACAAGAGAACGAGAGCAGCAGCAACAACAACACAAAGTTAAAGCCTCTCTCAGCTCTGCTTTTGCGCAGACAGACGCAGCGAATTCGCCGCATCAAAGTCGTCGTTCGTCGCTGTGTTTGGAAACACCTTGCTCCAATATTTTACTCCCCTTCCCCCTTACACCACGCAACATCACGACGACGCTGACGAAGTTCGCATACGACGTCGACGCGCAGCTCAGCGGCAGCAGAGCAGACTAACAGCGACGTCGTCCGCAATCGTCGTCGCAGTCGCAGTCTCAGTTTCGATTCGTGCGCGTTTTGCGATTCTTCTTGGCGCTGCTGCCCCTGCAGCGGAAAATTCGTCTGAAAATCACAACAACAACAGTAACAGAAACATTTGTGTAATTTTCCAATGCTGCTTGGCGACGCTTCGCACGCGATTCCCTTAAATTTGGATACAACTGCAGTTGAAGTTGAAGCTGCATTATCAACAACAACAACAAGAAAAGCAGCTTCAGCTTTGTCGCCGTGTCGCCAGCGTCGCAGCATCGCAAGCCATGCACAACAAAAACAACAACAGAAGCGACGACGACGGCAGCAGAAGCAGCTTCAACAGCAGCAGCAACAACAGCAACATTGACGCCGACATAGAACAGGTTTGTAGCTTTAACATTTTTTTTCTTTTCTTTTCATTTCCATTTTTTTTTCGTGTTTCCTCCTCGGCTGCGCTTCGCTTGCTGCTGCTTCGTTTTCGTTCGCTTATTCATAACTTTTTTGGTTATAGATTTTTGTCACCACCCTCCCACAACCTCCCCCTTGCAACCCCTTTTCGCCTACCTATGCTATGACATGACTATGCTTCGGCATCTCCTCCTCACTTCTCGCTCCTCGCTCCTCACTCCTTGCTCTGCTCTGCGCTGCTCACATGCTCAACTGCTTCACTTTTTCAATTATTAATGGTGGCCATTAGTGCCGTCCATACAACGTCAGTCCCGCCACGCCCCTCCTCTCCCCCTCGCCTCGTGTCGTGTCGCTTGTCGTGTAGACTCTTTTTTTATTCCTTATCGGACAAATTGTGTTTGTCTGAAAAGTTCAATGAGGTGCGCGCACTGCAATTGCACCACTACATCGACATCGACGATGATGACGATGACGGCTGCCAATCCTGTCATATTTATGTTATCGACCACTACACATGCATATATTGCATGCGTGTGTGTGAGTGCAGCATAGATAAAAATCATGTTGGTTTGCATGGCTGTTCAGATAGCGATAGCAATAGCATTTCGAACCCGCAGCACAGCGGAAATGCACTGCATTAAGTGAATTACTCCAGCTCTATCCGTCTATCCGTCCGTCTGTCCGGCCTTCCGTCCGCCTGTCAGTTGCTTTACGGTGTTGACTAATTTTCTCAATGTGTGTGCGGTGTAGAGGGCGGGGGGTGAGTGGGTGTTGTGTTGTGGCATGACCCAATCGTTGACTAACTTCCTCAGATAAGACAATGATTTCACTGGAACGCGATACGCTCGCTGTTTGCGCAAATCTTGACAATATCTTTGTCAGCGTATTCTTCGCATCTACTGCATTTGTTTTTTATACATACAAAGTACTAATAAAACCAGGGCTGATTTGTATTATAGTGAGTGTAATAAATGCTCTATTTTTACCTTTTTTGTTAGAAAAAGTTAAGGTACTTTCATATATACAGTAAAAATGCCTCTAGAGGATATCTGTATTTAAAAGAAACCACTCTTGAGCGACCACTTTTTTCATGCGTTACGTTTTTGTGGCGATTTTTCTCAGCAGTTTCCCCTGTTTTGAGCGGGCACTATTTATGAAATTTTTCATACAAAAATTGAACCGAATCTCCTGGGCGAATAGATGAGACATTTCATTTATTGCTTAGTAAATATATTTAAAATTTCGTATTAAAAAACAATTAGAACTTGTTGAAATATAAATAAATCCCAAGTATTATTTTTTTCCGAACTATCCTAGTGCAGACGCAAATTCCGCGACGGTCGGGTCAAGACAATTTTCACTGAATATTTCCAATAAGCACCAAGTGTGAACTATTTAATAGTCGTACCTTAACACATTTTTGTAATAGACTTAAACTTTCCATAGCGGAGTAAGTTTATTCAACAGTCGTGTTGAAGTATTTTTTCGCACAATTCTACTTGGAGCGTGAAATTTATTCATTTTTTTATTGTAGAGCTTTCAAAATTTAGGAGCGGATCTCCAACTGCATATATTACTCAACAATTTTGTAATTTTATTATGAAGAGTAAGAACAGACACATTAATGACAAAAGACATGAAATTAGAAAAAGTATAAGTGGTTAACAGCCCCTGCGGTTCTGGAAAAAAGAGGTTTAATTGTATTCTATTTATTAATTAAATCTTCGAAGTAATCTAATTTTTAGGAACGGCGAATTGTTTGGGCGAATTGCCATTTTTTTTATATGTGGTATAAAAAGTTTGATACAAGACAAAATTTAAAGATCTTTGCAAATATATCGCAAAATTTATATATTTTCCAAGAAGATATTTTCCATATTGTTACATAAATCTCATTTTTATATGCACAAGTTCAATATTCGTTCGCTCTTAAAAAATTTCATATAATTGAATATTCACTTCATCAGTCGAACAGCTTTTCATAGACCTTCAAGTTTTATTTGCTTTGTATAGCGATTGATGATATTTCACCTCTTTAATGTCACAGTATTCTTCCCCGTGTATTCACTCTGATATCCCACTTAAGCACTGGCGCGACTTTCATACAGCTTAACCTGTCGCAGACCCAGCTGCAGACAGCTGCAACCCTTGGCCGCAAAACCTACCCAGAATTTGCCACAAAAGCAATAAAGTCATTTCACATTGCCACAAATAAAATGATACCCCGTTTCCATTTGATAATTGCTTAAAGCTGATGCTAAAGCTGAAGCTGGAGCTGGAGCTGTAGCTGGACGGTGTGCAGCAGCCATCGAGTTTCCAGTTCCCCGTTCCCAGTACCCGGCACTTTGTCATGCTGCTTCCCCAGTGCACAGTTTGGTTTTTGGCAAACACATGCGAAACATTGTCGGGTCGCATATGTTGCCTCAAAGTGATTATTTTCACTAAAAATAAACGAAATTAATGATTGATGAAGTGAGACAAGGGAGCGCACAGCGATGTGCCATCAACACCCCAAAGAAAAATGAACAACACCAGTAGCAACAAAACAACAATGAGCAGCATGATGAAGAAGCCATCCCAACCTCAACCCCAGTCCATGTTCCGTTCCCTGTCCCCCAGTTTGCGAGATGTCCAAAGAGCAAACAACATTTCAATCGTAATGAGAAATAAGCCGAGCACAGACCGACCACATGGAAGATAAAGGAAAGGAAAGGAAAGGAAAGTGTCATTTAATTGAAAGCAGGTGAAGGAGGTGTAAGGCTCTGGTCCAGCCGCATTGTCGCATTTCCCAAACGCAGCCTGCTGCCAGACGGAAATCATAAAAATGTTGCATAAAAATATTTTTTATGTGCCGCTGCTTCGACTTCGACTTCGACTTCCACTTGCTTTTCGTTTTCGTCTTCGTCGTGTGGGCAAAAATAATAATAAAATGGGAATGAAATAAAACAAGTGCTGCAAGCCGCTGGATGTGGCATGGTGGAGATGGCAGCCCCATCCCGTAGAATGGGTGACCGTGCCACATATTTCATTTATATTTACTTGACAAGTTTTCCATTGCGCCGAGACATCGCAGTCGCAGTCGCAGTCGTAGTTCGCGACTGTGTCTTGGTATCTTGCATTTTTTTATTTCACTTTTTGCCATTTGCCGAAGGAGGCCCCGGCGCTGCATGTCATCAACAACATCATCAGCAGCACTGCGCTGCAGACACTGAGAAGACTGCGACTGCGACTGCGACTCCGACTCCAGCTGATGACGATGGCGATGGCGATGGCGATGGCGATGGCGCTGCCTTTCTGTTTTATAGTCCAAACGTGATAGCAAAATGTGCCTTGTGCATTTTCTTGCCTTGCCACCGTCGTCTTCTTGGGCTTTCCCAATGCGCCCCTGCTGTGCGAGCTGTGCATTTTCGTGCAGCTCCGACGTTTCACATTGCCTTGGTAGTCGATTCGAGGCGGAGTCGACAGAGACAGAGAGACACGGACAGGGACGTGGAGGCAGAGCAACTGGCATTTTCCTGCAGAGGAGGCGCACGCCGCTGCTGCCTTGGAAAAATAAATTAATGGGAAACATGCAAACATAAATTCTTTTTTAGCTGTCAGGTGTTTCACATTTTCAACGTAAATTATAAATAAGCGAAAACAAAATTATAATTCCGCCTAAATGTTTTAGTATTTGCCACCGTCTGCTGTCATTTTGCGCCTCTCGCACCGCCCCCGCCACCGCCCCCGCCCCCTTTCTGTCATATTATCTCCCCGCCTGTCTTATTGAGCGACGATTCTTTTGTGGCATTTTTGTGTGAGCCAATGGGAAATTAATTTTATTTAAATTAATGATGGAGCTTATAATTGGCCTCATTTCTGTTTCTTTTTGCTTCTTTTTTTTTTTTTTTCTGTATTTCCTTGTTTCTTTGTGAAGAAACTCCAGTGTGTGAATGGCATCTCCAGCATCAGCATCAGCTCCATCTCTTCATTTTTACTGCCACAAAGCCAGCTTCATCGTCATCGTCGTCGTCGACGTCGACGTCGTCTGTGTGCGAGCTGCTTTGGCTTTTTAAGAGCATTTGACATGACTTGGGCTTCATTTTCCATGCGATGCGCTTCAACTTTGATTATGACGTGAAGTTGGCCAAGTGCAAATACTTTGCTGGTACTTTTTAATTAACTTAATTAGCATAGATGACGGGCTAAGAGCAGCGCTTACATAACATGAAAATTGCATTATACCCTCTATATACCAACCTCCTCCTCTCTTCCAGCTTAACATCATCATCGTCATCGTCATCTGCTCATCGTATGGGAAAGTTCATCAAAAAATGGGGGGGAAAGTCTGATTCTGGCCTTTTGATTTCGGTCTTGGCAACCGTGTTGTTTGTGCATGTTTTCATTAGGGGGAGGTTGTCTATCATTCTCCATTCATATTCACTCGCACGAGTACTCATTAATGGGTATAAAATGTGCTTAAAGATATTTGAAGCGATTGCTCTTTTAAGTGCCACACATACTTTGTGTCCCTCAGCTGATTAATAATTCATGCCATTCCACAAACATTTTTGCATTCATTTACAACAATCTAATCATTTTGAAATATCTTTATACGCTTACAAACAATTTCATTTGGATTGGATTTCAACAAAAATGATTACCATCTTTATTATGTTAAAGGTCTTGTGATAACTTATGCTAAAGAAAGACATATAACTTGGCTCATAAGTCTATTAGAATTTGATGTGAGAATTCAAATGAGCAACTCACCGGGAAAATGAGCAATAAATAAATCATCAGACTGCCAGTCGATTTGTTGACTGTTTTAGTGATAGGTGTCAAATTTAAAAAGAGCTAAAATGAATTGTAATCCCCTCGAAGTTTTTATTGTGATGCATTCATTTAAAGCAGCTGCTCGTGCATTAAATAACGATGAAAATTCATTATGGACATGATAATTGCTTGCTGCGCAACAAATTGTCTGCTTTGGCCATCGAATGAGTAATTTATTTGATGCGAGTTTAGAGCTTTTTTTTCTTAAATAATTTCCATGGCGTGCCTATGTAGAAGAAACGCCTGAAATAAATCTTTCAAGTGGTTTGTTGTTGTCTTCGCTTGATGATATTGATATTGTTCGGTTGTTGCCCCAAATGCCCCGTTACCCGGAGGCGCTAAATGCAGGAAAAACAAAAAATAATAACGGAAGAGACAACGACGAGCGGATGGGAAATTTGTATACCAAGTGTCTAGTCTATCCAGTCGTCTAGTCGCTGCTTGGCTTGGCTTGGCTTGTGGTGCGTGGTATAAATGTTGTTTAATTTTTTTTATAGCGCGTGATTTTTGATTTACGCGGCATTGGACATTTTATTTGGATTGGAGTGTCGGTTTCCCAGAGCGCATATTTATTTTTATTGCTTTTTAATGCGCCGCCGAGGAAGTTTTATTTTTGGGCAATTGCAGTATCTGTTGGCTAGCTTAGGCGTCTGTCTGTGTGGATTGTTGAACAATGAATTTTGTGGGATTATTTATACATATGTACCACAAATAAATGTGTGTATATATATATAAATACAAAGGCGCTGGGCAGGGCAGACAAACACGCTCAGTGCGCTGAGCGCATGCATATTGTATGTAAATATAGGCAATGTGAGCAAGTTGGGGCAACAATGGCGCTGCGGTGGCGCTTTATTTTAAATTCAAATTCAAATTCAAATTCACATTCACATTCACATTCAAATGCGGCAGTCGTCAGTGTTTGCCACCTTATTTCATATTTACTTGGCACAGCATGTTTGCGCTTCATAATAACACACAGAAAACACATAGAGAGACGAGACGGAGAGAAATACACATCCATCCAATAACAATAATCAAATATTCTACTCTTGTCTTTCGCCCTCAGCAGGAGCAAATGCAGCAAGCAGCCAGGACGAGGACTTCTGCTGTTGGCATGAGCACGCGTTCGAGCACGAACAGGAACATGAATTCAGGCAACAGCAGCAACAGCAACAGCAGCAGAACCACAGCCACGTCCAAGACGAGAGCAAGAGCCATGTCGTTAATCTATTTACCGCCTTTCTGCTATCCATGTGGACACTCGCCTGAGGCGAACGTCGAGCAGTTGAGCGGTCGCAGTCAAAGCCACTGGCAACGCGGCAGCAGCGGCAGCGGCAGTTGCAGCTGTTGTTGTCAGCCCTGGGAACATACAAATTATGATAAACATGCCTCAGCAACGACGTTGACAGCAGCGACTGCAACAGCCACAGAGGTAGCGACGACAACAACAACAACAACAAAATCCTCATCAGCTGCGTCTGAGCTGGCGCGCAAATTCCTGCAGCGTGATATCCAGTTACCGATGGACGCAGTGGCGCATAGCTGCATCGATCTCAGACAGGAGGCGTCGCAATTAGTTATGCCAATTGTAGTAGGTGGCTGTGGAGACGCCAATGGCGATGGCGACGTCTTGGAATGTGCTGCGGCTGTGCGGCGCCAGCGACGTGAACGAATGCGACGCGAACGAGAACGACAAAGTCATGCGTCTGCGTCCACAGCAATGTCGCTGGCCATGTCGCTGGCAAATCCAATCAGCAGTGCAGCAGCAGCAACAAACAATTCGCAAACAACGACAACTGCGTTGGCCACAACTGGCGAGACGCTGCCACATGATGCAGCTCACGATGACGATGACGACGATGCTGCTGATGATGATGACGATGGCGATGATGACGATGCTGATGATGATGAATGTAGGTGCTTTAACTATAACGGTGATATTAGTGCGCTGGAACGACTTGAGCTGGAGCAACAGAAGACGCAACGGGCAGAGTGGAGTGAACTTCCTAGCATTACGTGGCTGAAATTCTGGCAGCAGCTGCTGCCCGGCAACGGCAACGACAGCGCCTCCAACTCCAGCTACAGCTCCAATGCGACAACACAAACAACGAAGATGACGGCCACGACCGCAACCACGACTACGACCACGACCACGACCAGGACAGCAACGGCAACGGGAACGACAATGTCGAGCAGGCAGCCAATCACAAGGATGGGCACGACGAGGAGTAGCAACAATAGCAGTAGCTGTATCATCAGCAGCCACAACTTCAGCAACATGACATCGGCAAAAAGTTGGCTGGGTGCTCTGATGCTGACGATGCTGCTGGCCACGTCCGTGAGCGGCTGGGGCGGTCGACAAGATGGTAAGTCAGAGAATGCGCGTAACGCATGCCGATAAGTAGCGCTATGATAAGAATTTATAATTTGCCTTATGCAAGCAGCCGCCCCAACCACACTTCCCTCCACCCCCCGCCCTGATTACCGCCGCCGACAAAACATTTCATTTAATTTTGAGCATAATTTTTAGTGGGCAACATTGCAGAGTGCGTCAGCTGCCGCAAGTGGCAAGCAGGCAGGCAGTCTGTCAGTCAGCTTGTGTCTGTGCCCGTCTCTCCCTCCTCCCCGCCCCTTTTCGCCAGCTGTATGGTCATGCTCAATTGAATCCATAAGTAGTTTGTGACCGCAGATCTGCGTTCTCGTATAATGCGTTTCAACTGTTTCTCCATGAACGAATCTACCCAAAAAACAAACCAAAAAGACTTTTTTGTTTTTGGAGAACAAAAAGAAAACACAACAGCAACAGCCGCTACAACAGCAACAACAGCAACAGCAACACGAACAAATGGCAAATTGTACGGAAATTGCCCGAAACAAACAGACAGAGGCAACCGCCGGCCAACCACCGACCACCGACCGACCGACCGCTGACCATAATTCACTCAAGTTAGACAAAAGCATTTTGGGCTCCGGCTCCGGCTCCGGCAATAGCAACAGCAACAGCAACAGCAATGGCTCTGACGCTGGCTCTCTGCTCATTCCGCCTACGCAGCCTTCTCCCCTCACCCGGCTTCTTACAGCGCCGCCCTCTTGGTGGCGTAGCGAAAGTCCAAATTCCAAATGCAAACGCAAATGAGTCTAAAGCGAAACGTCATGCTCTTTGAGCTACTCTATGCGTATCCGTATGCGTATGTGTATGTGTGTGTGTGGTGATTGTTGTGCTAGTGTATGAGTGGGTAAAAGTATATGGTGCGTAGCCATTGCCTCGTCGATAAGGGTGGTCCAGTAATGCGGCCTCTCGTCTCTCATCTGCTGGCGGGCTGGCTGGCCGGCCATAAGCACTTAATGCGTACACACCCACAAGGTGTGGGCACTTTAATTGGGTTAAGGAGCTGTTAACGCGTTAAAGTAGTCATTACACATCAAGATCCAAGCAGATATTACAGATAAAACCCGTATATTATATGGCTCGTACAAATTATCTTATCATAATTAGCTACATTATAAATAACCAGATTAAATTAATTCTTTCTTTAGGAGGGTGCAGTAGACTATTTTTAGTCACGACACCTTCAGATATATGATAACATATATTATTAGAAAAATTGTGGGCCGTTTATAATACGATTTTCCCATAAAGTAATTTATTTACGATCAGCCAGTGGATAAGATAAAATTGCTGGACAAGAAAATAAGCGCATTGTTAAATGTAAATAGAAATGCACGCCACACAAAGGTTTCTATTAAAAGCCTCATCGTATCGGAGATCTGAAATAAGCATTACAGGAAAGTATATTTCTAGTGAACATGCGAAAAGAGCAGTAAACTGCCTTCTGGGATTTCTCTAATATTTTAGTTTATTTTATTTTTTGAATAACCTATTTTACAAAAGACAAAATAAATTATAAATAAATTCCATTATAAATCACTATTCTTGGGCTTAGTATATCGATTGGTAATCCCAAACAGAAATATAGATGGAAATTATAGGTCCCATGCCTGAGCGTATGTTGCAGAAGGAAAGTTACGCTCCCTCCCTTAAATCCATAACTTGTTTCATTCCCTTTTTTCTGTTCAGATCCAATATGTCAGATAAGACTGCAGGAAAAGTGTTGTTAAAGCCGCTGATTACTGTCAGTTGATAAGAAACGAAATGTCGAAACGCAACTCTTTGAATTATGTACATACTTAATTGTTTGACGGCGCAAATACTCTGCCAACCAAAAACCCGACACTTTTCTGGCACAATTTGTCAAGAAAGTAAAAGCTTACATGCACGATAAGTGCGAAACAATACATTAATCTTGAGTTGTATTAAGCACTAAATTTGATTGTTATTATTATTGCCATATATGCATTATAATGCTAAAGGACATGTCAATTACGTATTGCAAGGGTATTTTATGTGCGGCACCCCGAGCGTGAGCATTTCTCTTTTTCCTCTCCTTTTTTTTGTTGTGAGTGTGAGTGTGAGTGTGAGTATTTTTTTCGCCGTTGTTCTCCCTTCATACTTGAGCTCACTCTAATCCACACAAAACACGCCAAAGAATATATGTGTTCATGTGTGTGTGTGTGTGCTTGCGTGTGTGTGTGTGTGTGTCGAAAGCCCGTCATTTGAACTGTCCATACGTATTTGTACGCTTGTCTGTCTGCCTGATGGCGTTGCGTTGTGTATTTGCTTTTAGCGTGTAGTTTTGTAGGGTTCGTCCTGCAGCACAAATTTCGGGGTTGGCTGCTGCTATTGTGGTTGTTGCTGCTGTGTTGTTGCTGGGGCACTCACGCAAAAGTATTGAATCATGTTGGAAAATTATGCACGGTACTTGAAATTGGCGAAACAATTACAACGCGCAGCTTTGGGGCCGGCCGGGGACGCAGAGCGTTGCGTTATGGGTTGTTTGCCAGCTGCCCTGCAAAGTATGCTACACTTTTATACGCAGCCGAAAACCCTACAGCTCTGCAGCCCCCGCAGTGCGTATGAGTCGCGTGGGTCATGATAGGGAACTGCGTGTGTGTGTGTGTGTGTGTGTTGTTGGGAGGGACGAGGGAGTGGAGGGAGGGAGTTACGTTGGTGCCACATTATGACAGCAGCGCAGAACAAAATATACAAGTCATTGGACACAATGAAACACAGCCAGCGCAGAGAAGCGAGGTAGACGTCGAGGACGAGGACGAGGACGAGGACGTGGCTCAGAGTTCACAGGGATTCGCTGATCCTGCGCAGGAGTACCTTTTGTTTGCCACAAATGTGAAAACAACAAAATGTGAAAAAGCAAAAATAAAATAAAGTAAAGTAAAGTAAAGTAAAGTAAAGTAAAATAAAAGAAAGGAAAGGAATAATAAAATAAAATGTGTATCGCTCTACAGTATCTGAGTGTGTGTGAGTGTGCATGTATGTGTGTGTGTGTGTGTGCGTCGATTCGTGCGCACATTCGTCTCTGCTTCTGCTGGCGACTTTTGTATATTTGAATGCGTAGCTCTCGGCTTCGTTTGCTGTTTCGTTTCGTTTCGTTTCACTGTGTGGCCCGCCCGACATCCCTCCACCCCTCCACCCCAACGCCCAACTCCCGACTCCCGACTCCCAGCTGAATGGCAGCGCAAACGAGGGTGGTTTTACCATTTTGCTATATATGTATTGCATAGGATATACTTATTGTTTTCTCCCAGTCTCTCTGTGTGTGTGTGTGTGTGTGTGTGACTGTCCCGTTTCAGCCCCGCTGACTGCTGTGTGGCATGCCTTTAGCTAACGATTCGTTTTCTTTGCCTTCTCTCTATGCATTGACTGCTTTTGCCAGTTAGCTCGATTCTCTTGCCTGCTTTCTATTTTCCTTTTTTTTTTTTTAATATTCACAATTGCCATTTCGGTAGTTTTTATGCCATCGAGCATGAGTCTCTCTATACATATAGACATTCAGCTCTATGCCTGTGTGTGAGTGTGCCTGTGTGCGACATTATTATTATTACGAGCCGTTTCTGGTTGTGCTGCTTGTTCAACTTATTTATGCGCCCTTGCGCCGGCAGAGGGTCGTAAATTTTTGGTCTCTTAGAGCCACACACACACAGCCACACACACACACAAACAGTGGCACTTACAAGCTGACACTTATGCGCACGCACTTAAATACAATCATAATAATAATTGAAACAATTTATAAATTAAAAAGCCACAAATCTTGGCATAAAAATTGACATTACAATTAGAAGAGCAACGCCACAAGAAAGTGAGCAAGCCGAACAACAACTGAACAACTGAATTTTCGGGGCGCATTGCTCAATTCGCTGAGAAATGCTGAGATTGTTTATATTATATTGAAACATATTTGGAACTGCTCTTTTATGATGCTGCTGCTGCTGCTTCTTCGTCTTGTTGGGTTGCTGTCGTTAAATGAACAATGGAAGAGCAACAGCAGCAGCAAGAGCAACAATTGAGGTCACATGCCCGCCTCAAGCCCAATTGTTGTGCAATTCAAATGTACCTTCAGTTATTTGGCTATTAAAATGTATATTAATAATTTATGCTGATGCTGTTTATTCAGCTTGAATAATAAATGTTGTGTTGTTTTTTTCCCCCATTTTCTGTTTGCAGCGCCCACAAATTGCACATTTCCGGCACGTTGGGAAGGCTCCTGGTTCCTATCGGGCTATCAGCAATCCATACACATCAAGGGCTCACAGTTCAGCTATCGCGGCAGGTGTGCGGCCTCCGATGGTAACAAATATCTGATAGTCGATGAGTAAGTACCAAATCGCATAAATCTACCGTCTCCGCTAACAGTATGCTAACAACATCTCAACCCAAAAAAAAAAAACGAAAATGAAAAGAAAAATACTCAAATCAACAATTTGGCAAGCTGGCAAATAGAATGAAATGAAAGAAAAATGCAAGAAATCAATGAAATATCATGTTCAAGCTGAACAAGAACAAAAACAAGAACAAGAAGAAGACGATGAAGATGAAGAACAGGCATTGAAAGTACTTGTACTTGTACAATGACTTGTGCTCCTTGTCGTAGTCCCCCTTTTTTGTGTTTTGCCTATAATTGAATAAGTTTTACATTTTTTTTTTTTTTTTTTTGTTACGGGACTGAAGAAAGTGTTGCTGAACTGTGCTAAGGTAAGACCTCCTCACCACTCCAAAAACCAATCGCTAGGGCAACAAAATGCAGTAGCAGCAACAACAGCAACAACAGCAGCAGCAACAGTAACCTCATTAAGACAGAACGTAAAACTGCTGCAGCATTGGCCGATAACAGGGCGCCATCAGCAGCGCTCTTAGCACTCAGCACACAGCTCTCGACTCTCAACAGTCCGGCAGCTACTCACAGAGCCATTGACATGGACATGGAGACATAGTTAGATAGTCAGGCAGTTGGGCAGCAGCGGCAGCGACAGCGACAGCGGCAACCAAAACCTGTCGTCGATGCTGTCGTCGGCTGCCATCTGCTCTTAACTTTGCCTACGAAACTAGTTTTCTTTTTCTTTTTTGTCTGTTCTGTCCTCTGTCTTCTGTCTCCTGTCTCTTGGCCCTCCTGTGTCTGTTCGCCTGCTGTGTGAGTTAATTTTAATGTTTGACAACAGCCTAGCCAAAGTACTGAAAACTATCTGAAAGTCTACTACCAACATCTCTTTACATTCATCCATCTACCTACTATATGTATATAGTACTATACTTGTATATGTTTGTCTACTCGTACAGTAAATGCTCAAAAGTAAAACTAAATCTAAAACTAACTTTTCTTTCCCCCTCGTACGTATAATTTATTATTTAAAAGGTGCCTCTGTGCCTGTCCTCCAGCTTGCAACGGCGAGCTCGACGTTTGCTGTTGCACATTTGATATCAATGCATCTCTTTTCATTTTTTCTCTATTCCGTTCTTTTTTGCCTTTTAAAGAACTTAATCTTTAAATACAAAACTTTGACTTTTGTACAAAAATTCGACATCCATTTTGATTTTGAATGATATCATTAACAAAAGATATAATACTTGGCTGTTTTTTCCCCTAATTTTGGTTTTTGATTTTTGTCTATTGCCATGTTTCGACTGAATATATTTATTAACTATAACTATAAGAGATAATCTTGCTAAGTCATGCAATTTTTAAGTTGTAGCTGAAATGTGAATTTTCATCCTATTTTTGATGCTTTTTGTGACGAAACTCAATTGGTTGTTTAAAGCGGCATTCCATGCCAGTCTTGAACACCATTTGTGTGTTTTCTAAATATCATAAATAATCCATCAATAAACATAAATATATTAAACATACTCCAGTCAATTTTATCTAATTTTATGTACGAATTTTTGTCGTGTTCATAACATATTTTTATCTTAATTCTATCGTAACATATTGAATACAAATCCTATTTAAGTATCGTAAAACATATGTGAACGTATATGCCATTTACCAACTAACCAACTAGGCCAACTAACAAAAGTCCCTACAAAATTTTGCCTAACCTCTGAAAAAAAAAAACCAATATATAAAAAACTACATCTATTTTGATTTTGAAATATTCAATTGAATTTTTACAAATTGTTTAACATCACTTTTGAACAACATATATTTTGTTAACTTTTTCGTTATTAAGTGTACGTCCTTTGAGTTCGTTTTTATGATCATTTCAGTTACTATAAAAAAAAAAACAAAATATATAGCTTAACCTGTAATGAATTAGCCGATTCGATACCGAGTTGGCTTTAAACATTATATACTAACATACATATCAAGAAGATATATCCACCTACTTACATGTTACTTCAGTTTCTTTTTGGGATATACTATCTAAATGAATATTCATATCACGGGGATACGAACATACTTAGGCGGTTGTCACCAACATCATTTGCACCCCAAGTTATGTATTTGATTTTGAAACGCAAGAAAAAAACGAAAAAATAAAACATTTCATCTACAATCGATATTCGAATAGTTACGAATTTTTGTTTCTTACGAAAACTTTGTGAAACAACATAAAAACAGTCAAACACAAAACTACAGTCCAGCTGAACCAAATGCCAACTATATCAATTCTATATATATACCATATACCCCATACAAAAACTCACTAATCACAAACATAACAAAGAAAAACTACTACAACCAAATACCAAAAACCAAATACCAAATACAATACAAAACTTTTCGTTGCAATCAAAAACTTTTTTAGGAAAGGATGTCATCGTTGCCTGGTTATCTATGAGAAGCATAAAAATGTGCTCCAGTATAAAGAAAGTGAGTGCGAAGGTGATAGTATGTATATGCATCAGTCGAATCCATCTGCACTGGCGATGCGTAGCTCTATAAAACAAAGTGATCATAGGGGGGGAGCTCATCCCAATACGAACGGGCATTCAAGACTATCATCATCGGATCAGTACATAATGAGATCCAATGACGATATGAATGATTGTAAGCATTAACTTTATATTTTTTTAATATTATAAACTTAAGCAAAACTTCCAAAAAACCAATAAAACAAATTCTCTATCTCTTAACTCGCTATCTCAAAATACCAGTTATTTGTTCATTTTAACCACCTTTTAACATTTTCAATCTGCTTTTCGTTTAACCAACATGACTAACATAATCATATTATTTAATCGCAGTTCGTAATAACTCTTCATTTCTATTCCTTTTGATGACATTTTCTATTTCGTTCTGAAAACAAAAAATACAAAGTTTTTTTTTTGCATTCGAAAGGCTAAGAAAAATGAAAAAGAAAAAAGAACACATAACAACTGAAGGTTTTCTCTCCGTTTTGTTTTGTATTTTGAAAAGTATCTCGTTGATTTTGTAATTTTATCTTATAATTTAGTTCATTAAAGTATTTATTTAGTTATCGTATATTTTCACCTGAGTTCGCTTTAAAGCAACATTTTTTACTTTTTCGTTTTATCTATTATGATTTTGTAAAAAAAAATCAAATCAAACCAAACCAAACCAAACTTGTAAATAGTCTCAGAACAACAAATACTCTGCATACAAAATGATCAATAAATAAAAAACAAAATTCTCCCCGTTTACGTTTGTCATGGCAAGGGTCCTCTCTCTCTATTTTAATCTCGAACTCACCCACCTAAAAATCAATCAACATTAAAGCGTATAACTCAAATAAAAACCATTATATATGTGTATATATATAAATGATACAAATAAACAACTAAATGAATTGTACATTTTTCTCAACATACACACGTTGCAAAATATCCAAAAGATACAATCTACAAATACTAAAGCTATCCAATATCCAATATCAACTATTTATCGTTAGTGTCAATCCAATTAAGCTAACTTAGTTGCGATTTTCAAACGTATTAGCGGATTAGCAGATTAACCCGTCCCAACAGTACTAAACTAAACAACCAAAAAGACAGCAAAAAAAAAGAAAAACAAGAGTAAAACAAATGAAAAACCGTAATGAAACCACGCGACATCTTTAAATCCAATCCAAAAGGCAAACCTAACCCAGAAAAAAAAAAAACAAAAGAATTTAAGAAAAAAATATAACCAACAAATTAATATGTTTGGTTTTAATTTTTTGCTTGGTTATTGTTTCTCTTTTTGTTTACACTTTACCTGTAAATAATTAAAAATCGTGTAAATATATTAAAAAACAAAACAAAAAGCAAAAACATTTTCTTATCAAATCGAATTGTTTGTTCAAATGATATTTTTCAACAAAACATTTACATATACATATATCTATATATATTTGCAAACTCTATTCAATATTTATATGATATGTATACTTTTTTTTTACTTCAATATTTTTAACAACTCTCTCAACCTACAACTACAACTACAACTACAACTACGACTACAAAAACAAGAACAACAACTACAACAGCAACAGCAGCAAAACTAACTAACAACTACAATAAAAATACCGTGTACAAATCGATTTCAATACAATATTCAAATATGTACGAATATGTTTTTCCTTTTCAGTTTTCATTTCTCAAAATGAATCGGAAGCTGTGTGTATGTATTTGTCTGTGTGTGTGTGTGTGTGTGTGCTTGCCATTCGAATATTAAATAAATATATATATATGGTATATGTGGATACAAAAAAATGATGAAAAAGAAAATAAGTTGCTAAAGTTTACACACAGAGAACATTTGATTGGGATTTCCAAAATTTGCATTTAGAAATTTTGTACATTTATTTAAACGCCAGCCACATGCAGAAATTGTTGCAAATGAAACGTTCCAATTTGTATAGTTATCGTTTTTTCCTTGTCTTCTTCCTTTTCGTTTTTGTACATATACTAGTGCAAACATAAAGTGCACAATCATTTTTGTATTTACTCGTACTCCAATACTTTACATAGAGCTTTAAGCGTTTTTACTCCCCCTCGCATTGGTTAAACTTGTATTCAGTTGTGGCCGATGCGTCATTTCGACTCATTTGTAAATAAAACTCATCTAAATTCATGCAACTCGCAAATGCCGATGAACCGAATATATATAGTATATAGACGCTTCACACAGCACTCTTACATACAATACTACAATATATATGTACTATATTGTTGTCGAGTGTCCAATTGAGCACCTTATTATGCCTAAATGCGTAGACTTGAACGATGATGATTTGGTGGCTTAATGTGTCCTTACTGAACTGTTGTTAAGCTTACGTAACAAAGCTGGATCTAGTTCGATCTTTTGTTGTAACATACTCCATCAATCTTAAGTGCATTTTCATCAAGCTGTCACATGTCACTGTAAATTCTCCATACATTTTCATCTCGTCACAAAACCAAAACAAAACCAACTGAATATTACTTATGAATATGTATTTATTTATTGCATAAATGAACATTGCAACAACTATAACAACAACAAAAACTACAACTACAATGCCAAGTGCAGGCCAGAAGAGTTGTCCTTTTGGTTTGTTTGTTCCTTTTGAAAGTTCACTTCAATTATTTGCACGTTCTCAGCGAGTTTTCAGTTTGTCGCTAACCGATTTTAACAATTTCATTTCTTTGTTTTCCATTGTCGCTCGACACATGATTTATTTATAAGTCTTCACGCGATGGCACCAACCAACTGAATACTGAATACTGCATAGTGAGTAGTGAATACACCCAACTGTTATGTGTAAATGCACATACGTATTTTCACTTGATTGCAAAATGAAAAATACAACATCTGCAGCTTTAATTTGGAAATTGAAACCCGACTTGCAATTTACATATGTATGCACATAGATGTAAAGAAAGCAGTTTAAACTCGCCAAGGGATTCGTTTCAACCTGCTCAATCGATCCGTAATATCCGTAATACTTTTGTGTATTAAATACTTTAAATAATTAAAAAAAACTATCATGTCTAAAACTTGTTTTGCATATTAAATATTTCGCAAGTAATAATGGAAGAAGATATTGAAGAGGTTGTGCTACAACTAAATCAAAACATTCAACTTGCTATCTGCTTCAGAAAAAGAAGTTGCATTCAGATTTGATGAATAAAGAGATAGGCGAACAATTTACATAAATGACAGGACGATGTAAGTGCATCTTAAGCCTGGACAGTGTTCCTCCCTTGGTGGACAGAATTGTCCTGCGTGTTGCTTTCTATTTAGAACTTTTGTGTGAGTGTGCGAATCGTTTCATTTTAGTTATCCAATCCTTTTGAGTGCAGTCTGAAGTGTCTCTAAAATATGTAGACACTACTGCAGTGTGTGTGCGGGAAACACACATGCATTACAAGTGTGTGTGTTGGAGAGTTTTCCATTTGGGTATATCATGGAAAGCCCAAGCAGCAGTGGTTAATTGCTGTAATCCGCTTACTACTAGCTTGTCAAGTGCTAAAGTTTTTCTACTTGTCTCCGTGGCACCCGCCGAGGGAGTGCAATTAGAGCCAACTAATTGTAAGGCTAAGACCATAATTGCATACAAGTATCACACTGGCTGGCTGGCTGGCTTGTTGGCTCGAATGCAAGCAGAGCGTGTTTGAGCCATGGCAACCAATGCTCGGGCTAAGCTCGAGCTGAAGCACGCATAGAAATGTAAATTCATTATTTATTATTTGTTTGCCTCAATAGAAATCAAATTAGTTTAAGTGGTGCCCGAACAGCACAGCTAACACCAGATCCGAACCCATTCCCATTCCCATTGCCATTGCCATAATGCCTGTCGTGGTCCTGCTTCTGCTCCTGCTCCTTTTCCGAGCTAGTCCCAGCTCAACCAGTCAGCTTGAATCGATTTGAAAGCGCCAAGTCATGGAGCGTCCGACGCCTGCTCCGCAGTAAAATATAGTATATATTCTCGGTCCATCCCCCTCTCTCTCTCTATCTCTCTCTCTAAGGCTTCCGTGTGCTCTAATTTAATGTTAGCAACTCGGGACATTCACTGACTAACCGACTAACTGACTGACTGGCTGACTGACTGACTGGATGTCAGCCTATGTCTCTCGACTGGCGCGTGTTGGCTGCTTTTTTGTTTTGTTGTTTTTGATTTGATTTGTTTAAATATTAAACGAGAGTTTTAGATCTTATTTATAATTCAGAGGACAGCCATGGCACACTAGAGCGTAGCGTGGGCGGGAAGGAAGCGAGCAATGAGTGTTTAGGTGGGTGAATGTTTATTTTGATTAGCAGTCCGTAAAACAATCGCTACAATATAACAATACATATCATTATTAGGTTTATGTCATTATTTGTTCTGAATGCTGTACACACACGCACACACGCACACTCACACAATGCGACACTCCCACATACGCACACATATCCGCCCACGCATGTGTGTGCCTTTGGGGCAAAGGACTGCGTTTGATTAAATGAGCAGCTTACAAAATTCAAAACTCAATGCAAACACTTGACAGCTTACCACATAGACTTTAAATTGAATTTTGCAACATTCTGTGTGCTGCTAAATCGAATTGAATACAATTTATTTTAGCCACATTTTGTGTAATTTCACATCAGAGCTTGACTAGTCAACAGTTTCAATTACTGCAGACTTCTATAGGCTTAACAACTAGTCTCCTGCTAATTGTCTGTGCAACGCCCAGCTATTATTTGAACTTGTCATAAGGATATATTACATTCATCATCTGTAGGACTTTGATCGAGTTATTTACCAGTTGCCTCAATAAATCATTGCATTTTAATTTTGCAATATTTTCACTATTGACTTTTGCGTTTAATTAAATTTTAATGAGCGTGTTTAACGCATAGTATAATGAGTATGTGTCATGAACAGGTTTGATGCAAATTCAAATGAAATATATGGAAAAGGTTAACGTGCGATTACTTGATTACTGTTCAATTATTGAGAGTAATAGCTTGCTACAATATGTACATTTAATATTTAATGCGCACAAGGAGTTTTCAAAGTTAAATAAAGCTTTTAGTTCAACATCCTCTGCAAATAGAAAATTGTTGCTTTCGCTTTGCCAAAAGTAATGTAGTTTATTCTATTTCTATTTCTATTTCCATTTTCAAGGTATCATTAGCCGTAGTTACGACTACTTGAGTTCTCTGTACCTTTTCCGTTTTGACTTGACTTCTGGCATAATTACGAGCATTTTTTATGTTTTCATTTTTGTGGGCGCATTTAGCAGCATCTTGCAAATAAACTTGTGCTCGTGTATGTACTATATAGTATATCTACAGGGTCGTGGCGCAGATGATGATGGCTTGTTGTAGTATTTGCATACCAATTTCATGATTTCCCACTCAGAAATGGAAGCGCCAACTCTCCGGGCATTCAATGAAGGACATACCGAGTGAGAGACCGGGGCCGCAGCATTTTAATTGCTATGCAGCGAGTGCGCCGAGTGCACAAATGTAGGCAGCATAAAAAATAATTAAAATAATTAAGCAAAACTGCGCCGTTGCCCGTTGCCCAGGTTCCCCCGCCCTCGCCACTTCTCTGGCGCCTTTTAATGCTGCTGCCACCTGGCTGTCTACTTGACTACCCGTATTATTCCTTCGTTGATTCGGGTTCGCGATTCTTCACTTTTCTTTTCACTGCATCACTGCATTTTTACTTTTCTTTGAAGCAGGGAAATTGCATAAATCATTGCTGATTGCGATGTTTACAAATTGTGAACCAGGATAGTATTGACTCAGCACTAATTTGAAGGTTTGTCTTTGAATTACTCTTACACGATCAAACGCGGTCTGCGTCTTTAGCCGAGACGTGAACTTTCTTGAAGCGTATTGAACATTCGTTGTAACGTATTTACTTTGGTTGGCTTTAATTCTTTATGGTCGCAACTTGTTTCCTTTATTATTTGTTTCGTAGTTTTCTATTTGCGTTTCCTTCCGATTTTTTATTGTCTGGGTGTTAAAACACGTAACAAAGCAGCTTTTGGCCAATTTCTCGTGCGAGGATATTTAAATTTAATCAAATGTCTGTAAAAATGTTTACCATGCCTTTTATGCTCGCCAATAGCAACAACCACAACAACACAGCAACAGCAACAGCAACAGAAGGAATGTACGCACAGTGAACTGAAGTATGTGTGTGTGTGTGTGTGAGTCTTTTGGGTGGCAGGTTGTGTGTGTGTGTGTGTGTGTGTGGCACAACCTGCTTTTGGCACGTTGACTGGGTAATTTGTTGGTCGTACCACGAAGCGAACAGGTCAGGCCAACAGCCACTTTTATTTTATTTTATATTTTATATAGTTTTTTTCGGCATTTTCATGCGCCCCCTTTTCGGGGACGGGACTCTGCGTGTGTCGGTACAGTTTTCGCAATGCATATACTATGCTATACAAGGAAAGCAACACGAAAAAAATGTACAAAAAAAGAGAAGCGAACACCGTATTTACCTAGGGACACCAGAACAGACCCAAAGCCGGAGCTGGAGCCGCGTGTTTGCTACCGGGGTGTCAACCAATTTCGCGTGTCTCTTCCTCCCTCTGCCCCTCGACCCCTCAATGCGGGTCCCGCTCGGTAGCTCAACTTTTCTCTATCCCACTCTCACTCCGTTAGCAAAAGTTGTTTTTGTCAGCGCTGTTGTATGTATCTATAAATATATATATGTACGTATATGTATATATATTTTCACATTGCCATTTTCATTTCAATTCATTTCATTTATTTATGCAATATTTTATGTGCTCATTCATTTTTTGCTCGTTTTCGTTGTCATTTGTTCTATTAATTTGTTGTCGCTCGGTTCCGTTCCGTTCCGTTCCGTTGTCAATTTTGTTTATACATTACGTATACGTATGTATAACTGTGGATATTTATATGAGAGTCGTGCCATAAACCTCATTCATCTTAATTTGTATGCCTTGTTTTGTTACGTTTTATGATGATTTTTAGGTCTACGTTCGTTCGTTCGTTTCACTCAACAAGAGTTTATTCCTTGCCCATTGTCAAGGATTGTGTACAGAGAAAAAAAACAAAAACAAAAACAAAAACAATAGAAAAAACGAAGAAACGAAACTTCATAAATGAATTGTGTATTATAATAAAAATCAACTAAATTCTAAGGATATTACAACTACAACCACCACAAGTACAACAACAACAACCTCAACCACTATAACAACCACAACAACAACAAGAACACACGCTGTAAATAAAGACTCCTTCCATCTCTTGTACAGATATTTATTGTGTTTGTTTGTTTGTTCGTTTGTTGATAAATACTTACCTTATACTTATACTTCATTTGATTTCGTTTCATTTTTCAACTGTTGTTTGTTGTCACCAATTGAAGCGCTTCGATTGATTTTGTTTTTGGATAAGAATTTAATAACTCCTTGTACATGATTATTATAATTAATAATGTTTATATTAATCCACTGCTAACAAAGAATCATCATCATGACGTGAAAATCATCGCTAAAATCGCCCAAATTTTGTACAGTAATCCCCATGAGCGAGTGAACCATCAATCGAACCAACTTCGGCCCGAACGAAGCTTACAAATATGATTTCCAGAATAGCTAAACTGCATGATATGTGACATATGTACTATATATTATTTGCTAAATCCGAAAGATCCGATGGAAACCCAAATCTTTAATGTAAATATGTTTTTAGCATCCTTAGTATTCGGGAAATCCTTAATAGACTGATGCGCTTCTTTGGAAATCATATAGATGTTAAATGCATAAACAATTTTCAAACGGTTTTCTTCAGCATCTAATTATCATTTGTCCGCTCCCCACCTTCCCCAGCCAGTCCCAAATTCCTCAACTCTTTTTCAGTTGCCGCTTAAGAAATTTTCTTTTTTTTGGTTTAGAATCTAAAAAAAACAAAAAAATAAAAATGAAAATGTGAAACACATTTTGTATATGAAGTAAATATATACCCTCATTTATTTCAGTTATTCTCTGTCACACTTTGTTTTGTCAATTTGGAAAAAAGAAGTATAAAAATAACTAAGATAAAAAAAGAAAGGATTTCAGATAAATTTAAATTTTTGATCTACATTATTTTCTGTCTCGCGCTGTGCTCCTTTTGCACATGCCAAATAAAAATTGCATAGAAAGAACAAAACAAAAGAAAAGAAAAGAAAAACGAAACGAAAAAAGAAGTAATAGAAGCAATTTATATATTTATATATATTTTGTATACATATTGTACATGATGATAAAATGTTGGGATGGGCTGCCCGGTGACCGCTAGTATAATTGTCTCATTTATCAATTACTTGTTGTACTTTCTTCTTACTACATTCTACCTAACCTAAAAACCTACTACTATTTAACTATTACCCTACTACTATTTGTACTACTATTCGCTCTATGAGTTCACACTTTCCCGTGTTGTTGTTTCCTTTTTACCATATGTGTGTGTCCGTGTTTGTACCTTTTAGTTAGTGTCGACTACAACTACTACTATTTCAACTACTACTCTTTTCATTGCCATTATCATTATGATTTTTCTTATACGTTTGTTTTTTCTTTCCTTTCTGTTGTTTTAGTTCGGTTTTTTTTTGTGTACATAATATACTTACCTACATGTGTGTTATTTAATTAATGTAATTTAAACATGAAACTCAACAATTTCTGCTTTCGGTTCTTCATTAATTTTCGTTGTCGTTTTCGGTGTGTAATCCTAAACTAGATGTGTGTCATTTTTCATTCCGTTCGTTCGTTCGTTCGTTCGTTCTAAGTGTTGTTTGTGCGTGTGCGTTATGGGCTACTGTATGACCTGTAACACAAGTAGTCCTGCTGCATATACTAAATATAAAAAACAAAAAACAGAAAAACCATTCCCATTTTACATATGTGTGTGTGTGAGTGTGTGTTACAGTCCGACCAAAAAATAATAATAACAATAAACCACAGAAAAAAAGAAGACAAATTAAATACAACTACAACAAAAATTATACTCAGTTTATTTTTTATGTTTGTGCCCTCGTATTTTTGCCTTGTCATGATATACTACGCTTCTCTGTAGTACACACACACATTCTCCCACACCTCACATACACAGACACACACACACCTTGAACACACCACGCCCCTGCAGAGCCTTGTTATACCATTTGCTTTTCATAAAGTGTAGTTGCTACTTAATTACAATCATTACTCAAAAGAGCCACAAGAGTCGGCCAACAAGAACTCACACCCACAAACAGACACGACACCACACACACACACACACACACACACACACACCGTCGCGCGCATTTAGAACATAGACACACACATATGTATGTCCTGGCTTCAACATCAAGAACACCCTGTATATATAATTTGGTTATATTTATTTGTTTATCAACTTTCGAGTACTTTCCAACACTCTGCGTGTGCTTGTTATTCTAGTATTATCATTTATGCTGTAGAGGAACTGAAAATCGCTCCAAATTGTTTGTTGTGCCTTTTTAGCTGTAAACATTTTGTAATACATTTACATTTACAACTATGCCTGTATGTTTTTATGGTTTTTAACCACATATATATCTATGTATATATATATATGTGTATGTATATTAAAGGAAACAGATATAAGTAATAACTCCAAAGAAAAAAAAAAAGAATACAACTCCAAAATTGCTAAAAAGAGAGGACCCTTTACCAAAGATCAAATCGAAAAAAAATATATATCTACGATAATATTTGCAGATGCAAATCAAAGTACTCTTGATTATTTTTAGCATACGAGTATATGTATATTTTTATAATTATTACAATACCAATTACAATTATGATTACGATATTCAGTTTACAACGGTTTGGTTTAAATGTTATGAATGCCCTAGCTACAAAATACTTTAATGGCCAACATTTGGTTTGCTTTGTTGTTTTGGTTTTTCTTCTTCGACAAAAAGGAGAAACTGAAACATTAACCAACTCTGATAATTTTACTTGAGATTTCATATTTTCTTAAGAATTTTTGTTTATTTTTGCTCTTGGTTTTTAACGTGCTGTGCTCTTCAGTTGGTTTACACACAAACAAAAAGAAAAGAAAAGTTAAGCAATGCAACCGAAAAAAAGCAACAACATTTTTCGGGCATTGTCTCAGCTAAAGAAGCAGAAAATACTCTTTGTCTTTTTTTGTTTTCAGTTAAATGTAAACGTATTTCTTAGTTATGTATCTTACTTACTTTTTATACACATTTCAACAGAAATTGTTGTTGTTTCTCATTGTGCCGCACTCGAAGCTGCCCCAGTGAGCTCGCTGGGCTCTCAACGAAAAAGACGCCAAGCGACAGCGACATTTTGCTGATTTCAAGTATCATTTTGCCATTTATTTTACGCAATTTTCTCAGCACATCAACAAGCGGCCACTTAATTAAACAAATATCTATGTAATTTAAATGGCATTCTTGACGACGCAACGAGAACTTTGCAACAATGTTTGTCGCATCGCAATTTGCTGCCACAGCAGCAGTTGGGGCAGCTTCCAAGTGGGGTGCTCGAAAATGATTTAACAAATCTTTAGCCCTTTGTAGCATTGTTTTTCATTTAATCCTAATCTCACCTAAATGTGTTGCTTCTATTACCTATCTCTCTCTCTCTGTCTGTCTCTCTCTGTCTCTGACTACATCTACTACTAATCTAATCAAACCTACTGCTACTTACAAAAATTCTACTCCACTTCCTCCTACTATTTTCTTTCTACTTCTACTACTATTCTGTTCAATTTCTTCTCTGTGTTTGTCTGCGACAACTTGTTTAGCGATTTGCATTAATTGTATTTTTATGTGTGCTTTTAAAATAATCATGTCCCCCAGACTTTTGCAAGGGCCGTGAGACTTTACAGAATCTCTGCGATCAAATTCCTGGCGATGCTCTGCTCTATTCGCTGTTCCGTGAGAGCGCCGAGCCGGTCAAATGTCCGCTAAAGGGTGAGTCAGCCGACAATTCCAATAATCCAATTATTCCAATGCAATGACTCACAATGCCCTTTTGCTTTCGCTTGTCTTGCATGCAGGTCCCTTTATATTCACATATAATCGCGGCCACGGGGAGTGCAAGTCCCCGGTGTCGAACATTGAGAGCTGCACCGAAGAAAGCCGTCTGCTTTTGAGTTTTCAGGCTTGTCCCGACGTCCAGGGCACCGAGAGCACGGGTAAGCCATCACAACCATAGTCGCAGCCACAGATGCTGACGATGTCGTTTGGCGTTGACTTGTATGAAAAGGGTGGAGGAGCATTGTTGCTAAAGCGTATTTCATTGCAGTGGAGGAGCTGACGTGCCTGGCAACCTGGAAGGATGGCAACTCACGCTATTTGGTCGGACTCGTCTCCCATCATCATGCCATTTCCAATGAGGAACGTTATCGCTGCTTTGTTTACGAGAAAATCTCCTCGTTGATGGGTAAGCAATCTCCTTGCAAACAGCTGGAACAATGTCTGAGCTTTTATAACCCTCACAGGCGGTCCCAGCATGCTGAGCTCCAAAGATGCTGAGTATAAGCTGGCACAATCCGGCGACGCCACTTGCAATGGCTTAGACAGTGCTGAGGTAAGCATAGAGACGCGACCAGACGCGACACAACTGACGAGACGAGACGCGAGAGACCGTTGCATAGCGACCAAGCATCGGCATCAGCAACCCCCCAAACCCAACTCTCCCAACCCCCAAAAAAAACCCAGATTTTCACTTAACTGCCTGCTCCCTTTCACAGGTCGGTTCACGTATAATGTCGCTGCGCAAACCGCCTGCGGCTGAGCGCTGCGATTTTCCCGCCTGGTTCAAGGGTCCGCGACACTGGCATGCACTTATGGGGAACGCTGTCTACAATTATCATTCCAAGTGAGTAGCGAGTGGCAAGAGTTGCCGATGGCCACAACTGACAGCCAATAAAACGGTCTTGCTTTCAATTCTTTACAGTGATGGCTCTGTGCACATTATTAAGCCCAACGGCTACATGGAGACACGTGCCCTTTGCGAGCAGATAAACAAACAGACCTCAACCGAAATGATGGCCGTGGTACACTACACTACCGGCTGGTAAGTAAACCGCATAAGAAAATCCTGTCTGAACCCATTCCATATCCATTTCTCTCTCGCTCGTGCTCTGCAGCCAATCGGGCTTTATGTGCATGATGTTTTACCGTCGGGACACGCACGTCATTGAGATACAAACAGGAAAACCGGCCCCTCGTCTGGAGGATGCCTGTGCACCAGATCACTTCGACTTCAATAAGATGGCCTACATTACTTTGCTGGGTAATATTGCACAGCGTGTACATTGCTTTGACAATTCGACATCAAATCCGCTCATCACATTCTTTCTCCCCTCCACCCCATCTATGCAACGAACACAACAGCAAGCAATCCGGAACCGCACATTTGTCCCATGGAAGGTCTGTACAATCTGAGAGGCGCAATTGGGCCACCCTACCTGGTCACGCGCCACAAGCGCAATCACAATGGCAAATCACATCTTGGACATGGCCATCACCATCACGAGAGCTCTGATTCTGGGGATTTCGGCCACAAGGGGTATTTGGACTTTTGTAAACACTCATTCAAGCATTGCTCAATCGTGTTTATTTGTTGCAGGCACAGTACACTGAGTTTTCGAAATGCCGAGCGCATGGAACGCGACTCCTGGCATGCCAATACTCGCGGCCTGCCAGTTCGCAGTCGTCGCAATGCACCCCAAGCACAAGCGCAAGCACAACAGCAACATCAGAAGCAGCAGCAGCAGCAGCAAGCTTTGGTTCTAAGCAGTCTCAATAGCAACAACGACACTAGTGTGGGCTTTATAGCTCCTCGAAGTCGACGGGATGTACCCGGCTGTGTGACCAACTACAATGCGCAACGCCAGCTCTGGGTAGGTTGCAGTGCGCCAAATGCAATCGATGTGAGTCCCCTTTGCAGTGTGGATGGGGAGGAAGGTAAGCATCAAGGCAAGGCATCCCTGCCGAGCAGTGTTGCATCCATCTACGAGTACAGGCTAATAATTGTTATGTTTGTTTGCACAGAGTACTCCTGCCATGGCTCGTGGAGCGAGAATAGCACCGTCTATATTATAGCACGACACAAGGGCACCAAGCACGGCGTCTGTATTAGTTACAGGCCCACGGAGGGCAACTCAGCCAAGCTGGTAGTTGGCGACGCCTGCTATCGTGGCACACAGAAGCCACCGGATCATCATCTGGTCGCAAACCTTTCCGTTTTCGGTGCGTAATAATGTCTGATTTGTGGTGTGGATTTGTTTTAACTTTGTGCGTCCTTTTCGTTTGTAGGTAAATGCGGCGAAACGGGATCGAGCGCTAGCACAGATCATTTGGCCAGCTCATTGCTTTTGTTTGCAATGTTGACGTGGTTAACGCTGCAAAGTTGATTTTATAAAGAACGACATTGTTTGGGACTACACAATAATTTGTACACGGGCACCAAAGGGCCGCATATGCATCACTAATCCCAAGAAAACCAAACGACTCCCAAACCAAACTCCCATTACGATAAACATGTATACAAGACACACATTTAAGACTTATTGTACATTGCATATTGTATGTGTAAGACGTAATCAAATGATTCAAATTTGTTTTGCTGTATATAACTAATTTGTTTATTATGGTCACCCCCTTTTTGTTTAGTTTTAAGTGCTTATATTAAAGTCGATATATTATATTATATTATAATTAAACTGAAAAACAATATTAAAAGAAAAACAAATAATGGTTTGCAATAAAGCCTTAGAGCATGCGCTGTTTGTATTAGGCCTAGTGAAACGCGCCTATTGCTAAATAAAGCGCTGAAAATTAAATAATTATATACATATGCGAAAAACGCTATTTATTTGTAATACAATTATGCATAAAAAGAAAAGTTAGAAGCAACAACAAGTTTATGTGGAGCATAACAAACTACATACGAATAAAGGCTAAAAGCTTTTCGTTTCGTATGCTGAAATTAAAAAAAAATAGTGTTTTATGCATTTATTTTTTTATATCATTTCCAAAATGTTTCCTACGACAAAAGTACACACTGAAATACTAAACGAAAACAACCTTCTAGTAACTACATACATTACATTAGTTTTCGTATTGTTTTCAAAATGTAAAAAAAAAAAAAGCAAAACGTAAAAGAAAATGGCATTTGGTACACGTATATTTTGATGTACAGTGCAGAATATTACAACATAAGCATAATTATACATACGTATATGAAGGATACATAAAATAATATAAATAAATTTTGCATAGGATCACATTGGTTTCATAATACATAATTAATACCTTGCAAAATAAACATACATTACATATACATATTTATGGAGGCGATTCAATACACTTGGCTAACATTCAACATAGCAACGAGCATAAGTGAATAAATGAATGGATTAGATGAAGTATTCGATCTTCAAACTTTAATAAGTAGCAGCACTCACGTTCATAATCAATCAACTAATTTCTAAAGACACACAACAAAACAACCAAACAAACAAAGACAACAATGAATCAGCAAGAAATGCTAAAATAATTAGAGTGTTTAAGGCAATTAAGCGGTGATATAGGTCTAGAATAAACAAAAAAGAAAACAAAAAACAAAACAACTGTATAAAAGCTCTTAGCTTTTATGAAACGCGCAAGAACAACTGGCATAGGCATTGGAGATAAACAAGTGTATCCAAAGGATTTCAGAAACTAGCATTTTCCCTCGAGATTACATAGCGATTTACACAAAGCATTTTTGTCCTAATTAAAAATGAACAAGAGAATAAATATTGAAGAGATCCTATGCGGATTTCAAGTAACTAACATTTCCGAATCGAATCGAAAAACGAAACCTCTTCAAGGTATCATAATTACACAGATAACTAGTCAAAATTTATGAAAAGCGTTCCCGATGAATCCATGTAAATAGCGAATGTTATGCGAATTGATCAGCAAATATAAAAATTGTACGCGGTGTATACATATGTAACTAATATGCTAGTTAGCTAAAAGTATTGAGCAAATGAAATAAACTACTTACATAGGCAAACGCTGGGAGAGCAAACAAAGTGCGCTGGCTAACTGAATATAAGAGTTACTTGATAAGGACTACGTATATATATATATTTAAAATATATAAACTTAACTGGAGCATCGGACAGACAAACTAACTACCAGAATATTAAACCGAAATGCAAATTATAATAATACAAAAAACAGAACACTCAATCATTGCAAAAAAAGATAGAAAAAACAATAGGCAAGGCACTTGAAATCCACTCAAAAGACAGCCGACACTCCCAGGAGAAGACAAATCAATAAATGGCTAGGTATATATAATGGTTACATATGGCACTAGCAGCCGTAGGCAAAGAGCAGCTCGGGCAGTGTCGGTGCGGCCCCAGAAGCCGAGCGGCAAGCGAGGCAGCAATGATAACTAATATACATAAATATTTTTGAGTGTACCTATCAATAAGTATTTCAATTTGTTGTCAGCTTTTAATAAGTAAATATGTAATAACGAAAACAAAACAAAACAAAAGAAACTAACAATTAAAACGAGAATGCATTTTAAAAACGTAAGACAAAATAAAATCAATTGACACTCAACAAAGAAAATGTAATAATTCCATTTGTGAAAGAGATGAAAGTTTTAAGCAGCATCCATCCCCAAAGAAAGTTCAGCTCATACTTTCGTTTCCATTCATCGTACTTGATTAATCGCTTAGCTGTTTTTGTTTTGCAATTGTTAAACTATAACACTTTACAGTCCAGTCGTTCCCATTTGCAATTGTGGTCCAACAAAATTCCAGCCACTTTCCGTTGTCTTCTTATCTTAATCTTTCCCAATCGCAGCATAAACGTGTTATCAATGTTCCAAATGAAAAAGGTCTCCACAAACGTATTCGATGTTTCTAAAAACTACAAAATCAAATACACAAATAAAACAAAAAGCAACAAACATACATATTTTTGTAAATAGTTAATGCAATGCTTGAATTTTTATCCAATTACTGGCCAACTGCAATCGTGTGTGTAAGAGGCCACGCCCATCAAATTGCGGGTGCAATTTGGCCGTGGACTTCATTTGAATGTGAACGCTAAGCATTAGAGAATAAGTGATTTTTATATTCAAAACGATTTTATAAATCATTTTAATTGTCTATTTTAATGAATGCAAAATGTAAACATCAGAAAATAGTAACGCAATTAATTAATTTAGTTGATGTGTGTGAACAACTTCTGCAATTTTTGTCAATAATTAAATGTTTTTGAGTCCTATGTTCGTAAATTAATTGTTTCAGTTTTTTAAGCAAATATAAATATACGAAACTAATTACAAATATAAACAAATGCGTTTCACTTACCTTTGCTAAGAAAAGTGGGTAACATGTTATTTGGCAAATTAAACACATTTTGTTCATTTAATACAACAAGTTTACTTTATTTCAAATGGTTTAAAGAAATTATATATTCAATCTTCCGCTGCTCCTTTCTTCCTCAAGACCCTCAAGAAAAGTCACTGATGCACCCTCTGCGTTGATTCTTCAGGTGGACCCTCAAGAGAAGGAGCTGGTGGATCCTCTGTGTTGATTCTTCAGTAGATCTTCCTTCACGATAGCATCTTCTGTCTTCTGAATTGTGGGACCTTCAAGAGAAGGCGTTGATGGACCATCTGTATTGATTCTTCAGTAGATCTTCTGTTGCCCAGTCATCGTAATCGTGTTATATTGAAATTTTTATCTCTTTGTTCATATATTTGGTGGGTGAGGTTATTTTGGTTGGTAGAATAACTACCGATGTATGGGAGTATTATTCAGGGAAGGAGAGACTGAGAAGTGCATCTATTATAACCTCACCCGAAAATAGGATGCTTCTCATTTGTCGTACGATATTTTTTGAGTTGGGATAGAAGTTAAGAGGACCGATCCAAATATTTTTTAACGAATACTCAATTAGTATTATTTTAAAAATCAAATGTCTACATTCTAAGACATTTTTATGGGAAGAATCGAAATGTCTAATAAAAAATGCATTGTGATTGATAAAACGTTATTTTGATAAGATTATAGTACAATTGATGTCCATTAACAAATAAATTATATGCATAATTCCAGTTACTACTTTAGAAATAGTTTATCTTATTATCATTCAGCGTGTAGTTTAATTATGAACATTTAATTCGAAATGTCTAAAGTAAATAAGTAGTTGCAGAAGAAGTTAATATATGAATAATACAGGAAATACTATATATGTATGTTAGGTTTACCATATTTTACATATGCTTAATACAAATATTATTTGAGTATATCAACTATTATGACAACATGTGTGTGCTTTGTGTATATAACGAGAAGTACAACTTGATAAACATTAACTCAAAGCCGATATCGTGATACATTAAACACAAACTATTTAAGCAGAAGTATGATACCTATATGTCTCAGAATATATTGAATATAGCAGTATGTGGTTATACAAACTTGAAATAATTAATATGGAAATATGTGAAAGTCATGTCAGACATATTTAATTACACAAAGCACAAAAGAACCCGAAAAGCCAGCCTCACATTTCAATTTTCATTAATGACTAATATAATGGAGAATCACCCATCCGACACCTAGCACAATGCGAAATATTCAATGATGCTTAAATCATATTTTCAGTGGAGATGCATAACATATATGATGGTTATTTTCAATCCTCTGAGTTAATTAAAACGGAGACAATTTATTTAATTTGTTGTATTCAAAAGAAGCCTGTTAGTAACTTATTACTCGAGGTACTCTACATATGTATGCTTTCTGATCAAAAATCAAAAAGTTAAATAAAAATGTATTTTCAAGAGAGCTAAAAAACGTTTTACAAGAGAAAAATATTGAAGATTGATGCTCATGCTAAGAGTATTTTTTCAGGAAATGTTATGAATATGTATGTTACCCGTCATAATGAATCAACTACATAAGGAAATTCGGTTGAATATTTATGATCTATTATCTTGATGGGATGCTTTATAATGTTGTCTTAATATGTACATATACATACATTTCTTTAGCCGTAAAAGATAATTATCTAAAACAATTTCATTAGTGTGAAAACGATTGGTAATTCATACAAATGTTGATTTTACACATCAAATGTTCTCATTTTGCGAAATAAAAGTATTAGTTTACAATTAAATAAAGAGAACAAAATTAACAGTAACAAATAAAGTTGGAATACACTTTTGAACTAGATTAAAGTGAGTATATATTTATGTTATATATATTAAAAAATTATTTAAGCTGGTGAAAAATACATCATGACAAAAGAGACTTTTATTGTTTATTCAATACCATAAGGGAACGATCGAATAATAAATTATACACGTATTGTGTATTTTAAAATTTCTGAGAGAGATTATACATATTTTAGCATGACATTACTTCGAATGGCGAACTATTTTTTTTCTGTTTCCGTAAGAGGAATTTGCATTTTTATACATAATCAATATCATGCGTTTACCCAAGTTCTTTTTTGTTAATTCGGTAGCTCCACACCATTATTTGTACAATATTTCTAGCAAAAGAAATGAAATTAGAGTTTTCTAAAAATCCATTGGTGATTTTTAAAAGCATATAACTTTAGAATCAATTGTTTGCAGTCCTATCACAAGTTAATGAGATAATACGATTTTTATTATATATAATACAATATATTTTATATATAAGAAATAATATAAATTATATTTGATTCAATAAACCAAAAACGAATGCTAATCCTCAAATGCATTGATAGTTGATATGAAAAATTATAAAAAGTCTAATAGATAAACAAAACAATAATACAAAATAACCTGTTTATTTTATAATATTAATATAAAAATCCATATAAATTAATTCTTGGTTTACTTCATATTAGTCGAAGAATATAGTTTTTTTTTGCATATTTGTGGATATTGAATATTGGATATTATGCAGAGTATGCTTTAATTCATTATTTATTGCTTTTGTTCGCAATTTACTAAGTAGATTCGATTTTGCATAACGTTTTATAATGTATTTAAGCTCGAATATCATAAAGTTTTCGGAGAATAAATTATTTTGTTTCTTAAGTAAAAAGATTCAATTTCCTTTTGATTTTTATCCATTGTTCAATTTTTAAAAATCATAACAATTGTGATATATTTATGACTTTCAGATCGTGTTCTTAGCAATTATTCAGTGACATACGAAGATATTATTGGGATTAGATAATGCTTGAAATAACTAGTTACAAATATGTATACTGCATCCAGAATACTTTGAAGAATGTACAAGTTTAATGTGATGGGTTTCGGACCATATTTCCTAGAGAGTGTATAACAAGCAGGGATATTGTTGTCTATTTAGAGATGATTAAGGCGATAATATGTTATTCACATTATGAAGCGTGGTACTATTCACTTATTTCATACAAGAAGTTCCTTAAGAACGAAGTAGATTACGGTAAAAAAAAAACTGAGCCTATCAATTGAATTTTTAAAGGCTTGAATAATTTGTATATTTCTTTATATTTAAAACATATTTCTAATTAAAAAAATTAAAGAGCAAATACCCCTACCTATCTTACATTTGTGAAAAAAAACTATTATTAAATAAATAATAAAATCAAATATAAAAATTTCTTCAATTCTATCAATGGAGAAATATTCGTCCCTCTATCTCGTGAGTAATGGTATCCAAAATTTGGTTTCGGTTTTGGTTTCGGTTTTCGATTTCATGTTAGTTTGGGAGTTCAACAAAATAAATATAGAAGTTTTCGACCATTTTGCATTGCAATATTTCAGTGAAATAATATTTTTATTATTGAATTTTGTTGAATTTTATTTTTATTGTTGAAGATTTTTGCCATTTAGTTCAAAGAGAAATATTTGTTCCCTACCTAGTTTTATGCAATAGTTAAATCGGTAGCAGATCCGTAGCAGATAAGCGCTCACTCTATAGATTTCTTGGATTTGAGACTTCAGTTTTAAAAATGCCATCCAGAGAATACAAATATCATATTTTAACTTTTAAAGAATTTGAACTTTGTATTTGCAAAGTTTTGATTTCTGCATTAGCAATATCCCTTCCCACTATGAATACGTTGAGCTCAATATTAGTTCTATATTTATATTTTGTTTTATTTTATTACAGAGCATAGCCCAATTTTAAAGTAACTTTAACATCTGGTTAGGATTTTGTCTTTTCGCCCTATAAACATTCTTGAATTGTCGAGAAGAATTGAGAACATTATGCAATCGCATATGTTTCAGGTATTTTCATTACACATTATTGTACGACTTATAACTAATCTTTTTGTATTACTCCCACCCGAGATGGGAAAACGACAGTTGATTATTTATTTTCCCTAGGGAAGAAACTTAAGTTTCATTTATATAATAGGTAGTTTTTTTCATATTATTCTTTTCACATATTACACACATACCTAATATGAGAACGTTCAATACTTGACGGTAATTGGTATTTCGTACATTATATTGAGTGGATTAATTTCAAATTTGCAATTTTTAATAAAATAATATTTTATAAAGATCATTACCATTAAATGTAAAGAAGAATAATTAATATAAATTAAAGAGACACTGTCTACCATTGGATATCATGCGTTAGCATTTGTCGTCCTACCTGGTTTTCAAATTCAATCAAAGGAGTTTGTAAAAAGAGAGTGCCTGTCTTAATTTTTATTTCAATGTATAAATCAATATTTTAATTATCAAATCTTTGATTTCGGGATAAAGGGAATTTTTCATTAATAGTAATGTGTGGTTATTATTTATATGCTTTGTAAAGTCAATAGGGCACAAATGATATTGGTTTTCTTAGTATGTTGTCTGAAATCATAGTTTGATTTATTTTCATTTCTATATATATTTATATATTTTTAAACTATCCTTTATCCTAGTTGCAACGACAGTTGATAATCAGTGTAATGTTGTTGAGAATAGAGATCCAATTTTACCAAATTGTGGAGATTTTTCCTTATATTAACGGGCTTCGAAGAGTTTTAGTTTATTTAGGCAGCAATTGCCCAATAAATTGTAATGTTTTTCGGGAGTTGCAAAAAATAGTTTTACTTTCCCATTAGACTTTATGAAAGAAATCTGTGCCAAATTCTTAACTGTATAAATCAAGTTTCATTGTTTTCCATTCCTAAGAAGGATCCTGTGCTTGTGAAATTTTGTGTGGTCCTTTAATGTTTAATTTATTAGCTGCGTGCAGACTTTTAAACATTTGTTACAATATCCAAAAATGTTGCTTTGCGCACTTCCATAACATGGGTTTTTACAAATATTGCGAGATCAGGGTTTTAAAAACGTGGAGTTACAGGTTTCAAATTTGTGTTTATTCCGTTAACAAGATACACGGTTTAAATCAAGGACATACAATATAGCTGACAGTAAAGCCGTTAAAATGTTAAATACATAGTAATAAGCAAGCTGTGCAACTGGATTCATATATCGTGCTATTAAGGATTTTATCAAATAGCATGTCCTTATTAAGTGTTTTAGGGATATACAATGGTGCCCACATAGATGTTGAAATGTTACTTATAACATATATAGAGATAAGTCAGATGAGCTTCTCTTCAATCGTGTTATTTAAAGCTTTTACATTAGTATATGGTAGATATCAAATTCCATGTCCTTATGGTCCTTGAGAAAAGATGTTTAAATTGTGACATAGATGCTTATAAAAGATGTAGCGATGTGCGTCACTGCATAGGCAAGATTTTGTATACAATAATAATAAATCAAAAACCAATAATCAATTTTGTATATGGTAAAGATATACATCTCTTAAATATTTTTGAAAGATAAATAAGTAGATTAAAAAGTTTCATAAGGAAAGTTTAAGAACACAGTTTTCTCCCATTTAGTTGAGTGCAGTAAAGACCGTTTTATAGTTTATCTTATATTTAGATAGCATTTTATTTTTGTTGAGTAGTAAGAGTTCGCATAACTACTATTTTGAATAGTTCTTTAATTGCATAACGCATTATTTCAGTAATACCCCTACCTAATGTGAATACTTTTAAGATCAATATTATTAATATATATGTATATTTTTCATATTACTCAGGTAGTTTGGAAAAGGATTGTACGTATGTATGTTAGAGTAACCCCCACCTAGGGAAGCAACTTTCAATAAATATATTTTGTTGTTTTAAAAAATGCCTATAAGTCCTGAGTTTGAGAAATAATGTAGACCATGCTACGCATACCCGATTTGAATTGCAGAGAATAAGTATTGTGATCACAATAGTTTCATGTGTTTCATTTTCATTCAATATAGAATAATATCCCTACCTAGTGTTTACTTTTAATACAAAGGTTTTGACTTCCTCCCCGAGTTTAAAAAATTGTTGTTCCATTTATATTATTTCTACCCAAATAAGAAACTTATAAAATGTATTTTTCAACGAATATTTGATTTCGGATTTTTATATTATACATATATCTTGAAATATTTGTTGGTGATTATTGGTGGTATTGTTTCATTGGCTTTGTATATTATATTCATCGAAGTTGTAATGTTTTTTAAACATTAATAGTTGCCCTTCCTGAATTCAGAATTGGTTTTATTTCAGAATATGTCATTAAAATGTTTATTGCATATAATAATGATTTTGTCAAATCGAATATAAATACATATTTGTAAATTTTAGAAAATTAGGTTTGATTTTGTGATAATATTTTGTGCTGTCATCAATATAAATATTATTTGATTCCTGTATGTAGTGATATACCATTTTGTGTAATAGTGTGAACACTAAATTATTAAATATTTCTTAAATTTAATTTATGTTTTATTATGACTTCAGTACATAATATAGTATAAGTGTTAAATGCCTTTAACGTGATTTTGTTGTTTCAAATTATAAAAATGTATTTATTGTAGAGAAGTAGAGTTCATATTGGGCTTAGATAATTTTCAGGTGTTTCATTTGATTTTCGGATGACACCAAACCTCTTTAAAATGTTTTTGTTTCTATAATTATACCATTTATAAATAAGATCTCGAGACTTATTGACAACCCTTTGAATTTTTCAATTCGTTATAAACGAGCCCGAAATCAGAAAACTATTTAACGATAGTTTTAGTCCTACCTATTTAAAAAACTTTCATATAATATGTTTGGAAGATTAAAAAGTTTCCGTATTATTCCTAACCGAGTTCGCATATTGTTTTAGGCAATAGTATTAACCCTGCCAAGAAAATAATGAAGATGATACTTTGTAATTTTACCAAGTTCCAGAAATTATGTAGACCATAGTATTAACCCTACCTGGATCACATTCGCAGATATAAATAAAATAATATGTAATTACGAATTTTTATACCCGCTACCCATAGGGTAGAAGGGTATTATAACTTAGTGCCAACAGAAAATGTATGTAACAGGCAGAAGGAGGCATCTCCGACCCCACAAAGTATATATATTCTTGATCAGTGTCAGCAGCCGAGACGATATAGCCATGTCCGTCTGTCCGTCTGTATGAACACCTGGATCTCAGAGACTATAAAAGCTAGAGCTACCAAATTTGGGGACAGCACTCCTATAGGTCCTACGCAGGTCAAGTTTATTTCAAAAGTTGGATGCCACGCCTCTTTCCGCCCCCAAAAGTCTGTAAAAGCCGTAATAATAGACCTACAGCATTGAATTTTGATATGCATAATAATATTTATATTCTCAATGATTTCTGTGAATTTGGTTGAGATCGAATGAAAAACAAGGAAGTTATTAAAGAATCAATTTTCTATGCAAAATTCACTTGCAGCTGCCCGCGCTTTGTTTGTTTAGTTGACAGTGTGACCAAAACGGTGTTGTGATTTTAACCCGCTATTTTCAAATATATACAAAAAACTAATTTTAGTATATTTGGTATATTTTTTGTTAATATATCATTTAAATTTTTTGTTTTCTCTCGAAATGGGTTGCGGGTATCATACGGTCGAGCACTCTCGACTGTAGCTTTCTTACTTGTTAGACTTGCATTCATAGAAATAAAAGACACTTAAATTATACAAGCAGAAGAATGTTAAAAAACAAAAATTGAACAAAGTCAATATTTAAAACAAAGAGTATAGAAAATGGTTTAAGTATGACCCCTAACCGGTGAAGAAGAATTCAAACAAGTTCGATAAATATTTTAGACCATAGTATTTTTATATCCGATTTGTACCATTTCAATTTTACCACATCATTCATAGAAAAATACTTTTAAATTATACAAGCAGAACCATGTTTAAGAATAAGTTATAAAAAAAAAAAAAAAAAATATTTTAAAAGAAAAGAAAATAGTTGTCAAATTACCCCTAATTGGATTTGGAGCTGGACTTTGAAAAAAGAACCCCCTAGCTTATTGATTTTTTTATCAGGGTTGTGATCGAATCACTAATAATTTTTGTGGGCTTGGGAATACTTTTAACAAATCAGTTTTGATAATTTTAAATTATTATTTATACACAGTTATAAATTGAGATATTGTATAGCATGTTATGCCTTAGGGTGTTGTATCAATTTGAGGAAGTTTCTTTTATTCTCATTTCCTTTATTTATATATCTATGTTGAACATTATCCTAGTTGATAATTAATGTTTGGTAATCGCAAAATTGTGCAGATTGTTGATGAAAACTTATTTTTTGTGGAGCATTTGAGAGTTGAATTATTTTAAATAAATTGTAGTATGTTGTCGTAATTATTTATCTATTGTGGTTGCAGAACTTTTTATTGCTTTCCGCATTATATTTTATTTTGGAAATCAGTGTTTAATTCTTGATTGTGATTATCAAAACACTCCTTTAGTTGAGAAATTTATCTGGTCCTTTCATTGTAGTTTATTAATGTAGAAATCAGCTGCGTGCATAATTTTGAATATAGATCATTTACTACAATTTCCAAAAATGTGCACTGCCATAGAGGGGTGGATTCAAATTTTCTAATTCCGTATCAAGAAAAATGGTCTCTTTATTTTCTGCGCCCGAAGAGTATCTTGTGCTTGAAAATGTGTGGGATCCCTTCTTGCAGTGTTTGATAAATTAATTAGCTGCAGAATTTTGAGCATAGGCTGGTTTACAAATATTGAGATGTGGTTTAAAATTTATAAATTCCGATGTGTTTCAATTCTTTTGTGGGAATTTAATAATATAGTTATGGACATAAAGCCTTTAAAGCTATTGAGAAAGTGGAGTTTCCGTATAAGTTTATCGTGTTATTCAAAGCTATTCCATAAATTAAATAAATTTTTATTTAAGTCCTCCCAGTCATTTTGTTACCTCCGTATTGGGCTATATTTTTGTCAAGCTTTTTATCCAAAATTAAAGGTTTCCAAGATCCATCATGTGATTAGAAATAACCATTTAAAAAATCAAGCTCAAGTCAGATTTAATTAAATTAAATCAAAAACCAATATTCGTTGCTTCAATGAACTACTTGTGAATTTAAATGCTGCCTATAGAAACGTTTGGAATATCCTTTTTTCTCATTCAGCTGTAATCAATTGCTGTTCATAATTCATTAATTATGTCAAGTCAGGCAAGCCTTTAAATATGAAATTTCGTAATTACCAGGGACGATAATTTCTTGTCTAAGTATATATTTCATATGTATTAGCAACGTATTTATGGTTTTATAGATCATTTTATGGTCGTATTGCGCCTACCCGAGAAGTATCTAGTTATATTTGATTTTAAACGTATTAGCGTACCATATATCAGTGAGAACACTTCAAAAGCAAATTCATTTGCGTTTCTAGATCATTGTAGCAGATTGTACCATAGAATTAGTCCTACCTAATTTTCGTATTATCTTATCATATTTCGAGCAATGTTTTAAACCTTTCTAAACTTGTGTGGTGTAGAATCTGTTTGTAGTTTTAAATACACATCATTTAATGTCTTAAAGTTAGTCGAAAGAAATAACGTTAATTTCTTTGTTAGCAGATCAATTAAATAATACAAATTTAGGAAAAAAAAACGTTCAATTCACGCTCATGTTTAAATAAAACAATAAATGAAGAAGATTTAAACCAAGTCAATTAAAACATACTGTTAAATGAGAATTCCTACCTAATTACGTATCTCTTTTTAAGAAAAATCTGATTTCCAAATAGACATTTTCAATTAATTCGTAGTTTAGAAATATTTCGTGCAGTTGATGTATAGATAAAAAACATATTCGTTGGCCTACCTAAAGAGCGAAATATATTAAATTTTGTTCCAATATTGTTTATTTCTTCAAGTTATTTTCGAAAACCTTGTATATTTATTAAAAAAATAGTTACCAAGGCATAAGAGGAACCCTACCTAACAAGACAGTTTGAGAAATGTTTAGATCATAGTAATCAATTACATAATATATTTTGCAGAATATATTGGTAACACGCCCATTCGATAAATTGCAGAGAAGATTATATGTATTTTTATATTGGTTTTATATCAAAATTTGACGGTAATATCAAAGTTTTTGTGTTTTTAAACATTCATTATCAGTATTGCATATAATCATGATTTTCTTAAATCAAATATGAATAATTAAATGTTGGAGATAATTTGTTGATAATATTTTCAGTTGTGATCAATAAAACAAAACAACCACTTCATTCCTATGTATGTAAGGATATTACATTTTCTCTACCATTATTCTTTCAACGTTTAGGAAAAGTTGGTAATTCATTTACCCATATTGTGAACACTTAATATAAATATATATAGAACACATGATTGTGATTTTGCCGTTTGAAATTATTAAAATGTATTAATTGCAGAGAAATAGATTTCATATTGGGTTCAGATAATTTTCATTTGATTTTCGGATGACACCAAACCTTTTTAAAAGGTTGTCAACAATTTTAATCCTTATTTTTGTATTATCCCTGCACAGACAGAAAATGATTATACGATAGTATTACCCCTACCTAGTTAAGAAACTTTCATAGAAAGTTTAGTAAATTAAAAAGTTTTCGTATTATTCTTAACTGAGTTCGCAAAGTATTTAATGCCACAGTATAAACCCTGCCTAGTGTTAATCCGTCATCCTATATATGTGGGATTTAACGAATATTTTGATATAAGTATACGCGTATTGAGAATTTGGTGATATTCTACACGAGTATAGAAAATGGTTGTAGTATTACCCTACCTAGTGAATACAATATTTTATAATTTAAGCAAGTTCGAGAAATGTTTTAAACCATAGTTTTAACCCTGCCTCGATCACATGTTTAAGTTTCGGATTTTTACCATTTGATTCAAGAAATAAAAGAGGCACCTACATTATACAAGTAGACCCCTACCAATTGGAAATAAACATAATTTATAGCATATGTTTTGTAGCTTAATAAGTTTCCGTATTATTCCTAACCGAGTTCGCATAGTGTTTTGGACCACAGTATTAACCCTGCCTAATGCTGAATCTGTCATCGAATATACCTATGTGTGGTTCAATGAATATTTTATATATTTTACGTCAATCCAAGTTGAGGATTTGGTGATATTCTACCCGATAGTAGGAAATGGTGGTAGTATTACTCTACCTAGTGAAGACGATATTTTGTAATCTACCAAGCTGGAGAAATATTTTAGACCATAGTATTTGTTTCAAACCATTTATGTTTCGTTTGATTTCATTACAATTATTAAATGCCTTTAACTCGTCATTGTGATATTGACGTTTTAAATTATACAAATTTATTAATTGCAGAGAAGTAGAGTTAATATTGGGTTCAGATAATTTTCAGGTGTTTTCATTTGTGTTTCGGATGACACCAAACCTCTTTAAAATTGATTTTTTGTTATAATTAAACAATTTTAAGAGACTTATTGTAAACAATATTAATAATAATTGTTGTATTACTGTTGCATACATGCAGAAAATGATTATTCGATAGTATCACCCCTACCTAGTCAAGAAACTTTCATAGAAAGTTTAGTAAATTAAAAAGTTTCCGTACTATTCTTAACCGAGTTCGTATTTTAGGCCAAAGTATAAACCCTGCCTAGTGTTAAATCCGTCATCCAATATATGTGCGATTTAACGAATATTTTCATATTAATATACGCATATTGAGTATTTGGTGATATTTTACCCGAGTATAGAAAATAATTGTAGTATTACCCTGCCCAGTGAATACAATATTTTATAATTTGAACAAGCTTGAGAAATGTTCGCAGATTAAAAATAAAATAAAGTTTTAATTTCGGATTTTTACTATTTCATTCAATGAAATAAAAGAGACACTTATATTAACAATCAAAAGCATGTAGAAGTACAAGTTTTGAAACAAATTAACCTACCTACTGAAGACCATATTTTGTAATTTAACCAAGTTCGAGAACAATTTTAGACCATAGTATTTTAATTTCAGATTTTTACCTTTTCATTCGAAGAATAAAAAAGAAACTTTAATCGCATGTTTAAAACAAATATTAAAAAAAAAAGACAAGTTCGACAAGAAAATCCCTTGAAGAACTTGAGTTCAAGTTCATTGTTAAAAAATTAAATATTTTAAACAATCTTCACCAAAGAAACTTTGTAAAATGAGAATCAAATCAGTATTCCAATTATTGATTTTTATTTATTTGCAGCTTAGAAAAACTTCATTCAGTTTTGTTTTCAAGAAATTTATGATAGATGCCCAGCCCTACCTAAAAAGTGAAATATATTTAATTTTTGTTCACATTTCATATTATTATTATAACAATTGGGCTTTGATATTATACTTAAAATAAAATAAGTACCAAGAAGAATTGTGAGGCATCCTACCTAGTTAAACGATTTTTATATCATTGTTTACACCGAATCACTAATAATTTTTATATTTTCCTACCTAAGGGGATAGGATAGTTTTGTAAATTTGGCTTTAATATTTATACACAGTTATAAATACAAATATTGTGTTGTATATCAAATTATTTCCTTATAGTGTCTTACTTCGAGGAATTACAGTTTGTTTTAGTTGATAATTAGTGTAATGTTTTTGATAATGGTATTTTTACCAAATTGGTGAGATGTTTCCTTTAAGCTAGGACTAATGGCTTTCGAATTTATGAAGTCATTTGATATTGACTTTGGTAACCGCCCAATTTTGCAGATTGTTGATGAAAACCATGTAAGAGTTTATCTAAATTAAATATAGTGTGTTATTTTTCCGATAGTATTTGTCTATTACGCTTGCAAAAAATAATATTGCTTTCCCATTATACTTGATGTTAGTAATCTTTGTTCAATTGTTGATTGTGATTATCAGAACAGGCTGGGCTTACGAAATTTATGTGGTCCTTTTATTGTTTTTTACTAATGTAGAAATCAGCTGCGTGCATAATTTTGAATATAGATCATTTACTACAATTTTCAAAATGTACACTGCCATAGAGGGGTGGATTCAAATTTTCTAATTCCGTATCAAGAAAAATGGTCTCGTTGTTTTTTGCGTCCAAGGAGTATCTTGTGCTTGAAAATGTGTGGGATCCCTTCTTTGCAGTGTTTGATGAAATAATTAGCTTGCTGCAGAATTTTGAGCATAGGGTAGGCATTTAATAATGTAGTTATGCACATAAAGCCTTTAAAGCTACTGAGTAAGTGGAGTTTCCGTAAAAGTTTATCGTGCTATTCAAAGCTATTGCATTATTTAAATATATTTTTATTTACGTCCTCCCAGTCCTTTTATAACCTCCGTATTGTATTGTGGTATATATTTAAGTGGTCCTTTCATTTCAGTTTTAGATGAATAAATCAGCTGCGTGCAGAATTTTGAACATAGATAATTTACTACAATATCCAAAAATGTGCACAGAGGGGTGGATTCAAAATAATGGACCCACAAAAATGTTGGTCCTTTAATGTTTAATTTATTAGCTGCGTGCAGACTTTTAAACATTTGTTACAATATCCAAAAATGTTGCTTTGCGCACTTCCATAACATGGGTTTTTACAAATATTGCGAGATCAGGGTTTTAAAAACGTGGAGTTACAGGTTTCAAATTTGTGTTTATTCCGTTAACAAGATACACGGTTTAAATCAAGGACATACAATATAGCTGACAGTAAAGCTGTTAAAATGTTAAATACATAGTAATAAGCAAGCTGTGCAACTGGTTTCATATATCGTGCTATTAAGGATTTTATCAAATAGCATGTCCTTATTAAGTGTAGGTTCTGGATGTGTAAAAGATCCATTATCTGCTTCAAATCTAATCTTCCTTCGTATTTCCTATCCCAGAGTTGTACGGTGTTTGATAGTGAAATTTAGTTTCATTTCAAAAGTAAGATTTTCCATGTCCTATATTTATGTTGTTTAGTGCACTGCTTAAACATGGGGTTGTTAACAAATATTGAGGGGTGAATTCAAATTTTATAATTCCGTTGCAAGGTAAATGTATTTTATTTTAGGAATATACAATGGTGCCCACATAGATGTTGAAATGTTACTTATAACCTATATAGAGATGTGTCAGATGAGCTTCTCTTCAATCGTGTTATTTAAAGCTTTTACATTAGTATATGGTAGATATCAAATTCCATGTCCTTATGGTCCTTGAGAGAAGATGTTTAAATTGTGAGTGAATTGTGCAATTTCCTATTCCATTTGCAATCTCTGAGTTGATCTTTGTTTGATAACGAAATTGAGTGGCTTCATAGATGCTTATAAAAGATGTAGCGATGTGCGTCAATGCATAGGCAAGATTTTGTATACAATAATAATAAATCAAAACCAATAATCAATTTTGTATATGGTAAAGATGTACTTTTCTTAAATATTTTTGAATAATAAATAAATGTCTCATAGGGAAATTTTCAGAAAGCAGTATTCTCCCACTTAGTTGGGTTCAGTAACGATCGTTTTATAGTTTATATACAGCAGAGAGGTAGTAGTTCCGATAACTACTATTATGAATATTCCTTTAATTTCACAATGCATTATTTCAGTAAAAAGTGAATACTTTTAAGATCAATATTAATATACATATATGTATGTATATTCTTCAAATAACTCCTACCCGAGTTTGGAAATGAATTGTACATATGTTAGAATCAATCCTACCTAGGGAAACCGATTTCCATGAATCTATTTTGTAGTTTACAAAAATTTATATAATTCCTGAGTTTGAGAAATTTCCTAGATCATATTATTAACCCTGCCTGGTGTTCAAGGGACATTTTTGTATTACGCATACCCGGGTTGGATTTAAATAAATTGCAGAGAATTATGAGAATAAGTATTGTAATTACAATAGTTTCATGTGTTTTTGCCGTTCTTTTTTGTTCAATATACAAATCAAAAATGTCCCTACCTAATGTTAACACTTTTAATACAAAGGTTTTTATTTCATACCCGAATTTAAAAAAATTGGTGTTCCATATGTATTCTCTACCTAGAGATGAAACTATTAAAATATATTTTCCAACGAATATTTGATTACGCATTTGTATATTATATATCTTACAATATTTGTGGGTAATTGAAATTATTTCATCTATTTCGTATAATTTATTCATCGAAGTTGTAGTATTTTTTAAACATAAATAGGTTCCCTACCCGAATTCAGAATATATATTATTATTATTCATATAATAATGATTTTTTCAAATCGAATATAAATATTTGTAAATTTCAGATAAGTTGGTTTGATTTTGAGATAATATTTTCAGTTGTCATCAATATAACCATTATTTCATTCCTGTATGTACTGATATTACATTTTGTGGAATAGTGTGAAATCTTAAAATAAATATTTCTTTCATTTAATTTATGTTTCGTGTGATTTCATTATGTTTCGTATGATTTCATTATAATTTATATATAAAAATTTATATTATATATTTATATTATAAAAATTGAAGTGAAATAGAGTTCATATTGCGTTCAGATAATTTTCATATATTTCCGTCATCCAATATATTTGTGATTTAACGAATATTTTGATATAGGTATACGTGTATTGAGAATTTTGTGATATTCTACACGAGTATAGAAAATGGTTGTAGTATTACCCTACCCAGTGAATACAATATTTTATAATTTAACCATGTTCGAGAAATGTTTTAAACCATAGTTTTAACCCTGCCTGGATCACATTCGCAGATTTAAAATGAAATAATGTTTTAATTTCGGATTTGTACCATTTTATTCAAAGAAATAAAAGAGACCTTTACATTATACAAGTATACCCCTACCTATTGAAAATAAAACACATTTATATAATTCCAAACCGAGTTCGCATATTGTTTTGGACCACAGTATTAACCCTGCCTAATGTTGGCTCTGTCATCGAACATACATATGTGTGGATCAATGAATATTTTCATATTACGCCTATCCGAGTTGAGGATTTGGTGATATTCTACCCGAGAATAGGAAATGGTTGTAGTATTACTCTATCTAGTGAAGACGATATTTTTTAATTTACAAGATGGAGAAATGCTTTAGACCATAGCATTTGTGTCATACCATTTATGTTTCATTACAATTATGAAATGCCTTTAACGCATGATTGTGATATTTTGTAATTTACCAAATGAGAAATGTTTTAGACCATAGTATTAACCCTGGATCATATTCACATAAAATAATATGTAATTTCAATTTTACCACTTCATTCATAGAAATAAAATACACTTAAATTATACAAGCAGTATTTTGTTTAAAAACAAGTATTATAAAAATTGGTGATAACTATATTTTGTATTTTAACCAAGTTCAACAAATATTTTAGACCACAGTATTTTAGTTTCAGAATTTTACCATTGCATTCGACGAAATAAAAGAGACTACTGAATTATAAAAGCAAAAGCTTGTTAAAAACAAATATAAAATTATATAAGTTTATCAAAAGAAAAGCCGTGTGAAATTTAAAGCCATTTTAATCAAATATTCTATATGTCTATACATCTTCTATCAATATGTAAGTTGGAAAACTTCATAGACATACAAGGAATGTTCACGTGCCATTTTGTTTTGAAACAAGTGGACTTTGCAGAAATTCAAGGATCCCTACCTAATAAAATAATTTAAGCCGAATCATTAAGATTTATGTTCGGAATTTTGTATAATTTTGTTTTATGAATTATGCATTGCATTTTATTCAGATTTATAATTTCAGACATATATGTTTAACATTATCATGTTTTAACAGTATTTTTTAAACATTAATAGTTGCCCTACCCTAATTCAGATTTTGTTTTATTTCAGAATGTCAATAAAATGTTTATACCTTATATTTATGATTTTGTCAAATCGAATATAAATATTTGTAAATTTCATAGAATAATGTTTGATTTTGTGAGAATATTTTCGGTTGTCATCAATATAACCATTTTTGTGATTGTGATTATGTGGTTTAAAGGTAAAATTTATTAATTGAAGAGAAGTAGAAATCATATTGGGTTCAGATAATTTTCAGGTGTTTTCATTTGATTTTCGGATGACACCAAACCTCTTTAAAATGTTTTTGTTTCTATAATTATACCATTTATAAATAAGAACTCGAGATGTATTGACAACACTTTTAATATTTCATTTCGTTATAAACGAGTTCGAAATCAGAAAATTATTTAACGATAGTTTTACTCCTACCTATTTAAAAAACTATCATATAACATATTGTTTTAGGCCATAGTATTAACCCTGCCAAGTGAATAATGAAGATAATATTTTGTAATTTTACCAAGTTCCAGAAATTGTGTAGACCATAGTATTAACCCTACCTGGATCACATTCGCAGATATAAATAAAATAATATGTAATTACGAATTATTACACTGCATTCATAGAAATAAAAGACACTTAAATTATACAAGCAGAAGCATGTTAAAAAACAAAAATTGAACAAAGTCAATATTTAGAACAAAGAGTATAGAAAATGGTTTAAGTATGACCCCTAACCGGTGAAGAAGAATTCAAACAAGTTCGATAAATATTTTAGACCATAGTATTTTTATATCCGATTTGTACCATTTCAATTTTACCACTTCATTCATATAAAAAATACTTTTAAATTATACAAGCAGAACCATGTTTAAGAACAAGTATTAAAAAATAACAGTATTTTAAAAGAAGAGAAAATGGTTGTAGAATTAACTTTGAAAGAAAGAAGAACCGCCTACCTATTATATTTTTTTTATGTTTGGGAATACTTTGAACAAATCAGATTTGATAATTTTAAGTTATTATTTATACACAGTTGTAAATTGAGATATTGTATAGCATATTATTGCGTTAGGGTGTTGTATCAATTCGAGGAAGTTTATTTTATTCTCATTTCCTTTATTTATATATCTATGTTGAACATTATCCTAGTTGATAATTAATGTTTGGTAATCGCCAAATTGTGGAGATTATTGATGAAAACTTATTTTTTGTGGAGCATTTGAGAGTTGAATTCTTTTAAATAAATTGTAATATGTTGTCGGAATTGTGGTTGCAGAACTTTATATTGCTTTCCCCAATATATTTTATGTAGGAAATCAGTGTTTAATTCTTGATTGTGATTATCAAAACACTCCAGTGGTTGATAAATTTATCTGGTCCTTTCATTGTAGTTTATTAATGTAGAAATTAGCTGAGTGCATTATTTTCAATATAGATCATTTACTACAATTTCCAAAAATGTGCACTGCCAGAGGGGTGGATTCAAATTTTCTAATTCCGTATCAAGAAAAATGGTCTCTTCATTTTCTGCGCCCAAAGGGGATCTCGTGCTTGAATATGTGTGGAATCCCTTTTTTGCAGTGTTTGATGAATTAGTTAGCTTGCTGCAGAATTTTGAGCATAGGGTGGCTTACAAATATTGAGATGTGGTTTAAAATGTATTAATTCCAATGTGTTTTAATTCTTTTGTAGAATTTAATAATGTAAAGCTATTGAGTAAGTGGAGTTTCCGTATAAGTTGATCGTGTTATTCAAAGCTATTCCATTAATTAAGTATATTTTAAGTCCTCCCAGTCCTTTTGAAACCTCCGTATTGGGCTGTGTTTTAGTCAAGCTTTTTATCCAAAATTAAAGATTTCCAAGATTCATCATATAATTAGAAATGCCAATTTTAAAGATCAAACTCAAGTCAGATTTCATTAAAGTAAATCAAAAACCAATATTCGTTGAACATGCTTCAATGAACTACTTGTGAATTTAAATGTCGCCTAAAGAAACATTTGGAATATCCTTTTTTCTCATTCAGATGTTATCAATCGTTTTCCATAATTCATTAATTATGTCAAGTCAGGCAAGCTTTTAATATGAAATTTCGTTAATACCAGGGACGAACATTTCTTGTATATGTATATTTTTCATATTAGCAACGTAGTTATAGTTTTATAGATCATTTTATCGTATTGCGCCTACCCGCGAATTATTTAGTTATATTTGATTTTAAACGCATGTACCATGTATCAGTGAGAACACATTGTACCAGATTTTAACATAGATTTTGTCCTGCCTAGCCAAAAAACATTCATTCATTCATATGTTTCGTAATATTCGTATTATCTTAACGTAGTTAGAGCAAAGCCTTAAACCGTAACAAACTTGCAGTTGTAAAAGCGAACTTCCCTATCCCTATTATTTGAATAAACTTTCATAGACTATATTTTGTAGTTTAACCAAGGTCGAACGAAATCACGCCGTTTTAATTTGTTGCCCTACCTAAAAAGTGAAATAAATGATATATTGTTCACATATTGTTGTATTTTCATTTTTGTAGAGGAGTGTGAGGAACCCTTACCTAATCAAGACAGTTTAAGAAATGTTTAGACCATAGTATTGGTATTACACCTACCCAATAAATTGCAGTAAAGTATTGTGAATATAATGTATTTTCTATATTCAATAGTATCCTTACCTAGTGTAAAATGTTGTTTAATTAATACCAAGAGAAGATACGTTTATAAAATGAATTTTTCAGAGAATATTAATATTACGGATTAGTTAGAAAATATTGGTTGTGATTCGACCATTTTGTATCATATATCTTCAATACTTAAATGGTATTATTTCATACCAATTACTTTACATTCATTGAGGTTGTTGTGTTTTTTAATATTTATAGTGTCCCTACCCGAATTCAGAGTATGTTTTATGTCATGTGTATTATTAAAATATATGTTACGTATAATCGTGATTACATGAGATTTCCATTTCATTTTTGTTATATTATCCCTCCTAGTCTGAACTTTTAATAAAAAATTATATTTTCGTTTGAAAAACCATTGTTTCATTGATTATAATACCCCTACCTAGTGAAGAAACGTTTATAAACGTACATACAATGTATTTATTTCGTAGTTCAAGCAATATTTATATTACGCTTGATTTGATTACACATAAAATATATATTTCGTCGATATTATTTCAAACGCTTCGAAGAATTTTTCAACCATTCATATCAACCCTACCAGACTTATTTTAGTACGTGTATCATTAAAATGTATATCACGCATAATATTGACTTTGAGTCTGATATTCGTAAGTATTTATAAATTTCATATAAGTATTGTTTGTTATGAGGAATTTGTTTCATTCTTTTGTGTGTAGTGATATATTTTCTTTACCATAATCCTTTCCAAGTTTTAGAAGTTTCTAATACATTTACCATAATTCACAATTGTTTTCATTCCTTCCTTTTCCGAAACCTATCGGAACAAGTTCACCTGTAGACCCAATTTTTGTTTTTTATGTGGGTCTTTCATATATAAAGATGTAATGTTTTTTGTTATAAGTTTTATACAAAATATATTGAGATCAGTTGCCCTTCCTCCATTTGTAAGCGTAAAGTGATGGTTGACTGAAATTTGTTTAGAATTTTAGCTTAAAATAAAAATATGCGGGACAATTGTTTCGAAATTTATTTGAATTCTTTTCATCTTTTATTTTTTTGTTTTTGTGCTTCTTTTCTGTGAGTGAGCTCCTTCTTTTTTCTAATTTTTTTCTTTCTATTTTTGGTTTGGACAAGTATATTTACAACAATATAGGTCAAAAGTTCTTATATCTTGATGTGTACAAAACAGAAAAATCATTTAATATCAGGTGTTAGGAACTTATTTGACACATTGTGTACTCTCATGTTTATGATTTAAACAAAGAAAATAAAATGAATAAAATATTGTTGTTTGCGGCGCGTCTAACGAACTACCGTTCAGCTCGTTCAGTTTCTACTCCAGCAGTACGATATTTGAATTGATCGATGTCAAGTACATTGTTTGGTCGATACTGATATCGGTTCGATGATGATAGGTAATAAACAGAAGGCCGTAAATAACTGGACGCCTTTTGCAACAAGTCATAGTAGAGCAGAGAAGTCGATATTGGTTCCTATAATTCAATCCACGCAATCAATCTGATAAAAACGACGTAACCCTGTGTAGGCCGCGACACAGTCGCAGAACTCATGAACTCTTGCCAAATCATGGCTAATGTGAGCCAAATGCATTTTCAGCAATTGCTCGCAAAGGGTTCGAGTTACGAGTTATGAGTTCGATCGATCGCATATCAACTTTTCAACGCCCAACTATAAGGTTTAGAGAAAGAAATACATATTGCTTGGTTAACTTGAATGATAATGATCAAAATGACAATAAATAACATAACTATTAATTAATAACTAAATGTTTTCAAACTTATTTTTAAATAGTAGAATTGCCAATTGAAGCGAAAGGTGGAGAAATCGCAAAGCACTGGAATTTTCCAGAGCTACTTAATGTAAGCGTGGTTTGCACTTATACATAAATACATACTACATATGTACATACATGGGTTCGTATACAGTATAAGAGATAACAACAATCGGGTACAGGGGAAACACAAGGGAAGTAGCAGAGCGTGTTTAATGCGCATTGCGCAGCTGCTACGACAATAAGCCGACGAGCAGACGGATCTGCCGAAAGTGCAAGTGAGATAGAATACTTGTATAAGACCAAATAGTATTTATGTACGTATGTTCATGCAAATACAATGTGTGTTATTTTTAGAGCAGCGCAGCTGCTGCTTAGGGGGTTCAAAGAGAATCGAGAAGAGACCTTGTTAAGCCAAAAATTGGTCGCACGTTTGCAAAGGGGTGGAAAATTTTCTAGAAACGTTTGTAAAATGAATTACATTTTACCGAAAAGTCGAAATTGAATTTCACAACATTTGTAAATTTGTATTGGGATGAGAAACAGAGAATGAGTGTAAACGTTTACGCTCTCGAGTCACGTTGAAAAATGAATCATTACGTTACTTTATATAAAAAAAACTACACATTAAGCTTAGATTTTTGCTTACGTATAACAGGGAAAATTCGATAGGCTCCCTGGCGTCTATACCTTGTATCCTATGCCAACTCCTCAAGTCCAGGCACACACCGACCATGGCCATGGATAATAGAGAGCGCCTTCATTGCCTGCCTAAGCTTATAGCCTGGCAACCGAAACTTCTGGCCTTCTTCGCCTTACAGCCTGCCTAATGACCAACTTTCTAGACAAAGAGGAACAACTCTGTTTCAGCACCGCCAGCCAAGTGGTTAAGTGTCGCCCATTTTCCTCATTGCGAAATTAGCCCGATTGTGCCCACAAACGAGATGTCGACGTGTTTTCTTTGTTCGCAGCCAAACGTGGTGAAAATGCGGTACAGTGATTATTTCAGCCTGCGTGCCATGTTGTAACTTCTCAGCTTCGCCTTTACAGCAGTTGCTTTACACTTTTTCATTGTCGATGACTAATTTGATTGTACATATAGAATATATATGTAACTCTATATATGTAGTAGGAGCACTGTGATCCGGAACAATTCAATTTATATTTCAACTTTTATATTTTAACTTGATTTCACGAAAAACTTCACTTGAGCACTTATTTTTTTCGAATGACTGCTTGCCAGACTGCGACCTCTATTTATACCCCGAGTACTGTCTGCTTGGTTTCATCGAGAACACGATTTGTCCGCCTCACTTGATCTGGAAATTTCTATTGGAGTGAGTGAGTACGCTAGTGGTGCTTGCTTACGTGATGCACTTCTCTTTATACTCTGAATTTTCGAATTATCTACTTTGGAAACACATCTGGAACATATCGTGTTTCTTTCTTTTATAATATGTTTTTTCTTAAGATGCACAGATAACAAGACGATAAACAATTAATATTTGATATACATATGTTACTTCCAAAGCCATCAGTAAACATTATCATATATAGATGTACGTTAATACAATAAACTAACCTAAATGTTTACAAAGAAAGAGCATTTTCGTACCGGTGGAATACACTAAATTTTTAATCGATTGTGGAAGCAGGACAAGCATACATGCGCGAGCACTATAGCTGGTCGTGAGTCACGGGCTTGCCAGATGTTTTGTGCTCGAAATTTCTAATGAATTTTGCCGCCACATTTGAATTTGTACAAATCTGTTATACTGGTATATTCATTTGCAGTTGTGAATTTTCAAGAAACTACCAGAGCATTTAGAAGTTATTTTCTCACTTTCGAATCTAAATTAAATTAAAAATTGATTTCTTTTCAAATATTTAGATTCATTTTTAAGACTTGTTGCAATTCTCAATTATCAAATAATGATTTTTAGCCTATATATAGATTATACATATATATGTATGTATGTATATACATATGTACATTGTAAGACGCTGTTTAATGACAGCAAGGTGAATATTTTGGTCCACTTTTAACGTTTGCTTGGTAATACCAAGCTGGTTTGCTGTACCAGTTTTTCTCACAACTTGTGAGTAATTGATTATTTATATTTAGGGTTACTGAGTGAATTAGCAATACACAGACAAAAGAGCTAGAAGACTCCAATTCAAAATTTAGGAAATTTCTACGGTAACTATTTTAAATCACTCATTAACATTGATAAGACAAATCTTTAGTCTTTCATTTGAATCATCTATGGACTAACAACAACATATTCAATAATTACAACTGGCGGTTACATTTGAATTATAACACTACTTGCCTTAAGTGTTTAAATTTAAATTAATGATTACAAAGCTGAATGAATGATTATATTAAATTTTGCTTAAATAAATATTTATGTGAATTATAATAGATAAAATAAAAATTTTAATAGACAAAAGTTAAGAAAATCGGAAAGAAAAAAGAAAAGAGCTGGCCTCGGTGTCGTTCACTTAGCGCTGCTACCGATGTGTGAAATTCGAAATTAGTCGAGCGCTCGGCTAGTAATTTACCAAAATTAAGAAATTTAGAAATATAATATAATATAAGATAAATAGTTGTTCTCTTCATTTAATTAGAGTGTATTTGGCTTTCTTTTCTTTATATATTAATGCATTTTTAACAACTTTTTAATTTATATTTTCCTTTATGTTTAATAGATTAAAATTAAAAGTATATAAAAAGTAATACTGAATTTTAGGACTATTTTTCTATCTATTTTCTTTATGTTTAGAGATTCATAATAAAAACAACATAAAATAATTTTGGATTATTTTTCAATCGCGCATAAAATGCTCTCAGTGTATCCGGCAGTGTCGCATTGTTTGTGTGTGTTGAACCAAGCACAAGGTTTTTGAACCTTTGCGTGGCTCAGCAGGAAAGCCAGCTGTTGGCAGCGCGCGCGCATCCTGTGCGCTCAACACATCCTGCGGGGTGGGTAGCCGAGCACTCTCCCTCTTATTCACACTGAGTGAGTTTTGAGTGAGAACGAGTGCGAGTGCGAGTGCGAGTATTGGAGTGAAGAGCAAGTGGAGTGAATGCGCTAAATATGAATGCTAACGAGCTTAGCAATAAAACTTGAAAACTTCCATTAAAGTTGAAGCGAGAAGTATGCAAAAACGATAGAGGTCAAAGTTGGGATTTCATTGGGGAGCAGCGCTTTTAATTGCTCGCCCAGCTTAGGTCCTGGCTTAGCTTACTAAGCTCCTACCCATGTCCGCCGTAGCGGAAGTTGAACTATGGGATTCACTGAGAGTTATGCGGGAGGAAACGCAACGGCAACAAGAACCGAAGCGAAACTGTCGCATTTGGAAGGAAGCCATCAAGAAGGGCATAAACGGTCGAAGCATCAAAGTCTTAAGTAAACATGTGGCGGCAATTGGCAACACAAACAATAACAAAAGAAGGCAACAACAATAAAGAAAAAATGGGAATAGGCAAAATAAGGAAAGGAACAATAACGGAAGAGCACGGAAATTGCGTATACGCCGTGGGCGCCCGTGTGTATCTGCAATGATAGACCAGAGCAATTGGGCGCCCATGTTGCTTGTTGCTTTTGTTTTGTTTCCTGCGGCGGTGCAACAATGCTGTGAACGTAGCGTAGAAAAGGGACGCCACGACACACAGACAAACAGACATACAGACAGTCGAAAAGGGGAAGCAAGCAAATGGCATAATAAACGTATTTTTGAAGAATGGCAGCAGCAACAACAACAACAGCAACATCAACATGTTTTATTGTTAACCAACCCGCGCCTAAGGCTTTCTGCTGTCAGTAGGTGAAGTGTTTTGTGTTTTGAAGCAAAAATGAAATGATAATAGTTGTTGGGGGCAGCACATCACATCGCATCACATCCGTATCAAATCAGCCGCAGTCGCCGTCGCAGTCGCAGCTTCGCAGCTCATGTTCTCATGGTCTCCCACGATTCCCTGACATTTTGCAATTTAACCTTGTGTATTGCCAAAAGTGGTCCTTCAATTTTGAGCCTACAAAGTTATATGTTTTCGCCATGAGCTGAGCCTGTGAAAGTATAAAAAACACACACACACACACAAACACACCCGGACACACACACACACATATACGCATATATATGTATACAAAGAAAGGTTGTAGCATAACTCTGTCAATGCATTTGAGGGCCGTTGGTTTAGCACAGCCGTTCCCAATTGCTCAGTGCGAGTGTACACAGGCGACAAGGACGAGTGAACGAGGCGCGCTCGCTTTCACTCCCACACACACAACACACAGAACACACACCCACATCCCACACCCTTGTATCCATCCATAAAGCACTCTCGCTCGCCTAGCCCAAGCGAAGCGCGTTTGAGCGGATACGAAGCCGCAGCCTGTGTGAAAGCGAAGGCGGCCAACGGCGGGCGCGGTTTGGCAACAAGGACCTACATTCAGTCGTTGTGGCATCGTTGCAGGCAAAGCACGACGCGACGTCGTCGGTTCGTCTGCTCGTCTGGTCGTCTGCTCGTCGTGTCCTGTGTGTTGTTATCGTGTCTGTCGTGCCAGATATGTAGCTCGCGAGTGCGGCACACAAAACGAGCTGGCCGTGCAGCATTTGCAGCAGTGTTCCGTTAGACACGAAACCGTTAACAACGCGGTCGCAACCGGGGCATCGGCGACACCCCAAAAAGGGCAACCAACACATGGCCGCCCATGCAACAAAACACGGAAACGACCACGCGTAGTGTCCAACATTGTGATTGTGTAGGTTCAACTGGAGGATGTGTGTGGGAGTGTGTGTGTGGGAGTCTGTGTGTTGCTGCAGGTGGCTTGAAGTTGCAGTTAACACTTGCCTCTTGCCGTTATGCGCTTTTAACCCAAATGACCCGAGCAACTTAATTAGTGCGTCCTGCGTCCTGCGTCCTGGCCTCATTGCCAGCCAACAATTTGTAAACAGCTTGTCATATTGTCACTCTTGTGTTTGTTGCTGTGGTTTCAGTGTTTGTTTTATATTTATTCTTTTTCGTTCTGTGGGCCATTGGGCAAGCGGATGCCAGGACTCACAGGACCGCACAGGACCGCACAGCATGTAAGCACAATTAAATTCGAAGCACTTTCACGCTCGCTTTCGAATTCTGCAGCTCTGTTAATGGGTCTTTTGTCGTCAGTTTGTCTGATGGGGCCCAACAGTTGGCACTCCCAGCTCAATTGTCGCCCCCATTCAAAAATAAGAAATAATAATAACACAACGAGAGGCAAACGTTTATTTTGTTTGGTGTATTTCGATTCGATTCGTTTCGTTTTGTTCGGTCTGCCAATTGGTTTGTCACTGCCAAAATTTGAAGTTGAAATCGAAGTGTTTCGTGTGCTTGGCAGTTGTTCTTAATGGAATTTTATTTCATCCATTGAGTGCGATTGCGATTGCGATTGTTCGATTGTTCGATTCCTTTCGTTTCATTTCATTCGCTTGAGGTCAAAGTGCAAGCTGCACGCTGTAACACATACAAAAAGAAGCGAAACGACGAACGACGAACAATAATAAGAATAATGACATTTCAATTAGTTAATAATGGACGCGCTGCGCATGTGTGAATGTTTGGCCATGTCCCTGTCCCTGAGCTGGCTTCTGCTACAGGCTCTGGCTTCTCAGCCTCCGCCCGCTTTGATGGTCGTTTGCTTTTGGGCGCGTTCAATGCTACCCGCTAACCATGTGTCCAGGGCAGTCAACATTTGGCCTTATCTAAAATATGCACACAAGTCCTTGGTTTCGAGCAGAGAGTTCTCGTAATGCCCGCCCCAAGGCAACGTCAAAAACTCAAACTCAAACACAGAACTGCAACAGAAACTGAAACTAAAACTTAGAGCCAAAAACAAACCTGTAAGCCTGCCAACGATGGCAACAAATTGCTCTATTCGCTGTATTTTCGCTGGCTTTACTTTGTGCTTACAAATATTTTGTGGCAATGCATATCAACCTTGGCTGGCGCTTAAATTGCAAGTGTTGTGCAACAACACACCCTCACACACACACCCGCACACACACACACACGGTACGCGAACTTTGTTGTGCAGAAGAATTAATTGAATGTTGCCTAATTCGAAATAGCCACGAAAATATCTACATATCCAAGTATCAACTCCAACTCCCAACTGCGAATGGAACTAAACCCAACATAACTTTAAGCATGCCAAGTGAAGCCAATTTTATAGACTTTTTTTAAGAACGCAAAGCAAAGCGACGCAACGCAACGCGCCATCAACAATAGTAGTAAATAGTCACTTTCGAGATTAACAGGCTCTAATCAAGGGCGACAGCGGAAATTGTCGAGATTTGTCAGCCAGACGATGGCGGCGGGCAACGGGCGGATTCGCAAGCGTAAGCATCGCAGCCACGCTGGCGACTTGCCGGCGACGACGACGACGACGACGACAACAGCGGCAGCGGCAGCGACAGCGACAGCGACAACGACAACGATAGGAGGAGAGGGCACATTAACCAGCACAACTAGGGAACTAGGGACGCCAACTGCAGAGCCACAAGACAGGCAGCCCTGGCTGGACGATGCCGGCCACGTAGAGAGCTCTAATAATTTCACGCATAATTTCGTCGATTTGCAGAATCTCTTGAATTTCAACGATTTGCTAAGCAGCGTCAACGGCAGCAACAATGTTGACTCTGGCAGTGGAAATGGAAATGGAAATGGATATGGAAATGGCAGTGGCAGCTTCTCGAGCACATCGAGTGCTATTAAATTGAGTAACGGCCCCATTACGGATACACTTTTGGCTGCCGTCCTGACCACAGCGACCGCAACGGTGGCGCCAGCCGCCAGCTCCTTGATAGCGAGCATGTCAGCCGCCGCCACAACGACCACAACATCTTCCCAGCTGGCTGTCGTCTCGACAATGCAGGCCGTGCACGCGCTGCCCGACGCCACCTCATCCACCTACTACGCCAACCTCTTGAGCATGTCGCCGGCCACCACGAGCCTGATCTCGGTGGCCGCCACCAAATCCTACAACGACAGCGTGCTGCGCTGGGAGCAGCTGGACGGCAATGGTGACTTTGGCTTCGATCCGCTCTATCGCCACTCGCTGGCCATGTCCATCGTGTACTGTGTGGCCTACATCCTGGTGTTCCTGGTCGGACTCATCGGCAACAGCTTTGTGATTGCCGTGGTGCTGCGTGCTCCTCGGATGCGCACCGTCACCAACTACTTCATCGTCAACCTGGCCATTGCCGACATCCTGGTGATTGTCTTCTGCCTGCCGGCCACGCTCATCGGCAACATCTTTGTGCGTAAGTAAACACCCGCTTTTTGAATACGCTCACATTTGTATTGCCTAATACTAGTTGCGACGAGATTTATTTACTGCTCATTAACGCCATTAGCGCGAGTTTTCTTTTCTCGCCGTTCTGCGCATTTCTTCTGCTCATACTTGTGCTCTTATTTGCTGAATTTATGCTCAGCAATTAATCGAGACATGGATTACGGGCCGGCCAACGACACGTGGCGTATGCGCAATTTGTCGACAAGCAGTATAAAGCTTAATGCTAATGGCAGCATAAATACGAATACACCAACGAATACGAATGCGAATACTATTACGAATACAAGTTCGAGTGCTCGCGTGGCAATGTCGAAATTAACTAAACGTTCTGATATATTATCGTGCATTATCGTCAGTTTTATGGGCCCCTCCTCCGCCTGATATCGTATGCTTATGCAATTTCCATCGGTTTTTATAGCCTTGTAAATGATATGGCAGCGATGGCGACACTACAGGAAGCAGCTCCGACACGAATGAGTTCATCTAGCCGTATCCGTTTGCCAGCCACGAGTATCTCGGCATTAGAACCTGCATGTCGCGCACAGTTTGGCTCGCCTACAATGAATTTCATTTCTGCGCTTTTGACTGCAATTAATGCCGATTGATGTGTTTGCAATTCGACAGCTTAGACTGTCAAAGACAAAGAAGTCTGGGCATAATTAATTCTTGTTCTAGTCGCTGCAGTAATTAGTTTCGTTAATTAGTTTATTTTTTAGCTTTTCCTTTCGACTTCGCGTCCTTTATGGAGAGCTTACACTGTTTGCCCAAATGCTATTGGTTCATTTCGGAGTTTATATTTATGGTTTTATTTGTGTAGATATACGTTATGTATGTCTCTGGTCCCTGGTCTCTGGTCACTGGTGGCCTCAGAGCAGCTCAGTGGGGAAAATAAAATACAAATAAATATTATTCGTTTAACACACAAAATCCTGCTGACCTGAAATGGGGTCAGTGAAAGGATGTTGTTCTCAGCATGCATGGCATATCGTGACTGAATATCAATAAAAGAAATCAAATGCGAAGCGAAATGTCCGTAATTGAGTAAAATTAAGGCACATGCATATTTAAATCAGTTCAAATTGTCAAGATTCAAATCATTAATTATTTAATAGAGTATTTCAGAGTAAATTAACAAACATGTATTTATTATTAGATTTATGTTATGTATGCATGAATAAATAATTATTTTGGGAAACAATAATTAGCTTATCGTTTGTTTAATAGTTCATGGAAGCAAAGCGATTGGAAATTTAAATACCAACCAATTGAATTTTTAAATAAACATAGCATATTTTTAATCAATAACTAATTATTATGTACCTCAACAGTTCCAAACCATTCAATAGTTAAACTAGAAAATACATTTGTTCCAGAAATATTCATTTGAAAAAGAATAACATATTTTTTAAATTCAATACATTCAATTAGCACGAACAAAATTATTTTAAATTAATAACTAATTATTCTTTACCTCTCCAGATTAAATTATTGTATTATTATTTTAACTAATTATTATTATGTATGTACCTTATCCTTTTTTACTATTTATTAGTTAAACTACAAATTATTATTTGAAAATAAATTAACTTTTATTTAAATTAAATACATTTTATGAGCTTAAATACAAATATTTGAAAAACCTTTTTTGGAACCATTAACTAATTATTCTTAGCCCCACCAGCACCTAATGATTTATTAGTTAAACCACAAAATACATTTTCTTCATAACTAGTTGTTTGATAATGCATGAAATAATCTTTATTTATTACCATAAATATTCATAAGTTGAGTAATGTTCTCATTAATTGAAAATCCAACGCATTCAGCATTAAAACGACGCTCAGCTGCATCGGCTGACTCAACTGATAGTTTGTGATTTAAGAGCTGTCACTATTACAACGTTTGCTAATATATTGTATTTAATTAAAAGCACTTTTCAAATCTCGGCGACAACTCACACAGGCCACTTAAGTTTTGACCCCAATAAACGAGGCTACGCATAATTGTAAGGGTTTAATTTTAATAAATTTACTTGCCTTTTGCCTTGTATCTATCTCGCCAGCTTGTGTGAGTGTCTTGGGTGTGTGTGTGTGTGTGTGTTAAACTAAACTGTCAACTAGCTGGGTAAAGCTAGTTGAGAATGTCTCTGAGCTGAGCTCTTGCTCTGAGAAATTGCATGCAAATCGTTGTCAGCGTCGTCGTCGCTGCAGACATGAAAAAAATGATCCAAAATCCTTCAGAAATCAAACGCTGATTGCAATGCATGACATGTCAGGGCAGCCAGACCCAAAGACCCAGCCAGGCTATAGACCTACCAGAAAGTACAACAGCAATGTGGCCAACATCAATTCACCTGGCCGCATTTAGGCTCGCTGCCGTGGCGCCAACATTGCCAATTAAATGCGCCGCTCGCTGCCTTAGAAAATGTTGTGTAGCGAGTGGATTGCGAGTATTCACACAAGACACACTGAACTGCATGGCTGGATGGGGGATGGGGGTTGAGGTCGATGTGGGGACTGTGGGGTTATAGAGGCTACGAGGAAAGCGCAAAAAAAAAATACAAACATGAAGAAAAAAGGTATGAGCTCTGCTCTCGTAGTAAACGAAATGAACCGAGTGGCAAAAACCGAATCAAGTGCCCAGCGAAAAAGTGAATGAGCTGACTGCATTGTTGGCCGTAGAGTGAGTGTGAGTGTGAGTGTGAGTGTGAGTGCTTTGAGTGTTTGAGTTTGTGTCAGTGCGCATTCGCACTGTCTCTGCATCGCTCTCGCTCTCAATGGGCAATGGGCAATGGGCAATGGGCTGTTGCTTGTGCTGTTGCTTTTGGAGGGTGGCCTGAAGGATCATCGACACAGAACTGACCTAATTTCACAAATTCAGCATAGGCGCAGGGTGCTGCGGGTCGGCCAGCTTTCAGCTTTTAGTGGGTCACTCAGTGGGTGGCATTTTCGCCACATATTGGCCAGACTCAGACTCAGACTGAGACTCAGACTCGAACTCAGCCTCAGCCTCAGACCCAGACCGAGACCCAGAAGCACTAACAAATTGCTTGAGGCAGCTGCATGCACGAGTAGAAACAAACATTCGGCACATTCGAGTGTGGGCCCCAAAACACTTTGGGCAAACAACAACAATAATAAATCGCGACAGCCCTGGGCCCATTTATTGAATGCTGGCACTTTGACTTATACTCTATACGCCTTGTTGTTCGACATTCCTGCTGAAAATGCCCCAAAGGCATTTTTAAATCGAACCAAGAAAAGGTTCGGGCAGCGGGCGGACATCGGTTGGTCTCTCTCTCTCTCTCTTTTTATCGGAGGAGCTGTTAGGAGTGTCATTATCTAAGCACACCTTCAGAGCCTCAGAATTGCAATGGAAGGTTGTTTGCATTCAAGGCTCTTTCTCTTTGCGGCTGGATGAATTGACCTAAATATTTTGCTCGACAACCTAATAGTCAGGGTTATACACGCACATAAGCGCGCAGACAGCGAGTGTACATATACAGGTGAGAGTACAACTCTCTGTGTGTGTGTGTGTGTGAGTGTGTGAGTGTGTTTCACCTGAGTTGGGTTGGGTTGGCTTCGACTGCAACTTCAGCGTTTATTTATGTGTGTTTGGAAAACCAATAAAATGCGAAATGAATTGATTTCGCGTGGCAAGGGGCGAAACAATGCCACCTTGAGACTTGGGACAGCGTTACATGTCCTTTCCTATCCTTTACATGGTGCGGCATTTTCTAATTGGATTTTTATGGCACAGACAACAGCTCCTCGTCGTCTTTTGTTGTGCTGCTCGCACTCTTATCAATGCCAAATGGTTATCGTTGCGATCTTTGACTGCATTTAGCATTTGCATTTTGCGAAATCGTGTCACGTTCGGTTTTTAAAGTCGAGGAGTTTGCCGGGTCCTTTTATTAAATTCATTTCGCGGGCGTGATTTGTTTGCGCCGCACACGCGGCGTATGCGTAACGCGACTTTATTCCCACTGCGGCCATTGTTGCCTGACTTGTTTGTTCGGGATGCTGCGACTTCTCCGCAGATGATGAAGTCATTTTTCTTCGCTCGCCCATTTGCTGATTGTATTTTAATTTAGTTGCTACGTGCCGCCGGCTGACTGCCCGACCCCAACCACCACCGACAACAACCCACCAATATAGCCAACTCTGAAAGCCAAGACCAAGCTTGATTGCTCCTGGTTGCCGTTGCCGTTGCCGTTGCCATGTCTTCGGTCTTGGGTATTGTGTATTGTGGTATTCAATTTAGCAGCAGCAAACGTAGTAGCCACCGCAGGACGTGACGCAGAAGTGATAATCATAACAATAACGCATTTTCCATAAGTGTTATGCCCATCGCCCATTTCCATTCCCATTTCCATTTTCTCACCCATTTCAATCGAACCCTTGTCCAGGCACGACATCGACATCGACATCGGTGGCGTCAACGGCGCATTTGTTACGCCTGATTATTTCATTAAATTTATGCGTTGCCAGCCTCCGGCTGGAGATGCTGGCTGAAAGGACCCAACTGAGTAAGCCGTGGAAACAATGCAAATCCAAATCCGAACGCAAACTTGGCCTACGACCCACGAAGACGACAACAACAAAAAGTCGCCGCGAAGTTGGCAAGCGAAAAAAAAAGAAAGGCTTGTGCTCTGGCTCTTTGACATTTTGCTGTTGGCGGGTTGAAGGGCATCCCGTGAATGAAGGCTGCCGATGATAAGCTGGAAATATCGATTGGAATTATCTGGCGTACTCTATCAATATTGCGCTGCCGCCAGAGTTAATGGCATCGAATAAATGAAAATTTACAGCTGCGAATGCTGGACAACTTTTCATTTCAACTCTACTCGACTCGACTCGACTCGAATCAACTGAAGCGTTTTGTTGTGCTATCTATCTGTCAATTTTTGTGCATTCGTAAGTAAGATGGCCTGACATTTCCCCCCACCAGAGAGACCAAAAAGAACAGAGAACTCAGTTCGAGTATCATGTTATTAATTCGAATTGACACTTTGCGGGCTTATCTAGTCAATTGGCTCAATTTGATTGGGTTCATCGTGAAACTGAGAGACAAACTTCGCTTTGCCTTCTTCTTCTGCTGCTGCTGCTCCTATTTTTGAGTCGAAACTTTTTGGTGCTGACCACAAAAAAGTTTTCACATCGATATATCAAAGTTATCAGCATCAGATGAACACAGCATAAAAAAAACACACACAAATATTAATAGCCTCGACTATTTTATTCGATTTTCAGTCTGTTGCACTTGCAGGTTGGCCGCCAGCAATTCAAAAAATAAAAAAAGTAGAAGCAGAAATAGAAGTGGAAAATAGAAAAATGAAAATATGAAATGATAACGACCCACAAAACGAAACGAAATCTATTTAAGCTGCCGCTGTCCATGTCTGTTAAATGTCCTCTGTACCTCGGTGCTCATGTGGTTTTCATGTCCATTCGCCTCCAATGCGAGTATGTTGCTCCTTGGGCGGCGTCCAAAAAAATGTCCAGAAAGGTTCACGGCTCCCGCAAAGCGCACAAATAACAAATAATAATATTTATATTTTTATGTGCCAAATCACATTAAATTTGGCTTTTATTGGCCCTACTCGGTTGCACGGTGCGTATGCATAATAAAAAGCGACAACAAATCGCAGATAAGACATGCGAACGAGACAGGAAATTAGCAGCAGAGCACAGGATGCTCCCCACGTCATATTCATGGGGGAATGGACGCACTCGTCGCCTGTGCGCCACGGACAATGAACTCGGAGTCGACTCGACTCGACGGCGTTGCTAATGATGTGTGGCCATTATTATTAGTACCTTTTAATTGCCATTCGATATGTCATGGCGCAAAATTCAGTTTCACTGTCATCAACCTTGGCAAACTTTACGCGCGACGTGTGCCCCAAAAAAAGGGGGGGGGGGGGAGATGCCTCTCATCCCACGTCATGACACCCCTTTGCCATGTGTGTTTTACAGCCTTTTGTGTCTCGAGTTAGTTATTTTGGCTGCTGGCATAAATTCATAACGCAGCAACAGCCAATGGCTGCGTGGCGCAGACATGGCCAGAACGAATCGTGTCTTCCATCTTCCATCAAATAGAATAAAGAGAATACAAATTAACTTGGCCAGCTACGGGCTGGTCTGGGCTGGCAAACAATGCCTGACTTGACTGCTTGGCTGCTTGGCTGCTTGTTGAGTTCGCCTTCGATGCTGGTCGCAATCTGAGACTTGTCACCAAATTATGAATGATATGCAGCACATAAATCTCAGTCAGCAAACAACGCCGGCGACGTCGGCGACAGGGACGTGGCAACGTCAACATCGTTGTGGACGTGGACGTGGTCGTAGTCTTGGAGAAATTCATTGAACGTTAACCAGAGATGCGAGCGCAAACATGGCTGAAGACAAGACCGACCACGACAATGACATGACCGCAAGTTACTCAGCATAATTTTTGCATTGTTTATGTACAAAATATTTGCCAAACACTCTCATTCTCATTCTCATTCTATCTGTCTCTTCCCGCCCCCAACATAGCGTGGATGCTTGGCTGGCTGATGTGCAAGTTTGTGCCCTACATACAGGGTGTCTCGGTGGCGGCATCGGTTTACAGCTTAATTGCTGTATCGCTAGACAGGTAAGTTGGCTATCGCAAATTAAAAAACAAGAGACAACTGAATTCCTTTCGAGTTTTACGTGGCTTTGAACTTTTATTGTGGGATCGGATGGGAAATAGATATGGCAACAGGATTTGGATTGGGACTGGGAGTGGGAGTGGGAGAGGGGGAAGCGGGTGTCAGCTCCTAATGATGCACAACGACAGCGGGAGCAGCGTGATGCACAGGCACCAATGGCACAATCGGCTTCACGGCATGCACAACCACGGGCTTCGCCACGATTGGATGCACGACCTTAACGGCAGCCGGATGATGGACGACATGGCTGCAAGATAGAGAGAAGGGAGACAATATTAATTATAATCGTTGTGAACGAGTCATCGCAACTTACGAGTGCACCGAGTGGGCGCCGTGATGTATGATGGGTGTGTGGACGACGGCAGGATGCGCGTGCACCAGGGGCGTGTGGACCACAGGAGCTACGGCCACGACGCCGGGATGAGCGTAAGCCTGGGCAGCGGCGAAGGCAGCGAGCACAAACAGCTGAGCGAGAGAGAGCGGATTAAGTATCGGGGAAATATCGAGTCGAATTCGCTAATCCGTTAAATACTCACAACTTTGAACATTTTGTAAGCTGGGATTTTGTGTTTTTTGGTGGGATCGAGTTAACGAGCTATTGGCGCTGGGCAAATGATTTGCAACTGTTGTCAAATGGCACATCGAGTGTGGCTTTTATAGCAGCTTAAACAGCGAAAACTGGCTGACCGCCGCTGTTGCCTGCAGTTGGCGGTTGGCAGTTGGCTAATTGAAAAGTGAACGCCGTCAAAAGCTCAATGCAAGCTGGCTAGGAAAACTGGTCACCGGCTGTCGGCACACTCTAAGTCTCAATCTCAGTCGCAGTCTCGGCGTGTGTCTCAAGATCAAGTTCAGAGCTCGCCTTGTCCGTATTAGGTAGTGTGATAATCATTTTTTTATATGCTTTGCAATTCGAATTGCTGTGACCATAGAATATATTTCGTATTCGCCTTGACGCATTTCCACAACACGCCACACAGCTAAGCGAATCGTAGTATGTGAAATGGTTGCCTTGTGTTTCCTGCTACATAAAAATGAAAGACGACAAAAGATTTTGGAGCGACAGCTTGCTCATAAAGTTGAGAAATCCTGCGGACAGTTGATTTATCAAGTGGCAGTAAAACGATTTGACAACATTCTGACGTGTGGCCACAAAGCCAACGGCAGCAGCAGCAGCAGCAGCAGCAACATCTCGAACCGAACATCATCAGGGATAATAAGAGACGCTGCTTTATGTGCACTTTCATTTATATCAATTTCATAGCGACAGCTTCGCCTTCCACTGGCCGCCGCTGCTTGTCCTGTCATTACTCAGCGCCAACGGCAGCAAGGAGGATTCTGGGAGTTGGGCAGTTTATCATTTGATCATTTGGACACCCGCATGAAAAGCAAATCGCCAGCCTGCAGCCCCCGGGCGACATACGCATATCAGGCACGAAACCGAAAGTCCATCTCCAAGTCCATGTCAGTCTCCGGGTTGTGTTGTGTCGTGTATTTCTTTGTATTTTACGAGCGCCAACTCGTAAACCGCATCGAAATTTAAGATTTATTATCTGTAAGATGAAACTTAAATCTGAAATCTGAAATCTGCACGCAATGTTGGCTGTTGTTGTGGCAGGGATTTAAGAGGCAGCCTTTGCTTATCACTTGCTTAACCAATGACATTTAATTAGAGTCGTTAGTTTTATGCGATACGCATCCTGCACTCTCCATCCAGCCTCCCACACACACATGCGTATAAATCATAGATGCGAGTGTGTGTGTGTGTGAGGACACTTCTTACTTGTGGTTTTATGCCAATGACTGTGCGGCTTTTGTGTCCCACTCTGTTCCCAGTGTCTGTTGGCGACAGCATCGCTGTGTGTGCAAGTTGCCCAAAAGTTGCCCAAATGTCAACAGTGCGTATAAGTAACCTCCACATACGAGTATTCGCTTTTTTTTAGCTACTTGTTATATATTTTTTGTTGCTGTTCTGTTGGCTTATGGCGAGGGCCATAAAAGATTTCAGTGCAGGCATTCTATGGCCAATTATTAAATTTGTTATTTCTTTATGGAAATTACTTGGGCATAATGCATGGCTGGGGAAATATTTTGAAGAACTTTTGCTTAAGCTTGCGGTTAAGTGCCTGCTTATGTCTCAATGTCTGCTTCCGTTGGCTCCGCCTCAGTCTCAGCCACATCCTCAGCGTCAGCGTCAGCAGCCAATTTTAAGTCCAATCTCTGAACGTAGTCCAGCGTGGCAGTCTCCGCTTGTCTGCAGTTGGCATTTCGAATCGCATACGCATTGTTTGGCAAAAACTTAATTAAAGACGCGCCTAAGTTATGACGCCAACGACGCCGACGACGATCTGAATCCCATGGACAAATTATGTTAATGCGATGCAGCAAGCCAAGTCGCAGTCAGTTTTGGTCTATAAATAAACATTATGACAATTTAATATTGGCTGTGGCTTTCAGCGTCTGTTTGAAAACTTGTGGCTAGCCCCTAATGGAATTACCGTTGTGTTATCAGCAAAACGTTTGCCGCACAGACGACACAAAGTAGCCAGAAAACACAATGAGGATCCAGAGAGAGAGAGACAGGACAGAGACAGAGACAGCGAGTCAGAGTCTGAGTCTGAGCCTTAGCCAGTTGTCCCGTAATTACATGTATTTGGTTTTGGGCCAGACCGATTCTTGTCTGGTTTGGAGCTCGTATTGAAAATTGGCCAACGAGGGGGGACAAACATAATAAGTGATACTACATAGCACTAAGCTAAATGAAAAGTGGCCTCATTGCCTGGTCTTATTCAAATTACAGTTCATTATGCCAGGCAAAATACAAAAATACAAAAAGCCAAATACGAAATGCAGAAAAAAACGAGCTGCGACACGGCCACGTGTTGACTTGAGTAGAGTTGAGTTGAGTTGAGTTTGGGGTTCAATAGACTGGAGATTGGAAAGCGACAAGTCAGCAGAATAAAGGCTTAAGGATGCCAGGCATCCTGCGTGTGCGAATTAATCAGCTAAGATATTTGCATGCCTCATTCTTGCCACCCGTTCGTTGTGTGGAAACGGTGTCGTCATCGTCGACGTTGTTGACGTTGTTGTCCTGGCCTGACACCGTCGACGCTGTCAGTGCTGATGATTGCCATTATCCTTGACGAGGCATCGTCGCAGCAGCAGCAGCAGCTGTTAAAAATTCTTTGTTGGCACTTCTTGCAGGTTCATTGCCATCTGGTGGCCATTGAAGCAGATGACAAAGCGACGTGCACGCATCATGATAATCGGCATATGGGTAATCGCTCTGGTAACCACCATCCCATGGCTGCTCTTCTTCGATCTCGTGCCCGCCGAGGAGGTCTTCTCCGACGCCCTCGTCTCCACCTACACCCAGCCGCAGTACTTGTGCCAGGAAGTCTGGCCACCGGGCACCGATGGCAACCTCTACTTTCTGCTCGCCAATCTGGTCGCCTGCTACCTGCTGCCCATGTCGCTGATCACGCTGTGCTACGTGCTCATCTGGATCAAGGTGTCGACTCGCAGCATACCGGGGGAAATGTCGAAGGATGCGCAGATGGATCGCATGCAGCAGAAGAGCAAGGTTAAGGTCATCAAGATGCTGGTCGCTGTCGTCATTCTCTTCGTGCTGTCCTGGCTGCCGCTCTACGTGATCTTTGCCCGCATCAAGTTCGGCTCCGACATCTCGCAGGAGGAGTTCGAGATACTCAAGAAGGTGATGCCGGTGGCCCAGTGGCTGGGCTCCTCCAACAGCTGCATCAATCCCATTCTCTACTCCGTGAACAAGAAGTATCGACGCGGCTTTGCAGCCATCATCAAATCGCGCAGCTGCTGCGGACGCCTCAGGTGGGATAATCTATGCTCATTGTTTTCCCCCCACTCACTTTTATGTTCTCATTCGCTTGGCAGATACTACGACAACGTGGCCATTGCCTCCTCCACCACGAGCACCCGCAAGTCGTCGCACTATCACCCCAGCAGCTCGAGGAAGAGTCCCAGCAGCCCGGGACTGCGCAAGACGAACGCCGTGTCCTACATTTACGAGCACAACTCGCTGCGTCGTCACAATCTGATGATGAAGCAGGATAGCAATCTGTCGCAGCAGATGCTGCTCAAGCAGGACTCGCATGGTTCGCGCCAGTTCCTCATCAAGCAGGAGAGCTCGTGCAGCGACGCCTCCGGCACTCGTCGCCTGCTCTGTCAGCAGGACAGCAATGGCAGCAAGGTTTCGCTATCGAAGCAGGACTCGATTGTCTCGTACATGGAAGCCCGCCGAGTTGCCGCCCTCAGCGGCGTCGCCCAGGACCGTTCCGTCGACTCGACGGCCACCCAACAGGACACCATCTCCATCGAGTCACGTCGCAATGCTGGAGCATTGCCGCCGGCGGCTGTGGCGCCTGCAACGTTGCTGGACAAGCGGCAGAAGTTTGTGAAACAGGACTCGGTCATCTCGTTTGTGGACCAGCGGCCAGAGCCGCGACGCCATCAGCTGGTGAAGCAGGACTCGGTTATCTCGTTTGCCGATCAGCGACGCGGCCTGCTCCACAAGCAGGACTCGCTGATGGCCAATCGGGCCAACGACGCCCCCACACACCACGTCTCCATACTGAAGAAGACCGACTCGCAGCTCAGCTATGGCACCTCCTCGCCCCGCCGCAACGTCGAGCTCTACGAGTAATCGAGTAAATGGGGAAAGTCCCTTGATTGCAAACAATAACAATGAAAAGTCACTAAATATATTTATAAACTAATCACAAGCATAATCGTCAACCAACTATCAACACCAAATCTTGCATAGGTAGGAGCTTAAAGGCAGAGAATGAGAAGGAAAGGAAAGGAGTGAGGATAAAGAGAGGAGTGAGGAGTGAGGATGAAGTGCGCCTGCGATTGTGATAGAAGTCGATAGCAATGCTGGAACTTCAGAGCTTGGCTTGAACGTGCCGCATATCCGTCAGGGGGCAGTCGGGGTTGGACCAATTTGTGAGCGAGGCGCGGGGGCGGGGCACATAGTTAAACACCCATAACTGAGAGGGCTTAGATAGGCACGCACCCACACAAGTAAACACACACAGACCAACATTGTCACACGCCATGCACATAATATGTATAACATAGTTATTAGATGTTTTATACGTGTTCCAATAGTTCTATAAACACACTCACCCACACAGCCACAAACCACAAACTAATCTTGACTATATACCCTATGTATATTCGCACTTAACGTTACGCAGTTTTAAGATTGTTTGTACTCGTCATTTGCTATAAATCGAAACTCAGCTTGCTTTCAACTTACGACTCGAGTGCTGAGTGTTGAGTGTTGAAGGCTGAAGGGAGTGCAGTTTTTTTACCAGCCAGCGAGGGGGGCTAAGCTAAACATTTTCTACAACAAAAAGAACAACAACACCAATAAACAACCAGCTACAAATAAATAAAACGAAACTAATCGAAACAAAACAAAATAGAAACATATAGTAAAAAGTAATGAGAGAGTGAAACGCGTGTTGAGCGCGCAGGAATGTCCAGTATCAAAGAAGTTATATATATTTGAGAAACACCGAGGTCTAAAGTAACGTACCTACTAAAAAATTTTTGTATGAAAATTCTTACAATTTATATATACATATATATATTTGTATTGATTTTGGAATAAGCAATATATGCATTACAACGCGGTCGTCTGTATGCATCTATCCAGCAAACAATAATCAATTTTATTAGAGTTTTACACGAGCAAACGAAGCGAGGCGAAGCGAAGCGAGGCGAATGAATTGCACAGTTGAGAGTAGAGTATTATGTGGTTTATGGGTTAATTAATTGGGAGCATCCAGCTGTAATTGGGTATAGAAATGGACAGAAATGCTAATGAAAATGCAAATGGAGAACACTTAGAAAGCGCACAAATGCAGCATGCAAATGGGATCGAATAACTCTGTTTATTCTATTATTTTTTTTTTTCATTTTATGGATTAATACTATAGACAAAATAAACTACTAATGGAAGAGAGGAGGAAACGTGGGTAGGAAGTACAAGAGGCTGTCCGAGCATTCGCACTAAGTAAACGTATCACTAATGACAAACAAACGAAAAATATAAGAAGAAAAAAACAATACTAATAATCGAACGTAATTTGTTAAGTTACAAAAGCAAACACCAAGCAACTCTAAACAAAAACAAAACAAAAGATAACAAACAATTTTAATAAATGACTATGGATTAAGCAAAACAAAAAACTTAAGGATAACAATACGAGTAACTATGGAACTACAAAAGTACGAGTACGAAACATACGAAAATCATGACAACAAACTATGCAATTTTATTGTTAGCCAAAATTTTATAAATGTCAAGTAATAAATGTAAAAAAAAACATTTATATGTATACAAAAATAATGATATATCAAGTTACTCGCAAAGAGCATAGTTTAAACCAAAACCTATAAACCCAAATGGATCTGGCATTAGGCGCTGCTCTCTGGACCCTTGACACGCCCCAAATATTATTTTGAGCAACAATAAACTCAGATAAGAGTGGCTTCTGTCTCAAGTTGGACAGCTTGAAGCTTCATTAACCCCCAGAGTACTTAAGGCATCCCCAAAATCCCCAGCGTCTAATGCGGAGATACAACACCCACAACAACAACAACAAGTAATATCAATAATATATTAAATATACTTATATATACTTATATGCATAGGTGCGATAAGAAAAGCAGCGAACGCATTAACATCCATAATTTAGTATTAACAAATGCAAAGTTATATATTTATGAAATACTTACATACATACTTACATATGTACAGATACAGTTACTATGTTCTCGTATGTAGTGCTTATTATGATTATTGACAGCCGAATATATAAGTATTTAACGCATACACACATATATAGTTGCATTCGTATTAGTATTACATAACATACAAATACCTATTCCTTTTAAAAAGCCCAACACTCACATTGCTTTACATACTGCATACTAAATGAAAACGAAAAACGAAATCAAAAACAAAATTTAGACGATTGGAGCAAACAAAATACAAGTAATATTTATCAAATAAACGAATCGAACTTTAAGTTTTAAAACTCAAATTAAGATGATGAAAAGTACTAGTTAAACTAAAACTGAATAAGAACAAAAATAAAACAGTTTCTGTTCGATATTATTGTGCGACAAAGTTAAAGAAAACGAAACTCAATAAGTTATCCAGTTATACAAACTACATACCATACATAAAAAAAAGAAAAACATCAATCTATAGAATACATTTATATAAATATATGTATATGGAATACAACTACAACAAAGTACACGCATATTAGCAGAAAGAAATATAATAAATAATTATATTAAAAACCTAATATGTTTTCAATTTGTCTCTTTATAATATATGTACATATATAGAGGGCTGTTTGCGCTGGTTCAGCCGATCGACTTGGTGCTTGGCGCAGGCGGGTAACCACACATCGTCCAACCAGGAATCCTACCAAGCCCCAACGCTCTGCAGGATTATGTCCGGTCTATGTGGGCCATAAAGCCGTTGGTATACGTAATTCCTTGACGTTATTGATAAATATACTAATGTACAACATAATTAGCGATAGTTAGTATATTTCTCCATAAATCACGGGGAAACCACTTGTCAACACTAATTTACATATTCCATTGCACTGTAAATTTTTACCGCTAAACTTTTACTTTCCAAACAGCTGTACATGAAGTGTAATTAAAAAAAATATTTGAAAGTGAATAGTGACCACAATTTGCTTTATTTATATTTATACAATTTTCCCTTAGCCTGCATCTTCATCGTGTAAACTCCGACAGTATATATAGTCATTACTGTATTTACTGAATTTCAATACCTTTATCGCTTGCCCAGCTGCAGCAGATGATTTCACTTATTCAGTCGCTGTTGAGCAGTCGAGCACATAAAATCGACTTCAATTCTGAACAATAAATTCAGTACCTTATTAAAATGAACCGCTGGCAGAAACGCGTCGCAGTTGTTACTGGTGCAAGTTCGGGAATCGGTGCCGCATGTTGCAAGGATCTGGTTGCCAAGGGTATGATCGTTGTGGGCCTGGCACGTCGTGTGGATCGCCTGGAGGAATTGAAAGCATCTCTTCCCGCTGATCAGGCAACCCGTTTTTATGGTCGCCAGTGTGATGTCAGCGTTGAGCAACAGGTTATTGACTCTTTTGCCTGGGTAAATGAGACCCTAGGTGGGGCAGATGTGCTGATTAATAATGCTGGAATTATTCGCCGAATCCACATAGTTGATGAGGGGAATAGTTCAGATATACTCGATATAATCAATACGAATCTGCTGGGCGTCACATGGTGCACGCGAGAGGCATTCGTCTCAATGAAAAAACGGCAGATAAATGATGGGCACGTTGTCATTATCAATAGCATAGCTGGTCACGGAGTGCCTATGGTTTCTGGCTACAGTTTGAATATGTATGCACCATCCAAACATGCCATCACTGCGCTGACTGAAGTGCTGCGTCATGAGTTTTTAAACAAGGGCACCTCGACCAAGATTACAGTAAGTGTTAATGGTTTCCATATGTGTGTCTCTCTTATAAATCACATATTTTATGTATTCCACAGAGCATCAGCCCCGGAGTCGTTAATACCGAGATCTTTGACAAAAACTCTCCAGAAGTGGTAGCTGAAATGCCAATGCTGCGTGCAGAAGATGTGGCCGATGCCGTAACCTATTGCATTCAGATACCGCCCCATGTGCAGATACATGAGCTGACCATCAAACCGATTGGAGAAAAGTTTTAGTTTATAAATATCCTAATGTAAAAATATTTGCATTTCATTTTTGTAATAAATATTTGCAGTTGATTGAATATAACGGTTATAAAATATTTAAAATGTTAAAATCGAGATATCGATTTATGATTGATAAGGTATCGTAAGAAATCGATTAATAGTCCGTGGTATATTTGGTATATTTTACAACTTGTGGCGTTCTTGCAAACTGCATTTGCAGTCACACTGGCCAGCAGTCGTAGTTTTGTCGGGATTGTTTTTATTTTTGTTGATTTTCAACGTTTTTTCAATTGTTAATTGCTTAATTGGTCATTGTTTTCTAAATTACAATATAAAGAACGACGTCTTCTTCTCGGTTCTCACTGCCGGAGCGACTCCTTGCGCGAACAAAAGCTAATTAAATTACCCAAAGACAAAGCATCTTCTCTTGTCTACGTCATTTGCTATTTTCGTACTATTCTCCTCTATTATGGAACAACAAAAACAAAAAGAGGTGTCTGTGGTTGTGGCCGCAACTCCCACCACAGCTCTCGGAGCGCTCGGAGAGGAGCAACTGGACATCGATGATAGCATGAAGCACTGCTTCGAGAACCTCATTGTTATCGACGTAGGCGCAAATTTGACCAACAAAAAGTATAGCCGTGATCTGGATTCCGTCGTTCAAAGAGCAAGAGACGCAGGTTCGTTTCGAATATTTGTCACACACACTAATTGAGTAAGAACAAGCATGATAAGACTAATAATAAGACATGACAATCGTCTTGGGCGCGGTGCGACAACGAATGGTCAAGCGAGAAGCGAGACACACGCACCAAGAAGGTCAAGCGACACGGGCGATAAGCAGCAACATGTGTGCGCCTCTCTGAATGTGTGTTGGTATTTGGGTATTTTGTTATTGACACATCGCATCGCAGTGCAGCAAACTGCACACACACACACACACACACATGCAGCTGAAGAAACACACACGTACACATACAATGACTAACTGCATTATTGGCACAGCAATGTTTAACTTCAGGACAGATCTTTTCCTACAAATAGAAATGTTTACAATTAAGAAGAATTCAATCGAATAGTTTGTTTACTAATTAAACTTTCAATTAAATAATCTTTCATAGTTAATTTGTTTTGTATATACATAAATACATATTTTTTTTTATTTGAATGTAATATGAGTAAAAACTGTCGTAAACAAATTAATTAGATTTGGCACTTTATTTCTGACTTGTTCTATGTTAATCTACCTATTTTAGTTTCGGTATTCCATATTGCTTTTAAATACTTTTGGTATATAATATATTCCTCTATATCGTGTTCTTAAAAAAAAAATAAAATTTAAGTTCATATGTAATTTAAAATAATGTTGATGGTAAAAAATTTCAAATTTTGTATCAAGACATTAACAAAGAAATTTCTATCTATCAACTCATTATTGGCTATATTAATAGAAACCAAACCTCACTCCCAGTAATTATTATTTAATAAAAAAAATCTACCTTATTTTTTTTAATCAAATAAAAAAACTTAAACGCATAATATTTAAAAATTTTCTGGATTAAATAATCCGCTTTGTTTTGTTGAAATTAAAGTTTGAACACTTTGTCGTGATAGAAAATTCAGTAATAAGTAATTTAAAATAATTTTGATAGTTGTATTTATTTTTTTTTGTTATTGTCCATATTAGTTGAAACTAAACCTTAAGCTCAGTGATTAAAATAGAAAAAAAAAATTAAGCTACAATTTTTCGTATTAAATAATCCTTTTGGTTGTTGCTGAAATTGAAGCTTGAATACTTCGTCGTCATAGCGAATTCAGTTTTAGTCGTTTGCAAATGCTTTATAATTTATTACCTTGAAATCGAAGAATTTCCAAAAAAAAACCTGAGCACTAATTATAGTGCTAATCAAGAGGTATAAGTTACGCAGATTGTCAAAATAAAACAACGTTTTGGCATGTATCTTTTCTATTTGAATGCTAGTCATAGTGTCGCATTCGACATTGAAAAAATTCCCCTTTGATTATGTTTGCTAACTTCCCTTCTGTTTGTTTTCAGGTGTTCAAAAATTAATGGTGCACGGCACTTCGGTCAAATCGAGCAAGGAAGCGCTGCGCCTCTCGCGCATTTATCCCGACATTATATACTCGACTGCTGGCATTCATCCGCACGACTCAAAGTCCATTGTGGAGGAGCCGTCCACATGGTTCGACTTTGAGCACATTGCACAGGCTCAGGAGTGTGTTGCCGTTGGTCCATGCGGCCTGGACTATCAGCGCGACTTCTCCGAGCCCGAAGTGCAAAAACAGATATTTGCCAAGCAATTGCAGCTGGCAATCCGTCTGAATAAACCTCTGCTAATCCACGAGCGGTCGGCTCAAAACGACGTACTCGAAATACTCGACAAGTATGATATCAAGAACACTCGTCGTTTCCCTGTAATATAAATCCACTCACATGTTTTGCATTTTTAGATTCGAGAATCTACCGCCTGTGATTATCAGAGGTTTTATGGGCACAGCCGAGGAGGCGCTCAAGTATTTGGATCGTCGATTCTACATCAGTTTAACTGGTTACTTGTGCAAGGACAAATCCGACACTGGCGTACGCAGGCTGCTGGATAATGGCACGCTTCCACTGGACAGACTGCTGGTTGAGACGGATGCCCCGTTCATGTATCCCAACACGAGAGCTTCCAAGCTACCGCAGCACGTCAAAAGTGGCATTACGGAACGTTCCTTACTCTACTTGCACAGGTCAGCAATCGCTTGATGCTTCTATTGGTTTTACATTTATTTTAATATTGCATTTCTTGCAGATATTGCACTTTTCAACGTAATGAGCCATGCAGCCTGCCAGCAATTGTGGAAATGATTGCGGCATTCATGAAGAAAACGCCGGATGAGGTCGCCTTGGCAACGGCCTTCAACGCCCTAAAGCTTTTTGGCTTGTCCTAAATGGTGCCGTATTATAAATGAATCGAGCCTGAGACTCACGATAGACTCACACCATGTGCCTTAACTACTAATCGAATTCAGGATGTGCTTACCCTGACCCTAACCCATATTATAGCAAACTAAACTCACAATTCACCCTACGACGCATTCGCATGCAAGATACGTATCCATGTATACAAAACTACATAATCCCCTTCACCCCCAATATCTTATACATTAGTAGTTCAAATTTTGATGAGAATTCGCAGCGAAGTAGCTTTTAAGTTGTTGGTATTTCATAAACAAACGTGTTGTTTATTTGAGCACTCCCCAGAATGAAATGAAATAGGTGCCGAGGTGATGTCAAGTGATCTGGACAGCAATAACAATTTGCACTCGTTCACTGTTTTCACACATCGTGGCGCTTTCATTAGAATGCGCCAGAATGTTAAATGCTGCAGTTTATGTGTATTTTTTGTGGTCGTATATTTTCTTTTTAATTTTGTAGAGTTTAAGGGTTATTTTAGCTTGAGTTTTTTTTCTGTGTATACAGGCCTGCCTATTAAGTCTTTCGTTAAGTTAAATACCATTTATATATATAGTTTTTTGTAAATATTTATTTTTGTTGTTCGTTGCGAGCCTGAGAGTGGCAGGCAAGCTGACTGCGATTCGAGGAGATTTGATGTGAGATGATGATGATTTTGGTAAACGTGATGTGATCATTTTATGAGCTATATATATATATAGAATTATATAATATTCAACAAACCACATTTGAGTTAGTGCTATGAAACTATAGAAAACACCCCCTACTACATACATATTATATATTATATTTTGTTATATTTACATTATACATTATGCGCGTATTTATATATACACGATGTTGTACTGAACTGATCTGATCAACTAACACAGGTGCATGAGTAACAACTTTGTGCGCACACACACTCACACTCACCCACACTATTTTCCATTTGAATAAAGATAAAAACGAATTTAAAAAATGAGGTTGCAAACATATTTTTGGTTAGTCGTTCGTTACATGCCCAATATCCCAAGTATTACAAATATGTCTAGTATTCGTTCTATTCGCATTGAAGTTCCCTAAAACCGTTGAATATTTTGCAAATCTTCAATCTTTTTCAAATCATGCAAATTGTCCCACCATTGTTTGAGACGATGACGCAAGATCAAATCGAACCAAGGGGTCATTGGAGCATTAAACTTAGAGACAGCATCGTCAATCTCCTCACGCCTCAAATAGCGCACCTCGCTGACCTCATTGTTGTTTGGTTTCAGCGTCACGTCTTTTTTGAGAAATAGTATATAGTCGATCTCATGCTCGCCCCAGATGCCGTCACCAGCGTTGGCATAATGGATACGCGTCAGATAGTGAAAGTCCTCGGGTTGAATTTCCTCGGTCGGAATCCCCAACTCGTAATTTAAACGACGCTGGGCCGCCAAACGAACTCCGAGCGCATTTACTTCCAGACGCTCTTGCTCGATGTCATGCAACGGATGGCTGCAACAGGCATTTGTGTATGTATCTGGGAAGGTGATCTGCCAAGCGACAAGAGAAATTTCTAATTAAAAATGCGCGACAAACGTCGTTAATCAACTATCAACTGGCAACCTTTTGCAACGAGCGACGTTGAATCAGCATTTCGCCCTTTGTGTTAAATAGGAAGACACTGAAGGCTCGATGCAGTTTCAGATCATTCGTTTCGGGGTCCACGCGATGACACACAGCCTTCGACGCTGCCCCCGTGGCCTTGTCGTTCTCATCCACCAAGATGCATTGCTCCTTCATGGCAAGCGCCTGCAGCGGATCGTGACTTTCCAGGGCAGCTGTTGCAGCAGCCGCTGCTGCTTCCGTTTGCTTGCCCACTAGCGTCGTGGAGCAGTTGCGCAGCAACTGAAGGCGAGCTGCCATACTCAAGAGGCGCGATGTCAACATTTTTTGGTAATTGAAAGAGGTGTTAATGACTAGCTTCAAGTAACGTCTGAGCAAATATGAAAAGTGAAAACTTCGTAATCTCCAATTAAATACTGCTGGGCTGACGAAGTTGCCACCTAAAGTGGAACGTGGCGTTACTTAACACTGCCAGCATCAGCTGTTCACAGTGTATACTGCGGCCCTGGCAAAAGTGATACACAATTTGTCCATAATCAGTTTTTCGCTGCGTTCAACTCTGCAAAATTTGTAAATAGTCTAGTAATCCCTCAACACACAAATACAGTAAAATGGTAAAAATGCTTCACACCAATTGTCAATCGGTAATTGCAAAGTTTGCCGACTTCTTTTGCAGATTCGTTTCATACTCATACAAAATCGGGCAGGCAAAACTCGCCTCGCCAAGTGGTACATGAACTTTGATGACGACGAGAAGCAGAAATTGATTGAGGAAGTGCACGCCGTGGTCACTGTGCGGGATGCCAAGCACACCAACTTTGTAGAGGTAATCTGATCATGAATAAGTATTCTTTAAGTATTTAACTATTCCCTCCCGTTGCAGTTTCGTAATTTCAAAATTGTTTATAGACGCTATGCGGGTCTCTACTTCTGCATCTGTGTGGACGTGAACGACAACAATTTGTGCTATCTGGAAGCCATTCACAACTTCGTCGAGGTGCTGAATGAATACTTCCACAATGTGTGTGAACTGGATCTCGTGTTCAACTTCTACAAGGTCTACAGCGTTGTGGATGAGATGTTTTTAGCTGGCGAGATTAGGGAAACCTCACAGACGAAGGTGCTCAAACAGTTGCTAACACTGAATTCGTTGGAATAGAGATGATCTAATGATGAATACTCCCACAATAACGATGCATTCCCATTGCCCGCTTATCGAATCTTTCATATATTATTATGTACTATTTATCTACATATGTGTTCTATATGCAAGCAAAACCCTCAAATGTTAAATAACGTGTTTAGAATCAAATAATTTATATTAAGAGATTATATATGCTGATGCGCAAGTATTAAACAGAAAATTGAAAATACTCCAAAAGCTGTTTCCGCTCTCCTATCAACACATACATACATACATACATACGTGTCCGTGTACGTATGTGTGTGTGTGCGTATATATGTGGGTGGTTACCGCCCACGAAACAGCAGTCGATTATGCAGCCCTGTTGCGAGTGCACTTTACAACACTGCTCGCACAACAGACGGCATTCTCCCACACTATTGCCACTTCGTCATTTTTTCAGTCGCCATTGTTCTCGTTCTCGGCTGTCGAATTTGTGTGGAAATTATCGAATTTCCCTGAAATTCGTCGCAATAAACACAATAGAAGTTATAAAAACAAACAATTTTGGAGTACACAGTGCACAGTGCGCGTTATTTGTGCGTTCAAGTGAAAAGTAAATCGAAATTAAAGACAGCACCCAAAAAAAAAGACTCCGTCAGAGGCAAAGCGAAATCGAATATTTGTTCGTGGCAAAAATACAAAAGAGAAGAAAAACTTGAACAAAAGCCAAAAGAAAAATGTCATCTATGAATCCAGAATAGTAAGTCGTCATATTCCCATTAATTGCGCGTAATTGAGACATTGAGACATTGTTCCATAACCATCACTGCCTTGTATTTTTTTCTGCGACGTCATTTTTGCGACGTCCACGACGACTAAAGTAAAGTTTCCACTCCCTGGAAACGGGTATTTTATAGAGTGACTAAAATGTGGCATTGACCAAAAAGAAACATACGATTTGCAAGTGGGAAAACTAAATTGAAATCGAAAAAAAAACATATATTCACACACACATATAATATATGCACTTGATAATTGCTTGGTCCTAACACACACGGAGAAAGAGAGCGAGGAGAGAGAGAGTGAGAGAGAGACTTTGGAACATGATGAGAATTGCGGAGAAATCCGTCTTGATTGTTTAGCTGCTGTGGCTATGCATGTTTGCATGTGTGTGTGTGTGTGTGAGTGCGTGTGCGTGTGTGTGTGTTGCTGTTGCTGACAGCCCTTGCATAGCTTGGTTCAGTTCAGTTCGCTGCTGTTTCGTTCGTTTCGTGGGGCGGATGAGTCACCTGCCCAGCGTCACCTACCCCCTCCATGGCGTACATTTTGTTGTTGTTTGACTACTTTACGCTGTCGCAGCGCAGTCGCTGCTGTCGTTCGTGTGTTTATGTTCTCTTCTCTCTCTCTCTCTCTCTCTCTCTCTCTCTCTCTCTCAGCTGCTGCTGCTACGTAATCAAAATCCCATCTATGCTCATTTCAGTTTGCTTGTTGAACTTGAATCGAGTGACGTATCCCTTTTAACCTAATTAATTCACAACTGTAAGCGAGTGTGATCCTTTCAATCATAGTGAAATCCAAACTGCCCTTTTGTATATCACATTTCAAATAGCGGGTGAACAGAATAACTGATAAGATAAACACAGCACATTCATGACGAGTATTTGGACAGCTCGTTGAATGTATGATAAATCTACATGTTCGCTTTATTGTATTTCTATGATAAACGCTTTTGAGTAACGCTCTTGGTTTGCTTTGCAGCGATTATCTTTTCAAACTGCTGTTGATCGGCGACTCTGGCGTTGGAAAGTCCTGTCTGCTGCTCCGATTTGCCGATGACACATATACAGAGAGCTATATCAGCACAATTGGCGTGGACTTTGTAAGTCACTTTAACGCTCTTTAATTATTTGACATTCAATTAAACATCATCATTCGTTAACTTGCAGAAAATCAGAACCATAGAACTGGATGGCAAAACGATTAAATTGCAGATTGTAAGAACTAGATTTGTATATTTCTCCATGTAATTTTGCTAACTCTATTTGTGGCTTCTTTTAGTGGGATACTGCTGGACAGGAGCGCTTCCGTACCATCACCTCATCATACTATCGTGGCGCGCATGGCATTATCGTTGTTTACGATTGCACGGACCAGGAGTCCTTCAACAATGTGAAGCAGTGGCTCGAGGAAATCGAGCGATATGCATGCGAAAATGTCAATAAATTGTTAGTCGGCAACAAGAGCGATTTGACCACCAAGAAAGTTGTCGACCATACCACAGCTGCGGTGCGTAGACACAAATAGAGACAGCTCAAAAATGTATTTTTATAATGTATTTTATATGTTTTTGACACTTTGCAGGAGTACGCAAATCAATTAGGCATTCCATTCCTTGAAACTTCGGCCAAGAGTGCCACCAACGTGGAGCAGGCGTTCATGACGATGGCGGCAGAGATCAAGAATCGCGTTGGGCCACCGTCCAGCGCCACCGATAATGCTAGCAAAGTAAAGATCGATCAGGGACGTCCAGTGGAAAACAACAGATCTGGTTGCTGCTGAATAACTCTGATTGTGAATCATTATTTTATTATACAATTAAACAAAATTTAAATATAATAAATTAAAACGATAAAAAAAGAAAGAAACACACACAACAATAAAACATGCAAAACCATAATTAAACAAAAAATTTGAATTATGTAATAACAATAATGATGATAATATCGAAGAGTATAATGATGAGACGACGACGATGAAGATGATAATGATGACCTTTGTATGATGATGCGAGAGATCGCAATCCAGTTCAAGTTGATGAACAACACGTACAGAATTTAAGCATACATACATTAACATTAACATGTAATAGGCAAACCAGCAAAAGAAACAAACACAAACACACAGGAAACTGATATGTACTATCTATCCTTCTGTCCTTATGTTTTTCAAATAGTTCTGTTCATACTTAAGTAGTGCAAAGCAAAGCAAACGTAAAAACAATGGTGTAGTAATTAACTTAATCTAAATCTAACCTAACATAAGAGTTACTTACCACAGCAGCGCGAAACGAAACGATACCAATACCGTTTACTATTAAACTTACATACACAATATGCATAAAGAAAACAAGAAAAATAAAAACTGCGTTTATTATAGCCATCTTGCTCCTGGGCGAATGCGCGCACACATAACAACAAACGAATTGTATAACTCTGCTGCTATCAATGCATAACATACTACTTACTGTATTGTACCACTATATAAGTACATGCATATATATTTATTTCAATTAACAATCGATTCATTCACACAATTCATACTATTATCTCCCCAAAGAGAAGAAAAGAAAAATGCTCGCCACTTGTCTGACATATTGTAATTATTATGTAAATCAAAAACAAAAAGCATGAACATTTTTTAGAAGTAACGACTAACGACAACAACAACAAAATTTGTGTGTTTTTGCATTCAGAGTGATGATGTGGAGAGAGAGACGCGTAGAATTCGATTAGGCACATAATTAGTGTAATTTTGATGGTAATGATGAGAGACGTTTAATAAAAATTTCATGAACATACATATATAAGCAAGATATACTAATCAACTTAAAATTCGACATCTCAAGATCCACAATCAATTAACAGAGACAACTTTGGTTTCAAAAACGGATTTTACTAGCGTTTATTGACTTCTTCTGAGGTACTTCAGTCTTGACAACAAAATGTTCCACTATAAACTATGACTATGGACTAATGCTTGAATCGAACATAGAATTCAAAACTAAATGCTCAGATCTTGCTGGCTCGACGTTCCGGCAGACAGGCCGTCGTCACTGTGGCAGCTGTTGTTCCAATTATGGCCGCTCCAAGTCCTCCACGATCGCGTTCCCGATCCCGATCTCGATCAGTCACTCCCACCGAGGTGGAGAGGCTGTTGCTGCGCCACGTGGACGAAGTGTTGCGCTCGGTGCCCGATGAGGTCGATATGGAGTTGATTAGAAACGTTGCTTCGCGACGCAGCGTGCGACGAGCTCGCTGCCCATTATTAGAGCCCGCAGCAGCCGCTGCGCCTGCCTCGCCATCAATGTCCTGTCTGCGAGTCGCGGGACGCAGGCTGCGTCCAACAGCCTGCGCATGATGGTGATGACGATGATGATGCGGATGCTGGCCGAGGCAACTCATCAGCAGGCGCCAGAAGCCGCTGCGAAACTTCGACGACATCAGATTGTACAGTATGGGATTCATGGCCGAGTTGAGGTACAACATGAAACGCGAGAAGTACAGCAGATTGTAGTAGCCGGCAATGCCCAGTCGCTCCACATCGTCGGCGCTGGCCGTGATCACCCAGAGTGTGAAGGCGCGGAACGGCAGCAGGCAGACAAAGAAGCTGGACACCACAGCGACCAGCATGAAGATCACCTGCTTGCGATGCTTTCGCATGCCATTGCTCTGCTGGTGGCTGTTGCCTTTGGTGCTGACCGTTGTGGCTGCCACCGCTGTTGCAGTTGCTGTGGCTGCTGAGATGGCCGACTGCTGTGGCTGCGGCGAGGTCGGCCTATGGAATGCACTGTTGGGACGCAAGAGTTTGTAGGCAATGGCCGCGTACAGCAGGACCAGAATGCCAAAGGGCACGATAAAGAAGAGCGTTATGGTGCCCACAAAGTAGCAGATGGGCCAAAAGCCATCGGCCGCCGTTGCGCAGACTGGGGCATCAGTGCCGTCGCCATAGGGCTCCACACTGTAGCTGGATATGGCAATGATGGGACTGCAAAAGTTATACGCATAGAGTTGGATGAGTAAGAGTGTAATAATAATAACAATAATACAATACTTGTCTGCAAACTTTAAAACTCGACGGGAACAACAAACCATAATCAAAAAGAAAAGCTATACAAATTCCGATTGATACCACTCAACTTAATCAGATAGCCCGAACGGAAACGGAAATGTCTGTTCTACTTTTCATACACAAAATGGCGACCAACTAGACAAACTTAAGTATGTTCAAGAATTGATGAATAAGCTACGTCATTATGCTGTACAAAGTTGCTAAAAAAAAAAATACTAATAGTATGTACTAAACGATAAAGCTATTTATATGTATAATACATATATTTACAGTTGCTTACCAGCTAGTTGAATGATAAATACCAAATCACCAAGCACTTCTTGTTTGCTTAGGCTTCGACACGAGTTGCAATACAAAACTTTATTAACTTATAAAGATTATGGAGCCCTTATGGGCGTAAATACATATTTTTTGTGGGAGTATAATACATACATATATTTGCATTGGTCTGTGTGTGTGTGTTTAATTGCGTCTTGTGCATTGTTTATTTTGTTTGCGCTGCCCCAAAGTAGGCAACACTTTTTGTATGGCATCTCAACTAATGCATGTGAATGTGTGCGTGTGTGTGTGTGTGTGTTTGTATGTACATGCGGCTTGTGCATTGTTCATTTTATTAGCGCCGCCGCAAAGTAGGCAACAGTTTTGTTATGGCCGCTCATCTGATAGCAGCCATGTTGGAATGGTCCTTAAACGGCCGACAAACTCGACGAAAAAAGTAAAAGTGAAAGCATTGGATGGGCGGCGGCCCCAAATGAACTGAAACTATGTATTTCAATACACCTAAATCATGTTTATCCGCCGTCTTGATGGGCTCCCAGGTCGTTGCCCAAACGCATATTAAGCCATTTCCATTTGCCATGCTTTACATGCGCTCGCCGCTTAATGGCGTTTGCCCATCCGTCCCTCCGTCCCTCCGCCCGCTCGACACGCTTCCAATAGTTCTGTGTGCGGCAGTTGTAGTTGTTGTAGTGCTTTGGCTGTCGTTGCTGTTATTTATCTTTGGCACTTTCATTCGAGTTTAATAGCCCGAAAAATTGATTGTTTTTTGTGCGGAAATGTCCAAGACGCAAGCAGCAACAGCAGCAGCAGCAGCAGCAGCAGCAGGATCATGAAAAGGGCAAAGCTCAGGCTGTCAACGGCTGAAAGGAATCGATTATGTTTGCGAAAAGCGCTCAAAACACAATTTGTATAGGCGTGGCCAGGATCAAGCGACTCCATCTGCCAACTGCTGCTGCTGGTCGCGTCAAATTCCAGCGAATTGAAGCGAAAGTGTAAACGGGTTGTGGGTCAATTTCTCATTTGGTTTCGCCTTCGCCACATCTTGTTCTTAGGCCAGATTTACAGTTTCCTTCGCAGCTCCGCCCACGGCAGCCCCGTCGAAACTGATTTGTTGCCTGTGTCGTCGCGTATTCTTGTTGGTCAGCAATCTGCTGTCGCTCTCCCGCCGCTTGCTGCGCATCGTCGAGTTCTGCAGCATGGCCATGGCCTCCAGATCGCTGCCACACGGAATATGCAGCTCAATCTTGACGCGAGTTCGACTCAACTCATCGCTGTTGCGTCGATTCGAGCTGCGCGACAGAATGCTCGAGTTCGTGGCTGCCGTGGCATTCGATGAGTTCGTGTTGGTTCCCGTGCCCGTCGACAAAGTGCCGCTGCGTCCGTGCAGCTCGTTGGGACTGCGAGTGCTGCGTCCCAGCGTGAGCAGCTTGAGGAGCAGGCGTCCAGCATCGTGGCAGAGGCGAGCGAAGCCCTTGCGAAACTTGGTCGACATCAGATTGTAGAGTATGGGATTCATGGCCGAGTTGAGGTACAGCATGATGCGGCAGAAGTAGAGCAGACTGTAATAGCGCGCCAGGCCAATGTCGTGCAGCGTCTGCTCCGTGCTCAATATGATCCAGAGCGTGAGCACTCGGAACGGCAGCAGGCAGACGAAGAACGAGAGCACAACGGCGCCCAGCATGAGGACCACCTGCTTGCGGGCCTTCAGACTGAGCTCCGGCTTGGTGGGACGGGCGCGCAGCATGGGACCCTGATTGGAGATGAGGTTGCGCGCAATAATGCCATAGAGGACAACCAGCATTAGAAATGGCAGCACGAAGAACACGGATATGGTCATCAAAAAGAAACCAACGGTGGTTACACCAATCGCCTGGGTCAGGCAGACTGGCACCGATGATCCATCGATATACTCAACCAGCTTGTACTCAGCCACCCACAGTATGGGGCTACAGAGAGAGAGAGAGAGAGGGGAGAGAGTGAGAGAGCAAGCAAACAAGAAGCGTAATCACATCGGGAATTTACACACTGTAGATGAAGCTGGAGGAGAGAGAGCGAGTCAGAGACAGCGACAGCGACAGCGACAGAGAAAGAGATAGATGGTGCCAGATAGATAGCCAGAGCGTGTGGTAAATTGTAGATGAGCTCCCAGATCAAACACGGGATGCTGGCAACAGGCGGCTGCAGATGTGTGTGTGGATGCCACTTGGATGAGTCTGAATTATGTATGTGGATAGAGACAAAGTGGGCGGCGCAGGAGCTGCTCCAGCCGTAGGCGTGCTTTTAAAATGCTTACGCGCAACTTGTGCGGCCTTGCGGCAGCGTCTTTGGTAGCATAATTAATAGGCAACAGCCGCAGCCAGGAGAACGCCCCTTCCACAAAGCTAATGGCCAAGAGACGCCACCCTCCCACTGTGCGTACTCGCATCGTTTTTGTTTGTTTTTTGGGTTAGGAGGGGGCAGCAATGTTGTGTTTATTTCATTGTTATGAGCGCAGCAAGATTTGCAAAATTAAAAAGGGTCGCTGACCGTCCTTAGACATATACAATAAGAAAGTGTCAATGAAATGAAATTCCACGATAGCGGACATTGCTGCTTATTAAAGATGACAGGGCGCTGATAACGACAGCCAGGACATCGACATCGACTTGGAAATGGAAATGGAAATGGACAATGGCCATTCGGTCGTTCAGCCGGAAGTTGAGGCAGGCTGAGACGGCCAAAGACAACGTGAAGAAACCAAAACCAAAAACCAGTAAACATTAGAGAACAGAGAGCAGGGAACGTGCTTAGCGGGAAGAGCAGTGGAGAGTGCAACATAGACAGAGTGTGTGTTTGTATTTGAGTGTGCTGTAACACTAACTGCCCATGTTTAGCATGTAAATGGAGAAGTCGATGCCAAACAAAAACGAAAACAAAAACCAAGACAAAACCAAACACCAACCAAAATAGGCTCGGGGAGAATGGAAAACAAAATACAAATCATTAAAAACGACTACGATTGACATTTATAATTAATGAGCAGGGAACTTAATGCTTCGCTGCATAAATACAGGCTAAAAACGAAAACGACAATGCGAATGGGCATGAAGTGAGAATGAGAATTAGAACTAGAATGAGGGAATGGAATCAACCATTAAATCAATGCTCTAACAGAATACATAACTAACTAATTAAAACAGAGAGAGAAAGAGAGAGAGTATAAATATATGTGTAAAAGAGATAGAGAGCGTACCACAACCAGGAGCATGCAAAGGATATCGTGTCTACAAATACAACGTGTAATACGAATATTATAATTTAATTGAAGACTACTTTAAGCACAGAGAGACAGACAGACAGACAGACAGACAGACTGACTGTTTGTTTGTGTGTGTGGCAAGTTCGTTGCTCTGTCCAGACAGATGTGGAGCTTACCTCGTAAAGAGCGCAGCGATGCCCCAGGCCAGGACACAGATGAGAATCGCACGCGCCTTGGTGCAGACGTAGCCGGCCTTCAGTGGCTCACAGATGGCATAGTAGCGCTCGAACGAGATGGCCAATATGGTTAAGACGCTGGCATGAGCCACCGTCAGCTCCACAAATGGCACAGCTTTGCCTGCAGGAGAGACAGAGAGGGTGCAAATGTAATTGTAGGCGCACAGTAAAAGCACACTCAAAATGTTAATTAACTTGGCTGGCCACTTACACATCTCGTGGCCAAGCACCCAGGTCTCGGGACGTGTGTTGACCTCGACGAGCACGGTGGGCGTGCAGACGAGCAGCACCAGCAGATCGGCAATACTGAGATTGGTAAGAAAAATGTTTGTCGAGTTGCGCATATCCTTTGTCTTCACTATGACAATGGGCACCTGTCGAATTCGTTGAAATTGTGATGTGATAAGCAAATAAGAGAACTACAGTCGAGTGTGCTCGACTGTGTGATACTTGGTTCATATTTTTAGCGAATATAAAACAATTTGATATCTAGTATAATGAACATCTTTTAGTTCTCAACTCAAAATTATGTTTGGAATTTGTTTAACAAAAAAACATTTTAAAAAGCTTGATCGGCATTAGATTTACAGGGAGGGATTGTAACAAATTGAATTATTTTTGAAACATTTCTAACTTTTATTTTGTAATAAATTAAATAATTATAGAATTATGATAATATATTAACAAAATAATTTGTATGATATATATACAAAAGTAACTGTTATTTTTAACAATTTTATTTTAATTTCTGTTTAATTTATATCACAATTTGTACTGACATACGAAAAAGTAGGTAAACTAAATTTGTGCAATTTTGTATTTTGATAGAAAAAGTTATAATCGTTACGTCGCTGTTTAGATGGTATCTGAGAATCGGACAATTTTGTCTTAGCAGTTGGTGCACTGTTATTTAAAAACTCTTTCATGCTTGCAAAATTAACACTAATTTGGAATACTCTACTCTATTTTTAATTAAAATCGAGAACTCACCATCACGTTGCCGATGACGCCCAGCAGCATGATGATTATGCAGAAGAACATGGCGGTTGTGCGTATATACGACGGAATCTGTGGCAGCATCTGCTCAGCGTCCTCGTCGCTGAAGGTTGCATTCGACTGGTTGGCGTTAATGTTGTTGCTGTTGCTGATGCTGTTTGGATCGGAGCTGGAGTTATAATTATGTTTCGACTGCTCGACGACGGCGTCGCCGTCGGCTGGAATACTATTAGCTGCGTTGTACGCGCCATGGCCGCCACGAGCAGCGCCACGGGATAGCTCAGCGTGCTGCGTCGTCGCCCCTGTTGTTGCTGTTGCATCCTGGCTTGTAGGCTGGCTTGTCGTCACACTTGGAGTTGCTTCTGTTTCGGTTGCTGTTGTGCCAAGAGCAGAGATCAACAGCAGCAGCAGCAACGGCAGCAACGGCAGCAAGATGCCTGAGCCAATCCTGGTCAGGGTCAGCCGCGTGTGCGTCCCTGCGGCCCTGCGTCTGGCCACAGCTTGGGACGGACCAGCGACGCCGAGGCTGCCGCTCAACAATGTCGTCGTCCTGCGTCAAGGGCGCCTGCTCTGTGCAATAGTCGGAATCAAATACGCAACATTTGGCACATTATCGCATCGACAAACTGTCGCTAAGTGCGAGCGGAAACGATTTTCCGATTTTCGAGGCAATCGCCTGCTGTTTAATTGGCCAACTCGTGCAGCCTTCGCAGCCTTCGCAGCCTTCCTGGCCCTCGGCAAAAGGGGAGGCGCAATGGGCCGAGCAGTCACGTCGTAATTGCCCGGTTCTTAAATATGCGCTAATGAAATTAAGTTGCCCAACGGCTTCTCAAATTTACGGTGTCGCTAACAGCGCCCCGTTTCCGCTCCAAATCCTGTTGCCCGCAGCGACATTAAACAAATCAATCAGTGGAGCTTTGCGGCCCACACAGTCCAGCCCCAGCGTGGGTGGCTGCCTCCAATTGGATTACGTCCTTGTCTGAAGTAGCAAAAGTGTCTGGGATTAGCATTTAAGTAGCAATAGCCCTTGACAGTGCTTTGTGGTGTTGTGTGGAGTGTCTGCGAGTCTGCGACAGGAACTAACCGGCCGTTGACCAAGGCAGCCAACTGGCTAACTAACTAACGATAATGAATGGAAAGTTCATTAGGCGCTGTCATTTACATAACATTAAAACATCCGACCAATGCGATTAACACTCCCCCCCGCTAAGTGGACATAAACATACTCCGCCCACAACCCAACAAATGTCGCGTCAATGCCACTTTTCCAGGGTTGTCAAGTCACTTGCAAAAGTCGCTGATATTTGCAATGTACATTGAGCAAATAATTAAGAACACAGGATTATTGTTCTCTAATCGAGATTGTTCTAAGTGTTTTAATGAAGGCAAAATTATATGGCATTGTGGTGATAATCAATAAGAACTCAGAGATATTATGAACTTGGTAGTGACACTTCTATTTTTCATGATTTATATTTTCTTAAAACTATCAAAAATAGAAGTCTTGGAAGCTATTTCTTTTTTTTAGAACTTTGCGAAGCTGCCATTTTAATATACTATTGTTTTTTACAACTTGAATTAAATGTATAATAAACAGATATAAAATAAATTGGTTTAAAACTGAGTATCTTTATTAAACTTTTACAACCATTTACAAATATCTTACGAAAATATCAAGTGGATGGATATTAGAAAATTTGTCAGCGAATCATTAAAAAACTGTAAAGCTATTTTAGAGCATTTTTGTGAGCAACTTGAACGCATTATAGTTATTTACTTGAGAAGTTGGAAGCCATAGAGCACAATTTACCATTACTTTAAAATGAATTGTAAGCTCGTTTTATTGCCAGAATTTCTATTCGCTTATCGATTCATTGAGTTCTGACTTCAAGGCTAGTTTTCTGCCTTGTTTTGAGACCGTCAAAGTGATTCCGAACCGAGACTAATATGCAATAACATTTTATGGGTATGAAAACGTGCATACAATTTCAGCTAATACCAGCTGGCAATATCATAAGTTTTTAACAAAGCGGCAAGCTAACCACAAAATGAACAATAACTTGAGACAAGCTGGTGGAGCTGATCCCCTGACTCCACTATGTATGATAATTATACTTGGTCTGCTGAATAATAATCACATAAGTTATTAAGGAAGAGGCAAGAGGACAGAGTATCGGTGTGTGCTTGGCAACCCTAGACGTTATCTGTTCTGTTGCCTAACTGGCGATTATCACAGAAGCTGCTACAGTTCAAGGGCCGTCGGGCAAATGGCTTTATTAAATCTCCATTTTTGCACAAATGACGCCAGAGACGCTTAATTGTATTATGCACACACAACAACAAACAAAACGCGACAGCGAGACAGACAGGACACAATAAGGCACACGCACACACACACATTAAGAGAGTGGCAGCAGGAAGGACTTCCGGTGTGTTTTGGATGCTCTCTCTTTGGCCTCGCCATTTTGATTAATTTGATAAATTCATTATGTGCACACCATATTGGTTATGTTTTAGGTCCTCGCTGCTGTCCCTTGTCTCTTGTCCTTTGTCTTGAACGAGATGAAAAGTGGCTGTGTGTGTGTTTGGGCCAAGTTGAGGTTCAATGTCCCCAAATGACACAACAAGGCAGTTAACTGCCACATTTGGCTTAAAAATGCGACTTTAACGATGTTGACGATGACCATCGGCCATCAGGCAGGAGTCAAGGCAAGGGCTGAACGCAGACTAGAATATAGTGCACAATAAAGCCAAATTGGCCAGTGGCGAGTGGCCATTTTATTTTTTGGCGTAATTGTTTAAAAACTTTGTCAAGTAGAAAGACAAATGAAGCGGTCCGAAGTTGAAGGCAGTCGCAAACGCTGAAGAGGTTATCAATATCCCAGGCAGGCTGACTCAGTTTCATGCACAGCGCAGCTGCCTCCAGAGCAACAACAGCAACAACAACAACAACAACAACAACAACTGAAACAACTGCGACCACAAACAGGCGACGGCCTGCATGTAAATCTCAAACGGTTTATGGTTACGAGCAAATCCCAACTGCTTACATGTCGAGCGTGTTGATGTCGAGTGTCGAGCGGCAGTTTGATGGATAACTTGTGGGCGTGTATGTAACTCTGTCTCTATGTCTGTATATGTGTGTGAGCTCAGATGTCTGTGTGTGTGTGTGTTTCGTCAAGTATTTTAGAATAATTTAACCGAGATTTGAATAAGGTTCAAAGCTGTTGATGATAATGGAAATTGAGCGCACGAAATGCGACTGCGACTGCCACTGCGACTACAATAAGAACATGTGGAGTAGCTGCGTCTTATAGTAGAATAAATACTCGCATGTGTGTAACGTTTTTTATGGTATTTAAGATTGAAGGCAATTTATAGCTGACACCCTAATAAAATTAACATTGAAATGGCAATTCGAGGCAGCAATAAGCATCACTGGCACCAAACTCAAGAACACACTGCGTATGCGTAATGCGAGAGTGTTTGAAGAGACACACGCATATCTAATCAATTTATCGCTCAATAATGGTCGAGTTAGTGGGCTTTGACAAATCGCAGAGCTGGCTAAAATAAAGCGAAGTAAAAATAAAAAAATACGAAAATAATAAATTAAAGACAGACAGCTAAATTGATTTTGATCACTCTGGGCGCACATTGTGGCGTCGGCTTTAATGAGGGAGATGCCAACGCCCCGACAGCAGCAGCTCCATCTCCACATCCATATCCATCTCGAACTTCAGCTCCACATCTTAGTTGGAAGCTAACCCCAGCTATGTTGTGGCACCCTCATTGTTGCGGCTTTTTTGGCTTGGGGTGCCATACGCTAAATAAATTGAAATGACTTCGTAATTGTATTTGTGACTCTCTCTGGCTAAATTAATCTAACTAGTTCGCATGCCAGGGCAGCGCTCGTGTGGAACCGGCAACAACAACAACAACGCCTCCGTTTTTGGGGACTACAAAACACTTGACGAACAAAGCGCCATAAAACCAAAAGCTTGTTTTTCAATTGAAGCCACCGAGTGGTGGTAGCAACCAATGGCTCTCGCTCTGCCTCAATCCCTAAAGGTGATGGGGTAGAAAATTGGTTTTGTGGAAACCCCCAAAATTGTCCATGTCCCATGGCCAGGGCAACCGAGTCGCTGAGTAGCCGCTTAGTTGGACCGTGTTCATGGCCATGTTCTTGTTGTTCTTGGTAAGAGTCCTTTCAATGGCCATTAGTTTATGGCTATCGAAACTATTTTTGGCCTTTGTTGTGGCTCCTTCCGCGACTGTTGCTCTGTGATTTAATTTTTTTTTGTTTTATATATACTGTATCTATATTTTTGGTTGTCTATTGATTGTGTTTCAATTTAAGTTAGTTTTGTCCTTGTTTGTTATGCATGGAAAATGCCAGAACGCAGAGAACTGTCAAGAATTTTCCATGCTTCGCTATTTTCAATTTCAGTTTCAGTTTCATACCTAAAATTCCAGTTGAACTCCAGCTAAACGCAGCAGCAGTCCTTGATGCAAGCCAAGGATATTTGCTCGCTCTGCTTGCCACTTGCCACTTGCCACTTGCGCTTATTTATGTGTGTTCGCTCTGCCCAGTTTCAGACCCTTCACATCTGCCGCCTTTAAGCCACGTTAGAGTTACAGTTGCGACTGTTTGGCTTTCAAACAAAGCGTACTTAAAAAGCGAGGCATGTCTGAAGAGTGTTGCTCTCTATTGGCAACTATTTGGGGGCTACTCTTCGAGCACACCTCGCTCGCGGCAGCTAGGTACAAGCACATACATCTTCATGCACACACACACACACAACTAACATTATGTAGTATTGTTATTGTTGGTCGTTCAACTAATGTGCAGCTGCTGAGCCTTCGTCTTCTCGGGCTTTATCTGGCAGCGACAACACCAAATTCGCCCGCTGCTTTTTAACGCGAAATTTCACTTTAAGTTGCGCATACGTCGTGTGGCCCCACAACAACTGATGAATGAAATGGTATCCTTTTCGTAAGTATTTAGCGTGCGCTGGCATTGATAAGGCATTGGCCCCGCGTCGCCCCCGCAGGCAGGCATTTTATCGCCGCTGTCCTGCAGCGCTGGGGGGGGGTGTTAAAAGATGCGACCATTGCTGCGGGCCGGGAAACTCGGCAGCTGCTGTCGCTACCACTGTCTGCTGTCTGCTGTCTGCTGTTTGTTTATTTGTTTGCCATGAGAATTCAAACACTAACACAAGCACAAACGCGAGCATACAATAACGCATAGATAGACAAACCATATAGCGGAGATAGCAAGCGCTATTGTTTTACGATTGCGTGGAAATTGAAAACAAAAAAGAAACCCCAAAAGCGCAGAGAAAAAAGTCAACATGAAGCACGGTGCTTCGGTGGGTGGGTGGCTCGTGACACCCGACGCTAAAGACACTTTAATTGCTTCGATACACATAAACATAAACACATATACCACACACATTGTATGTGTAAATATCAGCATGACTGTTTGAATATCTATCTGGCCCTAATGTGCGTTCGCTTCACATTCAGCTGACCTTCAAACTTATCAAATTTCACACACACACACACACACACACAGAGTCTGATCCGCATCCATATGGGATGCAATGCAATAAGCTCCCTTGGCACACTTCGACTTCTGTATGCGTGTGATTGGTATGCGCGTATACTTAATATTGCACTGCTATGCTTCGCCATTATGCCCTCGACTGCTCGACTGCTCGACAGCTCGCCTGCTTTGTCATTTCCGGCGCGCGCGTACAAATTGAAAAATGGCGCTTGCCGCACTTCCGTTCGCATTATTGAGCGGCGAGTCGTTAACTTGAGGTTAAGCATCTCATAGGGTCGCAGCACTTGCCGCCTGCCATTTCACTTAATTTGTCAAAGCGTGCCAATGCGACCGCCCACTTTCGCAGGGGGGCGTGTCCAAGTGCGTGTCGCTGACGACAGCAATGCGCTGCTGTCAGGGGTGACCCATCAAAGTGCCACTTATGACTAACTTGCTTACTGTTGACTCTGCTCGTTGACGGAGTGTGAATTTGAGTGCAGTCGCAAGATTTCAAAGTGCAGCCAAAGACAAAGCGACAACAACTTGATTAACTATTGATATTAATATTGTTATTTGGCATTGCCAAGTGTTGCTGTTGCTGGTAATTATTGTTGCTGCAATTTAATGAGTTAGTTGGCCAATGTCTTGCTTTCACTTGCGGTTTCTTCTTCTTTTTGTGTGTGCTGTCGAAAAGCATTTTACGAGTTCAGTGAACTCGCTGCCCGCATCTGCTGCTGGGCATATGCAAAGAGAACATTGTAATGACCGCAGGACACAAGTGCAAATGGCTCTGCGAACGCAGCGTTTTGGTTTTGGCTACTCATATTTTTTATGGGCCCGCGTCAAGTGCGTCATCAACTTTGTATTTATTGTGGCATAAAAATATTTATCAGTAAATTAAACACTTTATGCTGTGCAGCCAGTGTCCGGTGCGGAATAAGAAGTATTTGACAAATGCTCATCAAACCAGTCAGATTGCATCATAAAACCTTAAGATCTGTTGCTAAATTTAAACTGCAATCGCAGCTCGAGAATCGCACATCGCGAATCGTGATTACTTTCACTTGTTTTGCCGGCTTCCCTGTTCAACTCACGAATGTGCGTCGATTAATTGTGAATACACTCACCGATGGCTGTGGCAGTGTATATGTGCTTCGGCTTAACAGACATTTCACGCGAGTTCTTCCTGTTTTTGTTACCAATACGAAAATAAAACCAGAAAAACGCGTTAATACGCACCAAAAAGGAAATGGCATTCGAGCAAAAATATCAGAAACCAACGGCCTGCGGACGTGCGGCGGCGGGGCAGGAGGGAAGAAGAGGGCGAGTTGAGTATTTTTTTAAATTAAACGGGCATCTGTTTGCAATTAGAATTGCAAATGTTTGGCAGCCAGAGCGGCATGCGATCCAGAAGGGAGGAGGCGGCAGCCGAACAAAAATAACTACATTTAAAACTCGTACATGGCCAGGCGGCAGATGGGAGAAGGGCACTGAGACTGAGCTGGAGACTGATGCTGAACAAGAGGCGCTAAGTAGGCGTGGCTGCCTCAGCCGGAAACCGACGCCAAGTGCGGAACAAGTGGCTGCGCCTCGATTCCAAGGATTGCGTAGGCTGCACATTTTTAAATACCCTGCCGAAGAGTACACAAATAATTTGTCACACTTCCAAAAACGACATTGCTCTGAATAAATATTTTTAAACAATTAAAGCTCTCCGTCCCTTTGTTGATGATTTATTGATTATTGATTTGCTGATTCATATTTCCACATAAAGAAAATTATCACTTCTTTTAAAAACTGTCTAAAAATAAACCAACTAAAATTACATTATTAAAATTTTGCTTTTTGACACCAAATTATTCACGCAGTTAGGGTGTTTAATCTTCTGTTTGCTGTAGTCCGCAGTTTCTTGTTGCTGTTTTTTATTTTTGAGAAATTCTGATGCGCCCAGAAACAATTTGAACGTAATGACGAAGAAAGTTGTTACTTAGCCTGTGGCTCATTTGTCAGCGATTGCTGAACACCCAGAACCCAACTGAGCCAAGCCAAGAGTGCTGTGAATCCTCTAAGGAAATGGGCAGGGGGAGGGGGAAGGAGGTGCTGTCCTATAAGGAGGACAGTGGGGCTATAATCCAAATGGCTCATACAAATAACCATGCATAAATTTTATAAGTATGGCGTGAAAAAGCGGCTGTCTGTTTACTTATAGATATTTGCTTTGTGGAATTTTGCTGTTGTTGCTTTTACACTCTCTCAGCAGAAATAATAGAAAAGGATACATTTGGATTCGCATTGTGCGAGCAGCTGTCCTTAAGGGACTACACATTTGACTAGCTGAATCAATATTTCAACGATTTATATTGGTAATTGCCCACTTACGGAGCCTCGATTTTAATTGGATTCTATTTAAAACGAATTAAACTCAATTTCTGCATAAATAATAACTTAAATTGGGCATTTGTCCTTGCTGGCCAAATGATGGAAATTTCCCCAGAATTTCTTTTAATTATTTTTGCACAAGTTTATGAAACTTTCGACAGTTTGCAGTTGCTCAGCAATTGAGTTTTCGGCCATCTCGGATGAGCCCAGAACTGGCCATAAACTTAATAGGCTGAATCAATAAACGTACATATATAAATATGCTATAAATAGTGTGCTTAATTATACTCGTAAAAAGACGATTCTCTGTTTTCCGCCGCCCTCTCCACTTGAGATCAGGTACAATAGCGTCTAATTATGGCAATTGCCACTGAATGGGAAATTTGCTTCTAATTGTTCAGTTTGACGTAGGCGCCAAGAATGAGTTTTGAAGAAATGATTATATATTAAGTTGCCATATGGCAAAGCGAGCGCTTTGCTTGACAAATGCCACTCCGAAGCAGTTACAGATTGGCTATATTAAGTGACAGACATATTTCAAGCAGTCGTGTCTTTATCCTGGCCAGGATGTCACGGCACAAACTTAATAACTCATTTGTTGGCGCACAACCAGCTGCATTCAAATGGCCAATAAGACCCGTCATAAAAGCCACACACACACGCCCATAAACACACGCTCACAGACACTCACACACATATGGTGTGCTGCGTAAAAAACAGTCGGAACGGCCTTGCCTGGCAGCAAACATTTGACTTCTAATTAAGAGCCAAAAGGCCAACAACAGCAACAACAACGACAGCATAAGCTCAAGTGGCAAACAGAAAATACCTTCACACAAACAGAAACACACGGAGCACGGAACACGGCGATGATTAAGTGGCCACGTAGAGAGAACCTTAAGGTGGGCTGCAGAGAGATGTTGCCAGTGTGGATCGAGTGGGTGGACGACCGCCTCCCAACTTGGCCTTCATTTGCTATGCGCGTGCTAATCAAATTGGGTCTAGTCCGTGTCTACGCTTTTGTCTATTCCCACACAGCCCCCCCGCCTGGGGTTGTGGTGTGTGAGGTCGCTTTCGAGTTGTTTATCAGTTGTCTGCGCCTAATGTGTAAGTATGCCAAAAGTGATTGCATAATTATGCAAATGCCTCGGCACAATATACCTCTAATGAATTACTCAAACACAACTCAGCTCCGCTCCCTGTCTTTGACCTCAAAGAGCTCCTTGATGCGTCGACGTCTCAGGCATCTGTCGAGTCGAGTGTAAACAATTTTCAACTGCCAAACTGCCAACTAAAAGAGCTGGCACCCCCTCCCAGACTTGATTATGGAATAATTTGTTATTGCTCCTGGCACGGCAGCCAAACGGCTTGAGGCCATAATGACACTCCACTCGACGCGGATTGGGCCTAATCGAATTAGAAGTGAGCCCCAAAAACTAAGTCAAACGTGTTCCTAGACAATTAACAGGGCCAAGCAAAGATCAATAACAACGCTGACACGATTTCGGAATTGGAAACACGGTAGGCAAATGGCTGGCAATGGGTCAGTCCTTTCAACAGTTCGACAGTCATAGTCATAAACTATATATGATCATTTTGGCAATTGTTTATTTAGCCAGCCATAAAGAACGCACTCGCCAAAGTTCTATCGAAAATTGAGCCATAAAAATGTTTTAGCACGTCGGAGAAGAAAGGAAAACTAAATGTAAGGTAAATAAATATAATATGAAAAACATAAAGCAAAAATAACAAGAATTTATATTTCACCGATAGGTTATAGTTTTTGGTATTTTTGGGTTAAACAAATGCAATTGGCCCCGCCCCAGTAGGGCGTCGTTTTTTTGTTGTACTTGTTTTTTGTTTGTGGGGAGGCTATAATAAAAACCACGGCGCGCCTTTTATTTGCATTGCCGTGTGACAGTTGAGCTTAATTTTGAAAAGAAATTCACGATGATGAAAATGTTTTTGTTTTGCGCGTTTTGTGACTCACAATGGCAACCACAACAACACACATTTCTTATTCAAGTGGCGTGCAGGCGATCGGGCCCAAAAATACACCGAATAGCACATATTCGAAAGGTCTTCCACACGCGTCTGGCAAATCAAATGGACAACTGACTAAATGTCTGACTGATCGGTTCCCCTCGCCTTTCCCTTCCCCTCTCTTCACCCACGACGGCTGCTTCACATTTTTCCTTTCGTTTGTTGTGTGTGCGTTTTTTTCCAGCTCGTAATTAGGCACAACATTATGCGTAAAAAATGAGACGCTGCCAAAACGCAAGAAAAGCAAAAGATAAATTCGCAACATGAAAGAGAAGCGCATAAATCAGCATTTAGACTCGTATAAATAAAGTCATTTGATTTGGAACTGTGACTCTTTATCTCGCACAACGTATCGGTCTGTCTTTCTCTCTCTCTCGCTGATGAGAATCGCAAAAAGCAAAGCCCAATCAACTTGTGTGTGCTGCATGAGAAAAATGCCCAAATGACTGTGGACAGAACAGAGTGAGGCGCCGGTCTGCGTGGCGTATACGCAATAAATTTTCATATTTCATATGCTATACGTACGACGTACGCCTTTCCGTTTCGTATTCGTACGTTTTCGGACTAAAACTGATCCATATGACGTTGCACAGCAATAACAAATTCAAATACAAAAAACAACAACAGCTCAAAATTATAAACAATAAAGTTGGCAAACTTGAAGGGGGGCGTTCATAAAAAGTGTTTGATATGAGTTGTTGAATTGTAAACAAAACAAAGGCGGTAAAAGGTGGCTATAACAGATGTTGCATATATAGCCATTTAAGTACGTGGATGATGTCTTCTTAAGCAAATAAAGAGCCGGGTATTTATAAATAGCACGTGCTTATAAATATTTAGTTGATTGCTATACATATTTCAACAGCTAGACAACAGCTCTTGCTAGTACTCGTACTAAGCCAATGTCAAGGTTTGCTCAGCGTCCATATGGGCCAACTGGCATATGGGAGTCACAGCGGAGCACATCGAAATGAAGTCGCACAATTGTGCGACAGCTTGCCGGAGGCTCAAGTGCGTCACAAGGTCTGATAAGGTGGCCGAGGAGAGCAAAACAGGCTGCCACACTTTTCAAGTGCAACAAATGGCAACGGCAACTACTTCAAATTTCAAGTTGAGAGCATGATGACGTCTTGAAATCAATATTATCAACAGAATTAACATTAGGCATTAATAATGATGCTTAAACGCTCCAGTCTCGAGTTCGAGTCTACGGCAACGCGTTGGCCCAGAAGGTGGCAGAGTGGCAGGCCGCTCGCAGGGGGCGGCGGGGGGAGGGGCTAGAAATGTGATTAAAACACGTATGTATGCAAATGCCGGTGAGCCGTGAGTTTAATGAGTTGTGAATCAACAAAAGTGACAGCGCCAGCGAACAGCCTCTCAGAGGTGTGCTCCAACAATATTCGCTCGCTATCGATACTGCGATACCCACTATATAGAAACTACTGCGATCGGGAGAATGCTTTTTTGGGGCAACTTTCAAGATAAAAAGTGTCTGCATTTTTATCGCTCACTTGGGGCTAATACTACTATGTATAGTTTATCAGCTCAATGCAAACTTTGCTATCATTAAAACAAATACACACATCTTTTAACCGCATTTCAATCAAAACACACACAAAAAACCCAAAAATGGAACTTACCTAGTTTAATATTTGGAGAGGCGATCAAAGGGAATTTCCGTTGCTTAGAATGTGAAATGTGGAATTGTCTGTGAACTGCTTCAATTTCAGATGTCAAACTTCACTTTACGAAATACTTTTTTATGTTTTGCATGTAATTAAAAAACATTAACACGGCGACCACGACAACCACAACAACAACAACAACTGTGGGGCAACCACAGCAGTTGCTGAAGCAAGAGGCAGCTGCAGAGGCAGCGGCAGCGACAGCGACAACGGCGTTGACATTAATGGCAGCCACAAAGTGCATCGAGAAATAATAATCACACAGTGCGACAACACTCACACGCACGCACTCCCTCACACACTAGAGCGATAAAGACAAAGCGAAGAAGCGCCCCGAAATAATGTCGGGGCATGGACAATGCAATGCACCTGTCACTGCCACTGCCACAGCGATTGCCTCTGCCTGTGCCTCTGCCTCTGCCTCTGCCTCTGCCGGGATGTCAGTCATCCGCTGATGTACCATCAAAATTCAAAACCAAAATGCGACCAAACACCGGCGACTTCGCGCTACAATTTGTGGGGGTTTTATATAGATTTGTGGGCCACGCCAAGTGATCCAGTCAACCGCTCGACGGCAGGTTTTCCAAAAGACTGAAAACACAACATTTTCTAGCAAACAATTTTCATACAGCGACCACAATTTGCCGGCTAGCTTCAGCCAACTGTGCGTTCGGCAACAAAAGCTCCGGCGGTCCAAGAGCTTTCGCCAGCCAGCGAGTGGGGGAGCTTTCGACTCTATGCATGTCATTTCATGATTTTGGCGCGCTAAAGCACAGCTCCGCCATGGGCTTTTGTGAATGGCGGAGCACAACAAAACGTTGCGCTAATTGAGCGTGACAAGTGCTGCATGGCGAGAGACGCCGCGACGTCGAACAGAGAGAAACGGAGCAGCAGCAACAACAGCAGCAGCAGCGCTTGAATAAAACGTGCGTAAAAGCTGATTGAGCTCGATTACTGTACAGGGTGACGATGACAATGTGAATGATTGGCGGCTGGTCTTTTGTGCAGGCATTTGACACGCCATCCATCATTATCGGGGATTTGGGTTCTGCATTTTGAGTAATCCACCTTATGTGAGGGAGCCTCAGCTGCTCACATGTTCGTTAAAAATATATTGTCAACATACATTTTAATGGAATTTACTTAACAGCAATATTTCAGCACATCGACTCTTTATTTTTAATAGTACAAGACAATTAAATTTTAAATAAGTTTAATAACTAATTTATTATTACATTTAACAATCAATTTTCACATATTCAATAAACTACAAAATTTATGTGCATATAGTCAATAAATAAAAGAATATGAATATTTATTTTAATGAATTAACAGTATTTTACCACTTCGATAATTTATTTGAATTTTGTAATCAATAAGTTTACCGCTAAGAAAAATAACATTCAATATTATATATTTTTAAGCATTTTTGTTGTTTTCGACGCAATGGGCATTAAGACACATACACGAACAGAAACAAATTGTTAACAAATTCAATAATAATATTATAATTTATTCATGATCATATAGAGTGTGTGTTTTTACTAAGTATTTAATATACATATTATATTTTTTACTTGAAAAAATAGTTATTTTCAATACATTTTCTGATGTTTAATAAACTATACTCAATTGATGGTAAAGCAGCATATAATAACTACCGACTTTTAAGTCTTTATTATTAAAATTAATTTAATAACTTAAAAGTAAACTTTTTAAAATTGATATTAATAAAACTCAGAAGAACGGAAGAGCATATATATTTTTAAAGTCATTTAGGTGATATTAATTAGTTAAGCCTGCTTAGAGTTTAGGCTCCTCTTCACGTGATCGCTACACTTTGTACTTCTATTTTTAGCCGATATCCACATTAATTTATACATTTGCATAGACGATTTGGGCTATAAACTCTCACGCGTGAGAAATGCCAGTCGGGGTTATTTATACCGCATCAAAAAAATGTATATTGGAAAGATAACAAAGAGCATGGGTAGCACCCAGTTTACCGCACAATAAACGATATTCTTAGAAGAAGATCGCTCCAATTGAAGTGAAAGACCAAGAAAATCGTGTTAACATATTTGGTAAAGCAATTACGGTTAACTTCATAATGAGGAAGTCTGGCAAGATGATTGAATATGGCAACTGTGTGGAAAGTTGTGGATACTATTCAATATCCATTTAGGCGCACAGTAAATCTAATCTTGTTGTCAACTTAATGACGCCGTAAATATGTCGTTTTCACTATATTGATTTAGCAAGTGTTATACTGGAGATAATACATATAATGTGTGGCGTCGGGCGAATCGGTTGCTTTAATTACTTCATTAACATTTTGTGACAGTTTCGCATAGATTTTAATCGAAAGTTGTTGGAGCTTGTTTAGCCATTAAGTATTTTTTCATCATGTTTGCAGTAAAGCAACTGCAGCTGCGTGAACGTAAGTCTAGCAATTTCAATCAGTTTAGCCACTGCACATTAATAAAGCAGAGCCCAGTGCGATTCTAATGATTATTTAATTGCAGCTGGATATTAGTTGGATATCGGTTGTCGAACATGTTCTAAGTCGGCGCAGTGAAGGCGTTTACAACTTTACTTCCGTATGACGGCGAAAATGGATTCTTGCAAGTAATTCCGCACGCGAAGCCAATTTCTGGCGGTCATGGCGCCGATACTGACAAAACAATACAGAATGGCCATAAATATTGATAGCATGACCAAAATTGACATATTGTCATTGTCATTGTCATGTTTATCATGACGTATACTTGATATCTGCAACTAATCAACAATTTGAATTTTGTTCGGATTAGGCCCACGCACAGTAGGGCCAATGAGTTTTTTCGCTGCAAAAATCGTAACATTTATAGCGAATAAGTAAATCGAATAATTTAAAAGGCATTTCAAAAATAATTGTTGAACCTAAAATAAAACGAACCAAAAAAATTCGCATATTCATGGTATGTCAGAACATGCAATACAGAAATGGAATTAAGAGTACAAAAATTGTAGATATTCTACAAACTCTAACAAAGATAAAAAACCACGAGATTCTCTTAGCTCGGCGCTTATTGAAAAGGCGGTTCTTAAGAGGCAAACCCTTGAAAAGAAGACTCAAACGCTTTGACCTTATTGACCTTACTCACCGATTTTTGTAAACACTCTTAACACTTGTATATAATGATCACCAATACTTAACTTAAGTCTAAGTGATTTTTTGTAAGTGTCTTTTAAAAAAAAAGTAATTCTAGTTGTATAAATATATATTTTTCGTTGCAAAAATAAAAACTTTTCAACCGACAATTTAATCGAATAGTTTAAACATAACATAAAGAAAAAAAAAGTTCTACTAGACCACGACTCATAGAAGCTTAGCTATAATTATATCATAGTGCAAATTTTTGAATAAAAACCAATGTTGTGCTAACCAAAAGAAAATTTTAACAATTTAAATTTTGTATGCATTATCATAACTTGTGGCTTTAATTATATCAGACTAGTACCAAACCATAACAAAAATAATATCCTTCTACCCTAGGGGTATAAAAAGGCACACAGCATTTTTTGTTTTGTTATATATTTAATAATACATTAATCACTATTCTACCTGAAAGTGGACCAAATTACATAAATGTTGTGGTTTTTTTAGATTTCCAAAATCGTTCATGCATCACTATTTATTATTACTCTAAAATCATAAATCGCTCAATACTTTTTTGATTTTTGCAACCCCGTTTGTTGTGCATGCGCTACTGTGCAACGCCAGCAGCAGCGGCAGCAGCACAATAACAACAAAGTGCTTGTCTAGCAGCTGCAAATATGGTAAACAATTAACACCGTCGAAATGTTTGACTACCTGCAACCTCAATCAAAAACTGTAAATTGTCTCGTCATTGTTTTTGTTTGTTATTGCTGTTGATACTTTTGAAGTTGTTTGTCATTTCGCTGCGGGGATAACTTGCAAGACCGATAAAAAAAACAAGTTTTTGCTACCAAACAATATCACAGTACGTCACGAACGTGCCAAAAAAAATCACAAAACTTGCAACAACAACATGGAAATGAATTTCACGGAACCATCTCGGTGTCGGAATGCGTCACACTTTCTTTGGGGAACTCCACGACTCGACCGCAGAGCGGTTCAAGCCGCTCTGGAACGTGACTTTGCCACGAGCCACACTCAAATCACGATTCTGATCTGGCTGTGAATGTTTAATAGATTCTTCCACATTCAGGAGTCGAAAGTCCGACCGCGATATTGATAATTAGAACTAAAATTTTAGTTTAATGCCACATAATTGGTAGTGGCCAGTCAGTCGGAATCAGAATTCAGAATTGCCACCCGGCTGGAATAGTTTAAATACTTAGCGATTTACAGACATTAACCTTTTAGCCAAGACTTCTTATGTAATTACGACACTGCGACACGTAATGTGTTAAGAAACCCCGCATTAAAAATGCACACTACTCGTGTATAAGTATGTGTGTTTGAATGGGGCAAATTAATTAATTAACATTGGCATAAAAATCATTTAAAATGCAAATTATGAATTGGTTTCGACACTCGGAGGAAGCAGTAGTTGCTCGCAAAACTTTTATGGCCAATAAACAAGAAAATCAACTAAAAGAGAACTTAAAAATGGTTAATTGCATTGCAACTACAAAACGAATAATGTATTATTAATAGTTTTGTTCTATCATTGTGCCGTGCCTGCAATTAGACACAAAAATGCGAGTGTAGATTCTATTTATGCTTCGATGTACACACTTCGATGTTCGAGTATTCACGTCCTATTTAAATATGAATGCGAATACCCTAAGTGCACAATAACTCAATAGGCAAATTGAATGCGGGTCTGGCCAACATGCAAATCATGCGAACAGAAATGATCATTTATTACCTGTAGCATGGCAATTAGTTAACGGAATCAATCAATAGACAGCATTTGCATATATCTATTCATATTCAGATCAAAACATATTGAGCCACATCAAATCACATCAGATTAACTCGCCACACTTGCATGTAACTTAATAAGCGACTAGAATTAATTCAAATCTTGTCTCGCCGCTCTTCTCTTTGGTCTCTGGCACACACACACACCAAACTAAATAAATATTGTAAAATAAATATATGAAGCCCATGCATTATTTATAACTGTGTTCATTTATAATGCGCCATAACTATGTATATACCTTTATTTATGATTGATCTTAAGTATGGAAGTCCGGGCGACGCGACTGCATTTTTCACACTGCACTAGTGTAAAAGAAAAATAACGAAATACAAAAATGATCGAACAACATAAGGTCAACTACTGTAGGAATATTATCGAGTATGCTATTCAAGCATTCACCTAATACATATTCACTCACTCTCGCACTTGCACTCGTATATGGACCGAGTGAGTGAATGACAGTTACAACAGTTATTTACAAATTGTTTCGAGTGTAATTGAAATTTCCCCCAAGCCAATCGCACGCACAAACAATTCCAGCTAAGAACGCGAAGTTTCTGCAGTTGATCATTCTGATTTATAGCAAACCGCAGCTCAGACCTTTATCGCATGCGTCATTAGATGAGCGGCCAAGGGATTTCCAGATCGCCTAACAAGAGCCCAACTAGTCATTCACATACTCACATGCGATCACTTAATCAGTGCAAAATCTGGGTGTGTGTGTGTGATTTTCTTGTTTGGTCAACCAATTAGCGATTGGCATTGCCAGGAATTCAATTTCATTTCCTACGTCACTGAACTCGACGCGACTGAATGTACAAAGCCAAGCAGCTAACTTGACTCGTAAAAGGCAATGCAGCTCAAAAATAGTTAGTATAAACTCGAGTACGTTATGCGAAAGGCAACTGCAGGTGCTTTACGTGTAAGAGCAGGAACTGGTTTCAGTGTTCAGCAGCACCAAAGCGAACCAAGAGCCAACGATTCCGACGCCAACAACGAAGCCGCCGCCGCCGCTGCCGCCGCCGCTGCCGATGCTCTTGACGATGCCGATGTCGCTGTCGCTGTCGCTGTCGCTGCCGATGCTGAGGCTGAAGCTGAAGCTTTAAACTGACAACAGAACGACGCTGGCGTCGCGGCTGCGCTGCGCTGCTCTGCCGGTGAGCGTCCCCTTCGGTGGGATATAAAAGTTAGTTGTGTGCTGGGGTTCTGATTAGTCTGCGAGCGCCGTTTACGTGTTGATAATACGTTCCAAAATACATACGAAAAACATTTTTTGGGCTGCCACAAAAGCAAAGTGAATCACAAGTGAAGTGAGCCGAGTGCTGGAAAACCCAAAAAAGCAAAAATAAAATTCAAGTAACGAACAGCAAAAAGAAAATTTAAAATTTCCTCGAAAATACCAAAAAAAAAGGAATTATTAAATTTGAAACTAAAACGCGCAGTGAATTTTAACGTCTAATAATAAACGGATAAGACTTGCAATAAATTTAATTTCACTACCCACAAATAAATATCAAGAAGTACGTATACGTAATTTTGTATATTTTTGTTAATTAATGTTAATCGCTCCTTGCTTAGTTTGCAATATTTTCCCAACATTAATGGAGATTACACAATTTGTGATGTTGGGCATAATAATACACGACATGTTAATTATATGAATAGTTGGCTAAAGTTAATTGAATAAGACGGAATTAAGCACAGTCGACCACAACTGTGATGAAATCGAAATATTTTAGTTCAATGCACCAAAGATAAATGCACATAGAAATCGTTAAAACGCTTCCCAAGCAACTTGCGTGATTGCGAACAATTTACAATACAAATCGAAAGATTTCAATCTTCGCAATGCTGGAGATTATCTAATAATCCCAAATTCACAAAATTTAGTTGTTATAAAAACGCGTAGAAGTTGAATTAATCCCAATGAAAGTGTGGAAAGTATCAGTTTAAATTAGTAATAGTTTATTAGGTATGAATGTCGATTGCTTTGGTTGTGAAGTGTGAAGCGCGCCTGTCGATGATGGGAGGGGTTATGAATTTATGCCAAATGCAAAAGGCAAACAAAAAACTCAAGGCGAGGCCGTCTCGTAAAAAAATAAAACAATTGCTAAAGGAAAAAATTTAATTAACAAATCGTTAAAAACTGGCAAAGTTTCATTTGAGTTGCAAACGAGTGCCAAGTTGTCATAAAAAAATGCAAATAATATTTTGCACTCGGAACAGTGCAAATTATTGGTGTCTGCTGCAACTTTTGGCCCAAACAGTCTTAAGCTCAAAAGCATGTTTGGCATGCAAGCAAAACAATCAGCGTGATTTATGTTATCCCCACACAATTGACATTTAATTTGTGTCAAGCGATCGCTTGACTAATGAGCGACTAACACTGCGTATACATAATCAGTGCTATTCATTTTGATGGCTTTTTAATTGCACTTGCATTCGAAATTGAGTCATTTACAATGTTCGCCGTCTATTAATACTTATTAATTATGACAAATACACATACTTTGCACTTATGCACAGGGAATAACTACTAACTATGATATATGGCTTAGATGCTAAGTACCGAAAATAGTGCTTAGCTGCTTAATGATTCTACTCGAGGCGCGAAGGCGGGATTTGCACTTGACGTAAGAACTGTTAATTTTCTGCAGAAATCAGTGTTGTTTTTAGTGATTGTCACAGCGCAACTTGTCATTCAATTGACTCACTATCGGAAATACTAAAGCGCGACAGCAAAACCTCACAAATATAGCAATGTTGCCCCGATGTGCTCGGTTCCATTTCCATTTCCATTTCCAGAACCATATCCAGACCTAGGTCATGCCATGCAGTGCACCCTGCCAGGCCATAAATTGGACACTTTTTACTCAATTAAGCAAATCAACAGCACAGAGTATGAGGAAAAACAAAAAACAAAAAACAACCACACAACCACACAACCATCGAACGATATGATTACGATTATGATTGGTCTGGTTTGGTAACTCTAACGAGGCGACGCGACAATTCGACAGATTGAGAGATAGACTGACATTCAGAGATTTTAATTAGATCTACACTCTCTGCAATTAACCGGAGAACGGAAACAGATTCCCTCGGATAGCGGGCAAGTGCTGTGAGACTGGTAGGCCTCACTGCCCGACTGATTGAACGAACGGTTAGCAGTGACCTTAGGCAATGTTGTTGATCTACAAATTGTTGCTTGGTCACTGCAACACACTGCCACCACAACCGAAAAGCAGTTAGTAATTATGTAAATTACAAATTACATGGCGCGCTGTTAATTATGGAACGATTTTCCAAAAGCCTCAAAACTCACTGAAAACAATCTAACTCGAGTGCAACCTTGAGTGGAAAAATAAAAAACCACCAAACGAATAAGCGAATAAGCGATTTTCAATTGAACTGAGCTCGCTGCTGCTTGATCACCGGACTTGCACACAACGGAACACAGACAGAAGAACAGAGCCACAAGAACAATAACAATAACAAGAACAAGAACAACAAACACACATTCAAGTCACTTGGATTTCACCTCATCAACAGAAGCAGCGATGCGATGCGGTACATTAAATCGATGATGTGAAAAGCTAGTTGGCAACTACAACTGTTAGTACCAAAGAATATCAACAATGGCCAGAGACAGAGACAGAGATGCGGATAGAGAGATATGTGTGTGTGTTAGTTGTAAATACAAAATACAAAAGCGAGTCTTTGAGCATTTCAACGCATGCGCCCAGCTTGCATTGTATGCAGATGAACATACATAATAACATGTGTGTAATTTTCATTTAATGTGCAGTGTACTTGCCGTACAGCATGCCCAGCTAATTGGGCCCACACGGCGCATACGTAATGCGCGCTTGGGAAATGTTCTGTGCGCATTCAATTGCCTTTACTATGCGCCTTCGCCACATTACGTATACGTAGTGGTACACACAGTCCCATAACCATTTTGTCGACTTCTACTTCGACTGGCAAGCAACAACGGCTGTCAGAAATGTGTGCCAACGAACAACAACAGACAAAAACCAGAACCAGAAGCCAACGACTTGGCCAGCAACGTCTTGTATTTAAAAGTTATGCCGAATATTCAAAGCCGTTTTCAGCATTGCGCAATTTTCCAGAGGAACTTGTTTGCCGCCTTTAGAACAAGCAATTGGCCGAGTTTTGAGAACGCCCCAACGACAGCTAGACAGCTAGAAAATGCTATTAAAAATCGGAAACAATTTAATGAGAATATTAAATATCAAATATATAATTGACAGAATTAGTTATTAAAGGGAAGAGCATCCGTTGCTGCTTCCTGAATACGCTGGGCAATGCCACAATTGATTCACCTCAATGCACTCTTTTCACGAGTCGCACGTAATGGAAGCATTTTCAAGACTGCCGACAGATTTCAGGAAAAGACTACCGGCTATTAATGCCAGCGAATTTAATGAGATTTTTTGTGTAGTTGTGGCTGTTGTTGTTGTACAGTAGTTCTCGGTGTTTTAAGCGCAATTTAAATTTGAAATGAAGCCAGACTAAGGACAGAGTATAATAATTGCCACCGTGCCCCGCTATACACCACTAAACACATGACTTTATGTCTTTGATTGGAGCGGCGACGCGTGCGTTGACGTTTGACATTGGAGGCGACAACGACAACGACAACCGAAGACAGAGACTCATATTACGACTGTCGACTGAATACAGACAACTGTGATAGAGATGGAGAATTGGAATCGGAGATTGGAATGAGAGTTGAATTAAGTTGAGCCAAGTGGAGGCTCGGAACCAGAAGTTGGCTGCTCAATGACATTCAAGTTGGATTTAATGGCGTGAGGCACATTCTTGGTATGAAAATATGGCTGCACCGCCTAAAGAGCTTTAACTTAACATTAGTCCGACAGTTAAATGAGGCTGATTAGCATTGACGAGGGTCGGGACTCAAACTCGACTTAATGCAATTAACGAGTTTGCGAGACAATTATTTGAAATTCTCTATCAAATGTGGAAATGCTTAAGCTATTATTAAACATTGCTCCATAAATAATCCAATCCGTCGCCACACAACATTTGTATACATTTAATTCAAATTCTACGATCAATTTACGTTCGTCTTGCAAATGCAAAGGTCCATTAACTATTCACCATAAATAAGCATACTACAATTAAACAGTCGTCGATGCCAAGATTAGTTTAGTGAAGCCCTACTTGGGAGGCTTGGGAGGGGGCTGAGGTGGAAGCGAATGGAGCTTGGGCACGCATCCATCATTAGCATTGAGTCGAGATCGAGTGTGAGTGTGAGTACGAGTATTTCCCCCTTCATTCAGAGATCGGCTCGTATATGCATATAATTAGCACTTTAATGGCACTATCTCGATTGTGTAATAACAGCGAATTGAATAGATCTTCTGACTAATCAACTGCCTCGATTGTTGTAGACTGCAATGGGTTCGCTGCCACAGCTGTCGATTGTCAAGGGCCAGCAGCAGGACTACGTGCCCCGGGCGCTGCATCGCATCTTCGAGGAGCAGCAGCTGCGACACGCCGACAAGGTGGCTCTGATCTACCAGAACCAGGGCCTGGCGCCCAGCCAGAGCAGCTACCGCCAGATGAACGAGCGTGCGAATCGCGCTGCCCGTCTGCTCGTGGAGGAGACCCACGGACGCTTCTTGCAGCCGAACAGCGATGGCGACTTCATTGTGGCCGTCTGTATGCAGCCATCGGAGGCGCTTGTGACCACGCTGCTGGCCATTTGGAAGGCTGGAGGCGCCTATTTGCCCATTGATCCCAGCTTCCCGGCCAATCGCATCCATCACATTCTGCTCGAGGCGCGTCCCACGCTGGTGGTGCGCGACGACGACATCGATGCGCAACGCTTCCAGGGCACTCCAACGATCTCGGTGACGGAACTCTATGCCAAGTCGCTGCAGCTGAGCGGCGCCAATCTGCTGTCGGAGGAGATGCTGCGCGGCGGCAGCTGCCACATCGCCATCGTGCTGTACACCTCGGGCAGCACTGGCGTGCCCAAGGGAGTGCGTCTGCCGCACGAGAACATCCTCAACCGGCTGCAGTGGCAATGGGCCACGTTCCCCTACACGTCCGCCGAGACGGTGGGCGTGTTCAAGACCGCGCTCACCTTCGTGGACTCGATTGCCGAGCTGTGGGGTCCGCTGATGTGCGGCCTGGCCATTCTGGTGGTGCCCAAGGCGGTCACCAAGGATCCGCAGCGTCTCGTCACCCTGCTGGAGAAGTACAAGATTCGTCGCCTGGTGCTGGTGCCGACGCTGCTGCGGTCCCTGCTCATGTACTTGAAGATGGAGGGCGGCGGTGCGGCCCAGAAGTTGCTCTACAATCTGCAGATCTGGGTCTGCTCAGGTGAGCCTCTGGCCGTGCCGCTGGCCAGTAGCTTCTTCGACTATTTCGATGAGGGCGTGCACCGTCTGTACAACTTCTACGGCTCCACCGAGGTGATGGGCGACGTCACCTACTTCACCTGCGAGAGCAAGAAGCAGCTGAGCATGTACGACAACGTGCCCATCGGTAAGTCGCACTGATCTTGTGGCCCATTCGAGTTGCAGCTACATTTAATGTGTTCTAGGTATTCCTGTGTCCAACACGGTCATCTACCTGCTGGACTCCGACTATCGCCCAGTGAAGAATGGCGAGATTGGCGAGATCTTCGCCTCCGGCTTGAATCTGGCTGCCGGCTATGTGAATGGACGCGATCCAGAGCGATTCCTGGACAACCCGCTGGCTGTTGAGAAGAGTAAGTTAACTAGCAGGCTTTAAATGATCTACTTTTAACAGAAAAGTAAAACTGGTAAAATTAAATCGAATTTAAATGCTCAATTAACCTATCGGAATTCAAAAGTTATAAAAGTCTGCGAAATAATAATCATATTTCCATTACTAAAAGTGAAATTATAAAATAACTTTTCTTATTATACAAATTAATTATTTTCAACTTTGCAACTATAGAAATCTAATTGATATGTCTTTAGAGCTAGTTAGATATCAGTTTATATAACTTTAAAATGAAGATGTTAATATTTAATAGGTATTTATTAGCTCATGTTCAGAATCTTTAATTTCAAGTATCTTATTCCTTGCGGTTCACTTATAAAGAATACTCTACTCCGCCAATTTACAGAATACGCTCGTCTGTATCGCACTGGCGACTTCGGATCGCTGAAGAACGGCAACATCATGTACGAGGGTCGCACCGACTCGCAAGTCAAGATTCGCGGACATCGCGTGGATCTGTCGGAGGTCGAGAAGAACGTTGCCGAGCTGCCGCTGGTCGAGAAGGCCATTGTGCTCTGCTACAATGCCGGCCATGTGGATCAGGCGATTCTGGCCTTTGTTAAGCTGCGCGACGACTCGCCGATGGTGACGGAAATGCAGCTGGAGGGTCGCCTCAAGGACAAGCTGGCCGACTACATGACGCCCCAGGTGGTTATACTGGAGCATGTGCCGCTGCTGGTCAATGGCAAGGTCGATCGCCAGGCGCTGCTCAAGACCTACGAGACAGCCAACAACAACGAAGGCGACTCGAGCATTGTGCTCGACTTTGACTACTCCGAGGTGCCAGAAGCTCTCAAGCTGACGGCGCGCGATCTGTTCGAGACGGTGGGCGGCGTCATTGGACGCTCCACTCGCGCCAGTCTCTCGCCGCACAGCAACTTCTATGAGCTGGGCGGCAATTCGCTGAACTCCATATTCACGGTCACATTGCTGCGCGACAAGGGCTACAACATTGGCATTTCCGAGTTCATTGCGGCCAAGAATCTGGGCGAGATAATTGAGAGGATGTCTGCCAATCACGATGCCGTGCAGCTGGAGGAGGAGACACTCAACGCCTGCCCGCACCTCAAAATGGAGGCGGTGCCCTTGCGTCTGGAGCATCGTCAAGACGTCATCGAGTAAGTCTGAATCTACTTTTAAACTACGAACATTACTTTAATCTCTCGCTCTCGTTGCAGCATTATTGTGTCGAGCTTCTACAACAAGGCCGACTTGGAGCAGTGGCTGAAGCCGGGCGTCCTGCGCACAGATTACAGCGACATTCTCAACGTAAGTAGCAGAACTAAGAGCTGGTGAACTCTAGATCTACATTCATCACTGCTATATTCCCTGCAGGACATTTGGACCGCTTTGGTGGAGCGCGATCTGAGCTTGGTGGTATACGATCGGAACACAGATCGCATCATCGGCACTGCCCTGAACTTTGATGCGCGCAATGAGCCCGAGGTGGACATCAAGTCCAAGCTGCTGACTGTCTTTGAGTTCCTCGAGTTCTGCGAGGGTCCCATACGGTAATTCACCCTCACTGCCTCAGCCTTCAGCTTCAGCTAATCCATTTCCCTTGTAGAGACAACTATTTGCCAAAGGGTCTGAATCAAATACTGCACTCGTTCATGATGGGCACCGCCGAGTCGCTGAATCCGCGCGAGAACATTGCCTGCATGCACTACATGGAGCACGAGGTGCTGCGCGTGGCACGCGAAAAGAAATTCGCCGGCATCTTCACCACCAACACGAGTCCACTCACCCAACAGCTGGCCGATGTCTATCACTACAAGACGCTGCTCAACTACCAAGTCAACGAGTTCGTCAGCTCCGATGGCAGCCGGCCCTTTGGGGATGCGCCCGATGAGCAGCGTGCCATCGTGCACTGGAAGGAAGTGGGCAAATGAGCGATTCCATGTCGCCAGCATCTGTATCGAATTTAAGACGCACCTGTGTTGTATGTAACTCGTAGCATATAGGCAAACGTACCTTCTAGTATTAGCCTTAGGCATCGTATTCAAATACGTAAACGTAAACGTAACGGTACTCGTAATCGTATAATGTAATTTCATCAATTTATGTTGACTAGTTGTAAGCTTTCAAATGGAATTAAACAAAATTATCAACAATAATTAGCCCGGCTTTGTGTTTTGTCTTTGATTATTGCAGTTTTTTTTCCCTTTGGATAATTGCAGCAGCCTTTCCATTGATTGAGTTAGTCACACGAATCGTTTTTTTAACATTAAAGCCATAAATATGGTTGGTTTATTCTAGACTATTACACATTTCTCATGATTACAAGATAGTTTTGCTGCGGTTGCTCTTGCCAATGGTTTTTGTTTATACATATACATATATATATATATATATACATATATATATTCACAATAATTAATATTGTTTTTTGTAGTTTTATTTTGTTTTTTTTTTCTGTTTTCTTTTGTTATTAATAGTGAGCGCATTTCGTAGCTCGAAAAATTTATGCTTCTTGCTAAATTAATTATACACGTTTTTTTCGCAAACTAATTACATAATGCTAAGATTATAATATGCATCTGCATGCACAAATAATTATATATATATATAAATTTATATAACTGTGTGTGTGTGTTTTATATGGGTGTAAGTGAGTGTGCGTTGTGGATGTGTGTGTGTATGATCATGTTGCTGTTCGCCATTCCCTCGATTGCATGCCTCGATCTTTCCTCTCCTGCTGACCTCCAGTCAAGCGTGCAGTCAAAGCTGAGCGTAATCATATGTATCATATGCATATATCTCTCTATATCTGCTTGGGTATGTGTGTGTGTGTCTGTGTTTGTGTGATTACTAAACATTTTAAGCAATAGCATATACTATATATTTATATATATACTAAAACTGTACAGCTACTAATTTACGTTAATTGTTTTATAGTTCATAATTACTTCCCTCATGGGAAAGCGGATTAGTTGCCTAATTAGCGAAGCTGTTGCTGTTGGCCATGCAGAACGGATGACGATGACGACGACGACGACGACGAGTAAAGCCCAGAATCAGAATCAGAATCAGAATCAGAATCAGAATCAGAATTAAAATCCCAATCAGCCCTTAGATAAAAGCATAGCACATGGAGGCGGATACGCAACATGACACAAGTAAACTGCCCACAACAACAAATGCCTATTACTTGCGCACTATGCGTATGACCCTTGTGGACTATGAGGCCGCGCTCTGATCCATTAGCCTGTAGTTCTGGAATGTCTTCCATTCGCCGGTGTTGTAATCCAATCGGATGTGCGACTCCACCTGACACAGTGCCGTGTTGCCATCCTCCTGCTGCACCTTCTCCTACACAACAAGCACAAGTGATAAGCATTAGAAGTTGCTTCCATTTTATCTACTGCAAAACTTACCTCTGTTTCGCCGAGTTTGATGACCAACACGTTTTCTGTATTGGGTCGCGGATTCTCTCGCAGTCCCGCCATGAAGCCCAAGATGAGCGCCTTGTCGGGCCGCGATACTCGATTCGCCTTGCGGAACATCTCGTGCGCTTTATGCACGTGCTCGTTCTAGATAAATTAGATGACAGGGATGAGATGGATCGCAGCCAATTTGGCAATAGTTTATTGCTTACCGAAAGCGAAAGTCCGCGTCTCTGCGGCGCTTGCTGTGTCGTCGGCGCAGTTGTTTGCTGCTGCTGTGGCTGGTTCTGCTGCTGGGTGACCTGCACTTGAACAGTGCGGGGAATGGCCGCCGTATTGTTGCCTGCGGTGCTCGTTGAGGTGACCAAACGCTGCTGCAGGGCCGGCTTGTGCTGTACCAGTATCTGTTGTTGTTGCTGCTGCTGGCGCGGCTGCTGTTGCGGCGCCGACGCGGCCGACTGCGTGATAATTGTACGCTGTGTGCCGTGCGTTGGCGCCGCCTGCACCTGCACCAGCTGCGGCTGTTGCCCTGGCCGCTGTATCAGCGTCAGGCCCTGCGGCAGCGTGGTCAAACCTCCACTCACATTCGTCATGACCGGCCGTATAATCGTTTGCTGTGCCGACTGCAAAACCCAATTAACATGTTAATTAAATTTGCACAATATACAAATGCAAAATCATCATTATTGTTACAACCCTTGCCGCTGCACTTACATTGCCAATGACGCTCGTTGGCGTCTGCTGCTGCACGATCACATGCTGACCGCCCATGGGATTGGTTGGTATAAGCGTGGGCATCATTTGCTTGCCCGCCTGCGTCTGCTGCTGCTGCAGCTGTATTGTTTGTGGCTGGGCGTTCGCGGATGCGGTGGTCTTCACCAGGCTGGGCGGTCCGGCCGCCGTTGTGGTCACGAGCGTGGTGCCAAGACCCGGCAAGCTGCCCACATTGCTGATGGGTATCTGCTGGTACATGTCGCCGCCAATGTTGCGCAGGATGACGCCCTTCTGGGTGAGTATGATCGTTTTGTTTTTGCCCGCCGCAGCCGGCACATTCAGTGTGCTGCCCGCAATCGTGGCGCCCGGTTGCAGGTTCAATACCTGCGACAGCTTGGGCTGCTGTGTGGCCGTCGTGTTCGCCACAATCGTGTGCTGCGGATGCGGCTGCTGTTGCTGCAACTGTGCCTGCAGATGCTGTTGCTGCGCCGCCTGCGATGCGGGCTGTATGGTGACCGGACGATTTGGCAGCTGCACATTCTGTATGTTGAGCGTTTGCTGGCCTGGCTGCCCCACGGCAGCTGTGGTGGCCACAAGCGGAGGCGGGTTGTTGGATTGCAGCAAGGTAGGCGCTGCTTGTTGCTGTCGCAGCGGCGTCATTACCACCCCAGATGCACCTGTTGTCTTGAGCAGTATCTTGGTGGGCGTGCCGCTGCTGCCGGCGGCTGAGGTCTGGTAAAGCGTGGTTGTCTGGGGCGCAGGACGCGCCTGTGTGAATGAGGTCAACGTGGGTAGCGCAGGCTGCTGTTGTTGTGGCTGTGGTGCTGCCAGAATGTATTGCGTTGTCGTCTGTGGCTGCGACGTGCTTGCAATCAACTGTTGCTGCTGCAGCTGCTGATGAGCTGCAGCTGCTGCACTCGATGTGCCCGCCTGTTGCTGCTGCTGCTGCTGTTGTTGCTGCTGCTGTTGTTGTTGGGCACGCTTGGCAGGTTGGATGATGGTCTGCGAAATGATGACCGGCCCACTGTTGGCTGCTGTCTTCAGCTGGCTCAGCGGCATCGTCTTAATAGCCTGCGATGGTATGGTTGTGGTAGTTGTGGCGCTCGTCGAAGCAACAATTGGTTTCTGTAAACAAGACGGTGGTTTAATGAAAAGTCTTATAAAGTAATATGTAAATCTTTACTTACCGGTCGCTGCGTGCTTGGCGAGGAGGCCAAGATGACGGGCGTCGAACTGTTGATTAATATGGGTTGCTGTTGCGACGTTCCGCTGCTGCCACTGGTGCTGGCGCCGCTGCCAGCTGCTGCTGCTGCTGCCGCCTTAGCCTTTGCCGACGTTATCTTGACGGAGATGTTGTTGGGCAGATTGGCCAGCGGGCTGGCCGCCTGGCGCAACTGCTGCGGTGTCAATATCGTGGTGGTTGTGTTGCTGCTGTTGCTTGTATTTGGTGTGCTGCTGCTGCTTGATGCTGATGCCGCTGCTGATGCTGCCCGCAGCATAGGCTTAATATCCAGTTTCTCCATTTTGATGGTGGTGTTGCCCACGGTTGTTGTCGCCGTTGCTGTTGTGCTGGCAGTGACTGTGTTGTTGTTATTGTTATACACTCGCTTCTGCTGCTGAGTGCTGCGTATCAGCAGATGGGGAGCACGCTGAGCCTGCTGCGGCTGCTGTTGAATGACGATGCGCTGCGGTTGCTGGGGAGTTGCTGCTGTCGGCGACGACGTTGCCTGCGCTTGTGTGTTGCGTGTGGGCGTGGTCTGCGAGGGAGGATCAATCTTCTCAACTTTGATGTTGGCTGGCACAATAATCTCCTCGCTCTTGATCTCAATCTCCTGCTTGATGCGCTTGGGCGTGTTGTGATAACTGTTATTGTTGTTGTTGTTAGTATTGTTGTTGTTATTCGCCTTGGCCTTGTTTGCCTTTCCTTTTGACTCCGCTTTGGCCGCCCTCGTGGGCGTGGTGGCCACAACAGTCGCTGCTCCCGCTGCAGTTGCGGCTGTTGCTGCTGGTGTGGTTGTCTGCGCAAACTGCAGCGTGGCAGCTGCGTACTCAGGTGTCTCTGGCGTCTCAGGTTGCAGCGCCTTAGCCACCAGTTCTGGCGTCTTGAAATCCTCATCTGGTTGCTCCTCCAAGCTACCACTGCTTTGATTCAGCTGCGGCTCCAGCTTGATTTCGAAGCTATTGTTGGCCGACGTAGGCGTGGTTGGTGTCTCGGCAGTCGCTGCTCCCTCGGCAGGCGGACTGTCATCGCTATTGTTATTGGTGGCAGCAGCCGCTGCAGCCGCCGCTGCTGCAGCCTGTTGCTTCTGCTCCTGCTTCTTGGCCTGCTCCTCCAGCTGCTGTTCGCGCTTGCGCTTCTTGGCTGCCGCATAGCCCAGCGGCTGTTCTGTGAATTCGAGTATCTTGATGCCACCGTCCTTGCGTCCGGCAGGTGTGCGACTGAGATTTGGCCGCGTCGCATTGCCCGGCACGCTGGGCGAGCGGAAGCCTGTGGTGGGCATGCGAGACGGGATGCCCTTCAGTGGCGTGGTGTCCGTCATCTTGCGGGGCATGCCACGCGATCGCAAGGGAATCGTTGGGGCCGAGGACTTCTTCAGCGAGGATTGCGCATCGGCGGATTTGTGCAGCAACTCGGTGCGCAGCTGGGCGCTCTTCGGCTTGCGTTTAAGGGTAAAATGTTTCACTGGCGCCGGCTGCTGTCCAACCTGTTGAAACAGTTATGCGTGAGAGATGTGCAATGGATGTTGACGTTAGTATATTCTACTTACCACCGAGATCAGCGCGTTCTTGTTTAGATATTGACACTCCAGCGGCAACATACCGAGGTCCGAGTGTTTGTTGACCAGTTTGCGCAAATCGTTGACCATGTCGGTGAATATGGGTCGCGTATCCTCGTAATCGGAGATTTCTGTATTCAGCGAACTGGTCGCCGGAAAGGTTTTCATTGTCTCCGCCAGCATGGAGACCCATAACTCCGAGTCGAGGCCCGCCACCTCGATCACCTCCTCCAGCTCGCTTTTCCACTGCGCATCAAAAGAAAACTCCGATAAATACACAAATTTATGCATCGCATGTTCAAAACAGTTTTCAACTATAAACAGGTTTTTGTAATGATGCATTAACAGCGCTGTTAAACGTTATCAACAAATCCAACACTGTTATTGAAGTAAATAGCATTTAGCAGACAACATACATGTTAAAAACATCACTGTTATACAAGTCAATGCTGTTAAATAATATCAAAAAATCCATCACTGTTATTTAACTAAATAGCATTTAACTGATAACATTAATAAAGTATTCAACATTAACAGCACAGCTAAATGTTACCAAAAATCTTGCGCTGTAATCAAGCACTATTAATATTTAACATGGGATTAATGTAATATATTGACATTAAATGTAATGCATTCAATGACATGTTGTCTACGTTAACAGCGCGTATTCAACAGATTTGTGTTGACCACCCGCTCAACGCCCACCAACAACACATATACACACTACGCAAGCACACACACACACTTCTACACCAACACTTGCGGAACTTGTCACACGCACGCACACATTTGCACACAAGTCGTTCGCGCAGAAGTGGCGGGAAATATTTGTGATGTCTGCGGGGCCACAAAACAACAACACAGCCAACACTTGTGTGTATCCCTCGATACTGACGACATAAAGAATCACATTTAATTTAATCACATATATTAGCTGATTTTCACGCATCACATTTAACTGAATTCACTTTTACTTCATTCACCAACCAACGCAACGCAAACGCAGCATTTGTGGCTGTGTAACTGAGCATGTGTGCGTATGTATGCATGTGTGTGTGTGTACATGCTAGTGTACTTTTTTTTCTCATTTCGTATTACAGCAACAACGACGAGTTAGATTTTACCTCTTCGACCAGACGGCGCGGTATGTGCAGAAAGCTGAGCAGCAATTTTAGCTTGACTTGTGTCTGCAGATCGGGAAAACACTCTTTGATGTTGCGCAAAACCTCTTTGTTTAATTGCGAGCATATTGAACCATTTATCCACGAATCATTTGAGGTGCCCAGTTTATTATGCAGCCACAGTGATGTGTCGCTGTCCCTTACGTTCGCCATTTTTCAATGTTCACGTGAATTCACACACGGCGCACATACAACTTAGCACGTCTGACGTTTCAGCACTTTATTGTACCGCAATAATCAATTAATATTCGCTTGTTTTATAGTTTTCGACGAAAAACACACAAAAAACCCGTGGAAAATTGTAATAGGAAGCTACGACTGAAAAAAGTGTTGCCACATCTCGACTAAAAGTGTGTACTCCGAATGCTGTACACGATAAATGTATTGCAACTCTGTTCGATACGTTTTTACCGATGAATGTGTACCCACAATTTTTTGCAATATTATCGATAAATATCGTTGAGTTGCTTGAAAACTGTACTTGTTTTAAATAATGTGATTTGTTAATATGATTGCGAATTTTAGCACATAAATTATTAAAATAGCGTATTAATTAATTCAATTAATTACGAGTATATCGATTTTAAGCGATTACCAACAGATAGTTGCAATCCTACACAGCGGCGATCAGCTGTGTTTTGTTGTCCGAATCGAAATAATTCTTATATGAATTCATCATAACAAAACCAAATATTCGCAATGGAAATCTTAAATGAAAGTACTCAGAAAACTGTACCAAAATCGGGGATGTCAACAGGTGGGAAACTTCTGATTGGAATCACCGGCGGCGTTGGCATCGGCCTTTCCATTGTATGTGCTTCATTTGTGGCTCCCGCATTTCGTAAATTCTGTCTTCCATATGTGCCGGCAACAACAGAACAAATCCAAAACGTGCTGAATTTCCTGCCCAAGAACGCCACCGGCAAACTGCTCGATATTGGCTCTGGAGACGGGCGCATCGTTGTTGGTTAGCTAAATGTTTTGCCATTTCCACCAACGAGTCGAATTCACTTATGTAATCTTTTCTAGCTGCGGCTCAGCATGTGAAAGCCATGAAAACCGATGGAGTCGAGCTGAATCCCTGGCTGGTCTACTACTCCAGGCTGGAAGCGCTGCGTCATGGCGTTGGCAAGCAATCCAGCTTCTTTCGGCGCGATCTCTGGAAGTTCAATATCAAAGAGTACAACTATGTGGTTATCTTTGGTGTGGAGCAAATGATGCAGGATCTGGAGCACAAACTGATTGCCGAGTGTCCGCACAATGCCAAGATCATTGCCTGCCGTTTCCCATTGCCGCAGTTGCAGCCGGAACGCACCATTGAGGATGGCGTCAACACGGTTTGGTTCTACGATCTAAGCAAACAATCCCGTAAAGAACACAATAATAGTTGATATAATTGTACATGAAAATATTTAATATTTAGTCATGTTTTATTGCTTATGGCGCAAACTATAGAAACTTAAGGTTAAATGCTAGAGAATCGACAGTCGGCATACGCATTGATGGGTACGCAGGGGACTGTTTGGTCAATACGACGTTACACAAAGTGGGGGATACACAAAAGGCTAATACAAAAAGGGTTGTTACCAATGAGACACCTAATTAGTAGTAATGCACATACAAAAACATTCACACATACAGTCAGCGATTAAGTATGTCGAACCGATAAGATAATAAGGAAACCGTGTAGATCAAGATCAAAATTCAAATCAAAAGCAGCAAAGGCAGTGATAAATTGCTGACAATTGGCGGCTGGTTGAGAAGCTCTTCGAGTGGTGCTTAAATAGGTGCTAGACTGCTAGAATCGTCGTCCCAAATAAATGCACTTGTTGCTCTCGTTTCTATATATCTCAATGAAGCCAATCCGAGTGTAGAAGCCGAGCTGTTCGCCGTCCTGCTCGGGGATGCAGACGTGAACACCAAAGCAGCCATTGGCACGCAATGCGGCCAGCAACACGGTCAAGAGACGCTTGACGATGCCATTATCCCGCTGCTCCGCCTCCTTCAGTGTGGCAGCGCTAATCAATGCTGAAAAGGAACCGCTAACCTCCGTGGGACACGCAACTGGAGTGCTGTGAAATGTTTCCACAAATTGCGCTACCAGTTTATGGGGATTTGAGCTGCCGTCACCGTCTGCTTCCAGAAGATTTTTAGGGTATTTGTCGCGCATTTCCGCAAGCCAGCACATATCCATATTGCGTTGAAAGACGTTCACATCCAAGGCACCGCAGGCATAGCCAATAACGGCGTCCGCGTTGTCGTAGGCAACCACACAAAACTGTGGATGCAGCGTCAAGTGAGCGCCCACAATACCGTCGGCCACAATGTCGGCCAAGTCCGCGGGCAGCAGAATCTCATCGTCATCCTCTTTGCTCTGCCATTGCATATAAGTGCGTGTACAGATCTTATAGATTTGGGTTTCATCCGCATTACGATAGGGTCGCAACTGATAATAGTTGGCCGTGGGCTGTTCAGGTAGCTTGTAAACAAACAAATCATTGCCAGAGTCCACGGGCATTAACCGTTGCAGGTCAGCAGTGAGTCCACCGCGAAAAACCCAAGGTTCCTGATCTCCCGACGTGAAAGCCTCCTTCCAGCCTTTGCTAAACCCTGCAAGGAAATTGAGTGAACAATTATATAGTGATCAATATAAATCGAGTCTAGACTTACAAGTATAGCTGCCTTCAGTATATGAAGATGTGTTCTGCGGAAAGTGTCCCAATGCCAGCCACTTTACATAGCAATTGAGCAGCGACAATGCGCCAGAGATGTCCCACACATATGAGTACAGATCATGGCTGATTTCTTTGTTGTCACATTCGGCGATTTTCACCAGCAGCTCTTGAATGTCAGCGCAGAGTTTTGAAAACAGTTCGGTGCGCTGTAACCATTCGCTCACCTCCGGCTTCATTGACTTGGCATCATCGCCACTGCCTGACGCGCGATCGTGGAGCATTACATTCGCATTGCCTTTTATCCATTGGAACTCGCTCAGCAATTTCAGGCCACGTATGCCATGCTCAAACGGTAAATAGAATAAATCACAAAGCAGGTTCAAATCATCCGAATTAATCCTGGCTCGTGAAGTTGATCTGAAAAATGTTTAATCAGTGATCAGTGTTTCGGAAATAAATGCAACTCTTACTTATCAAGCTCGTCCTCCTCGTGCATCTCAGCGGTCGATACAGGCGACGATGATGGGCTTTCCACGTGCATGCTCTGGAATCAAATGACATACAATTTTTATTCATTGTTTACTAATTAATGAATTGTGTTAAATGCTTACATTGACATCATTTGTGGAGTCTTCCATCACAACATCATCAGTGATCAACTTAGGGGCCTCTTTTGGCGATATCTGCGAGTTGATGCTGCTGCATTCCATGGGCTCATTGACGCCCCCACTCAAAGGACTCAGACTGCTCTCATCCAACATCGTTTCGACGGTTAAACTATTCACTGGCTCTCGCTTTTCATCGATGGGAATATCTTCGACCACAGGTGAGACGTCTAATTTGCTGGCTTGCTGCTGATGAATGGCTTCTATTGCAGCCTCAGTGCTCTTGGCCGAATCGAATATATCGCAACTCAGCTCAATGGACTCTTCCACGCCCTTGGCCTCCATGATGGGCACTGGCACAATAGAAATGGGTATTTTCTCGGGCAGCTCGATATTAGATGCGACTGTTGTGGGTATGGGATTTATAATCTCATCGTTGGTCACAACTTTGGTTGGCGAGACCAGCGAGTTCATCACGGGATTGGAGATGGGCGTCAGGGTAGAGCTGACTGTGCTGCACACATCTGCGAGCGCTTGCAGCTGCGTGGTGTTCACCTCGGGAACGGTGCGCGTGTTGGTGGACGTTGTTGTGGTAGTGGTCAGACTCATGCAGGTGTTGATTGACGGTATGATGGGGATAATTGGCATCACCATTTCCACTTGAGGCTGCGGTTTGGCAATCGGACCAAAGGCTTCCTTCTCCACAAAGAATTCGGGTAGCCAATCACTGATGGCGTTTCTAAACAATTGAATCAAATATTAGTTGAGCTCGAATTATTTATGAATGTACTAAATCTTACTTCAAGGCTAAGCGAGGGTGATAGACGTTCTTGGAGAGACACTCGACGGGCAAATCGTCTTCATTCTCCGTTTCCAGCTTGATGTCCGCACTCACGGAGCTGTCCATTTTTGAGTCCATGCTACAGCGTGACCAAGAAGCCAACGTATGTATTGCCACAAAATTACCATAAAACTCACAGTTGGGATTGGTCATGACACCGCGCAGATGTGGTATCAACGCTGGCGAACGCCCCGAGTATGGACCAAGAAATACACGCTTCTGGTCGTAATCGTTGGCATGCAGATTATCCCAGATGACGGGTGGACGCCGCAGAATCTCGGTTATTTCACGTATGGACTCGATCGTTATAATCTTTGATATCACTTTGTCACCCGTCCACAGAATGTCGATTTCATTGTTTAGCTTGGAGCCCAATGTGTTTAGATATTCAGAGTCGACAACGCTGGGAACAGCGCGTGACGCACAGTATTGCGTGGGACAGAAGAGGAACTTGGGGCCACTGAGATGGGTAAAGATGTCATTGGTAACCGAGACTTGGGCATTAGCGAATGTTTGAAACACTTCCTTGTCGGCTTTTGACAGTTCCGATTCAATGTCGTCAAAGAGCAGGGCGTAAGCCTCGCAGCCGAATTGCGAAACTTGATCCAGCTTGCGTTTTAGCGTCGCTATCTCCTTCTGACTGCTGTACGTCATGTCCAGACCCGGTGACAGCGCATAATAAAACACGATACCCGCCTCTTTGGCAGCCGAAATCAGACCTGCAAAAAAACAATTGCAATTTGCCGAGTCAAATTACACAGAACAATAACAAAAGTGATTAAATAATTTAAATACTTGATAAGTGATCTGCTTCTTCGACCGTATAGAGTTCGCGCCAGTAGGCTCTGTGCTTGTAGTCGTCTTTGGGAGCATACATATACGAGTCCATGCCCAGTTTTTTCAATTTGCGAAACAAATCTTTTCGCTGCTCGGTTGTCCAGGGGCGGCCATAGAAACCTTCTATTACGCCGCAAATGAACTGTCTCTGCTGATCCGGCGAGGCATGTTCCAAAGGTGCACATTTTTCCCCCATGTGGCCGTCTTCCATTTTCACAGAATCGGGATAATATCCGAGTTAAAATGCTAAAAAAAAAAACAAGACGTAAAACGCGAATGCGGCAAAATGCAATTATTAGTCTTTGCTCAGTGTGACCGACGGACGCAATGTTAAACATCGCAGAGAGCACAATGAGATTGTTATCGATAAATATTTATGGTCAATACAAATTACAGAAATCGATTAAAAACATGCCGCTGATTCGAAAATTTGAAATTTTAACATTTAAAATAGTATTAAAATCGTTATATTGATTTGATTATACTAAATAGTTAAACAAACTTCACTTTAATGCAGACATTTCTTATTTTTGATTAAAAATGTTAATTGTTTCTAGAGTATTAAACACTATGTTTAAATACCGTTTAGTTCAGAATACAGTGTGTGTAATTTATTTGATTATTAGTTCGTGAGGTTTAATTATTTTTTTGTTCTAGATCGTATACAAAATATTGAACGGATTTATTTGGTTTTGAAGATGATAGAACAAAAATAATTTTTTGGAGAAAGAATTATTGAAAATTCTTATGAAATACAGTGATTTTTCCTTCGCCTCGTGAAATGATTATCTTATCATACATATGTTCCAGGCATTAGCTTGATAACAAAAGTCTTATCTGTCGACGAGTACTATATAAAAGGCAACATTTTGTCAAAGCCAAATTAAAAAGCTTCAGTTCGCCAAACACTCAACATGGATTTCTATTATTCACCTTATGCTGCGGCGAGTACCGCCATCCTCATGACTGGCAAGGCTCTTGGTCTGGAATTCAATAAAATTGTGGTCAACGTCCGTGAAGGGGAACAACTGAAACCGGAATTCGTGAAGCTCAATCCTCAGCACACCATTCCCACTCTCGTCGACAACGGCTTTGTTGTGTGGGAATCTCGCGCCATTCTCACTTATCTGGTTGAGAAGTACGGAAAGGATGATTCTCTTTACCCCAAGGACCCTCAGAAGCGTGCACTTGTGAATCAACGCCTATACTTTGATTTGGGAACGATTTACAAATCCTTCGCAGATTATTACTATCCACAGATCCAAAAAAAACCTGTTGATCCAGAGCTATTCAAGAAGGTGGAAGAGGCCCTAAACTTCCTTAACATTTTCCTTGAGGGACAAAAGTATGTGGCTGGTGATTCCTTGACCGTTGCCGACATTGCACTCCTCGCAAGCATTGCCTCTTTCAAAGTCGTTAAGGTTGACTTGACCAAATACCCAAATATCGTAAGATGGTATGAGAATGGTAGTAAAGTGGCACCTAGCTGGGATGAGGTCGAGAAGACCGTCGAAACTCTGAAGGCATTAATCGAAACATTGTAGAAAAATATATTAAGCAAACTCTCGAAAAATTTTACTACTCCTTAAATAAATTGATTAATTATTTTTAGAAATTAAACGGTTTTAAATTATTCTTGGGAGTTAACAAAGTTAGAGCTCCCAGAACTCCATAAAGTGTCTCTAAATGCTAACTCTAACCCGATAAACTAGGGCATCATCATCATTATGTTTTTTGCATTGGATGTTCAGACATCGGAGAATCTATAAATAGGGTAGTATGGTTTTGTTCAAATGTCAAATGAATGCATGTAACAGACAGACCGCATACGGTATATATGTTCTTGATCAGCATCAACCGAGTTGATTTCGCCATGTTTGTCTGTCTGTCCGGATGTTGGATCTAAGAGTAATGTAGTGATGTGATGTGATTCTTTCGAAATCCATTTATTCTAAAAACTCTTAATATACCCTGTAATTTTAGTTGAAATTGACTAGCAGAAAAAAGGAAATATGTTAATAAATTTGTTATAGAAGGTGATCCAATGCAAATATATGCGTGTAGAGTGTTTGTGTCTGAACATCTTATGATTACAAAATATTGGAAACAGGGTATCTAGTAGGCAAGCAGTCTCGACTAGAGCCTTTTATTTTTACATTCCATAAATGTTTTTTAATAATATTCGAATAATAATTCTGCCCACACTTGCACGAAACCATATGTTAATTGATATTAGATTAATAATTTACGCTTATAAACAAATTCCAATAATTTACAACCTCAACAATAAATATGTAAAATTTCAACCTCTTAGTGAAAATTGTTATATACTTAAACAAAAATATGGCCCATTTATTGGTGAGTTCGTACATATATGGATTAGAGGTGTTTGGTGCTGTGATTAGTATATATTGTATACATATTTATTGAGCTTCAAATGTTCTGGAATCATTTTTGAAATAGCGATGAAACTGTCTTGCATAATTGTGAAATACTATAGTACTGGCATTTAAAGAATATATTTCAAATGTATTATAATGATGATATTTCAGAAATACACAATCATAACAAACGTATGCATATATGTGCCAGTCATTGCCCTACGACCACGTATGAACACGATATTGAGAGATAACGAAAGCTCTTACCTAATCAGCAAAACAAAAATATATAAACCGAATTTCTCTACAGAACAGCAATAGTTATCTGTTAGCTTGCTATACCATCACAATGGATCTTTATTATTCGCCTTATTCTCCATCGACTGGTGCCCTCCTTATGGTTGCCAAGGCTCTTGGTCTGGAATTCAATAAAATTCAGGTCGACACGGTCGCTAAGGAACAGCTGAAGCCGGAATTTTTGAAGATCAATCCTCAGCACACCATCCCTACTATCGTCGACAACGGCTTCTCTCTGTGGGAATCTCGTGCCATTCTTACCTATCTGATTGAGAAGTACGAAAAGGACGATTCACTTTACCCCAAGGACCCCAAGAAGCGTGCACTTGTGAATCAACGCCTGTACTTTGACATGGGAGTCTTGTACAAGGCCTTAGGAGATTATTTCTATGTACAGTTCGAAAAGAAGCCTCTTGATCCTGAGCTATTCAAGAAGGTGGATGAGGCTCTGAACTTCCTCAATACTTTCCTGGAGGGCCATCAGTATGTGGCAGGTGATTCTTTCACCGTCGCAGACATCGCCATTCTCTCCACCATTTCTTCATTCAAAGCCCTTAATCTTGACATTAGCAAATACAAGAATGTTGCGAAGTGGTACGAGAATGGCAGTAAAGTGGCTCCTGGATGGAGTGAGGTCGAGAAGGGTGAGGCTGATTTGAAGGCGTTGCTGGAATCAATGAAGTAAAAATGAACATATTGATTGTTCTACTGTTTTAATAAATTATTGAATTGCTTTAATAAATTAACCGCTTTTAAATAACCCTTGGCAGCTATGAATTCGATTCAAGTTATCAAATTTATGTGTGGAATTCAAAATTCAAGTTATTTTTTAATTCTGGGATTACTAAAACAGATTGGTTTCAAGTTAACACTGAATCTGGTGGTAATAATTTACTTATAATTTAGCGCCACCAAAGTGGCATATTTTATTTGTCTCAAAATTCATTATTTTAAAAAATTCATTATTTCAATCGATTTTAGATGAATCATTTCCTAATGCCACTAGGTATACGGAAACATAGGTATTACTTAGAATTAGTATTTTGTGGTATTTACAAAGAATGCGGTCGCACTTTTTACTGATGTTTTGTTTTATTTTTTAATTAGGTAGATAAGGGAGGGATTCATTATCATTATTCTGAACTCTCGAAAGTAGACTGTGCTTATTTTATAAGGTGTGTCTTCTGGGTGCTTTCTACTATCATTACCTTCATACACAAACACAAAAATGATTTTTTTATAAATTATTTTTTGTTAGTTACAATACAATTAGGGACGTAATAATATTTTCTTGTATTTTTTATAATAAACAAATCCCAGACTTTAAATTACGCCACGAAAACAAATAGTATATCAACAACATTCTTGTTTGACAATCATTGAGTACCCATTATGATATTTATTAATGTTGAAATGGAGAACATAGTTGTGCCAAAAAAATAAAACTTGCGGAAAAATATGATTTGCAAGCAGTATTAATTGTTTGCTTAAAGTTCAAACTTTCTTTTTTATAAAATCACCTTATTATGTTCGATCCATATCATTAAACTCCTAATATAATCATTAAAATGTTAATAGATAATGGTCTTTGGTTAAAAAGTAGTTAGTAATAATGATAGTTAAAGAACCTATTGAACTGCAATTCTAACTATCAATGAACTTATCAATGAAGCCTCGTATCTATACTTAATGATTAGTTCGTGAGTGGGAATTCATTTGAAATCAAGAGCTATTCTAAAAGTATGCTTCATTTAAATAAATTTTGGATATTCTTGAAGAAATATTCCCGTATTTATATTGATTCAATACAATTGGCTAAATTATGAAATAGTTCAAACTCGTAGAAACTCCCCCGTAGTGTAATGATGAACTTTCACAAATCTACAATCTTATCATATTGAATATAACGCCTGTCCAAAATGCATAAAAGCGATACTGAGAGATAATAATTGTTCTTATCACTTAAGCGAATAGTATAAAATCGAGTTGCTCTGCAAAACCGAATTAGTTACCATTCAACTAGCTGAACAATTAATATTAAAAAAGTAAAATGAATCTGTATTATTCGCCTCTTGCTGCCTCTAGCCGTGCCATTCTTATGACTGGTAAGGCTGTTGGTATTGAATTTAACAAATTCGAAATCAACGTAGTCAAGGAGGAGCAACTGAAGCCGGAATTTTTGAAGATCAATCCTCAGCACACCATTCCTACCATCGTCGATAATGGATTCACTTTGTGGGAATCCCGCGCCATTCTCACTTATCTGGTTGAAAAGTATGGAAAGGACGATTCTCTTTATCCCAAGGACCCTCAGAAGCGTGCCCTTGTGAATCAACGCCTGTACTTTGACATGGGTACCTTGTACAAGGCACTTGGTGATTACTATTATCCTCAGTTCCAAAAGAAGGCTCCCGCTGATCCAGAGCTATTCAAGAAGGTGGAAGAGGCTCTAGATTTCCTTAATATCTTCCTGGAGGGCAAACAGTATGTGGCAGGTGATTCCTTCACCGTTGCCGATATTGCCATCTTGGCCACCATTTCTTCGTTTACCATCATCAAGCTGGATCTGAGCAAATACACCAATGTGGTAAGGTGGTACCAGAACGGCAGTAAAGTAGCACCCGGCTGGGACGAAAACGAGAAGGGTTTGGCTACTTTGAAGGCTTTGGTTGAATCTATGTAATGGGTTAATTCACACAGATACAATTTGTATGGTCATACTTGTTTAAAAAATGTGATTTTCGTACATTATAAATAAATAACTTTTATTTAAACGCACTTGGCCGTTTGAAATGTTATTTAAATTGCAGTTGGCCAGTTGAAGGTGTTATCGAAATCGCGGACTATCGAAAAAGTGCGATAGGCCAGCGGCAACAAAAATTGGGATTTTAGTATTTTGTCAGTGTTTAGTTTATGGTCGGTCGCACTGCTTGCAGATGTTTTTATTTTGTTTTGTTTTTCGCTTGGATTCGGATTTTAAAAAGTGACATCAGATAAATGCAACCATTTATTGTTATTCGCAACTATCGGGAAGATGACGAGCTCAAGTGTCAGGAGCTGGTGCGGGATTACATTATGTCATTTTCCTCGAAATCATTCTTTGCCTTCTGCTTTCGGGAGGTGAGCCCATCTTTGCCCTACGTGACTTATCTGTCACGGGCGTGGATTCATCTTAAATTAACGCATCTCAATTACAGATAACCCTACAATTCATAGTCATCACTTGGGCCATATTCTTCATATTTCTGGGTGTGCCGCTTCTATTCTGCGTGCTCACAATACCCGGCTGCGTCTTCTTCCTCTTCACCAGCACCTATTTCTCCTTCTATTCAAAGGCAGTGGAGCTAATGAGGGCAAGTACTAATGGTAATGATGATTAAGTATTTTAATGATTCAATTTCATGCTGCAGGTGAAGCCTTCGCAATCCCTAGTCGCCGAGTGCTATGAACCCTTCATATTTCGCTGTGCTCCCAACGAGGCGAGCTATCAGATATTTATGGATGAGGCGCCATATGATGAGACGTACAAGAACAAGTTTCGCCGACGGATTGTGGCCACGATTAGCACAAAAAATCACCATGCTGTCTACAATGCTGCCTGGATCTATCGATTCGCCATAGCCAAGAACTATCCCCATCAGAAGATCATGGAGCCAATGATTAGTCTGGTTTCAAAGAATTGTACAAACGCCGGCTACGCTTCCCTGGAGTGCACCATTTCCGAGTGGCAGGAGCACGAACGCGACTTCTACGATGATCTGGGCTTTGTGACGCGACAAATCTATCACAAGCAAATCATTGGCAGCAGCGTTACAGTGATGAAGACGCAGCTCACCTACAGCTTACGCACAGATGACACGTTGCAGAAGCAAAACTAGTGCAAAATACTCAAAAGACGCCGTCTAGAGAATCTCCGAATAGCTGTGAAACATAGCGCAATATATATTTATGTACTCGAAATGTTTGTATGTCCTCCTTTAATGCATTCCAGTCACGTGAAGGACGAATTTATATACTTATACTATATGTAACGCCAGAGACACAGCACATAAGATATAGATATACTACTATGTATTAAAGTATGTATGTATTTATTGAGACACTTAGGATATTGCTTCGTTTTGTCCTGTTTTATTATATCTTGTTTATTCTTTGACATATTCTATTTAAATAAATAAAATATATAGTAATAAATAAAAGTTGCAAGTGTTTAGCGTAATGTTTTATAATGCCACACATCTAATTGTTGCTGTTGGTTTTTGAATTTGTTTTGCTTTGTTTTGTAGGTACATTCATTTCTCGTTCTTTGATGCATTTTAACTGGATTAGCCGCTGTTTATAAAAAGCTTTCATGCAATTCAGGACATGCCTTGACTGCCAAAGTTTAACTTATTGAAATTTGTATACATTTTGTAATACACCTGCAGACCGCACCTGACTCAATACTTTCAAATGCAAATAGTTTTCAGACTGGTTGATTACGTAAATCGTTCTTCCTTTAGGAACAATGCTTAAGTATGTCGATCTGCAAAAGTATTTAAGCTTCGTCATGGCCGAAGTTGAGTTTTAGTTTTTGTTTTTTTTTTTGGTTTTCTTATAGAATTTAAATAGTCATCTGCGCAACTAATGCTTAAAAAAATAAACTGGATCTGCGATGCTGCAGTCCGCACTTCAAATGTAACTATTTCCCTTTTCTTTCATTTCAATTATATATTTAAAGCGTGTTTTAAAACTGGCTGTGAAATTAGCATAGTTTTATCAAATCTTTAACTTTTGTTTTGTTTCTGTTGATGTTGTTGTTGTTGCTATTGCTGTTTTGCTTTGCTGCCATTGGTTTAATAGTTTTATGAACCCTCAATGATTAGGTAATTGTTTGTTTTTAATTTGGTTTCGTCGCAAATAGCCAATCTGGATGTGGTTCTATCCAGGCCGTAGCATTTAGAAGAGCTTCACACGTCGCTTGAGCTCATTGCGCCTCCACTGGGGTAGCCTGTAGAACTCGGACCTGGCGCACTGCAAAATGTGCTCGAACTCGATGTCTGACAAGTGACGCTACAATGAAAATATAGATATACATAAGTATCTGAGGGATTGATAAGCAATGTAAATAACCTACCTCCAGGTTGCAGCGATCAACGTCTGAAGGGAGACGATAGTTCGTAATTAGCAAAATGTGATAAGGATAGATCTTGGCAGGCTCGTGCACCAGCATCGAGTGCGCCATGTTGGGCAAACTGCGTCGGATGAGTCCCGCCTGCGGATAGTGGTAGGACAATGCGCCCGAGTATGTGCTGGAGGCGGGCAAGTCGCCGCCCATTAGAGCACGCCTATCGCCCTCAGTAATCGAATCAACTGAAGCTGCAAGTATGAGAACAAATTTATTATTATTAATATAAATTGCAGAAAACAAGTGATTTATGCTATATGATTTTACGTTTTAGTTTGAAATTTAGAATTGAGCACACATTTACAATTTCACATTTAGTTAAAATTTTAATTAAGTTCAATGTAAATTTCGTTGTCATTTTAATTTAATTAGTTTAATTAGGAATAATTTTTCAAATTTTATTCTTTGTTTCAATTTTATGTTCTAATTTAGAATTTGATTAAATCTGTTTTTTAAACTATTTAACACAAGTTTAATCAATTTTATAAATACTCTTTTGTTTATATAATAAAATAATTTGTAATAAATACTATGCACAACTTACCCTCTGACTTGCCGCAGCTCAGATCTGTGCTATGCGTTTTGTCGCCCAGACCTCCATAGGAAAAATCCTGCATAAGATGACAGACAGAAACGCGATTAATAATCAATTTTAAAATGGTTTGTAAACATGCCAAACCGAAACCAAAAACAAAACTAAAATTGTGCGTTGTTACGAAAAGTGTGAGTGTAAAGTACAAGTAGCTGGAGGCCTTTAAGAGGACAGAGTCAACCGATAAACTAGAATAGGATTACAACAATCAGGATTTACAACAACAAAAGCATTCTTACAGTGGCACCATGCATCGTGGCGGCGGCTGAAGTTGTGGAACTGAATGTGTGAGAGCGTGGAGCCAAGCCGTATCCAGGTTTGGGTACATGACGCAGCGCGCTCACCACTGGAGAGCCGCCAAGGTAAGATGATGTATGTTATGTTATATATGATGTATGTTGAGTGTTGTTAATGTAGTGTTAGTATTGATTTGTATTGTATTGTATTGTAGCAACAAATACGAGTAGCATAGGCAAACACACAGAATAGTCGAATAGGAAATAGAGTAGTATGTTAAGGCACAACACAATGAAGCAGCAGACCAACCAACCAGTTGAGTTATTAACAATATGCATTGTATTAGTTGCACCCAGGACCCAAAGCAGTCGTATCAGGCATTATCATCATCAGTGGCAGCAGCAGCAATAATTACAATTACAGAACGTGAGAGAAGAGACAAATTGATCAAGAGTGAGCAACAGGTGACAGGTGAATACGAGAGAGAGTACTTAATATCGAGTATACGTAATGCTATATGATTAGTTGATGGCCCCATAAACAAACAGCGTTATTGGCTAAAGATACACAAATCTCTCGCACCAAGAGCAACAGACCAAGGCAATGACACATTGGCCAAGTCAGCACTTACGGAGCTGTAACCGTTGCGTATGTAGGGCGGCAAGGTGGTTGTTTTGAATCCATATCCGGGCTTGGGCGGCGAGCGATAGGAATGTATGGCTATAAACGTAATTGGGTCAAAATATAATATACAATTTGGCAAAAACGGAAAGTAAAGGAAACAAAAAGACAAAACTCTCTGCACGGCTTATAGTATGAGTAGATATCTCGCTAACTCTAAGACTCGCTCGCTAGCAGATCAAGTGTTTACCATTGTAGCTGGGCGCATTGCCCAGGGATTTGCCCAGGGAGCCGCGATAGCTGGTCGAACGATCGAACATCTCGTCCTCATAGAACGGCTTCTGGTGATCCAGATTGCGTGAAGGCGATGCGCCAATGGGCGATTCATATCTGCAAAGAAATAAAGCATGTTCGGTTTAATATCGGTTAAACAAATATATAAAAATAACTACTATTAAAATGGAAAATAATATTAAATAATATTAAAATGTGAATTTGGAAATATTACAGGAGTATTCCTATAAATTATCTACAATTAAGTTATTAGACTAACTTTATTGAATCATAAAATAAAAAGACTATTATTCTTTAGAATATAAAATTATATATTTTAATACAGAAACAAGTATGAAAATTTATTTTAATTAAATATCTACAATTATTTAAAGTGGTTTTATTAGCTTATTTGAAACACAAAATTTCATCTTAAAAAAAAAGATTTTTAAAAATGAATTGAGAAAAATAACGAGAATGTCGCTTATCAGTTCTTTAACTTTATTCCAGAACGAATTAACTATGTGGAATTAAATTCTTAAAACAAGAATTATGAATAATACAGTTATGAAACTAACGATCATCGTTAGGTGAAAACCATCTTGACTAAAGAATGAATATTGTAGAATGCTTCAATAGTTAAATGGTTGATTAATGAATCTGTGTGTTCGGTTGACCTTTTGGAACTTGTTCCTCTTGATTAACGTTTTGTTTTGTTAGTTTTTGTGTAATTTCAAATTTCTTTTATCTGTCTGGCTTACCTCAACTTGTAGATGGGCTCCTTGGAGGCTGAGGGCGTGCGTGAAGCATTGCGTGGATCCAGATTGTTCTGCTTCCATTTCTTGAACTTAGCGTGCTCTTTCAGATCCTTGGCGATGACCGAGCCAATGCCCGAGTTGAGTTTCTCGAGCTGCTCAGCCTCGCGTTGCAGGCGCCTAAACAGGAAGAACGACATTGATTAGCTGACCATTTAGGGCATCAATTGGTTGGCTTACGTTTGCTCCTCGCCGTTCTTGGCCTTGCCGTTGGTTCGTTTGCCGTTCTCGCCATTCTCGTTCTCCTCGTCATCGTCGTCCGAGACGGGCACTCCCTTGTACGTATCGCTGTAGCGTCGCCGGCGCTCGGGATCCGTGTAGGGATAGGGCGGTGCTGGGAAATCATCACGCTCGATCTTGGGCTGTTCGCCTGGTGGCGGCTTCTTGGCGGCCGGGTAATGCGACAGCTCTATGGGCTCCTCGTTGTTCATGCCCGGACTCTTGGGCCGAGGCGTCTCCGATCGGATGGCATCCACCAGCACCTTCATGGCGCTGCGCGTGCGCGAGTGTGGACGCGATGGTGGACGACTGCCGGCAACGGAGCCGGCGTTGCTAGCGGTCGTGGCATAGGAGGCGGGCCTATGGAAATGCGGTGACAGCGGCGTCTTGTCATACGGATCGATGGGCTTGCGCAGATAATGCGGCGCATCTGTCAGATAGCTGTAGGTATAGATGCGCGATATATCCTCGCCGATCGGTCGTCCGTATTCGCGCAGTATCAGCCCCGGGCTGACCGTGCGATAATGCTGCAAGGGATCGGTTGGATTAATCAGAATGCGAAGTGGGAAAGTTTGCAGGTGTTTGCATGCGGTGCATGGGGATTAATCAAACCAATGTTGAAAGCAAATAAAATGATAATCGTAATACTAATCGGAATCAGTGAAATCATAAAAAACAAACCTTGCGGCTAGAGGAATAAAGTGAACCATTAAAACTCGGTGTTCTGGAGCGGATGTACTGAAAAAACGAACGAAAAATCGAGAGAAAAAAAAGAAAAAAACGCAAGCGCAAAAAACAGGGTTAAACAACTAAAATGCATAAACAAATCAAAATAATAAAAATCATAAAGGTGCAACGCTAGGTCACTCGTGTGTGTAAAGGTGTATTGGTGTGTGTGTGTAAAGGTGTGTGTGTGTGTGGATCATTCGAATTAGTTGCGGGGGGAGAGAGAACCTCCCCTTCACATACCATGTCGCTGAGCGCACTGGAACTCATGCGATCGCACTCGGTGTCTGTGAAGTTGCCGTTGGAGGCGCCGCCCGTGACCGATGTGGTGGTGCCCGGCCTGCCGCCGCCACCGCCGTTCAGTATGATGCCGGACTCGGAGGGGCCGGGACCGCAGCGGGGATGCCAGATGGCGCTGCCCTGCAGGTACATTTCCTCGCCATCGCCGAATGGGTCGCCGCACTTGGTGCAGCGAGCGCACGTTGGATGGAAGTGATGGTTGTCGCCGGCCTGCAGCACCTTGCCGCTGATGAAGCGATTGCAGTAGGCGCACTTGACGCCGAAGCTCTTCTGGTAGCACTTCTCGCAGTACGGCACCGCATCCTTGCCCATGTACTCGCCATTGAGCACCGCGTTGCACGCCTTGCAGCGGAAGCACCACACGTGCCACTGCCGATCCAAGGCGACCAGCGCCTGGCCCTCCTTCAGCAGCTCCCCGCACCCGGCACAGTCATTGGGATCGTAGTCCTCCTTCAGGTGCGCCTTGTGCGACAGCACGCCGCTCGTCACCTGCTGATGCGCCGTCGCCCGCGTGGGACTCTCCGCCGGCGGTGCGGGCGACGTCACGGCCGCCTGGCGGGCCGGCGAAGCGGCTGCGCTGCCCGCGGCTGGGGCGCCACCGGGGACGCAGTTCTCGCAGAGCACCTCCTTGCCGGTGTTGGTCACTTTGCTGCCGGACTTGAAGGGCTGCTGGCACTTGGAGCAGGTGAAGCACTTCTGATGGTACGTCTTGCCCATGGTGCTGACCACCTCGCCCTCCACATACTGCTGGCAGGTGGCGCACTTGGTGCCATACAGTCGCTGGTAGTCCGGTATGCAGTAGTAGGAGCCGTCCTTTGTAAAGAAGCCGCCGGTGGCCAAGGACTTCTTGCACTGGCAGCACTGGAAGCACGCCTTGTGGAAATGATTGTCGGCCACTCGCAGCACCTCGCCCGAGCACTTTTTCGTGCATTTCGCACAGTAGATCTTTTGTTTACCTGCAAAGAGTTGAATCGAGTCGAGGCAGAACATTAGTTCGGCATTTTTCATTCAATCAACTGATGGGGCTGATTATATTACGTATACGCATGCGAATGCGAATGCGAGTCCGAGTCCGAGTGTGTAGCAGTTTTTTACGTGTGTGCTGATGTCATATGCATGTGATGCGATAATGGCCCCCCAACCTTGTGCCGTTTTGTTCTGCCTGCTGTGTGAGCACAGCTCAAAGCCCCAGTTCAATACGTAATATTTAATGTGCGTTTGCCACACGTTCGCTCGCTCGCTCGCTCGCTCGCTCGCGTCTATCGTGTATCGTTCGTTGTCGTATTCAGATTTCTCAGAGTTCTATGTGGGTGTTGTGGCATGTATCTTATGTGACAGTCGAGCAGTCAATCAGTCATTCAGTCATTCTGTACTCGTATTCGTATGCCTATTTTGTGTTGAATGTCGAGGCATACTCAGACTTGGCCAATCGGTGAGTCATACGAGTGGCAGGCAATTAATCTTATCATTGATAAGGCCAAGGGCAGCGCAGTTTTACACACATTCGCACACACCTTCGAGTGCCGCCCGCCACTTGTATCTCTCATATGTACACAAGTGTGAACAGCGCACTCTCAACAGGTACGACTCAACACTCTCTCGCACTCGCAGTCGCTCGGGGCACAGGTGAACAAGTTTCCTCACATATATTTGACTTTCTCAGCAGCTGTCTGCTATATAAATATCGTTATATAGTCGATACTATATGCAGAGTCAACAGCAGATAGTTAAGAACGCCAAGATATAGGTGCAAGTACAAGAGAATCTATCTACAACATTATCTTCACATTATATAGCGAACAACAGTATGAACGTAACAAATTGTAAAGATCTTAAGTTAAATAAATATATATAGAGCTGAAACTCTCAAGATATTAATATATTTAAAAACTAAACAAAAAGGTGTAAAAAAACATAAAACAATTACATTAAGCTGCCTTAAAAATCATCTCTATAAATAGACCTTAGAGAGACAAGAAACGAAGAAGTTCACTTACTGACAGTTGAAGTAAAGATTGTGGCGCAACGATCGATAAGCGATAAGCAAGGGCTTAACCGATAAAACACACTCAAAGTTATCTGTTCAAGGAATAAGCGAACGAGTTGTTTGAAGTTTATTAACCGAATCCAAGCAATTTAATCAAAACTGAAAATCAACAACTTTGCAACGCTTTCCAAAACCCATAACTAAAGGCTGATAAATAATCTCGCAACTCTGTTGCCTATAAATATTATTGTTTATAACAAATTATTGGTTCAATTTTTAAAATATAACTGGGCAGTAATCAAGGCGGCATTATAAAATCAAACAAAACGAAATGCCGGCCATGACAACGAATCTGTTGATCATTTAGAAGCCCCAGCCCGAAGTCGATTGTTTTCATAAGATAAAAGCAGAACGACAAAAAAATAAAAACGAACAAAATACAACAAAAAGAAACAACAACAACAGCAACAATTCCCCTGTCGTTTTTTCATGTGAAAATTACAAAAATACTCAACGAATATTTTTCATGGAAATAACAATATGTCGAGACCTTTTGGATATGCTTATTATGAACTGTTTTATTTTATTTTTATTTTTATTGTTGGGCTTTTTTTTCGAGTTGTTTTCATTTTTAGCCTTTTTTGTATTGCTTGTTTTACGTGTCTTTTGTTTTGTACGCGGCCGTTCTCTTTTGTGCGGCTGCTTCGCTTTGCGGGTTGGATCCGAAATAGAATTTATTGATAAGCTAAAGCCCCACAATAGACGAGAAACAACTACAAAACCGTTAACTAGTCGCATTATAATGGTGACGTACGTCTAATGAATGAGACCCGCACAATCTCACACACACACGTATTTATATAGACATTACGTATTCGTACGAGTTTACGTGTTTCGTTTTCAATTAATTTTATTTATGCTGCTGCTGTTGTTTCTGTTGCTTTTTGTTTATTATGCAATCACAGACATTTTTTCCAGCGTCTCGCATATTGATTTTGGCATTTTGTTTATTGACTTTCGAACAGTTTTCCCCCATTTAGCGGTGCCGCGATAATTACATTTGCCGCAAACTCTAAACAGATCCCACAACGAGCATGTAAAGATGGCGAAAATTAAATTTTCATGCCAGTTCCTCATATAGTGAGTGCGATTGCCACCATGGTACGACTTTGAGTACGAGTATACATAATAAAAGTTAGAGCGCTCAGTTTTTTATTGTAATTACGGCAGCGATTTTAGTGCCCCCGGTCTGGATGATGTCATCCTCATCGTCATCGACGTCGTCGGCACAGAGCGAGCCAAGCAAACCAACCACGAAGCGTGAATAGAGTTGAAGTTGTGGACGCCTGGTGCGAGAATGTGCCGCACAAACTGGTTATGACTACAGCCCAAAATAAAAACATTCGAATTTGTATTTGTATTTGAATTTGCATTTGAATCCAAAATCCGAATCCGAATCTGAGCAGCAAACAAGCGCAAACAAAAGAGACACAAGCAGGAGGGGGGCAAGTCCAAGGTTGAATTGCGAGTGTGTCTCTGCCTCGCAGTTTATAGTTGTTCTCGCACGAAAGGTCAACTGCAGGCCACACACAAACATATACAATATTTAATTAATTTCGACCGCGCCCCAAAAATGTTTTGCATTCCTAACCTCAAACACCTCGACAGAAAAATGGAAATGGAGGAAAAAGAAGAGAAACAACTGTGTGACGACCCTGAAGAGGCCAATGCCAAGCCAGACAATCAGACAACATTTCCGTAGCTGGCAGAGCAAATAATGTGCATGCCACTCGCGCACCAGCGAAAAGTGCGTCAAATCCCTGAACAGTCTGACTGCGCCAGGATAATGTCGAGGACAATGCAGGTCAAGGCGGCAGCTGCCACACAGCGAACAAAATCGAATCAGACGATGACGCTCTCTGTGGCAGTGGCATTGCCGTTTCTCAGAACATTTTCAGATGAATTTCGGCGCAAAATGAGAATGAAAAATAATAAATACACCTCACACATTCATAGGCCACTCCCACACACTTTTGGGCCGTGGAAATGGCGCTGTTTATTTATGGTAAAAAGCAATAACATAATCAAAGTATTACTCATTCAGATGCGAATTGCGGGGCAAGTGTTTTTTTATTTGTATGCTGCGCTACCTGGCGTATGCGCAACGTCTTCTGCCCGGCTGCAGAAGTATTTTGGAGTACTCGTAAATGAAGTAATGCATACATAAATTATGCTTGATTTATGGCATAGTACTTTGGGTTTGAAGAGACATCACTTGTAGTCGAGCATGCTCGACACACGCACACACCGCCTTTTATGTGTTGTTGTTGCCACAGCCCAAGTTGAAAGTGCTTCCTGTATGCTTATTAGACGAAAAGTGAAAAGCGCAGCAGCGGCAGCAAATTACGTGAGTGAGTTGATGATGATGATGATGATGATCACGATGATGACGCTGCGTCTACGAAAATAGCATTCAATTAGTCGAACGTCGGACGTCAAGTCGTCTTCGCTGTGTGGCACGCAGTCGGTGGATGAGAAGGAGGAGACCATCGCCACTTTCTATGCAAGTGCTCTGACCTATATAACCCGACCGTCGAAGGGGCTGAGAGGGGGGGAGGGAGAAATTGGGATGCAGGCAGGCATAGCGAATGCACACGATGTGAACAAATCAACGATCAAATAAATGAGAAAAATGCCCCCAAAGTGGGATGTGGGATGCAACTCGCGACGGGATGGGACCGAGGAGGGGGCGTTGCAACTCGTTCGTGCCCCTTTCGTTTTCATTTCGTTTCATTTGTGTGCGCCAAACGAATAAGACAACTACAAAAAACCACAAGCAAAACCAAAACCAAAAGCGACGTCGAAGCCAAAGCTGTAGCCAAAGCTGTAGCCCAGTGGAAGTCAATGTGCTTGTCATGAATTCATGTTGAGCATTTGTTGTGCTGTTGTTTTTTATGGCTTTTGTTAAGCCTTTTGCGTAGATCTCGCTGGTCGTTGAACGCGCAACGAGTGCTGCACATTACAACCTCATACGGACATCTCTCTTCCTTCCCTCTCTCTATATTGTATTCGATTGGGGGGTAGCCCGAGTCAATTAGGCATTTTGAGCACGCACACAAACTACAAGTGTTTGTTGCTGTCTCTCTGCCGCAGTTGCAGTCGCAGCTGGCGTCGCAGTCGCTGCCCAAAAGGCATGTGAACTTAATTAGGGCCACCGGACGGAGGAGCAGCTATAGAACGAACAATTAATCATTGACAATGGCGCTCTAACTGTATGGCAAGCTATGCAGGGGCTATGGAATTACATGTAAGCAGCTAGAGTTACAAAAGCAATTTGCCAAGTTTCCAAGCTGCAGCAGCGAACGGTAATTTTACAGGTATGACGACGACGCCCTAACGGCAACGTGTGTAATTGCAGCAGTCGCCTCACTGACGGACTGACGGACGGACGGACGGATGGACGGATTCATGCATGCAATGCACTTTGAGGCTTATTCGGTCAGGTATTCTCAGATTCTCTGATATCAACGCAAATTGGGGCGCTGTCGGGCAGTCCGCAAAGGCAAAGCAAACCCAAAATCAAAATGAAAAACTTGTTCTTACAACAACACTGACGTCATCGCAGCTGAGAACATAAAATGGGGAGTGGACGAGACCGCCAATCATATGTGTGTGTGTGTGCGTGTCTGTGTGCCGTTGTGTCTATGTGTATGTGTGTTCAGAGTTGCCCTCTCAGATGACGATGGGCTCCACCAGCTGGCCAATATTGATTAACAACTGCAACAACGACACCGACACCGACAGCAACAGCAACAGCAACAGCGACAGCGCAACTTTGCTGCTTTTCTCCTTGTGCCGTGCCATAATACGCTACTAATGCGATAATACCATCAAGTAAACTAAGTATATATGTACATGTGTGTGCACAAACACACGCAACCGCGAGTAACAACACGCACAGGAGTGTCCAAGAGAGAGAGTGAGAGAGAGCGAGCGCACGCTATGCAGAGAGAGGCGAAGCCAGGCCACCCTCTTTCACTGGCAGTGGCGCTCATCGCTCATCGTCGTAGTCTTCGTTGCCTTTGCGCAATTTAGTTCGCTCACATACGCACACAAACATTCACACAGACTACGTGAGCGCGCGCGTGTGTGCGTGTGTGTGTGTAGATAGATAATCGTATTCACTGTCGGCATACAACTACAAAAACAACTTACCCATAGCGAGATACTGCTATGCTCTTCACACTTGCGCCAGCAAAATGGGGGAGGGAAACACACGGATAGAAAGCACAACAACTACAGGCGCACAGGTCACCACTACTTCTGCCTTCCCCTTCACTTCACTTCACTTCACTACACTACACTGCACTACACTTCACTAACAATTTTTCTTGTGCTTAGATTTTTTTGATTTTCTATTTGTATCTTTCTCATATGCATTCGCAATTCACGTGTAGTATTTTTATGAGGAATTTGTAGGTGGCTTGCGCTTCAGAACCGAATTGTGTGTGAATGTGTGGTACATATGTGTGTGTATCTGTGTGTTTGTCGCGAGCTCGATGAGTATTCGGCTTTTCTGCATTCACCAAATGCTTTCAATTTATTTGTGTCCAAATTTACCGACAGAATCACAGTGAAATTTATGGGTTTTTTTTATTCTTTTTATAATATAAACTTCTTGCTACGGCTGCTTAGCAAATACATGTATATATTCCAATTTGAAGCTATCAAAAAAAAACCCCGCGCACCAACAAACGACACCGACAAGCGACGACGACGGCAGCAACAAAACGACTAAAAATCCATCCATCTCAAATGAGCCGCAATGAGAGAGTATCTCAGATACAAATAGGGATGAGCAACCGACAGCACTATCGATTACCGAAAATGTCTATCGATATCACTGTGAAGTTCCCAAAGGCGGTTTTTATGAACCTGAACTGTTTTTGCATGTTGTTTTTCTTATATGTTTTATTTTGTTTTTAATGCGTTTTGCGTGTACATTTGCACAATAAGCTTTCTTAGACATTAGAATAATAATAATAATAATAACATTACTAACAAAACTATTACAATTAGAATAAAATTCATAATTCATATTCACCCACATGGTGCTCTTTCACAAGTTAAAATTTAATAGTACATCGAGATTTTTGCGTAGTTTAAAAGTACATACATACTTAGATAAATATATAAGAATCATATACATACATATACATATGTATATGATGGATATATATATATATATATATATACTGAATTTTTTCTCTGTTTTCAATTTTAATTCGCGATTCGGCCAAGCATTGTTGACTTAAAAAGATTGTTTCTCAAATTTAATCTACTACTGTATTATATTGAATTATGATTTCATAATGTTGTTTGACAATGACTCGTTGACCCACGGCGAATAAATTTGACTAAAATCCACTAAACATTGGTGTGTGTGTATGTGGAAACGGATATGAAATATGGTGTGTGTATTAATTTATGTATTTTAGTACTTTTTTGCTTAACCTTCACAGTTTGCCTGCAACTACAACTTAATAATTGCTGTATAAGTGTACATATATATATACATATATACGTTGTTTTTTTCTCTATAGATTCCATTAGCTAATTGCATGTGCATAGGAGCTGCTATCGCATTTAAATCAACCGTTTTCAACCGTTGCCTGCTACCAAACTAAGAATAAATTTGAATAATATAATAACCTTCATAACCAATTCAATCCATTGATCGATCAAGCGAAATTGCATTAAGAAGACCTTTGACCTGTGTATTTTGTGTGCTACTCCTCATCAGAGTCCCCATCGCTCGAATAATGGGTAATATGTGGTCGACGTACAAATGGTGCTGTTATCACTTGTCTAAAACGTGGGTCAAAAAATCAATCAGTCAATACAGCCGCGCACAGCACGCTATTAATAAGAATTAATTGAACTTCACTCACGCAATGCGTCTATAATGATTCAACCACTCCTCCAGCATTTGTGCCACGAGAAGTGGACGCTTCGACAGCTTTTGCTGGGCCACCAGAAGACCGCCGTCGGTGACACAGACATCCAACCACTGCCGCATCATGGTCTCCTCGTTACCCACCTGCAAATCAAATAACAAAATGAATGGCACGTCAATTTGCAAATCATAAATCACAATTACCTCGGACTGTGACAGAAAGTGGATAGGCAAGAGTTTCAGCTCACAGTCCATCAGTGGCAAATAGGTAACGTCCTCTGCATCATCCCGACGCCCATCGATACGTGAGAATGGTTCCATGGGCACCAGAGCACTAAAGTGGCCCCGAGTGTAGCCTAGCGCAATGGGTGATTTGGTACAAAAGTTTTGTTCCCAGAATAAAGGTAGATAGACGCCTAGGAAATAATTCAAATGATATTTATTAAAAAGCTTTTATGCTGGAATATATTGTTGTATTCCTTACCTTCAAATCGGGCATAGCCAATATCCTCGCCTCGAAAACTCTTTACGTACTTGACGCCATACACTATGATCGGACGTCGCAGGATGTGGGCTAGAGCAAAAATGTGCAGTTGCTCCAAAGAGGATCCTGGCTGGCTGGCTAGTGAAAGCAATGTGCTCCAGTCCTCCTCCCACTGTGAATCTTCCAGAGTGAAGTGCAACATGGATGCCTGCAGCATTTCGTATTCCTTCCAGCGCGTAAAGAAACTAAATGCAGAAATGATGATTAGAACGTTAGAAAGTTTGCATGTTCTTTTCCACTTACACATGTCCACACTGATGCAAAGTGTCGGCCAGAGCCCTTCTTAGGATGTTGTCGCGATCAAAAACTCCCCAGGTGGCCTGCATTGCCGAGTCCAATAGGCAATCGCCAGCACTGCGATTCCACAGCACCAGCAGACGAGAGCTGAGACGTGCCGTTATTTCCAGCGACCAGTTGAGTGCTGGCGGCGGCATTTCCAGCTGCTTCTGTGCATCACGATCCAAGAGCTCATCGTACAACTGCTCCTGTATGGGTATAGGCAACTCCTCTATCTCCGAGGGCAGCGCAAACGTGGCATGTTTCTGCACATAGTGACACGGCAGGCCGGATTTGCGTATGCGCAGTGTATTGGAAAAATGACGTCGGATATCCGCAGCCAGGTCGGGAGCTACATACGATGGCACGCGCTTTATGCCCGGCCCGGAGCCAGAGATCTGTGCCAGCAGCATGGGTAGCATCTCTTCGCGATGAAAGCGGATTGCCAAATGGATGAGAGTGTGGCCCACGTCAAAGGCCGAGTTGCGATTCAATGCGGCAATTTCGTTGCTGGTCAACGAGCGAGCTGGATTGCCACCACACGACAGATATGCCTCGACGGCACTGTAGTTATTTTCGACAACGCCCAGGCAGGCGTTCAACCATTGCCAGTCGACTTGCCGCCTGATCTGACGCTGACGACGCTCCTGGCGCTCCTGCAGCGTATCACAGTTGTTAATGGTTTCCGAAGAACCTGTCGCAATAAAAAGAACAAGACAATTGTAGAGCTGTGCTGTGCTATGTTGAACTTGGCCTAACTTTGCCTACCTAGTTGGTAAATATGCTTTTTATTGAAGGAGTTGTTGACACTAACGGTGTCTGTGTTCTGTTGTTGCTGTTGCTGCTCATCCTGTAGATTCAGCTGCTTGTTGCTGCCCGACATGCTGGCACAGGCATGCAGATCTCCCTGTGATCCCGAGCCGCAAATCTCTCGCGTCTTGCCGCACATGGAGCATTTCAAGCTCTTCGGCCAGTTCTCATACGTACATGACTGTCAATACACAACAATGTTCATCAGTTAAGGTAATGCCAATAAAAAAGTCAGACTTACGTTGCAGGCCCATTTGGCTACAAAACAATGCTTCTGCAGTGCGACGGACGATGACGAGTTCTGCTGCAATTGATGCTGTTGCTGCTGCTGCTGTTGATGCTGCTGATTAGTCAACTGCTGCTGCTGCGGCTGGCTTTGAGATGTGTTTGCTATATTATTGAGATGCGTCGAATTGCTGCAGATCTGTTGATCAATGCTCGGGCTGAGGTTGCGACGATTCGAGTTGGATGCCGTGGCGCCAATTAGCTGCCTGCCACTGCTCTCTGTGGCATCCATGCCACCGCGTGCATTCAGCTCTGTGTCGGAGCCACTGATTCGCAATGCCTTCAGCGCTTCGCCAGCCCGATCCACACAATCAATGGCATCCTTATCGCCTATGGTTGCTGCCAGCCCTGGGCCAGCATATGTGTCCGTAGCTGCGCCGCCTCGCTTGGTGCAACACTGCACGCAACGCAGGCTGCGTGGCCAATTCAAATAGGTGCAGACCTTACAGGCCCATTTCTCACTGTCAGCTACATTGCTCTGACGCGACTGTGACTGTGGTTGCTGCTGACGGGCAAAGCATGTGGATGTTGGCTCGACAGGCAGACCGGCTGCCGCCTCCTCCGGACTGCAGCTGCTGTCTGCGTGTATTGTGGGTGGTGGTGTGGTCTGCGCTGGACTGAGACTGCAAGCGGGGGCAAAGTGAGTTGACGACAGTGATAATGCGAGTTGGTGATGCAAGCACTTACCGAAAGATATCCTCGTTCAGCAGCGGCTTGGACGCCTGGCACATTGTGCATTTCAGTGAGGATGGATAGTTCTCATAGGTGCAAGTTTCACATTTCCATTTCTGCGCCTTGTCGCTTGTATCGCACATCTTTTGCGCGACAACAAAGTAGATGCAGCTCTCAACGGACTTATTTCTCACTGGCTCTGAATTCGCTCTTCACAACTTCTTTGCTTCCTGCTGCTCTCCACACAAATTTCTTGCGACTTCGACTTGGACGGCCAACTACGGATACAGATACAATTGTATTGAAGAAAACATATTTAGATACCCATATTGTATTGTGTTGTTACGATATTTGTTTTGTTTTTGTATTATATATACGAAAGGCTTTTAATTGTGCAGAAGCATGGCCTTGACCCCCAACGACAACATTCTGCAGATACCCGACCGAGAGAGAGTGCATTAACAATTCGTTCGATGGCTTGATTCTCTTCCTCCATCCATCCGCACTGTCGTCACAGGCAGCCTTCAGCTTGAAGCAGGGGATGTGAGTGGGAGTGAGGGGGACAGAGGACTGTGCACGGGATTCGATGTAAATAGTTTCGCGCTACTTTTTCTACTCTTTCTTCTTGTTGCTGCTGGTACCTGGCGCAAATAACACAAGGCCAATTCACGGGGACGCGACTCGTTTCTATGTATGCACATACATGCATATGTACATATATATCTAATAACATACACAATAAGTGAGCGAAAATTTAATGTCACTCCGTGCAAATAATATTGCTGGGCTCAAAATGACAGCGAGAGGAGCCAACAACAACAGCAAATCTTGTTGCAGTGCAGAAACACAAAGTGCAAAAAAGAAACAATTACAGTTACAAAACAAAGGCGAGAAAACTTTCACTCGTTGTTGGTGCTTTTTTTTGTTAAGTGTTTAGGTGTGTGTGCAGTAGGGGCAACAAAAACAATAAATTTTGATGCACTTGCCCGTGCTGAAGACTGTGGCTCAGCACAGTCTATATGTAATTTGCAAGCACTCGCACTGCACAATTTGGAAATTTGGAATTTTTGTTTAAATGTCGTAGCGTAGCTGTTATGTTACATATTAATTAAACGTCGAATTTTTCTTTATTTATCGTCACATCACCTATCAGCTGCTGCTGCTGGCAAGACGTGCCAAAACTTATCGATTACCGAATCTCGATAACTCGCACGGTTGCACCACTGCGCACTGCGTCTGGCCATGTAAATAAAAATGGCGGGAATATGCTAGTTTTGCTGGTCGCGAGTGTGTGTTATTGTTTATTTCGACGAAAATCAAAATAATAATAATGTAGAATGCTGTAAAATGGTTAAGAAAACTGAAGCAACTTTGGGCAATATGCCAGCCACAAGTCAACTTCGTCCCAATTTAAAAAAATGCGTTGTGGGCATCGTAAATACAACAATGCCAAGAAAATCGAATTTTAGTCGCATACGCAAGTGTGTTGTTAAAATTAAACGAATTGCGCATAATGTGAATAACAATGCGATTCAAAATGTGGAAACAACAGAACCAGATAATGTAAAGGAATTTAACACGCAGAACGCAAATGACGCAGCTACGTTTCAAACTCGAAAATGCCGTGTTCGCATTAAACGCGTCACCCTTAAATCGCTTCTAGCAGAAGCTAATTGCAGCACAAACAACAGTCCATTCGAACCCATTCGCAATTCTACAATGTACCTGTCCAACCCCCTTAGAGGTAAAGTATTCGATAAATAAATAATCTTACATCATTTTAAACTTCTGAATTACACAACAGTTGCTGCCAGACGTGTCCAGACTGTGCAGTCAACTGAAGAGAAGCCGATACAAGAAAAGCCGAGGGCGGCTCATCGTTTTTTCCATAGGGATCAGCCGCCCACAAGAACGCGATCATCGGTGACGCGCAATGTTTACGATTTTCTGTCCGAATCGCAGATCGACGACACAGCCTCGAATCAGCGCAAGGATGCAGCAGCCGATATCATCAAGAAGATGGTCGCGGAGGGAAGGGTTTGTGCTATTATGCGCTCCAAAACGGGCAAGACGCGTGCCCGTTACGTCAGGAAGAAAGTACGTCCTATGGGCAAGAGAAAACAATGTTCGTTAAAGAGTACAACCGTAAAGGATAAAGTTGAGCTGCCACCATTTCACATGGATGTGCGGCCATTGTCGCCCATCTACGAACCCGAACAAGATGAGGAGGACAATCACAGCGATGCTGCGCCTGTTATCATTGAGGCTGCTGCTCAGGTTCACATAACACAACAACAACAGGAGCCTCAAAATCGGATATCAACAAACAAAAGTAAGAGCGCTATGGAGGGTGCTTACAGTCCTTTGGCACGCTCGTTGCTGTTAAATCAAACCAACAATCAGAATGCGCAGAAGTCTTTGGAGAGACGGCGACAGCTGCTGCAAGTTGCTAGAAAATACTATAGCACGCCGATGAATCGTAAAAATGTTACGGCACAAAATGATCAAACATTTTCGCCAATTCCGCATCAATCGGAGAACCAGCCAAAACCACAGATAACTGAGGTCTGCAGTCCCAGTGGTGGATCTTCGCCCTGGCGGGTGCCGGACGAGGTGCCCTTGCCGAATACCTTCATGTTCGGCTTTAACACATCACAGTTGCCCTCATATTCCAGTGATTATATTAGGCGAAAGCATGTCTACGTTCCCGATGATCCCAAGGAGCGTATTGAAGACAACAATGACACTAATTATCGAGTCATGAATGAACGTAGCATTGACTCGGCTACTAATGATTCAAATGGCGAAAATGTTCCACCAGTTATACAATCTGTTAATCATGCAGATAATAACTTCTTTGAGAAGTCAGCGCCGTCAATGGAATTAAGCGGGCAGGAGAATGAGAATGATGAAAATTTTGTGCAATTACCTAATCCAAGACGAACGCTTCAACAGCGCACTCCTTTGAAAGATATTAATATATTGGACGTTGTCGTGCTGCCGTCGTGGAAGAACAAAATGCAACTGCCAAAGACGCCCAATAGAGAGAATGCGGTCAGAAATCAAGTCCACTTCGAGGATTCCATTAGAAAGACAGTTGGTAAAAGTCCACGACAGCAATTAGGTGTCCAGGCTGAGAGGAAATCGCAATCAGCTCGCAGTCTCTTCGGGTTCGAAGAGTTCCTGAACGAGGATGAGCAGCGGGAAAATAGTGTACAGCCCGTAAACACAAACATTACTCTAATCGACAAAATGCAGCGGCTGAAAGGCTTTCGCCCAACAGACAGGGAGCTGCCTCAATTATCAAAGGCGCCACTGCGGTATGACTACGATGATTTAACAGCTCAAACACCCAAGCAGCGCAACATTAAAGAGATGCTATGTTCCACTATGATTGCCACACCGCCTCCTGCTCTGGCAGCTGATGAATCAAGAGAGTTGTTCAAGGACGTGGACCCAGAAGTAACATTTGATGAAAATGTAAGTCTACATTGAACATTCCATTCATATTTTGCTCTCGAGATGCGGTTACATTTATCAGTCTTAAACGTTATCGTTTCTCATGGAGCTAAAGTAAACCAAATTGAAAAGTTAGTTTTTTCAATTGAGCCAACAGGGCCGTGAAGATTCAAGCTCATCTTCAATCGGTAGTAAACAGCTCGCACAGTTAACAAAATCCTTTATTTTGTAATGTCAGTTAATTAATTTATATATTTTCACCTCTTCAGAAACCACGGCGAACCTATGTTCGTGAGCGGCCTAAGCGAAAACGGAAGCAACGTGTGCACGTGTTATTCATCGAAACTGATTCATCAGACAGCGAAGACAACGAGCAGGACTCAAATGAAAAGAGCGCCGATTCCCCCAGGAAAGCGGCGCCACAAAAGAAGCGTGTGCGAAGAGATGTGGAACATGATGCCAAGCTGCGGCAATTCGTCAGTAGTTTCAACCAGGAGTGCGAAGAAGTGGAAAAGTTTCCACTGATAATCGAATAAAAGCTACGCTCTAATGAAGCGGGACTTTCTTTTTTTTTTTAAGCATTTAACTTTAACAAAGCATCAACATTAACTTGAAGTTATATATCGTTAGATGATAATTATGAATTCCTTAATTTGTCTAGATAAGTATTTGGTATCCTGAAACATATTAGTGTATCTAGTATTTCTCTTATTCTTTTATCGTAAGGCCAATTGTGGTGGAATTTACATTATGTTCAAATAAAAATTAACATATTTTAAGGATTGAGGAAATTTTTCAAATTGAAATATCAGCTTTGCTTTCATTTGCTCACATAATAAGAAAATAGCTCTTTGAAAATACACAAATAATATACCAATTGGAAGAGATAACTAAAATGTAAAAATAACTGTGAATGACCCAAATAGAAAAATGGAGCCCTCGATTAGAAGCTTATTTTAAAAAATTGTGAATTGTGTTTGTATATGTAAATAAAATTATGATGAAAAAACGATTAACTTCATAAGAAAAATGGTTAAATCTAAGTCTTTTCTTATGAACTTTTTTACAATAAATGAAGAATCCGAGCTAGTAATTAACTTAAATAGTTTGTTGTTATAACTTTATAAAGTATTAAAACTAATTTTATATCAGCAGTAAATAGGGTATATATTAGTCGAGAGACTGCAGTTATTGCAGTCCTGTTTTATTTGTTGAAGTGGCATCACTGGCAAAACAGCTGGTAAAACTGCAAAATATTGGCAGCGCTGTTTCAAAGGCAAACAATCTTTAAATAATTATCTTTCGCTTAAAACATATTAAGAAATGGAGCCGCCCTATGCGCCTTTAAGTGAGTCCTGTGCTAAGGCGCTGGGTGACAAAGTCTACGAGAAACGGAAGGTGGCCTCCCAGGAAATTGAGAAGTACTTTAAAAACAAAACGACGCCCACCTGCGGCTTCCCCAATGATGACTAAATTGTTTAATCCTTCTATTTGCACAGAATGGTCATCGAGTTCAACAATAAGAACAATGCTGGCCAAATCAGAAAGCTTATCGAGGTGCTCTCCAACGACTATGCCACATCACGCGATGCAAATCGAAGAAAGGGCGCTCTCATCGGCCTGGCTGCGACGGGCTTAGGGCTGGGCAAGGTATGATAATATTAGTCATGGTTTTATGTACAGTGGATCACAGCTTATTTCAGTCAGTCCTTATTTTAAAACAGTGTGCTAGTAAAACAAAGAGATTTACGAAAATAATTTAATTTAAATTTTTACACATATTTTATTGTATTTAAATGCAGTTAGAAACAAAGAAGCAATCAAAAATACTGAATACAGCAATACTTACACATACTTCAAAGTTTTAATACTTAATCTCTTTTATACCCGGTATATAAAGGGTAGAAGTACATTAGAGATAAGTGGCGACAGGAAACGTAACTATAAAGCAGGAGTTATTTTCGACACTATTAAGTATACATATTTTTCCATCCGGGTTTTTGTCTGCACGTTTGTATCTCAAATATTATTAAAGCTTGAATGAAGACATAATTTAGATTAAGAAGATCCTAATTCTTAATCTAAATTTGTCTTAGATTTGGTATACACTTTATTAAGGTATCAAACATTTATTTATTTTAAAAATACTAATGCTATATAAGGCTAAGACCATTTTTGCATTCGCATTCTCTACAAATGCGTAGCGGGTATCTCACAGTCAAGCAGTCTCGACTGTAGCTTTCTAACTTGTTAACGTATGCGTGTATTTTTCGTTTTTATCGCTCGCTTAGGATTCAGATAAATATGTCAATGAGCTGGTGACGCCCATTATGAACTGCCTCTCCGATCCAGACTTACGAGTGCGCTACTTTGCCTGCGAATCTTTGTACAATGTTGTCAAGGTGGCACGATCGGCCATCATACCATTCTTTCCCGAGATGTTCGCTGCACTCTCTAGACTGGTCACCGACTCCGATCAGATGGTCAAAGACGGCAGCGAGCTATTGGATCGTTTACTAAAGGTTTGAGAGCAACAACGATTAAATGAAATCAATCGTTGACAACAAATCGCTTTATTTTCACAGGACATTGTCACGGAATCGTATGAGACCTTCAATTTGGAGGCATTTATACCGCTGCTCAGGGAGCGTATGTACGTAAAGAATGCGTTTACGCGTCAATATGTCATCTCATGGATATCCATTTTGAATGCCGTGCCGGACATCAACATGGTCAACTATCTGACCGAAATCCTCGATGGTCTCTTTGTGATGCTCGAGGATAATACGCCCGAGATACAGCGCATGTGTGAGAATACAATCAGTCAGTTTCTTAAATCCATACGCAACGATTCCTCTTCGGTGCGAATGGAGGACACCATCAATACGCTTATCACACACGCACAATCGCTCAACGAGCTTATCAAATCGATTGCCATTTCGTGGATACGCGAATTTGTGCAGATATTTGGTCCAAATGTGCTGCCTTATGCCAGCGGCATCTTCACAGCTATTTTGCCCTGCCTGGAGTACAACGTGGAGTCTAAGCGCAGTAAGTAGAATCTATCAGTATTTTTCTATAGTTGATGCTTTATGTGCTCTGAATAGGCATTAAGGAATGCGCCGTTTCGGTGAACAACTCAATGATGCAGTTGGTTTCATCGAAGGAACTGAAATCGCAAAATGTGGCCAAGATTGATTTGCGTTCCATTATGGAGGTGCTGTCGCAGTATCTTACACATAACTCCATGCACACTAAGATTGCTGTGCTCAAGTGGATACATCATCTCTTCACCAATTTCCCCAATGAAATGTCTGCGCATGCTAGCAATTTGAATAATAATCTGCTGTTGACACTCGCCGACAACTCGGACGAGGTTGTGTTGCAAAGTCTTTGCGTGCTTGCTGAAATCATCAACTCGCAGGATACAAAGGGTAAGCACATAGTACAAAATATATATATTTACCACTTGCAATCTAAATTTATTGCAGATCTCGATGATTTCAACAAGACGCATTATCGCAAGTTTTTGCTGAGCCTGTTAAATCTGTTCAGCGAGGAGAAACTGATATTAGAAAATCGAGCTAGCCTCATTATAAGGTACAAAAGATATACATTATGCGTACAGTTTTTATATTCTTTTTAATTACCCAGACAACTTTGCGTGCTGCTTAATGCCGAGTACATTTATCGCACATTCGCTGAGATCATCGCCGAGGAAATATTAAATCTGAAATTCGCTTCGACTGTCGTGCGTTTGCTGAACATTATTCTGCTGACCTCAACGGAACTGTTTGAATTGCGCACCAGCTTGCGGGATATATCCAATGAAAAGTCGGCCGATTTATTTCAGTGCCTTTACAAGAGTTGGGTGCACTGTCCAGTCTCCACGCTGTCGCTATGTTTGCTCGCCCAGTGCTATCAGCATGTCTCCGAGTTGGTCATTCTATTGTAGGTAGTTGCTTAACTTCTCTAAACCAAAGTTAATGGATATTCTTGCAGTGCGGATGTTGAAATCACCTTGGAGCTGCTCGGCGAATTGGATAAGCTGGTGCAGCTCATAGAATCACCCATTTTTGCTGCACTTCGTCTAACCTTGGTGTCAAAATCGAATAATTGCGCCGATGCCCAGTATTTAGCACACGCACTCTTTGGTATTCTCATGCTGCTGCCACAAACAACTGCCTTCGATACGCTGCGAAATCGTCTGCAATGCGTGCCCAACTATTGGGGTCAGCAGTCTCTGTAAGTGCATTTTCAATCTAATTAAACAAAATATATTTTAATAACATATTTGCCAGGGATGAACGCAATTCGCTGGAGTACAAGAGTGGCATTGATTTCGCAGCGCTTCGAGCGCATTTCATCAAGCGACAAAAGGCGCATCGGGATCAAAGAATAATTCTGCGCAAACGCAGCGTAATTGTGCCGGAAAGTAATTAACAATATTTAAATGTATTTAAGCACATATGTTATATCTGTGATTAAGCTGCTTACTAGGCTTAAATTGTAATTATTAATTCAAATAGAATTGTGTATGTGTCTCCCTTAATTAATTTAATACCGATTTGTCTAGGTTTGGTTTTTATTACGGACCTTCTTGTCTTGCGCATATACAAAAATAAACAAAATTCCGCTTGTCGATGTAGCAAATATTATTTCTTGAGAGCGCCCATGCGACTGGCATCCTGGCTAGGATACGGCATTTGCCCGGGCGGCGGTGGAATGGAATCGAGATTCACCCCCGAGCCACTTGAGCCCGATGCTGCCGCGGCACTGCTCGTGCTGGCCACGCCGAGACCACTGTAGGGTGCCGCATATGTGGGCTGAGCGTACATCTGGTAGGCAGAGGCAGGCACCAGATTGGAGGGCAGCTGGTGCAGCTTCATGCCCGCTGGCATCACATTGATTTGCTCCTGACGCAGATTGAAGTAATCGTTGGGCTTGGCACTCGGCGGCGGAATGCCCGCAACATCGAAACGTCGATCCGTTTTGGCTGCTGTGCCCTGCTTGGCCTGCGAATGCGCCCACTTGATGCTTACCTTGCGACCGTGGATCACCAGCTTGTTGAAGGTGCGCTCGGCCGCCAACTCCGCTGCACTGCGTTTCGTGTACTGCACAAAGGAGCATTGCTGGCGCGGCACCAGCGCAATGGAGCGTATCTCTCCAAACTGATAGAACTGATCCCGGATTTCGGGTTCGGTGATCTCTTCGGGCAGATTGCCCACATATAGTGTGGTTATATTGCGATCCTCGGGCGGCTCCAGTGTGGGCAGCGAGGCAGCGCGTTTCATGATCTTCTCGGCCACCGGATCATTACGGCCATAATAGCGGTCCTTGATGTTCTGCTCGCACAGCGGATCGTCCGGCTCGTTGGGCTTGTCGTGGCGATAGGGACACTCCTCGCCACGCTTGCACTCGCCCTTCACCCAGAACGAACAGATGTGCGGCCTGTTTCGCTTGTAATACGGCGCAGTTCGCGCCAATTTCGACAGCATCTCGTTGGCGGCCAGGGAGCGACCCACAGCGCCGGCCGCCTCAGTTCCATCGCCATCCTGCAACTGTGCATCGATGTTTTGGATGTAGTACTCCTTGTTGACATCGCTTTGTGGCATGTTGTCGGCCACCTTCAAGGCGGCATCGCGCACTTGAATCGGCAAACCGAACTCCAGATCCAGCAGGCACGTTTGGCACACGTTCTTGAGCCGAGCGCAAGTCTGGCAGACTTCAGTCTTTTTAAAACGCATCCGGGCGCCGGGACACCATCGAAATATGGTGAAGGGCCTCGTGCAGATTTTGCATTCCTTGCCAAAGCGCTCTTTTATCATGCGCACGTAGGGATTGTCGCCCAGGCAGGTCTGGCAGAGTATGGGGAATTCGGCATCCTCCCAGTTCTGCCGATTATACGTGTTTGTCGTCTTTGACATAGACATGGCGGCGTCGAGGAATTATTAAACTGTGCAGTATTTATTCTTTTCACAGTCGTAAACGAAAATTTAGCAGTTTGTGAATCAGTGTGACTGCAGGCACGTATGTTAAAATATCCACAATAATCGACAGCTTTGTTTCGATAACTTTTTCGATACCGCGTAATCGATATTGTGGCAGTGTGGCAACGCTTAGTCCGCGAAAACGTTTGGTTGACCAGCAAGTGTTTGTTTATTGTTTGTTTATGCTATTAAATTGAGTTAAATGGCCACAGCTACTAAACGCTACAGGCGCGCTTCCAAATCCTCTGAAGACGACGAGCAGGACGACAACTATGTGCCCTACGTGCCCGTCAAGGAGCGCAAGAAACAACACATGGTCAAACTCGGACGTATCGTTCAGCTGGCCACAGAAACAACACAACCAAAGTCGTCGAGTGAGAATGAGAACGACGACGACACACAAGGCGCACAGGATGCTGAGACCTGGGGACGGAAATACAACATCAGTTTGCTCGATCAACACACCGAGTTGAAAAAAATTGCCGAAGCGAAAAAGCTGAGCGCCGTCGAAAAACAGCTGCGTGAGGAGGAGAAAATCATGGAGAGCATCGCACAACAAAAGGCACTGATGGGTGTCGCTGAGTTAGCCAAGGGCATACAGTACGAGGATCCCATCAAGACGTCGTGGCGACCGCCCCGTTACATCGAAGCCATGCCTGAGGAGGAACGCCAAGCGATACGCAAACAGTTGAGAATTCTGGTGGAGGGCGAGAATCCAAGTCCGCCTATCTGCAGTTTCCGCGAGATGAAGTTTCACAAGGGCATACTCAATGGCCTGGCTGACAAGGGCATCAAGAAGCCAACGCCCATACAAATCCAAGGGCTGCCCACAGTGCTAGCTGGCCGAGATCTCATCGGGATTGCCTTCACGGGCTCCGGCAAGACGTTGGTCTTTGTGCTGCCCATTGTGATGTTCGCACTGGAGCAGGAGTACAAGCTGCCCTTTGAGCGCAACGAGGGACCTTATGGCTTAATTATCTGCCCGTCCCGTGAACTGGCCAAGCAGACGCACGAGATCATCCAGCATTACAGCAAGCATCTGCAGCAGTGCGGCATGCCCGAGATACGCTCCTGCCTGGCCATGGGCGGGTTGCCGGTAAGCGAGGCGCTTGATGTGATCTCACGTGGCGTGCACATTGTGGTGGCGACACCGGGACGCCTGATGGATATGCTGGACAAGAAGATATTGACGCTGGACATGTGCCGATATCTGTGCATGGACGAGGCGGATCGCATGATTGACATGGGCTTCGAGGAGGATGTGCGCACCATATTCTCCTTCTTCAAGGGCCAGCGTCAGACGCTGCTCTTCTCGGCCACGATGCCCAAAAAGATTCAGAACTTTGCGCGCTCGGCGCTCGTCAAGCCGGTGACCATCAATGTGGGACGTGCGGGCGCCGCTTCGATGAACGTCACACAGCAGGTGGAGTATGTAAAGCAGGAGGCCAAGGTGGTGTATCTGCTGGACTGTCTGCAGAAGACGGCGCCGCCTGTGCTGATATTCGCCGAGAAGAAACAGGACGTGGACTGCATACACGAGTATCTGCTGTTGAAGGGCGTGGAGGCGGTGGCGATTCACGGCGGCAAGGATCAGGAGGAGCGTTCGCGAGCCGTAGACGCCTATCGCATTGGCAAGAAGGATGTGCTCGTTGCCACAGACGTGGCGTCGAAGGGTCTCGACTTCCCCAACGTGCAGCATGTCATCAACTACGACATGCCGGACGACATTGAGAACTATGTGCATCGCATTGGTCGTACGGGTCGCTCGAACACCAAGGGATTGGCCACCACACTGATTAACAAAATCACTGAGCAGTCGGTGCTGCTCGATCTGAAGCATTTGCTGCTCGAGGCCAAGCAGGAGGTGCCCGACTTTCTGGACGAATTGGCGCCCGAGGCGGAGCATCAACACTTGGATCTGGGCGATTCGCATGGCTGCAGCTACTGTGGTGGCTTGGGTCATCGCATCACAGAGTGTCCCAAGCTGGAGGCGGTGCAGAGCAAGCAGGCATCGAATATTGGACGACGGGACTATCTTTCAAACACGGCTGCCGATTACTAGAAAGCTCTCCTGTTAATCATTTGACGATTTCGCGTGAAATAAAGAATGGGAAATGGGATGCATAGCTTTTAACCTCGATTTCTAAGAATGCTCCAAAAAATTGTTTTCATTTTGTTTACAGCTTTTGCCGAGCTAACCTGGGGAATCTACTTTTTTCGCTCTCCTCTTATCACTTGAGCTGCGGTCTTATCAATCATCTGTGTTTGCGTCGCAAATCGATCTGAGAGCGTCTGAGCCATAAACAGAGAGCTCGACTTCGACTCTGAGCGCCCGTTTATAAAGACGACGGCGATCGACGAGTTTCGTTCAGTGTCACAAGCTGTGTTGTCTCGATCATACCTCAGTCACTCTTTCAACCTGGAAGCGAACAGTTCAGATTGATCCAAAACCGAAACCGTAAGTCGTGAATGATTTGCATAGTGTGTTAGTTGCTTGTGTATTTGATGTTTTATTGCTGTTTTTCTTGAGCGTCACTGTGTTTACAATTGAATCATTTCTTGTTGAGGGCAATTAAGTGCGATATCATTATAGAGTCAAAAGCCAACTGATAAGTTATGCAAGCCTTTTTTAAAATGGGTTAGACTAGACAATATTGGTTTGTATATACTTATGTTTATATATGGTGGGTATATAAATCTATTGATCGGTAATGTGTGAGTCCATTTAATTGAATTAGGTGCTGAGCTTATCAAACGTTTAGAGTCAACCTTATCTCGGGTGACAACCTTCAGGATTAAATTTGTATAGTTGTTGTTGGTTGGTGAATGTGTAGAAGCTAATTCAGTCTATATGCTTACAATCTTCATAAACACAGTTTTTGTTTTTCAAGACTACGAAAAGTATTGATTTTGCAATTCAAATCAAATCAAATTAGAATTTTAATACCAATTAGCTAAAAATAATAAACATAAATATGTATAAAAAGAAAACGATAAAAACAATATAATGAAATCAAATTGGATTATTGAGGAACTGAAAGTTAGTGTTGACAAATTTAATTTAAAGAAAATTACAAAATCTGTACACCAGGAAAATAAATTGATTTGTTAGTAACTAAAACATAAATCTAAAAGATTAGGAAGATATTCAAAAAAAGAAAACGAAAAAAAGAATATAGTGATTCAAACTGGATTATTGAATAACTAAAAGTTGGTGCTTCACATTTTAACTTAAGGAAACGTACACAATTTGCACATTAGAAAAGTAAATAATGAAATAACGAAAAGATAAATGTGTTTCTAACTTCACAGACCACAAACCTTAGAATATAAAAACAATATTGCTATTCAGTTAATGCTGGCATTCGAATACTTAGCGTTTCACTAGATTCTATAGTACGTTTTTTATGACATATTCAAACAGAGTAATTTTCACGGGTATTTATTTCGAAGTTAGCAAGTTTAAAGTAAACTCATCAATAACTCGTTATGTTTGAGGAAATTTGAGGAACCTTTTGTTTGTTCTGTTCTCGAAGTCGGTTATAATTGTGATGGATGATCTAGCTGACGCATTGTCAGGCTGACTCTGAGACTGAGGCCCAGGCCCGTGCGTAGCCTACAATATTTAGTAGTCGATGAACATTAAAATTCAAAAGGCATCGCCGTGTCGGCTTCACGCGAAATAACAAGTCGAACTTGAAAATGGCACAGAAAGTGAACGAAAATCGCCATTAACGATGTGTAGTAGATGACTGTTGTTTGTTGTTGTGCTGCGTGATCATAAATATAGTTTTTATTGTAATGCTTATGACCTACATACTGAGCAAAATTATATAGAAAGAAAAGGGCTTGCCGAATATGGGTATCCATATCTGCGCTTGCTATCTCTTTAATTGTGATATCATACAAGACGGAGCCAACCATCATCATGTCGTCATGCCACAAAAACTAATTACTTTCAAAAATAATTTGCACAAAATGTGCGTGACACTTTATGATTTACAACAGCATAAAACTGATGTAGCGAATAAAAACAAATACTACATGGTGTTAGCATCTGATAACTATTTGCCAGCACTGTTTGTCGACTCGTATCAATTCTCTAATAACTTGTTGATTCTCTTTTGCAGCTGTCATATGCTCTCAGCGAACAGTCGTCAGAGTCTGTGTGCGGAGACGATAAAAACAAAAATACTAAAAAACGAGAAGAGGCAAACACTATATAATAGCAACAATTAACAACGGCTATATAGTATTTCTCTATATACTCCACATCACAACAATAAACAAAAGCGCCGCTGTGCGTTCACATCCAGCCGCTCACCGCCGCCCCACCACCGCACCCAACACCGCACCACATCCGAGACGCTAGCGGCGCCGACAACGACGCGAAATGGCAACGCGAGGCGACGCCAGTCATCTGGCAGTCATCTGCAGGTAATGCAAGCGAACAGTTCACTGGCTAATAGCCGCTCTAGTGTAAACAAGTAAACAAGATCAAATCCAAATCCACGAATATTAGTTCGAGTGAAAAAAACTATTCCCACCAAGTTACTCATACGACGCGTGCTCATCAAACAAACCCATTAATCATCGTATTATAATTGTAAGTTCTCAAGCAAATTATCTCATACTCTCCTTTGGGACAGTAATAATTTCTATGTATCGCGCATTCTGCTTTGCTGTGGAATAGTTTTAGTTTCCTAAATTCTACGCACATTATTTGCGCTCTGTATTCGGCTGTCTATTTTAATAACCTTTTATGGCTCATGACTCATGACACGAAGGTTGAAATTGAGTTCAGCTGTTGCCTGTACAAGGCGTCGTTTTGCAGTTTCAACTTGACAATTCGCTGTGCTGGCTTTAATATCAATTTGTACGCTGCGCCGTTAAGCAAACACTACAAGAAGTACAAGAAATAATATTACGTTTTGTTTACTTTACAGACTGCTGGTGTTTATCTCCATCTCGGCAACTCTTTGCTCGGCCGGCACTTTTAACACGCGTCCCGCATTCCCTGTGCAAACTGGTCAGATTCAGCCCTCCAGTGGTAGCAACAGCAAGCAGCCCGGTCGCCGCATTATGCATCCCGCTTTTGCCAATGCTGGCCGCACTCCCGGCCTAGAGATCTGGCGCATTGAGGTAAGCAATTGTGAATCTAAATTTCACTTTTAATATGCACCCCATTTTCCCGAAAATCAAACAAGAAATATGGTGTATAAAAATAGTTGTTGCTGCTGCTGCTGCTGCTGCTGCTGCATGTTTACATCTCTTTGGGGGAAAGTTCGTCGCCCACGCACGAATGCGTTGCTCATCCAGCGGTGCCCAATGTGGCAGCAGCCACAGCAGCAGCAGGTGCCACATTTGGCATGCAAAACCCAGCGCCATCAGCGAGTACTCACATGCATACGTGAATACACCCATATACCCATACTGTATGTACTCGGAGTGAAGGAGCTTGTCGGTATTTATTTCGACACGCTGAATTCACGCAGATGTTTGTTTTGCGAGTCCCCACTGTAAACAGTGCCACATGCCGTTTCGACGCTCGTGTTAATTAACTCGGAAACATTAGCGAAATTTATTAGCTCCTTGGTGGCACCAACAAAGCTTTGTGTTTATACAAAATTGCTTTCGATTTCGCCAGCAAAGAAAAAAATGTTTTGACAGGGCGCCGATACCAAAATAGAATACTTATTGAAAAATGCCTATAGTACAACACAGACAATATACATATGATTTCTATCATGTTTCCTTTCCTAGAACTTTGAACCTGTGCCATATCCCAAGAACCAGTATGGCAAATTCTTCACTGGCGACTCTTTCATTATTCTGAATGTAAGTATTATTTTTACTGCGGTTAAAGTATTTAATTGCTAATTATTTGCAACAAATTGATGCGGTTTGTTACACTATATTTAATTGGTGACTGTTGCTGATATAATAAACAAAACAAATCATTAAGAATATACTATAATATTAATCATTTGAAAAGTACAAAAATGTATCCGAAAATACTTTTGCTGATTTCAAACAGGTTCTTGGAAAGAATCGAAAAAATTTACTCTAGTATCTGCAGTTCTCTTTAATTATATATACAATATTCATCACTTTTTCAGACCATCGAGAACCAGAAGGACAAGAAGCTCACTTGGGATGTGCACTTCTGGCTCGGTTCGGAGACCTCCACCGATGAGGCTGGCGCAGCTGCCATTCTCACCGTGCAGTTGGATGACTTGCTCAACGGTGGCCCAGTGCAGCATCGCGAGGTGCAGGATCACGAGTCGCAGCTGTTCCTCGGCTACTTCAAGAATGGTAGTTCGAGTTTATAAATATGTAAATTTGTATATTTAAACTAATATTTAAACACTTGTTTAGGCGTTCGTTATGAACAGGGCGGAGTTGGCACTGGCTTCAAGCATGTGGAGACGAACGCCCAGGGCGAGAAACGTCTGTTCCAGGTCAAGGGCAAGCGCAATGTGCGTGTGCGCCAGGTGAACCTGTCCGTCTCCTCGATGAACACCGGCGACTGCTTCATCCTGGATGCTGGCAACGATATCTATGTGTATGTGGGAGCTCAGGCCAAGCGCGTGGAGAAGCTGAAGGCAACCAGCGCAGCTAGCCAGATCAGAGATCAGGATCACAATGGACGCGCTCGTGTCCAGATCGTGGATGACTTCAGCAGCGAATCCGACAAACAGCAGTTCTTCGATGTGCTTGGCTCCGGCTCCCCTGGTCAAGTGCCCGAGGAGTCCACGGCCGATGAGGATGGCGCCTTCGAACGCACCGATGCCGCAGCCGTCACGCTCTACAAGGTGTCCGATGCCAGCGGCAAGCTGCAGGTGGACACCATTGGCCAGAAGCCGCTGAGCCAGTCGATGCTTGACACTCGTGATTGCTTCATTCTGGACACGGGCTCCGGCATCTTCGTCTGGGTGGGACGCGGTGCCACACAGAAGGAGAAGACCGATGCCATGGCCAAGGCACAAGAGTTCTTGCGCACCAAGAAGTACCCGGCGTGGACGCAGATCCATCGCATCGTGGAGGGCGCCGAGTCGGCTCCATTCAAGCAATACTTTGCCACCTGGCGCGATGCTGGCATGCAGCACTCTCGTCTCATCCGCTCCGCTTTGAACATTGGCTCCGACGAGTCGCTGGACGTGGATGAGATCGATGCTGTGGTGCAGAAGCTGAAGAAGAGCGGCGGTCGCGCCATTGGCTTCATGCCCGATCACGGCCAGAACCCCATCTCCGAGATCACCCAGTACGTTCAGCAGGCCAACAGCAACGAGGTCTCCATTCACAGCGTGCCCTTCGAGGAGAACACTCCGCTGCTGGGCTTCGCCTCCTATGTGCTCACCTACAATTACGAGGCCAACAATGGCGACACTGGCTCCATTGTCTATGTCTGGCAGGGCGCCAAGGCTAGCGCTGCAGTCAAGGAGCAGGCTTTTGCAGCTGGCTTGGCGCTGGCCACGGAACGCAATGCGATCCTGGTGCGCACCCAGCAAGGACACGAGCCCCGTCACTTCTACAAGATCTTCAAGGGCAAGCTGGTGGCTTCATACACTGCGCTGCCGATCAGTGCCCAGCTGTTCCGCATCCGCGGCACCGTTGAGAGCGACATTCATGCCAGTGAAGTGCCCGCCGACAGCTCGTCGCTGGCTTCGGGCGACGCCTTCGCTTTGGCCTCCGCCAAGACCCACAAAGTATTCATTTGGAATGGCCTGGGCGCCTCTGCCTTCGAGAAGGACGCGGCCAAGGAGCGCTTCGCACACTACTGGTCCGACTCGGAAGTGGAGGTCATTGAGGAGGGCGCCGAGCCACAAGAGTTCTGGGATGACCTGAACGGCGAGGGACAGTATGATCGCAGTCTGGAGGATCGCTCTGCGCCTTTGCTGGAGCCACGTCTCTTCCACTGCCGTCTGACTCGTGCTGGACGCGCCAAGGTCGAGGAGGTTGCCCAATACCAACAGGAGGATCTTGACACTGACGATGTGATGCTGCTGGATGCTGGCGACGAGATCTACATGTGGGTTGGCTCCGGTGCCAGCGCTGAGGAGAATGCCAAGATCATCGATATGGTCAAGGTGAGACAATATCAACCATTATTATTATTGTTATTGTTATTGTTATTACTTATTCTGTTGCCCCTTATCGTAAACAGCGTTACATCAAGGTGGAGCCCACCGATCGCACCATCGAGACCGTGAGCATTGTGCGCGTCGCCCAGGGCCATGAACCCCGCGTCTTCAAGCGCATGTTCCCCGGCTGGGAGGACGACTACTGGCAGGTTAGTAGATCGACGGCCGTCTGAAGCAAACAATTAACTGCATGCCGACTACATGACTAACATAAATAACAATTTATCATTGAGTTTCATTTGTCGCCTTGATCAAATCAAATCAAATCATTTTGTTGCCTGCTTAATTAATTCACAAAACACTATTAAAACCAGCTGACAGCTGACAAAGCTCTGCGTGAGTATTGAAGCTATGAAACAATCTTTAACACAAATCTCTACATTTAATACACATAACATACATGTTGTTGCATTTTATTTAGACTGCTGATTAACTGATTATTCTCTATTCGCAGAATCTGCCTTCCTATGAGGAACTTAAGCGCCAGATTCTCGATGCCAACAATGAGGTCTAAGCTCCTGCACATAATGCTAGAATACTCAGCAAAATTGACCAAAAATCTATGTTCGTTTTTGCCTTCAGAAAACACACACTTCTAAAACCATATAAATGTAATCTAATTGTATATTAAATGGAAATGTTTTTTATGGAATTTAATAACATGCTTATTTGTTTAAATGCAAGTTGTTTTAAAATTAGAATTTTACGCAATTCGATTTTTCTATTATTTCCAATTCTCAAATTCTAAATGAGCTTCATACAATGTGAAATTCCTATTAAATGTAAAATAAATGTTTACTTATAATTATTTTCAGTAAAAAGTTGAAATTTATATTTTTATTTCTCCAGATTTGATTTGAAATTTGTAAAGTAAATTGAGGAACCTAATGATTTGTAGGGATGTGTACATCAATAATATTCAAAGGCATTTAATTTTAATCTTATTCATTATTTTTATTTACCGCCATAAAAATTTTGATAGAAATATCGATATATCGATACCAAATAATCTTTAACGCGCTCCATCCGATATCAGAATTCGCAAATTACAGGTTGTCACTTCAAAAATGAACCACACTGAGAAAGCGAGTCTTTTAACGGTTGTTTTAGAGAGCTAGAGAGAGAGTGATAATAACCAGACAAACAGTTATGCTAGTAAAAACATAGATAATCGACAGAAGCAGTATTTGCGAATGATGTTTTCTGTCCTTATCACATGAAATTAATCTGATATCGTCAGTCTTAATTTTATGAAGTATAATCTTAAGTTTGTGTTCCAAGTAAAAATGTAAAAACCAATGAATGCTCAGGTGCATACTTGGGATGAGTTAAACATGTTGTGCTGTTCTCATGAAGAAGCGAGTGGATGGCTTTCTCATTGAGATTAATATCTGACCTTGTTCGTATCGCTGCTAACTGATTTTAACCGATAAAAGCAAGGGTATTAAAACCCGTTGACAGTTAATAACCTTTTACTTAAAGACAAATCTTTAATATTCATACAATACTATATAGTATCTTGTATTATCTTATACTGCGTTATTTTGTTAACATTAGGTATCAAACAAAAAATAAATGTTCGGTTAGGAATTAACATATTAATAACATTTGTATGTGTTTACATATTTCTCGCAATTTGCGTTTTCCATTATTTCTAATTCTTAAAAAAACAAGTAAGAAAGGTACCGTCGAGAGTGCTCGACCGTATGATACCCGCAACCCATTTCGAGAGAAAACAAAAAATTTAAATGATATTTGAACAAAAAATATACCAAAAATATACTGAAACTTGTGTTTTGTTTGTATATATTGGAAAATAGCGAGTAAAAATCCACAACACCCCCATGGTCACACTGTCAACTAAGCAAACAAAAAATAATTTAACAAATAACTTTTGTTCTACTTATCCGATTTTTACCAAAATTACAGGGTATACTAAGAGACCATACCAAATAATACAACATTACACAAAGAACGATTTACATAAAAAAAACATGACTTTTTCTAGGTTTATGCGTATTGTGGGCGAAGGGGGCGTGGCATCCAACTTTTGAAATAAACTTGATCTGCGTAGGGAATGCAGGAACCTTTGTGCCTTGACCTTGGTGTCTCTATGTCTTATAGTCTCTGAGATCCAGGTGTTCATACAGACAGACAGACGGACAGACGGACATGGCTATATCGTCTCGGCTGTTGACGCTGATCAAGAATATATATACTTTGTGGGGAGATGCCTCCTTCTGCCTGTTACATACATTTTCTGTAGGCACTGATTTATAAAAATATGTGTATATATGTAATATTACTAGATCTTCTGAATATACAATTTCTCTTAATAAAGTCTTTGATTTGTTGTATAAAATAGCTAACTTACAAAAATATACCAAACAGAAAACTTCAGATAAAGAAAATTTGAGTTTATTTTCCAGAATAATTTGCGACGACAATTAGGTATACAATTGTCGATTGTGTGCACAGAATGTTTTAAAGAATAGTATTCAACTTTAAAAAATTCTTCCAATTGGGTATTTGGATTATGTGTATTTGTAGACATGGCAGGTCATAATGAACATATTAAACAAACGACATTTCGTTTCGAAATGCACTCACAAAAGCAAAATTCGATTCAAAAAAACGAAAAATATATTGAATGCATAACTTAAATATGCAACTTTAATTGGCATATTCAGTTTATTCATTTTATGTTATTTGCACTCGTAAAAATATTTTTTCTAAAATTATTAAATTCGTTAGTGACAAACAATTTTGAATTTTTGGTTTGTTATCTCGGATTTTGTCACCGACAACAACAATTTTGTCGCGTCGGTGAACTTTTAATACTACTTAATTTCAGTTTAAATCGGCATTGCCGACACTTGGAATTAATATGTTTTCAAATTGTCTAAATCCAAAATATTAGGTTTTATTTTATACAAATATAATCCATTAGAATCTTCAGAAATGAATGTAATTTCAAAGAATAGTTTTATATATAGTTTGGTTTTACTAAACGTGGATAAATAAAATGTAATTATTATATTGAAGAATGTACATACTTATAGTATGTAAGCAAACACTACCATAAATAGAATGGCTACAGTCAAATTTTGACGAAGTAAAAATGTAGTAGCTAATCTTTGATTTAGTTTTATAAAAGCGATCACTTAGCAAAGACCGATTTTCGAACAGTAAAAGATGAGTTCTAAAGCATTTAAAATTTATTGTATATTTTGTTTTGTAATTGCAAGTGTTGCTTTTCATTCGTATAATGACAATACGTTGGTGGGAGGAATCAGCACTTTGTCACTAACTTTTACAAAAGACACGTGTATATTTAACTATTGGGGTGGAGCAGGTACCGAAAACATGTTCATTTTTTATGGTTCCGCTTTACTCAACAATTCGAACAACTTTTGTATAACGAAATGGCAACAATTAGAATCAATTGATTCACATCACTTAAGAATACAGTTTTTTAAAGAATGCGTTATTTCACACGTTGAAAAAATCAAATTAGTTAACATGGAAAATCTTTTACAAGACCGCGACCTTCATCCATCAGTCTTCTACAATTTAAAGCATTTGCATTGGCAATTGCCGAACAATTTCCCAACGAGTGAACTATTAAGCAATTATAAACAACTCATAAATTTAACTATAAGTCTCAATTTTGATAAACATGATAAATATATTGAATTAAAATCCATTGAATGTGAGGAACTTAAAGAGCTACACATTCTTATAATAGACCCACCTGGAGATATATCAATTCAATTCAAAAAAACATTTCTAAGTGCTTTGAAAAATCTGGAATCATTTGAGTGTGATGGTGGATTTAATTATGATTCGGTTCAGATTAATATAGACAAGCAAATGTTTCAAGGATTGACAAAATTATCAAAGATTATTTTGACAAACGGAAGGATTCCTCTAAAAGGAGAACATTTTGAAAACTTAACAAATTTGAAATATCTGAATTTACTGAATTCTTTCGATGTGGAACTTGAATGGTTAAGGTAGGTCAGGTTGATCAAGTTCACTTAATTGAATCTAATTAATTTGGAAATATTTAATTATTTCAGTTCAGAAGCCTTACAAAATAACTTGGAGCATTTAGAAGTAACTCTTTCATCGAATTCCACCATAAATGATAGAGTACATCAATATTTGGCCAAATATAAAAAACTTAAAATAATCGAGGTGCCCGAAAAATCTGAATTTGCATTTGATAGCAATAGTTACAAAATATTTGCATTTGTATGTGTTAAAAAAAAGACAATTTGTCAATTTATTTCGGATAAAAATAGAGTTAAGTGCCCCATTGCTTGTCATTGCACTTTTGATCGTCCAGAGATGCACTTTGATATTTCTTGTCAATATTATAATACAATTCGAGAATTACCAATTCCAATTATTGGCAAAACTTCTCTTAAATTGAACAATAACGAACTAACAATATTGCCAAATAACACAGTTTATGGATACTCTGAAGTGCGTGAATTGCATTTGGCTAATAACAAACTTTCAAACTTAACTGTTGATCAATTGCCCATGAATTTGACTTATTTGGATTTACGCAACAATCGATTAGAGAAACTCGATGAACAAGTTTTGGAATTTCTTTGGAATCGATCAAGCAGCTTAAGCATTAAGCTCAAGGGTAATCCATGGATCTGCAAATGTGAAACACAGAATTTAATTCACTTTGCATTAAAATATCCCAAGATTATAGATCGAGATAGTATGAACTGCAGTGATCCAAATCTTGGACAAATTATAAACATCGGATATGATCTCTGTGATCCACCTGTAAATGACATTAAAATAATAATTATCATTGGAGTAAATATTGCAATCATTGCCTTAATACTCGCATTATACTATTACAAACAATTAATTTTGTTGTGGCTATTTGAAAATGGATATTGTCTTCGGTGGATTTCCCGTCCGGAACCTGAAGAAGGCATTATTATGAAAAACGATGCATTTATAGCTTTCAGTCACGTGGATTTGAAATATGCGGAGGAGTTCGTTGAGGCTTTGGAGAATGGAGCTATGAAATATAAAGTGTGCTATTATCATCGTGATTGGTTGCCAGGTCAACCCATCCCTGAATGTATATTGACCTCAATTGAAGAATCCAAGAGAACCATTATTTTGATGACCGAGCATTTTATGAAGTCATCATGGGGTCGTTTTGAGTTTCGTTCGGCGATTAAAGCCACTTCGAACCATAAACACAAACGATTAATTGTGATACTTTATTCAGGTGTAGATACTGATAACCTCGACTCTGAGCTGAAGTCCTACTTGAAGTACAACACGTATCTGAGTCGAGATGATCCCCATTTTTGGAGGAAGTTTATGTTTGCTATGCCTCATAACCATACACAAAAGAAAATGTTGGCAGATGCAGAGACTAAATTGTAGAAATTCGAGGAAGACTCCCCAGGTTGGTACTATACAACTCTTAAATGGTTCTTGTAAATATGTCAGAGTTTTGTTAATCGTTATTCCGAATACTTTAGAAATCAGAATACACGGTCAGACGATCGTGGCTAAATCAACTTGGCTGCCGACGCTGATCAAGAATATATGTATATACTTTATAGGGACAGAGATGTCTCCAACTGTCTTTTACAAACATTTTCCGTTAGCTCTAAGTTACCATTTGGGTAGCGGGTATAAAATTGATTTGATGCATAACTTATATATATGTACATATGCAACTTTTATTGGAATATTCAGTTTATTGACTGGAAACGGAAGTCGCACATTAATACAATCATGTTATTTACATAAGTTCTTATGTACTTATTCATAGCGTATACTTGTAAACACATTTTTGAAACATGAGTATGATTTGTATTACCTATTAAAAATGGATTAGAAATTATATTCCAAAATTTATTGAGACTCACTGTGTTCTTCAAACTAATTCATTGTTGACAAACAATTTTGTATTTTTAGTTTGTTGTCTCGATTTTTTGACTCTGACAACAACAATTCCGTTCCCTTATTGCTGATAAGTAAAATATCAACTAATACGACAAACTCATTGATAGAATATTTATACTTATAGTATGTACGCAAATACTACAATAATAATAATATTACTACTACTACTACTAATAGTGATATTGTATCCAGATGTAGATGTTAACAGGTTAGATACTGAGCTGAAGTCCTACTTCACGTACAATACGTATCTGAGTCGAGATGATCCCCATTTTTGGAGGAAGCTAATGTTTGCGATGCCCCATAACCATAAAATAAATGTGTTATTCGATCCTAAAACCCAATTATCGATTAACGAAGAAGAGTCTCTTTAGGTGGGTACCTTAAAACTCAAAAATGGTTCTTAAAAATGTAGTTTTGTTTTATTAATCGTTTTGCTTTTGACTTATCTTTTCAGGTGTCATCCCGAATATAATAGAAATCAGAATACATAATTAATAAATTTTATAAACTGTCATTAAACTGTATTCAAATAGGCACGTATTTATTTCTGGTGCATCGGGTAAAATATATCCAACAGGGCTATTAATATTTTTTTATATTTGTTGGGCCATTTATTTTTACTTAATTACAATAATAATAATGGGTACAACAGAGTCGAGCAAACCTCTTGAAAAACTCACTTAGTTATGTATGTGTGTCTCATAAGCTCACAGTAAATGTATGTACAAAACATAGATGTCAACGGATGCTGCGTTGATAAGTCAAGTCAAAATCATCACTAATATGGAATTTGCTGTTGTATAATTACATTTTCGGTTAACAACACAAATTGAAATTTTAGTTTCAATTAAATTGTCGCTAAGCAAAGATTCAACTACTGAGAATGTGTATTAAGACTGTTAAATCTTATTGTGTTTTCATTTGCATTATACAAAATGTGGCGGTTATTAGTGGTCTTATAACTTGTGACTTGAATTTTATAGGAGATTCTTGCAATTTTGAATGTGTTGATGAAAAAGTTCAAGGAGATAATCCATTTTCTTTTAGAGGAACTGCTTTCATCAATAAATCTGACGACGCGTGTGACTCGAGTAAACTACTATTTCCATCGAATGATTCTGAACAATATAGAAAATTGTATCAAGTTGAGTTTATTAAAAAGTGCGTTATTCCATTCATTGATACTATTCAAATGACTTCCACAGAGTCGATTCCAACAGATGCTGAAATTCATCCATCTTTTTTCTATAACTTAAACCACTTAGAGTGGATAATGTTGGACAAATGTCAATCTCCGAGCGAACTGATAAGCAGCATTAAGCATCTTAGGAGTCTTTCTCTTACTGTTCATCCGAATATTTTGTATTCCTGCAATGAATTACACACGATTCAGCATGATCAACTAAATGAGCTACACATGTATATGACCAGAGTTAAAAAAGCTGAAGATTACTATGTAACAGCCCTTTATTTAGAGAAAAATTTTTTAAGTGGTATGCCAAATTTGGAAGTATTTGAATTCATTAACCATGATGATAACGACATGATAAGTGATTTACGTCTTGATAAACAAATATTTAAAGGATTGAAAAATTTAACAATAAAAAATACTTATGCGTTTCATCTTTTCGAAGATGATTATTTTCAAAACCAAATAAATTTGAAAGTTCTGCGTCTTTTAGTCTTAGACTGTAAATTTAAATGGATAAGGTTGGTTCAATTCATTTACTCCATTTCTTAGTATTTTTGATTTATTCAAAATTTTTTTTGTAGATCGGAGACTTTGCAAAACAACTTGGAATATTTCGATTTATATATTACCAAGTCCACAAATGAGGAGTTTGGGGTACATAAAGCTCTAGCGACTTATAAAAAACTCAAAATTGTTAACGTAAATGAAGGGAGCGAAAATGTTTTTAACAACAATAAATACAATATGTCAGCATTTGTATGTACAATGAATAAGAGGACGTGTAAATTTAATACAGACAAATATAAAAGACCGTGTCCCACGACTTGTCGATGCACTTTGGATCGTCCTGAAATGAGATTTGATGTTGATTGTAGTTCCTCAACTTTACACAAAGCAATTCCAGAATTGCCGATTCCAATGACTGGAGTCACTTCTCTTATCTTTGAGAACTCAAACCTGAAATCGTTGCCAATAAGAGATTTGCGTGGATATTCCGAAGTTCGTGAATTGCATCTGAATAATAATCACCTTTACAATATAACTGTTGATCAGTTACCGATAAATATAACATATTTAGACCTACGCAACAACCGTTTAGAAGGTTTGAATGAACAAGTTTTGGAATTTCTTTGGAATCGATCAAGCAGTTTAAGCATTAAGCTTTCAGGCAATCCATGGATCTGCAAATGTACTGCAAAGAGTTTGATTCAATTTGTGGTCAAAAATACCAAAATTGAGGATCGTACAAGTATCAAATGTAGTGACCCAAATATTGGACAAATGATAAACTTCAAATTAGATCAATGCAAAACATCGATGAATTATTCGCATTTAATAAATATAATAATAACAGTAAATACTGTATTGATTATCATATTATTCATGTATTTCCGTTACAAACCATTAATTTTATTATGGCTATATGAAAATGGATATTGTCTACGATGGATTTCTCGTCCAGAATCAGACGAAGGTACTGTTATGAAAAACGATGCATTTATCGCGTTTTGCAATAAGGATTTAGAACATGCGGAAGAGTTTGTCGAGGCTCTGGAGAATGGATTTAAGAAATATAAAGTGTGCTATTACCATCGTGATTGGTTGCCAGGTCAACTCATTCCAGCATGTATTTTGACCTCAATTGAAGAATCCAGGAGAATTATTATATTGATGACGGAACACTTTATCAATTCATCGTGGGGTCGATTCGAGTTTCGTTCTGCGATTAAAGCCAATTCGGAGAATAAAAACAAACGACTAATAGTGATATTGTATCCAAATGTAGATACTGAAAACTTAGATACTGAGCTGAAGTCCTACTTGAAGTACAACACGTATCTGACTCGAGATGATCCCCATTTTTGGAGGAAGCTTATGTTTGCGATGCCCCATAACCATTCGCAAAGGCAAATGCCGGCAGATGCAGAAACCCAATCATTGAATGTCGTCGAAGAGGATACACTCTAGGTTGGTATTATTAAACAAAAATCTAGTTATCGTAAATATCTATTATTTTGATTCCTCATCTTTTCAGAGCTTAACCTTATGATACAGAAATCGCAACGATGAATTCCTAAACTTTTTTTCTAAATTTGTGAAATATTAAAATGTCTGTTGAATTTCCTGTCTGGTTTTGCCAATAAATACAACAAACTCACTAGAAGCTCTCATTAGATCTGATAGACTTGCTGATCATTGCCGATCCTTTTGTAGTTGCAGCGCTTTGAGTCCGGAGCAAATGGGAGAGGTCAGCAGCATTCTAATCACTATTCGATTGCATTAATCAATTATGAGAGGTAGCTTGAACAATTGACATTGCATGAACATCAATCGATACGAGTGGCAAATTCTAAACCAAATATACGCGTGCGGTTCAGTTATTCAACGAAGTGGAAAATTCGCAATTATGGGTGGCATGTTGTGTTTCAAAAGAACATGCGGCGTATGCGCAATATTGCTCGTTCTGCTTAGCTCCTCCGATCTCGTATAATAATAAACAAGTAAGAAAGCTACAGTCGAGATTGCTCGACCGTATGATACCCGCAACCCATTTCGAGAGAAAACAAAAAGCTTAAATGATATTTTAACAAAAAATATACCACAGAATATACTGAAATTTGTTTTTTTTGTATATACATATTTTTAAGAAATCTTTAAGTACCGACATGGTCACACTGTCAACTAAACAAACAACTAAAATAATAACTTTTGTTCTACTTATCCCATTTTTACCAACATTACAGGGTATATTAAGAGTGTCAAGCGCAGATGGGTTACCAAATTACACATCATTACACAAAAAACTTTGGAGTTATATGCAATTTACATAAAAAAAAGCTTGAGTTGTTCTAGGTTTAAGCGTATTGTGGGCGAAGGGGGCGTGGCATCCAACTTTTGAAATAAACTTGATCTGCGTAGGGAATGCAGGAACCTTTGTGCCAAATTTGGTGTATCTATGTCTCATAGTCTCTGAGATCCAGGTGTTCATACAGACAGACAGACGGACAGACGGACATGGCTACATCGTCTCGGCTGTTGACGCTGATCAAGAATATATATACTTTATGGGCTCGGTGATGTCTCCTTCTGCCTGTTACATACATTTTCAGTTGGCACTAAGTAATAATAATACCCTTCTACCCTATGGGTAGCGGGTATAAAAATTGCCCTCATACAATAATTCACTAAATATAAAATTTATTGTTCTTAAATCTTTATTTGCAATAAAATGATTAAGTTAAGTTGCTTATTTCTCTAGATTTGGTATCAAAATTTAATGTATTTTTATTCTTGTGATAAAAGTTAAATTTATTTACCCGACGCTCCCCACGTCATTTGCTCAATCCAATCCAAGTAGGTGAATACACGCGTATAAACACTCGGAAAGCTACTGCGACAGAAGACCCCATAGGAGGTAATCCCGATCAAATGATAATGGATATGACGACGTCTTCGACCGGGTAGATTCAACTGCAGTGGACCACCCGAGTCACCCTGACAGGTATCGCGACTTAGGACAAAGTCCTGGGCGCATATTTGACTCTCAATGATGCCATTGGGTGTCTCTGCGAACGAGGGCAAATCCCGGTTGCACTCATCGTTGGGCACAATGGTCACATTGAGGTGAGTCAAGCGATTCGTCATGGTTTTGCTGAAGCTAGTCGAACCGTAGCCCATGGCAAAGGCAATCGATGTGGGTATTTCCTCGGTAACCCAAAGTCGAATCGGACGCACAAACTCGGTAAGTCTGAAATGAAACGGTATTGATTCGCTTTGTATTATAATACACACATTATCATATCGCGTCGTATGTCATTTGTACATTTAAATATTGTACTTTTATTCGAAATGCTGACCCAAAATATAACCGGGTTTCAACCTGAAACTTTGTTTTCGTTTTTGTTATAAATGGACATAACACGAATCGAGCTACAGAGGGACTTTTTATATTTATTTTGTGCTCCGCACCTTTTTTTTCGAATTTATAGTATGTACCGAAGAACTGTACTTTGATTGTACAAAAATATAAAGAGAAATACGGAACTAGGCTCCCGAATGCCCGCGACGAAAATAATCTATAAAAACACAGTTCTATTACCCCATCTGAACCCTCGTAAACATTAATTTCATTCACAATTATACGCATATGCTTTGTGGAAGAACAATCACCCCATATGGAAGTGTAATACACATTAAAAACGTTTAAACAGAGGAGATTCAACTGTAATCGTATTATAAACTTTAGTTAAATGATGACGATCGTTGCGTGCTTATGAGTAATAATACTCACTTGACTTTTCGCTCCAATTTCAGTAGTGCTATATCATGGTAGTAGGAGGTGTCTTTGTAGTTGGGGAAATTGGTAATGGCCTGAATGCCAATAATTTGGGATGTTCCAGTGACCTCATCGATCATTAGATTGAGTCCGCCAATGCGCACCCATTTTGGTGCCACGCTGCCAAATGGTTAAATGGGCCAAACACGTAATCAGAAATCCGAGTGTTGAAAATGCCACAGAATGTTAAAACTCACCCCTCGACATCGGTGCAATGGGCTGCGCTCAATACGAAGTTCTCACTTATCAAACTGCCGCCACATTTGTATTGGATTTTCTCGGAGTTCTGCTGAAAGCCCAGCGCTGCCTATGAAATTAAATGAACCGGGTTCAACAATTTGTTTTTTTTTGTTTTCAAAACAATAACATTGGCTTTATCAGCACAAGGGCAAGGGCAAGGGCAAAGTCGAGTACCATGTGAGGGTACTCGCCAGGCCTGGCGAGTATGCGTCCATCGAAATCTTCGTCGTTGGCGTCCTCAGCAATGGCCGTGTCATTGGGAAATATCCGCTCAATGTACTCGGAATACTCTTTGGGAGCAAGCAGATACAAGTCATGAATACCCGTTCACCACTCACTCAACGACTCGTTTACACTCACTGCGCTCACACACACGACGTCGGTCCCTGGGGCGACCTTTGCGCTTCTTGTGCCGCCGACTGTTCGGCGGCGGGGGAAAGGGTTGGCCGGGCTTATGGGGTCCCATGGGAGGAGGCGGCCTTGGTCTTGGCAGGTTCTCCATATTGTCATAGGGAAAGTCTTGTATCTTGTACAGAATGTTTTCGTTGCTCTGCTCATCTGACTGCCCCGAGTTGGGAAATATAATATCCTGTTCTCGCGGAAACTGAATCGCATCGGAATCCTGTCGTTGAGGGCGGGGTCGAGGAGGCGGTGGCGGTGGCGGACGGCCGGGTCGTTGTGCCTGTGTGGGGCAGCGGCTCAAGGCGAGCGATAGCAGCAAGAACAAAATGTAGCGCATATTTGAAACCCGGATTTTTGGGGGAATATCTTGCGAACGCGACGAGTGTTGAAACGAGACTGAAGCAGCACTCAAACAAGCGAATCCGAAACAAGCTCAACTGAATCACCTTATCACCATCGAGTTGTCACAAAAAATTCACAAAATTTTATAATTTATTGTCATACAGCAATTAAACGTTAAAGTGGGGGCCAAGGGGATTAACAGCATTGGCCACACGCGGGGAATGGATGGTGGTTGTGCCGCCGTATTTCGTCTCGTACTGTGCAATTATTGCCCGCTGCAGCGCCTCCAGATCTTGGTCGTTGTTGTACCGCAGAATGGACACCTGAGGATCGCTGCCAGCAGGAGCAGGAGCTGGAGCTGGGGCGGCGTAGACGACGGCCAGCAGGGCGCACAACAGGAACAACTGAAGATGAAAGGTTTCCTAGATGATTAACAACGCAGAGAACGTCAAAAAAGTTTGACTTACGCAAATAGTCTTCATACTGTCAAAACTAAACCGCGCGCTCGATGTGGCTGCCTCTTTTATAGGCAAGAAATCGGAGGATGGAATAAAACTTATCGTTGTGATAATAATCAAATTATAATTTGCGACGTTGAACTTGAACAACTGGTAATGAAACTAGTTTTCAAACGAATCGTTAACTTTATCGACCAATCCGACTGGAAGTTTGGCCAAAATCAAGCACTGATTTTCCAATAATCAGCGCAAATCTGGCTTATTATTTACTTAATTATCAATTATAATTTATGCTTATGTCTCTATAAAAGAGCCGGCTGATATTTGATACGATCAAAATACAAATTGGCGTAACTTGGTCGACCATTTAGGAGAATTCAATTGTGGCTGCTGTTCATGTGAAAGCGAAAACGTCGAAACTGGTTTAGATATGTTAATTAATTTAGAATCTGGGCTAGCGTCAGATTGATCAGACACGACGCCTAAGTTTAGTTTAAAGTCTTAAACTAGTCTCCCAGACTACCAGACACTTTCATTCGTGGCAATGTGAAGATTATTTCAGCAGAAATGTAGTTATATTTAAGCTACTCTAAGAGTTCAATTAAAAATGTATCTTAATCTCTTAGTAGCTCATTGCTCTCATTTTTTATGTTTCCACAAATTAAGTCTAGTTGTCTTGGTATCTTGATCGAATTTCTGAGTACTTGGAACCCGCAAAAAATACACTTAACAATATTCTTTTCTGTCTTAACGCACCAAATCCATTCTCAAATATTTGATCAACCAAATCTAATGTTCTTACTAGTATTTTATTATTTCTGTATTTTCTTATCTATTGATTTCAAATAATAATAATAATTTTATTAAAACTCATCACTTTAATTAATTGTCTATATTATTCCTAAGTATGTAAGCTATAATTGGTATTTTATAAACATTTATTTAGTTAAAATTTTAGCCGAATGGTAATCTTATACTTAACAAATTATACTAAGAGTATATGTATATATATATTTTTGTTTTCTTCTTTTTTGAAATATATAAAAAAAATGTTTTTGCTTGAGGTTAATTTTGCATACTTTAGGGCGGTCATAAAATCCGTATGGCAGTTGAAAAGAAATGCTCAATATTGCATTTTATTTCTATTATTTTTAATCTTGAATAAAATATTCTTCTACTTAAAAATATTTATTATAAATAACTAAGAGACTACGCAACACTTGCGATGTCAACGAAGTTTTGATGCATGTAGAAATTGTTGGGTAAATTCCCCAAAATGCAAATCATAATCAAAGTTGTCGGCGGGTTTTCTCAGATGGTACCAGAAAAGTCGAAGGGGGACATAAGTTGACATTTTACACAAATGGTCAACAGATGCCGCAAATGGACAAACCCACAAATCTAGTGACCAAATTGGACAGCAAGCAAGTAATTTGAATATATTTACACATTTTCCACCTTACAAAATGAGTTGCAGTCGTGGTATGTTTTTTCTTTCTTCACGAAAGTGTAAACTATTTGATCCAATTAAAAACCGATTGGCATTTTAATTGGAACATTGGGGCACAGATAAAGTTGCCCAATCCCCACGCAGAGACAATGAAATTGTTCGAGACACATTTGCATGCGTTGCATCTCCGGGATGCATTTCTCGACTTGCATCGCATCCATATAAATATCAGCTGGCGCTGCAATTGCCAGACACAGAGAGCTCAACAGCTGCCCAGCATACACAGCCAATACCTTTAGCCTTTCGGTGTGGAAACTCAAACCCAAGCTCAAAATGCGCGCTTTTCTGGTAAGTTGTCTTCCCATCTCCCTCACCTGGATATTTAACTGAATCTCTTCCTCAATCCTTCAGATGATTTGCCTGTTTGCCGTGGCCAAGGCCCAGTATGATTATACGCCAGTCTCGAATGCCGGCGATGGCCGTGGAGGACTGATTGGACAGTCTGGTGCCGGTGCGGATGAGGGTCTCGTGCAGCACGGCTCTGCCCAGTTGTCTGAGCCCATTCTCATTGCCAACGAGTTCAACAAGGAGTTCTACACGTACAGCGCCCCGGAGCAGGAGTTCGACAATGGGCATGCCAACGAACAGATCTCGAATTCGCTGAAAAAGAATCTGCGAGTGCTGTTCATCAAGGGTCCTGAGAACACGGGTCTCGAGCAGGCTGCTCTGCAGTTGGCCTCATCCGCCTCCGACGATCGCACCGCCATCTACGTGCTCAACAAGCAGGCCGATGTCAGCGAGCTGACCAACAAGTTGAACCAAATCAAACTGCAGTCGAACAACAAGCCCGAGGTGCACTTCGTTAAGTATCGCACCCAGAGCGACGCCGAGAATGCCCAGCGGGTCATCCAGGCTCAATACGATTCGCTGCCCGGTCGCTCAAGCAACCACAACGCCGGCTCCTCGGCTCCAGTGCTTGACTTTGCCTCGAAGAACGGAGGAGGCGCCATTGGACTCACTGGCGAGGCTCCATCGACTAGCGCGTACTTACCACCCAGCCGAAGGTTTTAGATGTACATATAAGCAACACAGTTTCTAGCTCTAAATACACTTAAATAATAAAAATAGTTTGTACAACCGACTTTTCTGCTACTACGTTTTTACTGCCGCCGTAAAGTATGCAATAAATTTGCGTGTGCTGCGAGCTGTGCCGACTATTTTAGACGCGACTGTGGCATTGCTGACGATTTGTATTTGTGGCAGGTTTGCTTAGTTATAAATGTAGGTGGTAAAATAATTACAATCAATGTAATTTTAGGCTACGCTTCAGATATTAAAGGAACGAGTTTCAGCGAACTGTTTGCAATTTCTAAGTTATTCGAGCTGCAAATTAAACTTGAAGTAATTACCGCGCAGCTTGCCACACGTAGCCTAGTAGAATAATTAGCATAATGGCGCTCGAGATAGACAATGACAGTCTGAGCTCTTGTTATGTATTTCGAAAGCTAACGACACTCAAATTGTGTAAAACTAAAACTAAAATTGTAGGCAAAAAAAAACCCTAATAAAAAAGCAGACTTCGAGTTGGACCCATAAACTGCTTTCTTTGGCAACAAACATTTTGTTTACATGTTGTTTTTTGTATCATTTCATTCGGCTGTCTGCTTGGCAGTTTCTGTTCACTAAATAAATAGATGTGAAATTAATTTATGCAGTTTCGGCGGAGGAATACGCAACCGGTTGAGGTTCGTCGCATGGCACATCTGATCCCCACATCTCAACGGGCTACTAATTTGGCGATCAGCGTTGAAAATGTGTTGGAGTTTTGCTGGCTCAGCACCGACATCGACATCGGCATCGACGTCGACATCTACATCGATTTCATCGCAGCTGCATATGCATAAGAAATGACTTTCTTTTAAACTGGGCCTGCGACCATCTTTTACATATCGATCCAATCGATATGGCGCATTAACTAATAATATTTTGCATTAATTCGGATTCGGCGTTGAATTATTATGCTATTATATGAATACGAATTTGAATATCTGAAGTCGCTGGCTTGGCCATTTTGGTAGGTGGGCCAAGTTATATAACGGACTATGCGCTGCATCCGTAATGAATATTTCCGAATATGGTTCCGTGATTTGCCAACCAGACGGCGGCTGGACGCTAGAGCGGGCGACAATAGGTTTCTTCGATAATTTTATGTATGCCAGCGCCCAAATTTTATTGGGAAAACGAAATGGCATTCCCAATAACCGGACGGACAATCTTATAAAAACATTGATATCGCTCTGTCGCAGCATCAGTTGACTTCAAACTGCTCGGTCCGTTCGAAGTAGAAGTGCAGTCCCAGCGTCCATTCCCAAAATGAAACAATTCGCCGTTCTTGTGGTAAGGTCGCAAAGCCTTCGCCAAGGCTACGCGTTCGCTAACCGATTCGATCTGTTCATATTTTGCAGTGCCTCTCGTGCGCTGTGCTTGCCGCAGCTGCCCCCCAGGGCTACAACTACAAGCCGAACACGCCAGCCATCCAGACGGGCAACCTGCGTCCCCAGACGCCCATCTCGGCCAGTGGAATATACAGTGTGCCCGCCCAGCAGCCCCAGCAACAGGTTATCCAGACGGTGGCGCCCGCCGTGCAGACCGTTGTGAATACCGTTGAGCCTCAGGTGCAGCTCCAGGTGCAGCACCAGGTCCAGCAACAGCAGCAGCAGCAACAGCAGCAGATCATCTACCAGGCACCTCAGCAGCAGCAGCAGTTTGTCCAGACCATTCAGCAGCCCCAGCAGCAGTTTGTCCAGACCATCCAGCAGCCTCAGCAGCAGTTTGTGCAGTCGCAGTATGTGCAGCGTCCTGCCATCGTCACCAAGGATATCTACATTCACTCGGCCCCCGATGACACCGAGGAGATCAGCCAGGCTGGACCCCAGCTCGACAATCTGCCCATTCGCAAGAACTATCGCATTGTGTTCATCAAGGCGCCCACTCAGAACCTGAAGCACACGGCCGCTGCTCTGAAGCGCGCCCAGGCCAGCAACGAGGAGAAGACCGTCATCTATGTGCTGTCCAAGAAGCCCGACATTACCGAGATCCAGCAGCATCTGCAGCTCAGCCAGACCGAGTCGAAGGTGCACAAGCCCGAGGTCTACTTCATCAAGTACAAGACCACCGAGGAGGCTCAGCGTGCCCAGCAGGAGATCCAGGCCCAATACGATGCTCTCGGCGGAGCCACGCACATCTCCGACGAGGGAGTCGCTCCCATCACCAGCTTCTCCGGTGGCTCCCTCAACCTGGGCAGCATTGTGCCCCATCACGTGCAGACCCAGACCATCGCCCAGCAGCCTCAGACCCAGACCATTGTCCAGACCACGCCCCTGGTGAGCCAGAACGTGCAGCAGCAGGGCTCGTTTGTGCAGCAATCTGGTCTGCAGACCTCCTCGGTGACTTCGGGCCTCAACTTTGGTGTCAACCAGCCCCCCAAGAGGTACGTGCCAGCCAAGGCCTTCAAATAAGGCGGCTTCTACATGCAGGGCAACTGCTGCATATCTCCCATCGAGTTCAAAATTAATCGCATCGCCCCATTGTAGTTTATTGTAATTTATTATAAAAGCAAAGTTCAAATCAAATATATCGCATATTCTTTACCAAAATTGTCAAGTTTATTTTGAAGGTGTTCACGCGGTTTCAGCTGGTAGATCTTCTTTCTCAACTAGTTTCGAGTTGAAGAAATTAATCATTCGGTATTTGGGTTCTCTTTTACTATTTACTAGAAGTAGATCAAGTTGATAAAAAGCTCCTCTCTCTTCTCTGCCTCAATCGAAACTAGCTGTCGAGATTTATGTGACGAATTTGCATCTCATTTGTCTGTCTTCAACATTTCGAGACGATCTGATAATTAAGTTGGCCAAGAAACTTTTTGATTGGCTTGAGATCTGGCTTCAGCATGTGCTTTATTATTAGCCATATTTATTTGGCATTATGTTTCTGATGCTTTTAAGAGGTGTTAAGAACTTGCTCGGATTGTGACGGAACCAATAAAACTATCAATTTAACAAGTTTTTAATGCAGCAATGATGAATCACATTAAGTCACTTTATATGTTGTTAATAATTTGATTTGATTTCCAAATTTTTGTAAATTAATATATCAATCAATATATTTTCAACTCATTGCACTTAATATGTGTAAATTTATTAAATTGCAGATCGTTTTAGTTAACATTGTAACTAATTTAATTGTATAATATTTAATGTCAGTTTATTTTAATATTTTGATCGTTTTGATAAATATTTTAGTTAATCATAGTTAAATTAAATCAAATAATAGTTTCGTTAACACAATAACATTTAAAAATATTTTTTAATTTATTATATTTTATTTGTACATATGCATCTAACCTACATGTAAATATGTCTTTTTAATTGTGATTCTTTTGATTGGAAGGTATATATTATACAATGTATTAATTGGATGACGAAGGACCTGAAAAATGTGTAGACAATATTAAGTATACGTATAAATATTTTTGTATATCAATTCCCCGAAATCCACAATTTATGTTTATATTTTGGTTTTGGATTATGTATTATGCTTTATTATTTTATTGGGTATTATTGATTTATACTATTTTTTATGAGCCTGTGTTAATGGTGAGCCTATAAAATGCGGCGAACAATCACTTTGTCGGTGCATTGCTCAAAGTATTTTGGGTATTCGGATTGTGCCCGATGATTATGCATTATTGTGTAAGGCAAATCAAATGCTAATCGATATGACCGGTTTCTCCCCCTCGGCTAATCGATGTGGCAATGCAGAGGCATAAACATATTTTCGAGTATTGTTTTTGTATAAACTGCCTTTTGTATGTGTCGAACGCCTTTGTCAAATTGTTGTGTTAATTGGTGCGTTGTGAAAGATGCTCGATTGCGATGATAGAGACGGAGATGGCAGGGAAGGAATAAGGGAAAACAACTCGTTTATTTATCTACAATATATGCGGTATTTACAAAATTGTTATACTTATGGCTATGTAATGTTGAGTTCAGTCATCACACTATGGAAATATATGTATGTACATGTGAAATATTCTCACGCACGCAGATGGGCGGGCAGATATTTGTTCGGTATGGCACCCGCGAGTCCCCCAATGGCATTCGTATTCGTATTCACATTCACATTCAGGTTGCCCGAGGCAGTGGCACCGCCGGTGGCACGTTGGTTATCTAAAGCACCGATCACCGAGGTGACTGGGGCGACACCCTCGTCGGAGATCTGAGTGGTGCCGCCGAGCTGATCGTATTGAGCTGCAAAGACGGAGACGGAAATCAAAGGTTAACCGGTGAGTGGCCTTAAAGATGCTGGGCGAAATCTAACAGCACAAACCGCAATAAACGTGTTGACAACTTATGGCCAACAAGGTCTTGGCCATATCTATGCAAAGTTTATTTTGGATAGTTTCCGTTAAATTCATGTTTGTGTTTTTATTACCTTGTATGGTGCGCTGAGCATGTGCAGCTTCCTCCTGGGTCTTGTACTTGATGAAGAAGACCTCCGGCTTGCTGATCTGCTTGGGCGCCGCCTCCTCGATGGCAGCCTGCAGATCCAGCGGATCTGGCTTCTTGGTCAGCACATAGATGATGGTCTTCTCCTCGACAGGCGCCTGCTTGACACGCACTGCGGCCTTGCTGGCACTTTGGGTGGGCGCCTTGATGAACACGATGCGATAATGCTTGCGAGGCGGCGCTATGGGCAGCTGAGGCTGTGGATAGCGCTCCTCTGGATCCTCTGCGGGCGGCACATGCACATAGATATCCTTGGAGACGAGCGAAGCACTAGGATTGTAGTTGTGGTACTGCAACTGTTGCTGCGGCTGCTGTTGTTGCTGTTGCTGGAAATTGAAGCCAAAGTTGGCGGGCAACAGTTGCTGCTGCTGTTGCTGTTGCTGAGGCTGCTGCTGGAAGATCTGCTGCTGCGGCTGTTGGTAGATGGTCTGCGTCTGCTGCTGTTGTTGACTGCCTGCCGATGTGGTGAGGATCTGCTGCAACTTGGGCGCCTGCAGCGCCTGTTGCACCACGCGCTGCTCATCGATGCTGGCCGCCTGCTGAGCGATGCTGGCGATGCCGGGAATGCCGGGCAGCTGCAGATTGCCCGACTGGTAGTTGTATCCTTGCGGCACTGCCAATGCCAGGCTGCACAGGCACGTGATCTAAGCGAAAGCACAAGGAATTAGACGGCTGCAAAAACGTGGATTTGATCCGAATGCTTACAATAAACGCGCGCATTTCCGATTTGATTGATTCGATGGCCAACTGATTGACGACTGATTTTGGGAGGAGACAGTACCAAGGTGCTTGGCAAACGGAGACCAACTAAATGCTAATGACTGACCGCCCCAGACTTATAAGTCGCTCACGAGAAAAAAGAGTTGTGCTGATGCGTCGTAAAGTTCAAATGAAACTGAAACCACAAAACGCGTCCAAAAAACCACACGAAGAGCAGAGCGCCAACTAATCTTCCAGCTCTGCTGCGGCGCAAACTCGCTTTTTTTCTCAAACAACCTTGAGATGATGGTGTCTTCAGTGGTAGCACACTCACACTCTCCACACACACACACTCGCACACTCGGCCAATTGACTGCGTCATCTTTGGGGCTTACGTTGTGCGCTGATATGAGCGAGGCCCAAGTCGCCGGAAGTCATATGTGAATTAACATATCTATTGTTTGGGGCCATAATTTCGCTGGCTCTGATCGTGCATTTCATTTGGAGATTTATGGATATTTTTATTCATCTACTCGCATTGAGATCTTCTTTTTTTTTCGGTTTTGTTTTGTTTTCATAATTTGTCGAGCTTTGATTTTTCAATAATTAAACATAACTTGCACAAATCGCACGATAATGCCATTAGCAACGGACCAAATTGCAGGGCTAAATCGATCGCCTCGATGACCCAGTTCAATTTTGCGCAGATCTTGCAATTTTAATTGGACTATGCACGGTTAGATGGTTGGACGGTTAGACGGTTAGACGCAACGCTTACATAATGCTGGCCATTTGTTTGCTTTTCAAATCGAACAATTAAAGCAATTTTTGGCAAATCAGCTCGCTCGCTAATCCTTCTGAAAGCCATCGGAAACCTCAATCAGTGTCCATCAGTGGCTATGAAAATTTGGGTCATAACTTAAACGTCTGCGGCGGTTTAGTTCGGATGTGGATGGACGGTTGGATGAATGATGATGATGATGATAATGATGATACTTTGATGTATAGGTGCAGATTAATCAAAAGACAAATGCTATGGGGCCTGAGCACTCAGCTCTCAAATTACAGCGTGACGTGAATAAGGTTTTCGTGTATTATTATATATACATACAATTTGTGTCTGGTTATGTAAGGTGGTTGGGAGGGGGCGTTCAAATCGACAGCGTTAAAATATACAGAGATACAAAGACTTTAATGCATCAGCTACAACGCCTCGTTCTTTTGTGTTGCACTTGAGGAAACGCAACAATAAAAACAAAATTCGAGTGTGGATCGCTGTCTTAAATGTTGCGTAATGTGATTAACGGCATTTTAGCGAATTATTGTTGCATAATTATTGTATACACCCGCCAAGTCATAAGTGCGATTATTATATTATTATATTATTTTCACATTTCAAACTCCATCAATTTCACTTTGTGGCTTTTGGCTTTGGTTATGGGTTTGAGTCTGGTTTTGGCTTGATGGCGTGTATAAGAAATTAACATGGTCAAGGCTATTGGCGCTAATATTCGACAATTACCAACACCATCAAGAAAATGTGCAGACATAAAAGACAAATTAAATAATTAAAATAATTTGTCAATAAAATGATACAAATAAATAAAAAACAAATGCCAAAACAAACGCGCAAAAAACCATATCACACTCGTATTGTTGCAAAGTGTGCAAAAAATTGAAAGGCTATTAAGTAGATATATTTACTTATTGGATAATATTTGTGTTTATTTCATTGCCGTTACATATTATTTAATTGGTGTGATATAATATTGTTGCTAAGCAAAACACTTTTCAAATTCAAAGCCTAACTTTTCTTTTTGGGAACAAATAAAATAAATATTCTGCCTTGCTATACTTACACATTCGCACTGCTTGCTTTCAATCTATGCGTGTGCAGCAAGCAGTGCATGTAGTGCCAAGGCTTTCTGCGCTGCTTTCTATGACCTTCACATGTTTGGCAAAAAAATAATAAAGAAAAATAATCCTCATACTCGGTTATGAGGTTTGGTCCATTTTAACTTTCCATCCATGTGTTGTTAAGGTACAGTTTATGTTTGTACAGGTTCTACACTTAATAAATAATATATAAAAAAAAAAAATAAAGAAAAAGTTTCCATATTTAATTATTAGTTTTAAAAATGAATTAATAGTTTACTAATAAATATTGAAAAACTTGTCTTCATTTAATTAATTTAAAGCTAAATTGAAATTGAAAACGAAAGCTCAAAGTTATCAATGAAAACTTTTGGTTTCGATATTGAATAACGGTTGTTGGCAGTGGTGGCTTGAAAAAGCTCAAAGCTCTTCAAATCCATTGAATCGCCGGACCGCAAAACATAATTAATAACTCACAAAAGAAATTTGACATTCCCAGAAGATGACCACTTCAATGGGGCACAACTTGCACAACTGCAGGTTGAATTTGTGGCTTTGGCCCCGACCCGAAGTCCAAGAAACTACACGTTAATGAAGAGCAAATACAGCATGTTCATTAGCCGGGTCTCGGTATTGATGTTGGTCTCGGTCATCTCCATCTCCCCAAACATCTCCTTAACCATCTCCTCCAGCTCAGTTACCGTTTGGAGCAAGTAAACGGCTCATTACACACACCGCAAATTGTTGGATGGGCGTCACGTTTAGCCCAACAATTGCCGAAGTCTTCGTTGTCGTTGTCGTTTTCGTCTTATTGACAAAGGGCTTTGTAGAAGTAATCAAAAGTAAATTTATCTTAAGACAGTTGGGACAAAGTGCTGGACAGGCGCTAGATTATGAATGGTTGCCCCCATGATAAATGGGCAGCATTGCAGGCCGTGAAGAGGCGATCAGCTCGCACACAACACATGCAAATTTCCAACTCGACGGGTCATTAATTAAGCCTGACAATGCTCATACGACCAGTTGGCCAGTTGGATGAGCTTGTGGCTGAGTAGGCGCAGGTGGGGGTCAAGTAGGGAAAATCTGACAGCCGTCGTTTAAAGTCTTGGTAGAGTCAGAGTCTGGGTGAATGTGGTCGCCCATCACTTGTGGCTGACTCAGCGCTTAAGCTTGAGCTTAAGCCAAGCAATTTCTGGCTTGTAAGTTGGACTAAAATTGATTAAGTGTTTATGCAATTTTTGTTTTAATAACATTTAATCGATGCATGATGTGGCCAGTGTTGCCAAGGGGCAGCCCCTAGTCGTAACATAATGAGAGCTGTACCCCAAAAGTCGAAAGAGTCTATGTCGAAGTCTGGGTCGAAGTCTGGTCTGGGCTGCTGCCAACAATTAAGCTCTATAACAAAGTGGCCAAGGGGATTCACGCTAATTGGCCGTGTATTTCTGGCAACTACAAGCAAGTCGCGGTATTTAATGAGAGTTTTGAAAAAGCGAAGGCGACGAACACGAAGAAGAAGCAGAAGAAATAGCAGTAGACGACGCAGCAACACTGAAATGGAAGATGAGACGAAAGCAAAGTGAAACAAAAACAATGAACATGCAACAAATTGAAGCGCCTCTTGCGCTTGGCTCATTGCTGAACTTCACTTATTAAGTTGTCGAATGCTGTCGAAACGCTGTATAAAAGCCGACTGAAGATCATCAAAGTCACACAGTTCACAGCGAACAAGCAAGTAACCCAAACGTCCCCATCGTGCTCACTTCCTAGTCTCAACCAAGCTCAGAAATGCGTGGATTCATTGTAAGCATCTCCAGGCCCTAGGATTAACCAACAACCAACGACTAATGCTCTCCACTCATCCTCTATTCATTTGCAGGTACTGTGCCTGACCGCCGTCGCGTTCGCTGCGCCCCAAGGATATAACTACAATCCTGGCCCATCGGCTTTCGGTGGCGGCCTCAGCGCGTCCAGCGGCAGCGGCGCAACCTTCCTGCAGGCCGCCCAGCAACAGGTGGCGCCTCAGCAGCACTACCAACAAGCCCATCAGCAGCAGCAGTTCTTCCAGCAACAGGCTGCCGTCCAGGTGCACAGTGGTCACCATCAGCAGCAGCAGCAGGTGTTGGAGCAGCAGCATCAGCAGCCCATCGTGTCGAAGCGCTTCTTCATTCACTCCGCCCCCGAGGATGTGGACGAGGAGTACAAGGAGCGCCACATCACCGTCGGTGTGCCCAAGCGCAACTACAACGTGGTGTTCATCAAGTCGCCACAGCGCTCCAACAAGAAGACCTCCATCAAGATCAGCCCCGCCCTCAACGAGGACAAGACCGTCATCTATGTGCTGAGCAAGAAGGCCGACAGCTCCGATGTCCAGGCCGAGGTTGTCGAGCAGGCCTCCTCCACCAGCAAGCCCGAGGTCTTCTTCATCAAGTACAAGACCAACGAGGAGGCCGCCCACGCCCAGCAGCAGATCCAGGCCCAATACGACGCCCTCGGCGGCAGCAGCCAGCTCACCGATGAGGGCGTGGCTCCCGTCACCTCCGTCATTGGCGCCCTCGGCAACGGCGATGCCGCCGCCGGCACGGCTGTGGGCAGCACTGGCATTGGCGCCTCCGCTGGCCAGGTTCTCACCCAGCACGCGGGCTCCTCTCACGCCCAGTCCACCAGCAATGCTTACCTGCCACCCAGTTTCTAAGCGGTTGAGAGCTGAGTGATGCTTCAGCCAATCTCAAATCCATAGAACCATCATCATCAATATTGTTGTTAATAAATGCGAATCGTTGTTAAATCAAACTTTTGCTTTCTGCTTTCGGTTTGTGCTAGGCAAATGGGCTCACATAATAATATTAATTACTTTTTTCATATATTTTTAATTATTAATAATGTGTTGGCTTAACCGCATCTTCTTCGCGTCTCCCATTGCCAATTTCGACTCTTTCACATTAATTAAGTCATTATTATGTTTGAGGTCAGGGATAGACCCAAAGACGCCGGTGAATGTCAGCAGTTAGACATGGTCGCAAACATCGAATCGCCCAGTCAACACAATCTGAAATCAAGAAACCTACGCTATTCGCAATAGACAGATAAGTAAATACACTAACAAAGAAAAGGGAAAAATTATTTGTAGAGTGAAGTGAATCATCATCATCATCAGCTTCAACATTTATAAATTTCTTACTCGAAAAAAGATGTATTCTGTTATATGGGCAGGCTAACTATTTTATTATAACTACATCAATATATACAAAATGTATAATATATTCAACAATTTAACAAATGTTACAAGATTTAGTGTATAGCCTGAAAATAGTAAAATTAATCAGCTGCAACAATTCATGAATCTTTGACCAAATATACATAGATATTGAAAAAGCTAACGTCTGATATATATGTTATATGCGCATTATTTTATTTTAACCTTAATATTATTTCTGCAATTTACACTATACTTATACAAAATATATAAAATGTAATGTATTGCTTAAAAAGAATAGAAGTAATCACTAAATTAATTAGTTGCAACAACTTTCATTTGTCTAGCCAAACAAACATATTGACCAATATAAAGTTGCAAAAATTTTAGCTGCATAAATATTTCACGAATTTATAATTCATAAAACCAAATTAACAAACCATCTGAGAACGTATAAATAGCACGTATACGACGTGTTAACTCGCGTATGCGTAATATTTAAATTACGAGTTTTTATGCATATAAAAAAACTGGATTTTAATTTTCAGCCCTTTAATTATTCAGCATTCTTGCAGTATTCCAATTACAGCAGTCAAAATGCCCTCTCAGTTAGGGTATAAACAAAAGTAATAAATGGGCAAAAAAGAAAAAATGTAATTGCAAAGCAGACTTCATTTTTTTTTTGCTTTTTTATGGCGTGTGTACATTGATTAGGTTTTGATTGCCCGCAGCGAGTGGCTTTCAGCTAGCTCTGTGCTTATACAACAAGTGCTTGTAACACAAATATATATAGTATTACATCAAATGTGATTTTAAAGCTTTCGCTTTAATGCAGGCATTACACGGTGGATCCGGGCGGGAAGGGGAAAGAAGTCCAATTTGGCCAATTAGTGTCGCAATGATAATTTATGATGTCAACATTTCATCGGATGTCCTGACAATCACAGTTATTAGCTGTGAATAAGTGAGGAGTCCTCGTAAACAATGTCAAATGTACAATTAATTAAACAAGCTGGTAATTAAAATGCGAGTCGCTATAAAAGGACAGTCTGCAGCATTTGAATCCTTTGTCCAGTCCCCAGTCCCACTCAGGTCATGGGTCGTCTATTCCTGTTGCAGGAGCACTGTCTGCGATTGATGGGTCACAGCATGGACAGCCGGAGCGACGATGATGACAGCACCTTGACCCTTCGCCTCAAGTATTTCGGATCGCTGCTGCTGGTTGTCTCGGCGGAATATCCGATGCTGTCATATGTCGTGCATAATCGGGATGATGTGGAGCTGGTTACGGCCAGCTTGAGTGTCGTGTTCACCAATCTGCTGACTGTCATCAAGATATCGACGTTTCTTGTCTACAAGCAAAACTTTTGGCAACTGATGCAGAGCTTCAGGCAAATCTATCCGCAATGTAAATGAATCGCTCGTCAGAGCGAATGCGATTAATTTATGCAAAACTTGCATAATACTTTTACTCAGTTTGCTTTTAATCAAATGTCAAACTTTTCGACAGCTCATCAGAGTGCCGAGGTTGTTGGCTCCGCTTACATAACGGCGGACAACAAGCTGGCTGCCTTGCTGGGCAGAGCTTACTGCATCTCCTGCGCCTGCACCGGCCTCTACTTCATGCTGGATCCCATCGTCAAGATCATCGGCAGCCACTGGCACGGCGAGCTCTACATTCGAGAGCTGCCCATGCCCATGAAGTGAGTGCACTCCCAAGATTCGCCAATTAATTAAATTCCATTCTGGCCTGCAGATTTCCCTTTAACGATGTGAATACGCCCGGCTACGAGTTCGGCTTTGTCTACACCGTGTTTGTGACTATCGCCGTGGTGCTTTACGCTTCTGCTGTGGACGGTCTCTTCATCTCGTTTGCTTTCAATTTGCGAGCACATTTTCTGGCACTGCAGCAGCGCATTCAGCAGCTGACCTTCGACCTCCCGGATGAGGCAGAGCAGCAGCAGCAGCTGGTCCAGGTCGTCCAGTACCATGTGAAGCTGCTCAACCTGGCCAAGCAGCTGCGCATCACCTACATGCCCATTGTGTTCGCCCAGTTCCTGATTACCTCGATCCAGGTGGGCGTCATCATCTATCAGATACTAACGGTGGGTAACCACAGCTATATCTATCTAGAAAGATATTCAGAGTTAACGTTGCAGCACATGAACAACGTGATGGCGCTGCTGAGATTCTTCTCGTTCTTCGGGTCCATCATGCTGCAGCTCTTCCTCTACTGCTATGGCGGGGAGCTCATCAAAAACGAGGCAGGCCTTAAATTGAAATGCAATTAGTCGAACTGTTTAACGAACTCAGGGTGTGTGTTTCAGAGCCTGCAGGTTGGCGTTGCTGTCCAGCTGTCCGACTGGCATCTGGCCACGCCCAAGCAGCGTCGCTCCTTGGCCTTCGTCATGCATCGTTCGCAGCGTGGGATGCTCATCAAGGCTGGCTTTTACGAGGCATCGTTGGCCAACTTTCTGGCGGTAATTTGAAGATATCACTCTGCTGTTTATCTATCGATTTGATGTGATGTGATGTGATGTGATGGGATGTGATTGATTGACTAATTGATGATTGATGTATTTTGTATGTAGATCTTTCGGGCTGCCATGTCGTTCATCGCAGTCATTCAGTCGGCCGAGTAAAGTGGAAGAGTGCAACCCGCATGCCAATCAGTTGGCATAAGTGGAGCAACAATTAGTTTAAATATAGCATTTAGTTCAAGTGCAAACTAGACACTTGCCACATAATAAATGAGTAGTCGAGCAGCTTGACACTTGCAGCGGTTTGTTCGAGCTGTAAATCTTGAGATATTATTAGCTACACACGATATGAAAACCGCACGATAGAAGATACATATCATCATAATTGCACAGTGAAAAAGTTGTTTATAGACTGTAGATTGCACTCTGAAATAAATATTGTTAAAGCAGAAACAGTATCAGCATAAGAACAAAATAAATGCTTAGGACAATTTCATAATGTTGTTTTACGTATAATACTCATTATTGATGATGACTTGGTTCTTACGTCTAAATTTTAAATAACGAAACTATTTGGTTTGTTGGATTTGTCTTTATAAATTTCATTTTGTTTAAAGCTGGCTTAACATGCTGGAAAATATATTATATGAATTTGGATTATACTCTATCTTTATTTGTAAAATTCAACATAAACTAGAAGTATGATTGTAGAAAGAAGATTAATTAATTAAGATAATAATAGTTAAATAATTACATTCTAATGTCTTCAATTGAATCGACATTAATTGCACATTCAAGATAATTGCATACAATTGGATGTAAATATTAAATTCAGATTAATTGCTACGAATCTTTTAAATTAAATGCTTTGAGTTTTGAGCCATTCATTTTTCTGTTTGTTATTAACAATTTTCAGTTATATCTTTTATCTATATATTTTTAACTTAGTTTCACTTGAAATTCTCAACACATTTTTTTTAATTTTAGTAAGAGAAATAATAGATGCATATAAATTTAAAAACCTTGCAAATATGTGATAATCTGAATAATTTCTAAACTTGTTACAAACTGAAACACAAATTCTGTATACCCTACCAGGTAATAGCGATGACAATCAAAACGTATTATTTATTTCTTGTTGTTTGTAACTCGCAATGAAAGTCTAGAGAACAAAGAGTAACTGAGAGCAACTGAGGCTGAAAAACACATCAAATATATGGAAATCAGGCAGTAAGAAACCGCTTTTGGGTTCAATTGATAAGCAGGCGAGTGCACTGGAAAATTTAGCTATAAATTCGCTATGCTGGCAGCCAAGCTCGTCACTTGGCAACTGCGTCGACAGGCAGAGAGACTGAGTATCCCATTGTGTGTGTGTGTGTGTGCGTGAAGGGACAACATGAGCAACAGTGAGCAAGGACCGGACTTAATCCGCTAGGATCCCTAATTAAACCCTTTGGCATTTTCACAGAGCTTACGCTGGCCGTGCTGCAGCTGCCCGTGGGCAGCGATGTGTCAGCGAATGTGCGCCAGGCTGTGCAGCACGTAACCCAGTTGAAGGTCGCAAATCCGCAGCTTCAGCTGGCCATACTGCCGGAGAGCTTCAACGGTCCGTATGCGATAGAGGAGTTCGGCAAGCACGCGGAGAGCGTTCCGGATGGCCCAACGTGCCGCGAGCTGTCGCAGCTGGCCAAGAAGCTGGCCATCTACATCATTGGCGGCAGCATAATCGAGCGGGACGGCAACAATAAGCTGTACAATACGTGCACGGTCTGGTCGCCCACTGGCAAGTTAATTGGCAGACATCGCAAGGTAAGTGCTGGCAAATAATTAAGCAGCTCATTGCGGATCCTCCCTGACCTCCCCTCCGTCCACAGATTCATCTATTCACGATGCACATTCAGCCGGAGCAGCTTGGGGGCGTGTACTTTGACGAGTCGGCCGCCCTCTCGCCGGGCAACGAGCCAACCGTGGTGGAAATCGGTCCGCACAAGGTGGGCATTGGCATTTGCCACGACAAGCGCTTCGAGGAGCTGGCCCGCATCTATCGCAACTTGGGTGAGTTGCCGCTGCAGCGACTGCTTCAAGTTGCGCTTTAATCCCTGCCCTCGTCTCTTATGCAGGCTGCAGCATGTTGGTCTACCCATCGGCCTTCTGCCTCTGCCAGGGTCCCATGCACTGGGAGCTGCTGCAGCGCGCCCGCGCCACCGATAATCAGCTCTTCGTGGTCACCTGTGCGCCGGCCCGCAATAATATGTCCGGCTATGTGGCCTACGGCCATTCCATGATTGTTGATCCCTGGGCCCGTGTGCAGCGCGAGGCCGGCGACGGATTCGAGCTGATGGTCGAGGAAATCGGTGAGTTGTGTTGCGTCTTTTGCGGTCACGCTTAATTGTCCCCCCTCGATGACAGATTTCGACAAAGTGGACGAAGTGCGTCGACAGATTCCCATCTTCAAGCAGCGACGCACCGATGTTTATGATCTGGCCAGAGCGAGCACTTGACGCGCCGCTGCTCCATTAAAAATAACTAGAAACTGAAAACACGACGCATATTTAAGTCAACAACAAGTAAGAGTTGCCTCGACTCGCAGACACCTTGTAAAAAGCAAAAAAATACAGATGTTTTTAGTCTCTCAAATGAGTTTCTTGTCTTTACAGCGGTTTACCAAATTAGTTTTATAGAAGTTCTGCTTAGTTACTCTTAAAATATTATTAACACTATTTTTGGCTTCTTCATATTCACTTTTCTTCAGTTTGATTAGATCTAGAGATATCCTATACAATTTTAAGCATACCATAGTTTTTGCTCTCCTTTAGAGTTTTCTAATTATCATACATTTTGGGCGCGTTTAAAATATTTCTTGTAGCAATTGGATACTTACAAAGTATATTCGATATGCAGCTACCCTGTCATACATAAAACCAATAAAGTTTTACTCTTTTGCGTTATTTAGGCAACTACTCAGTGAAAAAGTGCTGAAATCAAGTATTTGTATCGTTAAATTGGAGAAATATAAGAATAAAATTGTTTTCAATCGAAAATAACGTGTTTTTATTCTTTTAAAAATTAAGAAAATTTAGAATTTAAAAAAATTATTCAGACAAGACAAAACCTTATACAAAATTAAGGTTGACATCTTAAAACTAGAAATTTTGTTCCAAGAATGTTTTCAGGAACGAAATAATGTTTCAAGTAATGCTTCTCTCTGTAAATCCCCCTTGCGCCCATTTGCCCGAGTGCAGGGTATAATTAAGTCAAATGAACAGCGGGAGAGCAATTCACTGATAATTCCTCAGTTCTTATCGACAGCAAAACGCCGAGCTTAGGCAACGACGGATGCCACTGTCGAAGCTGCGTCTCAACCGCGTTGTTCAGTGTACGATTGAGCTTGTGCAAGAATGTTGCTTTGGGTTCTGGTGACCGCGCTGCTGGGCGCCCATCTGGGATTGGGTGAGGCGCAGATTGCGTACCGTGGACATCTGTCGGAGCTGCGCATCAAGGAGTTGAATGAGATGGCGCTGCGGCTGGAGCAGTCGGTCAATCCGGAGAAATATGCCTGCGACAGCTTCTTCGACTACGTTTGCAGTCGCAATCGTCCGCTGTTCTCCATTATGGGTAGGTCGAAGAGAAGTGTTGGGAAGAGTGTTAAATCTTGAGTGCTCTGCAGGTCACGTGCCACCGATGACGGATCTCATACAGCTGCTGACCAATCTGCAGAACGATCCGGAGCAGTTTGAGGCCAAGCAGAAGCTCATCGACTTCTTCATCTCGTGCAACAAGCAAAAGTCGCTGCAGGATTGCTATCGCCAGACCTTCGAGTTCTTCAAGCCGCTCTTCGGCTACATCATCACCAAGGACATGGTCGAGGGCAGCTCCCACGAGCTGCACGACTTCCTGGAACTGCTGCGTCGCTTCCTCGAACGCACCGACTCCATCTTCAATCGACGCCAGCATCCGTTGCGCGAAAGGCTGAACATCTACAAGGAGAAGTTCCGCACGCCCCGCATCTACTTCTATACGGGAGATCTGAATCGGGAATACGCCCCGTTGCGCATCTATCGCGAGAGCTACGAGCACAATCTGCGCAATCTGGACCAGTTTCGCAAGCGCAACTCCACCTTCGAGCTTGGAGTGGAGCGCACCATGCTCGACTGGAGTCTGTATCTGTACCAGAGTCGCAACAAGCCCATGTCCTACTACTACGCCACCTTCACGGTCCATCTCTACATGAGCGTGTTCAATGTGACGGAGCGGGAGCGCGACATGATCCGCTTCCGGGAGCAGGTCGAGTGCCTCAAGCTGCCGCAGTACGTGAATGTGCTGGACGAGGCGCGCATGCTGGCGGTCATCTACCTGAAGAGCTTCCGGCAGGCGTGGCAGGATTACAGCGAGTGGATCAGTGCGGCTGTGAAGCATCACGAGATCTACGACCAGGAGGACGTGGTGCTGAAGCCCCACCAGCTGAGCAACAAGCGTCTCTTCTTCACGCTCTACGCCCAGAATTTCTGCGAGTTCGGCAAGGAACTGGCCGAACATGTCTTCTACTTGGGCCTGAAGCAGAACGACGACTTTGTCAATGTTTATATGTGCGGTCATCAGACCGAAACGTACTCGAATTGTATTTTGTAATCTGTGCAAACAACCAAGTACTTTAAGTTAGAGGGAACATGTAATAAAAGCAGCAGCACATTCTCATTAGTTGAGTTTTCTATCCTATTACGTCGACCGCTGCTGCACTTAATCCTTTTGTGGTTGTCGGCTTGCCAGCTGCCCTTTCCCTCGCCTTCTCCTGCCGAAATGTGTGCACCTTGTCGAAATAATCCCCGGCCTGCTGTCGGCGATAAAGTTTGGCCAAATCGCTGCAGCTTTTGCCCAGGCCGTCCACGGCCAACAAGTTGGCGCCATGGGTAACGAGCAGCTTGATAAGCTCCAGGCTGGCATCCATGACCACTGCGAATCACGTAAGATTTCTATTTCTATTTAATGCCCAGCGGCCTGCCACTCCCCGGGCACTCACCTGCACGCATCAGTAGCGTCCACTCACAGGCGTCTCTGGCCTCCAAGTTGGCGCCCGATTCGAGCGCAAATTTCACCATTTCCAGCTGATTGGCGTCGACGGCACAGTGCGCCGGTGTCATCCCATTGCAGTCAACCGCCTCCAGCTGCGCCTTTTTATTCAACAGTATCCGCGCCGAGGGCAGATGGCCATGGTAGAAGGCCAGCTGCAAATGTCACGGCAAACCGGAGGTGCAAAAAACACAGAAAACAAAAAACAGATATTCTCAACTTTCCGGGTGCATTTTTTCTTTTCATCTCATTTGTGCACTAACGTGAAGCGGCGTGCGTCCGTTCTGTGGATTGCCCTGATGGACACTGCAGCCGGATGAGAGCAGCACATCGATAATACACATCTCGCCCTGCATTATTGCGTTGGCCAGCGGCAGAAAGCCATTTGGACCCGGGTAGTCGACCAGACTTGGCCGCCGTCGCAGCATGCGCTTCACCAGAAACTGCTGCGATTTGCGGATGGCGCGATGCAAACAGTTCGTCGAGGGCAGCGCAGCCTCTGTGCAGGCCTTATAAGTAGAAGAATAAATGAATTAATTATTATTATTATAGTGTAATACAAAAATGAATTCAATCCCACATTTGGCATATCCGCATATTCTCATTCCACTATTTTGGAGTCTTCGAAATCTGTTGATGAAACAAAGTTTCGTGTTCCCAAGTCACCAACAATTAAATTCAGCTTAATTCGTTGTTGCTAAGAGTCAGTCTTCCCCAAGTGAAGTTAAGACTTTTTGAATGGCAGATAAGAAATTAAAGTTAATTTGATGCTAATGCAATGAAACTTTTCCTGTGCAAATTGCATTCAGACATTAGTCAAATGTTTAACACTCTATAAAAGGAAGTGAATTATTTTTGGTGTGAATAATTGAAGCACAAAATTAAAAACTCAAGAAAATTTAATTTAATAGTCCATATTATAATCAAAAATGTATGCTTAGATATAGTAATGATATCAATATAATAAAATATAGTAATTGGTATATTAAATAATGAAGAGCTACATGTTGTTATTAAATTAGTATAACTAATGACATTTTAATAAGCTTTACCTTGTTGCACTAGGATAATATAAATAAGTAAATAGAAATCAATAGCAACGGGGTATACAAAAACAAAATCAGTTAAATTGTAGAGCTCCAACGATACATAGAAAACACACAGTTGTAGTTAAAGGGCTGAAGGCCGACTAAATCAGCTAGCTTTATTATTATTATTAAATTAATTAAATAATGAAAAAACTTGAGTAATATTTAAGAAATTAATTGCGCTAGAAAATAATATTTTGGACCTATTCAAATTCACATTTTATAAAATGGACTTGCGAAGAAATATAAATTCAATATACAATATTTACAAAATTTAAATATTTAATAAAATCAGCTTAAAAAGAAAATGAGATGAAATCCACTTTATAAAATTCGCTGTCTGAAATAACGGCACTTAAGAACTTTAAAATTAGATTTATATAATATATTAAATCCTTATATTCACGTTTAATAAAATCAGCTTAAAGAGGAAATTAACTGAAATCCACAATACAAAATTGGCTGTCTTAAAGAAGTGCACAAAAAACTATAATAGGAAAATTAAATTAAATCCAATATATAAAATATTAATATTCACGTTTAATAAAATAAGCTTAAAAAGGAAATGAAATGAAGTCCCCTATACAAAATTGTTTGGCTTAAAGAGCTGCACTAAAGGAGTTTAATATGAAAATTAAATTAAATCGAAACTATCAAATCGACAGTATGACGCAATTTGTAGTGGGGATAAAACGGAACTAAACATCTGTTATTTTAAGCACTATGTAGAGCAGTTTGGCTCTCCTCGTTAGAAGTTGTTTTAATACAGTGTTTAAAATGCAGTTGGCTGATGCGAAACTGAAATTCAATTGGTCTGCACCACATCCTAATTAGGTGCTGCTAATTGGCAACTGTTGCTGAGCACATAACGAGCTGTGGTGCAGCTTCACTTTGCAGGTGGCTTTAATGCCGTCTCGTACAATGACATCCGGTGAGATGGCGAGTGTCTCATAGTGGCTGCCACTCTCGGCCAATTGCAGTGCCTTGATGCGCAGTCGATGGCCGAAATTCTCCTCCAGCTGGCCGATGGTGTGTGGACTTGTGCTGGTCCAGGCCACCTGCTGCCAGTCGTAACGCTTGTGATACTTCTCGATGCTGTAGACGTGAGCACTGTCATGGAGCGTCCAGTCGAGGCAGACGCTGTTCACCGTCGACTTTAAAGCGCGCGCCTCAAAGCTGAGCCAGCTCAAGGAGGAGGCGGAGGAGGACAATAGTTCCGATGGCAATTGGTTTGCAATTTTATTGTTGTCCGTGTGTTGCGCCATGTTGCTGTTGGTGTTGCTGTTGCTGGTTCGACTGTTGATTGTTGTTTATATTTTCGGACATGTTGCCTTGCTGGTCGTATACACACATTTGGCCAATTTGCCAGCTTTATTGGTTTTGACCACATGCCGACTGAGCCGGACTGAGCTTTGATTCCGATATTCTCAATCCCATTTCCCGGGCAACGTCAATATCAACAACCATGGCAATGGCTTTGTCGATTCCATTTCCTCCCCCTCCCACCATCGCTTCTTTCCCATTTTTTGTTAAATCAATAAATTGTTGCAACATTTTGCTGGCTGTTGACTGTTGATTGCCGCTGTGCCCCTTTCGCTGGGTGCCTGGCCAGGACAACTCTTTTGTATGGCCATGTTGCTGGTGGCCCACTGATGCGACGGAGCGGGAGAAGGTGGCAATGACAGCGGCAGCAGTCTGTATGTAGTTTTTTGATGTACTCAAACTGAAACTGAAACTTTTGCCGTATATACTCGCAATATCTATACATGCCACTGCGTGTGTGTGTGTGTGTGGCAGCTTACTTACTTAGCGACCCTTTGACACACTCTGCACACTGCTGGTTAGTGTTGAGGGAGGGCAGGGCAGAGGTGGCTCGTAAGCCGACTATATAGATAGAGAGAGAGAGAGAGAGAGAGAGAGTGGGAACTGGAGCTGTGGCGTTTATCTGTTCGCGCATTGTGCCAACTCATCGACCACTACGAAATTACAGGCTTGGAGAGAGGGAGCGGGAGGGGAGGGCGAGATATCGTACTTGTAGCTCGGATGACATGCCAAACACAAAAGCTATCTCACATTGCCTGACAAACACACACAGACACACTCACATGCATGCGCAAAAAATTTATCATTTGTCAAAATCACAACATGAAACCGTTTTAAATTAAGCCACTCTGCCCCCTCCCTTCTCCGTCTCCGTCTCCGTCTCTGCTGTTCTTTTGCCAGAGTCGAGTTGTTGCGGGGGGAATCCCACAAAATGACATTGTCTGCGGGTGAAGTGAAGTTTAGTTGTCATCTTTGGCGGCGGCTGCTCTTGAATTCTCATTGATTGACGACGACGACGACGACGACGACGACGATGGAAGACCGCAAGTCGAGCATTCCCTGGGGAGCGGGCAGTTCTTGTGTTCGTGCTTGTATTTGATATCCTGCCTAACTGACTGCCCTGCCTGCCTGCCTGCCTGCCTGCCTGTCAGTTGCTATATCATTATAAGCGCGTAGGCAGAGATAACAAGTAAGAAAGCTACAGTCGAGAGTGCTCGACCGTATGATACCCGCAACCCATTTCGAGAGAACAAAAAAAATTTTAATGATATTTTAACAACAAATATACCAAAAATATACTGAAACTTGTGTTTTGTATATATTTGAAAATAGCGGGAAGAAATCCACAACACCGACATGGTCACACTGTCAACTAAACAAACAAAGCGCGAGCAGCTGCAAAATGAATTTTGCATATAAAATTGATTCATTAATAACTTCCTTGTTTTTAACTCGATCTCAACCAAATTCACAGGAATCATTGAGAATATAATTATTATTATGCATACCAAAATTCAATGCTCTAGGTTCATTATTACGGCTTTTACAGATTTCGGGGGCGGAAAGGGGCGTGGCAAAAATCTAAAATAAACTTGATCTGCGTAAGACCTACACGAATACTGTCACCAAATTTGATATCTCTAGGTCAATCACACACTTAAAACGTCCATATGCATTGGGAACAACAATTTTGATAAATTATTTCGCGAATAACTTTTGTTCTACTTATCCGATTTTTACCAAAATTACAGGGTATATTAAGAGTGTCAAGCGCAGATGGCTTACCAAATTACACATCATTACACAAAGAACTTTTGGAGTTATACGCGATTTACATAAAAAAAAACTTGACTTTTTCTAGATAAATGCTTATTGTGGGCGAAGGGGGCGTGGCATCCAACTTTTGAAATAAACTTGATCTGCGTAGGGTATGAAGGAACCTTTTTGCCAAATTTGGTGTCTCTATGTCTTATAGTCTCTGAGATCCAGGTGTTCATACAGACAGACAGACGGACAGACGGACAGACGGACAGACGGACAGACGGACAGACGGACATGGCTATATCGTCTCGGCTGTTGACACTGATCAAGAATATATATACTTTATGGGGTCGGAGATGCCTCCTTCTGCCTGTTACATACATTTCCTGTTGGCACTAAGTCATAATACCCTTCTACCCTATGGGTAGCGGGTATAAAAATAGAGAGCGGGTAAATTAACTTTATCATTCAGCATGTCATTGCCTTGCGCTTTGTTAAGGGCAAATCAATTGAAGTCTGTGAAGCGGGCTCAAGTTAAATGCCTAATCAATGCAATTGACGCTCTTGACTAGAGAGTATCGCAAGTGCGGCGCCTGGGCAATAATTGATTTGATACCCAGTTACCTGGGGATAAACTCCTTGGTGAGATGCTGCATCAGCAGCTGAGACTAAGACTGTTACTGTTACTGTTGCTGTTGCCGAATTCCCAGCAGTCATTAAAGCAGCCAACAAAGCTGAAAACTGCTGGCACGCGCCAAATGTGGCCAATTTGCCTTTAGGGGGCGGCAACGGCAATGCCAAAAACAATCATAACAAAACCAATAGACGCCAGCCAGCAAAATGGGCCTAAGCAAATTCCTATACAGGCCCGGAATAACGACGATACAAGGATACGGCTCAGAGAGAAAGGAAAGCCACAAGACAGGTGGCATAAAACGTAATGGGTTTGATTTTAATCTAAATAATGGGCTCTGCGCCGCGTGCTGACGTACATGGCTTAATTAAATAATTTATATAAATTACCTATACGCCTCTTACACGCACACACACATACATATATACAGCTAGTATGCGTGTTTGTGTGTGTGTGGGCGTAAAGCGCGCGCGCGTTCTCGCCAAATTCTCAGGCAGGTGAGCAAAATGTTCCAACTTTTATGTTTTTTTTTTCTGTTTTTCTGTGTTATTTTTTTTGGGGGGTAAACAAGACAGTCAGCACGACACGGCACAGCAGAGGCCTTAGTCTGTTTTATCAGCGCTCTGTGTACGCTCGACATCTTCCGGTTCGTGTGTAAAAATTTACAAGCGGAACAAATCTATAAAAAAAGCAAGCCAAGAAAAAGACAAACGCACACACACACTCAAACATACACATGCATATGCATAACATGCAGGCATAAAAATTAGCAAACGCCTGTCGCCGGTTCCTGTTTCCGAGCGGCAAAACTCATCCGTCGGATACATAAAGCGATTTGTTGATCAATCAACAGCAACTTGCATGTGTAAGCAGCAGTTGGCAGTTGGCAGTTGGCAGCTCTCAACTCGCTGCTGCTGGCAGCTGGGCGAGTTAATTAGCAAAAGGACTTGCCAACAACACATACATTTATTGTTATTATTATTTAATCATTTAATCATTTCATTGTCGCATTCCAGCCACTACATCAGCTTTTAGCTGGCAATTTTGCAATTTGCCAGCAAGCTTTTCGGTCGGTCGGTCGGTCAGAGAGCTTTGCACAATGTTTGCTGGGGTCAACTGTCAAAACTGACGGCGAGGCGAAATTGAGCGACGACACTCAACGAAATGCTCTCTCGCTCGCTCGCTCTCGCTCTCACTAATGCCTGGCCCGAAGTAAGCTTGCATTTGCTTGCTAGCTGTCCTTCTTACGCGTGCTCTCCACTAGCTTGCGCTCTCTTTGCCTTGCTTTGCATGTGTGTGTTTTACTTTTTTCGGTGGACAGCAGCAGAACAACAGCCCAGCAGGACGATGTAATAGTGCGCGACTGCCGAAAATATTAGGAGATTTGGGCATAACACTAGTTCCAACTCAACCCACCAATCAATCTTTCGACTGTCTATGTTACCACCACGGAACTAGAACGGTACCAGAGACCTAGTATCGTAACTATTTTGGTCAAAGCACAAGACAAACTGTCCCACTGTCTACGAAGTAGATAGTTCGGGACTAGTGCATTGTAGACAAGCGTCGTACAGAAGGCAGTTTTTGGTATTTTCGTTGTGTAGTTTTGCAGCGAGTCGAGTGAAAATTCGTGTTGTTGTTGTTGTTGTTATTGTTTTTGTTTTCGGTATGTATACAGAGTGTCGACAGTGTTGCCAGTGACAGTGACAGACAGTGCGGGGTCTGTTGTTGTTGTTGTGAGCCGCGCATTGCCAAAGTAACGAAAATATAAGTAGCGGAATTTGTTGTTTGTAGTGTTACGGTGCCTTCAACGGTTGTAGGTAGGTAAGCGCTCTAAGCTCTCCTGGGCAGAGTGGGCAGCCCAGCCCCCGCGGCGAGCCATCAATAATCAAGTGAAAAATTTCAACATTTCACTCGACCAACACGATTCCCTCGTCCCATCGTCGTCCATCCAACATCCAGCAGCCGCCTTCGCAGTACTCAGCGGACGCAATTCACTTGTGGCCACTACGTGACATTCATCTCAAGCAGGTATTGGGCAGGAGCGAGGGGGAGCGAGAGAGCTGTCTACGGATGTAATAAGCAATTTGTGGCAAAAAATAAGTTGAAAGCAGCGCAAAAGGCAGCTGGAAATATAATTGATTGGTATATAAAGCAGTGCCAAAGTCTGAGAAGCTCAAAAAGAAATGGGAAAATGTTAAGAAACTATAATTGATGGAGTGCAAAACAATAAAGTCCGGCATTTGTTGGATTTATATCACACTAATTAGAATTCTCGTTGCCCCGCCAACCACAGTGCAGGCTTATGGAGCCGATGGAGCTGATGCTGATACCACAGACCAAAGACAGAGGCCCTTAAGGCAATTGATGCACTTGTCATGGCTAAATGCTGACCACACTGAAGCAGATGAATGAGGAGTAGAGCAGAGCAGAGCAGAGGAGATGCGGACGTGGCAAGAACTTTGCAATTTCCTTCTTTCAAGCTGTGCGTTTCCGATGCGCCACAAAAGTTCTAGCTGCCGCTTTGTCTAGCAGTCACAGTTCCAAAACACACACACACGTCATGCACACACCCTCGCACTCGGAGACGTCCCTTCAGTGCGCTTGTCAACGATTCTACTAGTCCCGAACCATCTACTTCGTATACAGCTATGGTCTATAAGGAGGCTGATTCGGTAGTATACACCGGGTGGCTGGTACCGAACTAGTGAACGAGGGGATAATACTTGATCTCGTCACAAGCATTTATTATTTTATTTTTAAAAGCTGACTTGAATTTAAACATTGCTGGTGAATTGCTATACCTAAGTGTACTAGTGATTTCAGCAGTCTCACACTGATACTCAGTACCGAAGGGATGCGACATACGAGAGTGAGCTAATGGCAAGTGACAGGCAAACAAAGGCCAAAGGCAACAGCAAAGGCAGAAGCACAGGCTGGCCTAACATAACTCGTTAGCAGATGTTCCATATGGTTGTTTAACTTATCACCATTTTATTTTCGTTTCGCAGACTAAAATTACAACAACAAATCAATATCGCATAATGTACGAGTTGTACTTTTACTCGACTCGACTCGACGCGACTCGACTCGACTTCGACTCTCATTTAGTTTTCGGGCCATGCGCACAAAAGTAGGCAACGCTTTTCATTTCAAAGTCAAAAAGTCAAGCCAGAGAGCGAGCGCGCGAGGAGAGTGACAGAAAAACAGAAAAACGGAAAAAAAGGAAGCACACATATTATGTAATAGAAATAGAAGTAGACGAAAAGCGACGGCAGATAAATATATTATTAGTTAAAAAGCCAAAAGCTATTATGTACACACACACGTTCGTGCTATCTTCGCGTATATATTTCAACACATATACAAATTGATGTGTGTGTTGCGGAACAACAACAACAACAAGCATAGGACCCCAGCGGCTATTATCTGAGCGCCTTGAGTGCTTTACCTTTCTGCCCGAGTGTAATACATTGTTGTAGTATGTGCTCTGCCGCCGTCAATTGACATGCGCGGGCGTTAGAGCAGTGCAGCTAGCTGTGACTCACTCAGAGCGGGGAAAAGCTTTGGCAATTTGAGTGAGCGTGCGAGAATGCGAGGCGACGAGCATTGAGCATTTTGAGTGGCTTTCGTTTCGCTTTATTGTTGTAATTTAGGCGCCTTCGATGCGACGACGCCGAAGCCGATGCCGACGCCAGCGCTGACGTCGCAGCAGCCTACAGCTGTGACTATGGCAACGACTGGTGGCGGCGGCGACGGCGCCGCAACGGCCCGAGTTTTCCATGTAGGGAACTCGGCAGTGCGACACAGAAGAGTGCGAACATAGCATGAAGTAAGAAGCGCCGAATAAAATATAGCAAAAGTAAAGTGCCAAAGCAAAAGTATTAAATAAAATACCAACATACGCACCTATGTATCTGCATATACATATGTGTGTCTCTGTGCGTATGTGTGTGAATATATTATGTACATGAACGCGTGAATCCATGTATAATAAAACAAAGACTCGCACACACGCACACACACATGTGAGCCTCACTCAGCAGCAAATCCGCTGGCTTTGGCAGCACGCACTGCAACAACAAGCAAAAAAAGAAAAAGAACGAGAAACAATAACAACAAAACTAATTCAATTATAAACAATTAAATTGTTTACGAGCTAATGCACTGCAAAAAGCAAAGAGTTGAATTGCTGTGGCAGCCACTTTGACTGCGACTGCGAAGGCGGCTTTATGTAATCCAAATTGGGGAAATGCGGCCAGAAGTGTCAAAGTTCTTAAAAATTTGATTAAATCAGTTAGCAGCGTGTGTTACGTAAAAATGTTTTTAGCCATTCAGCAGCGTCGTGTGTGTGTGTGTGTGTGAACCACCCTGCTCCTACTCTTCCTCCTCCTCAATCGCTTCGCCACCCAGATTCGTAATGGGCACTTACGTGCACGCTCGCATAAAAGAAACCCTAATAAAGAAATATCGATAAAAACAACAAAACACAACAACAACATAAACAACAACAACAACAACGGCAGCAGCAGCAGCAAAAGAAACGAACGAACGACAGCAAAGAAAAAAACAACACACGCACACAAAACAGTAAAGAAAACAGAACAACATTCGCACACACGGCAGACACAATAGCCCCACAGTCTGTGTGTGTGTGTGTGTTTGCTCGCGTGTAAACTCAGTGTGTGTGTGTGTGTGTTTGCGTCTGTTTAAATTAGGTGCAATGTCAATAGGTTGTTATGTTATGGAGGGTCAATGGTTATTGTACTACTAACCAAACTATGCAAACTCATCAGAATCAACTTTAACCCCTTCTCCTTACCTCTTGCTGCTGCCGCTGCCGCTGCTGCTGCCTCGTTTGTTGTTTGTGTGTCTTGACTATAATTATACTTATATAAGTTTCTGTTTTTTTTTCCATCGCTTATCTGTATTTATATTGCAGAAACTCTATCTGTCTGATGCTCGCTCTTCTTAGTGGATTTCTTTAAAACAGCCACAACAACAACATCAACAACAGACACACAGAACAATTTCCAAACTTTGCCTCTTCTACAACATCAACAACAACAACTGCAACAACAGCTGATAACAACAACAACAAGAACAAGAACAAACACAACACACGCATCACACAAAGAATTTCCCAGCGGCAAATCTCAACGGAATATTTACCGAGTACCAGGTAAGCTTGCTCTCCGTCTCCGTCTCCGTCTCAGACTCAATCGCAGCCTCTGTCCAAACTAGCAGACAATCCTGCTGCCACCCACCTGTCTGTCTGTCCGTCTGTCCGTCCTCTGCACCATCCGACCATCCAAGCTGTCCAAAGTATTCGAAAGTATCTTAAAGTATTCCCCAAGCGTCTAAAGTATGCGACAAGTATGCTCCAAACTCGAAACTCTAAACTCAGCAATTCACGTCAAATGTTTGCATAAACTTTTGCGCATTTTCACGCGTGAAGTACCAGTTTCCCTGCCCCCCTCTTGCCACCTGATTCATGCCCCCTGCAGCTGCAGTTTTAGCAAAGAATGAAAGGCTTTCCATTTTGATTTGCATTGATTTGCAAGTAATGTGCAGAAGAGCTCAAAGCAGCCAAAGAAAAGGTTCACTTCATTGTAATGCTGTTGACTTTTGAAAGGCTTACGTTGCGTATACTTGATATTTGTGCGCTGACCCCCATTTCATAGGCAACTCAGCAAAAGTATAAGTATACCAAGGTGTAAGTGTAAGGCGAAGGTGCCATAGAAACGCAACTTGGCTTATTTGCGTGTTTATTGGCTTTGGCTTTCCGTTTTGTTCCTCAGATCGAGCCAGGGAGCGAAAGAAAAGCAAGGACTTCAAACGTAATTGGATAGCCCGTCGCCTGGCCGCAGAAATGCGAATTCGTTTTTTATTTCTCGACGTTCTCGGTGTTCCCTTTTCGGTTCGACGGCACACCTTGAGAAGCGGCAGTTGCTGTTGTACAAGTAGGAGCAGCTGGCACATCAAATTCTAAACACGAAACCCATAAATTTGTGCTTTTATTTACATATATTAGGTCGCTCCCTCCGCCGTCCGTCTGTCCTCCGTCCGTCTGTTCAGATGGACGGCTTTAGCTACGGCTTTGGCTGGTAAACCCTTCTGTTTCGACAATGTTGCTATCCTTTGCCACGTTGAAAATTAAAGAGAATTTCGTGAATTTCGTTAACGGCCAAATGTGTTTTGCTTTCGAGTCGCGGGCGATGCCAGCAGCAGTTGAGGGGGCGGAGGCGGGGCGGGGACGGTGGCGTCGTCCAATAAACAATTCTGCTAACGCGTGGCCGCAGGGCGCATGAAAAGCTGAAAATTCTTTTCAGCGCCAGCTTAATTCATTAGCTTGGCACAGACAGGAAGCGAGAGAGAAAAACACACCGAGAAATAGAAACAGAGCGAGAACGACAGACAGAGAGACAGAGAGAGAGAGAGACCGAGTGTAGCTAATGCTGAGTCCTGTACATCCTGCCGATCTGTCAGTCTGTCAGTCTGTCATTCAGTCCATCTGTCCGTCTGTCCGCCCGTCCGTCGGTCTGTTTGCCTGGCAGGCGTATGCTTTTTATGTCAAACTAATTTCGTTGCTCGTTTAGCTGGTGTTGTTTTAATTTGTTGCAGCTTTCCCCGAAAACTCGCTTCTCTCTCTCCGTCTCTCTCTCTGTGTGTTGCTCTCTCTGTCTGCCGCCCTCGGCTTAAGTTCGTTAGCCCAATTTGAGCAAATATTAATATATGGTTATAAAGCCTCTGCCACTAGATGGAAATGGAAATGGAAATGTAAGCTAAGTTGAGGGGCGTCCTGCTGCGCTGAGGCGACGCTGATGCTGATGCTGAGTTACGCCTCGTCCTGTGCTCGTCCTGTGGCTGGCGGCCTTAACAAAATTGAAAATTTTCTTCTTTCTTCATTAAGTATTATTGTGCCGGGCCTCAGATAATATTAGATTATGTAGTACAGCAGGCAGGCAGTCAGGCAGCTGAAGCAGCTGCGTGGTAATGTCAGCAATGCGTTCCCCACACACCACACCACAAACACACACAGGGAGTCAGCGAATATGTCAGCGACAGAGCTGAAGGAGGAGAAATGTAAACTGCGAATTGGCAGAAGAAAGTTCGCTAGACAGTTCGCAGAGGCAACGAAGCGGCGGCATTTAAGCTAATCGGCTTAAAGTATCAGGCTGAAAACAGGTGACAGGGCAACTTGGCGGCGAGTCCAGCGAGAGATGGCGCTGGATGGGTGGGTGGAGTGCGTCCTGGGTCCAGGATACACTCGATGGAGAGCTGTGCGTGATGAGGGAGCGACGCATTGTCTCAGGGGCATTGTCCATTCTTTATTTATCTTTTTTGTCTTGTCTTGTTATGAGCACCATTTAATTTGCTGCCTCTGCCATTTTTTTGTGTGTACGTTCACAGTTTTTGGACTCAAGTCAACCGCAAGTGCATTGTATACACACACAGCCACGCCCACAACGCCCACAGGCCAATAAAGGAGTCGCAGAGCGAGAGCGAGCAAAATGGCGGCGTTCATAGCGAAACAGATGGTGGGAAACCAATTAAGTGCCGTTAAAGGTAAGTCAAAGTCAAAGCTACTCGCAGATACATCTTGCGTGTTCTCCCCCCGCCCTCCCCCGTCTCCCGTCCCCCGTCCCGCATAATCGTATCTTATTATGCTCATATACATAATACACACACATGGATACACAGATACGTAGATACGTACATGTATTTTTGGCCTGCGATCGATACACATACATAATTCATTTTCAAGCTGCTGCACAGCGTGCCAAGAAATTGCCGCACATGAAAGTGGCCAACGCTTCCCCTTCCCCCTGCCTCTTCCCCCTCACTGCTCCTCCCACACATAATTCTTGACTAGTAGTTGCTGCTACTGCTGCCGTTGTTGTTGTTGTTATTGTTTAATCATTGGCTGTGCAATCGCTTGGAAAATCATTGAATGCTTTCAAAAACGGTGGCGCGAGTTAGGATATTTTATTTAAAATTCTTATCAACTGGCAGCATGCGACATGCTACATGCCACATGCCACATGCCACATGCTACTTGCCACTGCGAATGAAAACCTGCGACATGCAAGCAAAGGCCGAGCGCCATTTACATAATGTATCTATGTATCTGAGACTATGTGTGTGTGTGTCTGTGTATCTATCTGGCCGAGAGGTGGCGAGGAGGCTCGCTCAATTTGCAAACGCCATTTGCTGCCCCAAGGCATCGTAAACAGCTCACGGCCAGCTCCAGCGGGGTCACGTCTCCTCCATCTCCTCCAGCGTTCCCATTTCGCCTTTTCATGTCGCCTGAAACTGAAACTGGAGCTGTCGTTGTCGTTGTCGCTGGCGTTGTCGTTGTCGTTGCTGGGGCTGTCTTCGAGACTGCGATGCTCTTATCGAGCGCAGAAATTCTGCACGAATGCGTCGGGAAGTGGTTCCAACAAATTGATACACTTAATTGCGTAGATTGATGCTAAATTCACAGCACTTTCATAGTCAGTCAGTCAGTCAGCGAGCGAGTCCTTGGACGACTTATAGCAGCCATAATACCACTTACACTTTACCAAGCACAGCACAGCACAGCACAGCACTGACAACCAGGCAGCTCAATCATTGCCCCTCCTAGCAGCTGCCACTTACCATCTACCATCTACCACTTGCTGCCTGCCACTTGCCACTTGCCACTGCCACGAGCAATGTCAAGCTGTCGACATCGATGGCAAAGAGTGTGGTTAAGGTTTTCGGGGGTCTGAGGCTCGTGTGATTGCCATTGCCATTGCCATTGCCAATTGAGCATTAGGCCGTCAAAGTCTGGCAGTGATAGACTAGCTAAACATGAAAATGCCATTAGCATGGTCATAAAAATCGAGAAATCAAATCGAAATACTATATGTACTCGCCGTCGTAGTCCGCAGTCGTATACGTAATGTACATATAATGCACACATAAAACACAAATACGTGTGTGTAACACGTATGTCAATTACCCAGATACAAAACTGCAGATACTCAGCACACTCCCCTCTGCCCTCCCCCTCCGCTTTATAGGTGCCGCAGGGGCGGGCACTCAAAAATCGACATAAAAATGCGACAAATATGAGAAATAAAAATAAAAATAAAGAGCAAATCGTAAAACACTCGAGCATATCGAGAGCACAACTATGCTCGACTGCAACGAACATTGTTTAGGAATTTTACTTTTGAAGTTGCAAATGTGTGGCGCAATTTCCCACACTCCCCCCCACCCTTTAAAAGGGGCAAGCGAGAAACAGTTGTAAGAAGGAAATCAAGGAAATCCCTTGGCTTGGGACGGAGGCAACTAATGCGTTTCTATTGTCACCGAGAATCAGAGAAATTTATTTGAGCTGAGCTTCAGTCGTGTTAGCCTTTATTACTATTGCCTGTCTTATGTGAATGTGTGTCTGTGTGTAGGGATAACTTATAGTATATATGGATTTGCCACACTTGTCGGGGGTCCAATAATAAATGTTGCAAACGTGCTGACCAGATGCAATAAAATATCATTTTCGTTTCGTTTCACAATTATCATTCAACGTGACATTTATTGCCGTTCGTATGTGAATTTATTGTCATTGCAACTTTCCCTAATTGCTTTATACTAAACCCGTTTTATTAATTTATCTTTTATTTCCTCCCGTTTCAGGTAAGCGTTTATTGTTCAGCAAGTTGCCGAGAATTTTCATTGATTGCGTAAGTTGCATTTGCACCTCATGAAAAGTGGTCAACACATTGAACATTGAGCTAACAAAATAAGTTTACTAATCGAACTTCATATAACACAACTACAGCTATAAAAATAACATATATATAACATATTACTATATTATTATATCTGGCACCAATTCCGTTTAGTTATAATTTTAGCGCTTGTGTTTCAGTTTTGAATGAAGATCGAGACTTTTGTTGATTGGCCAAACTAAACAAAATAATAAACGCATGAAATATGATGAAAGATTGGAAATTTTTCTAGAAATTAGACTCGTTCAAAATTGAAATTGATTTTCAAGTTACAACAGCATAAGAAAGTATCGAAAGTACTTTGTATTTTTTAAGTCTAGCGTTGCACCAAAAACCACACACGTAAAGCGCAGTCTATATTTAAATACAAACTAACACATACACTAACAATAAACACACTCACACACACATACATTTAGTTTTTCGCCTCGAAAACGCATTCGAGCTGATCCATAAGAACCACATCTCTTTCACTTTCTCCCCTTTCGTCTAGTTTCCACTCCCATCCAAGTCCAAAAATAAAAGCAAAACTACGTATTCTTATAATGTAATTGTAATTGTATTCTACTTAAGCTTAAGTGCACACACAGAATCACATAATGCTCCTTTTGATAAACAGCAAATATCCAGAAAGCAAAAAATATGTGTACATATTTGTACGCTCCTCCTACAAGAACCTTCACAGCCGAACTTTACCTCATTGTAAAACACACACACACACACACACACACACACAGATACACAGCAAACACAAGAGCTTGACACAATACACAACACACAGCAAAACAGAGGAAAACACGGCAACAAAACACGGCAAAACTCAGCACAAACACCTAAAACGATACCCAAGTGCACAGCAATCCTTAGAATCTTCATGCACTTCACTGACACAAACATTTACAACAACAACGCCCACGCCCACGCCCACTTTCACGCCCACGCCCCAAACCAGAAGCAGCCTCAGCCTCAGCCTTAGCGGCAACAATGAGCTCAGCTGCCATCGGCTTTATAAAGAAAAAAAAAATAAACGAAAAAATGAAAACACACAATTCAATTTCTTCTATTACAATTTCCTTCTGCCTACCCTCCACTCTCTCGATAAGGTTATTTGATTCTTTTCATTTTTTTTCCACTTTTTTTCATTTTTCTTCTTCTTTTTTTTTTGGAACGCTTTTTTTATTTTGTACTTGTACTCACTAACATTAACATGAATGCCACGTCAAGTCACGCCACGACTCCGTCCACGTCCATGTTCAGGACACACGCCCACATTGTACTCGTAATACTCGGAATACAACGGAAATTTGAGCTCGAGGATGCCGAAAGGCGGCAGCTGTGCCGCTTATATCAAGTATACGCCGAAGTGTACACTTTAAAGATTGCCCAAAGGCTCGAGTTTCTGCGATTTTCAATCACAAGACAACACACAAAAAACACACTTTACTACAATCTTTTCAACTTATTCCAATTTCTTGCTGATATGTATTTAGTTATCTAACAAAGCTATCGAACTTATCAAATATGCATCACCCTCTCAAAAACTATCTCATTAGGCGCAGCTCAGCGCCAAACTTTACAGAAAACTTTACTATACTGAGAATACTCGTATTAATGGTAACTTTAACCTTTACTTTCCCCGACAAACACACGCTAAACAGATGCTGCAGGCGGTAATATTCAAATCAATAACTACCTTTATATAATCGTACTTCTTTGCATTCAACTCGTACTCGTACTCCTTTTTGTACTATAACCACACCAGCAAACACCCATTTTTGATTCGAATATATGATATACTATATATTGCATACTCGTACCAAGAAATTCCAAATTAGCGACACCCCACATGATCAGCATCCGTGTTCGATATGATATAATATTTGATATATGCCATGCCATGATATGATATAAAATATGATATGCTACCCCCACTTTGGGCTCGATTGCCTTTTAGTTTTTACAAACTCAAATTTATTCCATCAACTTACATATGTACTCGCATTTTACTTGCTGCACCCCCCGAAACAAAATCCCCAAAAACGCCAAAAATCAACCAAATAACTAACCAAAAAGAGTCTGCCATAGTTGCACCCAAAAACAAAAAACAAAAAAAACAGAGCTTTCACTAACGTTAATTATGCATTCCCGAACTTTGTCAACAAACTTTTGCTGCCATCGAATTCAATTTGAATCTGCTTAAAAAGAAACTATTGAAAAGAAAAGCAAAGCAAAAAAAAAAAGAAAATAATGCCTTACCCAGCAACAATGATAATGCGCGTGAACGAAACTATTTTAATGAACATTTATTATTTAAATTCTTTGCAACAAAATTAATTTTGCATTTTTGAGTTTAGAAAGATCAGAACATCATTTAGTGCCGCATTTTTCGTATAGAGAATTTGAGTCCCAACCATTTGTACTATACTAACTATCGCTCTATAACTTTTAACTATTTGCGAACACATTCTACTATACTTAGCATTGTGATGAGTTTTCTAATTTCGTTATCCAACCAACAAACCAAAACGTAAACCAAACAACCAATTACAAATTTAAACAATACGATTCCAATTTGATTTTGCATTCATTATTACAAATTACAAAATTACCCAAATACAAATAACAATTACAATTTCTATTTCTATTTCTATTTCTATTTCTATTGAACGTTAACTACTATTTCCTATCTCTTGCTTTCTACTAAACCAACAAAACAATCAAAATATATATTCTCTTTTTGTTTGGTTCTAAATGCTTCTTTACTATTTATATTTCAACTTCTACTTCTTCAACTACTAACTACTTCTACTACTATCGTACTACTATCGTACTACTACTACTACAACTACTACTAAAAAAACAACAAAATATGGAACCATACTAACTACAAAACAACTTACATCTTCTACTACCTATTCTACTATAACTACTCTTAACTACAACTACTACAACTACAACTACAACTCTACAACTAATATACAACGTATTTACAATGAGGTAAAGTATAAGTAAATATTATTGCTATGTACATACTTAACATGATATACAACTATATATAACACCATCTGTCTATCTACTATATCTATCTATCCGTATGTATAATACTATTACAATCTATTCTATTTGAAATCCCTAAAACGAACCCTTTGCCTTTGCCTTTGCCCTACACTTAAGTTAGCTAAGCCTGTCAATAACACAAACGCTGAGTCCTCAATAAAATACAAAACAGCAAAAATAAATATCTGTGTACCACATACTCTTCTAGTTGTACTCGTACACACTCTTTACTCTATTCTCTGTGTTTTTTGGTCCCCACCATTCTGTGCTCTCTATTCTCTACTCTCGGTGCCCATTTTGATGAGCAAACATTTTGACACATGCGACACATGCCACTGGCATGCAAGACAACGGCACCTACATGACAGATACAGATACAGATACATATACAAATATACATACAGCTACAGATACAGATAAGCAAGCTCCAGCTGTCCACAACATGTGCAATTGATGTATGTGTAGTTTTTCCTCCCCCCTCCATGCCGCTCTCATGCAAATGGCGAGCACCGTTTATACTCGTATTTGCAAATTTTCAATTGCTTGACACATCTGTGTCCATCATGGGGAAACCAAATGGAAAATTAGACACGAGGATTGTGTGTGGTTGGTTAATGCTTAAATTCAATTATTTAATCCAACCTTGATTATGGTTGTGTCACGATGCGTTCTTGTTGTTCTAATTGCTCGCAACGATTTCATTAGTTCAATAATTGAGCACAAACGAAGGAGACACATGTTGTGATGTCCTGTGTGTCCTTGTTGTGGATTGCATTCTTTCGACATTTTTGTGGCCAGCATTTAATTGTGAAATTGTGTGAGTGCTAAATAAATGGGAATGCTTTTAGATTGATCCATTGATTGCTCTAATCAAATCTGGGATCTTCTGCTTAATTGAATCGCTTTAAAACGATAAGCAATTGCCAAGCATTTGCAGTTGAGATTACCAATGACTTTTGGCTATAAGGATTGTGGCTTTAGCTTTACGAGTTGTCTGCGTGTAAAGAGTTTTGCATAACTGTTTGCCACACATTTAAACGAATGCGTAATTTACGCTGCCACTTTTTGATTGAATAAGCTATTTTCGCTTTATTGACAGTTCTGTCTAGTTGGACATAATTGAGGAGTATCTTGTGAGGTCTCGTTTCTCGACAGTTCATTGCTTTCAGAGCTGCTCAAATTTAAATTTATGGGCAAGAAATGCTGCAAAATTTAAAAAGCTGTGCAAATAGATTGATTATAAATATTATATGACGAATACAGTCTTTTGTTTGAAGAATTAATAGAGTTTAAAATCAATCGATTGGCACTGTATAAAATACATATAATCACATTTATTCAATATTCGTTCTTGAGAAATCTAATTTCTTTACTCGAGTTAATTCGCGAGTCGTTTTGTATGCTTTAAGCAGCTCTCATTAATGCTTAAATGTAAATCGATTCCCACATGAATAGAGGGAAAAAATAGTTATGTCAGGTCCACGTGACGTATGCGTAATTCATTTAGCAGCGTTCAACTGCAAATGCTTTGATTGCTAAAACCTCTGCCAGCAGCTGGAATGCGGTGCATCATGAGTTGGCCTCAGTTGTCGGCTCTCACGTAGCATCATCAGCTGCGTGGCATAACTAATCCTGCGGGGCACAAAGCACCACAAAACTATACGCAAAATGACGCATTAAATTCTGACAAAGCGCTGCCGCTGCTCTGACGAGTGTGTGGAGGGGGAACGGGAGGGAAAAGGGAGTGAGAATGGTAGTCCCACATAAATGGTGCATATTAAAAATTCTTTAAATATTTGTGCTCGAACAGCTGCCAGAGCGACCAAAATATTTGCATGCAGTTTATCAGCTGTCGTTCGGTCTTTCGGTCGCTCGCTTGGTTGGTCGTTCGGTCGGTCGGTCGCTCGGTCCAAAAGGGACGCGAGAGTCTGCAGGCATTTTTGTCAAATTTCCAGCATTTACTGACATGAAGGCACATTCCTGACATTGACATGCCTGCCACGCCAAGTTACGAGTGTGGGCGGGGCAGATGTGGGTACGAGTGGCAGCAGCGGAGGATGAGGAGGCGGAGAAGCTGATGGAGGTGGAGGAGATGTGGACATGCGGGCGGCAGGCTTGTGGAGTGTTGTCGGCTTACAACTAATTGCTGGCGCTAGAAAAAAAGAATTGAGTGCAGCCAGCGAAATGGCAATGAGATTTACTTGCGTCATTATGAAGAGCCATAAGCTGCGACTTGGCCAGGGCAGGGCAGGGCGGAGCAGGAAGGATCCTTTTGGCACAAGCACAAGTACACAAGGCACAAGGCACAAGGCGCAGTGCCGACAACATCTTAACACTTGCACACGCCCACTGTGACGCCCCTTCCTTCGTCCGCCACCTTCGCCTCCCCCACCTGCGTGCCTTTGTGCAGAGTCGACTTTTGCGCTTACTTATGCACACGCACGCAGCCACAGTAACAACTAAAGATACATTCAGAGCAACAGATACAGATACAGATACAAGTGTACGGCTCGGTGTGTGAGGCGCTGATGTGTGTGTGCGAGTGTGCAAGTGTGCGGGGGTGTGCACTGTGACCATAAGTAAATATTCAGGCTCTTTGAGGCTGTTAAAATGTAATTACGCCCAAGAATATGGTAGTTGCTATTAGCGACTACGACAATGAAATCATCGGGGATGCCAAGGGGATGGGAACGAGAACGACAACGCCAACGACAGAGTTCAGCTGCTTAAGCCAGCCAAGTCAGCCTCCGCATCTAGTTATAGAAGTCGCATTTAGGACGCACACAAGGATTGCCAGCATTCAGCATCCAGATCCAGCATTGGCAGCGCCCGCTTCCTGTCATTTGTAGCACGTCGCCAGCGTCTCCGTGTCCGTCTCCGTCTCCACGCAGCCTCTGACCCAGATGCGGATGCGGATGCGTGCGCTCGCTGGAAGGGGATGATGCTGGGAGGGGGCGGGGGATGTGCTGTAACAAAGCTCAGCGGTCTTGAACCGGATTAAGCAAGAAAATAATTTGACGTTCGTGCCTTTTCACCAACTCCTTACAATAAAACGAAGCGCAAAGCAGCAAAAAAAAAAACACAGAAGCGACGAGCAGAAAAATTACGCACACACAGTAGGCAAAGAGGAGGAGGGGGAGGCAGTGGGAAAGAGAGAGCAAGATAGATAGAGCGAGAGAGCAAAGTAAAAGGATGATGGGCGACGGCAACTGAGGCGCTGAGCACTCGCACAAATGGTTGCTGCTTCCTTTTTCCATTTCTTGTCATTTTATATGTTTATAAGTGTGTGTGTGTGTGTGTGTGTGTGTGTGTGTATGTGTGTGTGTGTGGAAATGGAACTCTAATGTAGTATTCCCACAGCGTGCGCGTATTAAGTCGCATAAATGTCACCCAGCCAACACACAGCCCAGTCATCCACATTCACATTCAATGCGACGTCTTCTACGCCCAAATCCACAATAGCCATGCCTAAGACAATTACGGAGCCTCTGTTCGATGTGGAACATCCCCCGTTCCATTCTCTCTACTCCATTCTATTCCATCTCCATCTCCAACTCCAGTTGACGTGTTGGTATTCAAAATAGCAGTCGAAGCAATAAAACGCAGCGTGCGACTTACTTATCCGCTCTTTAGATCGTATATCAGACTTATGACTGGGGACTGGCGGCCGGACAGCCGTAGCACTTAGCCGGCTATATGGCGAACAGCATATATACTGTACTCCTTGCCACGATGATATATCACGGCCCGGCCGCAGGGCTAGGTATTAAGTACCCTCATTATGGCCAAGACACGCAGCGGCAAAGTAAAGCTTTTAACGGCAAAAAAAGAAGCGAAATGAAACGAAATGAAAGCATCGCAAAGTGAGGGAAAATGAAAATAGGAAAGCGAAAAAAATGGTCTTAGAACAACCAATTTGTATACTCAGATTCAAAGTGATTTCATTTCGAAAAGGGGACGAAAGGTGGCGAGTTGTTGTCGCTGTCAAGAAAATGCTGCACACAAATTGAAGGCTTCCGTTTTTGCTCGTTTCTTCGCATTTTTTCTGTGTGTGTGTTTGTGTTCGTGTGTCTTAAAGGGCCATCGATGGCCAACGGGTTGTCCATTAGAAAATAAATGAAATATGCAAAATAGCCGGCAAATTGTAGTAAAGAGAATAAATGGGGGAACAGTAAATGAAGTTGATGGAGCGATGCTGAGAGTGGAGTGGCCAAATGGGAGGTGGGTTTGAGAACAGCATGCACAAGCGGTGTTAATTATGCTGTCATGATAATTATATTACAATAGGCTTGATTAGTTTTTAATTGAGTTGTGCACTTCCCATGCAGCACAGCACAGCAAAGCACAGCACAGCGCTGAGCGTCTAAAACTCGAACTGACTTTCCGACTTTTAAGGACTTCGTCGCACACAAGATTCTTTACGCCCCCCAAGACCAAGAACTCTCGCCTCGTTTATTACAAGTCAGTTGCAGCCACAAATAGAAGAAAGAATATAAAGAGAGCAGCAGAACAACGGAAAGCGCAAAATGGCATAAAAGGAAGTTCATAAAGTTCATAAAGCAAATTACAAAAGTCGCATAAAAGCGCAACATTCGAATTGGCAGGACATCGAGGGGTGTTGAAAGGGCTGCTGGAGAGGGAGAACGAAGCGTTCGAACATTGCTGCAGCATTTGACAAACATTTTTGGGGGCAAATCAATTTTTATTATAAAATACTTTGACTGATTTAAGAAAACAATAAACGGCGTCTACACAAATCAAGCGCACCCTAAAAAGTTAATTCACAAAGCTATTCAGCAAATTGATGACTATAAATTCAATTTAATGTGCGTTGCCTTTAACACATAACACATAGACCAAGCGACCAACAACTTGCAGCAGCGACGCAGGCAGCGACTGTGGCGGCGACTGTGGCAGAGGCAGCGACTGAAGCAGAGACGGATGCTGCGACGCTATTTAAACGCGCTTAAGCAAAATGTGGTCACTACACCCCCAACGCAGCCTCGTCTGCGCGCCCTCCCCACCCGCATCCTCCTCCTCGTCGACTGCTGCCCGGAAAAGCGCTCAAGAGCAACGCGTGGGAATTTTTGTGCGTTTGCGCCGTTTTGCGGAGGCTGCGACGTCGACTGAGTGCGACAACAATAATTAGAGCGAGCCAAAGCGCAACTCGCTGTCGCTGTCGCTGTCGCTGTCGCTGTTGCTGCTGCCGTCTCGACTGCGGCTGCTGCTGCTGGTGCTGTTATCAGGCAAAGGACTCTGCGGTCCTGCGCAGGCGCTGGACTCGCTGCTCAGCGCCTAGTTGCAAGTTAACCGTCATCCCCTGCGCTTAGGTCATCCTGTGTGCTCAAAATCCAAATCACGACGCGGTCCAGGCTGCGTCGACGTTGGCAGCGACTGCGACTGCGACTGCGAGGCAGCAAACAGCAGCCGCATTTGGCATAAAAAGCCAGGCTATCGCTGACAATACTCCTACTCCAGCCTTGCACTCCAGCGACTGAAGTTCACTCACTCTGACGCAACAGCAACAGCAACAGCAACAGCCGCAGCAGTCCAGAGTCGAGAGTCCAAAGTCCAAAGTCCAGACTTCTGTTGCCAGCATCCTTGTTGGCGAGTTCGCGCAGCGAAAAACGAAGCGAAACGAAACGAAGATAAACGAAACGACAGTCGGCAAAACAGTCAAGTTCAGTTCAGTTCAGTTCAGTTCAGTTGTTCAGCGTGCATTCAGTTCGTGTGCGCTCGTGACCGCGTTCGCACACTTCGCCAGTTCAGTTCAGTTCAGTTCAGTTCGTTTGGGCAACAATCGATTGTTCGCCATGGCAACCCACGGCAGGCAAAGCAAACGATGGCGCAGCCGAAGTGCAAATCCACGAAGACGACAACGACAACGACAACTACAACTACAACGATTGGCGATGACGATGACTCGAGCCGAAACCGCAGCGTTCAGTGTGTCAGAACTGCAGCAGCAGCAGCAGCACGGCACAGAACAGCAGTCGCAGCCATAGTTGAATCGAACCTGGGCTCAGTGTGTGTGTGAGACATCAGCGGTGCGGTGGTGCGAGCGTCGTCGTTGTCGTTGGCAGCAGCTGCAATTATAAACGTTGTCGCATCGTGAGCGGACACACAAAGCCACAACTACGGAGAGATAGCGTTGGCCTAAAAGCGCCCCGAAATCATGAATTTCATTGGTATGCGAACAGCCCACGTTACGTTGCGTTACGTTACGTTACGATATTCGGTTCTACGTTTCCATCATTTCTATATATCTCTACTTTCTCTACTACTTCTACTTCTAAACACTGCAACAACTGTAACTCTGTAACTGTAACTCTGACTCTTGCAACACTCAACGTAAGTCCACGAAACGAACATAACTCCTTAACTATCCTTTTATCACAATTTCCATTACAACATTCCACATTCCACATGCAACATTCACACATCTTCTGCCTGCCATATGCTCTGCATAATCAACTAAGCGCAACGAAGAAAAAAATCAATCACACTTTGGCGGCGGCCTGAGCTGCTTGCCACTTTCCACTTGCCACTTGCCACTAGTTTTGTCGTCGCTTTTGGGGGCGAGAACGTGGCGCTCTTTCTATCGATTTTTAACACTCACACAAAAAACGGAGAAGGCAGAAAAGTTCAAGGTCTGGCGAATCTTTTGCTCAGTTTGCGACCATTTATTATGCATTAAAGCTGCTGACAACTTTTTAACTTTGCCAATCTGTCCGTTCGTCCGTCTGTCCATCTGTCTGTCTGTGTCACTCGCTGCGCTACGGCGTGAGCTTGCAGCGCTGCTGCTGCGCGAAGAGCGCGTCGCCGTTGCGGCAGCCAAAGGCCTCGCTGAACTCGACCGAGTTACGCAAGACGGCGTGCTGCAGCTGCCGCTGCTGCTGCACTGCACCTGGCAGCTGGCTGCTGTCGCGGCACTCCACGAGCAGGCTGCCGATGAAGTAGAGACGCGGCAGCGACAGCTGCAGCCTGCCAGCGGCGAGCTGCGCGTTGAGGCGCGATGCGGCGGCTTGTTGGCCCAGCCACTGCTTGAAGCAGCTCCAGCTCTGGCGCTGCGCCAGCATGGCGAGCAGCAGATCGTTGGCGTTGGGCGGACGCTGCTCGCTGGTGCTGGTCAGCTGGTTGCTGCAGTTCTGGAAGACGGCGAACTGTCGCTCCGAGTCCATGCTGCGCCAGGCGCCAGGCGTGCGGCTGCTGCTGCCGGCGGCGATCAGGGAGCGGGCGAATCGCTCGCCAACCAGCGCGTAGTTGAGCGGCGCGCTCAGGTTCTGCAGCTGCGGCAGCAGCCCGTTGACGGTGTCGAAGACCTGCGCGTATTGCCGCAGCGGCTGCTGCGCCGGGCTCGGCTGCTGGCGCTTGTGCTGGAAGCGACGCAGCCGCTCCATGTTGCGGTAGAAGCTGCGACGGCCCAGCTGCAGGTCGTGGTAGGCGGCGTTCAGGCGATCGTCGCCGTTCAGCGACATGTGCATCAGCTGGCCGAGGAAGCGCTGGGAGGCCTGCTCGGAGATCTCGTCGATCCACACGCTGCCCCCCAGCTGCGTCTTGTACGCCTTGCCAATGGCCGCGTACATCTGCGTCGTCTGCACGCGATCCGCGCTCACGCGCTGCAGCAGATGGGCGTAGACGTCGCCGGCGTAGCTGTCCACCAGCTGCTGGCAGTCGGCGGCAGCAATGTCTGTGCGAGAGTGAGCAGAAGGTCAGCATTGCGTATACGCAATGTGTTGAGTATACGCACCCATCACATAGTCGATCCACAGCCAGTTGAGCAGGCGGTGCATGCTCGTGTTCTGCAGCAGCAGCATGTAGTCCACCAGACGAGGCAGCTGCTTCACCACCACCGTGTCCGTCGGCTGCAGCGTCTTGCCGCCCAGCAGCTTCCTGAAGTATCCGTCCCAGTCGAGGCGACTCAGCGTTGCGTTGCCGAAGGAGCTGCGCTTGAAGTTCGCATAGCTGAACTGCACCTGGTCCTCGATGCGCTCCGTCTTCACAATGTCGCGCCGACTGCGCTCCAGGCTGAGCACCTCCAGCGACGTGACATGCGCCCGGCTCTGCTCCACGCCGAAGCTCTGCAGCAGCTCGCCCACGCGCTGCTCGAACTTGCGCATCGTGTGGCGTCGCGTCGAGTCCGGCTGGAGCGTGACCAGCCGCTTGTTCGACTGCATGCTGATCTTCGTCTCGAAGAAGTACGGCGCCCCCATCTCGTGGAAGCTGCCAATCACCGCCAGCCAATGCGGCGGCTGCGTCAGATTCGCAGTCGCCTCCAGCGCTGGCCAGCCGCCGCTGTTCTTGTAGAGCTGCGAGGAGCGCAGCGCCTCGGCACCGCGACTGTTCTCGCACGACTTGAAGAAGTTGATCAGCTGCAGCTCCATGTCCAGCAGCTGCACGGGATTCGTGGCCCTGAGCAGCTGCTTGAAGCGCTGCTGCTCCTGCTGGCGACGCAGCGTCTGATTGCCGTTGGCGCTGCGCCCACACACATAGCCATAGAAGTCCTGGCAGGGCGATCGACTGGTGTCCAGCAGCTGTTCCAGCTGCTCCTTCAAGTGCACCAGATTGCTGTCCAAGCTGCCTGAGGCAGCACTCACAGTGCCTGCCAAAACTAGCACGACCAGCACTTTGAAATACATTTTGTGTAGCCTCTCTGAGCTCTGGGCGCGGAATGCTGCCAACTGCAACGCGGCAAACGCGTTTTCACTGCCACTGTCACTGGCACTGGGTCGGAGGTCAAGCGGGCGTTGCAGAAAAGGTCACGCACACACATGCAAATCACAGGAAATTGCCACAATTCGCTTCCGCAAGTTTTGTGGCACGCTTCACTTGTGCTTTTCGACTGAGCCGAGCACAATGTCTCGCCCCAATGCTGTGCCCCAACTAATCGCGTTTCTGACCGCCCCGCCCCGCCCCCCGCCCCCCAGCCGTATAGTTTGTAGTTGATAAGACTCACTCAAAGTCGTTTGTCTTGTTTGGGTTTTGTTGATTTTTTCTATAATCAAATGCGACGGCGACGACGACGAGAGTGTGTGTCAAAATGTCAAGCTAAAATTGGTCATGACCGATTTTGATTTGCGTTTAATCTACGGCATTCTGAACGGGCTGAATGCGAAGCCATTTAACACGAGGATCCACTGTACAATCGACAGTACTATATATACTATAATCATACCATATTTATACTTTGTTGTTGTCGCACAAATGATTGCATTGTTAAGCTGTGTGTCTGCTTGGCTTCGTTCACACAGGCGCTGTAGGAGGTGATGGCGGCGATGATGGCGACGATAAGGAAAAGGCAGAGGAGGAGGAGAGAGAGCGTCAGGAGGCCATCCGTGAGGCCGAGGACCGACGCAAGGAGAAGCATCGCAAGATGGAGGAGGAGCGCGAAAAAATGCGACAGGACATTCGCGATAAGGTAAGCAATTGTCCTCGTCCCCTTGCTCCCTGTCACACACACACACACACCATCGAGAGAGAACAATGTGCGGTAATCTGTGGACCAAATAATGTGTACATTATAAAAAAGTGTTTGTGCTCCGGCTTCCTGCTGCAGTTCAAATTGACTCTAGTAGGGAGTCCTTTTTACGAGCGACTCCCTAACGGAGTCAGATTGAATTACAAAGGACCAATGCGACCAGAAGATGATGCGTTGATGCGATGATGACAAGTGCAAAGTGTTGAGTGCCAAGAGTGTAGAGTTCAAAAGTTCAAAAGTGGCGAAGTTTCCGCTCCGTTTTCTCTTACACTGCATAGCCGGCCATAACCATTGCCCCTCTTGCAGTACAACATCAAGAAAAAGGAGGAAATCGTCGAGGCTGCGCCACAAGAGGAGCCCAATCCGCTGATGCGAAAAAAGAAGACGCCCGAGGAGTTGGCCGCCGAGGCTGAGCAGGAAGAGCTCGACGATTTTACAAGTAAGTTGAGCGTGTTTCCTCACTTCACTAATACCACAACTGCATTGAGCGATATGTGTATGTATGTAGCCTGAACTCGTCTATATATGTCTATGTATCTGGCCATAACTCTATACTTCTTTACTATATACTATACTATATATTGCTAATCTCAATTCACCAAAGGCGCGTCAAACTCTTAGTGCTATGTGTAACTGTAACTGTATGAGCTCTTTTTAGTTGTCTTCATTTGTTTGAGTTAAGATCAAGCGGCTGTCAAATCTACAACAACAAACTACAACAACAAACAACAACTATGCAACACTACCAAACAAAATATATACTATATATATATATATTATATGTGTAAACAGCTAAAAATACTCGAATACTCGATTACTCGATTACTCTCTGCGGCGCTTGAAAGTAGAACTCGTAAATCTGTGTGTGTGTACTATATATCTGTGTGTATGTCTCGTATCTTCTCGTGCTCGTCTAATCTATCTACTATGAACTATCAACAACTACCACTAACTACTAACTACTCTCTACTTCAACTTTAACTTCAACTCTAACTACTGCTATATCTATGTAACATATACCTTTCCTGTGTGCGCTATCTAATGTAAGAACTATCCTTCGTTAATGTAAGCTACAACTCTATAAACTCTATATATAACTATCTGAAGCTTCCTGCACAGCCAGGGAACTTCAATCCTAAAGCAACGAATGAATAACTCTCTCTTTAAAGCCTATCAAGTGTGCACTCCATTCTCTGATTTACGTTTATCTGATTTACTCATCTTTGGTTGTCAACAATTTCGTTTCTTTTAATGGTTCTTATGACTTCAATTTATGTGTTGTATTCAAAACGAAACTGGGTTGCAATTGAAATTTTTGAATTGATGTTAGTTGGCCGACGATCGAAATGCGTCGCATTGTAATTAGGTTTCATGTCGAAAGCAAACTAAAATTAAATGATTAGACTAAGGTAAGTGCGAATCTCTCTACTATAATATGTACTACTCATCTGTGTGTGCGTGGTAATCTACTTAATTGCAATCTTGCATTTGTAATTCATCTACTCCACTAAACCAACCAACCAACCACCAGCAACAACAAAATCAACAACAACTATTTCCAATTACTCTCTATCTCTCTCTCTCTCTCGCTCTCTTTCTCTTTCTATCTAATACTATCATTCTCTTCCACTATCTGTGAATAAACAAATGAATCGTTGACCACAGCCAGATTGAATGCCAACCAACTATTTACTTCCGAAAACACTCACTCACACTTAGTCGCCCAGTTTGCGAATAATATTTATGGCTATGGGAATACCCATACTATACTATACTATATACGTACAACGAGAATACTACTTAGATGGGGTCTATTGTCTAGGTCTAAGACTAGGTCTAGGGCTAGGTAGCTGGCAATAATTAATATTCAATTATACTTACATTATTTTACAAATTTTCCGTTTTGATTTTTACAACATTTTACAACTCACCAAATGCACCAACTAATTAATAGAACTTTCATATAAAATAAAACAAACTTTTGTTTGAACTATTTAATGGCTTGAGTGCTCAATTACATATAAAAACTTGAACACGCATAACATAATAAATTTCAAATGAACCTGATGAAACAAACTTTTCCACTCGTAATTGTGTTTGCTAAACTAACTAAGCTAAAAACAAAAACCAAAACCTCAATAGAAACAACAAAAAAAAAAAAACCAAATAAATAAACATGAAAAATCTAAACCAAAAAAAAAAAAAACATACAAACTTTTTCCCTCTTGCAACTGTTTACTCTCTTTCCTCTTCAAAATGTGTGTGATATATGTATTTTACATAATACTTCTCCCCATGTACAATATATATATTGCACACATGCTGTATATGTATGTGTATTTCCCACACACCATCTATTTACTTCATTGCAATCACTCTCTGTCCCTCTCGCTCTCGCTTAATCTGAATCTCTTTGGACACTTCTAACTATTGCTTTCTGTTTTCAACTAATTACACATACTAACACACACACACACACACACACACGAACTTACAGCAATACTAAGAAAACTTTGTTGATTTGTATTTGAATTTATGATTTGGCAAGAAAACGAAAAACAAAAAACAATTTTTTTTATTACATTCTCCCCCGTTCCACCTGCTGCATTGCATTTTGAGTGATGTCTCTCTCTCTAATACTATATATTGAATTGAATTGAATTGAATTGAATTGAAACGAAAACACATTCTTTTAACTACTATTTTATCATTTAGAACCAATACTACTTACTATATTGTCTAATGCCGTAACGTACTCGTACAAATAAATTGCACTCTTACCCGTGTTGCGTTGCGTTGCGTAACGCTGCGTTGCATTACGTTGCGTGATGTTACGTTATATGCTAGTTATTTTAACAGTTACATGAGCATCCATAAAAAATACATATACATACCAGTTAACATACATAACATTTGTAGTCTACTCTACAAAATATGCTTATTTATTGCTGTTTCCATACTCAATTTCTTTTTACAGAACTGAAAAATCAAATAGAAACGCAAGTAAATGAGCTAAAAACTCAAATAGAGGGAAAATGTGTCATGCAGTGATATGTCAGTCATCATAATAAATAATAAAACAAACCCAAAAGAAAATTCAAATAAAAAAATACAAAAAATACAAAAAGAATACGCATAATACAAAAATAAATACTGAGAAAATCATATAAATGCAAGTAAATGAAGTATAACAAGAAAACGAAACATTTATGAAATGCAATTGATTTCAATCACTTAACTTCAATTTGTTGATATAAAGTTATAAATATATTATGTTCAATCGTGCAGCATAGTATTGGAAAAGCATAAAACAAATAATCTATTTACCATACATATAACCCAAAACTCACAATTCGGCAGCAATAAATCGAGCAAATATATAAATCGCCGCAGATTGAGATTATGTGAAGCAACTTAAGGATTAAATATATATATATATATACATAATAATAAAACAAAAAAGTATAATATAATGATAATAAAATATATATACAAGCATATATATACATATATATATATATATATATATATATATATGAAAACAGGACGGTGAAATCCTATTGAATTTTAAAGTAGTTAAAGCATAAACCAAATTATGTATAAACGAAATATAGTAAACGCCTTTAATAATATTCAAATCACTTTTGCTTCGATGATAATGTAATATACTCAATGCCCCAATATACAATACATAACCGTTGTTTAGTTGATAGCATTACGAAATTACAAAAAAACGAAGCGAATTCCAATTCCAACTTCGAAATTCGAAATTCGAATCCCAAATCGATGCGAATCGACATCGAAACTAAACAAAATGCGAATGGTGCGACAGAGACAGGTCAGAGTCAGAGTCAGAGACACAGACCAGACAGAGACAAACAAACAAGGAGGTTGCTGAATCATGTCGAACCGTCGAAATACGTTGCTGAAATCTTTTTGGACTTTAATAACATACAATACATACTACAAAATACATGCATACTTACCTACATACCACATGAATACAATACGTATATACACGAGTATGAGACGAGATGAAAGGAAATGGATATGATGATATTTATAAAACGACATATATTAAATCATTAATATATATAATTCTTTTGTTGATATTTCCCAATCAATTCAAATAAATTTCAATAAAATCAATCGAAATCGATATCGAATAATTGACTGCAGAAATGTTAAGATCATCGCTGGTACTCGAAACGAATATTCCAAGAAATCCACAAAAAAACAAAAACGAAAAAACCCAAAAATCCAAAAAACAAAGAAAACCAAAACGACAAAAAGTATTCACGATCGTTTGTTTTTTAAACTCAAAAGAACTCTTCTTTAACAGCTATAATATTTTGTTTCTTTCCTATACAAAAACAACATATACACAACAACTACAACAACAACAACAACAACAATTGAGACATTCTAAGCTATTTGAGATTTGAGATACTTATTGAACAAACTGATTGATGCTTCTGAAATGTAAGTAAACTGCCTAAACTACCTACTATATACCTAAACTACTAAATCTCTATATACTTTACTACTCTCGTACATTACAAAAATATTTGAGTTCTTTAACATTATCAAAATTGAATACATGAAATATTGGTTAAGTTGCAAATTAAATAATATTACCCTTTAGGCAATATTGTATTCAAATATTATAAAACGAAAAACAAAAAAAAAAAAAAACAGTCTTAGATGTACTATGTAGTCATTTAGCAAAGGACAATAGTTCATAAGAAACGCTAGGCAGTTCGAGAGCATAATGCTGTGATACATTTAGCATACATGTATTTTTTCCTCACCGCGAAACGCACACAAATATTGCAAGCCACCCATAAATTCCCCCAAAAAAAAACCTCCCAAAAATTAAAAAAAAAAAAAACACGACACTTCAAATAGAGTCGCATGCAAAAAATCTTAAATACATTACAAAATACGTAAATGTCACAATACATAACTACTAACAAGCAAGGCCAACAAATTTAAAGACGGAACCTACGAAACTTGCAACAGTTTAAACAGACTTGTTCCGCATATCAGTTCTCTCTCTCTCGCTTCCTCCCGTTCTCTCTCTCTCTCTTCCTCTCTCCGTGCGTCTGCTTCCATTTGCAAATGTGCTCCCAAAGGGTAGGAACTGGCCTACATACCAACCAAAAACATACATACATACATAGTACATAGTACATATACACTCGAACTCGTACCACTCCAAATTGTATATAAACGATTTTTCACCAAAATTTGAAGTACCCGAGGTACAGAATGCAACAATGTATGCATGAATGTACATACTTGTATGTATACATAAGTACACACGCATACATAAACGAGCCATTCTCGATGCAAATCGCCTGAATTGTCAAGCGAAAACGAAAACGGGCAACGGGCAACGGGCAACGGGTAAAGGATAAAGGGGGGTTTAATTACTTGTAAATGGTTTGGTTTATCGATTGTCGAAGCACGAATACGCAACACACGGAATGGCTCGTCTATGAAATGGCTGTTGTATGTTATCAATATTACTATATCACCAATTTTTTTCTGTACAATGGCATGACCTTTCCAAACGTTGTGCACACGAAACCGTCTTTACATCCGCCTGTAGTTTGCCTTATAGAGATAACCAATATCAATCATATCAATATCAGAAAAGATTATCAAAAAAAAAAAAGAAAAACACTTTGGAAAGGACATCTGGGCTTCGGCTGTCGGCCGAAGGAAAGCATACCTCTTGTTGATTATTATTTGAATAAAATAAACTAATAATCGAAATATACATACTAAATATATATATACCTATGATATATAAATATACATATGAATAAATGTTTTAATCACACTGCATTCTCTATATCTCTCTCTTTCTCTGGTGTCTCTCTCTCTCTCTCTCTTCTTTTGATTTGAAACACTCTTTTGAATCTTTAATCTGCGCCACTACTACTACTACTGTTACTACTACTCTGCCAAAAAATCAAATCTGAATACAACACGAAACATCAACAACATCAACATCAACATCAACAACAACAACATCAACAACTACAACATCAACATCAACAATAACTACAACAACTCTACAAATTCTCCACCACAACTACGACTCGCTGGTCTCTTTCAGACATATGTACTCTCGGTGTTTTATATGATATATACTCTCGTATCATCAACAAGAACAAGAACAACATCAACATCAACAACAACAACAGCACAAGAAAACAACTACAACCAGTACAAGTACAACAACAACATCAACTTACATCTACTACAGAAGTAATCTTATATATGTACTATATAATTAAAAAAAAAAAAAAAAAAACTAAAAATATATTGAAACAAATACAAAAAAGAAGAGAAACCAACAACAAACACTTCAGAAAAACAATATGCAACTAATTTTATTATACACACTTCTTTCTGAACGTTGTGAAAATTTGTTTTCCTTTTGTAAATGATGAACGTTTTGATTCACAGTCGATGATACGATTACACAGATACATACATGCATACATACCTACATATACAACTCATATATAGTCACATGCATTTAAATAGCCAACAAATATGGTGTTGTAAATGTTTAAAGCTATGTACAGATCCAAACAAATACCAAAGAAATAAATGTACAATTTACGTAAATACCATATAGCAACTAATGAGTATTTAATAGCTTAAACGATACTTACTTATCGCGATTATCATAATGAACAATGAACAATGAACATACAAAAACATACAAATACCGAGAATTCTATGTCCCTTTTTTTCTTCAACTGTTTTTTTGTCCGACTGTCGGCAACAACCAGTTTCAACTTGAGCTTCAACTTCAACTTCAGCTTCAGCTTGAGTTCCAGTTTCGGGCTTCAAAGCCTCTCTCTGTCAATCTAATAAAGCAATCCTATAGTGCCCCCTCGCTCCATACAAAGTTAGGAACGATTGAATGCCTTAACGTGGCTTCTATGAAAAGCGTATAGATTCTATCCGAAGAAAGCTTAATCTCTTTAACATCTTTAACGTGTACTATTAGAGCCTATATCTACTACTATATTCGTATAGCATTATACTTACTACTCTACTACTACTACTACTGTTTTCCCCTACATACAGATTTTACTAGTTTTACCGAACCCAAAGTCTTATGCTCTTTCCAATTCTTAGATCTAAAAAATCTTAAAAGAAAACGCTTTCTACTTACATATTACTTACATATAGCGAATGTTTAACTAGATTCTATAAAAGCAAATATCTCTATTGCGTTTTTCAAATACATACTATATGATATTGAAGTTCACTTGAATTGTTTACGAAATACAAAGCAAAAACAAACAAAAAAAATCAAATGAAAAATATACGAAAAAAAAAGTTATGGAAGGAAAAGAAGAAAGGACGACATATTATTTAATCATATAAAAAAAAGATTTTAACGTAATCATAAATGTTGAAAATGTTAAATGGTTCAGATGAATTTTTGTTTTGACGTTTAATATTTATTATAGTTATGATAATGTATGTATATGTATATCGGAAAGTTTATAGCAAACCAGATTATTGAATATTATTAAATATATATACATACTTATATATGAAAGTATATACATATATATGCATATGTATATGTGTAACTAAATAGGGAAATGAATTTAACAACATCAAACCAAAATACGAGAATAATGTTGAAAAGAATACCATTCAAGTCATTATTACAAGTAGATGTGAAAGCAGTTCTACAGACAACAAGCAAAAAAAAAACAAAAATAAAACAAAAAATGCAAGAAACATAAGGAAAACGTTAATAGTTGATTAATTATATTGTTACTTTGAACATTTAATTAAAAGAAAAAACCAAAAAAGTAAAAAAAACAAATGAATAATAAAAACATGATATATATGTATAAATATATACTTATATGAGAAAACACAAATAATACAATGGGTTTTTTTAATTTCTGGGTAAGCACAATTCACCAGGTTGCACCAGGTTACGGTTATCCTCCTCCATAAAAAGTACAACATCCGCCAACCAACCAACCAACCAACCAACCAACCAACTAACCAAATACACAACTGCGACTACTCAGATACTCTACGTATAGTGAACTTGATTTGGCATGACTGTTAGTCTAAATGTTTTTCCAACTTCCTTATCTTCCCTATATATGTGTGTGGCTGTGTCTATCTATCTCTCTATATCTCTCTCTATTACTGTCTCTCCAACTGCCTCTACCTATCTTAACCTATCTTCCTGTTCCTATCTATGTCAATAAGCTCAGGTGCTGCTGTCTATATCTTTTCAACTACTACTACTACTACTACTATTCTACTGCTAAGTATACTCTACTCTACTCTTAAACTCATTGTGTAATGGAATGTGCTGCGTTTTCTACTACATAAGTATTAAGCACATACTCGTACTCTCTCGTACAAATGCAAAAGCAATCGCATCCGTATCTGCATCTGCATCCGAGATACGAATGTATCTAAACCAAACACAAGAAGGTAAAGGTGAGTTATGTGTAGCTTGTTGCTCTTTGGAGTCTCTGTCAATGCAACTCTTCTGCCCCCAATCCCAGTTGGCTGGCAATCAGTGTCCATACGATCCGAGTAAGATGCGTAAGTATTAAGGTGTTAAAGTTTTCTTTCGATATGTATCATCTTTTTTTCGTTGTGTTGGTAGAAACCACATCATCACTGAGGCTAAGGTAGGTGGTGGCAATGCCAATCTGTGTCGTGTCCATACCTCATCATTCCACGAACACTTCCAGATGAAAGACAAACTTGCAGACCACAGAGAATGCGATAAGCAAAATCGAAAAAAAAAGAAAACCCACAACAATGAAAATCGAAAAAAATAAAAAAAAAAACCCCTAGGGAAAATTTGTCCTGTCATGCTCGACTCGTAGAGAGGGTGAAAGAAAACAAAAGCAATCAAAACTCGTAAACAAATTTTACTCTTTCATTTTCTTCCTATGTTTTACATGTCACTTTACGTAGGCAATTTTCCTAAGTTGTAAAAGTTTCGTGCCCGGCTCGTTCACAATAAACTGATTTGTATTTGTTTTATATTTTCAGCGAAATTGAAAAAACGCCTCAGTGATGCTTTTAAAAATTGCCCATTGAGAAACTTGTTCTGAGCAATCCTAAAACCAGCAATAAAGTGAATGGGATCCTCCATTGATAGTTTCGGTTTCAAAAGTACATACAGAGCTACAGCGCACACATGCACACACATACCATGTGTGTATGTGTGTGTGTGTGTGTGGATGTGTGGCATGTGTGTATGTACTTCGAACACATAGACATACATACATGCACACATAGAGACACCTTAGTTTAAGGATAAGGATAAACCAACCGCTTCGGATAGCTGAAATTTCCATGCGCTTTTCAAAACTTCAACGTGCATTATCTGCCAGATCTGGTTTAGCAGACTTTCTATGGTGACTATAACTTTTGTCTGAACTAGGTTTACATACGATTACATACGATTATATGAAGTTAGTACAACCCTACGATGTGCCCTTTGAACGCATTAGCAGCTGCACAACAAATTTATTAGATCCTCTCCTTGAGAAGGGAATAAGTAAGCTTATGAGACCATTTTTGTTCATTGATTGTCATTATTATTAATCTTTTACTTTTACTAGCAAAAGATTTCACAAATATTTTAAATATGTACGTGTTAAAACGAATCGAAACGAAACGAAACGAAAGCAAATAGCGTTATAGACGATCCACAATTATTGTTAATTTGTTATTTGAAACCGACCCCAAAAATTTGGTTACTTAATAAGTACAACGATAACGAGGAATAGGAATCTATTTATTATATAGTGAATAGAGCAAACAAAATAACCAACGTGTTGCATACATGATGAATAAACAACGACATTAGTTTAAAGCAATTAGAGTAGATCAACTCACCGCATACCAAGACGTCTTTCATATGTATGTGCCAAGTGCGCTTTTCTTAAGATATTCATATATATTGTAGACGATTTAAAGTGTTTTCGTTACTTGCCAAAAATAATTCATAAGATTTTCAAAGTACCTGAAATTCCAATGACCCTAGTGGAAGTCTTAAATTAGGTTAAGGTTCTTCAAAACATTGCAGAATATTAATGAGTTTAGATCATTCCAGAAAGTATTGTATCAACACATACCTAAGTACATAAGTACGAGTTTAATATTAATAATACAAAGCAAAAAAACCAAAAGCGAAGAAAAAGAAAAGAACAAAAGCTGCTCAACATTATTTCTGACTAATTGTGTACTTTGATCGTCTTGAATACTTTTAAGATTACCTTATGTATTTGCAATATATGAACTTTTTTCACACTGAGCTAATATCTACTATACTATATATAGAATCACAGTGTTAATCTTAACAATTTAAATGTACTTTCCATGTCATGTGTTTCAAACAGCCAGCCGATATTCGATATTCGACCGGTTCGAGCATATTCTTACTAATATTTGACAATTTAAAAAGATGAATCAATCGCTTCGGCACACCGAAGCGGATATATCCTTTTCAAAAGCTACAGCTGGCAAAAACAAAGGCATATTCTAACAGTTTCGACGAGCTTATTGACGCAGTCAACGAATTCCGTAATATTAATCCGTATGATTCCTAATTACTCATGGATGTGGAGACAAGTTTCTCATTTAGCAAAAAAAAAAACAACCTGTTAACTTTTGGCCTATGTTTTTGAGGGGGATACCAAAGAAAAGAAGAATTTTACATCAATCATTCAAATAACAACAATCATATCTAAACCTAAACGATTTCGTGTCTTAATTTAAAATATTAAATGATTTTACAAGTAAATAAAATACATATAAAGAAGATGAAAACACATAAGCAAAAGTTTCGAAAATGCAAACGTAGTTTTATCGAAAGCAGCAAAAATAATTTTAGTCTAAGTATATATAATTTACATACCAAAATGACCGACTGAAATTATTGTTAAAAGTTTTATGAACTATACTTGCATATATACATATATTGATATGATCAAGTAAATGAATGAATGAAATGAATAAAGAAATATATATACAACAAATTCATATAAAAAAGCAAAATAAAAATAAATGAAATATATTAAAGTTTCTATACCTTAATCAATCATAAATTTGCGATTCAATATATACATACAATATACATACATATACATATTACGATAGTTGAACGAAATCTAATTTTAAACGATGATGATGTGCATACCCCAAATGAAGACGACGAAGACGATGGATTAGTTATATAGGGCCATTTACAATTAAATAAATAAATCGAACAATAGTTTTGACATAAGCAAATCGATTAACGAGCATCGGCGCAATAAAGTGTTATTTACTTTTATAAAATAGCAAACGAGTACGGCAATTCAATCCTCATCAGTGCAGATCTCTCCTCATAGTCATGATGGTGTAGTCATGAATGTCAAAATGAGAAGCAACCCAAGACTAGTTCCACAAAGAATTCTAAAGATACATTAATAAATTGAGATCAAACGAAACGAAGCGAAATGAAATTCAAAGCGAAAGAGAAAAATAAACTTCTGCGTTATTTAAAACCAAAATACAAATCACAAAAACAAAAAAAAACAAAGCAAAACAAAAATAAAATAATAATTACTATCCTAGCGATTATTATACTTAAAACGAAAAAACAAAAAAAAAAAACAAAAATATTCAGGCATTTCAATGATGATAAGATTAGCATCACTAAGACCCTCGTTCTATGCAATGAATACTTGAAGACACATACATGCATGCGTGCATACATGAGAGTGTATGTGTGCGTGTGTGTTTGTGTGTGTATGTATGTGAAGTGCGTTGTATTGCATTGCTTTGCATGGCATCGCAATCCATTGGATTATATTGTATGGTATTGTATTGTATTGTATTGCATTTTAATATGTTGTATTGTATTTACTGTTGGATTGTATTTTAATATATAGAAAGAGTTAATTTCCAATAAAGAGTTTTTAAATGCATTACCCCTGACTTTTCATTCAAAGAACGATTCGGAGAGCAAATAAGTAAGTAAGCTGCACAAAGAAAACTTTGCATTTCATTTGAATTCGAATAGTTTGCAAATGCATTTCCATCCACTTTTCAAACGGACCACAAGGCAACAAGCAACTATTTGAATTGAGTTGAAAGGGAAAAACTGTGAAGCCAATGGAAAATGCTTAAGAATTGCCCGCAGCAGCCAACCAGCCATGTATGGCATTGGATTATATTATATTTGTATTTATTTGAGTTTGCTATTGGATTGTGCTTTAATGCACGACAAAGAGTTAATTTTCAATAAAGAGTTCTTAAGCATATTTCCCTAGACTTTTGCTTTGTTCTATTGAATGGCGACGAAGACTGAGTAAACAAGCAACGAAATATACAAAATTGAAAACAACTGGGAAAATGCTTAAGCAGGAGGAATAATAAATACGCCTTGCACTCTTTAAGTTGCGGAGAACTTGTGCTTTTATTGGTATTTTGTATTTGGTATTTTGTAAAACTCTTCGTTGGCATTTCTTGCTGCTGTCATTATGCCGAGGCCGCATTGTTTAGAGATCACATTCCAAAGTGTTTGGAATTTAAGGACTCGCCTGATGCTGATGCTGATGTCGATGTCGATGTGGATGATGCTGTTGTTTTCCTCTTTTGCTGCTGCTGCTGCACTTCGAACAATTTTGCGAGGTGGGCAGAGCGAAGAATTTGATTTGAGGGGAATATATTGGAGGGTGAATATGCTGGGGAGGCGGGGGGATGCTGAACAACAACCTTGTGGGAGACGAAGAGAGCACGTACTACAAATCAATACGGCAAGTGCGCATCTTCCTGGCATATTTCGTTTAATTAAAAAAGTTTAGCGCTGTTTCTGAACAATTGATTCCGAAATTGACATCGTTGACATTTTAATGCGTTTATTTCCGCTTGTCACTTAATGTGCGTTTTATTTACTTGCCATTAACATACATATTGACTGGCAGCTTAGCCTAAGTCCTAACACGATTTGACCTTAAATGCGATGCCATTTGTCACGAATCGCACTAAATAACACCGCATCATGTTCATCTCTTGCACACGAGTATCATACTAGTAAGTGTTCAAACAGGGAGCAGATCTTGTAGCTCCTCGGAGGCTTATGAATAATGCAGCGAATGCTTTTAATTATACAAACGTAGCTGCTGGAGATCCCATAAATGGCCAACAAACAGCCGCACCGGACCGACATTGTACTCAGAGTGCGAACACTTTGCCTTCAGCCAAGTGTAAAGAGTCGTGTTTATTAGCCAAAAACAAACCCCAAGATGCGAATGCGTTGTGCGTATGTGTGTCTGACTAAGGTTCCACTTTAATGTAATAGGAATTACCCGAGAAATGCATTGTCAAATGAAATGGTAAAATTGACGACGTCCACTCTTTCCTGAAGTGGCGAACCGCATTAAATCAGCAAACTAACCGCCACTAAATAAACAGACCCGCACACCCCAAATGTACACACAGATACACTCCAATACACACACACACACACACACACACACGCACATCGAAGACATGTACGAGAGTACAAGATGATGCCGACGTGGCCCAGGATCTAAAGTTAAAAGCACTTGTAACAAATTGAAATCATTCATCTTACTTTTCGCATTCATTTGCACACTCGCCTGAACATTCGCACACACTCTGGCGAGACCATCGCAGCCCCAGCACTAATGTGGGCATTTCTAATTCGCCCGGTCAGCCAATAGCATTAAGTAGTTGGGTCTCGGGCTTTGGGGTTCCCTTATGCACAATCTCAGGTATTGCCCGCCACTCGTTCGCTGGTGCACAGATATTTATGGGGAAAGCACAAGCATCTCGCTGCCCGGTAGTCAACAGATTAAAGCAAACGATTATTGCAGTATTGGCGGCTAGACTCGCCTATTACTCATACATTTGTTTATCATCTAATGCACACGGATGTGTATTTCAAGACTACAACTTTCAGCTATCTCAGTTTCCGCCTCTGAATTACAGTTGACATTATAAAATATTGCACGCAATAGATTGTCGAACAATATAATAAATGCCTATTGAAATGCATAATTTATTCACAAATGCATTAATAATTTATTTGCACAAAAATTGTGTTTTCATTTGGTCACAATTTGCATAACAAAGTGCGACAGTTAATGGCAAACGAACAAACTACTAAATTAATAAAAAACATTTTTCAGAATCGATTTTCTATAGATTAGCGCCATCTAGCGCTCGTAGCATGGCAGATGCTTTAATGTGACGTGAGTGGATTTTAAAGCTTTTCAAATGCTCAAGTTTGAAGTGATTTGTTTATGTAAATAAATAGAGCACAGGGTAACTGGTAGTCAAGCAGATGCGATGGCAACATGCTTACATGTTTTACAATGGGACAGTTTGAAATTACTAGGAATTGATAAGAGTTTGCGTATACGCAGTACATCAATAATTTATATACACGCTTACATTATCCCGCTTAAAGTGGGGCATCACATAAGTGATACTTCATTCTAATTAAATGACCACTTATAAACAATTAATTAACATATCATATTTCATGCACAAGCCTCAATTCAATTGAATTGTGTACTACTTATGTACTACTGTGTGTACTGAACGAGTACATAAAATAGAGAAATGAAATGAAATGAGAAAAAAGAGATGTGAACTTCAGTTTTCGCTCAATCGACTTGTCGACTGCAGCAACAGCGGCAAGCACTTTCAAGTGGATGGCTATTAAAACGGGCCAAGACCTGTCAGGCTCAAGTAGAAGAGAAATCATCGCTCCATTCAAGCAGAAATTGCATTGATGAGGCAAAGGCCAAGGCGAAGGCGAAGGCAAAGACTCAACGGAGCACAAGTAAATATGAAGAAGACACTCAGCTCTACGAGTATTCAGAGAGATCGAGAGAGAAAGAGTGAGAATGAAGTCTGTTTGAGTATTGGGCTATTTCTTGTTTACAATATAAAATTAATCACTTGCCGGAGAGCAGCAGTTTTTTCGCACGATTGCCTGATAAGCCCGGTCGGTCACCGTCTCTGACTGAGCCCGATTCCGAGTCTCAATCTCAATCTCGTTTTCGTTCTCGATCTGAGCGTGAATTGAAACTGATATTTTGAAGCCGCGCTCAGTGTGATTCGAACTGGCAAACGGCAGCCGCACGACAGCCCGCTTCATTTATATAATAATATTAACAAAAGAAGGAAAAATAATAGCTTGCGTTTATTAGCATTGTTAAAAACGAAATGAAGCTCCTGCTCGGTTTATTATTGCTGCAAAGCATACTTCAGAGCTATGCACAAGGTGAGTTCGGAAGAGGCGAGGCAACTCGGGATGAGTCTCGTCTGGTTTCTGGTCTCAGAATCAGAATCTGTGAAACAGAAATTGAGTCACAAAGCTGCTTGAAAACAAAGCGAAGCAGCAAACAACGCAACTGGTTATCACCAATGAACTCGACCCGCTGGAATCTTGACGACTTAAACATATCCGTGGGGTTTTTTTATTATTATTTATTTATTATTGTTCTTCTTTGTAATTTGTATATGTTAATATGACGTCGACTTTCAATTAATTGCCCCTCGGTTTCAACTTGTTTCAGAAATCTTTGGATATTGCACAACGCCCGCGGAACAGAGCGGAACGTGCATTTATCTACAGAGCTGCAACTATCTCTATGAGCTGGTCCAAAAGCGCTCGGTCTCGGCGAGCGATCGCCAATTTTTGGCAAACAGCCAATGCGGCTATCGCAACAATCAGGTTATCGTGAGTATTCTACACCTACAATATATGCGCTTCTAAACGACTGACGACGACCTTAAACTTGAAGATTTGCTGCGCCAACAGTCGCCGGATGAGCGATCAGCCATCTTGGGGACAACCCCAGCCACAACCTCAACCACAACCACAACCCACGACACCGGCAAAACTCTCTGGATTGCTGCCCCAAGTGCCCAACTGTGGCGACAACTTTGGCGATCGTATCGTGGGCGGAGTGAGTACGGGCAAAAAGGAGTTTCCCTGGCTGGCACTCATCGAGTACACCAAACGTAGGTCCAAATACAACTCACATGCACAGCAATTCTAAGAAAATCTCTCTCTATTTGCCAGCTGGAAATGTCATCGGTCATCATTGCGGAGGTTCGCTGATCAACAATCGCTATGTGCTGACAGCAGCGCATTGCGTTTCGGCCGTGCCCGAAAACTGGCGACTCACCGGCGTGCGCTTGGGTGAATGGGATACCGCCACGAATCCGGATTGCACCAAGGAGCGCAGTGGCCGAAGTGACTGTAATGATCCCTACGTTGATGTGGCAGTCAGCGAGGCAATACCGCATCCTCAATATCCAGGCACTGCTCGCGACCAAATGCACGATATTGCATTGTTGCGCCTGCAAACCGCCGTCACCTTAACCGACTTTATAGCGCCAGTTTGTCTGCCCACCCGACCAGAGCTGCGCAATACCATTTTCTTGGGCCGCAAGATGATTGTCGCCGGCTGGGGACGCACTGAAACGAATGCCACGTCCAACATTAAGCTGAAGGCTGAAATCGAGCCTGTGCCCTTGAATGACTGCACCAATAAATATAAACCTCAGGCAATCAGAATTACCTCCAACCAGATTTGCGCTGGCGGAGTGGAAGGAATCGATTCATGCCGCGGTGACTCAGGTGGTCCCTTAGGTAATACTTTTCCCCCATTGTTAAAGAAAATGAATTGACATTCCGTTAATTAATTCATTGCAGTTATGGAAGAGTTTACTGACGGATATGGCAACTATTTCCTTACTGGCGTAGTGTCTTATGGACCATCGCCGTGCGGCAGGGTTGGCTGGCCAGGCGTTTATACCCTTGTATCCGCATACATTGAATGGATTGATAGCACAATTAGACCATAAGAATACTAATATATTGTCATAAATACGAATAAATGAACTTTGGCGCCAACTTAACTATCGATAGCCCACTTCGACCTTCATCTACAATCGATATTTGCTGAAGCAACCTTGCTTTAACAGCGTGCAAACATTCTGTAAACAATGTTCAGCAGTATGTTAAGATATTTTACGTTTTCCAACACTGTCGCACGTTTTATAATAATAAATAGTTAAGTTGCCGGTTAAATTGGGACTGAAAATGCTGAAAAATATCTGTGCAACACACTTCAATCTGCTCAAAAGTGTCACCAGCCTGCAGCAACAAGTGCGAGTGAGTAGCTAAGTTGTTGGCAAAGTTGAACGTAGATCTGAAAAAATCTTTTCCACTTTTAGACCACGTTCGTGTTGAAGCGCAAGTATGATCCTCTGTTACACAAGACCAACCAGAAGCCGCGTCGCATGCGCGCCAAGCACTTCATTTACGAGCTGGTCGAGGACACGCTCGTCAAGAAGAGCCCCAACATGGAGGTGGTGCTGAAGACCTTCGTCGAGGGCGTGGGCGATAAGGGCGACGTTGTCTCCATGAAGCCCAACTTTGTCTACAACAAACTGTTGCTGCCCGTCCTGGCAACCTACAAGACGCCTGAAAACATCGCCAAGTACGCCAAGACCGAGGCGGAGAAGTCGGTGGTAAAGCACAGCTCGCCATATGCCCAACGCACCGTCAATATGCTGGAATCCATTGTGTTGGCGGTGGTCATGAACAAGGACGAGCCTTGGGTGCTGGAGCCGTGGCACATTAAGGCATCGTTACGCAAAGCGGGCTTCCATTGCCGCGAGGAATGCATCACGATGCCCAAGGAGCGCATCGAAGGTCCCGATCTACGCAAGGAGAACAAGGAGTTCTGCTGCACGATAACGATCAACCAACTGGAACAGGCGAATCTAAAGTGCCGAATCCATCATTGGAGCACGGATCCCAGCGAACGATTGCCCTACGTGCTGGAGCACTGGAAACTGCCATCGGAGCCCTTGTTGGCTGTGGGATTGCCCGAGAGAAACGAGTCCTAAATGAAAATAAATGTGCAACAAATATTGTTTATGTTATCTTATACATCAGTTTTTATTTTATCAACTTTTCAATAACACGCCAAGTGTATTACAATATGTATGTGTATTATATATATCAAAAAAAGGTTGCGGTTGCTGTGATGATGCCACCAAAGAATATTTCGTTACTGCTTAGGCTATATTTAAGTGTCTATTATGGTCAAAGAAAAAACGAAAAACGCCAATTCCAATTATTAATGGACAGCTTTCAGCTCCACATCAAAGACCAGAGTCGAGTTTGGTGGAATGGTGGGCGGATGACCGCGAGCACCATACGCCATGTGGGCGGGGCAAGTGATGCGACGCTTGCCACCCACCTTCATGCCAGCGACACCGGCGTCCCAGCCCTTGATCACCTCGCCGGAGCCCAGGGAGAACTTGAAGCCGTTGCCCTTTTGCATGCTGTCGAAGGTCTTGTTGTTGGACTTAAGGCGGCCAATATAGTAGACCGACACGCGTTTGCCGGTCTTCGCCTCGGGACCGTTGCCGGCATTCAAATCCTGCACTTTGACTCCTCCAGTAATGGTGCGTTCACCGCCAGATTGCTGCTGCTGCTTGGCTTCCTTGCCCTTTGGCTGCTGCTCCTTCTTGTCTTCGGCGGCATTTTTCTTGTCTTTTTTTGATTTCTGTTGCTGCTGCTGCTGTTGTTGCTGCTGCTTCTTGTCGGCTTTGGCAACACCATTTTGTGCCTTCTGTGCTGGCTTCTTGGCGTTTTCGGCAATCTTGGCTTTCTTGGCCTTGGGCGACTCCTCTTCATCGGACTCTTCATCCTCCTCATCATCATCACCGTCTTCGTCGTCGTCAGACTCCTCTTCCTCGCCAGATTCATTATCCTCGAGGAACGATGAATATTCAGCAGCCAGTTTGCTGTCATCCTCCTCCTCGTCGTCGCTTCCCACTTCAGAGTCGGACTCCGCACCTCCGGCTTTCTCCAAGCCTTCGGCCAAGGCTGCGTACTCATCATCCTCGAAATCTTCATCATCGGATTCCTCAGCATCGTGTAGATAACCAATCAACGAGACGCTGGCATTGCCTAGAAATGAAATGCATGATTAAATCAAGAAAGAATCGTATTTTGGGTCATTTTACCAGTTGTCTGGAACACGATCTTGTCGCCTTTGCAGAAGTTCAGGTCCAAGGCCATCTGAGGGATATTCTTGGATAAAGTTGCCACGATGAACTTATTTTTGTCGGCCGTAATGTAAAGTTTGGCCAAATCGCCTTCTTCGAGGGCGGCACCAGAAATGTGGAAGGACTTCACAATTGTCTGTGTATATTTGCGGTTAGGCTGCATACTTAATCCTGTGCGAGAATTGCAAAACCATTAAAATGTGTATTAAGATAGATTATGGAAAGAGGCAGGAGGACGGGAGGAAATCCACGCTGATGCTTAAGCACGTGGTGCAACATAAGAAGTTCAAGCAAACCGCGCTTTGCGCATTAATTGCATAGTTAATGCAGCTAGCAAGTGGTTAGCTCGTTAATAGACAGTTAAAACTTACCCCAAAACATCGACATGTTGCAGTTTATGATTTATTTGTTGCGGTATTTCAAGAAAAACGTGGACTACAAAATGCGCTACCACAGAAGACCGACGCCGGCTACTCGCAGTGCTGGAAAAGATGTAATGGCATTCCGGCGCCAACGTTATTTCAAAGTGTCATTCACACAGCGCGCACACACAGTGTGCACAAGGCAAATGCAACCCTGCGTGGCCGTTATGATTTTGAATGTTCGAAAATACAGCTGATTTCAGCTATTTTAAATACTTTCTAAGAGATCTAAAAACGGAAATTAATCTATATGTGGTGGCCATTTTTAAAATGTTAAGCAATTTACGTATGAAGAGACCATTATCAGAGATGAAAACGTTACTTCTCATCTGATATTAAAATATACTGTTTACGCGTAATGAATTAAAGTGAAGAAAATTTTATATTAAATATTATGTTTAGGCAACTGTTATAAAACGGGTATATTTTGGTTATTTTTAAAATATATAGATTGGTGCCATTTTCTACAAGTGTATAGAATTATTTATTTGGTCAAATTTAGTGCCTTTTGTCATGCATTATAGTGCAAATTTGAATTCCAAGTTGCGGTCACGCTAATTGCAAGTGTCTCTCTGATAACAAGAATGTTTTTTTTGCATAAGACCAATTTATGCAGATTGGCAAGTGAGTAAAAGCCAATATTAATAAAATAACATAAATTGCATACAATATATGTTACAGACAATGCTGCCAATTTCGCAACATGCGCTGTCCGCTTCAGCAGCAGCCAACAACAACCGGCCAAGACTGCGATACTCATGCTGAACATGGGAGGCCCTCAGCACACAGATCAAGTGCACGATTATCTATTGCGGATCATGACTGATCGGGATATGATCCAGCTGCCCGTGCAGAGTCGGCTGGGACCATGGATTGCACAGCGGCGTACGCCGGAGGTGCAAAAGAAGTACAAGGAAATCGGAGGCGGATCCCCAATCCTCAAGTGGACTGAGCTGCAGGGACAACTGATGTGCGAGCAGCTAGACAAAGTGTCGCCGGCGACAGCGCCGCACAAGCACTATGTGGGATTCCGTTACGTTAACCCGCTGACGGAGGACACGCTGGCAAAGATTGAAAAGTGAGTAGAAAGTAGCCAGGTTGTCAGCACAAATCTAAATGTTTCCTCATTGGTTAGTGATAAGCCGGAACGTATAGTGATCTTCTCGCAGTATCCACAATACAGCTGCGCCACATCCGGATCCAGCTTCAACTCAATCTTCTCCCACTACCGCGACCAGTGAGTAACCTTTTAATTCCAACCAAGACTGAACAACTAAACTTAAGCGTTGTATTTGCAGTGCACTTCCCGCCAACATCAAATGGAGCATTATCGATCGCTGGGGCACACATCCGCTGCTTATCAAGACATTTGCCCAACGCATTCGCGAAGAGCTGTCCAAGTTTGTGGAGACCAAGCGCAATGATGTCGTCATCCTCTTTACCGCCCATTCGCTGCCCCTCAAGGCGGTCAATCGAGGCGACGCTTATCCCTCGGAGATTGGCGCCAGCGTGCACATGGTCATGCAGGAGCTGGGCCAAAGCAATCCCTACAGCTTGGCCTGGCAGTCGAAGGTGGGCCCCTTGCCTTGGCTGGCACCCGCCACCGATGATGCCATCAAAGTAAGCCAACAACCCCATTATCTCTGTTCCTTTTAATCTATAAACTGATATTTTCAGGGCTATGTGAAGCAAGGCCGCAAGAATTTCATTCTTGTGCCCATCGCCTTTGTGAACGAGCACATTGAGACACTGCATGAACTGGACATCGAGTACTGTGACGAGCTGGCCAAGGATGTGGGCGTGGAGGAGATTCGTCGAGCTGCAGCACCGAACGATCATCCGCTGTTCATTGAAGCGCTGAGCACCATTGTGGCCGATCATCTAAAGTCCACGCAGCCCGTCAATCCAAAGTTCTTAATGCGTTGTCCAATGTGCACCAATCCGCGGTGCCGCGAGAGCAAGAAGTGGTATCAACAGCTCTGCTCGCATTGAGCGAGACATCGATCGACATTTATCAATGCAATTTTAGAGTGATTCAGCTTCAAGCTATCTTCATTTATGCTCATCAAAATTCGTATTTAGTCTTAACACATTCATTCACTGGGCTCTGGGCTATGGCAAATTCTATTGGATTTTAATTCTATCCCGCAGTAATAATAATAAAAACAAAAAACACATGCTGCACAAACAATAACAAACTGTTTCAAATTCTCTCGCTTACTCTCGACCGCTAATCATAATCGCATATCATGATGATTCGTCATCATTAGCTGACTGCTACGTCACACACACATGGCATTTGAATATTTACTCACACTAGCGCTCTCTGAGTGTGGGCTTGTGACGTCACATGGCCATGCAAACATATGAGCGCAGAGTTATTGACATGCGCAATGTGACAACCTTTTATAGTTGGCACCGGTTTAGTGGCCAATCAGCTGTTTTCTATCAGCATTGTAAGATTGCGTATTCGTTTTATTATATGTATTTATGGTGGGCCCATCAACATTTCGATTGTAATGGCCAACGGAGTTCTCAAAGTTTACACGCGCTCCGCCACCACAGCAACTTTCCGGGAAATTTCCAATTTTGTTACATTCAACAAATGCCCAATTGCATAACGTGTTTATAAAATTTCTCCATGCATTAAAGCTGCGTCTTCTTTCGGTTACATTTGAATAAATCAATCGCTGTTATTCTCAAAAACAAAACATTCTTCACTGGAATTTAAATGCCGTTCATTGCCATTCGCTTTCAAAGTTCTCAAATCAAGTAGTTTTCATTGCCCGCCAATTAAGCCACGCTCCAAATTGACAAGCAATTAATGTCCAGTATTTGTGTAACCGCATCCCACTGTAAAGAGAGTACTGTACAAAACACAATCTAATCTCCGCATCGGCATATTGATCATAAATTAATAAGGTAAATCCAGTTATAACCCCGCGTAATTGCTCCACCGGCATGGCGTCTGGGCCCAAAAATGTTAACCACTCTGGAGCAGTTTACGCCGTGCTGTCAACGCCGAACGACGCCGGAGGAGAATCGCGTCAGTTCGACCGGTGAGTGAATTTTATTGTCAATACAATAAAGGGGAAACTGTGCTTTAAAAACTGTGCCAGACTAATTCCTACACTCAGCATCACTGAGACTCTTAATGGTACATATGAAAAAGCAGAACAACTTGGACTTTGGCACAAGCTCATTTCATTATATGACGCTTTTTATCTTAGCTGAATATTTCAAAATCCGTAATAAATGATAAGTGCACAAGATATTACAGTTGGCAAGAAAATTATAAATCCATTTGTAAACATTATTATAGCGTCTCCACTTAGACAAAGCAACGAGGCAACGAATTAAAAGTTAGGGTACAATAGCAGTGTACATTTATGTACCGTCTACGTTTTCCATTTCCGTTAAATTTTTGTACAAAACAGGTACATTTCTTGACCGGTACATCTAATAATTTGTATCTCACAATTGTACTTTTTTTGTATCTGATCAATTAAATTATTTTAAAAGCTTACAAAATTTATTTGTTGCTTGCAGTCGGAATATGGGGACATATCAAATATATATTATTTAACTACAAGCGCAGATTAGTCTGATCAGAAATAATGATACCGCATCACTATTTTTTACATATAGCAGGTAATTTTCGGCATCCCAAAAAAAGTATCGTACAAAAAGTGTGATACCTGATACTAGTTTCTGATTCTGATTTTGTTAGGGTATCTCGGAGCCAAGCACAGTTAAATGAAGTTTCTGTTTTTTGGCAATTTTGGTCGAAAATCAAAACCGGTTTTAAAGTACCCGAAGCTTAAAGACCTAAAATCGTATACCTCAAAATGTACATACATACATGATGTAGTATATGTACAGACATCATTTCAGATTCGTCACGGCCTACAGCCATCAGAAAACAATGTATGTTTATTAGCCAGCGTGACGTCGAGCTCATAAAACAATTCCAGCATTATCTCGATTTAAAAATACGTGTGGAAAGTCGGGTGAGAATTGCTCCACTTCAGTTTATAGCTGCAGATGCCCACGTTCTGTCTAACTACTTCTGATAAGATGTGATTTGCTTCTAATTGAAGCGTCTTCCTTTCACGATCATCAATTTCGTGTTATCTGACACTTGACGCTAATATTATTGTACTTCAAAAAACTCTCACTTTTCAGCAAATGCTTACACGAATATTTATGTAATATGTATGTATAAACACATATGTACATAAATAATTATAGGTGCAAACTTCTTTTATGTGTCTGACCACGACAGCACAATATTTTATTTCGAAATTACTGATAATATTTCAGCATAGGTCAGCAATCATATTTTATACTAAAGCCATGTCATGGATTATAGTACACAGTGCACTTCAAAATTATGCCTATATATAGAGTAAATACATACATATACATATAGAGTAGATCGGTACATACATATTGCAACCGCAAACCCCAAAAAGTGTTTCCACTATCTAAAAGGCAAAACAAAGAACGTAGAGTTTGTATAAAGCTGTCAAAGAGAACAGTATCGAAGTTTATTTACACTTACAGCATTTATTTAAAAAATAATTAATTTTTGTTTATTTGAAGTGGTTTTTCGAAATTATATTTATTAAAAATACTGATAGTAATGCCATAAAAAGCTGTTTGGCATGTAATTAAGGGTAAACTCAGATGTTTACTCAGCAATTCATAATGAATAACGATAATGCCACACCACATCTACAACCGTTTGTGTTTGACTAAGAAATACCCGGTAACCATATTTGTTCTTAAAGTTTTAACAAAAAGATATTAAAGTAATCCATTTAGCAATAAAAATTAGAAAATTACCACATTTGAAAAGTGATTTCGAGTTTAAATTGGCTTTAAAACGGTTTAAAGATATGTAAATATGCCAGCTTCAAGAAATTTTGATTATGGATGAAAACGAATATCTGAAGCATTTTGTTGTGCTTAAACACTTAGTCATTATACCCACTTCCCCCTGGGTACTGGATTTAGAAACCGTTGATTAGATTTCCTACGGAAACTTTGTAGACACTACACTACAACGTCAGGGTAATGCATTGTGCAACCGCAGAACTGCAGCCAACTTTTCTGGCCTGGCCTCATTCGTTGCGAGGCAGGGCGAGCATTAGACGTTGGCTTAAGTAAATCCGGCATAAATCACACCCTATTCTTATCTGAGCAACATTTTCAACTATCTACAGATGCGCCACAGACGAGACCAGCGAGCTGAGTGCATTCTTCAGAGGATCACGCGTCGTTGGCAACAAGATGCAGCCTAATGCGTTCAAGAATCGCAATTGGATTGTCGATCTGCTGGCCATATTCTTTGGCATCGGCACTTGGCTAGGCGTCAATGGAACCTTCATACAGCTGCCATTGCTGGTGAACGAGGCGCCCGAAGGCTGGAGTCTGCCCTCGTACCTCAGCGTCATGGTACAGATTGGAAATCTCGGTCCGCTGCTCTACACTGCCTGGCAAAAGTACTCGCCATGGAAGCTCAACGATGGCTGGACTATCCATGCAGTCCTCACCATTGGCACACTCTCCTGCCTGCTGACTGCGTTCTTCTACAACAAGACTGCCTCGATCATGGGCAATGATCACAGCGTGGCGCTCTTCATACTCACCATCTTCACAGCGCTCAATGCGTGCACAAGCTCGGTGCTCTTCATGCCCTACATGGGACGCTTTAAGGAGCAGTATATGGTCACCTACTTCATTGGCGAGGGCTTGAGTGGCCTGCTGCCCAGTGTGACGGCTCTGATCCAGGGCATCGGCACTAGTGGCAGCTGTGATGACCAGCTGCATTTGAACAACACCGAAAACGCGGTAGAGTTTGAACAGCATGTAACTCAACCTCCACTCTTCGACACCAAGGTGTTTTTCCTGATACTATTCGGTCTGATGGTGCTCAGCTACATTGGCTACACGCTGCTCCATGCACTGCCTTTGGCGCGACGAGAACACGCCCAGGTGACCGTGAGTAAGGGCAACAAATACGAATATGGCCAGGATGACAACCAGCCCACAAAAGTGGCCCAACTCAGTCGAGGGCAATACTTTGGCATGCTGCTGTTGATGGGCGTCATATCGCTGTTCAGCAATGGCATGTTTGGCAGCATTCAATCCTACTCGAGTGCTCCGTATGGCACAAGGGCGTATCATTTGTCGGCCACGTTGAGTGTGATCGCCAATCCGGTGGCCTGCTTTTTGGCCATGTTCCTGCATTTCACATCGCTGCGCGTCATCTATGTGCTCTCGACCCTGGCCGCCATCCTCACAAGCTATGTGTTCACCACAGCCATGCTGAGCCCGTATCCACCACTCTATGATCAAACTGTTGGCATGGTCCTGGTGGTAAGTTGCTGTCAATTCTCTGCTGATCCACTCCTAATAACTGTTCTCTTCACCAGGTAACTGCATGGACACTGGTGCTCGGCATTGTTAGCTACACAAAGCTGGGCATTACGACGGTTATGCGAGCCCAGGGCGGCCAGTCCTTGGTCTGGGTGGGCGCCATCACACAACTGGGCTCTGCAATTGGAGCCATCTCTATATTCTTTGTCATTAACTACACGCGATTCTTTCAGGCCGCAGACACGTCATGCTGACCCTCGTGATTTGTTGTCACCATCTATTTCGTAGTCCATTTTATTAGTTGATATTGTAGTCTAGTTCATAGTGTTAAAGTTGCAAGAATTTATAACAAATATATTTGTACTTAAAAATGCGAAATTTTTAACTTGCGTCAGACGAATGTAAAAACCTGTCAAAAGTAAATCTCCCATATACTTCTTGAGTCTCATGATTTAATCAACTGATCCATTTCACTGTCCACATCTCCCTCGTAGCCAGAGTTTGTTCGGAATCTCGTCGTATTGGGAGGATCGCGGGAGACAATATCTGTGCTGCTGTTACTGCTAAAGCATTGTGAGAAATTTTGCAGTGGATTTTTGCCCTGCTCAGAGGCCTGATTGAATGCCCGTATCTTCTCTCGCAGACTTCGATTGACACTTTGACTGCTCTGCGGCGATGCTTCAGGTATTTCCCACCCATTTGCTTTCAATTGATCCATCAGCGACTGAACCTTTACCAATGATTCATTGGCGAACTTGCAGCACATTAGGCTGTCCTGCAGCAAGTGACTCTCCTCCAGACGCCTATAGTCCGCGATAATAGCATTGAGATTTTTCACATCATTGGAACTTAAGCCTTGACCAGTGTCGCCTGCGTGCATGTTCTCGAATTCCATGATCAAGCGCTTGATCTTTGTTGCCTGCAGATCGGAGCCGGATTGGCTTAATGACAGCATTGTGGATACTTCACCCAGCTCCTTGACCAGGCTCACCGACGAATGAATTATTTGGGAATGCTGTTTCACGGTCTGCTTGAGACGATCCTGCAGATCCCCTAAATAATTGCAAATGTTGGTCTGAATCTTCTCCCCATTGCTTCCCTCCAACATAACTGCTAAGTTTTAATATTAATATTTGTATATATATAGGGCATTATATTATGATAGTATTATTTCATACCATGAAGTTGTTCTTTACTTTTGCCAGCATTGTCCATTGCACACAGGGAATAAATTGAAGCCAAAGGATTTGAAAGCTACCAAAATTTAATATTTCAAAATGCTGTTCTGTTACAAATTACATACTTGATCAAGTGCTGTCGTGAGAAAAAGTGATGACAATTTTTAAAATCATAGCTAACCGGGATTGCAGACATATGTATGTATGTAAATGACCCAACAAAAGTTCTCATAAACGTTAGCCCATAATATGGACTTCATACTTAAGCGTTAAAAAACGAACGGAAAAATGTACAATTTTGTGTAATTATTGGTTAAAATAATTGTTTGTTGTTATTTCTAGATTAATTTGATGAATTATTTTAACCGGACACTCCCCTTGAGCCCACGATGAGACGGTCCGGCTAACAGAGTTTTTACTGTAGAGCATTTATATCAATAGTGACAAAAATCAAAATTAGGCGAGAGGACAAAATGTTATTAAAATTCTTTATCAAATCACTCAATATAGAGTTTTTGGTGTATTGAAATTCGAAACTTTGTTTTAATATTTTATCACACAACTTTATTTATTTTTTATTTGTATTAACTATATTTAATTTTGAATTTTGTGTATATACGTAATTTATACAGAGCCGTTATTCCGTTATTGTAAATGTTTTCAAGCGTTCACATTTAAATAGAAACGTCCAATTGGAGTGCAGGCAATCGACTCGGCAGCATTTGACTTCGTGCTTGGGGGCCGATCACGATGTCATCTCTAATGCCAATTCGGCACCGTCGAACAGCTGTTTTTACGCTTCTCGCGTATACTTTCTGTTTTCATTTTGATTAAAGCATATTCCGATGATTAAACCAGTCGAGAGTCGCAGTCGCCGTCGCAGTCGTCGTGAGAAAATCGTAGCGGGAGTTGTTACGTTGAAAAGTCGCATTTTAATGGAAAAGTGCAGCGTAAAATGAGCAAAATTTTGACATACTCAATACAAATAAACAAAGTTTTCAGTTACAATTAAACGCAATTAAAGAGCAGGGAGACAGAGAGCGACAGTCGAGTTAAGTTGTCTGGCAAACATTTCGCGATTGAGAGAGTTAACAAATAAACACAAAAAAAAAAGAGTCTAACGCCAACGCAAGAAAACGACAACGAGAACGGCGACGAACAAGACGAAGACGAAGGCGTCAGCGTCAACGTCGACGTCAACAAAATGTATACAATGGCATTGCAACGGCAGAAGCAGCAGCAGCAGCAGCAGCGCCTCCTCTGAACCTGAACTGAACTGTTGCTAGCAGAGAGCGATAGAGAGAGAGACAGAGAGGCAGCGTTAGGGTTGTCTGCTGCTCTTGCGAGTGCGAGTGCGAGGCTGCGATATAACCAACTAACCAACCAACTATAGCATACATATGATATATAGCATTTGCCCTACGGCAGACGAGATCAAGGAATCATCATGAGCTATGTGAGAGGCAGCGGCTCGGCTGCCAGCCTAAATCTGGATCATGCGCTGGCCGCCCGCGAGCTGGATCACTTGCGGAGCAATCTGGAGGCTGGCATCTTCAGGCAGCGCCTGCATGCCGCCGAGAATCTCTATCAGCGCAATCTAGCCGGTCACTATGGATGCGTGAATGCGCTGGAGTTCAGCCATGGCGGCGAGTACCTGGCTTCGGGTGAGTTCCTTCAACCTGTTGCTGTTGCCACAAACTCATTCATTCCATTGGCAGGCGGCGACGACAAGCGTGTGCTGCTCTGGCATGTGGATCACGCGCTGGCCACTGTGGATGATACCCAGCCCCATGTCATGTATGGCGAGCACGCCAGCAACATCTTCTGCCTAGGCTTCGACAGTCACAACAAGTATGTCTTCTCCGGCGGCAACGATGATCTGGTTATACAACATGATCTGTGCACGTAAGTGAAGCAGTTGTCATATTAGTGAAGTTGTCTTATAGAAAGTTCCCTTTTTTGCAGCGGCAAGAACCTTAATTACTTTTCACACGACGGTCCAGTTTATGGCCTCAGCGTGGACAGGACGAGCACCAATTTGTTTAGCGTGGCCACCGAGCATGGCGAGATTCTGGTCTATGATCTGCGCGTGGGCAAAACGGATCCATTGGCCATTGCCAAGTTTCGTACGCCATTCAATGCCGTTGAATTTCATCCGCTCAATGGCAACTTTCTGGCCACAGCCAATGCGAAACGTGGCGCCCAGCTCTGGGATCTGCGCCATCACACACAGTACGTGTTTAGGGTCAGCCTGTAATCTTAGCTTTTGTTAATGATGTTCTTTTGCAGGGCTCTTTGCCAATACAATTACATAACCGAGTCTCCCAGCTGCATGAGCGTGCGCTTCAATTGCAATGGGAGTCTGTTGCTCACCCTGCATCGCCGCTTGCCACCCATTTTGTATAGTCCCAGCTCATCGGAGCCGCTGTGCTCCTTTTACCATGACGAATACTTTAATTCCTGCACCATGAAGAGCTGCACCTTTGCCGGGCCGCAGGATGAGCTGGTCGTCTCCGGCTCGGACAACTTTAACATGTTCATCTGGCGACTAGACGGTGTTGACTGTAAATATTAATTTGAGTGGTGGCCATTAGATTTTATTATTAATTAAAATCTTCTTCTAGTGGAGAAGAAGAATCAGTGGATTGATACGCAACCCGTGATTCTGACCGGCCATCGTTCCATTGTTAATCAAGTGCGCTACAATCGCCAACGCTGTCTGCTTGCTTCCTCTGGCGTGGAGAAAATTATCAAGGTGGGATATATAGCTTAGATGTTAAAAGAAGGATGCTATAATTAACATAGATAGCAATCAGAACGCATAAATAATCTCTAATTCATATGTCTGTTTGTCCAGGTCTCAGAAACGCTGTTGTAGTTTCTGACAGCAGAAAATATCAAATATCTTATATGCAAAAGGGAATTGTTGACGCAGATATAAAGCTAGAGATTATATAGATAAACTATCTAAATAGTTTGTGAGGCTCAGTTATGATCGTAGCGGAAGTAATTCAAGAAATTGAAAAAAGGAAATTGCACTTTCCAAAAATTGAACTCGACTCTTGACTATAGCTTAATTGTTTTTCATTGTTTTACAGTTCTGGAGCCCCTTTGCCCAACATGGCTGGGAGGGCTCACTGATGGAGCCATCGGATACGCCGTATTGCACACGCACGCTGCATCGCAACGCCTCGGATCATGTGTCGCAGGATTTTAGCACAGGCAACATGGAGGAGGATCAGGTGATGCTGGCCTTCTTTGATACACTGGTGCAGCGCGAACTGGAAACGTGGAATTGCACGAGCAGCACGGGCAATGCAACTGGCCATCAGACAATCAGCAGTGACAGCACGTCGGCCAGCTCCAGCGAGCACAGCGAAAGCAGCACGCAGTCGGAGGAGGAGCAGAGCGAAGTGGATACACCAAATGTTAGTGAACTGAGCTGGCTGACGCATCCGAATCGCATTTTCTATCTGATAGCCAAGAAGCGTCGAGCGTTACTGGAGCTGGCGGTGAAGGGCACCGGGGGACAGCATCGCAATGTGGAGCAGCTACTAGCGCGACTGATGGGGGAGCAGCGTCAGGTGGCCACCCAGGCGCGCATAAGTGAATGGCTTGAGGAGACGCATCGTCTGTTTGGCGATGACGATTTGCCCACCACGTCCGCCGAGGCGGCAGCTCGAGAACGCAGTCGCCGGGAGTCCATCTCGCAGCCCGCCAGTCGCAGTCCTCGTAAGCCGCCCGAGCTACGCATGGGTAAGTGAACAAAGAGTGCTTCAATGCTTTATTTAAACCAGAGTTCCAAGAGCCAAACAAGAGCAGCGAGCACACAGCCAATGGCCAAAGCATAGAAGGCCAGCTGAACATCCTTTAGGGTGAACTCCTTCCAGCGGCCCACATTCAGCTCGGCCAGATACTCGGGGTACTGATAGATATTCATCTTGGCACGCTCCTTCATCTCGTTGATCCAAAAGTCCAAGATACCGCCGGCCAAGATCTGCAGCAGAATAGCATTGATGCCCTCCAAGTAGGCCGACGGCTTGGGCAGCACATAGCCAATGTGATAGGTCTTTGGGCACTCGGGAATCTTGTGCACCTTGTGCGTCTGAACGTAGCGTCTGTCGCTCAGCTCCAGGCTGGCTGACCGCGTCACGCCAGCGAATTTGCCCAGCTTGGAGACCATGTTGATCAAGCGATCCTCACCCTCGCCCACCAACTTCATTTTGGCATCGAGGCGTCGATAAACCTCCGAGTCGTGACCATAAAACAGATCATCTTTGAATGCGGGATGTTTAATGTAGATGGGCAGTTGAGATTCATCCAGTTCAGCCAGCGTATTTGGATCACGATAGTATAGCGGCCGTATGTAGGCGGTGGCCAAGCTGGACTCCAGCAGAGCACCAAAGATGACGCTGACCAGGCATAGGGAAACGACAAAAATGCGCTCCGAGTTGTAGGGCGGATACTGGACGATATTGACCCGCACCCAGACCACCCAGGTGTCGATGAAGATGCGCCAAGCTGTGCTCAGATAATGAACATCCTTCCCACTGCCATGCTGCTGGTCTTCGATGCACTCGATGTGCAGGCGAAGATTCAGGGCCCGCAGACACATCCAGATGAAGGCACAGATGAAACCGACGAGCAGAAAGCACAGCCAGACATCCGGACGGACGGCAAAGAGCGGCACAATCGATTGGGGAATGCGCTGTGCCTTCTGCACGAAGAGGCACAGATCATCCATGTAGACGGCGGCGGAGAACTGAATACGCGTGGTCAGATAGTCCTTGATGAAGAAGCCCGCAAAGATGACGTCCAGCTCATGTCGATGAGCGCGTCCCACTCCGCCGCTATAGTTGCCATCGGGTTGGCGACCTCTGCAGTGGAAAAAAAGAATATATAATTATATGAACTTCTATAATTTCACCTTGGCCTTGTAAGGAGTTTTCTTAAACATATATATATTAAACATATATAAACATTAGACTTTATTACTAAAGTGTGTACAGAAACAATATAGGTTGAAAGTAAACTAGTTAAAGAGTTATTATCAGGGACCGGAAATAATATTTTTATTTTGATGACTTGGGTTGAAATGAGCTAATAAATTTTTTGTTTAACTATAATGGTTGAAGTAATCTTATTAAATTAATTTCACAATCCTTATTTTTAACAGAAATATGAAAATCGAAAATTATGATAATTTGAGACTTTTCAATTACTGCTTTTGTGTTTGTTAAATTTGGTGTTCTGCCTGGATGAATCGCTCCAATAATAGTTTGCAAAAAATGCATACAAAAGCAATAATTTTAAATTAAGTTTTATGTGTGACTGAAAACATACAATTTACAAATAATCATTATTTTCAAGATGTAATTTTATTACTCAATGATTTGGCCCCTAAGATTTCTTTGAAGAAAAGTATAACAAAAAGTAATACTACTCATAATGAATATAATCCCTGGTTGGATCTAAAGTAAACCAGCTAAGCTGGTGAGCTACTCACCCGAAGAACTCGTCATCTGGCCACATATAGTCCAACGAGAGATTGAGCTTCTTGGCCACCACCTCGCCTACTTTTGCATCGGGCCCGGTTACACTTAATACCTGCAGCTTCTTACCATCACCGTACAGGGCCGAGTAGACAGAGTCAAAGATGTAGGCGCGCAAGGAATAGCCATAAAGATTGGAGTAGATGCGTCGATAGCTCAGTGCATCTTGCACAATCACAGTGCTCGACGCAAAGGGATTATAGAGCAGCAGTTGTTCAGCCTGCTGACGGATGTAGTAGATGCGATTGTGTCCCTGTTGATGCCACACCTTCTCCATGAACTTCCGCAATCGTTGCTGCTCTCCGTACACAGTTCGCACCAAAGTCACTATGTAGAAGCTGCCTGTGTCGGAAAACTGATCGATCTGCTGCTCAAGTTCCTGCACAGTGGCATAGATGAAGAAATGATGAATCAACTCGTACTGCAGAACAGTCCGATCGATGGACACTTCCAGAGGAATGCTCGTCTGTCGCAGCAGGCTCTTGACCAGCAGGTTATCGTAATCCCTTGAACCCCTCAAGTGCAGTTGGAGCGTGCCGTTGAGGTGCTCGAGTATTGGTGCCACGAGCCGAGTATAGCTATCGATGGTAGTAGCATTGTCCTGGCCAGCATTGGGTCTGAACGCGGCCACGAGAAACAACATAATTAGCTTTAGCCTTAGCTGTGCCACCGACGCCATTGTGAGCGCAACTGAACCCGCAACAGAGATTGACCACCACTGACAGTATCTGCGGTGGGCAAACAATAGACCAGTTGACACCTGGGCTGGCTAACATTTGTTTGCCAACTGTCAGCGACAGTCGGGCTAACAATAGTCGGGTTGCACCCTTCTCACTGTGACACCCACAATTATTGGCAAGTGTCGGGGTTTGTTTACCCAAGCAGAGTCAAGCTTCCGACTCAAAAGGCAATGGAGTCAAGCGCCCACGCCCCAAACCATTTGTCACCGTTAAACCGCATTTTTTTCTCTCTAATCCTTGACAGTTGATTCGCTGCAGACCAACTTTGAGCAGCTGGAGCGCAAGCGAAAATTGATGCGTTTAAGGTTTGCGGCCATCAAACGAAGACGCACCGTGAGACGTCCCAGGCGTGGATTGCAGGAGAATGACAGTGCTGTTGCTTATGATACGGAATGGGCGGAGGAGGAGGATGACAATTTGCCGCCAGTGACAGCAAATGACGCTAACGATGTCAACAACGTCAACGACAACGACGATGATGACGGCGATGGCAGCAACAGCAATCCAGATGACAGCACGTCCAACACATCGATGGAGGCCCAATTGTCGCAGGCGCCAAGCACCTCGAATTCACTGCACTTTGTCCTGGACGCCACCGAGGCCAACAACAATAGCCAAATGGCCGAGAATAACAACAATAAAATCAACAATGGCATTCCGACAACAGGGACATGCCATTCAGAGACAACCACATCCACCGCGTCCTCCTCGAATCAAGCAAACATTTAAAGTGAAGTCGAAACAATTGCGTTTACATTTGTAGAAATATATCCGAAAATGCTCTTCCGTTTTTATTGTTTAAATATTCTTCTTACTTTTTCACTTGAATGCCACACATAAGTATTTCTTTGGCTTTCACTTGGCAAAATTTGTTGATCTCTGAAAATGTTGAAAACCGGGTAAACTAAACAATAAAATCATGACAACATTCTAAGTATATAAATTTCATGTATTCACACTAGATTTAAGAGCGGATAATCATTAAATAGAAACACGAAGAAAACAATTGCAAATGGAATTTGGATGTTTAAATGTGATTGAAAATATTATACTTGTGTGTGCATGTCTATCTGATATATTTAATATAAGTATACGACAAAATGCAACTTTAGCGCAAAGAGCCACAACCCAATTCAGCAGCAACCACAAACAAAACAAAAACACAACTATCAGAAAATATATACATATGTATGTATATGTTGTCGGTTAAGCGTCAACAAAATGATTAAGCTAAGAGTGTGAACTTGAAACAATTCAAATTTGTATAAGTGTAAAATGTTTCGATGTCAAAACGCGTATTGTACTTATAGATAATGCATCGTCTATCCAGAGATACAGACAGGGAAAGAAAGTACAGATTACACAGTTTATGGGTTGCAAGTATTCGGTTTAGATTTTATTGAATGCTAACATCTGTGAACTGTTTAATAATAATGTCTACAATAATTTATGCATAATATTATTAATAATAAACTCTTAATGAAAACATACTAATGGCTAACTGTTCGCATCTAAAATTGAAAAACGGTCGAGTATGTTTGCTATTGTTTTGTGTATTACAGTATTAAATGTGCTTAAGAAGAATGCGGCTGATAACTGGTAAGTAAACAATACTGTCTAAATGTGTACGCTGACTTGTTTGTCTATGGCCTAAAGCTAGATTAGTTCATTAATTTACACGATCGCGGGTAGAGAGTCCAGTTTGCGATGCGACACTAGTGACGACTCAGCATATAGCGTCGACATTCATGTCACTGGGCCTAAAGGGCAGCATCATATCCTTGCACCGATCCATGACAAAGCGTTCCAACTCGCAGCCAGCACTGCAGATCAAAGAAATTGTAAATGAGGTCAATACAATAATGTAAAACAATGTGATTTAATGTAAACTTACTCGTAAATCTCATTGCCTCGAACGTTGTAGAGATCGCAGTTCTTGAACACTAGCTGAACATCGCTAAGCAGTTCCTCGTTCAGCTGGTATTCGCCCATATTTAGTTTCGACTTGATTTTGGCCAAGTCCATCGGCGTCTTGATAATCTTATGATAGTCGGGCACCTCAGAGGACATCACTGGGCGCAGGAATGGCCACGCCGCCTGATGCTTCATCGTCTGCTCCAGCAGAGAATATAAGGCGGCGCCGTTTAATGGTAGATTGTCATTTGTGCGACGTCCCGAACGTCGATTGTTATTCTGATTACTAGTATTGTTATTATTATTGTTGGTGTTGTTATTGTTATTGGCAGCAGATTTGTCCAGGGAAATGCGCAGAGAGTTGCGTGAAGAACGGGAACGTTTCGCCTGCGGCTCGTCCTCATCATCATCAGCATCACCATCGACTGTAAATGTTTAAATAAGATGTTTATTTTTTAGTAATATACATTTTTTTGGTTGTACATCCACAAGTTATTCTTAAAGTAGCGTATTTTCAATTCAATTCAATTTATAAGATTGTTTTTTTATGCAGTTTTTAATTTTTTATGATATTTCATATTTTTTAAGAAGTTGGCTAAAACCTAGCGCTTTTGATTGTCTTATTTTGCAGATTCTGCGATTTGACAGTTTTAATTCCAGAACATATAAATACTGTTCTTAGTGATGTACAATAGTGTTTGTGAGTTTATTGCCTTATTTTACATTGTGCTTTTTTAGTAAGCTTATTTCACATTCTTTTATGTTGTTTTATATATTTAATTTTTGGATTTTAGTTGATTTGTCATGTTGCTTACCATTACTGGGACGACGACGCGCTCGTGAATTCTCCTGGGATTTGCACTTTTTGCAAATGAAATCAGTGCGAGGCTGTCGCTTTAATTTAACGCACTCTAGATGATACCATTCGGAGCAACGAGCGCAGCATATTTCGCAGCCATCGTAGAAGCATTCTTGACAAGCCTTAGTCTCCTCGCTGTAATTGAAAAAGCATTAAATAACTAAATCTCAATTGGCAATTATATTAAACATTTACGTTTCCTCCTCTTCGTTGTTGTCGGTCTCATCGCCGTCGTCATCCACTTCCATTGAGCTGTCATCGGCTTGTTCGCTGTCCTCCTCCATCGCCTCCTCAATCTCTTTGGACTTCAATCGACGACCCGAACGTCGACTCGAACGTCTTGTGGCAGCAGCCGCCTTGCCATTTACCTTAACGGATATGCCCGTTGAGGACGCCTCGCTGTGATTGTCTTGCCGATCGCTAACATCTGCCTCTTCCTCGTCTTCATCTTCATCCTCGTCGGCGCCATCATCGACACCCTCATCGACATCATCGTCAACTTCGTCGACAATAAACTTGCGTTTCTTTTGCCGCTTGTTGCCCGCCTTGGTGTTGTTGGTCAGCCCCAGTTCCCGGACACAGGTGTGGCAGTACCAATTGCCCTCGGGCACTGTGCGCATCTTTGGTTTCATGCAGAACATGTGAGTGCCACCATTGCACTGATCGCACAGTAGCATCTTCTCGGGATCGGTGCCACGTCGGCACACCTTGCACAGCGATTTGTTCGTGGACCGTCGCCAGAGGATGCAATCGTTGAGCACATTCAGATGCAGAAATACCTGCGAGTAGCTGGTGCTCGCCATTAGCGACACTTCCCACTGCTGCAAACGAGCCTCACAGATCAGCTTAAGATTCTCCTGCTTCGTATCACGTTTCATGTTCATGCCAAACGGTTCCTTCATGAAGCGACGTTCAATCGCCTGCTCCACTTGCAGCAAAGCACTCGCCAAGTTTAGCACTTGTGTCTGATGTGATATCTCCGCGGTGGAATCGCTGATGGAAGCCACTTCGCTGGCATTCAAAAAATCACCTGGATCACGATAACTGCCGTATTTGCGACCCAATTGGCGCAGCAACGCAACCTCATCGGTTTCATCGTCCTGGCCATCGAAATCCTCGTGCGATTCGTGATCCGAGTCGGGCGGCTCTTCGCTGGGCGCCTTGCGAGGACCCCACTGCAGTTTGGCCTGCGGGTCGTATTCGTCCTTCAGCAGTTGTTGTCGCCATCTCTCCATGTCCTTTACATTCAATTTGCCCAAGTCACCCGAATAAATGTCATTCTCAAATTGCAGAATGCGGTCGACGAGATGTAAACGCATCACCTCATTCAGACTCGTCTCATCGGGCAACCCAAAGTTGGCCTGATTGTATTTGCGATTAGTCTCGCTATACATTGTTTGAGTGAATTTCTCAAGCTTCTTATCGCTGTCCAAATTGAGCACATCCTCTGCGCAGTTCTTCACATGCTCCAGTATCAGCGTACGCAGCTGGCTGAGCTCGTCCAGCAGCTCCGACTCACGCCGGCCCAACGGATTTAGCGAGTTGATCAAGGCGTCAATGTCCTCTGGCTTGTACAAGTATGACCACATCCGTCGTTGGCCATGACGTGAATTGTGGACTGGGCAATTGCTTGAATCACCGCTGCACATGAACAGCTCGCTTTGCGTGGGAGGCGGCTGCTCCTCATCGTCGCCACTGATGTCAATGGGCTCCGAGGACGGAGCATGCCCATTCAGTCGATTTTCTTGGTTCTCCTTGTTTTCCAGGGACTGCTTGTTGGATTTGCGTGACTTCTTATCGTTGTCACCATACAATTTGAGCAGATAGAAGCGCAGCTCCTTGCGCTGCTTGGGCATCTGGGCGCGTTTGCGCAGCTCATCGGGCGAAATGTTGTGGGGTGGCTGCTCCAAACAAGTGTCCATCATATTGTCGACCGTGTGCTCCACAAAGATGCCCGGCATCGACTCCAGCACATAGTACTTGCGATAGCAACGATCCATGCCCAAGAACACGAGGAAGTTGAACAGCTCCGACTGCAGCTTCATCACTTGTTGTTCATGCTTGCGTTGCTCGCGATCTGATTGCGTCATCAGTTCGGCAATGCGACGATTGAGCTGCTCACTCAGCTCCTCCTTTTGGCCAGCGTTCAAGTTCAGCTCCTTGTTCATGCACTGCTGATGATGCTCGCTCGTCAGCTTTCGCTTGTTTGCCTCCACAGCAGTCAGACGTCGATTTTCGGCCAATATCAGGGTACGCAGATCCACCTTGGCTTTGGCCATCTTCTCCATGCGTTCCTCCACAATGTTGATGGTCGCCGAGTAGGTGAGAATCTGTGCCATCAAACAGTTCACCACGCGAAAGATGTCCACGAAATCTAATTGAGCAATGGGCAGCGTTTTCAACGCATGCAGAATATGCGGATGCTCCAGGCGCAGCTGCAAGCCAGGATCCTCGCGCGACGAGTAACCATTACGGTACATGACGCGCCACCTCTCGGGCTTGTCCGCGATGACGGCGCCCGAGGCGAGCAGATGCAGACGCAACACTTCGCTCAATGTGAGCGCATCCATGGGCATCTCGTGCAGCCTGAAGGAGAAATGTCGCTTCACATAGAACTGGGCGCGGGAGGCGTTCTTCATGCTGTCGTAGGGCTCGCCTACGTTGTTCCCATAGCGCAGCAGATAGGAGACGGGGCTCTCGTCCTCCTCCTCCTTCTGCAGATCAAATATGCTGCCCAGCAGCACCAGGAGTATGTCCGAAAGTGGACCAGCCACTTCGCGTGCACTGAACGCACGTGACATTTCGTAGAAATTGAGGTTCTGTCGAAACACTTCCACGCCGGACAGCAATCCACTGTAGGTGTGCATGAATTCGCGCAGCACAAACGCATCGCCGAGTATGATGTCGGGCAAAAAGGTGACTATGGGCTGATATGTGGGCAGCAGGCGTTGATCATTGCGCTCCAAATCATCCGTCTTGATGGTCAGATATTTGAATTCCTCCTCCACACGTAGCTGGAGTTCTGCCCTCTTTTGCGCCTTTTCCAGCTCGATTTCGGCCAATCGCTTTTGCTTCTCGACGCGCATTCGCTCCATTTCGACGGCCAGCGATTTGGCTCGTGCTTCGGCTGATTCTTTTTTCTTGACTGCCGTTTGCTCGCCTTTCACAATATATTGATTAAGGGTTGATTGCTTCTTGGCATCCTTAGCTTCGGGACGCTTGATTTTCGCCGGCGAATAGTGCGGCATTTTGCCAATGAAAATGCTGGAAAATTTCACATTTGGCGCGGTCACATATTGTTTGTATATCTCGGGCTTGGGACGCAATATACCATCGACACGCATCACACTGCTTTTGATGAACATGGCCAGATTTTCCATGTTAAATTCGGTGCGTTGGCGACGCAGCTGTTCAAAACCTGCATCCATCTCATCGCCATTCGGTGCACGCAAGTGATAGATCAGCTTTTCGGTGTCTTCGTAGACACCATTGCTGGGCTCTTGCATTCCCTTGCCTGGCTTGATGCCCACCACCTTGTATATTGTATTCTTCTTTTGATTGACTGTCACTTCCTCGTTGAGAAAGAAACGTTTGCGCAGAAACTTGGACGCAATCAGATTGAGCATCTTGACGGCCGATTGGTGGGCATGCTCAATGACCAGTATCACGGGAGCACGCAGGCTCTGTTTGAACTGTTCCAGCTTTTTACGGGCAGTGCGTTCGCTCTTAAGCGCCTCCTCGAAGGTGAGACCATCCTTGCCGGTGGCCTCGCACTGCCAAACCGTTGAGTTGATGGCCATGACATGTCGGAAATAATTTCTGCAAAACAATTTAAGAATCATAAATTGATATTTGACATAAATTGGTTTTTTATACATCTACAAGTAAATTGTCCTTAAATGAATACAAACAATAATACAATACAATTAAATATTATTTACTTAAGTTGGAAAGGTTGTAAGACTCTTATATGTATCCAAATAAACAAAATTCTTTGTCGTGACTAACTGATCTACTAACGGTTAATATGTAGACTTATCAAAATACAAAGGACATTGAAGTATGAAAAGTATAAATCTTATATTTTGATATAAATTCATAAATTTATTAATATTTGACGTTCAATATTAAAGTGGAAATAAATGTCGTTTGAATTCAAATGTGACAAGGTGGCAACGCCACGAACAGCAGCTGAGAATTCAGTTCGCGCGCTTTCGACAGACGCCGTCGCCTTCGTCGCCACCGTTGCCGCCATCCACCTATCAAGCACACTAGACAAAATGTTTTTGCTTTTGCATGTATCGCTTGCGTTTGGCGTGTGAAGCATGCGTTCATCAGCGTCGCTTTTGTTGTATACTTTAGCGCAACGTTTGCTTTGTCATTGCTATACTGCTGATTGATGCAGCAGCAAGCAAATGAAATTGTTGTAATGGAAACACATGAATTATTTTACTTACTCGTAATCGCGAAATATGCGTTTGGTAATATAGCAACAAAATACCAAGTCGTTGTCGTGGAATGTCTCATTTTTGGATTCTGTATTGTTGAGATCAAAGCCGTCGCGCTTGCAAATCGGCATTTTTGATTTGTTTATATTTCCTTAACACTTTGTTCAAATAATTTATTCCGTTGCAAAGCGAAGCGTCTGTGCAGCACAAGGCAAACTAGCAAACTGTCTGGTTCCAATAAAGGCGCCCAATTATTTTGCAAGCTGCGCAATGTAAACCTTGTTTACCAACGCACATTAACTTCCAGTCGATAATTTAATGCAGTTGGCAACTTTTCACGCTGCTGGCACAATTTTTAATCAACTTCTTCACAATAATATTCGCTTTTCCTCTTAATGCAATAATTTTCCACGCGCGCCTCGCAAATTTCGCTTGGCGTTTGATGCTAATGCCAAATCGGCTCGCGAGTCGCGACTCTCGACTATCGATATTGCATTTGTAAACAAGTAAAAGCGTCGCTGCTTTTTTATTATCGATACTTTGCGCGGCCCAACCAGTGTTGACAAGTTAGCATATATGGCTGTTTTGATGATCAACCTCGGCTGAAATTTGGAAAATTTTGGATGTGGCAGTTGTATAACTATGTATACTTATACGATATTTGCCAAAGCTATTTTACGGAAGGTACATGTATTACTATTACTTTCGTCATGCCTATGTGATAGAAACTTATAATTTGCGGGTGTAGCTATATAATTTTGTATATGAGCCTATGTATGGGGATATAACCTAAATACTGTATACGTTGTTCTATATATTATTTTTTTCCATATCTTGGTTAACAATATTTTATGCTAATTTTGTTTTTGTTTAGTTTTTTTTCACCTTTCCGCTTAAAACAGCTTTTTTTCTCCAAAAAATTTTCAACACTGGGCAACTCTAACAAAGCAGTGTTAGAAAAAATCAAATCATGATTTTTTTCATTATAATTTTTGTTGTGTTTATGTACATCACTTGAATTCAAAATTAATAAAAAATTAACCGCTTGGCAAAAAATAGCTGCTCTGCATTGAGCAAAAAAGCGAACAAAGTGCAGTGTTGGGAAGGAAACTGCAGCTGTCCGTTCGATCTGCATAGATATCGATGCTCACGTGTATCGATAAGACATCAACAACTCTACTGCAAAACGGAATATAAAACACACAAAAGTTTGCGGAAAAAGAAAAAGTGCATTTGGGCTGACTGCTGACTGTAAAAATAATATTACAAGTCGGCTTTATAAAGTCGCAATGTGCGTTAAACAGTGTAAAAAACTTCAAAACATACGCTGCTGCGTATGACGACAAAATTGACTGCAACCAAAAAAAACTAAATAATAGGTAGGCCTTAGTTTCAGTCTCCGTCTCAGTCGCTTCAGTTCAGTTCATTCTTTCGCTCTCTTGTCTTCCTCTTCGTTTCGTGCGACACAAGCAACAGTAACACACACACAGAACGATATTTTTGTCGAGGGGCAAAAACTGTACGCGCTCTTGTGACTGTGTGTGTGTGTGTGGTGTTTGTGTTGTGTTGTATTGCATGTGAGGGAGCGGGAGAGGGAGAGAGGGAGGGCAATGCAAAACCAAAATAATGTACAAAAGTTTAATGTCTCCGTTTTGTTTCTACTTATGCAAATTGCAGTCTGTTTCTCTCTGTGTGTGCGTGTTGTACAAAATTTGGCTGCCTTAGTGTAATTCATTAACTACTCGACAACGGATTTCCATCAACACAAAAACCTGAAATATACCTAAATGATGATGGTTCGCAGACGCGCGAGGCCCGCCAAAGAGCAGCCCGCCCTAATGGTGGTAACCTCCGCCAACGGCGACACTGTTGCAGCTGTTGAGGACTCGACGCTGCCGTTCAGCAATGCTGCTGCCGCCGCTGCTGTAGCTGCCACCAACAATCATCTTCTGGATGATCAATACTTTGCGAGTCCCAAGCGAAAAGACTGCCGCCTCATGAAAACCAATGAAAATCTCAAGGCGATCAATAATAATGTTAATGTTAATGCACACATTTACAACAACACAACAACAACAGCAACAAAGCCAGACACTGGTCGTGCAATTGGTAAGCATATTTTATTTTTCCAAATATTTATTTTTGATTTTGAGGTTAACTTTAGTTTTTGTCGCACTTACCCACTTTGCAACCCACCCTCCTTCCCCCTCAGGCGTTCCACTCGCAACACGCTCGCAGACACGCACCATCGAGAACTTTTTCCGAGCGAATGCTGCGGCTAAAAGCGCGCATGCTAAAAAAATGAGTACAACACTTCTATCACAACCAACAGAAACAACAACAGCAGCAGCAACCGAAGAGCAAAAGACAATAACAATAAAAGCAGCCTTGGGCGATGAGGACGAGGAGCTGCTGCAGGAGGACGAAGAGGAGGAGTCGCTGCTGCTGTACGATGCACGATCGACAGCATCGCCCGAAACCAGCACCAGCAACAGCTCACCAGCATATCAAATCGACGACTTGGAAGTCGTCGAGCATAATGCCAACAACGTCAACTTGGCCGACGTTGGTTGCAACTTCATACAAACACAGACAACAACAATCACAAACGATATACACATGCATCGGTCGGCGTTGCGCGACAGCCACAGTTCGTCGCATAGCAGCAGCAGCGCCGCCACTTCCGATAATATATTTTTACAGGAGCCAGTGTTGACGCTGGACATTGATCGCACGCCCACCAAGGCCTCCAGCATCCGCATTAACAAAAGCTTCGAGATGGCCAACAACGCGGTCTTCTCCTCGCCGCCCTCTGTGCTCAGCGCTTGTGTGCTGAATGGTCGCTTTAATCAGATTGTCACGCTCACTGGCCACGTGTTGGATGAGCATGAGCACGAGCACGAGCACGAACACGAGCCCAGCGTGGAAATGCAGCAGCCGTTGAACGGCTTCGAATTGGACCAACATGACAGCAGTTCCTGCGACAGTGGGGTCGCCTGCAGCTTGACGGCGGGCACCTCGCCCGCTGTGAATGGGTTGCGACGTCGCAAACCGGCCACACCGCATCGCATACTCTGCCCCTCGCCGATCAAGACAATGGCACGTGATGGTGCACTGCTGAAGAGCGAGGCGCAATCGCCGAGAAAATCGCCACGTAAACTACAATCGCAGCTGGTCGCCGCAGCAACTGGCGTCTGCAAGTCGCGACGAAGACTGAATCAGCCAAAGCCACAAGCGCCTTACCACCAACAACAGCAACTACAACATCAACAGCATCTTCAACAACAACAGCCAAGTTCCATGCCCAACGATGTTGTGGTTGTGCTGGACGATGACGAAGAGGAGGACGACGACGAGGACGATGTGCATGCACTTCTCAAGGCTGCCGAAGAGCGTGAGAATCAGATCAAAGCTAAACTAATGCTCAAGCCAACAAGCACGGCGCCAGCGGTCGCAGTCAAGCCAAAGGTGCCGCCTAAGACGGCGAAAGCGAAGACAACAGCAGCGGCCAAATCACAGCCGCTAGCTGCCACCAATGGCAATCGCGAGATGACCGAGTTCTTTCCCGTGCGACGCAGCGTGCGGAAGACGAAGACCGTCGTCAAGGAGGAGATGATGCGCAATCTGGAGCAGGCGGTGCTAGAGGAGCGCTGCGAGGGTCTGCAGATACGTCACTTTACGGGCAAGGGGCGTGGCGTTGTGGCAGAGCGTCGCTTCAAGCGGAACGAGTTCGTTATCGAATATGTGGGTGATCTAATTGCCATCAGCGAGGCAACAGATCGCGAGCGCCGCTACGCGCTGGACGAGAACGCTGGCTGCTACATGTACTACTTCAAGCACAAAAACCAGCAATACTGCATCGACGCCACCGTGGACACCGGGAAACTGGGACGGCTCATCAATCATTCGCGCAACGGCAATCTAATGACAAAGGTGGTCGTTATTAAGCAGCGACCGCATCTGGTGCTGCTGGCCAAGGACGACATTGAGCCCGGCGAGGAACTGACCTACGATTATGGTGATAGGTCCAAGGAGTCGCTATTGCATCATCCATGGCTGGCATTTTGAGCCTCCACCACCACTGGGCAACATTCATTACCTAAATACATAATAAACAATATTAGCTAAGAAATTCATTGAAGAGAGATACTTGATGATGATGATGAAAATGATAAGCAAAATGAGATGGATGGAACCTAAAAGAAATGTGATAGTGCAAATTAACGTCACTTCATATTTTTTTGGGGATTTGTTAACGTTTTTCCTTTGTGTTAAGGCATCGATCGATTGAATTGAATTGAAACTGTTAAACATTTAGACGAAGTTGAAGAAGCGGTATGCTGATGATGATGATAATTATGACATTAACATTGCATTCACATTTATAATGAACGTACATACTATTTATATAGATATAGAGATATGTAATATTATATTGCTAATTATTATATTATATACATTATGTACTATTTACTGCCATAGTGCTATCTATATACACCCCGTGCACCTCGCTCGCCAATCCCAAATCCAAAAACAAACAAAAACAGAAAAAAAAAAAAACAAAATTCTGACTAGATTAGACAACATATGTTTATAATTATTGCATTAAAAATCCATTAATCCTCCTCTCACATACATATAGTACATAAATAATACACACATTACACATTTAACGAGGCTTTCTGTAGCGTCCTCTGGCAACTCGCAACTTCCTGAGAGAGTGAGAGACACAAGGATGAGTATCAGATACAAATGTATCTAGTACCATTTGCTTCTCCCCTTGAGCTTCCTCAGGCGAAAGTGAGCCGCATTGTTCGATGTAGACTATAAGCAGGTTTCAATGACACCACGCCACGCCTCCCTTCTTCCAGCCAGGCTTCCTTCCAATGGGGTCTGCTAGAAGAAGCACATAAACGAATCTAAATAATATGCCGCAGCCCTTCCGCCCACCACCTTCCGTTCCCATAGCGACGACCCCTCTATTGATAAGTAAATAAGTGCAAGATTGTATTGCAGACAACTTGGTTCAAATTATTAAATAAATAACAAATTAATTTGCAATTATGATTTTTACTTTTCTGTTGTTGTTTATTATATCTCTGCGCATATCTTTATACAGTACAGTACATTATCTATTAGTTGTATAATTTATAATTTTTAGCACATAATACACATTTACTTTTAATTTGTAGTCGTAATTGAAATGAAGCAGCAAAACCAACATTATCATTTAATCATGTCGCATGTTCAGGTTTTACTTTCATCTTCTGTTAGCAAAATAAAAACACATAACCATAAAACATGATAAAATACACAATCACACACAGGCAGACACAAATGCATAATTTACAATGTATGTCTACGTCTACGATCATCGATTGAATTTAGTTATAATTTATTACATGTAATTGTTTTAATTTCATACACACACGCTCACACACCCCTACAGACAAACACACCCACACATGCAATCGCAAGCAGATAAAAAAAACACAAAGAAAACAAAACATTAAGCAAAATAAATAAATGAAACATTAACACAAAAAGTGTGAAGCCGATTGTTCTTTGTTTCACTTCGGAGATCATGGCAGACTATGACTACTCTTGGAATGCACGCGCTATACAATTCTAATATCGTAACAAATTCTATTCAACTTACATACAGAAAACAGACACACACGAACACAAATATAAGTATATTTATATATATATATGTATATAAATATTATATTTATATTCATTTAGAAAAATGTCGCTTAGGCGGCGGGTTTCAATTATTATGGACCAACCTGGACCTGGAGTATCTCACTTTTGGAATGGTTGGGGCATTTTGCTCAATTGGAAGTGGAACGAAGGAACTTGACTAATCGACTTCGAATCTTCGAGTAAGAGGACCTAAGTCTAAACTGGGGGTACAGTACAATGTTAATATCCTAAAGGTTTGGACAGCGAAAAGAATTTGGAAATTCCCTGCGTGGGCAGCTTAAATATAGAGGTATTTTTGTATTGATACTTCTACGACGTAACGTTCGCTAACCACACGCTAAACAATTATAATAGTAGTTCTTAGAGAACTATTATTAGTACTAGTTGCTGAGTAAGTTAAGTTAAGTATTCGGGGCCAGCTAATGCATCTAAATCACGCTCCAAAAAAATGTTAAATTTTGCTCACAAAATATTGCACTAAGAAAATCGAATTTTCCGACCATTTTCTACACATTGAATTCATCGATTGCTTTTTGTTTTTTGTTTTGACTATCAACTACGTCCTAAGAGTTAAACAACAACGACAACTGCAACGGCAACAACGACGACGACAACAACAACGGCAATAGCAATAAGCTATAGCAACAATTACGCACACATAAAAATACACTCTCTCACACACACAGTTTAACAATAACAAGGAGCAACATTATGCGCAGCTTCTCTGACAATCTTCTTTCTATACGAAAATTATTTAGCAAATCAATTGAATATCAAGACGGATTCATAATACTGACTGGAGGACGCGGTTTTCTTTTTCATTTGCCTACCCTACGTCAAGATGCTTGCCTCGGCTGCTAGTGGACGTGGCGGTGGCGCCACCACTAACAACGTTCCCGACTTTTTTTGCTGTGGCCTCCGCAGTTTTTGTCATTTCTTGGCACTGAAACTGGGCTTCGGCAGCGAACTCATGAATGCTCCAGCATTGGTGGGCAGCGCCGGTGCCACAAAACTCAGATCCGGTATCAGAGAGATGCGTGGCGCCACTTTGGCATTGCCCAGATGAAACTGTTGGCGCTGCTGTTGTTGCTGCTGCTGCTGTTGCTGTTGCAATTGCTGCTGATGGTGTTGATGATGCTGCTGCTGATAAGTTGCAGGCGCTGTTAATGGTGTCGCCGTTGGTACCGTGGAGAAGTCATGCATCATGTGAATCTGTTGGGGAATGGCTGGCACATTGTTGTTGTTGTTGTTATTGTTGCTTTTGCTGCTACTCTTGTTGCTGTTGCTTTGATATTTGGGCACCAAATTGCTGTGTCCCAGTGGCTGCTGCTGCGACTGATAGAGGCTCATTGGATTATTGTAAAAGTTGGCGCTCTGCCAGGCGCCCGAATTGAATTGGGGCGCAGCACGTGAATTGAGCGTGTTGGCGGCCAACGGTGTGCTGCTCACAAAGTCCGACCAGTCGTCCTCCTTGGCGGCAACTGTTTGCTGTGGTCTCTTAACAACGTTGTTGTTGTGGTTGTTTAGTTGCTGTTGCTGTTGTTGCTGCTGCACGGGTACAGACACAAAATCGGACCATTCATCATCCTCCTGCTGCTGATGTTGCTGCTGCTGCTGTTGTTGTTGTTGGTGTTGCGGCAACGGCTGTTGCTTTGGCGACTGTTGCGCCACCGTTGCACTTATCGTGGGCGGCTTGGACTGATGCGAGAATAGCTCCTCGATGCGCGCCAATTCCTCGGCATTTATGCTGGCCAACGCATTGTCGCCCCACTCAATGCTCGGCTTCGCCAGCGGAATTGATTGCGGCAACAATATGGCCGGACTAAGTATCATCTGCTCCCCAAAGGTGGGCGTGCCATTTCTTGGGGGCTGCAGCTGGGCAGCCGCATGCTTAATGGCTGACACGGACACGGATACTGACTGGAAATCACTAAAGTCATCATCCTCGGCACCCGGCTTGCCACCTGCTGTGGCGCACACTTTGCTGGGCGAATCGAGGCCAAAGGGCGGTGGTTTGTACTCCACATCGCGATACTCCTTCTTCACGACCGTCTCGTCTATGATGATGCCGGCCGAGGCAATTTCGTAGTCGAAGTCGATGGGTGCCAGCGTTGTTGTCTTGGCCACCGCCGTATCCGACTTTGAGGGTGTGTAGATATGCGTCTCCTTGAGGGGCAGCGCATAGCTGTTGCTGCTGGTGACTTCGTGCAGTTGCTGCTGGCTGCTATTGACTGTTGCTGTTGACTGTAGGGTTGTCGGTGGCGGTGATGGCGATGGTGAGCTTCTCAGATCAAGGTGCTGCTGCTGAGCGAGCTGCTCACCGTCGTCGAAGTGGTGGCCATTGCCGTCTGCTGATAGAGCAGGCGATAGCGTCGCTGTTGCTGCTGCAGCAGCAAATACTGATGTTGCTGCTGCGGTGTCATCGAAATGGGAGGCATCGATGCCGCTGCTGTCGTTGCCAGTGAATGCTTCGTCGATGACGCCGCTGGTGTCGATTGCTTCGCTCTTCCCTTGCCCATCAGCAATGCCAGGCTGCGCTTTAACTTGGCCCGCTTGTGGTGCTGCTGTGGTTGTGGTTGTTGCTGCTGGTGCTTCCAGTCCTGTGAACCACACACAAAGAGATCAAGCATTAGATTGCGGCTTTAACAATGGCTTAGGACAAGTGACAACATGAGAACTAAGATAAGGAGTTAACTAGTGCAGAGGGGGGTGGGGGCGGGGCCTGTTAACAAGACGAACTGAGGGTAAAAACAGTTGGAGTTGCATATATAGTAGAAAAAACGAAACGAAACGAACGCAAGAAACAAACACAAAATGCAATTATTGAATTAACAACTACAACACGCACGGAGCCAACGAAACTTACTAAGATCCAGCAAGGCGACGTGAGCAGTGATATTTGTGTTGTTTGTAGTTGTTGTTGTATTAGTAGTAGTAGTTGTTGTTGTTATTGCATGATTGTTATTGTTATTGCAGATGGTGGCAAAATGTGTGACAAAATTGTGCATTTCATTGGCATTGGCATTGCATTGATTGTTGTTGTGGATGTCGTTGTTGTTGTAGCAATTGTTGATTGTCATATTGTCATTTGGATTATCATTGAGTTCGAGTTCCATCGCATCCCAGGCATCGTGATTGTGGTTGTGGTTATTATTAATATTGTGGGAGTAGTTAGAGGTAACAAGATTTATTTTATCAGCATTAGCCACCATCGTTACTTGGTCTAGTTGTTGTTGTTGTTCTTGTTGTTGTTCCAATTGTAAAGTCTGTACATGTGATTCTAAATACAATTTATCATAAGGATAAATTTCAGTTCAAAGATGGTGGGCACAAGAATCAAGTGAATCAACACGATACCCTCACAGAACAACACTCCAATTAAATAAACAAATCGGAGAACAACAAATGGGATTTTCATGTTTTGTTTGTAAATAATATATCAAGTTCCAACTGCGAAAATAACATCTGCGACAAATAGCTAATTTTACAGAGGACCGAGCTTTCATTATTTTGTCGATAAGAGAAATAAAAACTCGGTATCTCCCCAAATTTAAATATTTAAAATTTAGCGTGCCGTTGCTTTGGGTTTTTATCTACTTTTGCATTTCAAAATAAATTGCGTAACTCTGTCGCTCACGTTATTTTTGCGGTAAAGTCCCTAAATAGTATATATCGGTTATTTACAACAATGATAATGCAACAAAAAATTTATTTCTTTAATAGATTTTTTAACGATTTAGTTATCTTATTTCAAAATTTGTTTTAATCAATCGGAACAATTTCATATTAATACTGATTTGACTTGAATAGGTTTCCAATATTTTAAAAGTTGTTGCATTTGACTGATTATGACAATATGGTTTCAGCAAATTATTTAGCATGCATCGTAATTGAATTTCTCAGCCTAACCGATATTTACTTTAGTTAATTGATGGTTAGTAAGTTAATGGCATGCTCTGTTTATAAAATAAAATCATTAGCTTTGTAAAGGTTCTGCAAGGGCATTTGCACTTCGGTGTGCCGAAGTCAGTGTGTCATTTGTCATAAAACAGTTTGCGAGGAATGAGAACAGAAACAAAATGAAAATGGAAAATAAAAAACTTTACGGGCAGATAATAACAGCCAATAAACGGCAGGCCAATCAATTCAGTTTACTCAGTTGGCTAAGCAAAAGCATTTGTGGATCAAACTAAAGCGTTTTGTTTCGGGATAAAACGAGCGAGAGGCGGTGGCAAATTTTGGTTACGAGAGAATCGTGTGTAGCAGTTTTTATTTTGCGGCAACAAAGTGCTAAGTTTGGGTGTCAATGACCTAACAACTGGCCACTTACCCTCTAAAGGCAGCTGGCTGGAGACGCTGCTGTTGTTATTCAGGTTGTTGGCGGGCTGCCAGCTGGAAATGGTTGAGAGTTGAGGGTCCAATACAACGCTCGGTGTCGCTGACATCGGCTTGAGTGGCTTCAGTGGATCGTAGCTCAAATTGGCGGCAAAACGGGGCATCGATGAGTTCCACTTGTCGCCAAAGAGCTGCCGATTAGAATACAAATTAAGCATTTTAATGATCAAACTGTATATGATATACTTACAATATTCCGCGAGTCGATGCCCAAAGACCGCACCAGAGAGTGACGCATCTCCGAACTGACCCACTGATAGTCCAGAGCGTGCGCCTGCTCAATGCCTCCAAACTGCAAGGCTTGCAAATCCGCCAGAGGCGACTGTTTGACTGCATTCTGTGCGCCGCTGCACGCCTCCAAACTGGGAAACATGAGATCCAACACTGGCTTCACGCGCTCTGTAATGCTGAGCAGCGTAGCAGCTGGTGGCGGAGGTTGTGGTAGCACTGGGGTGATAACTGGCGCAACTACAGGCTCAGCTGTTACAAATGAGGGTTCCGAGAAGTCGCCAAAGTCATCATCATCGTCGTCGTCGTCTTCGTTCTCAACATGCGCAGGTTCCACGGGAGGAGTAGCGAAATCTTGGAAATCATCAAAGCCGTCATCATCATCTTCACCGACTTGAACTGGAGCAGCTGCCACAGGTGCTGCAGTTGTTGCCACGGGTGCTGCAGTTGTTGCCATAGGTGCTGCAGTTGTTGTCACAGGTGCTGGGACTTCCACTACTGGCGCTGGAGCTGCCGAAAAGTCCGCAAAGTCTCCAAAGTCCCCAAAATCGTCGTCCTTATCCTCGACTATGCCATTTGTACTTGTCTCCATTTGAGGTATATCTTCGGGCGGTGTCTCTTGAAACGCAGCAAAGTCGTGCGCCACAAAGTCGTGGGGCAGCTGGCTGCTCATGGAGGCAGGCGACTCTTTAATAGTGGGTGTGGCTATAATCTCAATGGCAAAAAAGTCATCAGCACCCTCAGGTATGAATAGTTCTTTGGGTTTCTTTGGCGAACACTCCTCGTCACTGTCATCGGTGACGTCCTCCAACGTCACCTGGTGGCACAAAACTGGCGTCTGCTTGGCTCCGATTGCTTCTGGCAGCTGCTGCTGCTCCTGCTCATCTGCCACGGGCGATAAAGTGCCACTTTCGCTGGAATACAGACTTAGGCTGTCTAGTTTCAGCGAGGGTATGTTATCATTGGTATTTGCTTCCTCCTCCTCTCCGTCTACGTCTACCTCCTCTTCATGTTCCGCCACTCGCAGCGTCTCCAAAGGTGGTGGCGTCTCTGCCTCATATGATGCATCCAACTCTGGTGCTTTCACTTGATAATTAAAAGCCTCGACTGTGGGTTTGGCAGTTGCTGTGGCTGCGGCTTCGCCATGTCCATTGCGCATATCGGGAGACGGCGCTGGCTCTGCTGGTGTTGTTGATATGGAGAGTTCGGGCAACGAGGGCACTGCAAGGTGAAAAGATCAGCGTCGTTCTGGCCGCTAATAAAAGCCACATCAAACGGTCTATGGGCAATAAAACGCAATTACCTTTTGTATTGAGCGTGGCTTCGTGCCGCGTCTCGGTGACTAAGCCATACTCAGAGTATTCGTCAGCGTCGCCGTCTTCCAAGTGCAGCGTCGACTGCAGCCCCGAGTCGTCGTCGTCCTCACCAAAGTCAATCGGGGGTGGCGTGCTGCACAAGAGCGGCGGCGGCACATTCACCATTTCGTGAGTCCTTTGTTCCAATTTCCTCTTGTTGTTGTTGTGCTAATTTGGCTAACAGCAGCTGCAAAAACACTTCAGGAACTCTCGCTGCTCACAGTGACGTTTCAACCCGTTTATCAGCGTCTGTGTATTGGTTCTTCTCTATGTGTGCGAGTGTGTGTGTGTGAGCCCACTCAAGGTCTGTGTTGGAATTTTCTTGGTAGTTTTGGAATTTTTAGAAACACATTCACTTGGCCGTCAATAGTTTGTGCACACAAATGTCACTTGCCAAACGTTGTTGGGCTACAATATCGACATCAATTGCTTTTACGTGCAAAAATCTCCATTTCTTTAACAAAACAAATTTTTTCCAGGTTTAGTTCTGACATTCACACTTAGAGATGTGTGACATGTCACAAGTATTCACAGGTAACGAGTCAAATTTGCGCTGGAGACCAATTGGACAAGCGATTGCGCGAGCATATTTGTTGTTAAATTAACTATATTAAAGTCAACTTCTGTCGATATTTTATTTTTATTTATAATTATTTTCAATATCAATGTTCACTACGTCTTTTGTGTTTATATAAATATTTGACACAACACAGCACAAGTGCCGCCAACTTGAAAATAAATTTTGTTTTACAACACTGCAACATCGATACTTGCTGTATATCGATAGGCTACTTGTCAGTCTGACAGCTGCTTTAAGGTTATACTACAACAGTAGTGAATTTGGATTTCCATCGATTTTCGGTAAATAAATGTTATTTAATAGAATATTTGCATAACTATGCACTGCATATATTAAGCAATTGCCCAGGCATCGTTTGTTATCGAGCGGCCTACTAACCTATACTATTTACATTGCAGATTACGCTGTGCATATTACATAACTAAGCTGAAAAAATGTCTCAGGCTCCAGTTCGTGTCTCGCCCCTGATCAAGCTCGGCAGATGGTCCCTGCTGCTTGTGGGCATTGCCTATGGCGCCGCCCACCAGAGCCGACTGTCCAAGAAGGAGGAGAAGGTGCGTGAAATCGAGGCCCAGCAGAAGGTGGTCCGCGATGCCAAATTGGCCGAGGAGAAGAAGCGCAATGCTGAGAACGAGATTAAGGCACTGGAAGCGCTTTCACAGCCGGCCAAGAAGTAGAAATCACGCCGTTTAAGTTTGTTTTAAGTTCAATTGCTACGATCCGATAACAAATAATCAAGGCCGACACACAAAACATCCAAATTTCGCCAGGCTCGAGCGATCAAATCAGGCAGCGTTGCCTTTTCATCTATCGATCTATCGTTTTTTGTGTTTGTGACAACATTGCAGCAAATTAAATGATTAAAAAACAAATATGTTAAACATACAAGAGTGTCTATAGTGTACTTTATTTAAAGGTATTTCGATTACTTTCGGTTTGTTATTGTCTGCGCAATTAAGTTTAACAGCCAACAGCTGATCATTATTTTTTTTTTTTTTTTTGGTATTAAGTTACTCCTTTGAAGAGAATTATTTGGCCGTCCTGTAGTAACAGGTAAATGCCATCGCCTATGTATGATAAGGAGATATCAAGTCGACACGATTATAGAATGAAGTATTTAGTATGTTGTTTTTCCGTGAGTTTGTGATGTGAATTACGATGCCGTCCGATGTAAAGTTATCGATAACAACGAATGAACTGGTTCGGAATGTGTGTGGTTAGGTTAAAATGTGAATGTTGGGCGTCGAGATTGTTGATGATGTGTTGGTGTTAGTGTGGATGATGAAAGTGATGTGAATTAGTATGCGGATGTTTTTATTTATAAATCAATATTAGCAGTGCGAATGAATTCAGTTATCGTTTTGTAGTTCTTGATTGGTTCCTGAGCGAAGAAACGATATATATCGTTGTATTTAAGCAGAAGAGGATAATTTCTGCGAGTTGTTGTGTGTTTGGGGCAGGTCAGTAAGATGTGTGATATATCTTCGATTGAGTTTGAGTTGCAATCGCACATTGCGTCGTTGACCACGTGCATTTTGTGTAAAGTATATTTGTCGAAAGCATGTCCGCTGAGTATTCTATTAATTTGTTTAATTTCTAGCCGGTTCAGATTGCATTGATTGTTTTTGAACCATGGCTTGCTGGCAGTGCATGGGAAGATACGACAGTATCCTTTGTCCCTCTCTACACAGAAGGAGTTGTATTCTCGTTCCCAGTCTGTCCAGATGCGACTGTATAAGCGAGTGAAAGCGTCATTTAGGGTGCATCTTGGTGAGATGTATGCGCCCTCGGACCCGGCGTTTCCTGCGGCGACGTCCGCTAGTTCATTTCCCTCGATATCGACATGGCTGGGTATGTGGTGGAATTCAATATATAACATACTCTGATTATTTTCTATTTTTTTCAGTATGTCAAGTGCAATACAGTTGGAGATATAGTCTTTCTTTAGAGTTTGTAGTGCTCCCAGACTGTCTGTCATGATTGCAACTTTTATAAATTGATTCGTGATTGCAAAGTCAATGGCTTTCTCCAGGGCTGTAAGCTCCGCAGTGAGTGAGGAACGTTTTGAGTTTGTATAGAAGCTTTTAATAGTATTTGAAGCAGGGTGCACGAAGGCACTTCCCATAAAATTTTCTTTAATAGACCCGTCGGTGTAGATTATTTCAAAGTTATTGTGTTTAAGGGTGTTTAGTTTTTCTCTTAGGAGCGAGTTTATGATCAAAGAGTTGGACGATTTTTTATTTGCGCTAGAACCCTTAAAGAAGTCTGTGTCCAATGACATTTTTCGTGTTTTTAAGGAGGTGGTGTTTATAAAAGCTACAGAGTCAAAAATGTCTTTAAATTCGTTGTAAACCCTTATGTAGCTAGTGCTTTTTGCTGCCAGACCATTGGTCAAGAGGGAAGCTGCTGGGAGACCAAAAGCAAAGATTTTGGCCAGTTCTTTGGCAGTATGAAATTTAAGGCGATGTTCTGGGGGAAGCTCGCCAGCCATATGGTATATTATATTTACGGGGGTGGACTTTATGAGGCCTAGTGATTTGCGCAAGAAGAAATTTGCGTGGGTTTTGATAGTGTCAGTGACCGTTTTGGATATGCTTGCGAAAGAAGAGCAGGCATACTCGTACTTTGGTCTGACAAAGGCTTTGAAAAATGTTAGGGCTTTGCTAGGGTGTACGCCAAAACGACATCCGCTGAGCATGTTAATAAACATATTAGATTTGTTGGCTCTGGCTATTGTAAGTTTAATGTGTCGTATGGAGGAGTTATTTGTACTTATGGTTCTACCTAAATAAGTTACTTGGTCAACGTCCTTAATAGCTACATTATTGCACAGTAAGTTGAGGGATTGCCTTCTGTTGTTGAAGTGCATTGCTGAGGACTTAAGGGGATTAAGCGTTAGATTTATGTCACTGCACAACTTTCTAAATAAATTTACTTTACGTTCAAGTGCATTTCTTGCGGTAGTGAAGTCTTTATTAAATGTAATGATAAAGAAGTCATCCGCGTACTGGAAGAGAATGCTTTGGTGGTCATTTATTGTGTGCAACTCAGCAGTGTAAAGGTTGAACAAAATCGGGCTAAGACAGCTTCCCTGGCTGACTCCCTTTTTTACCTCCACTTCGGCTTTTCCCATAGTTAAGATACGTTTACTTAGAAAACTAATAACAAAATTAATGATTATGTGGTTGAATCCGTAGTTTTGGAGAATTTGTCCCAAAATGGGAATGTTAACCGAGTCAAAAGCTTTGCTTATATCTAAAACTGCCGCTGTGACATGGAGTCCTTTGGCTTTGAGATCGGCGATGTTATTAATGACGTCATTTATGCACAGGGCAGTGGAATGGTTACGTCTAAAGGCGTAGGATCTTTCAGGGATGATGTTAAATTTGTCAATGAACTTTTCCATGCTAGTTTTAATCAGGCCTTCAAGGCATTTAAGAATTACGCTTAAAAGACATATTGGCCTGTTATTCTCTATACTGGATGCGTCAGAGTTTTTTTTGGGTATGGGAACTACTTTGATTTTGCGCCATGCCTCTGGTATAACGCCTTCATTTAGAATTTCATTAATTAGTGAGGTCAAATTCTTAATTTGCTCAGGAGGCAAGGAGCGGAGCATACTGTAAGAAATCATGTCCAGGCCTTTTGCAGAATTTGGGTTTCGTGATTTCAGAAAATTCTCAAGCTCGCAAGGGAGGAAGTAAACTTTGTTTATTCCTTGCAAAATGAGGGTGGGGAGTTCTAATTGCCTGCAGTCCGTGGTGTCCGGGGCTGAGGAGATTTTCTGCAAAAATTTCATGTGGTCTGCTTCGTCGAATTGGCTTTTGCTGGGTTTAATTATTTTGTATAGTTTTAAAGCTTTTACTTTTTGCCACATTTTCTTGGGAGAGGTGGGACTTGATAGTTCATCTGCTAGGTTACTCATGTTGATTTTACGCACTTTACGAATGTAGTTGTTCAGTTTTTTGTTATATTCTATGAAAACTTTTGCGTCTGTAACTAATTTCGTCCTGTAGTATTTCTGTCTGCTAGAGTTTCTTAGCCTAAATAGACGGTCACATGTTTCGTCCCAGTATTTTTTTGGTATGTACTTGTTGCTTTCGTTTATTTGGATTGTATTTCTATTTATAATGTTTCTTGCTGAGATCGAGAGGTTGTCCAGAGAAGAGATTTTTAATTTTGCAAAGTCTTCTAAGACTTTTCCATTTAACACCCTTCGCTCTTGAGTAGAGGCTGGGCATTCCAATATTTCCAGAGTGATTGGAAAGTGATTACTGTTGGAAATTTTGGAGTTGGTTGCGGACCAAGTGAGGGGTATATTGTTTTTGTTTATAAGTGTAATGTCCAGAGCGGAGTGGTAAAAGGGATTTGGGGAGTAGGTGGGTGAACCATTATTTAGGCAGAAGAAACTTGAGGAGAGTGACGTTTGTTCTACTATCATTCCTTTCCTGTCTTGTGTTTGGTTACCCCATACCGGCGACTTGGCATTCAGGTCGCCGCCCACAATGGACAGTCCCTTGAGTGCTGCTGCTGCCGATAGGGTATCCGTGCATCCTTTTTCAAAGTCGTTTATATTTATATTAGGAGGGGCGTAGACGCTGAAAACATTTATATTGTGCTTAAGGTTGGTAGTAGCAATTCCAACTACTTCAATCTTGTAATCACAGCTTATAGTTTTGAATTTAATGTCCTTTTTAATATAAATTCCTACTCCACCATACCCGTCACTGCGAGGCTTGCAAATAAAATTGTAATTTGCAAGACTACACATTGCGTTATTGTGGACCCAAATTTCCGACAAAAGTGCGATGTCGATGTTATTTGTGCACATGAAAATCTCCAGAAGCTGTTTGTTATTGTTAGCTGTAAGGCTTTGAATATTATATTGCAAGATTTTTAATGGTTTGAATGAAAAAGGAAAAGAAGAGAAATAAATATCAATTGACTAATGCGTAAGAGTAAAATTAAGGCTTCTTGAGTTAAGAAAAATATCTATTATATTGTTCGTTTAATTTATTGCAAAGAATCGTTGATTCTTTGCAAGTCCATAGTGTTGTTAGCTTTTGCTATTAGTGTTCTTATAGTTTCTAAAAAGATTCGAGCGTCCGCTCTTAAGTCCATGTTCTTCTCCAGCAGGAATGTGGAGATTTCTGAAGAAATTTCTAAAAGGCTGTTTTCAGCCGTCTTCAGTGCTGAAGGGTGGTGGGAAGGGGGAGCGGGAGAGGGGTTGAGATTTGGGGGGGGTTTGGATAGACGAGGGGTTTGGAGGGGTGTAAACTTTTCGTTTAACGAAATTGCATTTTCTTTTACAGCGTTTTTCCAGCTGATCATCGTATTTTGGGCATTTTTGCTTTCGGTTATGCGGTTGGTCTGGTTTTTGAATACTTTATTGAAAGGAATGGCATTGTGCAAGGTTTCGGCAGCCGCCTTCGTGTTATTGTGGAGCACAGGGATGGCCGATTTTTTGGAAGGTTGCAAAGGCGGAAACTCAGTGGAGTCATACACTTCAAAAGGGGAGGAGACTTGTTTCTCAAAAAGTGCCGGGTATCTAGCTTTGATCTCAGTTCTGGAAAGATTTTCCATTGTCATAACTTTCTGGATAGCAAAAGCTTTCTTTCTCGCGGGGCAGTTTAGGGATGTGGCTGGGTGATTTTCTTTGCAGTTGGCACATTTTAGTACACTACATTTCTGGTCTCTAGCATGAGAGTAGGAGCAGTCGCGGCATGTTTCTTCGTTTTGCTTGCAATGTTGTGCAAAATGACCAAACCTGAAACAGCGGAAGCACTGGCTAAAGGGGACATAGGGTTCAACCTTAATTTTAGTGTAGAGGAAAGCTATTTCCTCAGGTATTTGTGCGCCTTTAAATATGATTTTTACTCTGGCTGTGGGGATTATTTCTTTATTTTCATTTTTCCTTGTCACACGAATAATGTCGTATATTGGCACAGGGGAAGCAATAAACGATTTAAGGTCCGTTGTGGAAAATTTCGTGGGGATCTGGAAAATTATTCCAGTCTTATAAATGAAATGTTTAAGAATCTTAGGCTCATAGCCCTCACTCTTTAGCTTTGAGCTTATTAATTCATTGGCTGAATTCGCTGTTTTGCATATCGCCTTGCAGCGCCCGTAGCCAATCTTTTCGACTTTGACAATGTCCTTGATTTTTAATTTAAAAAGGACTGCATTCAGTTCCAGAGCGTTTATTGGTTTTCTATTATTTCTATTCGTGTCATCTTCCGTCATTTTGTCGATATATACTATGTATGGCCCTTTGTGGTGTGCTTGGTAAAATAGCGGTTCGTGTACTTGCTTGCTCTTGTCTGTGTTAGTTGTGTGTGAGATGCTGGCAGTGCCTTTGTCGTTGTCATTTTCTTCAGCCTTTTCTCCGCTACCGTTGGGTTGATCGTCAGTCCTTTTTACTTCAGTCTCCTTTTGTGGTTCCGTTGATTGTCCTGGTGTTAGTGCCGTTGGTTCCGTGAGATCCATTTTTTCTTCCTCCGTCTTGTGCTTGTCGTTTTCATTTAATTTTTTTTTTTTTGACGCTGATTTTAAAATAGCCGCACTAGAGCTCAAGGATTTGCCCTTGGCTGTGGCCATTCTGCGTTTGGGGGACGGAATCCCCGTCTTGGTTTTTGCAAAGATCACTATTCCGTTGAAAATTAATTAAAACACTTTTAATAAGAAAATTTTGTTTCTTTTTATTTAAACAGGGTTCTTCGCACTGTGGTGAACAATTTTATTTTGCCGCCTTAATTATTCGATTTATTCGATTTTCGGGAGAACATAAGTTTCCGGTACGCCCACTGAACTCAGCAGTCAGACGTCGTATGCAGCTGATCATTAGTTTCGTGCCAATTTGGCCGAATTAAAGTTGTTGAATCAATAATTATTCGCTGCCAAGGCGATAATCTGGAGGTGTTGAAACACCTTTCGTGTTGTCTGCCAGTGCACGCAAGTCATTTGATACTTCAACACATGGGAGCGAGATGGCTAACTTTTTGGAGCAGTTGCCCAAGCACTTACAGGAGCTTGCGGAGCGTGGTAAGGCGGCTGATAGCAAGGCGAGGAGCACCTTCTTCAATTAGAATTTAATTTACGACTTTGATCTGCTCTCGTCTAGTCAACGTACGGACTCCGGAAGCAATACTAACGACGCCCAAGGTCAAGTTTCTGGATACGCGCTCTTGTCCCCTGGACACTTGTGTCCACAGCTGCACTCCCGAGGATGTGCGCATTCTGAAGGACGCGGCTGCCAAGTGGCTGATCGAAACACCAGCCTCAGGTAAGCGCAACACGCACTTTTAATTACTTTAATTAATTTCCTGCCTTGTAGCGGACACACTCTTCAGAGTACCCGCCAGCTTGAAGTGGTCGCGCTTGACCTTTGGCTGTGCCGCGTTAGATAGCTGCTCGGGCGGCGGCATTGTGACTCGTGGGATTACTGAAATCTGTGGCGTGGCGGGCGTTGGAAAGACGCAACTGCTGTTGCAACTGTCGCTGGGCGTGCAACTGCCTCCCAGCTTGGGCGGTTTGGGTAAAGGAGTCGCTTTCATCTGCACGGAAAGTTCGTTTCCATCGCGTCGCTTGCTGCAGATCATCAAGGCTTTCGAGGCACGTTACCCCGAGGAGCAGCTGAACTTGCTGGGCAACATTTTCATAGAGCATCAGTACGAAAGCGTAAGTTGGCAACACCATCTATCCATACTTGGATTAATCCATTTTCCTATTACAGAAACCACTGCTGAACTGCGTGAATAAGCGTCTGCCGGAGCTGCTGCAGGAGCATAGCATAGGACTGATCATCATCGATTCGGTGGCTGCCATCTTTCGATTGTACACCGACTTTGTGGAACGTGCCCGGGACATGCGACGTCTGGTAAATGCGTTGCTCAGCTATGCGGACAAGTATCAATGCGCTGTGGTCTGCACGAATCAGATGACAGCCAATGTGAGGGATGAACAGCAGCCGAAGCAGCAGCAGCAGCAGATGCCACAGGATGTGCCCTGCCTGGGCATACAGTGGGCCAGTTTGGGGCGCACACGCATGCGCATTAGCAAGGTGCCCAAGCAGCACAAGGTGGCCGATCAATTGCTCACCGTGCGGAAGCTGGAGATCATCTATTCGCCAGAGACACCAAATGCGTTTGCCGAGTTTTTAATCACCGCCGATGGCGTTGTGGATGTGCCGCAGCCAATTTATGGCCCCAAAAGAATCAAAAACAATTGTTAAATGTTTTGCTGAATTGTTTATTTTTTACGTTTTGAATTTAAAATATGTAACGGCTGCTGATCTGCGCGTTTCTTATGCATTTAATCATAATTTGTTGTTGTTTCACTTTTTTGTTTTTGTACAAACACTCACATTAAATATGAATTTATATTTTTACACTTAGTACTGTACTGTAGTTTATCTGTTAAGTTTATTATAGTTAAATTAAATTTGTAATTAACATGACTTCACCAATTGTTGTTGTTACTCTTGTTGCTTCTTGCCTTGGCTGTTATTAATGTGCTCTCTCGCTCTCTGTAGCTCTCTGTCTAGCTCTTTCGTATACTTTATCACATGAAATTTCCGAAAGTTCAAATTACAATAGTTACACAATATATATTATTCGTATGTAGTTGTTTTGTTTCCAGTTTTTTGTTTGTTTTTTTGTTGTTAATTAATACAGCTCTTTAAACATTTAAATGCGTTTCTAATGGCAACATTTACAAAGCCTAAACTTAATATTAGTGCTTAAATATTACAAATACATATATATAGTACACGCCAACCTCGTATAACGGCCTCAACTGATATCGAACAAATATGCGGTTAACCGAAATATCGTGAGCAACAGGGTTTTTCCGTTTTTTTTTACTATATTCTGTGCTTGGAAAAACGTATTTGTCTCCAATCCTATAAATTATATATATTCTTTATCAACGTAATTAGGATTTAGCCCTGTTTGTGAGTCAATGTAGGATATCACTCCTTGTGACCAGAAATAACGAAATTCTACTCGAAGTGATATTTATTGAAATACTTTAAATCAATCAACTTAGTTCTTTTTACTTCAGTTGAAGTTCAGTATCAATTGAACTTCAACTTCTAAGAAGTCCTTACTAAAAATGATAAAATTTTACAATTTCCGGAATTTGTGAAATATTAAGAGTTTAGAAAATGTGTTATTTAAAAAACTTTTTAAATTCGTTTGTATTCAGATTATAAAGACCGAAAGAAAAGGATATTTTGTAGTTGAGCACTCCCGACTAGAGCGTTCTAACTTCCTAGATTATTTCATTTGTCATTGTCCTTTACATGATGTTAAATAAATAAAATCTATTTTAAATCAGCTTTGCTATTTAATCGTGTGACGGCTGGAAGATAATATATCTTTCTGAAGATAATATATCTTTCTGAAGATAATATATAGAACATATAAAAATGGCCTGGTTAAGACCATTGTGACAGGAACCGGTGAGTTTAGAGTTATGATAACGATGTGGTCGGAGGTAGGGCAATGGCGATAGCTTCAAGCTATATAGACAATTAACTTCTCTTAAGCCAGAGCCCAGAGCGATCCGCACCCATTGAATTTTACCAGAGTATTCCCGATACAAGTATCGCCAGTATTAAAGGACTACTAAACGCTATGGCCAGGAGGACGACGCCTCCCCATACTTTGGTCCGAGCACCTCAAAGGTGGGTTCTGGGTCTTAGCGCTTATGTAATGGTCCTCCAAATTCTGAAACGGAGCAGAACACAAATGAATCGACCGCTAACTTGTGCACCAGTTCCCAGCCTCGAACCTATTCTCATAGATAAGTTTAGGAGCCGATAGCTCGCCGAGCAGAGTGTAGCGCAGTGGATACCCATATTCTCATACAGTTATATAACTATTATAGAAGTACTGACCAAATTATACGTCAGCTGAACAGATACTACTCCGGTGAATTCCTTCGAGGAACTGACTTTTATTTCGTAAAACATTTTAGCGACATTTTTTCCACGTTTATGGTGGCCCACAAAAAAAAAATAAAAACAGAAAAATTGCATAAATTCTGTTGCTTCACGTAACGTCTTTTTGCTTAACGATCTATTATTTCAACGGCAGTCGAGGCGGTTAAATGAGGTGTGGGTGTATGGGGTTCAATAAATTACATAAATATAGTATATGTAAATGCCTAAGACTAACAAGCACACATCGAGGTGTGCTTGAGCAATATTCGACTTTTTGGCACAAGTTTTAATTTGACTGGCTATGTGTGTGTGTGTGTGTGGATGAGAAAGATGGCGGGGACGGGGAGACTTCTTTACATCTCACGCATTTGCACATCCTGATCCTGCGAATCCTGCGCCTCTGTGGACGTGCCAGGCTCGCTGGCCGTCTCCTCATCCTCCGATTCGCTCTCAGTTTTCAGCTGCGCATCGACAGCATTCACCTGCAGCTTGTTATTGGCCATGGCCAATATCTTTGAGGCGGCCAATTTACTCTCGAAATCCATTTGAGTGGACTGCGGACTGTGGCCGTTCTCCTGCTGCGCTGAAGCTGACGACGCCGACGCTGCCGCTGCGGCCGCCGCAGCTGCTGCGGCAGCAACACGTTGCAGACTCAACGCTGGCGACTCTTCCAGTTTGATGTCCAGCTTTTCAGTTTGCTCCAATGGTGCTGCCGGCTCCACTGTCAATGCGATGGCATGTTGATGCAGCCGATGGTGATGAAACGCTTCGCCAATGTTATTGTTGTTGGTGTTGCGCTTCTCCGATGTCTTGTTGCTAATGCTGTTGCTGTTGTTGTTGTTGTTGATGCTGTGATTGTTGTTGTTGCTGCCAGCAATTGGTGCCGCTGATGATTCTCTGGGATTATTGCCCGTTCCATTGGTTATCGGACTGTTTGTTGTGGCTTTTGAGGTCTTCTCCAGCAATTGTTTTTTAATTTTTGTCGTCGAGTGTTTTGTTTGCAATTTGCTTTCGCCATTATTGCCGCTGTTGTTTTTGGCTGCAGCTTGCGCATTGTTGTTGCTGCTATTGTTATTATTGTTGTTGTTATTATTATTGTTGTTGTTGCTGCTGCTGTTGCTACTACCACGCTGCTGCTTCTCCGTCTGGCCGTTCGACGACTTTTTTGGAGTTGTTTCCACAGCATTGGCCGTAAACGATGCAGAGTTCGAGCCATCATCGGTGACATTATTATTGTTGTTGTTATTGCTGTTGCTGTTGCTATTTGTTTTGCCTTGCTGCTCCGTTGTTGCGGTTGTTGCTGCTGCTGCTGCTGCTGGTTTGTTGGTCGATTTGTGCTCGGCAGCTTCGTTATTTGTGACATTGTCCTGCTTTTTCCATTTTGTTCGACGATTTTGAAACCATATTTTCACCTGAAATGCAAATAACAGAATATTGTATATTTAAAAATTGCTTAAGTAAACCATAAAAGAAAATACGAATTGTACAATTGTGTGTGCAACAGCATTTCACATTTTCACAATTTTAAATTTATTTCTTTAAAGTTTTAACATCGAAAACTTTACGTATACGTAATATTAGATCTCTTCAATATATTATTATTATTATTATTGTTTATGTATTTATTTTATTTGGTTATTTGCGACAAACAATAAAAGAATTAGAATTAGATAAGTGTGAAATAATAATCATTGATCAAGTGAAATAATTCCTTAATCAGCTTTATTTATTGCGTAGTGAGAATGTATATCTTATGTATCCCGTAATTATATTTTGTATAACATAAATTTTATGTCTTTCTCATCTATAGTGTTATTGTTCCCTTTGAATTACAATTCTTAAGCAGAACTGTTAAAAGTCAAATCGTTTAACTGAGAACTAGTAAAATCTTCTGTGAAGTTAATTGAGATCTTAAAAATTTCCATTCTGTATCATTTGATAGAGTAGTTCTGTGCACATATAGGCAAGCATTATGAGTCAGCGTCATATTCGAGCTGGGCCGCTATAATTAGGCAATGTTTATGCCTCATTTGCCCTTATTAGTGTGCGTAAAACAAATAATTAAAAATTATGTACAAGTATCGCGCTCGCGTTTGCCACTCGATGGATGGGTGTGTGTGTGTGTAGTTGGAAAACACTTCCGCTACGTCAGCTACAGTTCACAACAAGCAGCAGTTGAAATGATGTGGGCCTGTCAAAATGCAGAAACCGCCCATCAGCAACCCCATCTACATCCCCATTCCCATTTCTATTCCCCAGCAAAGACAACATTTCATTTCATTCTTGTATGTGGATGCTGCCGCTTGCTACTTTGCTCTCTGGCTGCCTCATAATGTTGCAGGGCAACGACGACGGAGACGATTCGGCAGGCAGCGTCAATGGCGCAACATAAAACATTTGCCTCTAATTTCCATTTCATCCACAATGATGGCCTAGCTAAATAAATGAAAAATCTATTTAAATCGCGCACATAATTAGTATTTCAGCGGCATGTCTGCACACGCACACACTTGCACGCACACACACATGGCATGCAGTGCATATAGAGAAAGGCAAAAATAAGCGCCAAAGATAGATGCCGTCATATGACATGCTCATTTTGCCGGCGTAGCGTAAAAATGATGAAATTAACATGAAAACGTTTTTCCTCCACTTAGCTAAACCAAAGAATGCGAAGCGCGGAGAGCAGAGAGCAGAGAGGGGAGGGACGGAAATGAAAATAAAGAAAAATTCGAAATTTGAAATTTGTTAATTTTCCATATTGAAAATCAATTAATTGATTGCCAAATATTTTCGAATACACTCGCACACCACATACGAGTACTCGCAGCAGACTGCTCAACCAAAATAGACGCACATAAATGAAATGTACTTGTCGATGGATTGATGTGTACGCAAATTGTTTGTTTTATCGATGAAGATGGATTATGAGAGATGTCTATATGTGTGTTAGCCCCCCCCCCCCCTCTCTGCATCTATGTCGATGGTATTTGCGGCTGTATCCGTGTATCTGGCAGTTCGTTTTGAACGCAATTACAAGTCGGCTGGCCAATTACTCATCCAACAGTCGGAATGGGCGGCCAAAGACTCTGTTCATTAATTCGTTAATAAACAATAAAACAGCGGCAACAGTGTTTACCTTATGAGCAATTTTAATGGCTATCCAAAGCATCATTTTTGTTGTACATCAAATGGGCTATTTTAATGGGCCTCTCACTCTCGTTCAGTAAGTTGGCCGAGTGTAAATATGCGGGCCAATCTTTTGGGACACATGCGGCGCACTGCCTACATTTAATTATTTGATTATTTTTAAGTATGTCTGGCCCAATTTGACCATTTGCGTTGCTCTGCGTTGCTCTTCGCTGTGCTGTGCTGCTTTGCTTTACGTTGCGATTCATTTCGTTTCATTTAATTGCGTGTGGCATTTTTTATTGCATTCATTTTGCTGATTAATTTATTTGGCATACATAATTCTTGAATATTTGAATATCATTCAAGCCGATTGCGAAGGGATTTCTTCTCTTGCTATCATAAATAATCGTCTTGTTTATTTTGTTGTGATCCACTCTAAACCTCATTAAGTCCACCACCCCACAAAACAAAACAAAACGGGAGAGAAAAAACACATCTTTGCATACGCATAAAGAATGTCTAAAAATACAAACAAAAAACTTTGTCAGCTAAAAAGAAAAGTTGGTACTAAACCCCTGTGTGTTCGCTCCTCGCTGTCCCTTTTACCTTTCCGAGTTCTCTTTATGATTTATTGACATTTAAATGTATGCTCTGATTCCCTTTCAAACAGATCCCACAAAACAAAAATTCGAGTAGCAGGTTAAAACCTGTGGGACAAAAAGCGGCCAAAACCAAATGCCACAGATGCTTCTTTAGGGTTTCTGTTCAGCTGTTATTATTATTATACTTGTACTCGTGGGCAAGTATTTAGATGAATTTATGTACGCACTCGTCGCAGTTCAATCAACGCAAATAACAACTGCTTTAGTTCACTCCCTGATCCTTAAATAATTGTTTAATAGCTGCTGGCTCAACTCTGCACGCAATGATATCCTGCTGTGCTGTGTGTGTGAGGATATTTGCTTGTTCGTGTGTGAGTGCTAAGTATAATTCATTTTCATTTTCACTTCGCATTTGCGGATAGAGTTGTTAGGCGATCTCGACTAGAAAATACCATGGAATAAATTCTCATTTAAAAGACTTTAAATAAATTAAATTTTTCAGCCATGAACTTAATTCTCTTTTAAAGTAAAAATTATTAATAAATATTTACTAATTGAAATTCAAAATTTGGAAATTGTAGTAAACACGATGTATAGTATATACAAATGTAGTATCTTTATATTTCCGACACAATGAGTGGCTAAATTGAAGTGGAAAATGAGGTGCAATCATGCCATTACGGAAATGGCAGCGAGTGTTTTCCTCGCACACTTTATGTTGTTTTTCAGTTGCGTGCCAAGAAAAACTCAGCATTATGATGCCAGCTTTAAAGGCGGTAATTTAGCATATTTTGTTGTGTTGAGCGAAAAAAATTATGATAATTGCTTTAGGGTTTTTGCCTGATTAGCAGAATATGGCAGGAAGTGGAGCGTTGCGGGAGGCGCCCAGTGAATATTCAATAATGTGGAATAATTGCGCAAGTAATTAAGTAAGTGTTGTGCATTAAGCAGCCATAAATTGGTCAGCGAGCATTCTTAAAATATCGAATGCGTTTCCCCCCTTCCCACCCTCTGCTTAACAATGCCAACTTTGCGCCCAAAGGCAATTATGCAATTGGCAACCAAATCAAATATGTAGCTGGCGCAAACAGGCGAATGAAGTCAAGTAGTTGCAATCCCCTCCCTCTTGCCCCTCCAGTGGCGTCATATATTGCTGTGCAGTAAATCACTTTGTTCCATGCAAATATGCGCACTACAATGACATTATTAATTAATAACATAATCAGTGTGCTGCTTGTCAGTATACCACGCACACAGAGCATCTGCTTGTCGGGCATATCAGCTAACAGCCGATTTACCATAGCATACTTATGTGGGGTTTGCAAACAGAGCATCCCCAGGGCGACTGCTGCTCTTTAGAGGCGACTCCTCGTGATTGTTTAGGATTATGCTCACCATCTCTCCACACACACAAATACACACAGAGTGAAATGCTGTTGGATGAGACTGGGAATATTTGCATCAATTTGTTTTGCGTTTATTAATTAAATAGACTTAAATGCAACTGCTGCCAAAATGGGTAATGGCAACAACAATGTTGCAATGCTGCTGCTGCTGCTGCTGCTGCTGCACCGGATGTAAATGGTTCCCCCCCTTCGCCTTCCTTCGCCCTCCTCGCACTGAGGCGAATTATCGCATTGTGTATTTTGGGCAGCGGCTGTTGCTAATGAACGAAAATGCTGACCAAATTGTAGTAAATGCCATTTTATGCAACATATTTTATGTGTAATGCGTAATAATTGTGCACATAGCATGCTAGTTGCTCTTATTGTTTATTTTACCATTATTATCTCGCTCTCTCTCAGTCCAGAGGATAGTTTTCTAAACTGAATTTGAATTGCTGCTGATGCTGCTGCTGCAGTCAAAAGCAAAGCAATAGCATAAATATTTACTTTAGACGGAACAGCAACAAAAAAAAAAGCAAACAGCAAATTAAAACTTTTCATATATATTTGCTTGCATTAGCCAGTTTTGTTTCCTATTTGCTGCTGCTGCTGCTGCTGCAATTAAATGAATTTCAATTGCAAAAGTAGAAACTGTTTTTGATTTCAGCTCATGTGTGAAATTAAAAAGCAGGCGCATTGAAAATAGAAAGGAATGCCATGCCAAAGATGAGGGATGACTAACAGATACTCTCCCCAATGAGGGGTAAATTCGGGATGTCACGAGAACTTCTACAGGGCATCTGCTGGGTCGTGCATGCCCCGCATTTTCATGCCACTTTTAACTTGTTATAATTGCTGTAAAAACGAGTTGTAGCCTGGCCCCTGGTTTCGCTGTTTTGAGTGCATTTGATGCGTTGCGGCTTTTTAATTTTCATTTTCATTTTCATTTTATTTATATTTTTGCTTTTGCTTTTGGCTCAAACGGCATTAGCTGGGCATAAATTAATGTTATTAGCCACAGTGAGTGGGACAGCACAAAGAGAGCTCGGACATTGTCGAATGCCTCGCCCCCTTTGCCTTTCACTTTGTCCGCCCTTTTCGGCCAGGCGCTTTTTCATGTTCGCGCTCTTGACTTTTAATTGGCTTATTGTGTCGATTGTCGGAGCGCTTTTGTCAAACCACTTGGCTTGCAAACGATGTGGTTTGGCCACTTTTTCTTAATCTGCCGCTAGCCACAGATCTAAAGATTTGCTTACAGAACGTTAGTGTTCTATACTATATATGTGCCAAAATCATTTTACGTTAAAAATGTCTCAAAAGACGACGCCCGCATTGCCTCGGGGCCGGCTGTCAACAGTTGTTGATTTGCTAATTGCCCGGCGTTTAGCTGCTAAAATGTTCCAAGCACGCCCACCCAAAAGCAACGATCTCCCGACGGCAGCATAGACACAGAGAAAGAGCGAGAGCGAGAGCGAGAGAGAGAGCAAGAGATAATGTGCGAGACGATAAAGATGTTGAGAAAGCGAGCGAGAGAGAGAGAGAGCGAGAGAGAGCGAGTGAGAAAGACGCACTGAGAGTGGGAGACGTGACTCCGCCTTTATTTTAAAATATTTTTACTCTTCGCTCGCCAATCGACGCCCGTTGCTGACGTCGCTGCTGCTGCTGCTGCGGCACTCAAATTGTGATTTATAAATAATTAAACGGGGCCCACATAGAACGACAGCTGGCCGTCAACTAAACTAATTTATGCAAATTTTCAGCCAGTCAAAATTAATAGTCAAAATTGGTTTCATGTGTTGTCAAGTTGCAACTATCGCTGTTGTTGCTGCCGTTCTTTGATGCCCCACAGCGACAATTAATCGATGACGCTTGTTGTTGCTGGTTTTGTAATTAAATTATTGTGTACATAGCTCGAATAGCGGCTATCGTGTTATGCTGTGAGCTCTCAACTTGCACACTCTACTATATATGCGAATATATTAATTGCCTGCTCGTTGCGTCTCTCAGCTCGGCTGTGGCAACGTGACGTATGCGCAATATTTTAATTAAGTTGCGGTCAATAACAATAATACTAACAATAATAAGCAAAATTATATTTGTTATTTTAAATTATGCAAACACACAAGCATACACACAGAGTTGTCTGTGGCCTTTTTGACACCAATTGTTTGCTTTTATTTCGCAACAAAATGCGAGCATAATCTACTTTGTTGCAATTTCATGAATCTCCCTCTCTCTCTCTATTGATTCAATGTGAATTAGCGCAAAATGAATTTTAAATTCAGATTCGCATTTTTTTGCATTGTATTTTTTTTCGCTAATAATGCGGCTAAGTGGCCCGCGGCGTATGCGTAATATTTGTTTACTAATTTATGCTTATATTTCATATATTATTCACAACTGATTCAATAATTGACATGTAATTAAATGATTATTAGCCTAATTGGTTTACAAATTTGCCAAAAGAAATTAAAAGCAATTGTAATTAATGCACACATTTGCTTTCTATGCAAAATTCATATGCTATTATGGATTAAACTGCACATTTCATTGTCCTCTCTCTAATGGATTATTCGAGCTGAATGGCTTTAATATTAATAGCACAACTCTTGTGCTTATTTACTATACTATACAGCACCCTCTCTCTCGCATATATTTCACTTGCATTTATTTGCCATTTTATCGCATTTGTCGAATCCCTAACGAGTGCCCGCAAAACAATATCTAGTCATAAATATTGCAGCATGTTGTTCATGATTGATTGCCAGCACTCGCATGTAAATGGCAAATGGCAATGGCAATGGCAAATTGCAAATCTTCTCAAATTGCATGGACGTTTATTAAATCATTGCGGAATATTTCAAGTGTTTATTTGCATATGTCAAATTAATTAAGAGAGCACATCGAGTTGTTTCTTTTACGGCATGCCACAGCTTGGCATGCATTTAAATGCACTTTATGCAGTAATAATAACAAACAGCAGATGAAAAATCTCCCTGGTTATATACTCTACTACACTCTCCAAATGTCCTCCAAATGATGAATTGCCATTTGATTTGTTTGTGCTGCTTGTGGCAGCAATTTAATTTAATTATCGTATTTGCCACTTGGCCAAATGCCAGCAATAAGCCAGTCAGCCAGTCAGTCTGCTTTTCCCATCGGTCAACTGGGCGGGGTCAAATAGCAGCATTAGCATCATTGAAGCAGTTTGTCGTCCTGCGTCCTCTGTCCTGCGTCCTGCGTGTGTCCACCTGGCTTGCAATTACGAGGGATTATGAGCGGCGGCAAACATTTAAAATGACATGCCCAATGCAAATTGTCAGCAGCAGCGTCAGAGTTTTGGCCCTAAGCCGTTATATCAAGCGCACAAACGCAAACTAGCCAGTCCCCTTCAGCCCCTCCTGCACCCCTCGTTTATCTACGCAATCTCCTCTGCTCTTATCCCCACTCGTGGCCATGGCTCGCAGTCGCCTCTGGCCCTAAAATGCAAATGCAATTTGCCGCGTTTGGCGCGTGACGTTCGTTGGGTAATCGCAACACTATTACAATGTTGTCAGTCTCCTCTCTCTATGTGTGTGTGTGTGTGTGTGTGTGTGCACAACTGTGCCATCATGCGTCGCTTCATTGCAACGCCAAAGGGCGAGGTAAAGTAGAAAGCGGGGGGGCAGGGCTGAAGGGCAGCCGCATGCACGCGTAATTAATTGATTTTTATCTGGCTTAAGGCTATTTTACAGTTTGTTGATGACAGACGATGCAGACACGTGGGCGCAGCCGGACTCTCTCTGTAGGCTCAACCACATTATCACCATCATCATCATCATCGTCGTCATCATCATTGTCAGATCATCATCATCAGCATTATGGTCATTGCTGCTCTTGCAGACTTCGGGCTGCTCAGCGTGTCTATTTAAAGCGATTCTTTTTTATGACTGTTCTTGCTGTGTTTTTCTTTTACTACTCCGCAGTTTTTCGCTTTGCTCTTTGCTGCTCATTGTCAGCGCCTGGCTGTTGTTTATTTTTGGTCACTCCGCTTCGTTTAATGAGGCGTATACGTAACATTACATTGTTGTGGCATGCAACTCCCATAGCCGCAATAAACTAAGTTGCAGCACGTCTAGACAGACGGAGCGCGTTCGCAAGATTTGCGAGTGCAATTAAACGAAGTTTTTGACAGCGCACAAAACCTATAAATGAGATCAGCCAAGGGCTAATGTAACAAAACAAAACAAAACAAAACACATTGTCGCTCTCACTCAATGTGTGTTATGCAAATGGACAGCAGTTGATGCAGTTAATTTGCAGATATTATTGCTGTGATTAACACATAGATGTTTATGTGCACAGCGCTGTTTTATGAACAAACACGCACGCATGTTGCAGCCACGGCGCCTAAAATAATGCTGTGAAATCAGTGCGGTGCACAGGACACACACATCGACACACACACACACTACTGACAACTACGGGCACAAACAGATGCTGTTGGCTCTGTGCGGTCAGGATGATAAATAGCTGCCAAGCTTATAATATTAATAATACAGACAAAGCACTTGAACATGTCGGCATGCATAACATGTTAGCTCACACACAGATAAGCAGCAAGGAGGACCTCTCACACACACGCACACAGATACACATGGACACCTATAAGGACACATGAGTGGCATGCCGTGTGTGCTGCCTAGGCTGCTCTGCTTGTGCTTAGTGTTTGTGTATAAACTTGTAATTAATTGACTTGATGGAAAATGTAATTTAATTAAGCAGACATTTCAATGTGGTTGCCATTGACAACGAGGACAAGTTGCCCGTTGCCAGTTGCTCTGGCTCACAGGATGCCACTCCCTCTTTTGTCGTCTCCACTGTTGCCATGGCTATTGTTATTGTTGCTCGCCGCCCCTTGACGTTGCCACGCCCATGCGCACTCTGTAACGCTCTTTAAGAACCAATTAGTCTTATGGCATTTGAGTGCACATGGCGTATACGTAATCTGGCTCATTAATGCAATTTTGATTTGACTTTAAGCCGCAACATAAGCCGCATACGACGACGACTCGACGGCTGCTCATGTATTTATTCGAAGCGTATGTTATAAATAAGCGTCTTCGAGTACAGAGCTGATAAATAGCCTTCGGTCTCAATATAGACCACATTATACAAAATATATATATGTATGTATATGGATCAATGCAATCGATATGCTGCTATTATTTTTGGCTTCTCTGCACTTTAATTGCAGCTGCTGGCGTTAGGCAGTTCCTGCCACGTCCTTCGTGCAAAGTTAATTTATTCTAATTAGTCAATAAATCTCAATTTATATCACAATGCGGCAAACATGCAAGTGTGTGTGTGTGTTTGTTGATTTAGCCTTGCAAAAGGCAAATGTTGCAACCCATTCCCGCCCCCTGCCTGCCACATCATGCCTCTCGCTTTGACGCATGTGCTGCCAGCTGCTGTTGCATTTACAACATCTCCAACTATTATAATTTGGCATTAGAAATGCCATTATATTTACTCAGGCATTAAATAGAATCACACCTTGCCAGCATCATTGTGCAACTAAATTAAATTATAATATACTGCAGGAAGAATTTACTTGAACTGCTCGAACTGAATGAATATTTAAATCAAACTAATAAATGATTTCTTTGAAATAAACAGAAATAGATTCAAATTACGTAAGCCTAAAATATAAAATGATTCCTATCTAAAATTTAGACTAAATGAATGATTTAGGTATTTCACAATTATAGAAAGATAAGCAATGATTCAATGTAGAAGTAGGTTAAAATCACATTCGTATCAAAAATAAATAGTTTAATTTGTGCAATTAGTATTAAGTGCATTTTTAAACAATAGACTTTCTAACACGCATTTTCCCATCATTAATTATCAGCATTTGTTGCATTTTTTGTATTGTGTTGTCAGCAGCTTTCACGATGTCATAATTAAATGTGAATTCAAATATTTAGTTTAGATATGTGGATTATAGAATTTCCCGAGAGGCAATTACATAAAATAAAATGTGTCGAAATGCGCTAGAAATGCCAATTAAATATGCAAATAACTGCAATTTTTCTGTCCAATTTCAATTGCAATTTGCACTAACAATTAATTAGAAAATAATGAAATTCTATTAAATTAGTTGTTGCAATGTTTACCTGCGTTTCGGTAACATTCAGAAGTTTGGCCAACTCGGTGCGTTCGCTGGAGCTGAGATACTTTTTAATCTCGAACTGCTTCTCCAGCTCGAAGATCTGGCGACCCGTGAACGTGGTGCGAGCTTTCTTCTTGCGCCTGGCATCCGTCGAGCCCGAGTCGGAGTCGTCCTCGGTGGTCTCCAGGTTGCTGTTGTTCACGCTGTTGTTGTTGCTCGCCTGCGTTGCACTGTGCGGCGAACTGTTGTTGGCCACGAGACGATCTCGCATCAGGCTGTCGCTGCTGGTCGTGGGACTTATGTCGGGCGGCAGATCGGCCGTGCTGCCGGGCATTAGTTTCTTCTTTTTCGCAGCCGGCTTGCCCGAGTTCTCTGTGCGGGGGGAAGATACAAAATGCATTAGACCACTGAGCATTTTTGCTGTTAATCGAGTTCGGTTTGTTTTGCGAAACACACGCAGCTGTTTAACCTCAATTGGCTTTCAGCTTTAATCGCTGTCATTTTATGTAACCTTTTTGCTGTTGTTGCCTTTGTTGCAATTAGCCCGTCAAATGGCATAACAATCGAGTGGCCGAGCGGGCCGCTTTGGTTATGCATTGTTACCTCCAAGCCGAGCTGCAATTGAGTTCAGCTCATAGCACTTTTTGTGGCAATATGTAAAATGCAATGACTTTATGACTGCCTCCTAACTTGTTTTCCATTTGTACCCTAGCCATTTGGCGTCTGAAGGGTATATCTGTGAACAGCGCTTTTCTATCACAGCGGTTGCCTGTCGTGTTGAGCGAAAAAAACAAGTGTTAACAACAACAAGTTTCAGCTACACCTATTACTTTGGCTACAACCGAAACGTGTCTGGCATGAGTCGACATCTGAGTTGTTGTTGTCGCCTGGACAACTTCAATTGCCAATGCATAATTGAAATCTAATTGACAGTTAAATGTAAACGAACGTAGCAGTCGCAGTCGCAGTCGCAGTCTCAGTCGTGGTCGTTATTGCTAATACGCCGCGTGGGCCGCACGGCCTCATATGGCGGGGCACATATGCATGACACTGTGATTAATTAGGCGGCCGACTGACAGCCGCCGCCGTTGCCGTTGCCGTCGCCGTTGTCGATGTTGTCGCATTGGGGCAGCTGGCCGCCGAGGGGCACTTAAAGCAACCCCTAGCCAGCCAACTCGTACATAAATGAGTCTAGTGGATCACTCAAAAAGGGCGCCCCATTGGCACGAAATCAATAAAACTAAACGGCCAAAGACAAACAGCGACAGCGAATGAGCAAAAGAGCAAAAGCTTAAAACAATGAAAGCGTAACACAAATGTTTGATTATTTGTTTTGTATTGTTTCCTCGTCTTGTGTTTTGCTGCCCGCCAATTGCCAATTGGCAATTGGCAATTGGCCTGTCGTTTCATTAGGCCCGCTTGCTGGCGACATTTTAATGCCCTGTTCCCCCCTCCAGACAAACCACCCTCGCTGCCGTTTATGGCGGTAATTAAGCGAAAATTAACAGACGACAGACGACAGTTGCAAATCACTAAATGAGTCTCAAACGACATTCATTTCAATACACAATACACAACACACAACACACACTCACACGCTCACACATCCATTTACTCTCGGACTCGCATGATTATTTGTATTGTTGTTGCACTTGTTTGCTTATATTTTTCGCCAAGTCAACTACGTGATTTTAATAACAATAAAAAGTTGAGCACAGCATTGAGCAATTAACAGCTACACAACAAACACTACACAACAATAATAATAACTAAGCTATATACACAATTCCAATTCCAATTCCGAATCAATACCAACAACAATACTGCTCTCAACTTTGCTCATTTCAAACTAATTTTTATTGCTTATTATTGCCGCTTGCCGCTTGCCATTTGCCGTTTGCCGTTTGCCAATTGCTGTATTGCTAATTGAATTTGTTATTGTTTAGCCTCCCGCTCTCTTTCTGGCCCCTTTCTCCACATTTCCATGACCCATTGGCGAACAATAAATAAATTGCATTGACAAAAACAATAAGCAGTTAATTAATGTTCGCTTGAATAAATGTTATTCATACTTCCAGTTGATTGATTCACTCAGCGTATACCCTAGATGGCATAATTCCGATGTGACCAGCAATTGTTCATTATTGATTTGCAAACTAAATTGCAGAAGAAATTGGTGAAATAGTCGAAGCGAAAATCAATAAAATCTATAGCTGTAAGTTATTTTTGTCAGGGATTGCAAATAGACGTTACACATCTCAAAAATAGTGGAATAAAAAAAGGATCAATACCAATGGGAAAGTTGTAAATAAACTGTAAACTAGTTTCATATGAGTATGACACTCATTTCAACTTAATTTAAAAATACAGGTTTACTATAAATTTAATTTATTAATTTCACAATTAGCTGCTCTTCTTCGGTTTAGAAAAATAATTGTCAAATAACTCGTATTTGCTAATTTTTAAAATAAAATTTAAATCGTTACAGTGCCTGGTTTTAATCTTCTAATTGTATGTTTAATTTGTATAATAATCGTAAAAGAGTCCCTGATTGGTGCCAAGTAAACTGATAATTAAAATTCTGTCATAAATATATAAACAACTAAACAAGTATGAACTTTTAATTACTGCTGCTAATGATGACGCCTTAATGCATAATTTTGGAACGCAAAATGCAATTGGAAATGCGGCGGAATTTTGGAGCAGCCTGGGGGATTATGCAAGCGAGCGAGCATTTTCAGAGGCAATTTGGAGACGCTCTCGGTCGCTCGGTCGGACATCATTTGAGTTGGCAGAACACGCATACGACGCGTTGGCCGCCGCACGCATCGTTGAAGCGTGTTGAGAGCTTCACGCTGCGCTCAATTGGCAAGCTCGTGAAGCGTCAAGCTGCAAAATTTGCCCCGGCGCCAATATTTATAAACTTAGGCAAACGCAAAAGGATGTGCAACGAATAGCAGATGCTCTGCACATAAATTACATGAGCAGATAGCGAGGCAGCATCTTTGTAACGTTGTAATTATTATTGGCAATCCACTTACCCTTCTTGTTGCTGCCGGTCTTGGCCAACACTTGGTTCTGCCTGGCCGCTGGCATGGGAGATGAGGCGTTGCTGTCGCGCGACTTTTTGGCCACACACAGATTCAATGGCTGATCGAGTGCAGCAGTCGTTGCTGCTGCTGCTGCTGTTGCTGCTGGTGATGTAGTCGCAGCATTCACTGTTGCTGCTGCTGCTGGTGGCGGTGCAGCAACTGTTGCTGCTGCTGCTCCAGCTGTGACCGCTGGCGCCTCCTCCTCGCTGGCATCGCTCATGGAGGCGCTGCGATGCGTTCGCTGCTCCTGCTCTTGCGGCTGCTGCGCATATTGTTGCTCGATGCTGCGCAGTATGCTCTTTGGTGATGTCGCCGAGTTGTTGGCAGCAGCAGCGGCGGCGGCAGCAGCAGCACCGAAATACGCCATCTTCTCGGCCGCGTCCATGCCCAGAATGTCGGCTATGGAGTGGGGCGTGGGTCGATTGGGCGGACGAGCGTAGACGTGAGGATGCCAGCTCGCTGGTTGACTGCTGCTGCCCGATGTGCCGCCAATGCTGGTGGCGAAGGGCGTAACCAGGCGACGTTGTGACTGTTGCACCTGACACACGGCCACTTGGCGACTGGGCGGCGCCTCCAGCTGCTTCTGCAGAAACGTTGTGGGCGAATTGCTGGCGGAGATAGGGCTGGGACTGACGCTGTTGCTGCCGTTGCTGCTGCCGTTGTTGTTGTCGCGCACGCGCAGCAAGTTGACCATCTTCTCCTTGCTGCTGGGACTGACCATCGTGGCCGCCGAGGTGGGGGGAATGCTCAGGGAGCTGCTGTAGACGTATGAATTGATGGCCATTGTGTTGTATGGCTCCAATGATTGCAGCTGCTGGTGATGCTCCTGCTGTTGCTGCAGCAGCTGCAGCTGATGTTGCTGCAACTGTTGTTGCTGCTGATGTTGGTGTTGGTGTTGGTGCTGATGCTGATGTTGCTGTTGCTGCTTATCCTTGACTATGCTGCCATACGCATAACCACTGATCATTTCTGCTGCCACCAACGAGTCGCGTTCAGTTTCGGGCATCATTTAGGGCGCAGTTAATTGGCTTGTAAGTGGGCGTGGTGGCTGCAATAAAACCAAGAACAAAAGGCACATTAGATACCATCAGAAATTAGCCCAACAGCTGCTGTGCGCATTTGTCGTCATATCGTTGTTAATGGTTTTTGCCGCTGGCAATTTGGGGGCAACCTTCAACTTTTTACCTCCCCAGTGCAATAAAATACAGAACAAAATAACCCAACACTGTTGCCAGCTAGCTCGGCTGCCTGGAATGTAGTTCAACTTATTTAGCCCACAACACGCCTGCCCCATCCGTCCTCCGTCCCTCCGTCTGTCTGTCTGTCCGTCGACCATTTGCCATTTCCTGGCGCACTGCGTTCTGATTTGCATAACAAAATGCTGGAGAGCTCAGCAACAGACGTAGCCTCGAAAAGGGAAAAGGATTCAGACAGCCGAGAGCCGCACATACGTTACGGAAAGGGGCCAAAAGGTTCCGCTTTGCATATAGCCTTGTGTGTTGTTGCGCGCCTGCTGGCTGAAGTGTTGGCATGAATTTATGGCACAACATTTGAGTGTGACACAATTTAACTTAATTTCACCAAAGGCAAAAAACCACAGACCAGAACAGAACAGAAAAGAGAGAGTGAGAGCGAGAGCGAGAGTAAAGTGAATTAAAAGGGCGAAACTACGGAGCTAGTTATATATGGATTGCAATAATGATTGCAATACAATCACGGAGCAGGCAAATCTGTAGTTAATTTGTTGCCAGCAACTTAGCATGCCATTTAAATGCCATCGTTATGTGTCATATTTCACGGTTGACAATCCCAAAAGCAATTTAAATTAATACAAAGTGCAAACTTATACCCTCGCACACACACACATACACAGTGGCTGTACAAATGTCAGTTTCAAGCAGCGTGCGCTCAATAACGTATAACGTAATGCGTGCTTAAATGTGTTTTATTGCCAACAACAACAACAACAACAACAACAACATCAGCAGCAGCAGCAATAATGGGGATGACATATAAAAGGACTAACTTTGCCCTGCCAGCCACCTATACTCACACACACACACACACACACACACACACACACACAGTCACACTCTCGCACTCACACTCACTCAAATCTCTCTCGCAATGAGCGCAGTTCGCTCTCAACATGTCGTAGTTGCAGCAACATGTTGCTGTTGCTGGGCAACATGTTGGCAAGCGCGTGCAAAATCACTTACAGCTCAAACAAAATAAATGGCAAAAAAGCAAGCGGTAATTCAAGTCTGTTGAGCTTCTCAAAAGGTTATGTGGGCGGCTGACTGGGCGAGTGTGTGCGAGTGTGTGTGTGTTTAGTGTGTGTGGCATGAGTTTTTGGGGTGGACATATTCAAGCAGCGGAAGCGAGGCAGGCAAGCGGAAGAAGTTATTTCAATTGCCTGCCCCACGACGAGTGTGAGTGAGTGCTAGTGTGAGAGAGAGAGAGAAGAGAAAGAGCGAGCGAGCGAGAGCGAGTTTGCACAACACGAGGCACGTACAGTGGCTTAGTGAGTGAGCAACTGCGTCTGTGTGTCTGTGTTTATGTGTGTGTGTGCCAGTTACCTGGCACGCTTTTGCTTCTGCCTTTGCCAGGAGGATGTCGACGAGGTCCAAAGCGGCAGCTACTAATGGCATTTAAGTTTTGCTGGCCTGTCACAGCAACACACCACACACACACACACACACACACACACACTACATACACATGGATACACTTGCATATGCGAGCGTTGTGAAACTCTTTTCGCCTCGCATTATTATCCTTGAGGCTTTTGTGTCCTGCTCTTGCTCTGCCCACAATTTTCACTTCATTTTATTTCATTTCATTTCGTTTCGTTGTCGTTTTATTGCATTGACAACAACAACAACACGAACAGGACTCGCATTCCTCAGTCGGACGAATGGAGATGGCGAATCCTTGCTCCTTCTGCCCGCTTCCTTTTGCTGGTATTTTAACAAGCTACTGTCGAATTTCCAGCTCGCTGTCTGTACATAATTTGCCTTGCGGCTGTGTGCCCAGCTCGTCATCGGCGTCATCGTCGTCATCCTCGTCGTGGTTGTCTTCCATCCTGCTCCTCGGCTTCTGCCTTTTTGGCCGTGTGTGTTAGGTTGACGTTAAACATGGCTGACTAGCTGCTGCTGCTCCAGTCTCCGCTTCTTTTGGCCAATTCGCCTTGTCAGCATAATTTAATGTGCCTCGACTATGCTTTTTGTGCTCGCAGACTGACATTTATGTGCCCTCTCTCTCTCTCTCTCTATCTCGCTTACTCTGTGTGTGTCTGTGTGTATTGTTGTCAATCTGACAGATAAAGTGTGTAATTTGTCATTCATATTTACTTTGGCTTTGCTTTTTGTTGTCTGGCACGTGCGACATTTCAAAATATTATAATATCGATAAAGGACGATGGCATTTCAAGAATTTCCTGCACGCTAATTGATTATGATGAGGCGTTAATGAAGACACTAGCATTGCAGCCAAACAATTTGAACACGGCAACGGCAATGGCAACGACAACGGCGACACGGCAACACACAGCTGCCACAGCCACGTCTGCCTCCCTTGGGGGCGTGGATGCTGTTGCTGCTGCTGCTGATGTTACTGCTGTTAGTGTCTCCGGGGGAAATTGGCTGTCCAGCTCACGAGCTCGGAGCTCAGCTGCGTTTCGCTGCGCATATTTCGCTTGAAATTGCTTGAATATTTTATAGAGTTATGTGCTCGCTAATTAAATTGATGTGCCACACACAGAAGCTGCCACAACCTGTGCCACAGGACATCCATCGCTGCTATCGACAGTCTTGCTCTGTGTGCATGTGTGTAAGTGGTTGTGCGGTGTGTGTGTGTGTGTATGTGTGTGTTTTTGCGGTTGGCTGGCAACTTTAATGAATTTACCTGTGTCATGCGCAGAGTTTTGTGTCTTGCGCGTCGCATGTCTCGGCCACATTGTTGCCTAGTTTGTTTTTAATTGTTTTAATTTTCTACACAACATTACTATTTATTCACACTCGCACACTCACTTGGAACAATTGAAACTGGAATTGTTTTTTCGTTTGCTTTCCTGTCGTTTTATTTTCTGCCTTTTCTGTGCAAATTAGGTTAAATTTCGAGACAGAGACCGAGACTCTGGCACCAACTGAAAATTAAATTAGGTGAAAGTCAAAGTTGAAAACCGAGCAACACTGACAACTCGATCAAAGCACACTGAGACAAACAAAGTCAGTTTTATTCTATTATTTTGCGCTCGTATATCCCCGGTTCCTTCTGCTATTTTCCTGCAGCTCTGCTTCTGCAACTCCTTTTTCTTATTTCGATTTTCCATTCGACTTTATCACAAGTCCAACTGAGCGAGTTGTTGTTTGTCGAGTAGTTGTTTGTGCCAAGCAATGCCAACTTCGGTTCCTACGAAAGTATTTTATTCTCTAACAAACAGAAGTTGAGTACCAGAAAATTGCGTTTACTTCAACGAAAGTCGCAGTCGCAGTCGCAGTCGCATTCGCACATGAATGCATAAATAAATCATATGCGTTGAAAATGAATGCACTTCTTCTTGTGGTATCTCAAGACAAAAGTTTTTGCCATTTAAGCTCGAGTTTAAACACACTAAACACATCTTTAATTTAAGCAATTGGCTAACTAAAGAATAAGTGTAGTTAATGCGAATGTAGTTTTTAATCATATTTAAATTGAATAATGAGATAGTCTTGGGAAAAATCAAGTGGCTTTAGCAAAATAATACAATTTTTGGTTTGTGTTAGGAAATTAAATTAAAATGATCATGTTTTAAATATTTTAAAATTCACTTCAAAACTTATTAAATCCGTTCGCGTTTTTATTGATTGTAGGAAATATCAAGTGGCTAAATGTCGTTTAGAATATGGATTTGAAATAAATATTAAAATTGTATTTATTATTTTATTTGTTCTCAGCTCGCAGCTGTTGAAATTCGAATTGAATTCAATATTTGAGCATATTTGTAATGAGGTCTGGCCAAGCTTAGCCAGACTCTCACTTAAGCCACTCTTCAGTCGCATATTTATAGCTCGGATTGTGCTTAATTCAAGCACATTCGAGTATTCGAGCAATCCTCAAGATACGAGTATAGTAAATGTTCGTGTATATGACAGCATTTCAATGGGGCACGCCAGACAATTCGGACAGGTTTCCACATCATTTCCAAGCGCTTTAAGGAGCGCACACATTATGTGCCACACTCGGTTGCTGCCAAGGATAACACATCCTGCGCAGCCGTGCTGATATCAGACTGCGACTTGCACACGCACACACCTTTACCTGTCAGCTGTTAAGCGCAATACTTTTCAGTTACTTTGTTTTGTTTTCCTTTCTCCACACCACTTTTATATAATTCCAAATACACACACACACACAAACACACTCACACATAGACAGAGGCAATGCCAAGTTGTGTTGTGTTGCGTGTTTGGCCAAATCTGAAACGCACACAGACATTATGAAGCTATTTTGAGTGAAGCATTTAAGATTTTAGCTGGAACTCCCCCAACGATGCTTAAAGCATTGACTATTTATGCTATTGCCGCTGCAGATGCCAGCGAGGTTAGCCACAGAAGTTGTGGACTTAATCCGTTTCAGATTGTATTGTATTAATGCAAACTTTTGCTTTTAACGATCCACATTTGAAGCGACCCTCGCGATGGTTCACGTTCGTAAGTATTTACTTATTTTTATTGACAGCATTATATTTTATTTATTATATTGAATTCATGTCATTGTGCTGCCACGACCAGGCAACCGAACTCAGCAAGGAGCAAGTGCCAGCAGCACGTCCTGCCATTCTCTATCTCACTCTTTCTGTGCGAGTATGTGTGTGTGTCTGTGTGTGTGTGTGCTATTATTGTCAAGTCAGCACATAAAGCTGTCGAACTGAAGGATGCAGGGAGCAGGGTGGAGAGGGTGGATTTTGGACAAACGTCAACTACGTTTGCAGCAGCATTTTTGTAGCTCGTCGAATCTTTAAACGGAAATCGTTATATAAATCAAAGACAGATTATAAATGCTGCGCAATTCTCAAGCTATTTTTGTGCTCGTCGTCGAGGGTTCTTCGTTGAGGGATTGTTAGAAAAAGGTTGAACCCAGTGATGCGTTGCTGTCAGCGAAAAGTTCGATGGCGACAACTGTTGAGCTGAACTCCATCAATTTGCTTGCTCATTAACAGAGAATATTCGCAGTTGAAAATGTCAGCTAATTATGTGACCATTGTTGTTGTTGTTGTTGCCTCGCCCTTAGAGTTCTTATGCCGAATGCCGAATGTCGAGGGCGGAAGTAGCGTTCGCCTCATTTCCGTTGCAAATGTTTCCTGTCATAATTTTTCATAGATTTGGCCAGCGTGCTTTTTTGATTTCTTTACTCGCTGCAGTGAAGTGGCTTTTCAAAGACAAGTCAAAACTTTTTGGGGCCAACTTTTAGTTAAAGCCCTCTCAAATTGCCAAGCTGCCCGCCTGCCCGCCTACCCGCCTGCCACACAGTTTTCGAGGAGGGTGGCGCCTCGGCTACTCGGCTCCCCAGCTGGCTTTGCCTTGTCATGGCTTATTTCACTTGAACTTTGCAGTCGGCCACTTTGGGTCAGTTGGCCTGTAACTCTCCGTCCCTCTCTCCGACAGCTTCCCCTTGGTCTGCGGCAAAGTTGGCGTGCTTAAGCTTTATTTTTAATTTGCCTGCGCTGGCAGTTTTTAAACGTTTTCGTTTTTCTTTCGACTCTTTTTGCTTGGCCATTAGTTTGGCTCGCCTTTATGCCGCACACACACACACACACACACACACACACACACACACACACACAGAGAGAGAGGCAAGCACACACAATTGGCCGCAATTAACTAACTGGCTATGATTGATGATATTTTAAATGAGTGCGGCGGCAACAGTAATGAAAGTGGCCACCATCGAGCAACCAACACAAATGGTCCCAAAAATTCCTATGTCATCAGCATAATTTGATGTGATTTGATTCACTGCGGGGACGTTGCTTCGTTGCCATCGTCCCATCACGTCTCTGCACCAACGTCAGATCGACCCTTGGCGACATGGACAGGCACATTCCATTTAATCTATCCAGTTTGTAGGCAATAAAGTTGGCCCCAAAAATAGCCTCAAAAAATATATATGAGTCTATCTCTGACATGCCCCAAAAATGAACTTGTATTCGTTGTGATATCACATTTTATGCAGACTAATAAAGTGCAGATAAGTATTGTCAAGTGCGAATTATATTAAATGAAATTTGATTTATTTCCAGCATTTTTCATTCAATTTGTTTGTCTATGAATAACTTTTAGCTTGTCGGCTATTTATAGCACACTGAATGTCACATTTTTCGTCACTCTAAACAACATACAAGTATTTTATTTATAGAGAAGTCCTTGGCCAAGGCTGGCGTGACCTGCAACCTCTTCGGCCAAAAGTTAATTGGTATTTAATGGCGCACAAGTTGGGTAAGAACTACATGCTATTGATGAAAACAAAAGCCAAAACCAGTTGAGGCCATATCTGCTCAGCACTGAGTACAGTCACAGGCATGACCGTGCTTAATTGCGAAATGAATACAGGCTGGAATGAATGCATTCATTATGCACAGATGCCATCAGTTATGAGTGAGTGTAATGGCTTTTGTGATGGTTGCTGCACTCGCTGCCATCACATCAATCAATCGTTCGCTTGCATTTATAAATTATTCAAAAAGTCCATAAAATATGCGCAACTATAAAGTGCGAGTATTTAAAAGCATATTTATTTTAAAACTACATACCGTAGACTACAACTATTTCAATGGGGAATATTCACAATACTTTATTTTGTTGAAGGACATTCAACTTTAGGGTATTCAAATGTTGAGCACTGTCAACTGTTTTCACTTGAATTTGTTTTTGTTCATTTTAAATGGCTTTTATGACATTGTGTGTCTATCAATTTATGCACGGCGAGTTGTTTGATTTGCATAGATTTTTGTTATATTGTTTGACACGAACTCGATTCACTGGCCGAATAAAAATCGCTGAAGTATTTCTGTACTTTTAATAAGCTGCCGTTGAAGTCTTTACCTCAAGTGGAATTAATATTTGCCGTCGCGTTCTTAATCGACGCGTATTTAGTTTAGTATGAACTGTGTCGCTTGAGCTGCGTCTAGCAAATGATTTTAATTTGATCAACTGGAAATTTTATTTATGTATATATATAGGCTATGTTGATTTATTACGGCGTAATGCTGGAAATGCGTTTTATTCGGAAAGTTTTGCGCATTATCAAGAGATCTAACGTAACACTGGTCTCAAATAAGACGTCGCTATTTGCAAATTACATTTGAAATTCGATAACATTTTGTTCATTTGCCTATTCGTTATCGTTATCGATGCCACTCGTTGGGGTGACAGTTGTCTTTGTCCCTTTTGCTCTCGCTCTCGCTTTTGCGTTCGCGTTCGCGTTGTCGCCGTCTCCGTTTCGGCATCTGGGCTGAAATATGAGTCAATTATACTTCCGTACGCATAAATTAATGATTAATTGCAAAATAAATTGACTTGCGTCACTTAATTACGTGGCCCGCCGTGTGCCCGAGAAGTAAACTGAGCGCCTGTCAACCATTCACGCCCATCCGCCTTTCCTCCCTCCCTTCCCCATCTGCGTGCCCTCTGGCAAGTGTGGCCCAACTTGCCAGCCTGTCAACGTACACACACACACACACACACACACACGCACACACACACTCACACACACGCACAGAGCATTTGCTGCTGTTGACATTCACAGTCAAACATGCTTAATTAATGCCAACGTTGCTCCCATCGCTCAGCCTCAGTCGCAGTTTATATCGCCGTCTCTGTCTCAGCCGTTGACGGTCGGCTCGAGCACTCCGACAACTGTAATGAGAGAGTCTGACAACATTAACGGCCACATTAACAAAAAGAAGAGCGAAAAAAAGGAAAACTGCTGCTGGCAGCCAAAAATAAACACTTGCAGGCATCATAATAATGATACATAGCCAGCCAGTGAGTGGCACTTGCCAGCTCCTTGCCGCTTGCCGCTTGCCTCTTGTCGTTTGCCTCTTGCCACATGCTCCTTGTGCACGGCTTCCGTTAGTCAGTTACACTGCCAGATTCAGATTCAGAGTCAGAGGCAGCATCAGAGGCAGCATCAGCGTCAGAAGCGATTGTCGTCTTCGTCATTGTCTGGCAAGCTCTCATAATTAAACACAATGTGCCAACGACGCCATGCTGCACAGTGGTGACAGAGTGCCGCAACAGTGTATTTAATTAATACAATGCTCTAACTTTACAACAATTACACATTTAATTGCCGCATATACATTGTATCATGCAGATGCGAACGTTAAGTGCTTTGCCAAGTTCTAAATTTGGCAGCTCAAAAATTTGGCATATTTAACCACTGTCCTCATTATCGAGGGATGCCCGTTTCTCATCCTGTTTCTGTTTGAATTGCCGTTGGCGTTGTTACGTGCAAAAATCAATAAAAACGTTGCCAAAATGGCTTTCGCGCCTTCGCCAGTTTATCCGCTTTGCCCTTTGTCTTGGCCCTCGTCTGCCAGTCGCCTTGGCCGGGCACTTAACTTTCACATTAACTGCACAGACTCTGGCACAATTTGGAGCTGGCTGGCTTGACTGGCTTGGCTGGCGAGCAATTAACGCTGAATTGATACGCACAACTCCAGAAGAGCATTGAACCCAACCTCCGCCCCGCTCCCAACTTAAGCTCCTTCCCCGGCGGGAATACGGGGATGGACTCCGCTTATGCGTCGACATTAAGACGTAATTAAAACAAACGCCAAACGAGCAAAGGCGCCGCGAACCCTTTGAGGCGAGGGAGGGATGAGGAAATGGTAAGCGAGTCAAAAGATTATTTGTATTTAATTTGAAGTGCTCGCAATGTGCGAAGAGTTGCTTCCGCTGCAGGAGACAGGCAAAGAGACAGTTTCGTGTACTTGCTTCGACTATGCGTTGTACACGAAACTTAATTATAATTAAGCATTTAAGTGGAACTAAGCGAAGCTATGCCAAATGAAGCGCACGTCCAGCCCTTCCTTCCAGCTTCGCTTCCAACTCAAACTCTGCTGCCAACTGCCGACTCCCCAAAAAAAACCTTGGTAGCGTAGGCAACGAGATGGGCAAGGACTGAGGGATGAATGAGCTCGTTTTTATTGGTAGCCTTGCACCCTAATTGCGAAGCGCAGCACTCGAAAGTTTTTGGTAAAGATGCTTTTGGGCTGAGGTGGATATTTAATTACCGTTCATCGCTCATCGGCCCATCGGCCCATCGGCCCATTTGCTGCTGGGCGATATTGTTATACAAGTGTTGCCAAGACGACGGCGGATTAATTGTTACGTTGACTAATTTTACTTATATGTGAAAGGTTGTTACATAATGAAATGATAAAATGAGAAAAAATGAAAGAGTCTGGAGCCTTCAGTTTGTAGTCTGTGCTGCTCCAGCCAAGTGAAGTTGACGGCGCAATTTAAAAATGTTGAAGCGAGTGGCAAGCAGACTGAAGGATGCTGCTGCTACTTGTTTGCAACGACAACAACAACGGCAACTTGTGCAGGACGAAAGTATCTCAATTAGTGATGATGACGGGAGTCCCTGTTCTCTCTCTTCTTATTTAAATTTTTAGATGGTTGCCATGAACAACATGAATAAAAAGCTCGAGACTTTGCTTAAAATACTAGCCAAAAGATCATGGCATTTTTTGGTCATGTTAATTTCATAGAAAATTCTCGGGAAGTGGGTCAGATTTGCAGTGACATTTTTATGTTTAGCCAGCCGAGTGTAAAAATGCGACATCTGACGAATAAAGCAAGCAAGCCGACGAGTCGAATAAGTTAATGTGCAATTTAAATGACTATTTTTTTTGTTCTGTGAGTGTGTAATAAAAGTAATTTTCAAATTGCCAGCAGCAAGTTGTGAGGCTGCTTCAGGAACTGCGGCAAATACTCAGCAAATGCGTCTACCTCTAGAGCATTTAATTTGATTCTATATTTACATTTTACTGCGCATCTCTCGGCGAATTTCCATTTCCGCTTTACAGGGTATTTGGTGCAGCGCACTTTTAGCCTTGGCAGCTGTAGTTGATTTTGCTTTTCTCTGCTCGGTTTTTTGTGTATTTATTTGGCAATGGGTTAGGGCGGTCTAACGAAATTCAATTGCGGCAGAAGTCGGGCAAGTCGAGTTGGCAACTTTCTGCATCCTGACAAGTCGCCAGCCAGCCAGCCAGGCAACCAACCCCTTTTCACCATCCCCTTGCCTGGTTGGGGTCGCCACTCGAAATGATTTCAAAATGGCATTGAATGTAGCATTTAATTTGTGCGCCACCAAGGACGACGACAATGAAGTCGTCTGTCTGCCGTTGGCTTTGGCTTTGCCTTCGTTTCTGCTTTTGCTGCTGCTGCTGCCTTGCCAGGCATTTATAACTGTTTACTCGATGTGCGCAGCAGTCGCAGTGTCTATGTGTGTGTGTGTGTGTGCGTGTATGTATTTGTGCTTTTGCGTCTCTGCCTGAAAAGGATTAATTAAACGTTCGTCGTTTGTGGATGGCAGTCGCAACTGCTTTTTCTCTTCTCTGCCTCTGTCGCATTGCATCTCATCTCATTTTTCCGAGTCTTTGAAGTTTGAGTACGACATAATTAGTTTAATGAGCTTCACTATAACAATAATGATAATCCAACATGCCACGCCCACCATCGACATCGACTCGAATACCTTCGCGTGCAGTTGTAGTTGTTGCTGCTGTGGAAGCAATTCCGCACTCTGTTTTTCCAGCATTATGACAGCAATTTCTTTACATTTTCCACGCTCTTTTTTTGCTTCGCAATTTATATGCAATGAAATTAAAATTGGACTCGTTGCGCTGGCGAATTTTTAATTACCTTGACCAAAACCAAATGCAATTAATTAAGTGCACATCAAGGCAAGGATATGTGAGTGTGTGTGTGTGTGTGTGTGTGTGTTGGCGCTTTCATTTATTTACAGTTAGTCATTTAGATGTGTTTGCTTTCGCACACACAAAAAGCTTCGCTCATTTGCTGGCAATTAAGCGCACATAAAATTTCCACCCATGTGTGTCTCTGTGTGTGTGTGTGTGCGGCGCCTTTGCGTCACTTGAAATGGCGAACAGCTTGAGCGAAGGCGTGGCAATCAAGGGGCGTCATAGGAAGCATGTTATTGCCTGTCTGTCTCTCTGTCTCGCTGTCTATCCGCCCTTCATTTTTTGTGTGTATTTTAATTAGAAACTTGTACGCTTTGCTTAATTAGACAAATTGTTTTAATATTAAGTGCAAACTTTTTGCAACCACACAGCGACAAATTAGTTTTGAAACAGATACTGCTGCAGTTATCTGGGTCAGAACATGGCTCGCATGACAACCGAAAACCAATCAAATGTGGCTTAAACTACAGCTAAAAGCATTGCGCTCAAAATTATGCAACACTTTCTGTGCGAACAACTTCCTGTTAGCAGAGCGAGCAAACACTTGACACTTGCCGTCTCACTCTCTCTTTCGCTCAGCAAAAATGACAGTTTAATTAAACAATTCGTTTTCAATGAACTGTAAATATATTAGTGCATTCACATGTTGTTGACGGCGGCAAAAGCTGTTTCCTTTTTTTGTTCCACATTTTTTGCTGCCAATATCGTTGGGCAAAAATCGAGAATCGATTCGTAATTGTAAAAAGTCAAATATGAAGCATTTTTCCCTTTTTCAGCTTTTCCACAAATACAATTTCAATCGCAGACCTTTTGTTTATAGCAATACCGGAGTACATATATTTTTCATTTGACAGCAGCATGTAGATATTAAATGTTTTTATGATATCGTGAATGCGCCACGAATGTGGATAACGCAAAATATGAATGAAAAACAGGCAAATCTGGTAAAATTCAATCAAGGACAAAGGTTATAAGGTGTCAAGGCTCTAATTTAATTTCAGGAAAAAGCTTTTAAAATTAAAATATAATTTAAATCCACGGACTGTTTAAATATTCTTTTCAATAAGCATTTCCAATGTTTTTAAAATTTGTGTTTTAATAGTTTCAAAATATACCTAATACTATACGTTAGAGAATTAACTATTTATTATTGCTAGTGCATTAATTCTCATTATTAATAAAATTTGTATGTTCAATATTCTGAAAAATCCTATTACTTATACCTTTTGCTATTTATTATTGCTTGTAAAATCGATGAAAAATTTACGAAAATTACAAGTTGGAATTTTAAATGGTTTCAGAATAATAAAATATATGTAGTTCCACAATAAATTGCTCTATCAATGCTCAGTGTGCTGTGCTTTTGTTTAGAATAGTTGCAGTTCCTTTTAGTTTCCCAGCAATTGGCCCCAATTCGAATGCGATTTATTTGTACTTTAAGATGAAATATGCGATCGGGCTGTAATAACTCGCCTTTGGCTCGACTTCGGCCGAGTGCTAGCCACAATTCATCAGGCGAATTCATCAAACAAAATCTGTAGCAATGGCAAAATAAACAAAAGATTTTGTGATTTGGAAATGCTTTAATGCTTAATGCAATTTCATCAGTCGCAGCTGCACATTTTGCGTGTGTGTTTACAATAATTTGCTACTCAGAATTCGACAGATCGGGCAATTAATGCAAACGAGGCAAATGGGAACGCAATAACAGCCAAAATGTGTGAATGTGAATGTGAATGAATTCTTTCAGAAGATTTACAAATTGCTAAAAACTATTATTCCACACAAGCGCAAGTCTAATCCTTCGCTGGTTCTGCAGCCTCATCTTTGATGCTCATTTTGCTGTAGAGATTCGTCAGCTCGTCTTTGCTTTGTGCCATGGACAGTGCGCGTTTATAACGTTCTTCCCACGCCTCGGGATGCGACTTGGCCAGCTCGGTGATGGACTTCTCTGCCGCTGCCTTCATCTCCTTCTCGGGACTCTCGAGGTAGAGCAGTAGAAGATCAATGGCTCGCTTCACAAACGCCTCCCAGACCTCGTGTTCGTGCTCTCGCTCTCCTTCCGCAGCGACTGCTTCGTCTTTGAATACCGGTCGCAATTTGCCCACGGCTGTGGCAGCTATGACGCGTATGCCTGCCGAGGGATCGTCCATGCGCTGCATTGTGGCATAGGCCAGAGGCTTCAGCGCCTCAACAGACATGCCCTCGAAGTAGCACATCGCCTTGATGGCATAATGACGCGTGGCCACATTGCGATCCTCCAGCAGGCTGGGCATGTGCTTGGCCAACGTGGGCAGCACCTCACGCGCCTCCTCCTTGGCGCCTTGAGCCAGCGCACACAACGTGGCCATGGCCATGGAGCGCATGGCTTCTCCGCTTGCGCCCGCCTTCCAGGCCAAATAGGGCTCCACAATCTCGGTGATAAAGTTACCCAGCATCTGTGTGCTTTGTTCTCGCTCCACGGACACAGTTTTACCCCAATTGAGAGCTGCAAGCGAGAGGATGCTGAAGATGCGCACCTGAGCACTGTCGCTGCAGTGGTCAAAGACCAGCTTGACCTTCTCGATCAGTTGTGGCAAGTATGTGGAGCGAATGCCGCCCAAGTGGATGAGGCCGAATAGCATTAGCACTGGCTCCGCATTCTCGTCCAGCGACGCATCCAGATTCTCCACATCAAGCAGGGCCAGCGAGAACCAACGCTCGTGCAGCTGTCCCATTGTGGTCTCCTCCAGCTGCACAATGCGCTTGAGGATCAGCTGGCCACGCTCAACGTCCGCAGTGACATCGCCAGCCAGGGAATAGGACAAGGACATCACTTTCATGGCCGTCACATAGACGAGTTCATACAGATCCTGCAGCTGTTCCATGGAGGCCGTTACTTTACTCGACTTGTCCAGCACCGTCTCCAGCATCTTCAGTATGTACAGCTGGAAGCCCGGCTTCAATGTGTGCGAGTAATCCGAGCTCTTCAGCAGCTTGCACAGCCGCAGCAGATGATCGTAGCTGCCGCCCAAGGCGGCTGTGAACATGTAGTAGAAACACTTTAAAAACGATTCACGTGCGTTGCGCTCCAGGCCATCGAAGCCATGCTCGATCCAGGCATTGAATGCCAAAACGCGACCCAACAGATCCGCCACCTTCTTGGCCTCGGCACTGACGGCCGGCTCACGATCGCAGCAGGCCTGCGACACCTGGCCATAGATCTCAAAGAACTTGGCCGTCATGGCTGCCTCGGCGTGCAGGACGAACTGATAGAGCAGCTTCAGTGAATGCAGACGCACATTGTCCTTCCAGTCGCTGGTCTCCCGTGTGATCAGCAGCAGCAGCCGCAGCGAGCGCTGCACTAGACCACGACAACCAATCGTGGGACGTTGCACCCCAGCGGGATAATTGTCCACCTGTTGATCACATATTTCCTGCTGCGACAGCTCTGCTTCGTTCTCGTCGTAGAACTGGGCCCCACACTTCACCCACAGTGGAGTTATGAAGCTCAAGACCTCGGGCGAATCGTCCTTCAAACAGCACAACACAAGCGGCAGGATGCGCTCGAAGAAGGAATAGCGATCGGGCAGCTCCAGCAACAAAAGCACACCCATCTGGCCGCACTCACGACGCACCAGCGGCATGGAGTCCATCAGCAGTGGCGACACCTCCATGAACAAGCGACGCAGCCCCTCGCCACTGGGATCAATGTGCAAACAGATCCGACCTAAGGCCTCCACGGCCGAGATGCGAGCCGCAGAGTGCCTGTGATTCAGCATGGAGTACAAGGCGACCGCCAGGGATTCAGTAAATGGACGCAGATCCTGGGTGTCGGCCACGCGAGCAAGTTGTACGAGCGTGGCGCAACCTTCGCGCTGCACGGCGGCATAGTCATCCTTGATGGACTTGATGAGCACCTTGACCACCTGCGGATAGCACTCACGGAAGACGCCCACATTGCCCATCTTGGCGTATTTGCGCAGCATCAGATGCAGCTGCTGAATGTAGAGCAAACGGATCTCCTCGCTGGGCTCTACAGTCTCTGCTTGGCCCATGCGCTCGGCCAGCGTGGAGACCACGTTGAGCAGGTGGAAGTCCGAGGGCGGCAGGCGATCGAGGAAGGCGCTCACGGCGAGCACGGCACGATCGCGCACGCTCTCGAAGCGATCGTCGTAGCATTTGAGTAGATGCAGATACAGTTCGTCGAAGTCGGCAGCGATAGCGTCGCTGCTGACGGTATGCGGCGCTTGTTCGCATTGCTCGCGCAGCAGCAGCAACGTCGCGCTGCGTTTGCGATGCTCGCTGCTCTCCAGTTCGCTGCAAATCGCCTTTGTGTCCAGATCGTAGCTCATTTTGTTCGAGTTTTGTTTGTTTTTAGTTAACAAAATTTCAAGCTGCTGGACTCTCAAGTGAATTGTGGCTCACTGGAAAACGGAAAGAGGCAAAAACGAAACGAAAACGTCAAAAGGCACCCGCTAAATGCATCGGTTGCTATGATACACAAATTCTTCGAATTAATCACGACGTTTGTTTATTTTGTTTAAACGGAGCCATTTCGTCTTGCCTTCGCACTCGCACTCGCAGTCGCACTTGACAACGTGCCGGCTGGCGATCAGCTGTTTTCTTCGCACTCAGCTGAAGCGGCAGTGTTGCCAATGATGGCACAGGCTCGGCGACAGTGTTGCCAAGCGTGCAAATGTGCGTTTGGGCGCACTTTTCAAACAGAGAGAGAACAAAACGGTTTTGGCTGTGGACAGTTATGTATGGCTGGAAGATGTTGTTGTTGTTGCACGCTCATTGGTTGTGGCATATTTGTTTGCCCAACTAATTAACAAGTCATAAATGAAATTTCTCTGGAAACTCCGTGCCCTGCTGCGGTGCGCAATTTGTGCCGCTGTCTTTTATGAGCGGTCCCGGTCGGACTCATTAAAAGCGGTTCGCTTATCTTCGATGCAGCTATCTAATTGCGGTGTCGTTTCTTATCAGCAAAGCAACTAACGAACGAACGACAATATCTAAGATTGATTGCCAGCCAACACTATTGGGGGGCGTGAGGCGGGTGGGCGTTTGACTTCCTGATAAAAAATCACATAAAATGCCTATTTTTATCGAGCCAACACTTAATTGCATTTTTGGGTCACTAAATTGGGTTATAAAAGCAAAAAAAAAAAAGCACACACACACAAAAAATGGGCCGGGCAGTCGAAATACAACTGAATTAGTTGATAAGTTAAGAGTTAAGACTTCAAAAGTTGTTATGATCTCCGCAATAAACAGCTTAACAATACGCATTTGTTATTGCCACAGACTAGTTTAAATAATAGTCCAGCCGAGAGGCAACTTTAAGCGTGTGGGTGGCTAAGAGAAGTTTTTATGTGTGCTGGCCATAAACATTTTAAGAGCTGAATTTGAAAACAATACGCCCGAAATCAGATAATCAGCATGTTATGTATGTACGCCATACTTTAGCACAGTAGTCAGAAAGATATATCTGCATATCTGACAAGCTGATAGGGTTAATGGCTCCATCTCTTGTTCTCCGTTTGTATCTGAAGATCTTTTCCCACACCGGGGGACTTGGCGCAGTTAAAACTCGATATAATTTGATGCCCTTGCGGCATTTTTCAATTTCGTTTTCGCCATTTCATTTGTATGCCCCATTTGAAGCTAGTGGCAGCTTTATATGACCCGTTCCCCAGCTATCCAGCATATTTTATAAGGCATTTCTTTCTCGTTCTGGTTCTGGTTCTGGTTCTCGTTTTGCGTTTTGAGTTTTTTGGACTCTGTCAAAAATTGTGGTTGTCATTTTTATTGAAAGCCGCCGCTGCACATTGCGAGTTGGACCCCAGCAACGAAAACGGCAACATTTATAACTTTTTGTTGCTGTTATTTGTGCACACAATTCGATTTCATACCTTTTTGTTGGCGGAGGTAGTGGACGAAATCAGCGATGGGGGCTACGCGCTGGCGGAAGGGGTCAGGAGCTGGAGGCAGAGGCCGAGGCAGCGTCGCACGCTCCAAAGCAATTAAGCGCATGAATCAGGTTCAGGTTCGTTCCATGGGCAAAAGGCAGGGCAATATGAATATTTGCAAGTGTGCGTGCCTTTTTTATATGACTTTAATAAAAACACATACCGAAACAGCACACACAGGTACTGGCACACACACCGGCCAATAAACTTAATTGATATGAAATGAAGTCATTTGGCAAAATCACTGGGAGAGTAATGGACCGCGTTTATTCAATTTGATTTGATGTCTGACTGACACACACACACACACATACGTACATATGTACATACACACGTGCATGCAGACACACCTGCATACACACACACACATATACATATGTATATACAGATTGTATATGCTTGTATGCATATTTTTTGTATCGAAATTCGAAAGCAATGGCGCATATGTGTGTGATTATACCCGCTACCCATAGGGTAGAAGGGTATTATGACTTAGTGCCAACAGAAAATGTATGTAACAGGCAGAAGGAGGCATCTCCGACCCCACAAAGTATATATATTCTTGATCAGTGTCAACAGCCGAGACGATATAGCCATGTCCGTCTGTCCGTCTGTCCGTCTGTCCGTCTGTATGAACACCTGGATCTCAGAGACTATAAGAGCTAGAGCTACCAAATTTGGGGACAGTACTCCTATAGGTCCTACGCAGATCAAGTTTATTTCAAAAGTTGGATGCCACGCCCCTTTCCGCCCCCAAAAGTCTGTAAAAGCCGTAATAATAGACCTAGAGCATTGAATTTTGGTATGCATAATAATAATTATATTCTCAATGATTTCTGTGAATTTGGTTGAGATCGAATGAAAAACAAGGAAGTTATTAAAGAATCAATTTTATAGGCAAAATTCACTTGCAGCTGCCCGCGCTTTGTTTGTTTAGTTGACAGTGTGACCAAAACGGTGTTGTGATTTTTACCCGCTATTTTCAAATATATACAAAAAACTAATTTTAGTATATTTGGTATATTTTTTGTTAATATATCATTTAAATTTTTTGTTTTCTCTCGAAATGGGTTGCGGGTATCATACGGTCGAGCACTCTCGACTGTAGCTTTCTTACTTGTTTTATGGTTAAAATGATTCAATTAAAATAACATTTTAGTCGCGCAGCACGGAAGCCGCATGACTGCATTTTAGCCGCATTTCGAACTCGTTTTGTGCTAATGATAAGTCCAAAATTGGCTGCAGTTATTATAACGAATCGAGCGAGTACTCGTTAAGAGTCGATACACTCGCAATTAATAATTATACGCACAGCATTCGAGTGCAGCAGGCAAGATAGATTCGTATTCATGCACTCATACTTATGCTGCCTAATGCCACTTCGCATTCGCATTCGTTCGCTTTTTGTCATGCTGCGCTCTAATTTGTTTTTACCGACTCTGAAATGGACTTGTTACAGCTGTCGTTGCAGTTGCAGTTGCAATTGCCGCTCTGACTGCTTCTGTTGGCGTTGTCATTTGCCTGGCTAAATGCAAATTTTCCAATTGATTGCAATGGAAACGAGCAACGTTTGCCACTCATGTTGTTTGCCACTGTGGCCGCTAATTAGTTTCATTTTTCAAAACGGGGCAACAACTGCGACGCGTCGATTGCCTTCTCTGCCTAAGTGACAGACTTAATGACGGATTGACTGACGGCACCAATCAGCCAATGGACTCTGGCTTCGGCTACAGCTTCAGCCATTAACGTCTGCGTCGAAAGTAGTTCTGAGTATGCATGTGTTGTGTGCTCATGTGTTGATTACGTGCTGACAAATTTCTGGGAATCTTTGTGATTAGAGCATCCACATGCCGACCGACTATGCACTTTGCCCCAGGTAAGGGTATTCGATTTGCTTGTTTGCTTGATTCGAAATATGCGCCTCAAATACGTCAAATACGTCTCAAACGTGTGACCCGCATAATATGTAAGGGCTTTAATCAATAGTGGAAATAAAAATTAAATAATTGCCACAATAAAACGGGGAATCACGAGTTCATAATCTGCTCAGTCTGGAGAACTATGTTGCAACATGGAGTGTGCCGCAATTCGCATAATTGTTGTTGTTGTTTTGCCTCTGCACGTTCGCTCACTATTTTTTTCGCTATGCTATTTGCATTGCATTTTCTGTCAACGGCGCTTTGTGCTAATTTACTGGCTGTTCTGTGGCAACACTTCCCGTCTCCCCTGCACCCTCAGCAACAGCAGCAACAGCAGCAGCTGCCATGGCAACAACTGCAACAACAGCAACAATAACACATAATAGCGACAGCGACAACAAGAGTCAGCAGCAAAGTATTTAAAGCGTCGCATGCGGTTTTCATTATTTTGATTTAACATATGCCTTTATTATTCTTTTTATTCATTTATTATTCGATTTGTTTGTTTGTTTGTTTGCGCTATTAGCAGGAAAAACGAAAGAGAGGGAGGCAGAGAGTGGATAAAATGAAGTACGGATAAACGGTAATCGGAGACGCAAATGGTTTTGCATTTTGCGTAATCGGCGGCGTTATTTAAATGCCGACAGAATTTGTTTATACAGTCGCATAGTTGTCCGGCAAATGGAGACTGACCGGTTCGGTTCGCTTTGGATCGATTCGATTCGATTCAATTCGATTCGATCCGCCAGCTTTATTCAATCTGTCAGTTTGGCAGTCTGGCAGTCTGGCAGTCTGTCAATGTGCCAATCACTCAATCGCATAGCAGTCTGGTCTGAGTAACAATTTAATTAATTTAAGAGTGTAATACGAACCAGTTATGCGATAAATAGCAGCGAGACAGACGACCGACCACTTGTTTATATGGCTATGAGAATACTCGCAGTTGTTTATGCGAATGCGAGTATTAGCGATGCGATGAGTGTCTATGGCCCAGAGCTGTGAATGAGTCTACAAATACCTTTTAATTATGAATAATACCCATGACATTCTATTAAAAGCCTCAGCGATAACATCGCAATGGCACTGAGTCGACAGACGAAGAAGCTTCAATAAATCAAAGCCAAACCAACAACAACAAGAACGCGACGTATCAAAATAGTTGCGATAGATACAAAAGCGTGTCTTGATAAAGATACGAAAATGTTAAGAGCGGGCTGATAGGGTACAAACTGGTTATCTCGCCTCTTGCACTCTTATCGCAAACTATCTGAGAAAGCGCTCATTAGCAAAACTACCGACAAATCAAATGTATCTGTGTATCTACAAATGTATCTGCGAGTTTGTTTCAGAGACTGCCGCCGCTCGACTTCAATTACAAATTGCTCCAACACTATGTTCATTGATAACTTTTGGAGGAACTGCAAAGAAGGTCATCTTTTCATTAACGACTACTTCCAGTTGTTGCAGATTTGTTGCTCTAATTATCGAATTATTTTGCTCGCATTGTGATCGAGGGTGTGTCAGGTCAATATAATGTCAATATCGCAGCAATATGTTATCAGCAGCAAGTGCAATTACAATTTGCAACAATACTCAAACAGATTGATAAGCATACATATGAGACAGACGACAAGTTTACTCTACCAATTACAGTGGAACACGCCTAAGAAGTTCCCCCGTGTGCCTCATTAACCCCAAATGAATTTATTTACAATTTGTGCGATATACAAATTGTTTTATTTCTGTTTTATTGCATCAATTCCGTGATAAGGAAGCATATAATTATAAGCGGTGAATAATTAAATAGCCAATTAGTTGCGTTGACTGATAAGTTGTCGACAATTACGAAATTCAGCAAATTTGTTGGGCTATAGTTATAAGTTTTCCACATTATCCACAGCTGATTGTAATTTCCTATTAAAAGTATTTTTTTAAACGGTACAATATGTTGTAATTTGTTTATGTTGATACTCTTATCGCCCCACCTAAGAGTCAAAAGTGCAGTTCTAGGGAAATAATACTACTGAAGATGATTGCCTCACTGTTCGTTGATCGATGTCACTTACCTCAGTGGAAAGTTGAAGGGCGTCCAATGGTTAATTGTATCCGAAAAGTCAAGGCGAACAGAAATCCAATTAAACGTTGTAACCTCTTGAATGTGGGCTTTTTATTGTTATTGTTGTTATTGTTTTTGTTTGCTTCTATGTATAGGCTTTAGTTGAAAGGTCAAGTTATTTTCGTGGTTGTAATTGATTCACATATCCTTTGTTGATTATGTTTAGAAGCACCTTTTTGCACCCTTTATTGTTGTCGGCTGTTGGCGATAATCCTTAATTAGTCTAACGAGTCGCAAATTAATCCACTTTGCTTAATTAAATTGCTCTGCCGACGCAACAAAGGAGGCGAATAGTATAAAAAATACGAATATCAGAACATAGTAATTAAAAAATTGACAAAATATAATATGAACGAGAAAGAGAGAGAGAGAGAGTGAGAGATAATGCGCAATTGATGTAATTAATTCATTAGCCAGTTGACAATTATTGATTATGGTTTTAGCTTTTGGCAGTGCACAGTTCTGTTTTGTTTTTCGAAAATTAATTTAAATACATTTCGAGTTGATGTTATGCATTAGTTACACAATTTGTTGTCGTTCGCCATTTCCATTTTGATTTTCAATTATTTGCGAATGCGTTCTGCTTTGATAAGTGCAAAAGCCACTGCGTAATGCTTTTGATTCGAATTTGAATGCATTTTTGTCATTATTCGGGCCACATTCAAATGAATGAAACGAATGAAATGGGATTTGTCTCCGTCGGGCATTTCAATTAAACTGTCAGCCGCATTTTAATTTAAATATTTCGGCTCTTGTTATTTAAATTTGGCAAACACTTAACATTTATATTACGTATTATTTATCGTTTAATTATTTTGCCTTCTGACATTTGCTAAAACAGCCGAGCTAATTGCCACAAGCTTGTTGCTAATGTAATCTGTACTGTACTAAATTGTAATTCAATTCATTATGGGTATTCCTAATGATAGAAAAGTACATAACATATAGTGAATATTCAATTTTCAAATGCAATCGCGCTTTGCGAGAATACATTCGATTCGCATTTTGCTTTTGCAATGAAATAATTGTTTCCGATTCGCTGTTGCTTCGAAGGAATTAACTGATCATTTATGAAATATTTATTGGCGTGTCAGAAATAAAAGCAATTTAATTTATTGTTATTAAAAGCGCAGCTAAAGCTGTAGTCTGGCTAATAGCAGACTTGTGAACAGGGAAGACAGGGCAAAGAGAGTGGCAAGAGGGGCAAGAGGGGGAGTTATGCAGGTCAAATTCACACACACAGCAATGGCTGCGTTGTTTAACTGGCTTTAGCTGCTTTGCTTGCCAATTTAAAATTAATTACGTTTATTTAATTGTTTACTTTTGTTAACGTTGTGCACGTTCCGACAATTAAAACTTGAACTTTTGGGATAAAAAGCAATTTCTGCATTTTCACATATACATTTATGTATTTTGTATACGCGTATGCATTATATAGTTATTTATTTTTAAGTTGTTATTAACATGCCAGTACACAGTACGGCAGCAGCAGCAGCAGCAACAACTGCGACAACGTTGGGTAATTAATGAGGAACGAACACACAACGCACGGCCATAAAGTGGACTTCAATTTGCGACACACAAACACACACATGGGATATAAATGGTTTATATATAACACCTCGACCAAAACTGAATTAAATTGGGTAATTGAAATAATTTTGTGAAAATTACAATTCCCATTTTTGCACACGGCAATAACTTATTTATTTATGAGCAACTTCGAATGGCAAGCACAACAACACGGCGGAGGGACAACAGTGCGGCTGCGTAACCTGTCAGCGCCTCAATTGACAAATTGCTGGCCGTTGACGTTGCCATTGCCGTTGTCGTCTCTGTTGCTGTTGCCGTCGGGGAGCGTGCGAACCGAATAGCAAACAATCACACACACACGCACATACACACAACTGGAGTAAGTAGGCAACAGTTAAGGCAACAACAACAAAGGCAGCAGCAGCAGCAGCACAACAATAGACGCTTCAAGTATTTGTATCTTTGAGATACACAGACGCCACACGGCAGCAATTAGCGCCGTGAGCACAAGTGTTGTGTTTATTGTTGTTGCCCGCGCGTTGACTTTTGTTGTTGTCGCTGCTATTGTTGCTGTTGCTGTTGCTTTTGCTGTTGATGATGATGATAATTGAGCACAAAAATCGTTGTCGCCGTCTTATAAATTTCATTGCTGATTGCCGTCGGCCAGCGAGCGCACACAATATCAACAAATTAATGAAAATGCCAAGCAAAAATCACATAAAAACCAGACAGAGTGTGCGTGAGTGTGCGTGAGTGTGTGCGTGTGTGTGTTTGGGCCATATGCATAAGTAAATAAGTATATCGCGAAATGAATGCCGCTTGACGTCGCTTGTCGCGCTAATTCTTTTGGCCAGCAAATGCGACAATAACAAACAGCCGAAATGCTAATTAGTTTCATGTGTGACTAATGGATACAAAAGCGGCACACACACACTCGCACACACACTGCCACACACGCTCAGATACATCTACACATGCGTGACTGCTGCGGCTCTCTTGGCAGTTGTTGCTGTAACACACTTAATTAAAATAGTACACTCGGCGCATTCTTTCTCCCTCTCTCACTATCGCTCTCTCTCATTCCCTCTCGCTCTCGGGGTCTCGCTGAGGGGGTCGTTCCGTTCCGTTTTGTCGATTCTATTTTAATGGCCAATGCCTCATTATAATTACGTTTATAATAAGCCGGCGCGCAAATTGAATTTGACTTTAGATATATCAACGTCAAAAATATGTTCACTATCTCCTGCGCACTGCCGGCGGTCCGGCTGTCCGGCTGTCCGTCTGTCCGGTTATCCGGATCCGGCCGAACCACTTGTGTTTATAGCGTTAAACGTTTTTGCGCGAACGGGTAACGCGTCGTCGTCCAAGTTATCCACGCCGACGACAGCGACAGCGACAACAACAACGACAACCACAACGACAACGACGATGACGATGACGCTAGCAATTTGTGAGTGCTTCAAATGGGCACCGACAGCACAATCCGATATCGAATACCCAATACCGACCACGACAACGATGGCAGCGATTCTAAACGACTTCTGAGTGAACGCTATAAAGCACGAAAACGATGTCGACGACAACGACAACGACGACGACGACGACGACGGCAGCGACGACGACGACGACGACAACAACATCCAAACAGCCAACGACCGATGACGATTGGAAACTGTTGCTGCTGCTGCTGCTGCTGTGGCTGTGAACTGCGCCGTGCAACTATTTAACGACGACTGAATGTGGCAATTATGTATCTAGATACATTTTGGCCAAGCGCAGCGCCAGCGTCGCTGCTGCCGTCGACGCAACGCAACGCGACGCGCGCGCTCTGTCTGTCTGTCTGTCCGTCCGTCCGTTTGTCTGCCTGCCTGCCTGTTTGTCTGTCTGTGTGAGTGGGGATTTTGTGTGGGGGTTGCTAAACGAGGCAACCATCATAAAACATATTACTATAATTACAATTATGGTGCGCTCTCACACAGACACCGACACAGATACAGCCACAGATACAGATACTCGCTCTGTGAGATAGACGCGCTCATACCGTAGCACATAGATAGAGATACAAACAGTCGCGGCGCACGTGAACATAACGCACGGCTATAAAACACACAAATACACAAATTTTCATATGCATTACGGCTTAATTGTATCTCTTATTATTATTGTTGCCAGTGTGTGAACTCGTAAATTTATTGCTGTTGCTGCTGCTATTGCTGCTGATGTTGATGTTGCTCGTGTTTGCCGGCAACATGTTGCTGCGAGTGCTTAGGCTTTTGTGTCTTATTGCCATTGCTTCACAGCGCCTCTTGTTGGATGATTATTAAATGCTGAATGTATTTTATTGCTTTGATTGTTGTTGCTGCCGTTGTCGTTGCCGTTGCCGTTGCCGTTGCCGTTGATGTTGCGCATTGTGGCAGCTCCCTCAGCGCGTCTCACGTCTGTATCTTTCATTTTGCTTTTATTTTTTTTTTGCATTGCAAATTGCCAACGACGCGTCGTTGGCATCGCTGGCATTGCTGCCTGCCCGCTGCCTGTGAGTTTGTTTTTAATTCTCTATAATTGAGTTATATGTACTTTAATAAGTTGGCGGCGGATGCTGCTCTGCTGAGCCATTGGATTGGTTTGGCTGCTGTTGTTGTTGTTGTTGCTGCTGCTTTAGGGCGTTCGCTCACAGCCATTCACTTGGCTTGTTGTTGCTGTTGTTGTTGTTGTCGCGTCGCCGTTTAGCGCTAATTAATGCTGAGCCAACGGTTTTCCATTTGCTTTTTATTGCTGCCTGCTGCCAGTCGCCTTTTGCTTGGCTGCCTTTGTCTCTCGTCTCTTAATTGTTCACTCAGATTTATTATTTGATTAATTATTTCGATTCGATTTCAATTCCACAGTTCATATGCAACTCTCAAATGTTTTCTCTTAATTACTTACTTTTTAGCCAATGCTTCAGCTTTGGGTCTTTGTTGAGTTGTTCGTGCAATAATTGGTGTATAATTTCATTTCCTGAGAACTCTGCGACGTGGGTCGTGGGCTTCCAACAAATGCTTTCATTGTATTTTAATGTCGTAACTCGCAAATAGCAATGGCAGCAGTAACAACTCTTAGTCAGCTAAGCAATTTGCTAGATGTATACACAATTTTTATGTATTCGAGCTCAATTAGCTATAAGGGTGCAAGTGTTCTGTGTGTGCTGTGTTTATTAATAGGCGTTATGTGCTATCGATAAGACGGATTACTCATCACAACACACAGCACGAATAATCGCTGACACGTCGAATCGAATTATTGATACACTAAATTCAAATTGGAGCCGAATGTCAATTTGTAATCTTGGAATCGAGCACCTCTTTTTTCGATGCTTGTTTGACCCGCGCTATACTATAAGTGAAAGTAATTAAACAAGCTTCCCTAAGTTGTTTGCTAGTTTCTGATGCATTCAAAATCTGGGAATTTTTCGCGATTAAAATTGTTTACTCGATTCACAAATATGAATACGAATAACCTTAGGTGCATGTTGCTTGATCATAAACACGGCTTAAATTGTGCTGTTTATTAATGATGTAGTATCAAGCAAAGCATTTCTCGCAAGCTCGCAATGAACTCTCGATGACCTCTTGTAAACTGAGCAAAAAATACAGAGTAAGACGAGGGAAAGAATACAAATACAAAGAGCGCCCCTTCCAAACATCATTAGCAACAATCCATAAAAACAACAATAACAATGCCAATGTGATTTCTCATTTAAATAGAATTGAAGTTGAAGCCAAAACGAAGCCGAAGCTGAAGCTGAAGCTGATGCTGAATCTGTAGCTGATGTGAGGCAGAGGCAGAGCAAAGGGCAGGCAACAATAAGCTTAGCACAATTCGCTACTAAGAATAACAGGGGATAAATAAAAATAAGCAGATGAATATGTACTTGGAGTTATAATGATGCCGCTGCTGCTGTTGTAGATGAAGCAATTTAGATGCACTTGAGCACTTGATGAGCCGGTTGATGGAGAGGGAAACTTAAAGTTGGCCAAGAGATTGGCGCGATGAAGATGGAGCATATTCGCATTTAACTAAACAAATTGTGTGTCTGCTGATTGATGCCGAAACTTGCGAGTCGCGCACGAGTTTAACTTGAATGGATTAAATGGATTGGCTTACTTTATGCAATGAGTTCGACAACAACGACAACAAACGACGACGACGACGTCGACGACGACAACGAGACCGAGATGTCGACGACGAGTCGAAAAAGAAGCGAGGATGACTGCGACGACGGTCGTTAACGCAAAACGTCAATTTACAACTGCGAATGTGATTGTGAATGTGAATGCCCAACAGCGGCAAACGAGCCATGCAACATCAGCAGAGGCAGAAGCAACAGCAACAGCAACCGAGAAATGGCAACAGCAACAGCAACAGCAACAGCAAAATGGCAATGGCAACGTGGCAATGGCAACATGTTGCGTGTCAAGGATGGCTTCGCAACATGCGGGGCCAATGCAGGGCGCATCGAAAAGTACAAGCAAATAAACTTATTATAAATATCTCCACTTAAGCCAAGCGGTGTCGACGCCGCAGTCGACGTCCTCTGCTGCCGCTGCTGCTGCTGCCGCTGCTGCTGCTGCCTACGTCGCTGTGGGGGCCCCTCATTTATGCTGCAGACAAATCCCAACGAGCACTGAACCAGCAATAAGATACAAATGCGCACACGCAAAGCTAAATGTGCTCTCGTTCACACGCACACAGAGCTACACTCGCACACTAATACAATTGCATGGTGTCAGGACTGGGCAAGGGGAGGGGGACAGATGGACGGCTGTCAAGTCGCAATAAGCAACAAAAGCATTAAATGATGACAACAACATTGCGCTTAATGGACTGCCACTGCCGCGTTCGCGTCTCAATTCAAAGTGCATTTCGCCTCTCACACTCCACTCGCATTCGCACTCGCACTCGCAGCACATCGTGCTCGCCTTGCTCTCCTGTCTCTGTTCCACTCGCGGCAGCTCTGCCGCTCTCAATTTTTACTCTCTCTGTGTTTTGGCTTCGCTGTGTCTCGTTCGTTTCCTACTGCGCTCGCATTCTGGCACATGGCCCCTGCATATGTACCGTGTAGTTGTAGTTGTGGAGTGACTGTTTGCTCTTGGCTTGCGTTATAAATCCATTATAATAAAATCATTTTGTTGTTTTATTAGTTCAGCAACATGTTGCCGGTGAGCAGTCAAGTGCCTTGGCAACATGTTGCGCTGCTCATAAATATTGCAAGTGTTTTCAATTAGCTCACATTCTGTGACTTTCATATTAAATGAGAGCTGAGGAGCCGAGCCGAGTTGAATTGAGCACAGCGCCTGTACGTGAGTGTGAGTGTGAGTGTGGGTGTGTGGGTGCATGTGTGTGTGCGTGACTTGTTTGAATAGTTGGGGGGAACGCAGGGAGCTGTTTCCAATTAGAAATTGCAAGGCGCGCAAGTGACGTAATTAAAATCAGCAACTAAAAACTGCAAGCAGTTGAAAGGTCGCAGCTGGCGACCTCAGCACAAAGTAGTCAACAAACACAAAAAATAGAAAAATAGAAGAGAAAAAAGGTCAGTGCAGTTTCTTGCTCGACCTATGGCAGCTGGCAATCAACGCACTTCCGCAGACAACGAATGCTCCTACGACACCCACAACATGTCAATCGAATATGAGTGTGTGTGTGCGCTTCTGAAAGCAATTTCCGCTTGTGTCCGCAATTAAAAAGCAATATCATCCCGGGCAGACATAAACAGAGAATCGAATTGAATTTTTATGATGTGTTTGTTAAATGCTTTCATAAATGGCAAATGCGAGAGTTCGACTCGAGCAGCAGAGTATTCTAGTCAGACACACTCAAAAATGCATTCGATAGTCACAGGCGCACAGCATAAGCATAGCATCTGTCTCTCTCTCTCTCACTCTTCCCCTCTCTTTCTCTGTGTGAAACTGCAAAATTGTTGTTGCAGCAAAAGTTCAGATGAAACGAAATCAAATTGCAAAAGTCAGGGACAGGCCATGGCCAGAACTGGAAAACGAATCCTTTATTAGACTCGCTGCAAGCCAACAGACTACTCAATGCTATGGTTTACATGATTGTGTTGCAAGTGTATCTCTGTGTGTGTGTCTGTGTGTGTGTGTGTGTGTGGGGTGCAACTCTGTGGCACTCTGTTTGCCATGTGTTTCATTAGCGTATTTATGGAATTTTTATATGCTTTGCGACATTTCGAATGTGTGAAACATTCATGAATGTTGACTCAATGTATTTGTCAAATTGAATTCTTTGCATTTCGCAGTAGCACGAAAAAAGCAAAGGAAAATGCTGCACAATAATGTGGCATGATATGCGATACTCAACCGGCGAAGTAAAGTCCATAATCAAGCGCTTTCGCTTTTGTCCTGGCTGACTGGCTTTTGGCCCACTCGGGCTGCGAGCCTGATTAAGCTGGGGCACAATACAATTTGCAACCCTGTTAACCCGCTCATTAAAAGCGTTTCAGCCAACAATGGGGGTTGCTGATGGCTGCTGGCTGCTGGCTGCTGGCTGCCGTTGTCATTTTGGCATTAATGTTCACTCAATAAAATGTCATAATTAAAAAATAATTTTGCCCATATGCAGAATGTGGCAGTTGCCGCTGTTGTTGCTGCCAGAATGACCTTAATTGCTGGCGTACGTGTGGCAGCAATTCATGTGCAGTATGTGTGTGTGCGTGTGTGTGTGTGTGTGTGAGAGGCAGGCTGTGTGTGGCAGCGGCAGAGTGGCAGCAAGTGAGGCAGTGTTGCAACTGTCAAATGAATAAAATTAAGTGTAGCTGTATCCCTGTTGTTGTTCTTGCTGCTGTTGCTGTGCGAAAGAGCAACACGAGCAGCAGCAGCAGAGGCAGCAACTGGATGGCAGGATATGTTGTTGCACTAATTGAATGTGGCAGGCATGCTGTACGAAACGAGGCAGGCAGCAGGCAGCAGGCAGCAGGCAGGCAAAAAGTTGAGCTTGTCTCTCGCCACAGCATGACGCTCGCACTGTCTCACTCAGCCGCACAGATACATACATCTGTGTATCTGTGTGTGTATCAGTGTCGGGGCACACAAGTAGCTTCATTTTGCGCCACAATTCGTATTCGCATTCGCATTCGCATTCGCATTTTAAGTGCAACGGCACACAGATTGCGATTGCTGTTGACATGGCAATGCAATAAAAGTTTGCTCCTCGTCGAGCTGCAATTGCAGTGGCAGCAAAAGGCATCAGGCATCAGGCGGCAGCATCAGGCGGCAACAGACGGCAGACGACGGCAATTGTTTCCCATTATTGCTTATGCTGATGATTAAGAGCGTCAGGCGCATTGCAGCTCAGCTTCCATTGGGTCGACGACGACGACGACGACGACGACGACACAACGACGACCACACAAAAGCCATCAGCCAGTGGCAGATTAAAATGTGTTAATGGCTCCCTGCCACCTTCTCCTCCCGCCACACATGCTACAGTTGGAGATTTGAAGAGTGAAGCAGAGTTGCAAATTGCCATCAATTAAAATTACAAAAGGCAATTGCATGACGCACTAAATACGAGCATTCTATGTGCTTTATTGACTGCCACAACCACACACACACACACACACACACACACACACAACACAACATTTAGCCAAGACAAGTTGATAAACATCCATTTTGCATTTAATATGCAGATCGAAAACTTTTTACCATTCTGGACAAACAATTAGAGTGGGGCAACTTCCGTTGCGAATGCAATGCAATAACTGCCAGGTATTTCACTATTTACGACTGCAACTTTAAAGTTTTCGCATATTTTCCGAAATATTTATAAACATTTTGCAGAGCCAAAAATGCTGTCCTCTTGCTGAATGCCGCTCGCCTGATTCCTGATTTGTTTGCGGCGGCATTATGTCTGTGTTTACTTGCAGCAGTCGGAGTCTCAGTCTCAGTCTCAGTCTCAGTCTGAGTCTCAGTCTCCGTCTCAGTCTCCGTTTCAGCTGAGTCTATTTATGCATTCATTCAAGAGCCGAGCTGAGTCTATTTATGCATTCATTCAGCACAGTTTCACCACAAATAATATAAGCTAGAGTTTCCGTATAGTTGAGTTATCTAATTCGTGCTTATCATTTATTAATCTTTGGCTCAAAGTTGCTGTGGCAGTTGTCGACCAAGTTAGTTTCAATTTAAGCCGTCTCGCTTAACTTTTTACAGCTGGTTGAATTACACCTAAGGCCAATGTTGACTAGCACTTTTGGCCCTCAGCCCGCGACAGAGCGAGAGAGCGAGCGAGAGAGAGTGTTGCTGTAGTCAAGGCAACACAGTCGGCAATATTGCAGTTTGTACTCACCGAAATACATGGAGACTTATAAGAATTCTCACTGGCAACTGGCAACTCAACACAAACCGGGATTTAAAAGGAATTTAGCAGCACACTGAAAGAAGCAAGCAACGAAAGATAGAAAGACCCTCACAGAGTAATTTGCAACAACAAGTTGCAAATACAATTGTAGCAGCTGTTGCTGACGGAATTCTGCTTCTCTCTGACAATGCAGGTACATTGGCTTGTATTTAGACAGACTTGTGCTTCCTCGGCCACCCACGCTACTTACGCTGAAAAGCATGTTTAAATGTTGCTTGCTTTTGTTTGTATTCCATGGATGTCCTCCTCAACTGTAGTCACTTTATTTTCCAGCTATTTGTTACATGTGCTTGGAGCCGTGTTAGTCGCAACATGCTGCTGGGGCAACACTTGGCTGCCAGTTTACAGTATGTGCCTCTGCCTCGTCACAGTCTCGACGCCCACGAAGAAGGCAAAAGTCAAGGTAAGTATCCTACTTGCTGCTTGTTGCTAAGTGGAAAACTTCCAGCACAAGTTTGGCAATGGACAGGAAGTACAGCAGAATCTACTTGAGTATCGAATTAATTATGTTAAATACACTAGTTAATGTTGCACAACATGGCTTAAGTACGCATTGTGGTACTCAAAAGCGCATAATTGAGTAATTTGATTGATATTCAAGCTGGTCTCATTAACTATCAGCAGGTTGATTGTGCCTCTAATCAATTAACCAATAAAAGTCAGGTACGTTGCAGACTGCATCTATGGCCATAGATCAAAGACGTCAAACAAGGCACAGAGCGCACACAGAGCAATCACATTTCATGCCTTCACTGTCGCTGTCGGGCCAACAACCCTGGACACAACCCCCCTCTCGCATTGACAAATGATTGCAACTTGAAGCTGCCTCTGCCACAGCCAGATTGCTGCTGCATTTGGTAAATTAATCAACCCTTGTTGAATGATACGTGCAGACTCGAGGGCAGGGGGCAATGTATACTCGCATGTCTGGAGGGTGACAAGCCATAATTACGTTTTAAATGCAGCCGCTGCCGTTCTTTGTCTATCGCCTCTTGCCACACGTGCTTGGGGTTTGGGGCAAGACGCAGCCTCGGGCATACGCTAAATAATTTGCAGAGCGCAAGCAAATTGAAAATCAATTGCATTCGATTCAATTAGGGATGCGTTGTTGCCACATTGTTGCAAAGATCAGAAATCAAAAGCTCGGGTTGAGCCTAAAAGCAGCCACAAATATGAAAGGCTCTTGGTCAGATTGCGGGTATTCAAAGCAGCAACCACGAATGCATTCGTTTGTGCAACACTTTGTGTGCTGCTCGAAGAATTTGTTTTTATTAAATATTTGTGACTGCACTACGTTTTAAATAAATCGTTTTCATTACAATATTTTGAATGCCATTTATTTTGAATTCACAAACTGTTTGCTCTTGATGAAAATATTCATTTAATCATTTCATTCGGAGGGCATCTATGCAGTCTATCAACCAGATTGTTGCTGGCTGCAACTGCAATGCGTGTAAGCTGCAATTGTCATAGCTTTTGTTGCTGTTGCTGTTGCTGTTGTTGTGTGATCTGTTGCAGTTGCCACACAGCAATTGTGTGTTGCAGTTGCACAATTGTGCAGCATTTACCTTCTGTTCAATTCGATGCGATTCGTTTCGATTCGATTTGTTTAACTATCCCTACAGTGGGCACACGTTCCATTGCCGCCCCGCCCACAATTTATAAGCCTTTTGGCAACATTTTGTGGCTTTGATTGCAATTATCTTTTGAATTTTGTATTTATTTGCTACACTTTGCCCAATTGTTCGGTGCACGGCTTTTGTATTGTCATTGTCATTTGTTGCCGCATGTGCAAATAAACTGCAACCACGTTGTAAATGCAACAAGGGGCGAGTTCTGGTCACTTCATTGTTTACGAGTCGACTGTGTGTGCGTGTGTGCGTGTGTTCGTGTGTGTGTGCCTTTGTGGAGTTAGTTTTCAATTTTACAATTTGCCGTTTATTAATTGGCAATTTGGAAGAGTGTGTAAGTGATTCATGATGGCCTCGGGCCACTCACAAGTCACATCAGCAGTCAGGAAATGCCTCGCATTCTATTCGGAATAATAAAAGCCCTTGATGTGTTATTGTTCTGTGGACATCTCTGGGTTTATTAATTATTCAATCGTTTGCACAAAGTACTCGATACTCGATGTCTCCAGCTAGAGCTGGCCCCAGTGCTGCGGCAATCCCTGGCCATTGGGATAGTTCTTGCTGCTCAGGTGCTCCAGCAGATAGTTGGCAAAGTATTCGCTGCGCCGCTCCGGCTGCACGAGCTGCACGGCCCGCCAGCCATTCACGATGGGAGCGCACCTCTCCGGCTGCATAGGAAACGGCTTCGAGATGGTCCAGAAGCTGCGTTTCTTGCGCGGTCGTTGAGGTACGTTCACGGGCTCCAGCACGTGGTGCAGCTCGATTGGCGGCTCGTGCGGAGCGTCCAGCAGCATGGCCACCTGCGGATTCTGCCGCCGCATCGCCTGCAACTGCACCTCGTCCAGTTGCCGCTCCCACGCGTCCGCGTCGGCATCGCCGCCATCGGCCAAGTGCACAACGTTGGCCACTCCGACCTCGGGCAATTGAATGTGAATCGCTTCTTCGACTACCGCCCGATCCATCTGAGTGTGTGGTATCTGGTCTCTGGTTGCGGAGGAGGAGGACGAGGAGAAATGTTGCTTTGGCTCAATCAACGAAATGAGAAAGAAAAGAAAATGTTTTTCTGAATACGGCAGTTGAAATCGCTGCTTATTGAGTGTAGTCTAGTTGTGTGAAATTCGATTTTGTTTTCGTTTTTCCTTTTTTAGTTTTTATAGGCTGCTTTCTGTGGAATTGGTGTAAAACTAAAACCAGTTTAATCAAAGCTAAACGAAGTTCTGGGCGCAGCCTGCTCGAATTATTTACTATATATGAATTTTACTTCTTATTCTATTGATTCAGAATAAAAAATATTGTGAAGCTTTTAATTTCCATTTAAAAGTTATATTTAAACTCTTGTCTGAAATTTTTTAATAGCTTTCAAATCAAAAAGATAATTTTAAAAATATCCAAATTAGAAAAAGGATTTTAATAAACATTTTTGTGGGAATTAACTCCAATTTTTTATTGTTCTAACAAAAATAAACTTCGTAGCCGTACTTGACTTTAATCTAAACTATCTGTATTTGGTTGCATTATTTATTTGCTAATTCCTTTTTTTTTTTAGATAAACCTGTTTCTCGAATATGTTGACTAACATACAAAATTGATAATTATTTAATTTGAATTGTCATTTTAATTGTATACCATAACTCTTCTTTTTAATATACAATAATAACTCAATAACTTAGAGTATATAAATTAGCAACTAATTCTTATTATGTATTTGTATAGTTAAATTACAATCGTTAGCGTCACTGCTCTGCTTTTAATCGAAACTATCTGTATTGGATTGTCAAAAAAGGCATTCAATATGCTATGAAATAACATAGAACTGTGTATCCATTAGGTGCAAAACACCCACTCACAGTTATGTGAAGCATACATATCCATATCCATATCGACAACTTGAATGCCATAGAACAGTCTAACGGACAGACGGGCAGACGGGCAGACGGACAGAGTCTGCCCAACGGCAACTGCTGCTGCCTCTGCTGTTGCTCCCCAACGTCCAGCTACAAATGGATAAATGCTGTCTGACATTTACCCGCCCCTTCCCCCGCAACACACACGCTCACTCACTCGCACTCACATCCATAGTCACAGTCACAGTCAGAGTCAAAGTCGCTTCCCAGCCACCCACAATGATTGCACGCATTTAGCCCTCTTTAACCCAATGGCGACTCACTTTTGTTATGTTCTCCCCAATTGTGTGTGTGCGTGTGTGTGAGTGTACGAATGTGTGAGTGTGTGTGTGTGTGTGTGCTGCCTGCGTCACCATCAGCAACATCGCCATCACCATCAGCATTACAAGCAATTTAATTCGTTGTAATGTTGCCATGAAGCACACGCCGCAGCTGCTGTCCCATGTTGCCATTGTAAATAGCTGTTGTTGCTGCCCATAATGCACTGTAAACGATGCCATTATGCCAGCACAATTATTCATTTTGCTTATTATATTCACTATAAACACACTCACACACACACACACACATTTATCTACGCGTGTTATAATTAAATTCGACGATCTGCAATCTCGACTTCGGGAGCTTAATCAATTTGCGAGTGCTTAAAAACCATTTTGGGAGCAAGCGCCAAATTGTAAGCTTTTAAATGAAGCGCAGGCAAGCGTGTGACACTCACACACACACACACGCACACACTCACACCTACACTCTAACACTTACGTACAATCAAATACATCGCGCATCCAACAAGTTAGCTGTTAGCAACATGTTGCCAGCAACATTTTCGTAAGGCGCCGACGCATTCGCTCGCAATTTGCGCTCTTTGCTGTTCCGCTCTCATTCAATCGCTCGCTCTCTGTCCAACGCATGCTGTCTCACTCGGCAGTTGGCTGCAATTTATTAAGGCCCATCCTGCCACTGTGTGTAATCACATTGTTGCCATTTTCACTTCATTATTTTGCTTTTATATGTGGCAATTTTGTTTTATTGCTGGCGGCCCGGCAGCATCCTTCGGCTTATGTTTGCGTAAGCTTTGGCGCGCGCTCTCTCGCTCGCTGGCTGCCTCTGTCTCTGTCTCTCGCTCTGCTGCTCGTTGACTTACCTCTGCCACGGCCACTTACGATTTAGTTGGTTAAGCAACAAGGCCAGGATGCGCCACCTTCTGCCACCCATTCGAACAGGAGTCACAGCCAGAGGAAGTCGACCCTCAATGTCGCTTACTCGCTTCAATCGACCTTGTTTGTGCACATGTATTTATACATGCGTAGCTTGAATGTGTGTGTGTGAGTGTGCATGAAGCAGACAGTAATTATTATGCCATGTCCAGCGATAATTGGATTCAATGGAATGCCTCCATGGACAGTTTGTCCGTGCACAGCAGCAACAGCAGCAACAAGAGGAGAAGAGGAGACTGCGAATGTGTTCGTTGGGTTATTGCATTCACACTGCACTCGTGGCGGGCATTCAATCAGTGTTGGAGTGTGTGTGTCTGGATTTGTATGTTTATTAAATGCTTGGATGACAATTAAATATTGCTAACTAATCGCAAGCAGTTGCTTAAAGGCTGACATGTTGCCACAAACTGTGGCAAGCTGCAGAGCAACATTCGCAATTCATCTGCACACACAAGCTTGCAGTCAAGTTGCACATTTTAATTAGTATTGAAGTTAGCTTTCAATTATTGTTCTGAGACAATATTTAAATTATACAATAATTTAAAGACTTACTAATAAAAAACTGTTGGGCATAAAGTAATTTATTAATGAGCTTGCTGAGTCTCTACAAAGAGTCGAGAACATATCGCAGATTGTTTAACCGATAACAAATCGGCAAATTATTCTTTATGAATGGGACATAAAAAGAGCACAGGTTTGACGCAACAATTAAAAAGTAATATTAAGCAAATGCGCTTGTCTTAAACGATCCAGTTTCAAGTGACGATATTCAAATTAAAAACAATTCCCAAAGAGCACATTTAGCTGACGCAACTGATCAACCTGATCGTTTTATTAACCATATTTATACCCGTTCATGAATTGACTTTCAGCGCAACTGGATTGTGTTCATAAACAAATTAGCGACTGCCTTGATTGAGAAGGTCAAGCGAGAAATTCACTCTCTTCAGACAGATTCCAAATAATCAAAACAAATCACTTTGAATTGACTTCTAAGTCTGTTGGTTAATTCATAAATTGGTTGCCGTTTAAACGCATTCATCGCATTCAGCCTCGTAAAATTGCCATTATGATGGATCCTGGCGCATTAGCATAACCCAAATATTACACTAATGAGTCTTTTAATGTTCCAGCGGCAGCTCGCTGGGCCCCAAAGGCATTTACCAGCTGCCAGCTAATTAAATTGAAATATTATTGCATTTAATTATCGGGCAGCGCCGACAATTGTTCCGAATGCTCGGTTAGAGAATGCTGGATGCATTCTCTGGTCTCGCATAAAATGTCAACTGCATTAGCATCATCATCATAATGTGGCAACACTCGCAAGATTGCCCCGGGAGTGGAGTGACGGTCCAACCGGGCCTTTGATCTGTCTGCTGCGATGGCGGCGACGTTTCGCTTGTTGAATTCAATATAGACAAACATATTTTTTATGGCACCAAGAAGAAGGGCGACGCAATGCGCAGCAGCGAGTCGCAGAGGCGGAGGGGACAACTGGGTGCGTTTTGCTTTTATATTTTTCGTTTTTAATTACTTTTGCGCTATTTTTGAGTTGTCTAGGCCTAGACTCGTATACCCCATGAAGCAAAGTAAACGCCGAGGCAGCGACAAACAGAGAGAGAGAGAGAGAGAGAGAGACAGCGACAGAGGCTGCCTCTTTACTAGGTGTTAATTTATTTTTAATTTTTATTATTTATCTGCGCTATGCGATCTGGCGTTGTCCCCTTCGCCGCATTTAAGTGGATCTCAGATCCATTCCACTTCCAACGCGACTCGACTGAAATGCTGACGTTTCTATTGCATGCCACTGTCACTGTGGCAACTTCCAGTCTTTGCTATCCAGTTTGAGCTCTGCACTCTCGCATGCAATTAATATCATTTTTATGTTCTAATGACATACGTTGCGCTGCATTTCGTATGCATTTAGTATGGCCCCCAATATCATCGCTCAAAACGGCGTGGCAGGCACGAATCTTTCAAGTTGTAAAAACGCCATTAAATTGGCAGCGAAGTGGATGGCAAGCTGCCGTTGCCGTTGCCGTTGCCATTGCCATTGCAGCTGCCCCCAGTTCCCCTGGCTGCATTGATGGCCTCGCCCCCAACCAGACTGATCTGGCATGATCACTCAACACAGGCTAAGGCAAAGAGCTGCCTGGCGGGTTGCCATTGCATTGTCAGTGCTTTGGGATGCCTCTCGGCCATAGTCATAAACTCACCAATGCGTAGGGCGCCCCAATTAATGGGTTGCCGACTCAACTCGACTCGACTCGACTGGACTCGGGGGAGGGGGAGGGGCGAGGCTGGCAACATGCCTCTTGTTTATTGGCTTTAATTAATTTGTATGTTTTTATTTCAATTTGAGTAAAATTTGTTCGGTTCGTTCGCTCTTTCGCTTTTGTTGTAAATATCATAAATACTTCGTTGCCGGCCTCATAAACTTGCTGAAAAATAATAATAAAACTCGAAAGTACGAGTATAAAGTATTGTATAAAATGTAGAAAGTTGCGCCAGCTACTGGTGGGTGTATAAATCTGTCTATGTGTGTGTGTGTGTGTGTGTGTGTGTGTGTACTTGGCTGGCTACTGTGGCTGCAGTTATCATGACTGGAATCTTAATGGCCAATAAAGGCTAATTAAATGCTAAGACAAGAGATTCTTTTGGGCCAAGTCGATCAAATATTGAAAACTCTGGCATAAATCAAATCAGCCCAAAAGCTGATTGCCTACACACACACACACACACACACACACACATGTGACAAAATTATTCTAATTGTGTGTGGTTTAAATTTCAATGTGTGTGTATCGCAATATCCACTTCGGGGCTTGTCGTTGACAGCAAACCAAAAGGCGAATCGAAATTGTTGAATTGTGCCGTGAGGTTGTCCCCCCGTCTTCTCTTCTCTCAGTGTGTGTGTTTGTCAGGCAACCGCCTGCATCTCTTTAGCATCGACAACGATGTGCCTCTGTTGACTTCATGGCTGTCTTTTGAGTGCCTGGTTGGTTGGTTGGTTGGGGCAACATCAGGGGGCAGCAACTGTGTGTCGTCTTCTCGTCCGACTCACAACAAATCGTCTTCATTGCTTGGGCAAACGCATTTTCAAAATTGATGCGGTGTCTGCGTTTAGGTGGAAAATTGAATTTTCATTTTCATTTCGAGTTTTCATTTTATTTTTTTGCCCCTTCTCCCTCCCTCGCCTGGCTGTCGTAATGCGCATTGCTTTGGGTGTGTTAACTTAAATTTGATGAGCCTGAGGTATTTAAATAAATTGTTGCATGCGTTCTGTTTGACATTTTGTTATTTTCGTTGTTGATTGCTGAAGTTTGCCGCCACTTTCCACTTTCCCCTCACCTCCTGTCCATCCCCATGTCACCCACTCATTTCACTCGTGCATCTTGGCGCCCCCCTTTGTGCACCTGCAGCGGATGGTTCGCCTCCGTCTGCATCCCCTTCTCCCTTCTCCCTTCTCCCTCTCCCTCTCCCTCTCCATCTCCATCTCTACAGTTTTCACTTCCAGATTCCGTGTGGTATAAATTTAGATAGATGGCCTCACTCCAGCGCATAAATCTTGTTGGGGTGAAGATGTGTAGTCAAAAATTGGAAAATGCATTAATAATACGCATTTGGTGTGCCGAAAATGCAGCACTTAATTGCCGTGGCAAAAAGGTCAAGAAATTAATAAACAATATTATTGTTTATCTATTAATACAGGCAAACAGTTAACTCAGATAAATTTAAATTCGATTTTGTCGTCGAATGCATCGTCGTAAATCCATCGTAAACTCTTCTTCGACTCTGATCGAATTTCATCGAGATTATTTTAATGACTAATTATAGGTAATTTCCAGTAGCTAAATGTTTTGATTACACACACCCATTGTCTCTCGAAGAGAAAGAGATTTACGAAAATATTTCAGATTATTTAGCTACATAAATGAAATGCCATTCTCGATACGTGCTCAGACAAAACAGAAAACAGAAATCAGACAACGATGCGTATTATTCATATTACTTGGAGAGGGGCGATGGATCTCTGCCATCGTCGTCTTCGTCGTCGTCTGCACAATCAAGCGCAGACGTTGCTAATTGCAGGGCACTTTCATTAGGCTATCTATAGGCAATATAGCCATAGTGGGGACAGTAAATAGAATCATCAGAGTCCGATAAAAGCGTTATCAGGCCATCACATTTATAGCTGCTGATTAATGAAGTCAACCGTCGATTGCCGGCGGCTGGAGCCCATTTAATTGCCCCGCTGGCGACTCTGCTTGTAAAGAAGACAAAGAGCACAACAGCAGAAGAGCCGAAGCGCAGTGCAAACTGAACCAAAAAGAGCGGACGACAAATGGCAACTGTTGCCGGCGGCTGTTGCCGATGTTGTCGCTGTCGCTGTTGCTGCTGCTGTTGCTGATGTCGTTTCGGCTCATTGTCTCCGCCAGTCTCGCACATCGCCAGCCAGCCAGCCAGCCAGCCAGCCTGATGCTTGCTTGCTGCCTGTCGGCTCTTAAACGACCGACAGACAGACAGACGGACCGACTGCAACATTCTTTGCTGACAACGCAGTAATTAAAATTCAATTGCAATTAAAAGTGCGCACGCAAAACGGGCAACGACAAACAAAATGAAGCGCAAAGCCAAACGGCCACAACACGGGCACGAGCTCTGGCTTCTGGCTTCTGGCTTCTGGCTCGCGAAAGCGAATGCGATTCCAATTGGGATTGGGTTTGGGATCGGCAGCCATTGAGGGCGCATTGCGTAAATTTGTCTCATCGGCAACATTCTGGCTGCCTCTGTGCTCCATGTTTGCCTGCGCCTGCAGCCTGTTGCCACTTTCAATAGTCCGAGCTGAGTCTCTCTGCAGTTTCTGCACTTTTTCCACTTGTTCGCACATTTTAGGCGTAGGCGCTGATTAGCTTGCAGTTCTCGGCTCTCAGTTCTCAGTGTCGATTGGCAAATCTATACGTTATATGAGCTGCAAATATTTGCCAAGTCAATGGCAATTGCCCTGGGAAACGTATTCCGAGAGAGTTCTGCAGAAGTACACAAATAGTTTCTCGGCCAAACAATCATTATGACGATCGCACATGCCAATTGATACAATAACAATAATATTACCATTAATTACACATAAGACAAGCGACCCTTTCATGGTCTTCTTTGCCTTCAGTTTCAATTCGAGTGAATTTTGGACGTTTGCCGTCAGCAGAAAGTTGGAATTATTAATAAGTGCAAAATTAATAGGAATTATAAACAATTATTGTACAATGCCTTTGGTTGTTGCTGTCGCTTTTGACTCGGCATTTTCGTGTACATTTAAGGTTTTTGTTTATGAAGCTAATGACCGTTTAGACAGGTGCCAAAGCGAAGCCACAACAAAGTGTTCAGGGTATCGCAGTGAATACTCGAATACTCGAATACTCGTTGTGACTCGTTGTCGTGACTTGAACTTGTTTTAATTAATATCTTTGGTAATTAATTGTTATTATCAACATCATCATCATCGTCGTCGGCATCTGCATATGAGTATATATTTATAGTGCTGTATGTATTATGTTTCATTTATCTGTGGATGAAGTTTGCTTCACATTTCATAATTTCCATATGCAAATCCAGTTCATGGCAAACTTGTTGCGAATTTTAACTCAGCTCAGCTCAGCTCAGCGCAACTCAACGTAACATGAAACATGCCAATCAAACCGTTGCTGTTAGTGATTATTGTTTTTGGTTCATTAAATAATTGCGAGCACTGTGTGGCATATGATCTACATGCACACTCACACACACACACTCACACACGCACAAGCACATACACAGACTGCAGATAGTGGCAAGAGGACGCGCGGAGCTGTGGATGAACATAATTAATTGCAGGCTGTTGTTTAAATACAATTTTTGCTTTATTATTTGACAGACACGCACAACTTTGTGCACTTCAAGCAAAACTCAAGTTGCATCGCATCTGCGAGATACAAAAGTATCTGCAAGGATTAATTAGCTGTTTATTTTTAATTTACTTGTTTAATTTCTATATGATTAACTACAAATATTTGGACTCGAATTTATTGTTACCATTTATTATGTTAGTTAAATAAATCATTCACTTTAAGCTAAACTCAAGTTGCATTGCATCTGCGAGATACAAAAGTATCTGCAAGGATTAATTCGCGGTTTATTTTGAATGCACTAATTTAATTTATATTTGATTGATGATAAATATTTTAACTAGAATTTATTGTTACCATTTATTATGTTAGTTAAATAAATCTTGCACTTGTATTGTTTAAATTCACTTCAAGCTAAACTCAAATTGCATTGCATTTGCGAGATACAAAAGTATCTGCAAGGATTAATTCGCGGTTTATTTTGAATGCACTAATTTAATTTCTATTTGATTAATGATAAATATTTTTAATACAATTCATTATTACCATTTATTATACAAAAAAAATCTGTCACTTGAATTGTTTTAATTCTCATTATTCACTGTGTGCATTCTCGCAAAAGTCACCCAATTTTTCGCTCAGTGGATTCGCACGCACGCACATTGCGAAGGTCCCGCATAATTGTCACGGCACATTTGGGAAATAATTCTTAAATAATTTCATCAATTATGGTGCTCAGCTGTAAAGCGCGGGCGCTGCCTCTGTTCTGTTGCCTTTTCAATTATGTTGATATTAATTTTCATATTTAATTTAACGCGAAAATAAAATGGCAACACGAGTGACCGACCGCCAATGATGGCATGCAACGCCAACTGCAGAGAGAAGGGAGAGATCAGGGGAGAGTTGCAGCTGAAAGCAGGAGCTGGCCATGTTGGGCCCCAAGCGTGAACTGGACCATTTACAGAATACGTCAAAAACAACAAGAGCAACAACATTTGTGAAATGCATTTTGCAGTAAAAACCGCATGCATTATTTAATTTTTAAGTGAAATCAATTACAAACTCGTTGGCTCGGCCCAACAAGGGGCTGCTGCTGGACGGGACCAAGGCTTTTGATGTTAAATGCCAACCGCCGCCGTCGCTGATGATGTCGCCCTCAGCGTAAACGAGGGGAATGACTGAGGAGGAGGAGGGAAAACAAGAGCGGGGGCGACGGAAGTGCGCATAAATGCAGTTGCAGTCGAATAAATAAATAAAAAATATATTTTGCCATTAAATTTCAATTAATAACAACGCAAACACACACACGTGCAGCGCATCAGCGACTGCTGTTGTTGTCGTCATTATTATTGCTGTTGCTGTTGTCGTTACTGGTGTTGTTGCTGCTGCGGCTGCTGCCGCTGCTGCTGCTGCAATATTAATACATTTTGGCAGTCGTGCGTGCGCTGATTGCCGCAAGCCCATGAAATTAAGTCACAAATTAATTAATTAATGCAATCAATACGTGCGACATTTGCATTCGCAATTACAATTATGCATTCGCCGTTGCAATGCAATTGCAGTCGCATTGCTTGGCTGCCGGTTAAAGGCGAACATTTCTTACGCTCTAAATTTAGTCTATATCTATAGATACTACATATATGTATATATGGTATGTGTTCGGCCTAGCTGGCTGCTTAGGTCGCCAGCCATACAAATTACCGATGCGTTGTCGCCCAGTTTTGCCCTGGACACACTTTGCACACTCTACCACCTAAACAGGAGCACGGCACGCCATGGCGAACATAATTTTTTAATGGACTTTTAATGTTTGTCGCATGCATTTTACTCTCTATGCGACTGTGTGTGCGAGTATGTGTGTGTGTCTGTGTGTCGCGTGAGCTTTTTGGGGTCAACTTAGTTGCCTGGGCACAATTAGCGGACGCCTGTACTTAACATGTGTAAGCTACATAGGTGGGTTTTCCGGAGGCATAATACGAGTATGCACTGCCAGTGGAAGTGAATGTGAATGTGGATGTGGAGTTGCATGTGGAGTTCGGGTAGCGGAGGGGGCGACCGTTTATATTTGCAATAGATTAGCATATCATTTATTATGATTACCATATTATCAGGTCTTTTATTTATATACGCCTAGATTATTTTAAATTAGTTACTATATTTTTACAAGCAGAGTACATTATTATATTATTGCCACCTAATGGGAAGTGTGTCACATAATATAATTTATCAAGTGCTGCTAAAACTGCGTATTAAATACTCCTGTCCATTTTTAGATAGTAAAATGAAATTGATTGTGACTAATGCACCTCGGTTTCACCAGATAACGTAGGTACCAAACTAATTTGCATTCCACATTGTAGCATTTAATTCATTAAGACCGTATATTGGTTACTTATTTGCTCTGCTTACATTTAAAAAGCCGAAAAAATACAATTAATATGCTTTGCAAATTCTTGTTTTACTGTAATTTAACAAGCAATTCAAAATACTCGCTTAATCGATTGATTTAAATTTAACGATCGGTTAGCAAATGTAGAACGTCAGAATTTCACTGAGTTAAATTTTAATGAACTGCCAAAAATATAATTTGCTGTCTGCTAATAATTTCTGTTTGCCTGGTAGTTCATCAGCTCATTTTGCTTGTTTGTGCTGGAGGTATGTTACTTCAATTTACATACATACATATGTATGCATATTGTTGGTAGAGTGTAGTTGTGTATGTGCGTCTTTGCAAAAGGTATGCGTAATCATGATCGATTTGCTAAGCCCAAATCTGCTTAATTGCCAGCTAAGTTATCAGGCGAACAGAAACGAGCAGCAAGCAACGCAGGTGTTAAAAAAAAATGGAATTTAAATCTAACTGCCAACGTGTACTGCTTGTACAGTCAAGCAGTCGTACTGCTTGACGGCACTGCTTTATAGACTGCTTAATATGCTTGCAAACACAGCCGGCAGATGGCGACACTTGTCAGTTTATCTTTTCGTCGACAGATGTCCAAATGTAAGTTCAGCTTCCGACCGATAGATGGCGTAAATTATATTTTTTTAACGGAAATTTGACCATAAATTTGATGTTTTAAACAATTTCAAAATGTGTTTATTTCTAGCTTCTTACACTTGATTAGCGGTTCCTGCTTCTACTTGTTCATATTTAATAAAACGAATAGCTAGAATATATTTTGCACATTTCATAGTAATTTTATTGTGTTTGTTTTTTGTTTGTTTTTTTTTATATATATTTTTGTATGTAATACATAATTATATGCTCCATTTTTTTTTGACATTGGCTTGTTAGTTCTTATTTGTCATTACTGCCTGTAGTAGTTGATAACTCGTACACATATATGTTTCTATGATACGAATGGATTATACATCGTAGCGTACAGATAGATAGATATACATACATATACATAAATAAAACTATATCGCCAAAATGGGCATTTACAGTATATCGATCAAGGATCATAAGGTTCATACTTGCATATATCTACATACATACATCAACAATATATACGTAGTGCTTAAAACTATCAATAACTCCGATACTACACACATTTTATCATTTCTTATATTTTCATTATAACGTTACTCAATCAATTTAATTACTTGTTCCTCTCAGTGGAATTTCTCGACAACTTGTTGCTTGGTAAACCATTTAGTTGAGTGTAATTGGGGTTAGTAGTTTAACTTAAATTTATAGAATTTGACTAGTTGATTTTGCTTTACACATTAAAATGTTGCGTTTCTTTTGTTTTGCTTTCTTGTTTTTCATTTTTCATTTTTCTCATCTGATTTCTAGAACAATGCTTTTGTTTCTGCTGTAACGTTTTACACATTGAGAGAAGACTACAAACTAATTAACATTAAAGATATAGGGGCCATAAACATAACTTGAAATTTTAGTTAGAAATCGTAAAAGTACATTTGTGATATTTATGTATTGAGTATTTTGGATGTTAGATTTCGGTTTGTAAAGTAAGTGATAAGGTAAGTGTAATAAAGTATCCATATAAATTAAGACCACATATAAATATAATACAGTAATACAGTAAATTATAGTTATTGAAGCTTTTTGTTTTGTTGTTTGCAATAAAAAGATTTGGAATTATCATAACTTGTTAAATATTTACAAAAATATATGCATATATAAATCTAACATATTTGCTTGGCTTTGAGTTGCGAAACTTAAGCTCGTCGTGGTCCAAAATGTTTGCATTTGGATTTTGTATACTCGTTGGGGTTCTCAAAATGCAGCTTGTGGGTTTTGTTTCAATCTCAACTCTATCCACCCCGTTTAGACTTTGCTTTCGGGCCCGTCGGCCACGTGCTTGAAGGCCAGACGTATGCGGGACAGGTAGTGTGAACAGATGTGTCCATAGTTCTTGTTGTACCACTCTGGCGTCTTGCCCCTGAAAAGTAGGCAATGTTTTATTGTTGCATGCGGAAGTTGAGTTGCTGCTCGACTTACTTGACATCCACACGCGCCAGGTGCATGACACGCGATCGCCCGCTGCCGCAGGGTTCGATGAGGTATCGCGAGGCGAGCACAACGCCACGCACAGCACAGAACAGCGGCTTGGCCTTGGCGTGATCGATCGACGTCTCCACAATGACGCAGGCACCGCGCGGCAAATCCGTTTGCCAGGAACTAGATGGCGATAAAGAGAGTTGATCACTAAATTTGAATTTTAGATTATTTGCTTTACTTACCGCAGCACACAGAAGTCTGTGGTCAGCTGGCCATCCAACGCGTACTGATAGATCTCGGTGCGATCGTCCAGCTTCTTGACCGTCTGGCATTGCAGCAGATTGGGATCCCACGAAGCGCGCTGCTTGATGATGTACTCGAGCACCTCGCGTGGCGGACCCTCGATCTCCGTGGAGCAGCGCCACAGACGCAGCGGATGCCCATCGCCCACCTTCTTGTACGAGATGTCCACACTGCTGTCGTTCAGCGAGCTGATGGTGAACCAGCCACGAGTTCTAAATAGATGGAGAAGGTTAATTATGATTCCATGAGTATTAGTAAGTAACGTTGTACTTACTTCTCCCTGCCCTCCTTGATGGTGGCGCTCGTGCATTCGTAGAGATAGCCACGCCAGTTGTGGAACTGCATGCCCTCGCCCAGCGCCTCGAGGGGCACCGGCTTGGACTCCTCCATGTAGCCAAAGTTGCACTTGCCGAGCTTCTCCTTGGCTGCGGTGTAGATGGGCTTGTAGTGCTCGATCATGAAGGAGAGACACTCATGCGAGGCCTTCGCCTCCGCCAGCTCCTTCATGTCCGGCATGCCCGTGCCCTTGCCCTTGCGACGCGGCGACGCGGACACCGAGGCGGAACCCGTGGAGATGGACGAGTGGAAGATGGACTGTGCCAGGCAGACGCCCAGGTTGTTGCTGGTCATTTGGTTCTGCTGCGAATTGGCCGCCACAATGGTCAGGAACTCGAGCAGCACGTAGAGTATCTCGCGATTCTCGTCGGGCAGCAGCAGCACAGCACATTGTACAGCATCCAGACGCACCTCAGCAGGCAGATCTAGAGAAAAACAGTTTAAGCTTATTGCTGCTAGTTGAGTACTGTTTACTTACGTTGGAAGATGGCCACAAAGGTCTCGGACATCTTGGTGGTCAGCAGCGACTCGGGCAGCTCGCGGAAGTATTGCTTCAGCATGTCGGCCACATCGTAGGCCTGCTGCAGATCGAACACATCCATGCACTCCGCCGTGGACTCGGTGACCTCGATCTGCTCGCGCAGCTTCATGATGCGCGACTTGCCGCCGCTCTTGCGGAACAATCCCACCTGGTCCAGGGCGTTCAGTTGCAGCCAACGCAGCGCCGCACGCACGGCCAGCGGCAGCGTCTGTCCGCTGCGCTGCAGGATGAGCAGCAGCGGCACACCGAACACCTTCTTGTCCTTGTAGTCGGGCATCTTGATCTTCTTGATGAACTTGGGCAGCTCCCAGTTCCAGCCGGAGCGATGCGTGGGACAGTAGCGCTCCATGTGTCCCGTCAGCGTGACCAGCGCCAGCTTGCGTATGATCTGCAGCTGGCCGGCGGACATGGCGGCGAAGGGGATGCCCGCATCCTCCTGCAGCGCCTGCGGCTCGATCTTCTGCGAGAAGCACTTGCGGAAGATCATGTTGGGACGCTCCTCCATCTGGAAGCTGTGGTAGCGCACCACGGGCTGGCTGCGCTTGGCGCTGCTGCCGCCATGACCACCGCCGCCCTCCTCCTCGTTCTTGGACTCCTTGCGCGACGTGCTGCGCGACCGGAACGACGAGGAGCGGAAGCCGTCGCGCTTCTTGGCGTCCTTGCCCAGGTTGAGGCTGCCGCCGCGTGTCAGCTTCTTGATCTTCACCTCGGTGGTGTTGGAGTTGGCGTCCTTGATGAGCAGCTTGCGTCCCTGGTGGCACTCGGAGTCCGAGTGCGCTCCGATGTCGTCCACCTTGCCCGATCGCTGCAGGAAGCGTCGGGCCTTCGAGGGCTTGCGCAGCGACAGCGACAACTTGCCGCCCGTGGAGGACTCCTGGCTGTCGCTGTAGTAGGACGAGGAGTCGTCCGACTTGCCCTCCTTCAGCTGGGTCATGGGGCTGGAGAAGAAGTGCAGCGGACTGGTGCGCATCGAGCGGGGCGTGGTCGGCGTGCGCTTGGGGCTGGCGCGGTTCGGGCTGAGGAAGTTCTCGCTGTGGCTGGGAACCTTCAGCTCGTTGCCGAAGAACGGCGCCTTGGGGAATGTGTGGATGGGACTCAGCGCCGACGGCGACGGTGGCGTCGAGTAGACGGCATCGGGTTTGCGCAGACTGCTGCGCTGGCCCAGCTGCGCCAGGTCCAGCACTTGGGGTCCGCTGATGACGACGTTCTCGCGATTCTGGCGCTTGCGACGCCGCGACTTGATGGACTCGACGCGTCGCAGGAACGCCTTGGCGCCGTCCTTGAAGCGTTCACTGCCCGTGCGGCGCAAGCGAGTGGCCGCCGAGCCGTCGGAGCCGTCGTGCAGGGAACTGTCGTTGGGATCGCCGCCTTTGCTGCAGCCGGGTATCATGAGCGTGATGCCGGCGCCGCCCAGATCGTAGTTGTCGTCCTCGAAGCGATCGGGACTCGACTCCTTCGACGAGCTCTCGGTCTTCTCGAGATTCAGGTGTCCTGGCGGCGGCAGTTCGAGGCCCATCTCGCCAATGCGCGACCAGCGTCGAATGTGTGGTTGGAATGTCCAATTCTCGCTCAGCGCAAAGTTCTCATCATCCGATTCCTCCTTTTGCTGCGACACATACATATACATTATATATCTATTGATTCCCTAGATCGGGGCGTGGGGGAGGGACAACTCACCTGTGGCGTCTGCGGCTTGTGGGACTGATCCAGTCGCATGTTGGCGCAGCGATTGAGAACGCAGAGTCGTCGGTAGAGCGACTGCAGTTGATCGTTCTCGAGATTGGTGTGATCTTTGGCTACATTGTTCAGTTCGATGGGGAACTGATGATCTGCAAATGGCCCACGAGCGAGGCAGAGAAGTCAAGTTGTTATCTGATTAATACTTTTTTTTAATAATTAATTCGCGTTGAGGCCGCATCCGATCGCAACGACAGCGCGTGAAATTCTAATTGCGAAACCAGAAAAATCGAACGACGGCGCCTAGCTGATCATTTGCACTCACACACACACTCATTTGTCCATCTGTATATACATGTACAAAAACAAATTAAATAAAGTCGCGCTGCAAAATTTTCACAGAGTTTTTCCACACACATATTTTGCGTGGCCAATTTGCACGTAGGAAATCAAGTTCCCAGCCAGAGTTTCAGTTGCAGTCGCAGACGGAGACGGAGACGTCGAGCGACGGACCGACCACATAAAACAGATACGCCAGACGTTTACACATGTCGCGTCGTACGCAAACAAAGACAGATAGATACACCTATAACTACAGATACAGATACATTTACAGCTACAGCTACAGCAACAGCAGGCGATGCCGTGAGATACGAGCAGTTGCAGTTCCGTAGGATGTACGCCTGGAAAAGCTGCCTGCCAGACTGCTGGATAGCTGGATGGCTGGCTGGATGGATGGATGGCTGCTGGGCCGTTGTTTGTACAAATATTGTTAGCATTACAACAAATAAGCTGCGCGTCTTGCGAGTTTAATGAACTCGCGTCCAGAACCCGCATCCAACAGCAGCAGCAGCAGCAGCATCCCTATATTCGCCTGGATGCCAATGGAAAGCTTTTTATAGTTTTGTTTATTCGGGACGAACGCTTTATTCTCGACGTTTATTTATAATTTAATTTAAATGTTTTAACAAAATGCTGTGTTTAGTTTCTAATTGAATGCACTTTGATGCTAACGAAATAAACAGAATCGCATGTAGACCCAATTTCTCGAGAGTGTGCCACTTAATTGGTGGTGTGTGGTGTGTGTTGCTGGTTGCTGTTGGCCCACCAACGGGCGGCAGCAACATTACCAGCAACACCAACAACACCCTCCTCGTTGCTGACGTCAGAGGAGAAAGATCGACGGAGAAATTCTTGGGAAACTAATTTGAGTTTTTCGACAGTTTACAACAGTTTACAGGGCAACAACACACGCAGGAACAATTCATTCAATTCGAGTTTATTGGGCCAATCATATGATTAATTTTTCGCCGCATCGCACAATGGGAAAGAAATCACAAATTGTTTGTTTGTGTTAGGAAGCTGCTGCTGCTGTTGCTGCTGTTCTTGTTGCTGCTGCTGATGACGCAGCCTGCAGAAAATATTCTGCTGCTGCTTTTGTAATAAAGTTCAAATTTATGGTGTGAACTTTGTTGGGAAAATTTTTGGGTTTTTGGTGAAATTGATTTCGACAATATGTATATTCTCGTAATCAATTGAGTAATATTGCTTCCCTGTGCTTGGGCAATTTATTCCTTTAATTATTACGAATGTGTATAAATCGATGCCATAATCGAACATCAATCAGTCTTGGTCTTGTGCTCTTGTGCCCCAGTGCAAGTCACACCCTCGAATTAAGGCTGCCACTTTGGGTGAATAATGCGAGTGCGTCTGAATACTTGAAGAGCAAATAAAACAAACAGAAATTACACTCGTTCGTTCCTCTTCGCTTCGCTTCGCTTTCTCATTTCTTTTCAGTCTTTTTGCAGTGGTTTTTCGCTTAAGCAAATTAACAGTCGCTTACAACTGCTACACCTCCTTTCAGCAGAGTGCCGAGAGCAGCACAGTCTTTAGAGAGTCACAGGCAAATGACAGAGCAATAAAACGCTGAACACCTACGGCATTTCAATCTGCGCAGCGCTCACAGAAAGAATCCCCAAATCCTGCAGAGCTCTTCTCTCGTTCGATGCGTTCATTGCGAAATTTGAAACGCGCCTGCGTCGTTGCCTTGTTTACACGAAACTCATTAAAATACGCATTTATCATTTGTGGCACAGGGATGGCAACAGTTCGCAATGCGAATGAGAATGAGAATGGGTTGGGCCAAAGCTGAGGACGTATCTTTAGTTGGGGCTGGACCGTTCGTTGGCTGTGATGCAATTTAAATGCGCGCACAAATTATTTCGCAAAAGATACAAATTTGGTTGCACGCATTTGGCTCGTCGAATTTATGCAACGAAATGGGCATATTTCAAGGTCAGGCGACAGCCACACACACACACACACACACACACTCAGACACACTTACTCACACACATACATATGTGTAGCTGCAGATCGTGCTGGGCTTTTGGGCGCCTCGGGATATTGCCCCTAACAGCGGGTTCTCAATTTCAGATTCACTTTTTTGTTGCTGTTCGTTGGCCTGGCTCATAATTCAAGTGAAGTCGCTGAACTTTGGACCGGCTCTTGAGAATTCTTTTGGGAGGCTTTTTATTTATTTGAATTTGAATTTACAGATTTGCAGCGTCGTCATCAATCTGCGCGGCCTTCAGGCGTTAAATGCAAAGTGACGGCGCACCACAAAAAATTCGGCGACAAAATGCGAACTGAACAGAAAACGAGACCAAAGCAGGTCTCGAGCTCTCGAGCGGATCAGAATCCGGCGATTACGATTACGAGACCCAAATTCGCATAAATATGCGGCTTGACTCGAGTTCAACGAACCCTGGCTAACATTTTGGCTAGTGGGTAACCAAACACAGCCAGCAAAACAACAACAAAAAAATGAAAAGGTAAAGAACGAAATCATTTTAATTTCGCAATATTCTTTTTAGGCTTTTTTGTGTGCTCATATAAAGGTGGTCTTCAAAAATTCTTGCGCAACGTGTCCTTTTATTATATTTTATGTGCGCTGCCTGATGAGTTTTTTCGGCTGCTGCTCTGCTGCTTGTTGTTGTCTTGGGTTTTTTGTTTGATAAATTCTTTGCGGCAGCACGATCTTGCTGCTGGGGCAGAGCTGGGGCAAGCTGGGGCGTTGCTTGGCTTTCGTTTTCGCTTGAAAGGATTTCAATGAACGCTGCGGCGATCGCTCCTAATTGTTGTCGCGCCGTCGCGTCGTGCCTGGGATATCAGATTCGTTTGGCGGTTGTTTTTTGTACGAGTAGACGTATTATTTTTTGGGGCTATCATGGTCGTATCATGGAGATGGTGTCGAGCTCGCTGGAAATGCTTGAACAATGCGCTCTGCGCGCGTGATCCAGCACTAAAACTGTGTTCTGTGTTTGCGACGAAACAAAAACAAAGTTGCCACGTCATAATCGTTGGCAATTTGATGGCTATTTATTTTAGTGGCAGGCAAAAGTGAAAGTGCGCTTCATGAAATTAATAAACGCCACTTGGGAAGCGTAAAATACGAGTGCTCGTTGGATGGCATAAAAACTAAATGGCGAGCAGGCGAGTCACTCTTGATGACGTCGTCGACTGCGTCATTGTTCGCGTCAAGCGTAACCATCAATTACCAGCGAAGCAGAGCAGAGTACAGCGCTGTTGCTGCCACGCCCCCAACAACGCTAACATGACAAGGCGGAAGTGCGTGCCGCGGTTCGATTCAGCGTTGACTTTGACTTGCAACTTACCTTCGTACATCTGCGCGTATTGCGGAAAACCTGCCGCCCGCAGCCATTTGCAGGCTTCCACGGCCTCGATTTCTGAATGAGAGAGAGAGAGAGATGAAAAGAAAGGGTATTAATATTACGCATACGTCGCAGTCGCAATCGCACTGCAAATAAAGTTAATTGTAATTAAATTGCTGTGCGAATTCTCGCGCCTGACAAAACTCAATCCGTTTCGCTGGAAACCAATTACCACAGTCAAGGAGTCAAGCGTCGCATTCGCATTCAACTGAACTCAAGTGGAGAGGAGGGCGGAGGAGCGGAGTGAAGTGAAGTGTGTGTGTGGTTTGGACACTGGTCAGTTGATGGATTATGTTGTAAACTGTCCAAATGATGTCGACGTCGAAAATTATGTTGCGAACTTTTTAAACTGTTTCTTTTTATTATTATTATTTTTTTTCTGTTTCAGCCGCTGGCAATTGCTGATTGAACAACATTTTTTGGGTTACGGAGATGACATGAAAGTAAAAGTTTCGAAGAATCTTGCGAAAAGATAACAAGGCTGACAGAATGTGCTCGGGGCGAAAAAGAGAAGGTCTTTAGTTTGTTAGATTGAGAGAGAACAACAAAAATACTCAATCATTGAACTGCAAATAATTAATTTATGTCATGTTATTTAAATATGAAAATAGCACGGCTCGAAAATAGGCAAACATTTTGTGTTGTTCTTCGGTAAGTAAGCAAAGCAATGAATATAAATGGCATTAGGGGCAGCATTACGTCTGCCACAATGGCGCTGCTCGTTGCGGCATCAATTGAATTGGCAACCAATTTGAGGCAAGCCGAAAAAGCACAACACAGACTTGCTTTGCTAACGTAACTAAGCTGCTATTTTAAATGCTAATCTGTTTGGTGTTTTACATTGCTCGTTGGCTTTCACAACGAATTCAATTTGAGACACATCTCCAGGCAGTCAGTCATTCAGTCAGGCAGGCAGGTAGCAGGCAGTCAGGATAACCGCGGAGAGCGAGAGCGGAAGGATGCTGTTGCCTGTTACCTGGCTATTGATTTTTAATCAGCTTTGTCGACCATGCGAAACACATAGAACACATCGAACATAGAACACGACAACATGAAACACTTTCCGGCTGCTTACTGTCAAAGCATGTGGCATGTGGCATGTGGCATGGCCCGGCATGTGATGGGGTTGGAATTATTATTGAATTTTGCAGGCGATTAACTTGCACGACTGTCGGAAAAAGGTGACTGTGTCGACTGAGGCGGACGAGCCGGTTTCCTGTGAAAGGGTTTTATTTTTAAATAGCGTCAATCCTTTGGCTCCGCTGCAGTTCAAATCGATTCAAGTGTACAGAAATTGTTGCCATATTTTAGGCGACTCCGAGCGTACGTGACTCGAGGAAGGTTCCACTTGGCGTCGATTGCATCAGGATTATCGATGAGCAAACTGACCTGCTCTACAAATAATAAATAAACGTATCTACGAGTATAATGCCTGTGTGTGTCTAAGGCAAACGAGACAATTAGCAATACTGCGCCCATAATTACACAAAGTGGCCCAGCGAGAAGAGGGATTGGGGAACTAAAAATAGCTAGACAACAGCTCATTAATTATCCTATCCGTGCGTACCTAGGCGACATCAACTCGTCCAGGACAAACATCTCGAGCAGCCATAACAATGCGAACGCCACTTGAGCGTTATTAAAATTGCGCATACGCCGCGTAGTCCGCCTTCTGCATTCTGTATTCTGTACTCAGTATTCTGGGCTGGCCACTTGCTCATCCAAAGGCCATTTAAAGTGCGCACATTATTGTTATGGACGCCGCTTGTCAGGGGGCGTCAGCCACGCCTCTCACCTCACTGTCCACGCAGTTTATTGCGCCAGAGTCAATATTTGTTGCTGTCGCCCACAGTCCTCTGTGTGTGTGTGTGCGTGTGTGGGAGGAGAAAAACGTCTCTTTGTTGTTCTTCCTATTCCCTGACATTTGCTCATGCCTCATTTTGGCCGTTTGGGCCATGTTAAAACATTTTAAAGCCAGCCACGCGCAAATTCATGCAGTTGGCCTTACGCAGGATAATTATTATCCTGCATGTGCGGACAAGGGACAGCAGCAGGACACGGGCAAAGGCTGATTTAAGTGCCAGGCGATTACGCCAACATGTTAAGCGTCTAATTAAAAATATAACTGCGAATCGACCTTATGCGAAATCGATTATTCGATTAAACTATTCGCCTGGCAACAGTGTTGATTAGTTTGGCCATCCGAGACTGGAATTTAAAGCAGACCGCTTGAGTCGTCAATGGAAATTTAAGCTGGTTTCGTGCTGTAAGCCAATTGTTTGGCGTGCAAACATGTCAATGTAATGCGAGGCCTAACACAATTGTGTTTTGCTGCCAAGGAAGGATTCAGCCAGGCTGACAGCCAGGCAGAGTGTGTGTGTGTGTGTGTTGCCTGCTTCTGCTGTGCTGTGCTGTCTGTGCCACTGACATGCTTTGTCTTTGCGCGTACTCCAGAAAAAGTTAAGTGAACCAGCACACTCCCACACACACACACACACACATACTGAGAGAACAACACGCATTGCATGCAAATGACACACACTTCCGATTATGGCCAACACACACACACACAGTTGAGTTGAGGAACTTACATAAAGTGTTCACAGCCAAGGAGAAATATGTGCTCGGCATTCAGTGGCATTCTGTTCGAGCGAAACGCATTCACGCTGCGTATACGTAACGTATGCTTAATTTGTTTATCCCGACGTTCTTTAAAGTTCATGGCGTTGAGTAAAGTTTAGTTTGCCTAATTGAATGCCATTGTGCGGTCGCTAAAAGCATTTTATAACCTTTTCAATTTTGGACAGTTTGTGCAACACTAATTGCAATTTAATTCAGTTAAACGCTTGCCTGTTGCAGTTGGCAGTTGGCCTGTTTGCCTGTTTGGCCTGCAGCACATTGCTGTACCCATATATTATTATTAATATTTGTTGGGCATTGTCAGCAACAATTTATGCTGGTGTTTTTTTTACGAGCCAATTGGCCACTTTAAGGCTAATTGCATGGCCCCAGGAGCAGCAGGCCATTACTCATAAGTGATTTGGCCAAATCAGTCAATGGATTGCAATGAACATAAACGTCGACGTTAGTCGCCGGCGACTTCCTCGAAGTGCGGCTGCTGACAATTATCTAATGCATTTTTGCTTTGTTGTAGGTGTTTGCCATTCAAATTAATTAATTGCCTTGCGTATTGCGCCATTTGATGGTCAGCCTCTCAGCTCAGATCTAAGAAAATCTTTGTCTTTGTTGCTGTTGCTGTTGGTGAAATGTCATTTGCAACATAAATTTAAGTCAAAGCTGACAGCAAATGACGCATGCAACTTTCTGTTTCCTTGCACCGAGATTAGCAATTAAATGCAAAGCTTTAACGTTTTTAATTAATTGCTCGAGTTGTGTAACAAAACAAAAGACCAGAAGCACATACGGAAGGAAGGCTTTGCTCATGCTCCAGCAGATTTCCTCAAATGCAAAACCATTCCAAAATAGAGTTCTTTGGGGCATTGTAAATAGCAAGCATTATATAAATAGAGAGCTGGAGGAGGAGGAGAAGCAGGCGAAAGGAGGGAAGCAGGCTGCTTGCACGCATTTCCACTTCAGTGGGCACGACAGGCAAAGGATCAAGTTATTTATAAATCGCACACAAGGTGAGCAGTTGTCCTGCTAACAGGCAACAGCGGGCAACTGGCGGATGAGTTGCTTTCGAGTCCAGAGAGTCCACAGAGGGAGTCTGAGACTGGGTGCAACAAGTGGCAGGCTGTCAGTTCAATTTGCCGTAAACTTGACGATGAGCCACGCGTACTTGATTTTCATTTGAAATTAGCTGTAAGCTGAAGGCACTTCATAAAAGCACCATTTGTGGATACTGTATCCACTTTGAACTTGCCCCAGCCACCTGCCACCTGCCCTTTGGCTCTGCTTTGATATACACACACACACACAAACACACATATACACGCATATACATGCCAAAAGAAATAACAGATCATTGAGCTTTTAATGCGTTTTTAATGTCAGCGTATTATACGCCGCATATTTCCTGCTGTGCCTGCCGTGCGAGCGGGCGGTCGTCCAACCTTCCGCTCTCCTCTCCGCTCCACGCTCCACGCATTCTCCCACTGTCCGCATCACAATAAAAATAATTCAGGCAACTTTGCTGTTGTTTTGCTACCAAAAACGAATACAAACAGCAAACACACAAAAGCAGACAGACAGACAGACAGACAGACAGACAGACAGACAATGCGCAAAAAAATTATTCGCATATAAAAATAATTACATTTGAAAGGAAAACAAAACAAAATCAAATTGAAAACACAAAACACAAAACGCGAAAAAAAGAGAAGACAAAAATTGAATCAAATGCGAAATCAGCTCAGCTTGGTCAAGAGGTGGAAAATTTATGCATTTTATTGTTACGACTCGAAATGGGTTAAAGAAAAGCCATTTAAATTACACTTACAGCTTCGACGGTGGTTGAAATAATTGCGGAAAATAACTTCGAAAGGGCTAAAAGATACTCGCACATTCTCATTTACATATTTACATATATTTTTCAATGCCTAACAAACAAGGCAAATGAACTTTTCCGGCTCTTGGCTCTTGGGGTTGCTGCTGTTGTTACTCAGCTGGTTTGTATTACAGTAATTGGAATTTCATTATATTTAATGCTATTTTTAGAGGATTTCCATAGGCCGAAGACCGAGTTCATTTCACACAGATCAGGCGAGATTTAATTCGATATTCAGTGCAATGCCTAGGGAACACTTTTCTTTCCTTCCTCTTTTTTGGAGGCAGGTGCTCAATTATAATATGTATGTGTGTGTGTATTAATTGTATAATAATTTTTCCCATTTATTACTACATGCAAAACAATTTTCTTTATTTAAATGAATTGCCTCGCTTGACTGGCACGCAATTTCACTTGGGCGCAGAAAAAATGAAGCGAAATCGTAGCGCGAATGATGATGGGGTATGAGAAGCAGACAGACAGACCGAAAGACAAACTGTCTGACAAACTGACTCGCTGACTGACTGACAAACTGACTGCAGCAACTGACAGATGTGGCCAGCTGTGTAACAAATGCAAATAACACACAGACGCAGCCATATATTGTGCACGATATGACAGCAACTTGTTGCCCTATTCCATGCCCAGACTCTGACTGGGACTTGGACATGGCTATCGCCTAATAATGCAATGAATAATTCGATTAAATTGTGCGCCATGCGGCGTCGATTGATATGAACCGGCAGCGAGCCGTCCCAGCGGTCCAGCTCGAAATAGCCAGCAGAGTGCTCCTAAAATAGTTGGAGGGGGAGCCGCTGCCTCATCCATCGCCTAATGGGGTGTGGAAGAACAATAAACAGCGAGCGGCACGCGCCCATACCATACAAATGTCTGTAGGTGCAGAAAACGGCAGCACATATAAATAAGCGTATTTATTGTTTGTATACAGCGCAGTGATATGAGTTCAAATTTTCATAATTTTCGCCCTTGGGGCAAGTGGAAATGTTTGAAATGTTTTTTTCAGCTAAGCGCGTAGCAAGAATGTTTCTCACCTGCGATCTTGCGCTCGCGCATTTTGCGCCACAGCGCTTCGGCCTTGCGCTTGGGCCAGTTCTCGAACTTCTGGGAGAAGCTCCTGAAGAACTTGTACTCCCGTATCGTAACGGACATGCGACGCTGCATCTTGGCTAACGTGGGCAGCGCCGTTTTGTCACCTTGTTTCCTGAAAGCGCTTTGCGTCCAAAACAGTTGCAGTTGCAGTTGCAGCGTTTGCTGGCTGCCCTTAAGCTAGTCGCGACTCGAAACAATTTGTGTGCAACAATTTGTGTAGCTTACATTGTGGCACTTGCACGCATATTAACACGACACTGCACTGCACAATCTTCTCTATTTTCTTTATTTATTTTTTGAAATGCCGTTAAGCAAATTGAGTCGCTGGCGTCGACGCGTTCCGTGTTGCTCGACGTTGCCCCAGACTCGATGCGGTCACGAATGCGTCTACCGTGCACGGCGCCTGTAAGAGCACTAATGATTTTGCCCGCGCGCCAAGCAAATTGACGAGCCCGAGCAGAGTCCGTGTGCCGAACTGACACCCGAGCGAACAACGTCGAACAACGAACAACGAGCAACGAGCAACAAAGCATTGTGAACAACGGGGCGTATGAGCAATGTTGTGCTGTCTATCTATCTCGACTGCGGCCTGTTCTTGTTCCTTGGTGGGGCTGCTTGTGATTCCCTTGCCCATGCAGATTTAACACAGCATCACAATCGCTTATTATTATTATTATTACAAATATTGTGTGTGTGGGGATGTTGCCGCTTGCTGGTTGCTTCAATGCGACCTCCGAGAGCCGAAGGCAAACCAAACAAATAAATAAGTAAATGAATAAATAACTGCTGCCATATTGTTGTTCATGATGTTTATTTCATTTCACTGCTTATTGAAAGGACTCAACTAACAACTACTACTACTGCTGTTGCTGTTGCTGTGTAGGCTTTGTTTTCAGCAGCTGCCATTTATGTGTGCAATTTATGTGGCACTCTCGTTGTCAGATGGGCTGTGAAAGTTGCCGCACCTGTTGCTCGCTTTACAGCAGGGTCGACGGGAGGGCGGGGCTGCCATGTATAAATGTGTATAAATGTGGCCATTGGCATAGTTTCTGCCACTGAAGGTTAAACTTTTCATATATTGTTGTCGGCTGAGTCGCAGCCTTGGGATATTTCTATGAAATTAACTGCATTCTGCAGCCAACAGCATCAGTCTCGATTGAACGGGTTAATAATTTAAGCAACGAATTAGCGCTCAAATCATTGCACATTTCTCAAAAAGGGGCGCGTTAAGCAAGCCACACATGACATTGACACATGCTCACAGTCCCAGCATACACATTTAAGCGTATAAGCAAATGTATATCTAGATAGATATGTACATATGTATATGTGTGTATATATTTATATCAAAGTATTTACTCAGACGATGAGCAAGATAAATAAAAATAAAATAAATGCTGGTAATTTTTATTTGTGCAATAGCTGATATAAATCATGAAATACTGCGTGTTAATCTCTCCAACCAAAATAAACAGAAACAAAAAACAACAACAACAACAACATCGACTACTTATGATGCCTGTTTCCGTTATGAAACGACAACGACATCGACAACGACAACAAAACGCTCTCTGCTCCCAGCCAGTCTCAGTCTCCATCCACAGCTCCAGCTCCACATAATAAATGGAGTGAGTGTCGGGTCCAAATGACCAAATGGCCATAATGCGAAATTGGCTATATAAATAAACGAACATGTAATGTTAAAGGCCACACGACAAGATTGGCATCATAAGAACACGCCTCGGTCCCCCAACGGACCACTGACCACTGACCGCTGACCTTTGGCGACGTCACACTTGTGACGTCACAACACTCTGTGCGTCTGAAGTGCAAACAAACGAGTCGAGTCGAGTTAATCGTGATGGAAAGCTCTTTACGCTGAAAACATGAATCAGTTGTGGTAGTTTTGTAGGGCTAACTGACGTCACAGTTGAAATTGTCGAAATTGAGGCAGCTCTGTTGCAGACCAATTCAATGTGAGGCTGAAGCTGAAGCTGACTGAGTTGAGTGACTGAGAGGAGAGCACTTTGCTCTGTTGATTCAATCGCTCGTTGCCATCCCAACCCACCCACTGGACTGGACAGTCACAATGTGCATGTGAGCATTGAAAGTGTATGTGTGGGATGCACATTGACAGATTGACAGCCATTTTTGGCCTGGCATTTGTGTTGAAGTGTTGACGGAAGTGTTGGAAATTGGCAAAAGAGCTGCGGCTGCCAGTTACCCTTTGTTGTCGTTGTTGTTGCTGTTGCCGTTGCTACTAGCGAAAGAACACGAAAGTAATTTAAATGACAGCTACCCCCACTTTAAGCGCCATCAATGGGCTTCTGGTGCCATTGATTGCCTTCAATTGTTTGCTGCGAAAATCAAATTATGCCCACAACTCTGGAATGAAAACGAAAGCGGCGATTTTTTGACTCAGATTGCAAAAAGAAGAATCACCTTTAGCAGATGGATATGCGTGTGTGCGTTGAGTAAATTATAGAAATTATGAAACGCAGTCCGCAGTCTGTTATTATAAACCACTCACGCTTAATAACAGTCCGCTAATTGGATGGCAGGACCACCGGCGCATCAAATCAGCGAGCAGATCCAACAACTCTAGCCAAACTCGACTTTATCGCAGCCTGTTCCAGGCAACCGGCAACCGGCAACCGGCAACCTGCTTGCATAGTGGCCTGTTGCGCGGCGGCCTCGATCTCGGACAAGCCATTTAAATAACTCATTTAGTACACATCTACGGTTAAAGCTAAACAAAAACACAGAAACTCGTTGCCGAGCCACTCACCTGCTAAATAGCGATCACTCTGTGAACGAGAATAGCGCAGCGTCTGTGGGGTAGATGGAAAAGGAACACAGTATTAATGTCTGATGCACTGATCGAGTTGCCGATGCGAGGGTTGCTCTATCAATAACCAGTTCAGCCAGCAAACGACTATATAACTGATTTATAACTATCTGCGATTAAAAATCAAGGTTTTTGCACGGATAGCACTGCAGACAGATAGATAAATAAAATGATACGAATCGCTGCGGAGCCTCAGCAATCTATTATTAAAGGTATTGATAACTCTGCGGTGGGTATAAATAAAAACTAAGCTGATAGCCAAATGAAGAGTCAACTAGATTGCGTAATAGCTGATAACTATCTATTTAAAAAGCTACAGTATTTGGTCAAAATTATTACTCCTAATTTAATATTATGTGCAACAAATATTTACTTTGAAGTTGGTAATGATTGCTATGCCTTTGCATCTTCTGAAGTTTTTTTCTCATAATGATATTCTAACTTGTTATAGCAATTTTTGCTAACTTAAGCAGCTAAAGTAAGTTGCAAACACTATTTAAATTAGGTTCCTTCTTTTCATTAAATGATTCTGTCTAATTACAACTAGTATAATAAACTACTATAGTAATTATTCATACATTTGGAATATTACATTTGGATAGCAAATTATCAATTTGTCAAACTATATTTTTCAGCTATATGATTTCTTCTCTCATTAAATTATTCCATATATTTTCTGACAATTATCTCTAAAGTGATTATTTTTATGTTAGGCATAATATTTCTATTTCCTTTGCATATAAATTTTTAGTTATTGCACATTTTCTCAAATCTTGAGCTTGTCATACTAAAGTCTCTAGCTATTAGTCTATGTTCAGGACATTATTACTTGCTCTGTTGTCTATCACTTCTATATTATGTACAATTATATTTTGTCTGAGGATTCTCTCAATTTCCATTCTATCCTCACATTCCGAACTTTCTTAAACTGCACCATCAATATTATTTTTAGATCTATCAATCTGTCGATCCACTTCCCTAGTCCTACTTCAATACTAACCAAGTGCTGTGCGGCAAAGTCGTCGCAGCGGCGACTGTGCTCCCGCTCCTTGAGCAGCAGCGGTGCCGAGTTGGATTTGGTTGTGAGCTCCTGGATGCCGCCAGTGTCGCTGTGGAGCGAGGCGCTGCTGGGCGAGGGCAGCTCCACGAAGTGATGCAGCTGCGTGATGGTCGTGGCGTTCGGCGAGAGCAGCGACTGGAAGGGCTCCTGGCGCAGCGTCAGCGAGAGCTGAGCGCGCTCCTTGTGGTTGTTGTGCCGCGGCAGCAGCTTGCGGGGCTGCAGCATAAACTGGGGCTGCTGGTGGTCCAGCGACAGACTGCGCAGATTGCGACGCGGCACGCTGGGCAGCGGCACCATGATGGGCGGAGCAGCGCTGTACTTGCGTCGCAGCACCACGGGCGTGGTCATGGAGGCAGTTCCTCCGCCGCCGCTGGCACTGCTCGCATCGCCATCGGTGCAGTCGCAATCGTAGTAGTGTTGGGGCAGCTCGAACTCATCCTGGCACTCGTCGTACTCGACGGCAGCGGCTTTGTCCGGCAGCTGCTTGCCGCTCTGCTCGTCAAGCATGTCGTCCTGGGACTCGTTGGCCGCCTCGCCGCCGCTGCCGCAGAGGCTGAGCACCTCGAGCAGATCGGGATCGTCGGAGGAGGCCACAGAGCCGCTCTTCTGGAATTTCATTTTACGCAGCGCCTCCAGGCTGCTCACGGATTCGTTGTCGGGTGCGCTGCTGCCGCCAGTGCGATGGTGATGATGATGGTGGTGGTGGTGGTGATGAAGATGATGGTGCTGCAGATGGTGGCTCTTCCAGTAGGACATGTCCTTGGGTGGCGTTGCCGTGCCAATGCCGCTCTCGTTGTTGTCGTTGTCCAGTCCCGAGGAGTCGAGCGAGATGCCCGACTTGCCGGAACTCAGCACTCCAGCGGCCTCCTCGCAGGCCGAAGACGACGAAGTGGAGCTGCGAGAGGAGAGAGGGGAGAGAGTGAAGAAGGTGAGTTGAGTGATTGTAATGACTTCATTGGCTGCACTCACTTGTTGTCTTCATCGACGGCGCCAACGCTGCGCAGTATGGACTCCTCCGATGTCCATATGGTTGAGGTCGAGCCTTTTTTGGTCACATCCACCAGATAACCAGGCGTGGCGGCGCCTTTCCCCGAGGTCAGTTGCGAGCCAGCCGAAGAAGCCGGCGGGGTTACAACGTTTCTGCTCGTCAATGTTGGCGACGTCGCGGCTGTGCCAAGATTAATGCCCACCCGTTTTGGCATCGACATCGTCGACATCGACGTCGTCGTTTCCAGCTGTCGCCTAGATTTCAAATCATCCATGGTGGTCGCTGTTGGGGCCGCTTCACCTGTTGCCGCCGTAAGCTCCTCGATTTTCAATGCACTCTGGAAATTTGTCAGCTTATGAGTTGTGGCTGACGGCGTCTCTGCATGCCCATTAAATGCGGACAACGCGAGACTCTTGCGCTGACTTTGGCCCCCAGTTGCCACATTACGCGGCAGCGGCATGGAGGCAACTTGGCCGCCGGGCGCCGACAGAGTTCGCATATAGGCAACGCTTGGCCTGCTGGCTGCTGTCGCCTCAGTGCGTCCGCAATCAAGGTTAAACGATTGCAAAGGAATGGTTGCCTGCAAAGAAGCAGCGAGAAGGGAAACAAAGTATTAAAATATAGTCAGTCAGGTTTAATATAGAAAAGTCGAAAGACAGCGAGCGCACAGCGCTGCTGACAGATTCGAGGGCCACAACCTCAACCTTTCGACGAAAGGACCTTGAATGCATAATGAGCAGCACACACACACACACACACACACAGGGGACCCGAGAGAAGCTGGAGGAGCAGCTCGTGGCGACCTGGAGACGAGGCGTTTTCACGTTTTCAGCAGACTGACTGCGCAGCACAAAAAACAATGCCAAAGGAAATATCAATGGCATTTTTGAGCGTTGTCAAGTGGCGACTACAGAAGAAGCAGCAGAAGACTGCGACTACGACTACAATCAGAATTTGTATTTTATGCAAATCGGCATACGCGAAACGCTTTCCGAGTTAGTTTTCTGCGGAATCTCCACAAAGCCACAAGTTTTAGCCTGGCTATTTCAAGTGGCCGCTAAAGTCTGCTTTTTTTATAGAGAGATCGAAACTATTGTTGTGCCATATGATTTATATGGCATAGCTGCAGCGTCAGCGTGTTCCTCGAAGCATCCATGGCATCCAGAATTTGCGTATCTTTCGCATCGTTGTCGTCGTCGACGTCGTCGTTGTTGTCGTTGTCACCTGTCTCCATAGCTTGGGCTGGCAATTGACCAAAATGGGAGGTGCAGCTGCCAGCTGCTAGTTGCCGGCTGGCGAGTTAAGTTCGTTATGTCAATTCGATTTACAAGCCTTTGGCAAGCGATTGACAATTTGCGTTTGCGTTTTTGCGATTTTGAGGCGGCTTCGAGCGTCGCGAAAAATTCATTTTGTAAAAACAGCAACAGGCGGAAATTGATTTAAATGATTTATTGGTGAAAAAAGGTAACAAGCACAGTTTATTGGTGTGTGTGTGTGAGTGTTTATGCCCCACAGCAACTGTGTGTACAGCAGGTTGTTGTTGCTGCTGCTGCTGCTGCTGCTGACGTGAGCACTCAGCCAGCGCTCCTTAGGGGCATCAGTAACGGCAACGAAATGGCCAACAAAACTGTAACAGAAGTGCGCCAGGAGAGCCAGAGCGAGAGCGAGACAGCAAAGGGAAGAGAAATTTGGGCTGTCTGTCGTAAAACTTGTAACCAGTTCTCCATTTTTGTTATTATGAATTATTACATAAATAAAAGAGAAGCTGTCGAAGCTCAAACAGAATTTGTTGAGAATGTGGAACAAAGTTTAAATCGAGTATGCAAAAAGACAAAGTCAAAAGCCTCAAATCTCAGCGCAGTAATTGAATCAACAGTTTGGACTTTGTGCTGACCAAATATGGACTGGGCTGTAATGTAATTATTTGCAGGAGACACACAGGATGCGGTTGGCATGTCCTTAGGGACTGCTAAGCCAAGTTGCTGCTGCGGTTGCAATCAAATTTGTAATGCATTATGGAGCAGCAGTTTCTATGAATTATTAATAAAGTCCGATGGCCAGCAGATATCGATACTTCTTGTGGCCAACTGCGTGTTAATGAGCCGCCAACTCTCGCCGGCGACGCATTAATTGGGCTGGCAACCGAGCGAGCGACGACGCTGCTTTTATGGGCATCCGACACATGACTATGTATAGCCGGGCGGGCGCCAGGCAACTGCCAACTCAGATCCTCCATATAGATCGATTGAGCCAATAAAAACTTTTACATTTTACGGCTATTTATTGTTGCAGTCGTCGGTCGTTCTATTAATTTACCGATTTTATCAGACTAAACAAAATTCTCAATTATGGCTCCAAAAAATCGACCAACTTGTTTTACATATGCTTGATTTTTTCTCTGTCTCTCTCTGCGTTTAATTTTGATTTGGAAACTTTGTTGTTATTGAAATTGAAGCGTTTTACGATCTTTTCTTTGGGGGGCGAAATGGTGAGAAATAAAATGAGTTTTATGTATTGCAGTAGAACTCGATAGCCGAAACGCTGCCAAAAGTCAATTTAAATGCAATAAAATCTAAAGATTTTTCTCACAACAAACTGACAACGACTGGCGATAGTCTTATATTCCAATTCCGATTCCACATCGAATCGAAACGGAATGAAATGTTTTCTTCGGTTAGTTAATGAAAAACGCAATAAAACGACACATAAAACGAAATGAAAATTGTAGTTCGCTTATCTCGGCAATGCATTTGAAAATAGGAAAACTGTAAATGCCACTAATTGATCATAAAAGTGTCCCACAAGAAATTGAATCAAGGGACAGCCTGGGGAGGAGGTAGACCAGCGTATTCCATCTGTCAATGTTCAAAAATTTAATGACAAATGCAATGGGCAGCGCTTGTGCCACATTTTATTGATGTATGACCCAGAAAGAAAGAAGACAAAAAGAGAGAGAGAGAAAGAGAGAGAGTGAGGAGGCAACATCACGTTGTGGCGAGTCGAGTCGAGTTGGGTTGAGTTGAGTTTATGTGGCGACTATCGCAAATCGATTGGACATGCCTCTGCCTCTGCCTTTGCCTGCGGTCACGCATGCCCACTGATAATAATTATCAAATCAAAACACTTAAACGCCTGCCCAGCCCATCGTTTTGCGGCACTAAAGACTGAGATTCCGCTCCGACTGCGACTGCGACTCCAACGAACTCCTTTTTCGATGTGGCTCGTCATGTTTGTTTGCCTTGCAGTGATTTGCAAGTTCTACTTAAGTCCAAAACTGTCCAATGGTCGTCGTCGTCGTCTGTTGTTGCAGCGACTTGTTGCAAGTTGAGCTGCGTGAAAAGCTTTTGTGTGCACTGCCCCCTTTGTTCAGTTCAGTTCAGTGCAGTTCAGTTCAGTTCAGTTGTTGTTTGTGCATGGTTCGTCATCATTAAGCGTGGATTGGATTGCACCGTGTGTTTGTTGCCTGCCCCACAGCGCGCCACGTTGAAGATTCACTTTCGTAGCAATCGGAGCGCGCCTCATAAACATCACTGGCAACTAAATTGGGGCGTTGGGTTCCACTTGGTCTGCCACAGCTCCAGTTCCAGTCTGACACAATGTGCTGACAGCTGGGGCAGAGTGAAGTGCTCTGCAGGTAGAGTGCGGCAGCAACATCTCCATCCCCGTCCCCATCTCGCTCTGATCTTTGTTTTGGGACTCCTCGGTCCTCAGAGTGCCGCAGGGCGGCATATTGACCCAATTCATTGTGTTCACTCACTGCCTTCTTTCGCTGCTTGCCTCGCTGCGCAGAGAGAAACATCTGTTTTCGTCTTGACGTTTTTTGCTTTACTTTCGTTGACAGTTTGTCCGGACTCCGGATGTTTTGGGCCATTTTGGCAAACGAGGCACGCACTTGTGTCCTCGATAAGGTTGCCGCTCGTCTGCTGCTTCTGATTTATACTGTCGCTGCAAGCGCATAAATCAATGACTGACTCACTAACTCACTAACTCACTGACTGACTAACTGTGGCGAATGCCAAAGTGCAGAACCGCATTCTCGGTGTTAATTATTGCAGGACTGCAGGTTTTTCTCTCTTGCAGCTTAAGCGTTTTTAATTGGCACTTTTACTTGAACGATTACTGCGAAATATGACAGCTCGATACAGTCTGAATGTCTTGTTTTTTTTGGGGACAAACTGCCGCCGCCGTTGGGGCCTTGGCTAAATGTCAAACATGCGCCCACATTCAGCTCCTAAAGGGAAAACAATTTCACAGCAGCAACAGCAACAGCAGCAACAGCAACAGCAGCCTGACAACACCGATTTTGGGCGCTGCTTTTAGCATGGATCATGCCCAAATTGCGCCAAATATTTCTCATGCATGTCATGGAATATTTAACAAGCGAGGCAGCTCGACATGAGTTTCCTGTTGTTTGCCCTCAAAACACAGAGCCGGGCAGACAGAGAGATGGAGGGTCGAAAGGGAGACGGGTGTGTGCATATTATTATTATCATTATCGGCGGCAGGAAACTGGCTGGAAGGATAGGCACAGTGACTGCTAATAATATACGCGTATTACCAAATTTATACAAGGTTTATGCTTTTTTTTAGAAATTGAACAATAATTAGTTGGCGCAAGTTGGTCGCTTGAAGTCGTATCTATTTCAGTTTGGTCACAAATTTATTTTTATTTTTTTTTGGCTTTTGTCTGCGGTGTGTTTTTCCGTTGGCACGCGTTTTGAAAATTAATATTTGTCTTGTTGTTGCTGTTGCTGCTGTCGTTTTGAGGTTTTTCCACTGATAATCACAACGAACGTTGAGTTGAGCTGAGCGAAATGTATGCTAAGCATATGCAACAGACAACGACAAACTACTTCAACAACATGGACAAAGAGTGTGATGGAGAGAGTGAGGAAGGGAAAGGGGGAGACCGCAAGCTCAGTGCCGTTTATGAGCTGGCTCTGGCTTATAAATGTTTTAATTAGATCTATTTGATATGATAAGCCAGCAGCAGAGACAGAGACAGAGTTGGAGAGACAGCTAACAAGTTGCTTGGGTTTCTGGGCTTTGCTTTATGCTTTATGTCTGCATTAAGTGGGTCATCGATTTGAGAGCTGAAACTGAAGTTGGAGCTGCGACAAAAGTTGGCTACGTGTGTGGTTGCATGGTGACCGCAGTCACAACACTTTGTTGCAGTTGCAGGCACTCAATGTTGCAATTGGCCACTCTCTTTCTCTTGGCTGCTGTTTAATGCTTTCTTCATTCTATTCTTTATCTATTCAACAGTTCAGAGTTTAACTCATTCAAGTGGCACACTGACTATGACTGACTGTCTATCAGCGCGCCCCTTCACCCCTTCACCCCGTTTGGCACTCTTGCCACAAAGCGGCACATACTCGTAAATTTCACGCGCTTCACTTGCTCATCGCATCCGGCAGCGCAGTTTTAGGCAACATATGGCGGCAGTTCTTGAAGGGAACACACATTCTTGCATTGATGACGATGCTGCTGATGCTGATGATGATGATGATGATGATGATGGGGGCAGGCTGCTGACTGCGTGTGTGCGTGAGGGGCGAGGGGACTGGCGTTATGTGTGGACAACATTGTTTGGCTTCAGATTAAATGCCTTTGTTTTAAGCGCTTTTTATCTAACCTACATAAAATATATGCTGTATGCTGTGCTTGCTGCACCATGTTGAAATCGTGCCAGAGATTACAGTGGGATTCCAAGTGACTTCAAATTGTACATACTACAGACTTATGTTATGAAATCTCGGTGCGAGAATTTATGTGCTCATTTGACTTACATGCTTCTCCGGTTTCAAGACGAGTCCGTTCTGCTGCTGCTGTTCGTTGCCGGCTGTGCCACTGCTGCTGTTGCTGTTGCTGCTCTTGCTGAGGCGACTCTGCAGCGCCGCGCTGGCTGCCGCTGAGAGCAACATGGGCGCTGTCCTGGCCGTGGGCGAGTTGTTGCAGCTGGAGGATTCACGGCCTGCAATTGCGGCTAGATGTGGCGGCAACTTATCGCCACCCATCAGAGTGTCCAAATCACGTAGAAATTTGTTTGCCCAAATGTTCACATCATCCGGTTGCGATGCTGTTGCTGCTGTCGAAGGGCGGCGACTTTGGGTCTCAGCGGGGCTCAAAGGGGGCGGCGGCAACGCTCTAAGTTTAGTTGTCACTGGTTTGCTGTTGCTGTTGCTGTTGCAGCTTGTTGCTGTCGTTGTCGACGTCGCTGTTGCCGTTGTCGCTGTTGTGCTGCTGCTGTCAAAGCCGCTATCTGATTCCGTAGAACGCGACAATTCATCAAGCTGCTCGGCTGTGGCAGCCGCAGCTGCCGCTTGCCGCACCGCGTCCAGTTGATCCTGGAGTTGCTGCTGCAGACGCTGCGCTTTGCGTAACTCGAATACCTCGTTGATTTCCAGCTGCAATTAGAATACGACTTGTTTAGCATTTCAGTTTCAGTTGCACATTAATTCACAGCGCACTGCGATTGGCTTTGATTAGCGCTCTAATTGCGTACATATATCACGGCAATAAGCGTCAGTAGCCCGGCAGTCTATTAATCGCGCCCCGAGCGCCAGTTTCTAATGGCTGCTCCAGCTACTATGATGTATGTTTGCTTAATTTACCCAACAACCAAATGGACCAGAAAGTCAGAGACACGATCAGACATTACTCACTGGCCTGGCAGAGAGGAGTCGCTGTCGCTGTCGCAGTCGCAGTCGCAGTCGACATGGGCACAATCAAAGACAAATAAATTAGAACACGACCGCAGAAAGGCAGAAAGGTTTTCCTTTCCATACGCCATGATACGGACGGCGCAAGAAAAATGCAGACACACGAAAACTGTGCAGACAACAAACGACGACGACAACAACATGAAGAACAGCCAAGACGTGCAGCAGCAACTGGCAACTGGCAACTGGCAACAAAAACAAATGCAAATAAACTGAAATGAAGCAATTTGTTAGCCAGATTAAACAAAAAACAGAAACGAGTGGAGTGCAGAAGAGTTTCTAAAGAAGATCAGACAGAGGAGCCACAGGGCTAACAAAGTCAGCGAATTACTTAATTAAAAATCGTGGCCCTGAGATACAAAAGAGCTGCGCCAGCACGAGAATGAGAACGGCAATGAGAACAGGCTCCAGCTCCAGCTCCAGTCTCCGTCCCAATGACATTAATAACGTGCCGAGCTCATTACTCAACAATTGTGTTCGAGTGAGAGAGAGATGAAGAGGGGGCAGAGGCGGCCCTTGCAGCTGGAGGAGACAAATGCGATCGAGCATTAGCAAGTAATAAATTCACATAGGTAGCTAGCCATCTATTGGCTGTGGAGCCATGAAAGGAGCCAGCCGACTCTGATTTTTATCGCTGAGAATGTTTTGGCAGAGCCGCTGCCTCATTTGTCCTGCCGTGTGAGAAGTTGTCGGTTAATTTGCAGAAAAGAAAAGAACAGCTCGATAAAAAAAGAAACTTTCCCAGCAAAAAAAATAGTTTACTTTGGCGCCCACAATAAAGCATATTAAATATCAAGACACTCTTTTGCTCAACTAGAAAAAGAAATTCTATTTGTGTATTTGCTGAGCTGGTGGGAGCTGTTCTCTAGTGGCTGCATTCATATTTCCCAGTTTGCCATACAATAACAATTTCTCATTTAATTTCACGGGCGAATGCACTGGCCAAACAATAGCTGGGCCAAGACACACACTGAGTATTCCCAAAACTCCAAATGCAGACGGCATTGGCCATTGGTCGGCTATAAAAAGTGAAGTTGGTCCACGGGCCACTTTCAGTTTCGCCCAGCAGAAGAACGCAGCGGACACAGACGCAGCAGCCGCAGCAGCAGCAGCATCAAAGTGCCCGACGACGACGAGGGACAGAAATTGGAACGGCCATCGAGTCCGATCGAGGCAGCCCAGAGCAAGAGCAAGGAGGAGAAAAGACAGCATGAGGCTCACGCTCGCCTGGCTCTGTCTCTGCCTGGCGATTTATTGCGGCGGTGGCTTCGCCAACAACGGCCATGGCAATGTGGCCTTATCTTTGCCACCATCGCTTATCGCTGCCACGGAGGCGGTGGCCTTGAGACAGCTGCAGCAACAGCAACAGCTACAGCGGCAACGGCACGAGCAGTCTCGTTGGAAAAAGGATGCACGCGTCCTGTTCGACAGCGTCGGTGGCGGTGGCGGTGGCGATGCACTGCGCGATATGCTGCTCAGTAAGGAGTCCGCAACGACAACGACCACGAAGACTGGCAGCAACAATTTGCCCTACAACGACAACGACAATGACGATGGCATGGAAGTGGAGCAACCGCAGCAGACGGATTTTAATCGAAAAGCATTGAGCGAGGCTTATGATTTAAAGGCACGACAGCAATCAGCGCCGCAGGAAATTGCAGCGCGACGCGGCCATGGCCATGGAGTCAAGTATGCCACGCCCACACCCACGTCTGCCTCCAACTTCAATTCGCCATCACAGTCACAGTCTACGATACACAAGTACTGGAGCAGACTTTGTCAGGCGGCAAACGGCAATTGTCCGCGGGAATACAATCGGGCCATGCTGGCGGTCAGGTGAGCTAAGTACTTGCAACGAGCATGGGGCAAGGATGCGGTGGCCAGCACTGGGTGGCAATCTGGCGGCTTAAATCTACATGGGCAGCAGCTGAAAGTGTCCAGCGAAACTTTCTCGCCTCTGCTGCCTTGACTTTGGCTTTGACTCTTGGGTTCACATGTAAGCCAATTAAAGGCGGCCCGCAATTTATCAATCGCGTTAAGGTTCGGGGTTAACCCTTTTGAATACATATTGTATGCACTGTAGTGAGGTGGACTGAGGCGCCAGCAGAGCAGGCCAGAGTGGCGTCCACTAAAATCAACAACAATGAGAGCAACAAATCGTCGACAATTTGGCTGTCGGCCAAAAAACACGCAAAACCAATTAATGGGCGTGAAAAAATCAGTACAACGATTGCAGTTTTGTTTTGAACTCAGCGCCATCATACGAGAGAGTCTCTGAATACATATGTTGATTTATTTTATAAAATACCAACTGTCAGCAAATTCATTGGCCCGAAACGAGAATTGCATTGCGAGTGCCGAGTTTCACTTTTCATTCAGCTTAAAAGCTGAAAAGTCGAATAAGCGTCTCTCACTCTCCCTTTTCCTCTCACCTTCCCCTCGCTCTCTCACAGTATCTCTCACCTGCCCACCTGAGAAGTGAGAAATATTTATTTCTGCCCATGAATTGCATTGAGGTATGTTCAATGGGCAATTTAGTTATGCTATTATTATGTTATGCTATTAAAATTACAACAGTGTCAGATTAAATTAATAAAACTTAAAATAGCAGAATATTTTAGTCATGTGTCTAAGGGTGTAAAGATCTTCTTGTTATGTTGATTATTTTCGAAATGATGCAAGTATTAGATAAAATGACTTTTCAAATTATGAAAATATCCTATTAAATTAGAAGAATATAAAAAAGCTGAGTATTATAGATATGCTATTTGGTATCTAAGTGTGATCATTAAGTAGAATTTTAGACAACAGCCTTTCGATTGATATCGCCTCAAATCTCCAATAATAATTTAAGGGTAGACAGTCTTCGTCGCAACTCTTGATAACTTTGCACTCCTGTTGATTATGCTCACCCACCATATAATTACAATTAGTTAGGCAGAAGTTAATGCAGCACAGATCCTGTCACGTTAATAAGGTAAGTCAGCGTGATGCAGCCCCATGTAAGTGGTGTATTTATTGAAGGGGTATGGCGATGAAAAATGATTGGGCTTCGGGGTGCTCTTGCTATTAAATGACGATTAATCATTTCTCGTTGTTTTTTTTTTCATTCGATTCGTTGTATTTCATGTTATTTTTTCGTTTTTTGTTGTGTTTTTGTTGATTTGTTAAATGCGTCGATTAATTGGCCTTAAGCCCGCATACTCGACAAAACATTTCAGTTGTATTTTGTGCTTTTAATTTGTAATTTTACACAGCAATTTATATATATAATTGGGGAGGGAGAATTGCCCAAAATTGACTATTGATTGGATGAGCAGACATGACAGCGAGATTAACGCTCCGACTCTGAGTCTGGCTAATTCTGCATAACATTCGTGGGGCTTTTCTGGGTCAGCTGTTCAATGTACAATATAGATCTCCGGCCTGTTGCGCATTGTTGAAGGCAGAGGCAGGCGGACAGACAACCCACGTAGGCAGCACATGTTCATCAATTTACAGAGAGTGAAAAGAGTATTCATTCAGTGTGTAATTGAAACCTAAGCAGCCCACGCACATCACAATAAGATGAATGTTTTCAGAAATGATGCACAATGACGATCCTTAAACGTCTTCGTCTTACAAATGATGCGTCATTAATCTTAACATAGACATCATCTTTCTCCGCACACATTATTGAATTTCAAACAGCAGTTTTCACTTCCCTCCCTCTCTCTCCACCCTTCCCCTCCAGAAATAGAGAAGCTGTCGCTCGCTTGCAGCGGGAACTGCACGAAATGCAGGATCAGCTGGATCCGGATTATGAAGATGCCAATGATGACTACGCGGACACGGAGGATTCCAGCGAAGAGCGTTACCTGAAGAACAGCAACAACGAAGTCTTTCTGCTGCTCACAGGCGAACAGGATCTTGTGAAGTTCCTGCACTGGGCCCTTCAGCTGCTGTATCCACATCAGCAGGGAGCTGGTGGTGCCAAGTTGGATGCGAATAGCGCAGACTTTTATCACCCCGGCATGTTCATCTGGAAGAAGCTGAATTTCTCAGGGCACTTGGAGCCGCCGCTGATCGTGGACGAGCCGCGTTATGTGCTCGTGCGGCGCGAGAGGCAGAATGCAAAGGAGGGCTACCAACTGGGCGGTGAGCAGAGCATAAATCATAATTCCAGGGGCGTAACGAGTACCAGGGTGTTGAAATTATGAAGTAACCAGCCTCTAGTCTGCAGCGTTTAATTTAAAATGCATGTGGCATGGCGTATTCTTAATGATAACTTGCAACACGCACTAAGTGGAGCCTTGCTAGGCATTGTTTCACGTAAAACATGTGTTCCCTCTTTTCCACTGCTTAACATTGCCCTCCCTCTTTTTCCCCTCTCACGCTAGATGAGCTGAAGGCACTGGACGATCCGTTCATACCGCCTCGCGGACGCAAGCAACACAATACCCCGGATCTGGACGCGCTGTTGAATCGCTACGAGACATTTGTGCCGAATCGCGGCAAGCGCGACAAAGTCAAAGATCTCTTCAAGTATGACGATCTATTTTTTCCGAATCGTGGCAAAAAGCATCGCGACATCTTCAAGCTGGACGACCCATTCTTTCCGCATCGTGGCAAAAAGCTGCAACTGCGTGATCTTTACAACGTTGACGATCCATTCTTTCCGAATCGCGGCAAGCGACATCTGCCAGCGACAGCGAGCAATAACAAAGTGGATGACAACGACAGCAACATCGAGAGCGACAGCAACAAAGGCGACAACTGGCCCCAAAGAATGTCAACGCATGAAATTAATAGTAACGATCAATCAGTCAAGTCATCAATGTCAGCAGCGGATGCAGCGACTGCAGGACTGCCAATGCCATGGCAACTGCAACTGCCAATGCCAATGCCAATGCCTGCTAATAGATTACACTCGACAAGATCAATGTCAGCATCAGCAGCACATCCTCTGCAGCGTCTGCGCTTCATTGTCAAGCCGAGCATGCGCCAACAGCAACAACATCAGCAGGTGAAAACATCCTGGCCAGTTGGGCGACTAACGCGCCTGCAGCCAGCTCTCCACGATGCCCGCGAGACACAATTAACGCGGGGGCCCAACAACAGCGACGCTGCTGCTGCTGTTGCGGCTGACACTGACTCTGACAGCGACAGCAACATTGACATTGATTATGGGCAATTGGACATGTAAATGCCGCAATCGCCAATTACAAGAATAGCCCAGGAGATCGGCAATTTCGTTTCGGGCAGCAGCTCCTTCAGGCACGTTCACGCGTGTTGTTTTCTCTTTTAAGTGCACACAAAGGTTCAACCCCCCCAAAAAACCAAAAACACAAATTAATGTATACCAAAAAAAAAAAAAAAAAACACAAAACACTTAAATAAAGCATGCAATTGATTTTGAGAAAATCGACAAAATCGAAGGTTACATCGACAACATCGACTTACAACGCTCTGAACATGCCCTTGGGGCCTTTCTAGAATTGTGCTGTGAAGGTCTCTGCCCTTGTGGCGGTTGGCTGCAGCCTCCGGCTTGTATTTTTAATTGTATTCATTGGCTAATTTATCGCTAAATGTAATCAGCATTGTGCTAGCAGTTCAACTCTAGACTTTCGACTCTCGACTCCCAGACTCAGCTGCAGACGCGAGACAAGACGCAGCTGCAACATGGCAATGCGGCAATGCAGCATTGCGGCGGGCGTGGCACGCAGTTGCTGATGCCAAGGCATCGATATGTCCGCCGCGCAGATATGCAACTAGATAGAACTACACAACACAATATACAGACAATGACATCCACACAGAGGCGGACAGCAGAGACTATTCGTATAAAGGTCAGGCTGCGGCTGTTTCATGTAATCCCCAAAACGCACATCAATCAAGCGGCTTGAGGCTTAGCTTATTAGCAAGCATTGAACCTTAAATATCATTCAGTCAGTCGGTTAGCTGAGAGGAAACTCCAGCTAAGCTGCTGCTGCCTTCGTTACAACGGCAATGGCAACGGCAACGGCAGCAAACTCAAATTTTCCACTTCAACAAATTTCTGACATTGACATTGACCAGTCGGCATCCAAATCGACAACAACGACGTCAAAATATTTTCGGAGAGAGACGCAAAGTCTGCTGGTTAGCCCAGAGACGAAGCCTGGTTGGTGAGTTGTTTGGTCTTCAGTCCAGGCCAAGCCAGAGCAGCTCTTTGTTTTGTACAAATGACCATTGAAGGTCATAGCCAGAGTCAGCAAAGCGGCCAACAACAAATTGGTTAAATAATACTCGCACACACACAACAACAACACACCCAGAAAGCTTAACAAAATGTTAAGCAGATGCGCGTCAACGTCTCCGTCTCCATCTCCGTCTGCTTTTCGGGTCTCGTTGGTAGCTTGACGTTTGCTCGATCAGTCCAAAAACATATGAAGATCATTGTAATTTCAATGGCACTTCAGGCTGGGGGCAACCACCACATTGAACCCATCTCTCGTTCGTCTCGGTCCGTCTGTGTTTGGTTAGAAAAATGAGTGCAGCAGTTGTGGCTGTTGTGGGTACTCAACTGGGCAATGACACTTCGAGTGATCGGCCAAAAGTGGTCAAGCAGGCCGAGCAGACACTGATGCTGCAGCCCTGGTTACTATTCGATTCGATTCGATTCATAGGGTTAGCTTTTTTCGACTTTAAGAGATTTAAACAGAATTTTGAGGGCTTAAAGTCATCCACATCCCATCATGACTTTGAGTCGGATATTCTCAATTGTGAATTGAATCATTACGTTACATAAGTCGGCTGGTGAATCCGCCTTTCGCCACTCAAAAAACTATTGCCAAAAATCGCAGCTTTGCTCCCAAAGTGTCTCAGAGATGCTCAAATAGGAAAAATAGACTTGAAGTTTGCGCTTTAAAGTGACTTTCAAACAGTTGGCTACTTTGTGTCAATTGGGCATTGGCAAAAAGAAAGTCCCTGTCAACTGACCAACTGTTGCAGCAGCAGGCGCAGTAGCAAGGCACCTCGAGTCCACCTCAAGTTGCAGCCGCAGTTGCAGCAAATTGGCGCAATTTTCGTGGCAAGCGTTTTTTGTTGCTTGCTGATTTGCTTGTCGGAAAATATCAACGCATTGTCAGCCAAATGCCGTTGACAACACGCCAAGCACAGCTAAGAGGCGAGGGTGCGAGGTAGCTGGAGCAACAGCAGCAGCAACAGCGGCAACGTGCAACATGCAACATGGTAACTGCAACTGTAACACGAACTGCATGAGTAGCTGGCAACATTTGACAGCAGCTTAATTGCTGTCTGCAATTATGATTGCTGCTGGTGAAATTGTAGAAGCTGCTCGGACACTCGGACACTCGGACACTCGCTTCACTTTCATTTGATTTGTTGCAATGACAGCGCAAGCAGCAACATGTAGTTGTTGTTGCTGCTGCTGCTGATTGTTGACTGTTTGCTGTTCACTGTTGATTTTTTGGCTTCATTTGGCGCATGGCTGCGATTTCTGGTTTATTGTCTGCATTTGTTGGCCAAGGGGACACGCCACAGCCTTTCGGTTGACAAAAATAGTAACGTGGAGGCTCAAACAGAGCTTGGCACTGCCTTTTATTGCCATTTGTTTGCCATTTGCCATTTGCAGCTTTGCAGTTGGCAGTCAACCGTTTGCTGCTTTGGCTGCTGCTTGACGTTGACAAAAAAACGTCATTTGCAAATTGGGCAAAGACAACTTTCTCTAGGCAGCTGCTCAGCTCAGCTGAGCTCAGCTCTGTTTGCAAGACGCAGGCGCAAATTACCCAAGCTCAACTGCAAAGTCGGTTGCATAAAGTTATAGACTTATAGATAAGTTAAAGGCAAAGCTTCGTCGCCCACATTCATTAACAGCATTCGCATAATTGGCTGATTTTTTTTGTTCCTCCTTTTTTGGTGGGTTCGATGAACCAAACCAGCGACTGAGACAATCCCTGGGCTCGTTGAGTTTTACGTCTCAATTTCACATCAATATCTATAATTAAAATCGCTTGAGAACACACGCAAGCCTTCAGTATTGTTGCTGTTGTCGATGCTGCTTATCAGATCTTTGGGAATGGCCAAAAACGTTAGACGTTGAAGGCTTGATTGAGCTGATGGACTCGTCAGGCCAATTATTATTGCCGTCTATCGATGTTTATTATTATGGATTATGTGTGTAACTATAAGCTATCTATCTGTATGTGTGTGTGTGTGTGTGCCGAAATGCAACACAAACGCGCTAATTGATGCAGGAAGCGCGAAGCGAAAACGAGTTGCCAGCGCTTGTCATGTTGCATCTGTTTCAAAGGCTGGCCTGCCCACCAGATTCGCTGCACGCTTCGTTGGCTGTCGCCTCCAAAATGGGTCAGGCAAACGACAACAGCAACAACAGCAACAACAACTACAATGATAATGCCGACAACTACAACTACACCGAAGTTGGCTGCCGCCTCCGCAAAACGCATTTCATAACTAGGCAAATTAAGCCTAAGGCCAAGCGACTACAACAAGCGTCTTACCGGCTACGAGTAACGGCAATTTGGAGCTAAAGTGCTGCACTATTTGTCATAATAAACGCGCCGCACAAATGAGGCCTGCAGGGTCCAGCGGGGGAGAGCGGGAGGCAAAAGAAAGCAGCTAAAGACTGCGACTGGAGTGTGGGCTGCAGTGTGACACATTTTGTCATCATTAGCCACAGTTGCCGGCTAATAATTTCAATTTAGCCAAAAAATTAGTTGCATTCACACACAGCGAGAGCAAAAGGCGTTAATAACTGGCTAGTACACAGCACAGCACAGGCCAGGGCCATAACCGCCGCCAAAGCCAAAGCCAAAGCCATAAGCTATAAGCCATAAGCTGTCGGCCCACGCGAGCTAAGCAAAGAGCAGAAACGCATGTGACGCCCCTCGTGGCTGGGCGTGGCTGCTGCCTCGATGGCTGGGTGTTGAGGTGATGACACTGATTATAAAATGTGTACGGATGGCGTGCCAGCGATCTTGCCTCGCTTGATCCTCCCCTTCAGCAATAGAAATCGAGCGATTCGAGCGCGATTTATATGCGTTTGACATAGAAATTAAGTATAAACTAGATTCAGGCTGGCAATGAGCAATTATTAATTGAAAATGCATACAAAATGGAGCATGGATAAGTGTGCAACTTGTTTGGCCTGATTACTGTCACCGTTATTGAGCTGCTGATTGAACGCATAGCTGACAAAACGCGCGCGTTTCGCGCGCGACTCTCGCGCGTTTCTAGTGACGAAGTCGAAGCAACGCTTCGAAGTTGGCGCAGAACCATAAACGCAATGCTAATGAAGAACGCGTGTGCGTGCAATGCTTCCGCTATGGGCAGCGACTGAATTTCATGCGAAACAGTTATAAAAATAACTAAAGTTGTCGCTAGGCCGTTGACGTTGATGATGTTGTTGATGTGCCTCCCTCCCTCTCGCTCTCTCTGTCGCTCTCGCTCTCTGCGAGTGTGTAATATTGCGCTTTCCGGTACAGAAACATAAAATTTTATGTACACGACGCTGACAACGCTAACGACAAATGGCAACGGCAACGGCAACAAAGGCAGCAGCAACAACAGCAGCGGCAACAACAGCAGCGAGAAAAAGTCGGGCGTGCAACGCGTCGTATGCGTTACACATTACGAATACGCCGCCAAACTCCTCGAGTGTCGAAGTGTGCGTGTGTTTTGTTTGCTCTAACACATTTTTCTGTCACGCAAAATAATCATTTGCAAAATCACGTCGCGTTGACAGACGAGGGGTGCTAAGAGTGTGTGTGTGTGTGTGGCGACAGCAAACTGTCGCTTGTCGTCATGTGAAAACGTATGAAATTGAATCTTGTGCAGCAGCAACAAGTGGAATGCCACCCTAACTCATGGCTACGCGTGAACTCAATTCATCAAATGCTGGGAACGGAAATGCTTATGAATTCACAGCTCATTTTCAGATCTAATTTGCAGTGCACTCACCTTGACACGCTCCAAGTAATCCTCCAGTGGTCCATACGGATCCTCGCCATCGTCATCGATCAGGTCGAGTCTGTGCGCCAAGTCCAGATTGTTGAGTGCAGCCAATTGCGATTCGGGCTTATCGACTAATTGCAGCTTATGATGCACATGTTGCTGCTGCTGCTGCTGTTGTGTGGCAGCGGGTGCAAGACTTAAGAATTTCTTATCAGCTGTCATGGCGTTGGCTGCTGTTGCTCCTGCAGCATTGCTTCCGTATTGGCGAGTTCGTGGCATAGTTGCACAACCGGTGCTAAAAACGCTTGCAGCTGCCGCAGGAGTGGCAGATGAAGTTGCCGTAGATGTAAATGTTGCTGCTGGAGTTGATGTTGCTGCCGCTGTGGATGTGGATGGGGATCTGGATGTGGCTGTATCATCAACGTCCTCGTCGGCCACAACATCACTTAATCCCGATTTGTAGCGCGTCGTGTCAGTGGCGATAGTCGCACTGCAGACTGACGTGTTGCCAGTCGCTGTTGCAGTTGCTGGTGTTGTGGTTGCTGCTGGCGACAGCGACGTTGCATTGCCGTTGATAAGCGTTTGATGTTGCTGCTGGTTGCTGGTGTTGCTGCCAGCGCTAATTGCACTTTTCACATCGCTTGTCATGTTGTTTTGATTTGTATTGCACTGAATTTTAGTAAATTTCTTGGCGCTGTCATGTTGCCGCGCCGTGTTGCCCCCACTCTGCAAATGCTCTGCAAGAAAAGAGAGAGAGGGAGAGAGAGATAGAGAGATGTTGCATGAGAAAGAAATAAATATTCGTAGTGTGTAATGTTTAGTTTTAGCAATATTTCTTTAGCAAGTCATATAAAGTTGTCATTGCCGCCATTACGCTGTGCACAATTGCTGCAATTATTGCTGCAACAGCGGCAGCATGTTGCTCACATTTGCAGCCACACTTTGGAGTCGGCTCTTGGCGCGCCCCAAAAATAAAAAACACACTCATACACACACTCACATTTTCATAATCTCTTTTTCCAACAAAAAATGAAAAATTGCGCCAAAAAGTGCCAAGACACGGCTGCCACACATGCCACATGTGGCAACAAACATCGCAGGCTTAAGCCAAATGCGCGAAAATTTTCTGCGCTAATCGCCTCAAATTGTGCGCCGAATGTGTGCCATTTAAATTGTCATAAATTGTGCAACATGCCGCGCACACATGTGCCACACTCTCAACGCTCAACGCTTAACTCTTGGAGCTCGCCACTCGCAGCTCGCAACACTTCACACCACAGTTGCGCTTCGGCATTTGGCGAATGTTTTAATTAATTTCTGGCCAGCGAGAAAATGGCAAGCAATTATTTACATATTTGATTATATTGCTCACACCATTTATTACTGACTATATCCAATGCCCTCAATTGTCCCCAACAGTTCAGCTCGTACTTATTTATCGCTCACATTGTTTGCTTTATTCGTTGTCGGTTCCCGTTGCTGCCACACCCAATACAACAACGACAACGCACCAACTACAGCTGCCTGTCTGTCTGTCCATGGAATTACTTCATTCCGGATAAAGTTCTTGGGATTGCCGTCCACCACAAGGCAGACGACCTTCGTGTTGAACTTATCGTTTATAAATATTTTATTTCATTTAAATTTAGTTTTAATCGCGGATAAACAGATGCAATATTTGCATAACTTATCTCTAACTTTTTTCATTCGAATTTCACTTATCGGAATTCCGCATTTCCTGTACTTTTTTATGTACATATATAAATTACATTTACAAATAAATAATAAATATTTTACATTCAACTGAAAGTTAAACAAAACTTATCTCTAATTTGTGTCATACGAATTTTAGCTATCGATATTCTGCACTTTATAATTGGACTTGCAAGAATTTTAATTGCTTATTCCAAATCTATTATCAATTTTATGCAATAGCAATAGAAATTAAAATAATATTTAATGGGATTTCTAATTGCAATTGCAATCAGACAGATGCTCTCCATTTTATGAATTAAATGTGAAGTATTCGTAAGAGGTATTTGATTGCCAGAGCTCAGAAAAATCTACGGCTGTCTAACACCTAGAATAAACTCGCAACTCTTTTGTTATCGCAGCCTTCGCTTTCTAAGCGAGCAACATTATTCAGCATTCACTTCTGGTTCTTCGATTTCCATTGAAAAGCCGTTGAATATTTGCAGCAATGCCATTAAGATACATTTGTGTGTGAAGCCTATGCATAGATAGACATGTATATAAGTTGGATAGGGATTCCAAATCGCATTCGAATACGAATGCGAATGTGAATACTTCTTGGCACAGTCTGTGCTTTGTGCTGCCCACATGGATATGCAAATACTACGTGAAGGTATCGCCATAAATCGTATTAAAATTCGCATAGGGGCAGAGCGAGCGAAGATCAAGTGAACTTTTCGATTTTATTTTTTGTATTTTTTGGCGTCCGTCAGCCCCCAATCGAGAGCCAAAGAGAACGCAGGAGACAATCGGACGGAATGTGTATAGTAATGGAACTGTTTGTCTGTCCGTCTGTAAGTGAAACGGTTAAGCATTTGTTGCTGTTGCTGGTTGATTTTATAGGTTTGATTTTATTTTTGTTTTTATTGCGCATGCGTGCGTTCGATTGAGTTTCTTGATTAAAATGTCGCCGCCACCGTCGCGACTTGGCGACAACAACAGCAACAACAACAGCAACTGTGGCGACGGCTCTCCTCCTGTTGGGCTCAATCTTGAACTGCTGCTGGTGGTGCTGTGGTCAATGGTTGGCATTTAAAAATTCTGAATCGCATGCGTTACACAACGACAACAACCCGTGGCGAGCTCGTAAATCAGCCGCGCAAACGACGTCAGTCAGACCGTCGACAGGGGACAGTTTGGCTACATTTTATGGGGGTCTGGGTCTGCCCGGAGTCAGCTGGAAAGCGTTCGCCAATTGATCGTCTTGTGGCGATTGGCAGGCCGCCAGCCCAGCCAAAGAGGTAGGCCAAGCCAAGAGCCAGGCCAGACCCCAGACTCAGACTCAGGCCCAGACTCAGACTGTGCTGCAGTTTCTTCTTCTGCCTTTTTGGCAATATTTCAATTGTGCAACGCTAACGGTACATTTGCCAATTGCTGTGGCATGCACTCGTAGGAGGCGCGTTGAAAGTTCATGGGAGGTCTGCTCAGTTGCCAGTCCTTAGATCTGGCGACAACACGTAGCTTCGTACACTCGAAAAGAGGTCTCATTTGTTTGGCCATTTGAGCTTTTAATTAACGGAAATAACTCTCTTCTGGCCTTTGTTCTACTATTTTTTTAGACTTTGCGAGCTCAACCTAAAAATATGCAAACAGTCTAAACACAAAAGGCAATGCGAGAAAACGAAATATTTGTACTTATTTGCTTATTTACTTAAAATAAAATTGTTTGCTGGGTGTGTCCGCTAAATGGCCACTGTCCGTCATCCCATTGTACACAACCTGGGCGTGTGTTGTTGTTGTAGTCATTGTCATTGTCATTGTTGGTGGCTGCCGCTGCTGCTGCTGCTGATTGATTCTGGGACTGAGGTCACTTGAACGTGATTAATTGCTTATTGCAAAGCGAGGGTTGCTCACAATGTTCTGCCAGCCTCTCGCTGGCTTTGAAGATCGGTTGATGTCTGGCTCAACTTCAACTCATTTGCCTATCACACCGATATAATGTGCGATCACGGTGCGTACGTGTTTCCTGTTTGCCAGCAAGTTGGCTGCTTGACTCTTGACAGTTGGCAGTTGGCAATTGCCAATTGGCAGTGGGGCGTGCCAAGCCCGATTGGTGCCTGGTTGACATGGCCTAAGGCCAGGGAGAGACTGCGGCTCACCCAAGCAATGTCTGGGGTAATAATTTTTATATGCAATTCTTTCATTTTTTTACGGCATTTTCGAATGCAGACGTCTTTTAGAGTCGTAGTAGTAAAAAAAACATAACATATACGTGCATACACATTTTCTTTTATTATTAATCACATTTTCAAGTGACTTTCCTCGAAGAGTTTTTATGCCACTTTAAGTGCCTTTTTATTAAACATTGCGGCATTTAATTGATTTGTAATAGACTCCAACTGTCTGGCTCTATCTCTATTTCTTTTTTTCCCCGTCTCTGTCTCTGTCTAGCGCTGTGTTATGCAAAAGGTGTGTCAGGCTAACGGAAATCCAAAGCACAACGTCATGCATAATTCATAACAAAAATTGCAGTCAATTTCTTTTTCTTTTTTTATATGTAGTATTTTGAAATTAATAAAAGGCAAATAAATGATATGCGTAAGTTGCCCTTTACAGCTGGCTTTAGTTATTGTCATTTGTGGCGAAAAAAACTGCGCTTAATCATCGACTAACAATTGCCTTTAATTGCCCAGCACTTAGCATTGGTAATTGCCCTGAATTGTGATTCAGAATCTCGAGACTCGAAATCTCATCTTGAATTAAGAATGCATTTAATGCTCTATCCGAGATCTTGATGTGAATGCAATAAACAGGAAATGACTGGACAATAAGCTGGCTGACCTTCAAGTCGGTTGCCCCCAAGGGATGGAAGACGAGACGGGAAAGAGAGGGAGCGGGAGGTGTATTCTATTCTGGCTCATCTGTGACTTTCCCCTTATGCCAGAGCGTCGCTGGGACAAATCAATTAATAACTTATTGTTAGCTATTAACTAGCCTAATGATTGTGTGCCCAAACCATGCTCGATTTTCCCACAGCAGCAGCAGCGGCAACAACATTTCCGCCCAGGCGACTTTGTTGCTAAAGCTAAAGCTAAAGCTAAAGCTGATTAAGCGCGAGAGCGACACAAAAAAAGAAGGAAAAACTTACCATTTCCTGCCGCAAAGGCGGCGATGCGCTCCCTAACCGAGCGTCTGGGCTCATCGTGTTGGTTGTTGCTGTTGTTGCTGGAGTTGCAGCTGTTCGGCTGCAGCATATGCTGCATCGCAGTTGCCTGCGTTGAGTCATGGCTAGGACTACGCTTCACCATTGTCGTTTTGATCACAGTCTTAAGGCGGCTGGGCGTGGTCGGACGTGCTGCTATGCTTGGCTTAGGTGTTGTTGTTGGTGTTGCTGGCGTCGGCGTCGACAACATCGATGTCGCTGTCAATGTTGGTTTATCGCTGCACAGCACTTCTGTGGCAGCACCCACAAACTCTTCTGCTGTTGGTGTCGCTGTTGCTGTCGCTGTGGCCGTTGCCGCTGCCAGTGTCAACCCACACTCGCTGGCTGTGGCCGTTGCGGCAATGTTCGTTGTTGTTGCCGCTGTCGTAATTGTCATTTTATTCTGCGACGACTTCGGTGAATCAATTTTCGAGTTTGTATTTGTGTTTGCGTTGTTCGTTTGGGGCTCGGCGTCGTCGGGTAATTTACAATAATTACAGCGCGGCTTATTGTAGTTACTTTTGTTGTTGTTGTTGCCGTTGCTGTTGCTGTTTTTGTTGCTTAGTGTATTTTCCTTATTGCTATGTTGCTGTTGCTGTTGCTGCAGTTGATGCTGTTGCTGTTGCAAGCTATTGCTAAGTCTTTGGATTGGTTGTTGCTGCTGCTCATTGCCACTCTGCTGGCTGTTTGTGACAGCGCAAGTTTTGCTTTGAGTTGTTGCTGTTGCTACTGCTGCTGCTGCTAGTTCGCCACTGTTACGCTTGTTGCTGCTGCTGCTGGTGCTGGTGTTGGTGCTGCCTTTGTTGTCCTGCCGCCATTGTTCAGGCACATTTCGTTGATTCATTAATATCAGCGCCACATTTCCGTCGTGACCGCCAGAGATCTCTGCGATATCATTTGCCTCATCATCATCAACGGCATCATCATAATCATTGCAATCGTAATCGCTGTCACAATCTTGGCGTCGCTTGTTGCTACTGTTGCTGTTGGCTTTGTTGTTGGCGCGTGGCACATCATCAATATATGTAAAATCGTTATCAACGAATATATTGCGAGCATGCAGCGTGTTGGCCGTCGACTTGTATTTGGGCTGCTTCAAGGTGTAGCGCCTGCGCTGTGGACAGCAGCAGAACTTGATGATGGTGCGCGGCGATGTTGGCGATAGCGTTGGCAACGTCGGCGTCGGCGGCGTTGCAATGTCAGCCCATTTCTCGATTAATGCCAGCTCGCGAGCATTGGACATTGTTGTACAGCCATGGAGTGTGATTCTGCGGAACAAAACGGGAAACACAACAGAGAACAAGAAACTCAAATTAATTGCAAACATCAAAGGAAAGTGCTAGAGTGAGAGAGTGCGAGGAGAAGCAGAAGCAGGCGCTAAAGGGGTGGCAACAAAAATCAATTAACCACATTTTTCAACGCATCTCAGCTTTTCACCTAAAGTTTCCTCATTCCTGCGCCGGCGCTGTTGACGTTGAAAACCAATTCGCTGCGCACATCAGCTGCTGGCACAGCAGCGCCATCTGTGCGTCATGGTCGCTGCCTCAAAGTTGCCTGTCGTCTAGACGACAGCAGCAGCAGCAGCGGCAGCAGCAGCAACTGTTGCTGTTGCCAACATGTTTTAATTGCAAACTGCTTTTTGCGCAACACTTTCGAATGGGGGCTTAGAAGTGACCGCCAAACGCGACTGCAACAGCGACTGCGAATATGTTGTTGCCAGCCGGCAGCAGACCCAGTCTGGATGCAACAGCAACAACAACAACAACAACGGCAACAGTGGCTGCCTGCCACATGTCGATGCATGATTAACTGCCGCGTTAAACTGCCTGCGGCATCGGCCTGCATCCATTTAATTGCATTCGCTGCGGCTGCCACAGCAGCAACTATTTGCCCGCAGGGCAGCAGCAGCAACAGCAGGTAGCAATGCCATTGCCCATTGCAACGCCCCTTCAGGAGGTTCGAAACTTGACTAGCTGCCAAACTACCCTTGGGGTTGGCGTTGACCTTTTGTGCTTTTCTTTGGTTTGGTTCATTGTGAAAGTACCCACAAATTCCTTTCACCACACAAAAGCTACTTCTATTGTGACTCGATGAGTGTGGAGCGAGTGTGGATCGAGTGTGTGTGTGTTTTGTGTGTGTGCCACGCCTGTTGTCAAATGTTTGACAAATTAATTTCAATTGTTTAATGCACTCGGCTTATCTTTCACTTTATCGATTGGCCGGCCGACAGTGAAAATAAATTAACAATAAATAATTTTAATTATTTCATGAAGATGTCAAATTACACACACCCACGCAAAGAGGCGAAAGCCTTCAAAGCCGCCAAAAGCCGCACAACAACAACAACTGCCTGCCATGTGTGTGCCAGGCCCAGGGCCGAACCCAAGCCCCAGTCATAGTTGTAGTCTCTGCTAGAGACGCAGACGCAGACGCAGATGGAGATGGAGACGGAGTCCACTTGGACCCGTGCCCCTATCTTGCAACGCGCTCTGCGCGATCTTTGCCACCAACTGCCAGCTATTTTTTTTTTCGCTTTTGAGGCTTTGCACAGCTGCAAACACAGCGCACTCTTTGTATTTATTATTATTTCTTTTGCTTTTTTTCTTATTTATTAAACTTTTGCCAAGGCTTTTAGCTGTTAGCTTTTAGCCAGCCTATGGAAACAGCTCGGACAGCTCTAATAGGATTTTGTTAAGTTCGCTCAGCTCAGCTGTTGATGGCAATACCATAAATACAATGAGCTTAAAGCCGCTCTCTAACTCCCTCCTCCCTCTCTCTGCTTCTCTGTCTGCCGATCCATCCATCTCTACATTTCGCCTTAAGCACTTTATGTTGGCTTTTGTGACGCCCTATTTATCGAGTATATATTGGGGGCTATTTGGGGCTCATATTACATCGAACATACATTTCGGCAGCCTGTAAGAGCTAAGAAGCTGCCAACAAAAATGCTACCAACGATTTGTCAATAATTTTCTGTGGCATTTAATGACAGGCTGATCATAGCCGAAAAGTGATTATAATCAAATGAGAATGCTGGAGAAATTCAAAGTGATGGACTACCGAATATCTCTTATTTTTAGATTATTCATAATTTTATTGATTTATTTTCACCAAATGTATTATTATTATAATCAAATGATAGTGTTGAAGTCTAACGAATATATATTGATTTATGTAGATCGAGGAATTCAATTGATTTGCTTTAGCAATTTCCGCAAGCTAGATAGCCTTTAAAATTTCTACTGGTTTTACTTTATTATAGGAAGGGGAATACATATAACTTTGGGGACTATTACGAGTGAACGCAATTGATTTATTTTCCCAATTTCTAATAGATTATGTAGTAGTTGGTGTATTATCTCTTGCTTTCCTTTCGAATCGATTAAGGTTTGAAATACATACAGGTTTTAAAACCAAAAGTGATATAAAATGAGATATTTTCACAATTGCTCATGGCTGCTAAATATCGGCTCTTTCCAAATTATTAACAGGATAATTTGCTACACTATTAAAATTGGCAATATACACATATTATTTAGCTGTCTCAGGAGTGGCTGCAACTGATTTTGTTTCACGACTTCTGCAATGATTTATGTGTGTATAAAAAAAATACATATTTCGGACTACTAATATACCCCTTTATGGCGCAAATGAACAACATCATAAAATGCAGAAAAACAAACAACAAAGAAACAGACTGAAAATATGGCGCAGCTGAAAGCACACATAAAAAGTGGCAACTTGCCTCCTTTTCCACATATGCCGAGTATATATTCAATAAATCCAAATACGGCATATAATCGTGTGCTTATGCATGATATTGTGATTTATGGCTCCGCTCGGATGTTGTTGTCATAAGGAGCAGACAATTAATATTGAAAAGCTACTAAATCCAGACTTACGCATAAATTAAAAACTTAAGTAGGTTGCCCAAAGATGTTGATGTTGGTGTTGTTGTTATTGCTACTGCCGCTGTTTGTGCTATTTGTATGAGCAATAATTGCATGTAACAGCAACAACAACTGAGACAACAACGACAGCATTGAGAGGATTGGTGGGAGGGGAGGGGTGAGGGGTGAGTGAGGCGACAAGCACCCTTCTCATGCATGCTTAACTCGTAATTTATGGCATCGCAAGCTTGAAAACATTTTTGCACATTTGCAATGCATTTCAATGCGTTTGACATCGTAAATACATATTTGTCGATGCATTTCGAGTCGAGTATAAAAATAACTAAGCAAATAATCGCATATATAAGTATACACATGTTTGTATATAGTATTTGTAGATTATATGGCTGGATGATTGAGCGCATGCGTGGCACGTACCGAGCACAGTGTACGAACGATGCCTCGATGGGGTTATTTATGAAGTCTAGACGCCCGATTTGGCATAGCTATAATTAGCATATAGCCCATAGCAAAAGCCGTCGTAGTATTTGGATTTATGTTGCTGGAGTTTGCAAAATAGCAAACGGAGTAACGGTAGCCAAGTTCTATGAACTCTGCTCGCAGGCAGAAACCGTCTGTCCGGTTGTCTGTCCGTCACTCTGACTGTCTGTCAGCTGGCTTAAGCTAATTGAGGCACTGCGATGTCGTTGGCAGCCGCTTAATGTCAGCTAGTCCGTCACTTTGGCGGGGCCATCGATCAATCAAGCAATCAATAAGTCAATCATATGCATGAGCAGCTCAACAAAGCGCATACAAATTGACGCAACGTTCGCCGCATTGATTCTCGTTGGCGTTTTATAAATACATTACAAACTGCAGCAGTTGAGAGTTTCGCTTTTCAATGCGAGCGCGATAGCGAAACATAAAAGAAAATACTAGATATACAATATACGCATTCGTTTCGTTTTTTTTGAGGAAAAGTTTTTCCAACCTCGGGCATTGGCAATCAAAGCGACAGACATTAACGCTCCGACATCGACATCGCCATCGCCATCGACTCCATCTCCATCTCCGGCTTCGCAGTTGCATCCAAAATGTTGTTGGCCACGTACGTTGGCCTGTTAATGCTGCCCATTAACCTGCTGACCCCGTGGAATTGACTGGCTGCTGCTGCTGCTGTTGCTGCATTGCGTGGCACCAGCTGGTAATGACTCTCTTTCTCTTTCTCTATCTCTATCGCGTTCTCCGTTGCTTTGTGGCGCGCTCTCGGTTCACGCAAAAATGCGCAGAAGCCAAACACTTTGCTGGCACCTCTGCCATTTATAAGCAAGTATTGGCCCAGTCTAGAGCCTATGGCTGCACTCGAATTTGTTGCCAATTTGTTGCGCCACACAAAACTCTGTTGTTGTTGATGTTGCTGCTGCTGTTGTTGTTTCGTTTTTGGTAGTCGCCCAATTAATTTCCGCATTTCCCATACAAACTTGGCAATTAATTTTTCCGTTGCAGTTTGCATTTCTTCAACCTTGTTGTCTGACCTTTTGGCTCAAGTGATTCACGCCAACGCCATCCGCCAACCGCCAACAACCGAAACTGACATCCTCCATCCTCGAGCACGTCAGCATCAGCATCATCGTCATCGTCATCGTCTTTGTCAGCGACAGCATCACTTTGGCTCCTAACGAGAATGGCCCAGGCGCTCTAAGTCGGCAATTAATCAAAGCGCCTTTGGCCACAGACGAATCCTTTTGTAAGCTTGCATGCTCGCCTGATCGCCTGCTCGTATATGGCCAACAACAGCACAACTGACAACGCAAATGGCCAAAATGACAGCGGACCGCATCATGAGTCAGCCAATGCGCACAACGGTAACATTAACATGCGTTTTGGCTTTTTTTGGGCGGCCAGCTTCCTTCGCTCTTCCATTCAAATGCCAAAGGCCAGCGACAGACAGAGTTTGGCCATTTATTGAAATGAACTTAGAAAATCGCGGCACACATTGTTTGGCCATAATAAGCATTGAAGGAGTAAGTGATTTGACAAGAGACGGACGTTTGCGAGCTAAATCAGGCAAGCAAACATAAGTCAGTTATCAGCCACAGTTAATTGCAAATCCAGTCCAAAAACAGAGGACTGCATTGTGTTGTATTGATTACCAGCGAGCGCGTAGCAAAGCACTCCACAGTCAGGGACAAGGACAAGGACGCATTGTGCAAATACTCGAAGCCACAACAAATACTCTGACGGCATTAGTGTTTGGCGTGTTTGGCTCTTTTGACGCTTTTCGATAGCCACTCAACGGCTGGCGATTAGTGGAGCCGAAAGTGGAGCCAACGGTTGGCGAGGAGTGAGTGCTTCACCTGCAGCTGTTTGAATTGAGTTTCAATTGCTTCGCAAAGCCCAGGCAAGCCGGCTGTCAGGCAGTCAGCGAGGCAGCCGGTGAGGCAGTGCGTGGTCGTGGCTATTGGCAAAGGCCAAGTTAATGAAAATATCATTACAGTTTAGCCCAGAGCGTAACAATAAATTTTGTCTACGGCCAAAACAAAAACGCTGGCGCTCACGTCCACAGCTCAGAGCTCACAGTTTACAACTCACAGCTCAGAGCTCACAGCTTGCGCGTGTCCCACTCAGTTTATTGACTCATGAAATATGAGCACTTCTTAGGGTGTGTACTCTTGTGTGGCGATTGCTATTGCGATTGAGATCGAAATTGAGGCATGGCGAGGTGCGTGCTAAACTGGCATTACTCAAGAGAAACGCTCAGCCGAATTGAGCTCAAATTCTGCGCGTGCTTCTACAATTGTGCGCGGGGCCGAAAAAGTCGCCAAGATTAAGCGCAAAAGTGCGCAATCTTCGAGCTGCTGTCAATAATTTGACAAATGCCCAGAGCTCAGCGATTGTGACAGTTTTAGTGAATTCGTAATTAAGCATGGGCACACATGCACAAATACTCGACAGTGAGTGCTCCGCTGTGTTGATTTTGGCAAACACAAATCCAAACATCGTGCCACATTGTCCGCTGCCTCTTTTGCCACAACAGACTGTCGGTCTGCGGATGACAAATTGCTCACATCACATCACATCACATCGCATCGCATCGCACGAGCTCTGACTCTGCCTCTGAGTCTGCCTTGCATGCCATTTGCGCATTTTAAATCGCTGTCCGCTGCCTGCTGACTGCCAGTGAAGGTAATTAAAATAATGCAGAAAAGGTGTCAAGGACTTGCGACGTCAAGTGAATTTTAAATTGTAACAAATGGACAGCTTGGATAGTCGGCATGTGAGGGCGTATTTTGCATATTGGCTGTCAGTTGGCAAAACAATGAGATATTGATAGCTGATACGAGCTGGCTCACTGTGCGTATACGTATTATTTATTGGCTGTGCTCACGTGTAAGCGCGCCCCATTTTTTAAATTTGTTTGCAATGGCCAGTCGAATTTTGTTATACAACCGCTGCGATATAATCTATGTGATATGGATTTGCTGATAACCGTGTGTTTACATTGGGATTATGTGTGATTATCTTTCACGCCGAATCAATGCAAATTTCAGCGAAAATTTGTAAATTCAATGATTCATCACGGCGAGATATTGTCATCGATTTAAAATAGTGTGTTCACACTGCGTATGCATAATACGAGATTATAATCTACAACACTATTCAAACGTTGTGACAATATCCAATCAGTTCAAACACTTCCGATAGATTACTTTAAGATACAAGTAAGCTGATCACACGTATGAACCCCAAAATTACCTCTGGCAATATTTCAAGAAACATGTTCAAATTTCGCCTAATTTATGGCAGCAGTCAAGTGTTAGTCATACTCAGCTGCTGAGCCCACATTGCGTATGCGCAACATTCTCCGATCGTAGCTCAAATTCCCATTCGCAGTGACATCATATTAGCACGTTCGACTTAACTTCTACTCCTATATATTTATACTCACATTTAGCGACAGACACACGAGTACATTTACACGTATCTTTATATTTCATCTGAGTGGCTTGCAAAAAACAGTAAAATAGCAGCTCAACACATTTGCATAATTTACCTGTAAAGAAACAAGAGAAACATAAATTATTTTTGGGCGAGCTGCAAAATTAATGTGTACTGCTTTTGTGTTTTTATTTTATATTTAGTGTATTTTTGTAAACTATAGCCACACCTTGTGCAATAAATTGTAGACATTTCGCTGCCACACACATAGTAATTAAATGCACTAAAAAATGATATAAATTTATATCGATTAAATGCGACGGCTTGCGAAATCTTCGTCGTCGTCTGCGTCCAGTCGCGTCTCTCGTGTTGAAGACGTGTGCACTGCCGGCAACTTCATTGACAAATAAATTGAAATTTTGTTTCCCCAAAAAGCCGAAAAAATGCACGCCCTGTAGGCTGCCCCAGGCGGAGGCAACAGCAACAGCAGCAGCAACAACTGCAACATAGTCGTAACTCGACATTGGCTTCCTGCACAATATGCAACATTTTGCTGCACGTCCGGATGTTTACAACAAAATAAACAACAGGGCGGTCGCGTGAACGAATGAATACACTCATATGCTCATGCTCGACAACAACGCGCATTCATTTGACTGCGCACTCATTGGAGATTTCGAATCAAAATCGATACTCGTAACTTGTTACAGTTTTGTTTACTTTGCGCTGCGCTTTGTGCACTCTGATCAAAGTCACATGGAAATTTATTATATAAGCCCGTTAACAACAAAACCCCATCAATAATTGGGCTCAATCAATCAGTCTGTAAATGATTTGATCAATTTCAATTGAAATCGATGCAGCCAGCTTCCCCTTTCCCCACTCCCCACTCCCCACTCCGCGCTGCTAATCTGCCAGTTGACCCAGTTGACTCGCGAGATCTCTTTGCACTGCAATATTGTGTATTTTGTGGCATAGTAATATCCATTCCCTGGCATCCATCGATCGATCTATCCATCTATTTGTAAGATAAAAGCATTTTCTCAGGCAACGTGTGTGTTTGCAGGTGAATGCACTCACGACTCGTATTCGTATTCGTTTTTCTTATTTTGTTTACTAATGAATAGCACAATGGCATACCGCAAGTGCGTTGAGAGATCCGTTTGAAGAGCTTTGCTTGTAATTGTTCTCTAAACGATTGGGCGAGGCCTTGTCGTCTGCGGTTACGCCATGTGGCTTTTGGGTCGTCATAATGAGGTGCCAAAGGTAAATAAGCTGCACCAATACTGACTGCTCTCTACGATTTTTCTAGCTCGCCACACAATTTGTTTTCTACTTTAGTCTTCCCGTTCTTTAATGAGCTTTGGAGGCACATGCTTTGGGTAATTAGTTTGCTGGCATGCCAGACTCTTGTTACAGCCGCTTTCCTCAGCTACCTTAGATCGTTAATTCGAGTCTCTGAGCTCTTTTTAATTAGATTCCCGTGTGTTCTCTCTGCCTCAATCTTTAACATTTTCAGCGCCAAGACAAACACAGCTGCTGCTGCCATTGGAGCTGACAATTGTTTAGAAATTGCTGGCCCCAAAAAAAACACATATTTCAATAAATACTCGTTTACGAGCAGCCACGAAGATGAGAAAACCATTTGGCATGACTGCAGATTGGGGACGCATCATCGAAACCCAATTTGTTTAATTTGTTTTCCTTCTTATTTTGGACAAAGCGCAGTTCGCTGATAGAATTGTAACAACTGTCGTCGCATAAATAAAGATATTTTGATTTATGCTCGCCACGATGATTATGAAATTGCTGTTAGAAGAAGTCTTGAGAGGGGCAAACAGCAGAACGAACGATCATCCAACAACTGGTTGTTTGGTTCGTTGCTTGCATGGATGATGCCGTGCCGCATGGATTTGCATGTCTAGCGCCAATAATTCTAAGGTGTGCACTTCGATGATATTTGAAGTGGTTGGCGGTGCGCCGAGATGTCGACGTTTGATATGGCGCGAGGCTATGCGAATGCTTGTAGACCATCGCCATCGCAATGGCAATCGCCAATCGGCAACTTGCAACTGGCAACTGGCAATCTGTGGGCCCATCCATCGATGAGAATGTGCGTGGAATTGTAAGTTTCTGCAATTGCAATTAAAAGCAAGCATTTGCTGCAGCTGCAATCTTCGGAGCATGGCTTTTGTGCATGTATGCGGCGCTTTTCAAACTCTCTTCGCTTATCAAGCGCTTGTTCTTGTTGTTGTTTCTGTTGTGATTGCGATTGTTGTTATTGCAGATGCAAGACTCGATTGGCACGCCGGCACGCAAATAACCAACGCACGCCCAGTTTTAGTCGCAGTCTGAGTGTGAGTCCCAATCCCATTCCCAGTTCGAATGCGAATACGAATACGAATACGAACACAAGTGAAAATCATTGTGACTCACAGACAGAGCCTCCACAGACAAAAGCCTCATTAGGCGTAGTAGTCTGAAACATTATCTTTGCTCTGGCTCTCAGCTCAAGAGTGCGGAGTCTAGCTCTGGAAGCGAGGCTCGTTTCAATTTCAGCGTTGGCGTTGAAAGCGCGACGAGCACTCCTCTTTAAGTACATAGTTATAGTCATTGCAGGAGCAGGCAGACAACCAGCTATCCAGCCAGACAACTGCATTATCATCATCAGCATCACCATCATCATTAACTTCATCTGGCTCATGTTGCGCCCATGAAGCGAATTATGTTATTTGCGTAAATTATTGTCAAGTGCCCCGGCACGCTAAATCATAGATAGATAACCATCATCAGACTTAAGTTGCTTTTCACGCCAATCACACGCTGGGGAGTGAAATCAAAAGTTCGGGTGACCCACAAAACCAAAGTTCATATTCAATTTTTCGTTTCTTGATTGTTTTTCCTTTTTTTTGCGAGCCATGGCCTATTAAAATGTAATACTTTATTCGAATAACTTGTGCCAGTTTTGGGAACGATGCGCAGGCGCAGAAACAAAGCAAAAGAACGGCAACTTTCTTATTAAGAATTATATATATGCAGTCATAATGAAAAGCCATAAAAAATGATACTTATATGAGGTCCAGCGCAACCCCTTGCCAGCAGACAAGCAAAAAACGACTGCTGCTGACTTCTCCAAAAGTGACCCAGAAATGGGAATGGGATTCGCTGTTGCAGTTGCAGTTTCTGTTGCTGTTACGCGGAAGTTCTTGGTCCATGTGGATGGAGCCTTTCGTCGCGTATAAATAAATTTAATGACTCAATTTGTAATGAAAAATGTGGCTGGGTCTTAACCCAGCTTGTTTGCTCTGCTCTGATCTGTAAGCTCCACTTGCGCATTTTGCCATAATTTTGCTTAAATTGCTGGCATCGGCATCGCCTCCCAAAATAATATTGACTTTCTGTTTGGCTTTAATCAAAAGACCATTCAGCAGAATGTAAATTCTTTCCAGTTAATTTTGCATAAATTGCACAATTTAGGGATGCTTTGCTCTTTGTTCTGCTCCAAGATCTGAGCATATCCATAATATGCAAATAAATGTAATATCTCTTTCCTTTGGTTTGACATCACGCAAAAACAAAAAAGGCGTCACGAAAACAGGTTCAAAACTTGCTGTTGTTTTGCTTTGTTTATGGCGCTTTTGTTTATCGCATACAAATTTTTATTTGCCATACAACAAAATTCACTTAATTGCAAATTGTGTTGTGTCGCGTTGATAACCACATTCTTTTTAGACTGCGATTTCGACTGCTTTTATTTTTATGGGGCGGAGCAAATGGCAAAAATAAAACACCAACAACACAGCCACAGCTGAAAAGTGTCAATAGGCCACAGCGCATAAATTTTACTAATTAACATTTATTGTTTGCCGATTGTACAACAACAACAACAACAGCAACGACAAGCCATAAAAACAGTATTCAATTTGTATGACATAAAACTTTATGAGTTTGCAATTTTTCAATTGTTCAGAGATTGCATGTAAATAGTTTTGGAAACATTTAAAGACAGTTAAGACAGTTTCGTACAACAATTTGCAAGTATGTACATTTTCTACTACCGAGTTGAATAATAAAATTCCTTTTTGCAGGAAACAAGCACAAGATGCACAGTTAGTCAATTAATAGTATTAATAATGCAATCAAAAAGTAATCTTCAGGTTATACAAAAACTACTTAAGTATTAATGTTACTTTTCTTTGCCAATTTAAACTGCGAATTGTTATTCAATTTAGATACTTCAAATCGACTACCGAATTGCCTGTGTTGAATATTCAATTTAACTTTTCCACTAGATGGGTTTCGTGTGGTTTTCCCTGAGCTAAAAAGTGAATTAATGAATAGCAGTAAAAGTAAATCAATTGAAATTCAATCTTCAGGTTTAAAAAGTACTTTTTGCAGTAATAGTAATGCAATTAAAAGTTTATTTATTTTATATGTTGATGTAAGATATATAAGTAGTCGTATAAATTTGTTTTTCCATTTTATATGGTTTCTTGCAATTAAAAATCAATTAAAATAATAAAATTTACTTGTGTTTTCCGCACTTTTACATTTTTTGTATATATTTTAAAAATAGAGCAAAGTCTGAATTCCGTTCGCCTGTTCTAAGCATTCATGGCATTCCTTCGTGTCTAGTTGATAAGCAGTTTGGTCCATTCTCTTTGTAATCAGCACTCAACGACTGGTCGAGTGTCTGGCAGCAAATGAAGACTGGCGACTGGTAATTAACCCAGTGCATTATTGACCGTAACTCTATTCAAATGTAACGGCAACAAAAACAACAACAATTCCATATAACGCACACAATTTAAAGTTATTTAAGAGCGGAGTATGACAGCGGCTGAGGATCAAATTGATATGATTGGAGGCAATGACAACGCAGTGCGTGTTGTGTTGTCTTTGTCTTTGTCTTTGCAGTGGTTATTATTATTATTATTATTATTGTGGCTGCTGCTGCTGTTGTTGTTGTTGGTGGTGTGTAAACAAACTAATTAAAACTGACACTGACAGCTGATGACAATTTACGCAGCTGCCGCAACAAAACAAAAAGGGAGCCAGAGCTAAGCTGCGCCTCGAGTTTCTCCACAAGAATTTATGGTGACTGCTCACCCCCTTCAGCTGCATCTCCAATAAAATGTCGCTGCATTGCATTTGTTCAATTGAAATGTTGCACGCGTAATTGCGCAAAAACTTCAGCGGCATAACAATCGAGTCGAGGAGTTGCAACTGCAGCAGACGAATTAAAATAGAAATGCAATTCAAAAGGCGATCAGCTAAATTAGCAGCAACTGTGCGCAGCATACAAATTGATGATTGGTCACAAGCAAATGAGGCATTGGCAACATGTTGCCAACAGCTGTTGTTGCTGGCAACACACACATGTTGCGCACATGTTGCGTCTAGCCAAGAACAACCACAACATGTATGCGACTAGCAATCGCTGTAAGCTGTTAGAACAAACATGTGGCTATTGCCATACTACACATGCCCCAACTGCGGCAGGGTATCAGCTGGGGCAGCAGCAACAATCTGCGACACACCTTTTGAGCAACTCGAGGCGACTTTGACGACAGTCAGTCTGGCAAAACATGCGAAACGTGGGCAAATAATTATATGTATATGTGCACAGAGAGACAGAGAGAGAGACCCACTTGGCATTGCTGCTGTTGTAGTTGCTGTAGTCAGTGTAATTGTTGTCTATTTGGTGTTGGCTTTTAGCGTAAATGCAAAAAGAAACAACAACAGCAAAAAAGGTAACAAAATAAAAACAACAGCAATGCGAGAGAGGTAAACAAAGCGCATGTTTAACTTGAAATTGTTACACATTTTTGTAGCTGCTATTGTTGTTGTTATTGTTGTTACTGTTGTTGTTGTTGCTGCAAGCGAGCTACAGAGCGACCGTCCAGTGACAATCATAATTTTTCATAACTCAACCGGTTTTTCGGCGAGCCTGACTGACGTTTTATGTTTGCTTGTTTTGTGCTAGCGGCAGTTTTTAGCTTTTATATGCCAACATTTTGTTGTGCGACAGTCTGCGCGCGCGTGTGTGTGTGTGTGTGAGAGGCTGCACATGCGCACAAGTGTCGTCGGTGTTGGCGTCTGTGTCCGCATCAACTACAGCTACTTACATGAAAACCGCTAAGCGGCAACGAGTCGCAACCGAGCAGCGAGCGGGAGGAGGTGAAAGGGGAGCTCGATGTCGTGCTCATTGCACAAAAGAATTATGTGGCATGTGCTCGGTCCGTAATTACCTGTGGGCACACACACGCACATACACATACCCACACAACAATCACACACGCACTCACACACATGCGAGCTGTGTTTTTTGGGCTCGATCGCGTAATTAGCCGCATTTTTATTTCATGTTGCTGCTGCCGCAATGAAGGCCCTTGTCTCAAGGTACAAGTATTTTGTTAATAAAACATGTTGTTTGCATAATATTTGTTATTGTTGCTAGCCAGTTTCATAGATTTCGTTTGGTTCGTGTTTTTGACTGTCAAGGTGAGCTGAGCGCTTTTAAAGTCGCATTGAGTTTATTCCCTTAAACACAAATGTGTTTCTTCCCATGGCATTTGGTTTATGCGGCCGACATCTGTGAAATGTATACGACAGTCGACCGCTCTATAATTTTCAAACATTCAAGTGCCCATCAGACAGCTATTTTTCTTGGCTGGCTTGTGAAAGGAAGTCGCCAGCGGACAGCAGCAGCAGCAACAGCAACAACTACAAAAGTCTGTGTATTGCCAAAAAGGCCAAAAGGAACTTGGTCGGGTCTGGAAGACAAGAAACATGAAAAACTATTGCAGCTGCAATTACTCGCACTTCAAAATGCCAACATTTTGCACAAAGAGAATATTTTTCGACATGTTTGTTTTTTGGTGCCCCTGTGCAACACAACAGAAAAGGTAGCAGCAAAATGTAGCAACATCAATCATTTCGAAAATTTCTGCATTTGCATTAGCGGCACACGGTAGTCAAGACAACAACAGTAACAACAACCCCGAGAATGGGACAGACAGATAGAGCTGGTGATGGAGTGAGAGAAATAAGACATAAATTAGCTGCAGGCTTTGTGTTAAGTTTTTAATGTTGCCCCGGCTGTTTAGGTCGTTGGGGGTGGCAAGTGCAAGTGCAAGGCAAGGCAAGTGTTCTCTGTGGAAGCCATAAACAAGAACTAAGAATGCTTCAGTGCACATTTAAAACCATTTCCCTTATGCACGGTATAAAAGCCGGCCAGCCCCGGGTTTCTTTTATTGCCATGACTCACTTCCCCTTCCCCTTGCAGTTCTGTGCACTTCAAAAGCCATGCATTGTCATTTGGCTACTCGTCACAGTTGCTCAACGTATTGCTGGTTTCTGTTGTTTTTGTTGCTCCTGCCTTTAAGGTGTTTTCCACTCACCCACACTCTGGTTTTATGACAAGCCTAGTCGATCCCATTGACCACATCCGCTGTTTATTGGTGAGTCATTCTCAGTCGACTGTCGACTGTCAAGTTTTAGTTGTAGCTCTCTTGCGAAATTTGCATTTGGCATTTAGCTAAAAGACTCGTAAAATCAGTCACGAGGGTCAAGGCCTTAAATACTCGCCAATCGTCAACAGACAAGTTTCCATGGGAGAAATACTTCTACAACATTCCATTTGCAGTTCTAATGTACTTCTCTCTCTCGTTTTGTTTTGTTTTGTTTTTTATTATCACTTTCTCAGCCACTTTCGTTGCAGCTCGATAAGAAAACGAGCCATTAGCGGTTGTTATTATTCTTGTTGTTGCCTGGTAAAGCAAACATTGGTGACTAAAAGCAGTGCGCAATGGCCACTAACATCCAATCGAAACTTGACTACTCTTCAAGACCTAGTTTTCTAGAATAAGATTAATTATTTAAAAAAGTGACGAAAGCAAATCTCGTCATCTCTTTGAATTGTGAAATATGTCTATCAAAATTATAATTTTGTAAGACTGAAAGTCTTCAGGAAAGAACATAAAAATATTGCCCAAGAATGATGAGAGATTTACACGAGATCTAGCTCGTTGACTATAGAGATATATGGCTGTCCAAATTATAATTGTGTTGTGAATGAAAAAGTAATCTGTTGAAAATGCTTCAATAAATACAAAGCCTAAATTGCTTTGCCACCTCTTCAACACAAGAGTTGTCGATCATTTTGATAATCCCACAAAAGAGTTTCTTGCGCTCGAATAGTTCATCATAATAAATCAGAACGATATCCATTCTAGCCGCCTTGAAGAGCCTTTTCTTGTTATTTCTTCATTGGAAAAGCTGCTGACATAACATTTCGCATAGCCATGATTTATGCAAAATCCAAATGCGTACAAACGGACAGGCTTATCTCAATGAGCTGTTGCTCAGACTGTTGCTGCTGCTGCTGCAGTCGATTGCCGGCAGTCGACTGGGGCCAACGAGAGCCTGGCCAGGCACGCAGCCAACTTTTGGCTTTGCTCAGATGCGTGCAACAACATCGAATACATAGCAGCGATATTGATAGGCGCAATTAATTATACTCGCCTCACACTGACAGTAAGCGTTTTGCTTTGGTCGCACCGTGCCGCGTCTGCCCTCGCATTGCTGCCCCCTTCCCCTTTCCCCCATCCCCCTTTCTTCTTGCTGCACACAACACCTTGGACGTCGTCGCACGTATCAATGACCAAATGACATATTAGCCTTCGTCTTAGTGTAAAAAGCCGCGATAACTTTGGCAGACGCACACGCAACGCGCTCGCCGCCAACAGCAACAACGACAACAACAAAAGCGTCTGCGGCGACTGCTACAACAACAATGTCTCTTAGAACTGGGCGGTCAGCTAATCGTTTATTGAACCCGTCTGACAAAAAAAAAAATGAAAATAATGCGCATACGCAACGTGCACCACGCAGCGTTAAGCGTTCAGCGTTCATCGTTCATCGTGCACCGCAGCTGTTTAGCCGTTTAATATTTTATTTTTTTTGGGCTTGTGGTGGCTGCTTTTTTGGTGCATTTCCAACTGTGTCGCGCCGCTGGCCCGCTGCTTGCGTTGAGTGCTCCAAATTACTACCAAATGGTAACCCGGAACCCCACGGGGTGGCTCTGATTAGCAGCCGAATATGGGCTAGGAATGTGCTAGTAAATGAGTGTATACACACACATATGTGTGTGTGTGTGTTGCTAGGCATATGTGTAGGCAGCTTGATGTGCACGTTTCGTTTTGAAATATGAACAGCTAAGTGACTCTGGAGCAGCGGTGGGAAAGGGTTCAGCTGCAGCAGCAGGGCCATTGTCAATGGCGCCATCACAGTGCCTTCCCATGAACTTCGGCCACGTCAACTCCCACGCCATGAAGCAGCTCGTTTAGTGCATTTGTCACGTCTTTGTTATTGTTGAGGTGGTTTGTTTGCATTCCTTTCAATTCCATTGCAGCTGCTTAGAATAATATAATATTATGCACTTCCTCATCTACTAACTATGTTGCGGGACAACAGCACTTGTAACCCTAATCAGCAGACTATAAAATCCCTCGAAATGTTATCTGCAACAGAGACATGCTTCCTCCTTTAATCGGGCTGCCGAAGATGTTGAAATTGCTGGCAATTCAATTCAGTTAATGCATTTCCTGGCTCATAAACGAATGTTATTGCAAATTGTCAGTTACTACTGTGTAATCAGGCACAACAGCAACAACAGCAACCAGCACTCAGTGCAATGCCACAGACTCGAGCTTCTCCAGAGCCCTCTCAACTGATTTGCTAAACAATTACGAGTACGACGAGTACGAGTACGAGAACGAGTTGGGTTCGAGTTCGCTCTCTGACTAAAGCGGCAAATAGGCTGTACAAGCACTTAAGATAAAAATCTTAATAGAATTGCAAGGCGCATTGCAATACAAATACGAATACAACAAAAATACACAAACAAGGCAACCAATACCAAGAGAGCGCATACAGAATAGTTGCACAAATAAAAGCAATGCAGTTGGGGACCTAATGATATTTATCAGCGATTTATACAATTTCCATGGGGCATCATCATATTTACAAGTTAATATTTGCGCTAACAAGATTTGCCTTTGCCCCACAATGCCAACCACAAAGCCGCTGATCAGCCAGCCAGCCAATGCCTCTCTAGCTGGATCTGTGTCTGCCACACACACAAAAGGATTGGAATCGAAGTGCGAGAGCGAGAGAGCGCTAGCGACATGAGTAGACAAGCAAAATGCTTGTTAAAGCACAAAACATGCAGATTTCATTAAAGATATCGCTGCGTCGTCTCTTTGAAGGGCCCACAACGCAGTCAGCTTGTGGCCAGCCACTTTGCATTCAACAGCAGCTAAAGCCAAAGCTGGAGTGGAGTCTCACTTTGTAGTTGTAGTTGCAGTTGTTGTGGTGCTATATGTGCTCTGACCATTTTATTTGCTGTTCTTGATGCGTAAATGAAGCACCAGAGCTCTGACGCGACGCTGCTCCATCTAATGAAGGACAGGCCACGATTGCAACTTTGGCTGTAGCCTAATAGTTACAGTAATAAAATGGCAATTAAGTGTATTTATGGTCAGCACGATGGCGTTGTTTGGTCCATTGCCGCTGGATATCCTTTTGTGCGTGGCAACAATAAAAAGACTTGTTTACCCATGTACCAACAACTTCATAGAGCGAGAGGATGAAAAGTCCGGAGACTATAGTGTATATGTTTTAGGGCTTGTCTGGGCGATAGCTTGTTTATGTTTATTGTATGCATAAGTTTGTGCTATTTTATAGTTTTATAGCTTACACATGTCCAGGCTCGTAGCTCGTAGGTGGGCAGGCGTTGCCCAGTTTACGTTTATTGATTTTAAGTGTGAGTTTATGTTCTCCACTCGCATCCCGAGCCTTGTGCCGCAGATGGACTCGGATTGCGTCCATAGAGCCGAACAGCCGAACAGCCGAACAATTCGTTCTGCATGTCAAGTTCATAAGCAGCGCGCATACAATTAACTTAAGCGAGGGGCAGTCCATGAGTTGCAGACTCTCCGACTGGAGCCCTGCTGTGCCTTGTAATGGGATGCAGACTTTCGTTCTTTTGGTAGGCATCACAAAAGCGGCGTTAAGATTAACGCAAATCAAAGCAACAGGCGGGCTCAAATCAGAAAACAAGAGCGACACATTACGACCGCCAAGGGATTCTTATCCAGAGTTATTACGACCTAAAGCAGCTGATAATTGCATACTTTATTACGGAGCAAATCGATTTGATTGCTCGAATGGCAAACGGAAATTCTCAGCTTTGAATTTGCTTCATTTAGTTCGTTGGAATCGATTGTGTATTCAAGAAAGTTCGTCAAAAGTGCAATGGGTTTAATACGTCTGAACTCATTTGGGATGAGTCATGAGCACACACATCATGGGGCGTATGCGTAATATGTTAGCGAGCATATTCAGTTTACTTTTACAGTTGACTGCTCTCTTTCCCTACCCCTCTCGCTCGCTCCCCTGCCTGCTGTCTCTTTCGCTCTCGCGCAAAGTTTCAAAAGCTGGTTCTGATCTTCTGGGTGACAGAAGCGCCGCCATCGTCGCAGTTGACGCTTTATGGGCCGCCTTTATCTGCGCTGTCATTTATGGTTATTTAAAAGTGTTAGTTATCATGGTTGTTATTGTTGTCGTTGTCATAGTCGTTGTTATTGTTGTTGTTGTTGTTGGTTTCTCTGGATATTCAAGCGCCCGCAAGCTAAAGTTGTTTTCACCTTTTACGTTCAACTCGTTTAGAAATTAATGCGAATTCGATTTTGAAATGTGTTTGGCGAGTTTGACGAGCTCTTTCTGCGATTTTGACTCACAGTGAATTTCGCAAGAATCTTCAGCCAATTGTCCACAGCGCGTATCGTATGTTAGTAGGTGCGTTTTGAGCTGCGACTTCAATGCGAATAAAATACAAACAGTTGGAGAGCAACAGTAGCTGCGGCAACAACAACATCGACAACAACAACGACAGCAACTGTTTGTTCATTGGCATTGGCGCTGCATATTTGCATAAGAATTAGAAAACCCGCAGAGCGACAAGACACGCAGAAATCTTGTTCGGCATGGGGCATGGGCAACAGCAGATGGTGGAATGGAATGGCGTTGGGGGCATGAGGCGGCCATATAAAGTCGGCGGCACACAAAAATAACTCTCGTGTCTACACCTTCAAAAACGACGACGACACAGAGCAGCACAGCACAGCACAGCACAGAAAACTGGCCCATCAAAGCCGCCAGAGGCAACAACAACAGCAACAACAACAACAACAACACAAATGGCAACATTAGCGCAAATTTCAACGGCGCACAATTTGAATTTGATTTTGTTGTGCGACACACACACACACACACAGGGAAACACGTTTATTGTATATATTTATTTTGTTTCGGTTTTTTGGGCATTTTAATATGCATACAGCAACAACAACGACAACAACATCAGCAACTACAGCAGCCTCAACAGCAGCAGCGACAACAACTCCAGAAAGACAGACACATTACATTAGCCAGGTCTCTTGGCTATGGCCTGCCTCTGGTCTGGTCTGGTCTGGCCTGGCCTGGCCAATGACTTCGAAAACATGTGTTGATTAACATAAATGATTTCTGTCTGCCTCACAGCATGTTGTTGTTGCTGCTGCTGCTGCTGCTGCTGCTGCCGCTGCTGTTGTCTCAGCTATTTGTTAAAAATATTTTTGGAAATCTTTATTGCTATTTGGTGTCAAAACGCGAATAGCTTCGTTTGACATCAGCAGCTGGCGCAAATATTTATTGATTTAATTGGCATATTTGTTCATCTTACGAATGCTTTCCCAATCCATTCCACAAAGAAATCCATTACGTACCTTTTTCGGTTGCAATTTTCATGCAAATCTTACTCCCAGCTGTCGGCTGCAAAGAGAGAAAGGTAAAAAAACAGATTAGTTAATATATCAAGTCGATATCGATATCGATATCGGAATACAGATTAGCCAAGATTTTTTTATAGATACTGCGTGATGATGTTGTCTGCTCAGTTAGAAATCTTAACAGCTATTGATAGATACTTCGATACTCCTACTCGTCTTTTGGCCATAAATCTCGGCAACGTGTCGAAATTAGCATGCTGTCAATGCCCGAGACTGTTGGAATTGTGTTGCCGGGGCCAATTCATTAGGCAGATTGATGTGGTATTCGATTCTTTTCGAATATACAAAACATATAGTATACTGCGTGAATATCTCAAGATGATTGCCAAATGTATTCTCTCCAAACTCGTGGAGAAGCTAGCTCAGATTTTGCAATTCAATCGCCTGACATTGGCGCAGTCAACGGAATGGAACGGAACGGAACCAGACGTCATTTGAAATACAAATCACAACACGTAGCACATCAGGTTTCGCCATGGTCAGCAGAGTCCGTCCGTCCGGCTGTCCGACTGTCATTCTGTCAGTCATTCAGTAGAATTTCTAAACTGGTTGAGCTAGACAAAAGGCCAGGCACACTAAATGCAAGTACAAGTCAAAGCTAACAAATTCCAGTAGGTGCTGAACTGTTTTTACTTTCAAATGCCGCGCATATTTCACATGCAACAACAACTCGCAACTGGAAGCTGCAACAGTCGATGGCGAGTGGTCAATGGAGCTACTGGAAGCTCTGGATAATTTGCGTGTGTTAATTGAGACTAAATGGCAGCTGGCAATTGACGGCGGCCCTAACGCTTTGATTAATTATAGACAGACTGTCATAATTTACATTGGATCGACGACTGTCCAACTGACAGTTGTGACTTTTAATATGCTGTAATTGTGCTGCAACATAGCGCAAGAGACATGCAACGACATCTATACTACACATGATATTGCTGGCTGTTGGCGGCATGCAAGAATTCAATTAGGCGATGGGAAAATGGTTGCACAATGAAAACGAAAGCTCTGAGACTTTGTGGGGAGATCGATGATGTTATTGTAACCCACAAAAAGTATCGAATGCCACTCGAGATGGCGATCGTCGAGACGCGACAAATCACCATCGACAGATTTACTTTTCAAGAATTAATCCGCCAGAGATGAGAAACCAAATAACGCCAACTCATTGCCTAATCAAAAGTAAGAGTAAAGAAATTGTTAATAAAGCTGCCAGCAACAGCAGCAGAGCACTATAAACAAATGCGAGTGCAAATACAAAAACAAACACAAACACAAATATGAATATAAATATAAATATAAATATAAATACAAATAAAAATACAATCAACAATGAAAACAAATAATCGTTGGCTGCGCATTAACCCATTTTTCTATATATTTTTTTCGCTATTGCCACAGTTGAAGTCGAGCTGGAGAAGTGCTTGCGTGCCTGGAGCTTATTGATCAGAGCCACGTGATCGAATCAGCAGCGAAGCGGAGCGAGCCAGCAGCAGCAACAGTTGCAACTACTGACACACCTATAGACGAGTGCAACGGTTGCAATAATGAGCAACTGCCAGCTATATAGATAAGACAATTGTGTGGGTGCCGACGTCGTTTGCCATGCCACAAACCGAAGCCGTCGAATTTGTTGAATGTTGAAGCCACCTGCATTCGTTTGGTCTCCGCGATTTGAAAGCCTGCCAATCAGCAGAAAGGCAAACAAAACAATGCCTCAGTCACAATCACAATCACAGTTGCAGTCGCAGTCGCAGTCGCAGCGTGTGACTGCCAAAATGTTTGCAACACACAAACACACACGATTTTGTTATGCATTTTAAATGCAAATTGGTTTTGAAAGGTAATTGATCCCGGTTGGTTCCAATTGCCTCAACCAGTCAGTCAGTCATTCAAGTTATGCCAGAATAATTCTCTATGACTTTCAAATCAAATGCAGTTGGCCACAGGAAATGTACACAACGAAATACATAAATAAATAAATACACGACTCTTGTGTTATCGACTGATTGTGTATGCTGCCAGCAAAAAGCCCCAAAAAAAAAAAACCAAACAAAATAAAAATTAAATAAACTCTGCACGCGCCGTGGCACATTTATAACTTTGAACTTGACAGGGCCAAGAGATCGCGAGTTGTGAGTTGCGAGTTTGAAGTCGCGACTGCGCTGTTTATGGCCAGATGAGGCCAAGTCAAAGCTTTGTGCGCCTCTCGCTTTTTGATATGACAGCGTTAATTGATTTTCATTTTCATTTACATTTTCCATGCGCGTCTTCTTTTCCACACGCATCGTTTAGAAATCGGAAACTTATCGCAAGCAAAGTTCTCTCTCTATTTTTTGTTGGTTGCTTCGTTCTTTTTGAGTCTATTGATAATCGGGTTAAACGCTTCATTACGCATGCACGCAAGCGTTACAAATTAACCCAGTTATTTATGATTATTTAGTCTTTAATTTTGGTTGCATGGAAAAATGATTTAGCTGCCGACAAACAATGGGAAACGACAAAAGCAGCAAATGACATGAGAAATTCTTCGGCACAGCAAAGAGTTGCTCCGACAAGAGAGAGAGTATGGAAAAAACATCATGTAAATTGCATAATCATTGGGCAGGCTGGCATTGGGCACCTGGGCAGCAGCTTGACCACTCTAATGTTAGATACTAGACCAGATAGATATTCTTTTGCTGGTCGAAAAACGGGTTTCAAGTGTTCGGCTTGCTCCATTTTCCACCTAGTAATTGGCCAGGCAATTGCAAATTGCAATTTGCAATTGTGTTGCCCCATCAGATTGATGCCTCAGTTTGATAATAACCAATGCCAAGGCATGCAATTTTAACGGTTGCAAACTGACAGCTTGCGCAAAAGTCGAACTCGTGGGAGAGGCACCAGAGAGAGAGAGAGGCAGACAGAGAGAGAGAGAGAGAGCTGCTAATGTGTTGATGATAATTCGCAGTAGCCAAGCACAAGGGGCAAGCTGTTTCATGCCCCAACTGCCCCAATAAAGCTGCCAGAAGCCTTGCGCATGTTGCACTTGACTTGGCTTATAAGCGAATTTATGTATGTGGTTATAAAACAAATGAATAGAGTAATAGGCGTCATAAAATTAGCTAGAAATACAAAAGCAAAAGCAAAACAAAGTGTTATGCGCGACAATTGCCGTCGACAATTAGGCGCATTTTGTTGTCGACACTTTTCAACTGCTTCACTTCCCCCCTTGAGACCCCATCAAGACAGGCAGCTGGCGATTGCATTGAATTCCCCAAAAACGAAAAATTGTGCAACACCAGCAACAACGACGACGACGACGACGACGACGACAATTTGAGCTGCACAAAAATGCGACTCGCAGAGAAACAAAGAGACTGCAGTGTTCGAGCCTGGTCAAGTTGTTGTTGGAGAGCGAGAGCTGGAGCTGGCTTTTTATTGGTGGTGGGTGGTTGGCAATTGCACACATCGAATTCGTTTCACACAGTTCATTAAGAGGAAACAAATAAATAAATAAAGCTTAATTGAAATCGAAATTGTCAACACAAGAGCAGCAACAAGAGCCTAAGCCTAATGAAGGTTAATGGACAAAACTTCAAACTCAAACTCGAACTCAAACTCGAAACTCAAATCATCGCCATGAATGAAACGGGTAGCAAAGTAAGAGCTGAAAGAGAGTGAGGGGGAGGGAAATTGTGAAGTGTTGTGTTGTGAGTAATGCAAAATAAACACAGTTAATAAATCGATCGAATTTCATTAATTGTAAAATAAACTGGAAACCAAAGAGACATAGATGAGGTGGCTCTTGCTGTGCTTTGCTTTTGTAGCTTGAGGAAGCGTAGACAACAATCATGCGGAAAATGGGCAGAGACTGCGACTCCGACTGTCTGCAGCTTGGCAACTGAAAACTGGGATGGGAGACGGAGCGACACATGGACACATAGCGTCTGATGAACGCATTGGCATGCGTGTGCAAGCTGCAGATACATTTGCCGCACATAGATACAGATACACACAGTGTGCTGGCATTGTTGATTGGTAGGCTGTTAACTGGCGACGTTAATTTCACTTTAACAAACATTTCGCTTGTCTCCACAACCACAGCGAAGAGACGAAGCGAGAGGCTGTCGAAGACTTTTGTGGCTTTCAGCCTGATGTCTGTGACAGATCATATAGAAATGTGTTGCATTTTTAATCAAAACGATCGATCAAACGGTAGTTTTATGTTTGACTCTTCCCTGCCACACACACATGCCACACATGCCTCGCTCGTTGTTTGTCTTCAATAGAGAAAGAGATGTGTACGCACATATGGCGCTCACTGTCTGCCGTCCGTCTCAATGCCTGTCTTTCTGTTTGTTTGTTTATCTAACCGGGTCTGGCTTGTCCCGGTGGCAGTTGCTGTGCCTGCGAATGCATCGCTTGACACACGATACCCAACCACAGTGCGCTGCATTGAGGCCTGCAGTTGTATTCCCGGTCTGCAATTCCATTTCAGTTATGATCGATCGCCATTGAGAATGTAATTTAAGGAAATTTCAACAGACTCGCTGCGATTGCGAGTTCTGCTGGCGAACCCTAAAAAAAGGATCAATTTCATTCGCTATTTGTTTTTGGGAAATCGGAGACTGCAGCTGCCGCTAAATGACTGATAACTAAACGCAGTTATTAGCCCTTGGGCTAGACAACCCTTAACCTTTGGCATGACAGTTGGCAGTTGGCAGCGTGTGTGGGGTATGACTTCATTGGACAACCTTGAAGTCGCAACCATCAAAAAGCCATTAACGCCTGCTCCACACACAACCTTTGGCGCGTCTTCTCTCATCTCCATGAGAGGAGCAGACTGGGCTTGTTGTCGTTGGAGTATTTACCAACATCATTACGATGAGGCTGCACATTTTCTCAAGAACTATTATAGCAACTAAACAAAATTATACAATGCAAGCGGCATGATGCATGATGCATGCCGCAAGAGGCAGCGGCACCGGCATGAGTATGACCCCGAGAGGGATTCTCCACCCACCAGCAGCGCAGTGTTTGTTAGAGATACGAAATGGAAAAAAATAAATGTATCTTTACATTTCTAAGAAGCATTTAATGCCATCACACGCCGACGCCAAGCAGGCGGGGCATGCGTGTTGCTGTTGTTGTTGGCGCTGCAAGACTTTGTAATTTCAGCTTTGGTGCAGTGTCTGGAGCTGTTGCAAGTGTGACTATTAAATTGGCGGCGGTAATTTTAGGTTATTTCTCTTTTTGTTGCAAGTTGCAAGCCCAAACTCAAGCACAGACAACGACTGCACGCAAAGCGACGTCGCCTGCAGCAGCAGCAGCAGCAGCAACAACAACATCAGCCTGGGCTTGGCTCGAGTCTGGACCACACAGCCAAGTCGACTCATTGCGTCGTCGTCGCTTTAGGTTTGTTTGCCTTAACTGAAATTAACTCTGTCTGTCTCTGTCTCTCTCTTTGTCTCTTTTGAGCCGAAATTATGCAATCGCAGCGACTGCGTTGCACCCGCGGCACATGTATGAAAAGCGAGTCTGGGAGTTGTCGATTCTCAATTGACTTTTACGACGAATCTTTTATGAGTTCGTCTAACAATTTAAGTAACCGGCCATCCAACATCCAGTCAGCTGGTCAGTGGGCCACCCAGCATTTAATTGCCTTGCCTTGCCTTGCCTTGTGTTGTGTCTTTGCTATCGATTGTGTAATTAAAACAGGTCTTTTTCCCATAGACTGCAACTGCATCCGAGGATGCATCGCTGCAAATCTGATTAGCGACCTACGCGCGATATTTCAGAATCTTTTGCGGCATTCTTGAGTGTCACACTGCTGCAGTTTGAAGCTGTAGCTGTAGCTGGTTGGATGACTGTAAGCTGGAGGCCTGTCCAACTGTCAGACATTGCCCACACGCTTCGCTGCACATGTAAAGCAGCTTTGGCGACTGTCAGAGCTATTTATTTGTGCCGTCCAAAGGAGACTGGCTGCCAGTCGCAGTGCCATCCACTGACAAATCAATAGCCAGAACGTAGGCTGAGCTGAGCCGCGACTGTCCACGTCCAGACAGACCGCGGTTCGATTCGGTTCGGCCAAGTGTAGGCATTAAATATGCTGCTGACACTTTTAAATCTTGTCACACATCGAACGATGGAGTCGCCATCGCCATCGCCATCGCAATCGGAATTGCAATAAGCCATCAAGCATATCGCTCCCCCCTCTCCATCTATTCACTTGTCTCATGCACAACAGGAGGCAATCAGTTGACGATATTGCAACATAATCGAGAATCTATTGCGTGGGCATGCAGCTAATTAAGCAACTCTTTTAATCGCTCGCCAAAAACAGACACAATTTTGTACAGTTTGTCTGAAACTTTACTTTGATGAGTTCAAAACCCGCCCATAAAACACAACAAAAATAAAACAGAAGACGGAGATGAAAGACAGCCGCAAAACTGCTTGTTACAACTTAATGAGCTGAGCTCACTTAAACAATATAATAATAATACGCTTTAAGAGCGGTAGCCATAAAAGGTGGACGTGAGTGAGGCTATCCCAAATACTTGTGCTCGCATAAACAACAAAGGTCAAGGACTGGCGATGTTTCAATCTACACAAAATCAAGCGGAAATGGGTCAGCGTTAGATTAAAACATATTAAATGGATGGCTCCGAAATTACTCGCAACTCAGCCAGTCAGCAATTGATTCTAATGCTTGTTGTGTTGGCCATCATAAAAAATAGCTGACCCTCATTACTATTGCGAAATGGTTTTGCACTTAAACAACACGAATTCCACACCTGGAAAGTTAAGTCGTTGAATAAGAAATCTGGCGTTTGCAGCCATAAAAGTAAACTGTTTACTATTTCCAAGATTTGTTTATACTCCATAAACTTTAAAGTATTTTGCATGACCTAGCTTCGCATTGGTTTTTGCCAGTTTACTGACCACAATAATTGGCCAGCCACAAGAGCCCACATAATTTGTTTCAATTGGAAGTGCAATTGCAGATTCGCTTTCAGAGCATGTGAGCTAGAGACGAGATTTAAATGCATGGCCAATCAGAAGAAAATCATTTGATTTACATTTTATGCGCCTGCTGTTGAAGTCGAGTTGAAGCTGCAGTTGAAGCTGCTGCTTTCATTTCAATTGCGCATTCTGAATTTATTAGTGCAAAAGCGCTGCAAATGCTGAATGCCAAATCTAATTTATGCGATTTGAAAAGACAAAGCACAGACATGGACGTGGACTTGGACTTGGACTCTAGCGTCAGTCTCCGACTGGGCTCCAGCCAATTCCGATGCCAATTCCAATGCCAATGCCAATGGCTTTTGGATGCGATTGCGAATCCAACGACGAATACGAATGCGAATGCGAATACGACTGCGAATGCAAATTTGCCGTTGTCTTTTGAGCCACTTGAACTTTTTGCGCCGCTTGCAATTGATGCTAATGCTGATGTTGATGCTGATGCTGAGATACAATGCTGCCTTGCCATCGCCTGATGCGCAGGACGTTGTTGTCAGTCAGCTGCAACGGCAACGGCAATGGCAACGGCAATGCCAAGACAGGCACAAGCCAAAAACAGAGACAGAAACTGAAACTGAAACTAAAACTGAAGCAGTGCTACTTTGGCCTGTTGCTTGCCCCCATCTGGCTGGCTTATCTTGCCACACAGAGCCATCGAGCCAGATACGAGGAGACCAAAGCAGACCCCAATTGCAGGCAGCTCTTCGTTCCGTTGCGCTTGGATTAGCCCTGGCGACGAATTGACGTATGTTTGGGGCACGCTCATGGGACACCGAGAGCAAAATAGAAATGGCATCAGATAGACTCAGAGGGGGGAGGGGGGAGAACGAATGTTTTTGGAGGAAGTGATCTCATCGTAAATTACAAATTACACAAAGTCACGATATCAATTTCAGATACTCGTACACTCTCTCACTCGTGTAGAAGTCGTTGTATCTGCTGCTGTTTTGTTGTTATAATTAAATTGTCGCCGTTTTTTTTTCTATCTATCTATCTCGATTTTTTGCCAGCATAAAACAAATGCTAGCCATGGGAATTGATTAATGTATTCGAATTGATTGAGCGGGGTACACAAAAAACAAAAAAAAAAAACAAAAACAAGACAACAGAAAAACTCGCAGCCAATTGAATAAGAATCTTTAGAGCCGACAGACGAAATTTACATAACTTAACAAGAATTCCGTTTGCTGAGGGTCAAACACCTACACCAAAGAAACACACACAAAACAGAGTGAACAAAAAAAAAAAGCAACAACACGTTGCTTTGCTACCATTGGCTTTAGTATGAGAACAAGTTCATTAGGAGCTGGCAAAGCAGCCCCGAATGTTGCCCCGAATGGTGTTGGGGAATTCTGGCTGCTTGGTTGGCTGGCTGGCTGGCGAAAGGTGACCCACATGCGGTGAAAGCCACGGCATTAACTCAAAAGCGCCTTTAATCAGCCTTTGACTAAAATTTCTCAATGAAAAATGACCCAAAGTGCGCGGTCATGGCATAAGTCGAACGCTAATAACTAACACTGACCCATAAAAGTACATCTACACCCACACACACACACACACACGCATCCATATGGCATGGGTGTCTTTTTAATTGAAATTGAACATTTTTTACAAGCAGTCTTGATTTGTTCTCGGAAGCAACATTTCCATTTGGCAATCAATTTCCTGTTAGCGGAACGAGTTCTCTGTAAACGGTTATTGGCCCGGCCCTTTGCATTGGCATTTACGTAATCGGAAAGCCATAATTTATAACCATAACAAAACAAACTCAACCCGAGTCAACTCAACTCAGCTCAGCTGATCTTGCCCTTCCGCATCGCAGTGCTTTCATTAATCATTAATGCACATTTGGTCGCGTCGTCTTTGTCTTTTTCCAATTTGTTTACCATAATTGTTGACATTTGGCTAAGTGCATAAATTTTAATCACAAAAACGTGAGAGACTCGCGGAGTCGGCTTTTCATCTCTGTGGCTGTGGCGAACGCATTGCCAAATATTGTACCAAACATAACGCAAATATTATGGCTAAACATTGCAAGCAATCGAAAGGAGAAGCTTAATTAATAAAGCAAATATTTTGCTATTTGCAAAGCGCAAAAACGCGCACTTATGCAACATGCAGCAGCAGCAGCGGCGGCAACAACAACTTGCCACTTGCCACGACTGTCATAAATTTGCACATTGTCAGGTGCGCAGTTTTTGTTTTCGCTGTTGCCAATTTTCTAACAAATTCTGCCAACGAATTCGAATTGCTAAAATATTTGCATGCACAAGTGTTTCACTCTCGACGCCGCACTCGTATCTGTGCCACACATTTGACACACACTTGTAGGTGGCAAGCCACGCGTTAAGCGTTAGGAAAGGGAAAACGAGGGCCAGGTCTCGACATACCCTTCAGCTGTTAACAGACGCTCAGCTCAAGTGTTTGGCCAGCTAAATTGATCCACGGCACATGGCGTAGTCTATGTGCCTTTGAGCAGAGTATGCAAATATGCACACATGCCATTGCAATGGCTTGGAGTTCGAGTTATGTCACCCGGCTGGGCATGGGCAGCAGCACCTGGACGGTCCAAGCATCGCTTTTTGACGTGTTGCAGATTTAAAAACAAAAAACACCACACCACAGCAATAACAATGCCGTGCTGCACTTGTTGTTGACGCGTCTGGTAATGTGAGCCGAAGCTTTGGCTTGGCTCGTTACCTGATGCAAGTGGCAAGCATAGTTTTTGTTAAGGCTGACCTTCGGTATTTTGTAACTATGATAATTTACATGGCAAAAAAAAAAAAACAAAACAAAGAAACAACAATGCAAATAATAAAGCAGCAGCAGCAGCAACCGACGATCCTGCTCGGCACAGCCAGGGACAAGGTCAACTGCATATAAAATGCGCTTGGCCTTTTTATGTGCTGCATTACAAATCAATATAAATCGAAGAGTTATAAAAAGCTGAGCAGACCATAAATAAAAGGCCATACAATGAAATGTCTCAAGATGCCACCAGCAGCCAGCCAGCCAGCAAAAGCACTGCCACAAACTGGAATCGCACGGGTGAATGGCACAAAGCTGAAGCTGTGGCTGGAACTGGAGTCTTGCCTTGTTGTGCATGTAGATGTGTCTCTCTGGCTGCTGTGGGGCCAACGCAATGATAACTGCAAGATGCTTGCCAGCCACATAAATCTTTTCACACCCAGACCAGCTGCGACTACGACTGCGACTTTAACTACGACTTAGTATCTGTGCAAAGTGCATGTAGTTTTGAAATTTGAGCTACGCATGCGACGCTCAGAGGCAGAGCTAATTACTAGACCAAACTCAAAGCTGGCAAACAATTCTGAAAGCAACAAAAAGTAACAACAACGTTGTACGATTATCGCTAGTCATAATTTACAAAACAACAACAGATATTTTTCTGGTTTTTTAATTGGCAAAAACGAAGCGGCATGATATCATATTGTATACTATATAAGCAGTAATAATTTATTTTTAGCCAAATTGACAGCAGTCGAAAAGCAACAACAAAAAAATGCCCAGATAAAAGTGTTTAGTTAAGACAGACAGAGAGACGGAGAGCGAGTGAGCGAAAGAGAGAGAACGTGCCTGAAACTCAACAATTTGAGTAAATAATCAGACACTGATTTGGCTTATCAATTATGATTTTTGGCATTGCCGACTGGTGTGAATGATGGCTGGGCTCGGTTCAGGGTTCAGTGTCGTTAAAAAATGCCAATGAAATCTTAATGGCCAGCCCATAAAAGCTACTTAAAACAATGAAATTCTCTGTGAAGATATTGCCCAATTTCACTTTCGTGATAAGTACATTGAGTAAATGCAAACTCACCTTCCACTTCAAATGGTTTTGCTTTGCACAACGCTGCGTATGATTGACATGCGACGCGGGTATGAAGAAATGCGCCAGACGGCGGAGGGCAAAAACAACAAAAAGCTGAAAACTAAATTACCCGCAACTGACCGCCTGCTGCAAAGTGTAATGAAATGCACCTTAATCCACGGAAAAACGTCTCGAATCTGTAATGAAACCAAACGGGAAAGCCACAATGAAAATTAATTGTAAATTCAATGTTTTCACTGTCTGTGTAAAACCCACAAGTTGTTTACAGTTTACAGTTTTTTTTTCGCTATTTCTGTTTAGGCCAACGAGGGCATATGCGGCGTATGCGCGATGTGAGCTGCCAGCCGCGTATTTGAAAACGCATCGTGTCGTCTGGCAATCAACGAGCGCAGCTGGAAACTTCTTGGTTTGTTTACACAAAAACCATCTACAGCAAAAAGGCACAAAAAATTAAGGAAATATGTCGTGATGCTGCAACTTTCTTGTTGCGTTGAACACGCAATTTGAAAGGCAACATTTATAAACAATAATAAACAATCTAAGCAATTCAAAGACTCAATTTAAAATATTAAAATAATTGACACGCTCTATGAATTATAGAAAAAAGCACTCTGCTTGATAGTAAGAGCCAATAGTTCAACTGATAATATTTCAAGCGGAGCTAATCAGTCGATTCATGGATTCAGTTGCTTTCGAGTCGAGCTAAAATAAAGACGAGCGCAATGCGAGCTTGGATGCTTTTTGTGGTGCTACTTCTGATCTCACAGAGCTTCGTCACTGGCATTGACAAACTTCAACTGAGTCCGCGATTATTGTACAGTCGAAAGGACGGAAATAACATTGCCATCAATAACACCACAAACGCTGTGAATTGGGCGCGACAATTGCTGGACAAGTTGTATCTGCCCCACCTGAAGGGAAGGCTGCATCAGGCCAAGATACTGGAAGACCACAATGAATTGCTCTTTGAAATGGAATCATATCTGTTGGCGCTGGAAGTGAAGCGAACTTGGGACCAAACATTGCGAGACTATGAACAGGATGTGGAGTCTGATAGAAAGTCGATGATCTGCAGCTTAGATTGCGTAAACAAGGACTATGAGCTGAAGCAAACGGAAATGAAGTTCTTGGATACACTCTCTTTTAATTTTAGAACTAACGCTTAATAAAGAATAATAATAATAATTTCCTATGCTTTTGATAACTGTGTTATCGACTCGCCTTTACTGTTTATCTTATCACATTTGCATCCGATAAGATTCCTCAATGTTTAGCACTTGCGCTTTCTATGGAAAGCTTTGTTCTGGAAATGTGAAACCAGAATTCCAGACCCGAGTATTATTAAGTAAGATGATGTGCTGAAATCGAGTACGAATACGAGCAAACACCGTCACCCACATTTGAGTGCGCATTTCCAAATGCGCATGGAATTGAATGCACTCGCACTCACCATGTGAAATTCGATATGCCAGCTTTGAGTTTATGAGTAATACAATTCTATGCAGCCTTGACTTAATTTGCAGCGTCTCTTTTTGCTTTGAAAGTTGCAACGAAAACAGAATTCACACGCTTGGCCAGCCAACAATGTGGCAGCAACAACAACAACAACAACAACAACAGTCAACCCATTTTCAGCTTGGCACTTGGCTTTTATTTTCAATGTCAAACTCGAGGAGGAAGACGGGTAAACAGCGAGACGGAGAGAGATAGAAAGAATGAAAGAGAGAGAAAGAGGGTTCTCTCAAGCGGTACACAATCGTTTGTTGTCCCACAATAAATCACTAATGGCACCGTGCTTAGCTGTCTGTTTAAGGCGCCATAAATTCTTAAAAGCCAAAAGCCAAAAACCAAAAAGGTTCTAACACCTTCGACTCCAAAAAAGAAAAACGTCTCTCGTCGTCGCGGCTGCAATCAACAGCATTCATAATTTATGCGATCTGCAGGCAAACTCGCTTTGATATCAAATTGTTGTGCCCAGCCACATGAGTTATAGCCATTCGGCCATATCCGCCGACCAAAATTGATCTCAGATCTCCTCTCTTGCTGCTGTAGTTGTTGTTCTCGTTGTGTTTGCATTTACCATTTCCTGTCGGCGCAACGCAATTAAAGTTATGGCCCAAACGCATGCCAAGCCCCAAAAGGCATCCTCCAAATATGAAGCAATCGACACGAATGTTGCAGTTGCCGATTGGACACCCTGTACGTCAGTTGTAAACAAGTTTCGTTATATATTACGAAATTTGCATAAAAATTACTAATAATTACAATAGTAAACAAATGTCCAGTCACAAATCAGAGACTGAGATGGCGATAGCGATTGAGACTGAGGCTGAGACTGAGACTGAGACTGAGACTGATAGAGATTAGCTCACCAAATGCGCATTAACATTTCAAAGAGTCATCGAAAAAATCACAGAAAATCTATGCGCTCAGCTGCTGATAATCGAAAGCAAATTGAATTAATAATAACGAGCCAATAGCTGTCCACCATACAGAAATCATTTTGAATTATTGTATTGGGAAAATTGTCATAATTTCAACTAATGTGCCACGAGAGCGCCCCCCCTTCCATCGTCGATCGGCGATCGGCGATCGTCGATCGCATTGCGTATACGCCGCGTTGCGCCGTCCGCTTTCAAGTCAACGCGAAGCCAACTTGACCAGTATTTGTGCATGTTATCGAAAAGAAATTTGTATTTTGTATTTGTACTTTTTGGTCTTTTTGTATGCCATGCGTGCTTGTCAAATAAAATGTAAAGTTTATGTGACAGTTTGGCGATTAAAAAAATGCTTTGAAAAAAACTGCATTTTGATGTCAAATGGGAAGCCCAAAAAATACAAAAAATAAAATAGACAGAGATTAGAAACTATCGATCGATGGAATATTAATAGCAGAATCGAAAATTATATATTTAAATGTAAATTAAGTGAGCCAAAAAATTACCAAATATAAGTTATTTTAGTGTTTTAAGCAGTGAAAGTATGATGAGCTTAAGTGGGTGAAAAGTGAACGCATAATTAAAGAAGCATGTCGCATTGTAGTTGCCATTGTCTCCATGGAAAATTTCAGTCGCATGCGACCACCAAACTGACCCTTGACACTCAAGTCGCTATTCTCATTTCTCTCTCTCTCTCTCTCTCTCTGTGTCTTTGTCTATCTATTATTGCGTGTCTCTGTTCAACTTATGCAGGTATCTGAATTGCAGGCAAGACTTTCGACATGAGGGTTGCGGGAAGGCAAAACTAAGCATGCCAAAATTGCCTGGCATGCTTAGCTCAAGTGCTCCAGACAGACAGAGAAAGAGGAAAAATAAAAATAAATTAAAATTGAAGCAATTAAAATACGACCCGAAACCAGCAGCATGACAATTGCGCATGAGTTTCCCCTTGCCACAGTCGCTGCCCCTGCACCATCCTCCACAGAATCTCAATGCCAGAAATTACCACCATGATAGTCGTTCGACAATTCCTATACAGCTGTGCGCATTGCTGGAAACATTCATTTCGTGTGCAGCCCAGCACAGCGCAGCAACCACAAAAACTCATTGCATTTACAAAATGATCGACGATAATGCGGCGGGTCCCAGCGAAAAAAAAAACAATACGACAACGTCGACGTCGTCGTCGTCGTCGTCGACGTTTTAAAACAATGTTTGGCAGTCCCGCATTTAACGACAATTAAGAAATCAAACCTGGGCCTGTGCCTGCCAATTGCAATGGAAAACCGCTTACCAGGAGCTGACAGTAGCTTTATTTTCCCGATGACAGGCCCAGGCTGCGACTCAGACTTGGCGTCAGACCTAGACCCAGACCCAGGCGGCCCCCTGGATGGCTGTGGCTGTGGCAGTTGCAAGTTGCAAGTTGCCAGCGAGCTTGGCTTTCCACTCTAATGCAAATGTGCAATTAAATTGTTGACGTCGCCTGTCGTTTGCCGCTAATCAAAATTGTACGATCATAGGACATGGAACAGAGACCCCCAAGCCTAACCAAGAGAGCGTAACGGCAACAACTGAAACAACGGCAACAACGACAACAACAACAGCAACGACAACCGACAGCAAACACTTTTGATGACTTTTTGAAAAGCGGGCAATAAGTTGTAATTGACCTTTTTAACATTGCTAAAGCAAATAAATTTGTGGGCGGTCGATCGTTTGGCAAATGATTTAAATCCAAATTGGGTATGGAAAACCGATAGGAAAGCCATTAAAAAAACTCGTAATTTTGTAAAACACATAAAAATTCCTCAAGCAAATAGGAAATGCATAAAATAACAAAGCAGCCACATAAAATGGCTGAAAATATTTCCACTATTCGTAATTCGATAATTAGATTCACATATTTGCGCAAATTAATTATCAATTTGTCGTTTGCAGTTTTTTATAGCACAATTAAACTGAATTTAATGAGCTGACTGTGAAGTTCTTCAAGATCATAGAATGGTCTCAAATGGCATAGAGTTGACACAGCCATAAAGCAGCATGAAGTCAGACGGCGGTTGTCTGCCACACATGGTTACAGTTCAGTAATTTCATTTTGTGTTCAAGTGAAAAACAAAGAGAGAGAGGGAGGGTGAGAGAGAGATGTGTATCTGTTTGTGCCACACAGACGCACACGCATAAAACTATAAATTGAAACGGGTGTGTCATTATTTTCAACTGAATTTCATGCCACATGCAAGGCTAAGGAACTCACTGTAGAAACGTTGCAGTTGCAACTTGCGATTGCTGTGGGCAGGCGCAACACATTTTGACAGAACAGTTAGTCAGTTAGCCTTTATCGACAAGGTGTTGCACAATTCAATAGAACATTTATTGGCCAACACTTGGCAGCCAATTTATTGTAACGACACCAGGGCAGCTGTGAAGGGGCAAGTGGCAGCCTCTTTTAGTTTAGTCAAATGCATAAATGAGCTGCACTCAGTTTGCTATCTGTACACAGAGAGAAAAGCCTTCTAAAAACAATTAATATAAACTAAAATGTAGACGAAATTATGTAAAAATTAAACACATGTTAAAAACAATATTTTCCGAATCTTAAAAGTGATTTAAAAAAATTGGGATGGAAATATTGTTTCTATATATTTTTTAGATTGGAAATTTGTTTCTGTCTGTGTTTGTACACATGCTAAATGTGTCTTCCACTGTGCGCTTGCCAATGCATGCAAAAGTCGTAAAGCTGGCCAAAAGCGACGCCAGTTTGATAGCAGCTAAAACGTCTACAAAGTAACTAAAAGCTGCTAAGCTTGTGCGCAATTAGAATAGTCAAGCAGCCGGCCGGTTGTTGTTGTGCTTGCTGTAGTTGCAGTTGCAGTTGTTGTTGCAACATGGCTACACATGTTGCCAGTTGGCAGAGAGCTCAGCTCAGCTCAGCTTGGTTTGTTTGTTTGCCATGCGCCTAACTAGCTATCTATATTTGAGCAGATTGCGCTGCTAACCTCATTGCAATCGCGGCCCAAACTTGCAGTCGGAGTCAGAGTCACTCGTAGCTAACAGACTAACTGACTCGCTGGCCAAAGTGACTAACTAACTGCAGAGACTGAGTCTTTGGCTTTGGCTCGTTTGGTTGCATATCACTTCTACATTTATTGCTCACATTTTGCATGTGTGAGTAAATTGTTAACATGTAGACAAGTGTAATTTAGTTGTTAGAAGCACGAAAAGATAGAAGAGAAAGAAGGAGAGAACACTTTGAGGCAACTGCATTGACAACACGTTGACTGCAACAAATTGAAATTTAAAACGCGCCTTTTTTTTGCGCCAATTGGCCGAAACTGGTTGGCAACGAGCCAAAGACGTTCGACTGCCTGTCGCATTTATTTAAATTGTATCTAAACTGCGGCGACTAGATTTATTATTAGCCTGTTGGCGGCTTAATTAGCCAGCCAAATGCAAAGCCAATAAAACACAATGGCCAAGAGCGAGCCGCGAAGAGTCTGTATTATCAGCTGTTAGCCAGCTGCATTGTTTGGCCCGGTCTGGCATCTTGTTGCTGTAGTTGCTGTTGTTGTTTATAAAGCTGAAAGTCGTTAACCTTCGTTGTAACACATTCATCATCATCACTCACCTCAGCAGCAGCAGCAGCAGCAGCAGCCACGGCAGCAACACGCACACAACTTCAGCTACGACTGCAGCTCCAACAACTTGGTCTCTGCGCTGTTGTCGTCGTAGTCAATGCAGCTGTAAAAAGAAGTCGTCTTAATCTTAAACGACGTCTCCATCCATCTCGGAAGGCAGCAGAACATCAGCTGGGCAGTGGCTGCTCTCAGCCAGTTTTGTGCTGATGCTTTTGTTTGCAGCAGCATTTGAAAACAAGCCAGGAAGTTTACTGCCAACAGACTGACGCACTGAAGAATTGACGTGCCGGCCTTTAGAAGGCAACAGCAACAGCAACTGCTGCTGCGACTGCGACTGCGACACATACAACAAATAAGTAAACAGCGCGCACTTATAACAAATTAGCTTGGCACAGAATGAAAAAAAAAAGAACAACAACACAGTCAAAAGAACTAGGCAACATGGCAGTCAAATGGATCAGGCAACCAGCAACCAGCATCCAGAGAAAGAGGCTGAGGAGGAGAAGGGGGGCCAAGCTACAATTTGGGAAATCGTCATGGTTGAAAGCGTTTGAAAGTGTCACGTTTGGTGAAATGTCTAGAACTAAATATGGAGAAAATTGGGTACACAACATGAAATGCAATCATTTGACTTGACACTTTCTAAGCCAGACGCCGCCGCACAAATGAAGAATGCAAACAGAGACAGACGGAGCCACAGCTGAGAGAGTTGCTGCTGCTGTTGCTGTGGCTGTTGCGGCTGCCACAAAAAGGTTCGGCGGATGTTTGCTTCGAGACTGCTGAAGGCAGCCCAAAATAACTGTAAACGAACTAACAATGCAACGTGCGGCAAGCAGCAACCACCAAACAACAGCAACAACAACGAGAACAGCGAAAGACAGAGGCAACCGACAACAGGCACTCGAGTGAAATAATTAAAATTCCATGCTCATAACTTCCGCAATTAAGGCTGATAGACGACTGAAGTGGAGAGTCCTACTCCCAACTGTCCAGCCAACAGGAGTCGTCGGCAACAGCAGCAGCAGCAGCAGCTAATTTCCACGCACAGTTGACGCAACTGCTGAGCAGCAGCAGCAGCAGCAACAGAACTTGCCACTCGCAGCAACATCGTCGCAAGACTCTGACAGCCAAGCAGACAAACACAGCGAGGCCGACAGACGTTTGCCTGGCTGCTTGAATTGTTGCCTGTTCGTTGTTCGTTGTTGGCTGTTCACTGTTGGCTGTTGGCGTGCATCTTTGCGATACATGCTTGCAACGTCGTCGTCGTCATCGTTGTCGTCGCGACGACCAACGCATGCCACACAGTACACGCCTGCACTAATGAAGTAATTCATTGAACCGTGCTACGCCAGCGCGGTTGCCATTAGTTTAGTGTTGGCTACGCTGCCCTGGCAACCATTCAGTGCAACCCTCCTCTTCCCGCACCCACGCCCTTTGATACCCGATAAACCCAGAGGGTAGAAGGGCATTATAACTTAGTGGCAACAGAAAATGTTTGTAACAGGCAGAATATATATCCGTCTGACTGTCTGTCCGATCGTATGATCGCCTAAAACGTAGAAACTAAAAGAGTTAGAGACTCGCTTTTGTCCTACGCAACTCAAATTCGTTTCAGAGTTTGACCATGGACCTTTACGCCCTCTCAAATAGAAAAATAAAACGATTGACGAGCATAATTTAGGAACACAAAATAACTAGCTAAGTAATTTTAAAAAATGCTCAAGCTATCGCAAGAAAAACTTTGAAGTTTGGTCTATACTACACTATGGTATATTTGTCATAGAGCAAGTGTTTGCTCAAAATGGATAGCGGGTATCTCACAGTCGAGCAGTCACGATTGCAGCTCTTTTACTTGTTTTATTTTGCCGTGTTTACACTTAACCCAAAGCCGACTTTGTTTACCTCTGCGAGTGGCAAGCAGGCAGTCTGACGGTGGCAACGCTTCCTGGATCGCGCATTAGATCATTCGGTGACAGCAGCCAGCTGCTGACTATCTGGCTGGCCTGACCTCGCCTTAAACACATCGCACCGGACCCGGGACACTCCTTCACTTCGGCTCGCTATCAGCTGACCAAGCCCAAAATGATGGCCGTGGAGTATAAAAATGTCTTTGATAATTAAGCGGGCCACCGCAACACTCGCAGTCCCAAGTCGCCACTCTCCACTCTCCACATTCTCTACTCTCCACTGTCCACGCTTCGCAATCCACACTGCAGTCCGCATGCTCCAGAGTCCGCATTCTAACGATTGCACTTTCTCGAAAACGCGCAAGAACTTTATGTGGCACGTCGCTGGCTGCTGGCATAAAAAAGTAGCAACTTAAAGCGGAGAGTGGCCACTGGCCAAAGGCACATCATCCTAATAGAAATATGCGTGCTCCGTGTGTGTGTGTGTGTGAAGAGTTGCTGTGTGTTGTGCATATCAAAATCCATTAGTGGCTTTTGTGGAAATAATCAACAACGACACCAACAAAAAAGAAAAGAAAATACGAAAAAAAAAACTGCAAAGCGCGGCAGACGATGCGGAATTTCCGCTGAGAGGGGAGGGGGAGGGGGAGGGGAGGGCGGGTGGATGATTGGCTTTAGTGCTGGCCGCAATCTGACGGTCGCCCTGTCGCTCGGTCGATTACTTCGTCGCTTGGTTGTACGCCGATATCTCTGGTCGGGCTAAGTGAACATTTGTAATGGTCACTCAGGCGGCCAGTGCGTCCGTCGTCTATATCAGCAAACGCGTTTGTTACGCTGTCCACACACACACACACACATACACTGCATGTTGTTGTTTGTTATTTACTGAACAACAACAACAACAACAACTAAGCACTCGCATCTAATCATTTGTTTTCGTTGTTTATTTCAAACAGAGCGTATCGAGCGCATTTTGTAAAATATAATTACAATTGCGGTTATTTGATTTGATGCATCACAGTGTGTGTGTGTGTGTTGTGCGCTGGTCAGTGCTCCTCGCTGCTAGTTGTAAAAAATTGCATTTAATTATAAATTCTATAATGAGCCAAGCGCAAATAATTTCCCTTGTACTCGCACACACACAATCTTTGGCCGTCGTCGACTGGCGGCAGTCAACAGTCCACAGTCGGTTGTCCCCGATGTCCACTCGCTGCTGGCGATTAAATTAATCAGCGTCATGTGGTGATTGACTTGTCGGCATGCAAATATGTAAATACGAATGCATATATGCCTTATACTATAGGGTTTACATAGTCGCCCGCCCTGCGCTGTAAATCATATTTCTGCTTATAAATAATCGAGACAACTCTGCTGAATTTATGGCCGGGTCGTTGTAAATAACACAACTGACACAACTGACGTCACAGAAGGCACGCAAAGAATGCTTAATCTCTAAACAACTACGTTTTTTTTCTTTTTATTTAGTGATTTAACTTTGCATTCAATAAATCCATTCATAAAACACAACGAAATGTCATCAAAGTTACCTCATTGAGATAAATATACATTCTATTTTATATGTAGACAAGTCACAAGAAAGTATCTTGGGGGCATCTACATCATTTTCCATATAGATACAATTTCTACACAGTGATAAAAGTCGTTAAAGATACATTATTTCGTATATATGCTGCTACGTGCTATCACACACACACACTTGCCACGTTTTGTTGCCCCAATAGATTTATGTCCGATTCGACCTTAACCAATTTATTGAGGCATTTATAAACGACGACTTTTGTAGCCTTTTCTTGGACTCAATATAATTTTTACGATGCTCCTGACCGTGCCATCAACACCAGCAACCAGTCTGACAGTCAAACAATCAAATGAAGACAGATGAATAATATATAGAAATGTTGATTATTTTGTTATTTTTAATGTCAGAAATCAACAAGACGCCTTCTATTAGTCGCTCTGCTCAAAACTATAAATTTATGGCGTCTTCGACGAATACAAACGACACCAACAATTACTAATCTGGCAAAATTTGGCAATTGTTCAAGGTTGCACTGAATTTGTACACAGACAAATTAAAGCTAATTTCGAGAGACAGCAAATAATTTCTCATAGGCCTGATTGTCGGATCATCGTCTGATGGAATTTTTGTTTCAGTTTCTGTTTTCTACTCTCGCACCCATCAGCTAATCAGAAAGAAGAAAGTTCTATCTGTAGCGACAAATACAAATAGAAAAAAAAAAAGCGAAATTCAGACTGCAGCATATGTTTATTTGTTTTTGTTTTCATTTTATATTTATTTGTTGTTGTATTTACTTATCAATGCTGCGGCGTCTCTAATTAATTTTTTCTACTTCTTCGCCTGCTCGAGTTGGTGTCCGACGCGTCGCAATGCGATAGAAGAGATCCAAGAGATCCGGTCGCCACGACAACAGCTCTACTGCGCCCACGTAGGCAGAGCAAACTAATTAAGTCGCATATACATAACGCCAGTTTTTTATCAAGCGATAAAATAAAACACAATAACAGCAATAACAACAGCGACAGCAACAGCAAAAGCAACAAAATAAAAAGGAAAAACGTAAAACAAAAGCAAACCGAATGCTATCTATGTGAAACCGAGCACACATGCTCACACATTTCACATATATTGTCGATAATCAACAGGGAAAACGAAAAAGAACTGAAAATTGTATATCAGCCCCTAATGAATGGAGCTTGGTCAGTGATAAGAGGTCCAAAACTCTTTAAGCCACGCACGTGTGCTGCCAACAACAACAGTCACAATGAGCAGCATAAATACGTATGTGGTTTTTACGCGCATACCCTGTAGATAAGCCCACAGATGGGGAATATTGCAGCTAAATAAAAGATAAAACTCACTCATTAAGTGCAACTGACAAGAATGCAAATTCATCTAAATACTGATTTTAAAATCAATTTACATTATTTAATTATCGTATTTTAAAGACAATCTAAATATTGAATCTAGTTTAATTTAAGCAAAAATGTTCAAGATAAATAAATTCCTTTGGGCACAAAGTGCACTCAACGTGGACGTAAATTGAAATTTCTTTAGATTACAGCATATCTCCACTGGCGGCCAAAGTAATAATTTTCGGTTTTATGTATCTTTTTTTTCTTGAGGTTTTAATAATATTTTTGTATAACAATTGCTGACGCTGCTTGAACGCCCATCAATCAAAGCGCTCGAGTGTCTCTCACAAAAATATTTATAATAACTTGAATTTATTTTCATTTTTTTGTTCGTTTTTCAGTTTATTTTTTTATCCGTGTTTTTTGCATGAGTAGCTTTCAGCGTTTTCAATTTCATTTAGGGGCCTTTAATTGCCGAAATCAATTCAAAAGCCAGTTGAACGCGTTAAAAGCAGCCACAGCAGCCGCAAAAACAAAACAACAAACACAATAAACAACAACAACAATCGACAAAAATTTTTAATAATTATTAACAAGACGACGGCGAGTTCATTAGCGCCCCAGGCAAATACACAACGAAAAAAGTTTGCTCAAAAATTTGAATAGAAACACAAATAAATGTTGGGTAATTAAGACTTGGACTGGGACTCTTCTGAGTCTGTGGCTATGAATATTACGGGTACTCGCCGCATAGCAAAGTGCTGTTGTACTGGGGGCCTCTGTGCTTCAAAAAAGGCGTCTCGAAACTTGTTCTACAACTTGTTTTTACATACCGACTAGAATTGCAGGCGGCTAGGCGGCAAGTGGCAAGGCGGCAAGTGGCAAGCGGCAACTCAGGCGATAATGTGTAGCAGCCGCACCGCACCATATGCGATAATGTTGCGAGCACATGATATAATAAAATTGGAATGCGCTGCAATTGCTCGCACACACACATACACACACACATATTGTTGCATTTATAATAAACTATTGGCTTGTATTACACTTTATCAAGTCATGAGCTTGGCTCAGCTCAGCTCAGCTCGGCTCGGCTCAACTCGGTTCAACTCGACTCAGTGCAGCGCAGTTCTGTTTACGTAGAAGCATGCTTGGGCTGCAGTAAATTTCCATAAATTTACATGCCATAAATCAAATTGAAAATGTTTTCTGAGATCTATCTGGCTCTCTCGCTCTCGCTCTCAGTCCATCTCTTATCTACATTGACTTGTCTATCTGCTGCCTCGACTGCTGCTGCTCTGAAGAAACTAAACAGTGGGCTTATCAATCCAACGCTGACAAAGTGCAATCAACTCTGCAACTGCGTTTCCTCGTAAGAACCGATCGTGCTGATGGCGATGCTGTTGCTTTGGCTGCTGTTGCTGTTGTCGCTGATGGGCGATGGCGATGGCGATGGCGATGGCGATGACTAACCTACCAGTTGGACACCCCACGCACTCCACACACACTCACACACACACACACGCAGAATGACTGGCCGCGTGTTTTATTATTTGGTTAAACAAAACACAGCCGGCTAAAATGGCAAAACGCTGACGCTGCCGTTGCCGTTGACGTTGACGCCGATGAACTCATTCATTCAAGAGATATCTGAGAACGGAGCATCGAGAATTGCGAATTGCAAACTGTGCAGAGACCACAGACAACAGCCCCCAAAATGGCAGTCAGTCAGTCAGTCAGTTTATTGACTGGCTGCTAAAACATGGCTAATGGACTTCTCGCGAGTCAACACAGGGCCCAAAAGGAAATGCAACCAAACAATAAAACGTGCAAGAAACATCAAAGTAAAAGCCAAAATCTGCGATTCTCTCTCACTCTCTCTACACTCAACACTCTACACTCTCCTTCTCTTTTTCTTTGACTCAGCGAGTGACTAATTCAGCAACTGCAACGGCGACAAAGTCCAAGAACAAATGAACACAGTGTTGTGCATGATTCCTCGAGTGCTAATTAATATGCAATCTAGATATATTTGGGGCAACGCGACCATGACGTCATCAGTTGCAATAGCGGCGTAGAATTGTAGAACTGTTTCGATATTCGTTTTCATACTATATTACAATTGGCAGACAGTCGCAAATGTATCTCGGGGTCTTTCTGGCGCTACTCATTGCTGTTGATAGCACTTTTGCGAAAACTGCACGTTGCACGTTTCGTACATTTTTTATTTCACTTTATTTACATTTTAGTCTTATTTCGTTGTTTGTTGTTGTCGTTGTTGTCGATGTTGTTGTTGTTGTCTCTTCGAGCACATGTGCTGTCAAAATATAGATCGCATAATGCTTGCAGCTATACTTACGAGTGTGATTCGCAATTTGCAAATATTTATAAGGAATGACAGATTGCACGTACCTGCAAATAACAATACTTATTATTAGTTAAATGAATTTTCACAATTTCAAAAGTTACCTAACTTAAATTCTAGAAAATATATTTATTTTGATTCTCTAAAAATAAAGCAAACCAAAAGATTTGTTAATAAGGAAGTATGTCAATCCCTATAACTCAAACGTGGAAAATGAAATCACTGAGAATAAAGTGAGTTTTTTTTCAGTGGTTCGTCTACTAGTAATTTCTGTTGCACCTCTGACTATTCAAAATGATGTGCCAACTGGAAGCAATGGCTGCTGAGGCCTTCGGCTTCAACGTTTTACATTGAATTAAAATTTATCTATTTCTAATCAAACATTTTTGTTTGACAATGATCTATTACCTATGATCATGCAAATAAATATATGAAGCTATCTAGCAGTAATTTATAAAGATGGATCATTGAATCATGTGTGTAGGTGCTCAGTTTTCATGCCAATTTTAGGAAGGCGCCAGCGCAACGCATTAATCATACGTCCCGTAGGAAATAGCCACATCATTGCGCTCTGAGGCGAAGCGAGCTTATCTATATCTAAATGGCAAATATATATACATATATATATGTATTGAGTGTATGCACTGCCAATTATCAGCTGCTAAACACGAAAGCTGATTCACACGCCAAACCTATAAATGAACGTAAACAAAGTCGAAATAAAAAATGGAATGCAGAAATCTAACGAAAAAATGCAATAAAAAATTGTAAAGTAATTTGTTGTAAATGAAATAGGAAAAACAAACAATCGACAGCAAAACATACTTAATTAAAAATCAAGTCAACAACAAACCACCCACACACATACACACACAAAGAGACACCAACACACACAGAGTGTGGCAACTGCACAAATTGAAAAAAAGAAGCGAATTGCACTTCAGCGTACAATGGCCATAAATATGAAATCGTATGGTAAATTAATGCTATTATAGCGTCTAAAATACAACACACGTTTAATATGTAGAAGAAAAATGCTTAGAAAAGACCAACAACAGCAGCAACAACAACAAGAAAAAAGCCATATTTGAAGACCTTGTACGTGTGCTGCCTACACAACCAGTTCGCAGTTTCAGTTGATTTCAATTTTGTGCCTGGGTCTGGTCAGACTGGCTCCGAGTCTGACGACGTTTTGGTTTCTTAGTCTCTGTATGTATTGTACATAACTTTACATACTATGTTATGCTATGTATACGGCACTTGATTTGCATAACAAATGCAACGGCAGCAGCAGCAGCAGCGAGCAGCAAACAGTTCGCTGGAGCATATCAAAAAAGCAACTCAAGATTGTGTGTTTTTTCTTTGTTTTCGTATTTGCCAAAATAAAAATCCGTGTGGCAAAATTCACTCTCAAGATTCATCAAACGCGCACCCAAAGCTCAGAGCTCGTCGCGCTCAATTACGACAAAATTTCACTCCATTAAGACACACACCTCTCGCGCCCATAAAAAGTGAATGTCTATCATTAAGAAATGCTTTTTTCTTCTCGTTTTTTGCTTGTGCTTTTTGTGCCATTATCAATGAATGCTCTCAGCGAACGCGACAGAGATTTTCCATTTCCGCTTTTATGCAAAATTAATTGCACTTAATTATAAACGAAAATTGCCAGCAATTGAACGCCTTGTGATTAGCTCTCAGCTCAACAGAGAAGCGAAGCGTGAACTAGAAAATGACAAATGCCAAATCCAAAAAAAAAGAAAAAAAAAAACACAGAAAAAGGCGAAAATTAATTTATATTAAAGCTACACAAATAAGTGACAAATTTGTGGTGAATAAAAACGCTCATTAAATATGCTAATTTTCATATTTTTCAGCAGACATAATTGGCGCCATTCTGACGCCCCCTTCAAAGCAAAGGGCACGCATCTGACGACTCGCACCTACACCCGAGACGTGTCAGTTATCGGTTATTGTTGCCCTATAGGGTCTGGCTTACGTGTCTGACAGAGCAGCCCTTATATGGGGGGAGGCAAATGGGAGGGAGAGTGAGGGCGACAGGCATTAGTCAGCATTTGAGGCAGCGCGATTGCGTAGCACGGTTGTTGTGATTTGTTTGCATTTTCACAATTTACTTACGGAATATAAACAAATTACGCTGTAAACAAACAGTCGGACAGGCGGACAGACAGCCGGACAGCCGGACAGGTGAGGGAATATTATATCGACATGACATGAAGGTATGGCAAATATGCATAGCATGGCAAAAGGTTAATTATGCAGGGCTCAGGCTCTGGGCACATTACAATACTATTTTGTGCATGGAACTCAGTTCATCATTCAGTCAGTTCGTCAATCATTTTTGTTGTGCTGGTTGCGCTTTTGCTTTGTACATGAAGATCGTGTTTTGTACTTTTTATTTCTCATTTTGTTGTTGGACGATTTTCACTGCATTTTTCGAGGCAAACAAATTTTTTGACAAGCAACTGACAGAAATTGACAAGCGCACGAGCAATGGACCGCACCGCCAAATGTATGAACAGATCACAGATCACTGCAAGAGGAGACCAGTCCCAAGTCCGCAGTCCACAGGCCCCACAAACGAAACCACAGACTAGAGCCCAGACTAGACCGTAAACAGAACCGTACGTTGTGCATGTGAAAGATGATTCCAGCTGTGAAAAGGTCAACACACAGAGACCCAGGCCATTTAGCCATTCAGTCGACCAGACATGCTGTGTCTGTCTGTCTGTCTGTCCGTCAGTCAGTCTCTCTGTCTGTCTGTCTGTCGCCCTGTCTCTCTGTCGTGTGTCGTGCAGAGTTATTGCTGTTGTTGCTCGCCTCACTTTCCAATGCTCGAGCAGAAAAACTCTGAAAGAAATGAAAAGTGTGGCCTGAGAACCGATCAAGCCATTTTTTCTCGTTGACGAGCTAATATTGACAAATTAAATGCAGGTTAATGTGTGTTTAATGTGTGCGCTGTATTGGGATCGAGCAGAGATTTTCAAGAGGATGTATAACAATGCAGACACTGAATTGAGCTGGGTTTCGTTTGGATTTTGAAAACGAACCCAAAGAAAATATATTACCAAGATTTCCTTTATGAATAAATAGAAAACGGAGAGAGGATTCATAACAATTGATATATTCGGCAGACCCTGGATTGATATTGGTTTTCATTTCTTAGGGGAGGATTGACAAACGATACAAGCAGATACTTTTCCCTTATCAGTTAGAAAGGGATATTTTATAATGTATTACAGGATTAGAACACAGAAAACTATTTTGTAAGTAGTCTCATATAAGAACTTGCCTATCCCGTAGATATTCTTAGCAAGGCATTTACTGACAGCTATCAAATGGCCATATAATGAAATCGAATCCAAAAGTGTGTTATTATTTTTCAAGATTCACAGAAATGAATCAAATTCGCTTAAATCAACGTATAACGCATAACTTTATTTAAGCCCGTATATTTTTGAAACGAAATTTAAATAGATCTGCTGATAAAACTATCAAGTAAGCATTCAAATGAATTTTACTTCGACACATATTAAAATACAATTTATGGAATTCAACTTCCACAATGCAAAAAGTAAATTGAGAAGAGTAATAAACCTAACACCTGATATGGGCAGATTTATAATTTGGCTGAATTTTACATATATAAATATTTTTCAAAAATTATTCATAACATTATAAAACAGCTGGTGACAAAGTAGCAATTATGAGGCACGTCTAAAAGGAAATTTTGAATACTCAAAAATGCATCTGCTTGCAATTTGTGGCAACATATGTGCAACAGAAAATACAGCTGAATAAACCATGTGTGTGCGTGCATAATGTGTGTGTTGTGTGTGCGTGTGTGTGTGAGTTTATAAACTGGCAGCCAAAGGCAAGGCAATTCAAAAGTCATTGAGGCGCAAAAGTCAAGCATAAATAGTATTTGAAATAATGTTTGTTGGCCCCGGCCACAGCCACAGCTACAGCCACAGCCCCAGCCAGGGCTGTTTGATGGTGTTGTTGCTGTTGTTGTTGCTCTTGCTGTTGTTGTTGCTGGGGCAGCACACAACGCCACTGGGCACTGGCACTGGCAATAGCTCTGCGTCTGACGATAGCACTGGGTCTGGGTCTCGGTCTGCTCAGGGCAGCAGCCAACGATGTCGATGTCGATGTCGACGTCGACGTCGTTGTTGTGTGGCATAATTTGGTGAGAGTTCGAGTTCAACAGCTGAAAAACAGCCACAACAGCAACAGCAACAACAACACGAGCACATTAACTTGAAATAAGAACAACACGAATCTGAGAGCACTAAAGCATCGAGAGGACAGCGGAGCAGAGGAGAGTGGAGAGAGGAGATGGGAAATGGGAGAGCAGAATGTGTGCGGCGTTGACTGGGGGCAACGTTGTAATCGCCGAGAACAACAAAAACGACGACGACGTCGACGCCGCTGATGACCTCAGTTAAAAATAAATAATACTTTACATTGTTTGGAATTAGTTGCTGTTTTTGGATAGAATTCTGTTGCATCTCTACATTTGTATCTGTATCTGTATCTGTCGCTGTCTCTGTCTGTGTCTGTATGCGTGTGTTGCTTGTAAGTTCAGGGTGGCGCTCAGTGTCGTTCCACGTTGATGACAACGACAACAACGACGTCGACGGCGACGGCATACAAATCATTTTGTCAAGTCAAGTTGTAGAAGGTATTTATGTAAATTCTTGTACGACATTTATCACATATGAAATTGATGAACCTGTGTCTGATATATGGCAGCAACGAGCAAATGCAGAACATCAGAAGCCATTCTTGAAGCTGACTAATTAAAATCCCAAATCCATACAGATCTACTTCGAGTACTAATTAGTTGTTCTGATGGGGGGACCAGATAGCATACATATATGATATCGTTAAGCGTATTGTTTCAGCTATATTTACTCGAGTTTGCCGTTATATTAAACACCGCTGGCAGCACGCACAAGTGTTTCTTTATAGGCTTATTTATATTGTACTGCAAACATATGTGGAATATGGTCTAAACAAAAAGCGAAAAACCAGTTTATACACACAGGTTTTTATGCTGTAAAATGGGCAAACCACAACCTGAAGCAATATCCATAAACTAACCATATCGTCATAATATTCCCAATCCTATCGTATAAAGAATACAATCCCTTGTGCCCCGCACGGGGCATGACGCATAATCGAATCGAGTGAATGAAACCGGAAATCTTTCAATGCAAAATCACAGAGAACCGCAACTCATTAAAGTATTGTGTGATGTTCTGTGTTTATTTCAACAACAGAACCGAATACAGTCTGAATATTTCCATGAATTCAAAGCAGATCAACAAGTCGAAGAAACATAAAGCCCAGCAAAACAAACAATATATTCAGCGATATATCAATATCGGGCGAGCAATATGATTAAACGAAGAAAACGAGCTGCAGATAAGTCTGAAGTGCGATTTAGATTTGAAACTAGAAGGCCAGAGAGGGGCGGGGTTGGAAGACTAACTAACAGTTGTAGTACTTGTATAATATAGGTTATCACTATATCATTTTGAAGTCGAGACACACACACACACAAACACATCGGACACATTGCACACAGCTGACAAGATAAAGCGGTCTGGGTCTGTCTGCCTAAAAAAGGAGAGACAAGGCAGAGTCAGAGCCAGACCCATTCCCAACCCAGACCCAACTCAAGACCCCGACGCAGGCAATAGACCAGGCGCTGGCAATTGCGATAGTGATAGCGTGTGTGTGTGTTTGTGTGTGTGTGTGTGTGTTGTGCTTGTGTGGCATATGCCGGTTTGAGCAGAGTCTTCAGCTTCTTTCTCTGCTTCTTCCACTTCTGCGTTTCTGTTTTTATTTATTTATTTTGTCTTTTGTTAATTTGTGTTTTTTGTATTTTTTGAGTGAAAGTAACTGCAAACACTGCGACTAGCGACAACAACTAACGCTGACGTCGCGTTCTAGGAAACGTCTGGCATTAACTTAGCCAACTCCTAACTGCAGCCAGAGCGAGATGGCAGCTGTGCGAAGGAGAGCCATTGAGATAAGCTAATGTTTACCAACGGCTAATGATAAGCTCTTCTTCTGCTGCTTCTTCTTCTGCTTCGTCTTGTACTTGCACTCACCTTTTATGCGAGAGAGCGAGAGCGCCAGTTAGAGTTGTTCGAAAGAGACGGAGAGAGTTGAAGCGGCTGTTGTTTTATCTCAATAAGAAACTCAAAAGTTTCGATGCACAAAAATACAAAATATAATATTTTGATAACACTGAATTTGTTAACCGATTTATTTGGCCAGAAATGTGTGTTTTCCCGCAAACACTTTTCACTTTTCACTGTTTCAACAATTTAATTTCAATTTCAATTTCGAAATGTTTTTTAGTGCGAGAATTTGGTAATCTAAAGCAACAAAAACACACGCGACGCGTTCTCTGCGCTTCTCATTCTATTCCGCGCACCAACACTCACGCAAACGCACACGCACCTCACACATACACGCGTACACTCCCCCACACAAACACTGGCAAACGCAACGCAACGCAACCGAAACAGAAACGAAGCGAATCGCACAGAAAACAGATTTTTACGCACTATTTAGCTTTATTCACTCTCGCATTTGTGCTGTAATTTTTTCCTGGTTTGTTATGCACACCAATGCAATCAAGAGGTGAGAGGGAGAGTGAAATACTGGGAGAGTGTGTTGTTGTTGTTGTTGTGTTTGCGAAATGCAAAGCCGAAAAAAAACACAAAACCCGCGAATTTTTGCCGCGTCTTTGACAATCGAAACGTTTGTTTTCTTTGCAATTGCAATTTCCGCGCTCGTTTTCAACTTGTTGTTGTTGTTGTTGTTGTTGTTGCTGGAGCAAAACAAACGTTTTCTTTCTTAATAAACTTTTACGCTCTGCTATCGTTTCGTTTAGTGTGTGTGTGTGTGTTTGTATGTGTGTCTTGTTGTTTATCGTATGTAAGAAGTATTTTTCTCGATTATGTTTTGTAATTTCGTTCACGTTCGAGTTTACGTTCTCGTTGTCAGCTGCGGCCTCTGCGTTAGCTGCCTTTTTTTTCGTTTTTCTTATTTTTTATGGGAATTGAATGTCTGTCTCACGCTGCGAGACGCTCATTCATAAATCGTAGACCCCGTTTTTTCAATCAGCGACACAATCTCACGACCCGTCTGCACGTCTGTTTAGCTTGGCAAGCGGTTGCCGACTAACGGTTGCAACCAATCGGAGCCCAACGAACGCGATCGCTTGTCATGTTGCGAACGAACATGTTGGAAGCGTAGTGCAACCGCTCGATGTTATTAGTATGCTATGGAGTTGCGGGTGTTGCGAAAAGTTTAACATTAAGAATATATTTTTTGCATATATTTTTGATGTAAATAAAAAAACATTTAATTGCCTTGTATTTTAGTACTATATGCAGGCAGGCGCTGCAATGAATCGAATTTGGCAAGTCGCTTAACAGTCTGTTAACAGCAGCCGCAGACCTTAACAGAGCGAACTTGCTGTCGTTTAACCGTTTCGCCCGTCAAACATGTTGGCTGTGGAACCAGCGACGCGAGCGGTCAAAGAATCGGTTGCAAGAACTTTTCCCCATTGAAAGTAAAACCAAAATGGGGAAAAACTCCACCTGCGGTGTTTTGGTGTGTAAATTTACACACTTTCCCAACGCTAACAAGCGGCGATAAAAGAGCATCGAATTGCTGCAAGTTTTATGAGGGACACGCCGCACAGCTGGGCATAGGGCAACTGTGTGGCATCTTCTGTGCCTCGTCTGCGTTGCAGCCTCCGTGTGTTTTTATCTGTGCTCTTAAATCATTTGGTGCTATCAGAGCTTCGTTGTTCTATCTGCCACATTTTATGACTCTGACTTAACAACTTATTGTGCAAGTGTCAATTTCCAGGAAGGCGACTTAACACTTTCATTGTCTCAATTAGATTAGAGCGCCCTTGTTTGCCTTGGCATTAAGGATAGGGCAACCTTTGAGAGAAGTGTCATTTATGACTGTCGTATTGTGGCAGTAACTTTTTGTGGATCAGAACAACTCAAAGCAACAACGAATAAACACAACAAAAATGAAAAATTATAAAAAAATTCAATATACTTTGAATTTTAAGATCGTTTAAAATGTATTCAATATTTAAGACTGTGAAGAGACTCAGTAACTTTGCGACACGGTGCCGCCCCAAAAACCAGGACAACAGCATCGCACCCAGCTCCAGCAACGCCATCAGTACCGTCCCGGCTGATAATGATTTGGACTGCATTTTGCGACGCATCGCTTCCCCGATCCCATTCATTAATTTCGTCAACGAAATTCGCTTATGTTGGCTGAACGTCTGGGGCAGGGAGAGAATGACGCTCCGGAATTCTCAAAAGCTGCGCCTGGCAGCGCAGCAGCGTTGGTCGAAGCTCTCGGAGCACAAGAAGGAAAAGTATAAGCTGCTGGCAGCCAACTGGAGCTCCACTCGTCTACCCCTCAGCCTTTTGGCCAAGACCAGAAGCGAAGTGGCCCAGTATGAGGCAACACACTCGTCACACTCGTTACCCTCGTCACCCTCGTCATCTTCGCTGGCCTTAGTTCCTGAATTCAACCGTAGCTCCCCGACGAGAAGGCGACAACCTGTGACCGTGACCACCAGGCAAGCGACGCGCAGGAAACTTAGGAGAGTTGTGCAGTCGCCTCGAAGCCAACGAGTTGCAACAGCTTTTAGGGCTCCGAAGCTTCGAAATAAGAGAATTCTGGCTTCAAGGGCTCAAAAAGCTCCAACAGTAAAAAGAAAAGTAACTTCAATATTGCAAAGATATATACAAGCCGAAAGGGATCGTGCCGAAGCTGAAATAGAAGCTATGTCGAGAGCAGTCGTAGCTCCACCGTTGCTAATGTCCTTGCCAACTACTCCTGTGCAACCTGCAGTCGAAAACTCCGTGCCAAGAACTCGTGCTTCAAAGAGGATGCGACTCGTTCAACCTATTAATCCCAGAATGCCCGTTCCCATTCCATCAATGGAAGTAGTTGAGCTAAAGAAACCACGAACAATTCGAAAGTCCAAGAACGTCGAATCGAATGCAATAATGAAATCAGTTGATCCTAAAGCTCTCGAATTTCCAGAGACCATCGAAGCAATAGCTCTGCGAAAGAAATCGCGAGCTTCTCGAAAAAAGAACGAATTTACTGAAAATTTTCAAATTATTGAATTAGCGCCAGGAGATCTAGAATTCCCTGAAACCTCAATGGCTCCTACAAGGAAGCTGCGAGGAAGGCCTAAGAAAGTCGAATCGACAGCTCTAGAGCTCCTAGAAACGTTTCAATCAATGGCTCCGCCAAAGAAGCCACGAGTTTCACGAAAGTCGAAGAACGCCGAAACGATTGAAGTAAGAACGCCAGAAGATATTGAAATGATTGAGTCCCCGCCCCGAACTCTAGAACTCCCTGAAACCTCAATGGCACCGACAAGGAAGCTGCGAGAAAGGCCTAAGAAAGTCGAATCGACAGCTCTAGAGCTCCTAGAAACCTTTCAATCAATAGCTCCGCCAAAGAAGCCACGAGTTTTACGAAAGTCGAAGAACGTCGAATCGATTGAAGTAAGAACGCCAGAAGATATTGAAATGATTGAATCCCCGCCCCGAGCTCTGGAACTCCCTGAAACCACCTCATTGGCACCGCCAAGGAAGCTGCGAGGAAGGCTTAAGAAAGTAGAATCGACAGCTCTAGAACTACCAGAAACCTTTCACTCAATGGCTCCGCTAAAGAAGCCACGAGGTTCCCGAAAGTCGAAGAACGGCGAATCGATTGAAGTAAGAACGCCAGAAGATATTGAAATGATTGAATCCCCGCCCCGAACTCTAGAACTCCCTGAAACCACCTCAATGGCACCGACAAGGAAGCTGCGAGGAAGGCTTAAGAAAGTCGAATCGACAGCTCAAGAACTCTCAGAATCCTTTCAATCAACGGCTCCGCTAAAGAAGCCACGAGTTTCACGAAAGTCCAAGAACGTCGAAACGAATGCTGCTAAATCGCCAGACCCAAAGTCGAAATCAATGGAATTAACTGCGCCAAGGAAGCCACGGCGGTCGAGGTCTCTGGAAGTGAATAGGAATCGAACCGTACCCAAGAAAAGGAAGCGAAGCTTGGATCTTATCGAAGTGTGTAGCAGCCGAGCGATTTTTCGCAGTTTGAGCAGTCATCTCGATCGGTTTAATGGGCCTCCCAAGCGGAGTACGGGGAGCTTGTTCGAATTGGTCTCTTCCGAACATGCGACTGTCAAGCGTAGATGAGGAGGCAATCAACTAAAGGTGTTTCCCGAATGCCAGCAAATCCGTGATCCCTACAGGAAGCGAGGATTAATTCATGTCGCATGCAACGGGATTGGTTTTTTTTCACGTTTCATTTGCTTTTCTCCCTTTTTCCCCTTTCCCCATTTCTTGCGTTCACCGGGTTTCATAACTTTCGGAGGTGTGTTAGACGACGGCGCGGACAGACGAAGGGGCAGACGGACAACATCCTTATCGAAGGTGCGCATCAGCGTCACACAGAAAAATCTACGTGCCTTTGAAATCGAAACCCCCGACGTCCCATTGTGTTAAAATCTCAACGATTCCCGCACTGCATGTTGATCGATAGCGTCTTCGTCTGCGCGTTTTTTGATTTCCAATGAAACCCGAAAAAAAAAACAAAACAAAAAGACGAAAACAAAAGAGATTTCAAGATTTCAAGCATAACTATTTTCAATGCCAGCACCGGAATGTGCTCGATGTGCTCCTAAAAGCAAATATGCAAGAATTTCTTTGTATTTCATTTTATTTTCATAGATAATCCGCAACTTTGTGAGCCGCTAAAAATTAAATTAAAAAGTTAAAAGCTGGGAAAAAAAAAATTTGAGTTTAAAAAGGATGTCTTTATATATTTAACAATTTTTTTTAATTACCCAAGCTATTTATCTATCGAAAAAATTGATCAAATAACAACTAGATTAAAACAAAAATTTTTATTTATTTTCTTATGACCTCAATTTGCACTGTGTCAAGAACTGATTTCTTTTCCGTTCTTATTGTTTTTTTTTACATAATGTAAAAATATGTCAGTAGTAAAAATAAAAGGGAGAATGCTTTGATTGGAGCTCAGATAAAAAAACTATTTAGATTAGGAGGATATTTGCAAAGAATTGAAATGCTTTAGTTTCACATTGTAAATTTGACTTTCCGATTGGACTGTCGCTTATTTACTTATCTCAAAAACTGGATATAAGCCAGCAAATAAGATAAGAATTTTATTAGCGATAGGTCGACTCGCAATTTGTTTGGATCTCTTGGAGAAAGAGAAAACTGGTCAGTTTTACTTTCAAAAACTTCTGCCATTTGGCAAATACTACATTTAACATATTGTGCGTTTATAAAGTGTGGCTCGATAATAAATATATTATGTATCTGTATCCGTATAATTGCACGGCAGCTGTAAGCGCACTTTTCTCTCGCTATTTTGCATAAATAATGCAAATAAAAGTGGATAAACGATAGTCTTTTTCTTTATATGCAGCGGGCACAGCAGGCGAACTGGGCAATAAAGTGGCGGGGTTTTCCTCCACCTGGCCCCCATTAGACGGCCATCTCAGCCAAGTGAAAATTGCCATAAAAAAGGCAATGCTCAGACTCAGTGCTGGCGACATCGTTCTCTTAATGGTCACACTTTGTCCGATGTCCGCTGTCCGATGCACTTGCGATCATCCTTCTGTCGCTGCCATTTGAGCCATTTGAGTGTGGCGGCATTGCCTGATAGCGAGCCAAGTTTTTATGGCTGTGCGCGCATTTAACTTGATTATAAACGACCACAGGCGGCCGGGCAATATAAAATCGCTTTTCATTATGGCCAAGGCATGTGAAATTAATATGCAAAGCCAGCGAGGCAACCAACCGATCAACCAGTCGCTGAGATAGTCCGATTTCTCAGTCAAGTTCGTTGCCTAAGTCTTTTGTTTTGCAGTTTGCTTTTTGGCCAAAACGCTGCCAACTAGCGGACTGCCCGCTGTGTGTGTTTGTTGTTAAACAATATCAAAAGTCGCCTCAAAATGTTCATTAATTCAAATTGATTCTAATCGTGGCAAGCTCATTAATTGAAGCGCCACGCGATGCCACTTCGAAGTCTCGAAGTCTCCCCACGCACCTGACCAGTCCCCTCCCCCTCGCTCTCGAGGATTGCGCAGTTTATTGATGAGTCGCAGTCGCAGTCGCAGTCGGTAGCAATCGCAGTCACAATTGCATGATTAATGTGCCCACAGTGCCACAGTGGTAACTGCCTCTCACGATCTCCTCTTCTACGACAAACAAAGCCAAGTTATATTTCTACTAGGCAGGTAGTTTGTTTGCCTTGGTTCCTTTTGTTAAGTCTGACTTCCGCTTGCGATAAACGAGAGACAACAAATTTTAAGTGCTATTTGGTTAGCAGATAAGTCAGCAGAACCCGCAGATCCTTCAATTATAAATGCCAGGCACAGCGACACCTCGAAGCGGAAGACCGACGAGGCACGGCAAACACAACACACACGCTGAAAACTGTGCTATGTGTGTGCAGGATCGTGTCTAGATCGGACTAACGAGCAAATAACACACAGTCTGACGACCGGACAGACAGACAGACGGACTGGTAGACTGGTAGACGGACAGCTGCCGTTATCCGCGGGCCAACAACGGTGCACAGCCTCCGTTGGCTCAAGGTTGCCGCCAGCATTGGGTCAACCTCGAGCTGCGAGTTGCATTTGCTGTTCGACTTGGAGTTGGACTTAAAGTTGGAGTCGGGGTTGTGGCTCGGGGCGGAGATGGAGTTGGAGTTGGAGGCCGTGTTGATCGACGCCGTGTGAAAATCTTGTTCAACATTAAACGCCAATGAGCAAATACGAGCATAAATCAACATGACAAATGACTAAATGCGCGTATTCTGTGTGCCGACAACATCACACGCGGACAGCCAGCAACCAACAGTTGACCGACTTGCAGATACCCTTAAAGAAGGTTTCGGATTTAGAGGAAAATTAATAGCTCTATGTTCAACGGTATTTTGTACGATTTTTGAAGAGTAATCATTTTCTGTAGGTTAATGAGATAAGCCTTTTTATATCTATCTATCCAATTCTTAAAGTATGAAAACAAATATTAACCCAATAGAAAAAACCTGTACTACATAATTAGAAAGATTTAATTCTTTAAAATTGGTAAATTAAAATCGATAAGAATTGTCCATTTATTTCTAAAATGAATTAGAGCTAAACGGTTCGTATGATATTTATATTTTTAAGCTATTTAGCAATATCGCAAAAGGGGAAGGCATTAAACATCTCTGATCACAGGACGCAAGTTAATACGCAAGTTAAAAATGGAGACTAGAAAAAATTCCGCTGTTATTACTATTTTTTTTTTTTTTATTAAACATTATTTTATTGCAACAATTATACAATTAATACCAGAATTAATAATTAACTAATTACCATTCGAGTCATATTTACAGGGTATTAAACTACTTTTATTGATTTTGACCTAGTTGCTATGCATGCTTATTACTTATCAATTAATTAAGCATATTTTGGTATACTCCGCTCTTTTTACATTTAAAGGGTATAACAAATCACGAAACTATCAACTAATCATATAACACTTGATTGAATATTCTGTGCTTCACATTAGTCGAGTATACCCTTCTTTGTAATTAAAGGGTATGCAAAGAGAATATTTAAAGAATTTTCTCACTTTTCTTACTTTCTCATTCTAGTCCAGCATACACCAAGTGCCATTATTTACAGGGTATTGCTGGCGTGGTGTACTTGTCGCCGTACACGGCTCCTGTGGTTGTTGCCAGGTTGTTGTTGCCGTTGTTACGTGTTGTTGCCGCGCATGCCCATTGTTTTGGCCAACGAAATCTGCATAAATGGGTCAACTGCTGTTGTTGCTGTTGCCTGCAACAACAAGAGCAGGCAATTGCGGCAAACAGCCTTTATGTACTTGTTGCAGGCCCAGCGAAACATTGATCGAGGTGCATTGAAAGTTGTTGCTGTTGTTGCGCTGATTGTTTTAATTTCCATTCACAACTCGCAGCAGCAGCAGCGGCAGCAGCAACAGCAATTGTTGCTGTTGTTATTTATGGCTTGTTGGTGCTGTGGCAAGTCGCACATTTTGACGCCAAGTCATGGCTAAAAACAGCTATCAACGCCACAGCCAATGGGAATGGCAGCCACATTCCGGGAAGAGCTCATATTTCCAGCATCTTTAGAGAGTGCGAATCCCGTCGATTGGAGTTGGGGGTTGCAGTTGCAGTGCTAAGTTCAGAGACGCTATGAAATGTTGCAGCCTACGAGCTGTGGCTAATGTGCCGCTGACAACATTAGACCTCGACAGCAACAGCAGCCAACAACATCCGCCGATGACAGCACCGCAGAAGTTCTTTCCATTTGTTTATTTACCCCAAGTATTTGTGCTTTAATTACTATATATGCGATCTATAGACGAGTATATAACATTAAGTATTAGTGCCTTAATTATATATTATAATATGTTGCTGGCCAAGACAATTCCGATTCGGTCGCGGCGTCGCCACAAAGTCTGCTGCAAGCTCGGACGCTGAGCCGTAATTATAGAGAACGCTGCTCGCCGTGTCACAGTTGCCACATAAATCAAAATGCTGCGGCGGAAAAGTCAGTCGAGCGCTTGCCACGCGCGACTTGGCTTTCTGAAATCATAATTCTGTAGTGGCAGCCACACCGTGTTGCTGCAACCAGTTTGACTTTGTTTGTTTGCTTCTATTTTTTGTTACCTTGCTTCCATTTTTCTGGCCGTTTTTTCGCACAACCTCTTGTGGCATCCGTCTTAGTAATTAGTCGCTCATAATTAGTCGAGCTGAGCGATTTTTTATAACGCACTCCACATAGAAGCCACAAAGGCTGCGGCTCTCTGACTCTCCGACTGGAGCATTAGAAAGTTTGTAAATTTGTTGATTATTAGCGCGATAACATTTAATTAGATTTTGCCAGACACCCTGGCGTTGTGAAAGGCAGCCAACCAGCAACTAGCAGCTCCCCAGAGCTCAGCCAAGATTTCTGGGCACGGCTCATTAGGCAAAGCCAACAGCACCAGCTTCAGATACGACGCCAACACCAAGTGGGTTGCTTTTGCATATGAATGTTTCCGTTTGCCACAAAAAGAGCCAGAGACGCAAAGAAGGAAAAAAACAAACTTGTAATTTATAGTACTTAAGCTGAAAGCTGCTCAGCTGTTCAGCTGCTCAGTTGGCTCAGTTGCTTAGCTGGTTAGCTGGTTAACGCGGCCTTGATCGGTTGTGTGGCGCGGGGCAGCTCTGAATGTGGCAACGTTTGTTCTGCTGATTGTTTTGTTTATTTGCCAGAGTGTTTGTGTTTGTTTGGCCAAAACAGCATCATAAAAACTGTAAACACGAAAAGCATAAATCGCAACTTAAGCGCAGTCGTACTTAACCCAGTTTGCAGCCACAAATGCCCATTGCACTTTGCCGTTGCACGTTGCCGTTGCCGTTGCACATTGCGTGCAACGCGGCAGTTCTGTCTCGTTGGCAGACAATTAGACGTCCTTGTTGTGGCTTCCCCCTCGACAGAAAATAAGAGCTGTCAACTTGCCACAAAAACACAACACAACACAACACGCAACACAAATATTGCTGCTGCATAATTCAAGAAATCAACAAAGCTATCAAAGATATTATCACCTGGCGTTTCTGTTTTTGGGGTGGCCAAAACGCGGTAGCCAAATGACAGCAGGATGCAACACAACCGTCGCTGGGACAGTCAGCTGCACACACATGTAAATTGTAAACTGCATAGACGACGGCTTAATCACCTGCGGGCTGATAAACGGATAGGCCGAGACAGACAGTCGGAGAGAGCAACTTGCAACAAGGGCGTGGCCAGACGGACCGGCTAATTTCTATAAACAAATTTCATAGCGCCCCTGCCGAGGTGAACTCTTGACGGGGACGCAAGGCGAATAAAAATATAAGTACAAGACTGAAGGAAAAAAGTGGCAGCGAGCGCCAAGTTGTCTGCAAGTGTTGCACATCGCACAGATGCAGCGTCGCGATACAAGCCAAAGGCCAGCAACAACAAAAACAATGGTGGCAGCAGCTGTTGCTGTCGCTGCTGCTGCTGCTACTGCCACCAAACATAATCTCTGGCGATATCTCAGCGGCAGAGCGACTCTTCGCAACTGCAACTCCAATTGCGATTGCAACAGCAACAACAGCAGCTGCCCCCTCAGCCCCCTTGCTGACTGTCTAAGTAGCTTGCAGTTTTCCCTCCTCTTCAAGTTGTTGCTGTTGTTGCTGTTGTTGCTGTTGTGGAAGCGCCGGCGGGCCAATGCTTTGGTTTGCTTTTTTTGCTCAACGTTTGCCGTTGCAGTTGCAACAGTTGCTGCCCGGTTGCCCGGTGTCCGTAACTAATAAAAATTTCAATTTGTACGCTAAACGGTTATTGACGTATTACCGCTTTGGCCGGGCCAAAGCCAGGCCAGCCAGCTAGGCGAGCTGAGATGGCCAAGAGCCAAACAACAGCAACGGCAGCAGCAGCAGCAGCAACAGCAGGCAGCAAGGTAGCAGCAACGCCTTTAGTTATTGTTTCTTTTGGTGCATGCAACGCCTTCGTAATGTTTTATTCATGCCAGCAACTGCTGCAACATCAGTTTTGGGCGGCTTTCGCCTGGCTTTTGCCAAATCCCAAATTTGAAAGCCAATTTAATGTTGCCTGCTAATTTAAGTTATTGCCCATCGTACCACAAACTGCGACGCCCTTGACACTGTTTGTTATTGTTTTTTTTTTGTTGTTTGTGCCGCACCTGCAACTGCTCGATTGTGTCGCTGTGTCGCTGTGGCAAATTAAGTATACGCCACCAGAGTGCTTCGAGTAATCATGTCAATTTTGATATCCGGCTGCATTAGATCAAATCTCCGGCCAAATTATTGTCTATCTTTATGGTAATTATTGCCGCGCTACGAGTAACTGGCTTAATTACATAACCATGGCTTCCCTTCCACCAAATTAAAGACAATTTGCTTTAGACATTACCTGAAGTACGCCTTAATGTCAAATCCGATTGTCGAGAGCCATGGCGAAAAGACGAAGCGAAAACGTAAACGTAAAAAACTAGCTAAATTTAGACGTTGCCGGCGATGAGGCAAACGGATTATGCTCAACTCGTTCGTAATCAGCGTGAAACTCGGAACTCTTCACGATTTCGGGGTAATGACAATCGCAATGGAGATTCATTGATGGAAGACGACTACGACGGCGAGTCACCAGTTGACTCATTTAATGTTTTCTGTTCAAGCAGGCTATGCTGGAAAACACCACTTGAACAATATGTGTCAGACGATTGGATACCCTAGCAAATTGTTTTATTATTGTATTGATAATTTAATTTTTATTCTATTATTGTAAACTCATATTACAAGATTTTCTAATAGACTACATCGATACATCTATAAAAGCTTTATATTATTTCATTTCAATTTGGTTGTATCCCATGCTTAATTCGAAATTATTCATTTTTAAACGAATTCCAATTTAAAACCATTTGAGACTTTTATATCCGTTCGATAAAAGTAATATCAAAATAGTAAGCTTTATTAAAGCGAATTTCTATTTATAGTTTCTCCCTTTTTAATGAATTATACCCTATGATTAATTATTTAGGGATGCCAGAGAAATCGTTACTGCAATTTATTTCCGTATTATTTTTTAATGATTTTTTTTTTATTATTATTTTATTATCAAACTCCAAACGAATTCAAAGTTTAATTTTGACCAACTGTCCAACTGTACCAAGAATTTTTTGGTGCACTATAAAGTGTATTACCAAATTCGACCTTTTCGTCATAAAGTTTCTCCCTCAAACCCTTCCCAATTAACTTACAGTATTAAAACTTAAAACTTTTAAGGCAGTGGATGAGTGTGAGAGCAGGAAGCAATAACTAAAATACCGTTAATCCAAAAATGCTGCCATAAATGGGAATTGAATATGAGACCCGGAAAGAGCTTGATTAACGACGTTTGACCATAAGTACTGAGTACTGAGTACTGAATGTATTGTCGCCAGTTCGTCAAAACAAAGAATCCTGATTGCCTCCCACAGACAATTGCCAATTAAGGCGATTCGCGATCGTTGAAAACACATTTATTTTCCATTTAATTAACTTCCTTGAACGCTTAACATGTTTTTACATAATTATTGCAACAACAACAACAACAACAACAACGGCAACGATGCCAAATTAAATTAAACAATGACAACAACAACTGCAAGCTATGTAGGTCACACAACAGACAGACCAAAAAGCAAGGGAACCAGCTAAAGCAGCAGCAGCAACAACAACATTAACGAAGCCGATCGACTGGCGGGCGGACAGGCGGAGAGACGGACGGAGACTCGACATAAAAGGCTAAACACATCCAACTGTACAATCGCATAAAGATCACGATTAAATGAGTGCGCAATTGGATCAAATTTGCGCCAAGAGTGAAGCCAAAAACTAAACGAACCAACAGCAACAGCAACAACAACAGCTGTGGAGGGACCCAAAAGCTGAAGCTCTTTTTCAAATGGCTCATAAAACTGCAGGCTTGTTGGCTGTTTCTCTGGCTGTTGCTGTCGCTGTTGCTCTGTTGCAGTTGCATGGCAGTAAAATTGAATGCGTGTGGGTTGCAATGTGACACATACTGTCATTATTACCAGGCAACAACCTCTAGCGGCAAATGCCTGCCTGCCTCAGTGCCTGCCCCAATGCTTTGCCTGGCTGCCTGGCTGTCCAGGCTCATATTACCGAAGCTCAATGCGAGTTGGCGGCTCGTTACAGGAAAAGCTCTTTTTATTTTTCCCCCGCTTTTGCTTTTCTTTTTGGCCATAGAAGCCGAGAGTCGTTGCGATAGAAATTTATGCATTATGCAATATGGAGACATTGCCATTTGTTTATATTATTTAATGAAAAACTAGCCACAACAAATGTTGACATCGAAGGTGTCCAGCTTCAGCTTGTTATTAATGACACCTCAAACTGACACAGCCAATCAGCAAAATGGCCAAGTGAGCTGATATTAAATTTTAAGTACATATTACTAAAGGGCAGAGATGCCAAGACCGCAATCGCAGACGACAACTTCGAGCGAAACTTTCAGTTGCTTCAAAGTTATTTGCTGATTTCATAACTGAATTTAATTCCATTTTGTGTAGTTTGGGAAATGGCTGAAGGTTGAAAAATTAATTAAAAATTCATAATTAAAGAAATTTAATTTACATTAAAAAACGCTTTTCAATCTCCAAAAATGTTATTATTTTCATCAAAACTACTCGATTTTATTTAAAAATATATTCACTTTCAATGAAAGATTTAATAACAAGCCGACTCCAAACGAATGTGTAATGTAATTTAAAAGAAGTTGCTAATAACAAAAGTACAGCCAAAGCCGACTCCAATGAGTAATGTAATTTGTAATGCGTAGATTAAATATGGATGTATCATTTTAAAAATAAGTAAGTAAGAAGTAAATTAATAAATAAATAAAATAATTTTAAATATTTTCAGTAATATAAAAACATATAAATCATTTTTTAATCGGCTTTCGCAATCATTCCATTTGCCACTTTTAAAAGAAGAAGTTGCTGGTAACAAAAGTACAGCTGAAGCCGAATGCAACAGAATATGAAGTGCAGTTTACAATACAGGAATTAAATATAGATGTTTAATTTTAAAAATAAATTATAAAATAGATTCTGGAATACATATAAAAATAAATAATTTTTTAATCAAATTTCGCAATTATTCCACTTTTAAAAGAAGAAGTTGCTGGTAACAAAAGTTCAGCTGAAGCCGCAGGCGAATCCAACTGAATATGTAGTGCGATTTGCAATGCACTTTCAAATCCTGTTGAACTCTGCAACAATAAAAATAATTGTGTGCCTTGCTTTCTGGGACACACACAGAGAACGGCGCTGACGACGCTTGCGATGAAGTGCCGACTGCCAGGTGATCTATGGTGTTAATTGAAAGGCATGCCACGCTGCTGCACTGCAGCTTGCAACTGTTGCCAGACAGCAGCGACTTATTCTAGTGAAAGCCAAGGAAGCAACCAACAAGCAGCAACCAACCAGCAGCAACAACGGCAACAGCAACAGCAACGAGTGAACAACGAGCAACGTGCAACATTGCCACTGATTAGCCGGTAGCTGAGTTGGCCATTTGGCTCGCACCTTGGCAAATGGCAATAAATTTTGCACTTGAAATAAAAAGTAATGCTGGAAATTGTAACATAAAGCAACTGTCACACATAAAAAAATCAAACCAGCTCCAGCGACATGGACTCCAGCTCCAACTGCAGCCGAATCCAAGTCCAAGTGCGATTGCCAGAGGCACAGCAAGGAATTTTGCAGTTGCCGCTGAAGTTGTTGCAGTTGTTGCAGTTGTTGACTGACTTGCAACTGTCACTTTTTGGCCAGGTTGCATGTCCGCGCCAATTGCTACCATTTTCATTTCGCTTGCCGCAAACGTTGACAATTTTATTTTGGTTTTTCTTCGTTTATTTTGCAGCGTGTGTGTGCAACATTCACCCAAAACGGGCGTCGACGACTGCGTGGGCTGCGCTTAGTGAAAATTTGCAAAAATATTTGGTCAAAATGTAAAAGTTATTGGCAACGGCAACGGCCACAGCAACGGCAACGACAGTGGCATCGTCGTCTGCGTCTGGCAAATGTTAATTTACGATTTCAATTTGGCGGCCGCTGCGGCTGCAGCATAATTTATGCGCCTTAATTGAACCGGCTCGTGGTCTGGACAATGCGCCGCAGTCACAGTTAGAAGAGCGGGTGGCATGGCGGTGGCTTGCAACAACTTGAACTTCAAAGAGCGCACTAAGTTATGACATGAAAGTCGGTTAGTCACGTCTGCAACATTGTCGTCGTCGTCGTCGTCGTCGTCGTCATGATGCATTTGACACACATTCGAATCGAGTTGCAGCCGAAGCTGCGGCTTCAATTGCCGTTTGGTGCTCAAGCTTGCGAGCTTGCAACCGTCAGCTTTGGGCTCAAGGTCAGCGCGAGTGCCGTGACGCGCAGCTTTTGTCAGTCAGCAGGCATTGCACAAAAAGCCGAACCAATTTATATGAATTTGAGCTAAGCTTGTGGCTAATTCAAGGGCAACCCAGCTGCGGGAGTTGTTTTCGTTGTTATTTATTGTTTATGGCTGCCGTTTCAGCTCAGACTCGAAAACTAAAGCAATTTATTTCAATTAGAAACTCGTGTGCGGCCGCCGCCAGTCGAACAAAGGGGCAAGAAATAAATGAGTTTGTAATTGGAAAAAATGCCTCATTAAAAACTGTTCAACTTTTGAGCTGCACTTTGCTTGTATGCAGATGTCGATATGAGGAAGTTTTTGGGCTGACCCGACAACCTTCAAACAACTTTCGTTGTGCGGCGTTGCAATTCGAATCCCAAAAGGCAACACCTTTCCACCTTTCGCCACATAGCCGCATAGTTGCAAGTTAGTCAGGCATATCTGGCTGCAACTCGGGTTTGTGGTGCAGTGAGTGCTTTCTAAATGCAATGCGAATCTCAGCTAATATACCGCGCCACACAAATCTTGACCATAATAATGCAAATTGAGCAACTGTTGCAACTTGCAACCAATGATGATGATGATAATGATAATGATGATGCAATGCGAGACCCAAATCAACTGTGCAAAATAACAGCAATTGTGTGTCCTGGCTAACAATAACAAAAAAAACAGTGGGGAAAATCATAAGTAAATACTGTTGTGGCTGTGGCTGTGGCAGGCGGGGTAATCGCCCTCTATTATTGTTAACTCGATTTGGACAAACACAGAGCGTCAAATTATTGTTATTATTTCCGCCTCGCAACAAATTGGCAGCCAAAATACAAAATAGAAATACAACGAAACGAAACGAAACGAAAGCCTCGAAATTGGGCGCATAAAATTGGCATGCCACACAATCACCACCCACCCCCGTCGCCTCGTGCAACCTCCTGTGGCAACGTAGACATATGTTTTTAATGGATAAATGGCAACATTTTTCGGCTCGTTTCGTAGCTGATACAAATCAATCATTATACTTTTGAGGCACAGCATAATTTGTACCCTTTTGCTTGTTTTCACTTCCTATTAAATTATATTTGGCATTTAACGTTGCCAAAGTGGGCGCTCCACCACCACCACAACAAATTGACATCAATTACATGACAAGCGACTCCTGGTTGAGCCGAGGGCCTTTCTGCAATGCCTGGAACAAAACAGCCTCTAGGAGTCTGGGAGTCTCGGGGCCTGGAGTCCGGAGTCCAAGTGGGCGCGGCTTTGACGGCTTTTTGGGTTGCATTTGACGCGCGTCCACAAAAGAGTTCACAAAGTGCCTTCGCCCCCACCTGGCAACCAGGTAACCAGGTAACTGGTGGGAGCTCTCAACGTGATTGAGTAATTTCGATTGTCTTGTGGCAGAAGTTTATCAAGCCAAATAATATTAACGACATGCCCCGGATCGTTGCTGCTGTGCAGAGCCAAACCAAAGACCAACGAGAAAAGCAAGTCTCAAAAGCAAAAGGCCAAAAGAAAGGCAAATAATGCGACTGCCGCACGTCATTTTTGGGTGGGTCTGTGAATACTTTTTTTTCCCCTCTTTTTTTACTTCTCGCATTTTTATTTTTCTTATATTTTTTTGGGTGTCGCAACGTTTTTAATTATGCTCCTGCTGCAGCCAGCTACCAAGCTAAAAAGCTATTGAACTGCAAGTCAGCCAAGCTTGGGCAAAATCAAAAATAAATTGCTTTCGGCCAGATTGCTTCCCATCGAAGGGAGTTCAAATTGTTAATGCATATTAATCATGCGGCAAGACTCGCATATTCATGTGTTGCATTCTTTTCTGATCGGCGCATGTTGCATTTGCCGCGTTTCAAGATACTCTGGATTAATTCGCAACTTTATTACTAACCGACTTCGCTGCGGCTTTACATTAATCTCATTTTCAACGAGAAAGTGCAGTTAACGGTTCCAGCTTTATTTATGTACTATATTTTTTATCGAACAACTCATCAATTGTTCGCATTGACACAAATTTATCATCGTGCTTGTAATTCAATACGTGTCAATTATCGTTCTGAAATCAAAAATGCTCACCGGCGGCAAATACCCTGCATATTGTGTGAATACAAGACTTTAAGACTATGAAATTATTTTGAATACTAACTTTAATTTTATTTAATATTACACTTTATTATCCAGAGTCGACATTAGAAAATCAATACATTGAAATTAAATTATATTCATAATGTTAATGAATGAAAAATAATATGAATAATTTTAAAATAGTGAATTATGAAATTATAAATTTAAAATAATCGTACCATTTATTTTGTCATCTTTCTCTGCATGAGAATGAGGTAAAAGATAATAAATTATTTTTGTTTTCTTTATCAACAACATTTTTAAGATGTGAATAATGATTGTATAGATTAGAATATTCTGTATAAATATCAAAATTCAAGTCGACTGATCGTAGAAATCTAAATATAGTTTAGTATTGTAAACAAGATTAAATATGATAAATAAATAAATTAATGATTGATATCATAATTATAAACTTTATCACTTTGTGCAGCGTATCTCGCAGTCGAGCCGATCCGTTGACAATATTCTTTTTCCATACACTTTAAAGAGTTGCCCTTTTGCGGCTTATGCAATTTACTGGGTCAACTTGGGGCAGCACCTGGAAGTAAACATGACGTGCTGTGCACATTTTCAACAACGCTGTACGATCTGATGATGATGGCGCATATCAAATTTCACACTGATCAAGACTCGTCTATACCACATACCTTTTAAAGCCTTTTAAAGACCATTATCAATGCCCCCAAAAACCCGAAGTACAAATTAATGAGGCAGGGCGAGAGTGCGCCTTCGACCGAGAGGCAGATTGAATGATACAAAACAGTTAATAACATTAACAAGAGTTCGAGGCAGTTGTTGCAATGGCCGCAGCTGCACAAGGTCAGGCTGCGTAAAATTATTAATTAAATCATTAAGGTAATAAATTATTTATTAAGCGATGCATTGAGATAGGAGCAGAGTTGAAGCCGCCGCACGCATGAGTCATTACATTGCAACAAATAGCTGGCAATGTGCGAAAATGCTGCAATTAGCATGTTGCAGCGGTGGCAACAGCAGCCGCTGTCAGCGCCAAGTTGCAAGGTAGCTGTGAAAACACTTTCCCAATCATCAAAGCCATTCAAACGCTTTTCAACTGCACGCGCGGCGCTCAACCCGAATGTACGTATCTGCCAGATACATATTGTGTTGATACATTAATGATGATTTCTCGTTTTTGGTTCGTGTCTATTGAATTGCATGATTCAACACACAGCACACACAAAGTCACAAAGTGCTGCGTATCTGTTTACACCATTTGCAGTTGTACCTGCATCTGCATCTGTATCTGTATCTCGTGCTACTGCTCTTGGGGGCGTCAATTTGGTAATCCAATTAACGCGCCTGCATCACAATTTTCATTTTCAATTTGTACAACAAATCAACAGAAATGTTGAATTGAATGTTTAAACAACATAAACATCACAAAGAATATTCAAATACTCTTACTTATGGCGACCAAGTGCGAAAATTTGCATAATTGACGAGTTGAGCAATTGAAATCGATGCGCAGCAATATCTTTGATCTTATATAATGCTCCCGTTGGAATGATCTAATATTTGGCAGCTACCTGCGAAGGTCACTCAAAAATAGACGTGCATATAATATTCAATGCTCTGGCGAAATTTAAATAAATAAATATGTCCCAAATTGCCAATTTGATTTGGCAATAGAAATCGCTCTGTCTCTGTCTCGCTTTCTGCTCTAAATTTGTATTCTAACACATAATATTGAATGGCTATAATTATAGTCAAAAGGCAGACGCAGACCTGGTCGTATTCGTGAGTAAATGAATGAGTCACTTTTTGACGTCGTTGCCATCGTTGAGTGATTTGTTGTTTGAAGATTTATTCATGGCGAAAAGCGTGAGTATTGGCGGGGCATTAGCTGCGCGAGACATTTGACACTAAATGCAATTTAAAGGCAATAAAACAAAGCGCAAAATCCATTTAAATAAATGCTCATTATGCATGCGGCGTCATATCTCGAGAACGGCTCGAGAATTGCTTAAAAACAAAAAAGAAAAACTACTAAAATTTGCATACAAGGGGCCAGGTAGACGGAGCAGACAGAGCGACTGACATGAGATGCAAAAGGGAGTGCCATGTCTGCAAAGACGCTGTTTTTTTTTTTATATATTTCTGTGAGTTCTTGGAGGCCTCGAGGTGACAACGGCGCCGTCTGACACACTGACACTGAATGACTGAATGACTGACTGACTGACGAAGCTGGAGAGCTGGAGAGTTGAAGAGTTGAGGTAGCGAGGGCAGCGGCTAATTGATTAATTGCAAAACAACAGCACAACACGATTTGCATTTGGATTTTCAGATTTTTGTTTTGATTTCGCATTTGGGGGGAATTTCGAAGTGGTTTTAGAATGCAATTGGAACTGTCAATTTGCATTTAATTCGGCGAAAATAAATTGCCGACTGACTCACGACTTGGCTGCGGGGATTGCGCCCCGGCAATGCCAATTTTGGATTTAAATGCTTCCACAAGGCTGAGAGATTACTCTGTCCAGATACTGACTACGAGAACGAGTATTCACTCTGTCTGAAAAAAAATATGCTCACATAAAGCCAATTGAATTTGCATTGCAATAATTCAATTTGTTATTGTTGATGCGTAGTGATTTGCATCATTGACAGGCTATTAATAATATGCAAACTCTTTAAAGCTGATTGACCTTTCACTGGCTTGCATTGACCTTGCCACGACCAGCAACAACAACGACAACGACAAGTCGGATAATGCAACCGATTACAAGCGTGGCAACAAACAAAGCTAACATTGCTTTGCAGCCAACTGGACAACGTCAACAAAGTGTCGACAAAGTGAAGCAGATAGCTGCGGTTTTTAATCAAATCGAATGCACAACACAACACAACACCGAGTACAACAACCAGCCGAGAGAGGTAATGTAATAGCCACAACAAAAACACCAACAACAACAACGACAACAATAAACAACCGAATGGAAAGTGTTAAAAATCTGATTATCATGCGGTGGCGCTGTTTTTCACATGCATGCACATTTTTCTTCCCTCTGGTTTTGCATGCCAAGCCATCGTCGTCGTCGTTGTTGTTGTCGCAGGTAAATGAACTTATAATTGGCCATAGACAACACTCTTATTGCCTGCCACAGCTCCTGCCACAGCTGCAACAATAAAAGTGTTTGATGTACTTACGGCAATTGTTGCATCTTGCTGCCTTATACAAGTCTTTTTAACACTTTGATTTCGATTGGGTTCAGTTTTTATGGTCTGTCGATTATCACGCAATTTGGCAATAGCTGTAAAGCTAATGAGTTCCTATAGCGTCTGCAAATGTACATGACGATGTCGTAAAACGGACAGATTGTCAGATTGCTGCAATTAATGGACACCCCAAAAATCGGCAAATCAAATCCCATTTTTTATGCAGCACTTAGGATTGTTCGTCAAACTGAAATCAATAATGTTGTATCCAGCAGTTGGGTTTCTCCATACAGTTGAAAGCCAATTAACAGTTAAACGAGACTTTTTCGCCAATCAAATATCGGCCGTCTATCCAACTAGTTAAAAAGTTAATTCAAAACAATTATTTTAAATTTGAAATATTTAACTCCATAAATTACATTAGAGACTATTTAAATGTTTTGTATCGATAGACAGACTTTTCTATTTAAATATCGATTGAATTGCGAATAATTTAAGAACTACATTAGATATTTCAAATTTTTCTCTATCTGTTTTGGATTATAGCCAGATACAGAAATATATATATAGACATATATTTAAAAAAGAGACCGGCTCGAATAATTTAACAAGTTGAATTATAAAATGTTTCAATATAGCGGCAAAACATTTAAAATTGCAATAATAAAAATAATGAAAAGTTTTGTACTATTAGATTTGAAAAACCCAGCGATACAAGTTTTTTTTTGAAGACTCTTTTCTGCCAATTAACTCTCCAACTAATTATAATATATATGTAAACATAATTATTTTGAATAGAAAAACTTCTTTATAAAAGAAGACTTTTCCGCCAATAAAATATCGATCACCTTTCCAATTGCTTTGAATAATCACGTACAATAAATAACATAAAATGATCTCTTATACCCAGAGAAGCAAAGACGTTTTAATGTATGATGTGTCTTTATAAATCGTGTATAATATGGAATGCATATCAGTTCTTTTCAGTGAGATATTAATCTGTCTTTGCTATTACTTCTTCTGCTTTTTCTTCTCCATTTCCGCTTCCTTTTCCTTCTCAATGATGCGGATGCATTTCTGGATAACGCTATGATCCAGTTGTTGTGGTTGCTTGTCCTTCTCCAGGACGACGATGTCCAGAGTGTGCTGACTCAACTGGGCCACCTCGAGGAGGCCTTTAACGGTCAACTTGACGGCGTCAGCAACCGTCTTTACATCTTCCTCGCGATAGTGCTTCTCGAAGAATTCGCACACAATGTTGTCCGAACGTCCAGTTGCATTCGCCTTGAACTCGAAGAATGTGCCCGACGGTTGAGTCTTGAACAGATGCGGAGAACCGTCCGTATCGAATCCTCCAATGAGGCACGAGATGCCGCATGGGCGACGTCCATTGCTTTGCGTATAACGTTGCTTGATGCATGCCAGATATCGGGTGATGTACTCCACGCTAACCGGATCCTCCACATTGAGACGATGGCTCTGGCACTCGATCTGGGCACGATTGATCAGGATGCGTGCATCAGCAGTTAGGCCCGCAAAGGCCAATGCCACATGATGGTCGAGGGCGCAGATTTTACGCACCGTGCGGTCCAGCTGCAATCGGCCTGCGGATTTCTTCTCTACGCCAAGGACAACGCAGTCGGCACCACGCACCCCAACAGCTGCCAGACCCTTCTTGACCGCCTCCAGAGCATACTCCACTTGCAGCAAGTGACCGTCGGGTGAGAAAATAGTTATGGCACGATCGTAAGAACTCATCTTTAGCTATTTTTCTTTTATGAAATTATTAATGTGACAGGAAAATATTTTATCAACCTGACCTTTCTACAACAGCTCGTCGATAATATATGTGTCAAAATACAACACTGCCAAAAGCTACACGATAAACTTTTCAGGGAAACGATAAGCGAAAGTTTGTCATCGATAATAATAAGACAGAATATTTCAATTTAAAAAATGTTGTTGTGTATCTATTTTCGATTACTGGATTCTATTTAAATATCAATGGCGTAATCAACTTTACTTGAATAATATTTAAATGTGCATGATTTAACAAGATAAATTAGATTAAATCGTTATTATATACATATGATTTGAAGCAACGATGCCAAAAGCTGCATGATAAACGTTATCGATAATAATCAGAAATTCGCCATTCAAATAAATTATTCAGTTAAGGCATCAAGCGACATTAGAGAATATTTTTTTTTTTTTTTTTTTAATTTTTTCGATATAATTTTCATTACATTCTGTGATAGACAGACGTTTCTATTTAAATATCGATCGTCCATCCAACTTGTGTGAATAATATTGCAATGTGAATTGTGAATAATTTAACAAACTAAATTAGATTACATCGATTTCATGTGTGTTAAAAAGGAACGCTGCCAAAAGCTGCAGGAAACTGTAACTTTTACAAGAACATCATCGATATTAATCAGAATTTCGCAAATCAAATAAATCATTCAATTGAGGCATCAAGCGCTGCGGCGGCTTGTGCAACATTGTGTGGCAGGCAGTTTAATTAAAATGTCGCTGCATGTGGCAGCCAATTTTTCAGCACATTTCAATATTTATCGCAGCTGCCAGTGCAAAGCAAATAAAATGATAAATATGCGCCGATATATATTTTGCGCTGTCCATTGTTGTCGATAACACACACAAAAAGCCGAGTAGCCGTCGCAACTGCCACATTTTTGTTGTGTTGCACTGTTGCACTGCAGCACTGCAGCAGCCGCTAAGCAAATGATAATAAACTTTCACGCCCATTAATTGGCTTTGCGTGTTTTTTTTTCTCGTTCGTTTCTGCAACTGGCAAATGGACTGCGGACACTGTGGATGACGACGTCGACAATGACGGCGCTTGGGCAGCGCTTTGGTCTTGTTGTTGTTATTGCTGTTTTTATTGCATGTAATTCGTCAGCATGCTATGGGCAGTAATATTATGGTGGCAGCAGCCATGAAGCCTGCAAAATGCAATGCCATGGCACACAGAAACAGAAACAGACAAAAAGGTCATAAAACAATGGCAAACAAAAGTAAAAACACTTTCACTGCAACCTTGAGATCGCTCGCAGCTCGCAGCTTCCAGTGGCAAGTTGCAAGTTGGCAGCAGCAGTTGGAGCAACGCCTGTCAATGGGTCAGTTGCACGTACATCAACCTCAACAGCAACAGCAACATCAACATCAACATCAAGTTGCCCAATTAACCACATTTGTTTCTGCCTTGTTGCATTCGCAGTGATTTCATTTCAAGTTCGATTACGCAAAAGTTCTCTTTTGGCCAGAAGGAGCAGACGAAAGACTGAAGCGACAAACTCGTTTCGTTGCTGCATCTGCATGCTGCTGTGCCACATGCTGCTGCCTCGCTTGCTGCCTATTGAAACGAACTAAATTAACAAAATCATATATCACCGGATACTTGGGCTGAGAGCAGCGGCGACCTCCCAGCGCGATGACTCCCCTCGAGTGGAATCGCCGCTTGTTGGCCGGCCTGATTTATGTCTTGCCACAAATGAAATGAATTGTGTAACCCTTTTTTGCGCCAGGCCACGCCAAGTCAGTATGAAGCAAGTTAACGCGAATTTCTTGTTTTTGATCGTGGGCAGCAGCATCAGCATCATGATCATCAACAGGCTCCATCGCAGCATCAAGGAGTTGCTGCTGCTGCTGCTGCTTATCGCTTGTGGCTGGCGGCTGATCGCGAGCACGTTGCGGCCATAAAGCAAATCAAATTGCAACAATTGTTGGTAATATGTTAATAAATTTCAGCTGCTTCTTCATTTTCACTTTCATTAAGCTGTGAGCGGTTCTGAATGTGGTTCGTTTGCACCGAATTTATTACCAACTTGGTCCCTGCAGTTTCCAATGCGATAACAATCGCCGCCCGTCCTACGCAATATCAACTTGTATTACGCTGATTATTATTTCCCTTATTTGGTTAACTTTCCAAAAATGTTGGGGAGCTGCAAAGATCATATCGATCCAAGGGGAGCAGCTGTTGCATCTGCTTTTTTTATTGCGTCGTTCAAGTCTATTGACGGTGGGAAATTTTCGAATTCCAGAAAACTATTTAATGGAATAATTAAAACAATGACTAATCGGATTTCCAAGGTATTTTTCGCTCTATTGAATTGACATAAATATTTAGTAGTTGAATGCTAAAAGCTAGGAAGGTACTCATAATCATTGTCGCTATTTAATGAAAAACATTAGAGGAAAATGTTGAATTTAGTGATTAAAACATTGACTAAGGTTTCTTAGAATTGACATAAATATTTAGTAGCTAAGTAGACAATGGGCAAAGGCAACAAATTTTACTTAAACTTTAATTTACGTCTAACAGCAAATGCAATAATGTTCAAAACAATGACTAATCATTATGCAAAAGTGTCTTTAGAATTGACATAAATCTTTAATACGCTGCATCTAAAAGCTAGTCAAAGGGGAAAGGTCGTTTTTCCTTTACTATTTAATTAAAAGTAATTTAAGCTTGCGTTTAATTTAATGATTAAGGCAATGACTAATCAGAATGCAAAAGGTTTCTTTGGATTGGCGAAACTATTTAGTAGGTATATATAAAGCTAAAGCAAAAAATAATATATAATTCAAAGAAACTTCCATTCACATCTAAGAAAATGCGACAATGTTCAAAATAGTGATTAATCATTATGCAAAAGTGTCTTTAGAATTGACATAAATCTTTAATACGCTGCATCTAAAACCTAGTCAAAGGGGAAAGGTCGATTTCCCTTCTCTACTTAATTGGAAGTAATTTAAGCTTGCGTTTAGTTTAATGATTAAGTCAATGACTAATCAGAATGCAAAAGGTTTCTTTGGATTGGCATAAATACTCGTATTTAGCAGCTGCATGCTAAAGACGCAAATTGCAAATTGTTTTGGCTAGAAGCTGGTGGCATCATCGTTTAACAACTCGCGTAATTACTGATTGCTGTAATAAGTATAAAATAATTATTAAAGCCACATGCGAATAATGATCGACCGCATTGTAAATTGAATTGAAACAAAAGGCGGCGACCGCAAAAGTTCTCATGCTTGTCAAATTGACAACATCAGTCAATGCGGTTGGCCAAGCAAAGCGCAAAGCGAGTTGGAACCTAACTTATGAGTATTAGCCAGGCCGTTTGGCATTTTAGCCAAATATGGCGCGGGATTTGAGCGGCGATTTATGTGAATTGTGCGAGATTTTGGCAAATGTTGCGCCAGTGTGCGAATTGACTTGTTGTTCATTCACTCGATGAATGCAACATGCAGCATGCAACAATGGAGCGTTGCGGAGTGCGGGGAAGTTACCCACGACTTGAGTTGATGTATGTGCAGCGACTGCGACTAATACAAAACTTTATGGCTCAAATCGCATTTGCTCGCATCAGAACAAAATCAGCTTATGGCCAACAACTGACAGACAACAGATAATGGCCAACGCACAGTAGCCCTGTTAACTTTTCTATTTTCGTAAAAAGAGAAACGCACTCGCAGCAGTCATAAACTTGGCTTAGGCATTGCGGCTTAGAGGAGGCGCAAGAGGCGTGGGCTGAAAAGCTTAAAGAGCTTGAGTTGTGTTGGCTTAGGTCATGGCAAGGCAAGGCAAGGCAAGGCATTAACTAAACGCAGGCACTGTGCACGACCTTGATTCCCTGTTGCCGATGAAGGTGGCGGAGGCCACGCACAACAACTTAATTTGCCCATAATAAGAATCAGCTGGCTGACTGACGGACTGCCTGACTCTGCGGGCTGGCCAAACAAGCGTTACTGATTTACCACAAAAAAGAAAAGAAGGAAAACAGGCGACGCTCCTTTTCGTCGTAATCCTGTAACCATGAATTATGCGACCCCAACCACAAAACCATTTAACAAAATGCATAACCACAAACCAAACCAAACGAAAGCGAACGAGGCGAGGCGAGGCAACCGTAATCATTGTAGAACCTTGAAGTGCATTTTTAATGCCAGTGCTTGTCTGATAAGATTAAGTCATGAAAAGGCTGCGCCCAGCCAAGTTGTTAGCAGCTCGCAGACACACACAGAGGATGGGGAGAAGGGGCTCCGAGAGGGCGTACTGTTTGCGAAAGTGCTTAGGTTAGGGTCTCAAGTGTGTCTACATGACTCTCACTTTTAGGCCAAAGGAACGAGTTGAATGCCAGAATGTGGCCAAGCGGTTTCCTGCGGCACGACGACAGCAACACCATCAGGCAACAACAATGCGAACAACATTTTTAATGTACATTTAAATGTCGATTTTGCAAATTGTTGCCTGTTGTTGTTCAATTTCAATTTCAATTTCAATTATGTTCGTTGCGCAATGCGTTGAAATTGCGCGTACTTTTATTTTCGTGCATGTTTACGTTGAGGTTTCTTGTTGATGTTGTTGTTGCTGTTGTTGTTGCTGTTGTTGTTGTAGTTAGCTGGCCAAAATAGTCATTGGCTTTTGTCTCTCATTTGGCTATTGCTTTGGGCCGCCAGCCAAATTGTTTCCGCCTCTTGCAACTTAATTGTCTTCAACAACATAATTTGGCCACATTTACTAGCAAGCGGCAACAAACAACAACAGCAACAATTTTATGTAAGTTAATTTCAATTTGTTTTACACAAAACACACACGAAAGTTGCCTGCCAAATTCTCAGCGGGCTGGCAAAACACAGCAGGATTGAGGGCGGCAGCGAGGGTGGCAGCGGCTGATGACGACGACCTAAAAAACAAACAAAAAGCAGACAGCAACCGCAACAACTACTACAGAAAATGCCAATTCATGCAGTTTAAAACATTTGTTCGACATTTCAAAAGCGGAATTCAATGGCTCAACAAAAGAAAGAAAGGCATTCGAGAGGTCTCAATTCCAGCTCCCGCCCGGAACGAGGTTGTTGACCTTCTTCTCCTTGTCCCCCACATTCACTCAGCTCCCTCAGCACGTAAAGAGTGCGCGACTAACTTTTGTCCAGCCGGCAATTAACTTATTTTTGCAGCTGACTAAGACAAGCTGATTGCAATCGCCCGAAACACCCGAATCACCCCATCGACATGCCACACAAGTTGCCACCGGTTTCGTACTGCGACTGCGACTGAGATTGCGACGCTGTCTGGCATTTCAATTTGATTTCAATATATCTTTATAATAGAGCGCACAGAGCAGCCACCTGATGGCAGCTGATGCAGCACGTGCTGGGTTTATGGCCAAAACGGCGAAGCCGAACATACTTTGGCTATGAGTCAACGGATGGGATGAGGTTGAAGTCGCAGTCGTTGTTCTAACTCGAATGTATCTCAAATGTGTAATCTCATGCATCGCTAAATCATCGACATGCAAAACGCTGACTAACCAACTGAGACGGCCAATGAAATGGATCGCAGACATCGCAGGCATTTGGAAAGTACTCACAAGACAAACCGAATTGCCAATGTGCTTGTGCTTGCTCTTGTTATATTGTTGCTTGTTTTTTGCTCTCATTGTCGTGGTTGTTGTTGCTGTTGCTGTTGCGATTTCCGCGAAATGTTTGCCATGATTCACTGAACAGACTGCGGCTTGTTCGTCGTCTCGTAGTTGTACTCCAACTCGTAATTTATATGTAGATTATGGCAGAAAGGCATATGCTCAATTTGATTTTCAACTGTCAATATGTTTGTTAGCATTGTCATTTCGCAATTGTGATGGAAAGTTGCAGCGATTGCAGCAATCGCCAAGTCACTCGCCTGTTGTTGCCTTTGCTGTTGTAACCGCCTGACCTAAGACACAACAAGCAGCAGCAGCAACAACAGCAAGGCTACAAAAAAATAACACACAGATTTGGACAGACGTCAACTAAAACAAACCGCATTGACTGATGCGATACCCTGTAAATATCTAACTAATGAAAGTGATGCACAACCTGAAGGGTAGTTTATTGCATTACAAAATCGGAATGCAAATTCAAGCACATCGTATAGTTAATTTGAAATTGAAAATACAATTTAAAGCACTGTTTGTTTATATTTATAAAAATCAAAATACAATTCGAAACGCATCTTAAGAAAAACGACAAACAGTCTTAAATATGCAAATGACCAAATAAAAAATAAAATATAAAATATATTTATAGATACTTTAGTTAAATAATAGCGGAAGTACATTGAGTACAAGTAAAAATTATTAGTGGCATAATTTAAATGCTTTAGCTTGCGCAACTAGAATGATTAGAATGAGCAATAAATAAATTAAAAATCAGACTTTCAAACAGTATTGAATTTAAAAAGTATTATAAGTATTATAATAAGTATTAAAATTAAATACTTTTTATTTATCTGTGCATCTGTGCAAAGTCTTTTTAGTATTAGCCAAATTGATTTCAGCAGCAATATTAATTTTTATTCATTTATATTTTTTCCTGCCATTTAAATCTCCCAAAGATTTCCCCACTGGATACAGGGCAACTCGTAGTCGCGTTCGCTTGTTTTTCACTTGTTTTTAAGTTTGCTGCAAAACATTTTTACTAATTGCACATGAACAACGTTTATCAGCTCGACAACATCAACTGTCAACAACAGCAACAAACATACACAGTTCAGGAGCAACGGGCGACCAACAGCTGTCTCTCTCTCTCTCTCGCTCTTCCTGACTCTCTTTTTCTCAGTGACGCTCTCTCCCACTCTGCGTTGTTGTTACTGGAGCTGTTACAAGGAAAACTCATAAGCATTATCATTAACAATATTATTGTTGTTGTCATCAACAGCAACAGCTCTGCAGCAACACTGGCAACAACAACTCCTGCATCATCAACAAGCACAACAAACAGAGAGACGAGCCGAGGTGTTGTTGTGGTGCTTTAATGCCTTCGGATGCTGCCTGCGCATAATCAGCAAGGCATTTAATAATTTTTATGTTTATATATTTTGTAAATTTTCATACGCCCACGCAGCACCAATGACTGCACTCGACGTTTTGGTCTGGGAAAGTTGTTGCTGTAGATGTTGTTGTTGTTGTTGTCGTCGCTGTCGCTGTTACTGTTGCTGTTGGTGTTGCTGATGGTGTTGCTGTTGTATTGTTAACGGCGTTGATTTGTCGTATAGTTTGCGCTAAGTGGTCATCATTAGTTAAATATGTGCATTTTTCTTTAAGGATTTTCGCTGCCTGAGATAAACTTTGTTTCGCTGTTGTTGACGCCGTTGTTGTTGTTGATGTTGTTGATGTTGTTGCTGTTGTCGTTACAGCCTTCAAATTGCCATAATTCATGGCTGGCAGGCTGGTAACTTTCCTTTTCATAGCAATTTCACTGACTTGTGTGTGTGTGTGTGCTACCTTAAATTTGAGAGTGCAGCGCCCCAAAGTGTGTCAGAGAATTGTTGAAGCTAATTGAATTAGCTGCCAGCCGATCACATAAATTGGCCAGTCATTAAAATGAGTCAACTTATTGCTTGCGAGTACTTAGCGGAAGCTGCTGGCGCAGTTAGTCAAATGAAATTGAAAGACAATTAACCTGATTAGCGTGCGACTGGCAACATGTTGCAGCAACATGCATATAGTAGTTGCTACTGTACTGTGCGATAGCGGTACATTTTGGTATCGTTAGGAAGTCTTAAGCCTGCCGCTAGACCAGGCGAGATCATTAATCACAGGTTGGCCGGGGATTGCGCACAGCACGGACGGATACGTAATTTAGTGACCATAAATAAAAGAAACTTCGCCGAGTGAAATTGAAATGTTTTAAGCGATGAGACAAATGCTCGACTTGATTGCAGCTCAGTTGCTTCGCTGCTGCTTTTTTTTCTGCTCTGTTTTGGCACTCGCTGAGTCGGGAATTAATGACATTTTGTATCAATTTCGATGTTGTTTATGAAAACAGCGCTCAATTCGCATTTACAGTTGGCCAGCTGATTGATGCATCCAATGAACCAAATCAGCTTACACACACACACACACACACACACGCGCACACGTATATCCAGAGAGGATGCCCACACAGCTTTTATGGTGCGTAGTTCACGCCCATAAAATTTGTAGAGGAAACAAAAGACTTAGGCAACGAACTTGCGTGCTCTAGCAATTGTTGCAGCTTTTATAACGCATGCGGCTTAGGGCCATTCATACATTTTATGACAGCAATAGAACATAAAACGCTCCAATCCAACAACAACAACAGCAACAACAACTATCAACTCATAAAATTGCCTTCTGTGTTGTGTTGTGTTTGTTGACTGCCTGGGGTGAAAGTGTTTGTTGGTGTTTGTTAGTGTTGTTGTAGGGGGCCCCAGCGTGTCTGGGCAGCGCATTTGCCGCATTGTCAACGCCGTGACATCTGCGAGAAAATACTCGCAGTAAAAATAAATTATTGCTAAATCAGAAAAGAAAGAAGCATCGAGAAATGCCAGGTGCTTGTGTTGTAATTTCAATTAATGCGCCATATAAACATAAACTTTGAGAGCTTTGTGCCTATTTCGCCTGCCCGTCGGCCTGGCATTTAATTAAAACATGTGACGGCATTTATGATGGGCGGCCAACTTGAGCGCATCATCCGTTATAAACAAAGGCACAGACATCAACAATAACATCAAGATCAGCTAGTAAGCGCGATAGAAACAGTGAGAAAAAGTGTGAAAGAAATGCCTCAAGCCGTGTCTTCGCCGCCGCTTCGATCGCCCGTCGGGCTGCTGCGGAGTTTCAAAAGAAGTGAAATTTTGCCTTGCTTTTTCAATGTGTGTGAGAACCGCAAAGCAATTAATTTGTATAAAATACCCTAGAGCCATCAAACCTTGCCACAAGGGTATTAGCAACTGAGCTAAACTATGAAGTAGAACACATGCCAAATACTGACAGTGGATACTTTAATTCGCGAAACTCAAATTAAATAATTATCATAGTGAATTGCCATACTTAAAGCCTGAAATCTTATAGTAAATAATGGTATTAATTTCAGTATAATAACTGACACTTTAATGATTGAAAATTTAATTGATATTCTGGGATTATTTATAAATTATCTGTTTAATTAAATGGAACCACAAAGACTGCCGCAAGCAATCAACGAAGCCAACTGTGAACTGATACAAACAGTATAATTATATAAATAGTTGTACATTCTATTGCTGGCAGCCATTGCTCGAGCAGAGTATCAATTAGTTCATCAGACATGGGCATCTAATGGCACTCTTAGTGCTTTTTGTCTTCCACACTTTTGCCAAGTTGGTAGCAGAAAGCATTTTATAAATTAGAGCAACACTTGCTGCGCTGCTGGCGGCTGCTGTTGCCGTTGCTGTTGCTGTTGCTGTTGCTGCTGTTGTTGTTGCTGATGTTGCCGTTGCCACTGTCGTTGCTGTTGCCGCACCTTGCATGCGAAAATCTTTTCACGCCTCGGGCCAGGCAACATGCGAAAAACTAATTTCGGCGCACACATCGTATGTCTTGCTCTCGATGGCCACGACTCCGACTACGACGACTTTGGGCCCGGCTCTGACTTGCGCCACGCCGCAATGCCGGAAGATGTTTCAATTTTGTGAAAAATCGCAACAATTAAGTGATTTAGGTGGCCCGATTTCTATGCAACATTTCCAACTGAGCACAAACTGCTGCGGCGGCCTGCGCTGGGTCACATTTTGATGCGACATTTGGATGACATCATTTGGAGAGTCAATCGACTCTATATAAACGACAACGACGTTTAAAACTTAAAACCTGTGCAGGTTTTGCATAATTTGTCTAAAATTGGTCAAAAGGCATTTAGCCATTGAAATCAAACATAAATCGTTAGATGCTTGTCTCGCTTGTATTTTTTGTTTGTTTGTCTCGTCACAAACGAAACGCTGACAAATCAATCAATCGACTGTAACGTAACGGGTCTGGAGGCGAGAGGGTGACTGGAGGGGTGATTGTTTGACATTTGACAGATAATACAACCAGATTCACAATCGATTTAAGTTAAGTTAAGCTTAGCGGCTGGTTTTAGGCATGCCATCAAATAAATTCTCCTGCCAAGCAGTTGTAATATTGCTCCAAAACGAAAGACTCAGGCAACGAACTTGAGGCCGCTCGCACTTGAGTATAATTGATGAAAGAAGCCACTGGCAGCAGCTTCAGTATCAGCCGTGGGCAACTCAAACGCTTTTCCGAGCAGGTGAAATTTTCATCATTATTAATGATGATGACTTTTTACGCCGCGGCGTCGCAAATATTTGACCAACACTAGAAACGGCCGCAGAGCACTGGATACAACAAGAAAAAAAGCCAAAAAAAACGGAATCCAGTGCCGGGCCACAGACCTCAGACCCCATTAGACGGCCAGAGCCCAGCCAGATGTGCAAACTGACCCACTAAACGTGGCCCGCTGGCGCTGAAACTGAAGCTGAAGCTGCTGCTGCTGTTGCTGCCTGACGCTGTTGGACATTTTCCGCCATGCAAATGAAAAGTGCATAAAGCGCCCTGCAGCGACCTGGACGACCAGACACCTTGGTAATGCTGGCAATAATTTAGCAAATATCAAAAGCCTTGTGCAATTTCATAAATTTGCTTGGAGTTTTATTTGTGTTTTTTGCCCAGCCCAGTGGCGAAAAAACGCTTGCCACACATTTCCGCGTAATCATCGTAATTTTTGCAGCGAGTTTGTTGCAGCGAGTTGAATGAAGTCTACTTCGTATCCATTACAATTTGGCACGCTGCATTAAAATGGGCACATTAAAATACATTTCAATTTGGACAGTTGCAACTGCCGCTGATGACGACGACGACGCTGACGATGACGATGACGATGACGATGACTTCATTAAGCAACTCGTTTTTGGCCAAGCAAAAGTTTTCCTCGATTTCTTGATTAATGCCGGCCAATGACGGGATAGATGCCAACACACACACACACATACACACACATGACTATTGTGCCTCCATCTGCATGTCGAAGCTGTGCCTGCCACTTTCATGTCTGTCTGTTTGTCAATTATCATCATCTTGAGGCTCTCGCGCTTTTGATCGCGTTGGCAAGAATTATTATGTAAGTTTTTGGCATATTTAAATGATTTATGGCCCACGGCATTGGCCATTCGCCATTGGCCATCGTCCATCGTCCAGACCTGGTCAAACTTGGCATGCTCTTGGCTTCATTTCATGTTGGCGTCGGCGTCTTGCCATCGATGACTTCCTGTCCATGACCGACGTGTTGCTTTGCTTGCTTTTGGCTTTGGCTTTGGCTTTGGAGAACTTTTCATATGCGGGACATGAACTTTTGGGGGCGCTAAGTCGCAGCCATTTGTTATCTGGCGGTAAAAGTTTTGCAGTCTCTGAAATGTTTTACAGTTGTGTGTCATGAACTTTAATGTTAAGCATGTTTTTGTTGCAATTGCAATTGCTGTGTTCCCCCTCCCTCGGCCATTTGTTGCTGTTAATGCTGTTGCTGTTTATGAAGTTTTCATTGCGCCTGCCCGATACCTTTAAATGTGAGCAGTTCATGGGAACAGCATTCGAGAAAGTCGTCGTTATTGTTAGTCTTGTTGTGGCATCTCTAGGTGCCAAAGCTCGCAGACGTGCTGAGGTCGCGTCAAGCAACAAGCAACAAGCAACATCAACATCAGCAACAACAAGCGTCAAATGGCAGGCCAACACATAATTACACGTGCATAATCTTGTGTCTGACATTTTTGGGTTAACGCGACAAAGCATCACGGTTTCCACTTGATTGTCAGGTGTTTGCAATTAACAGTACGTTTAATAACTCAATCAAAAAAATACCCCGACAACATCGACCAAAAACTGACCCTCATCAGATTATAATAACGATTTGGAAGCTGTGCCAAACTGCGAAGCCCAGTTCACAATTTATAATTATTGCCATTTATGAGCGCGTATTAAAAACATCTTTATATAGTTGCCATAGCCATAGACGAGGCGTGTGAACTTGATCAGCAATAAAACAAAACCAAACAAAACAAAAGGCGGACGCACAGCGCAATCGAACCGCAAAATCGGCATCAATATGAGCTTAATTGTGAGCACACAGCACAAATAATGTAACGAATTACAATTTAATTGCCTCAACGAAGCGCAGATGCTCTTAAGTTAAATTCAAATAATGATAATAATTATTTATGATTTATTTTCTTAGCTCAAAAACTGTAACCCACAAGCACCAATTCGTGGGCCATGGACAACGAACTGAGCTGAGCGGCAACATTGTCAGACTGCAAATGAATTTGTCGCAGTTTTGAAATTGAAACGCGGCCACAAATAAGTTGAGACCACAAGTTAATTGCAAACGTTTGAATGCGATAGTTTTGTGGTGAATTTTAATATTTCAATTAGTAACAGTGCTTGTTGGCAGCTTGGTGGGGAGGGGGAGGGGAGAAGGCGCTAAGGTAACGGACCATGGAAGAAAGTCCAAGCGCCATTGACAACATTGACAGAAACAAAAAAAAAACAAGGTCTGTTTGCTTAACCCCGTCGAGTATTGGCAAATTTATGAACATAAAGCCGCATTTATGCGTGCGGCTTATATGCAATAAAGGTAACTTAGTGCCAGCAGTGTCATAAAGGCCGCTGCCACATAAACAGCAACAACAACAACTTCACCATGGGCAGAGCCGAGCAGCGGCTAAAAGTGAATTCAATATGTGAATTTATGTGCAAAGGCTGAAAAAGCGTAGCAGGCACGCAGTCGGGCACTTATTGGCCAAAAGCGAAAATAAAATTAATAATCACAAGAATTTCACTTTTCACGCAACGACAGAAAGCAACAACAACAACAACAACGACAGCAACAACATCATCAGCGTCTCCATGTCACCCACAAAAAAGCGAACGCAGTTGCATAAATTTATTGAAATTTGCATTTCGGTTTTCGACGCTGACGCTTGACTTTGTTGTAGTTGTTCTTGTTGTTGTTTCGCTGCTCGGTTCGAAGTTTGGCCTACAAAGAAAAAACAACAAAATATGGCATCGATTGATCGCAACGCAAGATATTTCAATTAGCGTAAATACATTTTTGTCGTTCTTCGATTCGACAAACTGGCAGACAGATTGTCGGACAGCCGCGCATGAAAGAGAAATCGAACACAGACACATTTGACCGTAAATGTAAAAGAGACGTTACTTTGACCAACCACAGAAATCTACAAAGATGGCTCTTAGAAATAATGTATTTTAATTTAAACTGAAAATTCGCTTTAACAACAGTAACACAATGTTTCACAATTAATTGATTAGGTTTGTGCATTGACCGAAATTTTGTAATTGGTTTAATTGTCAATAGATTCAAATTTGATTTCAATATTAGCAGCGCGAGCAGCATGGCAGACAAATGCTGGCAGCTATGTGACATTGAGCAAATTAGCGGCTGCATTGTCTTTGGTGGCAATTCCATTTTATATTGCAAATCATAAACATTTTACAGATTGCGCAAAAGTATTTAACCAATACACAGACAGCGTTAAAACTAATCAGGGATCTTCCGGTATAATGGTCACTTTCATTTGCTTCACGCCCCGCAGTATGACAATATCCAGATCCTTCTTGGCATCCGCCAAAGCATCGTACACATCCGACGAGTTCTTGATCTCCTTGCTGTTGATGTGCGTCACAATGTCGCCTGGCTGCAGGCCACCACTAGAAAGCAAAACATAAACTTTTAACACGATTCACTAGTGAACGAATAAGACTATCTTACCTGTGCGCTGGGCTGCCAACAATGACTTTCCACACGAGAACGCCATGGGTCAGATTGTTGGGCATATTCTGACTGCGCGATTTCAGCTCGAAGAGAATGTCGGGCGTTAACGTCAGCATCGTAATGCCCATGTACCGCTTCACCGGATACCCGGTCTTGTAGGCCGATCCCTTCTTGCGACGTTCCGCAGCACGCTCGAGGAACACCTTCACATAGTCAATGGGGATGGCAAAGCTAATCCCGGCCGTGACCTTCATGGAGTTGACTCCGATCGCCTCGCCATCCAGATTAACCAGCGGCCCGCCCGAGTTGCCAAATGTAATAGCCGCATCCGTCTGCAGGTAGTTAATATCGCGATTGCGCAGCCCCAGCTCTTGGGAAGCACGCTGTGTGGAGCTGATCACGCCAGCGGTCACTGTGTTGCTCAGCGCCAAGGGGCTGCCGAGGGCAACGACCCATTCGCCAGAGCGGAGGGTGCTGCTTTTGCCCAACTTCATCACCGACAGATTGCTGACTTGAATGCGCAGTGTGGCCAAATCGGAAGTCTGATCCACGTCCTCGATGGTGGCGGGGAAGGTGCGGCCATCGGAGAGACGCACTTGGACCATGGTGTTGGGCTTATTGATTACCACATGGGCATTGGTCAAGATGAGGCCGTTCTGTTCGATCACAAAGCCAGACCCGTTCGAGGCGGTGATGGGCTGGCCACTAAAATAATCAAAATGCCGGGTATCCTTAATCTCGATGTAGACCACAGAGTCGGCGCAGCCGGCAACAACGTCGGCAATGAAATTGAACTCACGCCGACGGCCGCTCAGCGAGCGTGCCGAAATTGTTGGTGTCAGCTCCTCGCGATTCGCCACAAGTGCGCTGGCTAGCGCTCCCAGCGAGAACGGCACGCAGAAGCGTAAAGCGCTCCGCCAACTGAAGCTGCCAAATCCATTGCTGTTGTTGTTGTTGTTGTTTTTCCCATTGTCGTTGCTGTTATTGTTGTGGTTGTTGTCATCGTTGTTTGTACTCCAGTTGAGTGTGTGCGCAGTGCGACAACTGCAATAGTACAACGTGGGGGCACTACAACGCTTTAAAAACAACTCCAACTTGTTAATGCTGCGCAACGCCATTAATTTGTGTGATGAATGTGTAGAAATATTGTTGTTATTGTTATTCAATTTGTGCTCAGCTTTCTGTCATTTTCAAGCTCAGCTGACTGATGCAGGCAGCAGGCTGCTTGCTACAACACCCAAGCTATCGATAACTGGCATGAATTCGAACAATAAATTCGCTGTAATTCAAATATTCAGTTATATTTATTGAATATACACACTTTTAATTGTTTAAATGTAAGCAATAGAAGCAGAGCAACCTTTGTTTTCTGATTTTTAGCAGAAACGTGCATTCGATAACAATGTAAATGGGAAAGCAGTATATTTTGCTATATTTTTTTGGGATGGTATTTTACATGGGTCGTGGTGCGGTCACACTGCACACAGTTCCAAAACAGTCGAAGAAGTGTAATCATGAATTGATTGGTTGTAAAAATTGCTCAATATAGTGAAATGCAGGTGTAAAATGTCGCAAATAATATAGCAAAAGCCAAGTACAAAGCATCATGGAGGTTTTCCAAACGGATACACACTACATATTCGTGAAACGCGACAAAAGTCTCTGGTGGAATCGCAAGACATCGGAATTCACAATAAAGCCAGGTAAAAAAAACACTCGGAGATGAATCATTTGTGTGTTTAATGCAGCTGCTGCTGCTCGCTTTTGTTGTAATTGCTTTGACACGTTGTTGTTATTTCTGCCGTCTCTTTTGGTCTTATCAACAGTTCGCTCACGTTTCTGCTCTTGAGAACAGACGCCTTGCCGTCTGTCGGGCTCTACTTAAACACTTGTAAATATACAAATGTGTATGTGTGTAGGAGTTGCATTTGTGTGTGTGTCTGAGAGTGTTTTGTTCTATTTATTGTCTGAATGTCAAGGCTGTTCTGGAATTTGGTTGGGAGTCCAGCTTCTGTTGCTCAATTTGAAACATGAGTTTGCAGTTTTCCCGTTCTATTGTGTACTCGTCTTCGTCTTTGTGGGCGTCTCTTTTACGCTTTTTGCGCGTTTAATTATCGCATTGACGCAGTTGTCGTTGTTTATTTATACCCGGTACTCATAGGATAGCAGGGTATTATAAATTACTGACATCAGAAAATGTATGTAACAGGCAAAAGTATGTAATTGGTCAGTTTCAAGAGCCGAGACGATATAGCCATGCCCGTCTGTCCGTATGTTTGAACACCTAGTGTTCAGGAAATAGAAGATCTATAGACACTAAATTGTGCATCATTACTCGTGTATATTTTACCCAGATCTAGTATGTTTAAGGTTTAAACAAAAACGATTAACGAGCGGAGTTTTGAAGCTAGAAATACGAAATACTGGTTTTGGTAATCAAAATAGTATTTAAAGTCGCAATGATTTCGCTAAATAGTGGATAGCGGCCATCTCACAGTCGAGCATTCTCGACTGTGGCTTTTTTTTTTGTTTTATCGTTAGTTAAAAGACACATAAGTAAAGAGCTATCAGCTTTTTTCAGTATTCCCGCGACGCGTGTTTAACAACATTATATTTATAGTCGCCATCAAAATAGCTTGGCCATCAATTAGGAAGCATGTCCTTTGAGCTAACATGCGTCCCTCTCACTGCTGCCGACCAGTAGTAATTGCTTGTTAATTGCGCAGTCATTTCATTGGCACGCAACTGTCAAAGCACTTTAGCTTCCAATTGTCCTTTGGCTACATCCTTGGGTAGCGTCCACTTTATGTATGAGTCATGCAAACATTGTTTAGTGGTTTTCTCAATCATAAATCTCATTCAAGGTCAGCGCAGCTTTTCACGTCAACTTTTGGAAGATTTCGATTTTCCCTGTTTGTTGCTGTCCTCAAAGCAAAAATGTTTCATTAAATCATTGCTTTCGCTTTAGCTGATAAGTTTGTGTGTGTTGAGTCAGCATAAACAAGATAAATCGTTTCATTTGATAAGATTACCCGGAAATTGCCTTGTTCTGACTGCTGTAGAGCTGATCTAAAACTAGCTACATAAAAGTGGCTGCCGTGAGGTCACAGCGTCTCAACGAGTGTCCCTCAGTGCAAGGATACCGCCAATGGTGGCATGTAAAGTGCAATTTGCCACACGCTCTTCACATTGCTGTTTTTAGCTCAGTTTTAACAGGCGGAGGAGGAGGAGGAGAAGGGAGGCTGGGCAATTGAACGTGCGTAGTTAGGAATTATTTATACATGAGTTCACTGCCAGCTTATAAATAACACAAAGCTCTGATGAGTTATTCAATGCAATGTTAATACCAGTTGATTGTTCATAATCATAATATTTTGATTCACTTGAATTTGGGAATTTGTTCAAGTTCATTTCATAAACAGAGATTATTTTTGTAAAGAAATTAACTTTTAAAACGTACTAATAATTTAATTGAATTTTCTATAAAAGATGGTTACGAAACGAAACAGAAAATTATATGCAAATATGAATCATTCAAATTATCTTGCCAATCGATTTCAATTTCCTTAAGCAATTGTTATTTACACTTGAGGATAGCGTGGTTTGATTTTAATTGTAGACAAGTTCATATTGTTTATTGTTTATGGGGGCGTATGCGCAATATGAGCGAGGCGGCAACGCTGCATAGTTAATCAAATGTCAATAACGGCCAACCGCCATTAGACGCATTTTATCATTAGACGGCAATAAAAGCAAAAGCAATCATCACGAATTGCTACTCTTGAGGGTAACTGAGCAATTGGCTAACGAGCCATTAGACTGGCGCTTTTAATGGGCCAACAAGGACACGCCACTTGATTGCTCTGCATACATATATTATACAATCACTTTTATTGCAGGATGGGATCTCAGCTCGGTGGAAGACATTGAATGTATTGGTGTCACGCATGGAATTGTGGGAGTCATCTCGCTGCCCAACGTTTATGAGCCACACTTGGTGGTCATTAAGGAGGCAACAGCTGTCGGGGTGCTCTATCCGCCGCATTTGGTGTACAAAATCAAATCCATCTGCATACTCAGTGCTGATGAGCCGGACACCGAGCTTCCCAACTGCACCAAGCACACCAAGTAAGTTCCAAGTAGCAAAAACTTTCCATCAAAAGTTCTTCTATTAATATCCTTAAACTTTCGCAGAAGCAACAGCAGCACACCCACTCACAGCGCCTCGTCCAACAACAATAATGCGAGTGGCAGAGCGACAGCTGCTGCACCCGGCTCAAAGAGCACCAAACTCTTTGAGGGCATGAACAAGACGTGGGGAGCTGTCAAGAGCGCTGGCAATACGATCAAGAACACCACGCAGCAGGCGGCTAATTTGGCCACCAAACAGGTGAAGAGCTCGGTGGGCATACGAGAGCCGAGGCACATTGAGCGACGGATTACCGAGGAGTTGCACAAGATATTCGATGACACGGACAGCTTCTACTTCAGCTTCGACTGCGACATCACCAACAATTTGCAGCGGCACGAGGTGTCCACAGACAATGCGCAGCCACAGCCAGACGAAAGGTTCTTCTGGAACATGCACATGATCAGCGACATACTAAAGATGAATGTAAGCAGAGGTTAGAGAGGAGAAGTAAACAGTTTTTTAATGTTTAAATGTATTGCAGGATAAGACATGGATACTGCCCATTATTCAAGGCTTTGTCCAGGTGGAGGCGTGTGTCATTGGCAACGATTGCTTCACCCTGGCTTTGGTCTCGCGACGCTCACGTCATCGTGCAGGCACACGGTAAGTTCTTTAATAATTCAAAAAGACTGCCACTAAAAGTAATTTGCTTGCAGCTACAAGCGTCGTGGAGTGGATGAAAAGGGCAACTGCGCCAACTATGTGGAAACGGAGCAGATTCTCTCGTTTCGCCATCACCAGTTGTCCTTCACGCAGGTGCGTGGATCGGTGCCCATCTACTGGAGTCAGCCAGGCTACAAGTATCGCCCGCCACCGCGTCTTGATCGCGGTGTAGCAGAGACACAAAATGCTTTTGATCTACACTTTACCAAAGAACTGTCCATCTATAAGCGGGTGTGCATCGTCAATCTGGTGGAGCAGAGTGGCAAAGAGAAGCTGATTGGAGACTCGTATGCGCAGCATGTGATAAAATACGACAACGAACTCTTAATCTATGTCACATTCGATTTCCATGACTATTGGTAAGTATATCGATTTTTAATTAGCAACTGTTTATATCAACTTATATTTCTTTGCTAGTCGCGGAATGCGCTTTGAGAATGTCTCGGCCTTGATTGATGCAGTTGGACCAGAGGCGGGAGCCATGGGTTTTCATTGGCGAGATCAGCGCGGCATGATCTGCAATCAGATATCAGTATTTCGAGTTAACTGCATGGATTGCCTGGATCGCACCAATGTAGTGCAAACCGCCTTGGGCAAAGCTGTGCTGGAGTCGCAGCTGGTCAAGTTGGGACTGTCGCCACCATACTCGCCAATACCAGAGCAGCTAAAATCGCCATTCATGGCGCTCTGGGCCAATAATGGCGACATTATCAGCCGCCAATATGCGGGCACAAATGCACTGAAGGTGAGTATTTGGTAAATATGTCGATTAATTCCATGAAAGTGATGAATTTGTTTTCTTGCAGGGTGATTACACGCGTACGGGAGAGCGCAAGATCAGTGGAATGATGAAAGACGGCATGAACTCGGCAAATCGGTTGGTATTTCCATATATAGTACAAATGAATGAATTATTTATTTATTTGCTTACACTTAATGTATTAACATTGATTTCGTTACCTAATTACCCTCGTTTGATAATGATTAACCACTGAAATTTGAAAGTAATCGTTTATTCCTTGGGTTTCGTATGCCAAATAATTGAGGTTGGTCATCGTCAGCCTATCGCACCCTAATCAATCAACTTCTCAAGCTGTATTTCCTTTTGTGTTAAAGATAACAGCCGAATTCGGCGAAGAACATTTCAGCATTGTTTACACACTTTACTAATACTGCATGCTTCTTACACTCTTCTAACTCGACATATTTGTTCAGTTGTAGTACGCTTCACCCAACACTTATAGAGGTTATTGGGTAGCATATACCTTTACGTGTTCTGCCCATGCTCTGTAGTGAAGGGTGAAGAGTATGCCAGACCACCTTCAAACCCAACACTTTCTTGCTCTCTCTCTCTCTCTCTGTCTGAATCTAAGCTAATGCCTTGCCCACTTCTTCATAGCTATTTCATACAAAAGTTTGCCGACTCGTTCCGTCAGTGCATTATTGATCTGATGCAGGGCGATCTGAAGCAGGCGTCAGAGCTGCAAGAGGACGCTATCCTAGAGACCATTGTGCACATACTCTTACCCGAATCCCGAGCACCCTTGCGAGGCTATTACAGTGCAGGCGTCCTGGGACCTGAGCTCAAGCTGCTCGAATCGTTTGTTTCAAGCAGGTGCGCACGTAGGACGTTGACTGAAAACCTTCCAGAAGATCAAATTGATGACCACGCGAACAGATTCGAAACCTTGACTTTATTAGTTGCTCCGATCATTACGTTTTATTTGAGATTTATTTTGTAAATTGTGTATTCGCGTAATCTTTCATGTGATATCATTTGTATTCATCGGCACTTGCTTGTTACTTAATTAAATTTTATTTTGAAACCTAAATTAAATCATGTGTTGTCATTATTTGCTATTGTTGCAGCTACTATCTGGCCCGGTTCAAGGACTCGTATCGTCAGGCTACCATTGATCTGATGCTGGGTAATCAGGTCTCTTCAGAGTCGCTGAGTGCCTTGGGTGGCCAAGCGGTGCCTGACGAGAATGATGGCGAAAGCGCCGAGCATGCCAAGATGTTGGTCGAGGATTGTCGGCGTTTGTTACTGAGCTCCGAGCAGTATCCCGTGGGTGCTTGGGGCCTTATCGATGCGGATCCTAGGTAAATATATCAAATCAACATAGAATTACTTGTACTAATCAATTGTACTTTAGCTCTGGGGATGCCAATGAAACCGAGGTGGACTCTGTGTTGCTGCTAACAGATGACTGTTATATCGTGGCCGAGTACGATTCGCATCTCGATAAGATTGTGCGCTTTGAGAAGGTGCATTTATCACAGATGCGTCTCATTGAGCTGGGCATGCATCAGCAAATGAAAATGTTCCAGGGCTCAGCACCAGCTCATCTCTGTTTGCGGTTGAACTACTGCGTCGATGATCAAGATGGATATTTCCACATGTTCCGCTCGGCCAATTTGCGCTTCTTTAACAATGCTGCTTATGCTATAAAGACCCAAGAGGAACTTGCCGAGTCTCTGTCGGCCATTGTGGACATGTTTCGAATTGCCTTGGAGAATGCAGGCAATACGGATGTGCGATTTGTCACCGGCGGCGTCCTGCAGCGGCGCAAGAGCAAGCTGCCCCTGCTGGATGTGCCCAAGGGAATGCCACGCAATCTTTCCGAATCTCAGCTGGTGCAGTTCAGCTCCAAGGCGCTTTCAAATGTTGCCGGTCAATTCTCGAAACTAGGCCAGACCTTTAAGAAGCCACCGGGCGCTGCCCAGCCTAGCAATCTTGCCGCCACAATTAATCCTCAGGTTATGCGACAGGGCGAAGAAAACATTGTGGATGTTGGCCAGGAGGCCGAGAAGGCCGTCTTTACCGTTGGAGGCAAGAAACGCTCCTCGAATAGCACCAGCAGCACCGATACCGATGAACATGACAATAGTTTATACGAGCCCGATGTCGACTCGGATGTTGAGATTGCAATGGATAAGCCCAACTACAATGAGAATGCTTTTCTGCCCTCTGTGGGCATCGTCATGGGCAGCCAGAAGGAGCCAAAGTCATCGAGCAGCATGCAGCAGTTGGAGCAAAAGGACAGCATGTGTAAGACATCTGAGGATGTGCTCACAATTTCCATCACAACGGTCACAGATAATGTTGGGCTGCCCAATGGTCTGCTGGAGAATGCGCCGCCGGTGCGTCCAATTACGCCAAATCCGCAAATCTGCATTGAAGCGCAGGAGGCTAGAGAGCTGAATGTCGATGAAGAGCTGGTGAAGCCACTGTCAAGGTCTGTATTCTACTCCTGAATGTAAATATTTAGTTGTAGTTTGTTTTGTACGATTATGTTTCTGGTTTTAAGTTCGGTATTAGTCGAGAGTATTTATGCTAATGCTTACCAATTTGGTGTATTTGTGTTCTGAAAGTATTATGTACTTTTTCTAATATTTAAGAATTATATGTATTATTTTATAGCATGTTTCATTGTACAAAAAAAATAGTGAAATCCTTGTGCCTGTTTCCCAATACAATCAAAGTGCTTTTATTACATAGAAAATGCTCAAAGAATAAACCAATAAATGAAAAGTTATATCGCGTTTTTCTGTTCGTCATTTTGTCATTTACATATTCTAGTGCTGCTGCCAAGGAATTGAGCTTGCCGTTAGGTCAGCCGGCCAATTTTGAGGCCAACAAGCTGAAGCATCTGACCAGCCCGCTCTCCAAGCTGGCCAAAGGCATGCAAAACATTGGCCTTAATCTGGATCCACGCAAAATAGCCACCAAGGTGAGGAAGTTACAGAGATGTGAATTAAACAAATTTATAAAATAATTACTTTATATTTGGTTGGCAGACCGGCGTGCTTTCTCCAACGAATGCATCGGCGGACAACTCTCCGCCTGAGCGTGGTCCCGGCAACCGTGATCTTCTGCAAGAGATGTGGGCGGCTGAGAACTGCAAGTCCAAGTTGATTGCGCTCTAAACAGCAAAATAAGTTAATACAGTGATACACATATTTATTCTTTATTTATTATACAAGCTTAAGCGCAGCAAGTTAATTCTAGGTGTTTTACGTAGCACTTCCATCATTAGGGAATCTATATATTATATTTATAATCGTACGATATTTGCAATGTTTGTGATTGTTAATAGGGTTTTACTGTAGTGCGTTAAAAGATTGATTTCTACGAGAGGAAATTATAAGCAACTTTCAGCAAGTTCGAAATGCTTTACACAATTAATCACCAAGAGCAATTGCTTAAATTATGTAGATTCAACGCATATTATTATTCAATTCAAGCGAGTTAACTCAACACGTAATGCTTATGAAATTATACGTACGTACATCGGATTTGTAACAATAAAGTCTACACACATAACAACTAAGCAAACCAAAAGACAAGCAAGACAAACAAAAGACTTGGCCTTAGCTACATTTTTTCTACACGAAACACAATTTTTTGGCTAGCTATATACACACACTGCGGACAGAAACGAATTACGATTTACGATATACGATTTAGAGCAGTTCCCAGTCATAGATTAAGCAGCACACCAATAATAATATTTGTGCAAAGTCAAAACGAGATATATACACACAATATTGTAGAGAGATGTGATGAGTAGATGAGCAATTGATTACACCCCATGTAAGAGTATTTTAATAACCGTAGCCATGTTTTCTGTAGCTGTAATAATACTTATGATGTAGTAATATGTATGTACATATGTGCCACCGATTACTTAGAAATATACTCATGTATGTGTTAAACAGCTTAAAATATGCGACAGACTTTTCTTACTGCAGCATTGGAGGTGGGGAGTCCTTTATGAGTCCTTTTTGACTTCCGTTGCGAAACGTGTCAGTGGCAAGTGTTGTCGTTGATGGCCCTTGTTTACATAAGTGATAAGCAAAGAATTGCAGCGAGTCGGCGAGTTGGAGCAAAGTCACCCTCAAAGTTGGCCAGCAAATCAAAAATCCATTAAAACACCACGAATCCGGACCGGACGAAATAACGCTGCCAATCATCAGCTTATGTATATGTACATAAGTGTGTGTGTGTTGCTTGGCCCTGTCTATGTCTCTATTGATATTGGAGTTTTATTTATGCGAACTTTGGCCCGGACTAGCGATAACGAAGCGTCCCCTTATTGAACTTTTCGACCGTCAGCTGATAACAGCGCAACTGTTGTTCGTTTTGTCTCCTTGTCTCCTTGATTTCTTTATTTTTTTTTTGTTTTTTGTTGGCCAATATCATGCTAATGTTGCCACACAGTTGCATCAATTGTTTTTCAATCAAAGTGCCATCAATCTTTTCCGAATGTTTGTTTAATTAACGCACAGGCCGCATTGTCTACCTTGGACAGCAGCCAACAACAACTGGGCATAAATAAGTATAGATTTTTCATGCCAACCCATTTGACCCCCAGTCACGCTTGATTGCCACGCATCCTGGTCGCCTCTGATGCAGTTGCTTGTGCCCCGTCCAGCTCTTGTCCTTACCCTCGCCATAGTTCTCGTCTGCTTTACTTTGCCATTTTTCTTTCGCATTTCACTTCTTAACTTTGTCCATGTCTTTTGCGTCCATTAAGTGTGTCTGTGCTAAGACTTGGAAATTGTCTTTTGAATGTTTCAATTACACGCCTTCTTAAGCACAGCTTCTCTTTCAAATTGAACCCAATGCTGAAGCAGTCACAGTACCCAGCATCCAGCATCCAGTTTTCAGTTCTCTGGCTGACAGGGCTGACTGGCTTGTCGTGCCTTCAGTATTTTTTGGCTTTTATGCGCCAATAAAGTGAAATACACAGATAGTCGAAGAATTTACTGCCTTCCATCTATCCAGTGTACTATGTGTTCTGCTCCGCCTCCGCCTCCGTCTCTTCCTCTTTCTCGTCCTTGCCTTGGCACCCGCCTGCCACTTTCGTTAAACACTTTTGCCTTAAACCATTAATTTCCTATACGTTCGACTTGTACGTGTTGGCTTCCCCAGTTTGTGCCCCGAAAACAGAATCGGGGTCTATAGAAAAGTTAATTTTATTGCTAAAAGCGGGTTAAGTGCTTGACGCACAGCTGAGTGCCTCTATTATGTAGCACAGTGCGCCCGCTCGGATTGCATCTCTTTGATAGAAATCGAATTTGCTTTATGGCATGTATGCTAATTTTATGTCTACTAAACATTCGCCCAGGGAGTGAAAGCCTCTTCCCCAGTTTGCCGATGGCCATTGAGTACATTTGCTCTGATTGACTTTTAATTTACATTTGAGCCCGATGCACGATAAACTTGCAGTGGTTGCGACTGAGCACATCAAATCGATAGCGTTTATCCACGTTTATCAATTAGCATTCATTTTTGAATAGATTTTTTTATTTACTAAATGTATTCAGTCGCTGCTCGAAAGTTATTTAAAAATTAATCGGAATATTTTGTGAATATGCTAAGCACGATAAATATTTCATTTATTTACAATATAAATGGCAGTAATTCAACTCACCATATATGTATTTGGGGTAGAGTAATCAACGTTTATTAATTAACATTTTTGATAGTTTTTTTCATTGTTTAATGGTATAATGTCGCTACTCCTGAGCTTTTAAAAATTCTTCTCAATATTTTGCAAGCATGCTAAGCAAGATAAATATTTTATTTATTTACAATATAAATGTACATGCATATGGTAGAGTTATCAAAGTTATCAAAGTTTTTCAATTAAAAAAATGATTTCTTTATTTATTAAATGTAAAATTCTTATCAATATTTTGCGAATATGTTAAGCTCGGTAAATATTTTAATTATTTGCAATATATGTTAAATGGCTATAATTGAGTTATTACAGCTATAGCTACTGAGACCTTAAGCTACACAATAAATACATATATTTTCCCTCTGCCCTAATGAGTTGGTAATAAATTCTCCCCTTTTATAGTTCTCTAGTTTTCCATATGAATGGACCTCATCGCTTAGTGCGATAAATGATTAAATACATTTTTGCGTAAAACTATAAAATGCGAGTAATCAGACAATGTGAATGAAATCAATCGCAAAAACCTTAAACTCAAATGATGCATAAATGAAATGAAAGCTGTAGAGCGTTAGGCCAAACAATATTTGTTAGGCCAGTTAACCTTAAAGGTCAAAGTGCACAATGTCTGTGTGCGTGTGTGTGTGTGTGACATACGAGCAGACGATTTTATGGCCACAGGCAACCAGATTGACACTTGAAAGCAAATTAAATAGAAAATTGCGTTTTTGGGCAAAAGTGAGCCAAAAATTTGTGAAATTTTATACATAATTGAATTTATGGTCAAACGGACAGACGGACAATCTGTGCATACCATTAGCCAAACACATAGACAGCTGAGGTCAGATCAGCGCAGAGGGTGGGGAGGGGGAGGTGTGGAAGCTGCTTTAGCCCATTGGCCTGTGGCTATTGCACCACACGCCAAACAATCGGAAACCGAATGTCATCTTCAATTTCAAATTCAATTATAAAACAAATTGGTTTGAGCGCAAATAAATATGTACACATACAGCGAGTGGGGATGGATTGATTCACACACAGACACACACACACACACATACTTGAGACAACATCAAACGACGACGACGATGGCAAATCCATTCATCCACTTTGCAATTGTGTCCAGTCGGAGCGAGGAGTGAAATAAATGTAATGAAATGTTAACAAATGACAACAGGCTGGCAAACAAGCAGCAAGCGGCAAGCAGCAAAAACCGCAAGGGTGACTCGCATCCTGCAGTCCTGCTGCTGACCACACACACACATTCTCACTCGCACACTCACACATGGTCCACACGTATCGAATTAGTTTGATGAGATTTATTGGCTCAAGTCCCACTTGACCAACAGCAGCGCCTGGCCAGACAATTATGGATTAGTGCCATTTGTTTTTGGTTCGCTAAGTGACTGCCTGGACTTTGATAGAATCACACTCGGACACATTCCCAGTGCGATGCTCCCAATCACATGCTCATGGTCACATCATGCTAATGATGATTCTATAGCATTATATGGCACAGATTTGCCATTCCTTTCGTTTCAGTCTCGGGTCTATTACCTAAACGCATCGGATTACCATGCGGACAAGTCACACCCGAATCTGAATCTGAATCTGAATCTGAGTCCGAATACGAAGTGTAACCCAAACCCCTGGCGCCCACTTCTGGCCAGTTGAGCCCACGCACGACGCATGTCAACGCCAGCCAGCAGCTCCCTTCGCAGGTCCTTTGGGGAAATTTGTCAGAGCATCAGCAGCGTTAAGGTGCCAATTAAGGGCTTTTTAGTATCAATTACAAAATCGCACGTTTCCACACCTTTATCAAAGTGCTGTGAGGAAGTGTCTCCTCCTCTCCGTCTCATTCTCGCTCTGGGAGTGTGTGAGGTGTCTGGGGTTCGATTGGATTACGTGGTCGCTGTGACATGCTGGTCAGTCGACGGTTTGGGGTGATTGTTGTTGCTGCTGTTCTTGCCAAATTGTTTTGTGTCATTGTTTGCATTTTTGCTCCTTCTTTTGTTGGCATTGTTTTGGTTTATTCCTTTCTGTCACTCCGCATTTGACAGCGTCATTTTGCCGGTGATTTATTGTCTCGACGCGAGCAAATTGGGTTTGTCATTAGAGCAGTTAAATGCTTGAAAGCATAATCGGGACGGACACTCTCCGCCGGTCTCAAACTATAATAATGCGATTTGTATTCCACAACTAAACAGTCTAACAGTCAGTAATTAATAATCATACTTATTCAACAAAAATTGTTCAACTAAAGGAAATTTGTTATATGTCCAAATTGTATACTTTCAAAAATCTCAAGTTCTTTGGATCTCATTGATCAGATAACTTGAGTAATTTCAAATATAATAAACAATCAGTACCTGAATAGTCAATATTCCATTTTATTTGAAAGTATACTTTTCAAAATAGCATATATTCTCTGAAGAATTAGTATATTTTTAAAATAGAGTTTGGGTATATAATCTTTTGCATACTTGAATAGATACTCATGCATTTGCTTATTTGGAACTAGTACGGTTTATTTTCAAATATGCAAACGGATGCATATTAGATATTTTGAAAAAAATGGTTCATTATTTAATCTATTGCAGTTTACCTTAATGTTTATGTGCATGTCTTTTATCGACTTATCACCACTTTAGTCATTTTATTGGGAAATAAATATATGCAGAGCATGAGTTGTAGATGATTTACAAATGAAAATCAAGTCATATACAAATTATGCACTGCAAGTTTATTAGATTCAATTATTAAATTATATTTAAGGAACAACTTCAACAAAAGTTGAAGTTAATAAACTCGTTCCCTTTGTGAATAATGAATATTAGGAGTATCGAGACACTTAACAGCCATCCCAGCAGCGAGTGTAGTTCTGTCTCTGGCAAAGGTAATACGCCTTTTCGGTACAGACCCAGTTGTTCATACGGAAGGCACCGTCTCTGAGCCACAGGTGCATGCATTGCTCCCTGCCAGGAAAGTCGGGTTGTCCAGTTGACCAAGAGGTAAAAGTCAGAGGCAAGCCAGTTGTCAAGGAGGCGAACTTGTGGACTGCAAAGAGATCATTTCCTGATATCCAGAACCAATCATTTTCATTGTGGGCGCTCTTTAGGTACGTGGATACGGCTTCCATTTCTTCGGCTGATTCGATGTCAGCCAAGTCACCACCAAATTGACGGCATATGTGAGCTGCCTCGAACCAGTTGACTTTTGTTTTTCCCAAGAAGTAATACTTCTCTCCGATCCGGGTATATGCTTGTGTTTCGCCCTTGTCGCAAGTGACTATTAATTGGGTAATTAAAATTATTCTAAAATCCCTTTCGACTTTCCACATTACCTTGAGTTGTTGCTCCTTTGGGGTAGTTAAAGTTGTATGCCACTGCAAGGCACAGACAGAGTGAGAACACTATAAACTGGGAGTAAACCATTCTGAAGCGCTGATTGATCGACGACTAACAGCAACAAGGCCTGTCTGTCTTTTTATACCCGGGTTTCGGCTTGATATGTTGACCCAAGAATAAACTAATATTTGTTTTCTTCAACTCATTAACATGCAGCAGGCATTATCAGTCTCTCTTTCTCAAAGGTATAATCAAGTTATTGTTTGCACGTTTTTGCAACGAGTTGTTTATGAACTAGAAGATAGCTCTACCAGGCTTTTAAAATGCCATAACTTTATTTAATAGTTGTCTGTCATAAAAAGTGAATATATTGTAATAAGTATCTGCTTATTATTGAGAATGTTCATTATAATAATAATGAAGCATACCCGTTACTGATAAAAATAAATTTAAAAAAGTATTAGTCTATCATAGCTAATTCAATCAATCATTTTATGATTATAGTATTGTATGTATATATTGTATAGGGTATTAGAACCATATACTTACTATCTTTATACTCTGTTCTCATTAAAAATGGATAAATGGCTTATGATTTGCTGAATTCGACTCTAAAAAATGTACATATTCTTGATCAGCATAATTTACAAAAAATAAATTCGCCATGTTCGACTATTAGCATTCATAAAATATTTATTTTTTAATGAGGAGATTTTGAACTTCATTTGTCATTTCGTCAATTTCAAAATTAAGTTAATGGTCGAATTCTTAAGTTATTTCACAAAATAATTAGTTTTGTAGGGTACACAGTCTTCAGTATGCTCATTGAGATATTCCATTGCTTATTTGCACTTTCGAGTAAACCGGCTTGTTTGCAAATATGCAAATGCATGTACTAGATGTTTAAACAAATACGCTCAAAATGTACTTGCAATGGACTTGGGTAATTATTTATTCAAATCGAGTATTGCTCTCGAGAAGTAAGATGATGATTATATAGAAAGAGATAAATATAGGTTCTAAAATTAATATTTGATTATGACAGCTGATCAAATCCAAAGAGAATACCAGATTACTTTAAAGTATTTTATTAACAAACCGATGTTTACTCGCACCTATTGTTATTAAACAAAAACAAAATTGTTGGAAGTTTGTTAAAAGAAAAAAAATAAGGAAGAATGCTCTAGTCGAGTTGTTCGACTGCAAATAATTTCTGGCAGTACTGCGAGCACGTTTTAATGTTCACAAAATTTGCGTAGTAACAAAGATCTCGAGTTCATTATCAATTCCTTTACAGTGTATTTATTGTATCACTTGACAGCGCTGTCTTGTCTGTATTTGGCAAATATAGAATGCCTTTTGGGTGCAGACCCAGTTGTTCATGCGGAAGGTGCCATCCCGCAGCCAGATATGAACACAATGCTCGCTGCCAGGAAAGTCGGGTTGTCCAGCTGACCAGAAGGTGAATGGCAATGGCAATCCAGTTGTTAGTGACTTGAACTGATGGTTGACGACCAGATCGTTTCCTGATATCCAAAACCAAGCATTGCCATCGTATCTTTTGCTCTTCAAATATGCTGAAATCTCGTTCATTTCTTCGGCTGATTCTATCAATGCCAAATCTCCTCCGAATTGACGACACAGGTGTGCGGCATCGAACCAGGTGACTTTTGTTTGGCCAAGCAAGTAATACTTATTCCCAATTCTTGTGTACTCTTTGGTCTCGTAACATGAAACTAGATATAATATGTTATATAATTAATTGCGATTTAAATAATCACTTTGTGATGAGGATAAATACCGTCTACAGTTGGTTTTAGCGTTGCATGCAGCACATCATTGGCCAGGACGCAGTAAATGGATGCAGTCAAAATTAAACTCAAAATGTATTTCATTGTGAAGCGTTCTTTAATTGACAACTGACAGCTAGCAAATATCGACAATTGCGCTTCACACGCTGAATATATAGTAAGTTTATAATTCACAAATTGACATTTATACATTTGCATTTAAACCCTGGAATAAGTATGTTTCTTAAACTTTGTTTTTATACCCGGTCATAAAAGAATAATAAAAAGTATACGATTTTTCCAGGAATTAAAATACAAATTCTAGTATCTACATTTAATCCATTTTAATTTGTTAATAAAAAATTGTCAAATACATATATATTCAATTTATATTTTAAATATTTAAAAAAAATTGTTTTTTCTCAAATTGCAATTTTATTTTACAAATATCATGTATGTATATTGTTATAGCGTATTTTCAAGTTGCGTAAATTGAACAACCATTTTTTCCCGTACTTCATTAGCTATTTGATCTATTCATCAAATCGCGACCTTTTTAATTTGATCGATGACGTCATGAATTCAGTAAAATTTGGACGTTTGTGATCAGTCCTATATCGATAGGAAATGTGTTCTCTAACTTGGAACTTGCAAAGGTTTGGCCCCTCAGCTTTAGTCACACTTTAGCACATGTGTGTCTGCGGTTTCTTTGGGAACTGTCGCAGTTTCAACATCTAACATCTAACATCCGAATCCCAAACTCCAACATTGCATTCACATCAGCCCGCTGGCAGTTAGTTTCGTGTAATCCACACCTAAAATCCATGCCAGCGTGTCTGAAGTTACACCCAATTTCGACTCGTATTACAAATTAAAATGTGCCGCAACCCACGCCCAAAACAGACAAACACATGGACCTCCATCCCTGTGGCAAGACAGCAGCGTTTTAAACTGATTAGCTGACACCTAGTGACACCTCCTCACGCGTTTCCATTCCTTTCACTTTTCCCCTGCTGCCGGGTCGCCGCTGTGAATGCCACGGGTCAATGAGATGCTAAGCATATGACAACCCATTGAAAGGACGCCGAGCAACCTTCCAAATAGATTCTTCAATTTTTAAACAAGTCGAGCAACACGAATGGAAAAGGATTTACACAACTTTGTTAGCTGTTTCGCTTTGTGGCTTTGACATTTCCAGGGGATTGATGGACTTTAAAGGGAAGACTCGCACAGTTCACTGAACAGCAGCATATCCTGCGCCCATGCCCTGATGTTGATGTCGATGTCGATGGCGAGGCTGAGCCTATTGATTTATTTCCTCTCATTTGTAATTTACGCATAGTTTTCCATTCTGAAAGTTTCTTAAAAAACGCCCAAAACTGTCAACAGTTGTGTCTCGAAGCGGTCTGCAATATATCATGCTGCTTATGATTAATCGCTGGTAATTATCTTGATTAATTGCCTTATTAGAGGCGTTAGTTTCTGCGCGTGAGAAGTGCAACTTAAGTCTGCTGAGCTGTGGCGGCTGCAGTAGATCATGTTTTTGTAGAAGCGTGCTCTGATTTGTCGACCTGGGATGGGGGAGAATACCTTCTTAAAATAGCCAGATTCCTTGCCCCATCCCAGAGAGTCGCTCTTTAATTACTAGAAAGCCATTTGGCGCAAATGTTTTCCTTTGTTCGCTTGTCCGCACGGCAAACAGAGAACAAGCGAGGAGGGAGAGAGAGAGAGAGACAGTGAGAAACAAGTCCTGTTCCTGCTGCTGCTGCTGCTGCTGGTCAAACCATAATATTTCATTACATGCTGCGCTTTGCTTTTTTTGCTGTGCCATTTCGACGGGCACTTAAAATTAAGCGTGCCCAAATCCCCAAAGACCGCAAGCCCAACATAAACAAACTAACCGAATGAATGCAGCTCTGAATGCTCTGCTCTCCCGTTATCCTTCGGGAATTCGCCGCCGTATTGCGGGGGTGCGTCTGTGTGTGTGTGTGTGTTGAGCAACCGCAATCATAAAAATAATAACCACATTATTGTGTTTAATAATGAAAAATATCATTTTCGGCATAACTTTTGGCTTTTGTTTGTGCAGCGTCCACCCCCCAAAGAAGTACGCTGAACGATGGCGCCCGCATTTTGGTTGGCTGCCTGAAGGGCGGAGCAACCCTTAAATACGCTTAAATATTAACCGCTGGAACATATTTTCTAAATTATGTTCATTTACTTGCTGGTTCCCCTACTCAAGCAGCAGCAGCAGCAGCAAATCTTCAGATTGAGTGCCTTTTGCTTAATTTGCGGGCGCCGACGCCGCCGGCAGCCCTCAAAAAAGGGGTGTGTTTGCCGGCATCTTGAGTACCTGCCAGGCCACCCCCTCACTGAGTGGCGGGCTGGCAGTCTGACAGCGAAGACTTTGTTGTTTTTATTGGCATGTTGACTTTTGAAATTAGTTTTTAATATGCGCAAATACTTTGCATATTTGGCTCATCTCCTTCCCAGTCTCCACATCCTATAAACTTGAGCTGACTGCTCGACAACTTGAACACAATTGCGCCATGTGTCCTTATCGGCCGAGATAAAAACGCAAATATTTGTAAACAACCAAAATGAGATCTCCCTCCCTCGGCTCGAGCATAAAAATCTCTGCATATTGACATCAATTAAAGTGCATCAAGTCGACACTCAAACAAATAACGTAATTCACAATAAATGTGTTTTGAGCACCCGTGTTCCTTCCGAATGCCGACTACAACTATTCATTAGCTACCACCGCGGGCAACAAAACACAACCCAACAGCATAAAAAAAAGGTTGGAAATGCGACAAACAGCAGCCGCAGCATCCCCTCAGCCGGGGGTCCATGTTTTACCCTTGTTATATGTCGGGGCCTTCCCGGGGCGACAGGCGAGTTTAGAGTGCGTTTGATTTTGCCTCGGGCTGTTTTTCGGGCGGACCATGGAGGTCAACTGGAATAGTTCTATAATGAACAAAAACACATTGTAAATTGTCCTGCTTGCATTGTAAATGGGCACAAGTGTGCGACGAGACGAGACCTCTACACTGAGCGAAATACTGCAGCTCCTTCCAGATTATAAAATCTGCATAAATAGTAAAACATTCTACTGTATTCATGCTGGTTGGCCTGCGTCAGTTGTGACCAGTGTATGCAAACAAAATGTAGCCGAAAGTTGCCTGCCATTCAGCTAAGTGTATCCTTTGCCTAATGTAAGGGCAAATTAGCAACAACCAGCCCGGCAATTTAAAACAAAATGTCCTTAACGGCGTCTGCCTTTTACTCTATTACAAAACTTGTCCCCAGACAATTCAATTTCGACCAAACCCAAACGCCAAAGGACTCGCAATTGCAGGCAACTGCAGGACAAAAGCAGCACAATCGTTTATGGGCTGAGTACGCAGAAATCAGAGCGCGTCTCTCCACCCTTCGTCCTTCCAGCTACCACCCGAATAGAAGAACATGCAAAACTGCCGCCACAGCTAATTTAATAATTTATCATTTTGCTGCAGGGCGACAACAAAAGATTATTTAAATTCGCGCGTTCTAAGGACGGAGATCGTATCGCATCGCATCGGATCGCATCGCATCGCATCGCACCATCAGGGTTGGGTTGATTCGGTGGCAATAAATGACGTGTTAGCCCGCTGGCAATGCAGGGCAATAATTTAAAAATTTCCACACCCCAGAAGTGGCATGAGCTTGGCGCCCCGAAGTACTGCAGCAATTGTTCAATTATTTCAAAATTTAATGATCTGGCAGAATTCAAATTTTTCACAAAATCTTCACAATTCTAATTGCCGCTTCAAATTGCAAATGCAACGGATTGAAAAGTGAGAAGGAGGGAGGAGTGGATAACCCTTTTTGAGAACAACACTCGAAACAAATTTGTTTACGCAGAGTTGTGAAATATTTTGATTTATATAGAAAGGCACTCGAAGAAGCAGCTCTCACACACATATGCACACATGCATGTGTATGTGTGTAATCCTTTCGTGCCCAATTCAATTGTTCGATTTGACAAATTGATTTTCACTTTAACCGACTCGCACTGATTGCTTTGGATTTGGCTTGTTTGCTTTGGGAATTGACATTTTTTCTTCTTGTCATTCGTTGTTCGTGTTGTTCTGATTGTTGCTGTTGCTGACTGATTGCTGCTGCTGCTGTTGTTGTTGTCCGTCTATCTATTTTGCATTCTTAGCCACATGCGCGTAAATATTTATTTAGTTCTGGACACTGAAATTTAGTTTCGCTCTTGGACCACACTCTCGTCTCGCCCACCATTTAGATGCACGTGAAATTGCTGCTTGGCTTTCGACTTGGCCAATTGCGCCAGCTGTAAAGCCAGACTCGATTACCAGATTCGGAGCGGTGACACCACAAGTTGTTGTTGAAAGTTATGTGCCATTGGGCGGACTCTAACCGAAAAAAATTAATTGCTTTTGCAAATAGAGTCAGTTCGCCGCAGTTTGTGGCGACACCGAAATGGCTGTCCCATATAGCTGCTAACTTGGCTTTTTGTAACGGCCAGGCGAGTTGCTTTTTTGTCTTTGTGGTACATAGAAATGCACTGCAATTTGTTGGAGAAAAACTCCTTAAAATTATTTTAAATATTACATTGTTCTATGTTGATTATAGATATTAATATTTATTTTTTTAAGCAATCTATTATTGCATAAATGAAAATTATTTGAAAACTATTTCCATATTAAAGAGGAGAGTAATCAAAGTATAAAATATTTTTAAAACAATTCATAGATAGTTAAATTACCATTGTAAGATGCTTAAAATAAAATATTTCACAATTAACAATCACAATTTGCTATAAAATTATATTTACAAGATGAACTATTAAATTAAAATCTTACAATTAAGGTTTACCATTCTTAGCTCTTCTTTCTCACAGTGTCGTAATTTTACTCTCCATATTGCCATATTTTTTACATCGTAGCACACTAAGCCCGCCATTGTTTTCCAACTAAACGAGGCAATTGCAGGTTGTGTCTATAGCCCACCTCTCCGCCCATCCCAGCTTCAGATACAGTTGCCAAGCTGCTTTCAGCTCTTGTTACCACTTCCAGCTGCCACCTTTTGCCAGGGGCAGCGAATATAAATTGCGGCTTTATCAAAGCGCACGTCAAATCTCGTTTAAATTAATGAGTTTAAGCGTTGTTTTTTAGCGCTTTGCTGTCGCCGTCTTTGTCGCTACATAGTTTCAAATTCAGTTTATTTATGCTTCATAAATTGCCAGAAAAAATGATGGCAGTGCAATAGCCAGCCAGATACGAAGCCTGGAGGACATTGAGTGCTGAAAGCAGGAAGCAACGCCGCCAGGCAGCGGCACTAAAATTATGAAACATTGTTTGCCACTTTGCGCTGAAGGCTGAAATCGATTAGGGGGCCAGCGAAGCAGTACCGAATACTGAGTACTGAGTACCAAGTACCAAGTACCGGGTACCGGGTGCCAAGTGCGAAATGAGCAGGCGTTAAGTAGTCATAAGCTTGTGACGATGCCACGGAGCCAAGGCCTGCAGCACTTAACAAGCAGCCCATGAATTGTTCCCCACAAAATCAACCCCCGAACCCGTCCGCATCGAGTTAATTAAAATGTTTATCGTGGCGAAGTGTTGATGCCGGGGCTACAGCAATAACAACAATAACAGCATCGAGTCGCGACGCGACGCTTGCAAAGTTATTAAACTTATTGTGGCGTGTAATTAGCTGACGAGCTGTCAACAATATAAGCGCCAGCCTCAGCCTCAGCGTCGTCTTTGGCTTTGGCTTTGGCTCCAATGTGCCACAAGCAGCAGCCTCAAGCTGCCGCATGGATCATTTTATAGGCATTCGCTTTGTTTGCCCACCAAATTGTCGGCTGATAAATCAATCGTGGTTGCCAGCCAAGGGTTGGTAGGTGGTTCGCTCCCTCTAGCTAAATCCTTTTGCCAAAATTGTTTATTTAATTGACTTGTGAGCATCGCGTCACAATTTCTCCCCCTGCCCCGTTGCCTACCGTTCCACAGCACATTCCATAATTTGCCGTGGCGTGTGTAAATTGCGGTTCCTATTACAGCTCCCCGGTTTGGTGTTTAGGACGCGGCGTAACAAATTGCGAACACAATTATGTCACGGCAATCCAATCCTCCTGGCGGCTTCCTTTAGCGTGCATTCCATGCGTTTCCAGTTACATTTACTCTTCTATACATTCCTATTATCTGTAGCTGAAATTTAATAGTCGGAACAAACTTATGGCAGACATACGACATAACGGTCGACCTGTTGGGTAGGAAGTAGTTTATATACAGCATATTTGTAATTACACGAGATGCGCATTATTTATGACACAAGAGTTCAGATGCTTCTAAAACATATACACGTATTTATTTACACATGTTGACGATAGAAATAAAATTAGTGGCATTAGTTGTCTTCATTCATTAAAAATTTAATGGTAAACAAAATGTTAATAATAATATTAAAATATAAATTTCCTTCTTCTTCTTGATATTAGTTAGTTTATATAAGTCTATACCGTAAATATGTTAACAGTAATTAATATGCAATTATTACTATGGTTATCGTAGAATTAATACAATATTAATTAATAATAATTAATATATATGAATACAACATACATCACTGGATGTTTTTACTTTTTATTTTAATTTCTTAAGGTTAATATATAATATATAATATAATAATATATAATGACTAAAAATGTATATTTCTTATTATTTATAGATTAAAAATATTTAATTTCACATTACCGACACATATTCGTATAATTTCTTAAACCAGTTGTCTTTTATAATTTGTTTTAATTAGCCCAACCAAACAATCTTCGTATTTTTGAAATACTTAGCTGCTTGAGTAAACTTAATAAGAAAACCTCCGTCACCAAATGTTTTACATCCGAGTATTATAATCTAAAAGTCAAGGACTATGTGGAAGATTTCTTAATATAGATTTACTTTACGAGGCCGTAGACTGTCAATTGGTTTGCCATTAATTAAATTAGTTTGCATTTGGTTTGAAAGTTTGCAGACTTAATTGAAAAATGAGCTTAAGCTGCTCATTAGCATATTACTTCGAATGGGGCAGGAAGGCAGGAGAAGAGGGGCGTGGGAGATTGTCTCATTTGCAATTAGCAGCATAAATGAATCAATTACTCATACTTGAGGCGTGAAATGAAAAGTTTTTTTTTTTTTTGGACATCCCAAAAGTTTTGCCTTGGCTGCCGCTGCCACTTTTGTTCAACGCTCCATGAGCCCTGTCCTTGAAGTGACCGCTGCTGCAACTCTAATTGGGCACGAACACACACGAGGACGAGAGCAGGACATGCAGGACATGCTGAACATCTGGGCAGTTGCAAAGCCTTTTGGAGGCCGCAACCATGCGTCAAATGGCAAATTGTTTTATTACAGTTTGCAACAACTTTCGTTGTGATTGTTGTTAATGTTTTTATTTTATTTTCTTCTTTTTGCCGCCCACTCGACAGCAGCACACACTCAATTAAAACTCAAGACCCTTCATAATGCATGCGCCTTTTAGTCTTGATGTTTTAACCTTTATCTCTTCTACACTTTTTTTGCGTGTCCTGTCGCCTGGCAGAAACAAAAAAAGGATTATTTTGGTGTTTTTTTCGGCACATTTTGACATGTTTTTCCGAGCTTGGGGGGACAGCGTCTAAAAGTGTGTAAAGTTTAAAGAGCCTTAAGGGATTATGCGCGGCAAATGTGTTGAAATTCGGGTTCTAATGAAAGAGCAAGTGGCCAAAGGGAAAAAGGGACGAGAAACGAGGGTCTTGGGCCGTGGTTTATGGCTATTTATAGATAAGAAGGTAGCTTCCGGAATTGTCAAGCCCCAACACTCAGCACTTTCCCATTGACTGGCCACTTATTAGTGTCCAGTGCCCGGTGTCCAGTCTGCCGTGTCCTTTGCGCCAGCTGCGACTGGGATAAGTGGACATAAGCCACAAAGGATGCCTTTTGCTTGAGCCGTTGAGTAACATTTATAAGAGCTAGACAGGCTCTGGCTGTAGTCGCCGACTGACAACTGATTCTCTTTTAAGAATTTTGTAATTTCAGTGTAATTACATTTATTTGTTTGCTCAGCATTGACTCGCTGACATTTGGACTCTTTGAACTCTATTTGTCCAATGCCAAAATCTGTCAACCTTCCTCCCATTCAAGTGGCAGCTCAAGTGGCCTCTCTCCCTCTCAGCCCAAGTGCTCGTATTTGTTTGTATTATGACAATGACGCGTGCTCTCAAATACTATTTATTGTTTATGCAGCTTGCCGAGGACATGGCCAGTTGGCAGTGCCAGCAAACAGATCCGAAACTGCCTTTTGATCATATAAAGGGATTATTTATATCATATTCTCTCGTTAATTGTTTTATTTGAATGCGAAAAGTTGGATTATATATTTAGTATTGCAGAGTAAAATTAGATTGTATATTAATTGTATTTAATCTTAATCACTCTCAGTTTAATTTGAGAAATTCTTAAAAAAATTAATTAATTCTGTTGTCACTCTTCCAGTAATTTGAGCTTAAACTTTTATCAGTCTTCAATAAACATTTAAAGTTCGAAATTATTTTTAACGCCATTAATATAATTTTGTCTAATCTTATTAAATTTCAGTTTCTAATAATGCTAAAAATGTGCAATATTTGTTGTTGACATTCCTCCTTGAATTCGAGCTCAAACTCTCATCAGTCTTTAATTAACAAGCTGTTAATGGAATCTTTAATATTTCTCCTAATTCATCAAAATTATTCCTTATATTCACAGTAGTAAAATTATGTTTTGCAATTATTACTCCTCTAACTTAGTTACTTTTTAATGCAATCCTGCTTTCTCTTGAGAAATCTAATCCACAGAATATGCTACAAAGTGCTTGATACACGTGCGAGACATTCCTCTGAGCTTTGAGCTCCACTCGGATATCTCATCGCCCATTACAGGCAACAACATTAGAAGTGGCCCACAGACAAAAAAAACAAAAGGCAATCAAAAAAGGCCACATTGGGCGCATATCCAAAAAAAAAAAAAATAAGTGAAAGAAAAGAAAAGTAGGAAATAAAATAAAAAGAAGCTCATAGAAAAAAGTTGCAGCTAAGTTTGTACTTTTTATTGTGCTCGCACTCGTTGAGGGTAAATTATACTACGTGAGTGCACATGGTGAATTTCCCAAACTCTACTTAGTCCTCATCAGCAGGAATAGCAGAAGTGGCTGAGGTGGTTCGGTGGCTCGGTGGTGCGTTACCAGAATCAGATATAAAATACATTTAAAAAAGTAAACTCGTAGGTATTAAAAAGCAGAAAGACAAAGCCAAGTGTAACTAAGTAGCATGAGGAAGGGCATAGGGAAGCTCAAGTTGTGCGAGGTGAGGGAGGGGCGAGGCACTAAGTAGTCAGAAATCGGCAAAATGCAACTGACTCTGTGGCAAGTGGCAGCTTACAGCTGAGGCTCTGGCTCTGGCTCTGGCTCTTTGGCCAACCCTGACTATGTTAATTTGGTTGCTACACAAACGAGATTGATTTCGGCATCCGCACACTTGACTTGAGTCGATTTAAAATTTTGCACCACAACAGCATGAAATATTCAAATGGCATTCAGTCCAAAACACACACCACACACACATATTCCGCACAGAGTTCGATTTGTTTCGAGTGGCTCAAACAAACTGAGAGCACAGAGCAAACGAAGTATCCAAAGCATTCATCGATAGCATCGCATCCACAGCAAGAAGGAGCCGCATCATCTGTTGGTCTTAAGTGCGGTTGCAAATGTCAATTGGCCGTTTGGCCGAAGACCGAAGACCAGAGACCGGTAACAGGCTGCATTTTAATTTTATTTTTGCGTCCCGTTGTGGCAGGTTCTCAGCGAGAGAACGGGAGAGAGAGAGAGGGACAGGGAGACGGAGATTGGCAAACGGCAGCATCGATCTCGTTTTCTTATTTACATTAAAAGCTGTTTGCATTCACTTAAAAGGATAAGCAATGTCCTTTTAATGGGTTTCAAATTGAATAAAGGATTAAGTTGTTAGTTTAAAATTGAATTGCGTGCGCTCAAGTGAAAGGCTAAGGCTGAAGTCCTGCTCTGAAACTCAGGGTTACTTTTATCGTGCCCAACTGATATCGTGACAATTTCACGCCGCACATTGTATTCGTTTTGTGTATTCGGCATTCGTTTAACGACCGGCCCGAAAACCAATAGAATTGATAACCAAAACGCCATGTACTAATTAGCAACGGCTTGCACATTACCAGCATCAGGACACCAGGACACCATAACATAATAGTCCTGACAACTCCAGGATATCGCGAGTCGCGAGCTGCAGCCATAATTCTGGGGGTTGCCAACGGCAATTATTGGGCAATTTTGGGCAAATCAAATGGCAGCGCAAAGCTGGGATGTATTGTCATAACGACCACATGCGAGGATTTCGTACTTCAATGACGCTGCTGCAGGTGTTGCGATGTCCTTTTGCTCTTTTCCTGTCAGCGTAAACTTTAACGAGCACATTAGGGCCACAGATAAGTCACAATCATTTGACTGGAAAACTAAGTCGACTACAAGAATCTTCGGCACAAAGTAATACAAAGCGTCCGCCACATGCTGGGAGTAAATGGGAATACTCGTAATTAAGTTGGGATGGGACTTTGCTCATTTTAAAACTGCCAAGTGGTGGGCAGCCAGAGCTTAGTTGTTGTCTCGTTTATATGATAACAAATTTGCTCATTATCCGCACAGGACTCGCTGCAAAACCGAAAGACATTTGCAAATGTCCTGTGGCCCTGCCTATTTGTTTTGGTGTCTAGCTGCTTAGTTTAGCCCAGCTAGGTAAGCAACCACAAAGGGGGCAAACGGGTGGAAAGGGGGAGTCTTCTTGTCTGCTCGCATTTGTATGCGGATTGAACTAGTTTGCTCCCCGGGGAATTGTATGTGTGTGTGTGTGCGATGGAGAAAAATCTAGCGCAACAAATGAAAACGAGACATGAAAGGTGCAATCTGAAGCCAGATGGGAGGAGAGCGACGATAGATGACATCGATGCTAGTCCGTAATTCTGCGACCTGGCCAGGCTGTAATGAGTTGGTTTTTTGGCCGAATCCTTGATGAACTCTTTGCCAAATGTAGCATGAACTCAGTGATTGACCCACTGCAAAAACCTGGGGGGGGGGGGGGCAACAGCTGCAGACGAGAACTGCTTTCTCTCGCACATTTGTAAACGTCTTCAAAGGAGCTGGCAACTCTCTCGGAGCTCAGCTGTCTCGCGTATTAATTGCTTGAAATGGGTTTTCTTATAATTACAGTAGTTTGTTTGCTGTCTGCGGCCAAAGTTTGTGGAAATCACTGACTCTGCAGTCGTCGGTAGTCTCTGTCTGGATTTCATTATGGCCTCGTCTTTGTTTTGATTTGCTTGTAATGTCGGCTTAAATATGAGACACACATAAGCGGATTTTACACAAAAAGGGTGCAGCTCAGTCATCCACTCGAATGCTGATAGTTTTATGTTTGTAGCTGACAGCGGGTGGCAGTTGGAGTGGAGTTGGAGTGTGGCAGGTGCGGCAGGCGGGGGGAATCACAGGACACAACACTTTCCCAAATTTGCGAACAATGCCTGGTCGCGTGGCACTTTGTGGGTCCAACAACAATGCGACTGTAACTGATTTGCCAACGGCGCGCATCTAAGCATGCTTCAACAGCAACAACAACTCGCTCCCAGTTGACCGCCAACGCCGCCCAGGCAGACGTCGGAGGCGGCCTCGACATTCGCATACGCCCACAGTATAAACAACTCAATTTGAATGCATTTAACCGCGTAATTGTGCCACGTGTTGGACGCTACGCGTGCGCTATTTGTGGCTGAATCAACCCGGGGCTAACAGGCTAACAACACACCCCAGACCTCAACTTACCCCCCGTTGCCCAGCGTCAACTAAGCACGGCAAATTGCAAACCAATTGGCATGCAACTGGTCGAGTAATGCGACGGCAACTGGAATCGGAATGCCTTTCAGTGCACGCTGCCGAGAAATTAGTGCGTAAATGTTTTCTCACCAAATAAAAAGTCAGCTCCCGAACGGGAGTTTCACGCTCTTTCTGGGTGCCCCATTTCGTTGCGCTTGCCGGCGAATTAACTGCGAATTATACGGGCACGCGTTCAATTTTGTTGCATTCGCAATGCTTTTCAGGCCTCGGCTCGCTTGACAGGTAGCTTGGCCTGCTAAACGTTGAATGATGAATTACTCGATGGCCGCCTGTCCAAGAGGCTAATGAGGCTAAATGCGCTCAAAACTGTGCTACATCAGATGAGCATCGATCGTCTTCAGCTCTCACTGATTTACTTTTCTCACGCATCTCGCTTAGTTGACCATTCAAATTAAATAACAAGAAATCAAATGTCACTTTTATTTTTTTTCAATTTGAATTCTAATTTATTTCAGATTTATAACTATTGGTTAAATTAGCATACAGCTACCGATATGGCTGCATGAAAATGTGTTAATAGTAGTAATATTATTATCAGTTTTATTATCTAAATTTTACTATTTTTATTATTACTTTATTTTTTATTATTATTATCATTATTATTATTATTTTTTATATTATCTTATTATTTCTATTATTATTAATATTATTGTTATTAATAATTAATTTATTTATTTATTTCCCATAAGGCTAAATGTGACTTGAATTTCTCTTAAAACTGTGCTATCAAAAACGATGAACATCGATAGTCTCTGTTCCCTCTCGCTTCTCCCGCAGTTTGCTTAATTGACCATTAAAATATCAAATGTAATTTTCAATGCGTTGGCAGTTTACAGTTTTATTGCTCCACAAAGCACTAATAGCAGCTGTGCAGTGGCAGCAACAATGAAAAAGTGTTACGTTTATGGCTTGAAGTGCTTCAACTTTCTCTCTCTCAGTTACAGCTTCAATATTACATGAGCACAAATTGCAATTTAATCCACAGATGTCAGCATTGCGATCAGCGTCTACGAGGCTAAGGCAGCCCTTTCGCCTTTCGCCTTATCGCCCAGCCCTTCGCGATGCACGTGCCTGGCTCATCCCCTCACCCCGTGTGCCGTGCGAGCATCCCACGAGCGTGTCAAGTTGAAAAATGGTATTAAAGTCACATTGACAATCATCAAAATGTGATTCGCTTGCAAAACAACAATGGGAATGGAGACGATGGCAATGGCAACCCCGTCGTGCCTTGACTCAAGACACATGTGGCAGGCGGATTCATTGCCCAGCTCCCTGGTGACACTTTAGCGTGTCCTCCCCCGCCCTCCGCTCGTGCGCTTCATCAAATGCGCTGCGCAAATCTGTCATATAACTTTGGCAAAGGGACTCCTGGGAGCTTGTTTATGTCAAGCGCTGGTCATAATTTATATGGGCGCACATATGCAAGCATTTGCGACAAGGGGCGGGGCCGTAGATGCGATGTGGGCGTGGCAAGCGTATTAAAGTTTAATTGCCGCACGCGACGCTAGTCTCCAGATCTAGTCTGCGAGTGCAGCCACAAATAGCGAAATAAATGAACTAAACTAAGTCGCAAGTTGATCTACCACTCCCAATTAAATGTTTCACATGCCAAGAGCGAAGAGCGAAGAGAGGTGCCCACTTCCTGTTCCCCTTTTCTCTCTCCTCTCTCCTCTCTGCAGCTAAACAAGCGAGTTATCTGCGCTCTGGCAGCGTCTCTTGGCGTGCACTGAGTCGCGAAATTGTCGCCGGCGTCGACGTCTTTGGCAGTCGCAGCGCAGCAATCCAAATTCAATTAAACAAACACAATAAGTTTCGATAAAGCCGAGCTGATAAGCGCAGTAAACTAAATATTCGCATAAAATTTACTAGCGACAAGCAGAGAGAGATAGAGAGAGAGAGAGAGAGCGGAGAGTGACAACAACTCGCATGAGGGTCGGACTGTAGAAAAGTCAATGGTGCAGATTAAATGTTGCCAGCGTGCCACACACACACACACACACGCACACACACACTCACTCTCTTCGAAATGAAGTATGCGTAATCTGCAGCAATTCAGGCGCAAAAAAAGGTTCTCGTAAAATACGTAAACACAAAATAGGGCAGGCAAAACAAAAAAAAAACAAAACAAAATAAAGAAGGCATCCAAAATAAGTCGCATAAAATAAAATTCAAAGTAGTTTACGCAACAGACCCAAAACACGCCCAACGGGTGTGAGTGAGAGGGGGTGAGAGTGAGACAGCAAGCAGACAGAGACAAGCTCGGAAAACAACTTAATTGCGTGAGTGTCGCGTTTTGATTCAGCAATGAGTTGCCCCCTCCCCCAGAAATGAATGAAGTTCGGTCTGAAAGACAACTGTCATTGTTTTTGTTGTTGCTGTCGCTTTGTTGTTGCTGTTGTTCATGGTGATGGTGGTGCGAAATGCTTCAAATGGGCTTTGCTCGGAATTGGAAAGCAATTGTCTTGGATTTGCGTTTAGGCGTTTGCCGTCCAACTCGAAGGATGCGTATAAGGGTAAGTATTGCTTTAAGTGGGCAGGCGTCTCGTTAATTTATCGTTTCACTGATTTGTTTGCGGGTTTGAGAGCACAGCAAGTGTCGCGACACATTGCAGTAAATTGTATTTAGTGGAATAGTCATTAGAATGATTATAGTAATAGTATTCAATTGCTGAGCTATTCGGAATAGAGACAATATGTTCTATAGGGCAAAATAATTGTGATATTTATTGGGGTTTGCATGTCTACAGAAAGTTAAAAAATATATATAAATGTAACATTTTACTAAAAATAAATTGAGGTAATTATTGGGGTTGAATATCTACAGAAAGTTTAAAATAAATTTAAATGTATTATTTAATAAAATCTCTTGTGATAATTATTGAGATTTATTATGTACAGAGAGTTTAAAAAAATATAATTGAATGTAACTTTTTACTAATAATAACTTGTGATTATTATTGGAGTTGAATTTAAAAAAAAAAAAAAATGTAAAATTGAAATATCTTAATAGAGCTTCATAAAATTTAATTTGGTTTCATTTTTTAAAATGTCACGATTTATTTTATTTTATTTGTTGTTTTCATATTAAAGCTAGTATTAAATACAAAACTTAATTATAATACAATGAGCCATTAAATTTTTACAATTAAATATTCAGTTTAGTTATAAATCAAAATTTTTCGATTTTTATAATGTTGTTAAACATTTGATGGGAGCTGGGAACCAAACTGAGACATATGTCAATAATTTGTTAAACGGGTTTTCTAAATAAAATAAAATAAAAATAAATTCTATAGTTTCTGTAATAATAAATGTTTTCTCCTATATCTAATGGCATTTGTAACACCGTAAATCAAGCATAATATCCGGTTGTGTTCCTAGAACACAACCCCCTGATTAGGGAGTGCAGAACTGGTTAAACTCTCGCGTTGCACCTGAAATTAGCATTTAATTGTATGCAAATTAAACTCCACCTGCTCCCCTCTTGTCGTGCCGCTCTCTTGTTCGCTCTTGTTCTGCACATCAGCTCGCAGTTTGTTGAATCGTGTGCGAAATGCGCTGGCATGTCTGCAGTTGAATAATTTAGTGACTTACATTTACAGAAATTAACGTACACCTACACACACTCACTCACACATATGAGGTCATGCATAATATGCATGTGTGTGTGTGTGTGTGGGTGTGCTTCAAATAGGATTTGTGCGACTAATTGCAAAGTACTTAAGCAAAAGCTTAAAACAAATGTAAAAGCAAATTTTTAATAAATTATTTATGCAAATGGCCGTTGCAGGAAGCAAAAAAGCTCTGCATATCCTTGCCAGGATATGGCCAAAGAGGGCGGAGCTGCCCGCAAATGCAATCAAATTTGTGGAAAATTTCATACGCTGCGCGTGTCGCGTGGCTTTTCACACAGAGCTCAGCTCGGGCTGAACTCGAACTCATTGGGTTTTTGGTGGCGTGGTGGCGTAATAGATATAAAAGGATTTCCAGCGAATCCTTGTTTGTTTGTTTACCTCGCGTCAATGCTGTCAACGGCATTCGTAGTCAATCCATAGATGCGTTCCTGGTGCTGGCCATGCGTAGATTTCTGTTTCAATTATCCGCTGGCCAGGACAACAAGGAGTCCAAGCCAGAGCCCGAGACCGAGCCCGAGTAGTTATTATAATATCAATGGGCACGAGGTGTGTGCCCGTGAATTTATTCATTTGCTTGTCTCGCCTCTGTTTTGACAACAACCGCCCCGACTTTTGGTTGCGACGACTCTCGTATATGTGCTCCGCATTGTATCATACAAATCGGATTAAGAAATTTCGTATTCGCTTGCCACATAATTGAATAGCTGTGACTGTGACTCCCAGTCTGAGTGCGAGTGCGAGTGTGAGGACTTGAGCTGAGCTGCACGCGGCAAATGAGAAGCAAATTTAAAATTTTACACTTGACTTGACATTGTTGTCCTGTCATTTCACACGCTCTGCCAGAGGGTCCTTCTATCGTGTCTGTCTGTCTGTCTGTCTGCCAGCCTGTTTGTCAGTGTGCGCCATGGCGATAAATTGTTTTTGCCCTCTCCACAACATATGCATTGCAAATATACCACAATCTCCTTTGTTTTTATTTTGTTTCGCATTTTCTGTGATTTTTATAATATTTATTTATGTTTTTATTTTATACTTAAGTTATGTATGGCATTTTTGGTTTCGGGTTTCGACTTGGTTTTGGTTTTGATTCTGCTTGCCGCTTAGGTGCTAAAAATAATTACATACTCCAGTAGTTAATGTTATCAATCAAGTTAATGTGACTTAGCAACGTCTTTGGCTCTAATTGAGTTAAGCACTACAATAGATTACTATAATATTAATATGTATTTATACAAGAACTATTTACAGGTGCGACGACAACATTTAAAGCGATTTGACATTTACAATGCGTGCTCAAGGTGCCTCCAACCCCGGCCCTGCTCCTGCCACAGGCGCCGATCCTTTGGCCCGCTTCTCGAAGAGTTGCAACAAACGCTGTTGCATCTTGCAATTTTATGAGTGCGAGTGGCTCAAGTGGTGCGCGCCCAGGGGATGGAAGTAGGGCCCGTAGGGCGGGTAGGGCACGGCATGGGGATAGAGCAGACTGCTGGCATAAGCGCCGGGTCCAAAGGAGCCACCTGCGGGCGGCGGCAGCGTCGGACTGTTCACATCCATGCCGGGATTCTGTTTTTTCCACTTGGTGCGTCGATTCTGGAACCAGATCTTGACCTGCCAGAACACAAAATAAACAAATACACTCAGCATGCGGTTGGAAATTGAACTGTGGCGGATGCTCACCTGTGTCTCGGTCAGGCTGAGACTCAAAGCCAAGTTCAAGCGCTCGCAGACGCTCAGGTAGCGCGTCGTCTTGAACTTGTTCTCCAGGGACACCAGCTGCTCGTAGGTGAAGGCGGTGCGAGCACGTCGAGGCTTGGAGCCGCCGCTGCCGCCTCCTCCAGACTTGCCGTCGCCGTTGCGACTGCCGCCCTTCTTGGAGTCCGTTTCGCTGCTGGGATCGTCAATGTCGCTGCCATCGTCGCACATATCATCCTGATCCATGTCATTGAGATCCTGAGCTGCAAAACACAAGAGCGGAGAAGCGACGGGTCAAAACACGAAGCACTTTTTGCATAAGCCAACATCAGCATCATCAATCAATTGTGCGATTGTGGCCCCAGGGACAGTGCCAGATTTGTAAGCGGAAATCAATCACATTGTGAATTAATTGGAATTTTCGGGCACATGTTGGCGCACATTTGAAGCGTGGTCATCGAAGTGGAGGTGGAGGTGGACGTGAACCTGGAATTGATTGCAATGATGCGGCAATCAAAATTCAATTAAGCCCACCACTGTCCAGTGTCTGTCGGTCTGTCCATCCAACCCCAACCCGCTGTCCAACTGTCGGCATATCGATTACAGAGTCCTTTTTTCCTCACAGAGGCCGCATATTTTTGGTCTGATGGCTGATAAGTATTATGCACGCTCTCTTGATGTAATCTGTGGCCGTAACAAATGATGCAACTTAGCGATTATGTTCAGCAAATTATCTAACAAGATGACGATGCGTCTTAACCTCTTTCACAGTCAAATCTAAAACTTTCGCCACGAAAAGTTACTCCACCGAACTGTCAACCCCCATCAAAAGCAACCGCCAAATAAATCACAGTCTCTTTATGATGAGCAAAGGACGAAAAGCGCTGTTGACAGTTGGCAGCTGTAAAATGCATGTGACTGGTAATTGGTCAACATGATTGGCCGTGTTTGCATGTAATTAGCCCGGCCAGCGAGGAGGCCTAAAAGCGCGCTGTGCACAGACAAATTAACGTGAACGCTTCATTTAATATTTAACGAATTTGCTGGCCATGCAACGTGCAACATGCAGCGAATCCTTTCAAATGCAAATGACGCGCACTGGTAATGGGCTGTGGAGTGTTTGCAGCCACTTTGATATGCATTAATGGCACATTAGATGCTCGAATCTCCTCATCAATACCAGACTCCATCGCCAACTCCAACTTCAGCTCTGACTGACCACAATTGGTTTGAGTCAATTGAATTAACAGCGCCGTGACAGCGATACTCCACTCCGCGTGGGGCATGCCACCAGGCGTTTAATGTGTTGGCAAACAGACGCGAAAAAGTCGAAAGGCCAGCCAGACAGTGCAGAATGAGGGGGCGGAACTAAGGGATTGAAATGCCTAAAAAGGGGTGTCTTTGAGCCCAATAAGCCAGCAGTGGCAACCGCAACCGCAGCTGGTTAATAAGCGCTGCAACCACAAACTGCAAACGCTGCAGGCGGAGGCGGAGGCTGAGGCGAGTGGAGAACATATCGCCCAATTATGGTAGCTATTTGTCTGTCTGTTCCACATGGCGTATAAGGGTTTTGTCTGGCAATCAGAAGTCAGAAGCGAGCTGAGTATTTTGTCTCAGTATGCGATAATTGTTATAATTACATTTTTAATCTAACTTTATGAATTGCCTTATACATATTTCGATCGATTTTTCTTAGATGAATACAGACTATTAATGTACACGTATATACTATTTATTTAACATCCATTTCTTGGTTCTTGTCTCTATTCTAGTGGAGACAAAAAAGATTCAATTTTGGAAGAACTGGCACAATAAATGTTTTTTGTAGATCTTATCTTGATTGGGATTTGAAGTTAACTAAGAAATAAATGCAGAATTGAAAATATATCTGCCGATTTGGTTTGGTTGTTACAGCAAAATATTTATATGATTTTATTATTATTCAAGTGCACGACAGTGTGAGTGTTAAGTTGATTAAATAAATTTGAAAAATCTAATTTTTGAATAACTTGCTTCAAATATCTATTTCAAGTGCATTTTAAGAGATTTTAAGTCATTATTTTATTGTAATTTTAATTATAAATGCGTAAGGAATAATTGTTATAGAAATTATCTGAATTTGTGCTATTAATGGATACCTTTGCAAACTAGTTACTAAAATTTTTCAGATTTTTAATCTCAAACATGTGCAGTTTCAAATGTGTAAAAGTTAATAGGAAAAACATTATTTTGCAGTCCTCTGATTGTTGAGGAACATTTATGTTATTTCTTTGCTGGAGAAGCAAAGTAAAGTCTCATTTGTGCTTATCGCTATCATAACAAGCCACAGCTCTGCCCTTCCTTGTCGCTTATTCTTGTGTGTGGGACAGATGTAAAATAACTGCAGTTAATTATAATTACGCCGAAAGCACTTCATAAGCAATTTTGATGATATGGCGCGTCGAAGATAAAGCGACGTTTATGAAAGCACAAAAGCGCAGACAAGGCTCATTTACCAATCCACAGAAGTGTGCACACACACTCACACACACTCACACACATAGAGAGCCTTTCGAGCGCCTCGCTGGTGCAATTTAAAAGCCAAACTCGACTCCCCCTCGGGTCCAACAACAGCGATTTAAATTAAAGCGCAAGCGAGACAGCAGAACAAAGAGCGAGCAATCAATGCCAAGAACGAAGCTGAGATGCCCTGCCTCATAGCCGAATATATAGAGAATAATAATGGAAAATCAAACGAAACTCGAAATGATATTCGCAGCATGAATATAGTTGGGCTTTATAGTGAAAGTATAGTTTGGTGTATCAGGGTATTTGAGAGGCAAACAAACATGCCCGACGACAACCTACAATTTTAAGCCATAAACTTAATTATGAAATCCGAGTGTTAATTACCACCACCACCGCACAATTTGCCCACACACATACCCCACAAAATACACACACATGAAGAGATACACTCATGTGGATGGTGGACGTTGGATGGTGGATGGTGGGGAGCTCTTACAAAATAGCTTTTAAATTTGGGTTCTGTTCATGGCATTCATGGAGCGCCATTGTCGCAATCATTATAATCGCATACGCCTGGCCAATGCGACCCCGGGGAGCATTTGTCGTCTCATTTTGCCATTTTCATAAAATAATAAATGAGTTGCTGATGACGGCGTATAAAAACCCGACTCCGCTTTTGCTGCTGCTTCTGCTTTTGCTTTTGCTTTTGCTTTTGGTTTTCCAACGAAAATTGTCGCCTAACTTTACAAAATTTACAGACACGCACACGCACACGGAGTCGGATACAAGTCCATGTCCATGTCTCCCCAGAGCACCACAATGAGAGTCTGAGCGCAGTCCATACCCACCAATACATGCATACAAAGTGCTGCTATATACACATGCAGCGAGAGAGAGAGAGAGAGAGAGAGAGGGCTAGAGCGAGAGAGTGAGAGAGTGAGCGCCAAATTGAGTGCTGAAAAGAATAAAAGTTTTCGCAGCCATTTTACTTTTTCGGGGGTTGTTTCCGACCGTGTCCACCCACATTTAAATGTTGCCACATAACCATTTTATTCCAACTCAACCCCAAGGATCAGCAACAGCCCTGGCACCAGCCGCCCCCCAACCCGTCGCATCTCCGCCCCCTGCTTCGCTTAGTTATCGCATGTTTTTCATATGACTTTTGGGGCGCATTTTTGCCATAGCCTCAGCTACAGTTACAGCTGCCAGGCTGGGCATTAACCAGGCTAGGCTAGGCTGCCTGGCTGCCTGGCTGGTTTGGCATGTAACAGTTTTGCACAGCAACATTTCCACATAGCTACTAGGAGTAGTATCCATGTTGTTTTTATTTCTACCCTCCTTGATCCCCCAGCGTCTGTTATTGTGTATATACATAAGTAAATGTGTTTTGTTTTGTGGCTTTCGTCGCTGCTTTTAGTGCATTTGCTAGTTGTATGCTGTTGACTCTCAGTTCGAGTTATTGCTGTTGTTGCTGTTTTGCAATTTAAATGAAATGCAAATTGCTATGCGCCCGGCGACCAGTGCAAATGAATGGCGCCTTAGAGAGTTACGGCGGCGTATGCGTAATATTTATTAAATATGCACACAATGCACATCCTCAATGATGTCGCATATTGTGCAATAAATACAGAAAAGGATGCGGGGCGAGAGAGAGAGATAAAGTGTCATAAAATCTAATTAGTCACAAAGACAAAAGGCCGCATAATTACGCTAATATAAACTGAAGCGACCAACAGCAACATTAGCACCTCCCATACCATCAAATTAAGTGCTGTCCAAAGCTCGCTATCCCTCTTTGTATGTCTCTGTCTCGCTCTCGCTCTCTCTGTGGGCGACAGCGTTATTGAAGCAGCTAATGAATGTGCGGTAATTAAGTACCTTGCTAATTAATGACTACAGCATCACCAAGCAACGAACAATCGTTGAATCACAACACACTCTGCGTATACGTGATGCTGGGCCTGTTCTGGCTTTCGCTTCAGTTCTGCGTTTGCGATTGCGTTTGCGTTTACGTTTGCTGTAAACTTGAACTGACTGAATAAACTGGCAGTAACAATAACACAAACAACAACAGCAGCAACGACAGCATCATTATCCTCGCTGCTCGAACTGTCTGTCTGTCCGTCTGTCTGTCTGTCCGCATGTTGTTGCCGCAGCTTGGGGTCGTTGGCGCGGCCATTGAGTCTGTTTTATTAGCAGTTATGTTCGAGTACTGCGACACCACAACCAGCAGCAGGCGGCAGATCCGCCACCGCCACCGCCACCATCTCCATTTGCTGCGCCATTGATGAAGTTAATTGTGTTTTATTAACACAAACACAAATGCACAAACAGCAAAGAGCAACAACAGCAATGGCCGATAATTTGCTGCTGATAATGATGTTGCTGCCGTTCTGATTGTTCTGGTTGCTGTTGCTGTTGCTGTGGTGTTGCTGTGGTGTGCGCCATTTCCACTGTTTATAATTTCGTACATAAGCGCTTACCGAAGTGGCCAATAAAGTGAGTGGATTGTTTGTCTGTGTGTGTGTGCGAATGTCTATGTGTGTTTACGAGCGTGTGTGGGTGTCGGGCCCAAGTGTAAGTGTGTGTGCGTGTGTGGATGTGTGTGCAACTGCCACTTTTGAGGCAAGTGAATTGCTGACAAGTTGTGTGTGCTTATTGTCTGTTCTGGCCCACGATATTGAGTGCTCTAATATATTGATTAAGGACAAACAACAGCTTCAACTGAACAACGCTTCCAATTCAGATGAATCGACGAGCACATAGAGAAGCTATGTGATCAAGCAATCATACGATTAATCAGTTTCTCACAACAGAAGTTAAAAAGGGCAAAAAATGATTCAACACCCAATAGATGCCTAATGCTAAACAGTTCATAAATAGTACCAACAAATTTTGGAGAAAGTTAAAAAGTACAGATATCCATAAATATTAAATATTTAAATCCAAAAAATTTTAATCTGTTAAAATTCTGTATAAACTCACTGATCACTTCATTTTATTTTTATATACTTTTTAAATCATAGCCGCAAATAAAATATAGAAGTTATAAACTAAAGATATGTAATAAAAAAGTGTAAATAGGTTGGAAACTATTTTCATTTATTGTTCATTGATCATTTAACTTTTTTAAGCTTAACCAAAAATAATTTTACGCGACAAATCTATCAATGAAGGGAAATCTCTAAGGGGTTGAAGAGATTAAATAGAGAAACGATGCCTACAATTCAGGTATCAACTGAACTATAGATATGTATTATAGGCAATTAATAAATGCTTTAGGAAAAGTAAAATGAAGTAGAATTTTTTGTTGTAACCTCAATTAAATTTTATAAAATTGTGAACTAAATGTGTAAACGAAAAACAATTCAATCTGCTTAAAATCAATTTATATCATTGATTATTTAGCTTCAACAAAGACACATTTTCAGCTACAAGCACTAACGAATTTATTATTTTCATTCGACTTCTTGCTTTGATAATTGAATAAATATTTTTTATCTAAAACTCCTATTACTCTCCCCGGAATATCTTTTGGTTTGATCTCTAAAGCGAGTCTCGTTAGCTCCTTTGGCAGTTTCAAAAGATTTTCGCTCATTTGAAATGCTTTATTCAGAAACTTGACAAGAGTTCAAACAACCCGCAACAAACCGAATCGCACAACTTGACTTTTTGTGTATTATTTGGCGCTCCGAGTATAATAAAGTATTTCCACTGCCCCTCCCTCCGTCCCACCTCGCTAACTTTGCTGCTATCGTTTATTTTGGCGCTTTGCAGCAGCTTAGCAATGGTTTCCCTCGCTCCCTTCCCGACACCAACATCGCCGTCGTCATCGTCATCGCCATCGAGATCGCCCCATTGCCAAGTGCACCACAACAACTTCAATCAAATTTGCAAATTTTTATTTGAGCAATTTCTTTGCAACGAGCCAAGCATGAAAATCAATTAATTTTCAGCAAAAATGTTAGCCAACAGTTCCCCAGCTTACCCTCCCCCCTCCCCCTCGCTCGGCAGAGGAAACAGGAAAAAATAAGCAACTAGATCCAAATGCCAAAAAAAAGCAATAGGAGAGCCGAAAAAAAGAGAGAAAAATGAAATGTAGCCAAAAGAAATATCGGAAAATTCCACACAGCAATTGCTTTTCCCAATTAAAACATCAATCAATCAATTAAAACAAATTCCATGGAAAATCCCTGTTGAATATGAGTGCAGTTTTCTTTCTAAACAAGTTGCGTCATCCTCTCGCCCGTATTGGTATTCGTTCTCGCATTGTTGCCACATTTGTTTGCCCGGTGAATATACGCAAAATATAAATGCTTTCATGGCACAGCCTCCCCGCCCCCCCCTTGCAGCTGTCTGCATGTGTGGGCGTGTGTGTGTGTGTGTACGTGACTTGCGCCTGAAAGCAGGCAACATGAAATCTCTGCTTGTTCAATATGGCAAAAAAAAAGCGAAGCAATATCAAAATCAAAACATACAAAAAGCTACAGGCAGCAGTTTAAATACAAACCACTCACAAAACCCCCCAAAAAGTGCTGCTCACATAAAGTTGAACGTTAGAAACAACCACAAGAGGAGAGGCAAGAGACAACAACAACAATCATTTGCAGGTCTGTGCAATCGATATGAATGCAGCACTCGTCAGACACTCACCAGACATATCCTCGCTGTGCTCATCATCCAGATGCTCGTGCATTTCGTCGTCGCGCTCGTAGCTCCATTGCCGTGGATGGCCAAAGGGCGGCAATGTGGCCGGCAGCTTGTTGTTGCCCGTAAACTTGTTCGGGTCCAATATGTTCTCCACGGAGAAGGCCAGACGCTTGGTCGCCGCCTCTCTGTCGCTGCCCGTCGAGGTCGACGCGGAGTTCGCGTTGCTCGCGCTGCTGGGCACAGAGCGCGTCAGATCAACGGGGCAGACCTGAAGAGAGATGGGGATAGAGAAGAGAATGATTGTGATAGTGAAGTGTGCGTCTTGTGGCAAGTGCTGGCAATTAAGCGACTTACCGACGGCGTGCTGTGCGAGCCGGAGCCATCGTTGCTGTCCTCGTCGTTGCCGTCGACGTTCAGCTCCTCGCTGGTGTCGCTGCGCGCATAATTAGCGGCCGCAATTTGGCGCGACGTGGCTGCCGCTGCAGCTGCCGCCGCCGCCAGGCCGCCCAGCTGTATTCTGAAGCCGTAATCGCTTAAGTCGCGGCCTGTGGGCGAGGCGGAGGTGGAGGCGGAGGCGGAGCTGGTCGAGGCGGCGTTGGAGGCGGAAGTGGTTGCTGCCGTGCTGATGGGCACTTGATGCTGATTGGAGCGTGCGGCAACCGCAGCGACCAGCTTAATGCGCTCCAGCTCCATGTCGCTGCCAGTGGCTGTGGCTGGACTGAGATGCAGCTGCAAGGCCGAGCTGCCAGGCTGGGCTGGAGGTGGCAGCGACTGTTGCTGTGTTGCTGGCAGCGCGGAATGAGCAACACTTGCTGCTGTTGCGGCTGTTGCTGTTGCTGGCGAAGCAGTCTGCGACTCGGAATGTGTTGTCTGTGTGTGCGGCGATGTGGGTGGCGAGAGCGGCGACGTGGCGGGCGATGGAGGAGCTGTGGTGCCGCTGGTCGCACTTGGCAGCGCTGTGGGAGCGCGCAGATGATAAACCGCTGCAGCCGGATGATGTGGCAGCGGCGGATGCGCAGGATGATGTTGGTGATGATGATGCATGTGTTGCTGCTGCTGTTGGTGATGATGCTGAGCGGCAGCGGCCAGAAACTGTGGATTCTGCAGTAGGTGGGGATGCTGCTGCAGCAGCGCCGCATGTGGATGCTGCAGTGGCTCTGGGCGCGCCAAGTGACGCACGCCATTCAGCTCGAGCAGCTTGCGCTGCTGCGCTGGCAACGTGAAGCTGCCGACGCCAGTTGGCGGCGACTGCGATCGACGCGCTGCATTATTGTTGTTGTTATTGCTGGTCAAAATATTGTTGTTGTTGTTGTTGTTGATGAGCTTCTCCTTGTCGCCGTCCTCCTGCGTGGGACTCAGGCGGCTGAGCAGCCCCGACTCGCTGGTCATCTGCTTCAGCCGCTCAATGGAGTAGCGCAGCTCCTGCTCCTGCTTGGCCGCCGAGCCACCGGCGCTGATGATGAACTTGGGTATCTTGGCAGCTGGCGCGCTGTTGCTGATGCTGCTGATGCTGGTGACCAGAGTGGAGGAGGCGGCGCTGCTGGCCACAGAGACGTCGGCAGCGGACACATTGCCCGCGGCGTTGGCCAGCTCGGGCGAGGTGTTGGATTTGGGGGAATCGGGATTGGAGTTGGGACTCATGAGGCCGCCGACGGCCGTGGGCTGTGCCCCGATGGTGTCACTGGGCTTTTGCACTGGCGATTGCAACATCACCATGTCGCTATCTCTATCTCTCTCTCAACTTGTCACTTGTTGTCTCGCACTAAACGCACTTCAACTAGTCTGCAGTTCACTTCAGTTCTTTGGTTGTTCAATGCTCGAAATTGCCGCGACGTGTTGTTGTCACCTTGATTGCAGCCAATCGACTGTCACTGATGCCGGCGCGGTATCTCTCAATATCTAAAGCTGCTGCTACAAACGCTGCTGCTGCTGCTGCTGTTGCTGCTGCTGCTGCTCGCTGCTTATCCCGCTGATTGCTGAGCGTAATCCGCGCGCGCGACACTCTGCTCGCAGTCGGGGCTGAAACGGAAATGGAATTGCTCGACAATTTGAGTTTGAGTTTGAGTTTGAGGGTTGCTCCGAGTCCAGATGCTGTGACTGCCGCTGGCCCGTGGCAAGTCAACTAAATGGAAAGTGAACAAATCTGTTGCGGCGTCTCCTGATGCTGGTGGTTGCTTTGAGTGAAATTGCTCTCTCTCTCTCTCTCACCATCTCTCTGTTTATTCGCTCTCTCGGTTGCACACGCCCCCAGCTGGGTTTGAGTGAATTGTGCTGGGCCTTTGAGTGAACTGACTCCTCCTCTTCACGGCTGGAACCGAGGCTAATCTCGACTAGCATCTAATGATTTAATTTGCCTTGTACTCGTTAGCAAGCGTAATGGTCTGTTCTTGGGTCTTAGCCACATTGAGCCATAGCGACCAGTCTCTCTCTCTCTCTCCCTTTCACTCCACCACACTTTCTCTCTCGCTCACTTGCTGTTGTTCCTCGTTGCTGTTGTCTCTATCGCACACATTTATTCCGAGTATTACATAGTTTTTCACTCGCTTGAATTGCCACCCAAAAATGCGCTCGAGGATGTGAGTAATTGTCAAATTATTTAGCGCAAAATTTGTTTGCTTATGCGCTTCGTTGGCTACGAAATGGATCTCAGCTTTTTATATTTTAAATGTGTGCGAGCGCCTGTGTGTGTGTGTGTGTGTGTTGTTGTTGCTGTTACTGTTGCTTATGCCTGGTTTGTTCTTAGTCATATATGCATGAATGCTTTGTGCTCTTGTGGCTGGCAACGACAACGACAACGGCCAAGGCAACGTCTAATGGCCAACAGGCAATGACAACAACAACAACGATAAGTACAACATTTGTATTTGCCAATTTTTGTCAAGCTTAATTGAATTTTAGACAAATTTTAATTTGTAATCAGTTTATTTATTAGTTGTTAATTCTTGTCAAAGAAACAATTGACAATCCTCCAGCTCCAGCGCCAGCTCCTTCAACTCTTAGCCTTGGCTTTTCCCCCCTTCAATTGGCTCCCACTCCAAATTATTTTTTGTTGCTGAGAGCATAAAACTCAAACCGCCCACTACAAACGCCTGACTCTCTACGGAACTCTCTCTCTCTCTGGCTCGCTCCATCTCTCTCTTTCTCTTGGTCCTTTTCTGGCTCTCTTTTGGCTTCTCAGTGTGCAGAATATTTTAAATTGAACAAAAATTTATATGCGCTTTGCACAGACAATTTAATATCGCATCCAATTTGCGGTTTATACGCATCGCAGCAGCGGCCCTCATGGACGATGACGATGACGATGACGACGACGTTGATGATGATGATGATGATGATGAAGCCGAAGGGAAAGTGGGCGAGCAGAGAGGGCATGGCTAAGTGGATAGCCTGGCCATCAGGCAGCAGGCAGCAGGGCTGGCTGACAGCCTGGTTGGTTGGTTGGTTGGCTGGCTGGCTGGCTGGTCGTGCTCTTGGTCGGGTTTGAGCGCACAATGGGGCGTATAAGTGACATCGTTAAGTGGACGCAGGACGGCGCGAGGACGTTGCTTAATGAACTTCAACGGCATCACCGAGACCACCCCTCCCCTCTCTCTTCACCCCCCTCAACAGCCTCGTCGATCGTCTTTATGTGTTGCTCGTTGCTCGTTGGCAGTCGGCATTTTTAAGCGTATTTTTCCTCAGCTCGTTTTGCGTTATTTTGTTTTGCGTTGACTTCGTTGGGGGCGGACGGGGCGTGGCGGGGACAACGCCAAGGCGAAGCTGATGGAGCTGGGCGCTCGTTAGCGCTGCTCGGCTTCGCTCCTCTATAATTAACCACAAAATGAGGGGAGACGGCATTCTTAATGAGCAGCTTGTTATGCCATTTTCGTTTTAATTACTTTTAAGATGCTTGTTACCAACACCAGCGTCAGCTCGACGCTTTAATTGGTCCATTGATGAAGCTGAGTGTGCGACACACACACACAGAGAGTCTATAGATGTGTGAGTGTGTGGGGCACACTGTGCAAATTGGCTGTGCGTTTTGCTCAGTTTATTTTACGAGGCAGACTGAGGCTAAGCTGCTTTGGATGCTTCGCTGACGAAGCGTGGCCAGAAAGTAGGCTATATATAGCAAGTTAGTTGGCAGATCCACGTGAATATATATATACACTATATACATACATATGTATATGGTTTATTAGCCACTGTTTTTCGTGGCAGTGTATTAAGCGCTTTACTCTTTTGCATGTAAAATTAAATGATGCGCATACGCACGGTAAAACCGCAAATTATTTTAATTGCCTGTCTCGTCATTATTCATTATTTAAGTGCGCCCAAACAGTCGACGTGAGCTCCACACACACGCACAACCTCTCGGCGCACACAAAGAGAGTTGGGCAACCCGCCAGACACACACAAGCTGCTGTTTACATAGACATGAAACTTGCGCAACGGAAAAGCGGAAAATTGCTGTCGCTTGCCACATCTGCATACGTAAAGTTCTCGCTCTCTCTCTCTCTGTTGGTCGGCGTCTCTCTTTCGCTCTCTCTCTCTCTGTTCTCTGCCGTCTCTTTCGCTCTTTTAATTAGTGAAAATAAGTATTAAATGAGCAACTCTTGTTAAAATAAATAGTGCATGCAATAGCGACAGTTTCGTCCTCCTCCCCCGCCCCTTCTGTCTTGCATTGGCTTTCAACAGGCTGCAAAAGATTTACAGCTAATTAAAAGGCGAATGCGCATAAGGAGAATAATCGATAATCGTCGTCGAAAAGCCGCTGACCTCGCGACAAGCCCAATTAAAATTACAACTGCGGTCAGCTGCGTAATTATGCGCTAATTAAATTATTTTCCAATTATTCGCGCTGCGAATTTGTTGTGCTCAAATCGCTTCGCCACTCGCGACTCTCATTCCCATATTGTACTATATATGTATGTTGAATATTTGAATATTTGTATATTTAATGAGCTGCACTGACCAAATGCGAGTGCGAGCGAGATGCCCAATGCTCAATGAGCATTATCCTCCACTCTGTCCCTTTCTCTCTCCCGCTCTGTCGCTCTCTGTTCGCTGTGGGGATCTCTCTGTTTATTCGGCCATTTTGTTGTTTGCACTCCACTTGCCGTGCGCCCCACGTTAATTTGTTTGACTAATTAAACTAATGAGCGTTCAAAGTTAATACATAAATTAGTCAACCAGTCGACGAGGTGAGCACGCCAGCGGCAGGGGGGCGGGGGGTCCAGGGGAGGGGCTTAATCGAACGGTGGCAGCTTTGCTTTGCTAAGCGCATTGCAATTTTGATTGCGGTTTACCAATTTATTGGCCATGGCTTTATAATTGATCGAATTATGGACGGATTGGCCAATTCATGAGTGTGCGTGTGTGGTGCCCAAATTAAACATTATTATGGATTAGACATTTAGCGACTATTTGCAGCCATCAAAAATTAACTATTGCAAATAATTAGGTGTTCAAAATATAACCATTAATATAATCAAAAAATATTAACAAAATCTTTTTAATAAATACCAATCAAATAATATATGAATAAACAAAATCATTTATTATGTTTTAATTTTGGGATATAAAGATATATAATAGGGCACATCTCGATATAATGAACACAATTATTTTTACACGAATGGTTTTGTGGACGTAAGAAGCAAACGTGTATTAGACAATTCTTTTAATCTTTTCAAACTAATTTATTGTAATTCTTTCTTGAATTTATTTTCACAAAATAAATTTGTGTAATAAACAAACGCAATACTTTTAACAGACGATGCAAAAATAAGTGGTTAATGTTTTATGCGCTCTTAAAAAGTCTATTAACGAATTCCTTTGTTCTTGATTATCGTCATTAATTTTGTGCAATGAGACTGCAAAATATATTTTATGACAATGGAAATTTATTAACATATACACTGCCGTGCACTTGAATAGGGACAAGAATTTGTGTATGTTTCATTACATTTTTCTCGTTATCTATTATAGCTATTGGCATGTGCTTTGCTGTTTTCCGAAGAACACAACATAGGCAAACTATGAAAATAAGAGAGAGATAGCGATAATTTACCGTTTTACTTTTTTTTTCGATTTTGCTTTGACCATTCCAAGAATGCTGTACTTTTTTGCATGCACTTGAATAGGGACAGGATCTAAAAATTGGTGTTTAAGGAATTATGTATTATATTTTATGAACTTTAAAGCTTATTTATTAAACGTGTGTTAAGTTAAACTATTTTAATAATGTGTGTGGCCACCATTGTTGGAGATAACTTCATAAATCCTATTAGGAATAGAGTCAAATAGTGCCTTTATAAAATCTAATGATATTTGACTCCAGGCTGTGTTGATGGCATCTGTTAATGTCTCTATGTCTTCGTATTGTCTGCCAGATTCATAAACTTTTTTTGTCATCCATCCCCACACGTTCTCAATTATATTGAGATCCGGAGAATAGGGGGGCCACTCCATAAGATCCACGTTTTGCTGCCGAATCCAAGCTTTTACCACTCGTGCTGTGTGGATTGGGGCATTATCCTGTTGGAAAGTCCACGACAATGAATTAAAGATGTTGTTTGCCTCAGGAAACGCTTTCTCGAGCAAGCCTTTGTAATGCGTTGCGTTCATTTTAGAAGACACAATCTGCAGCTTGCATGTCCCATAGTACGTTAGAGCACCCCATACCATTACACCTTTCTCACGGCTATGGTGACGGGACAAAAAGTGTTCTTCTTTTCGCATATCATGAAAGTAGTATGAAAAACCATCAGGTCCATCCAAGTTAAAGCGTTTTTCATCCGAAAACACAACGGTATGCCATTCCTTCTGCCAAGTCATATGATAACGTGCAAAGATGAGGCGAGAATCCTTTCGTTGGTTATTTAATGGAGGTTTTTTTTTTAGTTTCAACCTTTTCAGATGATCAGCTCTTCGTATAACTCTCCGTACTGTATCCACACTTGCATTTAAATGTAATTTTGAATGAATTTTCGAAGCCGCACAATGTGAATTTGACGCTGCTCGAACAATTCGGCGCTCTGCAGTGGATGAAAGGACTTTTTTGGTGCGTCCTTTCATGTTATTCCCGTAATTTGCAGGGTTTTTAAGGAAATTGCAAATAACATTTTTGCTTTTTCCAATTTTTTCAGAAATTTGCCTGTATGTAAGATTACATTCCTTATACGCAATTATTTTGCCTTTTTCAACAGCAGTTAGAGCTTTGCCGCGGCCCATTGTGTTTTTTTTATATTTAAAAGGTGTGTAAGTTGACAAATAATAAACTTTATCGCATGGAATTTTGGTCAGAATGAAGAAATCACGTCTGTCCCTATTCAAGTGCATGCAAAAAAGTACAGCATTCTAGGAATGGTCAAAGCAAAATCGAAAAAAAAAATATAACGGTAAATTATCGCTATCTCTCTCTTATTTTCATAGTATTAAGTATTCACAATATAGATTTAATTTGAGTAAATTAGATATATTTTTGTTATTTGCTTCATTATACACATATTATTTTATTTTTGCCAGCCTGATGGCTTTGGTTGTTCTGGCTTGCTCCTTGAACTCTAGAATTTAATCTTAAGTCACAAAATTAATTAAAATAATAATATTTTTTTCCTCTGATTCTTTAATTCCGACTTTAACATTTGTTAATTCTTGTCATATCCTTTGTAATTTTCATACATGATTTTACCATTTCATTATCGGTGGGGTGCATATACATATATGTATATGTAAATATAATTCTGTGCTGGGCTGCCCGAGGATCGTAGCCATGGCTTTTATTGGCAAATTAAATATGCTGCGCTAATTCCTCCATCAATTTGCAGCTCATTTCGTATGCCAACGCATTTGGAGCTGGTCCTGGAGCTGGCCGCGTACGTGCGAAAAATCCAAACGGACTTCGAATTGCCGCCGGCCGACGTGTCGGTCGACCAAAACGACCAGCGGCCATCATCGCCATCATTTGCTGCTCATCATGACGTGTATGTCCAAATCGTCATCACAACAGTGAGAAAGAGAGGGGAAGAAAGAGTGAGAGAGAGAGAGAGCCTAAACTAGTTTGCATTCAGCTTGTAATTAGAAAATTTGCATGGCGTGCGAGGTGCGCGAAGCTGGTGAAATGAAAACAAAAACAGAAACGTGCTAATTGCAAATTAATTATGCACGATATTGAATTTGCACTAAACGCAAGCGGTGAAAAGAGAAAACGAAAGGGAAGCAGAAACGGAAACGGAAACGGAAGTGCCAACTGCCACGGTCATGGCCTGGCCAACGGGCCAACGCGCCAACGGGCAAAATGGCTAGCAGCAGAAAAAGAGCCGCTAAGTGGCCCAGACGACGTGATTTGCATGAAATGCAATTAGATTTTAGGCAAATGAATGCCAGCTTTGCACACGCTGCTGCTCTGGTGTTGTTGCTTGTGGGTGGTGCGCTAATGGCTGACACACTTAAGCAACAACAACGACAGCAACAGCAGTAACGACAGTAACAACAAGCACAACTACAGGCCATGCTTTTTGCGCTGTCGCAGCAGCAGCAGCAGCAGCAGAGGAAGCAGCATATAAACAGCTAAAGTGTTAATTGCCATAAATGCTTGTCATTGTAGCGGTAAACGACAGTAGATATTTGCCACGTTGCCACTGCGCCAGCGCCCACACACATACAGACACACACTAGCTCACACACACACACACACACACATACACCTAGCAGAGTGTGAGCAGCGTCTGAGACGAGCAGCGCACGTTGCCTGAGCATTGCACTCAAATGAATGAAATGAACTGCTAAATTATACACGCGATTTAACCCTCATTTCGTTGGCCGCACTGCCGCACAGTCCCCCTCTCCACTCCCGCCTGCTGTGCTCACAGCGCCGACGCTCTGTCGCCTGCTCTCTGCGCTGTTAAACTCACTCACAATCAACTGTCAATGGACACGCCCCTTTTGCTGTTCATCCGAGCAGCCAATGAACGTCGCTCTGCAAATTGCGCTCATAAATAAGTTGAGAGAGAGAGAGTGAGAATTTTGTTTCCAATATGGCCGCCTGCAGCACGCTCTCACTCAGCCTCAGAGCACAACAGACTGAGTGAGTGAGTGAGAGCGAGAGCGAGCGAGAGGGCAGAGAGTGAGTGAGTGGGTGAGTGAATGTGCTCTCTGCTGCTGTTGATGCTGTGTGGCCATGGCATGCAACTATTTCAGAGTTTTGCACCTTTTATTTGGCCATTTGTGTGTAATTTCGGAAAATGTTGGCGACATTATTCCCGCCTGTCTTGCCAGGTTGGGTTGCCAGCTGGATCTCGGAGTCTGTATGTGTGTGTGTGTGTGTGTGTGTGTGTGTGTGTGTGTGTGTGTTGGGGTCTGTGGGGTCGCACGCTTAAGTGTCCTCCAGGGTACTTACTTCGTTAGCAGAAGTTTCTCGCCTCGTTCCTTTTGTTGTTGTGGTGGTTGCTGCTGTGCTTGTCGTTTTGCGGATATGTCTCTTATTTTCATAACTGTAAATTGCTTTAGATATTAAGTCTGCTCTGCTCTGCTTTTCTGTGCTGACTGTATAAGATGACTAGGGAAGTGGAAGTGGGCGTCGACAGCTGTGCACTGCAAGTGCGTTTTCCTAATAAAGCTCTTGTTGTCAGGACATTACGAGTATGACAAGTTCTTGTGGCATTCCTATTCCCACTTATATAAATGAGACTCTGCGTGTTTGTATGTGTGTGTGTATTTGTGTGTGTGGCACATCTTTAGCAATGCAATCTTTCCTGCAAGCAATTTAAATTGTCGCTTGCCAGCTTATTATCAACAACTCAGATTAGCTGCAATCTCTCTCTCAGGGAATTTACTTATTTTCCACCTTTCCGTGCGCACAATAAAAAAAGCGAAAATATATAGCACGAAAACAAGCGCAAAATAAAGATTTTAATATGCGCAAAATTGAGACATAAATTAAAGGCACATAATGCTCATTAAAAAGCCGTAAACGATGTGCACACTCAAAGTCATCGTCGATCCCAAAAAAAAAGAACAAAAGACACAGCAACAGCAACGGCAATGAGAGAGAGAGCGACAAACAGACGGACATCATAATGCTACACTGCCATTTGGCAGCAGATCAAAGAGCAAACGGCAAAAACATTTTGCTCATAATTTAATCGTTTCGAAATCTGAAATTAATTCATTTTGAAGCCGTCTGCTTAGGCAAATCAAAATAAACTACGCGCAACGACCGCAGATCCCCCGAACGAACGCACAAAACAACTGCTAATTGGCAAGCGAGTGGGAACGAGAAGGCGACCGACAGCGGGAGAGCGAGCGAGCCACCCACTGTGCGGCGCTAAGTAGGCGGCGCATTGCGAGAGTGCGACAGGGACAGCAAGAGAGAGGCTGTGGGATTGCATCTGTTTTTGTTAGTGGGACATTTTTTACTGCGCGCGCAATTTAAGCTGAAATTTATGTGGGGCCCAGCAAACAAGCGCATTAAAAATTGAATGAAATCAACAACAACAACGCATCGCAATGTGTTAAACGGCACATGTTATTTAAAAGCATATTTAATAATTTTTCAATGTTTTTTGTTTTGGTTTTGTTGAGGAGGATTTTGGCAAATGCTTGTGGAGAAGGGCACAGAAGAATGCCCGCAGCTCAGACCATTTGTCTTCGCTCAAGCGTGCAATATTTTTGGCATAAAGAAATTTGTTAATTCGTATTTGACTGTGAAATTAATGATTAAACACACAAACACACACACACACACTTGTATCTCGCAGAAAACAAAGCCATAAACTACCAATATAAATAATATCGCTTTGCTGTGTGCGTGTCTGTGTGTGTTTGCGAGTGTATCTGTGTGCTGCACAATACATGTGCATAAAATATTTAGCAATGCTCACACGAGCTTAGATTGCATAATGCATATTTTATGAATGTTTTCCAGTTCGGTTCCCTTCTGCTGCTGCTGCTGTTGCCACGCGAAGCGGCGCCACAAAAAGTGTTGGAAATAAAAATAAAGTGCGGCGCTGCGCTAAAAAAGACCATTTTAAAGTCAATGCGGCAACAAAAGGAGCTGCTGCTGCTGCTGCCACAGTAACAACAACAACAACAATAATAGAAACAGCTACAACAAAAAGAGAGCAACAATAACCCCCGAAAAAAAGGAGATTGTGTACTCGCAACAAAGTACAACAGTGCAAAAGTCGCCTTGTTGTAGTTGCCTGCCAGGATTTAGGATTTGACCCGCAGTCGGCGATGTTTGGCTTCCCGGCTGACTGCCTGAGCAACTCCTCTCCCTCCCTAACCCCCACTCCCCCTCCCCACTTTCAGCTGACCCAGCTGAATGGTTGCAATCGGAGCTAGAAGCGAAAAAAAAGGGAGATGAGTGTGTGGCAATCCATCATTTGTTGTGCTGATTTGTTTATTTGTGTTTCTGACAAGCCATATTATTTGCGAGATAAAACTGAATTGCCTTTCACACTCGATGACCGACCATTTGCCCATAAATAAATAATTTTCAAATCAGACACAGCTCCAGGATGAGTTCACACGTTTTTGCAAGTGTTTCGGCATTAATGATTAGCCATCAAGCTGGGCATAGTTGAGTTGCCAATTGCCACGATAAATGAATCATAAATATCTGATTTCTAAAAATACCAAAAGGCTTTTGCAACTTGAATTTTAGATGAAGTTGTTGCTCGATTTTCACAGATATGTTGTAAATAATGATGCCAAGTTGAATGAACCATTAAATGGTAGCTTTAAGCGAGACTTTTATTATTCAAATGCATAATTATTTTCTAAAAAAAATTTACATTATGTATTTACATTATTAAAAACAAAATGATGTGGAAGATGTTGTTCCAGATCTACATGAAAAATTAATTTATAGCTTCAACTGACTTCAAAATAAAATATATTTCCCATTTAGCGTGCTCTAATTTTGTTTTAATTTAATTCTGTAATCATTATTATTTAGAAAAGGATAAAAACGACTTGGATTCAACTAGCTAAAAAACAATTGATTTGTACGTTTTAAATTAAATTTTCTTTACAATTTGAAATAAATTATTTTGTTAAAGGTTGAACTAAATTGAGATAGCTAGAAAATAATGGTATATTAAATTTAAAATTGAATATTTTTGATAAATAATTTATTGTTTTATTTAGTTGAATACAATTAACATATTTTTATAAATTTCACTGTAGACTATTTTTTTCATTTCCATCAATGCTACGATCCAGCAGCTGAGTCCACTTGCTTGTCGATCACCTGAGGCTCTTCCAATTGCCTCTGAAATTTATGGTTCAGTGTTTTTTATGGCAATAAAGGGAAACAACTTCCTTTAATAAGTTCATAAAGTTGTTGTCTGGCAATAGGCCGCGAATGGGGGTGAGAATGGGAATAGGAATGGAAATGAGTTGTTGCCGCCAATGCGGCATAAATGTCAGTGTCACATGACACGACGCTTCCCCTTGCAACCCCCAAGGATAGGAGAGGAAAGCTTGATGCTGCCTTTTTATAGAAATTAAATGACTTCAGACAAAATATGAAACATAAACTCAACACTTCAATAACGTTGTCGAAGACGAAGGCGAACGCGAACGAGAACGGGAACAATGTGTCATGCCACAGAACAGCAGCAACAACAACAATAGCTCATCATAAATCCCAGGCCACATTTGTGGTTGCTCCCAAAGTTGCAAAGACTTTTTAACACTTTCGTTGCGACAATGCGGCGACGGCAGCAGCGGCAGCCAAGTTGTTAACATATTTTTAGTGTCATTTTAAAAATTTAAATTGTCGTAATCGTAAATTAATTTCATGGCACATAAAAACGCAACACGCCAACTCGGCAGCAAACTGATTCGAAGCGAAGTAAAAGACAAAGACGAGGGAAACGGAAACGTAATCAATGTTTCGCTGAGGTTTTGTTTTGACAACCTACAGAAATTGTGTTTTATAACGCAACTGATCCAGATGCAGATGTAAATTCAAATTTCGATTTCGAATGCGATTTGATTTTCGTATTTTATGACCAAGCTCAGTTGGCGCATCAACATTGCAAATTTGCATTTTACGATGTGAAGCCAACAAACTAAATTTGGCAGCAACTTTGTTGCTGGCTAAAATGAATGTGACAAAATTCATGTAAAATTTAGAAAAATACATTAAAAAGTCATAAAAACATTATATTCAACTGTATCCTAATTAGCTCGCCAAACTATTTGTGTTTCGCTCTTGCGCGCTGGCCTGCAAGCGATATTTGTGTCAACGCCTCGACATAATTACGCGAAAATATCTTATCGTAGTCGCATGTCGCCAATGAACCGACAGCTCACAGACTTTTTTCAGCACAATTAGAGGTAGAGAGAGGCCTGTGTGTGGCAGGAAATGCCAGCACATGCAACATGCCTGGCACTCGACTTGCAACGAGGTGACAATAAATATTATAATGTAGAAAGCGCACTTCAATATCCGGTTGATCGAAAGCTGGATCTATTATTGAGGCGGCAATAATCGAACAGCTCTTAAGCATATTTATGATAAATGAATGCAGTAAATGCAACTTGTAAATCTGTCACGCGTCACACTAAATCATCGTGGCATAAGTAATATGCAGTTTAGCCACAGATACACAGCTCGAGATACAGATGCAGATACTGCGAAGGGCGGTCTCCCTACTTGTCTCCTAAATCAACAGATGCTCAACACAGTGAGACAGACAGCGGGACGGAGGGACGAGCACGCGGTCTTGGCAGGGAGTGTGAAATTATGTGCGCTACCGCAAGTGAAACGCCTCGAGATGGAATTGAGGAGGCGAGCGAGAGTTGTGAGTTGAAGTGGTATTCAAGGAAAGCAAAGGGATTGGTGTGGGAGGGAGTGGGAATGGGCCGTGCCGCGGCTAATCTATGACAGAAAACATGTAATCGGAGCTGCTGCTGACGCTGAGGACCCGAAAATAGCGCGACATTCCACTTTGACTGCCATCAAATCGAATGGGAAACCTTTGGCTCCCATTCCCAGCTCATTGCAGTGCAAAAGATACATTTGTATCTGTGAGCTGCTGGCAATTCCCAAAGGCGGTGGCGACGACGGCGGCGGCGCTGCTCGTAAAGGGCTTTGGGTGGCCGCTTAATACGCGACCCCGTGCCTAATTAAAATCACAATCAGCATTTACAGCAAAATGTTGTACAAATTAATTATGTCGCCGCCGCCGCCGCGACTTCGACTTCGAACTGCGACTTCGAACTGCAATCCCAACTGGCATCGCTCATGCTGCGGCTCATTGGCAAAGGAGCAGCAACAGAAGCTGAAGCAGTAGCGAGAGACATGGGAATCGGGAATGGGATTTGGAATTGGATTGGGCATCTGGCGCAGGGGCGCGACGTCAGGGGCGGCACTTTCTTTTTATGAGTGCCCCACGACTCGACTGCCTAATAAGTGAAGCGTGAACTAATTGAAATTTGTTGCGCTGACATCTTGTACAAGTTTCTTCTTACAGCAGAGAATGAGGCTGTGACAGAGACTGGGACTGGGACTGCGACTGGGACTGTCGATCGTCTCCAGCTAATTAGTGCGCTTCCCGTTGCAGTTATTGTCTAATTTTAATTAATTTATCACAAAACATAAAATGGCGCAACTTTCTCTCTTGCAACCTCCCCCTCAACAAATCACTCACACGCCTCGTTGACTGCCGCGTTCATTGCTATTGATAGCCGCAATTCACGATCCAAGATTGACGTTGCACGTTGCACGTTGCACTGAGTTCCCTTCCCACCCCGCGTCTCATAAATTTCCACTTGAGATTCTTGACATTGCTCGACAATCAAATGAAATTTATGATGAGTTCTGGGCTGAGTTCTGAGGGCTGCCCGTCACTCCAACAACTCAGTCGGGCCCATGTTTTGGCATTGTCAACAGACAGGCAAACAAACAAGCAAACAGATACTCGACTGCTCTTGGGCCACCAAATGACATTTCTAATGTCACTTTGATTGTGTAATTTAGATTTTATTGCTGTCATTCAGCGCAAGATGCCTGCGCTGCAAGCGAGGCATGCCACAGACTGCGGCACAGCAGCCGCGTCTACAACAGGTACCACATGAGCAGCAGCAGCAGCAGCAACGGGTGGCTGGTGGCTGGTGGCATAGATTGAGATCTCCGAGATGCCTGTCATATGTGTTGCTTGTTCACATATCGTTCCATAACTTGCCCTACAGCCGGAAGTTGTTTGGTTTTATGCAAGTGATGACGGTGCGAGTGCAACAAACACATTTTCTAGACACTTTCATTTTTAATGAGTGCTCCTTAAGTAGCAGGAAAGAGTTCGCTAAAATTGTCTGATTAATTAGAGCAATGCAGTCGATCGTTCGTATACACCTAATCAAATGTTTAATTAGTTATGAAAGCTACGAAAACAACGAATTTAAAGTGGACAGAATAAATCAACATAATAAATAAAAACTAGATAAAAGGTAACAAATAGCCATTTCAATAATATATAAAAAAATGAAAAGATATATGTAATGTTGAACAACGAATGTATGTACAGATATATAATACTGATATAAATATATTAACGATGGAAATAATTGGAATATTAAATAATGTAGAATTACACAATTGAATTTAATTAACTTATTTAATAAAATGTTTTTAAACAGCCAGATGTAATGGCGAACAATGAACTGGTTTGAATATATTCAAATGGAAAGATATTGATATATTAAATAACTAGCTGACCCGGCCACGCGTTGCTGTGGCTAAAGTTTCTGTTTTTTTTTTTTTTTTTTTATCTATTTATTTTAATTTAAACTATCCTATCTCTCAAGTTAGATCGAACTGCACATGATGTGCGAATTTTAATATAATCGGTTAAGTGGTTTAGGAGTCCATTGAGGACAAACATTGTGACACGAGATTTATATATATTAAGATGTGCAATTACACAATTTAACTTTGTTAGCAAAAATATAAATTTTTAGTGACTTGTGCCATAATTAAAAATCTTTAGAATATATCATTAGCATTATACAAATAAATACAAAATATAAATATATCAATGATGATTAACTTAGCTTATTAATTCAATTGGATTTGTAAATAAGACTCTTCTCTTCTGTATCGTAATAATTTAATTCGTAAATTAGACTCTTCTCTTCTGCAGATCAGAAACACTCCATTGAGGTTTCCCAGCATTTGTTTAATAGTTAAAGCATTATTCTCCGCAGAACTGTTTATTGAATCCGATAATATTTTTGAATATTTAATGAATACATATTATATATCAAAGTCACAGCCTGAAGGCCTTAGTTGCTCTTACAACATTGTAATAAAGTAATTTAATTATTTAACAGAATCATATAATAATTTAAATGCAAGCTGCAGTTAATGCCTTAAAATCAAATACAAATTATATTTCATTTTTTTCGCTTAAGAGTGCTATTACATTTTGATCTCCCTACTTATGGGGAGATGGTAATGCTTGGTAATTCTCCCATGGTTCGCAATGCTTAAATGAGCAAACACCGAGACATTGTTGGACTGGATTCAGGCGCCACACACACTCGCTGGCTGGCAATACTGGGACTGGGACTGGGACTGGGACCTACCAAGAGCTATCACGGCGCGGTGCTTCAATAAACGGGGCATGAAATTTGCATGCCGTGTTCGAGTGTCGGCATTAGCTTTGATCCTGTCAAAGATGCGAATATAAATTGCTCAATTATGAAATATTAACTGCACACGATGTCGCTGACAAGAACAGCGAGAATAGCTCCGTGCTTCCAGGCGCAAGTTAATTACTCATTTGTTGATTGTCGGCTGTGGTTAATGAAGTATCCAACTAATTAGATTTTGAGACAAGCCTGAAGTGTGCATGTCGTCGAGAGTTCTCCGAGGAATTCGTATTGAAAAATGCCGCCGCGGAAATTGAAAGTGAGCGTAATGCTCTTCGTCTTAGGAGTTTTATTCTTGGGAGTCAACTCTGCCAGCTGCTGAGAGTGCTGAGCGCTGAACTGGGGCCCCAACTGGCTTGACAATTAATGGCCTTTCACTTTGACATTTTGACATAATATCGCTATATCGTTCCCTCTCTGTTCATGTATTTGTCCCACTCTTATTTTGTGTAGTTTCTAGCGGACGTTGAAATTAGTCGCATACATCTTTGACACTTGAAACTCATCACTCTGGTGGTTAATTAGATTATTTGTCAGTTTGTTTGTTGAACATTGAATCGTTTTAGCCAAAACATTTAGAATTTGCTTCCTATCAGAAAGCAAATGGTATTTAGTATATACATATGAATGTATGTATATATTTAGTATGTATATGTATATGGCATATACAATATATACATACATTTTATATCAGTGCTGCTGATTGTTGATATACTAATTACTTAATAATTATTGCAATATTAAGGTGATGTGTTATAATTGTATTTTCAAATTCTGATTGTCGTTTAGGAGCTAGATAATTATCGCTTGATAATTATCGGTGAATTGCAATCGATAGTTCTTTTTCTGGTCGAGCTATTCAAGTTTCGAACCCCACAAAACTGAATTGAATTCGATACCGTTCGCTGTGCGCTGCGTCCGTTCTTTGGTTAGTGCCAAAACAGTAAAAATGATTTCACACTGCCATCTACCGGTCATTTATTCAATTGTGTTTTCGGCATTATTCTATAGCATACTTTTAAGTGCTTGTGTGTATTCTGGTTGTGGGCTAAAATCACATGAATTCCACACCCGTGTTTTACCGACATCTGTCGGACGTTCTGTGAACTTTTGGTATATATGCAAATGTAAAATACTTTTGTGCGCTGCCAAATTTATACTGACCTACAGGGTGTCTTTTCTACTAGTGCAGCAAGAAAAGAAAGTTAAAGCAATTTTAGGTATAGCTACGAGCAATTGTCAGTGAACATCGCTTGTGGAGTGCCTCTCGTGTTTATTGTACATACAGTATAAATGCACTATTTATTATTGCAAAAGCCACATCCATGTTGTTGATGTTTCCCTAACAAACATCGATGTCAACCTCGACACAATTATATTGACAAATACGAAAATAAAATAATATTTAAAAGTACGCGCTCTTTTACACGCGAAGGTGATAAGTGACCAAATGGCAATTTTGCTAAATCTCAACGGCGTAAAAACGTATATTTTCTAAATGTAGCTTAAGGTCACACTCCGACAAAGAGTTAATTCAAACGACCTTTTAAAAAATGATGTTTTGAAAAGAGATTATCAAAATTCATTCAACATTTTTTCAATAAAACTAATTAAAAATAAAGAATTTACATTTTTATTTTCCATAGCAACATCGATTATTGCTGCAAAAAATCAGCATTTACAAACAATCAAAAACATGCAGACTGTTAGTGTTTTCATGTGAGCACTGCACTCAAATAAAATTATTATAAGCCTTCTCTTATAATTTAGTTTTGAATATTGAAGCAATCGAGTCAACGTTTTTTCACAATTTGCGACTCTGCGTGGTTCAGGGCAGACACTTGAACTTCTTCGAGTGCGTTCATTGCCACTCGACGACGTCCACAGTCAAACGAAAGGAAATTCCGCTTCAAGTTTTCGACCAGGCGCTCAGCAGCGATTAGAAGCGGCCAAATCGCATTCCAATGCGCGTCATCGCAACCATCTCTGAACCACACACATTGTACAACCGAAAAACAAATGTGTAAAAGCGAAAGTCTAACTGTAGTGCTTGTATGTGCCTGAGTGTGTGTGTGTGTGTGTGTGTGTGTGAGGGGTGTGTTCACTTTAAATTGCTACTCGACTCGAATCGACGCAGTTTAGGGGTGGGTTTTTGGACAGTGGCGTTGTTAGCTGGCCTCGCACAGCCCGATGTTGCATGTGCTGAGCGACGACGACGCCTCTGCCCGCTGACAGCTGACTCGCAGATGAAGGACCGCGAGTCGCGACTCTGCCCGCCCAGTGGGTGGGTCACACGCAATCGTCGCTGGGTCCAGATCCAATAATGAGCACTTTGCGCGAGTGCGGGCATTGGGTGTGGCAGACTACCATGGGCGGCTACCGCTCAGCGGTCGGTACTGGCTCTTTGCGATTTATCACAAGAAACCGGGGCAAGCACCTCTGCAGCAGCAGCAGCAGCGACAGCAACGAGCAGCAGCAGCTCTGGGCACAGCACGGGCAGGCTGTGGGTGCGGCGCTTGCAAACAGACACGTGTCCATCAACGATTTAACCCTTCTTAAGGTAACGCCCGCCCAAGGATGGCCAGGCGAACAGCAAAGGCAGCAGGCGCCGCTGCCGCCGAGTTGCCACTGCGCATGTCACAGCCAACTGCCAGGGCGCTGGGCGTGCTCAACGGGGCGGAGTAAAGGCCAAGCGACAACAACAAGCGGCAGGAAGCGCACAAAGAGAGACGACAGCCCGCCCGCTTCCAGCTGGGCCGGGTTTGACGTTAGCTCTGACGACAACAGCACTTGCCCGCATCACCATCGCCATGAGTGTGAGCTGTCCTCTGCGTTACATAACGACTGAGCGAGAGCAGTGCAGCTGTCAGCGGGCCAGGCTCAAAACCGGTTAACAGTTACGTCGTAACTAGGAGCAACCTTTGAGTAACAGGCGATCAGAACAGACGACGCTACCCAACATTACTACGTTGTTACATTGTCGTCGCCAGAGTTGGATTAAGGGTTGCTGCTGCTGCTGCTGCCTTTGTTGTCGTCTGTCTATTGTTCGCCGGCATTCGTATCATGTTTTTGCTCAAGGTCGTCTCTCACTGCTGCCTGATATGCTCGCGACTCGCAGTTGTCTTCTGCGTTGCACGCTTGTGTTATTACCGTCGCACACTGACGCACCTTGGCCACACACACTGGCACACATTCTTTCGTGGTAGATTTTCGAACAGGCGCCCAGCAATTCCAGCCAGTTCCCAATCACACACACACTCACCAACACTCTCACACACGCAGCATAATGTGTGTTCACGCATGCACCCCGATCGAATACGAGTAAGTGTGACTATGCAAACGAGAATACCCACATATGCGTGTGTGCATGTGTGTGTGCTTCAGTTGTGATTGTTTCTTTGCGTGCTCTTGGCGTGCCTTTGGGGTGGTTAAGTATACGTGCAAAAGCTAAGCGGAGAAAAGCTCAGCAAGGTTCGTGTCTCCGCTAGCGAGCAAAGGGGATTTAGCATAGCATAAGTGTCGGTGACAAATTTATACATTAATCTGTTTGTTTGTAACACTTATGAATATTGATAATTGATTGAACAATGACAATTTTGTTTAATATCAGCACTTTTATTATAGACAACTAGATAGAAGCAATTCGAAATTGAATATTGATGATTTTATTTTATTTCTTTTTGTTTATTATAATGTCGACTATGAACAATTGTCATATCACAAAATACTGTTTTTATATAAAATGAGAAACTTTAAAATTTTAAACTGCAAAAAATAATAAATTATCAATTAAAAATTAAAAACAATTTGAAATTTTAATAATAAATAAGTAATAATTTTATAAATAAGATAAAATTCTTTAAATTTACTATGGCTGAAAATATATGTTCATATGTCGTTTAATTCCATTTAAGTAATAGGAGTACCATCTTATACACATTATCACGAGTTACCATTTAAAAACAACTATTTCTTCAGTGTAGTATAGCAAACAAAACAAAAGTTTGAAATTTAGTTATTAAAAGATATTTATTTATTATAATAGTAGCTTATAATTTTAATCTATGATACTATAATGTAACCACAGCAACTTATATTGCTAAATATAAAATTTTAAGCTTATTTTCGGTGTCACCCGTTTCCTTTTGTAGCCTACTTAACAACAATTCGATGGTTGTAGCTTTGAAAGCAACGATTCCGATTGTCCCAAATGTGCGCTTGTTGCAGACCATGTTGTGCTATTATCGGACTCAATAATATTAGCCATTTGTTAAATTGCTCGCCACGATAAGCAGCGCAACATAAACGCTTTTGTAGTAACAACAATAAGAATTGTGTGCCGGCCAACACTTTAAACAATGAAAAGTGGCAACTAAAAAAAGCGACGACACAGTCGACGGACACACCCCGAACTCTGGACAGTGGACAGAGGACAGAGGACGGCGACAGTTGATGTCTCCGATGATGGCACTCACTTGTCATTGTTGCCTGCTCAAAATTGCTTTTATATTCGAGACTCGAGTATCGCATATGCGAGCGAGCAGCACTCGAAATCGCACAGCACGAAGACGACTTCATAGGTAGCCAGAGCAGCGCAGAGCAGAAGGACTAAGACTAAGTTGTCATTGCGTGTTTTCAACAAACTGGCAACTGAGCTTATCTCAGATGGACAAACACAAAAGCTGTTTGCAGCAGACAACACAAGAGTCCTTTGTAGTCGTGGCGAGTCAGTCAGTCAATCAGTCAGCTATCGAGCTGCACAAAGGATACAAATGAGGGAAGATGAGGGCGGGATCTGGAGATCAAGATCATATCGGGCTGCTGCCAGACACTAGAGCAGCTGTCTGCGTTTTTAACAAATACTAACACAAAGTAATTAAAGCTAGCAAGTGGCTTTTAAGTGCCAGAATCCGAGTTGGCAACCGGTTGAGTGGGTGGCCCTTTGGCTGGTTGGCTGGTTGGCTGGTTGGCTGGTTGGCTGGCGGGCTGTCTTCAACTGAAAGTCATAAAATTTATTGTCCTTCCGATTAGCGCGTCGCGTCTATCACGGCACATACATTGTCCGAGACGGACTCAGCCCAGCCCGTTTGACTCTTCGTCGTTGTCGCTTATCTAAAGTCAAAACAATTTTCATATATTTTCCAGGCAACAACAACACGAACAGATACAGATACATGGCGTGCTTTTCATAGCTGCCTGACACGCCATTCCGCAATTAGCATGGCGTACAAACTAATTTGCGCTGCGGGATGCGCTCCTGCACCCACATGTTAATTAACAGCTATCCAGTCGGGCAGCCAGACGGACGGACAGACAGACAGACAGAGAGTCAAAGAGTCAGACACACGACTTGCTGGCCATCATTTGTACTTAAGTTGAATTTTATTTTGTGAACAATTATGCTAATTTGTTAAATAAATAGGCACGCACTGTGCAACGCTTGCAAAATGGCCGTCATTCAAGTTAAGTTTTATTAGGACTTTTTTTTATTTTATTGCCAGCTCACTCGCGCACACAAACACATCCAGACAGAGCTGAAGACGAGAGACGGTGGACGAGAGACGAGTGACATGGCCGCTCCAATTAAGTTTGCGTTTGCCATTTAATTACTCTAATACGCCATGGACGATTCAACCACCCGACACCCTAATGATTCTCCCCGTGTATTTGTGCGCGTGCCGAGCATGGAAATTAGTTTGTACTTTTGCCGTGGAGCATTTGCTCAGCCCCCCCAGCCCCTCAGTCCGCCTCATCCAGTTGCCAGCTGACTGGCGTAGGCCACACCTCAAAATTGGCTACGCCATTTATTTGAAGCCGGGCCGCCATTGCTGGCAAGTTATCAGAGCTGTTTGACATCCACATTCATTTGTCAAGCTGTCGAGCCACCGAGGACGATGACTACAACGATGGCGAGGACGACACGACGACGAATCTGTGCCAGGTCCAAATGAAAAATCAGGCTGACAGAATGATAGAATTAATTAGTTTTAACCTTGCGCATTTGTATGTAGAGCATCAACTCAACATTTTTCATTAAAAACTTTCAAAAGTCCAAATTATATTCTGAGCATGCAGCTTCTTTGGCTGTCAACCGAAGAAGCGTAAGAAACTGAGAACTCAAGTCAAAATAAAATCATAAATATGCAAATGAAGTTGCGCACGGTAACCAATCAGACTTTTGATCAAGTGGAATACGACGAAATTGAGTGAGAGCCAAAGGAGACGAGTTGCCACAGTCTGTCGCAGTGTCCTCGACCCACACACACACACACACACACACAGACAAACTGAAACTGAAATCAAAGTGGAATAAACCCGGCAACTTGAACAACAACAAAACAAGCCAAAAGGAACGCAAAATGTTCAACACAAAATATACAAAAAGTCTGCGGCAAACAGCATCAAAAGTTTTTCCTCCAAGCGATGATCTGCTGATGCCCCTTCCTCTGCTCTCTGCTGATGATGATGACTTTGGACCAGCCTTTTATCTTTTAGCCAGGCGGAGAGTCAGCCAATTTTCGATTGCAACATTTCGCACCAAAGGCAAGCAGCATGTGGCATGCAGCGACGTGCAACATGCAACAGCAACAAACGAAAAATGTTAATGCTAATTTTAATATTTTTTTCCGTGACATGGCTCACTTTGAGTTCGCCGTTGCCGTTGCTGTCGTCGCCGCTTTTGTTGTCTAATTTGTATATACACAACAAAACTCAAACACACACACACACAGAGGCACTCACAGGACTCGTGTGAGTGTGTGAGTGTGTGAGTGTGTGTGTGAGGTCTCATGCGTCAGTTCTAATTCTTCGCCAGGAGCGACAAGTAATTTTACTTGGCAAAATAAATTGCACAAAGTTTTTCTGCTTTCATTTGCCTTTGCTGTTTGTCGTCCGTCCTCCGTCCGCAGTCGTCTCCGTCTGACATTTCGCTTTGTGTCGTTTGTACGTTATCCTCGTGTTATCCTTATGCACAATATGTGTGCTTTTCTTTGAGCTTATTGGCCACAATTTACGTTTTATTTGCTCTGATTCGGCTAAGTACTTCTGACCAGACGAGAGCCTGCAGCCCCAAACAAGCAAAATGCAAAACATTTGCAATTGTAATAATGTGCAAATACAACAATATTAAATTATTATTAACTGTAAAATAATTGAAAATCAAAGGCGTGTCAAAGCGACAGGCAGCTAAGGACTAGAGACAGTCGTGCAACTCGTGCGATAACTGACAAAACAAATAAACTTGGAGCGAATTTACATATGGATAAGATATGGCATGGATATGGGTCGCATTGGGATGCTGTGGGGCATGCATGTCTCATCATCGTGGCACAATTTGGTATGCATAAGCAGCGACTGTCGCACACCTTGCCGCATAATAACTGGCAGACATTTTTCCATATTTTACGCAACAAAAAAGCAAATCTAAGAAAAACCAGGCACAACTTTTGCCACAACTTGTCGTGACATTTCTTTCCTTTTCGCTCCCTCTCTCTCTCTCTCTCTGTCTCTATCGGCCTGCGTCTCTTTCTAGCAATTTCAAATTTAATTCGCCATTTTGAGGCAGGCAAACCACCCAAGTGAGCAAATCCACCAGCCCAAGCCCAACAGTTCCTCCCACCCACTCACCGCCATCTTGTGGTTTCTTTAGCCGTTCTTGTTGTTGTTGTTGGGACTTTGCATTGCCTTCGTTTTGCTTGCTTTTTATTACATTTGCTACTTCTGCTTGTGCTTCCTGCATAAAAATGTGGAAATTCCTGAAGACATTTTACTTTGCAATTTCCTTACGAGTCGTTAAACATTTCCAGGCTATGACAACAACAACAACAACCGTCAACAACAACAACAACAGCAAGAGCGAGAGCAACCGCAGCGACAGCAGCAAAAGTTAACAAAAACTAATTTAAAAATTCAAATTTGCTTTCCGTTTTTATATGCGCCACAAACTGTACATTTATATGGCTGTGTGAGTGTGTATGTGTGTGTGTGGCGTATCTTGTGTCCTGGTAATTTGTATTCTTGTGGGTTTATTGTTGATCTTCTTGTCGTGCTGATTTCCCCTCTTTGATATTTGATTTTTTTGTATGCATAAAACGTCGACAAATTCGTTATAATTTTAAATTATAAAAAAGCAAATAAGAAAAATGAAATTGAGGGCAGCTCATCGTCATATGGGATGATTAAAATTAAATTAATATTCAAATGCAGCACACAAAATAATATCGGTAGCAGAGAGTACTAAAGAGTCTAGAGTAAATAACTTAAAAACTTGTTGAATGTTTTGTCAACCGATTTGGTTTAGATTTGTTCTAGTTATACGAGTATATCGTAATTGGCAATGTTGTTTTCCCGATTTCACAGTAATTATAATAAATTGGCTGTTTAAATTTTTAGTATAAAAGCGTTTGGCAACAATCGACAAAATATTGCTAAAGCTATTTACGCAGCGTTCGATTTTAAATTTATTTCTATTTATTTCATTTGATATAGCTTTGAAATACAAATCTAAAATAGTCATTGCCCAAATGAAATTGAATAGAATATTCGGAATATTTAATATTGAACCCTCTTTAAACGTCATTCGGTTATTTATTGGCTTGCCAATTGAATTTGTATAAGTCAATATTAGAGCACTATATAATGCAAAATCAGAATCGTGTCGCATGGAATTAATTACCCCTGAAATGTATGCAAACATTTTGCAAATCTGCCAGCTCCAAGCAATATAAACAGCACACACAGAACCGACTCTGCTACGGTCGTGTGTTCATCATAAAATAATGCAAATTTCCGCTCATTAATATCAATCAAATGATTGATAACACACACACACACACATAGAAACAGAGAGTGAGAGGATATAAACCAGGAACAACCGAGCATGCTGGTGGAGTGGCAATTTCGAGTTGCGGGTTTGCTGCTGTGTGGCTGGCACCCCTTCGAGTGATCGGGCCTTAATAAATCCAGTGACAATTGTTATATTAATGTCAATAAGCCACACCCGAGCAATTTTCGAGCATTTACATGCTGCTGCTACATTTGTATCTTATTTCGAGCATAGGCCTGGTCTCCTCAACCCCTTTTGTTGTCACAATATTTGACTCGTGGCTGCACAAACATCGCCACTCTCTGCGGATGAAGATGGGACAGAGGATAATAATGTTGTCGCTGGCATTGTTTGGCGTTAATGCTGGCTTTATTACTTTGACACTTTGCCTTCTGCTGGATTTCCGAGCACCACACTCTCCCTGGCCTCGTTCCACTTGCAGCAATCTGTCAAAGTGTTAGATACAAGAATTCGCCGGCACTCTCACTTTATCACTGCTGCTGTCTCATCAATCAATTTCACTTCACTCATTTCCCACTCAACATATTTATTTGTCTTAGCCAAGGGGAATTTGCGCCGAAATGATGCTAATTCGTTGTTGCTGTGATTTCGACAATTGAAAGACTATCAAGTTAATGTGCGTGTTCGTAATATGATATAATAAATTATATATAGTATTTAGCCAATTTGCCTAAACTCATCAACTATTATTAATTGCATGGAATAAGTGCAGTTCTTTTAATTATGTATCAACGTTAAAAAAATGGCTGACTAATAATTAAATTGTTATCTTTCATACAGGTATTATAATGCACATAGTGCAAACACAAAATATCGCAATTTGCACCAAATTAAATGCCAATTAACCCATCAACTAGACAAACAAGGGTGCTAGTCTGTGTTTGTTCAACACTCGCATGACTGCATGCGTAATTGCAATTATTATATTAAGCAATTCAAGAAACAAACATAAAAACTGTACAGCTGAAAATATGATGGACGAGCAGCTACCCAAACGAGAGGAAAAATGCAGTGGAAATGAAGTTTCAACATACCCAAACAATGCAGACTGCATAACTGGGTATTGGGAGTTAAAAATGCAAAGCGTAATTATGCAATTTAATTGAAGCTCGGCGCCTGCAATATAATTAAACTGTTGACCGAAGTTGACCCTTGGCTGACAGCGGGGCGGCTGCACAACTGACAGGCGCGTAGGCTCGTGGGCAGCCTAATTAATATGTTGGCATTACGCGAGATGCAACAGAAATATGAGTGGACACTCCCAAACACGCACACACACGAATATATCCAGCCATATCTGCTCACCTCTGCTCCTCAAATGACATGGGTCCTGACTCACTGACTCCCTGACTGCACTTCTAACGGGCACGAGTCCGAGTGCGGCATGCAACGGCAATCGTCACAGCTTATTGAGCACACAGCGCCAGAGATAGAGTGTCTGCCGTCTGCCCCTCTCGCCTTATCTACCTGAGCGGCATCGACATTTCTAAGCATTTGCGGAGCGTTTTCTGCGGTTTTAAGTGTGCCTGACAGTTTTATAGTTGCACCAAATTGCTCTAATTCGTTAATTTATAAAACTGGCCGCGACTTTGGCACTCTGGTCGAATTGCGAGCAGGACCAAACAGGACGGTCATTGAACCAGAGGGTTGCCCAGAAAAAAAAGGATGACACATGCGTGTTAATCTCTAATTTGCTAGACGATCGTTTGCCACATACAGCGTATACCCCTTGGCACACACAGTCTTCAGCCTAGTTATATTCATACACAAGCGAAGAGAGAAGAGCGGGACGCAGGATATTGAGACAGGACCTTATGCTCGTACGAGTAGCATTTTAATTGCCAAAACTCGGCGTGTGTCGAATTTCGGTATCTAAAGTTGTTTTTCTCATTTTAATGGCGCTATTTTCATTAGGCAAATGTGTGTCCGCATTTTTTTCTGCTTTTTAGATAAAAGTGTGCTGCTCATTAGCATATAAAATGTATGGATGGACGAGTGCCAGGGCAGGGGCAACGAATTGTCCTTTTTTTAATGTGTATATACACATTTATTGCATATTCATCATTTTAATTGCTTGTTTTCATTCTAAATGACTCGATAAGGCTTTTAAGGTTATTATGAGTGCTGGCAGTGGATGTCGCATGTCCTGCGTCCTTAAGAATATGCCCCCAAGTGACTCAACTCAAGTGTACGCTGCGAGATGCAAGAAAAAGGTAAGAAACAACCAGATTGGGGGAGCCAAAAGGATGTCGGACACTAAAAATATACTCAGTGAAATATTTCACTAGATAGATATTATTGACTTGGTTGCAAACGCCCGTTCATGAATCGATTGCAGGATATTCAAAGGAAACGACGGCTGGAGAGGCGACGCAATGCGCAAGGCGCAGGATATGATTACTTTTGCCTTTGTCTCTGATTGTGGCTGTGAAGTCAAGAAAGCGTATCAGACTCGTAAAGCGTAGAGCAAAGAGATTACTTTGCCAACGAATGAATGAATCCGAATAAAAAAATGATCAATGCAATGAAAATGATTGTCTGTGCATTGTAGCGTCCATTGCTTTACAATTGAGCGCACAAAGTAATGCAAAAGTGCTCCAAGGGGCGGATTGTGGCTTCGCGAGGGGCGTGGAGTTCGAGGACACAATGAAAACACGCTTTGTTCAAAGGGTAACAACGTTTTAATGACAACAAATACACAAATGGTAAATAAACAGCTTCGTTCAATTCAATCAATTGCCAAGTGCTGTAATATTATACAAAAATTATGAAATCATTATTGAATCCTTTTTGTAAATCCACTTAATTACCGTCAAGTTCGTTTTGCTTGGAGGATCAAAACTCATCCACAGCAACCACACTTGCAACAGCCGCAGCCGCAGTTGCAGCAACCGCATCCACAACCACCATCATCGATAATAGCAGACTGCGAGGCAACTGGCGCTGGATTGGCGGAGACAATGCATTCCTGGGCAGAGCACAGGATGACTGCGACCAGAATCAAGAACTTCAAGTTAAACATTTCGATCGTTATACCGCAACTGTTTGAGTTTGCAGCAATTGCTCGGCTTTTTATAGGCGAACAAGCAGCCCTATGACCTGGTAACTGTTTGAGCAGTTGTATGCATGTGAAAACAGTTTTATTTATAACTAACAGAAATAACCTAGTCGTTAATCCCCGTGTTTGAGTAGATAACATACGAATATTATTTTATTTTAAATATCCCAAAAAATTCCATTGCAGCAAACATTTTACAACAATTCATTGAGAGCTACTTTTGTACTCAACGGGGAATTTTCCTAGACTACGTAGACATCGACGTAGATAGCCAATTCTATTAAATAAGTATATATACATTTTTTTATATTATCATTTTATGTGAACTATAAACTACCTAATTCTGAATTTATTTATACATTATATTTGCGTATAACCACTTTAAAATGAATGTATGGGTAATTAACTTTATGGGTTACACGAATTCCGATACTACATGCCAACTTATTGATTATATATTATAATCCAATACAAAATATTAGCTTACTTTAAATTAATTTAGCTCAACTGCATTTTAGTTTCAATTAAAAATTAAACTCTTTAAGCTCTTCACTGTTTAAACCCAAAATTATTAAACTGCACTTTAGTCTAAATTATAAATCTAAATTTTGAACGATAACTAAAATCAGAAATTTGTTGAATGCGATTTATTGAATATGACGGGGTCTATTTAATTTGCTTTATAAAAATATTTGCTAAGCTCAACAAAAGTCAATTGCTGTAATTAACATAATCTTAATTTGTTTGTATATTATTAAGATTTATGCGTTTAAATACTATTTCACTATAATAATATATACATATATAATTCCCGTGAACATTATATTTTCAAATATGCAAACAAATGCATTCAATTAAAGATATTGTCTTTAATTCATTTTATAAATAATTAAGAGTGTGGTTTTCAAATGCCAAATATATTTAATATTTATTGGGAATAACAAAACATTAACAGTTCTTCTTTTATCTGCTTAATGCAAACCAATGATGCACTTCTTCTTTGGGGGGGTCAAACAGTATCTGAAGGAAGTGTAGGCTGAAAAGAGCATTAAATAATAATAAAAGCAATAATTTTAATTGTGAACATACCTTGTCTATTAATAGATGAATATTTATTTATTGGGAATAACAAAACATTAACAGTTCCTCATTTATCTGTGCAAGCCAATGATGCACTTCTTCTTTGGGGGGATCAAACAGTATCTGACGGAAGTGTAGGCTGAGAAGAGCAATAGATTCTTAGAATAAAAGTTCGCTTTTTAATATTGATTGTGAACATACCCTGTCTGTTGATAGCTGAATATTTTCTCAGCTCATCCAAGTTGGCGAACTTCTTCTCGACAATGGTGCCGGGCTTGTTTTTGCAGCCACATGCCGGTGGTTTGGGGAACTGGGCAATCACAGGCAATCCCCTTCGGCACTTCTTCCTCACGAAGTGCATGCAGAGATGCTCCGTCACGGGCACCAATGCTAAGATGTAATAGGATAATTATATAAATATATTTAAAAATAACTTGAGCTGGTTTTACGTGTTCTTCCCGAACGGATTCGCTTGAGATTCTCCTGGTCGGCTAGGCAAGGATTTTGAATGGGACGACAGGAGCAATCCTCCAGAATCCAAACCAGCTGCTTCTGATAGATGTTACAAGCGGGCTTGCAAGTAGGTCCTGGACGGAAAGTTCCCTCCACTACGCCTAATAAGGCAGCTCCCAGAAGAAGTAGACGAAACATGATGAAGAACTGCAATTATTGTATCTAGTACTGTTTTGGGGCTTTTTATAGCGTTTTCAGAAAAGGTAATTATTTATACAGTTGTCGCTGGCACAACATGGCATACGAATGTATTTATATTTATAATTGAGTCAGCAGAATAAATAATGTTTGTCAACCCGCAGGCAAAGCGGCTGGGTTAGAAATGGAGGGCTCGTCTCGTTGGACCAACAAACCCTGATGAAACGTTAAACCGGTTCATGTCGGACATAAAATCTGGCACAAAAACAACAAAATTATGTTTAAAAAATGTACGAAAATAAATAATTATGACACCTTTTCTGCGGTCGGTAATTACACGCGGCAGTCATTAGCTCATTAGCATTAGAAGTGGCAATGGCGATGGCGATGGCGATGGCGATGGCGATGGCGCAGAAACAAAAGTCAAACAACGCCATTAACCCTTCCCGAGGAAACCCCCACGGCAAAAGCAGCAGCAGCAGCAACAGCAGCAACAGCCACTGTTGGCTTAGTGATAATAAAATAATAAACAAAAAGTGTCATTATTTGAAGGGCGGCGGAGTCTCTGACTCTGTCGCTGTTCCTGGCAAATCCTGACGGATTTCGTATGTAATTACTTCAATTAAACCATCTGTGACAATTGCCGCAGCCAAACATGAAATTCAACTTTACTTTTAAAATTCCCAATTGAGTTGAGGCGCATTATCCTGGCAACCAACCCCCAGGAGCTGTTAACTCGACGCGCTTTTTACCTTTCGCCTGTCGCTTGTCTCCTTCACCGTTACCTTTGCGACGTTATTTCGCTCTCGCTCTGCTTCTTTCCCCCCCTTAATGGGGTGACATTTATGGCACTTTATCAACTCAAAAGTCAATAATGCCAGCCAAGTATATTACTTAACTGTGGCTTAAAAAGAAAACGAATACAACGACAAATAAAAAAGGAAAATATTGCAAAGGCAGCGAAAACTGTTAAGAAAATTGTAATGCGATAAAAATGAAATTTTAAAATTTATGACGCTTATTGTCAATTCCTTGCGACTTCCTTGTAACCTTAGACGGAAGACGGAGGACGGAGGACGGAGGACGAAGGGGAAAGGCGGCTAATGCGACCCCGCAAATAAACAGCCCCAAGTTTTGTTATGACAACTGAAAGACATTTGAAGTGTGGAACAGAGAGACAGATAGACGACTGCGAAATTGTTGCAGGGCATTAGGCAAATGGATCCCGCAGGATCAGACCCCAAACTGCTGACACTCCGGCTAAGGAGATAAGTGAGGAAGCATCTTAAGCAGCCATTTGTTGACAGTTAGGCGCAGGTCTGGGAATTTCGCCTGAAACTTTTGCGTAATTAGGGAGTATCATTTGCGACGAGCAGATCTTTGACTTTTAGCTGACGACGACGCTGACGACGACGCTGACGCTGACGTTGTGCTGACAACTTGATTACGTTTCAACAACATTGTAAAAGTTAATTGCCAGCGCAGCCTTAAAGCCTGATGAGCATTTATCACCCTCGGCTGCCCTCGACAAAAGAGCAACAACAACTTCTTTAGGTTTGCGTGTCGCAACGGTGTCGGCGGAATCGGGGTTTCGTCGTGTTTGCCTCGCTTCGTGTCGGAGGCATGCAAAAAAAGCGGGGCATTCATTAGGCCCGCCACGTAGCGTCTTGTTACCACATTTTTCAATTATAGCACATTTCCTGCCATTTCCTTTGGCTTTTAGGACTTTTCACTCATGTGCTTTTTTGTTTGGTTTTTGCGCACAAATGAAGAATTATTGCATTTTAATTTGGCAGCCGCTGAGCAATGTGCCAAAACATGTGCAGGTGGTGGCCATCGGTTCCTTATCCTTATCGTTGGCAGCAATTTAAACGAATTCCAACTCTAATGAAGTGCAGCTCAAAGTTCAAACCGCCCGGCTAATTAGTTGCTACTTCATTAAAATGAGTGCCCTCAAAAGTGGCAACCTCATTCGCTCACTCTGCGGCTCAGTTGGTTTGTTAGTTTGTTGGCCAGTTTGGCCTGCGGCTGTCCCACAAAAATTTATTGTTAAAAGCCGCTAATGAATTATTTACTGCCCATTTTGCTGTCCCCTGCACATCCTTCCTTCCTTCTCCACGCATTATTCAACCAGTTCACACCCTTAATTAACAGTGTGTGTGTGTGAGTGCGTGCGTGTTGCCAGTTGAAGCCTTGACTTGGCCAAGTTGTTTGTGTTTGTATCAAAGTGGCTGAAATTTGCGTGTCGTTTGAATGAGTTACGAGTGTGTATCGAAGGAAATTGCCTAGCCGAAATTATGTTTATTAGGCATTTAATAAGCGTAACAACGTTTGTTCCTGCCCCCCCAACTCGTGTCTAGGCCAATCACGCAACTACAACATTATTCAATTAACTTAAAAAAAAACGAGTATTTTCAACTGCAAATCTGTCTGAATAACAACGATTGTGCATATCTATTCACACTGGCATTCAGTTGCATCTATCAATCATGTGCTGAATATGAATAACCATTTTAATCACTCCGAATTACGCAGAAGAGCGCACATGATGAATTGCATATTATATCCTTGCGAGCAGCAAGTATATATACATATATCTGGATACGTATTTGAGTATGGGAATAAGCGTATTCACTTGACAATCACTTTTGTTTTTATTGCGATTTGCCAGCCCTGAGTCATCCGACAATGAACAAACGGAACGGCAACAAACCGCACACCGAACAACAACGGCAAAAATTTCCACTTGGGATAACTTGTGAGCAATTGCAACTGCAACTGCGGCTCAGCTGTGGATGTGGATGTGGATGTGGATGTGGATGTGGATGTGCGTCTGTGGCTGGGGCAAAGACAATGAGCGGTGCCTGCCAAATTGTTGTGGTGCAAAAATGCGGGCATATGTGCAAAGAGGCAATCGACGACACCAGCCAGCAAAGGAGCAAGTGCAACAACAACGACAACAACAACGAACCATTTGCGACGAAAATGAAAATTTATTGTCGGCAAAATGAAGGAAAGCAGTCAGCCGACAGCTCTGCGGTTGGTGCTAGTTACGAATTGCAATCACAGGGAGCGGCAGCAGCAGCAGCAGCAGCAGCAACTGTTGCAAGTAACAAGACAATCAAGGTGCCTCTTTGTTTCTCCGTTCTGGTCCAACAACTATTATGGCTTTCTTACTCGTGTGTCGTATGTAGTACGTCTAAGCAACGAGTTGTTGGCCAACAACACAATTGTGCCTGCAGTGGCATTGTCAATGGAATTGCTGTCGATTTGTAGCTCAATAGACGCCGAGCACATCAAAGGCCAACAGCAAACGAGTCGCGGCTAGAAAAGCTAAAGCCAAAACCAAAGGCAACGAAAGCAAGACAAAGCCATTGGCTAATGGAAAAGATGTTCGCAAATGCCAGAAATGATAATGGCCAAACATTTAATGCACGTTATTGCTGCCCAGGACGAGAAAAGCAATTTGCGTGTGGATTTGGCCAGGCCATTTCCTCCCTTTCTTCCCTTACCCCCCTCTTTGGACGCTGCGTGCCTCATTTTGAATGTCGACGCGATGCGACGCCCCAAACGTCGACCTAATGCAGTGAAATATTTATTGAAATTGTCTGGTCCCTGGGGGCCAATGTGGCGTTGTCAGTAACTGCTATTAGGCGGGGTCTTTAGCCAACTTGCAGCTGGGAATTGGATTGGATACGAGGCGAGTGTTCTTGTTGCTTTGCTGCCCAACAAAATGGCGCCTCCAAATAGTCTGAGTGCGAGACCGCACTCGCAATTTACGAGTCTCTGTTTGGCACTTTTAGCATTATTGCCCAGTCGGTCGCTGGATGTTTGTAGGCCTCCGAAAAGTAGGGCAACATTTTCTCACAGTATTTCTCGCTCGCTCTCGCGCACTTGATTATAAATTACGCACATTAATGCAATTAACAAAGTAAAAGGCTCGCGCATTCACCTGAAAAGAGCGCGTCCTTCACTCGAGTGCCACTTCAGCTGGGCAAAAACATATTCGCCCTGCCACATGCCGCGTGCTGCATGCGGGGAGAGAGAGCATTGTTTATATTTGCACAAAATATTGGTACTGATATCTGATTAAGCAGTTTGCCGCAACCCGAAACGGATATGGATACTTGTAGCGCCTCAGCTCGAGTCCTGCTGCTGCCACGTGCCGCATGCGCATGCGAAGCTTGCAACATACGAATCATTATCACACGCTTGTGGGCGCGTGCACCGCGTTGCCAACCCCGACAATCCACTTGAGTTTCTCCCGCCCCGCCGACAAATTGTTGCAATGTAATAAGTGGGCGTGGCGCAGGCCTCTAACGAGCGTTGACAGCCAAACAAGAGCGCAACAAAACAAACAAATGGTTATTCGAACGACACGCGGCAGGCGACGAGACGCGTCAAAAAGCCGTTGATTATAGAGGTTACAAGATGTAATGGTTCAGTTGTTTGGTTTTAAGCCCTTAATGGGCACTTGATGCTTATGTTGCTGTCCAACTCGGGAGCGAGAGCACACACATCGCCGTCGCGAGAGCTAATGCTGCTCTCTGGCAACCTTTTAACCAGAAGTGGATGAGTGCAGGATTAGTTGACACTCATTGATGGCGACTAAACTGTGCGACTTTCAACGCTACACTTACACACTGGAACCGTTGAAGGAGAGTTGTGTATTGTAAATTAATTTCGATTAGATTCGTTCATTTAAAGCTTCAATTAATCCAACTGGTATTTTTATGCTTGCCACACTGTAACTGATATCGCGCTCTAATTAAAATTCATCAAAATTGGAAGCCATCGGCCAAAAAGAGAATTATCTGGTCGACAAAAAACAAATAGAAAATGAAATTGGTAAATGCTATTAGATTCGCATGTCGAGGGCATGCATAGAAATGGGCACCGCATATGAATATGAATTATTAATGGTTCGTCAACCGCACAGGCTGTGTGTCTACAACAGCATATAGAGTAGAAAAAAGCCACAAAAAAAGATGAAAAGTATCAAAAAATATTTCGAATTGAGCATGGCATATGCAAAAGCAAAAGCAACGAAAAACAACAACGAATCATGTGGTTTTCATGCATGTCAACGAACCAGCAGAGCTTCATCAGCCAGCAGCCAAATGAATATGGAATGCAGTGGAGCCATCCAACGAGCGCAGCAAAAACCACTGAAATTTACTAAATAATTTGTAGCCGCACTCGGAGCACCCCGCTCTCTGCCTCCCCTCTCCCTCGCCGCTGGCCCGCAGGCTAGAAACTGCTTTATCATCTTGTTACATGTTTCAATTTGACGTCTATCAAAAAGGCATTCACCAGTTAGGCCGACCCCATCGCCCATTCTCCCATCCCCCCAGGTACATAAATCAAACCCATGTTCGCAGGACCAGCGCCATGCATGTGCTTCATATTATGTCTAACGTTTTCTTGTCTCGTTTCCGTTTTTTCTTTTTGCGCTGTTTTTTATTCGTTCTTTTTTGCGACTATTGCGGGCCCAACTGTCAGTGCGAAATTTTGAAAAATGGCAAAATGCCATTGATGAAAGTAAGCTGGCAAAAAATGCCAAAAACATGCTGAACCAGCCAGCCAACCACACGGCAATGGCGCAATGCAGTAGCGATGCCATCGCCATCGCCATCGCCATCACCTAAATCTAAGCAAGGCCAGAAAGGACTCTCGCCAAAAGAGAATACGTTGATCAGGCATGCAGAGCGGCAGGAGTGTCAGCTTACAATATCCCAAAGCGAAAAGTCATGTACGTATTTTTTTGCTGCTTCTGCTTTTTCGTGAACATCCTATTTGCACTGATTAATTGAAGTATACCTGGCCAAAAAACCTGCTCACATGAATGCGATATGATATTAAATGCTAATGCCATGATGCCATACCACACGTCGTATGCGTAATTTGAAGAAAACTATCTAAACATTTCCGCAGCCAGGCAATAAAACAATGCGAATCGTAGCTCAAAGCTAAAGTTTGACAGGCGATGACAACAACAGCGAGGTATATTAAAAAGCTGATGTGATGTTATATGGTTGAATCACAAATACCCTGTAATATATCATGGATTGTATACTATAAGTATATATAAATAAAGGAGAGCTTAAGTTAGATGGCACTTATTAATTCACCGCTTGACAGAGAAATCTACGGCGGATTGATTTTTGTAGGAACAAAATGTTAATATTTTCAAGTCAATTTTTTGAACTAATTATATATTAACAATTACTTTTAAGCCTTAACAATGGATTAAACTGTAGATTAAATATAACTATTTATTTTTAAGAGCAGGATTCTGAAGACAATTTCAAGGTGAGGAATCTACAGCTCAATTAATTTCAGTTCCCTTTCTTGCAGGTGAATTTTATTTATTTATTTAATCAAGCCAACAACAATCGATTGATTTTGATAAATTATGTACCATAACTTTATAGTAATTTTGTTGTCTAAAAATTAATTTGATGTTGCTTATTTCAGAGCGTATTTTCACTCTAGTGTTCCAATTTTATTTAAAGGCACACATTCGCTTATTATGTTATCATTGTTATTTGTTACTCTCTCAATAACCAAAAACAAATAGCAATAAATTATTATTATCAACTTTTGTGTTAGTCACTGTGTGTTTTACAGAGTATCGCGTATACGTAATTTTTGAGTTTCTCTGGAGGATTGCAGCGTTCTTGTCTTATTTCAGTTAGCATATGCTATTATGCGGCGGCTGCATTGTTAATAGTAGCTCGGGGCTGCCTGGCTGCCCGCCTGCCTTGGCAACTTTGAACATTTTTTAATGGATTTGAGTCAACAAAAAGCGCACAGGAAAAAAAGGCGAGCACAAACAGGACAACAACACAGAGCTTGGCGCATTGAAGTGAAGAATTCACACTCGCGTTTTGCGCGCGATTTTAAACGCGTGCGAGGGGATCTGGCGGACTTGTTGTCTATTGTCGCTTGTTGGTTGTTCGGTGTTCGTTGTTCGCTGTTGGTTTGCTGAGGCTGTGCTGCGTGGCTGGAGTGTTTGTCATGCAAAATGTTGTTACCCGGACATCCTGCAGGCAGCCTCTGTTGTCAATTTGGCCAAAGTGGTTTTTCAGTTGCTTTAGCGCGAAAAAAAGGCGCACAATCTGCGACCAAGTTCGAGGGTTGAGACAAATTGCAGAATACGGTTGAAGGACGGGGAAGGGGAAGTAAATTGCACTTGTGCGGCATTTTAATCACTTAGGCAACGGAACGGCGCCTACATTGGCCCTATCTAGGCGTCGCTCCTCATTCTATTTACTTAATGACAGCGAAAAGTGGCAGCCTGTTAACGCTCCTGAAACCATACGGCTCAGCGCGAGTCGACAAGTGCTCAAGCTGCTGGCTTTTGTCCTTGCTCTGCCCCTTCCTCTCCACCTCGAGTTTAGTTTCAGCTTTCGGATTGACGGCCATTTCATTAGACTAAAATGTTCAGCCCACCAGAGCAAGATGTGTGTGGGCTTTTGTTTAACGCACTGCGCTCAAAACAGAATTTGCATTCGGCTGCTCCATTGAAGCGGCAAACAATTGAGTTCTGCCCAGCTGTGCCCTTTTCTCTTTTGGCCCGGCCCGGCTCGGCTCGGCTCTTTGTGCTCGGCTTTTTGTGTGTTTCAGGACGTGCGCCAAAAGGCGCGCAAATATCTTTTCATTCCTTTTGGACGCACACGCTTCGAGCGCAGCAAAAGGAACAAAAAGGCGCGCACACTTCTCAAAAGCTGGCTCGCTTTTGATAGCTTTTATTTATGATTAGGATATGTGCTCATACTCTTCCTACTCGTTCGTTGCTCGCTTCTGCCTGTCATCAATCAAAAAGTGCGCAAAATCAAAATCAAAATGTCATTTGTTTCCCCCCCCCCCCCCTCCTCTCAGATACTCTCTATTGTGCTGTGTCTTTTCGCCGCGTGATTTGACGCTTTTGTAGTCGACTCTCGGGGGAAGAATTGCTGTCTGAGCCAAAGCGAAATTGCTCTTTGGCTGGCTTTGATAAACACCCAAGCAACCGGCTGGTTGGAGAGCAGGTGGAACAGGGGCTACGAAACCCAGCAGAAGTATCAAATTGCAAATGATATACATAAATTTGTTTGTATGTTTTGCTGACCAATCAATAACAATTTGATGTTGCAGCTGCAAGTTCACCTTTTGCCCCTGGGATTCATCTGCAATTAATTAGTGCAGCAACTCGCATGACTCTGCTTTGGTCTCAGCGCCAACTTCATATTAATTAAACTCTAATCAAATCGAGCAGCTCGCACACACAATTGTCCAGTGAGTTATCGGAGCCATTGTTCAATCACTGGAAATTAATCGAGCCCAGGTACAACGCACACTGAGTGCAACCCCCAAACGAGGTGCAGTTTACGCCACATGCCACATGCCACATGAAGCCAAGCAACTCACGAGAGTCGCACTTTAAAATTTCAATTCAATTTAATTCAGTTGTGGCAACCGCAGGAATTATCACAATTTTACACGTAATAGCGACATAAGTCACCCGGCAAAAAGGATGTCGCCGACATATGTCGCCAAATGCCAACCAGCCAAACAATCTAACAGGGGTTGGTTGCTCATCTAACCATCAAGCATCAGGCTCATCAGGCAACCCAACGAGCCAACAAACCGCCCACGCAATCAAATAATTCTAAATCATTACATTTTTTTAGCCCGGCTGCCTCTATTGAGACAGTTAGTTTAACTTGATGTTCATTATAATCCACTGTAAGCTTGCTACAGGCTCTCGTCTCTCGGCCACTGCATGTTGCATGAATGTGTAAGTCGAGTATTCCCCGAAGCACTAAAGCAACAGCAAAGCACAATCTCCATCTCCTGCTCCTGCTCCTGCTCCTTCTCCTCCAACATTTCCGTCTCCCCCGAGCTCAACTCTATTATTAAATGCACTTTTAATCTTGGTTGCCTCCCCTCTCCGTCCCTCGACCTCTCCATTTCCATCTCTATCTCTGGTTGCTGTTCGCTTTCAATGATTTTTCCATTTTGCACCCTCAAATAGCGAACGATTATCACCCTTAAATGGTACTTTACACACACAAAGAATGTCATGCATTGAATGGAATTGAACTTCTCTCTCTCTCTCTGTTCTCGGCACAGACTTGAACTGCATGGCAAGGTAGATTCAATCTGAACTCTGATTTGTTTTTTTAGTCATACTGCTATCATTTAAAACGTGGCAGAATTACAACAGATTAGTTTACCTTACACATACATATATATGTATAACATATATTTATTTAGATTTTGCCAATGATTTTTATTTGCGACTTGAGTGCAGCAGGAATTGTGAAATCAAAGTTTGGCATGCAACTGGTAAAAGTGCATTAAACATGGCTTGAAATCCCTTTATACTGTACAACAGAGACTAAATTGTTGGCCAAAAACTTGAGCTTAAACGAGTCCATTTATTTGCCAGGTCCTTAATAGCCTGTCATTTCGAATTTATGCCAAGTAACTGGCTCGTCTGGTGTCGATTAAATGAACTCACTGCTTGCCAACCAGCAGCCCAGCCCAATCAGATAATCACCCCAACCTCGACCTCGTCCTCGTCTCCGTCCCCGTCCTCGTCCTTGTTGTCGTCCTCCTTGCTGCCTCTCCCCACGGCGCGCACAGCGGGCACAATTACACGCCGCAGACCCTAAAACATTGCACAAACAACTAAGTAGTCGACTCGAAGTAGAAATTGTGCCTGATGGCCAAACAGAGATGGATGGATTGGACTGGATGACTGGATGACTGGATGGGCGGTGGGGTGGTTGGACAAAAAAAAAAAGTAGAATAGAATAGTATAGAAAGCATCCCTGGCTGTGGACTCTGGGGTTCTCTTAAAGAGCACATAATTGGTCTGTAATCTATTTTTGACAGATTGAATTTCGCTTTTATCTTGATTTTGTTTTGACTGACTCGGTTGCTGATGCCTGATGTCTCGGTGGCACTCGTAATTGGGTTGTATGTGCCACAGAGAGACAGAGAGAGAGAGAGAGAGAGAACATGCCACCCAATCTGGCCCACTTGTGGGCTGAGAGGGTTGCTCTTGATGTTACTTTTGTTGTCGGTCTCCTTGTCTTGTTGTCTCGTTGTCGTTTGTCGGAGTAAAGATTTGCTAAATGGTCGACGGGTTTGTGTTTAGTTTAATATGATAAGTGGGTTCAGATTCGAGCCCGAGTTCGGGTTCGGGCTGCGCTTGGGGACTTCGATACAGTGTCTGCCAAAACGGTTAAATGCCAATTTATGCGTTCGAAAATTGGTAATTTTAAACCGCAAAGATTTTCAAATGTAGATAAAAATGTTGTCAGCCCAAAAGAAATGGAGGGCATAAAAAAAGTGCCGGCATCTCGCATAGCCGGATTGTTGGACTTTATTCAAGGCAGAGCTCAAGTGTTTTGCATTTCATAATAAATTATATTAGCCTACAATGTGTTGGCAGGTAAGCTCCAGGGAATGCCTCCATCATTTGACTGCCAGCAAAATGCAAGAGAAGATTACAGATAAATTCACACTTCAATTTCGCACATGGACGCGTTTGATTTCAGTGAGGCCTACGAAAGCGACAACTAAATGGATCACAGAGCATTTTTGTTCGCTGCCAAATTATATACCACATGCAACCCATTTAAGTTGTCGTTTAACAGCCTTACCCTCAACTCTGAAATCTCAATATTCCACTCGACTGTCAACCCTTGCGCAAAGTCAATTTTTGGAAAATGGTTTTGCAGTTCGGCATTCCGCATAACCTGTAATTTTCACACTACCCAGTTGAAGTTTTTTGTCCGCTTGTGTCAATTATGCATTTATTCATTTGCAGTGCCATTCAATGTTTTCTGCTGGGCGTTTAATGAATTGTGCGCTTGCGGCAGTTGCATCGCCATGGGGTCGCCATTACCACGCTGCTATGATACCCACTTGCTGTTAACCAGTCCCAGGGACGGGGACGGCGACGGGGACGCAAAAGCTGAACAACGTCCGCAAACAAACAAACAAACAAATAATAATCTACTTGCAACAGCAACAGCAACAGCAGCAGCCTCAATCAGTCGACTGCTGCGCCACAAAACTTTGAACAATTTTTTGCAATTAAAATGATTTTGTTCACATGAAACCCGACTGGGACTCAGCTGCGTCGCTGCAGTGGCAACATTGGTCCTGGCAAATCCTTTCACGGGTTGTCAGGGGCATCAGCGCAAGGATTGGGCATTTCACGAGTGCATAATGATGATATTCTATATGAAATAACTTTGCAATTGAAAACTTACTATGCGAAAACGATGATTAGTTATGGCATTTATCAACGGCATATTTAATTAATTTATGGCAGTTGCTTTTGATTATATAATCAGCAAGGCAAAGCACGTGCTTTGGGGCAAATGCATTTCCCACAAATTGACTTTAATTGCAGCTCTGTGACACATCAAAATGCCCACCTTACTCACTCGCCGAGCTCCTCTTCCGGCATCGGAGGTAAGAGCAGCAATAGCAACAACAACAACAATCGCAACACAACAATAACAACAGCATATTGCACGCTGAGCTGAGCTTCGTTGCGAGGATATTTACAAAGGGGTTCATCGTTGCTTTATTTGGCCGCAGGCTAAATGACATTAAATTACAAACGACAACAACAAGCGCAGTGAGAGGCAGCAAACGACAACGCAACGAAGACGAGAAGCAGGAGGAGGAGGTGTCCTGGAAAGGGGAACAATCAAGGAGCATAGAGCGTCGACTACTCTGATTTGAAAATGTTGCGCACACTGTGGCAAAGCGTTTTACAACAGCTTGCACAGTGCATCCTGTATTCACGTCCTGCCACTGGCGTGCACAACTCGTTGCTCAACATTGTTGACTTCCTGTTTTTCTCTACCTTCCCCCCTCCCTCCTCCTCCCTGCTAACAGAGAGGCCTACACAGACCCGCTGGCTCCGTAATTTGTAGGTACACGCTGAAAGCGGCGCCCGAACAATGGCCGCGCATCAAATGACATTCTGCAGGACTCTCAATTTGGTGATCCTTGACGCCGCCCTATTGCCTGCCGAGTGCATTTTTATTGTCATTCAATTGGATTCGAATTTACAGCGTGACAATTGACGCCTCACAAACAGGAAGTTTCCGACTCCTCTCTCTCTCTCTTCCTCTCGGATCGACGCGGAAATTTGAGCTCGGCTCACATTAAATTAGCCAGAGACTTGATCTTGCTCTCGCGTTTCTTGGCCCAATTTGCAGAACTGCATTTGTTGTGAATTGCGACTGTGCATTAGACTGCACAAGTGTGTGAGTGTGTGTGTGTGAGTGTGATTGCGTAATTCGAGTTCTCTGTTTGTGCATTGTTTGTGTTATTGCATTAATTTACAACAATATGGTGCGTAATGACCCAGAATTTGATTATGCCATTGTACTCCAGCTCCCCTCTCGTCTCCTTCAGCACTTTCCCAGCTCGCTGAGTGCCTCTTTCTGTAATAAGTTGTAATTGTAGGAGTGCCTTAAACAACTTGCACTCATATTACCTATTCACTGCTCTCGAATACATTTTGGAACACTGTGCAAAAAAGGGTTTGAACCGGTTCGCTTTGCTTCGAATGTTTTTTATTTTCCCAATACTTTAACTACACGTGAAGAACCTTATTGAACCCAAAGGAAAAAAAGAAAAAATAAATAAAGAAAGTTGCATCAAAATGGTTGATCACATCCTTTTTATGTTTATTCCAAGTTTTTAATAATAAAAAATCAGGAACCCAAATATTTTTAAAATAATATTATTCAGAGTTTACAAAAATTGGAGGTCAAAAAGTCACCTAGAGGAGATTGAAATATACATATGTACATATATAAATAATTAAGGAAAGCCAGAAAGCAATGAACCATTTATTAAAATTTTTAAATAAATTTTAGTTTGTATAATATAAATTTATAAATCATTTCGTTGTCACAATTTGTTTAAAAACAAATGAAAATAAAAATGTTATCAAATAGATATCTTTCATATGACATAGACGAATATAGAGCATTCTTTTATATTCTATCATATTTAATATAATCTTCAGTATTCTGTTGCAGTAGAGTACGAAATATTTATAAGTAATATAATCGTTTTACTATGGTAAATTAACAAAATAAGTACAAATTTAACAGACTCTCATATAATGTCAATTCCTAATAAGCTTCAGCCATATTTCTGAAAATGTATTTTATAATAATTATCAATTTGACAGAAAATCAATAGAAGAAGAATAAAATTAGGTTAACAAAAAACTTTAAACGAAATAAAATAAACACTTGATGCTCAATTATGTATATACATACATATATTAATTTGCCATACGATTAATTAAAATAAAATTAATAAATAAATTATGAATAGTAAAAGCACCCGTAATGGGATTATTTAAAATATTTGATATACAAAATAATTTAGCAGGCTTGTTGGTAAATGAAAAAAACTAAGGATGGTCGCATCAGTCACGAACAGAAAAACAAGCCATAAGGTAAAAAAAAACGACAGCAGAAGTCATAAAAAATGGATCGCAGTGGGCAAGAACACAAATGCAAGTTGATTAATGCACATCAAGCACAACAGTAACTGCAATAAAAAAGGAAAACTAAATGAACAAGCCACAACGCATTGCTGCTGATGAGTCTATTACAGGCAATAGCAACAACACAACAGACAGACAGATAGATAGACAGACAGACAGACAATTGCAATTGCCCAAACGTCGGGATGTTGATGCGCACACATATGTACGTATGAACAACCCTCAGATCAACCCTGCTTAGTGCGAAGGACACGCGCGGTACGCACTAAAATAAAGTCCATAAACGAGGCGAAGCGCCAACCGCAGTGGCTAAAAAATAAAGTACATAAAAAGCATTAAATGCGACGGCCGTCATAAAAGGGAGCACGGGCTGAAAATTGGCAACGTTTTCGGGGCTGACCACACACACACACACACACACACACACACGCATGCACACACACTCACATAATGACAAGGATAATGTGCAGTGAGACGCGAGTTGTGCAAATAAAAATAAATGTGCTAAATGGATAATAAAAAACAAAAAGCGACAGTCATAATGGCCACTCACGACACTCGACAACAATTCGACTAAACGAATAAAATTGCACAAAAAATCACATTGTGGTTGTTGTTGTTTTGTTTTTTAAGCGTAATTTAACTGGTGTGGTCATTGGACTTAATTGAACTGTCAACCAAAATACGAGCAGATAGATAAACATAATAGCCCACAACGTAACATAGACACTCGCTACGCCATTCTTTTATGGCCACTGTGACATTTTTGTTGGGCCGGAAATCTCGAATTCCATTTAAACGGAAGTAACTTGCCGTCACAGTTTCAGCCAGGTCAACGTAGCCAAAAAAATATGTATGCAGACATAGTTATGTAGATACCACCTGCACAGTGCCTGCAAAAAAATAGACAATAGCCAACTTTGTGCTAAGCTGCTGCACTTCATGGCCAAAAGGGCTGCAATTAAAATAAGTACCTAACGTTTGCCTGCCGCTGCGCTGATTTAAATACAAACTTACAACACCCAAAAAAGAAGCACAAAAACGTTGCCAAAGTTACCCGAGATACGAGTTCTATATAGGCACACATATATGTAAGTAGGTGCTCACACACACACTCATATATGCTGGTATATAAGCACATTGTGTTCGCAAGCTAATTAAGAAATTACTGCAGGCAAAACAGCGCCCACGCTTTCCCCCATTCCCCATCCCCCACCCACCATCTCCAGCAACCCGAAAAAAAGAGCGAATCACCGTGCTGCCACCATCTTGTCCTACTCCACCGCCACCGCCACCGCCATTACCGAAAAGCTATTCAATATATGTATAAGTATGAGAGCGAAAAATGATATTAACAAAAAAAGGCAAGGCCAACCGTAAAAGTCAACGCAATGAAGTCGAAGTCGCAATGATCTGCACAGCGTCCAATTAAATAAACATTAATAATAAAATTCAACATTTATACATTTTATATTGTTTCAAATTAAAATAACACCTATTTAATAAGATTTTAAATTTATATGCGTTCTTTACATATTACATTTTTAATTTTATTTGTTATTACATCGAATTCCATTTGTACTTAAAATCGGCTTAATTATAACACCCTTAACCAAATATTCTAAATTATTATTACTTCAATTTTGCCACAATTGAATAAACTGCACGGCCCTCAATTAAAAAGCTTCATAGATAATAGACCAATTTAATATTTATGCTTTTAACAATGGTTCAAATTAAGATTAACACGTATTTCATTCGTTTTTAAATGTTTATGTGTTCTTCCCATACCTTCTGTATAATATATTAAGATCTTGATGTGTTAAATTTTGCATTGACTTCTATTTCTATTTTAGAACTGTTTTATAACATAACTTTTTATCAAATTATCAATATATATTTAGAATTATATTTGCCGTTAAGAATTCTATTTTCCTTGATAATTTGATTTTTAAATTTATATTAATTTTTTGCCTGTATTAATAGTTTAATGAAATCGTGTGGTATTTTTATTACGAACTGTTTTATTATATCACCTTTAGAAAAATGATCAAAATATATTTTAAATTAAATGTTATCGTAAGAATTGTAATTTCCTTGATCCACACTTTTGCATTATTTAAGTTCTGTTACAAACTTACTGCCAAAACCGTTATGACCCTCTGGCAGGGTAAACACAAAAAAGGCGCCCATATATGTATAATCCAGCAACCAGACACACACTCCTCAACTCCGACTCCGACGCCGAGGCCTACTCCTGCGGTGGCTCTCAACTCCGACTCCGACTCCGACTCCAAATCCGTCTCCCACTCCTGGCAATTCACTTTACATATGAGCAAAGATACCAAAAAATAGACACACAAAATAAAAGAGGCAAAAACTGAAATTATGAAAAGCAGTCAAAAAGCAAGCATTCAAAGTGCCATCCGACTCAAACCGTCACAACCCAGGCCAGGCCAGACAATTTTCATAATTTCTCTACAATTTTCAAGCATTTTATGAAATGAATTGAAATTTTTACTTTTTCCTTTTTTTTTGGGTGCGCATTTCCTTCGACAAACAAACGGAAAAAATAAGAAAAGCCATCAAATCCATTCATGCGCTTAAATAAAATGCTCAAGCACTTGACTGCATCCATAGAAAAATGTTGAGCGCAGCCAAAAAAAGGAACGAAATAAAATATGCGAATACAGCTCAAGGATTTGGTAGGAAGAGACTCTCAGCCTAATTTGTTCAAATGGCTTCTATATATACTATATAGCATTTATATAAGTATAGAAAGTACCCTTTATGCGTGTAACAAATGAAACTGAACCATTGTCAGAGATTTGGCTAACAAAAATTATTTTTTTTAAAGCGAAATAAGAAGCTTAGGAAATAGAAAAGCTTAAGGATCAAATCTAAATAAATGGTCTAAATATCTTAATCTCAATTTCTCAATTAATAATCGTTTGTTTTTATTGTCACGAGTCTAACTATTAATTACGATGCTGCAGCAATATGCAATTGATTAAATCGATTTAAAAGGCTTAAAATTTATGCGCAGACGTTTGAAATGCAACACCTCAAACAATTGCACAAACACATGTATGCTCATATAATTACATGTATGTTATGCATCTGTATCTGCGAATGTATCTGTATCTGTATCTGTCGCTATAGTTGTCGCTGTCATTGACGATGTCGCTGGCAAGTATCATTTGTATCTTTCTGGTTATTTAAACTAACAATCGTTTGTTGAGCATAACCGAAAGCATTTTGTGCATTTTTATTGCCATTTGTTCGCAGTGCGCAATTTGCAATTTATTTTTGCAATTTAACACGCGCTGCAATCCAGCTAGACGGAACGCTAGAGAAGGCGACGGGCGGGGGAAGCAGACCAGGACTCTGCATAGGCAAAAAACCATTCAACGCGCTCAGTGCGAGGAAATAAACATAAAGTGCGCACAATAAATGGTAACTTAAAACGCCCAACAACAACAACAACAATAGCAGCAACGATAACACAGCTAACAGCAACTGCATCAATTGTTATTGCGACTAACACACACACACACACACACACGCACGAGTGTACTAAAGTGCATTGCACATACAATTTTAAAATGTATGAATACATATTTCCATCGGCAATTAAACGTAAATTATCGTTTCAGGCACTTATGAATATCCCGAGAGCCATTCGCGTTCCACAAAGCCCAGTTGCAAATTGCTGCGAATGCCGCCAACAAAGTCGGCTTATTTCACATACTAGGGAACTGTCATCGTCCTTTCCATCTGTAAACATAACTTAAATAGGCATATTCACGCATGAGATACTTTTTCATTGAGATACATATCATTTATATTATTTTATTGATTTCGTTATCCTTGAAATACGATTCGTTATACGCCTTTTATATCACCTGTTTGATATAGTTGATAAATTACCAGATACTTCTTCGTTGGATACTGAAAGTTGTTTATTATATTATTTAATTGATTTCGTTATCTTTGAAATACAATTCGTTATATCGTCTTTTCGATGTACTCGGTAAATGAACACCTCATGTCTTGCATACAATTATGCCAATAAATAAAAAAATTAAATCATATGCATTCTTCATTCATTAAAAAAGTCAACTCAGTAAATTGCTTTATATTGTATTGTTTTGTTTTTATTGATAATTTTATTTTTGTATAAGCATTTTTAGTGTTTTTTTTCAGATTTTTCTCAATTTATTTCATTGTTTGTTTTCATTTAGTTTGTGTTGTCTTTAGTACATTGAAGTAATAATTTAACTAGTTATTTGGTAATTGCTTCACACACATACCCATATGTATATGTGTGCTGTGTGTGTGTGTTTGTATATGTATATGTACATTTAGATGTGCATTGCCAATTGTGAGGCTGCAACATCATCGACTTTTACATTTAGACAATATACGAGTGTGGTTTTAAATGTCGTTTATTTGGAATTGCTTGCTTATGGAAACCAACCGATAACTATAAGTAATTACGATTATGATACAAGTAAATATATATATATATAGTTTTTTGTTTTGTTTTGTTTTTATTTGCATATGGTATTAACCTACACTTGACCAGCAATCGAAAGTTAAAGCAAACTTAGTTCTTCGTACATATAAGCTGCAAACACGCAATTATTTACAAGTTTTTAATATGGAGAAAAGCAAAACAGTTCAAAGATACGGCTTAAAAATTATTGAGCAGGAGGCATTTACAATGAGAGAGCAGGAGAGGATAAAGTCGTATTTCCTACATTTCCTGGAAATGCTAAGCTGGATAGCAAAAGAGAGACAGAGATAGAGATAGAGATAGAGAAGGGAGACTCGCAGATTAAGGTAAGCGAGCACATACTACTTAGTAAGTATATACAAAAGCTTTAGGAACAAACTATTCAAAACTTTACAGCTTTTTATCGATTTATATAGTTGGGGAGCCATCCTCGATTTTTGGCCTTTGTGTGTGTGCGTAGCATTGAAACCAATTGATGTGCACTTAGCCGCTGATCCTTTGGCAAAACTTTTCAATAGAAATTTACAATGCAACTGGGAGTCGTGGGCAGAGCACGAAGGGAGCAGGAGGAGGAGGAGGCGAGGGGCAACAGCTGCTCAGTAGCTGTGCGCTGCCTTGTGGCTTATCGATTTGTCCAGCGCAGCAGCGACGGCGACTGTGCTGGAGACCTGAGTGGAGGAAGCGGCGTCCAAGCAGTTGCCCTTGGCATCGTTGGGCGGCGCCGTTGGTGGCCTGGAGTTGACACGCTCGTTGGCAGGCACCTGGCGCAGATCGGGCTCCTCGTCCGCTTCCACATCGATGGCCGCATCGTCATCGTCCTGGCACGCCAGTTGCTCCTGCTCGCCGTCCGAGTCCATGTCCATGGAGCTGTGTCTGTGCAGCTGCAGCGCAGGAATTCGCGTCCCCATCGAGGACATCGCGAGCATCGCTGTGGGCGGCGGCGGCGGCTTCAGCAGCGTCATTGGCGCCGCCAGGCAGCCCACGTTCTATACCAGCGACGACAGCGGCGGTCGTGGTGGACTTGTGTTGCGGGCCGCTGCCGCCGCATAGTACTGCATCGGATGGTGGTGCGGTGGCGGTGGTGGCACAAAGCCAGCCGTGGTGCCATCGTGATACAAGACGGGCACTCGCACCAGACGCTGTGCCGCATGCGCCATGTTCGCCATGTTGGCGGCCTCCAGTTCCGCGGCCAGCTGACGCTTCCATTTGTTGCGCCGATTCTGAAACCAGATCTTCACCTGCGTCTCGGTGAGACGCAACGACGCCGCCAGCCCGGCGCGTTCCGAGGAGCTGAGATACCGCTTCAGATCGAACGTGGACTCCAGCTGAAAGACCTGAGCACGCGAGAACACGGTGCGCGTCTTCTTCTTGCGCTTGGAGTTGCTGCCATCGCCGTGCGGCGACGAACTGTCCGACGGGCCGTCGGTGCCGTCGTCCTCCTCGATGATCTCCTCGCCCTCGTCGTCCGACTCATTCGAGCTGGTGGGCAGCATGTAAGCGGCACTCGGATGCGAGCCGGCCAGATGGTGACCGTGATGCGAGAGGCCGCCAGCGCTGCTGGTGGGCGTGCTGGGCTGATGTGGATGCTGTTGGCCAGCATGTGGATGCTGTTGCTGCTGCTGCTGCTGCTGCTGATGCTGCTGATGCTGCTGGTAGAGCGGATGGTGGCCGGGCGGGGGTGACTTGCTGGCGTGGCCATTGCCCGCGTTGCTGCTGTTGGCATTGGCAGTGCTGTTGTTGTTGTTGTTGTTGTTGTTACTGTTGCTGTTGCCATTGCTGTGGTTGTTGGTGTTGTTGTTGCCACTGCTAGGGCTCAGCGATGTGGGCGATGGTGGATTTTCTGTGGTGTTTGTCGAGGAACTGTCTGCAAAGAGAGCGAGCGAGAGAGAGAGCGCATGAGTAAGAGAGCCAAGTCGAGAGAGAGCAAATTTTATTAGTTGATTTATCTGCCCGCCAGACTCTGTTTGTGGGTGGATGGTTGCTCTAAGGGTTGTTTAAGATGTTATTGTAACACCATGTGCGTGTACGTGTGTGTGTGTGTGTGTGTGTGTGACTGCACAGATTTAAGCTGCCACACTTAACCTCACACTTGCCTTCGTCTTGCCGCTTGCTTTTCTTCGTTTTTTTTTCTTCCTTTTTTGCCCCCTGCCCGCCGCCCAAACAACTTAGAGCGCAGACGCGGAGAGCATTGCCTTGCCCCAACACCCACTCTATATATATATATATATCTTTACATATATGTGAATGTAGACAGTGTGTGTGTGTGAGCGTTAAATTACCATTTAAAATGGCTGTCAGTCAGCTGGACGATTTTGCTTTTATTGAGCTTTTAGTTGGGATCTCATTTGAAAAGTTTAAATTGCTGTAATTTGTCTCATATGCCCGCATCTTCCCCTCTCCCCTCTGCCGGTCAGCATTCCAGAAGCCCAAGCAAGTTGAGCAAGCCTGGCAGGGTGCTAAACTTAAGGCCAATTTACATGAACAAATGCTATTGCGATGACTTCTAATGCCAGAGGGGCCGCCAAGCGTTGAGCTAAACTACAGGTAAACAGCCGTTGATTGCGGGCAGAGCTGCAGGTGATTCCACTTCCACTTCCATTTCCACTTGCAATTGCAATTGCAATTTGCAGTTCGACAAAGTCGAACATGTCAAACGCTTTGTACGTTCCCCGCAGTCGTAACGCGATACTCGATTACAAATTGCAATTAATTGAAAATGGCGATTAAAGCAGCCGTGTTTGTGAGCGGCTAACGCTGCTACATGTGTATAGCATACATAATACATACTCCCCCCCCCCCCTTCATATTCCCCTCCAATCATTCCCCTATTCTGCATTCAACTGCGTGAGTTCGTGTCATGTTTGCAATGTGTTGCCTGCTTCAGGGCGCACTTTGAATTTGCATTGCACGAATTCTTGGCGGCATTAGGCGCGTTTGCGTCGTTGATTATGCAAATTAAGTGAAAATGCTTTAAAGAATGCCAGCAACGGCACATTCTTTGCCAGCGAACGCAAAAAGATACTCGCATTCTTAGACACATTCTTGCAAACTGAAAGCAACAACAAATACGCTTTATTCGAGGCTAAGCTCATTGAGCAGCGGACAACTAAGAAAAACTGTGAGGCAAAAAAACCAACTAGGGCTATTCCAAGACAGTGCTTAAACGATATATATAGAGAATTGACTAAGTGCGTATTATAAATCTGTTAATAATTAGCAGAAATTCCACGAGTTTAAAACAGTCAAATTAATAAGGCACACGTATCCTATATATTTAACGAATCTTCTATAAGAATTAAAAGCCATCAAACTGTCTAACAAAATCTACTTTTAAACGCTTTCTTTTATTGATTTGTGGTAAATCTATTGAAAGCATAAGTAATCAAAAAATATTTGGAAAACCCACAGAAAAATGATCAAAGACAGCTACATCAATAAAAATAATTTTAAAATATTCTATTGCACAGTTTCCTCTATAATTCTATATATATATATAATATTTTATAATATACTTTGATTATTTGATCAAAGCATATCTTCAATAAGAATTTTATGACGTTAAACTGTCTACTAAAATCGTATACTTAACGCAATAATTAATTGAAACTGTGGTTAATAAGTCGACTGTCTAATAATGTGAAATCTGGTAAGAAACTTTTCGTCTGTTATGTTTTCACAACTTACCATGAGTAGGACTGTGGAAGGGCATCCGCTGTGGTGCCCAGGGCCAGCCAGGTGGGCACAGAGCCGCATATCGTCCGGCGAGAGCGCCCCACTGTGAGATGAAACCCAATCTGAAATGCCGAAATGGAGAGCGGTTAGTGAATTGCCATAAATTATGCAGGCCGATAATTGCTGAAATTCAAGTAAAGAGGAGAAACCAAAAGCCGAGCCGAACCATTTACACGGCCAAACATTTAATGTGTATGTACGAGAACGAGAACTCGCATACATAAATAAATATTATATGGCTGTATTCTTATGTAGCACATAAATGCCGAAAGGTTGAGACAGCTCGGCAAGTCGGCAAGAAAAATGCAAGATGAGGCGACCCTTAAATGCTAAGCAACCCCACACCAGACATCGCCATAACTGGCAACAGCTGCTGCGAATTTTTGTTGCCCGGCGCAGATACATATTTATTTTCATATAGATAAAGGAAAGTACTCGCATATATATATTGTACATAAGTGGCGGTATGTGAATAACCTTGTTAGCTTGTCGCTGCCTTAAAAGCATCTTTATAAATACATTTATTTATTTATGCTGGCGCGGCAAAGTTTTGCAAGACGAAACACTTTTCGGCGTTTACGTTACGTTATAATGTGCTCCATATACGAGCATGTGTGTGTGTGTGTTTTTTTGGGGTGGTTTCTTGCCCCAGAGTGGGGGAGTTTATTGTACTAAATCAAAGTTTTCAAGTCAAATCATTCGAGCAGCAGCTAATGCGAGAGGTAATTGGAAGAAAGCTGCTTTTGTTTTGCTCACCCAAACGGAAGACGGCGGAGGACGGGGGAGGGCGAAGGGCGTTGGGGGAGTTATTGCCTGGTTGTGGCACTTAAGAGGCCACTGTGCGAGTGCTGGTTGGGGTTGGGGTTGGGTGGGCAATTTGATTGATTTATTGATATGTTTAAAAGTCTCATCGGTATTCTTAAGCTTCCCACGCACTCAATGAACTTTGCTGTTTACCAATGCTGGTCCGGGTAAAGAAAGCCACAGCCAGTGCATTCCCACCAGTCTAGAATGGCCGAACTCAAATGCATATACTGTATACTCGTATATATGTATATCCAATACCAATGACGGTCACATCGCGACCCAAAACAATCCCCCTGAATTTGCTGTTTCATCGCATTTCGTTGTGTTTTGTTTTCTCATCGTTGTTGTTTTTAAACCTTTTGACCGTTTTGCAAGTGACCCGTGGACAAGCAGCAGACTGTGATTTCCATTACGACCCCAACTAGCCCCATGTCCACAACCACCCTCCACACTGCCCCTTTCACCAGACAGACAATGAGCTGAGAATGTGTGCGTCTGTGTGTGTGTGACATTAACATTTAGCTGACCTCTTTCACTGCGGCCAAGGTGCAGGTGTGGAAATCAATAGTTGCCAAGTTCTCCCTCTCTCTATCGCTCTCTCTCTCTCTCTCGCTCTGCCTCTTTCTTTGTAAGTAATGCTTTTTCAATTAAATTTTACCTTCTGCCTGCGTCGAGCTGCTAAATTATGAGACCCGACTCGACTCGACTCAACTCTTCAAAGGCTTCCCCAACTGGCGACTTGGCTACTTGACAAACAGGCGGCTCAAATCACTTCTAATGGGCTTCATGTTTACAACGTCAATTGAGAGAAAGCCGCTTTTGCTTTCGGCCAAGAAGATGACGTCCCAAACTGCTGCTCCTCAAATTACGGACAAAGCAGCCCAAAAAAAAAACCGTCAGAGCAAAATAAACGCTGAAAAGAAATTACCTCAATTACTGCGCTAATTTCTCTGCCTCAAAAGCTGTCACATCAACGGAAGGGGGGGAAAACGAGCCGCAATGAATTGCAAACAGCTTGTAGCTATTTGCTTTACTAATTATCCAAATCAAAGGCTCAGCCTCGGACTCAGATTCAGACTCAGATTGGGACTGAAAAGCATTTGTTTTCCGCCCTGCTCGGCCCGGTCCGACTCGACTCGACTCGGCGCAATGAAATAAATACAACATTCCATTGCCTGGGGCGGCCACAGGCGGCAATCCACGCAGCTCCACGGTCTACATTTTCATTGGTGTCACTTTGTGGCGGAAGTGGATGACCATGTTTAAAATTCACTGCAGCAGCGACGATGGAGGATGGAGGACGGAGGAGGGTGGCGACGGCGTAGACCGCCCCCGGGTGTTTGGGGTGCTGCTGTCAGAAGTCAACGGTGGAGCAACCCAAGCCAGCGAGCTGCCCAGAAATGCCATTCCCTGCTCAACTTGATGCATGGCTGATACTTCTCTCGTTTAATGAATTGTTTGCGGTTCTTGCTTTGAGCTGCTTTTCTGCTCGCCAACCTCTTCGACCCCCCACTTCCCCACTCTCTGATTCTTCCCCGTCATAATTCTTCTTGGGGGTCTTTTGTTATAAGAACAGAAGTGCGCGCTATGCAATTGAGTTGTTCAACATGCCATTCTACATGGGTCGAACGCTTTTTCCACTTGATGGCGATTTCGCTGTCCCATGATTGGGTCCTTCCACTTGGGTCTTAGCAAGCTTTGATGTCATTTATTTCAGTTAGAAATGGGTAAAAAGCTGGTACTTGAGAAGGTCTATCTGCTAGGTAATGTCTTATAATTGAAATATTCAAGTAAAAAAGGGATTGCAATTTAAATGTAATTCAAATTCATACAAGAAGTCTATAAAATATAGATTTGAAAGAAATTGTAATTAATTTGAATTAATACAAGTAAAAAAAATTAAATTAATATTTTAAAATACTCTAAAATATTCAATTATTATTTTAATAAAAATAAGGACTATAATTTAAATGTAATTCAAGTTAATACAAAATGTCTATAAATATATATAAGAATTTAAAAAATTGTATTACGCAAGTAATACAAGTACAAAATATCTGCACAATATAGATTTGTGTGAGTTTTCAAGTTTTAAAAATCAAATTGTTAAACACAAGTTGATAATGAAAATATGTATATCAATTTCTCGAGCAATAACTTTTCCGGCTGATGTCATTTCAAGACAAATTAAAAATTATTACTTTCTTGACTTGCTTTTGAAGTTGAGTTGCCCGCAGTTTTCGGCACTTGAATGCTCTAGATTGCGGAAGTTCAACAGCTGCCTCGACCAGGTCAGCGAAGCCACTTAAGTGAACCCCAAAATGATTGTATAACACGTATGCAAAGCGACAATTGTCACACAATTTCCAAGCGAATTACCGAAATTAATTTAAATAATAATAATTTTTAAAGCAGCGCCTAACAATGAGCTCGGGCTAAACCGCTTAGGATGCGTTCATGTAGAAAAGATTTGCACACGCTAATTGGCTGCAGCCCAACGGAGGCCCAACCGAATTGAGAATATATCAAAATAGGAACGGGTGTCAACAGTGCGGGCACTCGAACCGACCGCAAGAGTAGCCAAAATATTGAACATATCCATGGCCTCACAGTTGACTAAGCAGAGCAGAGCAGAGCAGAGTACAGCTAACCCGGTCGGCTTGCTTTTGTCATTAAACGGGATTAACGTGCAAATATTGGTAATATTTTGGCGTGGCCCGGAGCGGCTTATGCTAAGTCTGCCACTTGAAAAATGGTGACATTTGCGATGGGTTTCGAAATTAGTTTTTTGCCTACACCGCAGGAAGTCGCACAAATGACACGCGTCCTGTCGCAGTCAAGCCTCAAGATCTTGATATGCCAGCGAATCGAATATGTTTTCATTAAATTGAAACTATGCGCAACGTCACATCATCTAGATACGCGTATAAATGCAATAAATCTCTCCAATCAAAGAACATTTCACCACTGAATTGCGCTGCGAAGTTAATCCCCTTGTGATAGATAAGATTTGTCAGTCCCGACGCAATGCAGTGGGACAGAAATTGGATTGTAATTACTGCAATATATAATTATATTGTCAGGGCGTCCTTTTGTGTTATCCTTACATAGCACAGCAACAAAAAAAGGCACATAAAGAAGAGCAAATGGAAAAATGCTGCACAATAGAGATACAGACATTTCCTGGTCTCGAGCACCCTTTCCATCCATTGGCCAGGACTGAAGTGGTCGCGATGGCCCTTTTGTTGGCCGCACTCACAAGCGTATCAGGTTACAGTTACAGCGCTTAACTGCGTTTCTTGCTGCGCTATAATTAAACCGCAGTTGACGAAGAGTTGGGAGACAGGAGACACAGCGGAGAGAAGAGCGCAGCACTTCAACAGTAGCTGACCACTAATTAAAAACGCAAGGAGCATTGTCAAAATACGGCAAACGACAAACTGATACCTCCAGGTGAAAGTCACGACGGATGGTATTTGTATTAAACGATCACTCAGCGTTTTTTAATGCGCTTGAATTAATCAAGGAGACAGACAGACGGACAGACGGACAGACGGAGTCGGAGTGAGTTCGATGATCAAGTGATAAGCCCGTCACATAGCCAGCCACACGTCAGCTGTAAGCGCCAAACAGCAGGAGTCAACACTTGGCCAATGGGACTAAGGACGAGAGCGAGGGCGACTCTCTTGCTTCAAGCCAGGGGTAAGCACGCGACCCTCGTGACGGGACACTGCTCTTAACTTGGCTCTTAGGCTCACCTCAGCTTGCCGCCTTATCGCACGATCGATCGGTGAGTGCATGCGTAAATGAAATGAAAATGATCATTATTAACCAAAACAACAAAAACCCACTTTGCATGTGTCCCGGCAACAACAGAAAAAAGTGAAACATTTTTTTAATTCAACACATGCCTTAATCGAGCAATTGGAAACTCGATCTCTCGACTCATGTCCTTTTTATGGCCATTTAAATGTCGGCTAAGTGGGGTTAACAGGACCCCATTTCCTCTGCTGACACACTCGCAAGCATGAATTTATTGATGAACTGAACTGAACTGAACTGCACTGCACTGCATTATGTAGGCGTTTGTCCCTCCGTCTGTCCACCATGCATGTAGGTCAGTTCATTGAGGGTTCATTCATACATTCATTCATAATAAAGTTGTGCTTATAACGTGCACTCATATTTTTGCATGCCGGAATATTGTCCGAACTTGGGACTATCTGTCAGTTATGAGTCTCGAATGTGTTTGCGACTTGCATTGAATTTCATTTCGCAAATGTTACGAAATTCGATACTTTCATAAATTGCATGACCGAAATTAAGGAATCGATATGCACATCTATTGAAAAAACGTGACCAAAGGCCAGTTGCTACAAAGTAACTAAATTTAACTGATGTGATATGTGAAAAACACAATGCATGTTCAATGGATCGAAAAAAAGGCGATCAGTATATGAAAACGAGATACAAATAATTGTTATTCCTTTAAGAGCGAACTAAAAGCCATATGCAATAAATACGAAACATATGAATGAATTATGCATATCATTCTTCTAATTATAATGGTTTCAAAAATTCCCTTACTATCGTTACTGTGCAAGTATAAATATTCTTGATTTCGTAGTTGTATTAAAAAGATTGTTGTTTTAAAAGAGGTTTTCAATAAATAACAAACCAAATAATTAAAGAATTACTGAATTGCAATTTATACAACTTCGTAATAAATTGAAATTAATTGTTGACTCAAATTGGTGGGAATATTTGTAACCCTTTTTTGTTGAATACAAATATTTTATGAAATAAATTTGATTTAAATTAAAAATGATTCAATTGTTTGATGATTAGTAGATAAAATTCAAAGAAATCTCAGAAACACAAACAACATTAGTAGTAACAATGAATTGCCAAATTAACAAGACTCTTTTCTATCCTACATAGCTCATCTTTGCATCCACTTAAGGTGTCTTGTGACAACTCTTATTCAATCTTTCAACCATTCCATTACATGTCCTATCTTGACCATCAGCTAATTCCTCTCGACGAGCTCAATAGAATGTCTGTGAGGACTCTTGTGTGTTTCTGGCGAAGCAGATTTGCGTCACCTTCAATCTGCTGCAACCCAATGCCATTGTCTAAAACTGAGCACCTCAAGGATTATACAAAATTTACTCAATGTATTGGGCATTTTAAGGAGCACTCGCAGGACGGAATCAGGTGAAATTTTAGATGCTTAGGCTCATTGAAAAATGAGCGAACGCTTGACTTTTTGGTTTCGCATTGGCCAACAAACAAAGAGACGACCTTAAGCCGGGTCTAAACTGGCCAACAAACTGCACCTAAGTAGCCGCCGAGCAGCGCCTTTGTTTGTCCAGGGGATCGACTCACCTTGAGAGCATGGCCGCATCTTGTGGACCGCCCGCGCCCACGCCCACGCCGGGCTGAGGCAGCTGCGGAATGGGCGTAATCAATGCTGTGGCGCCATTTTTTTTCGCCGGCTCGCTGCGGCTCAGAATGCTGGAGATGGAGAAGCTAGTGAAGCCATTGGAGCCCGTGGTCGCCTTGTTGCCGTTGCTGCTGGCGTTGCTGTCATTGCTGTTGGCACCAACGGACGCTGCCGCTGCCACCGCGGCCGCTGCCGCTGCCGAGGCACATGTGCTGTTGTGATTCAGCGTCTTGCTGTTGTTGTTATTCAGGCTGTGGTTGTTGAGCTCATCGCCGGCACTGCCATTGCGCTCCAGGTCCGGCGACTTAGGCGCCATGTGGGGCGGCGATCCGAGCCGCTCGCTGAGATGCGAGGGCGCCACGGCATGCTGCAGCAGAGCGGGATGCGGTGCCCCATGTGCCGGATGCAGATGGCCGAAGCTGTGCAGAGCGTGATGCAGTGCCACGGGATGTCCGCTGAGCGAGCTCAGATGGTGTTGCAGATGATGATGCAGCACCGCCGGCGGCACTGGGCCGTTGGGGCTGTGATGGTGATAGTGCGGCGCAGCGGCCACCGTGGATGTGGATGTGGGCGTGCCGGCGGCAGTGTTGGGCGTCGAGCGATGCGTTGGCGTCGCCGGTGGCGAGCTGCCGTCCACGGAACGCGCCGATGGCGTCTCGCGGCCATTGCTCATGCCGGCGGCACCCAGCGGACTCGGCTCCGGACTAGACACCACACTGATATCGACTTCGGCCTCAGAGGAAGACATTTCACAGTTTGATTTCAATTTGCACAAACAACTGTCACTGTACCGCGAATGTATTCAAATAATGCACAAATGCACAAATAATTGTTTTGATTTGTCGAAGCTCTCTTTGATTTGAATTTGAATTGGAATTATCACTTTGACGAGCTTCTGGCGACGAGTGGCAAGTAAAGACGGTAAAGTTGCTCAGGTGGCGACCGAGACGTCTGCACCGTTTGATCAACGATTCGCATTTAAATTCAAATGTTTTCTGTTAACAGGCTCAAAGTCCTCGATGCCAACTGACGACGACGCATCTGACTGACTGTCCGTCTGCCAGCCTGCAGCCTGCCTCTGCCTCTGCCTCTCGCTCTGCCGCTCTCTCTGTGTTGGTTGTTGGTTGTCTCGCTCGCACGCGCACTTGCCAGTGCTCGCTCTCGCTCTATCGTGCTGTGCGTGTAAGCGATCGTTTAGTAATTTTATTGTTTCAGTCTCTGGATTTTTAACCCCTAGCCTGGCCGTTGTCGTAACACACACACACACACACACACACACACACTGAGAGAGAGCGTATGCGCCGACTGTCTTTCACCGCGCTCAACCGAAACTGAAACTGAAACCAAAATGAACTAAAACGGAACTGAACTCAGCTCACAGAGCTCAGAGCTGAGGTGGTTGGTTGGTGAAATTCTTTTGGTCTGTGCGCTAAATGGTTTTCCGCAAGTTTACAGCACACTCACACCCTCGAACAGGTACGGTGCGAGTGTGTGTGTGTGTGTGTGTGTGTGAGGCGCTCTCTCTCTCTCTCTGCAGGGTTGGCCGCCGCTCTCTGCTCTTGTTGCTTGGCGTGTTCCCATTGCCATTTCCATTCCATTTGCTGTTCGCTGTTGAGAGTTCGTTTATTTCGACAATTGTGCTGCAACCGCATCGACAGACACTTTGCGTATGTTCTTTTTGTCGCACAGCCCGTAAATTGTGCCAATAAAAAAATAACACAGCCAGCCAACACATACATAGATATGTCTGAGCCAAAAACACTGAAACACTTGGCAATTGGAACACGCCTAAGTGGCGGTGGAGGGGCGTGCTTAGTCTCCTTTCCACCCAATCTATCCGTGTGTGTGTGTGCGTGTGTGTGTTTGTGTTGGGCTCCTATTGAAATGCCAATATAAAATCAATCAATTGGCACCCACCAAGGGTCAAGTGCTGCTCTGTGTGCAATCCTGTTGCTCCAAAGTGTGCAAAACATTTTAATTGATGGCAGCTAAAAGGTTCCTTTCGGGTGAAGTGAGCTCTAAATGCGTAAAGGATTACAGCCACACGCATTAATTGGGCCAAATATTGGGCAAAACACAACATTATATTTCACTATAGTCTTTATTTATTTAGTGATGAATCAATGAGAATATTATGCTTTTTATTATAAAAGAGCTTACCAAACCAGAACTTTGAACAACGATCTATGTTAGACAAAGCTGCATTAATCGACAATTAAATTGAATATTTTTGTATCTTCATTTTTTATAAGAAACTAAATTGTAAAATATCAATAGTCATAATAAATTCAACTAAAACAATTATAATATAATTATACATTATTATTTTTATCACTGATATTTTAAAAGCGCCTTAATTTATGTATTAATTATTGCAAGCAAAGGAACCTCGCTTCAACTTAGCGCCTTAAGCGCACAGCTTGAAATCAAAGCATTTCAATGTTCCATTCCACAACGTTCCCCGCTGGCAGACTACAACCCCATGCGCACAGAGGCGGCCATTTTTACAAAAGCAAAAGCTGAGCAAAAACTTTGCAGACACCGACAGAGAGACAGAGAGAGAGAGAGCGAGAGCGAGAGCGAGAGCGAGAGCGGCAAATTGAAATTTTAAATGCTTTCAACTGAGACGACCACGAGGCATTCAAAAAGTGTTGCAAGCAATTTGCACAAAACAAAAAAGCGTTATGCGAGGCAATTGAACTGAACCGAGAGAGACAGCGCGTGACAGAGAAAGCGACAGACAGACAGAGAGAGAGAGAGAGAGCGAAAGAGAGCAAGCGAATGAGAGCGTGCAAGTGAAGTGCTCAGTGAGAGTGGGCGTGTCGCAGGCGGACCAATGGGAGCAGGCCATTGGCCACCACTGACTGACGCTCAGCTGACACCGCCGGCAACTAACCAAAAACATTTGCCACTCTATCGGCAACGGCGACGGCAGCGGCACAGAAAAATGCGTAGAAATTCATGCGCAATTACATTTATCCTGTTTAGAAGATTGCTTTGCCAAAGTGCGTCTCAAAGTGCTGGCAGTCACCGCAGACTACGCTCCCTCCCTACCTCCCGCCCTTGCCCCTGTCCCATCACTTGCGCGTCCCTCTGCAGCTGCTCCACTCTCCACTCTCTGTCTGGCATTGAGGCAACGCGTTTCCACCTTGCCTGCATGTGTACTGTGTAACATATATTTTTGTGTAATTTCCCTCTGCGCTTTGCTTGTTTTTGATTCGTTTTCATGTTGCGACTCAGCCACGAAGCAGCAGCAGCAGCAACGGCAACGGCAACAGCAGCCCAATCGTTGGCAGAGAGCACACACAGCTCTGACGTTTAGTTCAAAAGGTGTGTTGACACTTGGGCGCTGGCCCACTTTAATTTTAACTGAATGCACAAATGGAAATCGCATTACTTGTGTAAGAGAGGCCTGAGTCGAGTCGAGAGCACTGCTGGCCAGGCTTTTTGTTCATCAACGCCATCGTCAGTGGACGCTTTGTCAATGCCACCCAGTTTGCCGCTGTGTCTGTGAAACAATTTCATTTTGATTTCGTTTTGACGATGCGATTTTATTGTAGTTCTGCTTGCTGCTGTGCTGCCCTTATTTTAGCTGGCATTAATTAGGCAAATTGACATTGGCCATATAGTCAAAGAGGTGCTAAACAAGATTCAATGGGCCCCTAAAAATGCGTCAACAAATGGATTTTCAAGCCCCCCGCACATGCCGCAAACACAAAAGCGATAATGAAAATGTTCTATTCACACACAGCAACTACCTAGAGAGAGGTATTACACAAACATTCGAGTCCCATTCTCCCCCCGAAAAAGCAAAACACACAGTTCCTGCACCTGCCCCTGCCCCTGTTCCTGTTCCTGCTGCTGCTGCTTCTCGAGCACATTAAGCTCAATTCCTGACCGACCGCTGGGCAGCGGGCGAAAGGCAAGCCACAAAAATTCCGAAAGCAAACGACCAAAGCTCTTTTACTTGGAACATTTAAAAGAAATAACAAACTGTTCAACTGTCGGACAAAACGATTCTACAACAAATTGCACTGCAATAAAAGAGTGTGTGTGTGTGTGTGTGTTTGTGCGAGCAACGAGCGAAACCAAAGCCAAAAGCAATGCAGACAAGCTTCAGAGCTTTTCTATGTGTGTGTGCGATGTGTATGTGTGTATGTGTGTGTGTGTGTGGCAAACAAGAAAAACAACTCTTAATTGACGTACGAGCAAAGTGGGAGTTGCAATTTTCATTGACTCCACTTTAGCTGGCAGACGGGCGCCTAAAAGTCGACCACGGAGCACAGCAACAACTACAACTACAACTACAGCCAGGAGCCACTTTGCTTGGTAAGGTTGCAGGGTTGTCGTGTTGTTGGCGTTGTTGGGGTTGTCGAGCTGCCCATGCTAAGGGGATTTACATAACTATGCATACGATTTTGATCGGCGTTTCACTCTCTCTCTCTCTCTCGTTCTCTGCCTAGCGGAAAATTCAACTCTTTTGACTTGTGCCGGCATCTGCTTACAACTTGATATTCGTAGTATGTTTGTGGGCATGTAGTTTTGTGCTCGATTCTATGCCCAAGGCTTGGCATATTTGCTCGACTTAACTGCAATTAATTTGGCAATTGACGTTTGCAGCACACAAACCAGCTACTAACTATATTTCCAGCAGAGATACGTCGTCGTCGTAAATTCAATAGCCATTTGGCTGTTCAGAGTTCGTTAGGTATTTTAGCAGCAGCATTTTGTAGCATGTCGATTCTGTATGCTCCATTACGTTATCGGACACATTAGGCAAATGGCTGTGGCTTTTGTTTGTTATTAACATTTATATAATAGGCGAAAAGCATGCTAAACAATAAACTGCATGAAATGGACAGAGAATGCTTAAAAGCACCAAATGGAGTTGAATCCCCTTGGCTCTCTTGTCTATTTCGGATATTAGTCGGCTAAATTTGTGACGCGCTATTTGGGCTTGGCTTTTGTCTTCATTCAAATGCAAACAATGGCTGACTGAAATATATGTAAGTTCCACTCACACCCTCCCCCACTCAAAGCTAAACCGAGTGGATGAGAGTGTGGCAGGGAGGCAGGAGGCAGGAGGCAGCAAGGTGGTCGTGCCACACGCAACCCCTTTTGGAAACCGCAACCCCGCGCCCACACAGTGCCCATAAATAACGCTTTAGACTTTGATTTAAATAAATTGTATTACGAACGCTCATATTTTATCATTTCAACAGTTTTGCGTGGGCCCACCTCTTCCCTCCCCCCTCCCCAAGACCCCTGTCGATTGGATTCGATTTTGTGTAGCGCAGTCTTCGGTGTTTTTCAAATGACTTTTTTTTCGTCTTTTTTAAGGCCAGGACAACGACATCCCGTCTGATTGAGTGCCATTTTAGACACATAAATTTCATGGCAAACAAAAGTAGAAGTCGTAAAACTGTTAACTGCTTTTCAGCGACAGACGGTAAGTGCTCCTCGAATTGCACATGGCTTTGACCTCATTATGTTGTCTGGACCCGACGAGATGACTTTATCCGAGCAAGATTTTAAATTCAATTTAAGAATCTAACACAAAAAGGACAAAGTATTTCAATAACAGCAGATTTGAGTATATAATATAATAACATAGTAATACTAAAAGTAATATTAACACAAGTACTTCAATAAAATCTACGAATTTATTGTGTATTACTTTCATCTTTTCCTACCTGTTCAGATCCAACTATGAATTCAGTATAGTTCTCAAATCGGTCGATAAACGTTTGAAATCTAATCGTGAACGTACAATAAAACGAAATAAACACAAACAATGCTCAGTGGTTTTAATTTTAAGCAATTATAGTAAATTAGCTACACAAGAGCCAGCAACATCGTTGGGAAAAACAGCGAATTGTCGGCGGCCACCAACAAAGGCACCGCCAACAGTATGAAATTACCAATTTGCAATAAAAAGGTAGAACGACCAACGGCAGCAGCAGGAAAAGCAGCAAGGACGAAGGAACAGGAATGGGTGCAGCAGAAAAGCAGTAAAAGGATGAACAAGCAGCCAACGATTGTTGAGCGAATCGAATACTATTTGGTCGAAAATCCTGATAAAGAGATGACCAAAAAAAAAAGAAACTCACTCCTAGCAGATACCCTGTATATGATAGTTTTGCGAAACTGTTCCAGAGTTTGCATTAAATATATTGTTTCGATTATAAAACGATTAGGGAATTATTGCGAAAACCGAGTGAGAAAGGCAAAAATATTTATTAATGTATTTTTATAATTGTTTTAATATGGTAAATATTTAGGTTTAAAATATACTTTTTATTCCATGCCCGTTTCATCTATTTTATGGCATTTTTGGGCATTTTGAAAATCGCGACATTAAAAAAAAAAAAAAAAAAAAAATATATATTGAAAAAAAATTTAAATTTTCAAACCAACTTTTGTATTTCATTTTTTTTTTTAATTATTTTAATTTTTTCAGGACTATTTTTATTATATGTTGGTACAGACAAATGTTGAGGAATATTTATTTTTAAAACTACGCAACAAGAACGCGGCAAAAACTGGAAGCCATATTTTTTTTCCAAGTTATTTTGAATGAAATATTTTGAAACCAAAATGGAATAATGTAGTTATAAAATAATAGGGATTTTATACGGTTTGTAATTTATTTTATAATTCTCATTAGAAATTTGTAACATGGCAAGAATACCACACAGTTTGATAAAAGATATTGACTGTTAATGTTTTAAACGTATATAATAAAATAAAATGTAACATTATTTGTACTAAAAACAATTAAATATTACGCATACGCCATATTGTCACCAGTTATTTCATTGTGGATTTTTTTCTTCTTAATCGGAGTTGTCGTCCTTCCCTTGTTCCTAACCTCTTCAGCAAGATTTTGCGCTCCTTTGTGTGCCGCCTAATTTTGCAACCGAATGCGTCGTAGCAAAAGGATCACAAACTACCCGAAAACAGGATCCACTTGAAAAACGATCGCGGATTAATGCGATTAACTTACAGTTGATTTCCACATAAAGACTGAAGGGATGGCAGAGAGCGGAGCATTTGATCAAATGAAATTAAAGTAGCGCAGTAAAAGTTTCAAATTCATGCTGCAAACGGATCCTTTTTTGCTTGACTCGCATGGGGAACGAGCGAACGAAAGACAACCCTGCGAAAATCGCGCTAAGGTCCTTAATGCCGCTAGGATGCGCGCATTCGAACAGGCACAAAGACAACACAACAAACAAAAACAGCCGACAGACAACAAGCACAGTGGCTAAGACTTAATTATTTTATAAGGCGGCGAACAACAGCAACAGCAACAAAACAAACATTCAACAAGAGCGCAGCGGGCGGGATGCGGACCGCCCAGTGAGTGCGTCCAGCCGATTTGCGGTTACTTTTAGCTCCCAGTGTGAGCGCATATGTGTTGGTGAGTTTGAGCTGTGTGTGAGAGTGTATCTAAATTGCCTTTGCTGGCGCATCAAGTCCCCGCTGAAGGAAATATCAATTTGTCGCCACATCATAAAAGGCAGCACAATAAAATTACACGCCCCCCTCTTGCCCTCCCAGCCGCATCATTCTGTCGCCACATAACTGTAAAGGCGAGCGGGCGTCGCCCGTCTATATCTTTGTCAAATCCCACATTCAATTTGGCACTGCTTTGTGCGCAAAATCCCCAAAGGAATCAGCTCGCCCGGTTCGCGATGCCATCCAGATCCACATCCACATCCACATCCAAACATCCCACCCACAACACTCACTCCGCCAGAGATCCGGGCCAAGAAGCACAATAACAGAGAGCAGGGCAACAACATCAACATCAACACACAGCACACACAAAAAAAGAAGGAGAGAAACAAAGAAAGACACATCGTAAATGGCAAATGCAATTCGCGTATTTTATGACGCGCCACGTTGATGACGATGGCAACAGCGATGGCGATGGCAATGGAGATGACGATGGCGTTGCCACAAAAGTGCTTCATGTCCTCGGCCAGGCAGTGAGTGGGAAACAATGGCGCAGGCCGATGATGATAGTGAGTTTCGCAATAGCTGAACATAAGCTGAGCGATAATAAGAGACAAGCAAAATAATAAAATAAATAATGAAGAACAATTCAATTATTTTTTCGGGCGAATGCTAAAAGCTATCACAATCACAAAATGTGCGCACAGACAGAGAGCCTGAAGTGCTGAAGTGCTCTGCTCTGCTCTGGCTAATGATGATGCATTATGGCTGGATATATACGAATCCTGGCTTATTGGCAATTCTCCGAGTACATTGGCCTGCTCTCTCTCTCCCCGACATCGCATCTCATAGTTGAAAGTTCGCAATCAAAGCGATAGTCGGAAAAATAAAATGTTTGGTTACCAATTATTTTCTGAAATTTATTATATCTTATCACTCACTTATTTAGTACAATTTAAAAGAAATACACAAATTTGTAATCAATAATGTTGATGACTCGCAATCGATACGCTTATGTTTATTGCCAAATAATTTGTGGATAGAATAATGAAAAGTTATACAGACTTTTGAAATATTTTTTCAAAAGTCACAGTTGATTCAAATGACTTTCATTTAAATACTAATAAAACGCAATTGTATCTTAAGAGTTTTACAAATATTTGTCCTTATTGATCTTAATTTTAATAACAAATACATAAGTAAGCTCGTTAAATAACAAATATTTCAGTTGAAAAAGAAAATTGTCAAGTCCTAAAAATATTGATTATATGCAATACGTAATAAATAAATAAATATATTTTGACCATAGTTATCACAACTTTTCCTTATTACTTTATTTAATTACAAATAATTTTTAATTTTCATAGTCATCAAGAAATAATATATGCAATCTCATTTGATGGAGCGTTTACTGCAGTAAACATTTATTTTGAAAAACCTTCCTTAATATATTAATTCTACTTTTGAATACATATTTCAACGTTTTTAAATATCTAACGACTTAATAGTTTCATCTGTTCCTCCAGTAAAAATATATACTTTTTTTTTACATAATTAATATGTAGTAATAAAATCATTACAATGTTTCACAAATAGCAAGTTTCATCTGTCTACTGTTTGTAGTAATTATTTGTTCCCATTCCCTCAAATCATTTTGTTTATAGTCGTATCATTTCTCAAGGGTTTAGTCTGTCCGTTTGGCCATATTTGAACGGCGGCCATATCATAGTCCCAATTATCTCGTGCATCTAAATTGGAAAAGCAAAACAGGCACAGCTGGATATCGAGTCGGGGTCTTATCAAAATGGAAACATGGCAATTTTTAATTGAGGCCTAACAACGCAGTCAAACAATGAGGCATGCGGCATGAGGCATGCACATCGCTCGTCGTATGTAAATGCAATTTAATTGTAATCCAATTTGTTGCCAACGCAGGAACAAGCAGCCAAGCGGCGGCCAAACGGTAGCTATAGCTATATAATTGCTACCTGGGATAAACCGAAGGCATTAGATGGGATTAAGATATGCCAACGATTTCAAGGAGTTGGTCGGAGCTCACCCTTCTCCTTACGCATTTGCATTCGGGCAATGGAAAACCAAAGCCAAAAATTATTATAAAAGACTGAGACCGAAGGCTAAGACTGAGATCGAGACGGAGACGGAGTCGGAGATTGAGCCTGGCGCCAGTCTAAGCCCAGAGATGGTGATCACGATCACGATTCCCAATCGAAAGCCAGGCTAATAATTATGTGCTCAGCCCCGATGCCGATGATCGCGAGCCGGCCAAGTGTGCAATTTCTGTTGGCCAAACACGAGAATTGTGCACTTTGCCAAGGACCCTTGGCGGAGAGCATATGTAACAAATGCAAAAGTGGAAACGAAAGAAATTAAATGCACGTGAGTGCTGGAACGCCCCTTTCTATTGCCGGGCCGTGAGATTTTTATCAATCAGCGAGGCGGTCTCATATTGTAATCAGGCGTAAAATTTACAGCAAACAACGCGAAATCAAAGTGGTTGAAAGCCCATCATCACATCATCACAAGTCACGTGCACGCACTCCTAATGTCAAGGATACGCACTGAAGTAACTTGCCTGGAGCAGGAGCGGGATCAGTCGAAGGGCGAGGGTAAATACTCGTAAGTAGTTTGCTGCCTGCCAAGTATTTATACACTTTATGGTTTCTGACGTGCCGTGATTTGTATAAAACTTGTTAAACGAACCCCGTTCCCATTCCCGTGCCCCTGCTCCTTCTGCTGTCTCAGTCATTATCATGGCCATTCCCCTAATGCAAATGCAGCCCGTTCCATTAAAACGGGCCCTGTTAGTTTCTGCGCCTCATCAGCAGCCCTTAGCCGGGGATTCAGTCTGGTAATAAAGTTGTTCAAGTGTATTTCATTGCCATATGCTTCGGCCTCAGTTGACGCTGTGCTGTGCTGTGCTGTGCTTTGGAGGCGGGGATACGGACATGGGATTGGGCTGTGTTCTGTTCTGTGTGTGTTGGGTGCGTGTGTGGCTTTTGTTATCACATAGGATTAAGCATAATGAAGTGTTTTAATGCGTTTAGGCCGCACACACAAAGCTAAAATAGTTGCCAAAGTTGCACAATGAAAAACCCCTAAAGCGAAATGTAATTAAATTCTAAAGATACCAAAAGTTAAAGTTCAAATAAAGAATTTGCTAAATACACTAAGTAACTCTTTTCTCATTTTGTTTAATTTTCTTGCTCTGCTTGGCAAATAGAACACATTCTAAACTCGTCTCTAATCTAATCTCTTACATTTTAACCAATCATAAGATGTGAATTTTTGCCAAAGAGATGATCCAAAATAAAATTATAGTTTACTATAACAAAACTTATATTATGTCCTAAATAACTTTTTAATTCTATCTTGTATTGCTTATAATCCCAAGAATCTGAAATATTTAATATACAATTGTTTTCTGATTTAACAAAAATATTATGATGAGAAACGTCCTCAATCAATTAGTTTAATTATCTAGATCTCATTGCTAATTGCTAACCGTGTCGAAGCCTTTATGAAATCGCAAACGATTTCGCTTCATAGTGTGTCCACTGTGGCAAATTTGTCATCACTCTTCCACCCCGACTATAACTCACCTTTTGTGCAGGTACAAATTTTACACCTTATTTGGCTTCCGTGTTGGTTTTTAGCCAGTATTTTTGGGGCACATTTGGCGAGTTGTGGGCGTGAACAGGACTGTGGACGTGGAATGGAAAACCATTAAAGAAATTACATGATGCTAGCTCCGGTCGCCTGTTGAGCGGGTGGCTGAGGGAAATGAATGCAATCGCATTGATGTTAAAAAAGCGACGACTATAGCGCTTAACTGTCGACAACTGGGCGAATGGGGGGGCAGCTAACACTGCCAGTGGTGGTGGCAATGACGAAGTCGATGACGATGACGATGTCGATGTCGATGTTGATGGTGCTGTTTTGTGGGCAACAAACATCAAAGTGATTGAATTGTTGCGATTGCTTTCAACCGGCAAAAGTGTGTTTTGCTGCTGCTGCTGCTGCTGCAGTGTCTGAAAGCAATTTGAATACAAATTAAATTAAAATTGTCAGCATACAACTTCGAGGGAAAATAAGCTCAAGTTTAGCATTGTCCTCTCGTCGCGCCGTTGCCATTTCCCATCTCGAGTGGCAATAAATACAAATTATCAAGTAAACACAAACAAACATTAAACAAATGCCCAGCCCACATTCATGCATTATATATGTATTTACATTCCATATTCGACCTGCAATCGAGTGGGGGGCAAGCATTTGTTTACCAGCGATATCCATTAAAATTTAAATCACAGCAATTATTATTAATGGTCGAAAGCGCTTCTTTTTAAATGTACGCAAATTGTTGCGCAAATTGTGCAATGGCCACCACACCACAACAACAACGACAACAACAATGAAAGCCACTCGCATTGAACAAGCAACAATGCCAATGCTGCAGCATGCAACAAAAATCAATGGCAATAATTTTCACGCCATTTTAATGTTCGACATCAACAAAAAAGAGAATGGAGCATTCAAGTGATATAAATCTACATAGTACACTCTCCTATATAACCACATTATTTATGTACACTTTCCCAATTTACGTCTATAACAAGGAAATGTTAAACTTTTGTTGGCTTTACTATAAGGCACTGTATAAATAGTTATTTAACATTCAAGGAATAAGAGACTATCTAGGGAATATATCAATGAGTAAGAGGTCACCATAAAATCCACAATAGGCAAAAAGAATCGCAGTGGATTTATTTCTGAGCTAATTTTTTAATCAGGCATAAAGTTGAAGCACAAATTATTTAAAAAAAAAAAAAGGAGCATAATAAGTATTTTAAATAATATAAATAAAAACTGTAAGAAACAAAAATATTTTAATTTTTATTTCTATAAAATAAAATGATAACAATATTTTCAATATTGATATCATAAAATTCGTTTTTATTTTGCCTTTAAATGAAGCAATTAATGTTGATTGCTAGAACATTTGTCTTAGTGATTGAAAAGCGATATGTAGACTAAAGGAGAAAATATAAATTATTATTTGTAGTTGAAGAAATAGTTTTTCGTAGTACTCCGTAAATGTCTGTATTGCAATTTAGATTTAATATTTCCTATTAGACGGAAAGATGTAGATATCTCAAATATTATAAAAATAATAAATAAAAGATTATAAATTTATTAAATCTCGCATTGAATGGATTCCTCGTAAAACCAGTCGAATATAAATATAGCAAGTGGATTTGTGCAGCACTTTTCAACATTTTCTTTCGAAAAACAATTTTTATTCGGCCAAATTATTTGATTTCGGGCTCACATGAATTTAAATTAAATACTAACGTAACATATATCGTACAATCAGTTTTTATTTTTCTAAAGTTACCAAATAAAAACCAAATTTATTTTAAGTGCTTTTTAATTCGAGATTTATTATTAAATCTAAATCTTATTAAATTATAATATGTATAATACAATTTTTTAAATGAAGTGGGAAAACTAATCACGACATTTGATGTCAATGAAATATGTGCGCACTTTAGTTGCTTTGATTTATTTTGTGCCCTAAAATGGCATTTACTGTTATCACTAGAACACCCACACGCAGACCATTACAAACTCCCACACACGCACACACACACACACACACACATTTGCATGGAGAAAATCACGGACAAATTACCAGAGAGCAATAATTGCATTGTAGGCTTAATAGCATTTTGCAATCAAATAAATTGCAGATAAAATGATAATTTATCGAGTAATCGGCCGGCAACAGTTGCCCGCCAGACAAAACCATTTGCCGAAAGTAGAATTATATAACGTGGGAAGGGAAAGCGAGAAGAATCGGAAATGCCGGCAGCCAAATAATGCGATACTTTTTTTTTGCGAGCTGTGAAAGGCAGACAAAGGCTGGCAAGACGTCTTTTAATTATCCAGCCCAGAGCTCGAGTTACAGCAGCAAAGTGTTAAAAGAACAGCAAGCCAAAGGCACAGATACAGATACATAATACAGATAAAGACACGGATACGAATGCCGTCGCAGATGCAGATACACACGCACTCAGCTCTCTGTGACACTCTTGATACGAATCACATTAGCAAGATTTGCATCGGGATTACGCGTTGTGGCCGAAGAAGAAGAAGAAGAAGGTGCAAAGGAGGCTCTCACCTCGAGCCTAATCCTCGAGTGCATTGTGACAATTGTCACAAATCAAGAGCACGCGGAACCAAAGAGAACGGAACAGAAATAGAGATCTAGGCGAATCTGGGCCAATCTCGGCACTCGAACCTCAACAAAAAGGTAAGCAGATTTGTGCTAATATGACGGCATCCGTGTGACAAAGGACAACAGCTCTTCGGCAGATCCTTAGAGACAGCGCGGCACCTGAGCCGGTCGTGTGAACGCAGCATGAACAAAGCGCTTGTCCAAAACTTCAAGTGCTATTTGTTTAAATTATGTAAATCTGCGCAAATCCAACGGGCGGGTCGTGAATTGTTATAGCCACGTTAGCCACGATGGCGTGTGCCGATCGTCGAACTCCATAGACAAAGCGACGTGCACTTTAATTGCTAAACGAAGTCCAACAGTCTCCGGCTCCTGCTCCTGGGCTAACTCCTAAGCTAGCCTGAATTAGTGCAGCACTCTCGGCATTTGCCTGAAATTCTGGGAATGCTATAATCACAGCTGAATAACCGCACACACACACAAAAATGTTGCGCACTCCGACAATTACTTAACGCCCCCTTCTGGCAGAGAGCAGAGCAGAGCGTAGATGGACGTGGAGACAACCAAAATAGATGGGCACGTAATTAGCCCCGAAATAACAGTGGAACACAGTGGAAAGCGTAAAAAGCCTGGAAATGAGCGCACAGGGAGCATCCACTAAAGCTGCGAGAGAGAGAGAGAGCGATAGAGTATGACTGAGGCTTGGCCGCCATTTTGGGAATTGTGTTTAATTGTGGCAAATGGCGCAATGGAGCCGAGCTTGAAAGGCAGGAAACTGATGTTGGCGCTGCCAATGATCAATGAGTGCAGAGCTGCAACAAAGTTGAGAGTGAATTACGGATCATATAACATATGACTATTTATGAAAAGAAAAATGAATAATATATTTTAAACATTGATTACAAAATGCATTGCTAATTTGTAGAAATTATACGGGCAGAAGACGAACGAAAGTGAGCCAAAGACGCTTGCCGAAATCTGCCTACGTATCCTTATACTTGCAGGAACGCGAGATAGAGCCTTGGTGTAGAGTTTGGCATTAGATGTTTTGCCAACATTTGTATGATATATGCAAAGGTAAAATAATCCATTGTACGCAGCAGAGAGAGCGGCAAAAGTACGAAGATCAAGTATGACAGGCCGGCTGGCATTGTTTTTAAAAACATTCAGCAGTCGCCACCACAAACCAAAGAAAACCAAAACTCTCCATTATTTTACGCACAGTGGATTCGCATTGTGAGTCCTGCTCATGTGTGTGTGCGCGTTGTGTGTGAGAGTCTGAGCCGCTTTTGGGCATTACTAGATTAAGAAAAGCAAACAAAACACGAATGCATACAAATGAAAGAATACATGTATGTGTTGGCAACGTTTTATAGCTCATTACCATTGTGCGGCGTGCGGAGTGCGTGATAAATATTTTGCTACACTTTTCATTATCTTTTGCCCATAAAATAGGACTTTGTTTACACACACACACTCACACGAACAGCTATCTGCATGCTGATCTCTGCATCTTAAAACACGCGGCAAACACTTTGAACATGATACAAAACAAATGCATTGCTCATTTCCAATATCACAACATGTCAAAATTTAAATACTCCAACGGTAGAAAGTTTGCGCCGCAATTGCTGCCAACTTGCTGGAAGTAGCTTTTGCTCAGTGTGACCATTTATGTCGCACTTTTATATACTTTTCGGTATTTTTCAACAAATTTGTAAATTCCGTTGACGGTCACGCATCTTTTGTCATTTGTTTTGTTTTTGTATTGTCATTTTTAGGTTGTTATATTTGCCGGTTCCGTTGTCACTTATCGTTCGCCTGGGGTTAACGACTTGCTTGCAACGCTCATAAATTCTTGTAAAACTTAAGTTTCCACTTACAAATACAAACCAAAAAAATCATGTCTTTCATTGGTCGTACTCTGCTGCGCAACGTAAGTGATGCCCTCCGTTGGCTGCATTCCAAATCATACACAAAACATTACACTGTGATTACGTAATACGAAAAAAATGCAATTTGCATGCATTTCAGGTATCGCTGCTGGGCAAAGGCATTGCTGCTCAACACAAGCAGGCTGCGCGTCTGCTACATCAGAGTAAGTTACCCATCCCAAGTCAAGAAAAACGCTCAATTACTATTCCTCATCCTCCCCACACACAGCTGCTCCGCTGTGCGCCGTGCGCGTTCAACAGCCGGCGCCGGATTTCAAAGGTCTGGCCGTGGTGGGCAATGATTTCCAGGAGATCAAACTCGAAGACTACAGGGGCAAATATCTAGTTCTGTTTTTCTATCCATTAGACTTGTGAGCTGCACAGTTTTCTTTTGACTTAGGTGCATTTATTAACTGGGTTTCTCTTTACAGCACCTTCGTGTGTCCAACTGAAATTGTTGCATTTAGCGAACGCATTAAGGAGTTCCAGGACATCAACACCGAGGTGGTGGGCGTCTCGGTTGATTCGCATTTCAGCCATCTGACCTGGTGCAATGTGGATCGCAAGAACGGAGGAGTTGGCAAACTAAAGTATCCCCTGCTCTCCGATCTGACCAAGAAGATATCCGCCGACTATGATGTGCTGCTGGACAAGGAGGGCATCTCGCTGCGCGGCACATTCATCATTGATCCCAAGGGCATTTTGCGTCAGTACTCGATCAATGATCTGCCCGTCGGTCGCTCCGTTGACGAGGTGTTGCGTTTGATCAAGGCCTTCCAATTCGTCGAGGAGCACGGCGAGGTGTGCCCGGCTAACTGGAATCCCAAGACAAACCCGGCCACCATTAAGCCCGACGTGGACGAGTCGAAACAATACTTCAGCAAGCACGGCTGATCCAAGCACCACATTCTACATTGATTCCCACAATAAAGACACTCAAATATACAAATTCTAAAAGCAAAATCGATGATAGTGTCAATCCTTTAATGAAGCGTAAAATACAAAGTACATAGTTTAAGTTATAGATCTGATGGGTAAATCAAAGGTCAAAAACTGCTAATCCATTAATTAATTATGTGTGTGTGTGAAGCAAGCTAATTATATTTATTCCGTATGCATCAATTAGACGGCGGCGGCGGTGGTGGCGGCTGTGCCAAGCTAATTGCAGGCGGTGGCGGTGCACACGGCGGTGGTGGCGGAGGCGCATAGCCACCGCCCCAGCCCGGATAGCCGGTGGCCCATGGCGGCATCGGTGGCGCACTGGTGCCAGGCGGCGGCGGTATCAGAGGCGGCAATGTGCCCGGTATAGGCGGATTCATGGGCTCAGAGGCCGGCGGCGGCGGCTGTGGTGCACTCATCCAAGGCATCAGCGGCGGCGGCATTGGGGGCGGTGCTTGACCCACTGGTGGGGCGGGTACATAAGGCGCCATGCCGCCCATGCCGTGATCCATGCCCATGCTGGGATCCATGCCCATGGTATGATCATGCGGAGGTCCGCCCCATCCACCACCTCCCATGTCGCGCTGATGATCCCGCGACGAGGAGTTGGGCGGCGACTGTATGGCTTGCATCTGCGCTGGCTTCTTGTCGAAGATGCTGTAGCTGGCACGATGCAGCTGCGGTGCAGCAGGCGTCTCGGGCTTGGGCGCCGATGGCGGCGGTCCTTCGCCCAGCTCGGCCATTAAACTCATGTACTCCTCATCGATCTTGGCCTGTGAATCCTCGCAAGCCATGCCTGGAGCCCCGGAGCCCGGACGCTTGTTGCGACAGTCTTTGGTCAAATGCCCAGTGCCGCCGCAAGAGGTGCACACAATGGTGTTGGTGATAATCGGCTTATCAGGGCACTGCCACGACTTGTGATCCGTGGAGCCGCAGGTGCATCGCTGAATGTCATTTTCGCGTAATGTGCCGTTCAGCTGGGCCAGCTCACGCAGCTGCATGCGACGCAGATCGTTGTGACCCTCGGGCACCTCGATTCCCTGGCGTATAACATCTTTTATCTTGTCGACCGCTTTTCGGACAGCCTCCGGATTCGGTGCTGTAATGAAGGCGTGCAGCGGCTCATCCTCGCCTGGCAACGGTTGGCCATCCTTGCGACCCACTTTGCCCTCCTTGACGGAGCCCTTGCCTCGTATAATAATCTTGGCGCCCGTGTCTTTCTCCATGGCTTTCAGCGTATTGCCGCGTGGACCAATCAACAAGCCCACGAAGTTGATGTCCGGATGCTGTTCCTGGGGTATCAAAACCTTGTCGCTGACGCGGGTCACGGGCGGCCTATAGTATAAATGTTATAGAGTTAGTATATATTCAAGTTTGTGATTAAGCAATATATGAGGGCAATGCGAAATGTTTTCAGTTTGATAATGAAGAGAATATAGATTATTGCCGTCGAAGATATTGCAAAATTAAGTTTTAAACTAAATGTTAAAACTGTTGCATCATTGACAGGCCTGAAACATTTCAGGCCGCCCTTGTAAGATTGTTTACTTGTAATCAGCTGGAGGCTTGAACTCGGGATTGACGGCCTGCATCTTCACAATCAACTGATGACGCTGTTCCTCCAAGCGTTTGCGATAGCGAAACTCGCGGGTGTTCAACCGCTTGCCATCAGAGCTGTAAATCGGCTCCGGAGATGGGGATCTGTGAATAAGCAAAAGAAGAAACCAAAAAGAGGTGCTATTGAAATTAACAATTCATTGAAAGCTCGAGTGATCGTAATCAAAAATTGTCTAGACTTAATTACTACATTAGCGTATATCGTATATGGTACCATATATATATATATGTCTATAAATCCTGTAATTTGCAAATCATCATTTAATTAATCAATTAATTAATATCATTATCAGCAGTAGCTAGTATTGTGATTAGAAAATTAAATTCGCTGGTGAATTGAGAAAAGAAGAATTTTGATTAATTCGATTGTTCGATTTGGTTTTGTTGCTGTTGCATGTTGCACCGTATCTACATACGCGTATCTATATATATCTGGTATGTATATGGATATTGTATTATTTTTGTTTTTTTGTCAGGCAGGTAGGTAGGTCTGTTGTTGCTTTGGAGCACCCTTCTGTATGACGTTGCATTGATTAAAACTGTAAAACTGTAAAATGTGCAATTATTGAACTGGACGCTCGTTCTCTCACGGCTTTGAGGAAGAGAAGAAATTGACATCAATTATAATGTAAAAAATCTGATTAGCATTAGGATTCGCATTAATTAATATGCCATACGCGCTTACACTTCTTGGGAGGCAATCTCTAAAAACGTTTTCTGTCAAATCAAATTCATTAATTATTCTGGCAAAGCAAAAAATATACGGTTAGTTATTCAAGATATCCAACAATTGCCCCCTTTTACCGACAAGTGTGTGTGTGCAATGGAATGTGTATATGCATGTGTATATAACCTTTGACCCAACCTGCACCCAGCAAAGTTTTTCAATTTACATAGTTATTATATAAAATTATTAAAAACATTCACAAGCGTTGCCATCAGCAGCATCAAGAAATTCAAAAAGTCTTTTTTAAATTAAAAAGTATAAAGAAAAATAAAGAGTAAATTTGAAGCAACTAAAGAAATTAAATTCCAATAACTGATAATGGGATCCACCATGTGAATGTGTTTGCAATAAATAAATTAAAATGATTTCACTATGGCTTCATTCTGCATAACATGCTGCGTTCAAAACCTGTACAAATAGGATTATCATCAGGAATCAGGAGCTTGCTGATCGTTGGACACTGCGGCATTCCTATAACCCATTTCGCAACTCCGAAATCCGATCCGAAATCCGCTCCTGCTGATGCCCCAATTTTAGAGAATTGTTTGTTGTGTTGTGTGAGAATAAACAGTTTCAAACCTTTCTTCCGGTGTTTGTGTGATGCCCAAATCGCCAGTGCGCAGCTTACGGCTGATCTCCTCGATTTGAAATTGAACTGCAATTACAAGGCGTTAAAGAAGAAAGAAAGAAAATCGAGCGCAACCTCGACATTAGTATATGTTAAAATGCTAATTTTTGTAGGAGAGAGAAAAAAAGAGTTATATATTTTGGATGGTATATCAATAAGTTGTGGGGGAGACCGAAACGTATTTTCTCTATGAGCCTGAATACGACATTTGTGTTTCCGTTTTACGACAGCGACAGCGACAGACGACAGCGCCTAAACTAACTGAAAATTTGTGAGCGTTACAATTAAATACATTAGATTATTGATCGATTGTTTGGTGGATTGCATTTGATTTGGTTTGGTTTGGATTTCGTTGATTAGATTAGTTTGTATGCATTTCTCATTTTGGTTAATAAGATAAGGTTATAATCTTATTATTTGGAACTAGCCATTTGGAACTCGTGTCGCTTTTTGTGTCACACGCCGGAATCCCTTCAAAAAGAGAACGAGAGATTATTATAGTTTGCTCAGTGCAATTTGTTGTTGTTGTTGTTTGTTTTACTCGTTTACTCGCAACGTCCGGCCGTCTGACTTGGGACTTCTAAAATGTGCTGGATAACACGGTTACGGTTACTGTGATCTCCCCGTGACTATTTCGTGGCTGTGTTTGGTTTTTTTTTTTTGCTCATTAGTTTGTCATTAGACTTAAGACTAAGGCTTACCAACTAACTTAGTTTAATACTAACTACTATTTGTCAAGGATTTAAATCAAGTTACCTAAGTAGGCCTCCTGCTGTGCCGGATCCAGAGTTGATGGCAAGATTGTCGGCATGCCCGGTATAAATGTCTTGTCCTTTTCGGTGCCGCCCCAGCGTGATTTCCTCTTTCGCTTACGTTCAGCCGCACTATCCACTGTAAAACATCATTAAAAAATCAAATTATTGGTTTATTTATTTTGTAATTTGAATGTCTTCATTAATATCTCTTAGATAGTGGAATAACCACCTCGCTTTTGATTATCAAAATATTAGGCACTCTAAGGCAAGCAATTTGAAATAAAACTAAAAAAGCATCTTAACGTTTAAAACTAATGGTCATAAATAAAATATATATTGATAGGATTTAAATGTTAATAAAAAAGGCAAAATAGAGAAACAATTTGTAAATATATAAATTTAATCTAATGTAATACAAATTAGTGACTTTTGTCCCAATTGAAAAAAACTTACGTGAGTTCTCCGAAAGTCCATTGCTCATGGAATCGTTGCTGTTTTGACTGCTGAACATGGCAGCGAAGCTCTTGTTGCCACCTACATTGTTCATCAGCTCATGGATGGTCTGGGTGAGATCAAAGCGTCCTCCACCACCCTCCTCACGAATGGTATCCAGCTGCGGCTGTTGCTGGTGCCGCTCAAAGAGCGACGGGATTCGTGGCTCCTGCTCGTGCAGCGAATTGCGATTGTTGGACGTGTCAAATGGATTCACATATGTACGCTCGCGGCTACTGCGCTCCCGACTGCTTCGCTCGCGACTATTGCGACTGGACTCGTTGCGACGACGATCGTAGCCTCGGCTGCCGGAACGACGCCTTCGATTACGATCGTAATCATCACGACTGCCGCCGCCGCCACGTGAACCGCTGCGCCTGGAGCGCGAGTCGCGATCACGTCTACGCTCACGATCCCGGCTGCGTGATCGTTTCTTACGCCTATCGTAATCGTCGTGATTGCGCGAACGGCTGCGATGCGAACGTGAATCACGATCGCGATCCCGGTCTCTATCCCTCTCACGACTATCGCGACGCCTACTATCGCGATCCTTGCTGCCACGCTCACGATCTCTGCAAAATAACAATCTTTCATCAACTACCGCAATTAAATATTATATTTAAACACATACCTGCGTTTCTTCTCGCGCTCCCTGTCTTTATCCTTGTCTCTGCCGCGATCTCTGGAACGCGATCGTTCTTTCTCACCGCCTCGGCTGCGATATTCATCGTTGCCGCCACCGTTGGATTCCTTTTCTTTGCCAGACCCGCTCGACACCGCTAGATGCAGCAAATCTGGAGGCGTTGCACTCATTGTAACGTTCTCTTACAATTAATATTGTAATTCACAAAGTCGTAGCTCTAGTTTATGTATATTTTACATAAAAACGAAATATATGATTTCTTAACACTGCCGTAGTATCACACGCACACACACACATACACATGCACACTGGCAAAGTCTCTTGATTTGATATGCGTGGCAATTATTGATTGTTTTGCGCAAGTTTCATGTGCAAATTATTGTTCTATATAGCCTTTCGGCAACGTTACATGCTTTTACCAATTATTTTAGCTATTTTCACTATTACAGTATAACCAAAGATGTAGACGTCGGTCGGTTTTCGCCGAAAAAACTTGCACACATAAACAGGGGTGATAATACGACCAGGGCTGTCAAAACATTCGATAACTGAAATGTATTAATATCGATATTGTATTTTATTATTGATGCGCAGCTAAGCTTCCAATTAATTAAACTGTTCTTAAATTAAACAACTTAATATTCACATAAAGGCCAATACAACGAAAAGTAAATGAAACGCTCTTATTTATTCAAACCTTAATCGACTACTTGATTATTTTCAGTTATCGTTCAGTAAGCTATCGATAGCAACAGCGCACGTGTGTTGCATTTGTTTTCGTTTTTTTGGCTTATGCATTTCGCACGCTACTTGACAAAATGGGATTCAAGACTAAAAAGTCCAGCGCCGACGCGGTATACGCCAAGAAATCAGCGAAAAGCTCCAATCCATTCGACACCGCAAAACCGCAAACTGCCAAGCGTGTAAATCCCTTCGATGTGCACGTAAATAAGGAGAAATTCAAAATTTTGGGCCGCATCTGCAAGCATGATCGTGGCATGCCAGGCGTTTCCCGGGCCAAGGCTTTGCAGAAACGCGCCCAGACACTGGGCAAGCAATATGCAGTCAAAAACAAGACCAACAAATTTGTGGATCATCGCATTGGGAAACATTTGAGCGGTGATCAACTCACCGAGCAGGTGATGAACGCGCGTTTTCTGTCCGAGAAGCTGTCGCAGATTCGCGCCTCGAACAAGACGGAGAAGTTCAATCTGAATGACGATGAGCTGCTCACGCACAGGGGTCAAACGCTCGAGGAGATTGAGCAGTACAGAGATGAGCGCTCTGATGACGAGGAGATGGACGACGATCGTCTGGATGGTGAGTTGCCACTGTAACATAACGAGTCACTATTTAATTGGGAATTTCATCTTTTAGCTGAGTTTACGTCGGCTGCACATTTCGGCGGCGAAGGCGACAAGCCACAGGATCGTCAGACGGCCATTGAAGAGATGATCAGCGAGCAGAAGCGACGCAAAAATGAAATTGCCAAGGACAAAGATGAAGTCTTCGATCTGACCGAGAAGCTGGATGCCAACTACAAACAGTTGTTGGAGCTCGTCAACAAGGCCACGGAGGATGAACAGCGCGAGAAACCGCCGCCAGACGCCTATGACAAGCTGCTGAAAGAAATGATCTTCGAGCCGCGTGGCAGCGTCACCGATAAGCTGATAAATCCTGAAGAGCTGGCCAAACAGGAGGCAAAGCGTCTCGAGAAGCTGGAGAACGAGCGACTGCGTCGCATGAAAGCCGATGGCGAGGAGCAGGAGGTAAATGTACAGGTCACGCATCGTTCAGCTGATGACTTGGATGATGGCTACTTTGTGGCAGGCGATGAAGACGCCGACGATACGCTAGCCTACGATTTGGAGGGTAATCTGGGCACGCATCTGAACCAAAAGAAACAGGCCGCTGAGCAGGACAATGATGACGAAAGCGAAGCTGATGAATCAGGCGAAGAAGAGGAGGAGGAGGAGGAAAGCGACTCGGAGGTGGATAACTTGAGCGATCTGAAGGAGTCGGAAAGCGAATCCGAAGCCGAGGAAACAACAGCACCGCAACCCATCAAAAGCAAAGGCAAAACATCAAAGGCGAAATCAACCACGCCCATTGACACCAGCATACCATTCACCATTAAAATGCCCAAGACCTACGAGGACTTCAGCGAGCTGCTGGCGAAGTATACGGCGACGCAACAGGTTACGGTTGTGGAGCGCATCATCAAGTGCAATGATCCAAAATTGGAGGGCGTCAATCGTGAGCATGTTGTCAAGCTGTTTGCCTTTCTGCTGCAGTACATTAAGGACATGTTTGAGGATGCCAGCGAGCAAGATATTCAACCACATTTCCAGCTGGTCTCACAACTGATGCCGCATCTCTTTGATCTGACGCATCTTAATCCCGAACGTATGTCCAACACGCTGCTGGATGTGATAAAAGAGAAGTACGGCGACTATCGCAAGAATCAAAAGATTTATCCATCGCTGGAAACGCTCATCTACTTTAAGGTAGTCTCGAATCTGTATTCCACCTCGGACTTTCATCATCCGATCGCCACGCCCACCTACATCTTCATGCAGAACATTCTATCCCGGGCCCGAGTGCGCACTCGCCAGGACATTGCCATGGGTTTGTTTATTGTGAGCATAGCCCTCGAGTTTGGCGCCAGCTCAAAGCGACTGCTCCCGGCAGTCTTCAATTTTCTGCAGGGCATTGTTCACATGGCGATAGCCAAGCGGGAGACGGATAAGCTGGAGATTGTGCCGCCCTTTGAGCGAGACGGTCCTTTTAGCAAATTGCTGGCCATTGCAGCAAGCAAAGGGAGCCAGGCGCTCGCGCCACAGCAAATGCAGGCGGCTGATCTGGTCACGCACACGCTCACCGATGACTTTAAGGTGCGTGCTCTGGACACGGCATTGCGTCTCATCACACATTGCATGGAGCAGCTGGTGGCGGAGCATGTGGGCGCCGGTTGTCTGGCCACGCCTTTCTTGTGTCTCTTCGAGCGGCTGTCGCTGGAGCCGTATGCCGAGCATGTGCGTCAACACTACACCGAGGCCAAGGCGGCGCTGGAGCGTTTGGCAGCGCAGCAGATGAAACCTTTGGCACCGCCGAACAGAAAGCCAAAGGCTTTACGGCTGTTGGAGCCGCGCTATGAGGTCGTCTACGATGACAAGCGGCGGCCAAAGATGTCCAAGCAGAAGGAGGAACGTGCGAAGCTGCTCCAGAAGATCAAGCGTGAGAAGAAGGGCGCCATACGTGAAATTCGCCGAGACACAGCCTTTGTGCAGGACCTTAAACTCAAGCAACAACTGCAAAGGTAAGCGAAGAGTAACGTAAACCAAGAAATCCTTATTTACAACTTTTCTTTTCCCCCGCTTTACATTGCAGCGACAAGGAACGCAACGAGAAGGTCAAACGCATCTACCAGGAGGCCTCCATGCAGCAGGGCGAACTCAACGAGCTGGCGCGCGCCAAGAAGCGCAAGAAATTCTAGATGCAATTCTATTCTTCAATTTGTGTTGATAAGTGTAGTTATTATTATTATAAAGCAAAGTCTGTATATACATATATATAGCTAGATTGTGTCTATGTCGGTTTGCTGGAAATCTCGCGACAGCGCAACGTCGCCGCCTCCACCGCGCCGGCAACCGCAGCTCGAAAACCTGCAAAGTCCAAAGCGCGATTATCACTTGTCAATTAAAATGCAATGCCACCGACGTCATCCACTTACCAGACTGCTCCAGATACTTTAGAGCTGCTGCCGTTGACCCGGCTGGACTTGTCACATTGTCTTTCAACTGTCCCGGGTGGGTGTTGCACTCACGCACCATGTGCCCCGAGCCCAGCACCGTTTGTGCCGCCAACCTATAGGCCATATCCCTGGGCATTCCCATGCGCACTGCGCCATCAGCCAAGGCTTCGATCATCACAAACACATAAGCCGGTCCACTGCCGCTCAGCGCCGTCACAATATCCAGCTGGGACTCGTCACACTGCTCGCAGGTGCCGACGGCTTCGAGTAAACGCTGTGTGATCTGTGCATCTGCATCATTGGCTTGCTTGCCGCGGACGTAGACCGAGCAGCCGGAGCACACGAGAGCTGGCGTATTCGGCATGACGCGTATTACGCGCGACTCGGCGGATAAACTGGACTCTAGCGTTTTCAGTGTGATGCCCATGGCCACCGATAGGAAGAGTTTATTGGCGCTGAGGGGCTTGATCTCGGCCAGCACTTGGGGCACTACCTGGGGCTTGACGGATACGAACACAATCTGGGATTGCTGCACAACGGGCGCATTCTCCACTAGCGTTTCAATGCCCAGTGCCTGAAATGATTGCTGCGATATCTTGTCAGCGGGATGAACGCTGGCAATAACGCCGCTGGGCTTCGTTAGACCTTTATAACATTTAAATTAGTGGCAAGCGTGAGAATTTATGAAGAGCAGTTTACCTGCTGAAATGAAGCCTTTGGCCAGCGCTTTGGCCATGTTGCCGCCGCCCAGAAATCCAATTTTTCCAATAGCAGCCATTTCAAAGTTATGTTTTAAACTGAACTTTACAACGTCGGAGTAGCAACTGTTTTGCCAGCGACATCTCCATGGGCAAATAAACCGTATGGTTTCTGATAAGCAATCTTGCCGTAATCGTCATCCCCCTGCTTACCCTTCTACGGTTCAATGTGTGTTTGGCAATAACAAACTCGGCCGTTCTTATCATTTGTGAGTATTATGAGGGTCGCTTATCAGTTGGGTATAGATGAATAGAAACCTGACCAGACAACACAACAAGAGCATTGCCCGTCTGTCTAGCAGTCTCCATTGTCCGGTGGCCAAATAGTTGTTTATTTGCACAATTTCTAAAATGGACAGCTGGTAGAATGGCCACATTGTGTATTTTAGTTAATTGCTACATAATAACGTATTTATTTTGTTGGGGATTTGAATTTTGAAACTTCCCTACGAGTTGGCAGCCCTGACAATAACAGAAGGGGAATTATCACCAAGCAGCTGAGCAGTGCTTTTGCCAGTGTGACCTTTCGGGTTATAGTTTTTATATATCATGTGTTTTTGGATTGGATTTTGGATAATGTATTGAAATTATCACTTTAATTTCGAATTTCTAAGAAAATTGCAATGCGACACTGTTTACAGTAACACTGAAGTTCAGAAGGTTCAGACGTAAAGTTGTGTATTTTCAAATCAAGCTTGTGGTCACACCGTTTTTAGCGCGACTCACAACACTAATCGCTTAGAACTACGTCGAGAGAAATTTTTTAACACCAATACAATTTGCAAATTTTACGCACTTGAAATTAATTTACACTCCAAAAAGTTTCCACTCAAGTTGTGCGACAAAAAAAAAACATAAAAAACAGAGACAGCGGCCGAACAGAAGAAGGCAAACCAACAATAGAGAGGAGCAAAGTCGAATGCAACTGGCAGCAATTGACTGTGTTTGTGTTGTTTCCCTTCCCACAGTTTCGTCGACGGGCAGCTGTAAATTGCACTTACGATAGCCGCCACAGCAACAACAACAACAAGGAAACACAATTTTCGAGGTTGGTGCGCTAAACAAACGCCCCACACAAACACAATCGCTCACACACACACGCGAAGGCAATAAGAATCGTAAACATTAATGCGAAGCCACACTGAGTTAGATTCTAATTGGCGTGCGCTAAACTCCGACGTCGAGACAAGCTTTATCTAGCGTCCCTCTCCCACTCCCACTCGGACTAATGCAATTGGCCACGTGTGTGTTTTCTTTTCTTTTTTGCACTTCCGTTCGTTACACATACACACATACATATTGCGACCTGTTATCACCCTTCAGTACGGCAATTGTCTGTTTGTACTAGTCCTGGACTATCCACTTCGTAGACGGTAATGGACTAAAGCAATAGTAAATAACGTGATTGGTTTTGTATTCTACTTGGGGTATACCAATAATTTCATGGTGAATGGGGGGCTGACAATTGTCCCCGACTCCCATTGCAACCTGTTATTACCCTTCAGTACCGTAGGCGACAATTCTACTAGTCCTGAAATATCCACTTAGTAGACAGCAACGGATAAGAGCCATACCTCAGAAGGTATTCTACTTGGGGTAAAGCAATAATTTCATGGTAAATGTGGAGCTGAAAATTGTCCTATAACAAGGATATTGTCATGTTCATGTGGACAGTCTAATGTTTTGTGGTTTGTCTTGTAATGTCTCGTGTGTTGACGTGGAACTAGTTTGGCACTAGTGATTTCACCAGTCGCGCACCTTATTACTTTCTACTGAAGGGTTGTTATCAGTTGTTGAATATTTAACACAATCAGTGTGCATGGAAGTGATAAAAAATTGAGCTTAATATTTGTTGTGTGGTGTCTCAGTTTTCGTTTAAGCAACTGGATAACGATCTGAAATTATTTAGCATTTAGCATCATAATGTCATCTTCAACGGCGTCCGCGGCCGGCGCCCGCAAGCAACCGACAGCGGTATCGCGCATGAAACAGGATTACATGCGTCTCAAGCGTGATCCTTTGCCCTACATCACTGCCGAGCCGCTGCCCAACAACATACTGGAGTGGCACTATTGTGTCAAGGGTCCCGAAGATTCGCCCTACTACGGCGGCTATTATCACGGCACTTTGTTGTTTCCCCGCGAGTTTCCCTTCAAGCCGCCATCGATATACATGTTAACTCCGAATGGACGCTTCAAAATCAACACACGACTGTGTTTGAGCATTTCAGGTATTCACCATCGAAAGTCATCAATTTTAAAGGTCTACTAATTGAATTTATCCTTTTTAGATTTTCATCCTGATACGTGGAATCCAACTTGGTGCGTGGGCACGATACTCACTGGATTGCTGAGTTTTATGGTAATAATAACCACAACTCTGAAGTATTTTGATTGTGAAATTTCTCTTCTTACTTCCAGCTGGAGAGCACGCCCACATTGGGCTCCATTGAGTCGTCGAATTATGATAAACAAGTCTTTGCACAGAAATCGCTTGCATTTAATCTACGCAACACGAACTTCTGTGAACTTTTTCCGGACATTGTCAGCGAAATCAAGCAGCGCTTACAGGGCACCCAGGCAGGCACATCATCCTCCGCCTCTTCATCGTCTGTTTCCAAGTCGAGTTCAAGTGGCGCTGCAACCAAACGCACCAAAGGCCAAGCGAACAGCAGCAGCTCAACAGATGCCACAGATAGTCCAAATCCCAATGCAAACGGACCATCAACATTGCCAATGCCAACGGATGCCTGCGTCGCCAACGATGGAACACTTGCAGTGGGCGCTGCGGCAGCTGGCGTGGATTTGGGCGCAGGCGTGGCGGGCGGTGGTCCGGCGGCGCTTAAGAATTGTGCACGGAATTCCTATTTAAATTGGCAGTCGATCTATTCGAACCTGGTGATTGTAATCTGTTTTGCAATATTTGCACTCATTGTTAATTACGTGATCAAGAACCTGAATCAGGAATAGAATTTAATTGTAAGCAATCAGTACAGTACTACATATAGCCTCTACATATTTGTATTTATATAATTGTATATGAATGCGTATGTTTATTTTAAATAGTTTATACATATATTGTACAATTAGTCTCTCTTTCCTTTCCGCTGTTCTTTCCGCTCGCAGTCCCCCATTTCATCCACATCCATCCTCAATCAGCAATCAGCTTAAAAAGTATTTGCCGACACTGCTTAAAACAAGAACAACATCTCGAGACCCGCGATTGAACTTAGTCTGATGACCACAAACAAATTATTCAATTTCAACTTACTCGTAAAAAAATTGTTTTGTTATGTATTCATTAATATTATAATCTAGCCTAGTGATACTGAACATAAAACAGAATATTGCAAATCGATCTGAATATGTTTGTAAATTAATAAAAAGTGCAACCTTCATACATCTATTGAAATGAGAAATCTGATTTTGAATTTCTGTTTAGAGGAAAACCGTTACAATACCGTTATATTTCAGCTCTTCTGTTTCACTATATGTCCACCATATAATGTATAAATATCAACGAATTGTGAACAAAATAAAGTGATGAAATTTAACCAATGTCACATGAAGTCACATGGTGTGAGATAGCAATGCAATTTAACAATTTATTTATTTTTCTAAAACTGTACAGTTTTAGTGTCACAGCTACTGTAGGTCTTTTACAGGAACCACGGTGTGACCGAAATTATTTAAATTGTGATAAACATAGATTGTAAGGACAAACTCGTATATAAATATAATCTGCTTTAAGTGATTATTGTTACCAAAAATGTTACTATTAAAATGAATTTGTAAACAGTTTTATTTAAAGACAGCGTTTGTAGTGTGACCGCATACTAATTTTCCAAAATCTTAATTAGTGTATTCTTAGAAAATCTCACGCCGGTCACACTGCACCTCTCTTTGTTTACGTGTTGAAAGTTATTTTTATTTTTAATTTTAATTTAAGAGTAATCAAAATTGATAACTGGGAAATCATGACCAACTTACAGCGTTGGCTTTTCATCGCAACGCTCTTTGCGGTGCCTTACTTGGCCGTGGTGCTGGGAACTGTGCAAACGCCGCTTACAGCCAAATACTTTGTACACATTCAGCTGGTGCCGCTCTTGATGCTAGTTTTATTTGGTGTAAGTTAACTGGGAAAATCAAAATGTAAAATGATTAATAATTGCGCGCATTGTTTAGGTCTATTCCGTGTTCACTGTGCTGTATCGAACGTTTACATTCAACGATTGCCCGGAGGCAGCCAAAGAACTGCAAGCGGAGATTTTGGAGGCTCGCAAAGATTTGATAGCCAAGGGATTCAAGTTTCGAGACTAAGAGAAGCGACCACTTGACTGCCCACTTGGGAGAGACTTGCTTGTACAGAACTTGAAATTATGTGTTAACTTTGTAAATTCCATAATATAAAAGAATGAGACTCAAAAGCAAATTGCTTCTGAGATTTATTTACAAGCGCGGTAATTAAAACCGCGCAAACTCTTTGCCCACAATACAGTAGAACATTTCGTTAATTAAGAGCGCTCGGGGATTTGCCGCTCTCTTTAAGCTGGTCTTAACACATTTGCATGGGGCGGCAAACGATCTGGCACTGGAATATGCATACATACACATGTGTGTGTGTGTCTCAGATCAAGCCATGCCTGAATTACGTATGCACGGGAGCGGCCGCTCTCTTTACTGGAAAGCGGCTTGCTGTCGAAAACTCAGCGACGCTGCGTGTGAACAAACAGTTTACGCTTAGACGTCAGTACGTGCACAACTTGCGCTTAAGTTGCTCGCTACCGTGTCCGTGTCATCAAATCATACAGAAAGCAAAAGCATGAGTCACAAAATTGTCTTATTGGTTTGTCTGGCTGTCGCCACTGTCTGCAGCGCAGCAAAGGTAAGTTACACATACATACTCACATTTTATGCAATCACAACAAAACTAAGAAAATCAATTTACAATGCAAATTGTGGGTAGAGGAGACCATTAAAAATACGCGATTAGCACAAATGACGAAAGTTCGCTGGTTGCAAAACTGTACAGTAAACAGTGGGTCAGGGCTAACCCAAAAGAAGTAAGAAAGCTGCAGTCGAGAGTGCTCGACTGTGAGATACCCGCTACCTGTTTAGTCAAAAGCAAAACTCTTAAACGAATATTTAAAAATATGCCGAAAAGTATATTAGGTGTAGTTTATAAAACACTAAACCATACCATTGACTGCAAAAAGAAATACCCGCCACCCATAAGGTAGAAGGATATTATAACTAAATGTACATATGTATGTAACAGGCAGAAGGAGGCCGGAAATACCCCATAAAATATATACATATATTCTTGATCAGTGTTAACAGCCAAGATGATATACTCTTTAAAGGGCAAGTGTAGCAACAAGTGGCGCGCCCTAATCTGCCTAGGGTTGAATGAACTGTTGCTGGAAAATGCCGTAGCTGGAAAATATTAAATACAAACACACAAGTGTGTGTGTGCTTGTATGCGTGCATAATTAATTGTACTATTTTTGTTGGTTTCTCTTTGCGACAACATCTCATTTGATATTTTTGTTTTGAAGTCCAGAACCGGTTTATCATGCGGACAAGTTTCCATTTCATCGTATTCGGATGAGTGTAACAGTGATGCAGGCGGGAACCGGTGTTGACTGTCGACAGACCTTCCACGCCTGGAAGCTTCATTCCAGCCCGACCTGTTGTTCTTGCTTAGCACAAAGAGCTGAACACTTCGCTGTTCTGTATGCACGACACAAACAAGCTAAGCCTTCCAGCTGTGGGAACTTTGAATGCAAAGAACAAACAATGAGCAGTAGCTTGGAAAACATTTTAAATAAATAATTATATGGAAATACATAAGTTTATTATGCATATGTATTCAATAGATTACGCTGCCAACAATATTGCGTAAACAGACTTGTTAAGAATCTTGATATTTATAAAAATCGAATGCTATCTCCAGATGCTATATCCATATATTTTTAGTTGTTTCAGTCATTCTAAATTTAGATTGAATGCTTGAGTCATTTAGATAGGGTATTTCAAGTCGAAATTCTCCTGAGTTTTTTTTTAATTACTTTGCTGGGAATTTCGTTTTGTAAAAGATAAAGCGGCATATGTTAAATTTCTAAACTGTGGTTTGCTAATGTATGAGCTCAGCAACAATTGTTGTATATGTGTTCAAGCGAGGAACAACGTACATAATAATTTATTGATATTTTGATAATTAGAGGTTCGTTAAAAAGTTTCCACAGCTTCGTCGCAGCTAAAATGAATCGATTTATGAACAAAATATAAACTTCAAATCATTAATAATAAATCAAATTAAAACAACAAACATATGTACGTAATCTGAGTGAATAAAAAGAACTATCTCATTGATAAACGTGAGCTGTTAAAAATTAAATAGCTTAAATCGTGCATTAAAATGAGTATGGCAAGCCCTATCTATAACTAGCTTAAATCGCTCATTAAAATTATAATGAAAAGCCTTATCTATAACTAGCCTAAATCGCTAATTAAAATTATTATGAAGGGTATTATAACTTAGTGCCAACAGTAAATGTATGTAACAGGCAGAAGGAGGCATCTCCGACCCCATAAAGTATATACATATATTCTTGATCAGTGTCAACAGCTGGGACGATATAGCTATGTCCGTCTGTCTGTCTGTATAAGCACCTAGATTTGTTTAATACAGATTATTAAATTAAAATGCAAACACGTAAAATAAAGTAGGCTCATTATAATTTGTATTGGGAGCGGCAGTCGTGACAATAATTTTGTTTAAATAAATGTTCCGATGTTAACGAAACGATATGTGTTTGGGCATAAGTCCGGAACGTCGTACCCTTTTTTCATGAGCAGGCTGTAATTTTGATAAAACAAAAGCTTATCGAAGAAAAAAACAAAGTATATAATTTCGGCTTATTTTTATTTTGTTATGATAGTAATTTTAGTAATTCGTCGATGACATATTGAAAAGAAATTTGTACATACATTTAAGAAATAATTACATATAAATGAAAATGTAAAGCAGGCGAAGTACGCTAGCTAGTATATGCATGATGTGTCAGCTATTACTCCGATTTACTTTTAATTCATTATTCACAAAGCAAATTAATTATAAAACAACCTCGAATAATTTATGATAAGCGTTTACTTATATTTTTATTGTTACCGACAATTTTAAATTTTAATGGGTTCGTTTAATCTAATCCTCAACGCAAATGTAAAGTTTTATGTGTTTTATTACCAGTAATAATTACCACAACTCTTTCTGTAACTATAAATTATTAACATTTTATACCAGTAATAAATGTAATATATAACATATATACATTAAAAGAAACTTGCAAAAAATGTAGTTTACGTAAAAAGTTGTTGGCAATAAGGTCTCTAAAAATGAAGCTACAATTATTCTTTTCCAAAACATTGAAAAAAAAATCAAATATTTTTTTAATTGATATGGAAATGCATAAATGAAATTAAATTAATTTGTATAGCGGCTCTGGATGCAGATTTCGTGAATCTCTTTTGTTGTCTGATTATTTTGAACTTCAATTGACAGAGTCATCAATGAACAAAAATAGCTCCTCAAGTGGTCTGAGAATTAATTAGAAGTTATTTCAAACTCGTTTTTATTTCGTTACTCGTTATATTGTACTACGCACCAGTTGAGCTCTGCTTTGGGCTGAATCTGCTTGATATCAAAGCCAATTGAATAGTTGACCGTTTCACAGAGCAATTGGGCAATTGCTCAAAAGGCAGCTGCCCAGCTAGCTGAATGTGTAGTTGGATTGTTTGATCACACAGTCTCGCATTTTGGTTGCCGAGTTAATTCATGCGAAACTGCTTTGCATGTGCAGTAAAAATGCAAATTGGCCGACACAAAATGGCAACACACAGCGTATGGAATGCATTGTACTTTAAAGCACCAGCAAACGAGATACTAACCGAACTGTTTTTGTTTTGTCTGTGCATTGCAGGTGCCCGTTGCCGTTTACTACGAGTCCCTGTGCCCGGACAGCGCCAAGTTTATTACGGAACAACTCTATCCGGCGCTGAAGAGCGAGCTGCGCGACGTGGTCGAAATCACATTTGTGCCCTTCGGCAAATCCCATGTGAGTGACCCCGATGTGTGCCCCAATAACCAACAATGCCAACTCATTTGGCTTGCCATCTTTCTTCCACGCAGTACTCCACCCTGGGCTCCGATGTGACCTTCACCTGTCATCATGGTCCCAACGAGTGCTATGGTAATAAGGTGCATGCCTGTGCCATTGACAAAATCCAATCGGACTCGTATCGCCTGGACTCCACGCGCGAATCGCTCACGCTGGACTTTATCAACTGCCTGATGAAGGCGGGCAAGAACTTCCCCGACAACGTCTATCCCGGCCAGCGTTGCGCCAGCGAGAGCCAAGTGAACTGGGAGAACATCAAGGTGTGCGCCAACAGCACCGAAGGCAGTGCTCTGCTGCGTCAGGCCGGCGATGTCACCATGAAGCTAAAGGAGCCCCTCACCAGTGTGCCCACCATTCTGTTCAACGAGGTGAGTTCAACCAAACTTGTTGCTCCATTGAATCACTGAATCTCTGACTCCATCTCTCTCTCTCTCTTGTTCTGCACAGCAATTCGACTCGAAGGTCAACCAGAATGCCCAGCTCAACTTCGTGGGCACCCTCTGCCGCTATGTTGGCGCTCCTCAGCCTCGCATCTGCGCCGATCACAACGCCGCATCGAGTCTGGGCCAAGTCAGTGGCCTTTTCGCCACGCTGCTGGGCCTCTGGCTGGTGCGTTACCTTTTCTAATTGGCTGAGGGCAGAGCAGAGTATATATAATGTTGGCTTTGAATCACTTTGAATCTCTTTAATTTGTGTACATTGTTTAATTTCTCAAATCGCAAGCCGTCCATTTCAAATAAAATTAGACTTTTAAAATACAAACCAAATGCATTATTTGCTGATTATCAGTGCAATTAATTAGGGTTTTTAATCAGCAGCGCAAGTCAGCTGGTTGAAATGCACAACAAGCTGATTAGTACAATATATTAGATAGTTAACAGATTGATGATAGAGCTGCTAATACGAGTATGTGGGAGCAGCTACTGTTTGATGTCAAATATTTTTTGTGATCTGTTTGCATATTCGGCCGGGGCAGCAACAGCTGCTTATCGACGTGCTTTTCTCTGGATGCGATAAGCTGTTTGTCCGGCTATGGCAACAATTATTGAAGGTAATTGTTGTAAACAAGTCATTGGCATATCAATCATTATTATTTCATTTATTTCATTCCTTTAGAGCTTTGCGCCTCTTTTGGCGAAATTGGCGAATCAAAGACACAATTCATTGATTCAATCAACCGGCAATTATTCAATTAAAATCGCGGGTCCACCCACAAAACGCGGCCAAATGTCGTAAGCTGGTTTTCTTCTTGTTCAAGGCCCCCGGGCAAGATGCTTTTGCACGTCAATGGGGCGCAGGGAGCGCTGTCAGCTGGATTTCGATTAATATCTGGATGACGCACTTGGAAACCAAATAAATCTGAGCGTCAGTTTCGACAACGACCCAAAGAGCAGTGAGCAGTGAGCAGTGCAAAGGTTGAAAGGGAATGCCTTGTGCTGTTGCCACTCAATGCGTTTGGCGGCCTATCCAAATGTTGCAGCACCTACGCAAAATACAAAAAGGCAGCCAAGAGACCAACGATGCCCTTGCACACACAATGTTCTGGCGGCGGACGGTAAAGCTTCGTGTGACATTCGGGTCGCAGCGCGCTTCTGATTGGTCGAGCGACACCCAAACACACACACACACACACACACACACACACAGAGATACAGCCACGCACACCGATAAACCGACACAGCGTCGTTGTCGTCCTGCTGCAGTATAAAGCTGAGCCGTGGGCCGTTAACGGCATCACACGATTTTTGGCTTGCAGTCGAGCGACACCAACAACAGCAAGCGCGGTCCATCATCGTCAAAAGAAAAAGGCCAAAAGGTTGTTGCCAATAGAACAAGTGACAGTGCAAAGTAGATCTAAATTATCCTTTAATTTTGCATTAACTAAACTGAAATTGTGTGTGCGTGTGCGTGTTTAATTGCCACTTTATACTCAAATACAACCAAATAGTTACCGACTATAAAAACCAAATTAAATTGGTAAGCGAAACTTTGAAATCTCTGCTAACTAATTTTTCCAGCCTGTTGACTGTTTGCTGGCTGGCTTTTTTAATTTCCTTAATGCCTAGAGAAACTCATCGCTGCATGCCAAATATTTTATTAGACCCTCTGGCCATAATTTGTGCTCTTGTTTATTTGTTCGCTTTAATTGAATCAAATTAGATTACTGGTCAATTACGAATACTTCCACTACAACTCTGACCCCTCCGACTCTGATTCACTTCTCTGTCGACTGCTGACTGTGGACTACAAACAGGTCTCATTGGCTAAGTGCCTTCAATCATTCGAGAGATGCGCTTAACTTTTCCATCTGCCCTGCTTTGATTAATTTTTAATAACCCGCCACGGGCTGCACTTGAAACTCAGCTTCATGATTTCCTTACTTGACTTTACTCCACTCCACTCCACTCCACTCCTGAGTTGGGCTGCTCATTTGCCTAAGACAAACTTTAGGCCAAAAGACAACATACTAAACTACAAACAGCTGTATAAATCATGCATCCAAATGTGTACTAAGAAATATATGTATTATCCTTCTGCTGCTTCAGTTTGTTATCATTGCGTTGAGCAACAACTTGTGGCACAGTTTGGCAAGGTTGCAGCTTCAGCAGAAGATGTTTGCATTTTCATTTTTCAAAACCTAATCTTTCATAATTTAATAGCTGATACTATTAAATTTAAATTTAAATTGTTTTCGTTTTGTTTTACAATCTATCACAAATTCCATTTATAACAATTTAATGCTGTGTATTAGTACAATTAAATAACGCAACATCAGTTTGCATTATTGCTAAAGGCAATTATAATTTTAATTTAATCTAGAAAATCGCAAGAATAATAGGAAGTTTATTTGATACCATAATATATTCAGTGTTTGCTATTCATCACAAATAATAACACTAATCAAATCTCAGAAATCATATCAGGTGGAATCATTATTTTCGATTCGCATTTCCATTTAAGAAGGGTTTAAACATAAATTACCCTGAAATATTTATTCAAAGAATAAAACGTTGAACTGGTTGTTTAATTGTGAAATCAAATATTTTTCATTGATTAACGCCTTCTATTGATGGAAGGGGTTTTGTCTGTGTTTAAAAGTCATAATTTAAAAGTCAACTTGAGCTAATGACAGATCTAAGATATTTTAAATTATGTTAATTTGTATTAACGTTGATTTAATTTGTACTGTTAATACAATCAAAAGTATTCCATTTTTCCATAATTTATGCATTAATTTACGCTTTAACCTGCCTTAATATGCAATTGCAGTCAGCTTAAAAAATAGCTCAACTGCATTAATTTAGCCTTTAACTTGGCTTACTTGTAAGTGCAGTAAACTTAAAAAAGGAAAAGCTGCTCAACTTTAGCTAACGGCGAAAGTCATCACCGCAGCTTGTTGTTGATTTTTTCTTTTGCACCTTTTGCTTTTCACTCCGGCTTTGTTTGGCGATAGTTGGCAAACTGTCTCAGGTGTTGCTTGCTAATCAGTGTTGATTGTGTTGTTGTTAATTCGAGTGCATGGCATAAAGCGGCCTTTGGAGCTGCGAATTGTGTCGAATGCGAAATCCGAGATTGCCCAATCGCAGAGCATCATGCCGAAGGCACGCTTTTATAAACTGCTCGATTAACATTAATCCAATTGATTGTTTTTTACACCAACTGTGTATATGTGTGTATGGACAATCTATTTATTGGCACTATCAGCTGGACGCTGATAACAAAAAGTTCACACGGAAACATTTTGTTCATAAGCTTCAGTTATGGCAGATGTTGTTCCACAATTGGGCGAGCGCAGGGGCAAGGGCAGAGAGGCAAGTGGGGGATGGGGACAGCTGCACCTGTGGAAAGTTTTTTTTATTGGTGGGGGTGGGGGTTGGGAAATTGATTTATATGGGGGGGCCAAAAGCCACAGAGAACGGATATTACAGGGAGCTCATTAAAAGATGATTACGGACGAAGCGGACGGGCACAGGTGGAGGTGACAAAGCGAATGAGCCGCGCGATAAGCCACGCGTAGTAACCGTAGGGTGTTGCTCCTTGCAACCACTTGACAATTGACACATGACACATGACACACGGCGTTGCGCCTCTCTGGCTGCCTGATAAACAATGTAATAACAATAATATTATTGTTTTCGCAATGCAGTGGGCGGCGTAGGTGGCCGAGATGGGCAGAGTTGATTTCCACTGATTGCCAGTAGCAGTGGCAGTAAATCGTCCAGAAACGCCATCAAGTACAAGCACTTATCAGCTCATATATATACATATATACTATATATATGTGTGGATTGTCTGTCAACTGAAAATAGGCTGCGCTTAAGAGTTGTACGCTATTTATAATGGCGGCAGCGTCTCCAATTTTTTTGCTGAGGTGCCCGCAACGACGCCTGCCTGACACGATTCCCCGAGGCTTATCAATTCAGCCTCGAGTCGAGTCGAGACGAGTCGAGACGAGTCGAGGCGACTTGAGACGAGCTCAGCTCAAGCTGCTTTCAGTTGCCGGCCAGCGCTTGAAAATGTGAAAACATCGTTGAGTTCTTTTGGCTGTGGCTCTTAATTAAAATAATTAATTTATTTAAAAAGCCCCCTAACCGTATCTGTGATTTCAATTATACATACATTACATTACAATTATATATACAAAGTTCTCCGAAACTATTTATTTCAATAACAATTACTGCGTGTGCTGTGAGCTGATAAAGAAGGCATCCCTCGTACCGTCGTATATAACGTGTAATTATTGTGTTTATTTTTTTGTATTGTTTTGGCTTTATATAAGCCAGGCCACCGGGTGTAGCAACTAATCAGTCCGATCCCGAGGTGAGTTTGCCATTTCCCTAAAAAGAGTCCACTCGGGCAGTAAGATCAGGTGCTCTATAAATTTGTGGCGTACACGCGGCGTATGATTGATGTATTCATATATCCTTAATTGAGTAGGCGTCGTAAATCGTGCAAGATTCGAAATGGTTTCACCTTTTTCGACTTGCTGAAATGTCCGCAAGCCGAAAGTGCTGTAAGCGATTAGTGAATTCAAAGCACGTAATAAACAAACATTAGTTGAACTTGTGCGTTTGCCACTTTCCACACAAACTAATTGCCTGTATGTGTGTGTGCGGGTGTGTGTGGGGGTGTAACATAAATCAAAGTTCAAAAGTTTTGCGCCCTGGATTAACTCCTTAAATGCATGTGACTTGTGTGCCGTGGTTTTCTAATTAGTGTAGCACAGCCTGAGGGGCAGCAACAGCCGCATCTTGGAGGCATTTGCCTGGCCTGATCTCAACAGGTGCCACAAAAGACGAACGTGCTCTAATTGTGCTTGCCATTCTATTCTCTTTGCAGTTAAAATGAAATCGACTATTTCACTGCTGCTGGTTGTCATCTGCACCGTCGTCTTGGCCGCCCAACAGAGCCAGGCCAAAAGTAAGTACACGCGTTAGCAATAACTGCTTAATGTTTGCCATGCACATCCTCAAATTGAATTATATTGGCCCTCTGCTGACTGGAGCTGTCATGAAAAATTCATTAAATTTAAACGCAAAAAAACAAAGCTATAAATGGCTGACAAGCGGAAGTCACAACAACCTTTAGCACACACACACACACACAGGTTATGAGTGGCAGCATCAATTGTTGCAGTTTAACTTTAATAGAAAACAAACAGGCAACAGCAACACGTCGACGGCGACATCAAGGACTACGACAACGACAACGACAACGACAACGACAGGGACTACGACATCGCCATTGACATTGCTCCTTTGTGGCTTTGTTTATGCAGCTGCAGCATCGTGAAATGGATGCAACGTGCGGCATGTGGCAAGGTGTTTCTCACCTCTCAACTTCCAAATGGAAAACTGAGAAAACTGACTTCAAACTGAGACAGATTTCGCTGGAATCAAATTTAAACAATTTATTAGATTAGCATTACATTGTTTGGCATTTATTTATGCTCCCCCAGCGCAGCTTCGAATCGAATCAAACAAGGTTAATAAACGCAGGGGAGAACAAAGGGCAGGAGGGCAAAGGCAAGGACCAACTCCCATGTGGAGAGCAGTCTGCTCTTGATTATTGTGTGCGAGCGGAAGCTCCAAAACAGCAATAGCAATAGCATTCGAGTCAACAGTTTTCTTTTTCACACAGACGGATTTATAAACATAAAATAAACAAAATAAAAGCAGAAATCACACACAAAACAGAGGCAGAAGCAGAGGCGGGCAGGTCAAATGCTTATCAAACGATGTCTCTCCAGAGCATTGGCAAGCGATTAAAGATTTGAAGAGTCACCCGCCGGGCGTAGGAGGGGGAGGAGGGAGGAACATGCGAGTAGCAAATGTTTGCCCAAATAATTCGCACATAATGGCATAAAGTTTGCCTCAATTCGACGCTCAGGGATTGCATTCGCTTTCTCGGTTCAAAAACTTTTTCAGCCAAGTTAATAGCGTGCCAGAGTGCGTGTGTGTGTGTGCGTTGTACCCCTACTTGTGCATGTGTGTGCGTATTATCGATTATGATTTTAGCCAGCAGCGTTTGCAATTTCTTACGAAAGTCGACGGTGGCTAATTCATTTTGCCAATTTGCATTTTGCACTCTTGCATTTACAGAGGGCTGTCAGGCCTATGGGCACGTCTGTTACGGCGGACATGGGAAGCGCTCCTTGAACGGCAATGGCAACGGCAACGGTGCTGCCTCCTCTGCCAATGCCCCCGGCGCCCTCGAGCAGGAGTATGTGCGTCCCAACGGACTGCTGCCGATGCTGACACCCAACGAACAGGTTCCCGCCGTGTCCGATCCCGAGTTCGATGACTATCCCTCACGACAGGTGCTCTACAAGATAATGAAATCATGGGTAGGTATTCAGGTCTAAAGTCAAGTGTGCATAATTTCCGTAATTTTGCTTTCTGTTTCGCAGTTTAATCGCCCACATCGACCTGTGCCACGTTTCGGTGAATTGGATTATCCGCTTGCCAACTCTGGGGAGAACTTCAATCGGGAACTGGCAATGAATGCGCTGAACTAAGCGTCGCAACCTCAACTTCAACCTCAACCGAACCAAACGCATCACTTTCTTCAGCATCAAACCGACAAAAAAAAACGAACTAAAACAAAACAACAACAACAACAACAGTTACAACAATGAATAATGCATGTTTATTACAATGTTTCATAGGTGTCTACACATAGAGCAACAAATTTTCGCTACTTAGCTGTGTGAAAATCGAAAAGCATCTGAAATTTTTAAGGGCTGGTAAAAGTTTCAGTAAATAAAAAAAATATATTTGGAAGCAGGCAAACGTTTTTTAAATAAACAAAAATATTGGGAAAATGCAGTCGCAACGTGTTTTTTAATTGTCTGTCCCAGTCAAACAAATGTTCTTAACTTATACCAATGCGAACAAATGGCAAAAGACTATATATGTACATATTTACATACCTATGTAGTTTATAATTTTACTTTTACCAAATACTTTATGTCAATCTAATCCTGAATGTAGCACAAAGAGTCCAAGCATTCCACCTATATAATTAATTTAAAATGCAATTATAAAACGATCACAAGAGCTTTTATTGTATATATGTTTACGAGTATGTGGGTTATTGAATAAAATGAAATTTAAAAAATCTTGGCATTATTACTAATACAGAACTTGCCACTTTCTTGTATGAAATGTTGCTTATTTTGATATTTGAATTTGATTATTGAATTAAAGCGTTGGCGGCAATTGTATATAGATATCAGAATTCTGAACAGAGCTTTGCTGATGTCTGCAGATACCCCATACATAGATGTTTTCATGTTTCCATAGCAAACATAATAAATGTTTTTTGAAAATACGCAAAATGTTATATAGGGAGGGCGACACAGCACAGTAGAAAGAAAGCGGTGTAAAATAAAAATTTCTGGTATTTTAAAAACTTTAACTGCTGTTACTACTAATCTTCGTTGCATTGATTTCATTCTCCGAAAGATCAGTGGGAGAGCCACATTCAACAATTTAGATTCAAAATGACGCGCGTTTTTGCACGAATTTAAAAATATACCAAAATACTAAACGAAATGTAACCTATAAGGCACACAATCGAGAAATATCGATAATCAAAAAGGAGTAATATCGATGTTGGCGCATCACTATTGAAATCAACACACGTGCTCTGCTTGTTGCTCGTAAACATGAAAAGCGCGAAAGTTTATTGAAAAATATATAAAGAAAAGTGAATATTCAAGTGTAAATTAAAATGACACATTTGGGATCCGACGATAACTCGTCCGGCGACGAGGAGCCGCGTGCAGTTATCAGGGAGAGCAGCAAGATATTCCGTCGCAATCGAGCCCTCGGCTATGTGAGCAATCAGGTGCCGGCGGTGACACGCTACGTGCAGCGTCGTCGAGACACCCTGCTAATCACCTGCATTGGCCGCTCCTTCCAAGTGTACACCGCCAGTCACATGAGACTGCTGCATGTGAGCGGACTGCATCCGGATGAGATCACCGCTATGGCAACGGACAGACTTCACACGTATACGGCCAGCAATAAGTGCATCTATGCGTGGCGAGCGGGCAAACACATCCGGCATGTGTATCGTGGCCATGAGGATGATGTGCACCTGCTGCTGCCCTTTGGCGGAAATCTGATTGCCGTGGATCGCGCCAATGTGCTGAAGGTGTGGAACATTCGCACCGATGATGTTTACTTGGATGTGCCGTTCCAGAAGGAGGAGTTCCACATTACGGCCATGGCCCATCCGCCCACGTACATCAACAAAATAGTACTGGGCTCACAACAGGGCCAGTTGAAGATCATGAACATCAAGAAGAACAGCATTCTGTGCACCATCAGTCGCCACAACAGTCGTATCACTTGCATCGAACCGGGTCCAGCATTGGATGTGGTGGCTGTGGGCCATGGCGATGGCAGCATTATTGTGCTGAATCTGAAATTCGATACGGTCATTGTAGCCTTCAAGCAGGAATGGGGCATGGTCACCGGTCTGTCGTTTCGAACAGATGGTCCGCCCATTCTCGTGTCGGCCTGCGTCACCGGTTACATGGCCTTTTGGGATCTGGAGCAGCGCAAGCTAGCCGGCCAGCTGCAGGCCCACGAGCAGGAGATCACCACGACTATCTGTTTGCCCAGCGAACCCGTAGTGTTCACCACATCGCCGGACAACTCGATGAAACTGTTTGTCTTCGATATGCCTGATGGCGGAGCGCGTCAGTTACGCATTCGCGAGGGACACACGAAGCCGCCGCTTTGCATTCGCTATCATGGCGGCTCTGGTGTCTCCATTCTCTCCTCCGGCGAGGACAGCACGCTGCGCGTGTTCTCCACCATCTCGGAGTCGCTCAGCAAGAGCATGGGTCGCGCCACCTACAACCCCAAGGCCACCAAGAAGAAGAGTAAGTAAACGCCGCTGCTTGATTGATCAGTTTTGAAAAATAAATTATACAAATCCTTTCTCAGATCGCTTCCAATACGACAAGTACAGCATGCCGCCCATACTAGAATTCACCTCGGATACGGCCCGTGAACGGGAATGGGACAACATTGCCGCCATCCATGCGGGCATTATACAGACCACCACCTGGACCTTTAACAAGAGTCGCATGGGCGAGCATCGTTTGGTGCCCACACAATTCCAGAACAAGAATCGCAGCAACTACCAAAGCGAGACCACATCAATCATCTTGACGCATTGCGGCAACTTTGTCATCATTGGCTACAGCAGCGGTGATGTGGAACGCTTCAACATTCAGTCCGGTTTGCATCGCAGCACCTATGGAGCACCGGGTACGGCGCACGATGCTGCTGTGCGCGGTCTGGCCAGCGACAATCTGAATCAATATGCGATTTCCGGTTGCGCCAAAGGCCTTGTCAAGTTCTGGTTGTTCAAGGGCAAATGTAAGCGGCAGCAGAGCATTCATAAATCCCTTTCTAAGCTCAACATTATTTGTTCTTTGCAGCTGAGAAGCCACTGGCAACCTTGCGTTTGGCGGACGGTGTTGCATTGATGCGTCAGCATCGCGAGAGTTCTATGCTGGCTATTGGTCTGGACACCTTCAAGGTTTATGTGGTCGACATGAATACGCGAGTGATTGTGCGTAAGTTCGTTGGCCACACGGCAAAGCTCAACGATCTAGCCTTCAGTCCCGATAGTCGCTGGCTCATCTCAGCAGCCATGGACTCCACTATTAAGGTCTGGGACATTCCCTCCTCCTACATGATTGATCATTTTCGGGTGGAACGTCCCTGCATCTCGCTGACCATGTCCCCGAGTGGCGATTTCTTGGCCACCGCCCACGTCAACCTGTTGGGCATTTATTTGTGGGCGAACAAGACACTCTTTAACCAGGTCTCCTTACGTTCCATCGACCCTAACGAGGCAGCACCTTATGTGGGTCTGCCCTCCAATATGTGCGATACCATGGAACTGGAGGATGTTATGCAGGAGCTGGAAATCGATGATGAGGACGCTGCTGAGCTGGGCGAGGAAATCGATGCCAAATACGAGACACCCAAGCAACTGGACACTGAATTGATTACCATGTCGGGTCTGGCGGCGTCACGTTGGCAGAATCTGCTGGATCTGGAATTAATTAAGCGACGCAATAAGCCCAAAGCACCGCCAAAGGTGCCCAAGCAGGCACCCTTCTTTTTGCCAACCGTTTCGGGTCTGGAGCTTCGCTTCGACGTGGCCAATGCGCCAGCAAGTAATGATGGCTCCAAACTGCTGCAGGCCACAACGCTCAACAATTTGACCGCCTTTGGCAAGCTGCTGGAGGCGACAGTGGCAGACGGCGACTTCGAGTCTGCGGTGAAGCACATCTCCCAGCTGGGACCATCGATGGTGGACTTTGAGATCAAGTCACTGCATCCAGATGCTGGTGGCACCATGCTGGCGATGGTGCAGTTCCTCAAGCTCATCGAGTTTATGCTCGGCACCAACCTGGACTTTGAGCTGGCCCAATCTTATCTGAGCGTCTATTTGCGCTCGCACGGCCTCAGTCTCAGTGAATCGCCGCAGCTCGTGGCGTCGCTACGCAGCGTGTCCAAGGCCCAGGAGGAGGCGTGGCAGCGCATTGAAAGCAAACTGATCTACGGCACAGGCGTTGTCGCTGCTCTGCGCAACTTTGCGCGCTAGTAGACTAAATATTTATACTTGTAGTTATCTTTTACTTGTTTGTAAATAAATTTGCAACGAAAATTATAAAAGCAAACTTGAACTGGCAATAATTTGGGCTTCTAATCATTAAAGCCGACAATCGGTTAATTGAGCGATCATTGTAATCATACACAGCAAACATTGCAAATAAGCATAAGGTCGATCAAGATATTTATAATTTAACTGCAATACATGGTAATTACCTTTAATTCGGACTGTTATTTAACTGATATCTTATTAAATTAATCTATATATATAAAATTATTTGTCCTGATTAACTCACTGACTTAATTGTTTAATTTCAACAAATTATAATTAAAATTGGTCTGCGAACGGATCTTTTATTTCTTTGCAAAGTTAAGTTTCAACCAGTGCTTATCGAAGACAATATTTAATTGTAGGTTTCTAACATATTGAATATTATTTTAAAATGCAATGTGGGCGTGAGTCAAGCTGGCTATTCATTTATAAAGAATTTTACACTATTTCTATACATCGTTAAATAATGATGATGAAATGCAAAACTTTCCAGTTCAGTTTAGGAGCCCTTAAAAAAACTGACTATAATTGATAAAATATATATGTATATATATTGACCTGATTTAGAAACATTTTTTAATCAGCGCTTACTATCTTTAAATGAATCACCTCCTATTAAATAAAAATGATAAAGACCACATCAAAAGAATTAGAAGTCCATGCTGATAACGAAAATTTAATTTAGGCGATCATCTAATTTCTCTAAATCAGCAATACAAATTCAAATTTCATTGCAAATGAGCGATATTTTCCTAGAAATGGCGCAGCATCTATATCACAAATGTATAAATACATTCATATTGATATTACGACGCAAAATTTGCAAACGTAATTGATTCATTCAAAATGAGTTTGCCCCAAAGTCGATGACGTTCCCCCTACAATTGAAATGATAAATATGGTTGTGTGTACAGATTGAAGTTGAAATTGTGTATTAATTATTTTATTTGTTATATCCGTTTTTAATCTAACGCTTTTATTTATGCTGGAATTAAATAACTTAAACTTGTTCTTAAACGCGTTCGAGCTCGCGGACTTTTCTCATTTTGCATATGCGGTTCTAGTGGCGACTGAATTTTAAAGTTTTTCATTCATTGGGTTCATTGGCTCCTCCTCATTGCGAAAATGTTGCAACTCAACACGTTAAACATAAATTAAACAATTTGCTGCTTACGAAGTTGTTGTTGTTGTAGCTGTTGAACCACGCGTTAATGTAGTGCATATTTTGATAAGTATTTATACCTATTTAAATATTTATATATATATATAAATGTATATATATATTATAGTTTGCGTATCTCGTAGTCTGAAGAGCATCTCTGATCGTAAGCCATCATATATAACTTGAAATTTGTTGCGATTTCGATTGATTTGTTTCTGTATAGTATTGTAGCTGTTGTTCTGGGGTAATAAATTGAATGCAAATGCCACGTTTAGCTCTCTTGATTTTGTGGTGGTATTTTGGTGCTAGTTGGTGTTGGATATTCCACTGTGGCATGAGGCAGGGTCATCAGCAGCAGCAAGTTACAATCGGAGTGGAGTGTGTGTATGTGTTTAGACTTTAGATTTGATTTAGGTTACAATATTATTCCCCCTCCTGCCCAGTAGCAACAGATATCGCCTGGATTGTTTGTGGGTGTTGTTTCTATATGTGTTTGTGTGGATTTGTTTTAGTTGTAAAATATGGTAGGCCGCTTAACTGGATGTGCATTGTTGCACACGTGGTCCATCTTGGTAGCCACCATCATCCTCATCATAGGCCATACGCTGGTGTTGCTGACGACGCTGCTTCGGATCATATTCCTCCTGTGGAACGGACAGCAAAAGTTGTGATTAAGTGATGTGAATGGTAAAACAATTGTATTCATCAGAGACCGTAAATAATTTTTTTGTAATTATAGTTTTAATACTTTTTGGACAATTTTTAGGTATCCGTCATGATTTTAAAAATTTTGAGTTTTATGCATCTTCAAACATTTTATTAATTTATTTTATTCACTTTATGAATTGAAATAAAAAAAAAATTATAATTTGTGAATTCAATTTTTTTCTAAAAAAAAAAAAGCAAAGTTAGAATTGATTTTAAAATTAAAAAACACAAAAGTCATAATTTAAGGAAGTTTTAAAGAAAAAATAATATAACTCACAAATAATAAAAAAGTCTTTAATTTAATAAGATTAGATTAAACGGGTAGCAACACAAGGAAGTCGCTAGGCATTGACCGTGGGAGATCTGTTGCCATGCCGGCGATGGGTTGAATAAGTAGGACACTCGAAGAGGTGTCTCTTTGACTCCGAAATAATTGCATTTTGTAAACTTATCACAGTTGATGATGCCTAGATTTACAGCGGGAGCTGTAAATGTAATGGCTAGTAAATCTGTCTAGCATAAGACTGCTTAGCTTCTCAGAAAGGTATATGACAAATACAGTGAGGTGGTTATTACGCTGTTTGCCATCTCAGGGCGAACAGGTTTTTCGATTGCACTTTAATGTCGAAGGGGTTCAATCTACTGATATCTAACCCTTCTTGGTATCTAATCGCAGTCCATAATACGTTTAGTGTCTCTATTGCTCGTCTGATCTCCAAGACAACTTTGGAATTGACCACATTGGATTGTATAGATTTCATGGTAATAAATCATTATGTTTGATGAAAATCATAAAACTTATAATATAATTATTAAAATGTTGTCAACTAGCTTATAACGATAACGGTCCCTGTTGTGAGAGTGTAAGATAATGTTGGTCAAGAATAGCTCTATTCATGGGGACTTAGGTGGTGTTAGGGTGTATTTTTGTACTTACCAAAACTGTATGCTCTGCATCAACTGGAATGTCAATCTCGGGTGCCGGTGGCAAGCACTGCTTGAGCGTCGGTATAACGGATGGATTGATGACGTCGGGAAAGATGACTTCGAACTGGATGATCAGTGTGCCCTTCTCCATGGGGTTCTTGAAGATGGGCATGCCCTCCTCAGCAATGCATTTGGTCATCTCGTGTCGTATAACCTCGCCGGGCTGTGTGGCCACCAGCAGATCGCGATCATCCATTGTCTTCACGATGCGCTGGAAGCCGCACAATGCCTCCACCAGCTGGAGTGGCATCTTCATCATCAGATCCGTGCCGGCGTGCACAAACGTAGAGTGCTCCTTCTCATCCAACAGTATAATGATATCACCCGGTTGAGATTCGGGCTCGTGATCGCCCTCGCCTGTAAATACTATCTTCTGGCCATCTCGCATGCCCTTCTCGATGTGCACCTCCAACACTTTGCGTTCACGGACCGTCTTGCGCCCATTGCAGTTCTTGCAGCGATCCTTCTCCTGTATGCATTCACCGGTGCCGGAGCATTTGCGGCATACCTGCTCGATATGTTGCACAATGCCGGGCGCAATCTGTTGCACGCGTGTCTCGACACCGTTGCCGCGGCACTGGGTGCACTTCTCGATGCTGCCCTTCTTGCCGCCCCGTCCCTCGCACTTGTCACAGATCACGTTCTTCTGTAGCTGCAGCTTGCGTGTGGCGCCATTGTACAGTTCCTCCAGCTGCACGGACATCTGATGTACCACATCCTTGCCACGTCGCTCGCGACGCCGGCCACCGCCGCCGCCACCGCCCAGCCCGACGCCAAAGAACTTCTCAAAGAAGTCCATGGGATTGCGGAAGTCACCAGAATCGGCACCGCCCTTCTTGATGGCTGCCTCGCCGCCATCATCGTACACCTGACGCTTGTCCGCATCGGACAGTACCTCGTATGCCTGCGAGATGGCTTTGAATTTCTCGCCCTCATTGGGATTCTTGTCGGGGTGATATTTGAGCGCCAGTTTCCTATAGGCCTTCTTCAGCTCATCGGGCGTGGCGTTGGGCTTCACGCCCAGCAGATCGTAGTAGCCTGTTTCTTTGACCATTGTTGATTTAGCTGTTGATTGATCTTTAAACTGCAAGCAAACGAGTAACCACTTGAATTATTTGTTTCTCTCGATTTGCTTCCGGCAAGCCTAATTTCAAGGTCAGTGGCAAATACTAAGTGATTTGTTGGTGGGACGCACCACGTTTTCTAGAATTTTTCTATTTCCATATACACTTTTAAACTGTGTTCGTTGTACATTTGATAGACAAAGTAAGCAACGAGCAGCTGACTCTGCTGCCCTGTTCTCGCACCCACCACCACTAACAACAACAATGTCACCACCACCACACTCACCACTCATTGGCATACAATTGTACCGACCGACACACACACGTGTACACACGCACACACACATGCATAAACTTCTAGAAAAATTCGTCAGCGCTACACGCAGCCCTGGTTGCCGTAACCGTTGCCCCTGCGCGAACAACAGCACAAAGCAGACAACATGATAATGAAAAAAAAAAGCACCAACACAATGACGAGGTGAAAAACAACGTGCAAAAAAAAAAAACGCTGTAGAATTTTCTATTGATCTATGTGCAACCTACACATACATGTATAGAAAAGGCCCTACCAATTGTGCAATGTGCAATATATAATAGAGGTACAATACTTATGCTTGTGTGTGTGTATGTGTAGTGTGTACATACTTTTTTCGCTTTAAAACATGTGCCGCGCAGGACGCTGCGTCAGAGAATCATTAATTGAGGGTAGACAGAGTGTAAAAGAAAATTTGGCTTTCGTGCGCTGACAAATCGATTTTGCCAAATATGTATTGGTCACGGAAAGATACAGAATTCGGAATTGCCAATTTTGCATAAAGAAAATAATTACTCTCTTGATTGATTACTTAACAAAGAGTGGACAAAAATCAGTCTGCCAAATACACACGCATTGCTTGCTCCAATGGAAATTATTTTCTCAGTTGTGGGTCTCACCTTTAATAGCAGAAGTTCGCTGGGTATTCGAGTGATTTGTTGAAATAATTATATATGTATACCGATTTTCTGTACGCTTTAATAACTACACTTTTGCTAAAAATTTTATTAATCGGAATACTTTTCAACAGCCGACTGCCTGCTCTACGAACGAATTCCGCCACGCTTTGTTGGTGAGTTTTATATTCGGCGCAGGGTGACCGCATGCGGTATTTTAGAATGTACTATTTAAAGTTGAGTATATAGTAGATAGCTATATACCAAGCATATTACAATTAAGAATATGTGGAAAGGTGCCTTTGATTTTGAATAATCCTATTATTTTCAAAATTAACTACTACTTTTCGTATGTTGCTAAATAGCAAAAAATCAAAATCAAAAATCGTGTGGTTAAAATACCAAAAATATATATAACATACTTTAATGGTAACTCTGCTTGGGTGATCTTTGAATTTTCTTTGAAATACTGGAATAGTGACCCTGATTCAAGCATTAAAAACTGTCAATTTCGTAATTTTTTATGAAATCATATTAAAATGTAATAAAACAATTGTTATTAAGCCATAAACCGTCGATTAATTTAAAATGCAACCCTGTACGCAGGGTTTTATTAATTTGAACTGTAGGGTGACACTTTTCGCAACAGCTGTTTTAGCGGCCTGGCTGTTATTTAACTCCAGCAAAGATACAATTTGAGAAATAGTCAACAAAACGGTGAAAATTAAATAAACGCTAAGGATGCGCCACGTTCAATTTTTGGCCCGCACCGTGATGGTGCAAAATAACAATGTGGAGGAAGCGTGTCGTGTGCTCAACCGCATTCTTGGCAAAGAAGAAATCTTTGACCAATTTCGGCGCACGCGTTTCTATGAGAAACCCTATCAGGTGGGTACAAACATTTACGGAAAACATTGAGCTTGACTTTAAATACACTTATTTCTTCGATTGACAGGTGCGCCGACGGGTCAATTTTGAAAAGTGCAAAGCCATCTATAACGAGGACATGAACCGCAAAATTCAATTTGTGCTCAGGAAGAATCGTGTGGATCCCTTTCCCGGCTGCAGTTAAATCATAAGTTATTGATGTTTGCTGTTAATAATATTAATTAAAAGAAACTTTAGTTAAGCAAATGTCAAGCGGAAATATGTTTTTAATTCAAGTGTGCCGGAAGCTCTTTTTCCGTCGAGCTTTTATCCTGCGACGTCATATTTAAGCCCCCATTGACCACATAAGGGTTACAGCGCTTTAGCGGCAAGAGCGAGCTTTTTTCAGCCAAGCTAATTCGCAAATTGGCGCTCGGCTCAGAGTCTTGTCTGCTGTCGTGCGGTTAGGACGCCGTTAGATTACCATACGAAACTAAGGTAAAATTAAAGAATAATATACATTGCAAGTATTAAATCAGCAATTGTGTTCGTGTTTGATGAATATAAAATAGTGAAGCATACTTTTTAGCGCAGCCCAAATTATTGCAATATGAATATAATGAAGCATACTTTTAAGCGCATCCAAAATAAAGGGAATGTATGTATGTGTGTTTGCTGTTGGATTCGTGTGGTTGAATTTTAAATAATGAAGCATACATTTCAGCGCAGCCAAAAATTATTGCAATAGGCTAAGTGTGTGTGGGTGTGTGTATGTGTGTGTAGTTACCGTAATTGCAGCGCAGCGCAGCTCGGCTCAAATATATCACATCTGCATTGGGGCCACTTAATAACGCACGAAGTCTTGGAACGTGCTCAAGTGCTCCCAAATGCATCGATAATTTGCTGCTGTGGCCAATCGACTCAATTTACTGCCAACGGGCAAGCCTCTTCAATTCCTGTGTGTGTGTGTGTATGTGTGTGTGTGTGTGTGTCACCCACACTACCTAGAGTCACACATACACTCACACCACACCAGCAGAAAGTTCACTTCACATCAAAGTTAGCGTGCTTGTAGGCGACCTCTCCCCTCCTCCTCGCCCATCCGTCTACCCTTGTCTCATTGACAAGCAAGAGCTTGCTTTGTTGTTGTTGTTTTTCTGCTCGTTCTGCTTTGGTTTCGCTGTTTCGCTTTACTGCCGCTGTTTTATCGATTTCTTGTGTTATTTTTAGCATTATTTAAATATGTGCACTTGTGTGTGTCAGTGTTTCTTCCCTATTGGGTCGTTATAAGCACTCTCGCACACACACACTCTCACTTTCACGCAGCATATGTACATATGTATGAGTGTGTGTACTTTTATGTAAAATCCATTTGCATGTAATCGAATTTTTTGGCAGCTAATCAAATTTATTACGTCTCTAACGTCACTTTCAGTGCGCGATTACGTTGCCTACGATGCTTGGGAATCACTTTTGGCCCCTGCTCCTTGTGGCCAGCTGTAGCCTGGCACACGCCTTCCCCGCCCTCGTGCCCTACATCTACAGTAAGTTGCTGACAATGGAATTATAGCCACGAACTAAATTATTCAACTTCAACATCATGACCGATTCGCTTATTTATTAATTGAAAAGTCAATTCATTTTATTCAAAATTGTAACTTTAAAAAATTGTTTCTAATAAATTAATTAATATTTTTGTTATTACATTTTAAACTCAATTAAATTTTATCCCATTTTTTGTACCATTTATATAGTGTATTTTTAATTATTATTATTGTTAATATTATTGAATTTGAAGCTCATTTCATTATTATTCTATTTTTTTTATCATTTATAAAAACTGATTTAAAATTATTAAATTATTGTTATGGTTGTTATTCTTAAATTTGAAGTCCAATTATTTGTTTTTAAACATATTATTGTTATTATTAATTTAAAAACTCATTTCTTTTTATTCAATATTGTTATCATTGATTATTATTTTCTGCAAATCATTATATTATAATTATTAGATTATTATTCATGTTATTCCATTTCAGGTCATTTTTATTTATATATCTAAAATTATTAAACCAAAAAAAACCTATGAAGAAACTGATTCCACCGTAATGTGAATTAAAATATTTCTGGTGAATTTGATTTGGCAGATCCGTCGAATGCTGGTCGCCTGGACAAGCGCAACGATCTGAGCTTTCCACAGATCGAGGACGATGTGGTCGAACTGGATCAGCTGAGGCACGAACAGGAGCAGCCGGCGGCGGTGGCCAAGCGGCAACATGACGGCAGCACCGTGCGCACCACAACCACCACCAAGGAGAGCGTCGAGAAAGTAATCGCCGCGCCAGAGGCGAGCAGCAGCAAGGAGCAGGCAGTTGTGTTGAGCCAAGGCCTGCCCGACTTGGAGCGGCAACTGGAGGTGGCCACGCCGCTGATGTCCATGTCGACCACGACCACAACCAGCACCTCGGCAACCACAACAACGGCGGCCTTCAAGGACGAGGGCGAACGCTCGCAGTTGGAGGAGCCCAAGACGGCGGCCAAGCCGGCGGCGCCAGAGCCAAATGCGCATGCCAAGGTAAAAGCCCAAAGAGTTCCCCCGCAAATCCTTTGCTGCCCCACATAGTCTTTGTATGTACTTGTATTGCTTGTAAATGCCAAATGTGTCTTTTTGTAAAAACAAAGTGTATATCCACGAAACCACCCAAAAACCAACAGGCTTTCTACGGTGCAGCGCGTCTAGCATTTGGCCAGAATCCCGAGGTGTTACCCACATCCTCTACATCCACCACCACCACCACCACAGCAGCCACATCCACATCCACATCCACATCGACGTCAACCACCACGACAACAACACCGGCAACCACATCAGCCGAAGCAGAAGCCACTGCGTCTGTTGTGCCTGCTGCTCCCATGGCGCCCAAGAGCGAAGCGGAGCACGTTGTGGATGTGGCTGGCGAACCAGTCGAGGTGGCAGAGAGTGCTGCAGGGGCAGTGGAGGTGAAGCCGCCAGCGGCGCATCACAATCACGATATCAACAAGGAGACCATCGGCGACATTCTGATCGATCAGCTCGAGGCTGTGGCCAAGACAACAGAGCGACGCTCCAGCAGCGGCAGCGCCAACATGCCACATCTGACGGCCAAGGTTCTTATGACAACACTCGAAATCATTTCCATCGATTGGCAACGAATTGGCTAACCCAAATAAATTGTTGTATTCTATGCACCCGACATTGTTGTAGAGCGCTCCCAATTAATTCCATCGCAACTAACTATCCATCGTCTCTTCTCTTTGTCTATCTTGCAGACAGCTCAGAGTCTGCTGCGCAATCCAAGTGGACAGTACTCGTCCTTCGACATGGCTCAGTATGTGTTCTGGACGGGCGATGAGACCGGTGTGGCCAGAGCAGTGGAGGAACTAATCGACGACAACTTGGTAACATTGCAACTTGAATTCTTTTCGATTATATTATATACTAATTTGGAATGCTGTGCAGATTACACGAGAGAGCGCTCTGAAGTTCTTGCGCGACATTCGCCTGGGCATCGAGTTCTTGCAGCGCTCCTATGCCAATCGCATTTTCCCCGAGGAACTGCGTCAGAACCACCTGAAACGCAGTGCGCCCAGCACCACGAGCAGCACAACAACATCGACCACAACCACAACCAGCACGACCACGGAGAAACCCTTGCCATACATCCATCTGGAGAACGATGCCGAAGGTGTCACGCCAGAGATTGGACGCGCCAAGGCGCTGGACAGCTTCACCTTCTGGAACAAGCTGAAGGCGCTGGAGAGCGAGACGCCGCAGGATCTGACCGACTACGACGACACCATGGGCAGGGCCAAGATCGTGAGAGAAGAGAAGAAGAAGGACAGCGCTGGACAGCTTCACCTTCTGGAACAAGCTGAAGGCGCTGGAGAGCGAGACGCCGCAGGATCTGACCGACTACGACGACACCATGGGCAGGGCCAAGATCGTTGAGTACTTGTACAACGAGTACAGCTTGGAGGAAATACTCTACAAGCTGGCCAAGGTAAGCTAGAAAATATGGTATTTAAAAACCAGTTAACTAATCTTTCTGTATATTAGGTGATGTTCGCCCAGTCGCTGGCACATGGCTCAGATGAGGCCCAGCAGGAGCTGCAGAAGTTGACCGAATTCCTGGAGCGGGAGGGCAATCTGGGCGTCATTCCCGTCGACTTGCAGAAGAAGGTTTTGAGTACGTACAATAGAATATAGTATTATTAATCATAGCATTAATTTAAAATACATATTTCTAGGGGTTCTGCTCACCGCTTTGTCGGACACTTTGACCGAGCATCCGGAGCTGTTGCCCGCTGCGCGTGTTAACTTGGCCAATCCGTACTTCAGGCTTCCAATGCGCACTCCCAGCCAATAGAGCAGCAGGCGGCAGGGGCAGTTATCAGAATATATATTTAAATATATACATTCATAATCTATATTAAATATACTTATTAAGTTACTAGCATAAACCTACACAAAACAGATCAGCTGCGAGTTCCGTTCAACGTCGAATGCCATATATTCAAGAAATGCGCTCTCTCGGAATTGTTTTGAGTGTTCTTAAGTTCCCCTTTTCGATAATCAAAAAAAGAACGTGTTTTGTTTTCGATCTTTTTTGAGTTGACTCGATTTGTAACATAGCAAAAAACTCTCGTGATATTTTTGTCAGGCTAGAAAGTACAAGGCCATCCGGTGGAATGAAAATGAAATGGTAGCAAGAATGTTTTTATATACGTAGAAAGAGTTTAACAAAATATTGAAACAAATATAAAGTGGAAAAATGAGAGACTTGCGCTATTTTGAGCTTTTTAAATCAACAAAACAAAACTAAAAACCACAAAAAAAAAGTGAAAACCAAAAAGAAAATAAATAAAATATTGTATTTGTAGAAAATTGGCATGCTTGCTTATATTTGATATGAGTTAGTTTGGGAACAATGAGGTTGATGTTGATAATATCCTTTGTTAATCGGTACTACAAAACATACTTGTACTCGTATAGCAAAATTATATATACTACTATATATTATACATACACGTATTCGCTCCGTTTATCAAAAAGAAAACCAATGAAGCAGGAAAGGGCTTTAAGTCCACATATATCAGTAGCAAATAGAACTGCTTAATAATGTATTTAGTTGTCCATTTGTTCCTCCCCCTCTCTTTTAGTACCGTAAGCCCCTATATACTCCTATACCCTTCTGAATAAATAAATATATAACTAACGAGTTGCTTGATTAATAATTATGAATTGTTTCAAAGATTTGTTTAATTACGTGTGTAATGTGAAGTGTCTAATGTGTAATCATAGATCAAAACTACAAATTATTGTTTCAACATACATACATAATAATAACATACAAAATATATATGCGCGATATTGTTTTTAACCAAAAACTTAGGTGTTTATGTACAAGTCAAGTTATCCATTGGTAGATGCGACTACTGCTCCTTCTTGGGTTCATCCTTCGAGTTGTCCAGCGACGGATTGAGTTTCTCCTCCTTCTTGGGCTCATCCTTTGCGCAGTCCAGCAGCTGGTTGAGTTTCTCCTCCGTGAGCGGACCCTCGCTATTGAAGATCTTTTCGATTTCAGCACGTTCGTCCTCGTCCATGTCCTTGCCGTATTGCTTGGCAATGGCCTCCAGACGCTCCTGATTGCGCTTCAGGTGGTTGGGCAGCCAGAAAATGGTCTGCACCATTCTGGAAAAGCGATGGTTCAGTTAAATTATACAAGGTACTAGGATCAGCACCCACTTGAGGAATATGAAGCCGGAGATGGCGAGCAGTATGCAGAGACCAGATGTTTTGAACATGGTCCAATAGTCCACGACAACCTGCTGATGCTTCATGATGACCCAAAACTCGCTCGATAATCGCAGCTCCACTCAACGCTAAAGTGTGTAATAAACTGTCTTGTCATGTGTAGACGTGGTTCAAGAGCACTCAGCGAATGTTGTGGTCGAGTCCTGCGGTCGGGTCGTCATGGATGCTTATGCAAGCGAGCACATACGTGTGCCAGACAGCGCAACAGACCAATCGAATGTGTCCTTTGCTTTAAAATCGATACCGGGGGGCGTATACGTCATATTTGTACTACGAGGAGAACGCCGACACGGTTCAATAAATACGATTAGATAGATAGAATATTTCGCAGCTGTAATCATGATTTTAATTTTATTAAATTTTATAGCGATTGTGTTATCTGTCGATCGAGCACTTCTCGACTTATTTATAGCATCGCAGACATTTTTGATTGAAAATTCCGAAAAAAAAGAACAGACACGATAGTGGGAGACATGAGCCGTCAAATAGACCCAATTGTAAATTAGACAAAAGCGTCTGAAATCAAAACATTGAGGTCTGATTAGGACCTGCGTCTAAGTTTATATATATATATTAATGTGTATATATACCATGATGAACTCACGGGGGGCATTTGTGAACTGGAAATCGTAATATCTGCAGATAGTAAACTGCACTATCTGAGCTGAGTGATAAGACATCCCCCCGCCGGCTATAAAAAGCAATGCGAGTTCGAGGCACACGCAAAACACTTTAGCAATGAAGCGACTCATCATACTCCTGAGCGTCCTGGGCGCTGCCTTGGCCGCCAGACCCCTCTCCGATTGCGTAAGTGCAGCAAACACTTCGTCAATTAATAAATAAATATATATATGTATATATATACTTCTTGACAGGGCGAACGCATTGAGGACGACGGCTATCCCATGGAACGCCACACTGTGGAGACCAGCGACAACTACCTGCTGACCATGCATCGCATTCCCTACTCCCCCAAGACCGGCTACACGGGCCAGCGTCCCGTCGCCTTCCTCATGCACGGCATGCTCAGCTCCAGCTCCGACTGGGTGCTCATGGGTCCCCAGAAGTCGCTGGCCTACATTCTGTCCGACGCTGGCTACGATGTCTGGATGGGCAATGCTCGCGGCAACACCTACTCCAAGGCGCACAGATACTGGCCCACTTTCTGGCAGATCTTCTGGAACTTCAGCTGGCACGAGATTGGTGTCTACGATGTGCCCGCCATGATTGACTATGTGCTCGGCGTGACCGGCGAGAAGCAGGTGCAGTATGTGGGCCACTCCCAGGGCACCACCGTCTATCTGGTGATGATGTCCGAGAAGCCCGCCTACAACGACAAGATCAAGTCGGCCCATTTGCTGGGACCGGCCGCCTTCATGGGCAACATGAAGAGCCCCTTGACCCGTGCCTTCGCCCCCATTCTGGGCCAGCCCAATGCCATGGTGGAGCTGTGCGGCTCCATGGAGTTCATGCCCAGCAACAAGTTCAAGCAGGACATGGGCATTGCCATGTGCCAGGCCAATTCGAAATACGCCGAGATGTGCGCCAACGAGGTCTTCCTGATTGGTGGCTACGATTCCGATCAGCTGGACTACGTAAGTTCTCTTATTTAATTCATCTCAATCTCTAGCTAAACTGAGCGTTGTTTCAGGAACTGTTGGAGCACATTAAGGCCACTTCGCCAGCCGGCGCTTCGGTTAATCAGAACCTGCATTTCTGCCAGGAGCACAACTCGGGCAAATTCCGCAAATTCGACTACTCGGCCATTCGCAATCCCTACGAATACGGCAGCTTGACTCCTCCCGACTACAAGCTGAAGAACGCCAAGGCTCCCGTTCTACTGTACTACGGAGCCAACGATTGGATGTGCGATGTGAGCGATGTGCGCAAGCTGCGCGACTCCTTGCCCAACATGGCCCTGGACTATTTGGTGCCGTTCGAGAAATGGGCACATTTGGACTTCATCTGGGGCACCGAGGCCAAGAAATACGTCTACGACGAGGTGTTGAAGCAAATGAAAACCTACGCATAGGTTCATTTATTGGATCATTCTTGTTGCGAGCACAATAAACGGAGTTGAACTCTATTGCATTTCAAACTCCATCAAGTACTCGATCTTGACTTCGTCATTTTTCTCAAGACGGCCAAACACTCGATAGAAGCCTTTGTGCAGAAGCTTTTTGAGGTTGGTCGATGAAAATGGATAGTCCTTGAGGTGATAGTTCTCTGGTGGCAAGGGGCAGGTATCCGGATGGGGAGCATTCGAGTAATCCTTTAGCTTCTCGTACAGGAAACTCTTGTAGAAGCCGCCCATAAATTGGCAAACGCCCATGTAAAGATGCTTCGGCGATTTCTTATACTCGTTGTCCAGGTTGTCCGTATGATACACCGTGATGTTCACCTGCACGGCAGTTGATGAAACGATTGATCTAATACTGTGTCAACTACTCACCTTCCAATCGTTGTCCAGGGTAACGTGTTGCTTCAACTCGCCATTGAGCTTCACATTGCCTTCGCCCTCGCCTTTGATGATATCCAACCTGCTCTCGAAATCCTTTTCATCTTCCTTGATCTTCTCGAGTTTGCGTAGCGTAAACTTGCTATCCTCGTCAGCTGCCACCAGGAAAACAGCCGAGAGCAGCAGTGAGAGATAACAAAGAGCACGGCCTAGATGCACGTTGTAAGCCAACATTTTAACCTCAATTGTGACGCTGTGCAAACCTTCACTGCCCTTTTATTGACCACAAACAATCGCATGTGCAAATTGCATGTGCAATCAGAGCGGAAACGGAACATGTTTTGCTGCGGGATTTGCCGTGACAGATAAAATGCAATGATTTTGTACTATTAGCGTACTTAAACGTGTTTCAAAAACATAATTTTGTACACAAAAACAAACGAATTTTGTTTTGCATTTCAATAGACTGATTGATTTAACCTTGAGATTATTCATTCCAAATAATCAGTATTTGTATAGGACTGGCTTCGTCTTTTCGTAGCCAAACCGCAATCGGATCTGCTCCAAGAACATGAACGTTAAGATCGTCTGCGGTCCATTTCGCAAGAATGCCGGAAGATACCCCTTGAAGAAGCCCATTGGGCCAAGCTGGGCCGTATGCCGTACAATGTCCATCAACCCGGTGTATTCGCCGGGCTTGGCATTCATCATACGCGTTTTCACCACGTCTAAGGGTTGAGTTAGTGTGGTGGCTGAGATACCAGCCAAAAGGGAAGCAGTAAAATGCGTTGCTGAGTTGTCCTTAAATTTAGAAGTGCTTAACATATACACTTTAATCTGATCGTAAAATGCAATCTGCCCAATGGTTATCAGACCACCACGTACGGCAGCTGTAGTTGCGCCTGTAAAAAGCCTTTGAAAACCTTCTTGACGATACGCCTTCATCAGCCCATCGACTGCGTGTATGTAGCTAAGCAAACATTACTATCACCTTTTACAGAAAAGTAGGTGCAACTTACTTTCTGCGCTTCTCTGGCGGTAATTTGACATCGTTCTGCATACGGACGTTAATTAAATCTGTGGGTGTGCCCACGATTCCACCAAGTATTCCAGATAAACCAGCCAGTCTAATCTTGCTCGCAAATGTGTCAGTGTTCACATAGTCCTTGCCAATCTCAAAAACGCCAAAACGCGTTGTTGAATAGGTCAATTGTCGCAAAAAAGAGGCTGAAACACCTCTGTAAAAAGCCAATACTCCGTGTTTTTTTAAAATGGATAACGTAAGCTCTATAATTGACAATTTGCCCTGTTGTGTTTGCACAGCAACTTTTAAAGTGTCCAAAGGATGCGTTATGCTAGCCGCCATTGTACTTGCTAGGCCCCCAAAATACCATCGTGAATACTTCTCAGAAACCATCTTTGACTAGCAACAGCTTAATTGCTAACACAAAGCTGCATTTAGCGTTAACATAAATTTTGGAATTTTCAAGATTAAAAAAAACACTTTCAAGACATTTTAAAATTTCAAATGATTTTTTTTTAATTTAAATGGGCGCGCACTGAAATTAAATGAAGTTGTCTTACACTGTTGCTAGGGTTGCCAGACTTTGAATTGATTTTGCGACTCGGGTGGCAACGCTAAGCGAACAGCTGTTTGGTTATTGCAATTTACCTAAATACGTGTGTGAGCTTTATTGTTTTGTGTTAAATTACAGAAAAAATTAATTAAAACGAAATAATTAAACTAAGTGAACTTTACGATTGATTAGATTGGTAAGTCCGCTGTTCCACACAGTATTTGCAAACGTTTGTTAAGCCAAATGGATGTCAAATGCGGCGTTTTTATTGCCATTGACATTGACCGTGGTCTGTTAACTTGGTCATATTTGTATTTTGAGAATTCTCACCGATTTGTTGGTATGTAAATATGTTAAGCAAACACCAGAACGAAGCGCGAGTAAGTTACAAATTACAAGTGCACGACCTGCCAAATCACAAGTGCCTTTGAGTCAAGCCTTAGTTCGGCGCCAGTTCAACCGCCATGCATTGAACTGTCTCCCTTAACATAGCGATGGCCCCCTCGTTTACCTCGTGGGTAGTTCGGAACTATACACGCAGGGTATAGTACGAAACCATCTATAGTTGACGCGCACCACAAACGCCATAGACTCATTTCAAATTTTATTTTAATGTGACAACTTTGGGTTCCGACCATAATTCGAGTACACAAGTATGTAAAAATGTACAACATGTATATTTCCAACAAAATGTTGGAAATGTAAGGATTACAGATTGGAGTTCTGATGCTTTTCGTAGCCAAATTTCAGGCGCAGCTGCTCAAGGAACACAAACGTTAGGATTGTTTGGGGCCCAAGACGCACAAATGCGGGCACATAGCCCTTGAAGAAGCCAAGCGGACCAAGTTTGGCTGTATGCCGTATGACATCCCACAGACCATTGTACTCTCCCGGCTTGGCGTTCATCATGCGAGTCTTTAGCACGTCCATGGGCTGGGTTAGTGTGGTGGCAATTGCGCCCGCCATGAGCGAGGCCGTAAAGTGCGTAACCAGGTTGTCCTCAAAGTGGGGCGTCGTCAGTAGAAACTTTTTGTTCTGATCGTAAAATGCTATTTGGCCAATTGTCTTGACAACACCGCGAGCAGTTGCTGTGGATACGCCGGAGAAGAGATTGCGAAAACCCTCATGACGATAAACCTTGATAAGGGCATCAATTCCGTTCTTATAGCTGAGTCGAAATGAAATTAGAAATGTCATCTTTTTGAAAATTAATTCGGGAGGGTTACTTACTTTCTGCGCTTCTCCAGGGGCAACTTGGCATCATTCTGCATACGCACGGTGATCATGTCTGCAGGTGTGCCCACAATGCCGCCGATAAGGCCGGATCGAAAAGCCAATCGAACTTTACCGATGAATGTGTCGGTGTTAAAGTGTTGTTTGCCCACCTCGTAGACGCCAAAACTCGCTGTGGAAGAGGTCATCTGGCGCAGTATGGAGGCTGATATTCCTTTGTATAAGGCCAGCACTCCCTGCTCCTTGATGATTTGGGGTATCAGACGTATCACAGACAAGTTTCCCTGGTGGGTCTGCATCGCGACCTTGATTAGGTCCAAGGGATAAGTGGCACATGCGGCACCGACACTGGCGATGCCACCGAAGTACCAACGCGCTTCTTTCTCGGACATTTTACGAAGCTGCACGTCTAAGGGTGTCGACTAATTGTTACTAGACGTCCAAGTACAGCAGCTTTCGTTCAGCCTTCTTGACGATACGCTTTCGTTTGGGCATCGACTAAGTGCGTGAATCAGTTCAACTTTTTTATAAAATTGAGTCCAACTTTCTGTGTTTCCCTGGCGGCAATTTGGCATCTTTCTGCATACGGGCATAAATACCAGCTTGAATATTTCTCAGTGGTCATCGTTAACTAGTAAAAGCTCTACTGCTAACTCAAAGTTGCATAGAGTGTGGACATTGTTTTTTGGGATTTCAAAATTCCAGAATTTTATTTGTATGAACCAAAAACATTTGCTATTAATATGTTTAACAGAATTTTCAAATCATATATTTTTGTATTCGACAAAAAATACGCTGCGTCACACTTTGAATTGAGATGTCCATGTTGGTGCCATATTAAGGAAGTGTTGTTTAGTTTGGAGGTTGGAGAGTGGCAGAGGTTGGTCAGGGGGTCGAGAAATATTTGTTAAAGTTTTTTTTATATATTTAAAATATATTTGATATTTGAGGGAGTATTGTCAAGTCTTATAATAAAAATAAATATTATTTTTGTTGCCGTGGTATTCACAAGTTGCCAGTAAGAAAAATAAAATGTATAGGAAACATTGGTCAACACTTTGAAAACCTTTTGTTTACACTTCCATTTTGCAATAAGTGCTCCATTTGGACAAAAAACGTTCATTCATAGTGGTACACTTGGTAGTACCGAACCTTCTGTTGACACATTTCAAGTTAAACCTTCAAGACACATTTCGATATTATTTTAATGAGACACAACTTTGGGTTCAGTTTATAATTCGCATACACACGTATGTAAGAATGTACAACATATATATTTCCAACAATAAAAGCAGTTTCGTTATTACGAGTTATTAGCATTAATAATTACAACTAAGTCATCTAGCATTGTTCACATCTCTCTGCTCAGATGGAATGTTAGGATTACGGACTGGATTTCTTAGTCTTTTCATAGCCAAAGTTCAGGCGCAGCTGCTCAAGGAACACAAACGTTAGGATTGTTTGCGGTCCAAGACGCACAAATGCCGGTACATAGCCCTTGAAGAAGCCAAGCGGACCAAGTTTGGCTGTATGGCGTATGACATCCCACAGACCATTGTACTCTCCCGGTTTGGCGTTCATCATGCGAGTCTTTAGCACGTCCATGGGCTGGGTTAGTGTGGTGGCAATGGCGCCCGCCATGAGCGATGCTGTAAAGTGCGTTACCAGGTTGTCCTCGAAGTGGGGCGTGGTCAGCAGATACGTTTTGATCTGATCGTAAAATGCTATTTGGCCAATTGTCATGAAAACGCCGCGGGCAGTTGCTGTGGTTACGCCGGAGAATAGATTGCGAACACCTTCATGACGATAAACCTTGATAAGGCCATCAATTCCATTCTTATAGCTGTGTCGATAACAAATGACATCATTATTTGGTGTGGATGTGTAAAATGGATTTGTGGTTACTTACTTTCTGCGCTTCTCTAGGGGCAACTTGACATCGTTCTGCATACGCACGTTGACCATGTCGGCAGGTGTTCCCACAATGCCACCAATTAGACCGGACAGACCAGCTAGTCCAATTTTGCCGCCGAATGTGTCGGTGTTGATGTGTTGTTTGCCCACCTCGTAGACGCCAAATCTAGTCGTGGAATAGGTCATCTGGCGCAGTATGGAGGCGGACAAGCCATTGTAAAAGGCTAACACTCCCTGCTCCTTGATGATTTGGGGTATCAGTCGCACCACCGACAAGTTGCCCTGTTGCGTCTGCAATGTGACCTTGATCAGGTCCAAGGGATGTGTGACACATGCGGCACCGACACTGCCGAGGCCACCGAAGTACCAACGCGCTTGTTTCTCGGACATTTTGTTAAGCTGCAATCAAAACAATTTTCGCATAACATTTTAACATTAATTCTATTTTTTGAAGGGTTAATTTAATTAAAGCGTTGATTACGCACATTTTGAAAATTCGATAATCAAACATTTAAGTCGTCGAGCGTTATCATTTTTCTTTTGATTGTACACGGTGTTTAAAGTGTTATGTCATCGTCGTTCTACGCGCACCATTCTGCAGGAACTAACAAAACTTAAGGATATACAGAAATCAGCTGGGGGCATGACGCAGGCGGCGGCGGCGACCCTTAGCTACCAAGCTAACACTGTAGCGCCCCTAGCGGCAGACAATAGATGCTGCTAAAGTGCCCTCCTTATTGAAAGCGCCGCTGGTGGAAACGCCGGCATATCAGCTGTTGTCTTAGGGTTTCTCTTATCTTCGCTTATCTAACATTCTTGTAGGTATATTAAACTTGAGATTACTGTGTGATAACAAAAATCAAATTTATCTTATTAAACCCAAAGGTCTTGTAAATGTTTTTATTTTGCAAATTTATTTTTGTACTGCCCGCCATGTGGAAATATCGATTTTAAGAGCTTGTCGCTAAAGTTGCCAGATCCACAAAACTCCTTGGTAATGTGAATTTTGTGGCAACACTTGCCAATCAGCTGGTTAACCAAATAAGGGCACTCTAAAATTTCGTTTGTGATTCTTGTTGTTTTTGTGCAAAAATTTACAATTTACAAAGCTTTGAAATTGTTAAGTATAGAGAAATCCATAAACTTTAGTTTATGCTTAAATTGGTGAGTTCACTGAACCAGTAATTATTTGTACAAAACATTTACTACTCATATCGGAGCAGCTCTACTAATTATTTACTAAGTGCTGGTGGTTTTAATTCACATGCAACACACGTTATGCATAACGTCGCGTTGTTTTTCTTTTCTTTTTATTTTTAATTGACTTTGACATTGTGCAAGGCCCTGTTTGTTATTCCGCACGAATTTGCCGAATTGTCATTATTATGATAAGCCATTTGCGCACCTGCAAGTCTTACATATGTATATGTATGTATGTAAACATATATGTACATTTAGATGTGTGTGTCTGTATGCAAATGTGCAATGGAGAATTTGCTCAGAAATCTACATATTAACTGTTCTTCGAAGCGGCACACCCCGATCTCTTGTTTATCTTAGGTCTGGATAATGTATTTATAGAGTGAGAATTTTTTGGCACCTTCGATACAACAAGTATCTGCCATAAATTGAAAACAAATACACAATCAAGATACTTAACAGTCGCAATCACTTAAAGTTGGAATCCTCACTGAACTATTTGCCTACATCGATGTGTTTGCTTGTGTATATGTTGTTATTTGTTTAGTCATGAATATGAGCCGGTTGTGCTGGTTTTTGGCTCCTGCTTATCGACTTTCAATTTTGTTGCGCTCGCTCGTGAATTGATAACACTTATAAATGAAAATCGCAGCATGCGATATGTATGTATGTATGTGATTGTTTTGCCATCGTTTATTATTTATTTATTCGTGTGAACCATGCCACGTGCCCCAAATAGCCTATAAATCAGTCGAATCACATTTGTTTTGCCAAAAATTATCTCTTACTTGTTTACCCGGCTTTCTTTCATATGAATATTCTACATACACATGTTGTCTGCCCTTCGCTACAGAGGTTAACAGTTGTATACTTAAAATACTTATTTGAAACCATTGCTTATTCATCGGGAAGTATTACGTATACGAATGCTGAAGCTGGAAACAATTGATGTACCTTGCTTATTTCTAGTAAGGCTCAGTTCAAAGATCAATTGGTGAAAGAAACTGTTGCTAACAACGATTTCACCTCGCAATGCTAGCTGTATTTTGCCCTGTTTTTTATCTGATCATAAAAATTAATCGACTTGTTCAAAGTCTGCTTATTAAAACGTATCAAAAAGCAAGCATCACATGATTCCATATATACTTATGTATATGTACAATTCAATGCTGAAGCAGTCGCGCCCCCAAAACAATATATATTTGTGATTCCGCCCATACACACACGTAGCTAGACATCAAAAGCCTGATATGAACAGCTGACTGTCGAGCGGTCACATTTTTTGCACCCGCAGATCACGAAACATCGCGTGATAGTTCTATGATTTCTCTCGCAATTTATTATCAGACTGTTGTATGTCTGGTAATATATTGAAATGTCATGTTTACCTCATCAAATGGATTTAACACCAAAGGCTTTAATTGAATATTGCACCGCATGCACATTGTATGTAAATTGCTATGTAAATAACGCTGTAAATCGCTGCAATTGGTTGAATTTCGCAACGAATTTTCGAGCTCATTCACATCAAGCATCTGATTGAAACTTTACCTTGAAAAAGAAACGCTGGCGTTTGTTGTGATTTTGCTACCGCTTAATAATTTGTTGTATATTTTTGGCAACACCGATACACGCGCACACAGACTCGCAGACCACGCACTGTTGATACACACACACAGAAACGCGCGCGAGAGATAGTAAGAGGGAGAGAGGGAGAGAGCGGGAAGGAATACAACTTCAGCGCGTCATTACTACAGCGGGAACAGCGAAAACTGGTCTGGGGTAATGGGCTGCTTCTTTGCCGGTCTTTCTTACTCTCTTCTTGTCTGCTGGAGGCAGTCTGGTGGCAGCACGACGTTGTCGGGTGAGCACACAAATCGTACTGATCGTCAGTTGAGTTGAGTTGAGCTGAGTGGACGAACTGCCGGCCAGTGAGCTTCGGCTATCGCTAGACGACGACCCGTAATTACTCTCACATGGCCGACAACTCGGCCGGCGAAATGTTTGGCTTGGGATTTTGTTTTATCGCCGCTTAAGTGACAGTGCGGTCAAGGCGAGCGCACTTCGGAAACGTCGCAGAAGTGCCAAGGGGATCGGTTTAAGTTAGTCAGTTGTCAGACACTTCGGTCGGTAGCGTAGTAGTTGCAATCGTCAAGTGTGCTACTAGGAGAGGGAGAGTGTTGTGACAGCGCTAGAGAGAGAGAGAGAGAGAGAGAGAGAGAGAGAGAGCGCAGAGCGTGTGAATAAGCAAACATAAATTGGTGAGAGCTTTTTTAACCTTCGTCCGCTCACAGTTTATTTGTTTGCTTGATGTGTGCACGAGTATTTGTGCACTTGTGTATTTGTAATTTCATTGTACAACTACAATGTTATGGAATTGTACACTATCTGCTTTGTAATCGTTCCAAAACGGTACAAATCCCAGCCGTTTTTGTACACTCGACAAAATTTGCAGACTTCATTTTTAATACACTACACACTGACAGACCTATACAGTATTTTTGTATGAGTGTTAAAAGTTCTCATATCCAATGTTATCGACTCGTTTTTAAGTGACCTTTGTTATTTCAAATCCCTAATCTGGAATCGAATGAGTATGCTAAATTTTATATAGAAGATTTTTAGTCTATTTTTGTTTCAGTACATTCATAAGTTAAAAAAAGAATACATATTATGTATTATGAATTATTTATCCGATAATGTGTAATTAATTTTGCGTAGAATACGATTTAAACTGTTGGTAGCGTATGAGCTAGTCGCTCACGCCTGCAAAGTTCTTTTCTCCGTTAAGATTGCTGAAATTATGTATTTGAAATGCCCTTTATGTAATTAACCAAATTATGTGGCGGCCTCGATTGGCCATGTGCTGGTCAAATTATAAAACACAAAATACAATTACTCACCGATCAGGCGCCGGTTGAATGAATATACATATGTTCATATAATGAGTTCTTTTCAATTTCAATTGATTGTCCATTGACGCAATGAGTTTTAATTATTATGTTCGTAATGTAAACTGTGCTTGTTGCAAGTTGCAATGTTCTTATATGGGTGCAATGCACATTGAGAGTCAAGGTTCAATTAGAATGTTGGCTCTGTTAATTCACAATTAGTTTGCACTGCAAATGTTTACAGCATTTTCAAATTCGATAACCGGGCGGGAGCTTGCACTTAGCGAGTTGTGTTGCTAAGGCAGAGATTAGGTGTGGATGTTGCTCGCCAGATAATTCCAAAGCAAATTGCTATTTTGCAATATATTATTATTTGCGTGCATAATATAAATAGTATAAAATGGGGTAAACATGTTTATCGTCTACTTTTTACGTTAATTAGCTGCTCTATTCTTAATAAAAATGAGGTTTCATTTGCTTCACTCGTAGCAGAATCTGAATAATCAATTCCGTTGTTAGTGCAAATTTGGTTGTGAGCCCCACACTTTTGTTTTGTGTCGTCCAATCGTGAAGACCTTGTCATTTAAGCATCGGTGGTTCAGTGGTAGAATGCTCGCCTGCCACGCGGGCGGCCCGGGTTCGATTCCCGGCCGATGCAACTTAATTTTTTTGTTTTATTTTTTATTTTTAAATGGACAATTCTGCTTTTACATTTATTTTATTATACATAGTTTTCTTGAGAGTACTTTTCTGCTTCGCAAATAAAGAATTGAGTTTTTGCACACTTATCATCATTCATTAGAAAATATTCTTTAGTATAGATGGTCAGTTCAACGCAGTCCTCGTTCTTGCGGAAGTTACTGGGGTTATTTGCGTGCCAGTTAAAATAGGTTCCATGAACGCCGGTGGTTGCCGAAATGAATTCGTTCTCGGTAGACAGATCGTTGAGGTCAATCCAGTAATCCCTGGACTTTTTCAAATTCTCTACGATGTTATCAAACTCCTCCTGATTTTCAATGTTGGCAAGATGTCCACCCATTAATTGGCATTTGTGGAAAGCGCCAAACCAATTTACCCTTTCATTCTGTTCAATATAATAATATTTCGAACCAAATTTCTGAAACCGAGCCCAATCTACATTTTTTTCAGGCAAGGTTCGGAGATATTCCAGCCGCTGTTTGACGGAATCGACCTGGCTCTGCAGTTCTTTTGTACGATCAATCACAGGTTTCATGGTCTTGAAGCAGAAATTTCCACAGTTTTCTACAAAATTTGTGGGAACGCGGCAATCCTATTAACAGTATTCACAATTGAAGATTATCCTTTGAGGATGATTATAGTATTAACACTCACCACTTTTGCACTTCCTTGCACTGCGACAACTGAGAAGAGAAGTCCAATTACAATTAAATTCATTTCTTATTGCGGTTTGTTAGAAAGATTTCGTACAACTGATGCTCTTAGGCAAAACCGACACATTTAAATACCCAAATGATGTTGGTTTTCTTGGTTGGGGTTATCATCGCAAAAGACCCGTAGAACCCCGATTTGAGTCATGCGTCAATTTGCTTTAAGCTAAATTTCATGTCTTATCACGCCAGTGGGCAATAATACGTTGGTTGTGCTTAAACCCTTCACATAGTTGTTTTTAAAACAATAAAAAATATAATTACATAATAATTATTTTTGTTAGGAAAAATTACAAGAAATGTATATGACGCAAATTTAAACTCCAGTATCGATTCCCTTTGATGCCCAATTGTTTCCTTTTATATTTTTCCCATCAAAATACCATAAACCGAAATTGATTGTAAAATAGTAAAGGGTTTTGTCCCATTTTTAAGGCTTTTGAATACTCACTTGTGCTCATATCGTGAGATATAAAAATATCTCCAAAGCGATTGAGGAACTATCAACTGGCTCACTAGAATCATTTTTCTTTGAATAATTCGCTTTTTATTTGAAAAATTATATTTTTCAATTAATTTGATTACTTAATAGTGCTTTTCAGCCTCACAAATATAAAAATTTTTTGTTCTACAATTCATGTCATTCATGAGATGTTGGTTGACTTCGTTGTCATCCAATTGAACACAGTCCCTCCCATCGCTGAAATCACTCGGCCTATTTTCATGCCATTTCAAATAGCTGGCATTACGACCGGTGGTGGCCGAAAGGAAAACGTCGCCAATCGCCAGATCGTTAATGTCAATCCAATAAGCTTCACCTTGTTGTAATTTGTCCGTAATATCATTAAACTCCTCCGCATTCTCGATATTAGCAAGATGAGCTCCGAATAACAGACATTCGTGTAACGCCTGATACCAGGTTACCCTTTTCCTTTCCTCAAAAAAGTAATTCTTTGAACCAATTTTCACGTAAGGCGACACTAAAGTTGAATTTGTTTGTTTCACTAGATGATTCAATTCCCTCTCCAATTCCTTGTTGCGTTCTATGAATGGCTTTATGTTTTCGAAACAGTAAGGTTCACAGTCTGATTCAATTTGACTGGGATTCTGGCAGTTCTATAAATACGATATAAAACCCAATGAATATTATCATAATGACAATAAGATCAGGTTGTACTTACTACCTCTTCATTTCCTTTCACAGCAAGAGCTGAGATGAAAAGCCCAATTAAAATAATTTTCATTTTTAATTTCACCGTTGTGCTACCAAAGATTTGGAGTAACTAAAGCTCGTTGACAAATAATTCGCTTTAAATACTCAAATATGTGTTTTTATTCAAATATTGTGCTAGGGTTATCAGGGTAAGCAAACACGCGTGCGACACTAATTTTTGAGTAAAAACTATAAATAAATGAATCATGTCCGAAAAATACAGAGCATAAAATACACACTTTTCTAATCAGTCTTCTAGAATGGGTGTAGGTTCATTTATTTTTTTTAATTCATATTTTTTTTATTTATATTTATATTTACATATGAATTTTGGGTACAATTAATCAATAAATTTTTTCAGCCTCACAAATAAATAAATTTTTCTTTTCACAATCATTATCATTCATAAGATGAGTTTCTAAATAATTCAATTCGACACAATGCTCCTTATTACGGTAGTTACTTGGGTTATTTCGATGCCAGTTAAAATACGTTGCATTACGTCCTGTGGTGGCGGAAAGGAAAACGTCCTCAGTAGCTAGATCATTTATGTCAATCCAATAATCTGCATCCTTTAGCAGTTTGCCGGAGAGGGCATTAAATTCCTCCATATTCTCGATATTCGCGAGATGTGCTCCACCTGATAGACATTGGTGTAATGCGTCATACCAATTTACCTTTTCATCCTCCTCAATATAGTAATATTTTGAACCGATTTTTTGGAAAGGATACCCAAGAGTTGAATTTGTTTGTTCTGTTAGCGTAATTAATTGTTCTTTTAATTCAAATTGTCGATCGATAAAAGGCTCTATGACTTCAAAACAATAATTTTTACAATTTGTTACAAGTTGTTCTTGGCAATTCTATAAATTTAAACATTAATTTAATATGTTTACTAGGACTAACAATAAGGCTGTAATTTTACTCACCACGTCTTCATTTGCTTTTACAGCAAGAGCAGAAAGAAGAAGTTGAAGTAAAACTACTCTCATTTTGATGTTATGCGTAGTGTTGCAATGCTTGGATTAAACTGTAGCAGTTTGTCGAATAAGAAACATTTAAATAGCCGAAATCAAAAAAAAAGATAGAGATGTGTAGCCGTCTTAGAATAAGTATATTAAGGTTTATCAGCATGAATTAAAACGCACGCGTCAAAAATATTTATACGTCATAGGTTTGGTAATTTATATATACTTATCAATACTGGGGGAATAAACTAGACTATCGTTAATCACTAAACGTAGAAATGTTTTTAAAAATATTTACATTTATAAAACAGCACATGTCGAAAGCTTTTTTGAGAGCTTTTCATGTTGTGTGTATGCAGGGTACAAATTGACAGTTGGCGGCATCATATTCAACGGCCCATTAGCTCAGCTGGTTAGAGCGTCGTGCTAATAACGCGAAGGTCGCGGGTTCGATCCCCTCATGGGCCAAACTTTCTTTTTTGCTTTTTTAATTTTTTGTATTGTAAAAAATTGTTTTTCTTATAATAAATTATATTGAGTACGCTTCATTTTCATTGATTGCTGGGTTATTGGCCACGTGTGGGGCTGACAGCCATGATGAAGTGACAAAATGAAAATGTTTACCATTCCAGCTTACCGAAGCGGGGCAAGTAAATAAATTAAGTGAAAAAAAAATAAAGTCAATAGTCTGACGACGTTGCCGCCGGTCATCCGAAGTGTCCTGAACTTGGGCTGGCTGCACGTGACCCGGCCGATGGCTGTCAGCAACGTCGAATATTACGCTGCTAATTAATTGAATACATTTTATGGCATTTATAAATCGACTAAACGTATTCACTTCACTTCTTTCTTTGTTGTTTACATTGCAGCGCCCTTTTTGCACGATTTGTCAACATTATGGCCGCATCAGTGCTGCTCGCCTGCGGATTGAATGAACAGAAGTTGCCCGGCTTCGTGCACATCAGCGAGGAATCGAATGTGGACGGCAGCTTTCTGATTAGCTGCATTCTGGGACAACGTCTTCGCATCTCGAATGCGGGCACCCTACTCATCTGCTTGCAGCATCATTATCAGCATTATTTCAATGCTGGCATGCGACTCGGATACAATTCGAACATTTTTCTGGGCAAAACCCTGAATGTCATCGATGTGCTGAGCGATATGGCCCAGCAAGGACTCGACTGCAAATGGCTGCGGTCGTCGGATGAATCGACTCTTACGGAGCAGCTCATCGAAGACATACGAACGCAGTTGGCCAACAATTATGCGAACCGCAGCAGTTACACCATACTGATTGACAATCTGTCGATTCTTTTCAATCTGGGTGCCAGCAAGTTGCATGTGCAACAATTCTGTCAGTCTCTGGCTGCCCTGGCCAAAGAGCACGAGAATCTGACTGTCATCACGAAGCTCAGCAACAGCGACATCCACCAACTGACGGACGACAATGTGGCCAAATTGGGCAATGTGCGCATCCAGGTGCTTCGTCTCAAGAGCGGCGTCTTCCGCGAGGTCGATGGCAAGCTGCTCATCGAAAGAGTTCTTGACGAGGGCAGCTATGCGTGCGAACAGTCACGCAAGGAGGTGCTCTACAAGGTCAACGATCGCAATGTCAAGATATTCAATCCCGGCGAGATTGGCGTTAAAGTTTAAGCTGCCGCTCGCTTGCGTTACTTTTGTACGAAATTTATTAAAGCCATTTTTATATACATATACATTAATTAACAATGCATTTCGATTCTGGAAAGCGATGTGTTGATTGGAATTCTTGAAAATTCCCAGCACTGGTTACCACTTTCAGTGCCCCGTCAGTGTCTAACGAATGTCATGTGCCAATAACATCTGCTGTTTGTTAGTTTCTACGTTCTTGCTTTCTAATTGCGTTGTCCTTTTCGTTGTTTTCACATCTGTTGACGTCACGCCAGCTGGCCGCATTGATGAACAAATAATGATGAATTCATGTCTGGTCATGACTTTACAGCAGCCGCATCAGCTCAACATAAGCAACAGCAACCAGTCCGGCCAAAGTAAACCAAAAAATTGTTCTCCGAAGTTCAAATGTCCTTCAGGCTCAGCGACCGCACAATATAAACATATAAACGGAGCAGGGGCATTAGCATCAATTTTATCATACACCATAAAAAAAGGCATATTGAATTTTAGAAAGAACCAAAAAAAAGGCGCCCACAAGCTGGTGAAGTTTGTGTCTGGTTTGTGCGAAGCGTTAATTTCCAATACAAGTATGCAAAACGTTGTCATTTTTAAACAGTTTGCAAAAGTTGTGCGCCCCATTAAACGATCTATGCACAAATAAATTTACATTCATTTCGCATTCATCCCTTAGAATGGAAATCTTTGCAATAATGCTTAAAGGCTAAATGTCCTTAAGATCTAACTGGGAATCTGAACATTCTTAAGTGCAAATATTTACTAAAACTTGTTGAACTTAAAGTGAAACGTTTTGCGAAAAACATTTCATTAAGCCAATTATGAGACTTCCTGAAGAAGTTCGACCACTGATTTAATTAAGTGCATAAATGTTTTTCGATTCACGGAGCAATGCCTGAATAAATTGTAGGTTAAAGCTAAGTTGTGTCGAGCTCTGCTTCTCACAGAAGTCGTCCACAACTATTTATACATGATTAAAAAATATGCTTTAAACATGGCTTCCATGGAACGGAAACGTGTGCCAATTTGCAATGGCTACGAAGCGACGGAAGCTCTCTAAGAGGGGAGAGAAGTGGGGGGGGCGGGCAACAGAACGGAAATGTGCCATGTGGCGTCTGAAACGTTAAGATTGTTTTTCAGTCAGTTTGCTTCCGCTTTGGGGCCACATCAAAAGCATAGGCCAGGCCAACTAGCGCAAAATGTGCTTAATCGTATTTTTATTTATGCAATGCTAATAAATTCCTGACGAAGATGAAGTTCACGAGAAGTTGTTGCTTTGATTAGGCCAAACAACAAGAGAGAGTGGCTTACAATTTGTGAGGGTTGCTAGCCGAGTTAATGGCAGTGTTGGGGGCAATTTCATATGTGGGAGGACAATTTGGTTGCAGCCTGAAAAATATTTATGTCCGATTCGCATGCAGCACACAAACACACGCGCAGATTTTGTGACAATGGCATCATCATCGTGCAGTACAAAAAAGAGCGCATGCCACAAATTTATTCACATACTATATGTATGTAGGCCGAACGAAAATGGACGCGGCCCTCATAAAGTTGACTCGGCTGGCTGCCCTTTCATCAATGATAATAACAGCATATTAGTGCGGTCCAGGCTAGCAACGCCAACGAGTACAATGACCAAGCAAACGAAGCTCTTAAAAGCACGCACACACACATTCTCTCGCCAAACACCATGACATTTTTTAAGGTTCTTTTTTGGCGTATGTTGTTTTTGTTACTTGACAGCTGATAGTCTCGTATCATATCTTTCGATTTTTATCGCCATGGCGTCGCTTGTGTTGGCATCATTTCGTATATGTGACACATTCACACACATGCGTTATGCATGTTTTGTTGTCACCATAACATGGCGTATGCGTAATATTTATTTAACTGTCGCGATTTGCCTTTAAAGTCTGTTCGGCTAAAAGGTTTTTGAGTTAGCTTCTTATGCGCCGAGTTTATTTATTTGATTTGCGGCTGGAATTGCTTAAGCTAAAAAGGGTTTCTGAATTGTGCTTCAGCACCCTGCTAAATGAAAGGATAAACAACCAGCAACCAGCAAGGAGGCATGGATTTGCGAAGGCCTACAACAAACCAAGTTCATGTGTGTGCCAAATAAATTTCAAATTTGCAATATTAAAGCGATTTAAAGTCGATTTGAAATGTATATGTGTATGCCGATGGGCATGTATGTATTTGTGCTACGTGTACAGATTTCTTAAGTATTCCCGCTTTCAGCAATTCATTTTCATACCATAAAGAATTTATGCATTAAAGCATTAAATTTTCATTAGATTTTTCTTATAGGTAATAGAAAATCAAGATGAGGTAATTTAAGGGGTGCTGAAAAAAAGGCTTCAGAAAAAATATCGGGTCCAGAACATTTTCTTAAATTCTTGAATTTTAGATTCACAAATGAATTAGAAATTGAATATAGAGAATTTCGACTGTTCTCGCATTTCATCACTTGCCGCCATGTGTTTAATTTAATTTCTTTCTTCTTTTTACTTTTCTCTTCTTTGTATAATTGAATTTTGCTACACAAATTTGCACATTCAGCTAGGGAGACAAGTTTGGGGTAGCACAAAAAGGGGAAATCGTTAAGCGTCCCTCACACAATTGAGTGCAACTAATGAACGTTTCGTTGCCGTGTTTATTTCATGACAATTTTGTTATTTTTTGTTTGCGGCAAAACAATTAGGAAAACATTTCTGTGCAAACGTGCATTTAAATGTGAAGCGCGCAGCGATGCGCACATTTTTCCTGAAAGCCAAATTTAAATTGAGTTTCATTTGTGGTAATGGGAATTCTTTATTTTGGTTTGAAGCACATAATTTGTTTTCATTAGGCCAACTAATTCCCAATTCCCAATTGTGAGTGGCGCATCTTCTATAAACAGGCGCCCAGCAGGCAAGCAGTTGTGCAACCGCAGCTGATAAACCCAAAAAACATTCAAATTGATTACGTTGCGTATACGCAACATTTGACGCCCGACCGCTGCGCAGTTTATGGCTTTCCAATTCAGATGCGACAACCTTGAGCGCCACTTTGCCATCAATTTTTTCGATTGGTATGAGCTCCAACAGCCAAAACGCTTAACAATCTCTATGACAATGTTTTGAAACGGAGAATGGGGAATGGGACGCGGGAAATGGGGAATGAAAGTCGCGGCTCGAACATCATCATCTGTGGGCGTGAATTTGGTTAGCAACTCGTTCGGGTTAAGTGCTGCTTTTATTTCACACCTACGCGGAGGCCTTAATGAAATTTAGGCTTAATAGCGTGAAAATCCTGCGAAGTACAGCGAGTCTGCGAGCCTGAGTGTGAGTTTATTCTAGTTTTGTGGGCATAATTTCAATACGAGTGAGTAGTCAAAGTGACAGCTTGGTTCTGGGTCGATATCCGGACCATAAAATGGGATTCAAAAACGTTGAATACAATGTGCGATGTGTTCATGTTGTGCTCGCTCGTTTACAGCGAATTGCAATGAGTGTCATGTTGTTTTGCTTTATTTGCTGGAATACTTTTTTATTACTTTGCCATAAAGATGACCAGATATTTGTTGTCGTCATCTGATTACACGCAAAAAGTAAAGGGCAAGTGGTAAGTGGCAATGCCAAGAGAACGTGCCAAGTGTTTGGAATGTTATGAATAGAATTTATTGTCCAAGATATGGGTGCCAGTGCGACCATAAGTATTGACCGGTTATGTGCTGGGTGTCCTTGGCTCATTGAAATGTATAAACGCACTGGGTATCCACATAACCTGTTGGTGTCCCATACATTGCACCATGGGCTAAAGATAAGGATCGCCACGGTTGCATAACTTCATATTTATTACTAACCTCAGACGAGGACTCTTTATGTTGCATATTGTATTTAAAGTATACAAAAATTGTTTTGAAATTTATAGCATATTTTTTAAACCAAAAAAACAGATTTTCCGAAATATTTTCCAATTTGATATTAATTGATAACTTTATTTACTTTTCTCAGAGTATTTTTTAATAATATAGCACATTCAAAATTATAAATAAACATGAAAATATCAGCATCCTGAAAAATATATTCAAATTTATTATTAAATTAAGTACTTGCCCCATAGTGTAGTATTGACCTTGATGACAGGAGTTTAAAGTGTCAGTAAGTTAAGGGAAATATTATATTTTTGTCAGAAACCGCATTGAACTTATGACTTTAGATGCAAAACAATTTTGACAACGTTCAAGGAATTTAAGATAAATTTAAACAAGTAAATAAATTTCAATTTACTAAACCATTACTGCATAATAGCTTTAAAAGTCTAGTACAACTGCAATTTCCGACATCATAAAAACTTAGACTTGCATTCTTAGCGTTTTGTTTCAGGCCGTGCAATACGACTTAAATGGCAGTTCCGAGTGCTGGGTCAAATAGGCGTTGACTTATGATCGTATATCCCTGGTAATGGTAATGGCTGACCCAAAGATTTGCAGTTGATAATGCTCTGGCGGGAATGGGAGCACAGGGCGAAATATGCGCCAACTAATACGTTTAATTACACCTATTCCCCTCACTCTCTCGCTCTCTCTCTCTCTCGTGCTATGTCTTGGTGCTGCTCTCTCGCTAATTTGCCTTGTGCTGACACTGCTAGCCAAGTTTATAGCTGTAATTTTGCTAAAAACTTTGCCATTGCAGTAAATTCTCGCGCTGAGCTGTGGGCTGTGTGGGCGGAAAGTGGGCGTGGAACGAGCACACTGACTGACTGACGGCTCTTGGTGCTCGGCTTCAGCCAAAGGGCAAAGACTAACAATGTGGTAGTGACAACAAAACATCAACACATGGGGCAAAAAGCAAACACTGCCGACAACACACACACGCCACGCCCACACTTAGACGCCCCCCTGTGAACGTGTTGCACGTATCGCGTTGCCGATTGCCGTTGCCGTTTGCCGTGAGTGGAGCACGAGGCAAGGCATATTATTGTTCATCCTGGATATGGTAATATATTGCATTGCAGTATTTCTTTTTTATAAAGTAAGCATTGTGATTCGCGAAATGAAATGAGAGTCAATATCGAAATTATTTATAACTTTCTTTGGGCTTTGATAAAAGTTCTGAGTCGACGTGCCAAAGGGAATTCAGCACGCGTTTATCTCTTCAGCTCACATCGAGATTGACGTGTATATATACATAGATATAAATATATGTATATGTCAGAAGTCGCGTGCTGTGTGTGTTCGACGTATTCAGTTTCATAAAGAACTGGCAACGTTGTGGCCACATACCATAGGCGTTGATAATAGAAAGCATTAAAGCAGATTAAAGCCAACCGCTGGCAACAGGTGGGTAATCTGAATCATGGCTCTTATCGCCATTTATTTTTGTTTGCCAAAGCGAAACCGCAGCAAAGGAGGAAATCCAAGCTCGATCTTAAGCTGTAACTGTAGCTGTCCCTGTCCCTGTTGCTGTCGCATTGAGGAAGGCCTTTTAGGTACGTGTATTGGCCGCAAGCTGTTGTTAGGACTAATTTTAATTATTTCTGGCAACAGTTTTCATTATGCCACAGTGGCAATACCCAAAGTAGCAACACGAGCCACACAGCCAGGCACGCACAAACACCAAATACATTGGCACGCCTCCCCCAGGACAATTCATTTAATGAAATCATCAAATTATATAAAATGTGCCGTCAAAATGTGACTGGCAAAGCAACTTGTTGTCGTTGTTACTGTTGCGGCTGAATCTTGTTGTTGTTGCTAGACCACATGAAACATGAAACCACCAACTCGACACGCCCCATCAGCCCTCTTAGCATAAACACTAGCACGTGGAGACACACACACACACACAAACGCACACGCACGCACACAGCTAAAATAATTGCTGAATTCTAAGACATAACTTAAACGTGCTGGCAACTTGGCTTCGACCTCGTCTCATCTCCAGCGTTGCCCTTTTGCTCCTCGGCGCAATCCAAGTGAGCACGAGATGGCTCCACTTCTTTGAATTAAAGTAATGACAAAACTATTAAAGAACCCGACTTGCACATATCTCGCTATCGCTGGGAAATGCTTAGGACACATTGTTTAAATTAATTTTATTTTAAGATAAGGTTTTCTTGCCTTTGTGGAAATAAAAACATGAAAGTTTACAGGGACGTTTGCCACCACAACTTTGACTCTTAAAATCTGCGTATACTTGATATTTTGTGTGCAGGTTTTTTTTAAAATAACCTTCCTAACCATTGTCCTGTTTAGAGGGTATATAATGAAACGTTTTGTGGCTCAGTTTCAGAATTAATCACAACATTTTAGTCGTATTTTAAGCAGCTTGAAGTTCATCGTGCTGCTTGACTTTTTTCATGTTTAGCATTCCCAATACTCGTATATATTTCTGGCCAACAAACTTTTTCAATTAACACAAAATTATGTAAATTTTGTGGATTCCAAGGACCTGCGGCTGATACCAAGGGCAACCTCTGGTTCTGACTGACTGACTGACTGAAGTTGCCGGACTGAAGTTACTCGGCGATGGCTGAGAAGTGTCAAAGTTTACGCACTGTAACCATAAAAAGTAAACTCTGGAAATTGTGTGTGCAACATGCTGTTTGTTCTACTCCCACGCTCAGCACTCAAATTACAAGAGGGCGGTTAATCTCTTGGTAATATTTCCAATTTGGATTAATAAGAATTTGCAACCCTTCTTCAAAATTCTATTTTAAGAATGCTATTAATTTAATTGTGTTCCATTGGAGTTATTGAAACAGCCCTCGTGACTCTTCACGTATATGGCAATAACTGCCGCACAGTTGCACAACGCCAGATACGCGTTGAATGTTCATTTGGCGCATGCCACAAGTGCCAGAAGTTGCAATAAATTCACGAAAATATACATTGCAGACGCACAGTTTTCCAATTTCCCGCGTGCAATTCGCCTTCCTTTGGGGGCGAAAGAAGAGACTCCGCTTGTCCTTGGCTACTCCTCCTGAACTGCTTTAACTGCAGTTGCGAACGTAGTTGCAAACGAAGTTGCCCATTCATCAGGCGCTGGCCCTCAATTGTCTTGGCTTGCTCGTATCTTGGTGGCTGTGGCGCTTGCCACATTTCGTTGCGCTTACTTATCCGCCTAATTTACGAACTGTGCATTGTTTCAGCAGCCACACTCTGTGTGTCTGTGTCTGTGTCGCCTTTGTGGTTAAGAAGTCTGAGCAGCTTCCACATCTGGATACCTGGCATGTGGCGAGGCCCCTAGTTGCAATTAAATCATTGCATTACCGTGGCGGAGCTCATCCAGAATAACACCTTGCGTCACTCAAATGATTAAATTAAAAGACTGCCAGAGGGAAACATGAAGTATGTATGTGCTGCAAAGAGCTATACGATAATTAAAAAACAAAGAAGAGATTTTCTCCATGCAATTCAAGCAATGAGAAACATTTTGTTGAATCATTCCTTGCCTGGTAATAACACAGATTTGCAACTACAGTTTATTGCTCTTCCAATTATAGTTTATTTATTGCTACAAGTAATTTGAGAGAATGCTGTGTGCCAGCCAGCGCATGAGGCAGCTTGTAGCATAAAATCGTCCTGCTTGGCGCATAAATCAAGTTGGGGATTGCGTGAGAACATTTGTATTTTCAATTGATTCAATGTTGATGTTGACTATTTGTTATTTTCCTTTCATTTGCGCACTGTGACTGTATTGTCTTCAGACCTGGGCCTGTTGACTTCAAAGTTATGCCCCATGCCGCATGTTGTTTTAATTTTCATTTACCGTTGCTGTTACTGTTGCTGTTGCCGCCTCGATAAATATTGCATAATGCGCAGAAAGTGTAGCATACTTTGAGGCGTTTGCTTTTTGCTCTGTTTGAGCTTGTTAAGCATTGATTTATGCATTAAGTATGAGTATTTTGAATGTGGGCGTGGACTCAGACAGGGGCGTGAGCTATTTATGTGGCAGTTTGCCTCTTTTTTTTGCCTGTACTTGATTTGTGGCTCCTTCGACGACGCGACGCGACGCAAAGCGTCTCAACGTTGTGTTGTGCCTGCCAATGAAAAGGTCATATGACGAATGGGACCTTTAACTTTTACTCTTACTTTTTACCTTTTACCTAAGCGAGTAGTTTGCAATATATTTACATTAAAAGAGCAGAACAATGGCAAGCAGCAAAACAAAAAAATAGCACTTTAAATATTGTCATCGCCGTCTGGCAGCCAGATTTGTGAGCTGCCCTTCTCACCGGAGAGATTGCAATAAATTTAATGGGATTTGCTGCTCATTTGTAGTGTAGTACTTGCGTCAAGGTCTCCTCCAGCTCGTTCCTCATGTTGCACTGCATTTCGCCGAAGCTGACGCTGAAGCTCATCAGTTGTTGTCTGGTGGATGGCGCCGTCGCTCCAATGCACAAATAAACGCACAGACGGCAGCTTCGTCTTCAGCCCCAATGCGCACCCAAATCATTTCAATTAGCATCGACTTAGATCCATGTAAATATGGGGCACAAGCCTAAACTAAATGTATCTTAAGGATTACAATTCAACGCAACTTCAGACTGACTGGAGCCAAAGTTGAGTTTCCTTCTTGCCACATGCTGCTCCAGCAGACCGTAAGATTCAGACGTGCCCAATAGCCCTATGCGGGACATGTCGACAGTTAACGACGAACAGTAACCAGCCAACAACCAACCACCAACAGCAAACAGTCAACTGCCAACAGCTGGCAACGGATTCCTTGCGTGTATTTCGATGTCTTCTTTGTGTGCCATTTGTAAAACGGATGTTTCCCACATGTCCTGCAATGAGATATGCAGACACATGTCGCTTTTAACGAGCGACCCGAGTCCTAGACCGCGTCTGGCTTTACGTTATTAACCTTTTTTTCCGTGCTCCTATTCCCGGCCCGAAATAGCTGAAATGCTTTGTTGCATTGCCAATTGTTGGCTATTTAATTTGTGTGGCTTTTCTACCATGAAATTTATGCACAATTCGCCATTCGCCACAACAAATGCAATGGAGGCCGCACCGCAACACCGCCGAATTGCGGACAATAAGTCAATTTCGCTAGTTGAATGTGAAAATTATGTTAATTCGTGGTTGACAGCGTCCCAAACCCGATGCCACTATATATCCGTATAATGTGCACTGCATCCACGACTCCAACCTGGCAACCGATTGCGGTCGATCAAAGGAATTTCACGGTATTCAAAATGTTTCGTTTGTTATTTGTGTACATTTCTAATAACAGCAATATAATGTAATTTATTTGTACTTCAAATTGACAATTGAATTGTTTTGCATAAATAATTAGACTTGTTTTAAAAGCTATTTCTGTTCATTTTTGTAATGTGTTTTTTTCAATCTCATGTTTATGTAAATAGAAAGGCTAAATGAATGTGTATTTTTTTAGCATCGCTTGCACATTCCACTCAACATTAACTTAATTAAAAGCATATAACATGTTACACAACTCTTGAATTTATCACAATTGCGAAAATGTATTGTTTAATTGTCAAAGAAAAGTTAAGCTGATAAGTTAAAACTGTATTGATATGGGATTTAATTCAATAATAATTATAAGGATAAATACTGTGCCGTGCATTGCTTGCATATAAAATGTCGTCTGTTTAAGCGGATTTTGTTAATTGACAATTTTCTTTTGGGGTTTTATTTGTTGAAGGCGTTCACATTGTGATTGGACATTTTGTTACAACTATTGAGCGCTGAAAGTTTGGGCAGCAGAAAACCAGTTTTAATTAATAAAACTTTCGATACACTAATTAATTGTTGGAACTGCTTTCAAAGCCTTTAATTAATCCTTCTGGCCGGAAGCAAAAGTTGAACGCTGCAATGGAGATTGTTGGGGAGAGAGAGAGTGTATCCCTGGAGCAAAGCTCGACTTAAGGATACCATCTAATTAACGTGGCAAATACTGGCTGGCATAAATGGAGTCAATTTTGATATACTAAATTGTAATTAAGCAAATCATTGTTTTCTTGATATGGTTGAAGATATATTGATCCGGGATACCCGACTGTTGTCCTGGTTATGGAATGATGGCGAGCCAGGAGCATGACAACTCGCACGAGTTGCGTCCATTAAAAGGATCTGTGTAAATTTGCTTAATAAATTTCAATTGAGAGCTGCGCGTTGAGAGTCAAAGGCGCAACGTTTAAACCCGAATGGATTACAATAGACACGTTTCTGGAGGGTAACAAACAGGCAGATGGAATTTACTACGCACTGGATACCGAGCTACCAAGATACCGAGAGAGATTCACAGAACAACAGAAAACGGACTAATTGAAGTGCTCGTAACGAGTTCTTTGGGAATTTGAGGCAGTCTTTAAGTTCAAGTCGATGCTGATGTTCGAGTCGATGTCAAAGTGTCTTTAAACCCAAGTAATTATTGTAAGACGTCGTACAAGTGAGAAACGCAAACAAAACATAAAGAGACGTCAAGATGAAGGGTAAGGGAGGGTGAGAGTGGGCGGTATTTCATGGGTCCTTGGTCAAGGCTAACAGTTTTTATTGTACGGCTGCAATTGTGCGAGTTTTGCGAGCTATTTTTGGCCCTTCAGCAAGTGAGTCAAGCTGCAGCTAATCTTTAGCTGTCTGCTTTGGCGATTTGGCCCCTTTTGTTTTGTTCTCTTCGTCTCCAGTTTCAGCAACAACAGCGGCAACTGTGACAGCCACAGTCATAGCTTCGAGTACTCGAATACTCGAGTACTGCGAGTTGGGGTGCCATAAAACAAACACTTTTAGTTTGTTGAACTGTGACCGGGGCTGCGTTTAATTTGTTGTCAACAATTTTGAGGCGGTCACAACGACAATTTTGAGATGCCAGCTGCCAGTTGGCAGTAACAAGCTATCAGCTGCCAACCGATTTCACATAATTTTTTGACAATTTTTTCACTTATTGAAAATTTAAAGCTGCATCGAACCAGTTGCTCTGCCCGAATCTCAGTCGAGTGGCGTAGAAGAATTATGATATTTCGCACTGGGGAATCACAATCCAAATTGCAAATTCAGTGCTCTTTGTGGAATAATAAATGTATCAACGGGGAAACTAAACCGCAATTTGTGGGATTTTCCAGAAAACTTTTTGATTGCATTTTAATTGAAATTTTGTTGAACACGCAGCAAAGTATGCTACAAATATTTTAAGTTGTCAAGTGAGCGTATTTTGATTCAATAAAATCAAAATTCCCAGCCGACAAATAGTCATAAATTTCGGACTAAACCAAAACCAGCGAACACACACAGATGTATAAATGTATTGCAAGGCTGGGACTTGACCTCGAGTCATTGACAACAACGACAGCAAAAGAAATCGATGAACCCAAAAACTATCTGCGAGCTATAGACCGTGTGAACTGGCCAAAAATATAAAAGCACATGTGCGTGGGCTTGATATTTGCTAACTTCTAGGAACTTCAATTAAACTGAGGTTTACTCTGAAGTGCTGTGTAAATTTTTAATTGCCTGTCCATTTTAAGTACTTATGTATGCAATTTAAATTTGTTTGGCTGGACACTTTAAAATGTAACCAGTTCTACACAGGGTTCAAAGCCTTTCATGTGGCTGCTGTTAGTCGCTCGTTAGCAGCAGACAAGAGCATCAAAGGGGGAATAATAACCAGCAGGATGTGGGTTTAAAATCTGGACATGAGCATCTCAACTCTCAGCAACTGCTATATGATATAAAACTATCTGGCATGCCACTTATAGTTTTATTTTATATATTTTCATGCTCTGTTTCAGTCACTCTCTCTTTCTTTCTCTCTGTGTGTGTTTTCTACTGGCAGACGACAATGGAACGCAATATGAGCGAGTGTTTGTTGCTCTGGATAATAAACTGAAACTGTCTGCGCATAATGCTCAGCACAGACCAAAATCTACTCTAAAACCAACGAGTCCATGAAGGCATTCAACTTGTTGAAGCCTTGACAAATTTATGACTTTTTTGCAGAATGTGATTGATCAGTGTTGAGCGACATTCCATCGATAAGCGCGCTTAACAATTCATATTCATATTGCACACCCATGCGTATGCTTAATCGTGCTAGACGGATACTTAATCTCGGGGAGCAGCTAAATGGAATAAGCTTGTATCCCAGGCAGTTCATAGAAATAAGCTCAGTGAAGAGCGTGCCTGCTAATTGCAGCAACAAAACAATAAAGACAATTTTGTTAGTTTGTTGGGAAATTTCCGAGCACTTGAGTTTAAAATGATGCATTTGAAAATAGTTTTAAAAGTTTCCGTCTCGTTCAAGGACTTGTGTCCAAACTAAACCAGAACTGGAGCTTAACAGCTTAGTGTGTTTATCAACTAGTTGACGTTGACTTGTATTTATTTTTGGCAAATCAAAAGACATCCTTAAGAGCATATACAGTTTACCCAGCCAAAAGGAACTGCTTGAATGCACATCGTGGCCAGAAGTGGCCAAGTGCAAATTGAAATGGCTTAGTCTGATGCAAAACGGTACAAATCCCGTCCATCAGAAAGAAGCGTACACAAAGCCAGTTCTTGGCACAGAGGCCACGATGAAGGAGCTGTCGCAAGTAGCAAGAAGTTAGGTGGATGCCAAGGCTGTAAAATGGCTGAAAAAAACATTGTTCATGGCGAGTCTTAGCCTGGCTTTGAATGCAGATGAGTTGACACGAACTTGGCAAGCCGGGGAGGAATGGAAGAGATTTCGTTTAGCTTTCGGTGCATGTAAGTAACAATTTTTATTAGGTTTATTTACTTGTTGCCTCTTAACACGTAATTTATGTTCTTGCTTAAGTACTAGGCGGTGAATGACGAAGGCAGTTCGTCAGTTGTCTTCTAGCCTCCATTAGCCGTACTTTATGCCTGGCATAAATCGTCTGGGCCCGGCTAATGCAGTCGCTGTCATTTTTATGGCCATAAATATTCATGCAAATCGCGTGCCCCCAAAAGTTCGTTGACTTGCCGATACATGGCGATCGAACGAACTTGACTTCAATTTACTAGCTACGAAAAACAATGATGATAAATGCTACTCTAGGAATGACAAACTCTCGATTCGCATTCATTTGTTTGTTGTACGCTAACTACTCGTAAGCTTCAGAGCTATCCACTGGCCTGACGTATTCAATCAGCGAGCGTTTATCACAGCGACTTGGGCGTGGCGTAGCCAACGCCCGCACTTCCCACCCCTCCGCCTGCCCCTCCAGGCTCATTGTTGTTGCGCTTCTGCCGCTTCTTGCGCCACGGAAACTTGCGCACCTCGGCGGCAGCGCCGTCGGTGGCGCTGTGGCAAGTGTCCGCCTCGGGCAGACTGCTGCTGCCACTGTAAGCTGCCTCATCTCGTCGGCTTATCACTCGCGACAGCTTCAGGCGCGTCGCCTGCGGCTGCACATTGTCCTCCGCCGGCGACTCGGCGGACGGCGACAGCAGCAGCGCCCCATTGTTGGTGGCCAGCAGCGTGCGCTTGCCACGCCCTCCGCCCACGCCCACTGTCTCCGTGTCGAGAAGCGAGTGTGCGTTGGCATCGCTCAGCGAGGACATGCGCGACACCTGCGACTGCAGCAGGCGATGCGGCACCGCGCTGCCACACGGCGTTGCCGCGTACAACTCGTGTTTCCGCAATCGTCTGCCTCCAACTCCAACTCCAACTCCGACGAGTCCTGGGCCGCTTCCAGGGCAGCCAGCAGCCGACTGACTCGTGCTGTTAATCGTTGTGGTTGTGGTGTTGGTGCGAATGCTGTCCTGCAGCGACAGCTGATGGTTCGCGTCGCGGCAGCGAAACTGCACCACACGGTAGGATCCGTAGGGCTCCAGGGCATTGTTGTTGACACTGCAGCTGGCGGGTTGCAGCCTCATCGAGCCTTGGAGTCGCATCAGGGCGCTGTAGTTGTGCTGGTGGTATTGGCTGCGCTGATGGTGGTTCCTGGCCAGGCCGAACTGGCGCGTCAGTGTGATCTGGGAAAGAGGTGAGAGATGGCAGATACACGAGGGAGGCAGAGAAGGCGTGCGACAATACCTTGAAGGCCTCGCGAAACTTGTGGCTCATGATGTTGTAGAGCAGCGGATTGATGCAGGTGGACAGGTAATAGAGTACGCCAGATGTGTGGTAGAGTATGCGAAAGTAATCCTTGAACGATTCCTGGCATCGGCACACATTAATCAGCGTGTCGCCGTAGACGGCCATCAGTCGCTGGGCGTGGAAGGGCGCCCAGCAGAGGAAGAAGGCAACGGCTACAGCTACTGCAAGTAGAGGGGGTAAAAGGTTCACAGCGTTACAAATGTCGCGAGTTCGCGAGTTCCGCAAGTCAAGTACTCGAGAGCAGCATCATGTGTGGCGCTAACTGATTAATAGACAGAAGACGAGCCTGACAAAATTTAAGAGGCTTGCTGGCAGCCCACATGGCGTATGCGCATCATTGCCCAAAGTTTTCGCATTTAGAAAATGAGGAGCGTTGCTTCCTTTGATGTGCTCGCGAGTAAGTTTGCGTGTGATGACATTACTTTTAAATTGTGGAGTTACGAGTATAGGCAAAAGTTTGACAACGTTTGCTTGGCGGTGGCTTCAATCAATCAAGCCGCCGCCAACGCGACTCACCTACCCAGCATTCTGATGACGCGACTCTGCGCATTAACGCCCCGATTCGCATCGTAGGTTCGGCGCGGCAGCTCCTGGAGCAGACGACTCCGCTTCAGCTTCATGCCAATCAGCACGTAGAGCACACAGATCGCCGTCATGGGTCCGCAGAAGAATATAAATCCCGAGACCGCAAATACATGGGCGTAAAAGTCGTTCTTCATCTATTCAAATGTGTGTTCAAAAGTCACTTTATCTTAATAGGTTCATTAAAACACCAAACACCGAATACGTACCGTGCAGGAGTAGCCGTCTTCCTGGTTGACCACCGAGAACTGCATCGCCTGCGGCAGAGCCAGCAAAAATGCTGTCATCCAAATGGCAAAAATGAATTTAATGGCCCGCGATAACTTCGACATGGTGTGTTGCCTGTAAATGTTGCAGCACAGCTTCGGTTATAAAGCGAAACACTCTCGAAATGCCAATAAAATGCTAGGTTTAACAACTGAGAAATCGAAAGTTGAGTGCAGGCAAACAAACAAGACTGCTCGATTGAGAGTTACTCCTTACTGCACGGTCCCAACATGTATTTGCTTTTAAGCTTAATTTTACACACTAAAGCACATGTCCTTGCATGTTGAACAACGCACATCGCAAATAGCTGGAGAGGCTGCTTTGCTGCCTGCCATAAATAGTTTTGTAAGCAACTTTCGTGTTAATTAACCAACAATTATGAACTGAAGTCTCCTGTAATTTGTTCAGAGTTGAAAATTAAGAAAATAATTGTTGCAAATAGTCGGAAATTCCTGTACTTTTAATTTATGTTTCCCAGTTAATTACTTTTGCTTGTCAATTTCAAATTTATAAAATATGTATTCTCAAATAGTGGGAAATTATTTTCAGAATTTTCCTGCGAAACCATAAATCTCATTAAATTCCTTGTTAATTTAAAAGCTGTCTGAAACAAATGTACATATAAAATACTTTTCTCCCAGTCAATTTACGTTTGTTTGTTGCTCTGCACTTTAACAAATACTTTTGCAAATATCTTCCGGGCTAATTAATCAAACTTTGATGTTGGCATGTGAACTTTCGATTACTCTTAATTTTACGAGAATACAATTCAAACTATTAAGCGAATAAATTGCAATCAAATTGTTTCACGTTTTCAATTTGCAAAACGCATACAAAAAAAGAAAATAAAATGTCGAAAATAGTTTGACTGGATTGTGATTAAATAAATACGGACAACGCTTTGATAAGCTTTTGACATGTATTTTTATTCAATATTTGCGGCCCGAGGCTACAGCATATGTATGGGATATCGGATTTCGAAGATAATAAATACAACTGTCATAATGAAACTATTCCAATTAGGCGTACTGCGAAAACTGTCATAAACTGGAGTATATTAAATTTCAGTTTATTGGCTGAATTATGCGTATTTATGACTGCTTTTTATATACTCACCGAAACGGATGGCAGATGGCAATATATCGCTCCACGGTGAAGGCTGTAATGGTGAGCACGGTGGCATTGGCGGCCATCTCGGAGAGCACGCTTTCCAGTATGCATATGCCGTCCGTGAAGGGATACGAAGGGCACCACAAATTGTACAGTTCCTGTGGTATTCCTAATGATGAAAACGGAAGCAGCAGCAGCTGTATTAAGTATACGGCGCGTAAGCCGTGGGGGATTTGCGGCTTACCTGAGACCAGCAAAATCAAATCAGAGACAGCTAAATTGAACAGATAGAAGTTGGTGGCCGTGTGCATGAAGTTGTTGCGCGAGATGACAATGCAGGTGATTAGATTGCCCAGAACGCCGCCGACAAAGATGATGGCGTAGCAGACGGTCAGCACGATTAGGAGCGTGGAGGATTCATCGGAGCTGGAGTCTGTCGTTAATGTTGTAGTGCCATTTGTGCTGTTGCTAAGCAGATTTGTTAGATTCTCAGTCGTTATGTTCAGCAGTTGAGCGAAATGTGTGAGATATTTGTCATTGTGCAGCAGCAACAGCTCCGGGCTCGGACTGGGACTGGAATGGGGATAGGGATAGAGATTTGGATTGGGATTGAGATTGGGGCTGGGATGGAGAGCGACACTTGGCCTGGCATTCGGCAACGTATGAGCCATGAATGATTGATTGAACCCATCATCATCGCTGTCGGCAGCAGCAGCCACAGCAGCAGCAGCAGCAGCAGCGACGACAACGTTTTGTAGCATTCTGTCAGTTGTCAATTAATTGTGGGTGTGGTGTTGACGCCCCAAAGCTCAATTTTTGGCTCTTATCAATGTTATTAATATAGTCGACGTCCCACTTCGTTGCCCTTCGAGGCTGGTCGATGCCGTTGTCGTTGTCGTTGTCGTTGTCGTTGTCGATGTAATTGTGGCTGTGGTTTTGGTTGTGCACATGGCTGATAAGCGGCCCAGACGACAGCCCCGAAATTGTGCATTCGCCTGTAAAGCAAACAACATTAAAAGTCATTAGGCTCAAGTATGAATTTAAATTGAATCCAGAATGCGCAGCAGCCAGCATAATAATATGCGTCCCGTCTGGCACTCTGGTTACAGGCAGCCAGGTGACTACCAGGAATTAGGGCCAGCTGCTGGCTCTTAAGAATGAGGAACTGTTGCGTAATTGAAGGCAACAATTCTCCAGTTCATTGCGTAGTCGTAGTCGAGTCGTAATTTCACTCTCTATAAATAGACAAACATCTTGAATTGAATTCATGCTATTGCCATTGCCATTGCTTGATTGTTGTTGTTGTTGTTGTTGTTGATTGCTGACCAAAAACTTTTCCATATTTGCGACGATGATTGTCGTGAGGATGGAACTTTTTGCGGCAAGTGGGTCTGAAGTGAGTAACTTAAGATAATATGCGATTGGGTTTTGGGCATTTAAGCCATGGCTCAAATGCTGCGACACATTCGGAATTTTAAATAACTTTGATAAATGACGCTGGGAGCTCGTAATTTACTCATTATTTCTTTGGCACGTTTACGATATGCATACGTAAATCTCTTAGTTGCCCGTAACAGATGTGAAAGTCTGGCAGACACCCGCAGCACCGACACCAACACCAACAGCAACACCAAGGCCAAGGCCTGAGTGCAGAAGTAATCTTACTTGACTCTTGGCCACATTTCTCATTCACATTCACATGCATAAAACACAGAGAGTATTCGACAGTCGCCACTAACCACTTGGCATTAATCATATTCTCGGCTCGTGTGGCTTTTGGCCACCTGTCCATTTCAGCCAGAGCCTGCAGTAATGATGAACTTAATTAATGGCTTGCACCACTATTTGAATGCCCAAATATTAATAATTAACCACCCCATAAACTAACTGATTGTCGTGAATAATTAACTGGGTGCACAGCCATAAATATTAAACACTTTAAATCATTCGAAAGCGTTTCTCTAATTTATCGCTCTCCTGATTTTCCTTAAGATTTCCTGATACCTTTTGGCGGAAGTCTTCAGGGACAGGCCCGTGTCCATCGCAGTACCCTTATCTCAGGGATATTGCGTCGTTGCTGATGGTAATTGGAGATATAATCGAATTGCCAATTCAGGTGTGAAAGTTAACTAGCGCATAGCCAAAACCACATGAGAGACAGGGCACCTTAACTAAATGTACCTGACAATTCTGTTGAGTTCTTTAACTTTTATCGTTTCGCAGAACGAATTTCGAAACAGGTGAACTCACTTTAAGCTAGATAATTGAATTTGGCGAATGCCGAATCTCACGTACAATTTAAAAAAATAGATGAAGTCAAAGAGTCAAAGAGAATATTCCGCTTACCGAAATAAGTTCAAGTGACGAGTGCCATTTAAAGCTGCTGCGTTTTTATTTGATTTGACATCTTTACGGTGGATGCCGCGAATAACCCGTTGTTGGCGTTTTCTTCTTTATCGCTTATCACAATTGCTTTGTGCGAAACTTTGTTGCATCTTTTTTATTCAAAAGCGTTGTCTAACAAAGGGACTTCCGCAAGCCTTTTATCTCGCGCTTTCTTCAACGATTTACGAGTTACATTTAATTCCGTGACTGGCATAAAATTATCCCAACTTGTTTTGGCATATCACTTTGAAACAGTCCTAATTTATGCACAATTTAATTTGAAATGAATTTATTTGGAATATTCAAATGATCAATTAATGAACGATTCAACGTCCAGTTTGGTAACTCGATGCTATTTGTTAGCAGTTTCTAGGTCTCGAGCACGTCTGACTTGCTGCGCAGTCAATGTTAGACTAAACTTCTTGCAGGCCATCGAAGCAGCGCTTGCCTGTCGACTGTTAACACTTAACAGCTGTTAACGCCAGAGCAGTGTCCTGTTAACCAACAGGGTCTCTCACAGAGCTACGCTCTCTCTCTCTCTCTCGCTCTCGATGGGCTTGTCTATTTTCCACCATTTCGACATAATTTCATTCATAAATTCATGCACTTTACCTTGACTTTGACATCGAGACAGAGGCTGAACATTCGTCTCATACTCGCCGTAGACACTGTAGACGCTGTAGACAAACATTGGCAGCGTCTATAATTTGTGTGTAACGTGACGTATGAGCAATGCCCGTAAACGGTTGGTAATTTAATAAAACTGAATTGAATTAAAAACTTAGATGCTTATTTGTTTTTTTTATTTTTAGAGCCAATTCAAATGGCGAATGGCAAATGGGACATACCACTTACACTTACTTTTAATATTTATTGGCCACGGCGCCGCCCATCAAAGCGTTCAACTGGTTTTCTTCTCGCATCTGTTTCCCCTCTCTCCACTCCCCACTCCGTGGCTTGGCTCCGAGCAAAACAATCAAAACTCACGCGAAATCAAAGCACCAGTTGGCTTCTTAGGCAGGTCATAAAATCACAGTGGAAATGTGCGTGTGTTTGGGTCGCATTTTCTTTGCTTGACTAGGACATCGGAGGACAACTGCGGTTCTCCCCAGCTGTCAGCGCAGACAGACCGCATATTAATCTTTGGCTCGACCATCGCCAGATTTGTGGTTTTCGTTTTTGTCAGACAGTGCGCGGCGGATTCAATTGTAATGGTGGAAATGGTGATTTTGTGGCTTTAAAGCAGATTTTCATGTTGCCTCCATTTTTCTTATTTTCCTCATTTGTATTTTTGTTGTTTATGGTTATGCTTTCGGGCAATACCGCGAACAGTTTGTCAACGGCTCGTAATTGCGCCCTTCGAATTGCTCGAGCATAAATATTAGAAAGTAAAGTTAAGCCCTCCTTCGTAATGTCTCGAGAGTAATATACCCATTTTGTAATGACTTTGGAACATTACAAAATTCATCTAAACTTAAGAGGCAACAGACGAAATTATCCTTCAACATTTTAATGTAATTTTTCGCAATCATTATTGAGCGTTTCCCTTTTGAAAGTAGCACTTTAAATGCTCTTCATATGAAATTGTGCTTAAATTGCTAGAATTTCCTTCTCAAAATACCAGTTTAATTAGTCTCTCATGTGTAAGAGAATGTCCAGTACAAATCGTCAGCAATGCACACAGCATTTCAGTCCCAAGGACATCTTAATGTGACGCAAATAATCACTGACCATAATCAGTTTACGTCCTATGTGTGGATTATGCATGAGATATTAAGAAGATAGCGACGGGCAAACACTTGTGGCTGCTGGAGGAGACAAAAGTTATCTGGCGTTTCATTGAGACTTGCTGGCACAACTTAATTGCTCATACGCAACGTTGCCACTGCAGAAAACTCAATTGTAATTGCTGAACCATTTGACAGCCGTCTCTGGTGGGAGACCTGCTGTGACCATTAGTGGTCAGTTGAAGCGCGACAAAGAAACTGATTAGCATAATTTGAGCGTGTCCGTCCGTCTGTCGGACACATGTCGGACATCTAACTGAGGGCAACTGAGAGCAACGCTGAAAGCAGCTGGAGCCGGCCAATTGGTTGGCTTAAATCAAAAAGGGTCGACCACAGACTCGAAATACTGTGCGGTTGCTCCAGAGGCGCTTATCTTGATTTACGAGTGCAATGCGTTAAGCGATAACGATAACGATAACGCGGACGATAACGATTACTTGGCCACACTAGGCGCAGCTGCGATTCGCTCGCTTCAAAGACACCAGAAATGCCTTTTAAGCACTTTTAAGTGTTGCCATCCAAGTTGACTGGCATTTAATTAAATGTAATTAGACGAAATGTTGGCTGTCCTTGGTCGCATTGCCTGCCAAAAGGCGCAATGAACTTGCGGTGGCCACAACTAACATTTCACTTTCCATCGAATACTTTCGTTGCCTTCGCATAACTCATACAACCCGTTGCACAGCGTTTATGGTCGCAACGCTTACAACATGAAGTTGCACGTACTGTCGCCAGGCTTTTAAGCAAATGAAAGCATTACCCTTTTTTGTTTTCGTTTTCGTTTTTTGGGGTGCGCCTCAATTCGAACTTTGGACTTTTCTCTGGAATTCAATTATGGAAAAGGCCGAGCAAGTAATGCGAAACTCAGCTGCTAATCGAAGACCACAATTAGTCAGCAATGAAGCTCGCAAATGGCCAACGATGACTTGTTGCCCTCGTTGCGTGCGTCAATCGAATTGAATAAAAGGCAATTTAACCAAAAAGGAAGAGAGTTTAGGCAAAATGATGTGTGAGGTCAGTGCTATCAAAGTTTAAAGACTTAAATTTGTCTAATTTCCGTGCACATTCTGAAGCATTTCCATGCTGCAGTTAAATAGGCAGTAGGCAGTTAAATAACTATATCAAATATCAACGGAATGTCTTGTGTAGTCTTTTATTTAACTTTGTTTCGTATTTTCTCAGAATATTTCAGAGCACACATTCCGAAAGTATATGCAAGAAGGTAAATTTTAATAAAAGACATGATTTTCCCTAAAGAGATCCTGTCGATTTTCTTATCACCAGGCAACCGATTTGATTCCCCACAGGACTCGCATTTACCACGTTTACCCGTTGCTTTTTCAACTGAATATGTCAATGATAACTGAGAATTTTTGTAATTGAAATTTAAATGAAACATATAGATATCATTGTGAGGTCACGGATACCAGTCGCCGTTGTCTTCTGCTGTCTGATGAGGCAAAGTTATTACGAGTATATATAATATTCGACAAGGCAAACAAAGGGGGGGCTCGGGGCTGCAACGGGTTGCTCGAACTGCAAATGACTTTTGGCCTGACTCGACTTTGGCTGGTAATAAAACTAAATGAATTGAAAACTTGCACAAAATTCGAGTCGAGTCGTGTTAAACTGAAAGGACTGGAAAGCAACTTGCTGCTGATGTCATGTTCAGTGTTCATAAAGAAAACAACCGAATTCTTCTACTTAAGCTAAAAGAAAAAATGGGGGACAACAACGCTAAACGCTGAGTGAAGCAGAATAAGAAAATTGAAAACCGAGAAGCGAAAGTGGAAAATAGAGAACAGAAAGTTGACAACTGACAATCGGCAGCCTGGCGATTGACGATGGGGTTTGAGGGCGTCCTTTGGCACGTGCTGTGCTGTTTGCCTTGGCATTGAAAAGGATACGTGGATAGTCCATTGATGGTCCCAGGGCTTGGCCAAAAAGATGCCGCCATCTGTCAGAGCCAGAGAATAGCAACAGCTACTCCAGCTGCCAGTTTGTTTGCCTGTTTATTTAGGACTTTGTTTTGATTAAGTGCCAAAAATTGTTTTGCATTATTTGCATAAAGATTGCGATATTGAATGCAGGCAATAAATTCCGTTTATTTTCTTTTGTCAATCGCATGAAATTACATTTATCTTGCAGCATGTATGTCCACATGAGCATAGGCCTGACACAGGACCTTTACTTTTATGGCTCCTAAAGCTGTATGATAGATTTGCTAGCACGCGGCCATAAAACTAACGGCTAAACAACAAACGCCCAGTGGACTCGTAAAATCCACAGCAAACAGCAGAACGAGTACAAATGAATACGAGACGAATACGAGACGAGTACGAGTATAATAAAAAGCAAAACACGCGCCAATTTTTTTGGAACTGGTCAGCAGGCTGGATGTGAGTGAATGCCACAGATTGCGGCCGAGAGTGTGCGTCGAAATTGAATTGTTGTGGCTTTAATTGAACCTATGTCAACATTGCCTAGAATGGCGCTCATTTAATGGCTAAAAGGCCATCATTAGCAACGTCCTTGCTGTGGCGAACATAGTTGGTCGCACAGTTGTAATCGTAATTGTCTAGCTGCTCGCCACCTCAAGCATTTTAATGTGCCCCTAAATAAGATTAAGTGCATGCCACAATATTAAGCATTTGCATTTTTATTTCATTTTCAGACAGAGAGAGAGAGCGCGATGCTGCGTCAGAGAGAGAGAGAGAAACAGAGAGAGAGCGCCGTCGCAGAATCTCCAAAAAGCAACCGGTAGTTCTGGCTGCGCTGTCGCCGTCGACGTCGACGCCAGCTGCGACTGCTCTGCTCTGCTGCGTCTCTGTTATTGTGTTGGCCAATATGCTGCAAGCTTTTAACCAAAAAATCAGTCGCTGTTAATCGGATGCTGCGGCCAGTTGTTGTCGCTTTCGACCAGCTCGTGGGCCGACTGCGAGTTTAAACGAGTCGCTGACGAACCTCTGTCGTGTTTTGTGAATCGTGAATCGAGTAACAATATAGACATTTACATAAAGCCCAAAACTGATCTACATTAAAATAAACAACACGCGCAACAGCAATCGATAGTGAAGCACAATAAAAAGTATGACTTAATAATAATCAAATGTATATCAGTTCATAAACCTTGTTAATAAACAATCATAATTAACATTTTAGCGAAATGTTACTAATAAGCAATATCTAAATGCAGCTCGAGTATACAAATGAGTTTCGTTTCCACATCCGAATTTGCAAAAATAAATTCAAAAACCCAAAAGTGCAATGCTCGCCAACGATCTGAAAGCAATATCAAAGCAGTTCAAAGCAATAAAAATACAAAAATTAAAGATAAGGCTAACAAAAAGAAAATAAAGTAAATACAAAACAGAATGCATAAAAATGTGGCAGGCGGCAACATTTTATAAATTTAAATTAAACGTGTTTTAAATGCACAAACGTTAAGCGAAAAGAGTTGCTTGATTAACAAAAAGTATAATTAATTGCCATAAAGTGAATTGAAAAACCCCAGAATAACATATATCCTACTGCTTTAATGCAGAAGTGTTTAAGTTGTCGCTACTTTTCTGGCATCATCATTGCGGCATTTATATTCTTTTGTGGCCAGAATGCTATCTCTGACGATCAACCAATCGGCCAGCTAGAAATTCATTAGGCCAAATCGGTGCAAAGTCGCTGGCCACTTAAGGCAAAACCATAAAATTCTTGAAATTTTAAATAAACAAAAATCAATTTCATATGCAAAAAAGTTTCCTCAAAAATTAAGAGAATAAATATACTTGTTGTGTAGACCAAAATGATTTCAATATATAATACGAGATACATAAAAACACTTTATGGTCATCGATGATCCATAATTTTTGAATGCGACGCGCGAATGCGATTCTTATTCGACTGTGAATCTAAAGACAAATTCGGATTCAGATTCTGAAACCGAAACCGAAATTGAAACCGAATCAAATTCATATTGGCCATCGTCCAACGCCCTGATCACCTGATAGCCAAATAGACGCCAACACAGTTGAAGAGACATGAACACGAACACAGCCAGAGAAATGATAATAGTTAATGAAAACGATACAAAGCTAGAGATGCGAAACCAGTTTCATATAATAATAAAACACAATTCGACAACATTCTTGAAACGTGCATATTTTATATAAATACATATTTATAACAAAACAAAACACAGCACCCAGCAATATTTTTATTTTTTTCGATACATACACTTATAATAATAATGTCATCTAAAAGCTGTTAGCCGCCTTTTTACGACAACGCTCGTCTTGAATGAATAAGTTCGTGTATATCTCTGAATATTAGGCGATACTTATTAGCTCGAGAGTTCAGCAGCTCTTCTCGACTGACCTTGAACCAGAGAATCTCCTCTCAAGCAGCTGGCAATTTGTTGTCCTGTGGCTGCGACTGTTCATGTATTCGCTTCGCTTCTGTTTGTGATACATGGCTGTGTTTCGAGTATTTCAATTAATTTCCACTTAGCAATGCAAATTAATTTCATAAGAATCTGTCAAGGACATTCAGACACCTGACACGCAGTCCCAGCCCCATTACCCAAGTGTCTGCTCGCAATCCTTAGATTGGCTAATGTTTAATTCTGGGCGACGCGCACAACAAAGACCAAGGTGGGAGCGAGGCAGACAGAGAGACAAAAAGATAGGCAGATAACGAAATATTGATGCGAAAAGTTAGTGTATTATTGAAGCATTACTGAAAAATGGTCAGAAAACAAATTGAAAGCCGTTAAATTAAATGAAATTTCAATTTATAATTTTGTCCTTTCAATATTCCCTTTAGCCGTCTGTCCAATTGGACAATCAAATGATATTTTAACTGCTCACACACACACACACACACGCGCGCACACACACACAGATACACATGTCGTCTGAGATGTGGGCAACAAATGTGTCTACGGGGGGCACGCCCCTTTTGTCAGACCTCCAGATGCTTCACAATGAGAAATTCTTTTTGAATTTAACCCAAGTGCTGAACATATCGGTCGATAACTTGACCAGCCTGCTGCAGGGCATCGAGACCGAGGATCTGATGGAGCAGGCTCAGTCCCCAGTGCCCACCAGCATGGGCCTGCTGGCCACGTTGAGCGTGGGCTATGCCCTCATCTTTGTGGCCGGCATCCTGGGCAACCTAATCACCTGCATTGTGATCTCACGCAACAACTTCATGCACACGGCCACTAACTTCTATCTATTCAATTTGGCCATCTCGGATCTGATCCTGCTATGCTCGGGTATGTGGCGATAAAGCACTTGAATAATTGCCACACTTTGCTAACACTTTTGGCTGCTGCTTTGCAGGCATGCCACAGGATCTGTATAATCTCTGGCATCCCGACAACTATCCCTTCTCGGACAGCATCTGCATACTGGAGAGCGTGCTCTCCGAGACGGCGGCCAATGCCACGGTGCTGACCATCACCTCGTTCACCGTGGAGCGTTACATTGCCATCTGTCATCCGTTCAGGTAAGTTAGAGCCTCGTTTGGCCGCTGCCATAGCCGTTGACTTGATTGATGTCAGTTCCCCCGCAGGCAGCACACGATGTCGAAGCTGTCGCGTGCCATAAAATTCATCTTTGCCATTTGGATAGCCGCCCTCCTGCTGGCCCTGCCACAAGCCATTCAGTTCTCGGTGGTGACTCAGGGCGCAGGTTCATCGTGCACGGTAAATGTTGTTCTTAGCGACTTAGCCACTTTGCCCTCACAGCACATTTGAGTGGATTGCATAACTTTAGGCGGCAGTAATATCAAGACAACCTACAACCTACAAATGACAGCGTGTAGGGCACTTGAATGCTCTCTTTAGGGTGCTCAAACTTGTAGTACCATGGGATATAAAAGAAGGCACGTCAGATTAAATAAAAGACTTGCATGAACTTGGCGTGTTTGATCAACAGAACAAGCTGTGAATGTGTCGAGAAGTCCACATGTTACTAAGTAAATAATTATCTTGCTTTGATGAGGATTAAACATTACTTACATTTGCATCAACAAATGTGGTATGAAATAATTAAAGCCATGTTCAGTAAAATATTCAGTGGTAAAGTTATTCACTAACTTGCTTGCCAGATATTTAAATCATGCCACCCACACTCTTCAACAGACTATCAAAAATGTATATCAAAGTCAATTTACATTGTCATAAAACTCACATAACAATAATAAATCCAGTTATATTGTTTGAGTCTTATTTATTCGAGTCTAATTGAATTTGCATTTAGATTTCCTTTAAATGAACTAAGACACAATCCGACAACAATAATGTGCATGATTTCACTATGAGAACTCGCTTTAAATTGTCGGTTAACAGAAACATTTTGTTTTACCGGCTTTTATTATAACATATATATTTATTTTATATATTTCTTGCATAGAATAGATAAACATCGCATTAGCATAAAGACGACTCCGGTTCCGTTGATTTAATTTGGTTTATGTGCATTTGATTCAATTTAAATATTATATCGATTAATCACAATGAAGCCAAAACTGGTGGCAACAATCGAAATGCAAACTTGAATCCAACGCACTGAAAGGGCATTCAGTGTTCGGCTAGCCGAATGCCAGTTGATGCTGTTATGATTTATTTATTTCATTTATTTCTCCTTCAATAGATGAATAACGACTTCTTCGCACATGTGTTCGCTGTTTCCGGATTTCTCTTTTTCGGCGGACCCATGACCGCCATCTGTGTGCTTTACGTGCTGATTGGGATAAAGCTGAAGCGGAGCCGCCTCCTGCAGGCGTTGCCACGGCGCTCCTACGACGTCAACCGTGGCATCAGCGCACAGACGCGTGTCATCCGGATGCTGGGTGAGTGGAGGGGATCAGAGCGAGAGGGGATTTGATTTGCTAACAGTTGTGTCGTTGTGCAGTCGCCGTGGCCGTTGCCTTCTTCATCTGCTGGGCGCCGTTTCACGCCCAGCGACTGATGGCCGTGTACGGGTCGACGTTCCGCATCGAGTCGCAGTGGTTCAACGATGTGTTCAGCATTCTCAACTACACTTCCGGAGTGCTCTACTTCCTCTCCACGTGCATTAATCCGCTGTTGTACAACATAATGAGCCACAAGTTCCGCGAGGCCTTCAAGGTGAGTGTGAAGCGTCAACGTGAGTGCATCAAGAGTGTCTCAACTGCCCGGCCTGGATGTTGATTATTGTTTGTTCGTTGCGAGCAGGTCACGCTGGCGCGACAATTTCGACTGTCTGGCAAGCATCAGGGTCAGGGACTGCCGCACACCTACAGCGCCCTGCGACGCAATCAGACGGGATCCCTGCGTCTGCACACGGTGAATACTCTTGCAATTGGAAAGCCACACGAAGGCCTAAACCTAAACCTTTCTCTGCAGGATAGCGTCCGCACGACGACGACGCTGACCACCCTGAACGGCAGCACAGCCAACGGCGTGGCAGCTGCTGTCGGTGGAGGAGCTGCGCGTGGCTCGCAGCGCTTGCAACGCGGCTCGCTGGGCAGCTCGCATGCCACGCTGCTGAGCACACAGAGTCGCAGTCGCCAGGATTTGTTTGCCACACGCGCCGCCGGCGTGGACGCTGCCACAGCAGCAGCAGCGGCGGCGGCAGTGGCAGCCACGATTGCGGCACATCCGCCTCCGCCTCCGCATCGCACGCTGCAAACACAGATATCGCAATTGTCGTCGGTGGGCGACGCCCACTCGCTGCTGGAGGCGGAGCTGGGCCAGTGGCCAGAGGAGCAGTACGAACTGGCCTCGCGCCATAAATGCCAGCAGCATCCAGCCGCCGTCTGTCTGCCCCAGCCGGCCATGGGGGCCATTGACGAGCTGAGCTGTCAGTCGGGCGCGGCCTTTGATGCCGGCCTGGGCCTCTCCCGTTCGCGCCTGAAGCTGACGCGCATCACGCGGCAGCCCCAGTTGCCGTCAAGTGGCAGTTGTGAGGCGACTCCAGTGGCAGTGGCAGCAACGGAGCCTGGGGCACCCGCAAGGGGCAGCGGCAAAGTGCGCAAGGCGAAGGCCAAAACGCTCAAGACAACATCAAATACTCTCAAAGGTCTGAGGGCCAAATTGAATTGGCGTGGCAGCAACAGCGGCAGCAAGCACAAAGACGGCGCCAATGGAGCCATAGACCGTGGTGATAATGTTGGCCACAAGCCGCCGTCAAGTGCGGCATCAACGGAACGTGCCCTTTATTGAAAGCACTTCACAAGAGTAGCAAATGTTTTGGGGGGGTTTGGGGGGACAGGTACATAACTGTGATAAGAGCAGCAGAAGCAGAAGCAGAAGCAGAAACAGAAACAGAAGCATCTCAGCATCTCGGCTGGTTCCAGCGCAAAACAATTCCAAGTTGTGGTCAATTAGTAGCCGCTTCTATTCCTAGCACATATATACTTAGTCATAAATATTTCTTGCATGTACTCCTAATGTTATTACTGATCTGCTCGATTGTTTATCTTGAATAAAACAGAATATATATTTCACTAGAATTCCACTCTATTTCTCTCATTTGTTTCCTCCTCTTCCCTTTTGGCTGTGCAAATGAGGTCCTCGGGCTAATGAATTCCATGTAAGTTTTAAGCACACCACGCGCTGCCTCTAAACCATAATCCCCGGCAATTAAGATGTCTATCGGACGCATAAATTCGCATTTGGTCTAGACGTTGGCAACTCTCCGTCGAGTGGTTTAGCAGCCAACTGCCAAAGCCGCCAACCATCTGACTGTAAAATTCACATCACTCATTTTCATTGGCGAATGGGTGTCTGCGAGGGTGTATTGGGATGTGTGTGAATGCGTGAAAGTGCATGTCTTTCTGTCCTTGACTAATTACAGCGAGTAATTGGAGAAACACTTGCTCATCTCGACTCGGACACACCCGGCGTATGATTAATTTGCTGCAGCGAAAATATGCTCATTTAATTTGTACAGCCACAAGAACTGAAAGTACTTAATGGGAATTCTTTTGGTATTATTTTTTCTAACATTTGTTATACATTTACTAAACTAAGCATAGGCAAAATACGTATAATCATAGATATTTCTACTACTAGTCGAATCCGTAGTTATACATCAAATTTAATCGTATGTAAAACCTACCCGATAACTTGTATTGCCCTTTGTCGGATGTGGTTAGAGTATTTGAAGTGCCAGCTGTGCACTTTTTGGCGCTTTTAGTTTTAATTGTGCCCGGCGAAAAATTAATTTAGGGACAGAGTCAAATTTGTGGTTAAGGGAAAAGCGGGCGGACGCATGTTAGCCAAAAATAAATGGTTTTGAATTCATAACAAGAGCATCAGCAGCATGTGTTGAAAAGTTGTCGGAATACATATTTGCACAAGTACTAGGTATAACTCTGACCACCAAGAGTAAATTAATGTGCAATTATAGTTGTTACTAGCTAAAACTCAGCTCGGTGTTTTCGGAATTGTTGCGAAAAATAAATTGTATAAAATTAAGGTACTCTAATTTGGACTAAATTAAACTGTTTAAATGAGTTTTATAATTTCTTTGGATAAACATTTATTTTTTCGTAGCATTTTTAGATCTGTTCAACGTATGTTATGCCAGGTAATTAAAGTAATTTTTAATAATGTAAATTTCTGTTATTTTTTTGGTGCAAATCTTTTAATTTTTTTTAGATGTATCTCGCTGTTGTCGTAAAAAAATATTTAGTATGAAATCGATTTAGCTACTTAGTACATATGGTTTTGTCTGCGATATGACAAAGCTGCCAAATTATTCACTTGAGCGAGTGAATGGCATATGTTTCTTAAGTATGCTAATCATACGCTTTATAACCGGCGACAGGGATTCTCGATGAATGTCTAGAACAACATTTAATCAAATTTGCAGGAATTTACTTATCGTTATCGTTGTCTACATCAAAGCGAAAGGCTATGAAATAGTTTCGATGAACTTCATCAGTTTTATGCAAACAGAACATGCCAATATTTTGCAGACTCCAGTGAACGTTACTTTGGCAACCACACAATAAATTTTACTGTCCTTTTTGGCCATCGAATTTACTATCACTTTACCCGCCATTCAACTTGTCTCGATGGGCAGACAACGAGAATTGTATCATTCAATTTACGGGCAAATAAAAACGACTGTTTTTTCTCTTTTTTTTTTGTATTTTAAATTCACTAATACGTCTTTGTTTATACACACACCATCGCACACACACACATAGACACACATATGTGAGTGCGGCGGTCATAACGCATAAATTGAATACAACAGGCGATTGGAGGCGTCGCCCCGATATACAAGTGAGTGCAGAGGGAGCCAGCTGGGCTACGTTAGGCCATAAACTCTCGATTCCATTTGTATGTATGAGCCGCGTTTGGCCCTGCAAATGTACTCGGCGCCTTATCAATTGGGGGCGTAACGTTGGGGGCGTTGCGGAGCAGCGGCAATTAAGCCATAAAATATTGTTGCCTACTTTTCGCGGCACTCGCTGAAGTGCGGCGTGCTGGGAGCCACGATAAATGTGAAAATTGAAATTATTTATCGGTTACTAAATTGGCACACATTCGCCGCGGGCTTACGTAAGGCTCAATTAATTAGCACACTGAAATTTAGTATCGTTTTCGTCGTAATTTGGCATTACACAAGCAGCTTGTAGACAAACATTTGCATGGCAAATAGCTGTGGCTACTACCAAAAAAAGTCGAGGCGAGCACACGGTTCATGTCTGCTGAGCTGGAATCTGTGAATCTCAGTCTCAGTCGAATTCTTGCATAAATGCGAATTTGAGATGCCAAACATGTCGGGCATGTAGTGTGTTTGAACTGCTAGACGAACACCCTTCCGCTCTCTCTGCTCAGTGACCAGGAGTCGTAAAGTACGAGCTCAATTCATGGTATCGAAGTTGAGTCTGCATTCCGCTCAGCCAGCACGTAGGAATCGTTGTTGTTGTGGGGGATTTATGTTTAAGCCAGGCGCATACACGCATCAAATCTTTAGCATTTGACTCTGGCCATAATGTCCTGCCTTGTCGTGGCTTCGTCCTGCCCTGCCTTGACTTTTTGCATGGCTGATGATCTTTCTATTTCCTTTGTCTCTTTTTTTTCAGTTGGTTGTTTGAAGTGAATCGGGGTTGGGGAGAGGGACGGGAGGAGAGCAGTTGTTTCATTGTGGTATTTTGCACGTTGTTAGTGGCCCCTGGGAGGGTGTGTGTGTGTTGGTCGTAAAATGGAATTTGTTAGTCAACGAGGGTAAACACATACCATCAGATTGCCTAAATGCCAAATAAACTGCAATTCAATCACACAACACTCCTGCCACTCCACGTCGAGTGTGTCGAGTATGGCGAGTAACAGAAAAAAATAAACTAGCAAAATTATTTGCAAAAGACTTTGCCACAAATTGCTGACAGTCCCTTAGGTAATACTTATATAAAGTTGCTATGTGAATTCGAATTTGTCTACTTGGGGGGTCACGTTGACAATAGTCGAGTAGTGTCAACTCAGTGTAGCAAATGCCATGCATAGCCTGTGTCAATGTCAGTTTCTATGGCGACACATTTGACCCATTGCAAATTGTTGAATCCTTGTAAACAGCAATTTTATGCAACGCCTCAACTCGAAAGTATTCGGAGAAGTCTTCGCCAAACATTCCCGGGCTTATTGAAATGTTTGCGCAGAGCGTTTGACTTGTTGTTGAATTCGAGCCGAAACTTAAATAGCTCAAGGTGTTCTGGCCTAAATCAAGTCTTACATCAGCCGCATTTAAGATGAACAAATTGAATTCATTAAGATCGAATAAATCACAAAAAAATAAGAATGAGAAAACCAAATACCAAATATATTGGTGAGCTACCTAAAAGCCACAGTTCGATCGATTAACTACACGTGTTATTGTTTATTTATTTTAGAATCTCTTAATTTATGCAAGAAATTTATTGTCGCGCGACAAGCTGGTTTCATTTGAACCACAACAACTCACCGATTGATCCACAAACACACAAACACAACCCGAATGCTGACTCAGGCTTTTAAAAGAAATAGTCTGACAGATTTATGTAAAGAGTTTTGGGTAGTGCCTAATAATGCTATTGCTGGCGTTGTTTAGCTATGATATTTGAATACAAAAGACGAAAGGGGAATACCCTTTTATGCAAAATGTGTAAAGAATACATCATACATGACTTAAGCCAACACTAATTAATCACATTGCTAAATTTATTTTAAAAATGTTGTAGCAAACAGCAAATGTTGTATTATCCGCTTTAAGAGAACAAATTGGGAAACCACTTTAAAGTTACAAGTTTCCCCATAAAACTTCAATACCATTCATACGAATGGCATGTTGTGAATTAGCAAGCCTAAAAGCCATTGAGCTCATGTTTACGATGAAAGTAAGCTGAGTGGGTTGTTGGGATGTTGTAGAGCCTGGCAACGTTGAGGACATTACGAAAGCCATTCAAGATAAAAACGTAGTTAGATCTTAAGCTAGTTGTCCACTGTTGGATTGACAAATTGGCACAATTTAAGACGAAATATTCATGTCATAACGAGCCAAATTCAGTGAATTCGAAATCCGTTTTTAGTGAAAGAAAAGCACAAAAATTTCGACTAAATCAAATTGGCAATTATGTTAAGCAAAATTTGAGTAAATCGTATTCACGAATTTCTGCAGAAAATGTAGAAAAGAAAATAAAAATCCAGCTTAAGCAGCTTTTAAAAGAGACACAACAAAATTGCGGAAAAATGCGAGACGAGGCATTTAAACGGAAACGCAGTATTTATAGCGTCTCGTAAAAAATCACATAACACAAAGAAATGAAATGAAAGAAATGATTGAATTAAATGGCGACATAACAAGCCTAATTAATTGTAAACAAGCCATGAAAAAACCGCAATCGAAAAGCCAAAAGGCAAAAGGCATATGGCATATGGCTGCCCACCTATACATGAATTGGGAGGGGTCCAGTGCCAGACCCGACGCGACCCGATCCGACCCTCGAGAGGGGCTCTTGCCGTCGCATTTTTCATATGTGAGGCGCTTGTTTATGCCGAGTGGAGGCGACTGCAGCACAACTTTGGTTGTGGGTGAGTGCGGGAATAAACAATGACGGCGTCGTCGACATTTGCCATTTGTACGCCAAACAATAATATTGTGATTGAATTTTCCGAGTAGCTGTAGACGGGGTGTGACAATTGTCGAGCCATACAACAAAGTGGCGTTTTATTTATGTCAACACGGAAAACAAGTTGTTAAGTCAACTTGGTCGCGAACTGGGGTGTCATAATGATTGAACGCTACACTCGCAGGCTCTTTTAGATGATCATCTATTTAAAATCTTAACAAATGTAAACAGACTTCTATTAATTGTGCCATTAACCCCGATCGGCACGCAAGCACTTGAGTCTCTGCAAATCCAAACAGATGCATCGAACGTTTATTTAAGAACTCATAAAGAACTGCGGTTCTAGAAATTCATTTTGTAAACACATTGGGAACACATGCAGAAATGTGCTGGGGCTCTAAATACTTAATAATACATCATAATATTTGTTGGTTTTGGGTTAATTCAAAATATTCCTTATAATTGCGTCGGCAATTCCTTTCTTTGCATTTCTATATTTAAATTCATATTTTTATTTCATATTTCCCAGCATGTTTTCTGTTGTTTTTGAGTAATGGTAGCGCCGGGCAAGTGGCGACAACAATGATTGCCGTCAGCGGTGCCAAGTACCTCATTCGTCAATAAAATATGATTCATTGTGACGGGATTGTTGCAGCTCCAAATGCCACAGATCAAAGTCTGGCTATAAGCACATAATTTGCAAATAAATAAGTGAAGAGTTTTAAGATACCCTATATAAATTGAGGTACTCAAACTGAAGAATATATTCTTTATCAACACCCTTTCTCCATTCCTCGCTAATTCAAGAGGGTATCTAGTGGTCGAACACACCCATTAACACTTTGCTGTTTAAGTAAGATTTATGCGACGGCAGCGCAGTCAACGCAATATGTGTGCGTCTCGATTTATTTATAGCCAAAGAAGTGAGAGAGACACAGAGAGTGTGGGAGCGAGAGAGAGCGAGGGAGAATCTGCACTGATTTGTCAGTTCATTAAAAATGAAGCTGTGTAAATGTTAATGAATTTTATGTGCATGATACAGCGACCACAGCTGTCAGAGGATTTGGACATTTGGACAGATCCCCCTGACCAGAAGATGTCATCCGTGCGGTTCTTTAATTTATGTCCGTTATTTATGTGGGCGCGTGCGGCCATAATCCTGTTCCGAGCAAATTGGAAATAGGAAAACGGTGAATTGCATCGCTAATATTGCACTTTGAATTTAAATGCGATTCGCTTAGTTGTTGCAACTGGTAGAGAAGTAAATTCAAATAAATGCGAGCAATGTCCGTTGCAAACGCAATCGAAACTTTGCCAATAAAGGAGGCTTAACAGGAAAAGGCAGAGAAGGCAAAATGGAAATGGAATCGGAGACGGAGACGGAGACAGAGTTACCCGCATAAGATAAACGCACGGGGCATGACATAAACAAACGACAAATGCAAGCAAACGAATCGGAAACGAACCCGAACTCAAACTCAACCCCAAACTGAAAATGCGTTAATGGAAATTGCTTACGCTTGACAGACGAAAAATCTAGCTGATAGCCATTACTTACCATATGCAAAATTAAGTATACGCAGTGTGCAAACAGTCGCAATCGTTTCGAATTTCGCTGCGTTGCTGCCGCTGAATGCGCAATGAGGCGAAATTCACGGGATCGCTTGTGCTCCATAGTTGACTTTAAGTGAATGTTGCAAGATTACATAACGAAATAATACCCTTGCTTTAAATGCAACTGTCTGCCAACAGCAGTAGAGTTTTGCTCGATTTACCACAATCGCCGTTTGTTTAGCTATTCGTATGTATTTTTCTCTATTTATGACCTTGTTTGTTGAACAAGCGACAAGCGCCCATAAATCATATATCAAATACTGGCTTAGCCAATTCTCTCCCTCAGAATTCACCAACATATAAAAACTAAGAAAAAAGAAAAGAAATTGACAACAGTCCAGACAGTTTGGACTTTAGATAAATAGAAAGTCGAAACTTAAGCATTCAATTAAAATGATAAAAGCGCATTTTCAGACCAATTCATTGCGCCTCGTCTTGCGTTTTCGCTCTTGGCTTAGGGTTCAGTCACATCGCGCATACGCCGCATATGCAAGCACAGATGACTGCACATATCACATGGAGGACGCATTGTGCGAGTGTCGGTTGTCTGGGTGGCATTTAATTACAGACAGTCGCGTCATTAAAGACTTTTTATAGTACTTCTTTGGAAAGATTTTTATTGCCAACGACATCAGCAGCAGTTTTATGCCGTTTTATGCATTTCAACATACAGCAACAAGAACATCAAGTCTGCAAACAGCTAGGCAGATAACAGGTCCCAATGTGCTCAGCCACCCACAACATCAATCTGCATACATAAAGGACAATAAAACTACGCATCAGCAGTTGGCTGTCCATCTAGTAAATATTGTTCAATAAATATGCGAACGTTCCATGAAATCGATGAACTGCAAATTTGAATAAAACTCAAAGGATAAAAACTCATTTGGCTCGCGCCACCGTAAAAATTCACACAAAATAATAAAACATTAAAATGTATTGTCTGCGAGAATTCGTTAGACAGCTGAGAGGTTGCCTTGTAGATACATCTTAACAACAACAAAGTATAATATTATCGATCTTGTTGTTAGTTAAAGCTAAAGCACCAATAAATAAATTTAGCTGATGTAAATTAAATTTTGTAAGTACATCACGTTGTATATACCGTTCCAATTAAATAGAACAGGGTATAAGCAAGAGCAAATTAAAGAAATTCCAGTTTTTGTTTCGGTTATTATTTACCTCAATGATTTCTATCGTTTTCGTGTTCTTGATTAACATTTTGTGCATATTCTTTAAAGACTTGAATATATTGAATATAACATAAATACGTTGAACAATTTGAATAAATAATTTGAACATGAAGAGCAGACATCTCTGGTAAACAAATAAAATGAGTTCAATACTTCTTACTTACCAACTTTGTTTATATGATAAATTCGTATGTACATAATATATTAGGAATTCCGCCAATCAATGTGGTATGGGAGCGATATTGAGAATTCCGTTTGATATGCGAAAACTTTCTCAATCTTCAAGTGAATAACAAAGATATTAAGTGAATGTACTCTCTCTGTATAGTATTTTGCAATGCCAAATTGTGTAAAAGCCATGGCTTTAATGCTTCAAAGATGCATTGGCCATCGAAAGTGCTTTAAGTGTTGCGGGATCAATTTAAGTGCCACTAATTAGCGAATGGGCACAACAGATGCCTCACTTTCGCACTTCCTTTCTGGGTCGCTGCTTCTGTCGTTCTGTCTGCAGCTGACAATTTAATTTTTACGAGCGCTTAATGTGTCTTTAATTACAAGAAAACAGCCATCAGGCGTTCTTCGCTTGATTGAATATTTACACTGAATTAAGATTAATGGGCTGGGCTCTGTTGTAGCCTTTGGTGGGCGTTGCTATTATTAACACAGCATAAATAAGGATATCTGAAGCCTTCGCTTCCGCCTGCTGCGTTATCGATGGCAATTGGCATTTTTGCACCCATTCTGCCTGGCAACAGCCGATTGATGTACTAATAAAATAAAATATTAATCAATTGCCGATTGGCAAGCGGATAGTTTATGGTTTACTATATACCAATAGTTATGGTTAACAAACGCACGAACGCATCGCTCGAATGTAATGCCAATTCAATTAGCAGCTAATGAAGTTATTCCATGAGTGCGCAAATTGGTTTATACACATACATTCCGATAGATTACGTTACGTTCCTTTTCATTACATTATCACCAACAGGTTTGAGGTCGTAAAAATGCCACTGCAACCAATAAAATCGAGGTTCAATGTTGTTGACTGTGACACGCACACACACACACATACGACCGTGTCCTCTCACGCATACTGGTGGACAATTAGGTAGCCTGCATGACCGTCATTTCACATGATGGGCGATAGCTGGAAAACAAAAGTCAACGGCCGAGCATGACAACATGGCGTATGAGCGATACTAATTTATCCCCAGAGCAGGTTAAATGGCAAACAAACAAGTTAAATGACAATCTTTGGCATAACTTATTGTTTGTTGTTAAGAACAAAGGCCAACAAGCAATGCAGATAACTATGTTATAAATGAAAAGTAAACATTAATGTGCTTACTAAATTTTCCAGATTCCATCACAAGTGGTGAGTAAACTAATGGGAAACTATTAAAATACATTCATTTCATTGTTTACATTATTTATTTAAAGCCTTTAAGATTTATGAGATTTTTCTATCTGGGAAAACTAGTGCAAGTTGTAAAGTTCGTTGTATGAATAATGACTTGTAGCTCTCGATTGGCATACATATGATAAAGTGAATTATGAAAAGCTTGATTGAAAAATTATTCAATTGTTTCATTTTGTTCGTTTATAACAAACAATATTTTAATTTTTGAAATAAGAATAACAAATGCTAAAAATACCGAATCAGTTTAAAGTCAGCTTAAAGTGGCTTTGAACTCACCTTCTATGCAAACGGGTTCATATCTGCGTCATATATGGGCGTCAAAAGAACTCAAGTCTGAGTTATGTCGCATTATTAAAAGTGTATTCAGATAAGCAAAAGTACCGGGCGCAAGGCCTATTCAGTAGATATTTATTGTAGAGTATACATATACATATATAAGTATAGTATGTATATTTATAAATAAATAAGCCACTCATTTGCAGACGAAATGTTGATGCTAATGCCTGTCTTCAGTTTAGAAATTGCACTACTTACAAGCGCCAGCTCTCCAGCCCAACGATGCTCTAGACAAAGTGAAATGAGTTTGCTTGGCCGTGGGCCAATCAAGTGTGAGTGCGAAGACGGAGAGGCGCATGTGGGGAGAGCAGGGCAACTTTATGGTACACAGGGGCATAGCCAAACGAGCACTTGCATTGGGAATTGACTGCCTCTTGCCACTGTTGTTGCTGTTGGCCAATTTAAACGCCTGCAGCTGTTACATTTACAGTTAGATAAGTTGGTCCTGTGGAACTGTGTTTGATACACATTATCATGTCTCAATCGTGCGCCGTGCGATTTCATTAAACAGTTGGAAGGAACACTGTCTGTCTGGCCGGGTCGATATGATATGTTTTGTAGGAGTGACCTTGTCCTCCCATTTAGTCTCGCCCCCCTCTCGCCCTGGCAAATGTCAAACAACAATTCGACAATTTACGAGCCACATCAAATTCAAATAAAATCGAAATCAAATAAATCGCTCGCATTTCGGGGACAGATTATCAAGACCGTGCTGCAAAATATGACCATTTGTTTGTTGTTGTTCGATGCTGGTGATAATTTAATGGGCCCTACCCAAAATTTATGCAGCTTCCTGTCGGCAATGGCATTGAAATGTAGTCATCATTCCGCACATTGGTTACGCGCAATTTGAATGATTGGCTTTTCGGTGCAGAGATCTCCACGCTTTATATTCTTCTAGCTGCGAGATGGAAAACATCATAATCAGTTGGTGAATTCAATTCCGCTCAATTCGAGTCGTAAACAATTCCGTTTAATGACATGCTGACGCCATTGGCGTGGGCCACGTAACTATGTAAGTATCGCGGCCAAAAAGTGTCCGCAAGTAAACAAACATCAATGTCCTTTGCCATAAACAGTTTGGGTGACATTAAATCTGGCATACTCATAAAAACGCCCAGATTTCGAATTAAACAAACACGCGCATATTGTTGGCAATTTCCGCATCCGTTTCCGGAATTTCATTACAATAGATAAGCGCGACTGGGCCAAAATACTGGGTCATGTTTGAGATAATAAACCAATAAATATTTCACAAAGTTTTATGCTGATTTCCATGGTCCATCTGCCAGTCTGACTGGCAGCATAAGTCTAGAGTGAGTTGAAGCGAATGTTCAATCAATTTGCATTTTATTCAAAAATGATCATATTCACAATTCCTTAATTCACATTTGCAATGCACTTCAAATGCATCAGTTGGCTAAGACTAATCAAAAATCAGTTGATAGTTTTTACATTAATTATATTTTACAGGAAGCCACTTTGGATATCATTGACCATCAGCTTATGGGATGCTATTGCTGGCTGTGGACTGCTCCACGTATTTGGCCAACCAATCGCCCACTGGCGTTTGGTTCAACTCCAGCCACTTAATGTTGGACTTGACGGTCTCCAACGCCTGCTGACGAGCCAAAGTGCCGGCGCCGGCTTCGGGATATTTGGTAAAGAAGTTTTGCATCTCTTCCAGCTTGGTTTGCGATGAGAAACGACTGGTTATAGTTGGAATCAGACGGCCCAAATTGCGCTCATTAATGCCAAATCGTTCTACAAGCTGAGTCCAATGCTCTCGCACATAGTCCCAGACAATGCTCTGGCCCACGGGATTTGTGGAAATGTAACCGATCAGAGTGAAGTAATCCTGTCTGCGCACTTTGCTCTCGTCCCAAGCCAAGTTGATATAGCGTTGCAGTAGCCATGGCGCTTTGATGGCTGCCAGAGCATTCATCAACTTAAGTTTCTCCTGGGCATCGGACTCCGACAAGTACAGCTGCCAGACCTGGTCCCAGGCGTCCTCAGTGTTTACCTGCTGCAAACCGAAGTAGTACACGACATCTCGCACATCAGGACTGGGGCGGGTGGCAGGACTGGCCAGCCACTGTTTGAACAGGGTGCTAGCCTGCTCCAGGGCGCTTTCGTGTCCAATGCTGCAGGCAGCGCTCAGTACTTTGATTCTCAATTGACTAAAATATGCGAGTGTTAGCACAAACTAGTTTCATATAGTTAAATCAGTACTTACTTCTCCAGATGATCTTCGCCAACGGTATAGGTGAGCTTTTCCACGATGGGCGTCAGCAGTTTGCGAGCGTACACTGTGAAGTTCTTGTACAGATTGGTGTAGTAAACGCGATTCCTGAGCGATGACAGCGATGCAGTGCCCACGCTCCAGGGAACGTAGTCTTGATCGCTTTCTAGATACGTGCTCAATTCAAGTGCGATGCCATAATCAAGCTGCGCAGCCTCGGCTAATGCGTTGGCATCATTCATTAAATGAGCACGATCCGCAGTGCTGAAGGTTTCCCTAGAGCTCTTGAGCGCTGTAGTCAAAGCAGTCCACTGTTCTTCAGCATAGTTGACACGATAGTAGCCCACCTGATCCTTGTTCAACTTTATCCAAGTGGCAGTGCTGGGCACTGTAATGGTGGCCTCATTATCGTTGTAGTTAAAGATTGTGCTCTGCACATCGCTGTTTGCGCTACTCGTGTAGGTAATGGGAATAGACCAGCGGTAGCTATAAGAAAGTACAAAGTAATTGTTAGCAAAACGGTTTCATTTTGGGCGATGTTAGTTCTTCTTACTTAAAGGAGGAGGGTTCCACTACTTCATTTTCATCATCCTTATTCGCAAGGAAACGTTTCTGCGTCAACTTGTAGTTGTTGCCAGTCTTAACAACCTCAACCACGGGCAGACCCATTTGCTCGGTCCAAGTTTGCATAATCAGTCTACAAAACAAATATAACCATTAGATTCGTCAGCTACGTTGGAGCTGTTGCTTAACTCACTTAACATCAACATCAAGATCTTCCTCCTCAAAAGCCGTCAAGTAATCATCGGTGGTGGCCGTGCTATACATGTGACTACGCAGATAGCGTGTGGTGGCGTTTTTGAATTTCTCCTCAGTCACAAGGTTCTCCAACATGCGCACCAAGGCAGCGCCCTTCGAGTAGGTGATGGTATCAAAGTATTCGGTAATTTCGTCGGGACTTTCAATAGATTTGACAATCGGATGAGACGCCAGAGTGGCGTCGATCTTCAGTACGGGATGCAGCTCAGCAGTCACAAATTGGTTCATCTGCAAACGCAAATACAAATGAAATAATAGAAAAAAAATAAGTTAGGAGTATAGTTCTTACCATATCCCAATCTTTGTGCATGTGGTCGACGCCCTTGTATTCGATGAAAGAGGCGAAACCTTCGTTTAGCCACAGATCATTCCACCAGTTCATTGTGACCAAATTACCAAACCATTGATGCGCCAACTCATGTGCAACAACGATTGCCACACGCTGCTGGTTAATACTGGAGCTAGTGTCCTTGTCATACAGCAAGGCTGTTTCACGGAAGGTCACCAGACCCCAGTTCTCCATGGCACCAGACACAAAGTCGGGTATTGCAACCATATCCAACTTGGGCAGGGGATACGAAATGTTAAAGTAATCAATGTAGAATGCAGTGACGCCAGCACCCGTGTCCAGTGCATATTGTGTCTTGCTGACTTGGGCAGGTGTCGAATACACGCGCAGTTCAATGCCGGTTTCACCAATCGTGGTGGTCGTGTACTTGAAGTCGGAGATAACAAAGGCCGCCAAATAAGTGCTCATGGGGAGCGATTCCTGGAAAGTCACTTCAGTTATATCCCCATTAACGAGCTCACTCTGCAAATATAAATAAAATTTTATAGAATAACTAAATTGTGTAAAAATATGTTTAAAAGCGTTTTCGATAATAACTGGATGAAGTACATGCTATGGTTTGTGTCTAAACTTAACTTAACTTCTTTCTCGAACCAATTTTAATTGATCATTTTAACTCTATAGAGTTGGGATTTTAAGAAGCCCCTTTTTATTGCCCGAAATGTCCCAAACTATGTCATATTCAATATACCAATGTATTTGCAACTGCGTCCAATTTTAAGAAACAATTGAGTACTTATTGATGCTGGCTTAGCTCACCAGCAATAGAGTCATCCCAATCAAGTTTGAGCAATCATATTTCCAGTACAAAAATGTTCACTTTTGTTATAATTTGGCTTAAAAGTTCAGGGGAACATACAAACAAGCTGTGAACGAAACTACTGTATTGTAGGATTTTCGTTCTGGTAAACCTCCAGCAACGTTTATTTGAACAAATCTGTTCTGGGATTACAACTAAGCTCTGATGTCTTTGACGCCCATTTCGCCAGCATGTAGCACCTGTCGACGTAATGAATCCAACAATTTATATATTTGCAACTGATCCGTGGGTCTTTCCCTCCGAAGGACGGAATTGTCAATCACAATTTGACCGAACATTTTGGTTATAACCGTTGTCAGCACATATGTGGAGATTAAACATGGCTGCATCATTGGTCCAATCATAAACAAATCGTTAAATTAAATTTAAGATGATTCGTCAAACTCTACGCGGAGTTTTAAACTTGTACTTTGCGGTCCTAGCACGCATTGATGAGGGATGAAGTAATGCGGATCTCTCGAAATGCTACTATCGGTTAGTGTAATTTGGCCCAATGAAATCTACTCATATGTACAGCGATCGAATTACTGGCTGTAGTAGCAACGTACGCTCTAAGTTCAAAAAGAGCCTTCTTGCTGTCTCGATCGACGACCCAGGATAGTCAGTACGTCAGGATAACAAATAAAATTGAAATTAAAACGGAATCTTCAGTCTACTTACGTCTACAGGCATGTTTGAGAGTACATGGTAATCGCTGCCCGTCGGCTTGGCAATCGTTATGGCAAACTGCGCCTTCATGTGCGGTTCGTCGAAGCAGGGGAAGCCCTGACGGGCATAAGTGGGCTCGAACTTGGTGGTGGCAATATATCTGTGTAAATAATTCACTTTAGATTAGTAATTTGATAGGGCAAAAAATTAACTCTGGATTTAGGTACTTTGGGTTAAATCAATAGCATGCAACAGCGTGTGTGTGTATGTGTTAGTAAGATAATGTCATGACTGCTACCTTGTACGATTTTTAAGCTTATCATTGTATGAACTTTGGTAAAATCCCGTAATGCGATCCGTGAGCGATCCATTAAAGCTCAAATGTAATGTATAATTGCCCACCTCCAGCGGCTTCTCGAATTCGGATACAAAGTATTCGTACTCCGGATAGTCAAACGAAAGCGACGGTTTGATGTCTCTTAATGGCGCACCCGATTCATCCAAACGCTCCAGCTTCTCGTGACTGACGTTCAGCTGCTTTGTGTGCACGGGTATGAATGATATGGGGTCCAGTACTTGGAGATTGATGCTGATGTTGCCGGTATAGCTCTTTTGGTTGAGATCTGGCTTCAGGCGTAGGTTGTATTTGTGTGCCTTCAGTTCTTTTGGCAGTCGGAAGCCAAGATTCTTCAGTACTTTGCTTGCAGCGCGAATTTCAGGCGAAATTGAAACCATTGCTCGCATTTTCTTTGTAGTTGGCACTTGGATGGAGTAAGGTCGACTGTCTGGTTGGTAATTTTATCAGTAATATTTCGATTATGAGTTGTTGATTGCACACATATGAAATAATTATTAAAGGTGGAGAAACATCAATTGCACTATTGAATAAATTATCCTTTTAATATGTGAATTCAAACTTTTTGTTCTTAAACAAAAGGAACTACCTCAAACTCTTTTATCTAACAGCAGTGTTGTGGTGTGACCACATTAAACAAATTCAAAGATTCTTAAAACGCCGATGGGATATACCAAACTTCAGAACATTTTGGTATATTTCCAAGGGCGCGTAATTTCAAGTAGATTGCCTGGAACATTTTATCCTTACCGTATGAGTGCCTCCTCCCACTGATCAGATTTCCGTTAAAAAATTACTTTTTTGGAAAAATGCTACATTGAAAACTAATAATGCGTCCGCTTACATCGAGGATTCTCCACCTTTAATATGTACATATGCTAAACAGCTGTTTCATTTTCGGTATCGAAAACGACGGTGAGACAGCACATTGCACTGCAACACAAAGCTGATTGCTATGAGCCAAACGATAGTTTGCCGGGAATTTACTTAAAATTTGAATGTGTATTTGACAATAAACACGAACCTGATATAACGCTTAAAATCGGTTTCGTTGATAATAATTGATCACGATCCACGTAGATGGTGCGTATTGTGTCGTTTATTGCTACCAGACTGTCGCTTGCCTGCTGCTTTTGATGCTCGTCGGCAATATTCTTGCCCACGTATACCAGAGCGCCTAGCAGAAAACTGCAAAGCACCAGCAGAAATACACAAAACGCTATCAACGTGAGCACTGTGTTGCTGGTTTTCTTTTTGTGCGGTCGATTTGTATCCTTGATGCGATGATTGTCATCTGTGGAGAGGCTGCTGCGTGGGCGCACGTTTTTTGTTGCATACATGCCGTTGATTTTTTATTCGTATTCTATTTGTATTTGGCTTTTAAAAGTTTAACTGGTTGCTAACTGGGCTCATTTACACTGGAATTGTTACATTTACTCTGACTTCGGGTGAGCTATGAAAATAAAATTAAATGAAACCCTTATACTCTTTGCTTTTCTCATCAACTCCACAAGCTGCCCTAGGTATAACACATATAATTAAGTCGAGCTTTATTTCTAGCTGACATTTCATCTCGAAATGTATCTCGTAGCAACGTAAGCTTTAATCGACAAGTATTGTGTCATCGAGTGTGCGTAATTTGAGCTCTCCATAAGAAGACTAAATTACACACGTTGCCATTATCACTTTTTCGACAGTTATTCCCTATAAACAGAGACATAACTTGTGATTGCTGTTGATTTTGATTTGCTTTCTTGGCTTTCATGCGGCTGAGCTACTTCCGTCGTATTCGTATTCGACTTGATGCGATTGTCACTACGACTCCGTTGCAGATCAATCAAATGTAATCTGCGCACGTCACGTAATGGAGTTGATGTTGGTCATTTCGCCTAATGTGTATATGTCGGTGTAATTGTAACGACTTAAAGCCATGCTTTTTTTTTTTGTTGTAGTTTTGTACATTGCAGTGACGCGACGCTGGCAAACCGCAAAGTTGTATTACAAATTTCCAGGTTTGAGGCAATTGCAATGATCCGACCACAGGCCAGGCCAGGCGACTTTCTACAGAGGCGTCGGCGTCACTATTAATGCCAACACTGATGTCGGACTCAAACTCAATGCGGAGTCGCAGTCTGTGAGATTGACTGATGGCAGGAAGGTTGTTGCCTCTTCGTCGGATGATTTGCAATGTTGTCTCTGGTGTGAGTATACAAATCTGTGATGGGTTCATGGCATGGGAAACATGGCTGCCATCGAATTAGCAATGCAAATAAATTGAATTGGCCATATAAATGCGTAGAGTTTGGCTACAGCGAAGTGTCATCAAATAAACCACGGACAGTTAACGGAAACGATAAGCTAATGAGATCAATGACACCTGATTTACATTGCGAACCAACTGGAATACAAAACTGAGCTGATTATTCAAGCCAAAAGCCACAACTGTATTTTATGGTTTGTTTTGACTTCGAGCAGAATAACTCCGAACAATCTTGTTATATTATGCAATGCATTGTTGAGGTTAGACTTGGGCTCTATGAAATAATTATGATTCCAATGCAATGCGATTCTCATACTATATTCATATTTATTAATTTGGCATATGCGCATGTGAGTTTGATTCGCGAATCTAAAGTGATGAATATACGAGGAAGATGCAAATTTCGAGCTAGTTGCACAAATTGCCTATGGCAGGAAAGCGGAGGCAGGCGCACAGATCAAACTCATCATTGTGTCGCCCGTAGTCGAGTGACGCCTCCGATGATGCAATGTTTTGGCGTTGACTCAATTAGGGTGCAGACAAAAGGCACTGTAACATCAACGGATCGCATGACTACCTTATAAGTCAAACACTTGCGGCACACAATGGCAACAGCAAACTATCTGCAACTGCATAATTTCATACGCCCCATTGTATCTGAGGTACTCGAGTACTCTGAAGTATTCTGAAGTTGGCTCGGGGCTGGGCTGCGGTACTCATCAAGTTTGAGGAAATGTCAAAGCATAACTGTTTGGATGTGCTGCTAATGAACATGGCATTAAGTCAAATACGAGCAAATTTAATTAAAGCCACGCTCACGAGTTGAATGCACTTGCAGAATTCAATTTGTTTTCGTTATTGTTTTTATGAAGTTGAAATCTGTGAAACGATCGTTGCCGCTGCCATTTTAAGGTCACAACTTTCACAAAATAAATGCAAAGTGCGCCCCACAAATACCCAAAAAAAAAAACAGAAGGAAAAAAGTAAGCAGACACACACATTACAATTACTCAGGCCCATTGCCAACTCTTTGATTGGGTCACTCAGTACGTGTTCGCAATTGGTAACACTTGTAATACTTATTTATAAAAGCACACCCAAATAGTTGATAGTGGCAATAAGAGATTGAATGCTTGCAACACTTTTCACGCTGTGCACAGTAATTTCATAAACTTATCTGTGAATTACATAAGCATTAAACAAATTAAAGTTTTGCAAACAAATCACAATTTTGCAACCTTTATAAATTATCTTTTTAGAATCTCCCTTTGTTGTACTTAAATTCCCCTTCACAAATTTGTTTGTTGGAATTGCAACTTTCAGAAAATAATCTGTGTTTTTGGGTTCATTGGGAGACCTATTTCTTTTATAACTACCAAAAATATTGTTAATCTGTGTCGGCTCGAACAAAAAAGAGGAAACTCATTTTCATATTCATGAGTTTAGTGACAGTTGCCCAGAGGCACCAAAGAGAAATGGAAAAGAAAAGAAATCAGTGTCAATGAAAATGAAAAAGGTTCAAATAATGCGCGTTGCTTGAACTGATGAGAACAAAACCAAAATATAAGCCAAAAACACACAAAACAACCAAAAACCGAAGAACTAGAATCTACTATGAGTGGCCGACGACAACAATAACAAAGCCCGCAGCAACAACAACAAACGGAAACAACATTAAAGCCAATGTCGATGTCGATGGCGATGGCGATGGCGATGTCGACCCATTTCGTTGGTGCTTTCGAAGAAAGTAATTTCTCAGCTATGAGTTGTGGTAGCAGCGCGGCAGCAAGCCATTGAAGCGAATGGCCAAACGCTTGGCCCAGCTTGTAAAAAATGTAAACACAGGCCAGAAGCGAGTCGCTGCCATCGTCGCAGTCGCAGTCGCAGTCGCAGTCGTGTATTGGCCGATTTTAAGGCCAAGAACTTGCGCGGCAAGTGAACTATGCATGAGCCGAGCGAGAGGCTGGCTGAGTGAAGCCTGTTTGTCGACAGAGTTTAAGGCACCATGGGAGATGGTGTTGCAAGCGGCAAGCTGCAGAGGCAAGCGACGCATGTGTTGTTGCAACCTGTTTTGCGTGCGTGAGTTGCTGCTGCTGGCGATCTTTATTTTTTTGCGGTTATTTATCGTGTTTATTGTTGAAAGTCAAAGTTGGCATAGAATTCAATGGCCGCATTTCAGACAGCACTCGTACTATTATTACTATTATTGCTTATTATTATTATGGAATCGTATTAATATCAGTTTGCGCCTCAATGCGCTCAATTAGAACAGACAGAGGCCATAACGGCACCACAATTGCCCCGCCTCAATGACAATGACAAAAATATATATTTGCCCAGCTCCGACAAGATTCAACGGTATTCGTTCGGATTTTACTAATGCCCATAGTTAGAGATTCTCTTATTCACAGTTCATATTTCGCGACTTTACAGTTCGCAGTTTCGCGTGCCCAATTTGTCATACCCTGTAACCGCTCAACAGAGATCGCAACGAGTGGAAACTGAGCACTGGGTATGTGATAGTCGAGCACACTTGACTCGACTGTCAACGCGACTGTCGTCGCACTTTTGGACACTTGCGTTTTGGACAGCACAATGTGATTTACAGTTGTTGCTCATCTCTTAAACTAAACGAGACCAACAGAGACCAGAGACTTTAATTGCTTCGTTTCTGTTACTTGTACTAATTAATAATTAATAAGCCCAACGCTGATCTATTAGCTGCTATTTGTTGTTACTCAGTGCAAATGCCGCGCACGTATCACAGCTCGTGTCGCCGTCGAAGATTGGGGCGAAAGCAGGTGAGACGATGTCTGAGATCCAAAAACAATACGCGACCGATGCTCGCCTCGACTGAAACCGACCGTCGCGCTCAGCTCACGATTTACAACTGAGCTGCTCAGTTTGCGCTGCAGCTGCGCATAAGCTTTGCTTCTAATCGAAAGCTCTTCTCAGCGTCAGAGACCGGCTTTTGTTATCGCTCTCTCTCTCTCTCTCACACACACACACAAGCGCGGCATGACTTTTGAGGGGGGTACTCACTAGTTGAAACGCATTAATCGTGCACTCACCTATCTTTGCCATCCACAGCTTTGTAGCTGGTGCGATAGATACCATGCAGGCTGCTTAGATCACAGTCGAAGCTGGCGGAGAGCGTGTAGGCCTTGTTGGTGCTCAGCAGCTGCTTCAGCTCGATGATCAGCAGCTCACGTGTGGGATCCAGATAGAGCTTGTCGATCGCAATGCGCATACGAGCCATCATGTTGAGAATGCTGACGCTGTGCACATTCAGATCCTTGGCGTGCAGGACAATCAGATTGGTTTCAGCATTCAGTTGGAACTGTATGGACACGGTGCCTTCACAAGCCCCAGTCTCCAGATCTGGGTGTATATAGAGGCGATAGCGAACGGCCGTCAGCTCAGTCGGTAGACGCCACTCAATCTAGTTGCAGTTATAAAGATAAATTAGTATCCATAATTGTTGTCGAGCAAGTCATTACACGAACGATGACGATAAAGGGCTCCATAAATTGGTCGAGTTGTAAATTATAGAAAAAGGTTCTTTATTGGAATATTATTTAAAACACAATTCATTGCAGATTCCTGGCATTATTTTCTAGAACTCGCTGCGCGGTTGCAAACGAATCTGGTCGGAAATATCTGACATGACTTTGGCCTGTATGTAATCCTCGAGCACATCGAGCTTCTCCTTGGCCTCTGCCAGCTGCAGCCACAGATTGTCCCTGTCAATCACAACAACCACCAGAGCGACAATCAGGCAAGTCGACAGCAATCCGAAGAAGATCGCAACCCGTGGCGCTGTGATTTTATCTAACGAAATAGCTTCAATAGTAGCTGCAATTGGTGGTTGCAATCAAGTATTGCTCACCCTTTAAATTTTCCATTAAGTTGCCCATTTAAGATATCGAACTTGCACAAAGTCTACGACTAAACTGATCGCTGGCTATATCGCTAACGAAACGGGCAACGCCTTTTGGCCAAGATAAAAACGAAACATGGGAAACAGCGAAAACCCAAAACGATAATCGATAATCGAGTCCAAACAATGTATATACTCATGCCCAATTGGACGCCTTGCCGCTTTTACGATAGTCTAGCAATTATGAGATAGCACTTACCTCTTCGGGCTTGGGCAGTCCAGTGGGCAGCGTGGGATAAATGGGATTTACGCTACTCGACGTAGTACCGGGAGAAGTGCCTCCACTTGGCGTAGTCGCCCCACTTGGTGTAGTTGCTCCACTGGGAGTAGTTGCCCCACTGGGAGTAGTTGCTCCACTGGGAGTAGATTCCTCGCTGGGAGTAGTGGCGCCACTTGGAGTGGTATTTCCACCAGGAGAAGTGTCGCTCGGTGAGGTATTGGAGCTTGGTGTTGTTGTCGTGCCTTGGAGCACTTCTATCTTATCGAGTGCATCCTGCAGATCGTCCTCCAGGTTGGCTTTCTCCACAGCCAGCACAATCGTGGCGATACAAAAGGCCGTGGCACTCAGGCCCAGGAATATGGCCACTGACTTGGCCGTTAGCCCTAAACACAAATGCCACAATTCATTCACTTATTCATTCAGACGGGTATTCATTCGAGTTTATGCACTTACAGGCAACCATTTTGCTTTGAAGTCCTTGCGCTCTCTTTGGAACACTTCCACTTTGCAACGAGCTTGAACTCGAACTAATTCTGAATGGGGAATCTGACCAACTATTTTGACTTGATAAACAGATCGATTGTCGATAATCGAGTACGCAAACTGGCCAATTGCCCTCAGAATAGCACATATCACGACCATATCATTATTATTATTATTATTATGGTACATTTATGACCTTATGTTTATAGAGCCTCCATATAGTAAATATATCCATAGCCTTTGAATACGCTTAGTCATGACACCCAATTCAGGTTCATAGTTTATAGGTTTATCGGAGTTATCACAACTCTTTTCGGGACTATAAAAATCGCCACTAGGATGTGTAAAATAAAATATCAGGTTTAATTTATGGCTTAATTTTTGTAGTCTTTATTGTTAGTTAACAAGAATCGTACATTCCTTCGTTATGCAATTTTTCAATTGGTATTAAGGTAATAATTGGCAAATTTAATTGCTTTGTTTATGATGCACTTGGATATGGGAAATTTTACTACGGGTTTTTGACGGTCAACGGCGAGGCCGTTCCGTCCAGCCAATTGGCAATGTCAGCCCCATTCTCCTGCAGCCAATTAATGTTGTACTTGATGGTCTCGATTGCCTGCAGACGAGGACTGGCACCAGCTCCAGACTCGGGATATTTGCTAAAGAATTGTTGCACCTCCTCCAGCTTCACCTGACTAGCGAAGCGTTCAGTGATGACAGCAATCATCCTGCCCATATAGCGATCATTTAGACCAAAACGCTCCACCAGCTGGGGCCACTGCTCCCGGTAGTATTCCCAGACAATAGGTTCACCCACGGGATTGGCAGCAATATTCTGCAGACAGGTCACGTAGTCCTGCGACCGAACAATACTCTCATCCGAAGCAAGTTCCAGCAGACGATAAAGCAGCTGAGCATCCTGAACACCAGCAAGACCTTGCATAAGCTTCAACTTCTCGTTGGCATCGGCTTCAGCCTTGAAGATCTCCAAAAGCTTCTCCCAGTTGGACTCGCTATTCGTTTCCTGCATGCCATAGTAGTAGACGACCTCGCGGAGATCGGGAGCTGGCCGATTAGCAGCAGTGGGATTCTGCACCCAGGTGGAGAATCGTTGAGCTGCTTGACTAAGGCAATCAGGAAGTCCCAAAGAACAGGCCGCAGTCAGCACGGAAGCTCGCTGGCGACTGAAAGTTAAGAATTAGAACTGAGTATGCAGAATAAAGGAAAATCATCCTTCACACTTACTTTTTCAAATGGTTGTCAGCATCCACTGTCCAGCCCACTTCCGCATAGACTTTAGTGAGAAGAGAGCGCGCATAACTCAAGTAGGAAGCATAGCTATCGCTGTACATCAGGGTATTCTTCAGGGACTGCAGCTTATTGGCAGCCACATACCAAGGCACAAAGTCCTCCTCCAGTGACAGGTAGGACGTCATCTCCAGTGGCACACTGTAGGACAGTTGACTGGCATCAGCCAAGGCGAAGGCATCGTTCAGCAGATGTGCACGATCAGCAATATCAAAGCGAGTGGGTTCCTCGTTGAGTTGCTTAATGATCAGATCCCAAAGGCTGCTCTCATAGTTGACCCGATAGTAGCCCACTTGGTGCACATTCAGCTTGATCCACTTCACATCGCTGGTAACTGAAATTCCTACTTCATCTTGATCATATTCCAAGATCAAATCCTTGGCCTCATCACTCGTAAAGGTATCCAGGATATAAGTTACTGGAACGCTCCATTTGTAGTTGAATTCACTCGGCTCTGCTGCTTCTCCGTAGCTATCTTTGTTGGAGAGGAAACGCTGTTGGGTGATGATGAAACCTGCGTCAGAGCGGGACACATTGAGCACTGGGTAACCCATCTGCTCGGTCCAGGTGCGCATCAATTGCTTCACATCGTAGTCGCTGACCAAAGCAGCCACTTCGGTCAGGAAGTCATCGGTGACCGTGTTGCTGAACGTGAATTTGGTCAGGTAATTGGTAACTGCCTCCTCGAACTTCTCGGATCCCACAAGATTCTCCAGCATTCGAAGAATGGAACCAGCCTTCTCATAGCTAATAGTATCGAACAGTGCCACGATCTCATCAGGGGATTCAACCTTTTGAACAATCGGATGTGAAGAAAGCTTCGCGTCGAAAACCATTACCGGATGCAATGCAATTATTTGGAATTGTTCCAACTAAGAACAGAGAGGAAAAAACAAAAAAAATGTGATGGGATAATCAGATATATATTTTATATAATTTTACCATTCCCCATTTTGGATAAACGGCATTCACTCCTTTGTACTGCATGAACCGAGCAAATCCCTCATTTAGCCATAGATCATTCCACCATTTCATGGTGACAAGATTGCCGAACCACTGATGAGTAATTTCGTGAGCCAAGACTGCTGCAATAGACTGCTTATTCCAGGTAGAGCTGTAGTCATCATCATAAAGCAGAGCAGTCTCACGATATGTAACCAAGCCCCAATTTTCCATTGCGTTCGAGCTAAAGTCGGGAATCGCAGCCATATCCAACTTGGGCAGCGGATAGGCTACTTTAAAGTACTGGATATAGTACTCTGTGACTGCAGTTCCGAAATCCAGAGCGAACTTAGCCTTGCTCAGCTGATGGGGCGTGGCATAGGCGTTCATCGGGAAGTCTTCTCCAATGCCATTGGCCTTGACGGTGCCGCTGAGCGAGTCGAAGTCAGAGACGATGATGCAGGCCAGATAAGTGCTCATTGGAACGCTGGTGCCAAAGGTGGCCATGGTATTTTCACCCAAGTACTGTGATTCCTGTATTGAAAATTATCGATGATATCTGAAATTGAAATGCGATCTGGACAATGTTGGCCTTACGATTTTGTTCATGTTCGAAAGCGCGTCGTAGGAATCGCTCGGATGGATGACGGTGATGTCGTAGGTGGCCTTCAAGGCGGGCTCATCGAAGCAAGGATAAGCTTGACGGGCATAAGTTGGTTCGAATTGCGAAGTGGCGATATTTCTGAGTACAAAATGTGTGGCATACTTTCAGGCTGGCAACTTAATTAATTGTTGGCAGGATGGTTTCTTACCTTTGCTGCCCAGCCGGTGTCTGATAGCTGCTGCTGTAGAGTCCGACCAGCTTGTTCAGAGTTTGTCCTCCGAAGAGCACTCCAAGAGTGATGACAGCATTCGCTGTCAACTCCTCGGTCAGGTCAACGATAAGGAACTCCCGCACAGGATCAAGTTCATATTTTTCTACTTCTCTGTTCAGCACATATACGTTGTTGATGATCAGTTTATTGGAGTGCAAGATGATTTGCTTTGTGGGCTCGATGACTTTAATCGTAATCAGTTCCTGGCCTGTGAAATTGCCGCTGTCCAATTCAGGGTGCAAGTACAGCGTATAGTGTGTGGGCACAAGCGCCGTGGGCAGGCGATAATCAATCTACATTTTTACATGATTGTGATATTAATTGATAAGCACTTCAATTATTCATTTATGTTTTTCTGGCTCACCTCCTCGTCAGCTGTCGCTCCATTTAGTACAGCCAAAGTTGCGACTGCCCAAAATAATATCGCGCCTAACCAATAGTCCGTAATCAACATCTTAACAGTTGGAACATCGACTGTTCACTGAAGGCACAACACATAGTTTAGGTATAACTACAGCAATTATGGCTACATTATTTTCTCGATATCTCAGTTTGATTATGAGCACTTGTATCGCTTTATAGCCATCAATTGTGATAACATTTTACGCTTCGGTCATCCAATGGGTGGATAATAAGGGCAAAATGGCCGAAACAAATTCTCAAAATTGAAGTAAACCCACCCTTCAGATTTCTAAGGACTGTCCAATGAAAGTTGAGATTTTGCAGTTTATTTTATTTTGTTCGTTAGTGCATAAATATAGCCTCTTATTGAAATTAGGTAACTTTGAAAAATACTCCAAAAGTATTATAAAACCCACATTTTTTAAAAAATATGTCGTGATTAAGGAAAGCTGTTGAGTATGTCAAATTTAATAATAATAATAATAATTTTTCCGAAACCTTTAGAGCGAGATTTAAGTTTGTAAATATGTATATTTATCTATTCATCTTCAATAAAATAATTGTTATCTCGTTTCACCAACTCGGCCAAGGAAGTTAAAATGACATTTGATTTTATTCTGGAAAAAATGTCTTAAAATTTATGCAGTTTGTATTGATTTTAAGAAGATTATTTTACATGATTTTAATATGCCTTGCTCAGCATGACTCATTTCGCATGATGAGATTTTCCATTAAGCCAGTTGGAAATTTCTGCGCTATTCTCTTGCAGCCACATAATATTGTACTTGATGGTCTCGATAGCCTGCAGACGAGGACTGGCTCCAGCTCCAGACTCTGGATATTTACTATAGAACTGCTGCACCTCCTCCAGCTTTACCTGACTTGCGAAGCTTGCGGTAATGCTGACAATTAACCTTCCCAAAGTCCGATCATTGAGACCAAAACGTTCCACCAACTGAGGCCACTGCTCCCGGTAGTAATCCCAGACAATCGGCACACCCACAGGATTGGCAGCAATATTCTGAACACAGGTGAAATAGTCCTGCCTCCGGATGATGCTCTCATCTGTGGCAAGTTCGAGGAAGCGATAAAGCAGCTGAGCATTCTGCACAGCAGCAAGACCTTGCATAAGCTTCAACTTCTCGCTGGCATCGGTCTCAGCCTTGAAGATCTCCAGCAATTTCTCCCAGTTGGACTCGCTGCTTGTCTGCTGCATGCCATAGTAGTAGACGACCTCGCGAAGATCGGGAGCTGGCCGATTGGCAGCAGTGGGATTCTGGAGCCATGTGGAGAATCTTTGAGCTGCTTGACTAAGGCAATCAGGAAGTCCAAAAGCACAGGCTGCATTCAGCACGGAAACTCGCAGGCGACTGAAAAATTAAATTGAGAAAATAGAAAACAGAAGATTCAAAAAACCTTGTCAAAACATACTTCCTTAAATGATTATCCGCATCCACAGTCCAGCCCACATCTGCGTAGACATTTGAGAAGAGTTCACGGGCATAACTCACGAAGGAAACATAGTTATCAATGTACATGAACTTCTTGCGGAGGGTCTGCAGATTGGAGGCAGCCACATACCAAGGCACAAAGTCCTCCTCCAGTGACAGGTAGGACGTCATTTCCAGTGGCACACTGTAGGACAGTTGACTGGCATCAGCCAAATCAAAGGCATCGTTCAGCAGATGTGCACGATCAGCAATATCAAAGCGAGTGGGTTCCTCGTTGAGTTGCTTAATGATCAGATCCCAAAGGCTGCTCTCATAGTTGACCCGATAGTAGCCCAATTGGTGCACATTCAGCTTGATCCACTTCACATCGCTGGTAACTGCAATTCCCACAGCATCTTGATCATATTGGTAGATAAAATCCTTGATCTCATCACTCTTAAAGGTATCCAGGATATAAGTAACTGGAACGCTCCATTTGTAGTTGAATTCACTCGGCTCTGCTGCTTCTCCGTAGCTATCTTTGTTGGAGAGGAAACGTTGTTGGGTGATGATGAAACCCGAGTCAGAGCGGGACACATTGAGCACTGGGTATCCCATCTGCTCGGTCCAGGTGCGCATCAATTGCTTCACATCGTAGTCGCTGACCAAAGCAGCCACTTCGGTCAGGAAGTCATCGGTGACCGTGTTGCTGAACGTGAATTTGGTCAGGTAATTGGTAACTGCCTCCTCGAACTTCTCGGATCCCACAAGATTCTCAAGCATTCGAAGAATGGAACCAGCCTTCTCATAGCTAATAGTATCGAAAATTGCGGTGATCTCATCAGGTGACTCGACCTTTTGAACAATCGGATGTGACGAGAGCTTGGCATCGAAGATGAGCACTGGATGCAGTGCTGCAATATTGAATTGCTCCAACTGAAAAGAAACGGAAAAATTCAAATTCTTTTCAAAACGATCACCCCTCTGATCTCACCATTCCCCACTCTGGATAAACGGCATTCACTCCTTTGTACTGCATGAACCGAGCAAATCCCTCATTTAGCCATAGATCATTCCACCATTTCATGGTGACAAGATTTCCGAACCATTGATGAGTAATTTCGTGAGCCAAGACTCCAGCTATAGACTGCTTGTTCAAAGTAGAGCTGTAATCATCATCATAGAGCAGAGCAGTCTCGCGATAAGTGACCAAACCCCAATGTTCCATTGCGTTTGAGGCGAAATCGGGAATCGCAGCCATATCTAACTTGGGCAGCGGATAGGCTACTTTAAAGTACTGGATATAGTACTCTGTGACTGCAGTTCCGAAATCCAGAGCGAACTTAACCTTGCTCAGCTGATGGGGCGTGGCATAGGCGTTCATCGGGAAGTCTTCTCCAATGCCATTGGCCTTGACGGTGCCGCTGAGCGAGTCGAAGTCAGAGACAATGATGCAGGCCAGATAAGTGCTCATTGGAACGCTGGTGTCGAAGGTGGCCATCGTGTTCTCTCCCAGGTTCTGGGATGACTGTAAAAATATTAATCATTATTATCCACTGAGTGAATCGGTGAGGCTGGGAGTTACAATTTTATTCATGTTGGAGACGGCATCGTAGGAACCTTCGCTGGGATGAATGACGCTGATGTTGAATGTAGCCTTCATTTCGGGCTCATCGAAGCAAGGGAAGCCCTGACGAGCATAAGTCGGTTCGAATTTCGTGGTGGCTATTTTCCTGTAGTGAAAATATGCTACATACTTTTAGGCACTCGAGGAAATTATTTTATAATACCTTTCCTGGCCGGCCGGCGTCTGATAGCTGCTGCTGTACAATCCGACCAGCTTGTTCTGAGTTTGTCCTTCGAAAAGTATGCCCAGGGTTATACTGGAGTCCGGCGACAATTCCTCCGTCAAATCAATAATCAGGAACTCACGCACAGAATCAAGTTCATATTTTTCCACTTCTTTGTTTAGCACATAAACGCTGTTAATGGTGAGCTTGTGGGAATGCAAAACGATTTGCTTGGTACTCTCGATGACTTTAATCGTAATCAGTTCCTGGCCTGAGAAATTGCCAGTGTCTAGTTCCGGGTGCAAATATAGTGTATAGTGCGTGGGCACCAGGGCCGTGGGGAGGCGATAGTCAATCTACATTTTTACACGATTGCGATATTGATTGATAACCATGTCGAATATTTATGTATGTTTTTTTGGGTTCACTTACCGCCTCGTCAGCTGTCGCTCCATTTAGGACTGCAAACGTTGCGATTGTCCAAAACAATATCGCGCGTAGTCCAGAGTCCGCTGTTAACATCTTTACCGTTTGAGCAACGACAGGTAACTGAAAGCAATGCACATAGTTTGAGTATATCTATGGCTTGGTCGTGGCCATAATATGCTCAATAACTCATTTTGATTATGGCCACTTGAATTTCTTTATGGCCAACAATTGCGATAACCCTCTGCTTAGTCCATTTACTTCAGGACGGATAATGTAGCCGGCACTTTGGCGGAATAAATCGGAAACACCCAAAGATGTTTTTATTCACTGGAAGTTTTCATTTTGTATCAACAACATGTTACTATTTTGTTCTGCGGTATCTATCTGTCTGTCTTGTTGTATACCTAAATTCAACCATTCAATTAAAAAAAAAAACAACAAAAAAAGATTTTTACAAATTATTAATATTAATATACTCGTATGCCTAATAAACTAGACAAATTTTTAAAAAGTTGCAATAGCAGGTATTTTACACTTGACATTCAAATTTATGGTTTTCATTTTAAGATGTTTATTTCACTACTTGCTTGAAATATGAAATTATTTAAGTACCCATGACAAATGTGCTTCGAATCGTAACTTTTACATCTATTTTCAACGCTAATAAAAAGTAATAGTTACACCCGCTACCCGTAAGGTAAAAGGGTTTTATAGCTTAGTGCCAATAGAAAGGGTATGTGACAGACAGAAGGAGGCATATCCGACCCTATAAAATATATATATTCTTGATCAGTGTCAACAGTCAAGACGATATTGCCATATCCGTCTGACTTTACGACCATATATTAGCTTTTATAAGCTACAACAAATTTATTTGAAACTCTTGTTATTGTTGCACGCAGATCAATTTTGTTTAAGATTTTGGACACACCACTCCGCTTCCTAAATGTAAAATAAAAAGAATTAATAAGCGACATTTTGCATCTAGAGTTGTGAGATTTACGTATATTTATATGTATAATCTAAATGATTGCTGAAAATCAACTTTTGCTCGGTTGAAAAACATAAAAGTTATTCAAAAAAAATGTTATACGGCGAAAATCAGATGAAACTTAGTGCGATTAGTTAGATTTGTGACGTGTTTGGTATATTCTGGATTTTTTCAACGCATATATTAACGTATATATATATATACGCAAAGGCGAGTTGGTTCCTCGTTAAGTTGTTCAATGATCAGATCCCAAAGGTTGCTCTCATAGTTGTCCCGATAGTAGCCCACTTGGTGAACATTCAGCTTGATCCACTTCACATCGCTGGTAACTGCGATTCCCACTGCATCTTGATCATATTGGCAGATCCAATCCTTGACCACATCACTCTTAAAGGTATCCAGGATATATATTATATTGAAACGCTGTTGGGTGATGATGAAACCCACATAAGATTGGGACACATTGAGCACTGGGTAACCCTCCTGCTCGGTCTAGGTGCGCATCAATTGCTTTACAACGTTGTCGTCGTCACATCAGATATGCGCTCATAGGATCGGTGGCAGCGATTTTTACCCTGGTACAAATTCCTATACAAAATTTGGATATGAGACTCAATTAAATAATATTTAAGATAATAAAGTACGTTAGAATTTGATTCATATTGGAATGAGCATGGTATGAGTCATCGTTGTGATGAAGGACGCTGATATTGAATATTGCCTTCATAGCAGGGAAGCCCTGACGAGCACTAACCGGTTCAAAACTCGATGCGATCATTTGTCTCCAATAAAAATGTGTTGCATACTTTTAGGCATTGGAGGAAATTATGTTTTAATACTTGTTCTTAACTTTCCATCCATGTGTTGTTAAGGTACAGTTTATGTTTGTACAGGTTCTACACTTAATAAATAATATATAAAAAAAAAAAAAAAAAAAAAATACTTTTTCTGGCAGGTCGGCATGGGATAGCTGCTAGCTTATTCCGAGTCACTTCAAAAGTCATTTCCAATGTTTTTGCAATTCGAGCTTCAAATCAATAATCAAGAACTCACCAAGTTCAAACTTGATTATTATGGTGAGCATATTCGAATGCAATATTATTTTCTTGGTACTTTAATCGCAATAAGTTCATGACGTGAGTTACCGCCTTTTTAGCTTTTTTAGCATACATTAAGCTCAACAATTGTTGCCGCAAACACAACATAATATTCTGTTATCAGCTAATAACATTTGTACGGTAAGAACGACGACAAGTAACTGAAGCCAAATAGGCGAATATAATTGTTATATTTATTTATATAAAAGAGCATGACCAATCGTCAGTTTTAAATAATATCACTTTCATCCATTTGACTCAATTTCACTTTTAAATAAATATCTAATTATGCATATTATGTTTATGTTAATATTTTGCAGTTCTCAAGATGAAAGGTTTATTTACTATATGACCAACTTGTCATGTAACGCCATGCACTAGCGAGCATAGAGGGCAAAGATTCCCAGCGGATGTCGATGAAATTAATATGTCCTTCAATGTCATCCTCATTGATGCGAAGGAAAGACGTCTCCCATTCTCCCCGATGACAGCCACCTTCACACTCACAGCCATCTAAATTGCACGGCCCCTTGCCACAATAGGTATCGGAGGATTTCATTGCCCGTCCATTTGCACAAATCTTAATAGTGCAACGATTCGAGCTCGAGTTCAGAGGTTTGCCACCGGTTAAGTTGCAATCCTGTCCAGTAACACTGTACTTGTACTCGATGACCATTGCTTCTTTACAGCAAATTGAATGAGCTGCAGTGACCAGGCACCATAGCGCGATAGCGAAGCACAACAAAGTTTTCGGATCCATTTTAATAAAAAATCTCGTTTTACTATATAAACGATTTCTGACTTTAATAGTCTTGAAAGCCAACCCGATTTTTTGCGACTGCCAAGATGGAAACGTTCCAATGAACTGAAAGCTTCTGATGTCGGTTGTTGCCATTATCAGGGTAAGATAAGATTATAATGCGAAGTCAAAGGAGCCACAACATAATGTTTGTATGTATTTGCAAAAATGTAAATACTTTAGCGAGTTATTGTCTTTGAAATCTAGATAGATCACTTACTATATACATATATTGATGTTGACTTTTTTCTGGCGTCTTTTAACTCGATTATAATACTGTGATGCAGCATAATTTGGCTGCACACAAAGCACTCACCGCGCGCCGACCAAAACAAACCCAGAAGAGAGAAGGAAGGAAACAAAGGTCAAAACTAGGGAATTATCGGCTACCCGCCGCTAATTTATTTATCGAGTAAAAATACTAGCCGCGGTCACGTTGATCAACACTAGTTAGCCGCACTCGATATATACCAGCTACAGCTGGTGCTGGTATATATTGAATGGAAACGATGAATTATCGTTGAGCACGTTGATCAACACTAGTTAGCCGCAGCAGCGACAGCGCAGCCGCGCCCGTGCCGCAACAACAGCACAGCTACACCAGTGCTGCCGCAGCCATACAAGCACAGCAACAACAGCAGCCAGCCAGCAGAGGTACCACAGCCAACCACAGCAACAGCGCCATCTGGGACAGGAGCGCCGTCACAGAAATAGCAGGCCCAGCCCAGCAGTGACGACCGGTGCCAGCAACGCAGCCGTGACCAGGGACGAAGACACGAGGCCCCGGTAAGCGCGACCGTAGCAAAAACTAACCTAGCTAGTCGTCATGTGTTGCCCACATCCTTTCGCGGAGCGTTTGGGCGCACGCCAATAAATGAAATGTCGTAGTAAATCTGTTTTATTGTTGGGCGGTTAAGGGGGGAAACGGGCAGGGCTAGCGGAGTGAGGTTAAAGTCGGCTTGGCGCGGGTTCAGAGTCTCACGACGAGGTGTCAGCGGGTCTTACCCTCCACCTCTGACGAATTCTTCTGAGCCCGGACGCCAAGAAGGAGTTATCAACTTCGGTCATCCTGGGATGACATTCCACAAGTGCTGACGAGTTTCACTCTCTCACTTATGAGTCTGCCGCCCAGTATAATCGAAGTCGAGCCGATCGCCACCACCCCTCGGCTTCGATGACCTCCAAAGGGAAGGCTCGCATCCGAGAAGACGGGTTTTACCCTCTCTCGTGTGCGCGATTACCCTTTGAGCGTCATCGCTACCGAGTACGTGGTAGCCACTCTCCGAAACTAGTGGTCCAAGTAGTGGACAGCGGGAGTGCATCGGGCTTCGAGAACTCTCTCTCTCCACTCCTTGTGGTCACTCTAGCCTGCACGAGTTTTGTAGCATTTTGGTTGCCGAACTTTTGCTAGGACTTCGCTCATTGACCAGTAATGTTTCCAGAAATAAATATTTCTGTAACTGGTCCTGGTAGACTGAGACGCAGACCCCGGCTGGAAAAACGTCGTTACAATACAAACGCAGACCAGACTCGAAAGTTCATTAAAAACGTTGTTATACATTTGGGTTAGTGCCCACTGAAAATGTATGCAAAGGACAGAAGAAGACATCTCCGAATCCATAGATCAGTGTCAACAGCAGAGACAATATGGCCATGTCCCTTTGTATGAACACTTATATCTTATCAACTGAATGATCTGGAGACACCAAAATTGGCGAAATTACTCGCATATCCCAGATCATATTTGTTTTGGATTTTGGCCACGGCTCTTCCCGTCCCCTCAAATCAAAAACGAATTACGTAATATTAAGGCTTTGCTCTCAAATTTTTTAATAATTTGGCTCTAATGGGATAAAAAACGTAGAAGTTATTTAAGAAACAATTTTATAAGCAAAATTCAAATACAGCAGTTATATTGTAATATATTTTTAAAAGAATATATATATCTATATATATTTTGAATAGTATGTCAAAGATACTTTTTTAGTCATATCACAAAAGTGTTTTTGTATGCTCTCAAAATGGGTAGCGGGTATATCAGAGTCGAGCACTCTGGACTGTAGTTTTCTTACTAGATTATTTTGTTTTTCCACATTCACATCACCGGCTAATCTTTATTGTATGTATATTTAACATATAATGGCAATTCGATGAGTACAAACTATGACATTTTATAGTTCAACGTTTGCTGCTTCTACTGCTTATCGAGCCAAGCGTCAACGCTTTCGAGATTTTCAGCCAGCCAGACAATGTTGTTTTTGACAGTTTCCAGAGCACGCACACGGGCAGCGGTGCCGGCTCCGGCCTCTGGATACTTGGCGAAGAAGTGCTCCATCTCCTCGAGTTTGGTTTGAGTGTTGAATCGAGCCGTTATCGAGGGTATCAGGTTGCCCAGATAGCGCTCGTTTAGGCCAAAACGCGTCACCAACTGCAGCCAATTCTCGCGCACATAATCCCAGACCAGGGACTCGCCCATGGGATTGGCCGAGATGTAGGTCAGGCAGGTGAAGTAGTCCTGACCACGCACATAGTCTTCGTTCCAGGCCAGATTAATGTAGCGCTGCAGCAGCCACGGCTCCTGCACAGCAGCCAGGCCATACATCAGCTTGGACTTCTCGCTGGCATCCGCCTCGTTCACAAACAGCTCCCAGACGGTCTCCCAGATCTCTTGATTGCCCACCGACTGCATGCCGTAGTAGTAAACCGTGTCGCGCACATCCGGATTGGGTCGTTTGGTGGGAGCTGCCAGCCAGCTGTTAAACTGCTCGCCCACCTCAGTCAGGCAGGCCTCAAGACCCAGCGAGCACGCTGCTCCCAAGGCTGTAACACGCAGGCGACTGTACGAATACGTATATATGGATGTTAATGAAATAAATTAAATAATGTACAAAAATTACTAAAAAGAATAATATAATATAATACAAAATAAATTATTGAATGTAATAGAGATATTCATAAACTAAATAAAAAAAAAATAATATAATACAAAATATATTAATTAATAAATCAAATACTACCAAGTTGCGAATGACATTGAATTCGAATAGTATTGGAGGCAATATCTAAAGTCTTCCAGAATATGAAGTATTTAAAAATATTAAAAATGGAACTATGAAATGTACACGTTGAAGTGATATTTAATTGAGAAATGCACTAATTATTTAATACAATATAATCATTCGAGTATTAACTATACTAACTAGACTAGAGAAAAATATATAACTAGTATATATTTTTTCCGAAATAAAAATAATTTATGTAATGGAAACTGTGTAAAATGGTAATTTCATAATTATAAGAAATATAAATATCAATTGTGCTATAAGGAACGACATATTAAAAACTCCTCAGAAAACTATCTCATGAGTATCCATGTCTTACCATAACTCCCAAATAATAATAATAGTTGATATCGATCTTAGCCCCCTTAATCCCTCACCCTCACTTACTTGTTCAGATGATCCTCGCCCACCGTCCAGGTGAGTGCAGTGTAGATGGGCTCAATTAGCGCCGTGGCGTATTTCTTGTACTTGACAAAGCTGCTGGTGTAGTACAAGGTGCGCTTCAGGGAAGTCAGCTTCGAGGCAGCCACACTCCAGGGCACATAGTCCTCCTCCTTGGCCAGATATTTGGTCATATCGAAGGCCACATCGTATGGCAGCTGCGTCGAGTCGGCCAGGGCGAAGGCATCGTTCAGCAGGGAAGCGCGATCCCCGGCACTGAAGGAGCTGGGCGTGGAGACCAGCTGATTGGCCAGAGCCTGCCACAGGGCAGCATCGTAGTTGACGCGATAGTAGCCAACCTGGTCGTGATTAAACTTGATCCACTGCACGGCGCTGGGCACCTTAATGGTGACTGCAATATAAATTATTTTAGTTCAGCTCAGCGTCAGTCCTCGACTTGCATATTTAACTTACTTTCGCTCTGGTCGTAGTAAAACCATTCCCGCTGCACTGCGGCATTGGCGCTGGTCGTGTATGTGATGGGTATCGACCAACGGTAGCTGCAATAAAATTTAATAAATGTGTGAAATTCGCAATCAGATATGATGACTTGTTGTCTGCCTGTCTGTCGTACTTGAATTCAGAAGCCTCGTGCACTGCGTCATAGTCGTTGGGATTGGACAAGAAGCGCTTCTGCGTCAATTTGTATTCAGTATCCGAGACCTTTGTGATCGTGACCACTGGCAGTCCCATCTGCATAAACGATTGTGAAATGGGTTAAATGTTATTGTTGTGCTGAGATCGGGGAATTAACATATGTGTGTGTGTACTTGCCTGCACCGTCCATGTGAGCATTATATCAGTCACATTATAATCCAGCTCCAGTTTGTCAATCTCCGTGAAGAAGTTATCGGTTACGGCGTTCTTGTATTTGTATTCATTCAGATAGTTCGTAACCGCGGTGCGGAAGATTGTCTCGCCCAGAAAGTCTTCCAACATGCGGACCAGCGAGGAGCCTTTCGAATACGTAATCGTGTCAAAGATTTCGGTTATCTGATCGGGATTCTCGACTTTTTGAATGATGGGATGCGATCCCAAAGTGCCATCCAATGTGAACACTGCATGCAAAGTGCTAACGATGAACTGATCGCGCTATAAAAGTCGCAAATTAAGAGAAATTACTTCACGTCGCTTTTTGCCTCGATTGCGATTTTTGCGACTTGCCATTTGCCATGTGGGGAAGACGGAGTCGACGCCCAGATACTCGATGAAGCTGGCGAATCCCTCGTTCAGCCACAGATCATTCCACCAGTCCATGGTAACTAAAACAACGCATTTTAGCCACACTTTCCCCGAACATTCACCCAAGCACAAGACTCACCCAAGTTTCCAAACCACATGTGCGCAAACTCATGGGCAATGACGCTGGCGATGCGCTGCTTGTTCACCGTGGAGCTGGTGGCCGCCTCGTAGAGCAGCGAGGTCTCGCGGTAGGTGACCAGACCCCAGTGCTCCATGGCGCCAGAGACAAAGTCCGGGATGGCAGCCATGTCAAGCTTGGGCAGCGGATACTCGATTTGGAAGTAATCAATGTAATACTCGATGACGCCCTTGCCCACGGTGAGGGCGAAGTCAACCTTGTCGATTTGCTCTGGTGTCGCATAGACGCCCATCACAAAGGGGCTGCCAATGCCCTTGGTATCGATGGACACCGACTTGGCCTCAAAGTCCGAGACAATGAAGCAGGCCAGATACGTGCTCATCGGCACACTCTTGGCGAACAGCACCTCGGTGTAGGCGCCCTGGTCGATCTCGATGTCGGCATTCATGTTGGACAGCGCATGATAGTTGCCGCTGGTCGGATGCACCAATGTAATCTCGAAGGTCGCCTTCAGGGCGGGCTCGTCGAAGCAGGGGAATGCCTGGCGAGCATAGGTGGGCTCGAACTTGGACGTCGCAATCCATTTGCGGGACTCATCCGCCTTTAGATACGACGAGCTGTACAGACCGACAATCTTGCTTGCCATGTTGCCGGAGAAGTCGAGCGTGAGCAGAATGTAGGAGCCGACGGTGAGCTTGCCGCTCAGATTGATGATCAGAAACTCCTTGACGCTTTCGAAGGTGTAATCCTTGATAACGACTGGTGCTCCTGCGGATTGATAGACGGACGGATTCTGTATTTCCAGGTACAGCGAGTGCAGCACAATCTGATCAGTGGCCTCGTTCACGGTAATGTTGATCGTCTCGCGGCCACTGAAAAGACCCGTCTCGATATCCGGATGCAGATACAGATCATAGTTGGTTGGCGTTAATGCGGTGGGCAGGCGATAGTCAATTTTCTCTGGCGCCACTGTGGTGCCAGGCTCCACTGTGCTTGAGCCGGGCGTGGTTGGTCCTGGGGCAGCAGTTGTCGGGGCTGTTGTCGTTGGTGTGGTGGCAAAGCCCGATTCCAGCTGATCGATTTTCTCCTGTGCGTCGCGCAAATCATCCTTGAGATTGGACTTTTGCACTGCGAGCACGATCGTGGACACGGTGAAGGCCGTCAATGCCACGCCGAGTCCAATGGCCACCAGTTTCGCGGTTATTATCATCTTCTTCACTCACGCTAATCCAATGCGGGCGGCGTTGAAAACGCAACTAAGTGCTGCCAATAGAAGGTTGGCGCTAGGTAACCATGCCGTGTATATCTTAATTGGCCCCAAAATGCGATAGTCAAGCCTGCCCACTGATTGCTAATCTAATCGCCGTCGATGTCGACGCCAAACATGTTTATAACGATCCAGGCAATTTATGGGCCACTCCAAGTCACCTCGTATCGTATCGCCTCGCATCGCATCGATTAAACGAAATGAGCATATGAAAAGCGAAAATGTGTGTGCGTTTTTCCTGCACGACACGAATTTCCAAGCGAGAAACTCCCGGCGCCAGTCGCTTCCCTAGTCAAGTTTCCCTAGCGCCGGCGCCCATATGTGTTCTATCTATCTGCAGACCAATTGACCAAAAACCATGATCGCTTACCTGATCTCGCGACGGCTGCCCAGATCCTGGGCAATCGTGGCTTTGCTTGTGTATTACCCGGCGCCTCTTAGGTACTAAAAAACCCTTTTCCGGTGCAATTCGCGGCCTAATTAGATAGAGAGGGACGGGGAGACGGGCCTAGGTAGAGAGGTAGGAGCGACAGAGAGCGTTGGTATTTTCATTGTGTTAAAACCCAAACAAGGAAATTTCCGCGCATGCATTTTAATATGCTGGAAAAACAATACAATGACTTATCATCCAAGTTATATCTACGGCTTATCAACGTGTTTGGCACACGTCAGTTGATAGCACTTAATCGGGGATTACAAGGTACTCAGGCTAACATGAATTGTTCAAGATATGCTATCTGTACACAGCTCGTTAAATCGATAGCAATCGTCATTGTTATCTATACAACATTTACGAAGAATACCCATAATATCGATATCGATGGAAGTGGCAATATCAGCGCAACCTTGGCCGGAAATACCGTGAGCCTCAGGCAATATCGGGTATTCACAAAGGGCTTACCGCAGAGCGCAATTAATTTCCCAAATGATATACACACTGTTCCCATAATTTGTCATATGTTTTGTTAGATAATTGGCTTTGCCAGTTTAGTTGGCAAAACACACACACACATACACATACACAGGCAGACAGGACACTCGCAGGATGTGGATGAGGACATGCATTGATGTTGAGCAGTTGGAAAAACCAGGAAAGTGAATGGAATCGAACGAGGTTCATTCATGAACACGTCCAACGCCGCAGGACGTCTACCTGCCTAAGCGTGGGAAACTTGATCGCCTCGCAAGGATCATTGCTCTGGCCACGACACAGGTAGAAGAGATAGAGAGCGAGAGCGAGAGGGAGAGGGCAAATTGGGCTGCTCCGCAATTGCGTCGACTGGATCTGGTGGGTTATTTGTGTTTGTTGGGAGTTTCTGTTCATGAAAAAGTCCCAAGTGGAAAAAGGCAAATTTCCGGTTTTTTGCCCAACTCCCGTAATTCCCATGGCCCAAACCGAACGTATAAAAGTCGGCCACAGGCTGCGCTCGGCAATCAGTCGAGTCAACGACAGCAAACAGACAACACAACACGCAACACACGATGTTCTACACACTACAAATTATTATCCTGAGCCTGGCCAGCATCGCGATAGTGATGGCCGCTCACGTTGCGGATCCCAGCAAATACTATCGCTACAAAACACAACAGATCCAGGCGCCGCTCTCCTGGGACTCCGTCGTGGCCAACAGCCTGGAACGTGCCATCGAAAGCTGTCAGCAGAGCTTCAAGTGGCAGCGCTGGAACTGTCCCAGCGTGGACTTCATCAAGCGGCGCACGGCACCAACGGAAGCACACAAATTGAATCGCGAGGATGTCTATGTGGCCGGCATTGCCATGGCCTCCATTGTGCACACTCTGACCACGGACTGTGCCAATGGCGTCATCGCTGGCTGCGGCTGCAAGGACAGCGCTGCGCCCTGCTCACATGAGCCTGCCAAGGCGCTGCAGCTATACGAGCAGCACTTTGGCACTGGCGCCGACGCCATTGGCCACAATGAACGCGTGGTGGGCGCCCTCTTGGAGCAGTCGCTGGAGCAGGAGTGCCAGTGCAAGCAGCAGGACGCAAAGGGCAATTGCCTGGAGGAGCAGTGCGTGCAGGTGCTGAAGCCCTTCGACTTGCTGGCCCAGGAGCTGCAGCAGATGTACGACGATGCCATTCAGCTGGACGCCACCGCCAGCAACCTGAAGATCATGTGGCAGAACATTCCCATCGACTCGCTCGTCTACATGGAGGATTCGCCCAACTACTGCGAGCCCGAGGCCAGCGGTCGCTGGGCGGGCACACGGGGACGCCAGTGCTCCAAGACGGGCGGCAGCTCGGTGGAGGAGCGAATGTCCTGCCAGCAGCTGTGCCGCGTCTGCGGCTTCCGTGTTCGATCGCAACATGTTCGACACGAACGCAGATGCAACTGCAAGCTGGTCTGGGGATTCCGACTGCAGTGCGACGTCTGCGTGCAACTGGATCGTCAATACAGTTGCTACTAAACAGACAGACTAAGAGAGAGACCTGAAGAGATAGAGAGAGAGAGAGAGAGAGACTGAGAATTTGGGACGCTGGTTGAACCCCGCAGCACTCCAACACAGCTGTAATCATTTGCCATTAGTTATATGTTTATTTATTTGCACCAATTTCTAATTTATTGCTTGACAAACAAGCGACCACAATAAAAATAAATCATTAATATAATTCCAAATTTACGACTTTTCATAAACTTGTAGCTTCATACTAAGTGTATATGGATTACTTGGAGTATATCTATTGAATTCTCTACTTAAATTGAATTTATTTGAGCACGTGTGAAGATGGCAGCTACAGTTAGATAACAACTGCGATCATTCCATTATCCTTATCTTATCAAACACACGTAACGCCAAAACTGCAACTAAATAGCAGCAATTAGTCACCGATTTATTGCGATTATTATGTTATTGAGGGACCAAAGTATCAAGCTGTAAAACTTATTTCATGTTAATACGTTGTCGATTAATCACAAGCTTTGCCATCGTGATAATGAAATCACATTAGCTTTTATTTTTTTAAAAACTCAATTCGCTGAATTCACAACGTAATATTTTGCGACTAGCATCGAACATTTTTATTTTCGTTCACAACTGTATTATATTCATGTTTGATGTTATCGAATCCACTTCTAACATTTATAATCTTCTCGCTATTGAAGATTGAGTCGAACGTGAGCGAACAAACAAACAAGTTGGATTCAAGATGCTTCCAACTCGGTTGGATGTTCGATGATGTTTGAACTGCAGCTCGCCGCATGGTGAATTCCGTGTGCAGTGGATAGTTTAGTATCTCAAAATTATATTTATAGATGTGAAAAGCACTAAGCGACACAGAACCATTCACTGTTTTTTATTTTTATTACGTTTTAGTTTTGTGCCCACCGCTTGAGCTGTTCGTGTTCGATTCAGACGAAATTTCGGTGAGATGTTCGAAGATACTCGAACATGCTCGCTGCAGTATTGACAGCAGATGCTGCGTATACTTGATATTACTTCGACCCACAGAAAAAGACAACTACTCACCCGATTTGTTTATGATTTATTTCACATTCGTAGCTTATGTATTCAGAACTTAATACAATGTTTTGTTGTTTAACTAGCTAAAGACTCTCGCCTTAGTTGACCCAGGTCGTTGGCTTGCCCTCCACCCGATAGCCATTGTAGGCAGCGGCAGCTGATGAAGCGGCTGCCGCCAGCTCGGATCTTCTGCTCGGCTCGCTGGCCCAGTATGAGGGTGCCACCTCATAGGATTGCATCATTTTGTTGCTGTTCTTGATGGCCGAGATGATCAGGAGGAAGATGGCCAGCTTGCCAACGAGTATCGACTTGACCAGCAGCAGCTTCAGCTTGGTGACCAGAAACGGAACAATCGCCGACTGGATGAGGAAGGGCAGTATGAACAGCGGCAGCACTTTGGTGATCATATCGTACTTCTTGCCGCGACCTTAAAAAACAACAGTTTAGATGCAACATATTGAATTGAGCAACTCTTTGAGACTTACCCTCCTCGCTGTTGTCTGTGGTCAGCCAATGGGCACCAATGATCTCCCTCAGATTTTCACCATCCAGCTTGACGCGTACAATGTCGTTGCTCATGTCCAGGCTGACATTGAGGCCAGGTCCCACATGGTATTGTTCAACATCGGCCATGTCCTCTTCGGCTCGCTCCGACTGCTCAGCTTCATCAGCTCTCTTGTTGTTGCGGTTCTTGCGTTTGCGCTTGCGCCGCTTCTTGCCCGATCCCGATCCCGTCTCGTTGTCATCGTAGATGGCCGCGTCGGTTTGGGCCTCCAGCAGCGCCTCAGCATTGGCTTCGTTGCGCAACTCCTGCGCCAGTGCATCATCGATTGCCTGATCGTCCTGTTGCTGCTCCTGCTGCTCCAGCTCCTGCTCAGCGGCCTCTGTGGCAGTTGCCTCATTGGTGGCCAGCTGTGCGGCACTGACGCGATTCCGCAGTCGCTTCCTGTACTCGCTGGTCGTCTTGTTGCCCAGATAGGTGCTCTTGTAGTTCTTGTAGATGCCCATGTAGATGTGCGAGCTCTTCTTCAGCAGCTGCTTATCCTCCGGATCGTAGCTGCTGGCCAGGCCGCGTGCCGCCTCCGTGGCGGAGTCGTCGCCGCCGGACGCCTCGGTGGTGTCCTGACCTTGGATGAGTGTTGCGCACAGCGCAGAAAACAATAGGAATCTCACTAGGCCGCTCATCTTTGGCGCATGTCAGTGCTCGGTGCTCGCTGATCTGTTTGCTTTGCTTGCCAGCCACAAAATGTGGCATGATCAGCGAACGATGTGCGTTTTATCAACTCCGCTGCAACGGCGTCGACGTCGCAGTTGTCGCTGCTGTTTCTGCTGTTGCCGTTGCCGTTGCAGTTGCAACCAGAACAAGATGCCGCAAAGAAAGCCAACAACAGCGTTGAATCTTGCAACTGGCTGCATTCTGGTGGAATTGGCATTGGAATTGGGCACAGCCAGATCCAGACTGTGCCACAACTTGGATTGGCATCGCTGTCATTCTGGCTGCAGCAACTTGTCCGCTGTGGCTGTTTCTGTGGCAAAAACACGATTCTTGCGCCTATTCTGAATCTTCCTCAATTAAATTGCCAACAGATGCGCGCAGTTGCTGTTTTGCAGTTGTTGGTCAAAACATTGTTAGCCATGCAAGCGAGTGCTTGAAAAATATCTGGAGTAGGCCTCCAATTTCTCATTGATCTTCTCATTGATTTCTTTTAGCTGTAATTGCCTCCTCCTCCTCTTTCGCTGCCCCCCTCCTACTGCTACTGCTGTCGTCTAAACGCTATTTGCCATAAATAATATATGGAATCGCTAAGTAGTCTGATCTGGTGCAGTCTGTTCGATTCTTGAGACAATTAGCTCTGACGGCGATAGCATGAGAAAGTTGTTGACAGAATTACTTTGCGAACGCGCTCAACTTGATCATCGCTTCGTCGTCTTTAGCGCTTGCTGCTTTTAGAGCTGGCGTTTGGTATATTGAGACTTCAAAACTGTATTTGAAATCCAGGCTAGAAAGTAAATTCTGTATTGCAAATGGCAGTGCGAAAAATCCGCTTAGCATTTTTGGTCTTTCATCTAACGACTTTCACATAACTGAATCTAACTCGGACCCGTTTTAATTAGATTCCTTGTAATTTGCTGTGTAATGCTAAAGTGCGCATCCATTGAGAGTTCTATGTGCGCATCGTGGCTTCAAAATACCCTGGAGGATGATACTACTTACTCAGTAACTAATCTGCTAGACCATAGGTAACCCAGGTTTAAAGGGTCACATATAACTACTAAACAATACACAATTCGATTAGATACAAAAATATCTGCGAGATACATAATATATGTAAAACAATTCGTGCGAGTACAAAAAATGCAAAACAAATACATACATATCTGTTTAAATCAAAATTTCAGCTCATTAGCAAAAAATAACAAATTATGGGTGTAAATGTCTGTTAAGTTAAAAAGTAACTAAATGATAAAAGAAAGTAATGCAAAATAAATAAAAAGTTTCTGTAAGGCGAAAAAGTACTGAAAAATATGCTATCCATAAGCACACACAAGCATTTTTTAACTACCCATCAAAATAGTAACTGCGAGGAACAAAATAATTTGCAATTTACAAATGTATCTTAACCATTCGCTCTAACCTCTCCTCAGAACTCATTTTACTTTTTAGGGCTCAGCGCAATGTAATGAAAGTGAATGCAGACATGCGAGTAGACAACTTACAGCCATATTCATGCGCACCTTGCAGTCATATTTATCAATGAGTACCCGTTACATAGTTGACAAAATGAAAATGCTTTGGCTGATAAATCATTATTGGCCAGCGACAAAAATGAAAGCGAATGGACGCGGCACAGAGGCGGGGTGGATCTGCCCTCAATATATAGACACGCGTCGTGAAAGAATGCCCAAGTCGAACACCAACTCGGGGTGCAACAAAGTGGGGAAGGCAGCCCAAAAGTGTTGGGCTGCGTGCCCCTTAAAGGGCAGCGAAAAGGTAATGACAAACTTTATGCATATTCAAAACGCACAGAAGATTGGGCATCGACATCGCAGAGACAACAGCGGCAGCAACGGGGCATTCCACAGAGCTGCGCTGTGGCACGATTCGCTTGTTTTGGCGCACGTTTCGAGCGACGTCCGGCTGTCGAATTTCAAGTAGCTGACCAATAGCTGCGGCTAGAGCGGGCCCTGATAAAAGCCAATGCCACGCTGGGCAGCACATTCAATTGTCAAGCGGTGCTGGTGCAGTACACACAACCGAATCACCCAACGGATTAAGCCCAACGAAGGATTACAATCGAACCCCATCTCACAATGGCTGCCAACCAGAAACTCGCCCTCGCCCTCCTCGGCCTCTGTCTGCTGTGTGATTTGGTCTTGTGCCAGCAGCAGGCCACCAACAACTCCAACACCGAAGCCGATGCCGATTTGATTGGTCAGTAGAAGAGTGTTCAAATCAAGGTGACAACAATTAACTATTCGGCTATTGACATTTGCAGAGAGCCGCACTTTCGGCCATCACTTCATGCGTCGCATCAGCTTCGCTCTGGTGCCGGGCGCCTTCGTGGTGGGCGTGATCACCACGCTGTTGGCCGCCTTGACGGTCGTCTCCATGAAGGGACTGGGCGTCGGCGTCATCCTCCTGGTGCTGGCCATCGGCCAGATGCTGTCCCGGGCTCTGCCCGTGCACGCCGCCGCCGCCTATGCGGCTGCCCCTGCGCCCCTTCCCGTCGTCTACTCGCACTCGCACACACAGCAGCCCGTGTGGCTGGAGAAGGAGTGGTGAGAAAGCGATAAGCGGAGAGCGGAGCGAGCTGGTAGCAGGCCTAACAATACCTCAGCGAGCGTGCAACCAAATAATAATTTAAGACTAGTTTAAATTATTTATTTATTCATACAAATCTATTTATTTACCAGTAAATTATTTAATGCATCGATCAATAATTTCTCGCAATGAAAAGTGAAATTTTTGCTTGCTGGCTGGCCATCTGCGGCTGACTTGGCTCATTTGGTATGCACCTCAGCCTCAGAGCCGTACACGATTTACGGTTCTTCCGCCCGCCGCAATTCCAGCTTTGGAAGCGTGCAACGTGCCGCACAGCATGTAAAGAAAGTCTTTGTACTCAGTCTCTCAAAAAATGGGTCGGCGTTTAGTCAAATACAGAAAAATGAAAATGATTGAATTTCTCTATCGATCGATCGTAGGCAGCATTTACTTAGATCTCATTATGGTCGGCAGACTAATTAATATGAACTCTCACTTGATTGACTGTCTGCTAATTAAAGCGCGTCTAAGTGACGTCGACCAGTTTAAGTCCGGCTTCAATTGTTCCACTTTGCGGCAATTTGAGTTTTCTAATCTGCTGGCGTTGATGTCTCGCTGACATCGCGAATCTGGTAATATATACTACTCTATATACTCGCATGTACTCGCTAGCGATAACAAGGTTAACAAAGTGTGGACAAAAGTGTTCAGAAAGCAAAAGCGATAAGCGATAGAGCTTATCAAGAATCTATCGCTAAATTATGCGATAATCCGCGTGTTTTGAATGGTGTCATTGAATAACTTATTGAATTTCACGGCCAGCTAAATGGGTCGGCCATAAGTCAGACAAATGGGGCAAAGACATCGAGACCGCCGCGGCGGCAGCCAATTTGACCTGCTAAGCTAAATCTAAGTGGCCGCCAAGATGCATGTGCATGTGCAAAACCAGTTAACCGAATGCGGCTAAGAAAAGTGCAGCGCGCAGCCGAGAAAAGCGTTGGCCAGGATGATGCTTTGATCTCGATGCTGCGTTCAGTTTGGCGCTGTTGCTGCTCTTGTGCAGTCGTGCAGAAATCGAGATCAAAAGTTGGCAAGCAAACACAAATAATTGCTATCAAACAGAAATGCACTTCACAATCACTGCGGTTTATGTCCTGTTGGGACTCTGCCTCACAAATGCTCTAGACTCGGTAAAAATATAAAAATACATCTATGAATTAATATTGCGAATTGTCATAAAGTAAATTCATTTAATTTGAAAGCAATCCTAATATATGAGTGCAACAACACTTGGCTAATTCATTCTAATTTAAATTCAAAGCAACGTTAATTTTTGCCAATTTCCATTGCATACTTTGCAGCGCGCATTTAAATACTGTGACGACACGAACAAAAGCTGCGTGACACGAAAGTACGGCTCAACGATTCCCATGCGCATCTACGAGTGCCTGCGTGAGTTCAGCATGCTGCGCTGCACGAAACTCTTTGTGCTGCAGAAGCTGGAGGAGCGCAAGCAGTTGCCGCAGACTGGCAACCTGACAAAGGACTTTATGGATCAGTTTTTCGGCGAGGAAACGCAGCTGGGCAGCTTAATAGCAGACAAGTACCGACAAATGTCGGAGAAGGAGTTGAACCAGCGACTGGTGAAGAATTTTCAGCGCTTCTTCAAGCATCGCGACATCAAGCTGCACTTCCTGCCCGGCATGCTGGTCAAGATTGTGCCCAGCAAGGAGAATAAGCTGAAGTTTACGCTCAAAAAAGGTAAATAAATTAATTCAAGAATGACTATCTTTTAACTCTCTCTCCTCGGTCGATTGCAGCTATTAAATCCCGCATGGGTCGTGCTCGGCGGCGTGATACGGAAGAGATGCAGCTGAATCTGATGAATCTGCCGTCCATGGCGGGAGCTGCCAGCGGCGGCACCAGCGCCAGCGTGGAGAACTACGAGCCGGAGGCGGAGGGTGACTCGAAGCAACAGGGCTTGGGAGCGGTTCATGGCGGCGACAGCTCAGCGGGCAGCGGGGGAATGCTGAAGCGCAAGAAGAAGCAATCCTATAAGATGACAATGCTGCAGGTGGCGGTGCCCATTTTAGTGCTGCCCATTATCCTGCTGGGCAGTCTGCTGCCCTTCGTGCTGCCCACACTCAAAATGGCCACCATCCTGTCGCTGTTCATGAACAACGGCGCCTTCCTGGCCGCCATGCTCTACGCCTACGCGTCCGCCTCCGCCACGGCCGCCAATCAGCCGCAGCACATCAGCTACGGCTATGGGTCCGATGGCTTCCATTGATTTGTATGACACAATTGCTGCCCCTAATAAAGAATAACATTAAAATAGGGATCAACGACTTAATTGCTGTAGACCTTTAATTCGATCCTCCTGCTACATTATAATTGCTAATCGCCAGCAAGTATTTCCAGTACATTAGCATTCTGAATCTATTTAATTCTCTTTCAATTGACAAATATTATTGAAAATTTGAATTCTTAAAAGCCACAATTTACATCACTAATTCGCCTTAAAAAAATACAACAATTGGCATTTACATATAAAGAAAAAACCCTTAAAAGATTTTTAAAAATAAAATCGAATTTCGAATTCAAAAGGCATAGGAATAATTATGCGTCAGCTCTAAAAATAAACGTAGAAAAATCCCATAACGCATAGCCACAATAATAATAGACTTAACAGACTTTTCTCAGCCAAAGCTTATTAAATGAGTCTTTTGGCCAAATCATTAAAAATGTATGAGCTAGCGTGAGACTGTAGCAACATTTTTGCGATAACTTGTTTCACATTCGACAAGTTGGCACGCTTTGTCAGTAGTTCCCGGACTGAGGCTTAAGAAGCGACAAATTGAAGTATTGAACCAGGTAGAACTCGTATGGAGACAATTATAAATGACACTTGGTTGATTTGTGTATTAACTGATATACCGTGATGTATTTTAATATGTGTTTTAAATGGCACACTCCTCACGAATATTAAAATCTTGCTGATATCTAGTTTCAAGCCATCGATCGAATGAATAAATTCGACAATATTTGCTTTGATTAGGAAACGTTTTATTCCATTTGAGGACCTGCCTAATTCCCTTACATGTCTTGAACAAAACATAATGCATATATTTTTTTGGAATTTTAGCGGTTTTTTTTCTGATGTTTTTTTTTGTAAACAATTTTGTGATTATAGATACAGTAGACTTATAGCTTAATATCCTACACACCTAATAACTAACAAATAAACAATTTACACAATTTTAAGATTCTCGTCTCTTAAAATTTATCCTTAGATTATAATATATCTAAATCTAGAACCTCTTGCGTCGTTATAACATTCGTGACACATCTCTCAGGGGGTCAATAGAGTCCAATATTGTATGATATTTGTTACATGGTAGTTAAAATTAGATATTTTTATAAGAGTGCTCTCTGGAAAACTTGTTGCACAAATTTGCACTTGTCTCGAATATAAATTTTCTTTTTGGAATTGAAGCCATTTATCTTGTGTTGCTCTCGATGCGCCATCAACTCATCAACTCATCAACTGATCAACCCATCAACATATCGGTCAATAGCAGACACACTCCATCGGTATATCTCTCCAACTAACATACTATGAATTCATTTCGCCGTATACCAGAGTGTAAATAATAAGTATTATTAAATACTGCAGTCCCAATTTGTTAAACCCAGAAAGAGGCTCGCATATTTAGTATATAGTTTGGTAACGCATCCGAGACGCAATCAACGTGTCGTCTAATCCTGTTTACACTCTAGATCACTGTTCACAATCGTGGCGCTCTTGCGATCCTCGGCAGAAATGTCCTGATCGTCCCAGCCCCAAATAGCGTTGTCCTCCTGCTCGTGATCTAAGTGCATGACCATCTCGTTGGTGGGTGCGCCGCTTCCGCTGCTGTTGTTGTTGTCGTCCAGCTGGGAGGCAATGTGGGAGCCATCGCCGGTGCGTCGGATGCGCTTGTAAACCATGTCCTTGGACACATACTTCAGGTCATAGGCTTGTCCTGCAACAACACAAGGGGAAACATCAAAAATACTATTTCGAATTGCTTTCAAAGCGCGTGCTTACCGATCTTGGCCATCGTGTCAATGAAAGCTGTGGTCCAGTTGTGGCTGTAGGTGCCCAGCTCAGCTGCTTTGTAGTCCCAGGGGAAGACGTGGTGGTAGTTATGCCAGCCCTCGCCGAAGGTGATGGTCGCCACCATTTTGGAGTTGACGGAGCTGATGTTCATGTCGTAGGGCTTCATGCCGTAGAAGTGAGCGGCGCTGTTGACCAGCCAGGTGCCGTGCAGACTGAGGCAGTAGCGCAGCATGGAGCAGGTGAAGAAGCACACCTTCAGGGAGGTGCCCATAAAGTAGTAGGGGATCATCATGGGCACAACGAAGCAGCAGATGGGCATCACCACGAAATAGTATCTGCAGTAGACAGTATTACAGAGGGGGAAACATTTTCGATTACAACCCATTCAGAAAGCGGTGCACGTTGCTTTTCACTCACTTCTTCTGGAACCTCACGACGGGATCCTGCTCGATGTCGCTCATGTCAATCTGTTTGCCCTTGCCGCCAACATCGGGGTGCTTCTTGCAGAGCAGCCATCCCATGTGGGCGAAGAAGAAGCCGCGACGCGAGTTGTGGGGATCGGCGTGTGTGTCGGTGAACTTGTGGTGCACACGATGGTCGCGAGTCCACTCCCAGATGCTGTTCTGGAAGGCCAGCGACTGGCACAGCATGAGGAAGATGCGCATGGGCAGCTTGGCCTTGTACGCCTTGTGCGACCACAGACGATGTGCACCGGCCGTGATGCCCAAACCGCCCAGGAACGAGAAGAAATACACTGCAAGAAGGAGAGATGAGCTTCAACAGGATCACACTAATCCAAATGCCAACTTACCGGACACAACCTCCAGATAGGCGCTCTCGGCAAAGATCAAGTAGAGGCCATACAGTGCCATCGAATGCAAGATGATGAAGAGCACAACATTGTGCCACACGATCTCCATTTTGTAGGGATCTAATGCGGCTTTCTTGGCATTGGCATCCGTTGCCGGAGCTGCCGCTGCCACTGGCGTCGTCTTCTTGGCTGGCGGCGTTGGGGCTTGCTTGGCAGCCGCAACAGGTGCGGCCGTTGGCGTCATCTTGTTGTTGTTGGCATCGGAGATGGCTGTCTCGGCCAATATAAAGGTGCTGCCTATTATATTCGGTGCCATCTGCAAGAGATCGTCCATAAATATTTGCTTTTATGTTTACGGAATTGAAATGAAGCATGTCCATAGTTGACGCTTTTGCTTCCTTATTAATTGCCTGTCAGAGCTCGTTTGAAGCATTGACTGCTCAATTATGTGCAGCTTTGAGATGCAAATCGTGCTCATTTGGTATGCTCGTCGGGCATGCTGTGTACCTGGGGCTTTCTTCAAACATGGCCTGACATCTCCCCCACAGCTGCACGGCTAATTACGGAGCAACTTGAGCTCGAGCTGATGCTAGCCACAAAGCAACAGCTATAGCCAAAGCAGTTGCCTCACTACCAACGACCTTCAGCAAATATAGTTGAGCTACTTCAGCTGCTCAAATCCGGCACAAAAAGCCACCTAAGCGGAAGTCGCAGGCAATCGCCTCAAAACGAAACAAAACCAAAAAAGCAACACAAAAATACAAAAAAAAATAAGCACAATTCTGTCCGATTCCAATAGGCAATGAATAATCGGTTTTAGTCTCAATGAAATCAATATTTTGCATATCATTTGAATAGTTCAACAATTAGATAGAAATGTTATTTATTAAGTGTGATCAAAACTCTTTTGTTTTTATTATGTTAATTGAATATACGTTGAGGTAGGATCAACTAATAACTATGTGCATAAATATATTTTTAATTTAAACTGCACAAATGCTCAAATTAGAACTTGTGCATTTGCATTTCACAACGCGCATTACGCATACGCAACGTGTCCCGCGCCTCTTTGATATGCGACACCTTGACGCAGTGCATTGTTGCTTGTTGCTTTGTTTGTTTTGTTTTGCTTAGCTTCGCTGCACACTCGCTGACGTTGCTGATGAAGATGCAACTGCTGCTCGAAAGCCCGACACTTGGCCAAGAGCGGCGTTTAAAAATTAATGACTTGCATGCTGGCATTGGCCATGTGTGAATTTGTGTATAAAGTCTGCTGGCTCATTGGTAATTGCACTCACAAGTGCAACTGCAACTTGATTGCGCGCTCAGCAGGCGACAGGCAACAACTTGTTCTCACTGTTGAGCAGCGCGTGTTCATGGGAAGTTTTCGGTTTGGCAAACTGGCTAAATGGGCAACTGACTGAGTTTGTTGTTAGACAGACTGCTTGGGGGCCTGGGACGGGCAGATTGTTGGCTTCTTTAGAATCGACAACCGGTTGACCTCATAACATATGCATGTTGTTTATTGATATAAACAAAAGTATTCTTATTGGTTGTTGAGAATTTTCGTAGTTCGTATTTTCGTATTTTCGTATTTCGAGTTTCCAGCTTCGTGCATGGATTTCAAGTCAATAACTTGTGTGGCACGGCTCAATGTCAAGTTGGAACTAAACCGAGAATTGAATTACAGGTGTGCTCAGCTGAGGCTATCAGCGAACGAACCATAGCAACTGAACTCGCCAAACCCTTGACATTGAAAGTGGAATCCAGACTTCAGAATTTATTCAAAAAGCCCAACTGTATACCCAATATAATCGATGCGCTGCAGCTCACCTCCAACTTTGGCCCAGTCGTTTTAATTGCATCAAATTAAGCCATCGATTAAATTAAAGACCAATTGCATATGAAATGTGAGCTATGCTAATTTTGCAGAGCGAAAAGAAAAACAAAATAGTCTGACTGACGGTCTACTCGCATGGATGGTTGGATGGCTGGATGGCAAATAAGATATATGTGGTGGAATAAAGTCCAGTCCGTGTGTAAGTGTCGAATTAATTCTGGCTGTTGCGATTGCCACGCGCTTGTCTGCATACATCAAACACGTTTCTAGTCAAATGGAATGGCAATCGTGAAGTTCAAGTTATCAGCGATGAGACACCAATCATCCCTAGCAGAAATATGGGCGTTGGTATTAGCATAGTTAAGTAACAGGCAAAACTGAATAGAAATAACAAATTATGCATAGAACTGCTTTTGCTTAGAATCTTAAAATATCCACATAGACAACTCTTCAGATACCCGTCTCCATGCATACGAGTATGCTGTGAAATCAAGGTTCTTTTGAATGGCAACAAGTTTTGCTCGCCAGTCGAAGGTTGCCATCAACCTTTTGCTCAAGCTTTGGCAGCGGCTTAAAAGTTGGGGGTTTTTTGGGCAGATGCCATCGCGATGGCAACTGTTGAGATTCGGCGATTCGGCGATTCAACGATTCGACTCTGATCGCTGCCCGGCAACCAAGCACGTCACTGAGACGCTCCGAACCGAATGGAAATAATAATAACAATAAATCTAATACAAGCGCAATCTGATGAGTGCGAGTCTCTCTATCTATCTATCTGCTCGGGCAGGCAGTAAAAAGTATCTAAGCTGGACACAGTCACAACCACATTCACATTCTCGTCCATTGATCGATTCGCAAAGCGCACGCAGCTAACGACGCCTGCCGCATAATAAAATGCGACTCGGACAGGGAGTGGAACGTGACTGTGGAGGGATGGCCAGACAGTATTCTAGGGGGAACTCATTTGAGTGTCTGAGTGTATGAGTGAGTGCCCAGTTCGAATAGTGCGTGGCATCAATATTCATTTGCTGCTCATATGCTGCCACCTCGCAATGGCTCACCGCATTCATAATTACGGCGCGCGCAAAAGAAATTCAATTCAATTGAATCGACGAATCGACTAGTCGACGTCTGAAGCCGCATAGAACAATGGGGAACATAGATAAGTATCTACAGTATATGGCATGAGGCACCTCTTTGATATCAAAAGCCAGGCGCTAATCTGCATATTTTATACTTTTATGCGATTGCTCGCACATCGATTTAGTCAGTTGTGCTGCCTTTTTAAGGCTAGCATAATTTTTGTTATTTCTTTATTATTATCTGTACGTGATTTGGCGATTGTTGTGCTTTTTTTTTTTGGTGGTGGTTGAGGGGAGGGAATAGTCGATAGAGGTAATCACCGCTCCATAGTGCTCTCCGATTTGATTTCCTCTATATAGATGATTCACAACTATTGTGGTTTGCTATTGACGTTTGCAGTTCGATCGATTGAGGCGATCGTGTTTATTTAAATTTTTTACTTTTTATTGCTAACAATAGCTGAAATTTTACGACAGATTCTTGACGCAGCTTCGGGTTTCTGACTTCCGCAAAATGAAATGAAATGTGCGAGTTGTGATCAAAGACATCCACTCAAGTGGTTATCTCGAATATTAATAACGAACTACAATTTCGGCCATTTATGAAATTCATCTTCAAATCTGAAAGCCAGGAAGTGTTAACTAACTATTTATGACTACAGCTTTCAGATTCTTGATTCCTTCTCATAAATCAAGATTTTTGGTTTTGATTAAAAAAAAAACAAGATGCAGTATCTTAAATCCATGTGTTTGTCTCACCTTAATGACTTGCTCAACTCGATTTTAAGGATTCGATAAACTTTATTGCCCGCACACTAGAAACTGCCTTTGATTTGTTTTCCTTGTTTTTTGAGAGTTCTTTCGTTTACTGACGCTTGACTTGAAGTCTGTCAGTTGGGGTTATTTTCACAGTACACTACACGCAAGAGTTCGTTTTGCATCCGTTTAAGGATGTTCGGTTGGGATTTTCCTTGAGTTGTGTTCACAGCACGGCACATCCACGGTTTGCGAAGAATGCACGGCGTATGGAGGTATGGAACGAGTTGCAGAGCTTTTTAAGCGGCTAGTTCAAAATATTCGCAGCGAACCGAACTGAGACGAACTCTGAGCTGAGAGCTCGGCTTTTGTGCTCTTGAATTGAGTCTGAACAGTGCCTCAAATAGTTATCAGCGCCGAAATTTAAAGACGAGTTTTGCGAGCCAAGCGCAGTCGGCTTTGGCTTTTCGCTCGGTTCGTTGGCGATTCTTGAGCTGTGACGACGATGTCAGCGGTGGGGTCGATTTCATACGAAACCGGAGTTATGGCTTCCACAGAGCTGGAGGTTCAGAGCTTGAGCTAGAGGTGGAGGTAGAGGTGGAGGCTGAGGCTGAGGCTGAGGCTCAGGCAGAGCCGTTTATGTTTATTTTTCTTCCATTTAATTTATTTATGTTTTATTTTTGTATCTTTTTTTTAAATGCATGGCGCGTGGCTGCTCTGAATTTGTGTTTTGGTCAACAAAACACTTTGGGCAAGCTTAAGCTTAAATGCTTCGTGAAAATTGGGGGAGGGGGAAAAACGGTTTGTTAAATTAGCATTTTGCCATGCACTCCGTGATGTCTTCGTCTGACGTCTAGTTGACACATCTCACGTAGGCCGGCGCTTCGCTCTCACGGAAAACTTGCCACACCGCATTTAAATGCGCCTCTTATCGGCTATGACTTTGGCTTACTCAACAGGGTCGCAGTCGCAGTCGCAGTCGGAGACGCAGCCGCAGGTCATGCAAGTCCAACTATCGGTCAAGTTGAGCATGTCTTGGCGTTAATCGTGCTCAAGTAATTCCTCTGCCATTATCGAAAACTAGTTGATGGCAGTCTGCACAAAATGAGCTCCGTTCGAGTCAGTTGTGGTTCTCAGTTCGCTGTCAACAGTTTGCCGAGCATTTTCCCAATCTGAATTCGGTTCTAAAAATAAGAAAAAAATACCTTTTCAAGACCAAACTTAATTGCTGTTTAATCAGCGTCAATATTTGGGCCCAAACCACAAAAGTGACAGAAACCGAGAAACAGAGAGCAGTGGAGCATCAAAGCAAAGCCATTATCTATTGTATCAGTTGCGACTGCGCCTTTGTCCAATAATTATGTATTTGTACATCAAGTATTTCTTGCGGCTGTTTACGGTTTTTTGGTCATATGTTTATTGTTTTTCGCACGGAGCGCAAAAGTTGAAATGAGTTGTGTCTAATTTCAGTGTTTAGTGACGGACACTAAAACTGTTTACTCGCCAGGGAGACACAACACAGGGCTGAGCGGGTCTCTGGCTGCAAGTGTCAAAAGCCTCTGCTGCGAGGGCTGGGCTTGACAACGTCTGTTTCCATTTTGCAACCTCTGAAGGTCAAAATGTGGCAGTCAACCAGTCAGAGTTGCATCTCTCGCACAGTGGGGCGAGTGCAACAGTCCATTTTGGGTGAAATCGCAAAGTACGCAAGGTACGGCGACAACCGGTTTGAATTGGGTCCGAGGAGCGACTACAATATGTTTTAATGCGAGACAATTTACAAGTTCACGCATGTGCGAATTTAATAGTGTAATCAACGATATAATGGCAACATTATTGTAGCACGTGCTCACGTGAATACGACTTCGAGTACCCGATAATCAAGGAACACACTCAGCTCAACCTGTTTTCTGCATTTACTGAATGAACATGGGAACTCGTTGTCGTATCTGTTGGCCAACATTGTTAATCATAAATAATCAGAAGCCATAAAATGTAATTACAGTTGATATGCAGAATATTTATTTATCAGCTTCGCTCCACTGTGCCTGAGGCAAGCAAACATTTTTATGGTTTATAATCAAGAAGTCGCTATACAAAGTAACGACAGAGGATGTTTAACATTTAAATGCTTTCTGTATAGTACCATAATTTGTAATTGATGCGCAGAATAACACGTTGTGGCTTTTGTGCCCTACTGAGCATTAACTTTTGTTCATTTTGCCGCACAATTAACTTCGCCATTAAGTACATTAAGTGTGCAAATTCCATAATTGTATCCATTTAAACTGGCAGTTTTGTGTCAAAAATGTGTGCATAATATATTGATGCATACCCTGGATAACTGGAAGGGAAGCTGTGAAATTCCATTTAAAAAACACATAACAATTTGGATAAGTATTGCTTTCGGTGATAGTTGGTGCATTTTCATAGTTAATGCGCCACTGTACGCAGCAATTATTATGCATACGAGTGTGCAGAGTCAAGTATGTAACCCCTCACATATCTTGTAGCCTTCCTGAGCAACTAACCGAAAGGCAGCAACAGCTGACAAGCAGTTAACAGCTAATGGCAGTCTTGCTGCCAAAACACATAATGACTTGCAACACGGCGAGTAAAGAAACTTCAATTTTCGAGATGCACAAAGAATTGTGTTGAAGGCGAATTCAAGAACATTTGCAAGTTCTTGAACAAAGTCAATTACCCAAAACAATTATGAATCTCGCAATTGATTATTAGTCGTGCCGAAGTCGAAGTTTTGGGTTTATCTAACCTCTTGAGTGACATCAATTTCACTTGTTTTCGTAAGTTGGGCGTTTACAATTTGTAATTACTCGGCGATGTGAGGCTTGAACCAATTTAAAGTAATGTTAATTGAAATGCGGCTCGCGAGAGTTACAAAAGTCAAACTAAAACAATAACAAGCTACTTATAGATCAATGAGACAAGGCCTAAAAGGCATCGTTTTCAAGTCCAGAGTGCGTGAAAACCTAATTAAGCTCATCAACAAAACTCAAATAAAAAAAACACTAAGCTCCAGGCGTGAAACGCAACTGCAACGATTCAATCCGATACAATCCGAGATTGCTTTAACCAACTTATTATGTAAATGCGAACTGTGTGCGAAATGAGCGAAACGCAGCCACAGGAAGAACGCAATGTCACACGTCTGTCAACACGACTGAAAATGTTATGTTACATGAAAATGGCGAGTGGAAAACAAACAGCACTTGCAAGTTGCAACATGCTAGCTCAAGGAACCTCATTGGCAATCTCGAAATCGAAATATCAACGAACCCATAACAACATCGATTGAAATCTCTATTCTGTTGGACAGTGTCGCAACACCATGTGCCATTTATCAGCTGAACGATCACTGTTAACACTCGCTTTTACGATCGCCAAAAGTGCTTGTGCTGGTACAAATAAAATCCATTAGAGCTCCGAACTCAAGCTCAAGAGACGAGTACCAAAGCACATAGAGAAGAAGTTGGTCAAGAAACAAACAAAAACAATAGGGTTGCTAAGCGGGGAATACCCATAGCAAAGGTTAAGCTAGAAGTCTCTCGTCGCTAAGCAGACAATACATATAGTATATTTTACTTGATGAATATATCATATAAACTTAGTATATGTATATATAATATAAAAGACTCTAATTTACCTAAACTATTTTATTTTATTGAAGTATTTAAAACTACTTACCATTACATAAAGTATATCATAATAATATTTATAATATTTATTAATTAATATTTATTTAATATTTAGCAAAGGTTAAGCTAGAAGTCTCTCGTCGCTAAGCAGACAAGACATATAGTATATTTTACTTGTTGAATATATCATATAAACTTAATATATGTATATATAATATAAAAAACTCTAATTAACCTAAACTATTTTATTTTATTGAAGTTTTTAAAACTAGTTACCATTACATAAAGTATATCATAAATATATTTACTGACTTCTTGCTATGGAAGACTCGAGGATTTCAACGGACTGTAGATAAAGACTTAAAAAGCTTTCTCAACTCCAAGTCTGAGATCCATATGTGACTTGTAGATGCTATTGTATCATAATCACACTCTTAACTGTTATGATGGCATTTTCCATTTATGATTAACGTTTGAGCATCAGTTTGGCTCGTCATATTCTAATTACAGCATAACACGCGCTTTTTACCAGGATTCTGATGGCCTCTGAACCTGCACAAATTGACGTGCATTAAAGTTGAATAAAACAACCTAACAAAATTTGTTTAATAAACATTACTTCTTCTATGTTAGGCGACTCTTTGGCAAATTTAGATTTCCCACTTTCTCCTATCAAATCAATCTCCCAGAAGTGCGCGAACGGTGGTTTTTTTTGTTTGTTTTGGAATATTACTATTTGAACATTATTCGTAGTTAGAATTTATTAAGAATCAAATAATATAAATAAAACAACAAAAATTTTGGATTTGCTTTTGTGATTATTGTTTTAGGAGCGACGAAAGTCTGCTTCGTGAACATGCACTCAATTTTGCTCGCCACTGTATATAGTAAGATAAATTGTTTTATTCATAACAAATTATTAAAGTATTTGTTCCGAATACTTATGCTCTTGTGTTTATGACGACAATTCATTGAGCTCTTTTTTATGAATTCAATAAAAAAGCTGGTCAAAGTCTTGAATGCAAAATCATTGATATGCCATGGACAAAAAATGGAGTAGCTTCGCCAGTAAATTAACAAATTGATCACGTGCCAATAAACTCGCCACATTTAACTTTTTTGCTTTCCATTATTCAATTTTGTTTGCCTCTTTACTTTTTTTTGCGTGGTTTCCGCGTTCTTTGCGCCTGCACTCCGTCTTTGGCCTGTTTGCTGGGTGCTGTCCCAGAACTTGTTGCCAGATACTTCACTATTTTCATTAACAACATGATCATGATCAGCATCGATAAGCTCAAAAGCCGCATGCTTCTTATTAGAATTCTACAGTATGTTTCGGCGACGAACAAACCGTAAACCTGATTCGTGTTTTAAATATTCTCTGAGCCTGCGCCTATGAGAGCAAGCAACCAAGGCACGCGGTACCACTTGGATTTTATTTCGGGGTTTCTAATATTAAATACGTTTATAGCTTGTTAGCTAAAATATGCATGGGATAGACACACTCATACATGCGGTTGGATGGGTCGAGTTCAATAATAAAAAGTTTTCAGAATCAGAATGATTAATATGCGGCAGTCCGGTTGGGGCAACGACAATTAACATCTACAGTTCATCAGATCAGACTAGACGATGTCTGGAATATTCATAATAACTTTTGAGTATGTTGTTAACTCATAAGCAGGAAGACGCTCTCTTCGTTTTATGGTCTCTCTATTTTTCTTTCACGTTTTTTTTTATCTAGTTTTGATTAATCGCACCTCAAATCGAATTCTTTTGATTAGAACGAGTTATGCTGGAATTTTTCAACCTTGACTGAAATACTTGAACTCTTGACATTCCTTTGAACCCGTAATTTTTTGAATTATGATTCAGAATATCATAAAAAATCTATGCTCTGACGATTTAAATAAATGAAAAGGCCGAAAGTCGATTCGTGCCATTGATAAAAGCATTTACATGCCGAGAACAAGAAATACGGCTTCTTGAAAGATTTGTAATTAAGCCGCCGAAGATGGCATTACTTCCGCTCTGTTGTCTTCCGCATTTGGCGAGCCACAAATGTAACTGTAAAGAATCGAATAAGACAAGCGTAAGGACAGAGTTGAAACGGCAGTAGGCAAACAATAATTAAAATATGTAAATGGAAACATATGTTATAGTGGTAGTCTTCGATAGGGGCCAAAGTCGCGCAAAATCGAAGCTCACCTCGACGCGTCATGTGGTCTCTTACGGGGTGGGGCGGGCCGGGGGTTAGGGGGAGCCCCAGCTGAGCAGCGCAGAGCAGAGCAGAGCAAAAGATGCGATAGCCGAAGAGTGGATCAACAACGCAACGGAACGCAACAAACAATAAAGAAACATTAAAAGCGAAATCATCAATTCAGTTGCCTGCTGTCTGATTAAATATCAGGAAATATAAAATGCAAAGCAGCCAAAGCAAATTGTAACAGGTCGCAATAGCAACAAACTGCCGAAAGAAACCAAAGAAAAGAAAACAAAAAATTGAAAACGAGTTCCCAGGCCAAAGGCAACGCGGCGGCGTTGATAAGCGAACCAACTCGACTCAAAACTCGTTCGAATTTGACCGTTGCACGAGAAACAAGTAAACAAAGACAGTCAGTCAGTCAGTCAGGCAATTCTATCAGAAAACACTGAAAAAAGAAAAACAATTTCAAATGGTTATGCTTGGTAATTAATGCGTCGATGCCGAAGCCAAACCGCTGTGGCTTCACCACTCGCATTTGCATTGACATTGACTTTGACCGAGAAATCGAAATTGAAATCGAAGTCAAAGCGTCGTATACTTGCTATACACAACAATAACACACACACACGCACACACACACACACACATACGCTTGTAGCTGTAAGCGTGTCTTGCATCTATGAAACAGCTGATCGCTGCTGGCTGCACACGAAACTCGCCCATTGAAATGCCACAAGCGACTACGAGTAATGCATTTGTCCACTTTGATTGATTCACGCATTACCTGAATGCTGTAATGCGGGTATTGTCATTAAAAATGCTGATTAATGCCAAGTTTTGCGCACTATTCGAATAGACTGCAAATGTGTATGACGTTTGTCATGGGCCAATGGACCCAAAATATCATGGACATGACCCTCAGAAATTCATTCGAAATGATCCAAAGATTCATTTATCGTTATACGCACATCCGCACATCCGTCGTGGGGTAGCACCATTAAGAGGCAGCCACCCACCGAATGCTATTATGTTGCCACTGCCGCACCGCAGTCATTGGGTCAAGTTTAATAAGAAAAATATTAAAAAAGAAAACAACAACTAAACGGCATGCTAGAAATATTACTCAAGACTAGATCAAAAAACGACATTGACCGTCTTGGCTAGGCCAGCCATGGATCAGCGCATTATGCGAATAGTAGAAGAAACAGCCAAAAATAATGCCGTAAACAAAAGTCAATGGGTTATTTGCACTTTTTAGCATAGGGTCGAACTTCTGCCGAATCTAATGTGTATGCTAATACCAGATCATACCAGTGCGCTACGAACGTAGCCGAAGTCGGAGTCGGAGTCGCAGTCGCCGCCGCCGTCGCCGTCGACACCGATGCGACATCGTTTATTGTTATTTTCTTCATTTCCTGGTTTGTTGGTTTCGTTGACGGTGACGGCTAAGAGTTATAATCAATAATTTGTTGCGTATCAGGGGCTAAACTAGCATTGGCCTCCATATCACACATTAATGTTTTATCCACATTCTTATATTTCACTAATAAATTAATTACGTTTTCAAATTTTATTCGCATGCCGTGCAGTTCATCTCTACAAAATAAAATTAAATTTACATATAAAGTAAATTCAACGCGTTTGCCGCACATTAGTTAATAATACATTTTTAAAACTCATTAGCTGAAAAGTACAAGTATGTTGGAATATATGTTTTGGAATCTAATTTTTAAATTGTATGTTTTCAAAATTAGAAAAAAAAAGTTAAGTTCTTTGATTTATTTCTAGAAGTTTTGTAAGCAACGTATTCTGCGTTTAATTCGATTTGAAATTTAATTCAAATGTCGGTCGATGAGAACAACACAACAATCGAGTGGTATCGATGGTTCATAGAGTTAATATCGCAATTTTAGTCAAAGCTTGCCGGATGCTTCAAAAATGTTGTGAGATCGAAATTTTTCATAGCAACATTGCTTATAACGACATTATGGGTATAGCATCAAAATGTAAAATACCATATTAACAAATATGTTTTATTAAAATATATCTAAAAGAAGAATATTTATTATTTATATATTTATAATAGCAACATTTGAATTAACATTAACCTATTTCTAAAGCGCTGACTGCTAAGGCTTTTGGATTGAGAGTAAGAATATAATTTGTTGAGATATGAGAATATTTGCGTTGTAAGCCGCTTTCAGCTGACTCTAAAAGCGATACAAGCAAAATGCATATATAGAAAACAATTTCCAGAATTACGGAGAAAATTTGCTGTAGGAAAAAATACTCCAAAACTTGTCAAGTTGAAGGACTAGTATAATGCCTATTATATTAAAAATTCCAATTTATAACTATATTTTGTGATTCAGCGCCATCTAACTTTATATCAGAAGGACGCTCGAAGCCTCAAAAGACATTGATATCCTAGTTTAATTTTCAGGTTACATTTATTATAATTAATTATTACATCTAACAGCCGCTTGATCTCGCGAGAATAAAAGCATTAGATAAACAAACAAATTATATTTTCTTACTATATTTATTTTTTAATGGAAGTATATTTTGTTGCGATTTGTTTAATTTGTGACTTGTCAAGCCGCTAATAAGCTTGCGGAAAACCAGTTTTAATAATAATAAAGAATAAACCATTTTTTTTAAGTAAATTCAATTTATTAATTTAATGTATAATTTTTATGAATTATTTTATTTACTTTTATCTTGTTTTGCTACCAATAGGTAACAGTAAACCTGTTTAAATATTAAATAATATATACATATATTAAAAAAAACGTATCGTTCGTGCCCAAAGTGTGCTTCACTTTTTTAAATGGTGTTATTTTACCATATTTGTACAATTACTTAGGTACTTATTAACTAAAAGCAATATTATATTGCAAAAATATTATAAGTTGATATACGATACAAGAGGGCAAATATTTGTAAGTTGGGTCAAAAAATGGTTTAAAAATTAGCCGTTTTACTTTTTGAAAGTAAAGCAGTATATTTGTGCAATTGAATCTGTGGCCACGACGACGTAATGCAGTTCGGTCACACTTTCATCTTATCTCAGAAATGTTGTCAAATTTAATCAGCTTTGTTTTGTAAACCACTCATTCTGTATATAGTATTATTCATTCGTATTCTCGCTTGTTTCTTATACAATTGAGAGCCCGAAATATGATTGCAATTATATTTAGTGTACGAGCAGCAACAAAGCAATGACCGTGCGCGGCATAGAAGCCATCAAATTGTACTTGCCGACGTCAAAGGCTGATGCAGCAACAGCTATCAAAACCGACGTACGAGAGGAAAAGGGACGCACCATAGAACCTGTTGTTGGTGGTGGAGGAGGTGGAGACATAATGACATCTGTGGAGCGGTATAGGCAAGAGTGGAGCCAGCTGTTGGGTGATCTGGATGCGAATCCAGAGTCATTGCGACTGGCTGCCTTCAATGGCCAGCTGAAGATGTCCAAATTTCGCAGCATCCACTGGGCGCTTTTGCTGCGGGTGCTGAACGTTGATCATCGCAGCTGGCACATTCAGAGAGCACAGCAACGTAGCAGGTAAACTTCCTAATGTTATTGAGTTTGCACCACTTATAATACAATTCATTTGTAGATACGACAAATTTCGAGTGGATTATGTGAGCAATCCTCACCAGCTGGCTGCCAGCGACGATGATGATCCCTTGTCTCAGTCAACGCAAAGCGTTTGGAATCAGTACTTCAGTGACCAGGAGCTGTTTGCGGTCATACGCCAGGATGTGGTGCGCACCTTCCCGGGCGTCGAGTTCTTTCGCAAGGAACTGATACAGAATGCCATGACGAACATATTGTTTTACTATGCCCGGGAGCATCCGTACATGTGTTATCGCCAGGGCATGCACGAGATATTGGCTCCCATTATCTTTGTGATTTACAGCGATCATCAGTCGCTGCTGCACTTCAGTGAAATTGCCAAGACTGACATCAACGAGACGCTGTTAAATGTGCTGGATACGGCGTATCTTGAAGCGGACACCTAGTAAGTTGATCGATTGATGTCATTGCACGTTTCAGCAGTCATATCTCTTCACAATTGCAGCTCCATCTTCTCGCGACTTATGGCATCCGTGGAGTCGTATTATCGGGTCTCAAATCTAGTGTCCACCGCAAATGGATACATTGAAATGCAAACCATGAGTGAGGTATGAAGTTCCCCTCTCTTCACTTGACCTGTATATTTAGTAATCTGTGTGAATATAGTCCTCAGGCGTCGCTGACAATGACCCCCAATCTGAGGTTGAGGTTATCAGTCAGTTGAATTTCATTCGTGATAAAATTCTCGCCAAGCAGGATCAACATCTCCATCATTATCTGCTCAAAATGGAAATTCCATTGCACATATTCGGCATGTAAGTTAAGGTAGCAGTACAATCTTCAGACATTACCACATTAATTTCGCTGTTACAGTCGGTGGTTGCGTCTGCTTTTCGGACGGGAATTTATGCTCTTGGATCTGCTGCTGCTTTGGGATGCCATCTTTGCGGACAGCGATCGCTTCGACCTGCCCAACTACATCTTGGTGGCCATGCTGGTGCACATTCGAGATAAGCGTGAGTAAAACCAGTTTCAGCCGATGTGCTCTCAATCAATTGATTATCCCATATATTTTAACGCAGTGCTGTTGAGCGACTACACAACATCGTTGACTTATCTCATGCGATACCCGAGCCATGTGGACGTAAATTTAGTGCTGCGACATGCGCTGCATATGCAGAATCCCAAGCAATTCGAATGTCCAACCAATGCCTTCAATTGTATCTCCTTCACGAACAATTCGAATCCACAAGCACAAGCACCACAACCCGCATCTGAGTCACATGCGATCACTCCTCGAGTGCGCACCACGTCGGAGGCCTCAACGATTGGCAGTGGCATACATATTGATCGTCAGATCACATACATGCAGGCACGGAATGCAGCTGATTCCTCAGCCTTAGCCAAGCTCTCCGATGTCCATGGTGTTGCCATGGATGGCTACTTGGAAGACGTAAGCACAAGTTATTTATTGAATTTTATTAAAAAAAAAATGCTTGGGTTTCAGCTTCAGTGATCATAGGTTTAATAAGTATAGGACGCATTTCTTAAAATATCTTATCGATTGAAACTATAAATTGGGCTTTTTAAGTGTTCAAGTTTAATTTCAATATAGTCAAAGGCCGAACTTATTATTTTCTTTGTCTAGAATTTATATTTACTAATTTACTTATATTTACTCTGTGGTTAACTGCTCATCCACCCACATTTTGGAATTTACATAACGGGTATGAGGGGATGAATTTAGATTTATGTAATCTGCAATCTAAGACGAAGAAATTAAATTGGTGTGTTAATATTTTGTTAGGTAATTGTAATTGATTGTAAAAGGGAGCTATATTGTGTTATCGCTACTAGTGTAAACTTATTTGAGGACAATAACCTGCAATTATATCTCACGATAACTATGTTGCATTTTTAGAGTCCAGAGCTACTGCGCTTGGAGCTGAAGAACGCACAGACAGTCATTAAAATAGCGCGCAGCAAGCTGGTTAGCTATCTGACAACAGTTCGCCAACATATGGGCAAGCAGAGCAACGAGGAATTGAATCGAACCCTCGATGGTATTGAGGAGCTCTGCAGCTTCCTGGATCTGAAATTCGTGTTCCCGTTGCACGCCCGTTCCGCTCCCATCGATAAGGCCGACGAGGCCAACGAGCGGAAGCAACTGAATAGTGCCAGGAATAACACACCAACTATGCCAACAGTGCCAACTCAATTGGCAGCTGCTGCTGTGGCTGCTCATAGTGGTTATGAGGTGCCTGAGAATGCATTCATGCACAATTCAACACGTCGTCTGCTTGGCGATCGGCGCGAAATAGAATTATCAACCATCACAAGCGATGAAAGACCCGAAGCAATGGTGCTGCAAAATGGTTTGCCAGCGGCTGAGCCGCACCAGCGACCGCAATGAAATATGGCCATCAATGGTGACTAAATAAATACACGTATCCGTATCGACTGAATAAGCTACAAGTATAAGGCGACTAACGTTTAAGAGAAGAGTATATTGTGAAAATGAACATAATCCTAATGAACAGCTTTTTACTTCAACGATGAGCAAAGAATACATTTATCCATTCTTGATAGAGCAGAAATATTTAATAGCAACTAAAAAAAGTTTTGTTCATTATGCGTATGGACGCGATCTACATATATAATTACATATGTGGAATCTCTTAATATAGGATGCGTGTGAAAATCGTGATTATTTAAAAAAAAAAATGGCATGACCATAACAAGGATCAATTGATTTCAATTAAACACCCATCGTATGAATCTTAAATGCTAAAGCGTAGCAACATTAACATCACGCTTAATACACATATGAAATTTATAATTTCCAGATGTTGAAGGCAATACTGCTTAAGATTGTGATGGTCTGTGAAGCGGCGCTTGACGATTCAAAGTCCGATGGGCAGTAAGTGCACGCAGCTGAGCCTGCGCTTGCTGATGAGCCTGCGCTTGCTGATGAGCCTGCGCTTGCTGATGAGCCTGACTCTGGCTCTGGCCCTGTGTCTGATTCTGTGGTAAAATTCCGTTGCCCTTTGTGATGGAGTAACGCATTGCCTGCTGTTGCTGTTTGGTAATCTGTGGTGGCTGCTGCCGTTCTGGGGATGGTGATGATCGTTTCTTCTCTTGCGCGGGTTGTGGAGTCCTTTGGTACGCTATAATCTTGGTACCGAGGCCATTGCCTATACGAACTTTTCGAAGCACGGTTGTGGAGCTTAACCCATTGTTCATATCCGAATAATTATTGGAACTCGAACTGGGCGGCGTGGCCATGACAATGGAACTACGATTCACTGGCAGCTTCTGTGGCTGTGCATTGCGATTTGCTACGTTTGCGCTGTTACGAGCATTGCTTGTCTGATTTGGAGCTGGATTCGTCAACTTATCCATGGGCACCAAACGAACTTTATCCATCTGGTCTGGCTTGGATCCAACCTGCACAGTGGATGGCAAAATGCGTCGAATGTTTACAGGCACTTCCTTCGACCGTCCGTTGGAAAGAGTTGCTGCTGCTGCAGATGTTTCGGCTACTGACGATATGGTTGCTTTTGACGGACTTTGATCAAAACTCTTCCTGACACGTGGAGCGGTCGTCAGTGTTATCTCAGATAGATGGGATGTTGCATCGCTGCTGCTGTTTCTCTGCATCTGCAAGTGTGCGGGGACTTCATAAAATTGTTCGTCAATTATTACAGAAGAAGACTCTGAATCTGGTGAGTCAGGAATGGTCTCAAATGTTTCATTAAACGCATGCTGCTCATCATTCGAGTCTTTCCTTGGTGTCAGATTCTCAGTCGTCTCTGTTGTCCCAGCATCCGATTGCTTGGTGGCTGTCGTCGATGTGGACGTTGTGCGCCGCATGCTACGCAATTCCAAACTGCAGACGATCTGCATGATTTTCGCCTTGCCCTCAGCAGCGAGATCTAGGGGCAAGCTCTTCATAGTCTGCGATATGCTGTCGAGAAACAAGTCGATGGTGTCCCGTGGCGGGGTGGGAGCTGTGGGTGCAACTCTCTCCTGGCGCACTGGCGACGTAGCCGGAGGCTCAGAATCGCGCTCTAATGTGCGCAAACGTTGAACGATATCGAAAGAGGAGCATATCATGTCCTTGGCCATTTCTATTTGGCTGCGCTCCTCGTTGCGCTTGCCGAACGAGTCACGCAACACTCGCAAAACACGCCGCATCTCAGCAGAACGGCGGGATCGCTTTGATCCCGATTGCTCCACTGTGCTGCCCTCCGATCTAAAAGAAAGTGGACTTTATTGAATGAATAGCAACAAGAGTCACAGCTGTGTTCCCACTTACTTTACGCTCAACGCCCCATCGCTGTCCTGATCCACCTCCATGATAACTTCCTGAGGCTGCTCAACGGGTGCATCAGTCGCAGCTGCTTCGCCACTGGTCTTCAGTCGCTCCACATGCTCTGCGTGCTTACGTGAGCCGTCGTGCTGACGCAGATAAAACACCTTGATGGGCAGCCGAGCATCGCAGATTTTGCAATGACAGTGATTCTCATCGGTGGCATCCGCCTCCAGCCAATTGTATTTGGCCTGCAGCTCGGCCATGGCGGCCTTGTGCCTTGCCTCACCCGTGGCCAATGCTGCAGCAGTTGCGGTGGCCATCGAGTGGCTGCCTGCAGCAATTTGTCCCACTAGTCGCTTGCGCTCGAGACGCAAGCGAATGTGACGCGAGCTGCGCTGATGCCTTGAGGCAATCTTGAAGCTGGGAATGAACACAGACGCTTCGCATAACTTGCACCAGCCATAATTGGAACGCTTCTCGCTGCGTTTATAGGAGAGCCAGGGAAAGCGATCCTTCCATACCATGACTTTGCCCCGCATTGAAGTGGGCACACGAGTTGCAGCTGTTTTTTTACTAGCTGCTTTTGCTGCGACTTGTACCGTGGAATGCGATGTCGTTTTTGCGTCGGCGTCGCCCTTGTCCGCCTCAATAGGCGCATCACTATTACTTTCTTCTTCCTCGTCCTCTTCGGGGTTGTTAGTTTTCTTGCGCTTTAGTGCCACTTGCTGGCGGCGTGTCGCCTGTCGTTCCTTGAATTGTTGCATCAACTTCTTGTGACGCGCGCTCTGATCATGCCGTAGCTTGCTCGACTCGTTGTGGAAGCGCACGCGACAGAATTTGCACAGCTGAATCTTGCGATCCTTGGTGTAACGCAGCCACGAGTAATGACGCAATTTGCTCTGATGCTTTGTCTTGCGCGTCGCATCAACGGTCTCTTTCTTCCTGTAAAACAAATAAAAAAAAAATGAGAAACCCAACGATCGCATCGAATATTTGTTGTGCATACTTGACAGAAATCGTCTTGGTGGTGGAAAGACGAGCATCTGCCTCGACATAGTCCTCATCGCTGCCCACACTCTCGCTCTGTGCTGACGAATGTTCCGGTTCGCTTTGCTCCGCTATTGCATCAGTTGGCGACTCTTCAGCGTCAGCACCTGCAACTGTCGCAGCGGCCGTCACAGCTGCCTGATGTTTCTCCGAGTTCTCGTGAGTCTTGCGTTTGATCTCAGAGTGGCCGTACATGAAGCGGCGGCAACAGACGTGACAATATGCCATTGTCGGATCATTGGGATCGGCAACAAGCCAAGGATGCGCATCCGCATATTGAGCCCAGACACCGCGATCCAATTTCATACTTCAAAACAAAATAAATTTTTTGATTAATAGAGCGAAGGTATTGGAGCTCGACACTCAAATAATAAAAACTTATAATAATAATAGAGCTAAAGTCGTAAACTTGTTTCAGGACAAACAATTTTAAATATATAGATAGATAAAGTTACATACAGCGAATTGCGTTTTTGGCTTTGTAGATTGTTGCAGTGCACTTTGGTCTTGAGATGGCGCATAAAGCTGCTGATCGCCATGCGGCAATCGCAGAGTGTGCAGCGACATTGCTGCGGCGTGGTGTCCGGCAACAGTTCACACCAGTCACTGGGATCCGGGGTTTCAACACCAGAATCCACCACGGTCATAATAACAGGCTCCTCAGCTAGCTTTTTAGCGCTGTTGCCCTTCGGCTCTGCTTCGGTTTCAGTGTTTTTATCTTCGGGACTTGGGCTGCGTTTGCGTTTACGTGATGTGCCGCTCTCGTGCTGACGCCAGGCTTCGCGGTGTGCCTTGCCATCCTCATGGCGTTTGCGCAAATAGACAAACTCCACATTCATGCGAATGTTGCAGCACTTGCAGAGCCCAATTGTGCCGCTTGTCTGTATGCGCTCTAGCCACGCATGCCATTTCAGCCAGCGTTCCCAGTTGAAGTTGTTCAAGGTGCTCACTTCGTTGGCACGCCTCTTCTTCATCGCGGCGATGTACTCGTTGCTCCCCATCTCATACTTCACTTCATTCTCGCTGTGGAGCTCAAGATGTGACTTAAGTATCAATAAGATTATGGAATTATCAGTGCTTACACATTGTCCGTTTGGTGCTCACTGTTCTTGAATGCCACGTAATTGTTCTCGCGCTCCTGGTGATACAGCGACAAATTGTGTTGCTGCACGTAGGAGATGTGGCGGTTTACGTTGATGAGCACATTGCAGTAGAGGCAGAAGCCAAAGTCGCCATCTGAGTCCTCGTGCAGCAGCCACGGCCAACGCTTCATCCACGATTGCCAGCGCTCGGCATCGTTCCCATGCGACGCAACGCTGCAGTTCCCGTCATCATCGTCATTCGCTTCGGCATCGGTCACTTCATTATCTTCCTCGTCGTCATCGACATCTCGATTGGAACCAATGCGCTGCAGCAGACCCATAGGTCCAGTGTAGGAGTTATTGCTCTCCACATCGCTGATAGCCTCCGGCTTGGCGGGCATTGAATCCTCCTCTAAAGGATCTGTGAGCGGATTAAGCATAGTCTGTAGTTCGGTGGATAGCGACACGTGCTCCACATCAATATTGTCGTCGTCGAGCTCTATTGTTATTGGTTCCTCTGGGATTACAGCGCCTTCGACTTCCATAATCTTTAGTTCATGTTCATCCGGTTTTTGCAGCCGTTTTGAATTTGCAGGAGAAGACGCCATTTTGTCGTTGCCGGCATCATTGCTTCGCTTCGAGTGGAATTCATTTGGGGATTTGCGTTTGGTCGCATCCATTTTACAAGGAACACTGCTGAACCTTTATGCAGCATGGACACAGCTCATAACGAAAACACTTTGCGATCGGGAAGCGGCACTAATATATCACCAAAATGTGTTTGAAATTTGCACAAAGATCTTACAGCAGGATAGAGATGGCAAAACACTAAAAGCACCTTTCGATGTAACGATGGCTTGAATACTTTCACACATCGATTTTGCATTGCAAGCATCGCTGTATGTTCTGCAGCCAATTAATTGAAAACTAATTATACATTTTTTATTATTCTAAAAATTAAAAGAATTTTTATTGGAGTTTGCCCACCAGTAATATGTTCTTACTCTGCAAATAAATAAAAACTTTGCTTGTATCGATAACAACATGTAAGCTTATCGGTGATATCGAATGATGGGCTCTTTGGGGTGGCCACATTGCTCAAACAAACATTTATCGAAATATCGTAAACTGATAACGAAATATGATGAATGGTCACACTGAGCCAGTGTTTGTTATTAATTTTATTGTTGTGCATTGGCATTTGCAATTTGCAACGTTTTGCACAAAATGACGATATACAATCTATATATATTCGACAAGATGGGTACGCTAATGCATTATGCCGAATGGAATCGTACCAAGAAGTCGGGCATTACTCGCGAGGAGGTTGGACATCATATTAAGCAAACCGACTATAATTAAATTATTTATTCATTTTGTACTTAGGAGGCCAAGTTGACTTATGGCATGCTCTTCTCCATCAAATCATTTGTCAGCAAGATATCCCCACACGATCCGCGCGAAGGATTTCTCTACTACAAGACCAATCGCTATGCGCTGCATTATCTGGAAACGCCTTCGGGATTGAAGTGAGGTGCTTTTTGCTGATTTAATTCACGTCATTTCAATATCGATTATCTCTTTTAGATTTGTGCTGAACACTGACACGGCTGCCATCAATGTGAAGGAGCTGCTGCAGCAGCTTTACGCCAAAGTCTGGGTGGAATATGTGGTACGTGATCCGCTGTGGACCCCTGGCACCGTGGTTACCTCAGAGCTGTTCCAGAGCAAACTGGATGAGTTCGTCAAGCAGTCGCCCATCTTTGGCATAAGAAATATTTAATAAGCTAGCTTACCGCATAGTTAATAGATAGATATTTGTAGCCGAAAACCGCCCAAATGATGTGTCATAAGTGTCTCAATCACTCCAAATTGCAGCTTTTTTCCAGCTCCCCAATCTGTGATTATGCCCGTTAAATACAGCTTGCATGCATGTCCGTGTGTGTGTATGTGTGGACAGCGGAAACGGCAAAATGTCGCACGACGGAATTTGAAAGGCGCCGCAGTCGCTTGCGCAAGTACACTTATACGCATTCAGTATATGAATAAGTATGAGTATAAGTGTACGCATGCATCCACTTATACGCTTTTTAGCGTGAAATTCGTCAACATTTCCCACTGTTTGTTGTTGGTAATGTGAGTCCGTGTGTGTGTGTAGACAGCGGAAACGGCGAAATGTCGCACGACGGCATTTGAAAGGCGCCGCAGTCGCGTCGCTTGCGCAAGGGCAAAGCATCCAAATTGCATATGCATGAGTGTGTGTGTACACTTATACGCATTAAGTACAGGTATAAGTGTGAGTATAAGTATACGCATACATGCACGTATACGCTTTTTAGCGTTAAACTCGTCAACATTCGCCGTTGTTGTTGTTGTTGTTGTTGTTGGTGGCGCATGCGATTTAATCTGTTCGCGTCTCGCCCCCATCACCAGTTACTTTTCAACTCGCATCGTGCGGTTTGCGCAACTAACGTAACTATGGAAAATGATTTGCAAAATGCCACAAATTGCGCCCAGCTAAGAAAAAGAGCGTGCAGAAGATGCCAGCCCAGCAACCACGTGCAGGCGAGAAAGGGACAACATGAATCGCTTTGGGTTTAAGTTCGGCTTTGCAGTACAGTATTACATCGGCATAAGACTCGCTAGCTATACTTAAAGATAAGCAACTTCATTTGGATAATCTACCATATAATTTGCTATATTTATAGATGCCTAAATCATTAAAATATTTAGTATGCAAATTGAAAACGAATTTCTTTTTAGCAAATATCGCAGTTAACTTCATCCTAATTATCATTATTATATAATTTATTAAAGTTAACTGAGTTTTGGAATTCATTATGCAATTGAAACCCGATTATAGACTACATTTCAGATTTGAATTAATTTCAATTAAAAAAAATACTCACGTTTTAATTCAGATGCAATAAATTGAATTTATTTCACACCAACAACAAATTATCGTTTTAATTGATAAATAATTCTGAAAGACTTCGTGTTAAGCGAGGACCTGACTTGATGTCTAGCCAGTCGTTGATCACTTTTGGCATTTGTAGTTCGCTTTAAAGACGACACAAATCGAGTTATTACTGTATCGTCGAAACCAGTCGGTGCTGTACCGTTACCAGCAATTTGGGAATGCGTGTAAGTGTGTGTGTGTGTCTATATACAAATTTATGCAAACACATGCATGTCTATACGACTATATATATACATACATAAGTATGTACTTTTCAACATACAGATACATACATATTATATCTGCTCGTTGATTTGTTTGTTTTTTTTTTTTTTTTGGGTTTTTGTTTTTTGTGTTTACGATGTCTCACTTATTCAAAAATCATGCAAGTCATCTGCAGTTTTTGGTCTAAATATATTTTTGCTTTTTTGTTTTGCCATTTGTTGTCATTGTTGTTGCTTGCGACAAATTTGAAACCCGGTTTCAACAATGTTTTGCTGTTGCAAAAGCTGCAACACAATGAGAATCCAACAAGCAGATGGCGGAATGAATTCGCCGACTTGCGAATTTCGAAGGCACGCGCCCAAATATAGATAATCATGGAATATGGAATATATGTACATACATATATTCGAATAAATGGTGAAGCAGGCCACAGGAACTTGCCCTGCTAATTACATAATTAAACTCCATTTCGTAAGCTTCATTAATAGGAGCATATAATCCCATATGATTTAATTGCTATTCCGATTTTGGGATACCAAATACCGGTTAAAAGTTGGAGTGAGTCCGGTAACTTTTTCCTTGTTCGGCATTCAATTTGCTTGTTTTGCCCATTCACAGTTTGTTTTCGCCTTTGTTTATCGATGACACGATCACGATTATCAAAGCTTCGTCGGCAGCTTCAGCCAATTAGCCAACGGGGTCGAGTCGGATATTTTGGGGTCCAATATTTGGACACTGGACCCATCTTGATGTTATGCTCTTGTGGATTTCGTTTTGGTCGAAATTCGGGTTCCCTACTCTTGTCTCTTTTGGGGCTGCAAACGTTGCGCAAATTACTATGAACAAGTCAATAATTTTCACTCACTCGACAAGGTTATTAACAGATAGTTGAGCCGCTACGAAATGGGAAAATTGAAATGAAAACATGGAAAAACAGTCGATAATAATATGCCACTGTTCGAATACCCTACAATCGAGATGTAGTAATTTTTACCTGTTAGGTTTGTTATGCAAGCTCAATATTGCATAAGTGAAACTCGATCCAATTTAACTAATAATTTATTTGATTTTATGTCAAATATTATCATCACGATCTGTAATTTATTTTGTTTATCATCAATTTAAAGTTTCAGCACTATTAATGCGAAAACTTTTATAAAATTAACAAAGGGCATTATAAATACTTTTCGTTAAATGTCTGGGAATCGTTTCCAAAGATAATTGCCAACTTTCGTACACAATTGTTGTACAGTTTTTCACTTAGAGTCGCTTAAAAGTGAAAGAAAAGAGACGCGGCTTGACTCCCTTGGCAACAAGATATAAATGACCGCTGAGATACGATCTATGCTTAGAGCCCACCCACACTGAAGGTGAAGGGCCTTGAATAATCATTTGATTATAGCTTTTACTGAATTTCGAAGCTGGGCCCAAATGATGTCAACTGTTGTTTATTATGTAAATGCCTTAAAGACTTATATAAGTAGATGGGGCTAACAATAGGAGCCCCCAAATGCTCGATTAAAAATAACCTGTAGTTACATGAAATGTTCGTAAATTATTGTCCCGATTGTTAACTAATTTGCTTACTAAAACATTTACATTTTTTATGAATACGACATTCGGCGAACGATTTTAAGAACAAACTTCAACGATTGAAAATGACATCAACATTATTCACATACAGAATATGAGCAAAAATGGTAAATTGTTATTTATTATTAAAAATAACTTGCTTAAAATGATTTATTTTATTTGTAAATACAATTTTTAGTTAATATATAAGATATGCCAGAATTTAGACTTATTTACAATTTTTAATTTATTACCTAATAGTAGGAAAATTCAAAATACCTTTATTTATGTTTTCCCTTACTTTCAAATTAAATATTATGTTCAAAGTTGAACGGCTCGTGTCTTGATATAATCGTATGATTTTTGTATACAAAAATGTTGTATACTAATATTCAAATTTCGGCAACCCTTATTAAGAACCAACAACTCCTACGCTTGACCATGACAAAAACATCATTTACATATTCTATGCAAAAATGTTATATATATTTTAAATTGTTACTTAGACCAAAGAATAACTCGTTTAGAGCATTTTATTTAACTATAAATACAATGTTTATGGAAAGACTTAAAGTGCAGCAAATTAATTCTGTCTACTGTACTCTTGAAATGCCTCCATTATTTTACGGGGTCTATACAATTTCTAGCAAGTCATCGAGACGATTTTAATATGTGTATATTTGTACATTTGTTTTTAACTGTGTGCATAAATAAGAATTTCACTTATTTGGGAAGTAATTTATTAAAGGAGTTGAACAATATTTCATGCGGAAATAATCAGTTTGTATGAATAATGAAATTCTTGAATAATGAAATGTTCAGTGAGGAATTGAAAAAACTCGTTGCAAATGTGCCCAATGAAATTGGCATAATATGTCTTAAATGTCAAGAGTAATATTCGCTACCAAGCTTTGTGGATATGTTATACTGGGTTTTATTTGAAGTTAACTGGGTTATCACTAATGATGTGACAGTGCCACATAAAACCCAGTGAGCTCTAGCAGATCTCTAACAAGGTGTCATTTTGCGTTAATGAGACGAAAGGTTGCGACAGTTTTGACCGTTTCGTAAGACAAATATCGATATTGTCCAATGCTTACGACCTTTTTTCGCGCTGAGGCCGCAAATTGTACGGCATGATATTATTCCCAGAGGCTGGAAGGGGACGTTCCGCATAAATTGTAAAAAAATGCATAAAAATTAACGAGGCATGAGCTGGCTAAAGAATCGTGCCTCTTGTGCGGCAAGTAGGCGGCGGCAGAATCAAGGAGGCTGGTCGCTTGGTCGCTTGGTGGCTGGTGTCTCTTGACTGTAGGTGCGTCAGGAATTCCCCCTTCGTCATACGTGAGACAGGCACAGAACCTTTTCAAGGTTTTCGCTGTGGCCTACGTGCCAACTGCACGTACGCCAAGTTTGTTGGCCACATTGAGCCTGGCTTGGAATTCGATTAAGGAGCAATTATCTAGCTGCTCCTTGCGTCAGTACTTGCATCAACTGTACTTGCAAGAGTTTGTCGTTGGTGATGGCCACATGCCGCTTTGGTCACGTAGCCAATAGGCCAACTAACGAAACCAGTTAACTGGCTGATCGGCTAGCTGTTAGCCTGCATTTGGATGCTCCAGCGATTGCACTCAAAATGAAACCAAAACAGTCTGACGCATTGACTCATTTGCATTTTTCTCATTTTAATCGAAGCGTGAAGCTTTAAAATGCAGCTTTTATCGTAGACAACACGACGGAGAGTGGAAAATGTCGCGCGTTTTAAATAATCGTGTGTTTGGTTTGCATTATACTAAGGGTCAGTGGGTGTCTGCGCTCAGAGAGCTGCCTTGGCAATATTACGTATACGCCGACTTGGCATTCAACTCTCAGCGTTTGCTCGCGGCATGGGAACTTTTTCTAAACGATTCCATAAAGACTGAAACTTTCCTCTTGTCCGACGGAAACTAACGTGACTTTCCACTCAGAAACTGTGTTAGACCTGTGGTCTGTATAATTTCAACATTAAGTAATTGAAGAGACTATGAGTAATTAATGCCTGCAGTTCTTTTGAATTCCTTAAAGTTCCCATAGCTTCCCCATTTTAAATTGAATTACTTGGGAAGCTATTCTATTGTCCCTTTCCAAAATAACAGTTTTGTCCGTTGAATCTGTTCACAAGTAAATCATAATAATTTTGAAATACTGTGTTTAAAAATCCCGAACATTCCAGAAATAAGAAGGGAGATCATTTGAGTTTTGTAAATAGTTTATTTTACACTTTTGTTTTATTTATTTAATTACGTTCACAATTCGCTTTAATTTCAATCTGTGTGTTTAATTTGTAATTTGTAAATTGTGATTGTGGTTCTTAAATTATGGTGTACCAAACTAGAAAACCTAAACCTACAGAAATGAATATATGGAGTATATTGATATCGATATAGATATATGGGTGTATAGAAGGTATATGTGTGTGTTTGTCTGTGTGTGAGTGAGTGAGTGGGTGTATTTGATTTTGTGTGGTCTTTGTTTAGTACCTGTCCTTGCAGATAAACGAATGATAGGTAGTGTGAGATAGGATGTAAAATAATAAGCATAATAACAATTAGAATAAAAATATTAATTATTAATATATTTATAGTATATAAAATTATTGACCATGACCCGCCCCACGCCCAAGATGCACAAGTTGCGGATGCTTAGATACACACATATCCTGTATACAGATATACATAAATATATATAATCATATATATGTATATATATTGAACAGCCAGTTGTGGCCTGCTCCTTGTATGACAAGACCACGCATTTAATATAAGACGACGAGTTAAGTGTTAGGATTAGATGAACATCAATCATGTTGTATTCTTGTTGTCTCCGCTTCCTCTTCGCACACATCCTGGTTAGATTGCCAGCTTCTTCTTCTTCTGTCGCTCGCTCTCGTTCTCGTTCTCGTCCAGCTTGGCGCTCTCCGTGCTGCTAGACTCGGCATCGTCCTCTAGCTCGGGATCCGGCACCTCAGCGTAGTGGATATGGCCGCACATCTGAGAGTTGGCATTGTCACCTCCAGTGGCGCCGCCCTGCTGAGACTCGTGGCTGCCGTCGCCGTATTTCTCGAGGGTGCGACGCACCAGCTCCTTGGAGGGTTGCTTCATGCCCCAGGCCCAGCCCAGACGCTGGAAGATGTCGAGGAACATGGTGGTGCAGTTGACCTTGTAGTTGCCGAGCTCGGCTGCTTTGTAGTCCCAGGGGAAGACGTGGTGATAGTTGTGCCAGCCCTCTCCCATGGCCATGATCGACACATAGATGTTCTCACTGGGCATGATGCGCCTGCACAGATAAAGAAGGAGAGAGAGAGAGAGAGATTGCGGAATGGTAGCAACCTTTACAGCAAGCAAAAGTATCTTCGACTTCTTACTTGTCATATGGCCTGGAGCCCCAGAGATGCGCTGCACTGTTCACCGACCAGGTGAAGTTCAGGCTGCACACGTAGCGGAAGAGGCACTGTTGGACAAAGGCGTGATACCATTCCTCGTTCCAGCAGTAGACGGGTATCATGGTGGGCAGAACGAAGCAGAAGAGGATCTTCAGCAGCACGAAATACTTCTGGTGGAACTGGACCACGGGATCGGACACAATGTCGGTCATATCGATCTGTCTGCCGCGTCGCAGCACATCCGGATGCTTCAGCATCATCAGCCAGCCGACGTGGGAGAAGAAGAAGCCGCGGTTCGCATTGTGGGGATCGGCATCCGTTTCGGAGAACTTGTGATGCACACGATGATCGCGCACCCAGTCGTACAAGGTGTTCTGCAACAGGGCAACAAGGCCGCATAATGACGGTTAAAATATATATAATATTTACACAATAGTTGGTAGTAAATATGGGTGTTTATGTGCGGCCTGGCCAGTCATTAAATATGACAAATGTATCTGTCAGATACTTCCATTCCAGCTGGCATCTATTGTAATTGACATTGCGCCTTTTCTCCATTTAACTTTACAGTTTTTGGCTCAAGTCGAGCAGCAACAAAGCGGCATAAAATGGCATTAACTTGTCGCACTTAATGATGCAATTAATGTTAATTTCATGACAACAAATTTATTTTGCAGCTCGACAGACAAAACTCAGTGGGAAACGAGCCGAGCACGACTCTCAGACACCCCGTGAAGAGTGTGCAAGACAATCGCAACAGAGATCGCACCTTTTGAGGCGGATCAAGTTGTAAAGTGTAGACCTCAATCTGTTATACCCTGCTTGTGCATTACAAACCTGCAGGGTATTCTTAACGAAACCTGCGCCGCAGGTGACATACTAAAGTACCGAGAAACATAAATTAAATGAGTTGGCTGAAAAGCCGAAACTATGTTGCGAAATAGACCGCGAAATACATGATTGTCGAGTGGAAAATTGCAGAAAATGACAGGAAGGAGTGGGAAATGATTTGAGGGAAATAGTCGTGTATTCAGAAGGTGCCTTACCTGTCCAGCCACTGAGTAACTGATCATCAGTAAACTCCGGAGAAGGGTGTTCGCCTTGTAGCTGCGATGTGTCCAGAAACGATGTGCGCCGGCTGTGACTCCAAAGCCAGCAACGCCGCCCATAAAGAAGGCTGTAAAAACAAATATCTGGGCTTTAGCGTGTCATACACAAATATTTAGATCGTGGATTACTAACGCTGACAAACTAAATAAAGAAAAAACCCCAACAATATAGTGCTAATTAAATATAAAAAAGCCAAAAAAAAGGTATAAATAATGAATTACATTTTGCGGAAATAGAGCCATTTGTGTTATAGTGCTAATTTGTTAATCAAATGGGAACGTTGGAGTTGAAGACCCTGTGTCACAAGTACAAGGCCAAAGCGATGGGAAATTGATTGAAATTGTTGGTTGCAAAACGGCATGGGAAACGGATGCGAAGTACATATCTGTGAGATACTTGCAGTTAATTGCAGTCTGTTCCTACAGGCACGTTTCATGGCAGATCGTGCCGGCAAAACAATCATAATGACTATGTGGGACTCCACTTTGACTAAAATTGAAAGTTTCTATTTTGGTATTACTTGTGAACAGTAGCGGGAGAATAAGCATTCGTTTGAAAGCATGACACCCGCATTCCTGCTGGGATTCCCGATTGATAACCCGTTTGATTAATGAGTAGCTAAATTACGCGAATCAATAAGATCATGCGGTCTGTTAACTTCAATTATCATCAAGCCAGGAAAACAACAAACTATATTTGCTTGTAAATTATTCTGAGAGAAATGGCGATTGAGACTGTACTTTACCGTAACACGGGCGACTAATGACAATGACAAAATCCAAGCAGTGACAATTGCAATAGCCAGAAACAACAACGATTATTCAATAACTCAAAAGCTTGCAACAATAGCAAAAGGCGCAAACGAATATACTCGCAGCTAGTCGCCTATTCGTATTCGAAGTCGTATAGATTGAAATTTCATTTCACAATTTCAGTGATGAAAAATTAACGATTTCGGCGTCGCCTCCCGTTCCCCTTGGTTCCCCTCGCAGTCGCAAAGGTGTTGCACACAGTCCGCTCGAATGAAAGATTAACCTTCAACGAATTTGTTGCTCGGCCCGTTGCGACAACCGACGAAAAAAGCAAACCAGTTCCCAGCCAAATGGCCAGAAATGGTCACAAAACTATATTGCTTTGAATTGATTGCCTTAGCCACAGTCACAGCCAATGCCGCCAAAACCTATCTGTCCAGTTGATCGTCTATCACACGCGGGCCATCCTCCGAAATCAAATTAAAAAAAACATACTGTGTTTAATTGATAAACAAAACAAAAAAAAACAAAAAAAAATTAAATATCACTGTTTTGGGAAACATTGTAAAATATGCAAATTCCTTTGTCGTTATACAAAAGCCTTTCGCCGAAAGCCTTCGAGCTACGTCAAACGGGGTTAAGCAGCCTATCACCTTCTTTGATTTACAAATGAGCTACACCGCCTAATTCAAGTACAACATTGACACTTCCCGGTATGCATTATTCAAGGGACAAGTGCAGAGTCAGATGCATTGTCAAAGTCCGCGAGTTCAACGATATCAACGACATCAACATATTAGATTGTCGTGTTAATGCTCCAAATGTGGGGGTTAACACCTCCGCTCAAGGCTCCAGCTCTTTTGCTAATGAGATGCCGTTTGAAATTCACATGTCACACCTTGACAATGTAAACTCCACCTTTGTACTACCCTCTGAGTATTTGTCGGAAGCACTTTCGGCTCATCAGGCGCATTTTGATTAGCGTCAATAATGCCACGCAGATTGCCAAATCAGAGAGGAGCTACAGCTCATATATATCTGCCCGATTTCGATTTTCTGGCAAGCTTCATTAGCGACGTGAGGTATTATTAAAGCGCGGCTAGTGATGCCGACCATCTTGTATAACATCAACGCCCCGAAACCTAATTAATATCATTACACTTGCCTCATCGTGCTAAACACGACCACAAAAACCTATATGCTACTTAGTAGAGCTTAAACGACGCGCAAATACCCTCCATCAAGGTCTAAGGTTCAGTGTAGCCAGGAATTACAATGTTATCAGATATTTAAACCCCAACCGATTACGCTTTGCAATTATTATTTATAGGGTATATAAAAATTAAAGACCATCGTCAAGTATGGTCATTGAGTAAACGCTGCACGTCAGACTGCAATTTGCCAAAATATTTACGAGCTCAACGCCGCCCTAAAAAGGAACTTACAACGTCTAGAGCACTTATGCGCCAGTAATAAATTAAAAAAAAAAACAAAAAACAAAATTACAATACTTGCTCGATCAGGCCAGCTCAATGGGGAACTTTAATTTACAATTGACGCAGACAACGTCCTGGAAATTCCGACGACGAAGCGAAATCTGAAGATGCTCCCAGAAATCTCAATGCCAAACCTCATCGATGTGGTCGTCGGTAGTCGTCTTCGTCTGGTCGTTGTTTAATTTTTGATTTTGGTTTTTCGCATGTGCGTGGAACAGTCATAAATCGTGCGTATTGAGCCGCGACCATGGCTCAGGGGCAGTGCCAGGTGTGGAGAGGGGGGAATGTCGGGGATGTCGGGGAGGCAAGAAGCAGAAGACGGCAGCGACCGCGACTGGTGAGCTCAAGTGGAAGACGATTTCGTTGTTTGTTTTCGTGTATTTATATTGGCTTTGTATTTGTATTGGCTGTGTAGGGAACCTTGGGGGAGTTCAGAATTTTCTAGCTGAAGTCAATTTATGGGGCTTACAAGCAGCAATAGCCTTGAGTGTAATACGAACATAATATGAATACCGTGTGTGCTATGGTAAGCCCCCAATTAAAAATGTGTCAACCCATTCTTTTGCTCGTTTCGTTTTCATAGTTCACCTGTGTCAGTCAATTTTATGCTGAAAGTGCAAAAGCCATCAAATTTTAATGAAAATACGAGTGCAATACCAAAACCAGCCAGTTCCAAAATCCAAAACCCAAAACAAGAAAACCCTAAAAATTCGAAGCCACAAGAAATTTCAACATGGCGAAGGCGAAGTTAACGCCAACGTCGACGCCAACGCCAACGTCGATGCCAACGTCGACGTCGACGTCGACGTCGACTATTGTCGATGCTTCGATACAGATGCCGACGGCAATGCAGCAATGGGAAGAAAATCATGTTAAGTAGCATTTAATTAAATTCAGTAATAAGATCGATCGGCAACGCAATTTAACTGTGAAATGTAAGCAAAATTATGAAATACTCGAAATGACAGAAAATAAAAGGCGTCGTGTGTCGTGTAAAATGTTTTCTTTTCTCCGCGTTAAATTGCAAATAATGACCGTAGGTGTAGCGTGAGTGTGTGTGTGTATGTCTGTGTGTGAGCTCTACGACAAATGGGAGATGCGAAGGTAGATAAAAGACACACACGCACACACAGACAACGCGATTTCCGAATTGTTGGGGATGCTGTGTGGATGTTGTTGTCGGACAGAAAGGGAGCGACAGACGACGGGCGACTCTTTTCAACACCTTTCTCAATTCGAAATCAGTTTTGAATGCTGACCGCGCGCTTATGCAATCAGAGCTCTATTCGATACTTACACCATATGACCGTGTACAGGTTGAGCTCTCGCAGCGGATACGTGAGGAAACAGACAACGGCCACGATGTGCAGCAGCGATATCTGAATCACTTTGCCCCACTTGAGCGGCGCGTTGAACTGCCAGCCGAGCACATTGTCGCCTTTGAAGTTGCGCGTGTACTTCTCCATGTCGATTTTGTCCTTGGGTATGTAGTCGATCAGGTGGTTGGGAATATTCCGGGGTGCTGGCGGTGCCATGATCGGTTTCTTTGCCGCCGCCGACGCCAGAAACGTTGGTTGCTTCGGACGCGACGTCGATTCCGGGGACGAGTCCTCGCTACGGCGAGCCTGCGACTCGGAGCTGCTGCTGTTGTGCTTGGCCCGACGTGCCACAAGTGGCGGGCTGCTGTCGCCTGTGCTGGGCATCGGTGTCGTGCTGCACACACGCTCCGCTGCGGTGAGATGACCCATTTTACGTGGACTCGCAATCGCAATCGGCTGGGATCTGTTCGGTGTTCGGCTTTCGGTTCGGTTTTCGGTTTCGGTTTCACTTCACACTCACAATACGAACGAACGAATTTTGTTGGCGCTGACGGAAGAAGAAACCAAGTTTCGTAATTGCCGCTCCAAAAATCCGAACTTTCTTCACAGATTTACACACAAAACAAATTTAATTGCAGCGGTGTAAGTACTTTTATTTTATTTGGCTTTTTCTCGCCTATTCCGTACGCTCTTCTTTTGCCGCGCACTCAACACACTCGATGGGTCTTGGCCCTTGCGGCCCTCTCTGCTATATGCTGCTATATATGAGACTGCTCTATCTGTGATCTGTGTGATGAGTTGTCGCGCTTTTATTTTCTTTTTGTATTGAGCTGGGGACTCAGCGATGAAGTTTTTTGTTGTTGCGCAGCGACTATCTAACGAACTCTACGCGACGCCGATCCGTAGACAAATGATCGTAGCCAAAAGTAAAAACTCATACCCTATGCCGGCGTCAGCGTTGGCGTTGCGGCCGCAGTCGGCGTCGCTGCTGCTGCTGGGCTGACACGCCAAAAAAACAAGTGACTGATTGACCGACTGACTGTAAGCTATTGTTGTTGTTGTTGTTGTGGTTGCTTTTGCTTTTGCAGCTGTTGCTGTTGTTGGTTTTGCAGTTGCTTTTACTGTGCGCACTGTGGACTCGGAAAAGGTAAAGCAAAGACAAAGAAATACAAAACTTAAGGCCAAGATTATGCCACCACTCACACACTCGCACACACTTTCACGTATACGCACTTACACAAACAAAGTGTTGTTGGGTGGCACCTGTAACAGCGACAAGCTTCGTTTGCCAGCGCTCGGCTCAGCGACATCTTCGGCTGCGCGTCGTTTTCACGAAGTGATTCGCCGAAGCGCACACAGCATCAGTCACATTAGCGGGTGTTGTTGTTGTTGCTGGCGATCTCTGCAGTCTTGTTGTTGCTGTACGGCAGTCGCAAAGACAATCGTCAAGAAGTCTGCGTTTGGCTTCGCACCGATTACTCATCGCAGCGGTTTATTCCGGCTTGTTATCGATTTATTTTCACCAAATCGAACGAGTTCTTAAATCTCACATGAGAGAAGCCGCTCAAGCAGTGAGAACTTTTTAGTTTTCGGCCATAGCAACAAATTTGCATTTTGGGCAGCTTAAATTGCCGTTGTTGCCAACTGCCCAGAAGCAAACAGAATAAAATAGTGTCAGCTATTTTTGTCTTTGAGCTAAATATATATAAATCAAAAACTATTTACATATAGTCGTTTTAATGCAAATTATTGTAAAGACCAGGCCGATTTCTTTTTCAAAATTGGCGCTGATGAAATACACTGCAAAAGCCTTAACAAAATAGCCCAGCCACGAATTCTGCCTGTTGATTGTATTTGCATAATATGTGTATGTGTATGTAGAAATTTCTCAATCAATCTCTCCTATAAAATCTCAAAATCGCAGTAAACACACACACACACACGCACACACACATATGCACAATGGCATTAAAATTGGGTTCCCCTCGCAGTAGCAGCAGCAGCAGCAGAGGCAGCAGAGGCAGCAGCAGCCGTCGCTGCTGTTCGCTTCGTTTTGTGGCCTTCTCCACTTTGGCTTTTTTGTTGACCAAAGTCAAAAACCGTTCGATGATCATGAAGTTCAGCAACAACAATAACAACAGCGACTGCGTTGCTTTCTCTTTACGTAACGACAAAAGACAAAACCAAACTTAATTAAAAGGCAACCAAAAAACAGCGAACTAAAATAAAAAGCGAGCACTAAAAGGAATCTCCCGCCCCGGGTACGAGACTTTTAAAACGTAAACGGAACACCGAAAATACTTACGGCTATTCAGCGCTCTTTCTGTCATCGTCCCCCGTTTCCCGTCTCCCTTCTCAACCACAATCGCTTTAAAGACACCCGACATTCGGTTGCAGTTATTGTTGTCGTTGTTGTTGTTGTTGTGGCTATGTTGTAAGCTTCACACATTAGCAAATTGCGCTCAGCATCAGCTTGAAATTGTCAAAAAAGCGAACACAAAATGAAATAAAATAGTGCATAAACTCAAGACAATGCACAACTTAAATGAGTGACTTGAGATCAGCATAGGCGTATGCACTGCGAGAAAAGCCGAGTGGATTTGGTATCCAGTACCATCCAGATATTTCTAAGCGTATTATTACAGGTTCTGGTAAATTTGAATGCCAAGACATGGCTAATTATTTAATGTATTCCCCTGAATAATTTCCATTTTTAATTAAAACTTTAAATTGATTTAAAAACGCAACATAAATCTCTTAATTATATAATCCAAATTCCTACATGAAAATTAAAAGCTGAAATTTAAATATGGAGACACAGCTCTCACTTTTTGCATAAAATATTCTAACATGACGTATACTTATTTTTTAAACCGAATTCACTGTTGGAAACTTTGCAGAAAAATCAGTAATTGATAACTAAACTTAATACTAAACTTAATGTATAATTAAGCTTAACTTAAGCTGAAATTAGTTTCTAATAAATAAGTTTGGGCCATGCTTAAATTAGTACAATACTTTGTGCATTTATAGTTCTTGTGTGAATTCTTCTACTTCTTTGGCAACTTTATGATTTTAGCGAAGACAGACCTTGAAAGTTTTCATGAGGGTGGTAATAAAGAATTGACAATTTATTCTATTTGCTTACATAGTCAAACAGTAGACAACTCGCTGAGTGTTGATTCGTTGAGACTCATACTCATACTCATATTTATACTCATTCTGGCACTCACAAGCAGTCAAAAGCGACTTGTGATTTATTGCGCAGCTTCACTTAGCCAACTTTACGCAGCGTCAGCGTTTATTATGAGCAGAAAGAATTCTTGGCAACTACACATGAACAAAGCTGTTAACTATTATAAAAGCACCCTAAGCTCAAACAAAGGTAAGTACTCGAAACGACAAATAGTATTCGCCTAATACTGAGAACTAATGATTTCCCGCTTTTAGGCCATGCCCACCACAATCAAATGCCATTCATCGAAGCCATTCAACACACAATTTGTCGACGATTAGTTGGCCAGCTTTGCTTTTGGCCAATACGAGACAAGAGTGGATATTAGCTCAGGGTTATGTTATGCCGTATACGAGTACGAATTCGAGCATGAGTACGAGTATGAGTACTCACATCGTCATCAGCAAGAGCAGCAGCATCCATTGCGTTGCGTTGCGTTGCGTTCCGTTCCGGTGGCAATGCTCTGCATTAGCCATAGGCATTACTTGTAAATAATAAACATTACACAATTGACGTCGAAGCAGTCAACAATAAATTGCGTATCTTTGCAACCTTCAACTGTCGCTCAGCTGACTGACTGACTGACTGTTTCTCTCTATGTGAAAACAAAAACCGAAAAACCAAAAACTAAAACTTCGAAACAGAAAAAACAGACAACATACTAAACAACTTACAAAAAAAGGTAAATTAACATAACAAAACGCAAAAGTAGGCATAACGCAAGTGCAATTTGCAACAAACTCAATGCTTAAGCGAGGCGTGAACAAAAAACTATCCACAACACTCACACATTCGAACACACTCATACTCACAGCGACCAATACCAACGAATCTATCGATGTATGGATAGGTAGTCTCGATGTGTCTTTATTCATGCCTGCCACAGTCGCAGCTTTTAACTGGCAAATTCATTAGTAATCACTTCACAGCCATTAGGATTTGGTACAAGTGCCTGAACACTCAATGAGTGTAATACCTACAATTGTGTGGATTTTATAGGTCTATAGAGCTCAACTGGTTGGACATAAATCTTCGACGTCGGTATATAAAGTACGTTAACTTATGTGGAAAGTCGTAAAATATCATTAGCCAAATTTGGTACAAGACTTTCCGAAATTTTTGGCGTATTACAATTTACATTTATTACTATTTTGACTACAATTAAAAGGCATTTGATGCACTTATTTAGTACAATCGTATTTATTATTTATTTCAAAATAGAATAGCGCATTACTTTAAATCTTAGAAATGCAATTACTTTTTGGCCATTAAATAATTCTGTGCTGTATTTTCGTATTATTTAAATAAGTCAAGATATTAACAATTTCCTTAATTCAATTCTACTTTGTGCTGTGTGAAAATAAAGTGTGAACTCAAAGCACAATTACTTTCTTTTCAAATGAAACACAATAATAGTACTTAATCTCGAAAAACAATTTACGAACTTAAGTTGAATGTATTGTGTTGTAAAATGAGTTCCCAGTCTTTCACTTCTTGTCACTGTGGCAAAATAAAACCGATTTCCACACGAACAGATTTAATGTTCATGCACTTGTTCATTCACTAAATCTGCTGGATTTTTCCATAGTTTAAAGAGCCATTCATTAGACAGCAATGGGTCTGGAATCAACCGCGCCCAGCTTGATTAGGCGTAACTCAAGCGCAAACTTTGCCCAAAGAGTGTTTAATTAGTCAATATTTGAGAGGACAGCCGACTGACTGGTGGATATAGAATACCGATTTATGCTGCCTTATTATGCCTGGCCGCAGGCAATGCCTTTTAGACGATCTTAAAGTACTTTAGTACTCGCAGCTAGGCCAATGTGAAACAGGCTTCTGTGCGGGCTTCGAGTGCGCAAATATTGACGCATCAATCAAGCGCTGGGCACACATTGCGTATTAGTGATAATTTATTGAGTGCGACTCATTTAATTTGTTTAAAGTGCCTGCACAAAGCAATGACCGACCGATCGATCGACCCAACCAAACATCCATCCCAACGATCCGATCCGACCGAACCTGATACGAAGTTAATGGTGGACTTGGGAAAGCCTTTGATGAAGCGAATCTATTCGTATTGCCAAATCGAATGGCATTCGTAGTCGGTAATTACGTTGATTTGTGAGCGTGTTTAGGGCCAAGTTAGCCGCGCTGGTCGAGTGTGGGCTTTAGGTTTTTGGCTTATCGTCGTGAGCATTGGGAAACCCATCGAGCTGCACCTTTGTTAAGAGCTGAAGCGGTTTTCTTTGCTACACCAATAATTAGTGTTAACTGCTTTTGCCTTTCGGCCATAAGTCTGGTTTTATTTGTATTTTACTTTATTTAATGCTTAAAGACATAGCAGATAGCCTAAAGCGCACTTCCTCCCCAGACACGCCTCACATGAACTTTTCACGATTCAGAAAGTGATTTTCCGGCATCTTTTTCTGCTCCAGCTGCACCTGCTCCTCAATGCACTCGACTATCGGCCGCTTGGTCTCCACAGCCACCGTCAGACCCTGACGCACCGCCACCGAGGAGATGGTGCGCAGATCCTTGGCCAAATTAAGGGCAGCAAAGACGCGTATCATTGTGGTGCCCGTTCCCTTGGCATAGTCTCCAAACTCCCCACTCTGATAGTCGTTGGGCAGCAGATAGTGGAACTGGGGCCAAAACGATTTCGTAATGAAGAAAATGCTATTCGAGTCGGTGGGCTTGAAGTTCTTCTGTATGCCCCAGACAAAGTGCGACGAATTGACCAAGTCGCCCACGTTCAGCACTATCAGACTGCGCAGCCAGAAGCCCACGAACATGGAGACGACGAACGACTCCCCAAAGTACTGGAAGGGCGTGTTCAAGGGCAGCAGCACGTTGAGCACAATGTACAGCAGCACATAGAAGCTGTAGAGGAGTTGCAAGAATAACTAACACTCTATGAGTTAATGCTAAGTCGCGTACCGCTTCTGGAACATGACGATCTTGTCGCTCTCAATGTCGGACATGTCGATTTCGTGCAGCAGCTGCTCCTGCTGTGGCGAGTAGCGCAACAGGTTGCCATGCAGCTGGGCGTGCAGGAAGCCCAGCTTGCTGTAGTAGGGATCCTCGTCCTTGTGGAACTTGGCGTGATGCAAGCGATGCGCCTGCACGCGACTGTAGATCGAGCCCTGCGAACAAAATTCTGAATAACCGCATAGCATTACCGCTTCGGGTTGTTGTCTCGGCTAAGCGAAGCTATTGCTGCAGCTTTCGTTAGTGCCGTTGTCGACACATAGATGGCGCCACTAACTTACCTGACCAGCCATCGTCTGGCAGAGCATCAGAAACAGACGCAGCGGAGCCGTGGCTGTGAAAGTGCGATGTGCCCAGAGTCGGTGCACGCCCACAGTGACGCCCAGTATGCCCAGCAGTGTGACCAGCGCAGCTGCAAATCACATTCGAGAAATTGGCTGAAATGTCTAGCCACAAAGTCGCCCGTTGAACACTCACTGAACAAAATGGTGGACCACGAGGCCGCTGTGCAGGCAATATAGATGCCTGTGGTGCCCAGAATATAGACGTGAATGTAGACCAGCACCAAGGGCCAGACGGCATCCCTCTTCTTGAACTCGGCCTCCGAGACGGCGACATCCTTGTGGCTGCTGCCCTTAGCTGTGGCGGTATCCATGTCGAAACGTTTGCTAGACTGTTGCACACGCTGGCTAAAGCGCTACTGAAAAGCAACGCAATCGACGTCCGACGACGCCTGGGGTCCAAGAGATCGCCCAAATTGGCCCCTTGCACCCACTTGCATATGCATGATTAGAAAGCATTGAATAATTCGCGATCGACGCGTGTTGTTGTCGCCGGTGTCTTTAGCGCGGTTCGATTGTTGGCTGTTAAATTGAATAGTTTAATGCCCTTGGGTAAGTAACAATATAGCAACGACATAAGGCGAACAATGGTGCTGAGGTTGCTCGGTACGTGGATTAAATGTAACTTAGGCTCTACGAAAAACACAGGCTTCATTTGTTTTGCAACGCTTAATACTAGTTCTGCATCTTGGCCAGCTCGACAATGTCCTCGCACGGCAGATCGCGATCCCCGAAGCCCCACACCTGATTCTTGTGGGCGTACTCGTCGCTGAGGAATCGCGTGCCATCGCCGCACTTGGCTGCCCGCCGCTTCACCATGTCGGGGGACACAGATTTGCCTATCAAAACACAATTAATTAATCAACTATGATCGGTTGATCGATGGCACTCTGACTTACGTCCGCTGGCCAAGCCGAGGCGAGCACAGAGGTCGATGAAGGCGGTGGTGATGTTCAGAGTGTAGTTGCCGAACTCGCCGGTCTTGTAGTCCCAGGGGAACACGTGGTGATAGTTGTGCCAGCCCTCGCCCATGGCCAGGAACGAGACGATCGGCACCTCCACGGATGAGATGTTTCTGCGAAGTAATTGCAATCCATTAAAACTGGAAACTAAAAGTAAAGTCTTGAGTGAGACTCACTTGTCGTAGGGCTTGTTGCCGAACATGTGTGCGACGCTGTTCACGAAGAAGGCCACGTTGAGGGTCCAGGTGAAGCGCATGTTGAAGTTGATCCAGAACGACATCCAGAGATTCTCTTGCCAGAAGTACCAGGGCACCATCACGGGCAGTATGATCGAGCAGAGGGCGAACAGCGGGATATAGTATTTGCGCTGGAACATGACAACGCCATCGGCCTCCAGGTCGGACATATCGATGACTTTGCGCTTCGCGATCACCTTGGGATGTGGTGTGAGGAACAGCCAGCCAACGTGGGCGAAGAAGAAGCCTCGATTCACATTGTGCGGATCCGCGTCCGTCTCGGAGAACTTGTGATGTATTCTGTGATCCAAGGCCCAGGTGTAAGCATCGCGCTGCAGCGTAACGCGGAAGTTCAGTCGAGGGCATTAATGTGGTTAACTGATTGATTGCTCACCTGTCCTGCAATGGTGAACATGAAGGCCAAGAGAATGCGCAGCGGTAGCGATGCTTTGTAGGACTTGTGCGACCACAGGCGATGGGCTCCCGCCGTAATGCCGATTCCCGAGACCCAGATACAGGCAGCAACTGCAACATTGGAAGCATTTCGATTAATTTTGGGCGATCATTCATTGTGTGGACTTTGCGCTTCATTTGCTTGCCCCACAATCAACAATGGTGACACCGATGACATAACAACATCGTCGCTTTACATTATATAACATATATACTAATGTTATTTGTGTGGTCGATGCGTCAGAGCCCGTCTACCTAGAAAGCGTTGCGCCTGTTGCATATGGAAATCGTGTCGATCAACGACCGATCGTTATTTTCGACTGATGAGTGCCAATTGAAGCGTTCGTTAACTTTAATTACCAACGATCAAAGTTCACTGAACCGCGTGCCCTCATAGATGTAATAGAGCATTACCTATGCCAAATCTCAATTGACGTTCGATTCTAACGATGTTGAAATATTTCGATTCTTGTTTTACGAACAAATCGTAGACTCTACTAATGTTGCAATCAATAGCATCACCATTCAATGCACATTATATGAACTGATTTTTGTTATATGTTAATCAATCACCATTACTTTTATTTTGTCTTTTATCAAACTTGCAACATTTGAATGCGATTTCGAATCGAATTTTGAAATATTGCCTATAGAAACAACTTTGATCCTCAACATAATAAACATTATCTTTTACTTATAATGATGAACCAGAAAGTCAACTGCAAAATTCCTCACAAGATAAGAAATACCTTAAACTAAAGTTTATTGTTTTATAGAGCTGTCTATAGGGGTGCTCTATCAGCGCAATATTTTATGTATATATTATTTGGCGGATAAGTTGTAAGTGGCTGATTGCCCAGATTGATAAGAAACGCTATTATTAATTGAATGAGTCAATTCAACAGAAACACTTCTTGTTGTGCACTTCTGTGAAACTTCTTTCATCAAATCTTTTACATATATATATTTAGAGTCGACCCCCGACTTACCCCAGAGGAATGTGTAGAACTTGGCGTAGTACAGCAGATAGATGCCATAGAGGGCGCCAGCGTGCAAGAAGGTTTGGGCACCGAGATCAGGCCATCTGATCTGTGGATGGTATTCCTCCTCCTGCTCCTCCTCCAGTTGTTCCGCCTCCTTGGCGACTTGCCGCGACTTGTCCGCGTACTCTTTATAGACGGCATTCTCCTCTTTGTAGCCCAGATTGTCGTCTAGTTCAACTTCGTCTTTGGTTTTGTTGTTTTGTTTAGCATCTGTGGCATGGCTTCTGTGCTTCAGCTCGGCGTCAGATCGATCCGTGCTGTTATTATTATTGTTGTTGCTGTTATGGTTGTTGTTGTTGTTGGTTGCATTGCTGCAGATGGCTTCGGGAGTGAGGCAGCAGGTGCTGTTGCTCTGTCCAGCTTTTGGGGGCGTGGGCGTGGATAGGCACATTGTGATCAATACTGCGGGCTGCTGTCGGTGGTCCAACTGTGGGGATAGATTTGAGCAGATGAGTAAGCGATTCGCCATAGACTTGCTAATTGGACTTTAGGATCGCCATAATATCAACTATTTATATGCGACTTCGAGCACACACAGCCCCAATAGTCGGTTAAATATTTAAGCCCGTATGTAATGGGTGTGAAAAGTTTCAATATGCCTCACATGTCTCCCCAGTCTACTTTGATTCCCAAGCATTGAACTCGACAGTTTGCCTTTGGCATTAGCATAGTTCCAGCTTGCGCTAATGTTGTCGAACATGGGCGATTTCTCTGTTTCAGTTGTCGCTTATCGTGGCTCAGCTCAGTTGCAGTTACGCAACCGGCTCGGCTATGAGTTCTTAACTTATCTTATTAAGCACTGCTCGTTTGTAAATAAAATCCAATTGGTTTCGACATTGTCACTATTCCACTACACGATACAGAACTTATCTTGATAGCAGCCCTAAAACAGAAAACAGAAACAACAGCAGAAAAAGTCCCCCATGGAAAACACACATCTGATAAGCTGGATGAATCTTGCTGACTAAACTTTTCCAGTAATTCAGATAAATAGGTTTTGCTAAGTTTCTTCACCTCAAATTGATTTCCAGAGCGTTCTATTTTAATATATGAATATATATTTGGGTTATTTATATAATTTAAATAATTTCATACAACTTTTCCCTATTCATTTTGGTAAAACTAATATAAAGAGTAAAATATAAAAATGTAAATAATATTATTGTGTTTAAGATAAACTGGTAAATCAGTTGTGGAGAGCTTTAAAAATAAATGTAAGCTGTGAAAGGGAATTTCAAGTAAATTAAAAAGTGTTCACTTCCTCCCTCATCAAAATAAAAAGCAATAAACATTTCACTTTCGTTCTACGTGCGGTCAGAGTTGCAATCCCCGCGAATTGATTAAGAATAAATATGTCATAATATGGCGGTGGCAAAACTACGCGGTGCTAAAGGCCAAATAACACCAATAACGCAGACTGCAGAGCGCATATTTTGGGTAGCGAAAGATTAAAATAGCAGCACATTATCAGCGTCAGCAAATGGCAAACAATCGGGTCTCAAAACGCATTGTCACGTTGCGTCGATCATTTTTGGCAATTGCTAATACTCCCGAAAATGTTTGTTATCAATATAAAAACACAAAAAAAAAAGCTGAAGAAAGTGTCAGACATTTTTATCTATAAAGGCCATAAATTGGCACGGCGCAGCTGTGTTAATGAGATATGGCCTAGTGATAAGTGGCTAACACCTGGCAGACTCACATTAGGCAGAAAAAAACAAATTTACGATTGTCTGAACACCAGAAGTTCATTCAAAAGTTTGGGGGCCAAGATAACCGATGATTAGGGCCACCTGGCTGGCAATAACATTTATGAAGATATAAAGCAACAATCAAGTAATCGAGTGAGTCACAAACAGGTGTCGGATGACTCAAGGGCAACTCCTTGGTTATGCAATCGAGTACTCCAGTTGTTTTCATTTGCCTATCGGGCTTAGACAGAAAGTGCTTGTGGTCGATGATGTTGTTGGCGCTGCTCTGATTGGTTCCGGTCATGTACTCGATAAGATAAGATACGAGAGCAGTATCTGTCGCTTCTATAGCTGTGTTGTGATGTGCTGTGCGTATGAATAATTGACTTTTTGCCGGCATTCATCATACGCCCTGTGTGGCAGCCAGATACTAATGACCGGCTCGCTCGATGTGGAAGCCGATGTCCCCCGCATGGCGACGACCACGCCCCGTTTTGCATTTGCCTTTTAATTAGAAAATGTATCGCATAAAGAGCACTGAAAGCGTATGCCAAACATGCTAATTTGATAAAAAGAAATAACTAGAGAGTAGAGAGCTGGCACTGAAGAATTAGAGAACTATTATATGTTTGAGTTGTGGAGGCCAAACTTTCAATGGCAATTAAGGGAAGTGGAACCCAGTTGGGAGCGTGTCACAGGAATTGATCAACGTTTTCATTGGGAAAACTCACGCGACTCGATTATGGCCTGGCTCCAGAGCCGTGGCTTGAGGGCGGGGGCGGAGTCGAGTGTGGTGCGAGCATGCATAAATTATATTTAATATACAAAATTCATAGTTTTTTGGCCGGGCCACAACTTGGCAACGCAACAGTGACAGGGACAACCAAATCTATTACGCTTAATAATAAATAATAATAAACAATAAAAAGAGGCCAACGCCATGCCATCGCTTTTATTGACGTTCGTTAGAGTCGCTTGATTCTCGACGTTCAACGCTCAACGCTTGGCGCTCGTCGCTCGTCGGTTGCCGGTTCGCGAATGCGGAGGGAGAGTCAGAGAAACGGCCATGAATTTGACCGCCCATTGGCCGAGTTCTCAAAACATTGCCAATTGCTGGACGACGTCGACGACGCTCACGACCCTCTATCAGCATAACAATAACAAAAGCCCAGTCGTAAGTGAAAGAAAATAAATAAAATTGAAAAATAATTGTGGCCTCAACTGACACTTTTGGGCCAATTTTCAATGACAATTTGATTGGAAATTTTCCATGTCGCTTATCGCGCAAATACGTAAATAAAGTAACGCTCCAAGACAGACCCAGTGGCACTTTAATTTTGCAATCACCCGAAAATGTACTAAATTATTAATGACCTGAACTGATTAAATATGGTTAACTGGGTGTTCATATGTAACGAGCTTCATTAGCTAAGCTGGCACCCCTATTAGGAATACCCTATAATCAGCGTTTGCTCCCCTTGCGTAAATATTCGACGGGCTGGCGACAATTACAGCTTGATTCTCAGCTGCGATGTTAATAGCAAAATTATTTAATTGCCATCTACGGCACATTTTGTCTATTGTAAATGAAACACGGCTAACAATGAATAGTTTTCAATTTGTTGTAAGCCTAACATAGAAAAGGTTTACACGAAGCCCACAGCCACCTGATGCCGATAGCGACCGTGTCGTTTTACTATCTTTAAATTGTATACATGGGATCAACAATATATAGCCTACAAAACTACACTGCATCAGTTTTACACATCCGAGTGAATCCATCTAGCTCTATGAGCTCATCGATGTCAGAGTATATACACAATATAGTATACGTATATGATCTATAAAAAAACATTATTTTGTCATTTGATTAATTAATTGGAATAATTTCGTCGGTTCTATTTTCTCAATTCCATCACAAAGTTTACTGTCGAAATCAACAATTCCTCAGACAATCGAAATTTTTATATATAATTTTTATTTATTGGAATTCGTAAGTAATGAAATTTATATTAATAAAACAAACAAAATGTTGCACCTAATAAAATATGAGAATTTCGTTTCGCAGTTGTTTCGAATCATGTACAAAGAGTAATCTATAAACTCTCAAATTGTTCTCTTCTCATTTGCTGTCTGTAATCAAAAGCAAAGGAATTTCCATCGAGATATAAGAAATCATGTATAGAAGTTAAAAAAAACTGTTGATAACTTATGATTGTTCCTGAATTAAGAAAGAAATTCTATAGTAGCCCCTATATAAGAGCAGAAAATAAAAACAAGATTCTGGATCTTCATAATTAAGGAACCATGAATATGAAGTTAAAAAACGATAATAACTTATGATCGTTCCAAAATTAAGAAACAAATTATATAGCCCCTATGTAAAAGCAGAAAATAAAAACAAAATTCTTATAGATTTTCAGATTTTTCTTTTCGGGTATGAGGGTGTGTTATTTGAGCAGCCCACTTGAACTCATGAGTGGGAATGTGTGTATTTATAATAAACTTGAGATGACGATTGGCCCTAATAAAATTCGATAAATTTATTTCACATTCGACTGGAATACAATCCGAAAAATAAACTGCTGGTAACTTTAGTTCAAAATTCAACGCTTCAGCTCGTAATAATTTTGGAAATGTGCTGCCTCTAATAAAACGTGATTAATTTCGGGAAATTATTTTTCCAATTCTTTGGAAGCAAGTTCTGAATAATGATATGCCAACAATTTGGGATCTTCACATGTGTTTTGTTTCCTGATTTCAATGCGAGTTTTATGCGTGAATTTTTAAATAATTCCGTTGCTATTTTTAGTGAGAATCTCTAAACGTACAGACAGTTATGCAAGTTCAGAGACAACTCGTTTAGGCGACATATTACTCAGATGCTCACATATGTTATGCCGAGCCACACAATCTAATTACAAAGTACATTAAGGATAGCGGAACTCTGTAAACTGAATTATGAACTGGCTAATTGTAAAGGGAGGAGACGAGGAGCAACACTTTTTGCTGGAACTATGTACATATGTCTACAATTTGTGGTTTATTTATTGTTGTTTATATTTATATTTTTATTTTTATGGCAAACTGAGCGCGAGCTCATGTTAAATCCGAATCTGAGATATTTGCTGACGTCAGGTAATATTTTTAAATGATATTTCGTTAGATCTCAGCTTCGCAGTACCGAGAACTCAGATCTTTTAAGGAACTAATGGAAAATGAATTGTGGTAAATACTTTGTTCATATGCAACGCACATTTAATTGTAGTGTCGACGGTTGTAGGTTCCTTTTTATGCTTTTCACGCGTTTCGGAACAACCGCTATGATTATCGAAATTATTGTTTTAGTTTTCGCTGCGCTGCAGTTCGAGTAGTGTTCTCGCGACGTTTATCGCGTTCTGCTGTTCACCAACCGAACGAACTCAAATGACTAACAGCCAATGCTCAACTGGCCGACATTTACATCCACATCCAAGAGCTGACGCGTCGGCGGCGTCGACGTCGCGTTGGAGCGTGGAGCATGGAGCGTGGAACGTGGAGCGTGTAGCAATTGGCGCTAGCAACAGCGTCGCCAGCGTCGTCAGCGTCGCTGCGCTGCCTCTATTCAATTTTTATTTCACTTTTATTTGGCTGCTTGTTAGTTTTTTTTTCTGTTGTTCTCGCTTCGGGCCCTAACTCTATTATCTACCCGATTCCCATTGTGTCGCCATGGCGCGCTCACCGCCCCGCTGCCCGCCCGCTGCCCATGCCCGTTATTTACTATTTTCTGTTGTGCTCACACATTCCGTAAACATCAGAAACCCGCTTGACAGCGTGCCTAAGAAAATTGTAGTTCAAAGTCAATGTCTGAGCAGCTGCAGCGCCTGCTGCTCTCTCTCTCACTCGCTCTCTCTCGCTCTGATTGAGTAGGCGTCGGTGGCGACAGCAGCGCTGGGAAACGGGTAAACGGGTAGCGGGTAAAGGGGTAGCGGGTAGCGGGTAAACGGTTAGGGGTGAGCAACAGTCGCTCATACTCGTTGCAGCCGGCATTTCGTCATCGCCAGACTTCAAACAACGCTCGTAAATATCGGCAAAGCCAACATTTGCCGCCGCTGATTAATGCTCACGTTAACCCAGTTTTGTTTGGGCCCTGAACACGCTTGTTGCTTGTCCCATGCCACTCTCTCTCTCCGTCTCTTTCTCGCACTCTCACTCACTCTCCCGCTCATTTGTTTGTGTTTGTTTGTTGCTTAGTCAGTGTCATTATCGCATCGCCTTAGCGTGTCTCGAATCGCCCGTCTGGCCAGTCTACGAGTATGTGGCGTGTCTGGGTCTTTGGTTTCCCATATCGGCAGGCGGGAACCCTAGTTGGAGCACTTGCTGAGCGCGTGGTTATCTTTATTTTGTCTTTTTTTTCTCTCTTTACATACCAATTTGATACTCGATAACGAAGGGATTGAAGAGTTTGCGTATTTGTTGGCAGCTCATGTAACAGACAGATGTTAATTTTATAATCGTAAATATTGCTTTGAAGCTAATGTGTGAAATTGGGTTTAATAGCAGTTAAATCAAACTTAAATTATATTTCAACTTTATTTAACTTTCTTAAAATGTTTGAGTATTTAATATATGTTTTTATTATATTAATTTTTTCTTTGATTCTCCTTAGATAACTTTAACTTGCTTTATGTGTACGTACTTTCTGTCGAGCATGCTCAGCTCTATCAGTTTTGTTTGCCTAACATTAAATTTTTAAATTAAAATTGTACAACGACCGTTCTACGGAAACTTAGCATATGCGTTTGTTTCGGGACTGCTGATAAGCTGCTAAACAAATATTAGTTTTGCCAACTATTTTGCCTGACTAGCCGCTAACTAACATGCCTTTCCCTGCTCTCTAATCGTTTTTTTAATGTATTTTCTTTCATAAGTAAACAACTGGGAAAAAGAGTGATGATGATGAGCGCTTTTTGTTTTTTGTTTTTTTCTAATATGCTGCCACATCCATTGGGACCGGTTTGGTTTGGCGTGGAGATGGGGGCGTAGGCCAACGCGGCGAATGATGATGCAATGGCAACGCGCTGATAAATATAGAAATATATAAGCGAGATACATAATATCTATAGATATATCTATGCGTATGGTTGTGTTTCTAGCAAGATGATGATCAATGATTGCTTTTGTTTCTTCACGCTTATCGCGCACGGAGAATCTGAGAGTTCTGCCTTTGGTTAGCGGCAATTGGAATGCGCTGCTTCAAATATGAGTATGTACTTTTTTTGATTAACAAGCACATATAGTACATGATTACATACCGGGTAAAGGCACGTATATACCCCCATCGGGGGCCTCCGACGCCTCCACCCGCCTTGTGCAGAGACGCCACTGATGTTGTTGACACAGCTGTGTGACACGGCGATGTGGTAAACACACAAATTGAAGGGACAATCGCATGCGGACTCCATTGATAAAATGATAAGACTTGTAAGTATGCTAGTATGCGAGTATTTACTAACATTACAGGGTAGACTGCAACTTCCAGATACATACTGTGCTGTATATGGATTATTTACAATCCAAAGTGACTAACTGACTCATTGACGAAGCGAGGCGAAGCGTTGACAATAAGTCGCAACATGTGATGACATAATTTCAAGTTTACTCGATAATTTCCCATCCATCCGCGCAGGCTCGAGGAAAACTCAGCCATAAACATTTTCCGCTAAGCACATGCCAAACAAAATTAACATACAAAGTGGCTGTAAATTCGCAGAGCACAATATTGTGTGTCTGTCTGTGTGTGTGGGCGAGTGAATAGAATTTTAATTAGATCAGCTGGACATCAAGACGATACGCATACGCCATGGTGACCAAATGCAAATCAATCCAAAAAAAAAAACTGGATTTTCAGTGCACAAGGATACAACCTGATAAACTGTCCAACTATTCAGACAATTAGGCTACATAAATAATGAATAGTCAGAGCTCCCGCTGGATCCATTTAGATGGAATACCCAAGATATCAATCGTCGAATGGTAATTGTAATTGTTGTTTAGGGCACAGTAATCGAATGTGTCAGGCACCCAACGCGCAATGTTGTGGGGTTTGCCTGCCTGACCATCAATCAAAACGAGCAACTGCAACAACTACAACGACGTCGACGACTGCGACGTGGAATTGGAAGCCATTTGGCGAGCGTGGACATTGGCCTGTCTGCGCTTTGAAGGGAAACTACCACTACAAGGAGACTTTTTAATTGCGAGGGTAAAACCGTGTCCCTAGCTAGACATTGGGGGGAGGTCTGTATTATTATTGTTTGCTTTGTTTGAACATTTCTCTCCTGACATTCACTTTAATACATTTCGAAATTGTTGTATTGCGTGATTTCATTGTTGACTCAAATCGAATATCAAAATGGCAATCGTTGTGGTTTGTTGTGGTCTCAGGTTTGGGTTTCGGTATCCATCCAGACTAATAACTAATACTAAAAGAATATTGGCAGATAAATATGATTGATTAAGAACAAATTTAATAATTGCAGAGCTGTACAATTGCGATGGCAAATTAGGGTACTTAAAAATATGAATCACCATCAGCCCTGTTTTTATAGTTTGTGATTAACAAACTCAATATCTATCAGCAGAAACAGGTGAAAAGATAATATATTTCCAAGTACCCAACCATATTATGTTGAATCACTTAAACAAAGTCGTATTTTTTATGAAATAAATAATAACAATAAATATTGAAATATAAGACACTCTTATACTCGAAATGTGAAATGGTCTAAGTCACTGGTAAAATGTGTAGTTGAGACACAAACCACCGTGTTGAAATTCTATTAAGGTGAGTTTCTAAATTAGTTACAGCCTAGACACAAACCAAATGGTTTGTCTTCTATTTTCAGAGAATTTTTTATATTTAAAGTATTTAATACAAATTAGAGGAGCAAAACATCAAAGCTTGTAATCTTTTTATAACTAACGGTGATAACTTGAATTGTTCCAAAAAGTTGGTTAATAATATTTGTTTAGAGTTATATACATAGATATGTATTTTTTGTTTAGAGATAATACTGTATAGAGTCAAACCAGGTAACAATATTTTCCCTAAATTATTCAAATTTATAAATAAAATTTCAGATTTCAAATAAAACCAGTTTAAATAAATTTTTAAAGTATTCTATTGCTTAACTTGATATCGCATTTTTCATGTTTTTTTTTTTTAATCTTTGACTGGAATTCAATTTAATTAATTTATTTTATTAAGTTAAATATATTAAAATAGCGCACTTAGGGTACTAACAACTATGACCTTCGATTCTCTCGTTATTAGAATAATATTATGCTATAAGGTTTCCGGATTCTATAAATTTTGTGAATTATTTTAATGTTCTTAATTGAAGTTTCGTTTAAGCTGTTAGATGGATTTATGTTATTGAAAAATAGAGCTCTGAAATTCAGTTAAAAGTTTAACGTGTTTCCACAAATTGGTTCTTTTTTGTCTTACATTTCTGGCGAATACCAAAAAGAAACACTCATTTGTTATTTTTTAAATACAAAAGATCTAATGTAGAAGCATAATTTATATATTTCTTAACGTTTTCAATAATTAAATAACTAATACAATTAAATTACGGGTTGATTAAGTATCTTTGATCTGATATGAAAAGTCAGCCAAATATTATAAATCAAAGACCAACAAGGAACAGTATTCCGTTGTCTTTGAATTGTTCTCATATTATAAGAAATCATTAATCCTTTTGTGACAAGCCACCAACCCCTCCCGTTTAATTACACCCCATCCTCATTGAACAGCACACGTGATTATTCAAAATATTTATTGCCGATTCCCACATGCGTCGTAATTACAAACGGGACATGTAAATGAGCCGAGTCGAGTGGAAAAACGAACCCGCTAGCCACAGGATTAACCCCTTTTCGCACATGTGTGGCGAGGATTTTACGCTTCGCTACCACAAATGTTTGTTCTAAGAGCTCAGCGTGGTGGGAGTGCTTGGGAACTCACAAAAAAGTTACAAAGTGAATCCAATAAATATGCGACACGCACTTTTTAATTAAACGCGCATCCAACGAACGCATGGAACTTGTCGCCTAGGGGAAAAGAATGTTATTCCACACATGGCGAGGTGTAAGACACATAATCAGGGTGTGTCGATGGAGCTTTTATGGTTGCACTTAATCAAAAGAACGCCGTGAACATCAAAGTAGATCACAGTATGTGTGCTTAGCGTCAAGAATTAAAAAATTATACCTCCTTGCCGCTGTGTTGATTAAATTACATCTAATGTGCTCGAATTTCAAAAGGCGTTCACATATTTAAAACAAAATAATTTAATTTTTAAAAATGTTTACTGTTTATTTAGTTGACGTTACGTTCCTCAGTTCAGCTTAAAATATCCATCTTCTGTACGACAGAATCTGTTCTTGAACTGAACCAGCACGACGACTTCTCTAGCGGAACACTCTCTAGACATTCAGGTAGTTGTCTGGGAATTCGAAGGTAACATCGCGGCCGGTGAGCTTCTTGTAGACCGATGTGAAGGTGTCAACCTACAAATAACAAAACAAATTTATAAGTTAGTCTCTATTTCAAAATAATTGCATAATTAATCAGTGTCAAACTGATGAACAATTTGCTGCAACTCAATTCATTGCAGCAAGTCTGAGTTCAACGTGTTTGTTTAATTTTCCGCCGATGTAGGAAGTCCCAAGGCGCCACGGATAAAAACGGCGCTCGGGAGGCAAATAGGCGGGGGTTAATTATTTAACTGTATCAACTGCATGTGTTTGGATCGTCCGATGTGGAGTAGGATATTGTGTGTGTAACCAGCGGGTTAGTATTGTAGCAGCCTTGGTAATTATAGGCTCAACAATGTGGAGTGAAAAAACTGGTTTGGAAGTCACTGTGCGTTCTGTTTGACAATCACTGAACGATAATACTAATTCAGCAAATAACACAAGAACGGTAAAGGTTTCTAAAATGTTTATCTATATAAGGAAATTTATCTGTAACCTGCGGGTTAGTATTGTAGCAGCCTTGGAATTATTAGGCTCAACAATGTGGAGTGAAAAAACTGGTCTGAGATTTTTTTTGCGTTCTGTTTGACAATCACTGAATGATAAGACTAATTCAGCAAATAACACAAGAACGGTAAAGGATTCTATTTAAGGATATGTCTGTAACCTGCGGGTTAGTATTGTAGCAGCCTTGGAATAGTTAGGCTCAACAATGTGGAGTGAAATAACTGGTTTGGGATTCACTTTGCGTTCTGTTTGACAATCACCGATCGAGTTTGCGAATGCAGCGAATAACACAAGAACGGTGATGATTTCTATAATGTTGATCTGTTTGAATGATATCTTAAGGTTGCTAGAAAGCGGTTTTATTTAAAATATGTCTGTAACCAGCGCATAAGTATTGTAGCAGCCTTGGAATTATTAGGCTCAACAATGTGGAGTGAAAAAACTGGTTTGAGAGTCACTGTGCGTTCTGTTTGACAATCACTGAGCGATAAGACTAATTCAGCAAATAACACAAGAACGGTAATGGTTTCTATAATGTGCATATATGGATCTGTTTAGGATATATGTTTGTAACCTGCGGGTTAGTATTGTAGCAGCCTTGGTAATTATAGGCTCAACAATGTGGAGTGAAAGAACTGGTTTGGGAGTCACTGTGCGTTCTGTTTGACAATCACTGATCGGATTTGCGAATACAGCGAATAACACAAGAACGGTAGCGATATCTGAATGTGGCCAATATATGGAGATGGACGCCCGCAAATATGCGTTTGTGGCGCACAATAACGAGTTATTGGCAATTAATTTTCGTCTCCTTTGACAATCACGGCGCTGAAAGAGCGCGCCGCAAATAACACGGAGACGACAAGGAACAACAATCCAATGGAACACTTGGCAGTTAAATTAATGATATATGATGAAGACGCCGCCACTCACTTTGTGTTCAATGGTGGTCTGCTGGTTCTTGTCCAAGTGCACCTTGACCAGCTGAGAGCCGTCCAGCTTGACGCGGACACGCTTGCCCACGATCTCGGCGGGGAAGACGAGATCCTCAAGAATGGCATCGTACACAGCGGTCAGAGTGCGCGAGCGTGGACGCTTCTGTTTCAGAGGGTTGCGAGCCTTGCGCGTGGGCTTGGGCAGAATCTTGCGCTCGCCGATGACCACAACGTGCTTGCCGGAGAACTTCTTCTCCAGTTCGCGAACCAGAATGATCTGGATCTTCTGGAACACCTTCTGCTGTGGAATGGGCACGTAGATGATGACGGCCTGCCAAACACAAAATAATCACAAGATTAGTACAGCTGAAAGAAATGCAGGGCATCAACAACTCACCTTCTTGCTGCCAAACTCAATCTCGCGTGCACGGGTAATGTGCAAATCACGGAGGTAGGGCTTCAGGTCGCTGTTGGCCTCGAGCTCAACCAGCGCCTGGGCAATCGACTTCTCGAACTCATCGGGGTCTGAGCCGCCGGGCTTGATAATCTTGGAGCCGATAGCCATCTGCAAAAGTGATTATGGAAGGCACGTTTAGAATATACATGTATGCATCACAACAGTTACAACAGCAACGCCGCAAAAGCCGATTCAGAGTTGGCCTGGCATCAACATATTTGTAATCGATTCACATCGGCGTTATTAGCAAGTATTTCACACCGTATTTTATGGCATTTTTATTCCTAGCATTCAATTGAGACCGTTTGCCATTCATTTTCAACTTTGTGCCGCTTGTTGTGGCGGTTTTTCGACTTTTTCAAAGCGTTCACAGAAAATTTACACCAACCTTTGTCGACTATTTTGACAGGAAAGGAAGTCAACGTCGTGACACTGAACCGTGCAAACGTCATCGAGACACAGGGTTGCTCTGAACGTTAAGTTGGCTGCGGCAGCTCGTTCGGAGCGCGAGCCCTTGTTTGGCGCAATATTTTAAATTAATTTTTGTTTATCTAAATTTATAAAACATACGATTGTTTTATTTATTATTATTAATTAAACTTAATATTTAAACTTATGATTTCTAGGTTAACAGAAAAACTAACGAAAAATTGTGAAAATGAACAATGCGCAATGTCATTTTCCAGGGCTGCATAACAACTCCCAATCAGCTGTTGCTGTGTAAAATGCGTGAGACCAAAAACGACACCGCACTTGAGTAAATAAAAAATTGTTTTTTTTTTTGTGAAAATAATTTCAGAATATATAAACTTACAAAAGCTATCATAGTTAATTTCTTTACTATCCAAAAAATTATTTCAAAGCTAAGGTTTGTGAGAATTTAATCAAATTTGTATGAGTTAATAAACAAATTAAACAAATTTGAAAAATCCGTGAATGGGTTTTTTTTAATAATTATATTATTTGTTATTTTAAAACAAATAATATTAATTTGTAATAATACATTAAACAACCTTTTGTGTGAATTAGATTTACTTTAAATTGTTATTTTATTTGTTAAGTAATACTTTAAAACTGTTTACCAATTATACAGTATTGTAACAGTGCCTCTTAAAACTATCGAACCTTAAGATACTATAATTAATACTAATGGGAAATAACATATAAACTACAATATATTCGAGTACCCATTTTGTATATTCTACATACATATGTATGTACATATCCATGTACATCTATTCATAAATATGTGTGATGGTTTAATATACAGTTATTATTGGAACAGCTGCATTTAGTTTCATATAATTGCATCAAATAAGGCAAACAAAATTGAGACGCTTTAGTATAAACATTTATATATAAAATAAAAACATGCATTCAAAATATCCCCCTCACTTTATCATTTTTACTACTTTTTATTTGTAGACTCAACTTTACTGTGCTTTTTATTTAAAAAATCCCCTCCTAGTGTCAACGCTTCCATTTATACGCTTTTTCCCTTATCACTTTCATTGTGATGCTAGCTTGGGTTGCTGTATATAAGCGCATTCAACAGGCCAGACTATTCATCAGTCGTCCAGCTTCAGCAAGAGCGCTAACAGTTCAAATAAAGTTCTTTATAAGGAATATTTTCAATACCAAATCAACATGAACTTCTACAAGGTCTTCATCTTCGTTGCCCTCATTCTGGCCATCAGCATGGGTCAATCTGAAGCCGGTTGGTTGAAGAAGATTGGCAAGAAAATTGTAAGTGTGAAAAAAGTTAGATACATATGTATAAACAATTACTTTATAATTGTTTATACCGTACAGGAACGCATTGGCCAGCACACTCGGGATGCCACAATTCAAGGACTGGGAATTGCCCAACAAGCCGCTAATGTGGCTGCTACAGCCAGGGGTTAAATCTTAAACAGCAACTAATTATTTAATATTTATTTATTACAAGTCTAAGAAAAATCAATGTAGAATAAAATAAAAATTATAATCTACAATTAATATTTTTTCTAAAATATAGAAAATTATATTTATTTAATAAAATTAGAAACCGTTAAAATTCAAATTGCATTTTCTTCCAATGTTAATTTTTAAACTAATATATGCTAATATTCAATAATAAAATAATAATATTAAATTCACATTATTATAACTAGATATTATTATTTAGGAAGCATTCTTTGCGCTTTTTTATGTAGCTCGTTTTATGTACAGGCAACAGGTAGAAGTTAACCGGCAGGTTGGAGGAGTCCCCAAAGATTTACTTATATTCACTTTGCTTAAAGTGCACTTTCCCAAAACTATTGTGTTAGAAGAATAGTGTCTAATCGTAAAGATCAGATCTATTAAAACTTAAATAATATGAGAAAAATCTTCAAGAAATTATTGGTAGTTTGATTTCTCTAATTTTAAATAAGCATAATTAGATTAATTCAATAAAATAAATAAATACATATATTTTAATAAGTTCTAATCATAATTCTATTGCATTAGCCTTTCACTGTGGCAACCACAGTTGCAGCTTGTTGTGCAATTCCCAGTGTCTGGATCGTGGCATCCCGAGTGTGCTGGCCAATGCGTTCCTAAAAAGATCGAACAGTTGATAAATAATAATCCATATTTATTTAAATCATTAAGAAACTTACAATTCTCTTGCCTAGCTTCTTCAGCCAACCAGCCTCAGATTGTCCTACACTGATGGCTAAGATGAGGGCGACGAAGATGAAGATCTTGTAGAAGTTCATGTTGAGATTGAGTTTTGGTTGAGGTTATTAAAGTAAATGCTAATTAAAGACTTAAGCTGTTGTAATTGCAACAGAAGTTAAGCGACTGATGATTTGCTTATCCAGACCATACCTTTTATATATCCATTGACAGGCAAAGATTTCTGGTTGGGAGTCGGGGATTTTGTTTATTCAAAAAGCACACAACAAAGTCAGAATTGGAAAAAACGATTTACCACTATCAATTTACTTGTGAATCATTTTAATATTCTATAGGTAATTAAAAAATGTTTAAGAGCTGATTAGAAATTAGAGATCAATTTGGCTCTTTGCTTGATCAGGAAGGTTTTCCCCAGTTACGGTTATGATAAATAATATTCAAGCTTTCCTTAAACGTCATATTAATACACTGCACCCAAAAAGGTTTAATATAAAAAAATCTCGGATCAAGATCTTGGTAATTTGGCCGTGCCTCTAATCTTGTCATCGAAAGTGGTTTTGTCGGGTAATCACCAAACATGTTTGTCATGCCATATATGAGAACGAACAAAACAACAACTATTGAGCGCAATTCTATCGCTTACTATGAAGCCAATTTATGAATGAAATGTGCCTGGGTTTTTCTTGTTTGTAGGTAGTAGCTACTCTCTAACTGCTAACTCTCTGTTAGCTCTCTCTGATCATTGCGATGACGATGAGTGATCGACAATAGAGCACAGTAGAGCACAGAGAGAAAATACTACGTCACCACAATATATGAGGTGTTAAATGTTGTTGCTTTGATTTTTACGAATAAAAAGACATTTGGATCGTTGATTTCTTGTTTGATATATGGATATAAGACAATGATCTAGGTCGGTCAAACTCCGCATATACATTGCCTTAAATGTCCATATAGTTTTTTTTCTATTTTTAAATTTCGGAAATCTAATTTAAAAGATATAAAAATGTAACAAGCAAAATTAATTTCTTCAGTAATTATATTACCTGACAATGTTTTCCAAAATTACAGTATACATATGAATGTTATGTAAGTTATTATATTAGAAAGAAAAATTCAGACAAATATATAAATTTTTCATTGTTATTTTGCATAAATATTAAATAAATGATAATATCCAAATGAGTGCAGTATATTAATATATACTATAGGCCTAACCCACAGCTTTTGGATTTAAAAATTCAAACAATTATGTTTTCGTATAACCGTATACAAGTGTTGCGTACATAAATTTTATGTAAGTACATACATACAAAATAATCCCCCATTTTATAAATGTTACTGTTTTTTATTTGTATTTGAGAGGCTCAAGTTTACAGTGCTTTTTATTTAAAAAAATCCCCTCAAAGTGTCTACGCTTCCATACACTTGATCGCATTTTATCAGTTGCTTGGTTGCTGTATATAAGCGCCTTTAACAGGCGAGACTATTCATCAGTCGTTCAGCTTCCGCAAGAGCTCCAACAGTTCCAATAAAGTTCTCCAGTTTACAAGGAATATTTTTAATAACAAATCAACATGAACTTCTACAAGGTCTTCCTCTTCGTTGCTCTTATTCTGGCCATCAGCATGGGTCAATCAGAGGCCGGTTGGTTAAAGAAGATTGGCAAGAAAATTGTAAGTGCGAAAAAGTTTGAAACATATAAACAAACACTTATGATTTGTACGATCATTACAGGAACGCATTGGTCAGCACACACGGGATGCCACGATTCAAGGACTGGGAATTGCCCAACAAGCCGCTAATGTGGCTGCTACTGCCAGGGGTTAAATCACAATCAATCAACTAATTATTTAATATTAATTTATTACATCATTAAAATATAAATTATTCAATTTATTATAATAAAATATTCAAGAAAAATTAATGTTGCTTAAAAATTATTAAAAAAACAACATAATCTAATCACCAGGTGAACCTATTAGTGCTGAGATTCCTGAAACCCCCCAGCATTATTGCATTCTAGCAAGGGCTGGGCCTGAGGGAGGTGCTATAACTCTGAATTCAGTGAGAGGGCACAATAAATCTTTTAGGTTGCGCTGCTGAAAGACCATATCAGACATCCTCTTTTATAATATTTACACATATAAGCTAAAGTATACATTTATCCCAAAATATAGAAAGCTTTATTTATTTAACAAAAAAACATTTTAAATTCTAATTCCGTTTTTGTGTACAAAAAATCAAAATTTCCAGGAGAATTTAGTGAAATTCTTGGGGTACATGTATTTAGTAATTGTTGAGATAATTGTGTTGTTCTAAAAAATTACAAGATAGTCTAATAAAATATAATTTTAAATCGGCGTTCTTATAAATATTGTTATTGAATTGAATCTTATTTTATATTTACAGTCAAAAATCAAACTTAAAAACTTACCCTCCAGAAAGGACATTAAGTGAGCCTCTCCAAACATATTGGGTTATTTGAATATACGTTTAAAGATCACACATTTTAATTTTAGGTTTATTAAAGCCTCAATAGTAATAATGCAAAATTATTGATATTATTATAGATTGATATTAATTAATTATAATTTGATTATTCTTCAATTAATTAAATTAAATAAATTAATACATATATTTAAATAAATTCTAATCATAATTCTATTTCATTAGCCTTTCACTGTGGCAACCACAGTGGCAGCCTGTTGAGCAATTCCCAGTGTCTGGATTGTGGCATCCCGAGTGTGCTGCCCAATGCGTTCCTATATAGATCGAACAGTTGATAAATAATTATCCATATTTAATTAAATCATTTAGATACTTACAATTCTCTTGCCGAGCTTCTTCAGCCAACCAGCCTCAGATTGGCCTACACTGATAGCCAGGATAAGTGCGACGAAGACGAAGATCTTGTTGAAGTTCATTTCGAGATTGATTTTTAATCCAAGTTAAATTAATGAAGAAGTAAGACTGTTGTTATTGCAACCGAAGTTGATCGACTGATGATTTGGTTATCAATTTCATACCTTTTATATATTTTTCAGATAAAAATAAATTGCCTGGAGACGGGGATTTTATTTGGGTAAAGTTTGGATAAACCGATTTGACACCAACATTTTGTTAGTTCATAAATTTAATATTCCAGAGGTAATTTAAAATTGTTAAAGAGCTTATTAGAAGCTGGAAACAAATTTGTCTTTTTGCTTGATTAGGAAGGTATTCCCCCGTTTCGAATGTAATAAAAAATATTGAGGCTTCCCCAAAAGTCAGATTAATAAATCCACCTAAATATTTATAATAAAAAAAAAAAACAGTTTGAGCTCTCGGAATTCGACGTTCATTCAATTAGCCGTGCCTTTAATCTTGTCATCCAAAGTGGTTTTGACGGGTAACCACCAAACAGGTCTCTCTACAACAACTACTGAGAGTAACACTAACGCTTACTACGAATCCAATTTATGAATGAAATTTGCTTGGGTTTTTCTTCATTGTAGCTCTCTCATTTGTCTCTTACTAATCATCGCAATGACGAGGAATGATCAACAGAGAGCCGGAGCACTGCTGCAAAGACGACTTCATAAACAGCAACAAAATTTAAGGTTTCATATGTAATTTTTGTTGCTTTGAATTTGTACGAATAAAAAGAGCTCTGGATCGTTATGCTATAATTTTGTTTTTCAACCTCTCTGCCTTTGTACCCATGGATTTCTTGCGGGACCTTTATTTTATTGATTTGAATAGAATAATGGCCTACATGAATACATCGGCCTCCGTAATTTTTCCTCAGACGAATTAAAGCTCCATTAACGCTTTAAATAGTTAAATGCTTTCTCAAGATACTCGGAAATCTCAACTTTTAATTGCCGTTTACGATAACTAGTAATTAAATTAAATAATTTAATTAATCGAAATACATATTTAGTTTACTTTATGATTTTTTAAAATCAGTTTAAAAGAGGTAAAAATGTAATATACGGAAATAATTTGTCTAAGAATTATTGCTTCATAATATATTAAGCAAGTATAAACGCTCAAGTCAAGAATATAATATTATACATACATGAATCAGATTGTATATGTATATACCAATAAGTGTAATCCGCATTCGAACAGAAATGTAATACTTTAGCAAAAACACATATAAATTTCCATACATGCAAACATGCATATAAAATAATCCCCTACATTATCAATTTCACTACTGTTTACTTGTATTTGAGAGACGCAAATTTACAGTTATTTTTATTTAAAAAATCCCCTAGAAGCATCTACGTATTTACATGCATGTCTGCTTCTTATCACTCTCGTTGCGATGCAAGCTTCGTTGTCGTATATAAGCGCCTTCAGCAGGCCAGACTATTCATCAGTCGTTCAGCTTCCGTAAGAGCTCCAACAGTTCCAATTAAGTTCTCTAGCTTACAAGGAATATTTCCATTCACAAATCAACATGAACTTCTATAAAGTCTTTATCTTCGTTGCCCTCATTCTGGCCATCAGCATGGGTCAATCAGAGGCCGGTTGGTTGAAGAAGATTGGCAAGAAAATTGTAAGTGTCAAAAAAGTTTGAAACATATAAACAAATACTTATAATTTGTATGATCCGTACAGGAACGGGTTGGTCAGCACACTCGGGATGCCACAATTCAAGGACTGGGAATTGCCCAACAAGCTGCTAATGTGGCTGCTACAGCAAGGGGTTAAATCTCAGCCAAGCGACTTATTATTTAATATTTATTTATAACGTCATTTAAATACCAATTATTGTATATCAAAATTAAAAAAAAAAATTAAAGTTACAAAAAACGTTTTTTCTAAAATATTGAAAATTAAGTAAATTTAATAAAAATACATTTAAAATTAAAATCAAGTATTGGTTCTTATTTTCGTATGCTGATTTGTAATGACATTCAAAAATAGAAGATAAGTTAAGAAGGTCCAATAACTTCTGAATAATAAAATAAGAGTCTTTGGTACTTTCTTTTGCAGCTTGTCATTAAATTCCGATTTATATATATACAGACAAGAACAGGGGAAAAGCCAAAACGGAAGGTTGAAAATAGAAAATCGGCAAAACTATACTTATATATTGCTGTAGTTTAAGGCTAGAGCTTAACGTTGAAGATCTAGTTTAGGTATTAAGATAATATTTAAGATCGAAAAAATTCAAATAATATTTGAAAAATCTTTAGTATTTTATTAATCAATTAATTTTTTTTAATTTTGTTAAAGCATACTCTTTTTATTTATTTATTTAAAGTCGACTATAAACAGTCGACATTGAAGAAATTATAATAAAAAATTATGACTTAGAAGAGTAAAATTATGTTGAATAAAAATATTTTTGTAGTTTAAAATTACAAAGAATAATTAAATTATTCAAAATTAAAATCACTGGGTGTATTTAAGCAATATTAATCTAACCCAGAGATCAAGATATGTATATTTACTGTGCAGAAAATTAACAAATTGATCCTTCCCAAAATAGGGGAATATCAACAGATCTACTAAAACTCAAATAATATGATAATAGATTGATTTAATTAATTTTATTTAAGCATTCTTTAATTAATTAAACTTAATAAATAAATAAATAAATATGTTTTAAATAATTCTTATTATTTGTATATTGAATTAGCCTTTAACCGTGGCGACCACAGTTGCAGCCTGTTGAGCAATTCCCAGTGTCTGGATCGTGGCATCGCGAGTGTGCTGCCCAATGCGTTCCTATATACATAGATCGAACAATTGATAAGCAATAATTAATATTTAAAGAGATTATATAAAAACTTACAATTCTCTTGCCAAGCTTCTTCAGCCAACCAGCCTCAGATTGTCTGACAGTGATAGCCACGATGAGGGCGACGAAGACGAATATCTTGTAGAAGTTCATGTTGAAATTAAGTTTTAATCAAAGTGATTAAAGTGAATGCTGAAAAAAGATTTGAGATGTTGTTATTTCAACTGAGATTGAGCGACTAATGATTTGCTTATTCATTTCATACCTTTTATATATTTTATTCACAGACGGGGATTTTGAATGACTAAAAAGCACAGAACGCCAAGTCAAGCTTGGAAAAAATTGATACCAGAATTTGTTTGTGAATCATATTAATATTATAGAGGTAATTAAAAATGTATTTTTGATTTAATTGATTAGAAATTAGAAATAAACATTTACTCGTTCAGGTTATCAAACAAAATATTCAAACTTAAACATTAGGCTAATAATAAACAGAAGAAGAAATAATATGAAAAAGCCTCAGTTGGAGATATTAATAACTCGGCGCCCACTTAATTAGCCTTAATTAATCTTGTCATCCAAATAGGGTTTGACGGGTAAATAATATTTGTCATGATTTATATGAGAACGAGGTAAGCAAAAACTACTTGGGTGTAATACTAACGCTTAATATGAAGCAATTTATGAATGAAATGCTTGGGCTTTTCTATTTGTTGAAACACGAACAAATTACTCAATTCAGGTAGTTAGCTCTCGGTTGCTTCAGCGGCCAAGCGTAGCTAACAAATAGTACGTCATAACCGGTACTACAATATTAGCTTTTAAATGTAATTGCTTTGAAGCTCTCTCCAAATGCATCTTTATGGAGCAGATTTTCCGTTCATTATCACTTTGTTAATTTTCTACGTTCCTAATCGCACAGTGACTTGGCCCGTGTTCTGTTATTTGGCCTAAGTCAAATCGAGGCTCCTTGCACTTAATTTAGTCATATGCGCCATCAGACAATATTTTATATTTGTGTTGTTCCGAATGTTATTATATTATGCAATGCTTGGTATCAACAAATTTATACGTACACGTGCATACATAAATAATATATTCCGCCACATTATCAATTTTACTGCTTTTTGAAATGTACAGTGCTTGTCTATGAAGTGTCTACGTGTCCATCCATAAGATTGTCAGATTCAATGCTAGCTTGGTTGCTGTATATAAGCGCTTTTAACAGACCGACTATTTATCAGGCGTTCAGCTTCAGCAAGGGCTACAATCGTTTCATTAAAGTTATCCAGTTAACAAGAAATATTTTTTTTTTCAAATCAAATCAAATATGGAAAATTATATTTAAAAAATATCGTTCAAATTCAAATTCTTTGTCTAACTTTCAAGTCTCTTCGTAAAACAAACTATAATTAAATATCAAAATATATTGATATATTGAAAATTATATTTAAAAAACATCGAACGTACAATTTTAAATTACTGTTGTCTAACTTTTAGGTCGTTTCGTTTTAAAGGTTGTCACAAACTATATTCAAACAATAAAATTTAATGAATGAATTATTATTATAAGTTGAGGCAATCTTAAAAATAAATCTTATTGTATACTATAAAAGAGTCATGAATCAACTTCATTGTTATATTTAATTTATTTTATTTAGGCATACTTAATTAAATTAAATTAATAAATATATATTTTAATAAATGTTTATCATAATTCTATTGCATTATCCTTTCACTGTGGCAACCACAGTTGCAGCCTGCTGAGCAATTCCCAGTGTTTGGATCGTGGCATCCCGAGTGTGTTGGCCAATGCGCTCCTAAAAAGATGGAACAGTTGATAAATAATAATTCATTTTATAATCTCTTGAAGAAACTTACAATTCTCTTGCCTAACTTCTTCAGCCAACCAGCCTCAGATTGTCCTACACTGATGGCTAAGATGAGGGCGACGAAGACGAAGATCTTGTAGAAGTTCATGTTGAAACTTTAATCAAAACGATTAAGTGATTGCTGAAGAAAGACTTGAGCTGTTGGTGTTGCAACTTAAGTTGATCGACTGATGATTTTGTTATCCAGGCCATACCTTTTATATATCCATTCACAGACAAAGATTGCTGGTTGGGGTTCGGGGATTTTGTTTGTCCAAAAAGCACACAACGAATAGCCAAGATTGGAAAAAACGGTTTGACACCGACATTTTTTATGGTCTGAGATAATTAAAAATTGTTTAAAAGTTGATTAGAAATGAAACAATCATGTTTATTGCTTATTCAGAAAGGTATTCCCCAGTTACGGTTATCAAAAAATCTATTCAATCTTTGGATAAAAAGTTCTAACATATAAAGTCTCAGTTCGAATTCTCCGTAATTCGCCGTATTATAAATTAGTCGTGCCTTTGGTTTTAAGGGGTAACCACCAAACATGTTTGGAGCGAAAATTAGAAAATTATCAACAATTGAGTGCAACATTTACTACGAAGCCAATTTATGAATGAAAACTGGCTTGGGTTTTTTCTAAATCGTATGCGCAATATTATGCCACTGAACTCAGAGACAAAGAGCTATTGTTGTCTCTCTCACGATTACTGCGATGCCGATGAGTGATTGACAAACACGTCATGAGCAGTACACCTCAATAGCAGGTTTTAAACACGACTGTTGTTGTTTTATTTCGTTTATATTTGTGTTGCCATCGAGCTTTATCAGCGTTTCTTCCTAGTTATCAGCTCAATTCTGCTCTGATCAGTTCAGTGTTGTTCTGCTCTGGACCTCTGTATGTCTTTCACAGTGAATCCCAGTCAAGCAGAGCGCAGGCGACTTGCGGAAAAATTCCCCGCGATATCGCTGATTGACAAGGTATATATGGCAATACATCAAAGGGTCTATATAGGAAGAACGTGCTCAAATAAAATTGAAATACATACATAATTAATCGCGAATCAACTTGACATTGGGTGTTGATGACTTGCTGTTAACCCTACTGCATTCAGTATATGATTTGTTTGATTGTGAGGAATTGCATCTAATCTAGACTTGAATACTTTGTGCTAATATTATTATCTCTTTTTACGATTACTAACCACAGTTATATGATAATCATCTTATTTTACTGCTCTTCCACTATACAACGAACTGTTTCACTTTGTAAAGCTACAGTAGATTTATTTCTTGATTCTTATACTTTCTTGTACCTATTAATAATTCCTTTGATACTACAAAGTTTTAGCAGGCACTTTTCTTGTGCATTCCTCTGCTGTGATATGCAAAATGCTGACAAAAACCAGTTGCATTTATTGTCTTAGTAACGCAACTCGGGACGCTCAAAGTCTTTCGGCAGACTATGTCTCATTATGCGAGAGTAAAGATACAAAAGCCAAGAAGGAGTCAGAGTCGGAGTCGGAGCTGTTGGTGTCTGGAATGTGGCAGTTATGATATGCTTGTTGTAGTCCTGGGAGGCTGTTGTTGGTTGGTTGTGCCTGTCACTCAGCGGTTAATTCGAGCGATTTTATTTACATTTTACCAAAAGCCCCGCAACAAAAACAGCCACAGAACCGGAAAGCAAACGCACAGCAAACTTAGTAGCATAGAAGCTGCTGTCGGGGGATGCGGTAGAAGAGCTGGATGGGTATTCCAAGGCAAGGGAAGTCTAGAGTCAAGACCCAGAGCCGTAAAGCGTTTTTACTTGTTAAGGAAATTAGTGGCATATCCTGACAGTGCGCACAGTTGCCAACCTACCAGAAATCTGGTTGTGTTTTGCTTTTGTTGATTTAATTCATTTGTTGTCTTTGCTCCGCTCATGTTAAATCCCTCGTTGATGCTCGCTTGTTACTTTGTTTTTTTATAGCAGAAATTAAAGTCACATTTTTGGTGGTTGATAGTGTGCGTGAGGGTGTGAGTGTGAGTGTGTGCCTCACCCCATGCGGCTGCCGAGCAAACGTGCTGCACGAGTACAGTTGTGTTTGCCTGCACTTGATAGTAGTTCACACAGACAATGTCAATACTACTAAACAATTATAGCAATAATGATATCAGCAAACATCTCCGAAGTTATGAGTTTGCAGCTGGCTCAACAAGAGCGTTTGGAATTCCCCGTTCAAACCAATTTTTAGCAACTAATTTACATAGGTTTCATTCATATAGATCAGCTGTAAATAATCATCATCATCATAGTTATCATAACCATCATGCTAAGTTCTGTGAAATTCTGCAAAATTTTCTGATTTTACTTGCGTGGAATCTTAGTTGGATAAATTGTATGTTAGTTGTAGTTTAAGTTTGAGTTTTCTACCTTAGACCATGCTCTACAGGGAACCACGTCTGCAGCTCTCTTAGTAGAGGGATTAAACATTAATAAAAAAAAATGATATATAAATTAATTATCTTTCATTGTTTGCATAGAAAGGCGAACCTTTTCGAATTACCGGGAATTTTTCTGCGGTCTGCAAAATTAAAAATTCTCTTCTTTCAACAGCATTAATAAAACAATATGAAACTCAGTTATAAGAGATTTAAGTTAATGATTCTAATACAGATTCAGATAAGTATTAACTAATTAAATCAAATTGTTTTAACCAAGCCAATATTCAGATTATAATATTTATACAGATAATGATAAAAATCAAATAAATAAAAGACAATCAGATCGTTTTAGCAAATCGAATATTCAAATAATAATAGTAATCAATAAATATAATTTAAATGACAATTGAGATCAATGGCATTTCCGTTAAAGAAAAATTTCCTTCGTTGATTGATCATCCGTAATTTATTTGTACTTCACCCTTTTCCAAATAGATGATGCGATCTTTCATATAAATTGTCATACCATAGACTAAGTCTGGCAGACTTGTGATTCAAATAATTTTTTTATTCGAGCGTAGTCTTGCGTTTCTTTCTTGTGTACTTTTTGTAGCAGAGTCTCCCGGATTCCCCCACGCCTCGCTTTGTTTTAGCTGGCGGTGGCTTATCAGCATCGGTGAGCTAAACGAATTGTGGTATAAAGCCACCGTGTCGGGTCTCACAAATCATCAGTTACACGGTTGCAGCTGCAAAAACAACAGCTCAAGTCGCAACTAGCAACATTCCGAGGAATATATATAAAAAACACAGAACTCAACATGAACTTCAACAAGGTCTTCATCTTTGTGGCTCTCATCCTGGCCATTAGCATGGGACAATCCGAAGCTGGTTGGCTGAAGAAGATTGGCAAGAAAATCGTAAGTTATTTTTAATTGGCAAATTAAATAAGAATTATTGCTTACCTGTTGTTTGATCTTTACAGGAACGCATTGGCCAGCACACTCGGGATGCCACCATCCAGACACTGGGAATCGCCCAACAGGCTGCAAATGTGGCTGCCACAGCACGAGGCTAAAGAAGAGAAAATGTTCTAATAGTTTAGTTATTAATATTATTTATTTATTCTAACTAAGTAAATCGGCGCATTAAATTATCGAAAATGCTAATATTTCTATAATTTTGAATTTATTAAATCCAATGTACGAATTCGAGAGCGAGTAAACTTTAAATACCCGCGTTAGCAGCCTGTTAGATATGAATTCAAAATGAGGAATAAAAGAAAATCATAAACAGCTTTTATACGCTAAATAACAACAATGTTTTATTTTTTAATTATTGGCCATTAAGCAAGCACAAGAAAGGTATTTCGGGAATGTATCTAAACAGCAGAAGAAGCATCTATGTCTTATTGGGTTAATAATATATGTATGTACGGATGCATGAACGAGTATACTACACATAAACAAACTCGTATGTATTGCGAAAATGCACCAAGGCATCTGCTTAATGAGTGCTTCTCAGATACTATTTACTAGCCCTGTGTATTGTATCTTACTAATCTTTATCACCCCAAAAAATACCAAAATAATTAATAAAAGTAAATCATAAATTTAGAATATTTAACAAGTTATTGACGTAAATAATTGCAGGGTTTTAGGTTTTTGTTGGTTTGTCTATTCAATTTAATTCTAACATATTTTTATGGGCAATTGGTACCCCGTATGTGAGCACTATCAACAATAAGCAAAACAAGCCAAGCAAGACGTCAATAGACTTTGATGTTCTCTCAATGTTTAATTAGACGAGTTTTATAATGATTTTGGTACTTTCCGCCCAATGCATAAAACGGTATTCTAACTTGCTACCGACTTGACATGATAACAATATATGCATATTTTTCATCATCGCCATGCATATGAATATCTATGTTTATCAAAGAAACTATAAGCTATGTTATAACATTTTTTTGACACGCCACTTACGGTTTCGGCCTTACACCAAAAATTTAAAACTTGAGTCTTAATAACATAAGTAAATTGCAGTTGCAGTCATTACGCTTTTATGTTAATTAAATAATCTTATCTTGCGACAACAATGTTTATAAAAGTTTTGCATATTGTTAAGATATTATTTAAATAATGCGAACAAATGTTTTGTGTTTGTCGGGTATTTCACAGTCGAGCACACTCGTCTGCAGCTTTCTTAATTGCTTAAAGCACAAACTGACACACAGAGCCACATACAGAACATACTTTTTGCCGTTGATGATAATCAGAAATGGGGCGGAGATGATTTCATCTGCATACACTTTATTTACTTTGGGTACCGAACATTTAAACGCTTTACCTTTATTTTCTACATGGCTTTATATGACGTCTACAAAGAAATCTTCTCTGGTTGTTATGAACAAACTTGTTCTTTCTATACTATATTATGAAACAAATAGTTGCTAATTTACTTTTATGGATTTAATTTACTCAACAGAGAGGAAATTCCAAATTACTTTCAGTATCCAGCTTATCCAAGCTTAGGGTACATTTTTAACCTTTCAGCATTATAAAATCCCCTTTTCAAGAATCAGGCTTGAGGATGTTTGATATAAAAGCATCTTTGCTTAAAAGTTCTTTCATCAGTCTCGTGGTTTCAGTAGCATCGGCAACAGATTCAAACATTATTATGAATTTCAATAAGATATTTATATTTGTTGTTCTGATAATAACAATTAGCATGTGCCAAGCCAGGCCTGACTTTTGGAAAGACCTCGTAAGTTTTTTCCGGATTTTACAATGAAATTATTTAAACTCTATTTTCCCTTTTTAGGAACGCGTAGGTCAACACGTGCGGGATGCAACTTTACAGGTCTTGGATATTGGCCAAAAGGCAGCGAATGTTTTAGACACTTTTCGGGGCAAAGAAGAAATGAATGATATGTAAAACTAAAGACCAATAAATAATTGAAACTATTCAGCATAGTTCCTAGACTTGTTCACTCGAAGAATGATGGCTCCAGGGAATGATGCGTAGAGAGAGAGCGAAATGGGATAGCTCTCTCTGTATCGACTAAAAGTATCTCGGGTAGATTCAAATACTGCGCATTTTCTGTTTTATATCGTTGCTCAATTTATTTCCAGTTAACAAATTTAATGTCCGGCATATCCATATTGTTCACGTTCTTTTTCTTTCTTTGAGCGACGGAAGTAGTCAACTATAGATCGGATAATTCGAGCTACTGCGGCAATAAGATTACCAATAAATTTCTGTCAAGAAGGTAATTATTCCACATTAGTCATTGATTACAGAAACAGTATGAACATTTCAAATATACTCACAAAGCCTTTGCCGCTACCCCTACTCCTCGATGAACTTCTGAAGTGTGAACGGCCCTCAGTTACAGCTGCGCAAATGGCCAGCACAAGAATAAGTAATAAGATAATCTTGTAGAATTTTATATTGAAATTTCCAATTCGCATGTTTGAAAATTGAATATTTGCTCGCTGTTTGATCGTGAGAATATACCGCTGTTCTAAAAATGAATCGACTGAACTGGTTGGGGAGAGGCAATGGCCTATTTATACAAATTTCAAATAACAAGTAAAAAGCTGCAGTCGATTGCGTTCGACTGCCAAATACCCGCTACCATTTTTCTCAGAATTCCAAAAGCTTTGCTGACGAATTCGACTCAAAAAAAAATACTAAATTATTATTATATCGTCACCCTCTGCGTACATTTTTTGCAGGCACCAAGTTATAATACCCTTCTACAGTATTGATAGCGGGTATAAATATCAATGCCAAAACCCATTTTTTTAGAATGAAATACTGATGAAAAACGTGCAAAAATTAGTACAGTGAATGCTGCCTTAAGTAAAAAACGAATATTCGAAAAAGAACAATATTTTACAAAAAATAAAATACAAACGAAGACGAATTGGATTTAGTATCATTATATTATATTCCATGTGGAGGTTCCGATTGGATACTGGAACTACCCGTCTACTTCCCACATTGGTACTTGCTGGTGTGACCCTATGGGGGTCACTCCAAAAATGTATGAGCACCGACCGAAAGCATAATTTTGAATTTTCGTCTCCGCTTTATGTTGCTCATCCTCTTTTGTTTTCAATTCTCCATTCCAGAATTATAACAATTGTAATCATTATTAGTTTTGCAACAGCGTAGCGGTTGAGATGCGTGCAGCAGAGTTTAGTGCAAATAAAAAGTGTCAAATATGATAATATCATTATAGAAAATAACCAAAACGGTGCAACAATCACTAGATTCACCGGCTAAACAAAATAATATGTGTAGTGTAACGAGTATTAGAAGACATACATATATAAGTGCAATTTAAAATTTGTTGCGACAGTTTAACAATCGATATTTCTGTTTTCTCTTTTTGAGATATGGAGGGAAAAGAAAGAAAATCTTGTAGAAATTCAATTAGACTTCATTTGAAACGGTGGCTTGTTTGACTAGCTTTAAAATTGTTGATCCGATCAATGACCCAATACTTCTATGGCAAATTGTGCAACCTTGAATTAAATTGCGTAGATGCGACTTGCGAATCTTTTACCTCCTTCTTTTTCTAAGAATCATAAATATTTATAAATTATAATCAAAACAAGTCTGCGAAATGCATTGCGAAAACTGCTGTTAGTGTGCATAAAGAATTTATAGTATTTGGCGAAAACATTCTCCTAGAAGAATATAAAACTAAATCATTTTAAAATAGTACCTATTGATTTTAATGAACTGAATGAACTTGCGTAAACCCTATTTTCTACAAAAAGAAAATAATGTTTTATTTAGTGAATTATGCTGAGGGAAAAAGTTTTCAAAAACAGCTGCAATTTGAGAGTACAAACTTCGAATCTAAATGGAAATAATTTTGGGGTGTTAAGTTTAGATATAATATTAATTAATGATGTACATGATTTGTTTTTATAATGAGCACTATTGTGATTCATTATCATATCAGCATTACAGAGAAAGTTATGTAAACTTAAATAAACGTACAGTTGGTACTTGATTTGTTCCCAGGGTTGTTGTGTCACAGAGTGCTGCAAGCACATAGTTCTCACAGTCAATGCGACCTTCCACCAATTGCACAAGTGTAAGAGCTCCCTTGGCAATAGAGTCTATTGCCATTTGGCCCCTGGCCTGTGCCCAAAACCCGCAGACTGTTGCTGGTCATTTTGGGCACAAAACGCGCTAAAATGTCAAAACACTTGTGAGCCTTTGGGGTTGGCAGGAGAGGGAGTTGGCCAACGGCTCATGTGTGTGGTGTGCGAGTGTAATTTGCTTTGATTTACTTGCTCGAGAGGACGACGACACGTGACCACAAAGTTTACATTAAATTATCATGTGAAAACATATATAGTATAGTTTGCAGTAGGGCAGGCAAATGAGTTCGGTGTTGGGTAGGCAGCATTGTCGGATTACTTTTCTAGGCTAAAAAGTGAGCAATCGAATTGAATTTGAATACGACGGGAATACAGACGCCTAATTACATGGCATCTCCATCGGCTTAGGGCAACTCGCCTGGGAAATCGACATCTTGAATGACAATCCGCGCATCCTTGCGAGACCTTTTTAATGTCCTCGCTCCCGTAGTCGCCGGCGGCGCCAGAATCCGCGGCACATGGTTTGAATTATTGACAGCTTATGCGACACAAGTGCCAGTCAATCATTATCATTTGAGCGCCGCAAATGCCCTGATTAGTGCGCCACTGTCAATGCATTTGAATAACAATAAAGATCAGGTTCCATCTGCCTCGTAATTCGTAATTCGTAATTTATGCATTGATTTCGTCCTGCTTCCCTCTGGGCACTCTGCGCTTAAGTAATAATCATTTTTAAATTACAAAAAAAAAAATGGATGAAAGCTGGAAAAATGCTACGCACAAGTAATTTAACAACTTCCTGACGCCCGCCCGTTGCGAGGATTGTAAAATTTCATTCAGTCGCCTCGCAAATCCCGTCGAATCATCAATAAGCTGTCCATGGGGCAATCAAACAACAGCAACACTTGAAAATATGTTGAATATTGTAATATGCGTCGCAGGATCTAAATAGATACGACGAGAGTACATGCGAATATGCCACAGTGTGTGGCACCCCGCCAGGCAGCCCCAAGCCAAGTTGCCTCTTCAGCAGGCATTTACAATCCATTGAGAAGCCGCCGATGTATCAATAATATTTGCTCGAACTCGAGTTTGAAAAGGTGGTGAAAGTTATTTCTAAGCATGTGCAGAAGAGGGGTGCGCGAGGGGTTCAGCTAAAAATAATGTTTTGACTTAATTTCTTTTATGGCTCAATATAACCATTATTTGCACTACTTGAGCGCGGCCAAGTGCTCGGAACAGCGACATAATCAGCAAATTTAAATTCAATTCGCAACGATTTTAAAGTGCTGCTTCTTTGGGGGGCGTGGCGGGTGTCAGAAGCACATCTAACGAAAACGTGCTGAAAATTTACTGACTTGAACTCTGGGAAAACTGTGCCACGCACTTCGATCCGCAAGTTTAAAGAACAATTTTTTAGCGTGTAAATTTAACTGCATAATTTATCATATTTAAGAATCTATAATCCCTGTGGGATTATAATCCGTGATTTCGGACTTCAAATTTTATGTTGTCTAGCTTTAACTCCGCGAGCTCTTGCAACATCAACTCGCCATTGTCCTAGTCTAAACGCGTTATAAATCACATAGGAAAACCTTTTATTCCATTATTTCAAATACAGTTTTTTTTCGTCGAAAATAGGAATAAAATGCGCTGGGCATCAACCAGGAAAACAATGCAAAATAATTCAATTTATGAAATATTTTTGCTTTTCTCTCAACACCCTATAAAATTGGTGGATGAGGGTTGATAGGCATAAATCAGGTAGTATGGAGCAACTAGCATCGAATACAATCTAGAAATGTACAAGCAATTTACTCAGAGGATAGCTCCAAGTCGAGCACTATATTTTAACACATACTTTTACGCTTTTTTGAGATATCATTGAATGAATGGTTGACTGAATGAATGCAGGCGAGCATGAAAAATGCGATGGTGATGGCGATGGCGATGGCGACGACTGCCTGTGGCCAGAGGGCAGGGCACGGGACAGAGGGCACGCCGAGTACGTGTACATTTCATACGCAATTCAATTGCTTTCTGGGATGTATGGAATTTGGTTGAGGCACTCACATGTCGCCTGCTCGTTTTGCCAGATTTATGGCCAGCTTGATGATGGCGCATTACATTGTCCAAATTAATAAAGGTGGCCCGACCCCTTGGCCTGGATGTCTCGGATCCGGTCACGACCAGCAGATCCGTCTGTCTCCTGACGGTGGTCGTCCTTGTTGCGACCCGACCTCTCACCCCTTTCGCGCCACGACATAACAATTTAATAAACACAACAACAACGGCAAGGGCAACGAGAGGCACACAACAATGAGAATGACAAGAAGCGAGGACTTTTGGGTGCATTTCAGGCACAAATGAAATTGTTTTGCCTGTTTGCGTTGTTTGTATCTGTGAGATAGAAAACGTTTTATATTACTGCTATTCAGTTAGGTATTGTGTTTAGGCACTGAACTGCGTTGCGTGTTGTGTTGTGACGTTTAATAAAAGAAAATTTTTGGAATACTGCAAATTTCCACACGAATGCCTCACAATGACAAGCCATTTTTTTGTTGGCGGATCTGTTCAGATCGTGCGAGGAAGATAAGCCCGCGTTATGAATTGTTGGACATGAGCATAAACAACTGAATCGCAATACGTATATAGACAAATAAAAATCGAAAGTAAAGAATTGCTAGTCGAAAACTATTGCCATTGAAAAATCTACATGAACAGTGTTCAAATATTTCCCCTCGTTCAATGAAAGCTTCACTTCAATCATACCATTTCCCATTATAGAATTTCTTGAGAGCAGCCTCAGCAGTTGAATTTCTCTTATAATCGGTAAAAGTACACAATCACGAAAGCTGCATTTGTGTTATTGATTAAGACTACGGTTTAGTACGATTTGTGTATTCGGAGTGGAAACATCATGAACAAAATTATCATTTTCGTGGTGTTGTGGCAGGTAATGTCAACGCACTGCAGGGATTGCAATATGTCTGAAGTGCGTGTGAGCTTGTTAGACTGTCCACAACTTATGTATAGTAGTCGAGAAATCCGAAAAAGCTACTTAAGCAACGCGCCCAAAAAGTATTGCTGTCCATCTAATGTTGAGCTGCCCATAACAGAGCAAATGGAAGATCCGAAATTTCCCGAAGACTGTGGATACACTCCTTGGTACGAATCTTATCGTGTTGTAGGCGGTCAAGTAATTCAGCCCGATGAATTTACCTGGTTAGTCTGGTTGGAGTATGCTGAACGTCCTTCCGATGCTGGAATCTGTGGAGGTTCCATAATCAACTCCCGCTATGTGCTGACAGCAGCGCATTGCGTGATTGGCAGGGCAGTAGAATATTACGGAGGGGTGTGAGTATGCAGTGGAATAGAAAACTGATATTGAATTTATAATAAACTCACTTATATGCAGCGTTGCAGTTCGAATGGCAAACTTTACTAATGAGCCCAAATGTGATTATGGTACTAACGGCTGTCAGCAATATCAGCGCATTGGAGTTGAGCAGGTTGTTTTGCATGGGAAATACATCGTCGATAATAGAACACGAATGCTCAATGATATCTCGTTGCTGCGGCTGCGGAAAAAAATCGAGTTTACGAGCTTGTTGAAGCCGATTTGTCTGCCATTTGGCAACAATCTGAACATACCTGAACCCATCTCTCAAAGCCCGTTAGAGGTCGCGGGTTGGGGTAAAACGTTGTCCAGAGAAGACGATGTGGCGAAGCGAGCAGTCTCAGTTCCAATGTGGTCGAAAGAAAAGTGTCTGGAAGAACCTCTTAGAGATGAGTCGCAAATCTGTGTAGGAATAACTGGAAAGGGTTCATGCAATGGGGACTCTGGAGGTCCCGTCATGTATTTGTTTGAAAGCAAGCGCATGGTACTAGAGGGCATCATTTCGTACGGTGACGATCCATGCGCCTCTCCAAACCGCCCCGGGGTCGCCACTCGAGTCCGCAGTTTCGGCTCTTGGATCGAGAGAAATATGAGAATGTGAGAATGAATACAATGTATACTCGTCTATAATCTAATCGTTTCCTATGTGGAAAGAGTTCAATTTCAACATTGTGTGCAACTCAATTTATTATCAGCTTTTATTATATAGTATTTTATTGTCAGTTTGTGCATATATTTGTTATTACATATTATTTTTAAAATAATGCTCTGTAAAAACAACAATACAATAACAAGAAATGAGCAAATATTGCTCGTGTGATTATTTGTGGAACGCTTGCAGCTGAAACTTTTATAAATGATAATCTTATGACTCGTTGAACTTCTTTGCATTCTGCACAATTTGTAATATACACAGCCTGGCTTATATATGTATGTACATATATGATTTCTTATCTGAGATATTTTGAGAAATATGTGTAACTCGACAAACAAAAGGTGATATTATATGAGCATTATTGAAGAATTTATTCTTTTTAATATTTCAATTTTGAATGCGATACAAATATATTTTAATGTTGCTATTATCTCATTGGTCTCATAGTAAGTCGTGGTCATGGAAGCAAAAAATCGCTGGCAGATTACCATTTTATTAGGAATAGAATTTTTTATAAATATAATCTATGTATGTATGTATGATAAATATACAAATATTCGGAAATTTGGTTTGTGTTTGCACTTTCAGTTTAATCAAACTTTGTATTGATATCATATACCAGCAATCCAATTAAAACTTTCACCACACACTTTTGACTTTCAATTAATAACAATTTAACGCTCCGTTGCCAGTTTGCCAGATTGCCAGTTTTTCCGATTATGAAGATAAAAGAAAATGCGGCCTATGACAGGCACACGTCACTTTTTGGCCAGGCGCAGATTAATCTCGATCCTTGGCGGCGAGGTCCAAAAAATAATTATTAATGAGGCGCATGTGTGAGTGGCGAGTGGGAAAAGTCTTAATCAGCGAAAACAACTTCAGCAAGGAGCGACCCTCATTAAGGGGAAATTAGTTTTTCCGAAGTGTTCGGTCTGATTTTTCCAACTGGTGTCAAAATGAGATGAACAAAAGCCCGGAGCCGGGGCAGGCATTTGGGGGTGATTAAAAGCGGAAATGAAGGGCCAGCGAGCAGTTTCCTTTTGGCTTTTGTGACGTTGACACTTCTGCGATTAGCGCAAATCAAAGCCAGTCAGAGAGGTGTCCAAATTGCAGGGGATTAACTCGAGATTGGGCAAAACTGGGCCAGTTACGAGAGCTCGAATTCCCTGTCGTTTCCCAGGCATTTTTTTCGCTTCTCCATGCGCATTTCATTTGAATTAATTTGTGGCACTCAAGTGGCACACATAAATCCTATGGTCCGTTGCATTGTCTCCTTAAGTCCTGTCTTGTCCCCTGCAGAACTGAAGTGGACGTCGCCTTTGAGTGCACTTAATTATGCGGAAATTGGAGTGTCAATGTATGCGTGTGTGCGTGTATGCGTGTTTGCGACCTCCTTTTGCCTCAATTTCTCACTTATTTTACACAAAAAGTGCGGCAATTATTTTCCATTTTCCGCCGTCTGTCGCTGATGAGCGTCATCTGCAGTCGGAAGCCGAGGATTGAAAAAGCCAAGTTGAAGCTCGGCACTGTGTACAGTTGCGCACCTGGCAAACGGGTATTTCAATCTAAAATTTCAATTACAAATCAAACAGTCAGTCAGCAAGTCTGTCTGTCAGTCAGCCAGTCAGTCAGTCAGCCAGCATGTCTGGTTGTCAGTTGGTATTATTTCTATGGGCCGTGTTGTTTGTTGTTTGGTTTATTGATATGCTCACAGATCCCTAGGGAATATTGGATACTCCGAGCAGCTTGTCATTTTGCGTTTGTTTTGTGCGGTGCTCTTGTTATTTTTTATTGTTGTTGTTTTCCATTGATGCCATGCCAATAATTTGTTTAATGGCAGCGTAAAAAATTAGACCATATTGAATGTCAATTGTTTGATTTTTTGATTAAGGGCCACAGCCCCGAATCTGATGCCTGTTGCCCGGCCATTGTTGTTGGCATTGGCTCTGTCGTCTACCTCTCCACACTGAGTAAATATTGGGAGAGTAAAGAGTATTGTAATATGAAGCCCAGTCAGAAAGAACCACAGCCACGGACAGGATCCTTTTTTGTGTGCGTACATGTAAGTGGAGAGCTTTTTATTCCACTTATAAACCTTTTCCATCATAATTTTTGGCTTTTTTCAATTTGACTAATAATTTGCTGCAGCCTCAGCCAGCTGTTACGTTTTTTTCAAATTTATTATTCTTAAATTTAGCTTTTTTTGAACATCATTAATCAAAACTCTTTTTGGCAACAGGATATTAGCATAACGAGCTGTAGCTGCCAGTATCCTTGTATCCAGTTGCCAGCAAAAAGCAAAGCTACGTCAATTTACGCGTCAAGGAGTCAGTCGAAGTACAGGAGGGCAAAGCCTAAGAAAAACTCTATTTTTTCCTAAGCTTAAAAATTGCAAACGGATATAAAAAGTCAGTCAGTCAGTCGGAGAGTGACACATGTGCGCCAGTTCCCAAGTTTTCGCGCTTTTCACAATGGCGACAACTATTTTCAAGCAAAACATCATTAATTTTGCGCAGTAGAGAAGAGGGGAGGATGGCTGCGGCGGGCGTGGCAACACGGATGTTGATGATGATGCTGTTGGCATTTCACTTCACAAAACGACAACGCCCAAATCGTCAGAACACTTTCACTTACCACCATCACAACGTCACCATTGAACGACATCCTCGTTGTCGCTGTTTGCTTGTGTGCAACATTTGCAATTTTTATAAATTTTGCAAAAGTTAACTGAAACATATGTCGTTATGCTGTGCGTTACTTTTGACGTTCAACTGATTGGCGTCAGTCTCAAGGGTGAACTGTGGCTCACTCTGAGACGCCAGCGTCAGATTGCTGCTAAATGAATGCAAATTTCTATTTAAACATTACTGTAATGGCATTGAGCTGTCAATATGTTTGTCTCTTTATTGTTGAACCCAACAGCAGCCCGCGTCTGTCCTGATATAACGTAGTCGTAGAGGTGGCTAGACATGTGACACTGTGTTTGTGTGTGCCGTGAGTGTTGTTGACAGCTTGAAAAATGGCAAATAAGATATGAACTTGATGTTGTCGCAAGCGATTCAATATGAATATGTTATGCAGTGCTGGGGACAACATTAAACTGGCTTCAAATTAAATACTTATTGTTAATTAAATAAGAATAATTACGGTATCGATTGAGGCGAACTTTCAAAATGAAAAAAAGTAAATATGAGGAACTATATATTTGATTTTTCACTGCTCTAAAAGAATACTCTATGAGCCGTATAAGTATAAGGTACTTCAATACTTTAAATACTTTCGTCAAAATGAAATTCAACTGATATTTCTTAGCTAGAAAATCGAATTGGAATAAACCTAAAATTATCCTAGAATTGTTTTCTACTTTGTATTCATTTTTACTTTATTGCTTGAATATGTATGTATATATTATTCTGATTGGAATTATCCTAAGATTAGCTAAGAATTGTTTTCTACATTTTAATAATTTGTACTTATTTACTTTATAATATATTATTTAAGAGAAACTCCTTCACTGTTGCATAGTTTCCCCCTGACTAAGTGTAATTTTCATATTGAATGCGGCTGAGACATCCATAAAAATTATTAATGATCAAAATTCGCTTACAAATAAATGAATAATTCGAGGCAATATCGTATTACGACAATTCGATTAAAAAGGAACCGAAACAGTTGTGGTTTGAATCGCGTGTGGGTCACAAAAAAAAAACAAGTCGTATGAAATCATTAATCATGGAACTGTTGCAATTTCAATGGCTGTGGTTAAAATTAATTTTGTAGAAAAGTACAAAACGCCCCAGGCGACTTGGTTAACTTGAAAAGGGAGCCCAGAGTGGCAACTGCCTCGGGGACCAAAACAACATTAAAAACTACTAAAAAGGCGCCACAGACTGGCAGTTGCAGACGCAGACAGAAGGCATAGAAGGAGTCTGGGGCATGGAGAGAGAAGGGAGGCGCTGAGCCTGTGTCTGACACATGCGGCGCTTTATTTTTTACGAGGACAGAAAAAAACTTTCACACATTGTTGTAAGGATGTGTAGCGAAAGCGCCGCGGGATATTTGTGACACTGCCGCCGAGGCCAAAGACATCCCCTCCACGACTTGGATTGCGGCGTGAAAACGCACACATTACGCTTCAAATTGAAGTTTGGTGAGGAGGACGAAGGGAGCGAGAGCTGCCAGGACGATTGTTGTGTATTGTAAATAACGATTTGCGACGATTTGTGTCATGGGTGATGACGTCGGCGACATGGCATCATGCCACCATCGATATCATTGATACTTTGTCAAACGTGTAAATTACAAGGCGCATTCCGCTTTTTGCACTCCTCACTTGCGATTCATTTTCACATGCAAATTTTCTCAAAAGGCAAAAACCCGTCAAGCGACGGCGCTAGCGTCGGCGACATCATCATCATTATTCAAAGAGCTGGCAAATCCCAAAGGGTTCGATGCTGACGCGTGTTCGAATCCGCGAATCCCATTCTCGGGTAGCGGCAAAACTACTTTAAAATTTCAACCAATTTCAAATGACTTCTTGTCACACATGTGGCGAGTAGCCGGAGAGGGAGGAAGAGAGGGCGGGAGGAGGTTGGCGTTGACTGAGGCGTTGCATCGTTAGTGCAAATCGCATCAACGGGCTTGTGAGTTTTTGATTGATGTCAGACGCTTGTAAGTCGCAGCCCAATCCTCAACCTCATCCTCATCCTCATCCTCATCCCCGTGCCGAATTTCACCTCACTCCCCTGCGGTTTGACTGTAAGCAAGCATTACCTTACCCCTTTTCCCAGGCGGCCCTTTGACATGGACATGGCTCGTCATCGCGAGGGGTTTTCCAGCACTTTTCCTCGCATTCATATTTCGTAATATTTCATAAGAATCTTACGCATTTTTCGGCGTGATTTATGAAGGGTGAGCGCGTCGCTCCGACAGCTGTGAGCTGTTTATAAGGGTTAAGCTGTTTCAATTTCACTCCAGTTATTAGGTTAGATAAAGATGATAATGATAAGGTTGTGACATCTTGGGGCGGAATGGGTAGAGTTTCCCTTTCCTCCCCACAGTTTTGCATATGCAAGTGTGACTGTCAAACTGTGCCACACCGACACGTGCAACTGTCGAACTCGTGTGCAGTGACGAGTGAATTCTGCCACACCCCGAATACATAACATGTGATATGAATTTCTGACCAGTGAGGCGCAACAATTGCTATAAAGCTGCCTAAACTTGACCAGTCACAGTCGCAGTCACAGACATTTGTCAAATTTGACAGCTCGCTGGTCAGTTAAAAATACCGGCAGCTGCTCAACCTGTTTGCAGCTTGACAAATGTTGGGATAAAAAGAAACAAATGCAGGTTATTTACACTCAATGACTTTCAATTAGTGGAGTAACAAAGCTTTCTTCCCTTAGGTCAAGTTGCCATGTTGTTATTGCTATGGTAATTGGCTAACACCCAAGGGTTAAGCACGTCCACAGCCAACTGTCCATTGTCCACCCCAAACATCAGTTCAAACGTTGTTGCTCATCATCCAATTTTCGCGATGATGCAGCACACTTCAAAATACATTTTCTGCTCGTTTAATTTTCCAGTTTCGACAATTTCCAATGCCAATTACAACGTATTTATTTGCTGGTCATTTTGGGAATTGTCCGCTAATCAAACAACAAAACCATCAGACTGTCAATAGGTTAACTCGGAATGAAACACGAGGGCAAGCATACAGCCACATGACATCGAGTTTATTTTATTCGCGTATACATTTAGGGATCCTCGATATATTCGAAATAAAATTTACTAATAGCTTGTAACCGTCTATCGAATTTCCATTTTATAACCAGACAATAGTCGCCCGTGGGCAAGGGAAGCGGTATAGAATTCGGTTTGAGGTGTAAGCCTGCCACAATAATTGGGCCCTGTGAATATATGTTATCAATTCTTATGAAAATTGCATTTGCATCTCGCATTTGATCTTACCACATAAGGACATGTGTGATTGATGTTTGAACTGGGTCTGAAAATCTCGTAAACCATTTTTACAAATGGATGATTATTTTTCCGTAAAAACAGGCATACATCAACGCTCACATCTATAAGCCATGGTTTATAACCATTTGCCTTTTTAAACAACTGTGTGCGGATACTCAAATTGTACACTGGATAAAGAATAGTTGAATTAAAGTTAAAATCCACTCTGTTTCTATTTATTGCTTTCAATCGGCAATGGTGCATTACCACCCACGATAGGTTCTGCGATTGACACTCCACATTTGTAAACTTAGCACTGACAGCATCCTAAATTATTCGCATTATGAATTGAATTGAACATTGTTTAAGACAAAATACACTTACATTATAAATGAATGCATTAAAAGTTATTAGAAAAATAAGCGCAATATTTACAATGTTCCACATATTGTTGATTCTCGGTGTTAACTGAACGGATTAATTGTGTATGCTATTCCCAATAACTAATATATTGATTTTATCATTATCATAAACGTTATATAAACAGCGATTTCCACATCCGGTCAATAAAAGCATTTCTGATAATAACAAATGGTGATTAGAACACTCAAAGTAAAAAACAAATATATTAAAATTCGAATTTACTAAATATTTAAATATGTTAAACTGGGAAGTTCAACACAAACTAATCAATGTTTTTTTTAAATATTAAATAATAGTTTTTAATGGTTTTCTTATATTTTTATAATTCCTTGATAAATCAACGTTTAAATTCTTAAATGTAATTTATTTGTTTATCCCTTTCTTAGAAATGCTTCGACAGTATTCGTCCATTAGTTAAATGGGAATCTGGTTTATGGTAAGATCAAGCTTAATAACATTGTAATTTCTATTTTTCATTTCTAACTTTCTCTGGAAATTAGTAAGTTTTTAATAAATTGAGGACACATTTATATCAGTCTCACCTCAAAGGGACTTGGATGGATGACATTTTTTTTTTTTGTAATATGATATTATTCCTTCTATGTGCTTTTAAACGAGAAGAGTGAATAGGATAGCTGTAATAGAATAGAAAATCTCAGCATGGTCAAATATTTTAGTCGTTATTCAATCACATGTGTATTATACGAAATTTACATACAACTCGTGGTCGAATATAATAATTGAAAAGTTGATTCTACTGAATTCAACCATTTTATGAATTCTTTATATTATATTCAAGCAATTATATATTTTCAATTCTTTGTTTTAGGTTTGAGGGATATTAATAATGACTGAATAATCGATTCAAATTAAATTTTAATTTAATGATAATCTTCAACTTCTTCTTCAATTTAATTAAAATTTTGTTTTCAAAATGTACAGTGGTTATTCCATAAAATTTAATTTAGGTTCCCGTTATACCTACATATATGCCCTCCTCGTCTATAGAAGATCTTCGATGAATTCAAAGTAAAAGTTTACATCGACATTCACAATTTTGTCGAATTTCCAAGAAGTCAAAATACCATATTCCCCAGTTGGCATCGGTAAAGGAACATTATTTGGTTTCAGATATAAACCAGTGACCAGCGCGGGACCCTGTGAAAAGCAATTGTCGAAATTATAATAGTTCAATTGAATTAATTTCAGACTTACCTTAAAGGGACATGGGTGTATAAGGTTGGTATAGTTTTTAACTATGTTTAAGAAAATATTCAATACAGGATTATTGCGTTTTCTTAAAAATTCACATAAGTCCGCGGAAAAATTGTAGAGCCACGGCTTATAGCCATTTGCTTTTTTGACAATTTGAAAATGGGCAGTTATATGATTTACCAAATAAGTCGATGTAGCATTAAAGAATAATGCCACTTTATTCCTTTGAATCGCTTTTAAGCGACAAGTGTGAATAGGAAAGCTGGTAATATTTCCAGAACGACAAATCAAATTTGTGAATTTCAGCATGGATGCATCCTAAAAATGTACTAGCAATTTCTCATTTCATTTTTAATATAGAACATTTTTAAACTTACTATTATAACCAATTCACTGACAAATAACAAAATACTAAGTAAAACAATTGAAGATTTGCACATGTTGTTTCTGTGAAATTGTAAATATTTATGCATTTAATAATGTAATTTGGAAAAGTACATTTTACGCTTGAGGGATATTAATAATCACGAAGTAATTGCTATAATTTAAATGGAATGAAAGACTATTGCAATTCAATGTGTAATTATAAAATCTGCTGTCTTTTATTATTGCATATTTGTAATCACGAAATAATTGCTTCAAGAAATATATGAAAACTAAATATTGACAGATATAATTATTATAACTAGTCGTATTTCATTGATTGATTTAAAAGCTATAAAAATAATATCCACAATGTTTGTAAGCTTTCAGATGAAATATGGGAAATATCGTTTTTATTCATATGTACATATAAGGTTTCTGTGGTAAATATATTTTCAATTAGTCTTCAATAGTTTAAAAATCAACATACATACATACATACATATGTACGTACATATGTACATGTCTATGTATGTCTGTTTATATTGCATCTGGTTGAAGATATAGCCCATCTATGACAACAATGAAGACATTTATGAAATTAAATTGATTTTAAACAGCACGTGGAAGGAACGATTTTTCATAATTGCATCTGCAAATGGATTTATTTAACATTCCTTATTGAATTTTCGTATTCAGAAAATAGAACAACATTCACCAATACTTTCACACATACGTGAATCGGTCTCCCTCTCTCTCTCTCTCTCTTGTTGTTGTGTGATATTTGGCAGCAGCAACAACAACAGCATCGGCGACAAGGCCACACGAAACCCACCCCCAAAAGCCAAACATCGACTTAAATAAGTATGTGTGGGAAAGACACGATCAGCAATCGCTTGCATTGACAATTGTAAAGCGCGCACTCGCTTGCACTCGTATACGAGCTTTATCTTCTGCTTTACTGTGGCATTCGTACTCCTTAAAGTAGTATTTTCTTCGGTTTCCCGTTTTCGTCTCCTTGCATTGGAGCAACGTCTTCTGCTTTACTCTTGATTAGTAGCAACTTCTTCTGCTTTACTCCTAACAACTAAGAGTGAAACAGAAGAAGTTGCTACAAATCAAGAGTAAAGCAGAAGAAGTTGCTACCAATCAAGAGTATTGTTACATCCGCTTAAGTGCAAATGTTGCATTCTCTTCGGCTTGATGTTGCTGTCTCATTTCATTTGAGCATCTTCTGCTTTCTCTTAGTGATTACTATTACTTCCGCTTGTCGTTTTCGTCTTGTTGAGTTCGAGCAAGCCTAAGGCTTTACTCTCAGCGTTAACCAGCAACCTCTTCGGCTTAACTAACAACAATTGCTTCAGCTTCACTTACTTCACAAAGTAGCATTTTCTGCTGATTAACATGTTCGTCTTCTTGCATTCGATCAATGTCTTCTGCTTAACTAACATCAACGTCTTCTACTTGACTTGATCCATTGGCATTTCTACAATTTTGTCTAATTTATTCGAAAGAATATAAAAACAAATTTATTTACTTGTTTGCTATCGTGCTTAAAATAGTTTGGATTTATAAAGTAAACTAAAAGTATTACATTTGATTTTAATGTACATTGTACATATTACCATGTAATTCAATGTGGCATTTAAGATTAATGAAATTTTATTCCTTACTTAACATATTACCATATTAATAAATTTAATTTTCTCATATTAATTATAATAAAATAGATTTTGTTATATTCCCAAAAATGTTGTTTTAAGGTATATTGGGTTTGTGTACAACATTTTGTAATATGTTGTTTGAGTTAAAATTTAAAAGAGTGTTTAGTAAATATATTTAATAATTTTGCAAAATTTATAATAAATATTAAAAATAGATAAACAAAATTTAAAATTCACATTCAGATTACAAAGGCCTTGGGGCAAGGTATATTGTATCGTACACTTCGACTAAAGCGATCTTAACTATTTCCCTTTAAGCCTATTGTTAGTTGAAGTATATTATGTGTTATGATGTACGATTATGGCAGCCTAATCACCTACAAGCACTAATATTAATGTCCAATTAATACATTTTTTTTACATTATACTGATCGTATTACAAGTAGCTAATCACATCAAAGCCACAAGTAAATTATAATTGTACGAGTAACATTTGCTTTCATAACGAACACTTTTATTGGAATAATTAAAGATCCTCAATAAATTCTAAATGGTAGTTTGTATACACTTGGGATACTTGATTTAATGTCCAATTTATTATGATGGAATACTCGCCTGTTGGCAACGGTAGCGGCATCAGATCATGTGTTAGTTGTAAGTCCTTAACTATAACCGGACCCTTGTGAATCAAACCTCAATTACAAAAATAATCTTAGTAATTGCATCTCACTTACCATAAAGGGACATGTATGGTTAATATTAGAACGATCCTTAAACACGTGGTACATAATTTTCATAATAGGATTATTGTTCTTTTTGAGAAACTGACAGACATCGGATCGTAGATCGATTAACCAGGGTTTAAAACCATTAGCCTTTTTTTGGATTTGAACTCTGACTCTTATATCATTAGCAGGTTGAAGTAATGTCCCATTGAAGTTCAATGCAGTCACATATCTCTTTATTGCCTTCAATCGACATACATGAAGCACAAAAATTGTATTGTCCGACTCGCATATCGCATTCGTCCAGCGAATTATAACTGCTTCCTGAAAACACAGGTGTGAATATCCATTTAAAACTTTAATTCATAAAATTACATTGTAAAAATCATGGTTGAAAGCGCTGAGAACCAGAAAAATATGAAAATTCCGCGTGATATACATATTACCATATTAGTACAACTAAACTTAAGTGCCTTATGCTTTTTGCTTTTATGATAAATAAAATACAGGTATCTTAATAATAATGATTTTTTAATTGTTTTATAGTTATGTTATGTAGAAATGAATGAGCCAAATATGGAACTCTTATCAAATTTTACCATAGAATTTACATTATTTTACAATTGAAGGCCAAAAATACGAAAACAATTTAGTTCTCCTGATTATATATACTATTGATTGTTATTTAGTATGAGCGTACTTATGCAACATAGTAACATTCAAGTAATGAAAGTTGACTTGTCAATAGCGAAACAATTATGAAAACAATTATTATGAGATAATTTTGCATTAACAATTTAAAATGAGTCTTCCATACGAATTCATTTACTATACTATTAAAATTTCAAGTTATAAGTAAACCTTATTCGCTTGTTTTATATTTAATCGACCTTTTAACCATTTGAACATTTTACATTAAGTATATATATACTAATAGTAGCATTATAATTGATAATGTATTCTTATATGTATACAGAATATATTATTATTTTATCAAAAGAATAGAAGATTTTTGTGGTTTTTATCTGTCTTCAATAAATTTAAAAATTAGATGTGAATACGTTTTTATAGTGTTATTGAATCCAAGTTGTTAAAGCGCCATATTCGCCTGTTGGTATAGGAACTCTGATTGTAGCCTGTTTGTAGGAACATGTTTTCCATATGCAAATTGAATTTAGTTTTTATCAGCTTACCTTATATAGGCAACTGAAATTAAGGTTAGAATACTCTTTCAATATGTTGTAAGTTATCGTTCAAACAAGGTTATAACTAAAATCCTAAGCGTTCAATCTTATACTGTACAACAATGGTTTAAATCCATTTTCCTTTTTTATACCCGCTACCCTTAGGGTAAAAGGGTATTATAACTTAGTGCCAACAAAAAATGTATATAAAGTATATATATTATTGATTAGTCTCAACAGCCGAGACGATATAGCCATGTCTGTCTGTCTGTCCTAGATCTCAGAGACATAGAGACACCAAATTTGGTATATGGCTTCTGCGTTCATTACGCAGATCAAGTTTATTTCAAAAGTTGGATTCCACGCCCCCTTCGCCCACAATATGCATAAATCTAGAACAAGTCACGATTTTTTATGTAAATCACGTATACTTTGAAAAGTTCTTAGTGTATTGATGTGTAATCTGTGCATCTGTGCTTAATATTTCTAACATACTCTGTAATTTTCGTTAAAATCTGATTAGTAGAACAAAAGTTATTTGTTACATTATTTATCAACAAAGTTATCGAATGAAAAACAAGGAAGTTTTTAAAGAATCAAGTTTATAGGGAAAATTCACTTGCACCTGCTCGGGCTTCGTTTGTTTAGTTCACAGTATGACCATATCGGTATGTTATGGATTTTTTCATATATAATATATACAACAAACTAAATTTCAGTATATTTCTTTGGTATATTTGTTGTTCAAATATCATTTAAGTTTTTTGTTTTCTCTCGAAATGGGTTGCGGGTATCTTACGGTCGAGTACTCTCAACTGTAGCTTTCTTACTTGTTACTAATTGAAAATGAGCATTTAATATGTAAAGGATAGAGTTCTTCATCAAAGTGTGCCGTGTGAATATGATACCGGAAAAGTTTTCCGAACTACGCCATGTTAGTAAGTGAGTCTCACATGGACGGCAGTCAAAAAAAACCTTTATATTTAATGAACACAAAATATTTTAGAACTTTCTATTTTTAAAGATTTATTGACAATTACAAATATTTTAAAGTATTGGAAATGTTGCCCATAATATTCAATCTCAGTTTGAATGGGTTCTGTGTCAGAATGAAGGTTAAATATAGTTTCATTACACATGATCAACGATGATAATTGCAAAATAATTGCCTAAATACATGTATAAAAAGTAAGACCACTTTAGTACTCGACTACGATACCCTTTGAATTTAAACCTAACATAAACTATTTTCAAGTTTTACACTTACACTTTTGAATATTTTTAATTTAAAAAAAATAGGAAAGCATTTTTAGTTTTTACACCGAAGCTTCACATAAAAAGTAAAAGTAAAAGTAATAAAAATTACGTACCATTTATGATTCAATAAAAACCAAAGGTTATTCCATCCACATGTTATTCCAATTTTAAAGAAAATATACTTATATTGATTTTGAATATAGGGTATATTGGGCTTACAGTCGATCACTATCCATTAAGGTGTTCCTAATTGTGTCTCTTTGAGCCTATTGTTAGTTGAAGTATATTTTATGTTTTGTTGTACGATTGTGGCAACCCAATCAACAAATAATAAAGTTCATTAAATACAATGTAAGCTGTACATCATAAGTATCATATTCAAGTAGTTATACACATTACATCAACAAAAGTAGATTATACAGTTACAGATGGTTTCATAATTAACCCATTTATTTACATTTTTATAGATCCTCAATAAATTCCATATGATAGTTTGTATATAGTTGGGATACTTGATTAAATGTCCAATTTATTATGATCGAATACTCGCCTGTTGGCAACGGTAGCGGCATCAGATCAGTTGTCAGATATAAGTCCTTAATTATAATCGGACCCTAATGAATAAAACCTTTTTACAGAAATATTGTTCAAAGTATGTGCATCTCACTTACCATAAAGGGGCATGTATGATTCATATTAGAACGATCCTTAAACACTTGATACATCATTTTCATAATAGGATTATTGTTTTTTCTAAGAAACTGACAGACATCAGATCTTAGATCGATTAGCCAAGGCTTAAACCCATTGGCCTTTTTTTGGATTTGAACTCTGACTTTTATATCATTAGCAGGCTGAAGTAATGTGCCATTGAAGTTCAATGCAGTCACGTATCTCTTTATTGCCTTCAATCGACATGAATGAAGCACAAAAATTATATTGTCCGACTCGCAAATCGCATTCGTCCAGCGAATTATAACGGCTTCCTGAAAACACAGGTATCAATACATATTTTGAGCTTCAAATCATAAAATTACATTGTACAAAATATGACTGAGAACTAGAAATATTGTAATTATCCGCGAGGTTTCCATGTTTTAATATTGATAAAACTAAATGTAAGTTATTCATACTCTTCGCTTTTATAATACATAAAATTCAGGTATTAATTGAATTGTAATAATAATGATTTTTTAATTGTTTTTATGGTGGCTTTTCTATTTAAATAGAAATGAATGAAAAATATAACAGTAATCCGATTTTACCATATCAATTACGAATACACCATATTACATTTCAAGGCCAAATACAAAAAAATGTTGAATAATTTGGGTCAGGTATAACTATCTAGCTTGCCCCGCAGCTTTGCTAGCGATGAGATCACCTGCGCAGTCCTCCTCTGCAGACCTACTCTGCGGAATCTCGATGTTTTTATGATAATTATTTTAGGGACCGGACCAACGTTCTCCAAAAATCAAAATAGAATTGCATGTAGGGATCAGCAATGATACTTTACACAGCCATCGATTCTTTATTTTGGGCATCGATCAATATATATATTGTTACTCAAAATTACATCTTTCCCAAAAACAAAAACAAAAATACATTTCTTTGTTATTTTTTATGGTAACATTTGTTCAATATTAAAAATTTGAATTAAATATTTATGTGCAATTGTCGCAATCATAATTTAAAATGGGTCTTCTACGTATTCGAAATATATATTTAAATACGAAGTCATTTTATTGTCAAAATTCCAAGTTGTAAGTAAACCATATTCGCCTGTAGGCATTGGAACCGGAATTGATTGGGGCTTGAGATATAAGCCTGTTACTTGTATGGTTCCCTGTGGAAAATCGGAAATTAATTAAAATATTATGATAAGATTTGAGTTAAACTTACCTTATAAGGACAACTATGATTAAGATTGGAATAGTCTTTAAAAATGTTAAAGATAATTTTAAGAAATGGATTATTTCGTCTCCTTTGAAATTCGCAGGCATCAATTGTAAAATTGTATAGCCATGGCTTATAGCCGTTCGCTCTTTTGACCACTTGAACATTTACCTTTACGTCCCACAGTTCATATAGTATAGTAGCATCGTAATTGAAGATGTATTTGTTCCTTTTTATCGCTCGCAAACGGCAAATATTCACCACAAATCTGCTTATATTACTAGATTTACAAAATACATTCGTAAATCTGATGGTGATAGCTTCCTAAAATAATTTTTATCAATAAATATTGTATTTTTTTGTAGTAAAAAGTTCAACTTACTGTGCACAAATAGTCATTAAAAAATACCAGTATAATAGCAAAAATTATGGGAGTATAATGCATGTTGTTTATTCAGAGCTTAAGTTGTATTTACTACAGAATTTGCAGTTCAAAATATGGATAACATGGAAATAATTATTTGCAACATTTTAAAAAAATTACCTTTTTTTAAAAAATTGATTTTTAATTGTGGTTTAAATTAATAAAACATATTGCTTATAGATAGACAAGTTGATTAAAATATTCAGTGGGAAAAGCATTTAATTGAGATGCGACGCTTTTTTTTGTATATCTTTAATATGGAAAATAATAATGCCTTTGTGTGAACAAATGTGAGTTTAATTGCAGTTTCTATTATTTAACAACGTCAATTATATTCCTAATATCTGTTGAATATTGCGCTTATAATAATTAGAAAGACCGAGTTATTATTACCATTTGCCTATTCAACTGTGCAAAATAAAATTATATTATACATCCATAATTTTAAGGAAATATTGTTTCCTAATGTTAAAATATAAATTACGTGAAATTTTAAAGCTACAAGACATAAACTTTGTTTATGCGGTGCTGTGAAATAGCAAAGTACGAACGATGCAGGCGGACACTCTATGTCATAGAATTAAATCAAACTCCATTTTGTAATTAAAAGTCTTTTATTATAATATTGATTACTATTCAAAGCAATAAACATGTTTACAAAATCGCTGTTGTTGTGAAAAATGGATCTGTCAATAGCGTAGCATAATAATTATCTATTGAAATATTTTTGTTTGCAACTTTATTTCGAATATTATTAATGATTCTGTGAAATTATCGCTTTTACAATTTAAAATAGATCTTCAACGTATTCAAAATATAAATTCACATATGAAGTAAATTTATTTTTATTAAAAACCCATGTTGTAAGTATCCCATATTCACCTGTTGGCATCGGAACGGGAATTGATTGTGGCTTAAGATACAAGCCTATTACTTTTATTGACCCCTGTGAAACATTTAAAATAAATGAAAATATTACGATAAGATTTGGCATAACTTACCGTATAAGGGCAACTGTGGTTAAGATTGGAAAAGTCTTTAAAAATGTTAAAGATCATTTTAAGCATTGGATTATTGTGTCGTTTTTGAAATTCACAGGCATCAAATGAAATATTGTATAGCCATGGCTTATAGCCATTTGCTTTTTTGACCACTTGAAGATTAACCATCACGTCGCGTATTTCATCTAGTATAGTAGCATCGTAATTGAAGATGTATTTGTTCCTTTTTATTGCACGTAAGCGGCAAATATTAATCGTGAATCTGCTTTGATTACTAGATTCACAAAAAGCATTTGTAAATCTGACGTTGACAGCTTCCTAAAACACATTATTATCAATTCTCATTCATAGATTATTTTTATATTTTACTTGTAATAATAATAATTCAACTTACAGTGAAATAATATTCTTTAAAATATACCAGAATGATCGCAAAAATAATAGGAGACTGGTGCATTTTGTTAATTTGCAGCTTACGTTGTATTTACCCCGGTTATTGCGGATCAACAAATGCATAACATGAAAATAATTGTATGCATAGTTTTTGAAAATACCTTTTTCATACTGATTTTTAATTGTACGTCAAATTAAAGTATTGCTTATAGATAATAAGTTGATCTCAAAATAAGATATACATTGATTTTAATAACTCTTAAAAATCGTACATTAACAACTCCAATTATTAATTCATTATCTGTTTAATATTGACCGAGTTCATTTTACCCTGTGCCCATTAAAAGTGTGCAAAGAAGTTAAGAATATGCTCTGTAATTTCAATGTACCCTGTAATTTTTGTGTGGATTAAAAAAGAAAATCGTAAGATTCTGGTTAAACAATTTTACAACAATTTAAGTTGATACGGATTTGATGTGTGTATAAACGTATTGGTACAGGATATGTCGTAGTCGAGCACATTCAATAAAAGAGTTTGAAAATGTTTTCGTCCATTAAGCTGCAGTACAGTTGTGCGCAAAAAACCCGTCTTTAATACATGCTTAATGGCATCAGAGATTGACATAGAGCATGCAAATGGCGTACGTTTTTCTTTCATCATATCCATTTTTTTGCAGCCACCCATTGAAAGCAATTGAAGCAGAAATGCCTCAAATCATGTTCCACATGACAAACAGGACTAATGTGGTGGCCACCAGGATGCTCTGCCTCGATATTCCGCTCCCATGTGCAGCGTTTACTTGTGCCTGGCAAACTTCACGACTTTTTTGCCAAGCAAATAAACCCCAGCCCCAACCCCAACCCCAACTCCAACCCTTTAATGAAACATCGAACGGTTGACACGGCAACCAACAGTGGCTGCAAAAAATCTGCAAACTTTAAAGCAAACAACAGGCAGATACAACGCTACCCCCGGGGCGACAATTCTCAAAATGCGTTTGACAAAATGACATCGAACCGTCCCGCCCCCGCTCCACAACTGGGCCTGGCCCATTGATTGCCTGCTAGACAGGCAAAGAAAAGCTCTGGTGCTGGTGAATGGTGCCCTCTGTCCTGCGTCCTGTGTCCTCTGCCCTTCGTTCTCCATCCTTTGCCTGGTGCCTGATGTTTGGCGGTCGTCTGCGTGCTTCACGGTTTATTGGTTCCATTTCGCATGTGAGTTTCTCCGTCCACCATGAGGCTAATTTGCAAATAATATCAGTGTGTGTGCGTGTGTGTGTGTGTGTGCGCTGCTGGCATGTAAATTTCCCCTAGAAAGGGTTCCATCTCAGCCCTCGACGCTGCCCTCAATGGGCTGTTTGTTCGGTTTGGCGGTTTTGCTTTCAAATATTCTGAAATTAGATTTTAAAATCCTTTTTGCGTGCAGCTTTGGCTTTGCGTCTTCCCTCTTCGTTTTATTTACTTTTGCAAATTAAGGTCACAATTGTGCGTTGGCTTTTGAGCCAATTGTTTGCCCAATGGCCTTACCTTTGCCTTTGCTTTGAAGATCCATCGATGTCTTTTAGCTCACGTGACCCAACTTGAGTCGCAGTGCAAATATGTAACAAATTTGCTGATGTTTTGTTCGCAAATCTTTTGATTTCTCAAGCGTTTTAAGTTGGCACTCGTACTTGCCACATGCCACACCCAGACACAGAGAGCAGAGCGTTTTATGCAAATGACGTGCTGCCTTGGCGATAAGCAGCGTTGCAGGTAAGAGAACAATTGATTATGATTATGATTGAGCGGCGCGCAAAAGTCAATAACAATAACAATAACACCAACATAATGCAGACACTGATACCGCAGCTGCCAACAAAAGCTGTCCCACAATGGACGCGAGCTGAGCTCTGGGGGATGGACAACGCAAACGGAATCCCAGCTTCAATTCCGTGGCGGAAACTCAGCGCAGCACTTAAAATTAATGGAAAAGTATAGCCAACAACACACACACACACAACAAAATGAAATTTAAATAATAAATAAAAAGCACTGAAGCTCAAGTGAAACTCAAAATGCTTCACTTGCTGCCCAGTCATAGTCAGGCAACGACTTCGAGTCCATCTCCGTCTCCGACTCAGCTTGAGCTTCAGCTTCAGTTCCTTTTGCTCCTTCCGTGTCTCTGTCGAAGCGTAAAATATTATGTCATTATCAAGGCAACGCAATAAATTTCTCTGGACGCGCTCTAGTCGAATTTCAATACAATAAAAAAACTGTTTGAATTTACAATTAGCTGGGGAATGAGACAGAAGTTTGAGTGGCACTGTTGCCATGGTGTGTGTGAGTGTGTCAATTGATAAAGCGAATATTGCAGTGTCCTGTCGCGTTTCACTTCTCTCGCTTTTTTTTTTCACAGGCCACTGACGAGTGCCACTCAAGGAAAAAGGACCACCGCGGTGTTATTATCTTGGATTTGGCATGCGTTGCGCCTGGCATCTAATTACAGTGACAGGACTTACCACACCGGAGCAGTGCAGGATATTCAAATGCGCGACGCTGTGAGTGACACCCGTTGCCTTGGCCCCACAACTCGATGATGGCCCTGACAACAGTTGCCTCATCATCGCGGCGAGCTTCGGACGAGTGTTACAAGTCATTAAGCCGCTGTAATTGCCGGCCTGATAACGTCTATCTCCCAAAACTGGCCAATAACCATAAATATGAAGTTGCTTCGGCCGCACCCCCCGATGTTTTTATTGCTTTGGTGGGCTGCCCCGACATTCACTTGATTTGCCAGTGTCACTAAAGTTTTGGACACTCAATTCACATATGAATTGTTTATAGACCTCATCCATATCCACATCCCATCCCATCTATCTCGTTCTTTTCTCTCTACGCATATCCGACTTTCATAAAGGAAATGACATTTCTTTACGGCACTTTTCGCAACATTTCGCCGACTGACATATATCACCTTTTGCTTGACGCTTAACGTTCCACATTTCCGCTTTCGGTTTTTCCCCTTCACTGCGCCGAGGAGTTTGACATTCGGCTTGTGGCATAAGTCGATTATATGCGGAAATGAAAACCCATAAAAATCCTTTCCTTCGGTGATTAGTTAACATATTTTTCGTCGCACATTCTGCCCAAAAATCGTGTGGGGTTCCATGTTTTGGTCTCTGGGCAAGGGAAACAATTATTTATGAGAAATATTATTTATTGTTTATTATTGCTGTTCTTTTGGGTATCGTTTGTGCATAAACTTGAGACTAAAAATTGTTGTTGCGTGTGGTTGAGGTCCATTAAACTTGTGAATCGCTCGGTCACTTATGAGAAGAGGGATGCCGAATGGACTCGCATGAATAACAAATGTATTCACCAGTTACATCTTGAAAATATGCTCGAATTGGGATATTTGATATTCTCAAAAAAACTGTACAGATTTTTTGGATTAGGATGAGATATAAACTTAATTGATATATACATAGTTAAAATTGACACCAAAATTGTGTTTAAGCATTTAAAATTTTTTAATAATTAATGAGCTGTAACGAAATCTGAATTTAGTATAGAATATTTTTCACAACACCAATTACGAATACAGTGTTTTGCATATCAAGACTTAAACGCCATCAAATTGTTTTATAATTTAGGTCAGATTCAGTGAGTTCATCCGTGAAACAAGCAACAAGCACAGCCGGCAAGCAGCCGGCAATTTGTTGTCCTGGCAAAGACGGCGCTGACAAATAATTGAAATCAATCAAATTGCTTGAGGACATCCCCTCAGCCCGCCGCGACGCTAGTTGACGCTGGGAAAAGGTTGCCAACTAATCAAAATTCAATTTGTGTCGCCGGCGTGGATGACAACTCGGCCGCTAAAATCATTAAAATCAAAATTCGCAAATGATGCGCATAATGGACTCGGCAGCCGTTCAACATGAATTTCCCATGCAATCGAGCGTCCAGAATCAGCATCAGCATCAGCGGTGTGCCACTTTTGGGTTGATGGGTTCATTCGGTGAAAATTGAAATATCGCTGGGCATTTGTTGCTGCCAATGTTTGCAAACATGTAGCATGTAACCCGGCTCACAGTTGTTATTGCGGCAGCGGAGCGTATCAATAAATCCATTTAAAATTGCGTGCTGGCCGCGTGTGAGTCGAGTGTTTGCCGTCCCAGGCCGCACACATAATGCAATGGGAATTATGGCTGCTTAGTGAGTGCGCCGAAAAATCGCAAATAAATTGGCAACGACAACGAAACAATGGCTCCACAAAGACGTCAGCAATTGACATCGATACCGCGATACACAGTTCGACGACAACCCTCGTCGGCTCAGAGGTAAGCAGCCCAAACTACTAATACCAGCGAGAGTGGCTGACTGAAACAGTCACAATATTTGTCAGCCAATAATCCGCAGCCAACCCTCGGCTTCTCAATTTAAAATGCAAAATCAAAGTAAATCAATTTCATTTGCGAAAACATTCGCCAGAGACCCGAGCAGACCTGAGCACGTACTGCAGACGTACTAAGACGTCCAATAAATCAAATTGTGAAATTTTTACTTTGATTTTGCAAGCACAAAATTATGCGCATATGCGACAGGACACTGAGCGAAGGCGACACACAGGACACATGCGCTGTCGCCTTATATATTGTAATTTGTGCGAAATCCTCAAAAATCCAACGCATTTATCACAAATATGCGCCCATAAATCAGCATACATCCAGGCCATAGGCAAATACCATATCTTCTGGTGGGTGAATCTGGAGCTGGGGTCGGGGAAGTGCCACTTAACTTGGCACAGTTTCCATTCGCATCTCGTTCATGGCCATAAAACGCGCATCTTCGCAACGGGCGCGTCTAATTTGCACATTTTCACTATTTTAATGTTTTGCCGCCGATTTTTTAATGTCGTTATTTATGCGGTCTGTTTATGATTTTATGCGCTTTCTATGCAAATCACACGCAGCCCACACAACAGATCGTAAACTAAAGGTGACGTCATTTATCACCATCCAAATTTATGCGCAAGTTGTGCTTAAAGCACGAGTATCTTCTGACAATGTATCTAGATACGCGAGCACGCGATTGCTTGCATGGGATGATGTATGTTTTAGTGCAATTAAAATTACTATTTAAATGGCAAAACAACTTCTAATTTATCTAAGTATTTTCGTGCAGTGAATTAATTCTGTTCTCAACATCAACGTTAAATTTATGTCGTACATAATTTAAAAAAAAATAGTATTTGCTATTTTAAATATTCAATTTCGAAGCATAAAATTATATTCAATTAATGCGAGTGCACAATTTGCATTTCCACACATTTTTTAACAATTATTTGGGCAAACGGATTTATTTTAAAACTAAAATAGGAAAATGTGAAATTCTATATATTCTTATGGAATTGTTTGTTTATATCAATTTACTGCATTAGTCAATTTGATAAATGAATATAAGAAATTTATAAATGAAGTATATGTGTAATTAACGTCAATGTTGTAATGTATATTTATAAAAGACACAATCGTACTTTACCGTCATATAAATTCATATCACAAATCCATCTCAAGGGAACGCGCAGTTTTGGGTAACTTTGAGCAAATCTTCTTTAAGTAACTGTCAACGATTCGCAGGGGATTCGCAGGCAACAGTTCAATGGCCACTTTCGCATTCAACCCGTTTTAGTGTCGTTAAGCAAATGCTTTTTAATAATTTAAGCAAACATGCAAAGAGCCGAACTATCTTCATATCGATGAGTATTTGTATTTACGACTCCCCCGTCATGTTGTCAATAACAATTTCGCAATGGCGACAACCCCTTCACCGAGATCCAAGTACAAGAGTCCAGGACGAGAACCAACTGTGGACGACGCAACAAATCGCTGCAAATTACATTCATAAAATTTTATCACCCAATATCGGAAATGGATTCGTTGCTCGGACCCCAGACTAATGGCCAACGTATGACCCCGCGACAGGCGACAGCGACAGCGACAGTCAACAAAGAGCGAAAGCACATCTTGAGGCAGCTGTGTGCATGTCATTTGCAGCCATTCGAGCAGACCATCAAAGTAGTTGCAACAATTGCCAGTGAAATCACAAAAATAATAAAAATAGAAGGGTTGCCATTGCAGCTTTAAGGCCATAAGCAGTAATAATTTCATTATTATGAAGTGTCAAGTGCGTCCTGCAAAACGGATTCCATTATGGAAATGGCCTCTCAAATGGGCACTTTGTGTGCTCGTTTTTCGGGGGACGGATTCGGATTAGGGATCGCTGGGAACCCTCAAGTCACGTCAACTCGAACGTGTTTAATTACTTTGAATTATTTGCCTAATTTGTTGCAATACTGCGTTGCCAGGGCGATGATTCATTTTGGGCCAGTTGGCCAAAAAGCGCGACCAAAACCAGGAGCGGGAGCTGGAGGACCAGTCAATCATGCCAACTGTTGCCATCAGTCAAGTTCAAATTCAATCCGTTTGTCGTCGCCAAGCCAACAGTTATAGGAAGGGTGCATTGGATTACATAAGACACCCCCTTGGGGGCGAAGAGAGACTCAAGTCGTCTCAAGTCTGCTTTCTTGGTCAGCCCAGGGGCAGCTGCGGTCAGTGAAGGGATTACCAGCATATATAGTACTCTGAAACCACAATGAAGCCCAAAACCACAAAACGGCTTTTAGTCTTGAGTACGTCTACTTCCGCCCTGAAGGCAGCATAGATTAATCAGCGTATTGGCTACTTGATTCAAATAAATGCGATCATATATGCCAGCTGCATGTGGCAACTCGACAATGGAGAGACTTTAGATTTGCCATTTAATTGCGGCACTCGAAGGGCTTCAACAAATTACAACTTTCAATCAAAGCAATTTGAGCAACAACAACGATGACACAAAAAAATGAGAGTACAAATCATAAAGGCCATCAAAAGCCATAACCAGCAAGCACTTGAAGCACTTAACTGACCCCTCGTATTTGCCACAACTTCGCCAACTGCTTGCAACAATAAATTATCAAAATTTGTGGCATAAATCACATGCGACGCAGGACTTTTCACTTTTCAATATTTGTTCAATGGGGGGGAAAACTGTGTGTTTGATTTCTTTGGCATATTGAAGTGGTCAAGCGTGCGACGGCACCAAGGAGGCGGTTGTGACAAGCGTGCCATGTAAGTGGGCGTCACCAGTTGGGGGCGTAAAGTTAATTGATTAACGACACGGACAAGCAGTCCTCAAAAGTGTGCCAGCCCTCGAAGAAACCCCAAGAATGTGCGATTGTCAGGCGAAGTAACAAATTTGGGCCTTGATTTGGCGACCATTGTCCACGAGCGGAACTAAATGATGACCATAACCAGGCCAGAAGCTGGGCTTCTTTTGTTGTGAGTTGATTGGAATTTTATGAGCGTTTACCTGCTGTGGCTTCTCCCCCCTTTCACCTCTCTCCGCACTTTCTCTCGTGTGTAGCATTTATGAGCAGTTGGCCCACATTCGGTGATATTTATGCGTTTAATAAGCAACATGACAGGCTGAAAATGTCATGAGTCGCCCGTCGCCTGTCGCCTGTCGCCTGTCGCATCGACTGTCATTCAAAGTGTAACAACTGGCAGCCGCAGGATACGATTCGCCCCTTTGGGCCAGCGCAGGATGTGCTTGATTACTTGACATTTTGCATGGTGGATATTCGCCAGCGTATTAATGAACGAAATAAATTTAATTTTGGCAATTAATGGACTGAGCAAAGACGTCAGCAAGTTTTTGCCAGCAGCCTCCCCCGCAATCTGTAGCTTTATGTTTATCATTATTGACTCATGAGTACTCCGCACGCATTCATTTACTTGTCGCTCATAATGAGCGACCCCTGTCAGGCCAGCTCGGAGGCGGAAGTGGGTGTGTCTGTGGGTGGGCGTGGTCCGGCTGCTGGCTTAGATTGCTTCGCATTTCGTAATCAAATATCGTGGCTGCGCTTTCGCTTTCACTTTCGCCCAAAAATTGTTCGCAAATTGCAATAAAACGGACAACGAGAAGGACCAACTAGGCGCCCCCTTCAAAGTATCCTTTTTGGGGTTGAAGCGGCACTCGACATTCGACAGTTGCCAGAGCGCTTAGTCATCATCGAGGCGTCATTGTCTCTGCCCCGAGGCGACTTCTTGAATGCCCAGTGAGTGCTACTTGAACGCTAAGATTTATAGGCCAGCCAGGACTTTAGTTTCACACCTGAGCACAAAGAAGTGACACATCAAAGACACTCGAAGCACTCGCAATTAGCTTTAGTTAAAAGCGATATCGAAGCAAGGAATCGAAATCGAAGCTAATAACTATATTAGAGATTAAAGAGCTGTTCTTAGACAACGTGACTTAATTAAATGTGACCCACAAAAGCGTGTGGAAGCCACACAAGAAGTCGCAACGTGTGTCGCGGTTTAGCCGCATTTTCTTCCCCGCCCAGTCAGTTAATCGACGCTTTTTCATAGACATATATACATATAGGCAAAAGGATAATATCACATGTATCCATTACACTCGACTGCCGCTGACCGGCGAGGGGTGAAGCCAACGCCGGGGACGATTAGTGCAGTGAGCCGCGACCATGTCCAAGTCCATGTCCACATCCTTGTCCAGTCGTGCAGTCGTTGTCGTTGTCGAGCGAGTCCATCAACGGCACATCAAACTGTCCGAGCAATAACAACAATGGAACCATTCAATCAGCGAGCATAAAAACATAAAGAGATTTTAATTTTTTGATTATGTTGCGTCCGTCCGTCGCACACACACATGAGACTCTCCCATGTGCGTGTCCTGCTCCCGAGGGAACTTTTCCTTTAGCCTTAGCTACAGCTTTAACTACAACGACGCCACTGCGTCTTTTGTTGAATCGTTAATCAATGAAGTTCGTGTCTCGCTGCCTCGCTCTTCGATTATTGGACACACGACCCCTGGTCAGCAGTCCTGTGCGACCCCTCGTTCAATGGCCGGGCAGCTCATTTGGTGCGTTTAGCATAATAAAAAAATCAACGTCGTTGAGTAGTTGGCCGGAAAAAAGCAAGTTGATTAAATTTCAATGTCGCTCGCATGTGGGAAAAGTCCGAGCAAACTTTGTGCTAATGCGTCGTAATTTCGATTTAAGTCATTTCCGTAGTCCATTCGGATAATTGCAGTTGATCAGGCGATCAAACGAACAGAACGTGAACATAGTTCCGAGTAGCTTGCAACAGCACCTGAGGTTTCCCATTCCCATTCCCAGTCCCCACTTCCCTTCTGCTTCGGCTCAATTAAACAATTGAATGCAATTTAAAGCCTACTCCGTGGCACAACAAAAGACAAATCATAGCTATTAATTCCGCACTCGTGGAATGTTTCATTACACGGCAGCATCAGAAGCAGAACAGAACCCGGGAACAGCCTCTTTATCCTTTTGTACTACACACAAATACATATGTGCCGCAAGGATGCTGTGCAGCTACCAGCTTACTTTTAATTTCCTTGCGACGCCTTATTACGTTCATTCATATGCAAATCATTGGACTCGCACAAACACACACAAAAGAGCGCAGAACCTGAAGTCAAAGAAAATGCGAGCGAAGAAGAAAAACGGCTCGTCGCAAAGGTTTTCCTTGTTCCTGCTTCTTCCTTTTTTTGGCATTTGGCTTTGAGCGATTAAAAAATAGCAACTGGCTCGTTGGAGGGCATATGCTTAGCATATGAATGCGATTCCCTTTGCCGTCTTAAAGTGCCAAGGACCCAGGACTCAGGACCCATTGAGCTCGAGTGCCGCACAGGATTTTCACCTCATAACCCAGAATGCGCCGTCATGGTGGTGTTTCTGTTTTCTGTTTTCTGTCTTTTAACTACCCGCGAATGGACCGTCAAATGCTTTATGGGGTTGTTGTTATTATCCTTGTTGTTGCCATCGACATCGACATCGACGTCGTCGTCGTTGTCGACTGTACTTTTCGGCATAGTATTATTATTTCGATTTAAGCATCCCATATCAAATTTAAATGAATCGTTTTCCTCTCTCGGCTTTCTCCGGGGACTTCATGTGGCGTTCGCCGTTTATACACACATATAACATAGTTCTATAGATTTAGGGTTACATTCCGAGCGGCTTATAATTTACATGAACATGACTGCTAGGCGATTTGTGAATTGTATCACTTTTCTGAATAACAGTTCACATTTTCAATTTCCGCTGCGATTTTCCCTTATTATTGTTGTTTTCCATTGCCTTTGTTTGCCAAAACAATTAATGTTATTTGCATAGGAGTTGGGTTTGCCAGAGCACCACACAAAGCACCAAGCGGACCTGGACACATGTGGTCCAATTGGTTAACAAATAAGCGAGTGTTCGACTAGAAGGTACCCTGTAGACAGAGCAGTGAAGTTGCAAGAGTAGCTGACAAAATTATGAATCCTTTAATTTCAATAGTATTTGTGGTTCAACTTTTGCATAGGTAACTACTTTCTTTATATACATAACAATTTATATATATTTAATATCTAGTTATCATTGCCTACTTATATCCATTACAGGGCATTAACCGCCTCTTGTTTGTAGTTTAGTCCTGCCCGGGGCGAGGCGTTGGCTTGTGTCTCAGCTTGCCATTAAATTGCATTTGACTTTGAAAATATTTGGGAAAATCGGTGTGGCATGTGGCAATTGGTGTGCGAGTGTGTGGTAAGCATGTATCTCGCTGACAGCTGACAGCTTCGAGTGCCATAGTTTGGCGCATTATCAGGAGCACTTGAAGCAACTTCCGCTGCACATGCTCAAGTGTTGTTGTCGTCGCTCTGCTAATGTGCAAAAAATGTTGCCGAACTTCGCGCAGAGTGGCGACAAAATTGAAGATACTTGCCGCGAGTGCCACTTGAGTTTTTGGGAAAATTCGCCAAAAGACGCAAGTGTTACTTCACACACACACACTCACTCACACTCACACACATGCGGGTTGCTTTAAGTTTTCCGACTGCTTATTTATTTATTTGTGTGACACGAATTTGTCATCTTGTCGTACAGTTTACCCTGCACCCCGCCGCTTAAACAACTCTCCATCCCACCACATTCAGCCTACATATGTCGTTGTTTGCATAGCCACGCCCACTTTCTAACGCACATCCTGCGGCGCAGCCTTTTGTTTGCTCAGCAGTTCCAAAATTTCAATTAGTCGCAAAAGAGGACAATGAAAAGTGCGAGTTGAAGAAACTGTTACAAAATGCTTATAATTAGTTTTTCATATGCAAATTTGTTGTTTTTTCTGTTTTGTGTGGGCCGCCAAATTGAAATTAAATATTCTTTTTATATCCTGTGTTTGTTTTGCCCTGCGGCTCTGACCCACTGCCACAGAAGGCAGAGTTTAGCTTCTGATTGTTCACCTACGCTCAGCTTTAAATTGCCAGTAATTTTAAATTAAATAAAATACATTTAAAATGAAAATTGACATTTACATTTTCCCACACTCGCCACTCTCTGCATAATTATAAGGTAAATAAAAGAAAATTCATAATTTGCGCAATTTTTTTGCATCCTTCGGAAGCAGCGCAAATGAGATAAACGGAAGGAAGCCGTCGACGTGGCGACGTGACGCCAACAGAGATTCAAAACTGCTTAACAACCACCCATCGGATGGTTTTCCATTCATTTCAACAACAGCTTGTTGCTAATTTTTAATAAATATTGAACAACTCAAGAGGCAAAGTATCGGGGTATACGCGTATTCATATACATTAAGTATTTGAGTAATATGCAAATTTCCTTTCGCACAATTTTCGCACACAACCGAAAGTCATAATTTCGCATCACGTGCGCGATTATTGTGATTATTATCAGCAAGGTTTTTCCGCCTTCCCATTATGCCCATGTTGATTAAAAATCTAATGTCTTCTGCTGTTTATATTTACTTGAGCAGATTTTGTTTATTTTGCGTTATTGCCACGTGCCACAGAGTGTACAGTTAAGTTTACACAGCAATTGAATGCTCAACGCAGAGAGAATTGCAATTTTTATTCCATAAATTATTGTGCTATTTTCTTTTTTTGAAGATGATGTATTATATTTTTTATTTGTTAGTTTCAATTAAATTCAAGGATAGAAACAGCAACAAAAGCCTTTAGGTTGGATTTGCTGAAATTATTTTTTCAAAAACAAATAAAATTAAACACAAATCCATCGGCTATTTTATGTATTTTTGTAAAAATCTATATTCATCAAGTTTACAGTAGCCAAAACAGAACAAATTCATGGCATACTTTTTGGCGTCGAATTTAATATAGTTAGTTTAGTTCGATTTTTATTGAATTTATTTTTCTGCAGTCGCTTCTTTCGATTTGCCTTGGCTTTTTTCTTCTTCCTTCTTGGGATGCGCTTTGTGGTTGTTTCGTTTAGTTTCTTAGCGGTAGCGTGAGGAAACAACCTGTGCTTACCAAAAGATGTGCTTTTCGTATTTCCCAATATAAGGGCCGACATGGATGGAAGAGGAGCAATCTGCAATTCCCGAAAATGTCTTAGAGATATCAACAAAAAGGAAAGTATTACAATAATAATCCTTACCTCCTCATCCTTCATACTCTGCTCACAAGTGATAATCAGAAACGAGAGACTCAACAGTGCCAACCAAAGGCAGCTGCCACCCATCGTATTGTTGTTGGTGTTGTTGATGCCGCCAAGCGATGCGCGTCCACTTTGAACAACTTTCCCACATTGAATGGTTGTTCAGCTGTTGTTTTGAGCTACAGCATGTGCCAGTTGATTGAATGAAACGAGAGATAATGCCGAATAACTGATAGTAAAGTATATTTCTGCAGTGCAGCTATTCATGATACTCTTTACATGACAATGGTCTCTTCATCCTTTATGCTCGCTATAGTCGAAAACTGAAGTACCGCTTTCAAACTGTAGTGTATTCAAGCTAGTGTCGGGTTCATCCGGAAGTCTCATATCTCTGCAGCTCCAACATGAGTTGTAGATTCATCAATGAAGTGTTTTAGAGCTGTTAATACGTTACTCTACATTACTTTAGTGATAACATCAACTGGGTGGTAATCACTGAAACTTATTTACTTTATTCGAGTAATAAAAGGGTCTAACTTTAAAAATCGGTTTAAAATACAAAACGAATTTTCTAAAATACGAAACTTTAATTTTTGAATAGCTTGATGGTTTATTTAATGAACTGCATTAACAGTTTAGGAGAATTACAAATACTATAAATGTTTAGTTGATTGCGTCCATATAAAAATAAACATACACACTAAACCATTTCAAATTCGTTCTTATTAGATAACATTTCTTGTTTACCAATGATTTTTCAGATTGCAATATTTTTTTGAGATAAGAAAACATTGTTGTCCCTCGTCCATCGGTTCGTAGAACCGTGATCTACTTTGCTTCGCACTCGATATTAATTCTGTTTTTATTTGCCCTGTAATTCAATTGCGATTCCATTAACTAATGAAAACGATTCGCATTTTTATATTGTGCGCTTTCCCCACGACACTTTTTTTGCATTCTAATTTCATTGAATTTCCACAACAATTTATCCCAAATGTTTTTGTTACCCTTGCCAACAATAGCCGCGGGAGGGTGTCTCTCATGCAAAGCACATTCGATGGCTGTATCCTGTGTCTAGTATCCTGACGCTGTGCAAATGGCATTTAATGGCATGTCAACGTCATGTCTGCGCTGCTCACGTTGTCGCATTTATTGATATGAGTCGAACACAATATTAACAACTCGATAAACTTTTATCGGTTTGCATTTGGGCTCAGCTGCAAATAAATAGCAAAGCAATTGCCGAGCGCCCATAAAAGCAACGCAAAAGAAATGAATTGAAAAGAAGCAAGTAAACTCGATCCATTTAGCGACAACTGTTCTGCACCTGTAGAATTCCTACTTATCCGACATATGGCCAATTTCATAGTTCACATTCTAATTTTCCCATTTGGCCCAACAAACTTTTTATTTTGTATTTTTTGCTGTATAAAAGCACAAAAGCCGCAACAACAAAACGTTACGAAACCCAATTATTAGCCAAAAGGAGGGTGACTCGGTTCCCTAAACTGATTAGACGACCTTTTGTCGTACTCAAATCGACTTTACAAAATTGCCGCTATAATTGCTGTGCTGTGTGGGCGTGGCAGCTGCACTTTACATTTTCACGGTAATCGAATTAGTCGTCGCAAAAGATTGCCCTCAAATTCATGTGAATACATGAGAGGTTTTCTATCAGCCTAAGTTTCAAATCTATCATTTATAATCTCAACTGCGACAAAATCTTTACTTATAAATATATAAATAATAATAATAAATATAATAAAATAATCTTAATCTTAAATAACCAATTGACTTATTTCCTGTAATGTTAATAACATGATAAATAATAAAACACGGAATATCAGCAATTTTAGATTAGATATCCATATAGACATAATGTTCACCACTTGATATGTTGACTGAAGTTTTCGACGATAAGTATTTACGCTCTCAATAACTAATAATAAACACAACAACCTCCTATCTCAGTGTAACCCTTAAGTACAGAGATATGTATAAAAGGTTGTTTGTTGTATTTATTATTATTATCGCTAAATTCGCGTCACAATTTGCAAGCATTTTTCAATGTCAAAAATGTTTGCCAATTTGCCCACAACAATCAAACAATGCATGTTTATATTCACACATACATACTTACATATCTATGTGGTTCAAGGTTAACAAAAAATCGCCAAAGCCTCATAATGAGCAGAGCAAACAGGGCGATAATAACAACAACAACAATAGTAATAGCTGCAGCCAGAGCGCCAAGCTGTCTTCTGGCTGATAAACTTCATCATGAATATTAATGTGGCATACATCAACACACACACACACACACACACGCATATGAGCCATAACATTAACATTAACATTAACGTCAACATCAGCATCCAGATGAGCGCGTCAAAGAGTCAAGTTCACTTTCACTGCGCTGACGCACAGCTTGTCTTCGTCATGATGACAGCGATGATGATGATGATGATGATGATGATGATAATGATGACCATCGTTCAGCCAATTGGTCAGGCCAATTTTGGTCAGTGGCACAGTGAAGAACGATGGCCCGCAGCGGGGCTTTGGGGGGAGTGCTGGAAATGGGGGCCAGGCCAACTGGCAGCTAACTGTGCATACAAATGTTGTGCTTTGTTTTGCGGCTATTTTTGGCTAACTTGCCTGATGGATGAATGACATCGATTTGAATTTTGGGCAGCAGTTGACTTCAACTTCGTCTCCGTTTCGTCTTCCACCACTTCGGCGACTCGTTGGCTGCCTGCATTGCATCATTGTCGCTTAAATTGGCCGAGTCGATATGAATCGAGGCGAGCGTCGAGCGTCGAGTCGTGTCAAGTCTGGAGCTGATGTTGAGTGCACGCGAATGGGCAGTGAAAGCAAAGTGTGGCAATCAATGACGACATCAAAAAACTGCAATATCAAGTTTAACCAGCTGCTGGAAAAGTAGTGAAACAGCTGACGACTGACGACTGTCTCCCTGTTGGCCATTTTCTTTCAACTCTCTTTGATCACTCAAGGGCAATACTACATACATACATATAGTATATTTGTTGTAATTTCGTTTTCTCGAACTCGAACTCGCATGAATCATCGTCTATTTTAACTTGTCCAATAAATCCAGCTCCAGTTGCAACCATAAATACTATCAATCGCCAAGGCCAGAGTCGGAGACGGTTGACGGAGTCTCGAAACATTTCTGGCATTTGATTAATTGAAACCACAAGTGTGTGTAAATATTTTAATAGATTATTTAAATAGAAACATGTTTTTCAGACTTTTGTTAACACACACACACACACACACTAGCACACTCACACACACTCTCACGCACAGCACACACTACTTGTAAAGTGAAAAAAGTTAGATAATTAGCAAAATATGTACAAATATTTAGAGACACAAACAGTACAATGCCCTGCCTCCCCTTGCCCTCCCGCGTCAATCAGCCCCTCACTCGCCTAGGCGCCCCTAATTGTTAAACGCTCTTCGAATAACAAGCGAAAAGCCCGAAACCCAAATCTGACGTCAATCTTGACGCGCCAGCATTCCACAGTTCTTAGCTATGCGGCTTTATAATGCTCTCGATCCAGCCAATGTAGCTCAAGACAGACGTATAAACTCCGGGTCCCGAGCCGCATTGCGTGAAGCCATAGCTCACGATCCCATAGGCCACCCAGCGAGAGTGCGGCCGATCGAAGTACATGAGAGGACCTCCACTATCGCCAGCACACGTGTCCTTGGACTTCTCCCCCCCAGCACAGAGCTGCTTGGGGCCCAAGCGAACGCCGTAGAGATCCAGAATCTTGCTGCAATTCTCATTGGAAACATAGGGAATGCGCAGCTTCAGCTTGATGGGACTGTGCGTGTTAATGAAGTACTTGTTGACTGCAAATAAAATGCATTTTAAATGAATATATAACTATTTAAATTATATCTTGTAGGCTTACAGAGATCGGTGCGTCCCCAGCCGGAGACGGAGAACATTTGGCCCTCGACGAGCGGCGTCTGTGCGCTTTTGTTTGGCAGGCAAATGGGCATGATGAAGTGCGTGAATGAAACCGGATGCTTCAGTCGTATAATGGCAATATCGTTGTACTTGTAGTTCGAGTACTCCTTGTACTCCGGATGCACATGAATGTGCTCGTAGGCAATGTCCAGGGCGGCATCCGCACAGCTCAAATAGTTGGGCTCCTCAATGCAGTCTGGCTCCGTCTTCACATTAAACTCGCCCAGCCGCACATGTTTGCTGCAAGGCCACAAAACTAAGTTAATAATAGTGCATTAATGTTGAAGATTTAACTACTTACAGTCCGCGTCGTTCCCTCACGCCCTCGCCCTGCACACAGTGGGCGGCAGTCAGAATGTGACGATCATCGATCAGAGCGCCACTGCAGCCGTAGTCATCTATAGAAAAAGAAATGAATAAACAATTATTATTCGTATTTACTCGTTTAACGGCCACAACTGGGAGGGAACAATTAAAACTTTAAGCGAACAACTTTAAGAAAAGCAACAGATTTTTTCCTATTATTTATCTTTGTTATCAAGCGAATTTTAGTAATTCAGTATGGAATCAAATAATATTATTATTCTTATGAACTCGTACAACTGGGACGGAAAAATGTGGGTGTTAAGCGAAAAACTTTAAGAGAAGCAACAGACTTTTTTTGCTTAGTTTATTTTAGTAATTTAGCATGGTATAAAATAATAATATTAATCTAATTAACTCGTTTAACGGCCACAACAGGAAGGGAAAACTTAAAGCGAAAACCCTTAAGAGAAGCAACAGAGTTTTTTTGATAAGTTTTCTTGCTGTGAACAAAATTGATTTTAGTTATTCAGTATGGTATCAAATAATTTTATTGTTCTTATTAACTCGTCTAAGGGGTACAATTGGGACGGACAACTTTAAGAGAAGCAACAGAGTTTTTCTGCTTAGTTATCTTTCTGTGAGCAATCTATGCTAAGGGAATTTTAGTAATTTAGCATGGTATAAAATAATATTATTACTTTTATTAACTCGTTTAACGGCCACAACTGGAAGGGAAAACTTAAAGTGTCAAGCAAAAAACTTAAACTAAAGCAACTGAGATTATTTGATTAATTGTCTTTGTGTGAAAAAAATATGCCGCTATGTGAATTTTAGTAATTTTAGTGTTAGCCGTTAAATGAATATTAGATAAAGTGAAGCATTGAAGCTGTATTATTAATTTCGTCAGTCTAAAGCCCTCTGGCTATATAATTGAACTGTAGAATTTTAATCTAATAATTATTTAATAAATACTAATTTCGCTTCGTAGGGAACTCACTTGAGTGATAGACCAACAGTGCCAGCCAGGGATACTCGTCCAGCTCGGCAATTTCGCCGCCATAAATGCGATTTGTCACCTGCTTGCCGCATTCGTTGAGCAGATTGAAGCCCGTGCTGGGCTCCACAGTTTGAATGCGTCGCTTGAGCTTTTTGCGCTTGAAGCGCGCCGTCACATCCAGAAAGCGGCGATACTCGAACTTGGAGAACTGTATGACGGGATAGAGGTAATCCTGTCCATTGGCCGGACAGCAAACCAGCGGCTTGTAGTCCGCATTGCCCGAGTCCGCATCTTTTGTGGCTGCCGTTGCCGCCTCCGTGTCGCATTGCACCTTCTTCAGAAAGTTGACGCGCTCGGAGCTGAGGTTGGTGACATTGCGCACCTGCAGATAGGCGGCGCACTGATTCACCTGCACGCAGATGCCGCGCTTCGTTTCGTTGGGTATGTCGCAGGGGGCAGGGGCAAGAGCAGCACTTAGACTTAGACTAGACGGCTGCTCGGCAGCCCAGCAACAGGGGGCGAGGCCGAGGGCGAGGGCGAGCAATGCGCTGGTCGCCCACGATGCGCCGTTGCTGGGATGGACGAACATCAGCAATCGATCGTGACAAGCGGGAGACAAACGTGGCACGAAACGACACGACACGACACGACACGACACGAACGTAATGTGTAAACAAGAGAACGACAAACACAAGCGGGGCAGACGCGGCGTATACGCAATCGCAATCGCAAAGGCTGAAGCAAAACGCAAGTCGCTACGGTCGCTACGGCAAATCGTAATGCCCAACGCACACACAATGTGAATCCGCTCGCGTGAACGCTCCGCCGTGTATTGAAATTCAATTTGAATGCTGCAGACGCGAGACAGAGACTCAGACGCTGTCGCCGCGGTCGCAACAACAACAGACGGCAGCCGAAACCTCAGTTTCGGAGTCGGAAGAGCCGAAGCTCAAAGTGCCAAAAATGAAATAAATAAGCACCTCCCCCGTCCCCGTCCCCTTCTCCGTCTCCGTCTACGTCTCCATCGACAGCTGCTGCTGCTGCCCTGCCAACGCTTGTGACACCAAAACGAGCTCACGCAAACTGCACTCCGATCGACGGCAGCGACGGCGACGGCGACGCGACTGCGACGCGACTGCGACGTCTGCGAAACGGGAGCAACGGTCAAGCTTTTCGTTGCGCCCCCCGTCGCCCGCCAACCGGTCCCTGGGTCCGGTTATGCAATCAGACGCGCCGCTCAGCATTGAAACTTTTTCGTTTATTTTTATTTTCAGTTTCGGTTTCACTTTCGTTCGCCGCTTCCACGATCTCGCGTTGCCTACTTTTCGGGCGAGCTTTTTAATCGTGCCCAAAAGCTTCGCACAGCTTTTCAGCTTTTCAGCAACAATTGGCGTTAATAAGTATTATTATCACAGCACTTGTGCTGATTAAAACGACGCTGCCCTTAACCCTCTTAGCCATCAAGTGATAATTCGAATATAATTAATTTAGTTGTCAAATTATTACACAACACAAATAAAGAAACATTTAATTAAATACTTTACTAATTAGTCAAATTATTCAGCCCCGTTTTGATACTTTATCCAAAATAAAGAATCTGTAATTTCTGCTCCACAACAGATATTTAAAATTGGGATTTGAAATGACTCCGACATACTATTTTAGTTTACCCGATTTTTCCCAATCTCAGCACTTCAAACACCAAAAGATTCATACTAATATTATAAAACAATTAGTCTTAAAGAGGCTTACTATTTTAAATATCCAGCTATTGAAAATTATTTAGAAATAGTTATATACATGTATATATTTGTATAAATCTTGTAATTTTGTATTATATATTTTCATTAGTGCAATCAAAAATATATTACAGAATTTTCAGTAATATGTTTACTTTACAAATGAATAATAAAAACTTTTTAAATTTCTTGATTACCAATAGATTCTTAGTGTAATAATTGACGTAATACAGTTGATAAGACTTTAATATATTTGTAACATATTACTTTATATAACTGTTAATTCTTATGACATTTGACATTTTACATTTAAAATATTACCTAATTAATATTCAATTATTAATTAATTAAATATTCAATATTATAATTCCTAATGCCACTCCGATTCACTTATTAGAAAATTGTCCACAAGAAAGTTAATAGTCTAAGTAATAAAATACGTAAAGCTGTTCTTTCTTATAACATGTGACATTTTAAACAAACAAAAGTTCATTATGATTAACATATTAAAAAAATTTCCCCCAAGGAAGATGATAGAACACTGATAACTTTAATCTTGGTTTAAGTAATAAAAGAGATAAGGCATATTACTTTAAATAACTGGAATGTTCTTTCTTATGACATATGACATTTTAAAAAAGTTACACAAAATTCAATTTAATAATAGCCTAATGTCACTCTGATTCACTTATTAGAAAATTTCCCCCAAGGGATGATAGAACATGTAGTATGAGTAACTGAAATAGTTTCGATTCGCCTGGTGTCTCATGCAAAAGTAATGCACCATTTAGATTAATAAAATTCTTGATGAGTTAATCAATTTCCAATAATTAACACCAGGCATTTAATTAATGTAACCATGAAGTGATCAATAAAACCTGAAGAGATATCAAGCAAGCGATCTGAACTCTGGGCGGAGGATCTCATCTTACAAGCTGACATTCCCAAACTGGCGCCAACTAAAACAAAGCCGGCAATGAAACGCAACCGCAGCAGCAATGGGCCAAAGTCCAAGCTTAAGAGCAGGCAGCTGTGGGCCAACTGTTAACCGGAAGTTTTCTCGTGGTTTATGCTTATTGGCGGTGGCCAATTAAAGCGCGGTTGCAATGTCAATGGCTAGCGATTGTTTCGGCTGGAAAACCCAAGCATACAAAATACAAATACACAGTTCATTCACATGTCTATGGGTTAATTTATTTTATTCACTAAATACACGAGTAGCTAACACTTATGAATATAAATATATAATTGTGTGTTAAATGAATACATGAATAATGTACGAACATATGGGAGGCAAGATCACAATACGAGCTTCACACTAAAACTAAACTACATAGCAACAAAAGACTCTCTCTCCTAGGCTCTGATATTCTGCTTGATCCAGATGTCGTAGGCGGCCACGCTCGTGTAGACGCCCGGCCAGTCCTTGAGGCCGCACTTGTAGCCAAAGGACACGATGCCCTCCAGCACCCACGAGCTGCCACGGAACCGCATCAACGGCCCTCCAGAGTCGCCGTCACAGCTGTCCTGCGAGAACTCGCCGCCGGCACAGAGCTGCGTGGACACAATGCTGATCTTGCGCTCGGCAAACTTGCTCCGGCACTGCTCCGGCTCCACATAGCTGACGGCCAGCTTCTGCTTGATGGGACTGCGAGCCGTCTTCAGCGTGCGGCCAAAGCCAACCACGGTGTAACGCTGTCCGGCCACCTTCGCTTCCGGCGCCACCACGGAGGGCAGACAGACGGGCTGAATGCTGTCCGAGTAGCGCACGTCGCGCTCCAGCCGCACCAGGCCGATGTCGTGCATTTGATTGGGCGTCGACTCCTTGTAGAGCTCATGGACACGCATCTCCTCGATGCCCAAGCGCTGGGCAGCCGGCGAACAGGCGCCGCCGCCAGGCGGACAGTCGACAGCGGTGCGGGTATCGTGCTCGCCCAGACGCGCCGAGACACTGGAAAATCGAGTGGAAGTGGAAGTGGAAGTGGAAGTGTTAGGTGCTCATTAAGCAGGAAATCAGATATAGCTAATTGAATTTTAAAAGTGCGAACGTGCCAGACGCCACAGCAGGCAGGGCACCCAAGCGAACAAGCGAACCGGTCAAGTAAATTAAGAGCGTAACGAATTGTTATCCACTTTGAACCCGTTCCCCGTTCCCTGTCCCCGTCCCCGTCCCCGTCCCGGAATGATTCACGCTAACAAGCGGCACAAGCGTTTTAAATCTGGTTTGAGCGTTTAGCCAACTAATTAATATTCTTGAACACAACAAAACAGAAGTAAACAATAAATGAGCCAAAACAATGTCCAGTTTCGTGTTCTTGTTTTGATTTTTTAGGAGCGAGTGTTACGTTTTTGTTGAACCTGCGTTGCGGGGATTCCTATTGAAGTTAATCTAAATTGCTTTGCTTGGAAAGCGTAGCTCAGTTCGAAGAACTCTCCCGACTGTGAATAAGCATTTGCTGACTTTCGTTGCGGATGCTAGAAACTCAAACCAGTTCGCGAATGGAATTTGCGTGGACTAATCTTGGAAATGGAATCCCCTCGATATACTTACAGTGGGCCAATTTCGCGCACTATGCGTCCTGTCAGACAATGGGCTGCGGTCACAATGTAGCGTTGATTGATCAACGTGCCCGCACAGCTCGTCGAGAGTCCATTGCCATTGAGGCGTCTGTACTCCAGCAGCACCGTCCACGGGAACTCGTTCAGATCGGCATCCTCGCCACCGTAAATTTTGTTGTCGATGGTCACGCCGCCACAGATCGGAGGCTGGGGCAACAAACTGGAGCCATCGCCCTGCTGCTGTTGCAACTGCGTCTGTTGGCGACCGACATTCCTGTCTTCGCTCTGCTCGTTGCCAAAGCTCCAGGGACGATTCGGCTGCCTGGGAAAGAGAACCGTGCGTTGATCGGCTGTCGAAGGCGCCTGATTCCAGCCGTAGTCGAAGCTGTTGAAGTTGTTGTTGAAGCTGTCGCCAAAGTCGCCGTAGTCCGGAAAACTGGGCGTCACGCGGCGACTGCGAGTGTAGCCGGTGTCGGCGGTGCAGCAGACAAAGGGACGATTGTCGCTGCCCATGCCACAGCCGGACTCGCGGACGAACTGCTTCTCGTTGGGCGACAGGTTCGGCTGTTGCAGCACCGAATACAGCGTCTGGCACTCACCGATCTGCACACAGAGGCCGGCTCGCCGATTGGGATTCATGCAGCGGGCATCTGCAAGAAGACAAACGAATAAAATCTGGTTCTCTCTCTCGGGGGAATCCCGCGGCACGCACGCGACTTGAATATGATTCGGACATTCTTGCGGTGGCAGTAAAAATCGATTTGGAAAATTACCAAAATATTGACATTGGTAATATCCCAAGTGCATTTTATTTGGCACACGATTCCCAACCGCAGATTCATCACTTGATTTTTTGCCTTTTAAAGTTGCGCTTCCCCGAGGGATTAACGGGTTTTTTATTAATTAACCTAAACACTTTTGGGCATTAAAATCACATTAATTGTGTGGTCAACACTTACATCGACCATTTGTCAAGTCCACTCCCCAAATGCACAGCAACAATACAAACACTTTCATTGCGAACTTGTTAACACTCGAGTATTGCATGCGATACGGTTATAAATATTAAATATTAAATTAAGCTGATTCCGTGTCCGAGACTAGAACTGCGACTGTGAGACGATGCAAGTTGACCGAGGCCTTTTATAGCCGATCGACATGAGCATGAGAGCCAGAGCAGTTTAGAAGAACAAACCCGAGAGTGTGAGTTTCGAGTTCGTGTGTGAGTATGAATATGAATACGAATACTAAGACGAGTGTGTGAAGGTTAATCAGCAGGTTGTGATCAACATCAATGAGACGCGTCTGTTGGCCGAAAGGGGCTTAACTTGTGGTCAAGACAATTTCTAGCCATAAAGTTCCATCTCCGATTGCCAGATGCATGTCACTAGGTGACACTGGGCAACATCCGAAACTATTTCCACCGGAAAAATATCTTGTCTGCTCTTCAAATACGAGTGCGATATGAGTGCAATGAACTGAGCCAAAGTCAAAATCAAAATCAATATCGAAATCAAATCAATGACGTCTGAATCGATTGGAATCCGCGTTCGCTGCGTAGCTTATTAGGTATGACGAAGTTTTCATTAAATCGATTCTATATTGCGTTAACGGGTTACTCATCTCTCGCAGTTAATTGTGCTCCACCACAATTTCATACTCTGAGATAATTCGATTGTCGTCGATTTGTCGTGCTGCCAAGTTCAGAAGAACGTTACCAATTATTTAATGCGCTATTTGAATGTGATTTACACAAAAACGAGCTGGAGAAAGATTTTATCAACATATTGACTAATCCAGCCAGCTACCGGGACTCTCCTACCACAGCCCGGCAACTAGTTATTGATGGTAAATGTTGATTTAACGGCTTCACATGTCATATAAAAAATTTCCATAAACTGCGGGCGATCGCTGAGCTGAATCAACTGCATTCTTTACACTTTGTGTGTATGAACTTCAAATACTATATTAATGACTAAGAGAATCCCATTGAACTAGGAGTACGCGCTAACTAGTTATATAATTCATATTCTATATTAGTTAAGCTTACCACAAGTTAATTACTTAGTTAAATGAAGATGTTACCCACTAAAGCTGCTTACAATTTTCCCATTATCAGCGTGATTACCCGTAAATATTAAATTGGCTTTTTCCACCAGCTCCTAAGAATTTTATACAAATCAATTTCGTCGCCTCTTTATTTAATTTTGTATAACATTTAAGATATATTTAATATTTCCCGTTTCATTCAATCTTGTTATTGAATTAACTTATCAAACTGAAGGTATCAAGAAATATATAAAGCGAATCTTTGTTTTGTATTTAACGTCTAATTAAAATGAATAGCAGCCAGGCTTTAATTTTAGGCAAATTATTTTGCCATGCGACATCTTGGATGAAGATTAAATCTACAGTTGCGACCTTGATGCTTTAATAGACAGCATATAAACACAAACGGAACGAACTCAGTAGATTCATGAAATAAATCTGTATGTACAAATGAGTAGAGCAGACATCAAGTGAGAAATTCTCGGATTTAATGGTTCTAAATATGGAACACTTTAATGAAAAACGAGTTTACTTCTCAGCCATTAGATCCTGATGTACTTCAGATACGTCAAGAAATTCACTGCGTCACGGGAAATCCGTAGCACACTCATTCAAAATAGACTTTCAACTTCACTCCAAAAAATGTGGGTAGCGCATTTACACTTTGAACAATTAGATCACAGAAGTTTACAGTTCTTGACTTTAGAAAATCATTGCCATTCGCTTACCTAATTATTATTCCAATGAAGCAGGTCCGCAGTTACCGAACATTTGACTCATTCATTGTACATTTCAAAGTTCGCCCCGCAGCGAGGACAGTTCCTATTAGATGTTTTAACCGCAAAATCCTTTAATTTCCTGTCATTTCCCTTTCATTTCGTTCTCAAATTGGACGGCCACTGCGGGTTGCCAACAAGATCAACATGTTACCCTAGAAAGCAGAAAGGGTTCAAATGAATTCAAGAAACGCGCACGCGGAAATGTCAACGCCAGATAAACGTCTGTGCCGGAAAATGGGCGTGCAGATGGTCCAATTAAGCGCGGAAAAGTCGTGGCTGCATGCAATAAAAACACTTGCAACCACCAAAAAAAATAAGGCTAATTCCTTTTGACAGCGGTGGGATTCGAACCCACGCCCTTTCGGACTGGTGCCTAAAACCAGCGCCTTAGACCGCTCGGCCACGCTGCCGTATGGCGCCGAGCCGTTTCTAGACACACAAATTACATTGGGGATTCTGAACTAGAATCATTCTATTTGTAGAACTCATTATTATGTCTAATGCACGTGTAATAAATCAATGAACTTAAACGTTAGTTAGTATTTTGTTAAAATAAGAAAGTGAAAGTCATTCACACACAAGTCACAGGCTCCAAGGTCTCCAGTTAAATATATATATATACACCGTTTGCACTTATACGAGTATTCCGAATACTCAACTTAATTAAATCGAAATTGATGTGGCTTTTGATTTAATGATTTTCCAATGCCAATAACCCATATTACACTTATATTGTTTCTGCGTTAAAATGTAAAATAAAAAAAAATAAAAAATTATTAAATTTAACAAAAAATGTGACAGCGGTGGGATTCGAACCCACGCCCTTTCGGACTGGTGCCTAAAACCAGCGCCTTAGACCGCTCGGCCACGCTGCCTTTGCTCAACTCGTGTCAAATGCACGTTTTGAACCAACAGCAATGCGAGCCGCACAATGAGAAAATTCTGGCCTAACTTTGGGGATGATTTGTAAAAGTGTTGCTGAACTGTTTTTACAAAAAGTAGTAAACTGAAATAGTAGTAGACTCTTCGACTAGTACTAAATGTAAACGCATCAAATGAATAATGTGAATGCATACAAGAAATACAATAAATTAAAACTTTTGATTCTCAAAATTATAAAGAGATACAAAATAATAATAAAACAATAGTAAATAATCTCACATAAATTATAAAAATCATGAATTATTTTAAACAAATAATAAGAATAATTTTAACTAATTAAAACTAACTAATAATAAATCATTTATATTAAATAATAAAATTAAAATTATAATTAGAAATAATAATAACAATAAACAAATTTTAATAAATAGTAAAATGTTGAATGAGTAAAATACTTTAAGCTAAATTCAAATTAATTTAAATCAGAGTGCATATAATAGTGCAACTCAAATGTTATCCATAAACTAGCACTACACAAATAAGTATTATTAAGCAATGCTGAGAAAGCGATAGTAAAAAACCAAGAAAAACCATTCTTGGCAATAACAATGTCAAATGCTTTACGAGCCATTGCCATCTGGGCGATTCTAATTCATTGACGAACGCATTTTGATTTTGCGATAATGAGCGAGGCACAAAAGGCGTCAGTGAAGCGCGAACCGAAGGGAGAAGGGAAAGATGTAAACGCTTACACCTTTGGCTGGCGTTGCCCTTATAGGTCGAGGAGGTCTTTTTGCACACCCCGTAGTTTTTTTACGATTTGTGCAGTTCGCAAATTCGCAGGCGGTATAAAAAAACGTTTCCCTTTTACTTCAGACGGTAGCATATTTTATAGCATTTTTATAGCGGTATGGTTTAGTTTTCGTTGTTTTTTTTTTCGTTGCATTTTACGATCGTTTTATAACTTGTTTACATTAGGCAAAAGTGTAACGGTAACCCTGGGAAGCGTTTTATGCAAAAATCTATTAAAACTCTGGCGAGCTGCATAAAAATCACAATAAATGTTCATACGATTGGGATTGGGATTGTGATTGCGGCAAACCCGCCACGGGGGCCGCGACCCTTGCCTTGACTCTGTCACAAAACATTTAACACATTTCTGCGCTTGAAATTGAGTCTGAAGCGTCAAAGACCGTTTCCAATGGGCCATGAAAGGCTTTGGAGCACTCCACAATGAATCCCTTCAGAATCACAGACAGCGTGCGATCATCCAGATGACAGAATGTCAACTTTGACATCGACCAGCACTCTCTTAATTACATTTATAGTTTTCATTAATAGAAATGCTGCTGATTCAAATGAGGTAATACGCTTCGAGAGTGCACTAAAGAACATGGCCAAAACAATGAGAGAACACAGGCCAATCACACGTGAGCAGAGCAAGCAAATTGAAGATACATCTGTAAGTAGATATATATATATTTATCTGTAAAAGAAAGTTAGTGAATTGTTACATTGCAGATTCAATTTGGTGAATATGTTGCAAGAGAGACAAAAAGCCAACAAAACCCCAACAAATATTGGGGATCCGAAGGTTCGTCATGGAGCATGTACTTTGATTTCACCCCAAATAAAAATCGACGCCAGACATCCGATAACGAATTTCAATCCTATCAATTTAATAATTAGAAATTCTGTAATAGAATGTCTGAAACTTGAATAAATTGTTTGTAAAATGTTAATATTATGAAATATTATTTAAATGAACCGAAGAAAATCAAATTTATTGTAACAAATTGATTATCAAGTTGTAATTTTAAAATAGGTATATCTGGAATGAAACTAGTTTAATATCTGGAGAATGTTTCAAGTCGTACAACTGATTATACTGTGGCTGAGTGTGGTATATGAAATAAAAACACTCGCTCGTCACCCGATGGAAAATAAATTTGTAAGTTGTCTATCTCTAAAATTATGGAAATAATAAATACATTATTTCCAACAGGTCCACTTTGAAGACTTGTTTAAAAATAACAAAGACAAAAATCAATTCAAAATAAAAGCTGCTGATAATGCCATAGTCCGTTTAAAATTTGCAGAGGATAAGTACTGGAGGCGTAACAGCACCGATATAAATCCCCACAAGCGCAAAAAGCAACCTCAATATTATATAAACTTTGACTTTAAGAACTATCGATCCCCAAAGGAACAGTTAACAAACAGCAAACAGAGGCCTCATAATGTTTTTCCTCTTAAAAGTTAAAATTGGTTTAAATTATGATAATATAAAATTTCACAAATTTGCATATCATTTTTTGAACTAAAATCAATTTCACATTTTTATTTAAAAATATAATTTGTGCAATGAAATAGAATTTTTACAATTTATTTGGAATATTTTGAATTTTTTAGATGTTATTTCAATTTTAGAAAAGGTTTGAAATAGAGTTGGCCTCGTTGTCAGCTGCCTGGGCTACGTGCCTTCCGAAGGCGGCGCCATCGTTGTAAATGGTCTCGCCGGCATTGGCAGCTTCCTGGGCAATTTTTTCGGCGGCTTGAGCAATGGTTTGGGCATCACTGTCCACAGATGCGGCAATAGCGCTCCTGGCCATGGACAACTGGCAGACAATGGCCAAAACGAGGAAAAGGTAAACTAGGAACTTCATGTTGGTACTTCTTGCGACTGATGATGGTAGAAAATGTTGGCTGGTATTTATATGGAAATACATATGGGCAGCCATTTACGATATGGCTGTCAGAATGATTGATCAGATCCGTAGGCAAGATATATATAGGTTAGCAATAATCCACTTTGAGATATTACCGGACGTTGACAAACAAAATAAAAAACAAAACAGAAGCTAAGGGTATTGCACCAACACACTTATCTGAAATATGTCTGGCGATTGGGCAACCAGACGTAACAAAATAAACATACATTAACAAATTAATTTTGTTTACTGTACTTGAAATTCGCAAAAAAAAAAATCATTCAATGCTTGCGCCAACCGAAAGTGGACTTTGTTCAATTGATTCATTATAATAAAGCTATGGTAAATGGTGGTAAAAGAATTCTTCTTTATAAGACTGATATATTGCCCATGCGATTATAAATACGTGTCAGCATTATGTAGAGAATTCATTAACATTTTAAAACATACTTAAACTTAAGACTAACAATTTTAATTCTAATTTTCAATTCAATTCATGCCTAAGACGATAATTATTGTAATTATAATTTAAACTGCAGCGAACAGAACACGCAAAGTAATGCTACATGGCATAAATTTGAAATCCAAGTACATGAAGCAGATCGTTCATTCACATTCGTTCATTCATAATTTCGACGATAACTTCAGCAGCTTTGCAAGCCATAGATAACTAAGTAAAACATGTAATTTATCATTTATCGTTGATGAGTTCGTGTGCACGAGCAAATGTTTGGACATAAGGAATTAATCGATAAACTCAAACAAAAGTTACAACTCAAATATATTAAAATTAAATGACTTCAATAAAAAATAATTTTTTAAAAGAAACTCAAATAAATCTGTTTTAATATTGTACTGAATATCTTTAAAATCATCGCAATTCGCATGCGATAAAACTAGATAGTTATTTTAGGATTTTCCTGTTAAATTAAAACTGATAACAAAATTAAAATAAAAAAGATTTTGTAGCAACCCCAATGCGGAAAAGCTTGCGCACTTAGTAAACATAAACAATCGTCTTCAAATTATTTGTAAAAAATCGAATTCATTAAAAAGGTGTTACGAAGGTATTTATGATGACGCACAAATTAACCAGCGCAGACAGCGAGACAATTCCAGCAAGTCTGAAGATAAGCACGTTCCAGCTATTTTAAGAAAATTAAGCTCAATATGTACATAGGACTGAAACGCTTCAATCGGGGGAACTTTTATATGTACATTTTATAGCATTATTAATACTTATTTGATTCATTTCTATAATATAAATATCGTTTATGACGACATTTAGAAATCGTTCATAAGTCATTCGCGTTACCCTCTTTTCGAAAATCAAAAAAACTCTTAATTTTTCCGCAATATAACATGAATAACGTTTTTAGCACAGATTTGAAGATATACAGGGAATCTGGTTTTGATTAAAAAACCAAAAATAAGTGTTGCCTAGCTTATAGGCGTCGCTTTTATAAATATTAATTTATTATTCCTGCCTCTTGATTTTAAATTGATCAATATGTAAGTCTATCCACAAAAAAACCTTTACAAGCTCAAGTCACGAAAAAATTATTTGAGAGTAAAAAGTAAAGTAAAAATCATAAATACATTTACAATGAAGAAATAGCAAATTGATTTAAATCAAAACAATGTGTTATTGTTAAATCAAAATAATCAATCTCATGACTTCAGTACATTTGTTGATATATAGCCAGTTCATTCAAATTTTTGAAGCACGCAACAATTAAATTGTTAATTGAAATTGGGTGTATTTTATGCGTAATTGAATAGCCCATTCGTCTTGCTATAGATAAACCTTAGATATATGTAAGTACTTGCCGAAAATTCCCAAGATAGCTGGCGCTAGACAATATCGTTAATGATAACAATATCGCAATTTATCGAATGCTACCGCACTATAAATATGGCTTCGTTTCGCAAATATTGTTAGTTTAAAATACAATTCGAAGAAGGAAATACGTGAAGTTTTAGCATGCAATATATTGTTACTATTTTATTGGCGTTAGCCCTTGTGGGCCAACATAACACAAATGCCAGGAGTTTACTAGGCGACCTCGGACAAGCCTTTGTATGTTATTGTGTTGTAAATACTTCGTGACAAATATTATTCATATAGTGATCTCATTTGTAGGGCAACTTTGGCAATCAGATTGGCCAGGAAGCCTCGAACTTTGGCAACGAACTGGGACAGGCAGCTTTACAGTTTGGCAATGATGTGGGACAAGCCGCCAACAATCTCGGAAACGAGCTTTCAAGTGGCGAGGTAAATTTTATTTAGAATTTCATTCACGGAACCAGCTTACTACTATAGCTTGGACATATTATAGAATATTGTTGGATCGGCTGCTTCTAATGTTGGACAAAATGTATCATCCGACGCCTCCAATGCTGGTCAAAGCGTTGCTTCAGATGCCACCAGCACCGCCAACAACGTCGCATCAGACGCCTCTAATGTTTACCACGACGTGGGTTCGGCTGCCACCAAGTTTGGCCAAAGCGTTGCTTCGGCTGCCACAAATATTTACCACGATGTAGCTTCAGCCGCTACCAACGCTGGTCAAACTGTAGCCTCTGACGCCAGCAACGTCTATCATAATGTTGCCTCTGATGCCACCAATGCTGGCGAGAATGTTGCTTCGGATGCCACCAGCGCTGCGAATAACGTTGCCTCGGATGCCAGCAATGTTTACCATGATGTTGCATCCGATGCTTCAAATGCTGGTCAAACTGTCGCTTCTGATGCCTCAAATGTCTACCACAATGTGGCTTCAGCTGCCACCAATGCTGGAGAGAATGTTGCTTCGGATGCCACCAATGTCTACCACAATGTTGCTTCGGATGCCACCAGTGCTGCGAATAACGTTGCTTCAAATGCCAGCAATGTTTACCATGATGTTGCATCTGACGCTTCAAATGCTGGTCAAACTGTAGCCTCCGATGCCTCCAACGTATATCACAATGTAGCTTCAGCTGCTACCAATGCGGGCGAAAGTATTGCCTCGGCTGCCAGCAGTATTTGGAATTCAGTGGCATCCGACGCTTCCAATGCTGCTAATAATATTGCCTCTGCTGCCACCAATGCTGCGAATAACGTGGCATCCGATGCCACCAATGTCTATCATAATGTGGCTTCAGCTGCTACCAATGCCGGCGACAATGTTGCTTCAGCTGCCACCAATGCCGCAAACAACGTTGCCTCCGACGCCAGCAATGTTTACCATGATGTTGCATCCGACGCATCGAATGCTGGTCAAACTGTAGCCTCCGATGCCTCAAATGTCTATCATAATGTGGCTTCAGATGCCACCAATGCTGGCGAGAATGTTGCTTCAGATGCCTCAAGTGTCTACCACAATGTTTCCTCAGCTGCCACAAATGCTGCCAACAACGTTGCTTCAGACGCCAGCAATGTTTACCACAATGTAGCTCAAGCTGCTACCAATGCTGGTAAAACTGTGGCATCTGATGCCTCCAATGTCTACCATAATGTGGCTTCAGCTGCCACCAATGCTGGTGATTGTGTTGCTTCTTCTGCCGCCAATGCCGCAAACAGCGTTGCTTCAGCTGCCACCAATGCTGGTCAAACTGTGGCTTCCGATGCCTCTAACGCTGCCAACAATGTTGCTTCCGATGCTGCCAATGCCGCTAAAAACGTCACTTCTGACGCCTCCAATGCTGGTCAAACAGTTTCCAACGAAGCTTCTCATGTTGCCAGCAACGTGTCTTCGGATGCGTCCAATGTTGCTCAGAGCATCGACTCTGCTGCCAACAGTGTTGACAAAGCCATTTCATCGGACGCCTCGAGTGTGGCCAACACTGTGGCCAAGGACGCCACCAATGCAGCTGGCAACATCGTCTCAGATGCTGGACACATTGCCACCGATGCAGCTGGAGCTGCCATCGGAGTTGCAGGTGCAGCAACACATGTTGCCGAAGGCGTTGTCGGTGGGGCACTCAATATAACCGGCAACTTACTCAATGGCATTGCCAATCTACTTTAAACTCAAAAATATATAAACAATCGATGAAAAGATAATAATATATATAACCAGACTAGCTATTAAATGATTATTGCATTGAAATACTTTGGGGTTATTTTAAAAATCTGCTGAATGGGATTTTCCAGGTGACAATGTGCAAAATTCGTAATGGGTCGTATCTAAAACTGGGGATATATTCGAGTTGACAATTGTGCAGTGCAGATAAGAAAATCGGACTTCAATCGGTGCAAACCGCAAGCAGCAAATGATTTAAAGCCCACTTGAGTGCCATTTAAGGGCTTTTAATTACGTTTTATGTATGCTTTTTATTGCGATTCGAAACTAATGGAGCTCAGTTGGGTCGATATATATAAATCAAGTTGGTAGCCAAGGCACTCAAACAGTATACTTCCAAACACTCAACATGCAAGTTAACATTTTTGCTTTATTGGCCATTATTTTGGCGGTTCAACACTGCAAAGCTGACCCCATCTCCATTGGCGACCTGATGGGCGATGTCTCCAAGGTGGCTGTGGCAGGGGAGAAGCTCAGACATCAGCTGGAGAACCAAATGGGAGCAGCTCAGCTGGACATGGCACCTACTTCCAAAAACATTATGGATCTGACAAATGCGTTGGAAATTCTAGTCGTAGGTAGCACATAAGTATTTTACGTTCTTGTGTTTTTATAGAAAATATCAATCACAGGCTACCATAACTTTCACAAGTCAGCAGCTGGAAAATGTCGAACCGGAGAACTATAATATTGTTGTCGACGCCCTAGGCACAATGGCCACTACACTAGGAGACTTGGCTGTAAGTTTAACTGTTTTACAACTAAATTAAAACTAAAAAATGTGCTCTTTATAGAATCTGATTACAAGTCTTACTGTGCAGCTGAAGGCGGAGACAAATGCTGAGAGTATCTCTGTAAGTTTAAAATAATATATCAAGCTTAAATTATTAAATTAAATTGTATTCCCTTTAGACTTCAGGAGCTACCATCATAGGTGAACTCGGCGTAAGTAATATTCTCCTACGTTTCAAATAATTGTTTAATTATCAAGTAATGTTTTCACAATTTGCAATCCATAAGCGCCAAGAATATTGCAGCTGCTGCCAATGCGGCTGCTCCCTATGTGAAGAAACTGGATGTTGCCCTGGGAGATCTGGCTGTAAGTTGCTTGCAATATCTTTTAATGTTTTACTAATTAAGTGATTCTATTACAGAATAGCATCACCAATCTTTCAACGAACTAATGAATACTTTCGGTAAATAAACGCATAAACTCGTATTCGCATTTGTGTTTTATCAATCAGTTTAAGAGCTAAGCACTGGGGGCTTCTTTGTTCGCTTCTTTTGGTCATTTTCAATTAAGTGAGTTTATCAACAAGTTTAACATCAATTAGTGGAACGGACCTTGTGCTTGTGCTCTTGTTTTGAAACCCAAGAACTGTAAACAAGGTCACTCGAGGGAGATGTGTACGCTCAAGTTCCAAGTTAAAATTTCATACAGCTGACATTGCCTGTTCCCAGTTCCCAGTTCCTGTTCTGTTCTGTTCTGTTCTGCAGGTCTTCAACGTGCTGATCTACAAACTAGCAATGAAATGGGGTCAAATGATACGTGAATCAAAATCGAAACACGTGATTCCCTACAATATTAGGGGATCAAATTACCCGAAAACACAACCAGCCCCATCACCGCCACCAGCATCAATAATCTTTGCTGCACATTTTTAAGTGGATACTCTTTAGAAGAGAATTCAGTCAATTTGACCCGTGTAATTTCTCAAATATTATGTTGAATCATACTGAAGAGATTTGTTGAAGCAAAACTACAAAAAAATTATATTTGGAAGTTGTCAGTAGAATTTTGAGACATGTCGAAAGTTTATTGCACGATAAACTGACATTAAAGTATTTGAATTGAAAACTATCTTAAGAATCTAGATTCTAAAAAACTATTTAGTAAAAAAAACTATAAAATTTAAGTTCATTTTCTACATATATTTTTTCCATAACGAAACTTCATCGGGTTATTTTACCTTTTATATTTTATAGTGTATGCCGTCGTCGATCTTGCCTCAAAGACAGCTGTTTTTCTCTTCGTTTTTCCATATTTTGCTTACTACAAGTAGTTGCTGGGGCTTTTGCGTTTGACAGTTGCTCAGTTGTCGGTTCTTTCAGATGCTTTCGTGCATCTGAAACTGGGTCAGATCGAGGGGTGAGTCCGTCGTCACAAGAATCTAGACGACAAGCGGAAGACATACCACACCAGACCAGACCATGCCAGGCATACTCACATGCATATGTCTGTTGTCGGTGTTGTCGTTGTAGTTCGTTTTTTATTGTTGTTGTTATTATTGCTGCTATTAAGTCGCTTTATTGAGCGGCAAATTTCGATTGTTTGGCAACAGGAAAGCCCACAACTTATACGCACGACTCTCCACAAATCGTGCATGCCATAAAACAGAACTGAGCTGTAATTATGAACAAAATTTACAGGCATTTTGTTAATTAATTTCGGCACCCAAGAAACCGAAATGAAGGAACCCTTTCAGTGCAGCCCGCCCACAAGCCAAAGTCGGATATATTTATGTATTCAAATTCGTATTATTTGATATCAATTAAAATTCAAAAGCTATGGCCTAACGAACACCTAAGCACGACTCGAAGTGCGTGCGACTGAAAAATTATGACAAGTTTTTTGGTTCACAGAATGGTTAATTGTAGGCCGGAAGATACCCTGTAAAGACGGTTTATGTTGTGTCAAATTCATTTCTGTCATAACCCACTCTTGTCGACTTCTTTTGACTACTTATGTTTATATATACAGCCTGCCAATTACAGGGTATAATATATTTCAAGTGGGACTCTCTGTCAGCAACAAGTCAGCGCGTCAGCGTCGGCGTGTTAAAGACCCATTTATTGGTCCGGTTGACAGCTGAAGACCTCAAAACGGAATTAGCTTTGAACGTATACAATGTATACAACAAAAAAAAAACAACAAATATACAAAACCCGTTTGCGGGTGTAATTTAATAATTAAATTACCTTCCGACTGCTCGACTCGGTCAACTATTCGCCTGCATTCGCTAAGGACAGTGAATTAGTATAACAAAGAGCGTTGGGAGTCGAAATCGGAATCGGAATTGAAATTGAGAACCGGTTCGCAGACGTTTCTATGTTAGTGGTCAAGGTCTAAGGAGCAGCAGACAAATGGACTAATGGACAACGGACATCGGACAACAGAACGCAGTCAAAAGCGGAATAAACAATAACATCAGAGCACAGAGCAGCTGAAGCAATTCAGAAAAATACTCGTAAATGCAAAAAGTAGAATCAAAAAAGAAGCGACGAGAATTGCATAAACATTGAAGTTGTTCCCTGCATTATGTATACATAAATACATATATACATATGCATATACATACGAATGTACATAGGCAGAATGTACAAAGCTTGCGAATGTTGAGCTAAAAATAGAGCGACGACAAAATTGGGGTGATTCACTGCAGCAGTTGCAATTACTCGCCTGGAGCGCAACTTGAAAGTGAAATTATGTGTGACGCTTCAGAATTATTCACAAGCAAATATTGAATATCAAAAATTGTAATAATAGTCTCAAAGAAGATTTGTTCTGCATCTTGCTAATGAAAATCTCCCATAAGGATTTACGGTTTAAGAGGATGTGGCTTGGAATTAGCAGTGGCAACTTTTCAACTGATCAATTCAAATTTAAAATAAACAAACTGAAACAAATTAAATAATTACATTTATGTCACGATTTGAAATATTTTACAAAATGAAAATAGTTTATTCAAGGACTAATACGTTAAAAATGATATAATTAAAATCTAAGAGATATTAAGATTTTTAGCTTACAAAACCATATCACCACTTCATATATTTTAATTTCATTTTAAAGTCAACTATGAACAGTCGACATAAAAGTATTACTGTTGTTAAATTAATATTAGGAAATAATATACATAAACAATTTTAGAGTAGTTTATAGTTTCACATTTTAAATAACAAACTGAAAGTATGTAGAAATTATAAATTCTTAATTGATAATTGCAAATTAAATTATTAAAATACAGTGAGCGAGCTTTCACTGAAATGATTAAATGAAACCTAATTAAATAATGTTACAAATTCTTAAATTTTAACTTTTACACTTTTGCAATTTTTTAATTGCATGCCAAAGGCAACCGGCATCCTCTCCTCCTACAAATGCATTTTTCATTTGCAGTGAGTAACCCTAATGCGTGCATGCATCATGCAACAGCAACGTGATTGCACTGCCGCCGAAAGTTGCATGCAATGGTGAGAGTGTGTATAAGTGTGCTTAAGGGACAATTTGACTGTGTTTGTGTGCCAAAAGGGTTGCCAAACCACTTGCCTTATGTACAAAATGACACAAACACACACACACACACACACATAGCGTATGTACAATGCAAGCCCAAATAAAAAAGAAAACAACAACCAAAAAGCGGGCTGAAAAATCCCTATAATGAAATTTTTAGCAATGCGAATACATAAAATGCGCCTGCTGCTCGCTAACTTGGAAGTGAAAACTGGTTTTTATTGATTCGTTGTCGTCGTCGTCGCACTTCCCTTTGGGCCCTACAGCAGATGCCAAAGGTTGCCTTATCTTATCGACCACGACCACGATGTGGCCAACTTCTCGGAACGGACACTTGACCAAAAAAAATAAATGGCAGACAAAGACTAAGACCGAGCCTGCCGATGCGAATCTTCCATTCAAATCGAAAAGAAACTGCAGTGCGAGTATTAATCGTCACAATTTTCAGCTGTCAACTGTCAACTCAAAATGGGCCTGCAATAAAACTTTGTGTCTAAGCGACACTTCACACGCACCACAGCAACAACAGCAACAACAACAGCTTCATTAAAATTAATTAATGCCCGAGCACACACTCGCACTCACACTCGCACTCACACTCACACTCACACTCAGTCCCAGGACCATGGACCCGCGAGCGGCGATAGGTGTCAAAGGGGGTCGTCATCATTAGGCGCATATCAGTTCGGCTCGGAGGTTCACCTCTTTTTCCGTTTGGTGTTTTGGGCAACCGAAAAAATATTCACAAATTAAATTAAATGAAGTGAGTGTGAAAATGTGGGGTGTGAGTTGGACAACAACAACAACAACAACAACAACGAGCGACCAAACATTAAACATTAAACAGCCAAACAGTCGGGGCTGGGCCAAAAGGAAATACGCTCAAGTGATTTTCATGCCAAGCCGCCGCCTGTCAACTTGTTGTTGTTGTTGCTGGTCTGTGTTGATGTAAAAATCAAGATAAGCAAATTGTTGCCGAAAATGTTGGTACAAAGGAAGCGATTTGGACGTTTTAATGATGATAGAGCATGACACAGAATAAATGAAAAATACAAAATCCATTTAAATTGTGTATCAAAGTACGACTTCATTCTGAAAGGGGCGAGCAAAAGAAAACGCGTATTTTTCCCAGCGCAACAAACACTCGAGTACATTTGAGTGTGGAGTTGAAGTGTCGATAGCAATATTATTTGACCATTTATAAATTAAATTTGATTGCAAATCTTTGAAAAAAGAAATCGTGAACTTAGAACTCTTGGGAGGTAAAAGCGAGTTCAAAAGACAGCTTGAATTGATTGATTTGTAAATTTAAAAAAAAAAAGTTGCAAGAATATTAAATATGGTTTTTAGTCATGTAAAATCACAATACGGATACAGAAACAGAGATGTATTATTCAGCTTGTTAAATCTGGCTAAATCTTTAAAATGAAAAATTGTTAACTTGCAACTTGGAATTCTGTAGGATGAAAAGCAAGCTCGTAAGATAAATTGCATTGATTGATTTGTAAATGTAAAAGATTTAAGTGCAAGAAATTGTAATATTTGTGTAAACAATGTATAACCACAATACAGACATAGTTATATTCACTTGTTTTATTAGCAAAGCAAACAGCTTGCAAAAAATGTCTTGTAAATATAGTTTGTTTGAAGATGCGAAGACAGACAACAATATCAAAGAGAAGTAAAAATAAACTGAAAATTGGCAAATTCAAAGTGAAGTTTCCCTTTGCGTTATAAGTTTGTCCTTGAGTTTGAACACGCTATAAATGGAATACTTGCACACATACTTACAATACCAAACGCGTGTATATTTGCGGATGAATATGTATAAATAAACATATGCCCAATTTGAAGTAGCCGGCTGAGGCTGAATGCAGCAGCACATGCCACTGATGTTCGCCTGACATGAACAAAAGTTTCGATAATTATAATAATAAATTTTTCATGCGCGGTTTGTCTGTCGCCGTCGCCTGTCAAATTGTCGTTGTCATAAAAATGAAATGCCCAAAAAAACACAACGTCAAGTGTGTGCAAATGATGATATGTGAGTGTGTGTATTTGTATCTGTGGTCGTATAGCTCTTAGCGCAACCTGTTTCACATGTGCAGCAGAGCAACTCCTGCCCCTGCCCAAAATTAAATAAAAGATACAAAAAAAAGCAAGTGAAGGCGACAGCGAACGCTGCCAGTTGATTATTATAATTTTGGTGGCTTTTAGCGTTTTCTGCTCCTTTTGCCAGGTGTGAGAGAGTGTGCATGTGCGTGTGTGTCCTTTTTGCGCAACAAGTGCAAAAGTTGGGCCAGACATCAGATCTGTTTTGATTTCATTTGAATGGCAGCAGTGGGAACCGGTCCTCGAAACTGGTTACCCCAAAAACACAACACAAATATTTCAAGTTCAAAAGTGAAATAAGTGAAACAAGTTGCTCCATTTAAATCGAGACGAACTACCCGGCAATGTTGGGGGAGCAGCCAGCTACTTAATGCCGGACACCCCTACGAAGGTCTTGCTGTCAACTGATAAAGAGATAATGCCGCTTGCGAAAATTAAAAAGTAAGACAAGTCGCAAGACACGTCGAAGATCTGATACTCTAGCTTAATGCGTTTTCCCAAGAAGCAGTTTTAATTTGAAACGATCGGTTCTTTATGATATACATATTATTGCGATGTTTTATGAGACTAGTAGGCATAGACGGACTGCACTTTGGGAGCTAATCATGAGCACACATACATGTGTATATATAGTTTATGGGATCGTGACTAAATTAAAATACCCTCTGCAAGGGTATAAAAAAGCCCAGACTGCCAGTCAGTCCGTTTGTCTGGCTGACTGACTAGCTGTGCAGTCAGCCCGCACATATAAGGCAATGGCAATGATATCATCACCACAGACAAACTCGCAGATACACAGCAGAAAGCGAGAGAGAGAGAGACTGAAACCGCAGATACTTAAGTATCTGGCGAGGCGGAGGCATTATTTTTGTATTTCACTCTTTCCACTGCAAATGTTGATAATTTGAAGCATGAAATGCAGAAATACCGCACACACACACACACAAGTTCAAGTTTGACATACAGGATCCCATTCAAGGCCCCAACAACAGCAACAGCAACAGCAATAAAAACACAAAGCGAGAGAGGCAAAAATCGCAAACAAGTTTCGCTTTTATTTAGTGCCTCGAGCAGCGCCAAGTTGCAGATTCCACATGCAGCTGTGTGTGTGTGTGTGTGTGTGTGTGTGTGTGGAGGTATAACCATGCCCATATATAAAGCTATATACAGCGTCCCGTCGTTACGTGCCACAGCATAAAAATGGAACAACTTATGTACGTGGACCGCGAGCCCAAACGATCGCAAACGGGCCCGGGTCTCCGTCTGTCTGTCTGTCTGTCTGTCTGTCCGTCTCTGAGTCCGTCTCTGGCTCGGGAACTGCGACTGCGACTGGGACCGAGTACTTAATGCTCCACTGATTGCACAACGATCGGCGCTGCTGCGCAAACGCAAACAGCAAACAGCGAGCAGCACCATAAAAGGGCGCTGAAGCATACGCAGCCACAGAATTGCAGCGCTCTCAGAGATACAATTGTATCTGCTGCACGTCATAGGGAGGAGGAGGAGGAGTCCCAGTTGCAGTCGCAGTCGCAGTGCCAGGGCCAGGGCCAGTCGGTGTCAGTAGGTAGACTCCATGCATCTATCTATGTGTGTCAGGCCAAGGAGTTGGGAATTAAAGTAAGGCAGGAGGTTTCTTGTGCCAACCATATGTTTAGGTCGCATGCACAAAGTATCTGCCAGATACTGCTGGTATTTGCCTCTTTCTTTCTTTGCCGTTTTGCCCGCTTTTGTCTCTAGCATGTTGTTGCACACACAATGGCCATTTAATTATTTGCACTGCCACACTGCAGTTGTCAGAGATGGCAGGCTGGCAGGCTGGCCCTGTCCCAAGACTGGAATTGCAACATTGTTGCTGGACTGGGCCAAGCAGGGGGCACGTTGATTAAAACCGATTTCCCAGAGCAAGGATGTATCGCTTTGCTCTCGCTTGATTAATCGCAAATCGTGCGCACACTATCGTCCAGCGATCACGTTTCCACTGCCCCAACTGCCCAGCCGCTCTTTGGCTCTTTAAAAATAGTCGGCACGCTCGATTGCCCTGTCTCAGATACACTGAGATATCGGAGCTGCAGCCCTGCTCTCAACGTATTCATCATCCAGCGCAATGGCTTCCCAAGTCGAACTAATCACTGGAATTCAGCTGATGGCCAAGCCAACGAATCGTTCATTTTCCCCATTTAAGACTTCGATATAAATTGCCATTAAACTTTGTCTATGTACAGAATAGAACTTTTTCAAGTGTCACAATATTGTTTATCAATACATTAATTTCTAAGCCAATAACTCATCGCCTTCGAAGTGTTATCAATTTAATTGTTATGCGCACTTTAGATCACAATATCTGGGAAACAAAATTCCTTTTATGCGAACTAGTTACAGACGCATGATTTATTACTGATACGCAATATCAACCCAAGATCCCGCTCCATCTGGACTCCCAAAAAGAATTCTAAGCAGCAGCATGTGTTTTATATTTCATCAGCAGCAAGATGGAGTCCAATTTCGAATGTCATGTTATTTTGGTTGCCAGCCAGTTTGCGGTTCATTTGGCAAGCGCCATAAATTACAGAACAATTTCAAAAACAGCCGAAGAATACACATATTTAAAAGCGTAATTGTAAGCAAATAAACAAGGCATCTTTTTTTATATTTATTGTTTGATTTTTGCTGAATGAAACGAAGTGTTTGTTCAGCAGATGAATCATGTGTGTGTGCACATGACCATAAAAGGCTCAATTCCGAATGCTAATTGCGTCTCAGGGCATTGATAACACAAGTAGGAAGCAGCGATAAAGTCAGGCCAAGTCAAGGTTCGTTCCGTCATAAATCAAAACATATAAGTAATTATAAATCCCCAACTAATGGCTTCGCCCGCTGACAGCGTCAACCTTTTAACCCTTTGCTAGAACTCTGCAACATTCTCTGTTGACTTTCTTCGACAAAGAAAACTCTGGCGCTGGAAAAATACAAAATAAATTATCAAAAACCTAAACAAAAAAATAGAGAAGCCCGCGAAGCCAAATGCGGCGTGATGTACGACGCCCTGGGGAACGTTTTGTAACCCCCTCAGACGCTGGACAAATTGCTTACAGCATAAAATGCAAATCAAAATGACAAAAGCAATTAAATTTAACCCATTTCCAATACGAAAAAAATATATTTTGTGTAAAAATTTCACTTTTTGTGGTTATTTCATGTGGAAAATGTACTGCATCATGTCGAAAGGGTCAAACCGTTGCCAACAGTTGCAGCGCGAAAACAAGTTACAAGGCGGCAAGCGGCAGACGAGTATACCCGACCAGCAGATACCCATTGAAGCAAAAAGAGATTTTTAATATCAGAAGTTATTTTAAACACATGAATAAAGAAAATGTTACGACTTGGAAATAATCAGAAATGCGAATCATTTTGTTGCTTTCAATGGAAATAAAAATATTGTGTATAATTATATAATAATAATATTATAAACTATTAAATATAATTATATAATTACAAATAAAATTCTAAAATATTTATATATTAAGAAAAACTTTAATTAAATTGTCATATTATTATTACGTTTTTTTTTAATGAAGTCAGTAAGTTATATAAATAAAATTGGCAAACAAATATTTACAGAGGAATTTTTAATTGTAGGATTATATTATTTTATTTATCATTGTTCTACAAAAAAGATTTGAAATAAAAATAAAATTGAAAAAAGAAAATTTTAATGGTGGTACTTATGATGTTACTTAATCATCGCTGTCTCACATAAAACCCTGCTTAATCGCTTTACAGGGTATGCAGAAAGGATAAGGGGCGCTTTTAATTATTGGCGCTTGCATGTGTCTCAATTTAAATTAGCTGCCAGTGTCTGGCCCAAGCAACACAAAATTAAAATTCAATTTAAAAATGCCACGAAAATACAAAAAAAAAGCACAAACACAACAAAAATAGAATACAAAGCGCTAGAGAAAAATCGTACAACAAAAGTCGACTAATTTACTTTGGGCCCCGAGGGTGGCAAAACCTGAGCTTCACTTCAAAGGGTTGCCACTGCTTCGCCAGTTACGGAAATTAGTTTTAGAATTTATTATACTCCACAAAAAAATATAAATAATAAAAAGAAAAAGCAGGCAAAGCAGGCGCTTTTCAATTGCCATAAATATGATTTATGATCATCGCATTTAATAAGCATAATTATTTGAGTTTCTTTTAACAATTCGCTGCTAGACAGCATCTGCAAGTGCATCTGTCGCCTCACAATTAACACATGATGATTCCATGGTGCATTCAACACCCCAAACCAACAGTTTGGAGTCGCTCGCGATCCTCAGTGACATTGAAATGTGCAATTGGCATGCCGAGAACGACAACGACAACTCCAACTCCAACGAGAACGAAAGCTGACGTCTGCCCCCGCGCCCAGAAACCTTGAAACTTGCTGACTGACTGAATGAGTGACTGCAACAGAGGAGAGGGGCAGCGGGGGCAAGTCGACTGTCCCGGTCGCGGGATCAACATAAAAGCGGCAAAAGTAAACAGCACAAGGAGAGATGGAGTTGGATGGATGGATTGGATGGATGTTGCTAGCCAGAACAAACATTGTTAGTGCTAAATGCGCCTCAACAACGTTTTCGTTTTCGTTTTGGTTTGCGTTTTCGTTTTGTGTGGGGCCAGGGCCATGGCCAAAGCCTGAAACAATATTTACACGTCGTGCACGAAGTTGCAACTTGAATGTGGCAATGCCTTTTGGCTTTCGCTGATGCTGTTGCCGTTGCCGTTGCCGTTGCTCTCTTGCCATTTGGTGTCGACAGATATGCGAAGGCATTAAAGTATAAAAATAAGAAGCATGCCCCAGCCGTGAGACCTGCAGCAGCAACACAGCACTCGTTGTGGCACTTGCCTGGCCTTGAAACTCCCTCATATGAAACTCGCATCGCACGCTGTGGGAATGAGCCGAGTTTGGCATTAACTGCCCAGCATTTTTGGCAACACAATTTTGACTGCATTTCATTATGGTCTCTAATGCGGAGATTGTGGTCCCGAAACGCGACTCGTTTCGCTTTCGGCCTTTTGGCGCACATTATTTATTATTGTTTATGCCACAGCCACAACGGACAGCGTTGGCGAGACAATGCAGCATTGGAACTTGTTGCCGTGTCAAGTTCAAGGGTTCAGTCTTGAAGTGCAGACAATGGGCCGATGGCCACAACCGTCTGCTCGAGAACCTGCCAAAGATCGTTGGCAACATTTGATTTACCACTCGCAACTCGCAACTCACATGCGGCATGCGGCATGCGGCATGCATGAAACGAGAGAGTGAACTCGGTTTTCGTAATCTCCATTGTCAGCTTTACATTGCTCGCTGATACGTGTGACCTTAATCTGTATTGACATGTCTCAGAAATTAGATAATAAAGTCGTTGTCCAACCTAAGCAATCTAACCAACCCAGGCCAGGCCCGCGCAATTGATGGGCTTGCCTTAGATTTGGAATCGCGGGACACTCTACAACAGAGACACGGCTGCTCCTATGACAACAATAACAAGCCAGAGACCCGAGCACATCTCATAGATAACTCGTTTACATTGAAGCAGCCCAGCCAGGCATAATTTAATCCAATTAACCTATAGATTTATGAACCAGTACTCGACTCAACTCTCGACGCAACTCGACTCACAACTGAAACTGATGCCCAACGCATCATCATCATCTCGTAAACCCTTTTTATGGCCAGTGCGTGCAGCGACTGCAATATGGGAAGCTACTCTAAAACTGTTCGTTCGTATTCCTCTTGTCTCTTCTTTAATCATCAAATTTACGGCAAATAATCAACAGCTTAAAGCCGACAGCAACAGCAACTGCAAATGCAACTGCAACTGCAACTGCAACTTGCAGAAAATGGATTTCAAGTGCACTTCACTTGATGACAAATGTCGTGAAGGTAAAAGGAAACAAAACGAAACGAAATGAAATGCAATGAAAAGAAATGAAAGATAAACCACAAACGACATAAGTTATTACATAGTATAAAATGTGTGTGCATATTCATACATACTACATATATGTATGCACAGTACAAACACATCCCAGCAGATACTTATAATGTACATACAGTGTATTCATATCTATATACGAGTGCAAATAGGCGCAGCAAGAGCCTAAGCAACAGCAACAGGTTTATGCGCCATCACATATCGAGATATTGCAAAAAGTAAGCAGATAAATTTGCTTTTTTAGATTTATTTATTATACTTTATAGTTAAATAAAATATTTACATTATGGAAGATTTTATTTCTCATTTTCTGAGACAAAATTGTATATATTTGATTACAGTAGAAAACATTAACTGTATGGATACTTTAGAAAGTTCAATGAAGTGCATAGCTTAGAGGGTATTTTAAATGTATACACATTCAAATAATATAAAAAAAAAATGTAGAAATATTTATCAACATTTTGAACGTATTCCTTTTATTGACTATTATGTTAATGAATATAAATTTAAAGTCCACAGCATAATTAAAAAAATCAGAAATATCAATTAAGTTATATAAATACAGAAAAACTATAAAGTTAATAAATATTTCTCTCACAAATGTAACCTAAACGAAAACCGTAAAAATCAAAAATAAATAATGTATAGAAGTAAAAGTAAATGTGATAAATGTATAAAATATGAATATTATAGATGCATTTAAGTAATGGCAATTTTGAGACACATAATATACAAAAATAAAACAAGTAGATGCAAAATTCATTTATAAATTTGAGGTAATTTGTTGCTGCTTCTTATCGCAATTCGTGCACGCATAAACGCGCACACACAGACAGGCGCAGAGTGTTGCACATGTATGCATAATTAGCAAGAACGGCGCAGAATTGATAGCATTGCGGGTTGCGGGCTGGACGCAGACTGTGGGGCGGCTGCACGATTTAACGAGCTGCGACTGCAACACAGCACGGCAACAGCAACAGCAACAGCAAGAACCAAAGGCAGCGGCGACGACGCTCATGTCAAAGGCTTTCAACGCAACATGCCCCCATGCAGCCCCGAAGAGGCAGCAACAGTCAAGCAGGCAGAGCAGGCAGAGCTGGTAAGCAGCCAACAGCCCAGAAACCCCACACACGCATTTGAAGAATTATGAGGCGTCGGCAACGCACATTTCACTGAAGGAGCTGCTGCTGCTGCTGACGACGACGGCGGCACCTCAACGGCCTCTTCGGCCTCCTCGGACCAAGTGAGGCCCCCGCTTGGACTCTTAAGCAGACGCAGTGCAGGCAACGTAGCGTTTCAATTTATGCGAAGTGATTCGTCATGCGGTTAACTTTAGAATCTGCACACACACACACCAATACAGCAGAATAAATCTATGTGTTGGTGCCACGTTTCAGTCTGTTGCAGCTGTGTGGCAGCATTTGCATTTGCATGCGGCGAGGCAGGAGGAGGAGAGCATTGAAACCTAGACGACGACGACGACGTCGACAACTTCACAGTCGCAGTCAGAGTCAAGTCCAAGGCGACGCGTCTTTGGGCCTTTGGGGCTGGCATTGAATGGGCAGAGCTCCTTCAATTGACAAGCGACGTTGACACAGCCATTGCTTTCAACACGCGCTTGGGCTTGGCTCTTTTTCTTTGCAACTTGCAACAATTGCAGCAATTACAAAGCCAGCGCTTGGCCATGAAAAGTTTAAACACCTAATGCCATGCCCGAGCCAACTGCTGGGCTGGGCCGGGCAGTGTGTGACTGATTGATTAGGCCGGGCCTAAACGGACAAAGCCAAAGCAACGGACAGGTTTCAGGCGTTGACACACGCACAATTTGTCAAAGGCTGTTTGGCTAGATAAATTGTTGCTGCAGTCGGTTTTTGAGCCCCCAACTGATAGCCCGGCTAATGAAGTGGTTATGCTCTCATTGTTTGATGTTTTCATTTAGCGATTATGGCCAATTCCATGGGGATTTCGGTTCAGCAATTTCATAGCAGCATTTTAGGAGGATGTTGATTGTATTCAACAATTATTCTGGGAATTCTGAGCTCACGATTTCGCTTTGCGATTCTTTAAATAGAAACAGAAAAACTATAAATTGATAAATTGCCAACACATTTTTTAATTGCTGCAAATCAAAAGCAAAATAATCTTGCTTCCAGAAAAATTCGAGTATATGCACTTTAAGCATACAATAATTAAATTATAATACAAAATTATATTTATTACATTAAAACCAAAGTATATTATGGAACAACTGTTTTGACGCCTCTATAAAGTTAGTCATAAAGTAATTTTTTTGTCATAAACTTATGATTACTCATACACAACTCTTAGTAACGTTTTGGGGCCCAGATTTATGACTTAATAATTCGTCATACTTAGTTTTACTTTCACAATAATAACCAAAGGCTGACTTAAGAGGAGCAGCAGCGAAGCAACAAACAGTTCAACAAAAGGTCGTATTTTTTGGTCACGAGCACGCAAAAAATGATCAAGCTACGCACAAATTGATATTTGTTGGCGGCACTTTGATTCTGTTTTTTTTTTTGTAAGCTTCACAAAATCTACGACTATAAAAAATTAATAAATTCACATAAAATGCCCACAAAATAGGCTCAGCACATAAGATTTCCGATAGCGCTGGCGGTTGGAGATGGAGACGGAGATGGAGGCGAGACTCCTAAAGCGGTCCATTTTAATTTGTTAATTTACCACAATGTATGCCCCGTTGGTTTGCCTAGTTTTTAATAGGCAGGCAGGCAGCTGGACAGCTGGGCAGCGCCTCGGCCCTTCAGCTCTTCAGCTTCAATAAAAAAGCAGAATTTTCTCATGCTCAATGCCCCGGCAAAATGTGTATACGACGCTTGTGACGCTTTCTTCGGCGGATTTTGATTTCGATCGTGTTATTGTTGTTTCCAAGCACTCTTCAAGCACCGGGTATATGCGCTTAAACAAGTGAAATGACAAATATAAAAATTTGAATTCTTTTGGTATATTGAGCTCTTAAAATAATATTAGTTTATTGTATATTTGTTGATAAATATTTGAAGGGAAAAAATCAATTGTATGTTACACACATTATTTATTAACATTTCTGGGAAATTTTTTAGTATAAGATACAGAAATCTCTGCACATATATATTATATAACAGAGTAATATTTAAACTTAAAAAATCAAAAGTTTTTTAAATGCATTCTTTTCAAAAAAAATTGCAGTAATAATATTAATAATTTATTTCATTTATTATTTTATTTTAAATGTAAAATAAATGGGCTTAAAATAAATATAAATCTTACTATAAAATCGTATCTTAAAATTAACAATAATATTTATTTAATTGTTTATTTTCAGAAAAATAGTTTTGGTATGTACATAACAGTATTAAAATTTAGGACCACTTCTTGAAGGAAAAAATAAAGACAACTCTGCACATATTGCAGAGTAATATTTGAAGTAAAAATATATTGGTAACATGCATTAATTTATTTAAAATGTAGAATTATATGTTTTAAAAAATAATGAAAACTCTTCACTTATTGCAGAGTATAAATAATTCAATACTTTACTATAAAATCTTGTCCATTGCAGACTCTGTTGCCGTTTAGCATATGGAATGATTTATGCCCAAATATTCGTTTCGTTTCGCTCGTGTTGTTGTTTTGTTGCTCGCAGTACTTCAAAATGAATGCCAAATGCGTAGTTACGCATATATTGAGCGATGATCCACACACGCACACTCTCCACACACACACACACACAGGGACACTGAATACCCTATAGCGCCTGTCAATACAAAGATTGAATCGTAGGTCGGCTGCCATTGGTTGATTTGGGGGGGACAGAGTCACAGTCGGAGGCCCCGAAAGACGAGCGACAACAGCTTTTTATTTATTTTTAATGAATAACAATGTTGTTTCGACTCCACTCTAATGAAATAGACAGAGAGCTTGCCCCTGTTGTTGTTGCTACTGGGCGGTTCCTGGAATTTGAGCGGATGTGTTGATTTATGCTTTTTTGTGGGTCACACAGGAGGCGGAGGGAGATCGACGTTGTACATATGGAGGATGGGAAGATGTTGTGCCCATTGCGTAAGAATCTGCTGCCGCCACATTGTGCGCTTATTGTTATGAAATCCAGAATTAAAGCAAATTAATCTAATTGGTTCGCCAAAAGCGAGTGAAAGGGGTAATAACTGAACAATCCTGTGGGAAACTTGCAGTCTAGCCCTTGACAGGTTTCACTTTTTGCACTCGTCAGCGAAAGGTTAAAAGAGTGTGATAGATAAGTGGCGAAGCGGATGTCATGGCAACTCCAGTTTCATTAAAATAATAAAATAGCATTATTAAAAAAAAGAATTTGGAATTCTTACAAAAAAAAAATCTAATTGTTACACTTTAAGTGTAAGTATTTATTTTTATAACTTCTTATTGGTAATGTATATTTATTAAATCTGATTGTATATTTTTATTTTTCTAATCATAATTTAACATTGTAATTTCTACAATGTCGACTATTCATTGTAGTTTTTAAATAACTAAATAAATAGATTCCAACAGCCAATAAATATAATTCACCAATACCTCAGCTATTTTAATTGTTAAAGCTACCAATTTCAATGTCTATGCAACTTTATTTTTAATTTTACAATTTTTGCCACACCTTTCATGAGGTCTCCAGCTCATTTCCCTGTCGAGCTTGCTCAGCTGTCGCTTTCCAATTCGCTTCTCTTTTTTTGCACAGTGGCACCTAGCAGTCATGGTCTAATTGCATTTGGCCCTGCACATGCAACAAGGGTTAAATGGACATGGAAAATTTGATGAGCAGCCGCTGCCCCACGGCAACATTGCGACGTCTTCTGCAAAACTCGGCCAATGGGCAATGGGCAATGTCCAGAGCTGGAACTGGAGTTGAAGCTGAAGCCAACGAGGCGCATTAATCCAATTCCAGCGGATGTAACGGTCCATGGTTGACAAACAATTGCAATGTTGCATGTAGTTGTAGTCGATTTTTACTTTGTTATTGTTGTTTTTGCATGCGATACTGTGGCAGGCAGAAAATCGCACAAAAATTGCATGACAATGTGATACGTTTTTTTTCAGTTTTTTGCATGCCAATTGGAAGATCGGGAATTGGGAACATCGCAGTGCATATATTCAGGGAGAGAGAGCGTAATATCAAGTTGGAAATTGTGGTCGAGAACCGGGCAATTAATCTGTTAAGCCGCTGTGACGCCGCATCGTACATATAGTCCGATATATATTGTATACGAATTCCCATTAATATCTACATAATAATGGCGTTCAGAATTTTCAATTGAAATGAAAATTGGCAAAAATAAACGAGATGTGGTTGCCTCACGATGGGTGGAGCTCCCAAAATTGTACATATCCATGTTATTATGTACCATCATCATCGCTGTCTATGTGGGGGTTGCCACAAATACATAAGAGGCGCTTGTGTGCGGGGCACTTTCCTTTTCATTTGCCGCAAAAACAAAGGAATCGCAAGCCAAGCGGCTGACGTGGCACAAAGTAGATTAGATAAAACAGACAAGGAGAGACAAAGAATCCAGCAAAACGTGTATGCGTTATATCGTAGGTACGGAATCGTTTTACAAAGAATTATCAACTTACTTTAATATTACGGACAATAAATTAAACAAATAAATGCTATGACTTGTCACCACCCTTAAAAAATAGATTCTGCAATTGCAAGTACTTCAAAATGCGTCAGTTGCAAATTCAAGACTTTTAGATACTCTTAAGTTATTTCGAAAATAATGATCTAAATGAGATTTCTGAATGTTATAATTTAAGCAAATATTTTAAAAATTGCAAAATATATCCCCATAATTTGCCGCTGTAATTTAACCAAATATCGATGCTCTTTACTATTTAATCTAAATGAAAAACAATGTAATCTGTACTAAGAAATATTCAATAAATAAATACTATTTTTATATGAATTCATGGCTGTAGTATAAGCAAATATACTACACCTGAAATATAAATAATTGTACTGCAACAGAAAAAAGTACATAAATGAGATTTAATCTAATAAATTTGTATGGTCTTGCAAAATATTAACAATTAAAATAAAATATCCACAAACACAATTAATTCATTCCAAATATAAATAAGATAAGTCTAGTCGATTTATGTACATATTTTAAAGACAAAAAAATTACTAAATAAGAACTATTTAAATTATAACCATTCACTATAGTTTTTGTGTATTAACAACATTATCTTTAGTTAGATACAATTACTAAATAGCAACTATTCACTATCGTTTTTGTTTATCAACAGCATTGTATTTAGTTAGAAAAAAGAACTAACCATATAAGAACTATTCACTATCGTTTTTGTTTAACAACAAAAAATTTGACTCGTGATAGCAAACCTCATGCGCAGTTCCAACTTTAATTCGATCGGTATGTAATTGAAATAATTGCAGTCAATTGTTGCGCGTTGTTGGGCCCTCAACGCACCCGCTCCTCCAACCTCGTCTGCAAAACAATGAATCATCTGCATTATATTGATTTTATGTGGTGGAATATTATACTCTGCTGGGCCATAACTAGATTAAGCCGGCTCAGCGAGCGACCACAAAATAACCAATTTCATTTCTATTGACCAAGCCAATAACTCCAAGGAACTTGCAAGAACTTTTGATGACTCAACAGAGAGGCGGCCACAAAATAAATACATAGATGTATGTGCATTTAAAAGTGTGGCTGGAGATACAATTGTATCTACGCATAGAAGAATCTATGTATTTGCGCAGCAAGAACAAATAAGACTCAATTGGCAATTGGCAATTTCGTTTTTCTTTTTTGTGTCGGAAAAGCGAAAACCCGATATGGCGATGTGGAAAACCGCACAGGGCCATTAACAACATGAAACACCTTGTCCCACACACACACACACTCACCACACGACTGCAACGCCATCAAAAATGATCAAGCTACGCACAAATTGATATTTGTTGGCGGCACTTTGATTCTGTTTTTTTTTTTGTAAGCTTCACAAAATCTACGACTATAAAAAATTAATAAATTCACATAAAATGCCCACAAAATAGGCTCAGCACATAAGATTTCCGATAGCGCTGGCGGTTGGAGATGGAGACGGAGATGGAGGCGAGACTCCTAAAGCGGTCCATTTTAATTTGTTAATTTACCACAATGTATGCCCCGTTGGTTTGCCTAGTTTTTAATAGGCAGGCAGGCAGCTGGACAGCTGGGCAGCGCCTCGGCCCTTCAGCTCTTCAGCTTCAATAAAAAAGCAGAATTTTCTCATGCTCAATGCCCCGGCAAAATGTGTATACGACGCTTGTGACGCTTTCTTCGGCGGATTTTGATTTCGATCGTGTTATTGTTGTTTCCAAGCACTCTTCAAGCACCGGGTATATGCGCTTAAACAAGTGAAATGACAAATATAAAAATTTGAATTCTTTTGGTATATTGAGCTCTTAAAATAATATTAGTTTATTGTATATTTGTTGATAAATATTTGAAGGGAAAAAATCAATTGTATGTTACACACATTATTTATTAACATTTCTGGGAAATTTTTTAGTATAAGATACAGAAATCTCTGCACATATATATTATATAACAGAGTAATATTTAAACTTAAAAAATCAAAAGTTTTTTAAATGCATTCTTTTCAAAAAAAATTGCAGTAATAATATTAATAATTTATTTCATTTATTATTTTATTTTAAATGTAAAATAAATGGGCTTAAAATAAATATAAATCTTACTATAAAATCGTATCTTAAAATTAACAATAATATTTATTTAATTGTTTATTTTCAGAAAAATAGTTTTGGTATGTACATAACAGTATTAAAATTTAGGACCACTTCTTGAAGGAAAAAATAAAGACAACTCTGCACATATTGCAGAGTAATATTTGAAGTAAAAATATATTGGTAACATGCATTAATTTATTTAAAATGTAGAATTATATGTTTTAAAAAATAATGAAAACTCTTCACTTATTGCAGAGTATAAATAATTCAATACTTTACTATAAAATCTTGTCCATTGCAGACTCTGTTGCCGTTTAGCATATGGAATGATTTATGCCCAAATATTCGTTTCGTTTCGCTCGTGTTGTTGTTTTGTTGCTCGCAGTACTTCAAAATGAATGCCAAATGCGTAGTTACGCATATATTGAGCGATGATCCACACACGCACACTCTCCACACACACACACACACAGGGACACTGAATACCCTATAGCGCCTGTCAATACAAAGATTGAATCGTAGGTCGGCTGCCATTGGTTGATTTGGGGGGGACAGAGTCACAGTCGGAGGCCCCGAAAGACGAGCGACAACAGCTTTTTATTTATTTTTAATGAATAACAATGTTGTTTCGACTCCACTCTAATGAAATAGACAGAGAGCTTGCCCCTGTTGTTGTTGCTACTGGGCGGTTCCTGGAATTTGAGCGGATGTGTTGATTTATGCTTTTTTGTGGGTCACACAGGAGGCGGAGGGAGATCGACGTTGTACATATGGAGGATGGGAAGATGTTGTGCCCATTGCGTAAGAATCTGCTGCCGCCACATTGTGCGCTTATTGTTATGAAATCCAGAATTAAAGCAAATTAATCTAATTGGTTCGCCAAAAGCGAGTGAAAGGGGTAATAACTGAACAATCCTGTGGGAAACTTGCAGTCTAGCCCTTGACAGGTTTCACTTTTTGCACTCGTCAGCGAAAGGTTAAAAGAGTGTGATAGATAAGTGGCGAAGCGGATGTCATGGCAACTCCAGTTTCATTAAAATAATAAAATAGCATTATTAAAAAAAAGAATTTGGAATTCTTACAAAAAAAAATCTAATTGTTACACTTTAAGTGTAAGTATTTATTTTTATAACTTCTTATTGGTAATGTATATTTATTAAATCTGATTGTATATTTTTATTTTTCTAATCATAATTTAACATTGTAATTTCTACAATGTCGACTATTCATTGTAGTTTTTAAATAACTAAATAAATAGATTCCAACAGCCAATAAATATAATTCACCAATACCTCAGCTATTTTAATTGTTAAAGCTACCAATTTCAATGTCTATGCAACTTTATTTTTAATTTTACAATTTTTGCCACACCTTTCATGAGGTCTCCAGCTCATTTCCCTGTCGAGCTTGCTCAGCTGTCGCTTTCCAATTCGCTTCTCTTTTTTTGCACAGTGGCACCTAGCAGTCATGGTCTAATTGCATTTGGCCCTGCACATGCAACAAGGGTTAAATGGACATGGAAAATTTGATGAGCAGCCGCTGCCCCACGGCAACATTGCGACGTCTTCTGCAAAACTCGGCCAATGGGCAATGGGCAATGTCCAGAGCTGGAACTGGAGTTGAAGCTGAAGCCAACGAGGCGCATTAATCCAATTCCAGCGGATGTAACGGTCCATGGTTGACAAACAATTGCAATGTTGCATGTAGTTGTAGTCGATTTTTACTTTGTTATTGTTGTTTTTGCATGCGATACTGTGGCAGGCAGAAAATCGCACAAAAATTGCATGACAATGTGATACGTTTTTTTTCAGTTTTTTGCATGCCAATTGGAAGATCGGGAATTGGGAACATCGCAGTGCATATATTCAGGGAGAGAGAGCGTAATATCAAGTTGGAAATTGTGGTCGAGAACCGGGCAATTAATCTGTTAAGCCGCTGTGACGCCGCATCGTACATATAGTCCGATATATATTGTATACGAATTCCCATTAATATCTACATAATAATGGCGTTCAGAATTTTCAATTGAAATGAAAATTGGCAAAAATAAACGAGATGTGGTTGCCTCACGATGGGTGGAGCTCCCAAAATTGTACATATCCATGTTATTATGTACCATCATCATCGCTGTCTATGTGGGGGTTGCCACAAATACATAAGAGGCGCTTGTGTGCGGGGCACTTTCCTTTTCATTTGCCGCAAAAACAAAGGAATCGCAAGCCAAGCGGCTGACGTGGCACAAAGTAGATTAGATAAAACAGACAAGGAGAGACAAAGAATCCAGCAAAACGTGTATGCGTTATATCGTAGGTACGGAATCGTTTTACAAAGAATTATCAACTTACTTTAATATTACGGACAATAAATTAAACAAATAAATGCTATGACTTGTCACCACCCTTAAAAAATAGATTCTGCAATTGCAAGTACTTCAAAATGCGTCAGTTGCAAATTCAAGACTTTTAGATACTCTTAAGTTATTTCGAAAATAATGATCTAAATGAGATTTCTGAATGTTATAATTTAAGCAAATATTTTAAAAATTGCAAAATATATCCCCATAATTTGCCGCTGTAATTTAACCAAATATCGATGCTCTTTACTATTTAATCTAAATGAAAAACAATGTAATCTGTACTAAGAAATATTCAATAAATAAATACTATTTTTATATGAATTCATGGCTGTAGTATAAGCAAATATACTACACCTGAAATATAAATAATTGTACTGCAACAGAAAAAAGTACATAAATGAGATTTAATCTAATAAATTTGTATGGTCTTGCAAAATATTAACAATTAAAATAAAATATCCACAAACACAATTAATTCATTCCAAATATAAATAAGATAAGTCTAGTCGATTTATGTACATATTTTAAAGACAAAAAAATTACTAAATAAGAACTATTTAAATTATAACCATTCACTATAGTTTTTGTGTATTAACAACATTATCTTTAGTTAGATACAATTACTAAATAGCAACTATTCACTATCGTTTTTGTTTATCAACAGCATTGTATTTAGTTAGAAAAAAGAACTAACCATATAAGAACTATTCACTATCGTTTTTGTTTAACAACAAAAAATTTGACTCGTGATAGCAAACCTCATGCGCAGTTCCAACTTTAATTCGATCGGTATGTAATTGAAATAATTGCAGTCAATTGTTGCGCGTTGTTGGGCCCTCAACGCACCCGCTCCTCCAACCTCGTCTGCAAAACAATGAATCATCTGCATTATATTGATTTTATGTGGTGGAATATTATACTCTGCTGGGCCATAACTAGATTAAGCCGGCTCAGCGAGCGACCACAAAATAACCAATTTCATTTCTATTGACCAAGCCAATAACTCCAAGGAACTTGCAAGAACTTTTGATGACTCAACAGAGAGGCGGCCACAAAATAAATACATAGATGTATGTGCATTTAAAAGTGTGGCTGGAGATACAATTGTATCTACGCATAGAAGAATCTATGTATTTGCGCAGCAAGAACAAATAAGACTCAATTGGCAATTGGCAATTTCGTTTTTCTTTTTTGTGTCGGAAAAGCGAAAACCCGATATGGCGATGTGGAAAACCGCACAGGGCCATTAACAACATGAAACACCTTGTCCCACACACACACACACTCACCACACGACCTCGGCCAAGACTTTGGCCAGAAGAAGAAGTCGCAGTCGACGCAACTCCGCGACGAAGCCAAATAACTGGCAGGAAATCCAAAGCAGCGGAAAATAACAACGAACGAGAGAGGCATGCCAAAAGAACTGCCAAAGAAAAACGACAGCAAAATGAAAATGTTTTCCATGCCAACACACAAACACACACACACACACGACGACACAGTGAAGTATCTGTAGCTTTGTATCTGTATCTGTATCTATAGCCTGGCAGTTTGCACATTGAAGTGACATTAAAACTCCGCCGCAGTGGAGACGAGTTTCCCTTTTACTTTGACTTTGTGGCACTGACGTAATGCGGCAACTCCAACTTCCAGCCTGCCCCCCAGCCCACTCCTCCACCTCTGCTCCCCCGCCCCCTTATTGTGGAGTATTTCGTTTCGCTTCGTGTCGGTTTTTTGCTGTGCTCAAGGTTTCAAGGCCCAGTAGCATAGAAAATTCACGATCAAGAACGTGGAAAGTTGTTGTGCTGCAGCATGTGGCAAGAACGACTGCAACGCCAGCAGCCCCGGGGCCCAGCAACATTTTCGGTCGAGAGAGCGACACGCGTACTGCGAACTTGGGCACACAGCGAGGGACGCGACGTCGGCGGGCGGGAGCGATGGTCGAGGCGGAGTTGTCAGTCAGTCAGCATTTGGTGGTGGATTCCTCCAAAATGCGAAACGAAAAAAAGGAACAGAACAACAGGCAACATAAAATAAAAGAGCCACTGCGTCGGCGCTGTGAGAGCCAAACACCAAACACCAAAGCAGCGAGCACCGAGCGCCTCCCGCTTGCCACCTTGCCACCGTGCCACCGTGCCACCTTGCCACATGGGGGCTGCCCTTTGTGCTTCAGAGTAGTATGTTTTATGTTTTATGCGCACATCGCATCGTTGTCGATTGTCGGTTGGCTTTGGCTTTTGGTTTGAGTTTGAGTTTTTGGGCTTAACTCTGACTCCGACTCCAACTCTGACTTTGAGTTTGAGTTTGGGTTTGGCTTTGGGTTCTTTGGGGTTTGGGTTCTGACGAAGTTCCTGTGCGAGTTTTTGTGCTGCTCTTCGGTTGCTGTGTGGGCTGAGTTAGGTGTAGTTAGAGCGACCAGGCGACCGGGTGTTGCCTGGACTGCTGCGATGCGATTGAGGTTTATTTATGGCCCACGGCTTTCGGGTAGAAATTTCGATACCACGTGTTTACTGCAAACTCTGCCTGGCGCTTTGCTGGCAGTTTGGGTGCTGCGGAAACCATTGGCATAGATAATGCCATAAAACAGGATCGGGGAGTTGGGCGCTCACCGAAAGTATCAAAAACAACAATCGAATTGTAAACACAACCATTTGGAGTCTGGTTAAAAAAGAAAACCTGAATGTTCTCAAATATTTTCAGTAAGCGATTTTATTCGAAAATGCGCATGAAATTCAATTTGTTTAAAAATATTTTAGACTGATGTTTGAAAAACTGTTTTATATCACATGTCTAATATTTGAATATTTATTGTATTAACAAAATTATGTTTTTAAAATCTATGCAAGCGAAAAAAATGAATAAATGTTTTTCCTTTAAAAATATAAAAAAACTTTCATTGTTCCTATAGAAATATAAGATTTATTTTGTGGCTAAATATGACTTAACTGATGATTATAAAAATTAATAAAACTATAAAACAACTTTCATTGTCACTATAATAAAATAAAATTTACTTGTTATAAAATTATTGTTGTAAAAAAATATCCAAACATAATACTATCTTCTTTCAACTCGTCAAAAATAAGGGATAGTAATAAACAAGTCTATTCGAAATGTTAAAATTTGTAACTTACACATTTATTTATATAAATAGTTACTGGGTTGATTCCATTAAAATACAAAAAAATAATTTTTATACAATTTAGTAATATATTATGTTTAAATATTGTCATTGTATTTGCTTGATTAAAAACCGACCGAATAAACAATTAAGATTCCATATTTTTGAGTTCCTTATATATTTTTCTCATGCAAAAGGCTTTATACACTTTTGGTTTTAAATTAATTAAATTAAATTTATTTATACTGCTCAAATGAAACCACAAATAATTTACCCAATAAATATATTGATTTATATTATTCTGTTTATTTTGGTAAAGGCGAATCCTGTTCTCAAAAGGTAATAATTAAAATTGAAATTTAATATAAAATTTCCGATTTGCAAAATGAATATGCCATAAACATTTAAAAGATATAAAATCTTGCAGATACATTTACTGCCCAAAAACACAGATGATCATTTTAGTCATTTAATGATGATATATGGGACTTGGTATAATAATAAAAAATGAAACGAAATTTCATTCAATTTCTGTATCCATTCGTACATAGAAATGTTGTCACAAAGCCCGAAGCGCAGAACACGTTTTTGGCATTACATAAGCAGGCAGCAGAAGACGGCGACGTCGACGGCGGCGTCGAAGTCGGCACGGGACAGGATTATGGGTCGAAAACAGGAAAGCAGACAAAACAAAAACCGGAAGAACAGGAAAAAGTGGGCGAAATGTCAAAAAGTGGACAGAAGAGCGAAGAGCGGCTCCAAAAGGTAAAGTAAAAAGACGGCAGAGCCAGTTCTACGACGCGACGCCGCTGCCCACTCAAAACAAAAAAAAAAAAAGAACAGCAGCATTATTCGTTTTCCTTCTCCATACATCACACACACACACACACACACACTCTGCCTCCCTCCTTCGCCACTCTCACACGGAGCCATAGAAAATGTGCAGACTAATACAAATGCAGCGGCGTCGTAATAGAGAGTGCAAGTATGCAAGTGTATGCGAGTGTCTGTGTGCCTGTGAGTACATACAGTGGTGGTAGTGAGAGTATATACAACATGCGAACACGAACACCGCACGAAGTTGCTTTCAAGGTCTGGAGAGCAGCCAGCAGCAGGTTCTGGAAGGCACCAGCAGCAGCAGCAGCACCAGCGACGTCGCTGTCGACGTCGTCGTCGCATTCCATTCCTGTTGCAGTTGCCCTTGGACTTGCACTTGAAAAACGTCTGTCGCTGCGGCGGCAGCGCAGCTCACAGCGGAGTTGGTTGGAGTTCGAATTATGTTGCATGTTCTAACATTTGCAATGCGCGCGCGCATGCCTCAAACCCAACTGCAACACAACAGCAGCAGCAGCGACGCGGCAGCAGCAGCAGCAACAGCGCTGCGCTCAAACTTCGTTCAATTTTCAGCATGCTGCAAATTTCGTTTTCATGCAGCAAATTTCAATTTCATGTTATAAAATCGCACGCACACACACACACACCTACTGATTGCATATGTGTGTGTGCGCAACAATATAAGTATGTGTGTGCGTGTATGGGCTCTTATGTACTTTTAGCTGCTGCCACACTTCTTTTTCGGCGTTCGCCTCTTTTCCGCTTTGCTTCGCTTTCGGCTCTAACCCTGACAGCGAAATTATGTTGAAGGTCAGCATGTTAGTGAAAATTGCATTATTACACACATACATTTACTTACATATATGCACATATACATACATACATATGTACATTGTTACATAATGTATATTATCATCACCCACTCTCACTCTTTCTCTCTCTCTTTCGTACTCTCCCCGCTTTACTCTGCTGTGGCACGATAACAGCGTTTATGCTTATCCCTTTTCATTTAGCTGACAATTTTTCAGAAACAATGGGATAATACCGTTTTATACCATTTGCAGATCTTATGGGAATATCCTATTCAATTGTCATTCTTAACTTTTCAAAACATATTTTATTTTCCATATGAATATTATTTGCATTAATTTATTAATACTAAAAGTCCAAAATATTTCATCCAAATGCAATATTTGTCCATTATTATTATTATTATTATTATCATTCTAATTATTATCGTCAAAGTGAATATCCCATTTTATTTTCATTGTTAACTGTAAAAAATATATTTTAATCATTAATTTCTATATAAATATTTATTTGGATGAATTAATTAACATTTAAAAGACCATAAGATTTCATTCAAATGTATACTTTATCCATTAATATATTGGATTATCCTATTTAACTTTACACAAGATATTTTAATCCGTGATTTCTGTATAAATATTATTTGCATGAATTTATTAATACTTAAAAGGCCAAAATATTTCATACAATACATTATTACTATAATTATTATTCTGATTATTCTGGTCATATGAATATCCTATTTACTTTTCATTAAATGATCATTAAATTCTATAACATATGTAACTATTATTTGCTTGAATTAATGATTATTATAAAGACCAAAAGATATTCCCAAAATGCATTCATTATCCATTATTATTAGTATTCATATTTTAATCAGTAGATTACTACAAAAATATTTAATTGAATCAATTTATTTATACTTAAAATATAAATATACAAAATATCATATTCGATTCCTTGAGAATAGTACGACCATCTGATTTAATCGAAACGCATTCCTTATCCATTTTCCTCACTTCCAAGAATCGTTTATCAAATACGATTGCTAATCAATTAAGTTGTTGGGTCGCCTATTGGGCGCACAAGTAAAAAAAATGGAAACAGAAAATGTATAATTATAGATTAAATATTCAGACAACGACTCGGACAATGTGTTTGTTCAGAATAAAAAGTCTCTAATTGATTCAGATATGCAAGTTATCACCCAGCTCAATACAGAAGCCTAATGAAATTCATAAACAATTTCCAATTCCTACTGCCAGCCTGGATGATATTTACATCAGCCCAGCTTCAACATAAACATAACACAGAAACCACTTAACGTAAAACCCGAGATCTTGTTGCGCAACTCGTAACGTAAACACAGATCCATTATTAAGAAGCTTTCAACTCGTAACGTAAACACAGATCCATTATTAAGAAGCTTTCTTCTAAACATAGCTGACTTGTAGCATAAGATCAACTCTGTACTTCAGTTCTAATTTGATATCCGAATAAAGAGGAAGCTTGTAGCTCCCAACAAAAAAAATATATTTTTCAGTTCAGTAGAACAGAATAGTTTAATTGGCGCCCAACGTGGGGCTCGTGTTAAAACTTATCAAAAAGGATTCACAAAACAAAATCCTTTGTAGTTCACGAGAATCAAGTAGCCTTAATCGGTATCAAAAGTAACGAATACTATAACAAGTTACTCGAACTCAAAGTTACGCGAACATTAAAAATTTCCTATAATCGGAAATATAGTGTGTTCCGGAAAATCAACAGCGAACATTAAAAATTTCCTATAATCGGAAATATAGTGTGTTCCGAAAATCAACAGCGAACATTAGAAATTTCCTATAATCGGAAATATAGTGTGTTCCGAAAATCAACAGCGAACATTAAAAATTTCCTATAATCGGAAATATAGTGTGTTCCAAAAAAACACAAACAAGTTAAACCTTATTGTAAACATAAATACTGTGTGTTTAAAAATACTGCACCTATCAAAATATAATTCAAAAATAATTATATTAACCAAATAAAAAAAGTTTCGACAAATTAAAATCGTTTTCAACGATCATTCAACAAGAAGAACCTAACCAAAGAAGGAAGACCAAAGACAGACGAAAGAAGGAAGCCCAACCCTTGACGACAGCCACGTGAGCTACAGATATTTTAAATCATTAGTATTAAACCTAGAAGTAATAAAAACTGGATGAGTTAATAAGTAATTTTAAAAATTTGAAAATGGCTCAAAACAACAATTTGACAGCGGGTTTGGTTGCTCAATTGATAGCCAATCAAACTAAAGCCCTTCAAGACCAAATTGCTGAATTGAAGTTGCAAATAACTGCTAATACAAGCACTGTTGTTGAATACAAAACTACAGAAATCAACGATGCCATTCGTTGCGAAGAATCGTTTGATGTTGTTAAATCAGTCCCTGAATTCGTAGGTAATTTTAATAGTTATGTTAGTTGGCGCGAAGCTGCTAGCGGCGCAATGAAAATGTACAAAGAAGGTAGCAGGAAGTATGTAGGCGCATTAACAATTTTAAGAAACAAGATAATAGGAAAGGCTAATGATACTTTAACCAATCATGGTACTGTACTTAACCTTGAAGCAATATTCGCTAGACTGGACTTTGCTTACAGTGATAGACGACCGCTCTACATAATAGAGCAAGAACTAAGTATTCTGAGACAAGGCAGAATGACCGTTTTGGAATATTACAATTTGGTTAACAAAAAGTTGACACTCCTAATCAATAAAACAATCATGACATATGGCGATAAAGCCCATGTCATAACAGAAATGAATAACAAAAATAGAGACAACGCATTGCGTATCTTTATTACTGGTTTAAACGGTTCTCTAGCAGACATCCTGTTTTCACTTAAACCAGATAGTTTACCAAATGCCTTAGCTAAAGCTCAAGAGCTAGAAGCAAATTACCAAAGGGCAAACTTCGCTTATAATCACGTTGTGAATACCTCACAAAATAATAACTCCAAAAACCAACAAAAGAAAACAGAAACTTCTAACCAAGGAACAAAAAAGTTTTTCAATCAAAACCCAAATCAAGGGAACAGAAAATTCGATAATCACTTGCGATTCCCCGAGAATCAAAATGTGGTACAACACAACAATCCACAACAAGCCACAGAACCGATGGATATAGATTCATCCATTCAAATTCTTAACAGGCCTTTTTTGCAAAACCAGAACAGACATCAGGACAATACTTACCCAAAAAAACGAGAACAGAATTCCACGTCAATGCATCAGCCAAATAAAATGATGCGTGTTAACAATATAAATGAAGACCATTTTTTAGACGAGGATGGGGACAGCTCCCCTTCATCGACAGAGTCGACAGAAAACTAAATAAAAAACTTAAAATATTAATTGACACCGGCGCTACCGCGTGTTACATAAAAAAGGGCATTTACAATGATGCTCAAGAATTAGTTATTAAGAAAAGGGTTAAAACCGTAAACGGATACAGCCTTATAACACATTACAATTACATAACCATATTTGGCAAACGCCATCGATTTTATGAAATCGAGAATTTAGATGCAGACTTATTGGTCGGCTACAATTTATTAAAAGATATTGAAGCCGTTATTGACCTTTCGAAAGGCACACTGTATTACAACGGCAAAACAGAACGAATTAATTGTGAAAACCTAACTCAAGAGACAGTAGGTAATTTACAAAGTTCAAATGAATCCGTTTCTTGTTTAGACTACCAAAATGGAATAGGCAAATCAAGTTCCTTATTCCAGGTGTCTGATTTGGAATCAACGTCATCAAGTGATGTTGATAGTTACCGTGACAATAAACCCAAAAATAAGCGTAAAAAGAAATTAGTCAAAAAGAGCAGAAGCCGAAAGGTTTCGTTATCCTCAAAGACAAATGTTTCTTTATGCAAACTTAACCATTCTGTCAATGAAACAGAAACTCTTGGAAACCTTGAGCAACAAGTTGTTCAAGAAATTCAAACAAAGCATTCACAAATTCAAACGTATCTTCCCTTTAGAACAGATATTAGAGGTGAAATAAGAACGTTGAATGATAATGCCATATACAGTAAACAATATCCTTATCCTCATTCGGTTAATAATTTTGTTAACCAGGAAATTAAAAGGATGTTACAAGAAAACATAATTAGACCAAGTAGAAGTCCCTATAATGCACCCGTATGGGTAGTAGGAAAAAAAGGTTTTAATGATGATGGCACTCAAAAAAATCGGTTGGTAATCGATTTCAAAAAACTTAATGAAAACACAATCCCTGATAGGTACCCAATGCCTGATCCTACGGTTATATTATCTAACCTAGGTAAAGCAAAGTTCTTCTCAACAATCGACTTAGAATCCGGATTTCATCAAATCCTGATGAAAAACGAAGACATAGAGAAAACAGCGTTTTCCATTAATAACGGTAAATTCGAATTTCTTCGCTTGCCATTTGGACTTGCGAACGCACCAAGAATTTTCCAACGAGCAATGGATAACATATTACGCGACAAAATCGGTAAAACTTGTCACATCTATGTGGACGACATTATAGTATTTTCAGAAACTGCTGATCAACATTTTAAAGATTTACAGGAAATAATTGAAATCCTCTTTAAAGCAAACATGAAAATATCGCTGGAAAAGTCAAAGTTTTTCCGCAAAGAAACGGAATTTCTCGGATACATAGTATCCCATAAAATAATAAAAACCGACCCAATAAAGATAAAAGCAATTGTTGAATACCCTCCTCCTAACAATTTAAGAGAGTTAAGAGGATTCCTTGGTTTAACCGGTTACTACAGAAAATTCGTCAATAACTACGCAGCCATTGCGAAACCACTCACAAAACATTTGCAAGGATATGATGGTTTAGTCTCGAAACACATGTCTAAGAAAACAAAAGTATCACTTGACAAAGAAGCCTTCACAGCTTTTCAAAATTTAAAATCACAGCTAGTTGCAAAGGTTGAGCTAACTCAACCAGACTATTCAAAGAAATTTGTCTTAACGACAGACGCATCTGACATTGCCATAGGCGCTGTGCTTTCACAAGAAAGCAAACCAATCACATTTGTCTCCAAAACTCTCAATAAAACTGAAAGAAATTATGCCACTAATGAAAGAGAATTATTCGCAATAGTATGGGCCTTAAAGAACCTAAGAAATTACTTATACGGAGTAACAAATGTGGAAATTCACACAGATCATCAACCACTATCTTTTGCAGTTTCAGCTCGAAATCCCAATGCCAAAATGAAAAGATGGCATGCCTTCATAGAAGAATTTTCTCCCAAAATAATATACAAACCAGGGTCAACTAATGTCGTAGCAGACGCCTTATCAAGGGTCATTATAAATAATATTACCAATACAGACAATGATGAAGAAACAACATCAGATAATCAAACAATACATTCCGCCGAAAGTAGCGCTCAAACAGTCATTAGCGAAACCAATAAACCCTTAAATCAATTCAAACAACAATTACTCATTTCAAAAAACAGATATACTATTCATGAGAAACTTGAAGCATTCAACAAAACAAGACATATTATAGAATACGATACAGTCGATAACCTAATAAACATTTTGAAGGAATTCCTTCAACCAAATCTCACTACAGGTATTCATTGCAGTCCCGAAGATTTATACGAAATCCAAATTCCAATAAAAACCACCTTCACAAACAAATTTTTGTACACTAGAACATTTGTCCAAGACATTGAAAATAAAGAAGATCAGGAAATAATTATAGAAGAAACCCATGCTCGTGCTCACAGAGGTTTTGATGAAAACCTTAAACAAATTTTGAAATATTATTATTGGCCAACTTTATACAAAAAACTCAAACAACATATACGATATTGCGAAATTAGTAACAAAAACAAATACAACAGACATCCGAAATTAATCCCAATATCCAAAGCCCCTATTCCAGAAAAAGAAGGTGAACAATTACATATTGACATCTTTTACGCCGAAAAATTAATGTTCTTAACTTGCGTAGACGCATACTCCAAATTCCTAGTAGTAAAACAAATCGAAAACAAATCCAACATTGAAAACAAAATCCTGGAATTAATTCAAACATTCCCTTTTGCAAAATCATTAATGATGGACAATGAACCAAGTTTTTCATCTGCCCAATTTAAATCTTCAATGAATCGAGCAGGCTTAACAATATATTTTGCAGACCCTAGACACAGTGTATCAAATGGACAAGTAGAAAGAGTACATTCAACATTAATTGAAATTTCTCGATGTATTCAAGATGAATACAAAATAATGGATTATGTTGAGGTAATACAACGAGCAGCCAAAGAATACAATAATACAATTCAATCAACAACCCAACTAAAACCATGTGACATACTTTTTAACAAAACAAACCATGAGAACCTGACAGATAAACTAAAAATCGCTCAAGAAAAAATGCTACAGTACCATAATCAAAAAAGATCATCCAAAAATTATCACGTAGGCGAAATAATATACGAAAAAAAAACACGGTGAAAGAAACAAGCTACAACCTAGGTATCGAAAGCAAGTAGTTAAAGAGGATCTAGGTAACAAAGTTAGAATTAACAACAAAAATCGAATAATTCACAAAGACAATATAAAATTTTGATATAACTTTTTTTATATATTTTTCTCTTTTAGCATGTATTCTTTACACATTTTATACTTTTTATTACCAATTTGCTGTTGCGAAATTATTAACTACTCAAATGACGACTACGTCTTACTTAAGGACACAGATAATCTCTTACTATATGAAACATTTGGAGAAGTTTTTCACGTAACCAATCTTAGTTTTTATAATGATATTTTTGAAAAAGAGCTAACATATTTTAAAAACAAAAACAGTACAATTGATTGGGAAGTAACCATGGAACTCAATTTAATCAAAACACTTCTTTCCCAACTCACACCTCATAAGATTGTTAAACGCGGTATCAATGAATTAGGAACCATTTTTAAATGGATTACAGGGACACCAGATCATGATGACATGATAACTATTCAAACTAAAATTAACGAACTTGTGGAAAACAATAATCAACAAAACAAAATCAATTCAGCAATTTTCAAAGAAGTAACAAAAGTAACAAACATTTTACAAAATCTAAATTTCAACCAGGAACTATTACTGAAAAAATACAGACTTAAATTATTATCAATTGACCTACAAAATTTGCTGGACACAATTACATTTTCAAAAGCCAAGATTTTAAACCCAAAAATTCTAAATAAAGAGGATATGTTAAAAATATTTAATCACGAAATACTGAATATCACACTAATCGACCTTTTAGATGTTTCATCTTTTTCAATTGTATCATATCAAGGATTAATTATAGTGTTTATCAAATACCCAACTATTAATTATAGCTGTAAGTTATATCATGCAAAAGCCATATCCCAAAAAGATGGGAAATTAATAGTAAGCAATAAAGTTTCTAAATGTAACAATACTTATTACCTTATCGAAAACTTCAAAAGAGAAATTTACAACAGCTTTGCCCAAATTAACTTTGACTCAAATTGTTTTATAGACCTCCTAAACAAAAAATTTACAAGTTGTACAAAAATAACTGAAAAAAATAAACCACTCGATATTATAACAGACGGCGCTATTCTAGTGTCAGGCACAAATTGTATTAACGAATCGTGGTTTACAGGCACTTATCTTGTAACATTCAAAGACATTATAATCATAAACAATACAACTTACACTAACGAAAGAGAAAAATTGTTAAACTATGTAAAACATAATAAATTCACAAATTACTTAATTACCGATTATCAACCATCCAATAATACACAACTCCAAATAGAGAACACAAACATTTTGTCAAAAATAGCTATACAACTAGAAAATAATCATCCAAAAATTACATTTGTATTATTTTTAATTATCTTTATTTTCTTTATGACAAAGCTTCTCAAACATTTTCCCACATATTTAAACCCTTTTAATTTGCTAAAACCAAAATCTTCACATACTCAGAATCAAGAACTGGAACTTGACACATTAAACAGATTAAATCAGCAAATCGAATACTTATCAAGAAACAATTAAGTATCGGGGACGATACTTCTTAAGAAAGGGGGAGTTATCACCCAGCTCAATACAGAAGCCTAATGAAATTCATAAACAATTTCCAATTCCTACTGCCAGCCTGGATGATATTTACATCAGCCCAGCTTCAACATAAACATAACACAGAAACCACTTAACGTAAAACCCGAGATCTTGTTGCGCAACTCGTAACGTAAACACAGATCCATTATTAAGAAGCTTTCAACTCGTAACGTAAACACAGATCCATTATTAAGAAGCTTTCTTCTAAACATAGCTGACTTGTAGCATAAGATCAACTCTGTACTTCAGTTCTAATTTGATATCCGAATAAAGAGGAAGCTTGTAGCTCCCAACAAAAAAAATATATTTTTCAGTTCAGTAGAACAGAATAGTTTAATTTGCATATTCATTCAAATCGATAAGCATATTCAATATATCAATAAATAATATCTCACAATCTAGAACCATTTTTAAAGCGAATGAATTCTACCACCCAGAATAAGAGTGTTTCACAATATCATTTTTAGTTTATCGTATCGTGTAGTCCGTAATATCCTGTAAACAGTTTATATAGATAGAAATTACTGATGTAAAGTACTCTAGCATTGAAACACCATTTTGTTTTGTGAATTCTCAGACATGAGAAGTTGTAAAATGTCCAAAATATTATACCTTATGATGTTCTGTCTCTTATTCTTTTCTAGCTCTTGTTTGCTACCTGAGTCCTCTGTCCATTTCAAGTCCGGCAGAATAAAGGTATGTGGGCGGAGTTTTTAGATATGTTTTCTTTTACATTTTCGTAAATATTTTATTTCAACGAATTTGTATTAACAACACCCTGTATAAACTTTTGTATGTACACATTTTCGTGGCAATAAAAAAATACCCCCGAAAAAAGTGCGTGCGCCTCGAAATCTTTCGTGCTCGCCTTCGCCTGCATCTCATTCTACGAGTCCTTGGCTCTCGCTCTCTTTCCCTCACCTCGAATGCGATGGAGGCGCAAAGGACAAATGAAATTTCAGCTCAAAGTCAGCCATCTCTTTCACTTTCACTTTGTCCTATTCACATGCCCTGAGTATATGCTCGATTATTCATTTATGTATTTAGGAATACAGGAATACAGACACATACATATGGATAGTACAAAAGATTCCAAATAGATGTATCGTCAATTTCGATACAGAGTGTAAGTAAAATAATAAACGTTTTTATATTAAATAATTTCAATTATAATATAATAAAATATATATGTATAGTATATAATAAAATAATTAATCAGTTATATAAATGTAAAATGCAATTTTCCGATAATTGATTAAATTAGGACTGACTTTCAAGAGATTAACGTGTTTGCAACTGGAAGGAGAATAAATTAAAAGTTTTAGAAAAATGCAATTCATTCCACAAAATCAATTGCATTTTTTCCACAATAAAATATGCATTGCTCCCCAATCACAAGACCCTCAATTAAAAAGTTGATTCATTTTTTTTAGTAATCTGAACAACTATAAATAACAGAATTTCGGATAGAAAAATTCAGTCTACTTTTTTTTACCAAATCAACTGCAATTTCGACGGAAAAAAGGATTTTAATAATGGCGGTTGATGCAACGGAGGGAAAACCCGTAAAATTTCTGGAATCTCAATTAGCCTACAAGTATGTGGAGTTGGGCTTGGCTATAATGGGACTGAGGCCGCTGCCTGATCAAAATCCGAACTATCGAATGATGTTTGATTTCTGGAGTTTCACGGTTCTGACAGTTCTAGAAGTTTATCTCCCGATTGCATTTGTGGTGGCCTTTGTAAAAAACATGGATAACATAACGCCTGATGAGCTGCTGGCATCGCTGGCAATGTTTTTCAATCTTCCAGCATGCGGAATAAAAGTTATAATATTATTGACGAATCGTTGGCGTTTCGATAAGGCCAAGGATATGCTCCAGACCATGTACAAACGGTGCACAAAATATGAGGAACGCGTCCAGATTAATAGATTGGTTCAACGTTGTGATACCTTCACCATATTATATACTGTGGCATACCTTATGACCCCGACATTGATGTTGATCAGCTCGGTATTATCCGGTCGAGCTCCATTTAATATCTACATTCCGAATCTGGACTGGCGAGAGAGTAAACGCAATCTATGGATCGCTTCCTTCATTGAATTCGTTCTGCTTTCAATGGGTATAGCCTGTTGCATATTGGTCGACTGTCTGCCCTCGATTTTTGGCCTAACTGTGCGAGGACATATGAAATTGCTCATTGAGCGGGTGGAAAACTTAAGAAAAGATCCGAAAAGCAATGAGAACGATAACTACGAGGAACTTGTGCTCTGCATTATGGATCACAGGTTGATTATCGAGTAAATAAAATGGAATAATTTATTGTAGCACATTGATAATCGGAACTTCTTTCAGATATTGCGCCAATATGCGACCCATTATTTCCCGATCGCTGTTTGTCCAATTTACTGCCATGGGATTTGTTCTAGCCTGTACTTTGATTCATCTGCTGTTTTTCGCCAACTTTCTGACCGCGCTCTCTGCAATATGGTATCTAGCCACCTGTGTGCTGCAATCCTTTCCCATTTGCTTCACCTGCGATCACATTCTTGCCGATTGCCAAAAACTCGCCCTGACCATATTCCATTCGAATTGGATCGGTGCCGATCATCGATATACTTCGGCCCTCCGACATTTCATGCACAATGCCCAGCAACCAATTCGATTCATGGGCTGTGGAGTATTGCCCATCTGCCTAGCCACGTACAGCCAAGTGAGTCCTTGAAGTTTAATCATCTAATTTGTATTTTATTATAAAAATAATTAAATTTTAGATGGTGAAGATGGCGTTCTCTCTAATCACCTTTATAAAACAAATGAATATTTTTCATCTAGATTAAAAATGCGTCAATTTAAAATCGATTCAATCACAATTAGTTGAAAAAGTATTTAAGTCTCTTTTGCACATTTGTAGTAAATTAAATATGAATTGAAAATGTTGAAATAGAATAAAAATATGGCGTTTTAGAAATTATATTTTCCCCAATTTAAATAATTCCAAGTTTCGTATAAATCCGTATTTCAGGTTTTTCAGGATTGAGATAGATATTGCTGCAAATATTGATTTTAAAGTCAAGTCTGTGACTAGTTTTCGTCTGGAAAGTGACGCATGCAAATAGGAATTCGATTATACGCTGCGGATCTACTCCATATGTTGGTATATAGGCCATATACCCAGTGCGAGTGCTGACTTCATTTCACTTATGTACGTAAATACTCGAATTCGGCAGACTGACATTGAGAGATAGCGAACAGAGACGTCAATGCCGCCGCCATTGTTGCCTTTGGGGCAGGACGAAAGGCCCCCCGACCCAACCACGCATCAAGCATCAGACTCAAACAAAACTCCTTCTCATCCAGATTCGCGTCGGACAAAATGGAGTTTGAGTTGGAGTTATATTTGGCAACGAAATTACGACACCCTTCGGTCTCTCAGCTGTGCCATAAAGACCCGCATACACACGCTTATGTGCAAGTACATAAGAATTATCCCAATATATACAATACATATATGTATGTATATACTATATACATATGGAAGAATGGGCCCCGTTATGTGGCAGTGGTTGTCATGCCAGCATGAAAATTTCAAACCCTATTTTGGGTTTCAAAGTTGCTTCCGATTGGATAAACGTAGGAGTATGGGTAATTACAAATAATACCCCGTCTCTCTGGGATGCGTGTTGAATGCGACATAGACCCGGCACGGGGCATAGGATATAGGGTATGGGCGAGGTGGCAACGCATCTGTTGTGTGTACCACTGACACACCCTCAGGAGCTGAGCCCGAGCTTTTGCTCGGCACATTCGTCGGAGTGACTCAATTTTCACAATGTTCATCAAAAGATATACAGTCAAAACTCTCCAGGGCGGACTCTCATCGCAGCACAACTTTTGAAGGCCCAAAGGAAGAATCCGATTTAAAAAAAAGGATACATTCTCGCCAACTAAAATATAAAAATATATATTCAAAATATATATATGTATTTACTCACACACACATTTCTCCAAAATTGGTCGATGTGTCTTTTTTTATATATCATTTATTTTTTTATTTAATTTTACTGTTATAGATATGTACTATATACAACTTGAATTACATTTTTAAGAGACTAAAACTAGAGACTAAGAGACTAAAACTAACTATTTCTAATAACTAAGTTCAAGTATGAAAAGTCTTTAAAATAAATCTGTGACTAAGCTAAATAAAGATTTGTCTTATATTTTTCTATATTCTTCTTAATCGGCATTTCTTTATAAGAAATTCGCGTCCGGTCAAGAGAGGATTTAGTTCGATATTTGTTCCAAAAAAGTGTATAAAGTTGTAATATAGTGAATAGGATTTTAAAAAATTCTATTTAAACGAACATAATATAAATATGTCCGGCCAAGAGGGCTGTCCGCTAAGAGAGTTCTCACTGTATTCAAATTATGGATTTCTTTGCTCTTTGAAGATCTTTGCGAGTCTCCTTGGAGTGCAGGACAAAGATAAACACAAACACATCAAAGTTTGTGGCCACGCTTTCACACGCAAAACAGGAAGTCTTGGATCTGGGATCTTGGGCCTTGGGTCTCGGGCATTACGTTTTTGGGTGCCCCATGACGTGTCAAACAGACTGTGGTCTGCCACATGTTTTAGTCCACAAAATCTCGACGTTTATTTATGGCTGCAACTCTCCCCGTTGCCCCCGCGGGCCATCTACAGTTTTTGCTTGCCATTAATTATGAAAATTAAAGTTGATGCGTGTCGTCGTCGTCGTCGCTAAAATATGGCAAGATGCCCCAGGGCCGCAAAAGCGTTCGTACGCTCGTCTTGCGACTCCAACAACGAATTTTTTATGCTGCTCTGCTTCTTCTTCTTCTTTCATTTCTTTGGTCATTAAAATTAGGTCAGTGCAAAGCACACAATGCAAGATGCAAAAAAAAAAAGAGTTGCCTCTGCAAACTAGTCGCAATTCCATTTCATTCTTCCCCGACGCCTGCTTCCTCGCTCTTTGTTCTCCCCTCTTTCGATCCTTTCAACTAGCTAAACAACAAAACACACACACACACACACAGAACAGTGTCGAACTTATTACGCAATGGCTGAACGATCTGCCTACCTGACTTAATTATTATATCAGAACACGACGTCTTCCCCTCGGCTTCTTCTTATTCGCCGATCACAGGTAGAACAACAACAAAAGGAGCCCACAAACTACGCAGTTTGACTTTGCCAGTTGGACCTTGACTTTGTGCCGAGTCCTTCGCCGTCGAGTCCTATAAGAAACACACACACACACATACACATGCTGAACTGCCTTAAGAATGCGAATCAACAAAAACAACAACGAAATCGCACAATGGGCTTCATATATTTCTTTTATTCCATTTAACTGGAAACTACGGTTAAAGTTGCCCGACCAAGAGAGTGTATAAAGTATTTGGCTTAAATATAACACCCTGGATCGGTACTTGTATAAATTGATCTGCCCCAATGAAAATAACAACACCGCAAAAATCACTCGCAGTTATGCATCTACAAACTATCGCATTCACGTACGTTATCGATATATATCGAAGTCAAATGCAAAATATATTACTAAAAATTAAGTTTGCAAAAGTAACAACAATAATACAAAATATGTATGTATGTATATAAAAAGATAATATTAATAATAATAATTATAAACATATTTATTCATGTTTATTAACACAACACACATATTGTGTACATATGTACATACATTAAAAATAAATATGTACACACTTATATATTATATACTATATAAACGTCATCCCACACGTGCCCTTATTTAGATATATGTATGTATGTACATATATTTTTAATACAGAACCTTCCATAAAGGAAGCACATTAAAATAACATACAACATATGACTATATACATACATAAATACATAGATATATACACAAGCACATAAGCACGGTCGATGATGCGAAGAACAGAACAGAGGGAACAACGATATCAATACCAAAGGCAAAAGTGCTGCCAACTTATTTATTTGCAAAAACTTTATAAAAATTGCTATATGCGGAAAACAAAATAAAATCAATTTCCTATTCCGAAGAAATGTTCTTTTTATTTAGCTTTATATTTTTATACATCCTGTTTTAATTTATTATTATTTAAGGTCCGCGAGTTGGACACCTAAGTGAGCTTAGATTTGTTTGCAAATAAATTAAATGGTAACGATATTTTTAAGAAATTTAAGATATTATTGCTTTTAATTTATATTTTGTTGAGAATTTAATATATAAAAAAGGCAAAAACCCATAAATATGTATCAAACTTATAAGTACATAAAATAATTATATTTAAGCGAAGTATTACAAATAAGGACGAAACTAAATTTAATTATTCCCTAATATTTCAAATTATCAGCATAAACTCAAAATACTCACACGACATATTCGTAATATGCAATAGTTTTTGCAGGGTATCAATATGGCCGACTCGATTTGATTTCGTTTCGTATGTTTTCTGCTTCTGCCTGGTTTTTAATGTCTCCTTCATTCGTTCGTTTGCCATTGTGTTTGCCTGCCTGCATCATATATACATTTATACATATATTGGGTATAGGTGTGTGTGTATGTGTTGTATGTACATCTATTGATATTTGTGTATTTTGGGATTATATACAAAATGGAAGCGGCAGACGGGACGTCGATTGTCGATTCTAGTCAGAACGTGAAAGAGCCAAGAAAAGGGAAGTATACAACCTTATATACTGTCATCAAAATATAGTGCATCATTATTGCCTATGTACTGTATATTATTGTTTTTTACGACTCGACAACCCTGTTTAGCGTGCTCTGTTGATTGTTTTGCCGGCTTTTTTGCCGCACACATGCACATACTACGCACACATCCACACAGACACGAGCAGCTCACACTCTGGTCATACAAGTTGCCTGGCAAGGCGCTGTCGAGCTTCTGCGCGGGCAACGCAGTACAACATGTTGAAGGGGAAACGTTTGCGACAGCGACTGCGTTTTGTGTTTGAACCGCATTGAAAGTGAATTTGCTAGAATAATATTCTGCTGCTGCTGCTGCTGCTGCTGCTGCTGCCGCCGCTGCTGCTGTTTGCATCTCCCTCGCACTCATTTTCCTTGGTGGTGTGTGCTCCACCAAACCAACCCCCAGGCAAGCCAACCAAACACCATTTTCACCCTTCGCAGCGCAAAGGAGTTTTTAGCGCCAAAAACCCCTGCCGTCGAATTTTCCTCAAATGAAAAACAAGCATTTTCCTCGCTGGTGGCGGTGGTGGTGGAAAGTGAAATCCAGCCAACCAAACCACCCCAACACCCACCCACCCTTAGCAACAACAACACAAAACTCGCAACTTCGCTGCCAGCGTCGAAGTCGCTGTCGAGCCACGACGTTTTCGGTTCGGCTCGACAGCGAACATTTCAGCAGTATTCCATCCACCCACCAACAACAACAACAGTACGATTGTATATGTTCGCTCTGCCGGCAAGCGCCTGTGCGTATGTGTGTGTGTGTGTGTGTTTTGAATTTCAGTTTCGTCGTCGTTGCAACCGTTCGTTCGTGTGTACCGTTCGTTCGTCTGTTCGTTTGGTCGTTGGTTCGTTCGTCTGTTCGCTACGTTTAGTTGGAATTTCGCTTTTGATCTGGTTGGTTGTGTTTTTGCATCGCTCTCCCGACTGCAAAGCGTACGAAAAATGCTAAAGAAGCGAAGAACATAGAAAACGCAATCCGCAAAACGTTTTACATACAACACAAAATATTCCTGCTCACCAAAAACAAAACAGAAAACAAAAATACGAATTAAAAACATATAAGTTAAATAAATTAAACAATTTTTCGCCAATTTCGTCAGCGTGTGCGTGCGTGCGTGTGTGTGTGTGAGAGTGTGTGTGTCAACATGTAAAAAATAATAGAAAAGAAAAACTGCAAAAAGAAGAAGAAGACTTGACATTATTTTGTTGTAAACTCAGCTCAGGTAATAATTAATAATAAATATCAACTATAAATAAATCGACTGCAATTTTTACGACTTTTATACGCAACAAATCTATACAAAATGTGTGAGTGAGACAGCAACAACAAGAGTAAACAAAAATACACTGCAAAAAAGAAATACGAGTCACGTGCAACACACGAAATTGTTTTTTATGGCGCCGCGTCGCAACTCGCAACAACAACAACAACAACCGCAGCAACAACAACAACCGCAACAAGAGACGCAGCAATTTGGGAAGAAAATGGCGCCGATGCAACAAATGCTGAACGTGCAACTCGCCCGTTGTTGCTACCCCAACGGGGAATGTGGCAAGTTGGATGCGTTGATCGCCCTGGACGATCAGGGGCTGGCAGAGTGTGTCCGAGTGCTGTGCAACAACGAGAACTGCAACGTGGGGCAGTATATGCATCGGGACTGCTTCGAGCTGTGGGAGGCGAGCGTGTTGCAGCTGCTGAAGGCGAGTGGCAGGGCGCGCAGCTGGTCGGAGCGGCAGCGCACGCAACAGCTGTGGACGAAGAAGGGCTACGAGCTGGTGGCCAAGAGCTGCAACTGCAAGTGTGGCAGGGGGCAGCTGCGCAAGGATCTCGACTGGTTGCCCCACGGCGGCGGAGGTGGCAACAACGGTTGCTTCATCAACAACGAGGATGACGACAAGAAGAAGGCCAAGAAGAAGCGCAATCGCAACGCCACCAGCAACAACAACAACGGCAATCAGAAGCAAGCGGTTGTTGTTGCTGCCACAGTTGGTGGCAACTTGACGCCCAATCCCAATGTGGGCGTCATCGGCTCCGGATTGCCACACAACAACAACAACAGCAGCAACAACACTGTGAACAACAGTGGCAGCAACATTTTGCAGCCCAGCACTGTGGCCACTTTGGGCAACATTCTCATGAGCAACACCAACAACAACAACAGCAACATCAGCAACAACAACAACAATCACAACAACGTTTTGGGCCTCGATTTGAGGAATCGCGCCGGCAGCTTGTCCTCCAGCGGCTCCAGCTCCCCCTCGGCCTCCCAATCCAGCGCCGACATTTCGCTGTCGCCCGTGCAACAGCAGCAACAGTTGCAGCTGGCTGCCAACAACAACAACTCGAACAACAACAACAACAACGGTTATCCCAGCTTCTTGGTGCACAGGAGCATCTTTGAGGCGTTGCAACAACCTCAACAGCAACAACAGAAGCAGTTGCCACAATTGCCCGCTCTGGCCAACATCAGCAACTTCAAGCCTTTGGCCAGCTTCGATCAGCAGCAGCTGCTGCAGCAGCAGAAGAACAAGGAAGTCGAACTCTACTCGGAGCGTGTGCGGTAAGTTTATTTATTTATTTTATTTTTTTGAAGTGAGTGTTCTATATCCTAGGGTCCAGAAATTCGATTTTGTAAATTTCAACTTCCTTAAGAATTGTCATCATAAATATTGAGTTAAGTTATTTTATTGTGGTCCCATGGTCCAGAAATTTCAATTGAATTTGGGAAACTTAAATTACCTAAAGAATTATAATCATATTTTATTTTTAGCTAAAAATTAAGATATGCGTATTATCAACATTTTTTATTTTATTTTATCGCTCTACATGAACCAACAAAAATTTAAAATCAAGTTATTATAATCCTATGTATTTAATATTTTTTTTTTGCACAAAATTAACTTAATTATTTGTGCTTTTAATGCTAAAGGCTTATAATTGAATATAAAGTCAAAATCATGTAATTTAAATAGCATAATTAAAATTGATCCATGATTGATTTAGTGTTTTTTTGAGAAAACGAAAAAAAATTAATATTTGCTAAGAAAAGTAAATTTTGTGAATGCAAACGCAACTATATCGTTGCACGAATTAAGATGTGATCCATTTAATATGTTTCTCTCTATATTCCCCAAATTTTCCCTCACTCACTCAATCCGCGTGCTGAATGTGTGTCGCCCGTAGATGTGTCTCTCGGAGGCTGTCTGCAAAATTTCCCAACATCTGGACAAAGTCAATAATTCAATATTTGCTCATTTATTAAAGAAAAAAAGACACTTTCGTTTACACTACACAACATAAACTTGCAAGTCAAATGAAAAAAGTAGTTTTTAGTAATCTCTAATAAACTTGAAAATCATTTCGAAAATAATTTTCGTAATTAATACATTTCTTACAATTAATTTTTAAATCTGAAGAAAACTTTTCATTGTTCTTAAAAATTCAGAATTTGAAAATAGTTTAATTGTTATTCGAATAGAGTTACTTATACTTTAAAAAAATTGTTCTTGGTTTAATAACTAAAACAAAAATCTCTTGCGATGACAAAATTTAAAAAAATGATATTTTCATGTTTATTTTTATTATTTGCTCAGCTTTTGTTGCCTAGTGTTAAACAATTGTTTGTTGTTGATTTTGCGCCATCACATCGCTTATATAACCTTGATATTTCCTTTTTGCCCAAAAACACGACAACTATTTCTTTCTCGCTCGCTCTTTTATTCTCGGGCTGAACAGCTGCGAATAATACTGATAAAATAATTAAATATTTGCGAGCATTCACATTTATTTAGCTTGTAAATACTTAAATATGCATCATACACACATACATTTGTATTTATTTTCACAAATTAAGATTTTAGGTGTTTAAATTTATTTTAAGGAAGTTCAATTGCATTATGCAAATGAACCAGACGAACTGACTCCAAGCGAACACGTTCGTTCTCGCTCTCACCAATTGGCTTGCTCAGTGGCTCGCTCTCTATCTCTCTCGCTCACTATCTTTAGCCGATCTTTCGATGCAGCGACGTCGACGCGCTGCCGCCGCATTTATTCTGCCCGCTTTTTGCCATTCTGCTTGTTATTTCCTTTTTGGTCGCACATTTATTATTTAGTACTCGAGTGTGTGTGTGTGTGTTTACTTGTATTACGAGTTTCACTTTTATCGAATTCAGTTTTTATTTTTTGCTCTCTTTCGCTGTTGCTTTATCGGCTTTTGTGTGTTTTTATCCACGACTTTGGGTCAAGGTTTGCTGCTCCTTCTCTTTCACTCCTCCTCCCTTGCAATTGCAGGCGAAGATTGAAGATTTCCCTGACGCATAAGAAATGATCAACACATGTATCTATATACATTATGGTCATATGTACATACATATATATATTTATCTATATGTACATATGTATGTATGTGTAAATATTCTTTTTTCGTTATGCCCAATTTTAATATTTCCGTTTCCAAAGCAAACGCACGTCGTCGAGCACATTAAAATTTATTCCAGCTCGATAAAAACACTCACACACACATACACACTCACAATCGGCGTTCGTCAAAAAAGAACACAAAAAACAAGCAGCGAGATGTTGAAGAAGAAGCAGCGGCAATAACAACAAAGCAAAGCAAAGCAAAGCGAAAAAAACAACAAAAAATTAGATCGTGTTTGTATTTTTATTTCTTGTTGATTCCTATTGCTTCGCGTATTTTCGCTTTGCCAGATCTCTTCTCCCCTCTTGCCAATCTTCAACTTGAGCCTGTGCCGAATATTTAGCCGAGATTACGTTTTCCTTTCTTTCCGCTGCTTCTTTCAAGTGCTTTTAATACCCGCTACCCATGGGGTAGAAGGGTATGATCGTTCGGTGCCAACAGAAGGCAGAAGGCGGCCTCGCCGACCCCAAAAAGTATATATATTCTTGATCAAAGGATTAATGAGCGTATTAATACGAGAAGTCGTTCAAGAATCAATTTTGATGGGCAAAAGTCAAATGGAACTGAACATATATTATGGTTTATTATCAACTTAAGAGTATATTCCATGCAATATATAATTCTATATACTCGTTGAAAAGTATCGCATTGTTGCAAAATAGGTAGCGGGTATCTCACAGTCGAGCTTTCTTACTTGCTTTTCGATGGTACGCGACGACGCAACCCTCGAAGAAGATGGAACGAACAACAACAGAAACTTCTAATTCCTTCTAAGACATGCTTCGGTTTCTCTTTTGTGCTTTGCTTTTTGTCCAGTTTTCAAGGCCGTGATGTTTGTTTTTATTTCGTGGTGCGTTTTTTCTGCTCTTCTTTCGCATCTGATTTGATCGTTGAGCGGAACAATTACTTGTGCTCTCTCTCTCTTATTGTGCATTTGCATTGCTCTTCTTCTCTTATCGTACAACAAAATAAACCGGCTGATTTGTGTTTTATTTTCGTGTTACGTTTTTAATTCATAAACGAAATTTTTATCTCGTTTTATTTTATGTTGTGCTTTGCTATTTTTAGCGCCACACGCGGCAGAAATTCTTGTTTTCTTTTTTCGTTTTGTTTTGCTTTTTTTTATTGATGATAAACAAACGTTCTTTAAAGCATTTCTCCATCTCACTTTCATTTCGTGCGCTGTTTCTTTAATATTTATTAAATTCTCTCTTCAAAATGCCTAAACACATTTTAAAGCCCCTTCTCTCTCGCACACACATGTAACATGTTTGCCGGCATTTTCTTTATGTATTCATCGTTCAATGTCAAGGTTAAGACTCATTTTGTGTGTGTGTGTGTGTATTTTTGTTGGGCGTTTGTTTTTGTGATTTTTATTTTACGCTGCTCTTTCGCTGCCTAAAGCAAAACTTTTTTGCAGAAAGCTCTTCCTGTTTGGAGTACATCAGCAGCAACAACAACAACAAAGGCAGCAGCGTTAAGATTTCTCTCTCGTGCTGTTTTTGTTTTGTCTGCAAATGATTTATGCCCCCCACTGTCGTGATTAGTCATGGTCTGTGTGTTTGTCGTCTCCCTCTGCCCCGTGTCCCATCCGCAGACCATTCCAAAACGAATCAAATGCAAATGGCAGGCTGTCTTTCTCACACCCTCGTGTTCTGCCCGTCCTCTCGCTGTCTCGCTCTTTTCTGTCCTGCCAACTCGCCAAATACATTTCGATTGCGCATTTCGTTTGCGAACTTTCGGGAATGCAAAAAGCGAAGCAACAACAAAACTAAAAGGAAGACGCACACAATTGCAAATAAATTGTGTAAGGCACGCAGTCCGCCGCTCAGTTGAAAACAACAATAACACTATCAAAACTAGCAACAAAATACAAATTAGGAACAAAAAAAAAACAATTACAATGTCTACGTTTTTGTTTTTATTATTGCGACGCCTTTGGTGTGAAAATCGAGACCGAGCGAGTGTGTGCACATTGTTAGCGAGCTGGCTCGACTGCGATATACCACGTGCTATCGATTAGTAATATAATCGATATTTCGATAAATCTGTAATTAAAGTTCTGCGTCAAAATCGAGACATGACTGCGATAAGCGACGTGAAATCGATTTGTATTCGCATCGATAGTCTAATAAATTTGTTCGATTAATTATTTTAAGTGTCCGTTAAAGTTTTGCATGCAATGATAGTTGATAATACCCCGTGGCTAAACTATGTTTACTGGCAATTTTGCACAATTTTACAGCATTTGCACGACTTTTGTTGTTGTCGTCGGTTATGGAGGCTGCTGAGGCGTGCTGTCGACGTATTAGACTCGCCAAATCCAGCCATGAAGCAAGTTGTAGAATTTATTTATTAAAAATATGTAGTTAAAATTATGAAATGTAGCCGCGAGTCGCATCGCGTCATTCGCAACAAAACAAATCGCCAGATGTCATTTGAAATCGTTGAAGAAAATCTTTGGGGGTGTTATATTCAAATATGAATGCAAATGTATGAGTATATTCACACAGCACTAATTGAGCACGTTCCAAAACTGTCGTCTAGACTTCAAGCATAAAATCTGCAATGTACAATCTACGTTAAATGTATAATTTTGTATTATGGCGGAAGCAAATTGCCATTACATCAGTTGTTGTTGATGTTGTTGTTGTTATGATTATTGTTGTTGTGCTAGTGGGAGTTGTTTTGAGTGTGAAGAATTCAAATCGGTTCTATGTCAGCTAGCATGTATTTTAATGTTACTGAATGTGGCATAAATATTTTATGTAAGGTTAGATTTTTCATGAAAAAAACAATAAAAATATGTGTGCGAGTCCAAAGGGGCTAAAGATCAGCGAAGCATGAACAAAACGGGCAAAAACATATGAGAGTCTCCACACTCATCTACGGGCGGTCAAGAGGTTATAGGGGATCGAGGTTCAAGTAATGCGATTAACAAACCTTGCAGCTAAATTGAGGAAACATTAAAAATAGAGTAGATAAAAATTAGACTTAGTCAAGTGGGCATCTTTCTCTTCAGCATTCATCCCTTTGCTAACATTCTAATACTCACAAGTCATTTGCAAATTATACAATGAATACATGCACACTCACTCGCACTCATGAGTGCTCCTTGAGTGGGAATCAAAAGAGAAGAAAGAAGTTGCAACCGCATGCTTGTCTCTGCAGAGTGGGAGTCTTTTGTTTTAAATGAAATCACGTATTCATTGCATTGAGGAGCAGGTCGCTCTCTTCTGCCACCTCCTCTGCCCACACCTGACCGCAGAAGCTATTAATGAAATCTTTGCCGAAAACACACGCACAACAAAACACATGCAAATGCAGTGAAGCCCACACACGATTGTGTGTAAATGCATTTACTGTCAGGCATCAAAAAAAACCCAGTCGGACTGGACACAAAAGTTACGGAGACCTTTTTGGCAGTCAACAAAAATATTAAGGAATGATTTTGTATGTCTGTATTTTATTATTTTAATCTTAAAAAAACTTAGATTTTGTTTACTTTAAATGTAATCCAGCAAATCATAATTATGCTATTTAAATCTTAATAATTTGTATTATTTTATTAGTGCTATCAAATTTCATACAGTATCTAATTTAATGCTGATATGATTTATTTTCAATTTAAAAAATGTAGATTTGGGTTATTTGAAATGTTATCCAGCAAATCAATATTTATAATTTCAGAGTATTTTAATTGTTTTGTAATATTTATTTATGAACTTAAATGTAAAGTTAAGGAGTACTGCACAATTTTTTGCAGTGAAATGCAGCAACACCTTCAGAGGACTCCAGCTGGGTGCTTATCTACATGTCTCTATCTGCCTGTCTGTATGCAAAGTTTGCCTGCGCCTACGCCACACTCATACATACAAACTATATATGTATGTATATATACATCAGTACAGGGCCTATCGAAACGGCGCATGTCTGACGTCGTCAGTTGCCTGCTGCCTGCCCCAACTGCAGCTCGCTTCATTCCCTCAGTCTCATCGTGCACTAGTCGCATTTTCATTGCCAACAGACAATGCCAGGGCAAACTTCAACACACACACACAAACACACACGTGACACCTACACCCACCAGCAGCTGCATCAACAACACACACACACACACATACATACATTTATGTATGTGAATGTTGCGGGCTCATTGCAGGCTTTGGCAACTTGAAAGGCTTCACTTGGCTCAGCATTTTGCAGCACAAACTCGTGTGTGCTTCCTGCCCCAGCATGATATTGTTGTTGGCCATAAGCCAGCGTCTCCTTTGCTCTGGTGTGGTGGGTGTGTGTGTGTGTGTGTGTTTTGTGTTTATCTGTCTGCTCATTGTATGCATTTGTGTGTGTGCTTTTAGGCTTTTGTGCGAGCCAAACGAGGCGAGGCCCAGACCCTGTCCCAGACCCAGTCTCAGTCTCAGTTGCAGACCCGGGACAGAATCAGGCTCGCAGTCGACCTCTGTTGTCGCAGTCGCCGCTGCAAGCTGAAATTGCAATCAATATTACTGCTGTTGTTGTTCTTGTTGTTGTTGCTCTCTGCTTGTCGAGCAGCTGCCAGACACAAAAACGCAACGTGAAATAAAAAAGTAAAAAACCAGCAGAATACAAAAAACCTGGCAACAGTAAAAACCAGGCTCGTAAATGAAAGCAGCGACGCGGCTCCGAGAAAGAATGAAAAATGCCATATACTCGTATTGGCACTCATATGTACATATGTATATGTATTCGTACTCACACTCACACTCACACTCACACTCGCATTCATCGCATTCGCTTTTTGCAGAAAATACTCGTACTGCAAATATGGTTTGGCTGGCTGCAACTGCCCCTTTGGGCCACCCAATATCACAATGCAACTCTGCCCCAGCCTCTGAATACATCATGCCAGAAAAATCCTCACACACTCATACCCACACTCACACTCGCACTCACTCGTGCAGCGAGCACTCACTTTAGTTGCGTTGTTTGTTTGTGCCCTATTTGATATCCATTAAAACGATTCAGTTTGCCACTTTCCCATGCCCCAATGCCATGCAATCTCAATGCAAATGCCACATCCTTGTGTGTGTGCATGTGTGTGTGTGTGTGTGTGTATCTGTGTGTGCGCCTGTCTATCGCTGTGCATTTGATTTGCAATTTGTGTCGCCTTTTGTCATTTTTTCTAGCATCCTGTGTGCGTCCATTCCTATTTGTTTATTAGTTTGGCCACAGTTGCAATTTTCATTTACCAAATGCCAAAAGATTGCAGAGTGCATTGAATGGGTAACATGTTAGCTAATTAAGATCAACTGAGCCGAAATGAAAGTGGTAAATGGATTCAATGAAAGACTCACTCGGAAAGTTTTAATTTTTACTGAAATTATTTAAAAATATAAAAAACAACTAGACAATTTTTTAAAGTAAAGTTACAGGCTGATAATTACTCATAAAATATGCATGTGATTATTATAACTTGATTTATCAACAACAATATACAAATTTTAAATGGAGAAAAAACAACATCTAAGCTCTGGAGAATCCTCAAAACTTCAGCGAACTTTTCGCTGTAAGATCAACAGGAAAACTTGGCATATTTAGCGAAAAAAGGGATTGGGTTTCTTTATTTTGCACAGACAGCATTTCACTCCACACATTTGCTTAATAATACCGCAATTTATGTGTACAGCTTTAATTGTTGTAATTCTTGGATGCAGTCGTAAAAACATAAACATGTTTCGTACGCTTTCAGGCGATTAACTAAATTTGGTAGCCTTTCCCCTTGGCCGACGCGTCGTCAATGATCATCATCATCATCATTATTCGTTGGATGATCAACGGGCAACACTGACACGCCCTTGCCGCCGTTTTGGGGGCCGACATTAAAATGCGTTTGCCGTTGCATCAACAACAACTACAGCAACTGCAACTGCAACTGCGTCGAGGGGGAAACATGAATGTATTTATTTATTTTGCTGCTTCATCGTAAAAATAATTTGCTTTTATTGCCATAAAAACTGAGCTCTCCTCGTTCAAGTTGCAGTCATTGTTGTGCCTGCTAATGTTGCATGCAACCAAAAAGTACAGATGAGACGAGAAACAAAACAAAAAGTAACTGAAACTGGGCAATCGCCGCAACGCATTTTATGTCGTCGTCATGCTGTTTTGGGGCTGACTTTAATTTGGGGTCCGCAGCAAATTCGCAAATCAACGCCACATGCTCGATTTTGGATTCCCAAAAAAACGCGGCAAACTCATTAACCAAAAGAAATGAAAATTGTGCTGCAGTTCCATGCAACGCCTGAAGTCCCAGACATTGCTCCTTTCCTTTGCAATGCCATTGACATTTACTTTCCTCACTCACTCTGTTGTTTCTGCCTGGCACTTATTCAATTAAACAAAAGCCAAGATACACAGAGGAGCATATGTCCCTGTCTCCAGTGCGTGAACCGATCAAAATCATGAAGCGTCAAATTGTTACGAGCAGCTGGAAGAAGTGGCAAGATGGAAATGGCAACGGTTATCGCACAAGAAGCGCAATCAGTCGTGACAACAGACGACAACAAACAAGAGACAAACAAGCAGCAAACAGCAATCTAAGCACTTGCTGACTGCAACTAAATAGATATTATATAAGCATAAAGAATATGTTTGCCGCCAGCTACAAAAGACTGAAAGAGGAATTGAAGAATGCCTCCACAACACTCCGCCCCAGAGCCACATCGACTTGAGAGAGAACTAAACAAGCTAATAATCATAAAACCAAATGACTTTGAACGCGTCGAAACGGTCTGTCTAACTGGCTCTCTGTCTGTCTGTCTGTCCGTCCGTCTGTCCGTTCGTGCCACAAGCAACAGGACGCGCAACGTGGCATCCTTCAAGCAATGGGCGACAAAAAAATCATCAACATTATCATCATCATCTTGGTGTCAGAGTGTCGATTAAAATTTAAGCTTCATTTGCTCTTTGTAGTGACTGTTGCTCCTGTTATTGTTGCTGTTGTAGTTGCTGTTGTTGTGGGCGTGCTTGGCCTGGTTTGTGGGTGTGGCCGCATGCTTCATTGACTGCATGACTGGATGAAGCAACAAAAAACGCAGCTCTGATTGAGTAGGTGTCAATAATCGTAGGGGTTCGACTGCCATGTATGTAAATGAACGTATGCGAATGCCGAAGAAATGAGATTATTATGAAGTGTTAAGGTCAATAAAAGCATGAAGTGTCTATTTAGTTTGGCAATTCCCAAATTTATGATCCTCTACCCAGTAAAAATAAAAAAAACTCTCAACATGAACATAATTGCGCATGTTTACGATAAACTTGTACATTTCTTATCATATCAATTTTTAATTCCAACTAAATGTTGTTTACTTTTCCCTAATGATAAACGATTTTATCAATTCGCCAACTTAAATTTAGTTGTGCCCTTTTAAACTGCCGGCTGGCTTTGAGCAAGTTCAAGTCTCAATTAAGAAAATAGTGCTCAATCAACACAATACTTGCACTCCTACAAAAGTACATGGAAAAAAGACTTTCTCACGCCATAATTTGCTACATAGTTGTTGCTACAACCCAATCACCGATATAATTAATAATAATAACAACAACTACAGCCAACGAGTAGAGCAACAATAAAAGTCAGGCCAATGAGCTCTGGCAATGATCGTTTGTTGCTGCTTCGTTGGCTTCGTTCGATGTTGTTGTTGATGCTGTTGTTGTTGTTGAATGCCTGGCGGCTTGTTGAAAGGCGGCGTTGAAATCAAATTGCAACGTATCTATTGCAACTGCAACTGCAACAACAATAACAAACAGTAACAGTTGCAACAACAACGGTTGCCAGATAGCTGTAACAAAAACAAACAGCGCTTGCCACAGTTTATTGAACCTCTGTGCGAGGCGCCAGCAACAATTAAAAATAAATGTAAAATGTTAAAAATTGATCGCGAGCAAAATGAAGAGCAGAGCCGAACAGATCAGAGAAGCAACTGTTGCTGTTGCTGTTGCCCCTCACTAAATTGTCAGTTGATTCAATTAAAAAAATACGAACAACGACAAAAACTATCGCAGAGCCCAGCGACAAAGTTAATGAAAGATATGAGCAGATTTTTAACACAGCCTGTCGATCGGACTCCAACCCCATATACGAGGGGCATACTACACGTACATATGTTTCTGTTTTTGAAAAGGCAACTTTCACTTTCGGGCTTTCGAGTGTGTTGCCTGTGACTCGTCCCGCTGCCAGCTTCTTGCCTGCCTGTTGCCTGCTGCCTGCCTCACCGCCGATGACAACAGCAACAGGCACCTCAAAAACCAAAGAGAGAGAAAAAATGATAATAAAAATGCAACATTTATTGCGAGCGTTCAGCTTCGCTTCGACTGCGACTTCAACTTCAGCTACACTTTCGTTTTTGGAACGTCGATAAAGTTTTATTTTATTTAGCTGAAAAAAGGCGCATAAAAATTGCATTTGCCTGAGATTTAAATCAATGGAACATAAATTGGGAAACGGCTAAAGTGAAAGAAAGTCCCAATAAAATAAACTTTTAACAAATCAGAATGCTCTAGGCAGATCGACTTTGGAATACCCTCCAGGCAACTGCAAAATAATCAATAAATTGTAAATATTACTCCATCACATTTTAGTTACAGGGTATAAGACATTATTGTGTTGCCTGATAAATATGCGTATGCCTATAAATAAATATTTACAACACATTTCAGGGCCCTGCTGACCTGAAATTCGGTCAGTCTGTGTGTGTGTAGCATGTGGATGTGTTGTAATTGTTGTTGCTTGTAATAATTGCTGTGCCAAAATGCAACAACAATAACGGGGAGGTCGACAAAAATTGCTTTGCATAAATGTTGAAAAGCGGTCGCGTAAATAAATAAAAAGTTCGCCTTTTGGCCATTTTGGCAAATGTCCTGCAATAATTTTTACAGCCGCTGACAGCAGCCACTTCAACCAGCAACAACAATGACATTCAACGAGTTAACAAAAACAACAACAACAACAACAGAAAAACGAAATGATGTTGCACATGGCCATGTTGCATGACTTTGTAAACTTGAAAGTCAGTTCGAAGTTCGGTACAAGTCGCCGGTTGAAGTCGTTTTTTGTCTTCTGTCCGCTCGTCCGCATCTTGTTTATGCACGCGATAAAATTGCTGTTAACAAAAAAGCAACAAAAATTACAACAAAAAGAAAAATTCACTCGGTAAAAATAACAACAAAAGCCTTGAAAAGCCGTTGCCACGTTGCGGTTGGCATTGTAACTGGGCCTTAATCTTAAGGTAGCATCTGCTGACGGCTGACGCTATTTTCCCCCCATCTCCCCCAGTTTCGGCTGTCCAGCTTCTTCAATGGCATTCATTGTGCATCGTCGTGAAGCTCTTCGGCCCTGCCCAGAGGGCCGAAGCGTCTTATCAGCTTATAAGTAGCAAAGGCCTAGGCCATAAATATTGCAAGCAAAAGAATAAGCACAAGTATTATGAATGATATAGGGACAACATTTATTAAAATTACTCCTCCTGCGGGGCTTACAATTATGAATGCCAGCCAGAATTAAAAGACAAAGGCTAAACTGAAAGGAAAAGTTGAAAATATGTTTATACTTTATATGCACAATTGAATGACTAAGATTGGACAACGACAAGACAAATTTATTTATGAATTTAACTTGAGAACTGTAGATTTGAAAAATATTATTTCTTAAGTAATTGCTTTATTTTACTGCCATTAAATGTTGAAAGCCCAACTGAATTTCAAACTCTGCTTGCCAAGTATATATTTATCTTAAGAAAAGCGCAGCTTCTTTCACAAATCCATCTAAATATATTTTCTCACCTTTTTTCATTGCAGGTAAGTCAAGTGGCTGCTAAAGCGTCTCAAGTGCGATGGGGAGGCAATAAATCGCAGCAAATGGCGCTGGAAACTTTTGCTTTATGTGTGTGTGTGAGTCCGGGGATAAATAGGGGAATGCTGATGGTGAAATGGTGAAATGGGGGGGTGGCTGAAGATGATCTCAGTACGATTTGTTGACGCTTTAACTTAAACGCTCCCCGCGGCATCATAAAGCACTAGCTGGCAGCCAGAGCAGCGAACATTTAAGCGCAATTTAATGGTTCAATGACATAATGAATATGCAACATGCTGCAACATGCGCAGACAAAGCGGCCAAGGGGAGAGTGGGAGCTTCTCTCTTGCCGCCTGCTGCTAATTAGCTGCATTCATAATTTTTGTGCACATTATTTACATGCTAAGTAGAGGCAGCTGTAAGGACGAGGCGAACTACGAGCGACAGGACAGCGAACTGGGAATGGGGCGAAACCGCAAAGAGACGACAACTTTGTGCTCCTCCGGCTCGTCGATTTTTGTATTGTCGTTGTCATGGTTGTCCCTGGCATTGGCTCCTTGCAACAAAAGGCTCAGCCGCGGCAACCTTATTTACAGTTATGCGCCGCATTTGCAAGCTGTAAGTTGGAACTCTTACAAGTTGCCACAAAACAAAAAAAGAAAACGGAGAAGACAAAAAGTGCAGCACAAAAGAATCGAGAAACAAAAGCAGACTTTAGCAAGTTGACGTTTGTATACTCTCTAAAATAGCAAAAGAATCAGCAGTAATATAAATATTTACAGCTGAAAAGTTACAATTTTAATGCCTAAAGGACTCACCCATTTTGTTGACCAGCCAATAGAACTCTTCGAATGAGTAGAGTATGAACAAAAGAAAAAGTCAACGCAGGGGAAACATTGAACTGCAGAGCAAAGTCTCGAGGCATTCTCCGCTTCGACTTCGCAATGCAAGTGAAAAGTTTTTAATTGAAAAATTTAAAGTTTATTTTGTATTGAACAGCCAAAAAAAAACGAAAACGAAGCGGCAGCAAATGGAGCAAACGTAGCTGGGAAGTTGCCACAAAGTTGCAGTCAAGTTTTTGGCGTGTTTAAGTTTGAGGTTAGGTTAAGTGGCGACCCCGAAGATGAGGAGAGCTTAAAAATTGCTTAAAATTGTGCGACGCGGCTCGTGCACTTGGCTTAGTTGCTGCCACGGCTTCCTGTGCAGCTCGTTTGTGCAACACAACAACTGGCAGTGCCTCTGTTGCTGCCACTTTACTTAAGCGGCTTAGCATGCGCCAAAAGATTGCGGGGCTCCCAGGCTCGTAAATAATGAAGCGCTCCAGCACTCCTCGAAGCAAACACTTTGTATGTAAGTCTACCTGGTTAAGACTTGGCCAACTTGTGTGACTTACAATGGTGTTTCTCCGCCTTGCCAGGGCTTAAAGCGGCTGCCTTATTAGACACGACTCCAAATGGGCTGAAAGCAAAGAGGCAACAGACGACGACGACGACGACGACAGTCAACGACGTTTTGGGGGCCAACGCGAGTAATAAAATTCGCACATTAAATCGATAAAATATTTAAACGTTGTGCGCTATCAATTTTCATTTTCATGTTTGTTATCCTGGCGCCAGACAGACAGAGACGAACGTCAGCGAGGGGAGAGCAGAGGTGGCAGGAACTGTATATTGAGTGGCCCCTGGACAGCTTAGTTCTAGGAGCGCCACTGTTTCTGATTTATACGACTCCCCCGTCAGCTGATGGCCGGGCATCGCCTGCTGCCTGGGGGCTTGTTCTTTGGGGTCAGACGCGCTAATTACGCGATCAACTCTGTGCTTAATGCCACGCCCCCCCTCACCCCACACTTCATGCTGCTGGCCCACGCCTTTAAACATGACAATGACTAGACATTTCATTCATTCAACTTTATGGCTGTCTGGCCATAATATGTTACTTTTATTTTTCAATTCCTCAACTCGTTTGCTGCTGCTGCTTCGTCCTTCGTCCTTCATCCTTTATTCTGTCTCATCGTTTTCTTTTTTTATGGTTTGTTTTGTCAACTTTTAGCTGGCATTGTTTGGGCAACGTCTGACCGAACTCTGACATAATCCAGACCAGTCGGTAGTTGGTTTTTTGCGAATATTTCAAAGTTTTCCATTTTGCTCTTTTTGTTGCCGTTTTTGTGCATGTCCGTGTCCTGCAGCGAGGAGCTGCCTTTGCAATTAAGCATCCTAACTGCAATTTGCATAATTGCTCAGCGCTTGCAACTAATTCTACAGTCTGGCTATAAGAAATGCTTTATGCCAGAATTCTTTTTGTGATCACACAAAATATATATGTCTTTGTAATTATTTATTGATATACAAGTAGTGTATTAATCGATACTTAATAGAAAAAGGTCTCGTTGCACAGCTGTGTTCGCTTTAAGATCCAATATTTGTGATTATTATTTGAGAGCGTGGAATCGGTTCGTCATGCGATATTGTCAAAATCAATTATTGGCAGGCTTTGGCAAAATGTCTCATTGTTTATTGTTTAATAATATTGAAATGAAGTTTGTTAGTCACAATTCGCAACTGCCACACACACTGACACACTGACATTCGCACACGCACATGAATGTCTCAGCGCATTTGATTGTGGCCATAAAAAGCATTGTTTGCCAGTTGTCAATTGCCATTTTGCCAAATGATTTTTGTTGCTCTCTGTTTTTTAAATTTGATTTATTTTTTTTTTTTGTGCTTTCTGTATTTTCGTATTTTGATTTTAACTGCCGTTCATTATGTTGTCTGGCGCTGTCTCACTGTCAAATTAACTTTTGAGTTGAAGTTACCAAATTTGTAAATGCGCCGCGCGAGACAAGCTTTTAGGCCAAAATGCCAAACGGAGGGACGCGACTTGCTGCATGCGCCATGAGACAGCAATTTAATTTGTATTTGAATTTGAATTTGAATCTGAGTGCTTGCTAGCTAGCATTATATGATATTTTTAATAGAGGTTTATGCGAGTTTAATTGTTTTGAAAAGGTTTATTATATTTTAATTGCCTGTCGGCACACGCCCCCTCCTGTATTTTTTTGGTGCACACAAACGGGAGCAGTTATGAATGGATTATTTTTGAAGTAAATAATATATGATTACAGTTTATCAATTTGATTTGCAATGCTGTTCGTAGACACAGCACACAAAACTGGTTGTCGTGCGATTCTCTATTCTATGCATTACTCATACGCCTCATACCCCAATAGACTCGAACTCGAACTCAACTCTCAACTTGGTCAGAAGCGAGACACAAGTCGCTTGCAATTTGTGCGGCTGCTGCGGCAATGGGGTAACAACACTATTGCACAAAAAAACGTGCCACGCATGGCAGTCACACACACACTCACGTAGACGAACGCCCATTTGATTATACGGCACACGTCGTTTGTTGCACTTTAAGGTAAATGCACTTTACGTTGCATTGCGTTGCGTTATGTTGCGTCTTGCCTCTGCGAAACAGTTGGGCCAACAAATTGTTACCCAGCTGCCGGCCAAAAAAGTTTTGTTCGCATTCATTATGCGACAATTTATGACTTTTAATTAACCATCGCAAGCACAACTTTCAGTTTTTACCCGTCGATGCATAACTAAGTATTTGCATATTGATTAAAGTTATGATCGAATCAATAACAGGCAAGAGTCGGCAAAAACTCTGCAATAATTGCAACCGAAAAGGAAACAACAAAATAATACAAATAATCGCAGACAGACGAGCTCTGTGGAGTTGAGTGTCTCTCCCCATTGCGCTGTCGTCTATTCAACTGTCAATTTCTAGTTAGCGAAATTGCCGCCAGCTAAAAAATTAAAAACAAAATAAAGTACAAAAAATTGCTGAAAATAAATAATAGATAAGAAAAGCAGCAGCAAAGGCTACAAAAAACATCACAAGTAAATTCACGGATGGAAAAAGCGAAGCCTTGAAGTGCACACAGAACGTGCCTGGCATTTCATGGGCCGTATGAATGAAAACAAAGCATTGATGTATGCCTTCCACCTTCACCTCCCCCACCTACGTTTGGCATATGGCAAATATTTAAAAATTAAAAACCAAATGCAGACACGAACGCAAAGTGGAGCTTTTGCCCCTGACAGTCAGACAGCCAGTTGGTTTCTTCTCCGTCTGTCGGTCTGACAGCTCGACTGTCAGTCTGTCTGTCTGTGTGTGTGTGTGTGTGTGTGTGTGTGTGTGTTGGCATTTCCTAGAGTTCTTAAGCCCCCCTCGTTGCTGTTGTTGTAACCTTGTGCTTTGTTTCAACGACCATTAAACCACACAGACATACTTGTTTGCTGAACATATAAAGCTGCCCTCCCCAATGGTTCTACGATTTCACTGTCAATATTGCGCATACGCCATGTATGCATTGTTTTTTATTTTTATGATATTTATATTATTTCGAAGCAGCCGTTGGCGTTGATTTTCTCGCCACATGCAACGCATGCAGCACAATTACAAATACCAATAAACGCATAGACGAGGGTGGCTTCAGAAGTAGAAGAAACACTTGATATGTATTTAATTAAATAATTATTTAATTTATTTCGTATTTTTACCACATTAATTCTAACGTGAATCGTTATTGCTGCCAACTGTTTGAGCAACATTCGCTTAGTGCATCTAAACTTGCGAACATAATCGCACTCAAACCCAGTCTAGTCGCTCAGTTGTGGCACTATTCAATGAATCTGTCCTTGGCAAAGTGCATTGTCGGCGCGTCGTTCATTCGCCTGCTGCCGTCGCAGTCGCAGTCGCAGTCGCAGTCTGCGCTGCAGTCGACTGTTGCCTTAGTAGTTGCTATTGCTGGCAGCTTTTAGTTGAAGTTTTATTTTGAAGTTTTTGTTTTTTGTGTAATTTATTGACTTGGAGCGGTTATTTATTGACTGGGCGGCTGTTTAACTAAAAACTTCAATTGCGCACGCACTTTCTAAAAAAACAACAGCAGCAACAACAACAAAAAAGTTCAGCCTTAAGCACAAAATTAAAAAAAAAATACGTTTAGCAAATATTGACGAAACACAAATTTAAACAAAGCAGCGCGAAACAAGACACATGCATTGTTGTGCCAGGGCTGTGAAAACGAAAGTGTTGTTGCTGTTGGCGTTGCTGTGGCTGATACGCAAACACGCGCCAAGTGGGTCACTTGAGAAGATCAGCTGTCAGAGCTGCATGCATATGGGAATATATTATACATATGTATATTCATGTATATCAATTGAGAAGCACTGCAAAATTCAGGCTCAAGGCTTCGCGATTTAACTCGGCATCAAAACGCCTTCAATTCTATATATTTTTATTTAATTTTTATCAGCAAACGTGCAGCTGCAATTGGGAAAGAAGAGGGCAAATATGAAAAGAGTCGTGCCTTATCAAGTCTCAACTTTGGCTCTCATTTACATGGCACTGGGTTGAAAAGAAAGACAGGCCTTTCATTGGGGCCCCCGGCGCAGTTAACATATGCGTCCGCGTACTTATTGTTCTTGTAATCGTAATCGCACTTATAATGGACAATCTATCAATGACATTATGCGATCGAGACGCCCTGAGTTTGCAACATTGTGTAGTTGAAATGCGTATCAATGCCTTCGCTTTGTTAACAAATTACAAGGCCTTCGCCAATTGACATTTGCAAATGAACGAATGTAATTTGAAATGCATATCTTATGGAACATGATACTAAGTGCTTGAGACTATAACGCAATGACAATTGCCGACTAGTTACTTGCTATGACTTAACTTAAACGAGTTTTTGCTGCTGTGACTAAATGAAAGCCTTTTCTGTTTCAAATTTCCAATTTAATCTTATCGCTAATAAAGTGATATTTGCCCCAGTTGTGAACATATCGTTTTATAAATTTCATTTACTTTTCAAGTGCTCCAAGTCTCCTAATCTTATCTTCATAGGGGTAACATTTCAAGCGAATGATATTCGGATATTAATAGCATTTAAACCGTTAAGTACTTTAAGTTAAATGACTTTTTAGGCGCCACAATTTAAATATTCACTAAATCCAGCGACTTTCCAAGCTCTAATGTGCTTTTGCCATTTTCATAACGATGTAAATTGAAGCTTTTATTTGCATATTCATCGGTGTTTGCAAAAGCTGTTAATATCTAAATTGAAGTGACATTTTTAGCTTAAGTTATATGCACATTTAATTAGTTACGTTTGGTTTGGTGAATGCCAAATCGGTTGAGCTTTTTTTTCGGCGTTTAATCTGCAAAAGGTTTTGCAATAAGCTGCGAAAGATTAGATCGCCGCACCTGCAGTTCGTTTGCTTGCAATTTGCATGACGTTTATTTATATATATTGCTGATAACTTTTCTGACACGCCCAGCTGAGTTTAACCTTTTGGGGCCACCCACTGGCCAGAGCCAAAAAGGCAACAACAATAACAATGCGCTAAATTTCACATGATTTATACAAAATGAGCAAACATTTTTTAATTATTATTCTCACGGCGCAGGTTGTTGTTGTTTTTGCAATTTCAGTTTCAGTTTCGTTTTCGATTGCAATTTGTTTAGTTTCCTACTCGGGCGACGTTTTTTCGTTATATTACTTTGTTTACTTTTTTTTGTTTATTGCTTTGCCGTCGTCCGACGATTTTTGTCAGTTGATCTTTGACACATTTCGGGGTGCGGCACACGTCCGTCTCCCTGGTGCCCCAAAATGTTGCTTACCTAAAATGTTGATTCGCTGTTTGCTGCGCTACAGTAGGTGACTTTTTGGCTGTCGCTTCACAGTTGTTGCTGTCGCTTTTGATCGCTTATCTGCAACACATTTTGCCTTCTGCTGCGACATGTGCACGTACAACAATTTGTTGTTGCTGCTGTTGTGCTTGATATTGACGGCATGTTCCTTGTTGTGCCCGATTAATTGCATATTAATTTTCGGTACCGATCTTGGCACGTTTCTTACGCCAATTGGGTGAAACGTTAACCACAAAAAAAAACAGCTAAAAACAAAACAAAACAAAACTTAAGCCTCAAATAATCAAAACAATAAAGCGTATTTAAAATTGTGTGCGCGTGTTTCGCCTTTGACGTGGCTGTTTTTTATAATCATTTGCCTACATACACAGGCACTCTCCATATACATATATATGTATATATTTCTATATATATATCTATGGTAATCGCACCATATTGTTGGCCGCGTATAGCGTGAGAACAAACTTCGCCTCGGGGCGCACTTGCAATGTGCAAAGCGGATAGTTTTTGCTTTTGTTGTTGCTTTTTCGTTTTTAAATTTTTATTTATTTTTTTAATTAATCTCTAAAGCACCTGGCAGCAGCAGCAGCAAACAACGACAGCAACAAATTGCTCAACTGTTTGGCCACTGAAAAGGAAAGCGGCGATGCGTCGCTTTCAGTTTCAAATGTGCAACACGCTCTAAAGGCTTTCAGGTTGCACGTTTCGCCACGCCCACTGCCAACGTCAAAGGAGGCGGCAAATGGTTTGTGCAACATCATCTTCATTAGCTCGCTTCCTCTCGGTCCCTTTCTCTCTCTCTCTCTCTCTCGATGTCTATCGTTGCTGCATTGTTGCTGCTGCTGTCGTGATCGTCGTCGTCAGCATTCAGCAACATGTTGCTGCCAGTGGCGCCCCATTTCGCCTTGCCGCATTTTGTTGCCAACGGCCGTCGCACGTCTAACAAACTTAAGCGTTGTTGCCGCTGCTGCTGCTGCAATGGCAAATAAATTTATTTTTGCTACTGTTACAAGTTACTTAAACACTTGTTGCTGTTGCTGTTGCCGTTGTTGCTTTGCACAATTTGCGTTTGTTGAACCTTTTTGTTGTTGCTGTTGTTGTTGCAAAAATTAACTTGTAATGTGTTGTAGAAAGCGCACTGAACCACTGAACAAGTGGGCAAGTGGGCGTGTCGCGCCCCAGCTTTTGCTACATTTTCAGTTAAAGTTGCTGATGTTGTTGCCATTCCCGTTGCCATTGCTGATTTTTTCAGCTGATGTTGCTACTTTTCTTGCGTCCAATTTGTGTAATTATATTCAAATTTAAGACTATGTAAATCTCTTACAAAATTATTTGCATTTAAATTGCGCTAGTTACAACAAAAGAGACAACAACAATAACAGCGTTAACAATTATTGTAAATTACTTGGCAGAAATTCAGCTTGAGCTTTTTCATTCATTTTGTGTGGGGGAGGGCGCTTCGCCAGCTTGGAATGAAACGAAATTGAACTTGTTGCCCACTCACAACACCCCGACACCCACATATTCATTCGCACTCACACATATTCAGAGCACACATTCACACTTGGCAATCGAAAGCGCCAGCAAAGTGGTTGAAATTGTTGACATCATACATTTATTGTTGTTTATGGCTTGGCAATGCATTTAGCTAGAATTTCAATGCACTTTTAAGTCAACTTGTTAACAGTAAAAAGCCACAGCAACAACAACGAAGCTACAATTAAATATGGCTTATATTTGCATTTTCGCTAAAGCGTTTGATTATACACACACATGTTACTAACTCATGATTCATCCACAATTTTCTCTCAATATTATTGAAATGTAATTTTTCAATTTATTTTTCTCTGCAAAATTAACTGTAATTGTGCAATCAACGAAATGTCAATAAACAAATTAATTAATTGTATGTTGGTCACAAGTTTTCCAATTGCCCCTCAGGGCCTTCTGGTAGCTGCACCTCGATTTGTGACATAAATAAATGGAAATTTAAACCATATTAACAACTGCTTATTTATGATACAAATTGTTGTTTAGCATTTGCATAATGTAATGGCTGCTAATTTTAATTATAGAAATGCATTCGCGTTGATCGATGATTACAATTGTTTCTATGGAGATCCGTCGATCTGACGATTTCGTTTCTATTGATTTATATATAGGGGCATAATAATGTTCATTATTCTTTTCTTATCAATTTCCGGTTGAGCAGCGTTTTCACTTCTACATATATGTATTTACATACTTTAAGTGTTTACTTTTCGCTCAATAATTAGTCATGTTGACACTCGGTTTGTGTTGCTTTTCTAACTGCTATTTTATTATAAATTTGTTCAATCGCACAAATTTATTTTCTTGTTCTGCGAACGCGCCCTTGTTGGGGTCTCGACTATTTTATCTCACTTCAGTTTGCGCTGTGCTTTCCGACGATGACTGCTGCCTTATCGTCCGATACATTTTTGTTCTACATAATATATTTTATAAAAGCGCACAAATCTTAATTAAATGCGCCTTGTTGTACACGAGAGGCGTCTATTCGACGAGTTCTTTCTTATGTCATGATGACGACAATTCCGATACCGAAACCGAAACCGAAACCGATTCAGAGCTCCAGACTTGTTGAGTGCACATTATTGAATACACCACAAATAAATACAGTCGAGCAGCGATAAAGAGAAAGCTTTTCCAATTGCGATATACTTGAAGGGAAAGCATGCCGAATACGGTTGGTCTTAGTCGGTCTTTACTGTGCTGGCGTAATTAGTACTTAGTTCTCGTATCTCAAAAATGACCATAAGAAATTTTCGCTTGAATGCGAGGAGGGGCAGCTGTTTTCACTCAATTTTTGTTGTTTGCGGATTTTTAAGTGCTGCGACTACAAGTTACTTGTGAGACAAGAAGATTTACACTTAAATACCCTCTAATTGCCACAGTAAGGGGTATAATAAAGCCAGCCAAATGTAGAAGACAAATTTAAATACAATGAGTAGTTTATTAACATAATGGGTAACGTCTAGTCTAGCCTCTGCGTTTAGTTTTGCTTTAGCCCTTTCCTGTTTTTAGTTGCTTTGTCTATGAGGGTCTGGAATTAATTGTGCCGCTTTTCGTGGCTGCCTATCTGCTGTTGTTGCCACATGAAAAATGCCCTTTACTGTCATAATTTTAACAACAATTACCGGCAACCGAAGCAACAACTGAGCGGCTACCTGCTGTGGTAGCCGACACTCCCGTATCTTAATAAGAAATCTCTCAGAAGCATATAAATATCGCTTAACATGTTGGCCCAGAGCAGAAGGGCTGGGGTTAGGAATAGGGCCAATCCCAGCACTTGCCACATTTTCATATGAATTTAATTTAATTTTTTTCTACTTCTACTGATTGTTGTTGCTATCTCATTTGCATGTTTTTCACTTAACAAACGCGCGTTTTCACTCCAATTCACAAGCAACAACCGCAACTGCGGGTGGCCCCAAATGTGGCGCCCAACTGAAGCCAGCAATCTGAGTACACAAGCAGTACACAGTTTTGGCCAGTTTCAGTCTTTGGCCTGGCCCTGGCATTTGATATAGCCCAAAACAAAAACACGCTCAAAAAAGTGTTGGCGGCGCTTGACATTTGATGTGCGTAGTTGTTGTTTCGCTCGCTGAGGGTGCAACAAACAACACGACGCTGCGGCGACAACAAACATCAGTTGGCCAACAACGCGTCTTGCGTGGGCCAAGCCAAGCCAGCCAGCCAGCCAGCATTTGTATGAGCTGGTCTTGGTCTAATTATGCTGACGTGCTGCTGGTCAGACTACCAGGCTACCATTCCAATTGCGCGATTGAATGACTTGTTGTATTTCGGCCTAATGAATATGAATTGCCACCTGGGAGAGGGGATGGGGCAACATTGGGGTGGGCCTTATCAAAATGCATTTTATTTCGTTGGCCTGCTAATTTATGAATTCTTGCATTTGAAATGCTCCTCGCAAAGGTCGCTCAACTGTGGCTGTGTGTTGCAGTGCTCAGTCAGCGTTCACTAATTTCCCCCCGTACCGTAATTTCTGTAAAGAATTTTCACGCCAACGCCCCATTATAGCCATTGACAGTGCTGTGAGTCAGCCAAAACGGTTGCCTAGGCCAAGGGGTGTTTGCTTTATTGTTGCTGCCTGACTTTTGTTTTATTGTCTAATTTGCAGCTCAACTGTGCGTTGACTGACCACAGTCAGACCGAGCTAAAATGAAAATTACACAATTATTGGGCAAGTCAAGCTATTTGGAGAGCTTCGACAATTGCGCCAACTGCGCGGTCAGCGTTGACGTCGATGGCGATGTCGAGCGTGCCATAAAAGCCTTGAATTAATTAAAAATCTAAGCCTATGCCAACGGTCATAAATAACTAGACACAACAACAGCAGCAGCAGCATTACCTAAAAATAATATTATTAAATTAAAGAAAAAAATCCAACAATAATCGTGTCAAATTGACACACTGCAATACCCTGGAAATGGCGTCATTAAATCTGTTTTAATTACTTATTAACTTTCAAGTAAAAATTTACTTCGATTGACTTTTGACCTGAGCTAATTAAATTTAATTTGAAATGCAATCAGTTGTTTAAAGTACAATATACCCCATCGGAGGTAACCGATAGTGGGTGTGCGTGTAATGAACATCTAGACATGTTTTGTGCGCTGAAATGATTGCAATTAAAATTTCAGTTTGCTATATCTATTTATCTATCTATCAATGTATCTATGTATCTTTGGCGCTGTGTTTCCAGTTCGTCTAGTCCAATGACACGTCTTGAAAGATATTTGGAGGCAAATGAAAAATGTTTCATCGAGTTCTCGTTGCTGTTGCTGTTGCTCTGTTGCTCTGTTGCGGCGGCAAGTTTAATTGAATATATAAATCACGCGTGTTCTGTGTGTGCATTCATAGACAGATCACAGACAGTTGCCGAAGTTACCCCTGCGATAGATTTCTGCGGCATGCTCGAAAACTTTTGGGCCTGTCATGTCATGTGTCAGTTGGGGGCGACTAAATGCGAGAGAATTGTGCCAAACAAAGGGGGCTGAAGTGCAGATACAGATACGAGTACGGTGCGCGGTGAGCGCCTTTGTTTAGCATCTCAAATAAATTGCTACAAAAATATTGGCAATTGGAATTAATGGCCAAGAAAAAAAAAATAACCAACTGTACTCAACTCGACTGAACTCAACTTGTGTTGCCTAATTATCATCTCGGTTGCTTTTGGGCCAACGCCCAGCCAGCGGCAAATCTGTTGAGTCTACTCGTGTTTTTGTTTTTGCTGTTCAGAGACGCTGGCCAAGTTTTCATGTTGGCTTAAATGAAAAAAGAGTGCCGCGCTTGCCGGTTGCTGCTAATGGCGCACTGACAGCTCAATTTGTTATGTCATAATAGATACAGATACAAAGATACTTAGATACAATTGCGCATCTTTGACTTGAGTTTTGTCTTTGGACTTGTTAGATGTTCATACTGTTTTACTGTTTGCTCACAGATCGTGCAAAGATCTTCAGAGACGCTGCTTGAAACTGTTTTGCCACCAGGTTTACGCATGAGAGTTGCGTTTAAGTTTGGTTTTTGGTCGGCTTGGACTAAGTACTTAATTTGAGTTGGCCTGTTTAAATATTTAACGGCAATTCCACGAAATGCTTTTGAACTTCGCCTAAAATAGCTGAGACGGGAGCGAAAAGGAATAAACTAATTAAATGTGAGCTTGGCAACATGTTCGCATATGCACATAGACATATACAGCTGAAGGCATTAATTAAATCAAAATCAAACGATTAGATGTCTGTCCAACTCGGTGTCTGGTTCTCGGCTAACACGTGTAAATGAGCGTCTGGCCATCGATATGACTGTGTGTGTGTGTGTTGTGCCAACAAACAAACAAACAAACTGGCAAACACGGCCAGACAAACAAAACAGCCAAAAGTCGTTAAGCTCTTTGCACTGCAATCGCAAATATTTGGGCAAATCTTTGCAGCTCCCACAGGGACAACGACAGTCTCCCTCTCGCTATCAATAATTTAACTGCTCGCCTCACATGTGTGTGTGTGTGTGTGTGTGTGTGTGCTGCAATAAAAATCAGAGAGAAAATAATAATTAAAAAAATGTGCAAAAAATGCATTTTTAATTGCAGCAAAATGCAAAGCGGTGCAGTGCGTGTGGCATGAGAATTGAAAAAGGGATCATGTCGCAAGTGGCAATAGACGCCGCCTGGCTGGCATATGTCGTATCTATTGCGCTGTCTGCTCGACTGTTTGCCTGAACTTGCCACCGCAACACGCGAGCAGGCGACGTGGCAACATGGCAACATTTTACTGCGGTTTCAGCCCCAACAACTTGGCAACTTTTCACATTTGGCAGTCGGCGGCAACCAACGCCGCTGCTGCTGGTCGGTCTCTGTTGTTGTATCTATAACACTGTAACAACATTACACTACTAACATCAAATTGCATATTTGTCCAAACTAATGAGACTTTTCACAGCTTGGCGCGCCAGTTTCTTCTGCGACTCTGACTCTGACTCTGTCTGGTTGCTGTCTGTGCCCCTCTGGTCTTCTTATGCTGCCATTGGGCAGCACAGCGTGAAGTTGTCCACAGACAGCGGCAAGTTGCATAGAATGCATTATGGGAATTTTGTGGCATTTTCATTAACAAGTTTGCAGCAGCAGGCGTGTGTGTGTGTTTGTCTGCCCCACCAAGAGTTGGCAGCTTTTTGCGGCAATTTTAATTTGTTTGCGATTAACACGCAAAGCGTACTAAATTTCAAGGCATATGTCTCACATATTACGAGTGAATGACTCACAAAACTTGCGATGAGAGTTCGACGATTGCGCGAGCGTTGCTGCTATTATTATGTGGCAAGTTATCGCGAGTTTGACGGCAAAACTAAAGATTGTATCGCATTACATAGTCGGTTAGTTATTCGGTTAGTCAAATAGCAGCTAATCGGTATGGTTTTTATGACAATCACTTGGGTTTAAAGTGCGCGCAATTACGATCAAATGGAAAGCGATCGATTTAGACGTTGACATTGACATTATAATTGAATGTTGAAAGTAAAGTGAGAAAGTTATTTGCGGCAGAGATGAGGATGTAGCAGAGTTAAAGATACAGATATAGATTGCTGATGAGACACAAATTTAAATCACAGTCTGTCGCTTAAATTATGACAGAAAGTAGCTTTAGCAGCACATTAATTTAATATCTGTCTGTCTATTCAGCTGTAAGTAGAATAGCAAGACACACAATGGCTTTGCAGACTTTAACCTTTTTTGCATCTATTCAGAAAGTTTGTGTGCACTTTTTTGATGCTGTTTGTCTATGGCCAGCAGCTGACGCAGAAATTTATAGCTTCAGTCAGCGAGTGGAAGATGTGAATAAAGTAAATCCAAATGAATTTTTTGGTATTAAATACAATGCGCTGAGTGTGCCCCGCCTGGGTGCTTTGCAATTAATTAACGGCAATGAGAGATGTGTTGGCCATTGCTTTTGTAGCTGCCTTTATGGCAACTAATGTGTGCTTGCCTTGCTTTTGTTTCTTTATGTTGCAGCAGTCGTAGCAACAACATATTGCCGTATTTTTGTGTGTCTCGCCTGGCCAATGTCTGGGCTAATTTTCTATTTATTTGACCACACACACACAGAGAGAGAGAACGTGTGGATGCGTCTTGGGCTCTGAGTCTGACAACAGCTCCACAATCACTTTAATTTATGAGTTTCTTGCACTTTTCGCCAGCAGCAGCAGCAGCAGCAGAAACTGAAATTGAACGCAAACTGGAGCTGCATTTGTTATGTGTTTGCAGACATTAACTTTAACTCGGCGGCAGGCAGTTAAAGTTTGAATTCGTGTGCCTAACCTAACCGCACCCAGAACTAGTTTAAATTTGTGCGATAAATGCACAGTCGCTTGACTCCGCTCATCAACTCGGAATTGACTCTAATGACATTCACGTTTCTGTTGCACTTCGAATGCCAATTGGCTGGCAAAACAGGCAATTGCTTGCCACACGCCTCTGCTACTGGGCTTCCAGAGACTGGGAGACTACTTGGGATCGGAGTGTATTATTTGTGGGCAAGTTCTTGGCCCGTGCGTGTTGTCGTTAACAACAAAGAGCCAACTGCGAACTGATCTCATCTGGCATGCGCTGGCCTTTGTGTAATGACTTTTGCTATGATTTATGTGTCTCTATTGTGCCCCAAGTGCATTTTTCTTCTACCCCATGAAGCGTAAATGTTTTGTGTGGTGTCGATTACTTTGCCACAGCTTCGGGCTGCTGATAAAATCACAGGGTATTGCCTTAGTCGACCAAGTGCTGCGACTGTTTACTTTGAATACCTATTTGATTGTGGGTCGACTTACACACATTGTTGTTGGCTGTCAGCGAATTTTAATTAGCTCGTGTGCTGGTCTATAAAAATGCACTATTATTATTATTATATGTTAATACTAATTAATCTGGATTTGTACTTGAACAAGACACGATTGCGATTATGCAGCAAGGTCCAAGGCACATTTTTTATGTCTGTTTACTGACACATTTCTCTCTCTCTCTCTTTTTTTATAATCTGCTACATGGCTGGATTTTGACTTGTACGTAAATCACAGCCTGTTGGCACAATTTACACAATTTGCGCAATTAATTGCGCTCAAATTATGAAATGACCACAGATTTTGTTAGCTTAGCTGCAATTTGATATCAGCTGAAGATTGCACCGCTCAGATATGGATAAAACGGGTTGCCGTTTCTTGTCCATATTGGGGCACGGCAACAACAGCCATTAATAAGCGTAGATCAGCAGCAGCTACAGCAACAAGCACATTTTGGTTTCACATTACAACTACTAACAACATGCTGTTGTTGTTTTGCAGTTGCTGTTGTTGCTCCCGCGCTGCCGGGTGAAAATTGCTTAAAACATTTAATGCCATTAATCAATTTGCAGTCGGCGACTCGACGCGACGTTCGTGTTCGATGCGCTGAGCTGCGATGCGATTTGCGGTCAGTTTGTGGGAGCAACACTCGACCAAAAAGCGGTTGACCATTTTCCAGGCAGGCCAGTAAACACTCGCTAAAACGAATAATGAACAAATTCTAATTCGTTAATAATTTAGTATTTATTTATTTGTCTTCACTGTGCTTGGCAGTGCAATCGTATCACAGTGCAAAATTTCTTTAATTTAGTATTTCTTTTCTTTGCTTAACTACAAATATTGACTTCCATTCTGTGTCCAGTTAAGTAGTCTTCACTGTGTTTCGTATCACATTTCCCATCATTTTCATTTGCCCAACATTTCCTCTCTAAAAGCCGCTCCCCTCGACGAGCAAACACAAATTCGATTTAGTTGTAATAAATAAACTACACTTGCAATTCGTAACTCGCTTTTTCTACTCGCTCGCAAATCGCAAATAAATTACTCACAATTTGAATATCATTTCCCGTACCCCATCACGCCCCCTATCCAATCATCCCAAATAAAATGAAAGTGAAAAATAGTTTTTTATTTGTATTTTTTGTTATGAAGGGACATGCAAAATATTTTTGGCCGAGCTGTGATTTTCTTGTGGCTTCAACTTTGGCATTTCGAATGGGCAATTGGCAAATTGTAAATACCCTTTCCCCACCGGCAGCGAACGGTCTGCTTCCTTGTCGCGTACGGCTTTCAAATTGCAATGATTCATATTGTGTGGTGTTGTTTGGATTATCTAGCGGCACTTGAGGCAACAAATTGGCAGGTAGCTGTGGCCTGTTCACTTCGGGTCCATAGGCCGTCGTCCTACTGTGTGTATATCATTTGAAAAGTTCACGCCCGAGGCTTTAGCTCTGGCTGTTAAGGGGGGCGTGGCTGGTTGTCTGTGGTAGCCCAAGTGCCAAATTTAATCAATAACTAGCAATGGAAATTGGGATTGCGAATAGTCAGCGTACAGTCTACAGTCTACTCTTTGCTCGTAAACAATTGAAAATTGAAAATTGCTGTGACGATGGCGGCGGCCAGACGCGGAAAATTGATGTGAAAAACGTGAGGTGCACGGACTGAAGCACTCTGAGAGAGCCACAAATGCACGAAAACTGTGTACGTCCATTTGGTATTTCGATATTTATTTTATTTCAAATTTATAGCTAGGTGTGGTCAACAACAACCTGCCTGCCTGCAACAAAATCCAATTGCAATTAAATTATCAAAATTCAAATCTTATGACCATTTCATGCATGAGCATTTGCAAATATAAATCAGAAAATGGCATTTGTCGCCTTTAGTCATTATCGGTTCGCATATCATTTGACATTTAATGGAAGTCGGCCGAATCATTAATTGTGTTGATCTATTGGCCCACGGAAGAGGCATACAAATTGTCCGTCATTTGCCAAAAAATAAAATACGCATTTCGGCGCCCAGCAACGCAATTTAAATCACGATTTGTGAATTGAATAAAAAAGCATTTATAAATATGCACAATGTTTATTTTTAAATATGCTTATGTTAATGCCAAACTTGTTTGTCAGCTGACAACGACTTTGACGGCGATCGATATTGAGTCCAAAAAGACCCGAAGATCGCACCATTAAAAGCGGAATCAAAGTTCGTTCGCTTCAGATACCATTTAAACCATTTATTTTATTTCATTTTCGAGCATATTAATAAGCATATTTTGTTTAATTTTTTGTTCAACTCGTTTTGTCGCACGTTTGTTGCATAAATTGATGTGTTATTGATCACATCGCATCGAAAACGGAAACAAAAGACACATTTTGTCATCACAATTCATACGCCCCGTAGTACGCAAATGGGTACGAGTTTTATTTTGTTGCAGCTGCTTGTCTGGTTGTTGTTGTTGTTGTTGTTGTTTTGTTTGCATTGTTGTGTTGTAATCGCATTGCTTGCACCAAATTGAAGCATTTCACATTTTTAATTTGTACGTGATAGGGCAAATACTCTTGTACTGGTTGCCACTCGATTTCGTCTGGGGGTCGAGTTCCATTTTCGCTCGTCGATGTCGATGTTGCCTTTGTTTGTGCACACTGAAATTATGCTGCAGCAATTGCCATTGCTTGTTTTTGCTGCTTGGCTGTTGCGCCCCTTCATGTTGCATGCTAACGTTGGCAGACAAATCGTCTCTATTTTCTGTCCGTCTCGACTGTTTGTCTGGCAGCACTTAGCACGTGATTGAAAATTGCAACGGAATGAAGTGATTTGCTGCAGCAATCCAATGGATGAACCATCCAACAGCAGAAGCAGCAACATCAACAATAATCAAATGCTCTTGTTGTTCTTATTCTCTGCAATTCATTTAGCATTATTTTTAGCTCAGCTTTGCAATTAATTTGATTGAGAGAGTTGCCTGGTTTTGCCCGCCAGCAAAGTGTAGTCACAAAAATCCCAGTTATTTTGTAGCAGTTACTCTTTGTCTTTGGCATTAAAAGCAAATTTACAAATTAGTGTGAAATTATGGCCAAAAGTACACACAATAAGAATACAGCAACAGCAACAGCAACAATTCAAGCAATTTGGGCAACAAGCAAACTCACTGAAAATAAAAGCTGCTAACAAAATAATATGCAAACACAACAAAGATGCTCGACAACGACTTTAAACTACTCTAGACACAAAATATCTCAACACATTTCTATTGCTCATAATCAATCGACTTTTCCCGAACGCATTTACGACGATATAGATAGACACCTAGCCAACAATAGGTGCTAATGCCTGTAAAGATATTAGTTAATGATATCGAGTGATTACTGTACTGAGCCTCACCAATGTTGATGCAAGCTATCCAAAGCTGGTAGAAGCAATGGTGACACTTCTGCATCGAAAGGCCAATGTAAGTCGTGGAAAAAACGATGTGTATAAAATTTGCGATCAGATACATCAGAAGGAAAATTGTTATTTTCTGCAAGAGAATTATTCTTAATTATTCGATTTAATACAGAACTGTTCGAAGCTTACGAAAATGGTGCCAACGAGCATCATTACGGTGCCCACAAGATGCAGCATGCAGCCCAGTCGTTGCAGCAGCCAGAACCAATTGGTGGCACTTGCTGCAAACAAGAGTAAATTAATGGTTGATTGGAGCTAATGAATCTGGATATTACCTTGTCCCCAGCAGAGGCCTAAGAAGGCATTGAAGGCCTCAACTATGAAAATTAGAAAACAGCCGATGTGCAGAGGAATGCAGAAGCAGCAATGAGAAGTTATTCTCTTTAGGAACATCTTGTGATTTGATTGTAAACTAATGCAAAACTCATAGCCAAGTTGTGATGCCTCGAGCTAAGCTAGAGTGTGTGTGTTAAGTACACACAAACTCACACACACAACAGTTTGTTGTGCCAGCGCAAGGTCAAAGTCAGCTGCTCGGAACCGTCAAAACCAAACAAAAGCCCCCCTAAAAAAAAAGGCCAGAAAAGCCTTGTATATATTGTGTGTTATATGTTTAATATTCTAATTCAGCTTTTTGTTCTGAGAAGTTGTGCGTGCAGAGGGGGAGGGGGAGGGAGGGAGGATGGTTGGAAGCGGGGGCAGCCAACTCCAATTTGACAAGACGAAGAGTTACCGCCTATAAATTACATAGAGCTCAGCTGGAGCTGGCATGGCACACTGTTTGCGGGTGCTTGGCATTTAAATGGAGTACGAGTCGAGTATGAGTATCCGAGTATATCTGCCTACCCACTTACCTTTGGAGCGATGAATAAAATAACCATTCAAACAGCTTTTAATTAACAGTCAACAGCCCGCAGTCTCAGTCGACCACAATCGAGAATGGAGAATCGACAGTCGACAGTCAGTCGGCAATCAGCGACGCACGTGTTTTAGAAGGTCCCAAAAAATAATCTGAACAGACATTAAAATTCATTAGCCGTTTGTGCATATAAGCGCGCTTTCATTAATAAGCAATAATAAACATTATCGAACACATATTTGTTATTAGTCTTCTCTCGGCCAGCTGCACATAAACAAGACTATAAAACAATTGTTATTGGGCCCCCCACCAAAAAAATGGAATTATCAAAAAGTCAAAAAAAAAAAAACATTTGCTACAGTTTCGCACGCTCTCTACAAAATGGGGCGTGGCTGTTGTCTTGTCCTATTGACCCGGCCAACAAATAAGGGCATTAGAGATCACTTTGCTTTGGGCCAGGTTTGTTCCCAAATGTCAAAAGCTGAACAAAAAAGAACTGAAATCATTTTAAATTGCTCAATTTGACCTTTTCTGATCACTTCAAGAACATCCCTCGCTGTGCACTCGGAATTTCTTACTCAATTGCGAAATTATTTAATAATACATTTAAAAGTTCGCTTCATTTGATAACGAATGACTAATGTGAAGGGGGAACAGAGAGAGAGAGAGAGAGAGAGTGATTGTGTGTGTGAAAGCAAAAGGGGTGGAGATGGTGGCAGGCACGTAGACAGACGGTCTGCTGTTTGTTTTAACATTTTATTCCATGTACTTTATTTTTGCACGCTTTTGTTTATGTTATATAATCGGTGTAAATACAAATGCAATACATATTATAACACAGCATTTGAGTCACTCGAAAAAAGTCGACAAAAGTCGTCAGCAAAAGCAAAAGTTCTGCTGCCAAAGCTGCTTGACTAGCAGCTACCCTGCAGTGGCATTTAAAAATAGCTTAAGCAAATAAGTGAAGATCCGATAACGCATTCTTTATAGAGTACATTTCTTAGTATTTGGCATTTTTATATGAGATCTGAGATAACTCTTTGACTTGAGCAGGGAATTTGAAATATTTACAGGGCGTCAGGGTCGTGCAAAATAAACTTTCGCTGACTAAGAAAGAGCCGTGGAAAGGGAGAGAGACTCGTGTTTATACTATTGTTAGCAGCACTTGAAGTTCAGTTTGTTGTTTAAAAATAGTCGCTGCTTTTAGTGTACTTAATTTTGTGTTATTGCGCTAATTCGATAAGAGGCCAGTGGGAGGAGTAGCATGCCACTTGAAGGCTGTCTCGCTCGCTCTTGCGCTCGCCTGCAAGCCCCGCTTGTGGCAAGTCGAGAGATAACACATGTGGTTGTTGTTGTTGCTGTTTAAACAATTAAAGCAACGAAAAAAGCAATAACTTTTAATCTATTCAATGTCAAGGTCAGCTGAGACACCATTCGCAAAAAGAAAAAATGAATAAAATAAAATGCCCACAAAAAATTCGTTTGTTTTGCTGTCGACGTTTCTTCTTCTATCTTTATTTTTATTTTGTTGTTACTGTCCCTCTCTCTCTTTTCTTCGCCCGGTGTGTTGTATTTGCTTTTTATTGAGAATTGTTGATAACTTTATTTGCTTTGGCATTATATACTGCAAAAAAACAAAAACAACAAAAAATGACAACAACGAAATTCTTCAACAGCCCGTGACAAAGCACAAAGACAACGGCAACAACAACAACGGCAAGAAAAAACCAGCTTTAAGTATTATATATGCTTTTATTTGTTTTAATTTTACATTTATGTTACCCCCACTTTTGACTCGACTTTGTTTGTGTTGTTGATTCTTTCATACTTTAGATTATTTAATTTCTTCCTTTTTGGATTATAAATGTAAAACATTCCAAGTGACGTCAGTAGAGAACATTTCTTAAGCGTTGATAATCTAGTGTGAAGCTCTGATAATTGTTTCCCTTGGATTAGGTCATTATTAGTTTTACTCTCTCCTCAGCAAAGAGAAAAACACAGAGTCAAAAGTCACGTAATATGATTTTGGGTTCGGAATATACTTGCCAGCATATAGTCTGATAACTATATGCGAATAGTTCTATTAGTTTTAGCTATTGTCGCTCGCCAACTACGTGTGCTTTGTGGCAAAAAAAAAGGAAATCTTTATCTGGCCGAGACGTCACTTTGTGCAACGTGCATGCAATTTCCGTTCGCTGTCAGCTGCTGCCTGAGTTCGATATGAAATTCTATGGGTGCTTGGGAGTGGGAATAGTGTAGGAATAGAGCTGTCATAATAAATGCAATACATATTTATTTATATATCATAAGCATACTTTGCATACCCTGCGAACAAGACGTGCTCAAAGAGTGAACTTGTTTTGAATGATAGTGTGTAGGGCTCTGCCAATCACTCAAAGAGGGAGTCAACTTTCTTTTCACATTACTAAGAGGATGTTGAATTCTCAGAAAGTAAATAAAACGCTACGTAAGGAAACAAATATTCAGCTTAGGGCCACAGCATGTCTCCCAGTCGATCACTCTTTATATTTTCGTATTTATGCAACATATTTTTCAAATTGTCATTTCTTATCTTTGATATTTGCAGCTCGACATCTGGTTGCAATGGCATCTTCTCACGTCGCTTGGATTTCTCATCATTCAATTTGCTGCCAAAGACGCGTTTGAATTCTTATCAAGTTAAGGTGAGTTATAACCGCAACATGTGCGACTTTCAAATACATTTATCATCTGTGCACAGTCCGAGGAGAGGCGACTGTAATTGAGTAGAAATAGTTAACTTTATGAGCGCTATTTTCATTAATCAGCAGCATTGGCAAACAGAAACGAATGCTGACTCTGGCTATTTTATAGTACGACACTGCTCATTCATTCGCTATTCATTTACACACTCACACACACACTCACACTCAGTGCAGCATTCATTCACAAATGGGCTGCTGTTGAGTTCTCGGAAGTTACACATACGATAAACCGAACCGAACGACGGGAAAGAAAAAGAAACTGCCTGCCTAGGCAAGTTGGCAATTGGATACGCTCTTGGGGCAGGCCATGTACTCGACTATTACAGCGGGGCATTGGATCAAACAGGGGGAGGGGGGAAGGGACGGAGGAAATTGTTGATGTTGTTTTTCTAGTTGTTGATGCATTGTTTGCATAGCGCAGAGTTCAGATAATTTCCAGCTGTTGGTGCCAAGAAAATGACAAAATTCTTGGAAAAAAAACTATGCAAGAAAATTGTTAGCAACGCAAGCAAAGTACTTTTATTTTTTGTTTTATTATTTATTTATAATTTGTTGTTATTGCCATCGTTGTTGTTGTTTAGGTGTCACATGCATGTGGCTTTTGTCGACTTTATGATGGGAAGTACACACGCTTTTATAGAGTCGTTTGAGAAGGGGAATTTTGCATATTAAAGACCAAAAGTGAAGTTCATGTCATTCATTTTGATGATTGCTTGTAGAGTATTTGAAATTCGTTGCGCTTAAGCTTTTGGTATGTGTCTTGAATTACTGTTTACCCTTGTGGCTTATGCAAATGTCGACAATTTTGTGAAGCTGCGCATTTAGCAGATCCGAGAAGTGCAGATTGTTTTGATATTATGCTGTGCTTGTTATTATTGATATGCCGTGACATTATAGCGGACGAACGGCTATTGAACTGATCAGTGAGATGTCGGAGACCACACAAGTTTGCACAAGTGGCAATTAGCTGAAGAGACGCTCAAAGTTTCGCTTATGAAAACATAACTGGCAAAAAGACAGCTCATACATGCAGATAAGATACAATATGCCAGCCCTTGGAGTTTACTTTGAATATTTCATGTCGCCCAACATCTCGCAGGACACACAACCAGCAGCTCAACAACAATAACAGCAATTGCATTTCAGATAAAGCCGCAGGATGGGAGAATTCGAGGGGGCTGCATAACAATAGCAAAATATTTGTGGCTACCTGTCGCACTCATCTTTCTCTCTCTCCTCGCTCTGAATAACTGACTGTGAATCTATATAGCTGTATCTGCATCTATAGCTGTGTATCTTTGGCTGGCTTCGAATCCCTGGCCAACTTATGTGTTGTCTGCACGCAGCTCCAAGCTCCAAGCTTCCAGCTCTCTCTCAGCTCCCAGCTGCTTTTGTCTGGATGCTTTTAAAAACTTTACAATTCAATTTTTTGTTGTTGCTCTCTCGAATTTGGCAGTCTGCCCTGCTGCCGCTTGGCATGCATTTCGAATTGCATTTTGTATTGAATTTATAAATATTTAATGCCATTCAAAATGCCATGCAATCGCCCAGACCGAACTGAACCGAAGCGTTGGCGTATTAAATTTGTATAAACCTGCCATGACTAACTGTCTAGGATTTAACCAAAAGAATAAGTATACGTAAGAGGAAGAGCCAGAAGGCGTTGGCATGGCAAAAACTTTTTAAAGCGCAGCATGTTAGTTTCTTTCATCTGCAATTTCAAGGGCTTTAAAAGTTTCTTTTTCGCACAGACAATCCAAAGTTTTTAGGTCCAAACTTGCCGTTAGACAAGTTATTTGAACAGCGAGAAAAAGCAACTGCGATAGATGGGATGGAATTCCCATTCAACTTCTATGGAAAACTTCTGGAATAACAAAAATGAGCGAAAGCCTTTTATTCGGCAACTGATTGCACTGATTGCAATGCATATCCTTAGCCTTAGCCTTAACCCTTGGTACAATATTTGCCCAGAGGATTAGCCATAATCAAACCGGTTCGACTGGCTCTGCTCTCATAATAATAATTAACACAAGTCAACTTGTTAATCATTCAGCAATTGGTGACTTGATTCCCAAAAGGGTTGCTCTTAAGCCGCATCGCTGATTTTTTTAATCAGACCATATCATTGACTGTCTGCTCCGCTCCTTCGTCCCCTCGAAACCCGTCAGCTTTTCCATCAGCTGTCAACATTTCATTTCTCTTTCTTTTTTTTTTTTTTTTGGGAGTTTTGAACCCAACTGCGAGTCGTCAGTTTTAATCAGCTATAATTATAATTAACAAAGAGTTGGCAATTACCCACAGGAAATTTCATGCTTCGGATTCGGGTAGTTTCTGTGTGTTTCTGTTGTTTTCATTACGACTTAAGTCAACTTGTTTCATCATTTATTACGCGTCGCCTTTTGATGCCACATCTGCTAATTGTTAACACACAGTGCAATACTTTATTATTTCCTCCTTTTTTGGGGTGTAGTCCTACAGATGATTCACCCAAATGGGTTGGATCGCTTAATAATAAAATTGTGTTCTCAACGGACTTCAAATTAATTCAATACTTATTAATAATTACAGAATGATAGAATCAGTTTTCACCAGTTTTTCAAACATTTTCGAATCCGTTTAATGATCTGTTGTTCTGACTCATTTTGAATTTGTGCTTAGTATGCCAATCAATCTTTGTCTTTGCATTCAAAAAAAAAAAAAAAAACGAGACAAAAACAATGAAAAAAGCGAACTTTAAATAAGAAAATAAGTTTCATAAATGATTGATGAGCACGTTCATCTGGCTGTGCCGCACATGTGTCGTGAATTGGATCTAAAATTTCGCATATACACATATATATGCATATAGCAGATAAATGCGATTCACAAATATTCGCTGGCCATTTAATCAATTTTCCACACAAATACAATATTTTTCGAAATTTGCTTGTTTTGCTTTAAAGGAAACTTTTTGAAAAGACTTTTAAAAAGTTCTTGGCCTGTCCAGATGTTGCACATTTCCGTTTCGACTGTCAACGACATTTTCCTACATTCTCCAACAGCTCAGCGGGAGGCGTGGTCATGGAAATGGGCTGGACAGTTATTTTGGCGGTCGGACAGTTTGCTGCGGGGTGCATTGTCAGTGTATTTTGCACACGTTAGTTGACACTCTTGGAGTGCTGACACTTTAGAGATTGATTGTGCCCAAATGTCAGCGGCAGCGAAATGTGGCAACCCGTGTGTGTGTGTGTGGCTATGTGTGTGTGTGTGTGTGTGGCACACATGAAATGCGTCTCGTAGGCGCCAGTCCGAGAATAATTTATGCAATTTTGAGGCTCGAAAAGGCAACGAAAAATTGCAGAGCCAAAGATATTTATGCATGCTCTTGCATATGTGATAGATGTGGCGATGTGTGTGTTTCTCTCTCTGTGTATGTGTGATACTTCAGCTGCAGTTTTCAGTTGCACGTTATTCTTTATGACCATATCACTCATTTGCAACTTTTGGCTGACATTTGGCTACGCTTCGCTGATTTGAATGTTGTGCTGCACCGTGCGGCATGTCAAATATTCGGTGACTTGTCGCTGCCACATGTGAGGTGTCGGCGCTGCTTTTTTGTGGCAGCTTTGAAGCCGGTCTTTGCAAAAGGGTTATTTTTTATTATTTAGTTTAAAATAGAGTTGTCGTGAAATTACACAATCGGTAGGATTGAGAGTTAAACCTTTTATTTTCCATCTTTTTTTTAATTCCTGAAATAATATGAAATATTCTGCAATGCGAAATTAAATTCAAACTATTATGGAATTTATTTGTATTCTAATGTACATAAAACATTCGTTTCCTGAGTACTCTAAGACCATTTACTTTATAGTAAAAATAAAGCTACATTTCTGAGCAAATCAGTTTGAAATCTGAGTGAGAAACCCGCATAAATTATGGCAATAACTTGAACCGAATTTAAAGTGCAATAGTTGAGGCAAAAGTTCTAGACACGCCCGCGCAGCAGGCAGACGAACAGACAGATAGACAGACAGACGGATAGACGGACTGAGTGATAGCCAGATAGGTAGGTAGACAGGTAAATGGCTGTGGGCCATGTTTGCCAGTTAGTGTTGAGTCTGTTGAGTGGCATCTGGAGTCTAGAGAGAGAGAGTAGATAGAGTCTTGTGTCTGTGTTCGTGCTCTGCTCAGCTCAGCTTTTGGTCTGGCAGCTGGAAATGATGTGCGTCTGGTTGCTCGACTGCCTTTAACATGACATTTATTGTAACTGTCGTTTTGCCCCGCTGCGTTTCCCCTTCGATTGCCACCAGCAACATTGTTACACGTTGAATGTTGTAGTAGCTATTTGTTGTTGTTGTTGTTGTTGTTGTTGCGGTTGTTGTTTGCTGTTGTCATTTAAGCATTTGATGTGCATTGTGGTAGACATGCCCTGCAGCAGACGGGCGCCATCAGCATTGATAGAACTTGCAGTCATTGTCATGGCAACATGTTGCCAACATTTGCTGACAGACAGACACAACACACACACACACTCTGCTTTCTCTCTGTGTGTGTGTGAGTGTGTGGAAGCAGCTCTCTTATCATTGTCATTTATTTCAATTTTTGCATCTTTTGCCTTTCCGGGCGCAAATTGCTGGCAATCATACAAGCCAGAAATTTGCTCAAGTGGCGCTGCCACGAGACGTTGCAAAATGAATAATTATGCGTGTTTGTAAAGCTGCCTCCCTCCTTGCGAGAGTGGCAGCCCAGACTTTGTGCATTGTTTGCGTCGTGTTTCTTGCGCTTAATTAAAATTAGCCCAAAGCGCTGGCAGCAGCAACACACAACACACTCGAAACACAATTTGTTGTTTGCTGGGTCAATGCACGGCTTATGTCCTTTTCGGCAAGCCAACAATTTTGAATGGCATTTTGAGGCAGAAATTTCATTCCAATTTGCCCCATCAAAATTGCTTTCGACAGTGTCGTCGGTGTAGGTGGCATTTCCCGTCGTTAGGCCCGCAGAACACAGGCCCAGGGATAATGTCGAAAGACAGACAGGCAAACACAATGTTGATAGTGAGAGTGAGAGTGCGAGGAGGACTCGGAGATTAGATGCGAGCGAGCGTGCGGCGACATTGAAATGTTGTTGAACTTTAGCCGTATCCACAAAATGTCAAATTGTTGTTAAATTATTAGCCACAGGCTGCTGCCGTTTGGCCTGTTTCATGCATTTCGTATGGATATTGACACACACACTCGCTTTTGGGAGCGCTAATTGTAACGACAAATGTGCTGCGCGCATTAAGCAAATTAAAAATGCATTGACTTTTGATGTTAACGAGTACTCAATACACACACACACTCACAACGGGTACTTGTTTAACCTAAAAAAAAACCAAATAAAATAAATCGAAACAATAACAAGAATAATACACTTGAAAGTCAACCCACACACTAAGCGTGAAACGTAATTTGCATTGCCAGCATCAACAATTAAGCATTTGTTTACAGTGCTCAACAGCAATTCCCAACAGTAAAAAAAAAAAAAACAAAACGAAGCCGAGCAATAAAATCAACGCGAATTTATTGTTTTATTTTATTTTATTTTTTAATTTTTGCTATACCTTGCAATCTGCCATTAAATAAATTGGGTAGCATTACATACAATTGCAGCAGTAATTCAACATTTTCCATTAGTGAACAACAGTTTCTTTGCAAGAATAAATATATTTTTGTTTTGCCTGCAGGGTATCTGCTGGTCGATCACTTTTGCTTCTGCTTGATTTAATTGATGTCGCTGTTGTGCCTTCAATAGCAACTGATCTGTCTAGAGCTGGGCACGTAAACTCGTCGATCCACACCCACAAACAATACATACATTTAAAGCCTCGTCTGGCAATTTTTATGATTTAATTTCAATTTAATGTCTACAAGTGCGAGAGCGACTGAGCGCAGTATGTGCTCATATAGCCCACCCCCCATATGTAGTAATAATACTCTCAGAATCGCTAAAACAAAAGCGAGGCTTTGTTAACTTCTCTGGGTTTTCCTTAAAACAAAATAAAAACGTATTAAAGTGCAGCAGCAAGGTTATTGCGTTCATAAAATCGTGACGCTTAACGAGTAGCTCTTGCCATTTCAAGATTATTTCTTTCAGGAATTTATCGCAGGTTGTAATTATAGCAAACTTGAAAGTAAAATAATTAAGAGTATTACACAAAAGAAATGCCGCAAGAAATTCAGCAAGCTATAAAGTTAATTTTATTAAAATTGTTGCATTTTTCCAATTTATAAATTTCACAGCAATTTCTTCTTTTCGAAATTTTATTTTTCGCTGCGCGCAAAAGTTAATTGAAAATTTTTAAGGTTCGGCCTGACAGACATATTTATGTTGCATTGTTGTTGTGGCATGCAACGGCAGCAGCTGCTGCTTGTTTTGTTGTGCATCGCAGTGAACCGCAACGGTTTGCAATTTTTCAAGTTAACGCTTCATTTGGTTGCAAGTGAAATTGCCTTCGCTGCGTGACGCACTCAGAGAGTGTGAGACGGGGAGGCAAAAAGGGTGTCTTTTATTTGAAAACGATGAACTTTTTACAAGCAGCACATTTTCGATCGACTGTTTAACAATTTAGAAAATATATATAGTTTTGAAAGCGACAAGTCAACAAACTTTTTGCAACAAACAATTGTTTTACTCAATGTTGTTGCGGGCTGCAATTGAAGCTCATCTCAGACGCAGACTCGTCTGCAGACTCTGAGACTCAGTTTGGATGACAGCTGTCTGACATAATGTTCGCTGCAAGTTGCTCTGTTTGCTCATGATGAGGATGCCCCGCTCGAGTGTCAACTGTTTGACAGCGCTCCCAAGTGCTCAGGCTGACAACAACAATGATGATGTTGCTGTTGCTGATGATGATCAGCTGAATGAGTTTTGTCAGTCGTTGTACTGCTAATGACCCAGTACAACGCTTGAAGTATATTTTTATACCCGCTACCCATAGGGTAGAAGGGTATTATAACTTAGTGCCAACAGAAAATGTATGTAACAGGCAGAAGGAGGCATCTCCGACCCCACAAAGTATATATATTCTTGATCAGTGTCAACAGCCGAGACGATATAGCCATGTCCGTCTGTCCGTCTGTATGAACACCTGGATCTCAGAGACTATAAAAGCTAGAGCTACCAAATTTGGGGACAGTACTCCTATAGGTCCTACGCAGGTCAAGTTTATTTCAAAAGTTGGATGCCACGCCCCTTTCCGCCCCCAAAAGTCTGTAAAAGCCGTAATAATAGACCTAGAGCATTGAATTTTGATTTCTCAATGATTCCTGTGAATTTGGTTGAGATCGAATGAAAAACAAGGAAGTTATTAAAGAATCAATTTTCTATGCAAAATTCACTTGCAGCTGCCCGCGCTTTGTTTGTTTAGTTGACAGTGTGACCAAAACGGTGTTGTGATTTTTACCCGCTATTTTCAAATATATACAAAAAACTAATTTTAGTATATTTGGTATATTTTTTGTTAATATATCATTTAAATTTTTTGTTTTCTCTCGAAATGGGTTGCGGGTATCATACGGTCGAGCACTCTCGACTGTAGCTTTCTTACTGGTTTATTTTATAGAAGATCTGCAGTGCGTACGACGAGTTTCGTTTGCTTTATTTATTGAATATTATTAGTTTAATTGTTTGCCATAATTCTGTAATGACAGCTTTGAGATTTATGTGAGCTCGACACGATTGCAACTTGAGTTTGTCGAACATTTTAATTAAAACGACGTCGACGTCGACGACGACGACGATGACATAATCTCTGTGCAGTCATTAGCCACCCTCAAAAACTCGACTCGAGACACCTAAAGACAACAGGCCTGTAACTGTTGTTGTTGTTGTTAATATTATTTCTTGTTTGTTGTTGCTGCTGCTGCTCGGCATTGTCTCGCCCCCAGAGAAACTACTCTTGAGATACACATGTATCTCAGCGTCTATCTCGCAGTCGTAAGTAAGTATTTAGGCTGGCGCTGTGGACAATAAATCTGATTAATGCGCAAATAATTTTCGATTCAAGGCAAGTTCCATTGCTCCGTCGCTGTGGCACATTTAAGTAGCACATTTTAGTTTTATGTTGCTGTTGTTCACTTTGACTTTGATTTATCTTCGCTTGCAACATTTTCTTTTTTAATTATATGTGTTTGTACATATGTTGACAACATATGGCCAAGTCAACGACGACGACTGCCATCGACTGTAAATTTTCATATTTTATTATAATACATTTTTCGCATATTCTCGTTGTTTATGTTGCTGTTTGTTGTTTGTTGTTTGCTGTGCTGTTGCCACGGGGTGTCTGGAGCCTGAGACACGCTTGAGAGGGCGTCAAAATCATTTCTTTCCTTCGGTTGTTGTTGTTATTATTGTTAGTTATGTGCGGGTCGGCTTTATTTGCGTTAATGGAAATAAATTGCTTAATTTGTAGAGTTTACATAAAATTAAAAGTAATTTTAACGCCGTTCACATGATCTGAGAAGAGTCGGAAAATAATTTTTATTTTTTATGTTCGCATGCAAAAAATAAAACACTTGAAATGAGGCCAATTTGTGCATAAACAAAACTATGAAAATCTAGTCTGTGTAGTGCAGTGTACAACATAGACTCGTAAAAATGCCAGACTACAACTACTCGAGTGTCCTTAGCGGTAGCTGTGTGTAACGGCAGAATGTATGTCGAGGTACGGGCATATATACGATATACGATATCTGGAGGTACAACGCAATTTTCCAATTTATTTTCGGTTGCCTTTTTTTTCCTTCTCATTTTGTAGTTTTCTTTTGGAGCTCATTTCCAGCTGCCAGTGCTGCTGTTTTGTGCTTGTTGCCACAGGAAGTCCAAGTCGCAGTCGCAGTCATTGCCAATGCCCGCCAGTCATCCACTCAGGCACTCGGCAAAGTCATTCAGCCGGCAGGAAGACTGCTGCACAGGCTGCCAGTGAGCGAGGCTTCCAGGCTGCCTGCCAGTCATTGAAAACTGCGCCAAACGCCTGCTGCACATTATTAACTTTACTGAGTTGTTGCTGCTGTTGTTGTCCTGCCATTCCACGTCCTGTGCTTGAGGTCATTGCGCTGCAGACAGCAGCAGGACTCTGCACTCGGTATTGTATGTGGCCCAAAAGCCGCAGAATGAGCCACTTTAATTACGACCAATCATTTATCATAAAAGCGAAAATGCCATTTGCAAAATGTGAGAGTCATAAATAAGCAACAGCAGCAGCAGTTTTAGAGCAAGGATATTATGATGAGAGACAGCCTGCTCAATATATATTGCAGTAATTCAAAGTCAACTATTAACTTGATTGCACTTTGCTTAAGATAAAGTTTCCCGGTTGAGCGTGAGTTCAATATGTAGTTAATAGAAATTAAAAGTCAAGTATTAACTTGTATGCCAGCATATTGAATGCTCGTTATCCTGCTTCCAGTCTGTTTCACTAATTTTATTTGTTGTTGCCACTCAAGCGTCGGATGGAGTGAAAGAGTATACTAATTTAATGGCAGCAGTCATAAAAATCAATAGGCATTCGAAGTGTCTGTAGATCTTGCCCATAATAATATTCTCATTTTGTTAACGTTATTTTAGTATGCATAAAGCAGCTCTCGCAGCAAGTGTTTCAGCGTCGAGCAGACTCGAGTGACGCGCTCTAACTTGTTTATTCAAGTGCATCCTCGTCTCCTCAGAACAGAGACTCGCACACAATGTGCATCTAATGGACTGAACAGTGTCTCTAGCAGCTTCTAATCAACACGAGCCATCGTGCCACACACACACAAACACAAACACACTCTCATTCATCTGTATATACTATATATATAGACGGGCTGATCGACTTGGTGTCTTCCTTATGTCGCATAATCCGACGATAATAGAAAACTGCTTTGATCCAATGCAATGTCTTTTATGGACAATTTGTATGCGTCGTCCTCCTGGCCACTCTCAGTCTGCTCTGTTCTCGTCTGCCATCGATGCACGAAATTACCAATTTCTGGCCATAAAATGAAAGAGCGAACAAGTTGGCGCCATTATCCAACCTCTTGCCATGCCCCCAACGACATAATGCGCTTTAAGCTCATTTTATTACCAACATTATGAGGTTGAGTTGAGCTTGAGCTGCTGAAACTACTTGCATCCTTGACTCGCGTTTTCAATTTATTTATTTAATTTTTACTCTCTTTTCGCCGCTTTTGACCGTCTACAAAGTTGCCAATTAGGCGCAAAAGTTTTGCATAAATGTTTAACGACCGCGCGTCCCCTTGAGAAGAGAGAGCACAGAGGATGCCATTTCTTTTTGACCACTTCGGTCAGCCGGTGACCTCGGCTGTACGAATCGATTTAAATGCTGCACCTGCTGTCCTGCCACATAAACGAAAACAAAAGTAAATACGAAAAGCCAATCAATTTTATGACAAAAGCCGCGCAAAGTCAACAAGAAAAAGGGCCACATTGAAATTCTGTTTAGAAAATAATTTAAATAAAAAACAAAGGCGAGGGCGAGGGCGAAAAGCAAATATTGTGCAGCAGTAGCAAATGAAACGTGCTACTTTTATTGCACTCGACGCTGATCGCAGCTATTTATTGTTGTGGCAAGTTCAGACACCTTTATATTAAATTGTGTCTGTGCAAACGAAATGCCATAAAATGGCAATTTAAAGCCCAACGATGTCAGCTCCCTGGCACCCAAAAAGCAGCCCAAGGATTCACAACGCCTTTTCCCACGCTTATGCACAAGAAACGTTTGTCCTTCGTTTAAATAATATATAAATGCGTCAGACTTGGGGCCAAAGTCTGCGTGCCGCACATTTGCCAAATGCCTCCCGGCGGAGCAGCGTAGCGAGAGGGAGGGGCAGAGGGAGGCAAGGTCAAAGCACCCGACAAATACTCAAAAGACGAATAGGCCCCTGCTACAGCTTCCAACTTCCCCTCCTTTGCCTGCTGTGCGCTGTTTCTCACGCTCATCCTCCGGCTGCAGCAGTTTATTAACATTTTACGCAACCCAAAATGTCCCAACGCAGCAAACATAAACATAAAAGCAGCGTCAAAGTCAATGCCGAGCATCGTTTCGTTTCGTTTCGTTTCCCAGGGCCTACGCAAAAGGCCAAGTGCAAGGACAGGCGCCTACAACACTCCAAACGCGGTCCGAGAGAGGATGAGAGAGGAGTCGCGTCGGCTTCTCATGGCCATGGCCGTGGCCGTGACAATGAGCAGAGCCACGGCCATGGCCATGGCCACCAGAAAGCCGGCCGGCTGCCACAAAAGCTTTTGCTGTGTGGCGCCTATCCCTCCGGCCAGCGCCTGCGCAGTCCTCACGGCTCTCTCTCTCTGTGTGTCGGTGCCTAGCTTGGCGTCGGCTCGGGTTTAATGTCCTTTGCAGCCGCAGAGATGCAGATACATTTGCAGCAGCAGTGAAGTTTTCGCTTTTCCACGTGCTCCTCTCTCGCGTATCGAGAAAGTTGTCGACGTTGCCGTCGCCCCTCCCGGCATGACTAATGTGGCAGGCTAATGACGTGCCGCCTGTCGGGGAGTCCCCGTGGCCTGTCTTGATCCTGTCTATTTCTGTAAACTTTTGCCTTTTATGTAGCATACTTTATGGCGCTTAACATGTGTTTACGCGGCTGTGAGTGCGATGATGTGTGTAGAGGAAATACCCATGCGTTGTTCGGCTGGGGCTTTTGGCTGACGCTGTTGCCTGTTAATTTACATGGGGGTCATTATCTGACATTTGTCTTGCCTGCCGCACATGCCACGCCATGCTGCAGCTTTGTTGCAACAACGTTTTGCGCTGCATCAGCGAACTGCAAACAGGCAAACAAATGGCTGGCCAACGCGAGCACGCGACAATTTCCCAGCCCCGCCCACTCGGCGGATCCGCCCCCCTTTTTACCGCTCCTCATTCGTGGCTTTGTCTGCGCTTGTAATGATTAATGTTAAGTTTTTTCGCTCTGCCCTTTATACTAGTTTTTGTTGCGCGCTTTTATTTTATTTCTCTGCTGCAGTTTTTCTTTCATTTCATTTTGTACGTCGCGTCATCAGCATTTTAATTTTGTTTAATGAAAAATTGCGAGCTGCGTTTTTTATTTACATATATGCGTATGTTTGAGTGTGCATATTTTTTATCGTCTTTGCATCGAAATTAAAAGCGAGCTTAACTGTGCGACAGCGTCAGAGTCGAAGTCATTTAATTGCCACAAGGAAAGTGAGAGTTTGTGGGGCGAATAATACTGATGATGATGATGATGGCGATGGCGACGATGCAGCTGCACTTGCGGATAGAGATACCCTCCCATTTCCCCTGTACCCCATTTCATTTTGATTTCCTTTATTTGCGAATGATTAATGATTCGGTGACGTCATGTGGAATACGCTTGCGGCATGTAAATGCTGATGATATTTCTGACAAAAAGAAAAACTTTACATTGTTTTGTCGCGCTTTTCCACGAAAAATTAATGACAGCCGTCCACTTTTATTTCCATTTCCATTTTATGCGTTTAAAATTTGCCAAAAAAAGTGAAAGATTACAAAATCGTGATATAAATTGACTCGTTTTCATTATTAATAACATTTTTTGCGTTTTTCGTTTTTCTTACCCAAAAAAAAAAAAAAATGCTTTAATGCGCATTGTTTGCGCTGTTGCCTTTTAACGCTTTGTTAAAAATGTTAATGATTTTGTTAATAATTTTGATGGCGACTTTTATGGTCATTAATTTAAATGAAGCCTTCGCTTGAATGGCACACTGCAACAGGTCACCGCGGGGGGCAGCTGTAAATATCAGCTGGACGCCGTCAATTAATCATTTGGTCAGTTTATGCGATTTACATGCATTTGCTTGTGTGCTCTCGCCCGCCTGATGTGTCTTTAATGATAGATGGTTGCTTTGCAAGAGGCGGCAATGGATGCGACAAACGCTTTATTTACGCTTCAGCACTTCCTCGGCGGGCATCCGCATCCGCATCCTCCTCTTGACAGTGTCTTCCACTTGAGCGACGGGCGTCATCGTTGTCGTCGTCTGGGACGCTTTGATGCATTAATTTCTTACCTTGTCTTGTCTGTGCGCGCGTTTGTAGCTTAAGCTGAGTGTGCAAATGCATCCATCATGAATGAAAAGCTGCCTGCGAAGCGGCCAAAAGGCGTCAGACTGTAAACTATGAGATGCAGCAAACAGTTATCAGCCAACAGCTATAGCTATGGCAACACAATGCCACAATGTCTGACTTGACAGTGAGTGCAAATTATTTGCCCGCAAGTATTTGCTGCCCTTTGGCAGCGCTGTTTCAAGTGCGTTTTATTTATTTTTGTGTATCCTTGATGCTGCTCTCGACAGTCACTTAAATTGCCATTTCAACAGCTCATTTCGCATGCCGAATGCTTAAAGTGTTGTCTGCCTGCCACGCCCACTCTCAGCATTTCACCCGCCCGCCCATCTATCTACTTGCTTTCACTCGCTTTGCTTTTTTGCGCTTGCCTTGCGGGTTTGTTGTCTGCTCAGATCTTACACTCGTGTGTTTGTGTGTGAGTATTCCGCACGTGCAAATCCGAAAGGTAGTTCAACTGCCATTTATCATACGCACCGTTGTACGCCAGAGCGAGTGTGTGCGAGTGAGTGTGTTTATTCAATGCTAAATAACTGCCAAAAATTGAGGCGTTTGCTGCACATGGTTAAATGCGACTGATCAAAATGCACAACGGGCCGCATTCAGTGTTATGCTTGGTCGGCCAATGACGCCAGCGGGGCATGCAGGTAAGCGAGAGGTGGGGAGAGAGACGAGTTGGCAGTTTCAGCTGCGACCACATGCTGGTCGCTTGTTGTTGCTGCCACTCTTATCTGCAACAATTTAGTGGCACTTCCTTGCGCCATGTCGCCGGTCAGCAAACGTCAAGAGCAGAACCAGAAGACTGGAGTGGAACAACTTCAACTGCTGCTGCTGCTGCTGCTGCTTGTTGTAGGTTCATTGCTCGTTAAGTTATTGTCACCTTTATGGCCGCGCGACCGGAGTCCAAAGTGTCTGCACAGGACATGGCAGTAGACTTGGCTTCTAAGTGGTTTCTTTATGCTCCTTTCTTGCCAACTTGTTAGTTTTTTGTTGCTTCTCCCCAAGAAATTTGCACCTCACACTAAATTGTCCAGCGCTCTATTGTATGTTTTTGGTGGAGGCGTCGTCTCGACATCTCTTGAGTTGTGTGTGTTGCAGATGTCGCGACGCTGATAGCAATTTCTTATACCTTCTTTTCGATTCGATTTGTTGCACCAAATCAAAAAAAAAGAAAACGGAAAAACGTTTGTTGCTGTTGTCACTTCCGCTCAATGATTTATATCTGCAAAATACAAAATATAAACGAGCACTTAACTTTCGTGGCTTAATAAAGCATTAAATCAGTCGCTGCTTAAACAAAGCTAATTCAATTTTGGCCAACTTGAGGACGCAACTTTGTCTTGTGGCTGCCGCTAATTGACTTATTTACTTTGTCTAATTAAAGTTTGCTTAACTCGCTCTCGCTCTCTTCCAATACTTTTCTTTCTCCCACTCCACAATTTATTCAATGTCGTTTCACATTTTCTATTTAATATGCTGCAGCTCAACTGTAGAATCAATTTCAATACCTCGATTGCCGTTTGCTTCGTGTTCGATTTATGTGTGCACTAATAATTTGTTGCACTTGCAACGGCGCGGCACGTACCAAGTGGTTCAATAATAAATGGCTCGCTGGCTTTGTCAGGATTACCATTTGGGGCATGCTACTTGAGCTGATCCTCTTGCTGCTGCCTAATAAATTGCACCTGTGCATGACGCGATGCATGATGAAGTGGCAAGAGAGCAGTGTCGTCAAATTAATTAAAGTAGTTGCGCTTTAAGGACGTCCTCGCTTCGTTGCAGCTTTCGCTTTTTTCTTTTATTTATGCGCTTTTTGCTGTAGTGAACTTGGTAAGGCGCCAGTCTGCCAGTGGCAAGACAGCGTGCTCCTTTGGCACTTGGGGACAGGAAGTTGGCGTCGTGCCCCACACACTTCCGATTGCCTGTTTGCCAGACATGCATTTTTATGCGCCGTTTGCGCCCGGAGATGTGTGTGTTTTTTGCTCCTTATACACATGTCTATGGCATTTTTATGGTGAACTTTTTATTTGCACCTCATAAAACGGCAAATGCGATCCGCCGCGATGTATGCAGCACTAAACACAATGCCGCACCGCCAGACATGTAAGCTGCAAGTACGTTTGTGTTTGTGTTTGTGTGTCTGCCACAAATGTGATATTTATGACGCCGGTGTCGGACAAAGGCTGACAGTGTGTCCGTGTTCTGTAATGGAAAAATGCTGCTTGGATTTTCTGTTAGATTTTCTTGACTTTCACTGCAGCTGCTCTTTGGTCCAATTTATGTGTGGCAGACAGCAGCAGCGGCGACCCGACTCAACTGTAATTAAAATTTAATTTCAACATTGCACAAAAATACAATTTAATTGATATTAATTTCTTTCGTTGCAGGTATGTTTTGGCTTTGCCACATAAATCTACGTTGGTGCAACGACGTTTACCTTTGTGGGGGGTGGGTGAGTTGCAAAGAGCGTAAACTTTAGCGATAAATGACTGAAACTAAAACTAAAAACTTTATAGACACTACTAAACAAGTTTGGCGGCAAGAGGCCAGCTAAAAAGTTTTGCTTTCTGGCCACACATAAACATGTCCTGATTAAAACTTTTAAATTAATTACTTAAGAGGATTATACAAAGCAAAGAAAAACGAAAATGATGAATTATAAATAATAAATGCTAGGTAGATTAGTTTGCAGAGCGTCTTAGTTAGATTTGTTATGCATAATAAAATTAGGTAACTAATTAAGCGTTTCCTGTGAAAAATATATTCGCCAAAGGATCTGCGTCAAGTTAATGGCTAGGTAATGACTTTATTTCCTGAGGGTTTTTCGTGGCACGTCGTGGGCATTCAAATATTTTATAGACCAAATTGTGTCACTTCTGCAGTCTTCTTGTTCGCTGCGGCCATTTTATTTACAACGCATAAATGCGCTTAATAAACGCGCGTTGCACGTAGAACGCAAGTTGCACGTTGCACGTTGCGCGTTGTGTGTTGCACCTTCATGAGTTGTAAAAAGTCGAAATAGTTTCGACCAAAGTTCCGCTGCATTAAGCAGTTGCCCCAAAGCAACTCGACTCGACTAGCAACTTTATTAGTTTGCGACCTTAACGAATTTCTCAGCACATTGCACATACGACGCGTTGGCCGCGCAGCCAAAGCAAGAGTTCGTGCTCGTCGCAGTTTATGGCCACAGATTTTATTAGGAAAGCAACACCAGTAAAAACAACAACAATGGCTAAATTTGTATTTTTTTTATTAGCGCATTGCACATATTTTTTATTGCCGCTTTTATGCGCACTCTCAATTGAGTTTGCCGCTTGAGGTGGCAGCTTCAAAACTCTTGATGAACCTCCCCTCCACACAGCATTGCCAAAGGTGAACAAACTGCGATGGCCCATTGTTGGTTCTCTCGCTCCCTGATTGTGATCAATTGACGCTCAGTGTCGACATCTATTTTGCGTCTCTATTTGACGGAGTTCTTGTTCCTTGCCCATTGTTCCACTGTTTGTTCGACTTATCTGCGGTTGTCTCTGCGTCAATGCCGCACAACAACGCGGCACGACTTCGAGTCCTTTATTCAAATGTCACATCAATTTTTTGGGCTGACAGTCGACACGTATGCTGCGCAAAAATATCCTTGAGCTGGCCTGGCCGTACTGCGCATTTGGCATTTGTCCTGCGACGCAGTTGGCAACTGCGCAGGTTTCGTACGCTTGATTGCCCAATCCATGCGCTGTAAGCTACATATCCTTCAAAACAATTAATTGCCACATGGCGTCGCCATTTGTCCGTGCGGCAAGTCAACGCAAAAGCCAAGTCAAAACGGCTGTCGACAGACAAAGGGAGGCACAATAAAAATGCAAAACGAAGTCCTTTCCGTTTGCTTAACCCTTTTGTGGTGCCAACACACAATGTGTCCAGGGACAGCCTCGGGGAGCTGTCAAGCAACCAACAACAGGATACCAGTTCTCAAACTTGTTGAAATTTTATGAGCAACACGAGCCCCAGTGACGCAACAGTGACAAGACTTACGGCTAAAGATATTATAAAAACAAACAGCCAATGCCAGAAAAACGAAACTAGATCGTAATGTGTGATGGGAGAGTTAGAAACAATAGTGGAAGACTCGGTAGGAATTTAAGGCTGCAGAAATCTTTAAGAAAATTATATCAAAGAGAACACGATGCTTTTCCAGTCTGGCGAGTTTCAATGCGAAGGAATTTAAAGTGCGGCTTTTCCTTTCAGACATTGCAATTTCCTTTCATTAAATCGCCTTCACGCCTGTTGATTACGTTATTTTCACTTCTCAGTTTCATTCACTTTTTCAATCAACATTAAATTCATTTATTTCTGCCACAGAAATTCGTATTACGAATTTTCATGCACAAAAATGCGTTTGCAATGCAATCAGAAATATGCCGAGTTTATTGTTATTTTCACATGCACGCTGAGGAGCTTAAGAAGGGTTGCGACGGACGGGGATGCCAAGGATGTCTGCGAGTCACGTGCAACCCTGTTGCAAGTTGCAGTTGGTTGCACGCGCTGTCTGCGCACACATTTGTGTCTGCTAATTTATGCAACACATTTTAATTGCCTCTCAATGCAGAATGCAGCACGCCGTTGCATAATTGCATACGCCACTGTATTTTTTGTTTGTTGTCTTTCTGGCGCATGTCCTTGCAACTAAATTGGAAATACATTTAACTATATGTGCAACGAAAGTATTTTTGTTGCTGGCAATTATTTGCATAATCCGCATTTTTAGTTACAGACGCAAGGCGCAACGTTGCAGGACAACGTCGCTCTGGGATTAGCCACTGTTGCATGCCCCCTTTTGCCTGACTGGCTACGCACTGCTTATTTGTAGTGTAGTTGCTCTTGCAAGCTGTCTGTCTGGCTGCCCGCATGCAAACTTGGCAATTTAAATAAATTGTATGCATTGCCAACTGCCAACTACGGTCTGCGACTGCGACTGAACTGAACTGAATGCAAAAATTATGAATTTAAATGCGCTGCTGATAAATCGCAGACGAAAATGTCTTGGCGAAATGTTTTCATTTTCACAAATTTTCTCGACGTCTCTTTATGCCTCGTTGTCCCTTGACAGAAGTTACTTTCGAGTCGCTTCGGGCAAGGTCCTTGCCACACAAAAAAACCTTTACTCCTGAAGAGTCGTTCAGATGTCGCTGATAAAGTGCATTTGGTGCTTTTGATGCAAACGACAAGGACGAGGATTGTGTCTGGAATGTGGCCAAAGAGGATGTACGGCTTTAAAATATGTTCAACTCCAAGGGCTGACTTACACGTAATTGCCGTCGCTAAAAAATGTAATTAAAAACATATTACACACATTTCACTTGCAATCGCGCCCTGTCCATTTGAAACGGCATACGGAACGTGGATGCGACAGTTTGTTGCCTCTTTTTATGTGTCCTGCATATTAAGTGGTGCTCAGCTTCAGCTTAACGCAGACATTTCAGCTTTAATTATGCACAAATTATTTTGGCTTAAAGCACACAAAATTTACGCCAATTATGCATTTTATATGCAACGAACGCCGTCTATAAAGGCGATTTATGGCAAAAAGGATACAATTTCAATTAATTTTAAGCTCTCCCACCTTTCCTGTTTTCCGCTGCTGCTGCTTTCTTTCTTTCGTTCTTTCTTCTTGTGTCTGATAGAAATTTGATTTCATTTGGCACGCGCAGAAAAAAGGGGTTGCCTGATGGCGCCATTAAGGCTCATAACTTGTGTTTATGCCGCTTTAAACTGTATTGTGCGGGCCATATAAAGCGGATTAAGCCCATAAACGATGGGTGGGTGGCAGCCGCAGCTGCTTCGTGAAAGTCCACTTCAGAATCTGGTCGGGCAGAAATCAGCTATAGGAGTCACTTGAGAACCCACTGAACTGTGGCTCTTATAATGGCGTCTACAGAAAAAAGTATTGAGAAACAAATGTGGAGTGGAAATTAATGATATTAAGATATTATTTGCAGTAAAGCTGTTTAAGAGATTATAAATTTGAATGCTTATAAAGTCGAAATCAATTTTTAAATTAGAAGTTCCTGATAATCGAATAAATAATTGACGTTCTTTCGAGCTCCAATATTTTATCCGTAATGAGTCAGTAAATCTAGAAAAAAGTCTATAATCAACGAATGCAGATGCCAATCGCATATCACTTTAATTAATAATCATTAGGAATTTGTTGTCACATTATACCACAAGCGAGGGCAGTTCCTTATACAACATTTGATTACAGAAGTGCTTACATACTCAGTCTTTTTACCTGCTCAGCGAGTGGATGCGTCTTAAATTTCCAGTGAGCAGCTTCTGAGATTTCAGCTTTGCCGCTTCTTCTTCTTTCTGCTTATTATTTTTTTTGAGAAATTCTTTTCAATGAAACCAAACAAAAGCGAAAAACCTTATCGCTACCGAATTATAAAAATTATTTCTTGCCTCGCTCTTACGAAAAAAAAGAGACAACAAAAAGAATTGCCGCATCGCAAGTTTTGTCTTTTTGGCTGGCAAGGCGACGTTACGCTACCTGAAGGGCGAAATTAGAACCTGAAACAGAGCCAACCAGAAAAAAACAAGAATATTCAGAACCTTGGCGGGGATTCATTGTTAAGACCGAGGCCGAGGATCGATCCTTATGCCAGGCACTTTGAAGAGGGTCGACTGGCAGTGTGTGTGTTGCAGTGGCACGTTGACGTTGCGGCTGCGCATTGTCGTTGTCTCAGCTTACCCAGCAGCCACCACAACAACAACGATGACGACGACGACGTCGCAGCATTGACAATGGCAATGGCAATAACAGGCGACCGCAGCTCGCTTATCAGATTACATAATGTGACATAATTAATTTCGAAACGCTTCGCCTGCGGCTTTCTCCCAGACTCCTCTCCGAAAAAGTATCTGTCTATGTTTAGGGCTCCACTCGCAGTTAGTTAAAGGGCCATGTTCGCAGCTAGTTAATCAAATTTGGGTCATCATTCACGCGTGTTCAACGCGTTTTCCAGCTAAATAAAAAATATAGTATGTCTTGTAGGTGCTCGGCTCACCTTTAAGCCACGTCTAATTCAATGCGTATGTGGCTATCGCAACGCTGGAAATCGAGATCAAAAAAGGGCCAACAGCACGGCTGGCGGGCTTCTCGCTAAATACGAAATACGTTGAAATCCAATTTTCAACAACTTGGGCCGACAAGAATTTGTGTAAATATATAATATATTTTTGTTTTTATCAGTCCGCACATAAATCAAGCAATTGCCCCAGCCTGCCCATGTAGTCTGTATGGATATATATCTTCCCTCTCTCCCTCTGTCTGTCTGATCACAGTATGGACAATTTTGTGTTTTTGTCTTGGCTTTTGTAATAATTTTATTTATCACAGAAATTGTATCGTCTGCCCAGTTTGGTGTTGTAGTTCTTGTTCACAGCCGTCGCTGTCACGCATAAGACAATGAGACATTAACCCAAAAACAAGAATTCGGGCAGTGTAATTTGTTAAAATGCTTTAAGAGACGCTGAAAAACAATGTAGGAATGCGCTAGTTAAGCGATGCCGTCGATACCCTATACGAAAAACAAAAAAAAAACTAAAACAAGATAAGAGCCAGTAACATGATTTCATCAAGGGAATAATAAAATGCCCCCTCCATAAATGGCTAACGAGCCCAATTTGGTCAGATCAAGAAGATAAAGCCATTGCTCCTTGTAGGGCAATCGACTTACACAACTTAATTACACCTCGGACTAGCAAGTACAGGGTATGCATTAAAACAAACTGCACAATTTGCTCTGTGGCATGTCAGCGACGCATTAGGGAAATGCACACTATAATGTCGTTGTTGTTGTTGTTATTTCAGTAGAAATTTACATGCAAATTTTAGAGCGCGTTTTGTTGTTATTTTTTATTGTTTTTACGATTGGACGGCGGCATCCGTTGCAAAAATACAAACGCATATACAAATTATTTATATTTACATATATATCAGCGATTTGCATTAAATTATTGAATAAAAATAACCAAACATTACGTCATAACATTGCAGCAACCAACAACAGCATATTATATCTTATTTATAGTATTTTTTCTTTCCCTTTTGTTTATAATCAATTTCACAATTGCTTTTTATATCGACTCAATTAAAACATGCAAAAAGTTCGCTGCAAATACCCCTGGGGGGTGGGAATCGCTGATAAAACTCACTCACACACACACACAGATATAGTTACAAATACACACAAATGTGAGCAATCAGAGCTATTGTTTCAAGGATGTAGGCCCCATAAAAAGCCATACAATATTTAACTCATAAAAATGCGAAAAAAATGCTTTTTTAAGCGCAAGTTAATCAGCTGAGGAGAGGGAAGCATTGGCGGCAGACGATAAGAGCATGTGTGCATTAGATACACAATATTTATTACTGTCAGAGGCAAATGCCATGTAATGCCTTCCCATATACATATGTGCATATAAATATAGTAAGTGATGTGTAGAGCAAATAATTGCCTCTATTCTCAGTCCCATTTCTATGCTACAGGACGTGACTTATGCGATATATTTCTTAGTGGACGTCGTCAGGTTCTGGTTCGAAAACAAGTCCATAAACCTTGTCTGGGTCACATATATTTCCGCACACACACACACAGACATACTGAAATGAAAACTGAAACCGTAATAAACATTTAGTTTCGCATTTTATGCATTTTTCATGCGCATTTTTCAGTTGCTCTCAATGCTCGCCAGCCAAAGGCTGAAAGAGTCTAATCATTCAGTGATGATGTATGTGACAACAGTTCTGTATATATTGTATCATATTTAGATTGTAGCAAGTTTACAATTTTTTGACAATTTCTATAGTCTATATGCGTATTATTTATTTGAATTTCGCAGGGTGCTTCACTGTCGAGCACTCTTTGCTGTGACTATGAAATTCTAACATGTATTTTTTTTATATTTTTGCAACTAAGAAGTATTATTACAAGACATATGAATGACAGACCGCTGAGTGGTGCCCCATTCGGCCACATGGCGACCCTGCCACCAGTTGCCGCAAGTTTTGTTAATTGAATCATAAAAATGGCCAGCATAATTATCGCCGCTTCCATTGCGAAAAGTTATTGTTATTGTTAACGGCCAAGTCGTAATTGCATTCCTCTAGCTTTATTATTATGTGGTGTATGTTTAATCTTATTGCCATATAATGTGTGTTGGAATTTCCATTTTCTCCCCCCCATCCCATCAATGCAAATGCAAGTAAACAAAAGCCAAAATGCAAACAAAGTCAAGAGGGCAGCCGGCAATCGACAGCAGTGTTTGTGTGTTTGGCGGAGGTGGAAGGCCGCCCGAGTTCATCGCTCCAAATCAATGCTACCTATCTGGGTAATACCTATGAGGCGACTCGTCAGTGGCCATTGGCCATATGCCACAGCACTGGCAACAGCAGCAGCCACCGCACGCATCTTGTCAACATTTTGCGCAATTTTGGACGCAATGCAAATTGTAAAATGCAAAATAAAATTGTGCACACGAGGGCGGCGCGAACAGTTTTATGACCGAAATAAACGCACATACAACGCTAATTGGACGTAAAGCAAAAACAGATTAAAGACGTACAATTTAACACTGCAATACTTAACATAAAGTGCATAAAGCATCGACTAGTCAAGGTACTGGAGTGAATAAGAATAGCATAAGTATGGCAATCCAATATATGTAAATATTAAATGTGCTTCTGCAAATTTACTGAGCTCCCCTCGACGTTAGTTTGTTTGGCATGCAGCTGATGATGAGGAGGGCAGCAGCTATTGACACTTGGCCGTATTGCCATGAAGCGCATTCCGAGTGCATTCACTCCGGTGTGGAACGCTCGCTGATCGACGTCATCGTTTGCCACTTTCCACAGTGCTGTCCATTCGGATGGGGCAACCTTGTTGGAAATCAGCGCATGATTCGGTTACAAATCAGGCGAATGTGATTAATGATTGACAATCAACAACAACCAATAAATGTTCAACATTTGTGTATTTGCATCATCCGCTGCTGTTGCTGTGCGGCTTGAATGAATGACTTTGATCATTTGGATGGCATTGTTGGTGCTAAGAGCATCGATCCATATGCAAAACAGGTTTGGCGCAAACAAATCATTGCATTAATTATGTCAGTTTAATGTGCAAACTCGTTTGCTCGCCGTGATGCGATAATGAGACACACAAGTCATTAATTAGTCTAAGCACAGTTCATTAACATAAGCTGGTTAATCTGACTGCATGAATGTATTGAACTGTTAACTATTTGTTTCAATTTAAATCATCAATTGATACTTATTCTATTGCCAAATAGACTTCGACTTAAACTGTTTCCAGGCACTTGCTCTCGAGTGCATTTCTTTCCCATTTCCAATACTGCAGCTGGGCGCTGTCTGTGTGTGTGTGTGTGTATCTGTGTGTGTGTGTGCCAGATTCTCGATTCGCAATCTTTTCAATCACACTCTCGAAAACGATGCCAAACATCCGCCGTGTTAAGCAAAAATAAATTCGTTTAACATTTTTCTTTCTTTTCCGTTTTTTATTTGTTTTGCTGCTGCCGCTGCCGCTGCTGTTCTGTTGTTGTTAATGTGCTGTACATATTTTAACCAAATTAAAACAATGCAAATTAATGTCAACATGCGACATTTAACATTAGGAGTCAAGCAGCTGCATGTTGCACATCACATTGCTGCAGCAACAAAAAAAAAACTACACAAAATATGTAGCAGCCAATCGGCAACAAGTGCAACTATCAACTAAAAACATCAAAAGCGTTGCACATGCAACAAATAAGAGATAGACAAAAAAGCGACTTGTTGCAATTAGTCAAATTTGCTGCAAGCAACACAAATGCAACGCCAACAGCAACAACACACGATGAATTTCATTATGTGATTTGCTAATGTGACGCTGCTGCAACGGCCAAGAGCGCAGCGGCAGCGCTCTGCCAGCGTCGTTTAAATGAGGGCCGCCCACGTTAGCGTCGAACGCCGAACGCCGAACGTCGAACATTGAGCAACGAGTGCAATGCACGACGTCGCTGTCGCTGCTGCTGCCAACAACTAAAAACTGCAAACAAAGCGACGCAGCGGAGAGAGGAAACAGACAACAGCAAAAAGAAACAACAAATGTGTGCGCTGGCAATTGTAGTTTTTGTAAAACAAAATGAAATTGTTACGCGCATTGCATGACTGCGCTGTCGACGTCGCTGTTTGATAATAGCGAAAAGCAACAAAAAGCCGGCGACGTCAACGTCAACGTTGTCGAACAACGCCAATGACAAAAAGTGTGCGATAGGTCGGTGTTGTACTTTTTACTTTTTTTTGTATGGTGTCGCTTTGTTTTCGTCTACGTTTTAGCATAAAGACTAAACTGATATCTTTAATGTGGGTTCGATAAATTTGCAATTATTACTAATTAGAATTACCTTTTAGTGCTAAATTGAGAGTTAAATATTTACCTAGGGTATTCGTGGCGTTCAATTGTTATTTCCTCGACTTGTGTTTTGTTTCAACGGCTGCTAATTGTTTGCATTTGTTGCAGTTGCAGCTGCCTGGCCGCGCTGCCTGCAATTTGCATGTGTCGCGAGTTTATTGACCGCGGCGTGGGCAGCAAAACTATTTATAGATAAGAAAATGTGGCAAGAGTGCCAAGAAACGTTGCGCAAGCGAGCGCGTGACGGATGGAAAACTGAATTGCCCAGCAGAGACAGCAACAAAAAAAAAGAGTGTTGCAGGAGTGAAAGAGAAGAAGATGGCATTTATTTAATGTTGCTGTTGTTGACCGGCAACAAGTTGCGGCAGATGCTTGTTGCTAAGCCACACAGACAGGCCACCGGATGTTGCGCTTGCCTTGCCCCTTTTTGCCGCACCAATCATAGCGCAAATGAAGCAAACATTTTGCTGTTAACAACTTAATGCGCTCGATGGCGTCGCCCCGCTGATTATGCGCCTCAATCAACAGCAACACACAGCAAAGGCAGCAGCAGCAGCAGCAACAACTCGACTGCACTTCATAATTTTTGCTATCTGAGCTGCTGTCGCGCTCGCTTTTTATTTCACTTTTAATGCAATTAACTTGGCACTTGTCTGACAATCTGTCTAACTGCCTGATTGTCTGTCCGTCTGTCTGTCTGTCTGTCCGATATTGTCGCCAGACATTGCCGTCTTTGTCATTGTCGCCGTTGCTCGTTTTTAACCTGTGAGCGCTGTGGGTTTTGCCGCTGCTCGAGTTAGTTTGCTTTATGGCCAGCTAATGCTGTTTTTATCTGTTTTTCTTGGCCAAGATTTATTTTATTGTTATTGGAAAAGCCGCACAGCACACCACACACACACACACTGTAACACGTTGCTTGTGTGTGTTGAAAGTTTCAATAAAAGTTGGCAGCCAGCCCCAAATGAAGCTAATGCGACTCTTCGCCAGCAATTGTGAATGTGAATAGTCACATGTGAGTGTGCGAATGAATGTTTGCGCTCGCTCTCTGTTTGTCTTATTAATACACCATTAAAGCGTGATTAATGTTGTTTATTTCGCTTGAAGTTATTAGCTAAATGTGTTAATTATGAGTGGCGATTAGTTAGCTGGAAAAGATGGGGAAGAAAAGAAGCTGAACGATTGCCTAAGTGCTCTATAATTGTGCCACGTTTCTGATTGAATTAGATTCTAGAGAGCACTGTAATTGTGCTGCGATTATTGAATAGTTTCTGCAGCCCATTGTATATTTCATGCATTGCAACTTGCTGGCAATTGCATCACTTTACACCCACAAACTACTCGTGAATAACACTCAGTGTCCTTCAGGGTTTTTGCATAAAAATTGCAAATTGTTTTCCAAGCGATTTTTTATTGCATTTCACACCAAACATTAAATAAAACACCAAAATCAATTAAAAATGTGTTTGCCAATTGTCTGAAGTGGGCAGGAGGAGGAGTGGCTACAGCTCGGTTGGCAGGGGGCGAGGGGACGGGCAGAGGTGGATTTGCTCATGGTAATGACCGAGCAGCCTCATAGCTGGTGTCCATGACAAAAATGCATAAATAACAAACGACAAAAGCGCAAACAAGTCGACGCGACGACGTCAAACAAACACAACGACTTTGGGCAAACAAACGACGAGCGCCAAAACGTGTCAAAAATCATTTAAAATAACTAATTTTATATGCAAAAACGATGAAACAATGCGAAAACTAACATCATAATTGAAAAACTTTTGTATGCTCTCACAAAATATGCATTTTGGATATTTAAAGTGGTTAATTAGAAATTGTTTATTTATTTATGCGAATGCAGACAAAAGTTGAGCAAATTAAGAGTGGTAAAAGAGCTGTTTATTTAATTAATTAGAGCAATTTAGTAGCAACAAGTCATAGCTTTTATTTAATATAATTGTGAGTTGCATAACTTTATTAAATTTATTTTAATTTCGATGATAACTAGAAAAGTATTTCTGTAGTTGCTGGAACTAAATTTGTTTTCCCTTTATGACAACCGGAGTTCGCACAGTGTAACGTTTAGAGGGGAGAGCCCGACTATTAAATTGTATTTAAATAGAATTGCACAGCCAACAAATTCCAAATGATATCACGACTATCTGAACAACATGTGTGTGACAAAACACCTCGAGGGCAGAGAGCTAAAGTTGAAGTCAGGTAACGATTGCGAGCGACAAGCTTTCGGCGTGCTGTTCTTGAAAACTTGCAAATGTCAGGCTGAAAATAATTGCTTAACTATTTGCTCGATATGTGAAGGGGGCGTGGAGTGTGGCAGAGAGGCGGCAGGGAGGGAGGGAGGCACGTCTATTAGTGCTGCATAATTACAGGCGCTGAGCAGCGGCGACGATGACAAATGACAAGCGCCGCCAAGTTTTGGGTTCGTAATTTGACCTTAATGAGGCGCCTTTAATTTAATTTAATTACCACCTGTCTAGCTGTGCAACTCCCCCCTCCAGTCCTCCAGCCGTATCTATTCGTATGTATTCAATTAACACCTCTGTACAGGTACAAATAGCTGCAAGCTGGGCTGCTGTCGAGTCTCGTTTTCGCTGTGTTTTATGTGCGTTTTTTATTTTTGCATAATTTGCTCGCTGCGTCACGCATAAATTAGTTACTGCTCGGTTGACCCTCGCACCCACAACGCTGAGCAGCATTAGATACAGTGGGTCAATGTCGACTAATGTCGCTCATCGCTAATTTAGACATTCCGCCATTTATGTGACGCCCGTAAACATGTTTGGCTGCTGCCACTTTATTAGCCAAGTGGCTGCCGTAAATTTGTGGTACCGCACTGCAGACTAGAACAAATGCCGATAAACACACACACACCAAAAATTGTTTGGCCAGGGAGCCCAAAGCTTACCGACTTACTTACTTGTTGCCAATCTATTAGCCAGATCAACCAGCCAGGCAGCCAACGATTCGAACTTCGGGCACAACTCTGTTTTGGCCAGCTGGTCGATTGGCGCTCTCTGTCTGTCTGTCTGTCTGGCCGTGGAGTTGTGGCTATCTTCTGCACCATCGAGCAACGACCGTTTTGGCCATGTGTGTGCGGCCAATAAGCTTTGAGCATTTGTCAAGTTGATTGCGAAATAAATTGTTGTTTTATGCGCTGTGACTGTTGCAATTGCCTGTTGGCCAAATTAAAGACGTCGCGACGTCTTCTCGCACCCATCGCTGAATTGCTGAATTGCTGAATTGTTTGTTGCATTGTCCAGAAAGATGATGCATGCACCTTCCGTCTTGCGCTTATCTGCATAATTTAATGCTAAATTATAGAGTCTACCAAGAAAGGAGAGTTTCTCCATTTGCATTTGTATTGTACGTGCCTGGTTTACGTGGCACATGCGATTGCCGTCTATATCATTATAAATAATCACTTAATTTGTTGCACACATTTACGGTAAATCTTTAACTTTTATTTACTTAATTCGCGTCTTTTCATTTGGCGAGTTGCAATATTTGAGCATTACATTTGAATGCCTGCAATTTTGTTGTGAAGATTGATGCAGACTTATGAATATCAATTTATATAGAGAAATAACTTAATATATTATATTTATATATAGATAAATAGAGAGACATATACTTTGGGTAAACTCAATGCTCATATTTAATCCGCTTAATTAAGCTTTCACTCGCACAATAAATCAATTAACTAATCTGAATTGCGTCTACTTTTGTTTATTTGCAGGTATGTAGACCCTGTGCATTTCCTCGTACTCACTCGCTGGCTTGTGAATGACTCATTAACCGCAAACGAATGGCAGTCGTGAGTACTCACTCGCACAAAACCGCAAATCCTATCAAACTGTAATATATGCACGCTTTATATCTATAGATACATATACATATATGTATTACCTTGATATATTCATGGCTTGTTTTGTCGTTGTCGTTGTTGTTACCCCCACATTGACTTTTGTCTTCTGTCTGGCATCGCATCGCATCTGTGGCAATTTGCATAATAAGCGCACAGCTGCTAATTAATAACGGTAACGGGTCAGCTGGCCAATAATATGAGCCAGAAAGACAAAAAAACTACACCTTCGGCACAAGATCAAAAGCTGCTGATTATGAACGAGCAATAATTCGTACAAATCAAGATCCCAAAAGCGTATCACAAATTTCAGGCTTACAACTCTTGTTTTACGATAGCTACAAAGCGATATATATAACAGACCCTAGGTAGGTGGAGCGATGCAAGTATATGTATATGTATGTGTGATGAATGCATGTGTGTGAATGATCAATTTGTTGAACGATCATTCGAAGTGGGCGTTTGCTTTATATTAGCTGAGCCGAGGGCATTTCCGCTATGTCGAGCGGCGCTCAGCTCTAAATCAGATTGCATAACAGATCGACGCTGGCTGCCCAAAAGGGTGGCAGAGTATCTCAGCATTGTGATGGAGTATGTGACAAGCTGTCATAGACAACGAATGGAAGCCATCAAATGTATGGCTTTACTCCGATCTTGGCTAGTATTTGATTAAAAAATGTAATTAAAAAGGCAGTTTATGGTCGCATAAACTACGCAGTATGCAGCAGTCGAGCAGACTGGCTGCCTGGTTTCTTGAAGGCACTGCTAAATCAATTAAGAAATCATAGACACGGCCACGCCCCCTCCGCCTAGCGTCGTCAATTGACGCCGACGCAGCGCAGCGCAGCTCAGCGCAGAGAGACTTGCAATTTTCGAGTTTGCGGCGCCACCAACGCGCAGGCGGCAGTTGCAACCGAAAAAACACAAGCGAGCATTTTGCAATTGCACATGCAACATTTGGTTGCAACTTGCACTCGTATCGTATCGCATTGTTGTGTTGTAAGTATGCATAAAGTAGTCTGCAGTTTTGATCAGCAGCTCGCGCTCTGGTGGGGAGTGCCAGCTGATGTTGTTGCTGTTGTTGCAGCTCTGGCTGGTAAAATTGATTTGTTGTGGCAATAAAAGCGAACGTTCAATCAAGCATGCCACAATCTGCCTAACAGATCTACAAGCTGCTCTCTCTCTCTCTCTTTCACTGCTGCCAGTCAAGCGAGATGCGGCAAGCAGATAAGGCAAAGCCAGCCAGCAATCCAAGTTGCCCAACATTGTTGCAACAGGATTTTGCACTTAAAATTCTACATAAACAAATTCGCTACAGCTAATAAATAGTTAAAGAAAATTTCGCGCCTGTTGCCATGCACCACATGTTGCTGCCACATACAGCACATATTTATGCTTATGCATTTATGCGAACGCAACGAAAAAAAAGTGCATCCAAATTGAAGGCGTGTGTCACAGCCGAAGCTATCGCGCCATCTCCCTCCCTCGCGTAGTACGTGCCGAACGGCACAGCAAACGTCGCCAACTACAACAACTAAATGAGCGCCATTTGCTGCCGCAGTTGCAGTCGCAGTCGCTGCCGCAGTCGCCGTCGACGTCGGCTGTTGTCGTTTGGCCGCCATCGCAATCTAATGTCAGATAGTTTTGCGGTCGCTAACCCGCCGCACTGCATGTGTGTGCGTGTGTGGAAAATGTGAAAAATAGAAATAGCACAACGCAGCACACACACACACACACACACTCACACATGCGCAAACATTTTGCAATTAGTTTGTGCGCTGTTGATGAATGCAAATTAAGAAAACGAAATGAAAGAAAGAGCGAGAAGAAGCAGCGGCAAAAGCTCGTAACGAATTGCAAATGCTCTGCAGGCATTCAATTAGAATTTTCATTTCTTGGAATATCAAAAGTAATATTTTTATTCTGTTCACACAAAGAAGACTGCAAGACTTCTGAATGCGCAACATAATTATGACAAATAAGAAACCATTAAACTTTAATTGTTTATAACAGTTGTGTGTCGTCTTGCATAGCCAAGCGACTGCTGCACTTAGGGCATAGATAAGCGCGCAGTAGAAAAATAAAAACTCTTTGGCGTAATCTAGCATTTTCGCTAAGTCGCAACCTGAAGATTGTGGCAAGAATGTTGCCCATGTACATATGTGCATGTGCTGTGCGTGTGTGTGTGTGTGTGTGTTTTGACATCGTAAAACGCCAACAATTGTTGACATCTGCCACACGCTGTCCAGCTGCTGTTGTTGCTGCTGTTTCCTCTGCTGCGCGCTTTGGCTGTCAATCAAACTTCAGCGTCGTCGTCGTCCACAATTATCCATTCTAATGACAACGCAATGCAATGTTTGTTTATCAAGCAGCAACAACAACAACAACAAGATGGCTGCCACATGTTTCAGTTTGACAGAATGCCAACAGAATTGCGTGGCAACCACGAGCAACATATGCAGAGGTCTGTCTCCAAAGACGGACAGGCTAAAGCACTTAAATACATACTAAAAATGTGATTCCAAAAAAATAAGACGAGAAATACAAACAGCCCAAAAAGATGTCAGGCCACAAATTTTGTGATTGCCTAATGCTTGGGCCAGTTGTTGTTGTTGTTGCTACTTGGTAATTATTACGAATGCGGGCGAGTTGGCATTCTACAAAAGCGCTGCATGTGTGTGTGGGCAACAATGTTGCTGTGAAAATACTTAAAATGCCAACAGAGCGCCATAAAAATGGCAACAGCAAAACACTGACAAAACAACAACAGCAACACCAAGAACAGCAGAAAACAGCAAAAATAAAACAACTGCTTGAAACACTTTCAGTTTCTCAGCAGCTCTAAATTTTTATTACTTTCGTTGTTGTTGTCGTCGTCGTGCTGCGTCGGACTCTCTGCCTACACTAACCTATGACAATAATTAGCAAAGCACACGGCGAAATAGCGACAACAAAAAAACAGCACGAAAGCTGCAGTCGGGTATGCATGACTTCGAAATACCCGCCGGCTATTTTGAAAAGAGTACAAATATATTTCAGAAGCAAACTGGTTAAACTAGCCAGCAACAAAATATAATTTTGTTTGAATATTAATAATGTTATTAGCATGTGTTTTTATCGATATTTGTTGCTGATCACTTTGCTTTGATTATTTATTTTATTCAATTGTTGTCTTCCATATATTTCCTTTTTGAAATGTTGTTTACTTGGCGTACATGGTACGCAGCAGGGCGAAAAACTTGTAGGACAATTGCAGCAGCTGTGAACGATGACAGTGAGATAAAACATTAAGTATACGCACTTAAACTGCAGCTTACCTCGGTCATTGTGCCTCTGGTTATCTGCATGAAAACAGTTGCTTTGAGAAAGGCTGGCTTCTGCGAGCGAGCAATGATAAAGACCAAAGTCTTGCGGTATCTCACATCGGCATAGCTCCAGTCTTGTTTATAGGCAGCCAGAGCTATGCCAGAGCTCTAAAATAAATCTCAGGGAATACATTTTTTTAACAGTACTCCACATAAGTATCAGACTCACTGCGTCGGCAATCAGCTGTCCGTGATGGCAAATCAAATAGACTTGACAGAGCGACGACACCAGGAACAAGAGCAGCTTGATCATCAGATCTGGCGGCACGCCGATTGTCATTTGAAAGCCCACAAAGCAGATGACAAACGATGAGATGAGAAAGTTGAGCAACAGCGGCACTCCGAAGATCTCATTCAGTTCCGCCGAGAGGCCCAAAAGTCGTTCGTGATACTGCACAACTTGAGCGAGGTATCGCGAGTCCTGCGACCAATCGCCGCTCAGCTGCTTGAACTCTATAATCCTGCTCAGGTAGTCGTAGTGCATGATGATCAAGGTGGCCACCGCGCAGAGCAGCAGATCCGTCGACACCTGTCCAGCAGCCGAAGTGTAGCCGGCAAAGTTCTGGGAGAACAACAGCAGGAAGTAGGACCAATTGCCCTCCCAATTCCAGGGTATATACATCATGTAGGGCAGCGTGAGGCCCACGACGCGTGATTTGAGCCACAGCTCATAGACCAAATACTGCGCAATGTTGAACAGATTGTAGGTCCAGATGAGCACGGAGTAGAGCAGCGAGAAGGTCAGGCTGAGGCGGGAGCAGGACTCCAGATATTTGTCCAGTTGATAGGCGGCCTGGTCTGCCTTGGTGCGTGGAAACAGCTCCTCCAGCTGCTGCATGATGCCGCTCAGCGCCGACTTCTTCCACCAGACGAAGGCCATTTTGTTCATGCCGACGAGCACGAAGCCGATGTAGGACATCACCATGATGGACTCGACGATGTTCTCGCCGGTGGCGAACGAGACCAGCACATAGACCGTCTCGCCGATCAGCACGAAACTCAGGTTAATGATGTTGGCCCAGAAGACCAGACTGATCCAGATGCTGGGCACACTGGGACGCGAGACTCTTGTGTAGGGCTCAATGCCCACGGCCTTGTAGAAGAAGTTGGCGTACTTCAGAAAGCTATCCATCTTGGCCGTCGGCATTGCGAGTCCTTTTGAACTTCAAACTCGCTAGCTCGCACTTTATATAGCCACGATATTGGTCGAAATTAATTATGTATTTAAATTGTGGTCACAAACGCATAGTTGACAGTTCGACTAATAACTGTTTTCAGCCTAATTTCGGGATTGTGGCATGTTCATAATTATTGTTTACATTTTAAATTAATTCGAGGAGTCGGAGATGCCTCCTATAATACCCTTCTACGCTGTGGGTTGCGGGTATTAAAAATGTTATCTGGCACAAAGCTTTTTCACCTCTCGGTTCCGCTCTTGCTTTTGCCTGTCTCTCTCACTCTCTCTTCATCATGCGCCATCTCACTCTCGCTCTCATTGAGCGCATTTCAAGGCCAGCCAAAAAGTAGACAATACTTTTGCAGGCATATTTCACAAACTACACAAAATTAATTAGGTATTTGCATTTTCATATCAATAAAAATCATTTCAACTATTCAATATTATTTTTATTAATCAATTTAATTTAGTCTGTCCATATTTTATGGCAACTTAAATTGTGCATAACATTTTATGCATTTTTAGTCGCATAACTAAGCCGAATGTGAATGGCAGTTATTGAATTGCCTAAAGTGTCTTACCGTTCATTGACTTGTTAGCCAAGTTAAGCTGCCAGTTGGCAACATTTGCAGTTTGTTTGACTTCACAATGCAGGCACATTTGCTTACACAGATACATTTACAGCTTACTTTTATAGCTGCCAATTGGCTAGACAATTTCTATTAAAGGCAGTCGATCAAATTGGCCGCCCCCTCTGCCACGGCTGCTGCTGTTGCAGCTATCTTCGACTCGACGTCGTCGGTTGTGCAACAGGCCCCAGGGGGTCAACACCAGCGCCATTTGTGGCAAGTAAACGGTGCACAGCACAACACCCACAACACATTATGGCCAATAACTTTGCGGTTCACTTTTCGCTGTTAACGGTTGCCGGGCGCGCGCGTATGCGTAAAACGTATTTTATTCCATTTTGGTCGTGGTCGATTGGCGGCCACATGTTGGGCCAATTAATAATTGCATCTAGCAGATAAGAGGCGAGCGTTTATTGCAGCTGCTTATCGCGCGTGCCACTGTGCCGCATATTGTTGCACGCCCCACCAAACGTGGCAAACTCGGCACTAACAATGCTGCTGCTGGAACAACTCAATTAAATGCCGCTGGTCATGATCGTGTTTTTATCGATTGCTGCCAATCGTCGCCCATTTCCTTGACTCGAAGTTGCCAGAAAATTTGTCACGCTTCCACAGACTGCCCGCCTGCCTCTGTCTCTCCACCCATCGCTTTCTCAAGCTTGCCAGCATCGCCCACCTCGCTCCATTGATGTGGCGTGCCACAAAACTGCAGTTGCAAATTTCGTTTTCATTATTTGGCTGCCTGTTTCACTTGGCGCATAAAAAAGTGCCTAAAAATAACATTTAAAAACTTGGCAAGACAGCAGCAACAAAAACCCGCGCAGTCTGCTGCAAAACTTCCACTTCAATCGTCTTGTGATCGAGAGTGTGAGTGTCGAGTGGTGAGTGAGTGTGTTCATGTTCATGTTTGCTGCCTTTGATTCATTCATAAGCGAATGTCGCTATACCCAGCAATTAGCATACTGTACAAGGTATGATTATTCAGTTGTGTAATGTTGTAAATTCAATTACCGTCAATTGAATAAAATAAATCTTTTGAGTAGTGGAAATATTGATTGCAATAATCAAAAGTGAGAAATAAAAGCGTATTCATCGTAAGGAGTTTGTCTTTTGACAATATGCTTGTCATTAATGGGTATATCTCAGGCACAGCATGCCCTCAGTCGCTCCTTTGGATGCTGATGATGACGTTGGCTGTTGGCTGGCTTCGACTTCGTTCGCCATCTGACGGACGGAGCTCATTTCTGGCAACGATTATGCTGATATTTGAAGTGCCTTTGATGCGCATTTCGTTTTTGGCCATTTCAAAATGTATTTTAAAACTGAGAGCCCGACCCGAACGTCGCCGACGCCGCCTATTGATTTTTACGAGGCAAAGGTAAAGTTCGTTGAACCCCATCGCCAGCTGCCAAATGGCGAACCCTTGGCCAGGTAGAGGGAAAGGTAAAGTTGAAGGCGAAGGCCCAAAAAAAAGGCAGTGCAAATGTGTGTGACCATTAATTTTGGCAGAACGACAGCTTCAAGTTAACACCAATTAGTCGCATCCTCTTGCCTTTTTGCTGCAAACACACAAACATTTGCATTTCATGCTGGCCATTTATTTGATTTAGCCTGTTTGCTTTTTTGGGAACTACCAAGAGCTGAAATCAATGCAACTAATTCTCGAAAGTCATTGACCAGCAAATGAAATTAAAGCTTGACCTGTGTTGGCTCGCCTGTCAATTGACAATCGTGTCGTCTATTGACGTTTTCCTAGATACTTAACTTATTTGACATGGGTCAGCCGCGAAGAAATGGAAAACAATTTTCCCCACTGCTCTATAGTTTGTTGTTGGTGTCTGGCGTGTCCTGTGTTGTCCTGAGGGGGATCCCGTCCATTATGCTGGCTTATTTGTTTTAATATTCGCTGCTCGTCTGTTTGTCGCTTTCGGCTAGTTTTCGGCCACGTTCTTTGCATATCCCTCGCGGCTAAACTGGGCTGAATGGCTGACTGAGCTGCCAACTGGCAATTGGCAACTGGCAACTGGCTTCGAGCTTATCGTTAACAGCACATTAAAGGATTTCAGCTTGTAGCCGAGGGCTCTTCAGAGCATTTGGCTTATTGACTTTTGTTGTTATAGTTGTCGTTGTCATTGTCGTTGCCATTGTCGGCATTTTGACGCCTTATCGTGCCCATTGCCGTCTACCCAGATTGGCTTTAAGCCTGGTTAGCCAGCCGCACACAAACACGTCCCAATGGAAGTAGACTTAGTATAAGCATATTTCCGGCTGTCTGCGTCTCCAGTCACGTGCATTTTCACGGCCTTTTCACTTCCTGCCACAAATTTAATGTGTTGTCGCCGTCTCAAGGCCAACAAAATCGATGCGGCAACTCGGAGAAGGAGAGCTGACTTTAATGTGTGTCTGTGTTGGCCAATGTTTTCTGTCTGCCTGCCGTTCGGCAGTTTGATTAAACCAATCCATCAACATGACAGTCGCCTCGCAATTCAATCAAAATTTGCCATGGCATGCACAAAAACAATTGAGGCAAGTCTGGTAGACTTGCGTTCTACCTTGCTCGTCCTTGCCACTCGAGTCCTCGCTCTTGAGTGCAGCTCTCACTTCACTCGATGTGTCCTGGACACGCCCCAATTGTGTTTTTGGCATTGTCTAACGCATTGTCGCTGACAGCATCTCAGCTCAGCCCAGGACGACGATGACGATGACGACGACGACGACGACGACACTTGTCTCGTCCTAGAGAGCTCGACGTGAATATTTTAATGTGCTCCTCGAGCGAGCGAGAGCACAACGTCGTTTGTGTTAATGTCACTTGGTAAACTTGGCAAACTTTCGAAGCTGCCTAACATCCTTGCCATCCTTGATGCATGCTTGCCAGTCGTTGTCCTGCTCGTTATCTAGCGCCGGCAAACGGCAACGACAGGCGGCAGCATTGATTTAATGACGTTGACGCGACTCCTTTGACTCCTACTCAACACTTTGCTCTTCTCTCGGCTCTCTCTTTATGCTTTATTTATTGATTTAAGTTTGCAATTTCTTCGCCATATCCCTGCGAATCTTTTTTTTGGTCGTATTTGGCGCACTTAACATTTTGCTGCGTCGCATCGCTTTCTCTGCTTTATTTGTGCAGCGCTTGCAAAATTTATGCGCTGCCTTTGCTATCAGCCAGCCTCCGCTCCTCGACCGACTCCGACTCCGACTGCTCCTCTGCGGCTTTGTCTAAGCATCTTTTAAATAAATAACCGAAAAAATAAATAATACAAAAGGAACAAAATCAAATAAAGCGCCTCGCGAATGGTGCAATGAACCTGACCCAACAGCTTCGACTCCTCGCTGCTGCATTTCTTTTGGCCATGCGTTACTTTTATTGTGTTTTTATTGGTTTTTGATTTGTCTCTTTTTTTTTACCTTTTTATACTCTAGCAGAGGATATGTTAATGCAGTCATTAAATGTGTAACGAGACAGTCCTCATCAAGTATTTATAGCCCAGCATGACGAACTGGCGGCATAAATCCTTGTCAGTCTGTCCCAAAATAAGTTTGTGGTTTGAATGATGCACCTAGATTATTATTATTTTTTATTATTTTGAACTAATATTAAATTGTAGGGAACAATACTGAGAGTTGCATTAATTAGTCACTTTGTTAGCGTATCCAGTCTTCGTCTTTTTCGTGATTGTGCTTCGCTTGTCTGCTGTTGTGTGTCTTCTGCATTACCAATAAGGCGCTTAGTTTGAAATGTAATGCGAGCGTAGATCCTTGATGGCAAAATTAATTATCGACGAGTGCCGACACGCCCCCCGCCGCCCTCTTAGTCGAGCATTTTGTTGTGTTGGCAAAAATTCAGCAAATCGCAGTCATGTTACGCCCTTTGCTTGTTGCTCGTCTGCTGCTTTGAAGTTTTCGCATTTTATTTGTTTCTTACGACTGCATTGCGTTGTACTCGTACGTGTGTGTGTGTGTGTGTGTGTGTGTGTGTGCGTGTGTATGTCATGAAATTATCTACAATGATAACTCAGGCAGGCAATAAGCAACTGCGGAGAGAGCCACTCGATGGCCTCGAGTCGCAGGTTCAAAATTCGTCCTTCGGCGTGTGGCAGGCAGCCACAAGTTGCCGGCTGTCTGTGGTGCCAGGGACTGCAATTTAATTACTCTTGTGGTTGCCTTCGGAATGCTGGGCAAGTATGCGTGTACGTACATGTATGTGAAAGTGGTTACCTAACCGACAACAGCAACAAGAACAACAATCAAATTTGGCCATTTACCCAAAGCAAGCTGCATTACAATTCACCAGGGCATACAAAATACCTGTGTGCACAGTGCAGCTTGACTAAGTTACACACATTCTTTAAATGCGTATTTAAAAAGTTAAGATACTAACAAAGTAATATTTTTTATTCCATTTTGGGTAATTGTTTCTTTTGATTTGTTTTCTTATTTAAATTGTATTTAGTTAAATATTGTATCGGTAGTCCACAAGTTCAAGGCTTCACTGTAGCCTTTGGTGCATATGTGCTGAGGTCTTAGACTGAACTGGTCAAACTGACCTTTCAGACGCCTCCTCGTCTACATACAACATGCAATATTCATTAGTTTGATTACCTTTCACTCACTCTCTGTCCAACTGAAGTGAAATGATGAATTTCAGTTTTAGTAGTTCTCTTTTTTGTTGGCCTTAAAGTGCTGACTGTCTGTTGAACTTTAAACTGCGAGCAAGAAGAAACGCAAACTTTACTTGACCAGATAAAACAACTGCAACAAAAAGTTGTCAACAAAAGAACCGAGCGGAGGTCGTGCATCCTGGGGCGCTGGCCTCGAGCGTTTCCATGTGCTTTAAATCATTTTCATTCTCAGCAGCTGCTGCTGCTGCTGCTGGTGTTATCCTTGGTCATTGTCCTGGCGCGCTGATTGCGCTGGCTGGACACTTATCGCACCTTGTTTAGTCAGTTAAACTGTCAGCTCACTCTGCCAAGTTTTTTGTTTGTTCTCCTTGGCCAAACCCCCTGTGGGGACTTGATTAATTGCAATTTGTGTGGCAGTCGCTGAAAGTCGCCAGTGTTGAGAGTGTCGCTAATTATTAATGTAAATGTTTTCACTTTAAATGGACCTTCAACGCCACAGTTCAGCGGAGTGGGCGTGGCTGTCTGGACACGCTTTGGAATAGTCGCTAAACATGCGGTTAATAAAAAACAAGAAAAAAAAGAAACAGAAAATGCTGATGGATATATGGTTGAGGGGGGCGTGGTTGTCTGGCAACTGTCATTATACGGCGACTCGTATGAAATCCTTAATTAGAAATGCTAATAAAGACACACGGCACACGGCAAAGCTACTTAACCACATTGCGTATACGCCACCGCGCGCGTCTGATACCTTTAGCCACGTTGAGCTGCCGTCTTCAGAGCATTGTGCGATTAGTGGCCTCGATGAGTGCTGCAAATGCTCACATGTGAATAGCTCGTTGTGAGTGCGTGTGAGTGTGTGAGTGTCTGCTCATAGCTAGTTAGCCGACAGCAGCGCTGCTTTGACTTTTATTGGCCTTTAAAATGTCTTGGAGTGCACTGGCTTCGCTTTTTGTGTAGCTGCTTTTCTGCATTGAGAGCGGGGGAGAGCTTTTTTAATGTCGTGTTTATTTTGACATTTTCATTATGTGCGTGCTTGTGTGTTGTCTGTGTCTGCGTCTAGATCTGCCCGCATCTTTGGCAGCTTTGCCATTGTTCTTCTCGCTTTTAATTATTTATTTTTCGCCCTGAAATGTTGTGGCTGGCAAAAGTTAGCATAGAGCCGAAAATGGTTTAAATGCATTTCGCATTCACAATTTCCAGCAAGTTTAACTTGAGCTTGAACTTTTCTGCTTTCCCTTCGTTGCTTCTTCGATTTCAGCTGGCGGAAAGTTGGTTTTTCTTAATCAAAGTTTTGCCATGAAGTTGCAAGTTTGCTTGGCAAGTGCAACTCAATGCCCATTTTGGTGGACTATTGTTATGCTTCGAGGTTAGAATTTTCACAGCATTTTCCCCCTGCTTGTTGTTATATGCGTTTTGTAGCACTGTAATTAAAATGCAGACAGCCATTTGCCATTTCAGTTGTGCTTTGCTTTCCGCTTGGCTTTTTGCAATTATAAAGATATGCTCAAACCGAGTCCTGAGTCGTCTCGCTGATAACACCGAGGCAGAGAGGCAAAGGCGAAGCAAAAAAATGTAATTTGGTTCAACTGCTGCGCCCCCAAGGGACTGGCCGACGGGCAACGCGAGACCAATTAGTTGACTTGAAAGGAGGAAAGAAGTGCAACATTTGCAGTTGCACTCGAATGCCTTGGCTTGGCCCTTATCGCCGTCGCTGCCGCTGTCGAGTGATAAAAGCAAATACAGAGTGTGAGTGCAACGCCTATTTCTGTTTTATCAGCTGCAACGCATCCAGAACCTTATTAGTTAGTGTGTGTAAAGTTCATTGATCCGCAACGGCGATAAGAGGCGACCGGCCAGCAGCAGCAGCAGCAGCCGCCGAGTGCAGCCCCTATAAAAATAGACTAGTTTATCACGCATACGCACCGTTCGCATTTAGAGCTGATAAGCGGGCGCAGCGACGAACAATAATGCTTATTGTCTCAACATACTGTGTGCGAGTGCATGTCTAACAGCTAAATCCAATGGGCATTAACTTAAGTGGAAGAAATTACACCCGAACACACACGAGTGTGGAATTTGTTGTGCCTGCACTGCGTCTGTCTCCTGGCCAAATGGCTTACAGTTCGTTTATGCCAGGGCTTAAGTTCCAATCAAGGCAATGTACTGTGACTTCATAAAATGCATGCCACACGCTTTCGCGCATAAAAAAACAGAAGAAGAAAAGCGAAAAGAAAACGAAAATGAAAATGAAAATAAAAATGGTGAAAATGGTAAAAATCGTTGCCAAAATGTCGACAAATAGAAAAATAATTAAACAATTAACTTTTATAGTCGCCATGCAATTTGCACCGCTTTTTCCGTTGCTGCTGGCAAATTGGCCATAATAAAACTATTAGTGCCGCCAAATGCATTTAAATTGCTTGCTTAACTCAGGGGGCGTGGCACGGCCACAGCTCAGCAATCCACTCGCCTTTAGAGCATGTATTTGCATTCGGTTCTTTTATTCTGTCGAAATATGTAGAAAAATAATTGCCAACGGGAATATCTGTTTTTTAATACTATAAAATTCGAAATGGTTGTCCGTTGAGGCGAGCAGCAGTTCAATAAACTTTAAGAATCACATTTTAGTAGCATACTTACGGGCGCTATCGAAAATATTTTTGGGAGATTGCATTTGCTGCTGTTGTCGGCGGCTTTTAGCTTTTCGCTTTAGCATTCGCCATTGGCATTGCCAATAAAAGGCCATTATGCTATAGAACATTGAACGCAACGATAAATAAGCAGACTGCAACAACAAGCATCTTGAAAGGGCAAATACAATTTATTTGCAAATTGATATTTAAGGGTCAGGCAAAGTCAGCGCATAAATAAGGACAGCAGAAGCAGCTTAGCTAATGGCAAATGCAAAAATGCCATTGAAAATTGAATGAGGAGCAGAAAAAAGCGAATTAAAAGTGGCTCGACTGAAAGTGAAGGTTAGGACTTGGCCATGGCCAATGCCAGACATGGCCGAAAAGGACACTTCAAAGAGAGAGAGAGAGAGAAAGAGATCAATGTTCAATTGTACATTTAACTGGCCGAGCATCTTTTGAGAGATGTTTGTTAACTGAAGCATGTAATAATTTTGGTGAATAGAATTGGCGAGTTCACTGAACCAGAGCGACATGCAACGCTGTGGCACGTGGCAGCGAGCTGCTTTTCAGAAATTCGCGCACAACGCCTAATGAAGTTATAACAACGCGTATCGCAGACGTAAAAAATGGAAAATATGCACGAATTTGTTGCTGATTTTCATTTTTCGCATTTTCGTTTTTTTTTTTGTGCCGTTGTTGTTTAGTTTTCCTTTGGCAATTGTGTCGCGCATTTGAATTAAGTGCAAATGACACGAGATTGCCAAATGCAGGTGGGGCACATGCTAGAACAAAACGACACGCTTTTAAGCCACTTTCGAGTAGCGCTTAACCTTCCCTGCCCCTCTCCCCTCTCAGCTGCCGGCTTTTGTCTTTGGAGAGACTCTGTCTGGCATTGGTCTGGTATCTGTTTTGGCTCGTTGGTTGCTTGGTTGGCACTCCTTTTGCGTGTTTTTCATTGTCTGGCTGCTGGTTTTTTGAATTTATTGAAATGTTTGTTTGTCTGCAGCGCTGCTGCTGTTGCTGCTGCTGTTGCTGCATTGTTGTTTAGCCAGCTCCTATGTGCCACACCGTGGCACAGCTGCGTCCTGTGTGCAGCCTTTTTGCCTTCTGCCCCTCGTTGTATCTTTCTATTGTGCTTACTGCTGGCAAGGCGCTCCTGCTGCGTTTGTTGTCGCAAAATATTATTACTCCATTTCATTTATAAGAGTGCGCCCCGCCCACACGCCCAACGCCCATATTGAAGCCGCACTTCAACCCCGTCCCCCCACCCACCAAAGTGCTCAGCTCCAAGCCATTCATGTTATTTGTACAAGCTCTCGGTCTCTGGCTATGCTTCATTCCGCTTTAATACTCAGCACACAACATTTGTGCAATGAGTATATTACTTTCGAGCTACTCTGCGAATGTCTAACTAACAGAAATATTTGCGAAATGCTGTCATAAACTATTTCAATCATATTTGTTTTCTACTTGATTTTATTTTTGATAAAATATTCTGTTAAGTTGTAATTTTTTAATTGATTTATGGCCACTATTTTACATTTCATATTCTAAAAAGAATTTCTAGATAATTGCAAATAAACCATTGTTGTTAAGTTGTTAATTTAAATCTTATCACAAATTGAAAAGTTAAATTCATAAATCCTTTATGTATACTACATTTTGTAGATCGTTTTCTATCTTTTTCTATTTGTGGTTTTAGTTCTCTTTTTTCTATTTAAATAAAATAAATTAATAATTTTGTTGTTCAAACTCATATTCAAAAGTTAGGCCATTAAGTTTGTAGATGTTATAGTTCACTTCGAGGAATTCCATACCCTCTTCCTTAGGGTATCCTATAATTGAGCACTCCCCACACAACTGAGTTCTAAGTTATGTTCTTGTATTTCATTTTAACAGTTGGCTTTAGTGCTGCTCCTCTGCTGTTGGTGTTTTGCGAGCTTAGGTTGATTTTAAAGCTTATTGTTGTGCTGCAGTTTGCGCTGGGCCGGGCTTGAGGGGATTCTCCAGAAGAGGAGGCAGCTGCAGAAGCAGCAGAAGTGGACGGCCAGGCGTCGCTCTGGCTGCTGGACTGTGCTGTGCTGGCATGTTTGCAATTCCATTTCATTGTCAGTGTCATATGCCGCCGTCCGCTTGTTCTTGCTCTTGTCATTGGCTTTGAACGCTGCCAGTTAATCTGCCACTGCCAGTGCCACAGACAGAGTGCCACTGCGGCAGCTCATTGGTGTTGTTGCTCACGTCTTAGATGCTGCCGCGCAGCTGGCTAAAAGTTGTTGGCAAACTCTTGCTTGGCTGCACGTTATGCTCAGCTGCCTGGCTGCCACAATATTAAAAGTCATTCGATGTGGCTCTGCCTGCCACTTGGGCGAATTAAGCACCTAGGCCACGCCCCCCAACACAACACAACAAGCAACAAGCAAGCCCACCTCGAGTGGCAGTTTGTAATTCATTTTGTTGCAACTTTCTTCTTTATTGTCTTTATTGTCACCCACTCAAAACTCCTTGCTGCTCCGCCTCCTACTCACTTTGCCAGTTGGCAATACAATTTTTCAATTTCCACAAATGACAATCGTCAATTGAGGCTGATAGTTTTAGTTTTTCCGGGTTTTATACTGTCGTTTGTCGTTTGTCGCGAGAGGAGGGAAGGCGACTTTTGGCAGCCTTAATAAAATCGTTTGACATCAAATGGCTTCAAAGCGATCGAGAGGACGCCCACAGTGAAAAGTCGCTAAAAAGTTGCCATTACCATGGCCGTAGGCTTCAATTTTCATTTCAATTGCGGATTAATGAGGCGTTACAGTCACTCGCATAAATTATGGCACACTAAAAAAGCAACTTAAATATTTAATAACAGCCAGCGAGCGTTGTTGTTCACCTAAAGGGAGTCGCATGTTTGTTTACTGTCTGCACAAACACAAACAAAACACGCAGATACTTGAACGCAAGCATGTGTATCTGTGTATCTGTGTATCTGACGGATACACATGATGAGCATATGCAAAGTTCAGAGTCTTTCTTTTGAGTTAACGTAAATAAGTTAAAAAGCATAAAGCCGCTTTATTGCTTTTTAATACAGCACAAAGTCAAGTATGAAAAGGGTTCAAACGAATCAGGCGAGCGATTTAAATATACACATTTCAATGGCCGCAAAATGTAATTAAAACTGTCAAACAAATTGTAAATCGCATTATAAAACATATTTATCAGTAATTACAGACGATGGAATTAAATAAAAGTGCAAAATTGTGCACGTATCTAAAATCTAATTCATTTTGAAATGCATAATTTGGTTCAGCGAATTATTAATTACGCTAAACACAAAACAACTACAGTCAAAAGGGGGGCGAAATAAATAAATTTCAATGCATGTTTGTGAGTGCTATTCGAATACAGAACGGCACTATTCACTTCTAGACTGAATTGAGGCGGCGCCAACGAGCTGAGGAAATGAACGACTCGAGCTCAACGTATATTTATGGCCATCAAATGGCCACAACAACAGCAACAGTTTTAATGGATTCACGCAACTTTTGAGACACTCTTCCGTTCCGTTCCGCCCTCTCTTTGAGTCGTCTCCCCGGCCATTGAAATGCAATTTAATTTAATGTGTTTATGAAAATCGTAGCACTCGGAATCGAATTGAATTGCTCCTCAATCGACCATTGTCTTGCTCCGTGCAAAGTAAGGGATGTTTAGCCGATACCCTTTCGCAATTCACTAGAGTTGTGCCTCCCTTTTGTGGCTACCGCTAAATACAGGGTAGCGTCATGCCTCGCCTTTTGATTTGTGCCCGGATTACGAGTGGTTTTCGGCTTTTTCTGCCACTTGTGGTGGCCAACAGCGTGTTGATATTTATGGTCAAAGGGAAATGCTGACAATGCTGATTTATGCGTTCAATGTTGGCCAAGGAAATGACAACTGAATAGCTTCATTAGCGCCAGTTGTTGTCGTAGCTGCCGTCTAACTTTTTGAGTTAATGCACGAGTTTATTGCACTTCGACTTTTGACTTTTTGCCTGCGCCCAAAAAGTTTCTTGCACTTGACGCACAGCGCACATCAAAGCCAAAGTCAAAAACAGACACAAAATTCCAAAAGCTGTTTTTCGTCAAAGCGCACGCGACATTCGTAAACTATGAATGATGGCAATGGAAAAGAAACAAGCAAATGCCTCAGCTTGTGGCAGGTTATGTTGCACGTTCAATGACCGTGGGTCAGGCAAATTAGCAAATTGTCACGTAGCAAAAAATGGTAGAGAAATGTATAATTATTTTTATTGTTGTCAGCTGGCAGTTGCCCGTTGCCAGTTGTTGCATGCCCCACTCAAGTTGTAACCCTAGACACGCTATTGTTTTTTTGGGGCAGCTTAGGCAACACAATCAACTCGATTGCCACTAAAACGCTTTCGCTTCCCGTTCTTTTGTTTAATGAGAATGAGAATGAGAATATCGCTTTCGCTTACGCCCAAGCACTTTCCCCCTCTCCCACTGCCAAAGCAAGCATTGATTAATCGAGTTTAATGGCGACTCGTCGCAGTTGATTTTATTGTTGCCAAAAGATTTATGAGACAACCAACCTATGTAGCATGTATACGACAAAGAGGTGATGTTGCCCCCTCAGCAAATATTAATTTGCTGATTGTTTTGTTTTTGCTGTGTGTTGCCAAAAGTTCTTGGCAAATGTTTGCACAGCATTACAACAACAACAGTGCGGCACATTATGCAAAATGTAGCAAACTCCTCGAGTGCTTACTTAGACTTGAGTCTTGGCCTGAGGGTGCTCCAAGGTCTAACTGCTTAGCGACTTATTAAAAGTGCATTAAACTCTCTCTCTCGCCCAGTCTCCTTCTCTGTGGCCTGTCACAAGCAGACAAACTCAGCTCACGTTGTCATGTCGAAGTCCCATCGCAGCAATTGATTACAACTACGTGTCCTTTCGCATTTCTCGTTATCATTATTACTAAATAATGCAGCATGTCTGTGTCGTTATTTGTTTTCTCCCTTGCTCTCTCGCTCTGTTTAGTTGTGCGGTCAGCAGGGCAAACGGCAATTACCTGTGCAGCTTTGATTAGTGTCTGCCACACACACACACCAACACACATACATATTTTGTGCATCCTTCAACACCTTTTGGCAGCTTTTTGGCTATTGACTTTGGGGCTCTGCTTATTTGACGGCTTTATTAGAAGCCGCGGCTCGCCATATTGATTATCGATTGGGGAATTCTAGCAACGAACAAACAACGTTCGCTTCGCTTCTCACTCTGACGCTGTGGCTTTCAATTTGGTGGCCACGCTGTTGGCCATTTGGCTTGCCAAGCGAGACACACACACGTCTCTGCCTTGCTGCCTGGTTGACTGCCTGACTGGCTGCTCTGGCTCTGAGCACGTTTGGATTTTATGGTTCATTTGTTGGCGCTTAGACGCCGCCGACACAGTCCTGCCTGCCACACACTGCACTACACCTACATACACATAGTACTTGCAACATATTGAATATTTAGCCCTGCCACCTCTTGGCCATTGTTATAGTTCCACTCACACACACAAATTTGATTATATTCAGCTTTAAACTGCAGCCATATGTATCTAATTTTCTTGTATTTTCTCTTGCAGATTGAGGACGAGGGCAATCATGGCAACGACGAGACACGCCTCTTCATCCTCTCCTCGCTGGCCCAGTCGCAGATGAGTCGCGTTGCATGCATCTTGTGCGAGGAGCCGTTGCTGGTCTTCGATCGCTATCCGCTGGTCGATGGCTCCTTCTTTCTGAGTCCCAAGCAGCATTCCAGCGGCTGCATTGAGGTAAGTCCACGTCAACGTCAACGTCATCGTTGTAGCCGTAGTTCATCATTAATAAACGTCAACTGACACCCACGTGCAACGGCTGCAGCATGCAACAGGCAACGGCTTTCACTTCGCCCACTCAGAACTTTCGAGCCTGCAATTAGCCAAGTTGTTGCCCAAAAAACCAACAAAAAGAAGAGCGAGATGGCTGGAGAGTTGTGCGAGGCATAAGTCACAGTTTGCACAAATTGTGGCAGCGTTTTGTGGCATGCAAAGAGGGAGGGGAGGCGAATGTGAATGTCAAGGCGCACCTCTAAGTCGCCTTTGCAGCATTTGCAATTTATGACCCATTTAAGTCAGCATAATTACGGCAGCGCCTAATAAACTGCCAGAGCCAAAAGCCCAAAGGTGCAACTCCGCTGCAGTTGCAGTTGCAGCAATGCTGCACACAGACCCACGTGCAACCTACGCCTCAAAACATTCAGCCAGCTGCATCTTGGTTCCCAGTTCCATTTCCATTCCCAGTGTGCCAGTGCCTGTCATGCCTGGTCGAGTCGCTGCTCTGTCCTGGTCTGGCGCCTTCTCCCCTTTCGCTTGTTTGCGCTTTAATTTAAACCTGGATTTATAATTCATTGCCAACTGCTGCTGCTGCTGCTGTTGCCTTTGCCTTTCTGGCTGGCCCCTCTGCGTGTGTGTGTCTGGAACTCGGGACTCGGGTCTTGGGTCTCTGCCATGGCCATTGCCACCGTCGGAGCTCTGCGTCTCGTGGGCGTTTGCTATGCATTTTGCATTTTATTTGAAATTATTATGTCGCGTCGCAAAGCCCTTTTTATGCCAAAGAACGACAAAGAACGAAGGAGCGATGGAGGAATGCAACAGCAGCAGCAGGCAAAGCGATATGCGAATGCGAGTAGAAAGTTGCTTCAAATCATTTTTCATTGTTGTGACAATGAATTATGCGACTGCCTGGTGCCTGGTTTACCATTTAATGCAAGTCTCTCTCTGCTCCTTACCCGTTGCAGGTCAAATACGAGGGACGCATGCTCTACTTGACCTGTGTGTGCATGAGCTGCCTCGACGGCACCTCCAGCAGTCGTGTCATCAGCTGCAGGTAAGCCTTCGTTTCGAAAGGACCCAATGTGGCTTCCTCCTCCCTTAATCCCTTACCAATATTTTAACAATTTGCATTCACTTTCGCCCCTCCAAACAGATTCTGCAGTGAGCCCTGGGATGGCTCCAGTCTGGTGTTGGGCACCATGTACGCCTATGACATCTTTGCGGCCATGCCCTGCTGTGCCGAGCGTTTCAAGGTGAGTGCCATTTAAAGAGCTTTTAAAGCGCATTCAATTCAGGCTCAAAATAAATATATAAAAGAATAGAACTAAAAACCACGCTTAACTATTGTATTGAGGCGTTATGTGCACATTGAAGTGTAATTTATTGCAACAAGTTAATACAATTCACAAAAGAGCTCTTCAAAATATGAAACCTTCAAAGTAACCAAATTAAGAGTGAACTCATTTAAAATAATTCAACCCTTCCATCCAAATATTTACTAAATTATCTTTAAAAACTTCGTATGGAGTTAAAAGACAATTCATTTTAATTTGGTTGCCAAACTTTTCCTTTAAAGATACTTTAACTAAACCCTAAATACAACTTTATATGAAATCTAAACTATAAAGGCATCTGCAATAATTTAAATTAACTTGTTAATATTTGCTTGCCAAGAACAACTCGCTAGCAATTGTAATGAATATTTTGAATTGTTGTCGTTGCAGTGCAATAATTGCTTCAAGATGCTGATGCATCCGCAGAAGCGTCTGAGCTTCTACAGCGACTACTCGCATGGCGTCAACTGCCCCTATTGCAACACACAGGACACGCACTTTGTGAAGCCGCTGAGCTTCTGCTACACCAAGAGCAATGCGACGCGGCTGCAGGCGATCGCATAACATGAGGCCCCGTTGGAGTCTCCAACGGCGACAGGCGCAACAGCAACAGCGAACGCAGCCAGTGCCAATGGTGCTTCAACGGCCCCCAAGCAGCCGCTTTACAACGCGGCCATCGATTACTCGGCCCCGCTCCAGCAGCAAATCAATCCCGATCTTATTGGCGCCCATCCGCATGCCCAGCAACATCAGCAGGTAAGGCAGCAGCAGCAACCGCAGCAAGCACAACAACAGCAGCAGCAGCAGCCACAGCAACCAACACAGCAGCAGCAGACGATTGCTGCTGTCAATCAGCCAGCAGCAACAGCAGCAGTTGCCACAGCAGTTGCAGCAACCACGCAACGTGCAAACGAGGCTGCTTATTTGGTGACTGCAGCAGCGGCGCGTGCTGCCAGCTACCAGCAACAACAGCAGCAGCAGCAACAACAGCAGCAAAAGCTGACCTTTACCAACAGCCTAATGGCCATGGCGGATGTAATGAGCAAGTTCCAGCAGCAACAGCAGCATCAACAACAACAGCAGCAGCAGCCACACAAGCCATTGGGCCACTTGAATCTTGGCCAGGATGCCAACGGCCTTTTATTGACCAACATGAACAGCAACGGCAACAGCAACGGCAACAACAATGGTGTTAGCAGCAGTATTAGTAACTTATTAATTAGCAATAATTCACACAACGGCAACAACAGCAGCAGCAAAGTGAGCAACGCCTGGTCGCAGCCGATGGCCCAGGCGGAGGCCATTTCGGCATTGTGGGGCTGTGGCAGCAATGCCTCGACAACCGGCTCGACCAGCGGCTGCTCGTCGGGCAGCGGCTCGCAGCCATCGTTGAGTCCGACGAGCAGCCACAGCAAGGAGCTGCTGTGGGCACAGACGTCGCCCAATTGCGCCCCACTCAGGGAGAATTTCTATGCGGCCAAAGAGCTGTTGCCGCATGCTGCATCGCCCACCGCATCGTTGACCAGCTCATCGGGCGCCTCCTCCACGGGCGGTTGGGGCAATTCGAATGCTGTTAATGCCCATTATGCCAAGCTGAGTGCAGCCCAAAATATCTGGGAGTTGCCGCCAACCAACAGCAACATCAGCAACATCAGCAACCTCAGCAACAGCAATCACAACAGTCACAATGCAGCTCAACTCGCACCCGATATGTTCAGCGATCTCTTGTGCAATCTGCACATCGGCCACGAAGGCAACCAGCACAGCATCAACAACATCAACAGCAGCAGCAACAGCAACATCATCAGTAGCAAAGTCGACGCCAACTCTGATGTCAGCTCCAACTCGTCCTCCTCGGCTGGTGAGCTGCTGGAGGTGGCCAACATTTGGCGCCACAGCGCAGCGCTCAATGCACGCCAGCAATTGTATGAGGAGCCAACAGCAGTTGCTCCCTGCATGCAGCTATTTAATGATTATCTAAACATGAACTAAGAAGGCGAAGCGACACAACAGCCAACAACCAACAGCAACAAAGCGAATGTTACTCTAGCAAAATTTAACAGAGAATAGTAACACTTACCGTAACAGTAGCAGTAACAGTAACATTAACACTAGCAGTAACAGTAACACTAACAGAAGGCGTTACACCAACAGTAACCGTAAAGCAACCGCCAGAAGGCACAGGCGGCGTCAGCAGAATTTCCAACTATGTACTTTTAGAAATTTATACAAAGCAAACCAGCAAAATGAAAAACTCGCCTGTGTGTGTATTTTTATTTGATAAATGGAAAAGCGATTTTACACAAAAAAACGTAAAGCGAAATGATAAAACACTTCATCTAAAAACAATTTTCTTGTTACTTTTGTTGAGTTTAATCATTTTTACATTTACATATTACACAAAACAAAAAAATCATAAAACAAAATACAAAAAAAACAAAGAAAAACCCTAAATGAAAGCAATTTTTTAGTTTTATTTTATAAATGCAAATTTTTTATATTAAGACCAACCAAAAGAAAAAAAACAAAAACAAAACAAAACCAACACAGGAAAATGCGATTTACATCACGCATTAATCTTCGCATAGTTTTTGAGGGGTTTCATTTTTAATATCGTATAATTTAGCAAAAAGAAAAACTAATTGCAAGCAAAGCATTTTATGTTCGTTGAATGAAATGAAAATTGCTGTGCTGCTCAATAACAACAACAACAAAAACCACAAACATATTAATAATAATGATATATGAATAAATACACAAATATATGTGTGTATACTTAAAGGTATATTAATCGAATGTACGAGAAAATGAAAAACACAATTTTGCTACAATTTATAAAACATAAATTTAAATACTAAATTATCGGATAAGTTGCACATCTTTACCTAAACGATTGGTAATTATTTCTAGTTTTTAGTAAGCGAATTGGAAAAGCAAAACGCTTCCCACTCCCCAACCCCCAACCCCCAAAGCCTAAAAACATCAACATCAACGACAACAAAATCACTTTCTCAAAGCCCTTTCCAAAGCAAAAGAGTTCAGTATAAAATTCAAAAACAATTTCAGATCGATAACAATTATCGATGACAATTAGCGGCACATGCAATTCAACAACAACCACATAAAAGTAACAGTTCCCAGCGTCCACCCGTCAGCCATTATAAAGGTATTTTGAACACAACCATCGCCCGCCCATCCTATGATATAAGTTATAACCAGCAACAAACAACAACAGCTTCAGCAACAACAACATCAACAACAATTTTCGGCGCAGCGTGATCATTAATTAGTAAGTTTTAAGTAAGATAGTGAACCCAAATTAGGAGTGTACTAGTTATAGGCATTTCATTTTCTATTGGCTAGGTTATCAAACATTTCCTTGTACTATGTACGAGTAATATTTAGGTTCCCCTTCCCCCTCTCTCTACCCCCCGCCCCCATCTATGTATATCTATCTATCTATCTTTAAACTAACTGTGTGTATCTATTGTAGTATTGTAGTAAGGCAAGGCAACTTAGCAGAACAGCCGTATGTGATGGATCTCTGTAAAGTGTTTTGTTTGTGTGCTTTGCACTCACTCACTCACGACGCTATCGATAGGTTTAATAGGATTAAGCAAGTTTTCTAAATTTTAATACGAGTATTTACGAGGTATGCAAACATCCCACGATTTAAAGAGCGGTTCAATGATTCCTGATTTGTCTTTATTTTTTGTGCATCAAAAAAGTCACCAATTCCCTCCCCAAACACACCTTTATAATTATAAGTTTAATCATATTATCCCCACATCTCTTTACTTCTCAACTCAAAATTGTGTAAAATAATTTAAAGATTTCAATCTTTACTTTTAATTCAATTAAAAGAAAAACCAAACTTGATATATGACCCAACTGTGACAGAAAGTTTACCCGATATTAATATCATAATATTCCCTTTTTCCAATTTTCATTTCTCTCAACTCAAAATTGTGTGAAATAATTTAAGGATTTCAATCTTTACTTTTAATTCAATTAAAAGAAAAACCAAACATGATATATGACCCAACTGTGACGGAAAGTTCATCCCGATAATTATTATCATATTATCCTCTTTTTCCCATTTTTTTTTCTCAACTCAAAATTGTGTAAAAAAATTTAAAGATTTTAATCTTTACTTTTAATCCAATTAAAAGAAAAACCAAACTTGATATATGACCCAACTGTGACAGAAAGTTTATCGCGGCAAAACTTGTAAAACTTTGGAATAGCAGACACTGTGTTCAACCTCTTATGTCTGTGCATAACGTTCGCAACGAACAGATCCTAAGATCAACTATTTCCATAAGTTTCGTCAACTATCTGTGAAATTTGGAGCAGCAGACACTGTGTTTAAACTCTTATGTCTGTGCATAGCGTTCGCAACGAACCGATCCTGAGATCAACTATTTCCATAAGTTTCGTCAAACTGTCTGTGAAATGTGACGCTGTCCTACGGTTCCATTTGAGAATCCCCAAAGTAGGTCTAAGCGTTGCCCTCCCTCAATTTCAACTGTGAGTGTTTAAAACAAAATTTTGTAAAAATTTTAAAACTCAAAACCCTTCTCTCGTGTCCCTGTGTAAAACATTTTGAGAAAATGTCTAAATCAACCCAAAAACCCCAAAACCAAAATTGCCTCGTTGAAAACAGCCAAAACTGTGAAAACAATCCCCCAAAACATGTGTTAAACATTTCAAATGCATTGTCAATTTGTGAGTTGCCGTTCGTCAGGAACAAATTTTTCTAAAAAATTTAAAATCCAACCCACAATTAACTGTGAATGCGTTTAGATTAAGTACGATTTCCCATTTTCATTTCGAATACCATTTTTGTCACTCATTTAACAAGATTAACTCTCCATGTCATGTGATACAATTTTGATATTTCTCTCTCTCCCCTCAACTTGTGTGAAACTACGCAGCGTAAATAATTTTCAAAAAATTACAAAACATTTAAATGCAGTGTGATACCTTTGATATTATGTAATACCCATTCTCATCGTCCCTTTCCCCCTCCTCATTGGTGACTTTTGGCATGGTGGTCTTGAAATACCTTTAAGGTTGATTAGGCTGGCGACTGGGGTTAGGCTAAAGCTTTGTGCTCTATTTAAGATTTTCTATCGAATTAAATTAACAACAACAAATTGCATGTGCCGCGTATTCCACCACTTGAAATATAGGCATCTAGATTTGCCGCCATTTAACATACCAAATAATACAAGTAATTATACGATGCGTACATTTTCAGAAAAGTAGAAAGCAGAATGATGGAAGTCGGAAGGGAAAAATCGAAGTGATAGTAACTTTTATTCACGATTCAACGAGACGCTCGAGAGCTCGTTTGCATACTTACCTATATAAAATTATGCTTAAGTTAAAAATAAACATACAACCTAAACCTAAACCTATCTCTAAACGCAAACCCAATCAACAAAACTTTTTGGCATTTAATTGAGAGAGTTGTATACGGGGCAGACAGACTCTGCTTTCGTATATGATTTTCGTCTAAATTTAAGATTTCAATTACGTATATGGTACATACAAACACACACAATTATATATATAGAAATTAATGAAAATTATTTATAGGCAAACACACACACCTACACACATACCTATAACTACTATACACATAGTTGTTTAGATATTTAATTGGCATTCTAGTACGATGCAAGAACCCTATATGCAAGGTCGAAGGCAGCACCGCACCACCAACTACCGTATAAGTCAGCCCGTGTTTTTAGTTTAGACGCCCAATTTTTTATTTAGTTTTGAATTTTATTTTTGTTTTAGTTAAATGTGCAAGTAAAAGTGTTAAACTATAACTCTTAACTATAATTGACATCTTGTTAAACGTATGCATTGAGTGCAAATGTTGAAACAGTTGGACAGTTGAAACATACATACATACATAAAACTAATGCCCACCTCAGCCACCAAGAAAAGTGAAAGTAAAATACAATACAATACAATACAATAAAATTAACTAAATAAAGCCCTAACTAAACGAAAACTCTAATTAAACTAAATAATAGTCAGACTTTCAGTTCTACCCAACGCAAATAGCAATATATAAACAATTTAATTAACTAAATAAAAACATTTAAATGTAATTTATATTACCTCCTTAGCAAAAATCGATAACAAATGTTTAATAATTAACAATTACAATAATACGTAAATTTAATACAAAATAATAATAATAATAACAAACACAAGAATACTTAAAACGTAATGCAAACAACAAATGAAGACAGTTTCTGTTTAGTCTTATTTAAAAAATTTAAAAAACAAACAAAAACCAATTATAAACACACAAACTATAACTACATAATGGAAAGCAGATATATTTTATTATTATTATTATTATATTTTTGATTTCAATGAAAAAACAAATGATTTGCACGCTGTTCCAAGTCAAGTTCTCATCTTCAATATTTCGATTTCTATATGCTAAATCTTGTGTACGGCAAAATGTTTAAACTTACACCAAAATTCTTTAAAATCAATTTTTGAAAGCTCCCAACGCTTGCACTAGAACAAGTTTCAATCATTTTTGAGGACTTTCACGTAGCATCCACGAGCTCTCTCAGATCATCTGATGACGAAATGTACAAATTGGTAAAGTTTAGGCACTTTGAACTGTGCGGGAAAAGACGACCGAAAAGTTTCTTCCATATTCTTAACAACAAGGAAAGCGTTGCAAATATTTGTTTTTCTCCATTTTACACTCACCTAAATGCACCTCATTACGATCAATTCAATCTTTAGTATCATTTCCTTCAAACACTCACTCACCTTTGAAATACAAAATTTAGCACACTTTTTTGGTTTAAGCATTATTTGTTTAATGTGTAATATAATACTTTGTACCTTTTTCTTCTCTTTTAATTATATTATGCAATTGCAAAATGAAAAGAAAGCAGCACCAGTGTTGTTAAGCTCACTCACGTCACGCCCCCTCTTTTTTATTTGTGTTATTTCATCCCACGCCCACAAATTCCCATCTTGTCTACTCTTTAATGTAATTTAGTTGAATATTTTAGTTGATTTTTTATTATTATTATTATAACTATATATAATATCAATGAAAACTAAATAAATTTAATTGTACTTGAATACAAAATACACATATATAAAATAAACAACAACAACAAAATCACAAAAACAATTATACTACATTACTTTTTGCTATTATTATTACAATTAATAAATATACAATTTTTGTTGATTTTTCAAATGATTAAAAAATATGTTTGTATTATTTCCAATTTCATCGGTTTGGCTTTTGATTTTTCCTTGGTTTGTATTCAATCTTTATTTATTGCTTTGATTATCATTTATTTGGAAACTGTATAACATAATAAAATACAAGCGTATAACAAAAACAAATCGTCGGACGATAAACTGCCGAGTTTAGCATACTTGCGTCATTTACTTGCCACACGCCAAGACGCTCTAACACTTATAGTAGAAAGCCCCGTCGGTCGATCGGTCTCTGCCACATGGTGTTGAGCGCCCGAACCAGTTAGTTCCCTCTGCGTCCGTTTACCTCAGTTAGTCGCATCATTAGATACAAACATACATACATACATAGTAATTTGTACAACGTAGGAACATGTTAATCGCCGCATAAATACATAACAAATAGTTTAGTAATTGCATTCGCGCCCCGGCGTATGCAGCAGACTTATTTTCAAGACGCCTCACAGCTTCACAGCCACATGATGTGTGTGGCACACAACTGATACTCGTCGCTCTCGTGGTAGTTGCGCGTATCTGATGGTGGAACTTATCTTTTGGTTTTTAGCAAAACTTGCTTACTGAGTTACCTGTACACCTCGCCTAGTATCCTACCTCCCAATGCCCCCAATGCACTAAATCAATTTCTTAGTTGAATTTTGAGTTGAGCGCGCCGTTAGCACACGTCGAGCGTCACCTTTGTCTTTGTCAATGTTGTAGTCGAATTTTTGTTCACGTTTGTTCTCGTTATGTTGAAAATTTCTTGCCAAAGTACAAAACACACACACACAAAAAAATACAAATAAAAATAAAAAAAAAAAAAACCAACAAAAAAAAAAACTAACGAAAAACAATTAACAACTAAATCAATTCCTTGTAATTCCTAATTGAAGATGTGTACGTACCCTTTGAGTTACCTGAGCATTGATGGTAAAGTTGCCCTCGATTCGAAGCGAGTTCGTATTATTTCGGTTTCAGTTTGATATTTAATGTTTGGTTTGAAGCTACAAGTACATTAATTAATTAGCGATATATGCTTATATTTCTAATCTAAATAGTTGTGTGTACTTTAAATGGGCTGCACTTGTTAGCGTTTAAGATAGAATTGTGTGTAAATGAAAGATGAGACAAGAAGATGCATATGATATGATATTTAAACCCATTTGAGTTGCCATATTCATGTAGGCGTCCCCAGATGTGGCGCAAAGGTTTTGCTAGAAACGAATTATTTTTTTGGATTATTAATTATTATGATTATTGTGCAAATATTGTAATACACATTCAATTTTTGTATTGGTATTTGTATTAAGCGTAATTCTATTTATATTAGGAACTCAAACACACATCGGCTAACTTTAAGCACTACAACTACAACCGATAGCTGGTCAGCATGGGTAGGAGAACCGCTGGTAAAGTGGACCAACAATCGGTTAAACATGCATGAAAAATCATAAACCAAAACAAAAAACACATTATACATTATACATAGTACTACATTATACATTAGAGGCGCATATGATTACATATGATATACGTACGTACTAGACTCGACTCGTGTGTAGTATTTATGTTAACATATTAGCATAGGCTTAATACAGCTGCAAAGAGCCAGTAAAAGCAAATGAAAATGAAAGTGTTGAGCAAGCAATACGAGCGAGGGCCCAAAGGCCCCAGAGTCGTGGCCTGGTCTCGCCGAAATAAACCCCCTGATTTAGCCTAGCCCATAACGCATAAGAAACCTACTAATCGTATACTTAATTACACATACGCAGACGCAAGTGTGCTCGTAATTATCATTTTAAGGCGCCTTCGTGCTGCATATGAATCTGAATATGAATTGTCGAACAATCGTTGCCATTTATTTCTCTCTATAAGTCTTACTGTAGAAGTCTATGTGTTGTACCTAGGTTTTAACAAATACCCTATGTTTATGCTTTACGCTTCCCCGTACTTGTACTTGTACTCCTCACCTACTCAATACTCGTATGTAGTCGTAAAGTCAGCGATTTTCCAATGACCTCCCCCCACAAACTCCTCGATGTTGTGTTTTCGTTCTACAATTAATTACATAGTATTACGTATTGCATACTCGTTAGACGTTTAAGCCAGCATTTAACCAATCCAATCCCGTTAGTATTAGGTTGCAATCAGCATAAGAATAAGCTAACGTATAGGACTGATGGCCAGCAACAACAACTCGATTCGATTGTGTGTGTATGTGTCTGCGTGTAACGAATTTGTGATGTGCGCCGCAAAGTATGCGGCAAAAAGATGGCAATTGCCAGTTGCATTAATGGTAACGGTAATGGTAACTAACTAGATCGGTAGATCGGTAAACAGTGTATGCAAAAAAGACTGAATGACTGAAAAGTATAATCTCTCGAATAACGTAAGCAAGCAGCCAACGTGATGATTGATTTATAGTACATGTAAATAATACTCTTATCGTAATTCGAGTAAGTGTATCTATACAATCAATTTAAAATGAACAAATAAAAAGACATCCAAGCAATTCAGGTATTTGAACTACAAAAGCAAAACAATTTAATTCAATGGACTTCCAAGTATTTAAGCAAAACAAAACATAACAAAACAAAAACGAAAGCAAAATAGAGACTAATAAGACACCAAGTCAAATAACGTACTGCAAATAAAAAATTTCTACCTCATTGTTAATAACTAATTTAAAGGAAAAACAAAAAACAACAAATGTTGCAGCGCCCAAATACCTCAAACGCAGAAATGAATAATTCAAATAATACAAAGATGAAATGAAAATGTGCAACATTTATCCACCGATAAGTGTAAATGTTTAATTAGAATCAACCGACATAATCAAACATCACTTCATGTCATCAGTCATCAGTCATTAGTCCATCAGTTCATCAGTCATCGTCAGACAAGAACATTCAGTCACATCACACACATGGCACACACACTCACACTGCCACAGTCAACACGTTGCATTTTTATTCAACGCATATTTTTAAGCATAATATATTTTTTTTCTATTGATATCGTTGAAACACATATGATTCGATATGTAAGAGAACAACACCAAAACATTGAATTGAAATTCAATCGAATATTCATTCATATTCATTAATTATAATAATACACAACACTCACATGATAAGCCCATAAGCAATTTGAATAATTTTCAATTATTTTGAGGACAGCCACAAAATATTTCATACACATTAACACTACAAATAAGAAAAAAATTCAGAAAAAAATACAAAAAAAAATTGAATCATTCTTCATGAACATAACTTGATTTGCATTTTCTTATTTAAGAAAAGACTATTTTTCCTTTAAAAGAGCTCCCCGATATGTGATATTTAATTGGTAAAAGGCAAAACAAATTTGATAAAATGAAAAACTGAAGCGAAGTTTTGAAAAATTAATTGTGAAACTGAAATTGTGAAAAGCGCAAAGCATTGGCATTGGAAACTTCAACTCATATTTACTCATTACTGTGAGCATTGGCTTAGCTTAAGTTTGAAACAAATACTTAAACTAATGTATGTGTATTGTGGAATATTTTTCAAAAAATTTCGGATCGAACTGTGAGCATGAGAAATTATATGTGGTATTTTGAGTGAACCTTTCCCAGGGGCACGTCCAAAAAACTAATTGGCAAAAAATATAAAAAAAAACAATTTCGATGTCTATTTTAAATAATTTTGATTAAGCTTAAATTAGGTTTAGCTGTTCAGAGTTTTGAACATTTGAGTCTGCATCATTGGCAAATAAATACAATCAATCATTGCATTAAACATCATTCAAACTCATAACTGTGACAAAATTTTTACACACACCCAAAAGGAACCTTATAAATTTGCTCACAGAGCAATTCAAAATTCTTGGCAAATAATTTTGTGGCTGCTTGAAAAATAATATAAGAAATAATTTGGTTAACAACAAAACCAAATATAATCATCTTAAGCTTTCTGTGTCAACTTAATTATCGCTTCAATTCTACATTAGAATCCCATAAAAAAATAAAACTAAACAAAAACATTTAAATATAAAATATCTAGAAGTAAACTCTAGAGTCTAGATTAAGCACGCTTCTAGGACACTCGAATTGGGTGAGAGAAATCGTAATCGTAATTGTAATAATACTATATTAATAATTATAATATGCTAAACTTACACACACAATTACAAATTAATGGAATACATACCTCAAATTAGAATTTTTCTAGTTTAATTCTTACAAAATATACATATAAATGTTAAATAAAAAAAAAACAAATATCAAACATACTACCAAAAAAAAAAAAGAATACTTGAATGCAATTTATGGAAATTTTAATAGTAAAATTCAAGAGCCATTATTAAACAACATATAAAAATAAATAAGATACAAGTTCATGCATGCAAACCAAACTAAATGGGTTTTTAACGTTTCCAAACTAAATATGAGTATAGAACATAATAATAATAATAAGTACTACATCATCCAATATATTCTTATAAATAAACTCATGTAATGCTGCCAAAATCAAAGCTGCCACAAATAACTCAACTCAACTCAACTAAACTAAATTATGTAAAAGTAAAGTCAACTCAACACTCATCAAAACTCAAGAATTATCGTAGTGAAATTTTAGCAGTAGCTGCCCGAATATGAACACCGAAAGAGCTCCTAACTATCTCGATCTCAATTCAGTCACTCAGCAGATGTACGAGTATTTATGGGGTTTATCTTTTAAATCGAATACGTGAAAGTAATATGGCTATTAAGTACTTATTATTGCATTATTACGCATTATATGGAATATGGAATATCTATTATATATTATATGGCATATATTGTATATGAAGTTTTCATTGTACTACTTATATATAATCTATTTGAAAGTCGTCATTATTATTAAACTTTGTAGTATGTTTCGTTATAAATACACTCCACACACACACACACAAATACTCACTTATTCACTCACACACACACACACACACACACACACACATACACTTTAGTAACATACACACACACTGAGACACTCCTATTTGAGGGGATTTGTAGCTTGAAGGCCCTTTCGAATCAGTAGAGCCCACCCAAGTCTACGGTCCGCTGCGAAAATGGCGTAAGGATTTTTGGGGGAACGGCGTAGACGCGTCTACTCACATAGAAGAATTTCTGCTGCTCAGGTATGGGCGTGTCCTACGTCCGTTCCGATCGAAAATCCTTGTCGCATTCGGGGCGTGAAGTGCCAGTTTTAAGTTTAGTTTTAGTTTAGTTTAGTTTTCTAACTCTCTCTCTCTCTTTCTCTCTCTCACTCTCTCTCTTTTTATCTCTTTCTCGTGTTGGAGGATGCGGTATTATGCAGAGAAAGAAGTAGAAGAAGAAGCAGTAGAAATGCCATAGTGGAATTTTGTTTAAGTTTCTTGTTTCGTTTCTATTATTGAAAATGAAAATTTATGCAAATCATATGATTATGATAATATTTAAACAAAAGTACACTTTACCTTATTTAGATGCAATGAAACTTTAATTCCTTGAATTAGTCAAATTTGATTTTGGACCTGAACAAAAACACAAAAAAAAACCAAAAAAAAAACATAAAATATTAAAAAAATACCAAGCATGAAAGTTAATGTAAAACCAAAGAAAATAAATCGAAAATAGACAAATGTGCAACAAGACGGTGCGAGGACAAGCGAAAAGGATAACGCTTCGAAAGCATACAGCGATCCTGCAGTCCTTGCTCCAATCCTTGGATCACTCCATTTGGTTTTGTGTTCAAAACAAAATGCAAATACAAATATCTATTGTATCTGTTTGATTTCCTTGTTAAAACTAAAGCAAATATACAAAACGAATATTTTACAAAATGAGAAGAAAGATGGAAAAAAATGAAGGCGAGAAATTACAAATTAAAAAACATTCAAAGATACAAAAAACATGAACCTCAGCACTCCTGCATCCTACACAAATGTAACAAACAAAACAAAACAAAACGAAAATAAAAAAAAATAAAATAAACTAAAAACTAAATGAAACCCTAGCGAAATCAAACATAATAAATATAACACCGATGAAGGCTAAGCGAATAAGCAACAAACAAACAAACAAAAAAGGAATATACAACGCAAACGAAAAACAAAACATAATGAACAAAAAAATGCGCCCCTCCCCCTTTTCGAAAGTACAAATTGTTTTTATTGTGAAAAGATTTTTTAAATAAAAAAATAAAATGCGAATGCAAAGTTGAAGATGAAACGGAGATGAGAATTGAATGCGAATAGCCAGAAGAAAGCAATTAAAGACAAAGGCCCATAGAATTAAACCCGATCAAAATTCATCAATTATATAGTACTGCTTTAATATCTCAGTAAAAGTATATTTCTGTTTACATGATACTTTCGCTCAGCTTAGTCAAAAATTACAAATTATTTATCCAACACAGAAAACAAAAATATACTAAGCATAACAATACATTGTAGTTGCAGCAAAAAGAATATATAAATCTAATATGATCTAAGCTAATCAAAAAGAATAAATTACATAAACAAACCAAGGCTTTTGACACAAATTAAACAAGCGTAAAATAACTAATCCAAATAATTATAATATTGATAAATGAGAAACAATAATTTTGCAAAACTCTTTCTATGCTTACACAAAACTATTTACAAGAAAAAAGAAAAAAAAAACATACACACAAAACACACAAACACTTGAAACATTTTATTGGCGAAACAACTTAATTATTTATGTCTTTAAAAATAACAAAAAAAAAATTAAAATATTAAATGGTTTATGCATACACTATATATTGTAATCCCATTTAGCACTTAAATTATATATATATAATATGCGTATTTGTCTTTATTAATAACAATAATATTATACAAAAAAAAAAAACAAACCAACATTTACTATATATTATATAATAAAACGATTAATACTTCTAATTATATATGAAAGTATATATATTTTATATGATGCAATAACAAACTATTGCAACAAATCATTGAAACATTTGTAAAACGGCAGACTTAAACAGAAAAATAAAAAATAAAACGAAAAACGAAAAAAAAACAAATTCGAAATGAGAAAATCTTTCAATAAAGTGCGACCATTGTCGTTTATAATCATCAAAGCAAAACTAAAAGCGTTTCAAGTGTTCTCTGCTGTGGAGGGGGAAGTTTGGGCCTAAAGGGTTGTCAATGGGATGCGATTAAGGGTTGGATGGCTGCGCATTTATTGCAAATCCCCTTCGTTGATGGACACCCTCAATTGACTGACGATTTGAGCCGATAAGCCAAAGTGGCAGCTAGTTGGCTAGTAAGAGCATTCAATTAGTCCCTGCACCTGTGTGTGCTTTTGTGGCCAACTAATTAATGATAGCCACGAAGCGAGGGCTGCAGAATTGCCAGCGCCAAATGCACAAATTCAATTGCAACTAATGCACTTCGTCTCCAGCTGCAACTCCAGTTCCAGCTCCAGGGAGACGCCCAGAAGTGGCAGCTGGAGCCCAGCGCACTTAGCTGCAGACATGGACGTGTCTGCGTGTGAAGTTTAAGCTGTTTAGCGTCAGGACGAGTGGGTGGCCCCCAACTGTAGTGCAGAGGTTATGTGTGCACAGCCAGTCAAGGAGCGGAAATCAAACAAGACGCCCCAAAATGCTACAGCAGCGAGTAGGACGGAGGACAGGGGAGAGCAAAGAGCGGAGTGTTGCCTGCTGGCTGTTGACTGCAGCTGTGGCTGTTGCTGTTGCTGTTGCTGCTGCTGTGGCTGTGGCTGTGACGTGGCTCGTTGTACGTGGCATGTCTGCAATTGTCTGCGTGGCCGGCATGGCAAATATTTAACGCAAACAATGCGCTTAAATCAAAAGCAAGCCATGTCTGCCGCATAACTACGCGACAAGCAATCATGTCGCCATTCCGCCAATCCTGCATTCCATCATTGCCAACGAAATCTATTTAAACCCGCCGCCTTCAGCTGACACTGCAGTTTAGTTTTAATGCACTCTCTCTCTCTCTCTCCCTCTCCCTCCGTGGCATACACAAATCAGCATCTATTTGAATGGCCTTTGAACTGAGAGTTTAGAGCACACGGCCCTCGAGTTCAGTTCAGCTGAGAAGCACACTCTTGGGAATCCCCCCCAGCTCGCTGTGGCCATTGAACTGTGGCGAGACCCATAAACACGACACACACAACTCAAAGTGCCGCCTGGAATGGAGTTTATCTCAAAAATGCCAAAGTTTTCGCCTGCTGCCGAATGAAGATGGTCAGTTAAAAAGTGTCAAGGCAGCGCGGGGGGATTAACCGGACTTGAAACAGAAACAAAGAACTCAAATGCCCAAAGTATGCTCAAGTATATCCAAGGCAATAAGTCTGGGCGTGCATAATTAGAAAACTTTCGAGATACGTGTAAGTCATATTTGTTGTCTGCTGATGACCACACAACTATGGCCAAAGATTTATGCAGATTATTCGAAGGAGAGAAAGTGCGGGAGAGAGTGAATGGTGGGCGGAGAGGTCGAGAATGGACCTTTGGGCTGCAAATTAAACATGACAATGTGTCGTTATCTTTATAAATCAAAGGGAATTACAAGATGACCACCCTTTCCTCTGCCTGCCCAAGAATGTTGCAAAGCCCCGGCGGCAAGTGGCGAGCTGGACAAAGGCCAGGCTCTGCACACATATTTTTAATGATTTATTTCCAATTTAAGCAAGATTTCGTGCTTCAAATCCTTTACCTAATGGCTCCACAGTGCCTTCCACTCAATTCCCTCAGCTGCCGCCGAGATGCCTCTATTTCCCCCCCGCTTCTCCTCGCTGCTGGTGTGCTAATATGCAAATCAAATTTATTGCATTCGCACTCGCCTTGCCTAGCCTCGCATGGTCCTGTTGGTCCTGTTGGTCCTGTGTGCAAGGGTCGCCACGAATCCTTTTTATCTGTGCTGTCGCCCAGGCGGACGGCGGACGCATAAATCTTGTATAAGTTTACTCCTTGCAGGCGGCAAGCAGTCAATATGCTAAATCAGCAGACGCCTCGCCGCGTCTTGTCTCTTCCTCCTCGTCATCGTCCTTTTCGTCGTCCTCGTCCCGTCTTGGCTTTTACCCAAGAAGAAGCTTACTCGAGGATGGGGAAATGTTCGAGTCGCTGGGCCAGTGGGTTGTTTGGACAGCTGCGGAGACATTTCAATAACGCTCTGGCATTCCGAATGCCAAGGCAACAATGTGAACACACATTTCTGAGGAAGGGACAATGCAGCCAAGGGCAAGGTGGACGGGGTCTCTTTGGGCATGTCTGCAGAATTTTAATGAAAAAGCTCGACGACATCGTTTCATTAGAGGTGCGTGGAACGACGCACACTTGTTTATCAACTATTTAAGTAAATGGCATTAAGAATGGGATTAACTATTGTCGGCTATTATGTCAAGATGACATATTCAGGAATTTATTATTTGAATACCGATGAATGCTAAGCGAATTATGATGATAACATTAAGACTAAAATCAAAATTGAACCGAAAATGCTAAATCTCTAATCTTAAATTGTTTTCAGGACAATTTTAACACCAAATTAAATTTTTGGATATTTAACATCAAAGTCTTTCTGTGCGTGAACTAGGATTAGTTATCTTTCGGTATCCACTATTTGTAGAAATAAAATAAAAAAAATGTTCCTTTTAATAATACTATAATAATACAAATTTCAGTTTTTTTCTCTCATTTCATGTATTCATCCTCCATTAATTTAAAAATAGTTTTGTAATTTTCTAAATTGAATTTTAAAGCAAATTTTTAAATTTTATCATTAGATTAATTTTGTAAGAATCCTGAAGAAGTATCTGTCATAACTGTTCTGACCAAAGGTACATCCATATGCATATTTACATATAACATATGGATATCTGCTTTCTATTCGTACGGATATCGAATGCTTTCGAAAGTGAGTAAAAGTAATGCTATCAACGAATTCCAAAGAGTTGCATATAATTTATATTAACCTATTGGATGCTATAGGTTAATATCTATTATTGGGAATAAATCAAAATTTAACCGAAAACACGTAATCTACAGTCTAGCAAGCATTATTTTTTAAGATCGTGAAACTCAAAACTGAACGTTGGTTTCTAAGCACCATTAACTAGGTTTTATTTTGTATCTAATAAATCAATCCATGAATGCATTCTCTATTAATATAAATTATATTTTGAAATTTCCCAGTTCGAATCTAAAAGCATATTAAATATATACATATATATACTTTTATCATTAAATTAAGGTTGTAAAAATTATTAAAAACTCAAAATTCTCCCACACGATATTATTTACAACAGATTTATGTATCTATGGTTTCAATTCATTCGGATATTAAATGCTTTCGAAAAGTAATGAAATGGATTTCAAAGAGTTGCATATAATTGATATTAACCCACTGCTTGACAGAGGTTAATATCTATTATGTGCGAGTCGTTGGGAAACGCTTATAGAATTCCCCTTTATAGACAGCTAAAGTAACCGGTTTTTGAGCAACATACTGAAACCGGGCGGCACGCTTGTCATCCTCGCGATTCCTGGGGAAGATTTATAGTGTGAAAGACAAACAGCGAGCGGGAGAAAGCGCTACGCTTTCACTTCACCGGCCGGTAGCGCGAAGACAAAGCAACTGCACGGTTATGAATTTCGAGGATGTCTGATGTCTGATGTCCTGCGGTGCACGCGGCTGCCACTTGAATTGTGAATTGTGAACTGCGAATCCAAATGGCAACCGGTTAAGTGAGAGAGAGAGAGCCGACCCTCGATGTCCTAAATCAAATGGACAGACATCGTCAGTCAACGTTAGGGGCGCAATAAAAAGGCTTTCGACTATCTTCTGACAATGCATTTTCGCATTTCTCCCCATTTCCAAAATATTTCCACTTTTCCATATTTCCATTTCATGCCTACTGAGTCCTGGAGTGGCATTTAAGGCCAAAAAGGGGCAAGGGGCAAGGGACAGGCGACAAATGGCGAGACGAGACGAGACGTCGGCCGTTGCAAATTTGTCAACAGGCACAACAAATGTCAATGTGATAAGCGGGACAAGTTTTTATCAGTGTGCCATTCAAAGAATAAATCACTCGCACGTCGCACGTCGCCAAAAAAGAAAAACAACTGGAAAAAACAAATGCGCAAGTCTCGAGATGAATGTAAATAGCCAAAAGATACGCAGTGTCCGCCTACAATAATTTCATTCCCTTTTTTATCGACTCGTTGCGGACTCGGACATACCCCGATTATAACTCGGGCATTTACAGGGCATATAGCAATATTTCGGCATCAAAAAATGCAATAAAAATGATGACAAAACCTAAGCATGTCCAATTGCAAAAGTTGCTATCGTGGAAATTTGTCGTGCTTGTTGCAAGATTAATAGTGGGCCAGTGCACCGCATTCATTTGTATGCCGCCAGACCGGACAGGACGGGACCAGGACCAGACTAGATGGCCATCTCCGCCTCCGGTCTGGTCAATCATTGTGCGGCTCAAATTGCGCTTGAATATTTGAACGGATTTCCCAAAATTTGCGGCCTATTGTGCGACTAACGTCGAAATTGATGCAATTTTAAAACCACAGCCAACGACCCCGTCCCCGCCCCCTCCTCCAATAACGCCACGCCCCTCCATTAGCAGGATGGCACATCTGTTCAAATATTAGCTTATGAAATTGTTTAAAATGCGCATCGAGCATTGACAACCCACTGACGTGCTCATTGGTCACGCTCGCCTGCACGTCCAATCCTTTGGCCAAAAAGGAAGAAAAGTCGCGGAGAAACTAAGGCCAAACACAAATAAGAAACATCATCACAGCCATTTGACAGTTGCCACAATTTATCATAATTCAATGCATGGCATGTCCTGTCAATCATCGACAACAACATCGCCATCGAAAGGGTGAATCCACATTAGCCAAAGGGTGAGACTGTCCTCTCCTGTCTTTCCGCTCCCTTCCCATCCCTGGGGCTGTCTAGCTGCTCAAGTGCATGACATTTTTACAAGTGACTTATGAATTATTCTTTATATGGCCCATGACATGTCCGGCAGTCCTTAAGCCATCCCCACCACATGCGCACGCCTTTGCTTTTTGTGCGTTCCCAAATCAGATTAGCCCAATACTCCTTAACATGAAAGGGTCAATAGAGTCGAGGGACTCCTATCAAAAGGAATAGACAATGCGATTTCCAAGATTGGGCTCACAATACGTGACCATAAAATGCCTCAATCGAACCATACACGCATCATTAGCAAATCCATTAAACTCAACCAGTTTTTAAAAGATCCCACCCAAAAGATTCCCAACTAATATAATATGGAAAGCGTATTGCAATATACAAAAGTAATTCATATTTTAATGATATATCTGTAGCTCAATAAATAATATGAAGAAAGTAAAATATGAATGATAAATACAAATGTTTTCATGTTGCCATGTTAAATAATGAATCTGAGAGATTCAAGTATTTATTAAATAATATTAATAATAAACTGATCGCCATTATATTCGAAACATGAAAAAGCACGTCAGAATTGCAGTAGCTTAAATGGAAAGCATATTTGTAATATACAAACGTAACTTATAATTAAATGGAAATATTTCAAGATCAAAAATCGGAAGATTTTATAATATCTTCACTGAATACCAGAGTTTTAATGTTGGTATGGAAATAAATGAGAGATTCCGGTATTTATTGTATATTATTTAAATTACCTGAATGAGTCAGGTCCCAATTGCAGTAGCTTAAAAGGGGATTGAAATGACCAGAAAATGTAATTTTTGTCGCCACATTTGAATCCCTTGGCCCTTGGTGTGTAAACCCCATGAGCTAGAAATTCCCCATTCTAAATTGAAATTATTATCGCTCAATATGAAGCTTTACTTACTCGAATATAAAAAGTATGTTGACCTTTAACCGCAATTCCGAAGAAAAACAATCGATATAAATTCTTTAATTATTTATTCATTCGCATTGTTTATTTAACCATATTTATTAACATTATTTGCTAATTGACAGAAAAATAGATGTATTTTTTGTATTTTATTTGTGTAGATATAGTATAAATATGTATGTCAATGATTTACTTATGTAATTTCAGATGAATTCATGTCTCGACAAGTACAGAAATAAAATCACGGGAGACCTTTAGCATGAACTTGAGAGCTCGTGTGCGAAAACTAGAGGCGATAACGAAATAATTTTAACATATTGTAAATAAATCACAACTTAGTCTGTCATTTACACGTTTCTGATAAACATTTGCCGCTGATTTGATGATTTCTGGCCAAGTTAAGTCCAAATCAAAGTGGGTAGATAAGAAAAACTCGTTGATTTAACTGTGCATTGGAATGGAATTGAATGCAAAAAAAACGAAATATTTATTGCAAAAAAGACACAAAAAAGAAGGAGTATTTAACTTTTCATAATGATTTAATTAAAGACTAATTTTGGCAAAATGTTTAAATGACAAAATACTTGATGCTTTGTTTTTGTGCTGAATTGTTCTTGCTGTGTTCTTGTTTGCTGCGGCTGGTTACAGTAAATTTTAAATAATAGTTTTATTTTGTTTGTTGTTGTTTTGTTTTGTTTCAAAGAGCACAGTTAAAACTATGAATAGCTTGCTAGTGAATGTGAGTTGGGAGGGTTGATTCCCCTTACATGTTCTTGTCGAACAGGAATTCGCCCAGCTCGCCGTGAGAGCTCATCATCTTCTCCAGGGTGGTGATCTTGCCAGCCAGGTCGCGCTGGCCAGTCAGCTGCTCCTCCAGATAGACGCCAGTCAGATAGTCGACCAGATGGTAATCGTTATCTTCACCGTTCTTGGCAGTGCCCTCGCAGGTCTTGATAAGGGCGCGAATCGAGTTGGTCACCTCGGTCTCCAGCTTGAAGGCCGCCTCCAGAGCGGACAGACCAGTCCATTTGCTCACATCAACAGTCTGTTTGAGATATCACAAAATGAAATGAAATAATCTCGAACCCCATATCGATGGGGACTTAAGAGAGAGTACTAACCGGCACACTGATAAGGTTGTTCACGGTGTCGGTCAGTTGGCCACGCATGGACAGGTATTCGACCAGCTTGGCACCGTGCTCACGCTCCTCCTTGGCGGCCTTGATGAAGTGCTCGGCGAATCCGGGACGGTTCACGGTGTCGGTGGCGAAGTGGGCGGCCATGGCCAGGTACTGGGTGGAGGCGTAGATCTCCTTTTGGATCTGCTTGCGCATGCTGTTAATGCAGGGCGTCTTCATGTCGGGCCATCCCTTGAACACCGCGTTCGACCGGATGTTGCCTGCAATGCAACAGAGATCGAGGATTAGATATAGAACCACACAGAAATAGAATAACTTATAGTAAAGGGGAGTCCCACGTTTGACACCTACACGTCAGAGGGTCTTCTTCTTCTTGCAAATTGATTTCATTGTTCTTTTGCTTTCTCAACTCCTGCACTACACTTGACTGACCAGCTGCGGGCGGGAGGCACGCGGGGGCGGTGGTTAGAGGGGCATTGCATAAGCATCGTGGGTCGATGCAATTCTAGAACAACTAGAACAAAGCCGAAGTGCAGGAATAATTCGCTCTCTCTCTCTTTCGCTATGTTCTCTTTGTGGTAACGTGCGCAAGTGTCGCCATAGTAACGGTTTTGTTTTGATGTTGTGCCGTGTGCAAAATCGAAGCTCTCCCTTTCTCACAACTTCAACTATCTCACTCGCACTTCCACAGCCGCGCTTATACTTATGTTTTTGGGAGAGGGCCGTGTGCAAAACAGCAACAACTACAAGCTGAGCCCTCTTAATCAAGCCGACAAAAGTCACGCATTATTCAATATGCAATGCAATAATAGGTTACACAATGAAATCAAGCTATGTATCAAATCGCGACTTGCAAAAAAACATAATTGAGTTGAAATAGAAATTAAGATTTAGGAAATTCCCACAGCAAGAGATATGAAGAGAGCAGCCAACAGCTGACCCAACGTGCGCTCTTAAATTGGCTTATGTTCACGCTCTGAGTTCGATGCTCTCGCGCACTCTCTTTGTTTGGCCTTCCCCTGCGTCGCAATCCAAGTAAATTGCGTCGGAATTTATTGGTTTTTTCACAATATTTTTGTTTTGTTTATAAAATTGTAAATCGTAAGTCACGAACATTCGATTAATACTTACATTTCAGACTATCAGCCTGGGCCTGGTTGGCCACAGCCAAAACGACCAGCAAACAAATACTCGCAATTAATTTCACCATTTTTGTTCTTCGGGTTGCAGTTGTCTTTACACAAAATCACAGAACAAATTTAAATCACTTTCAGTTAATATGGATTCAATGATTAAGTTTATTGCCTAAATGCACAAATGAAAATGAACCGTTCGAGTTAGTTAACCAATGTTAAATCTGGGATTATCTTTGATTATCTGTCAAAGCTGCCTTTACACACACTGGCATAGAAGGCGAAGCTTGCTCTTTCAATTTGGAATTACACCCAGAGGTTTAATTCTTCCGGTACCTTATAATTCAGATATCTCTATACACGTCGTATGTTTCTCTATTGTGTTTCTGCTTTACGCGCCTTCGCTATGTGAATGCAAACTGTCGTAGCTGCTGTCGGGCAAAACACTTTTAAACGCTTCGTCGCTGCCAAAGACTCGCTCCCAAAGAGCGAAGCGTGCACACGTACACGGTATCCATGTTCCGTGCGTTTGTGTGAGTGCATAAGTGTGCTCTTATCAATCCAATATGTCGTCGTCGTCGTTGTTATTGTTGTTTTTATATTCGATTTGATAGACGCACTTGATTTACAATACTTACTTCCACACGTCCTCACTGCAAAACTGCCTCTAATTGCTAAATCTATAGTATTGACTAATGGCCACAGGCAACATGGCTGCCCGATGACCGTGGGTCGCTCTCTTGAGTCAGCTGTTCTTTGTTACACTGCGCACGCTGTAACTGGAGCATATTGAATAGTAGTGAAGCTTGTAACACAACGACCATATTGTTAAATTAAATTAAGTACATTTATATTTATTTAAATAACAACAGCTGTATCTTCAATTGGAAACGTTATGATTTGATTCTACAAATATTTTGTGGACTTTCGTGTAAATAACATGATACGCATTCTTTATAGGGTATCACAAAGTCGACTCAGATATGGCTTGTTTCAATGTTAGAGGCAACACGTCATGGGTTGCCAAGTACTCGTTTTAGACATGGACTTAAGACTGTGATGTGTTAATTCCTTTCTTCAACGGAGCTATCGTAGGATCAATCAAGATTCTGATTGACTATCAGTGCAGACATTTCAGCAATTGACAGCTGCTAAATGACAATGCAAATATAATTAATAATAGAAAAGCTCTTTTGGATAAAATGTTAAGTAAACTGATTCATTAAATACCTACACAATGTATATCAAATATTACACAATTTAATGTAATGCAATGTAATGTGATGAAATTGTATATTTAAATTTAGAAATTCAGCTTGCGGTCGCTGAGCAGCATGGCAACCCTGTTGGAGCGAACAGTGACTGAGTCACAAAGAAAAACAACCGCAATAACAACAACAAGAGGCGCAGCCATATTGCCGGAGCCATGTTTGACTGACAACAAAATCCACAACAGAGAGGCGGCGAGTGCAAAACAAAATACCCATACTCTCGCACTCGCACGCACACTTGTGCGCTCACTCACACTGACGCGTTGAGCGAGGCGCTGGCGACCGCATAGAAACGAGACAAACGCAACGCTATAAACAGCAGTTCACGATTTGCGTTCCAACAAGCAGCACATAAGAAAACATAAAAGCAGAGTTAAAACTCAATTTAAACGGGACAATTTAGAGTAAGTGATTCCGTTCAATTGTTAGTAAATTGCTGTGACTATAACGGTGACTAGAACTAGTGCAAAGTAAAAAAATTCGACAATTCAAAACTGCTGGCAAACAAATAGTTTGTAGATCTCGAGAGTGAGAAATTCTTCGGGAAAACTCTACGACGCAATAGGCGCGCTTATTTTGATTTGATTTGGTTTTCCACTCAGTTTTAGTCAAATTCGATTTGCGAACTAAATGATAAATATTTCAAATTCCAATAAGTCTAATTGTGAAATTCATTTATTCTAATTCTAGCAGCAAAAACACAACAAAATGAAATATTTCATTGTATTCGCTTTGGTTGCAGGCCTCTGCGCTCTTGCGCAGGCCCAAGAGCAGAGCTGCCAAGTGGACGTTCGCTCTGCCTGCGGCACCAACGGTGAGTACCAAAGAGTGCATGTGTGAAAGAGAGTGAGTGAAGAGAGTGCAAGAGTGCATGCGTGTGTGTGTGTGTGTGTGCATTTGAGTCGTGATCAGGTTTAAATGTAACTTGCCTTTGAATATTTATATTTTAAAAATAAACAAGCAATCATGGCCTTTTTCTCAGATGAAAGTAAGCGAAAGATACTTCCTTATGCCACTCGATACCCTGTCTCAACCCCTCTACTTTTGTTACCCTTTCTCAGGTGGTGTCAGCAGCTGTAATGCCCGCTATGGCGCTATCAGCCATTTGGAGGGCAAGATGCAAAACTACATCCAGTTGCAGCTGAAGAAGTCGTACGAATATCTGCTCTTGGCCACCCACTTCAACTCCTACCAAATGAACCGCCCCGGCTTCCAGAAGCTCTACCAGGGCCTCTCCGACCGCGCCTTCGACGATACCGTTGACCTCATCCGCCAGGTGTCACGTCGTGGTGGCTTCGTTGACTTCAGCAAGCAACATGGCCATGGCGCTGCTGAAGTGCCCGAGGTGCATCTGAACGAACTGGAGTCCCTGGCCCGTGCCCTCGACGTCGAGAAGGAGCTCACTGCCGGTGCCATCCACGTGCACACCAGCGCCACCCACAACAGCAACGAGAACCGCGAGCACGATCCTGAGATGGCCCACTACATCCAGGAGAACTTCTTGGGCAAGCAGGCCAAGTCTGTGCGCACGTTGTCGGGCTATGCCAACGACCTGGCCAAGTTGGTCAGCGTGAAGGAGCCATCGTTGTCCGTGTATCTGTTCGACGAATATCTGCAGAAGCAATAAACAATTCCATCTTCATTCTTCTACACTACAACTCAAAATAGACGTTATCAAAATTTCTTTCTCGTTCTGATCTAACTACGAGTAATATCCAACTAGTATTACCAATATTCCAAAACAAACAAACAAAAACCACCCTTCGCGCTGCGTTCTCTTAAATTGAATTGTCATCTGAGTTATAGTAAATAAATCGAAGCGCAGCAGCAGCCGCAGCAACAACAAAAAGCAAACAACATCTGATTTACAATCGCTTATTAATTATTTAACTTTGATTTATACACACACACACACACACGCACACACTCATACACATCCGCATACACATGTTTGTGATAACGTTTAAGTAAGCTGCATTCACTTGAACAAATGTATCTTTAAATTATGTTACCGAGCTAAATAAATAAATAAATATGAGTACAACAAAATACGCAGTGTTATTCCCAGTTTGATATTTAGCATGCAGATAAGCTTCCCCAAGTCTAAATATGCGACGTCTGTCTCTTTGTTTTCCTCCACTCGCGACTCATGACGACGATAAGCAACAATGATCTGGGGGTGTACTTTGTTTGCTTCGACTCTGATTACAATTCGCAGGTCAGCACAAAGCATTGTAACAAATATACAATGTTTAATCTAAACCGAACTGCTCAAATTTCAACACAATTTAAATCAGAAAGACAGCCACGATTCGCCATATTGTTCCGCCTAAGCTTTGCTCCCGAAAGTTGAGCTTTGTATTTAACCAAAAATAATAAACATCATATCAACAAGTTTATTTACATTATTTTAAAATTTACCTACTTGGAGTGCATGCAGTTTATCAATTGTTTGTTATAGTTTAATGAACTCCAACCGTTGGGAGAAAGTGAGAAATATAAGCGACACTTCTAAAGGTGAATGATTCGCGGAAGAGTCGCTGGTGACTCTTTTAAAGGGATTGCCAAAGAGTCGTCTAAAATAACTTTAGAAGAAATTATTTTTATTATACAAATTTTGTTAGATTTTTTTATTTAACTTTTAATAATTCAACCATTTTTATTTAACTTTTATAAATTAAGCAATTATAAATCAAAATAAGTTGAAATGAAATGTTGTATGTATAAAATAATAATACTATTACATTACTGTTACATATATTAATTTTATAGACTATTTCCTGGTCATTTGGACTGGGAAAATCAACTTTAGTTTCAGTGCTTAGCAAATAGCTTTCCCTTGGCGATTGTCGAAAATAAATGTTCCAGCAATCTTTCTGGCGTTCGGCAATTGAATAATTGTCAAATTTAATGCAGGAAATTCTTCAATTATCATGCTTCCATACTTGGATAGATTTATTCAAATTACTTTAATAAAATTCCACAAAAGTACTCAACGTAATTAATTATTTAAAGTCTAAAATACGATAGTCTGATACGATACTGCCTTGAACTTTTTAAAAAGTGCTTTCTCCGTTAGCACACAAAACATTTAAGCTAGAGGTATGAAATGAGTAGCCCTATATTATCATTATATTTTACTGTATAGTTTGGTCAGCTTTCTTTTCAAAGAATATGAGTATCCAAGTGCAATTTATGATAAGACAAGTTGAATCAATTGCATTGGTAGCATGGTAAAAGATGGTAAGTCAACAGAAATCTGCAGCTGTTGAGGAAGTTGCTATCTTATCAAGGACCACTCCACGAGCCGATAAGTGAAGTCGTAGTCGTGTTTCTGCACACTCTCTGAAGAATACACGTCATCGGCTGGAGTCCGCCATGTTTGTACGGATTTATCGCAAATTGCACACGGCTTTGCCAGACAGTTCCGGATATGTAGAAAGTCCATGTTTTGTGATTCCGTTGGGGAGCAACCATCTTGTCGGCTGACTAAGACGAAGACTCAGCTTTACGTAAGACCCAGAATGCACACTTCGGACTTATCACACGATTCTCTGTCTCTCTCTCTCTCTGTTCCAGCTGTCTCTGTAAATGTGACTAGGCGTTGACGTGTTTCAAACGTGAACTACGTCGGAGCGCAGTTTCCTTATCATCAATGCGAATGCAATAAACATTTTGTAAATAATTTCCCTGAAATAAAATAATAAAACATCACACAAATATTTCAAAACCTCAGGCAATTCTCTCTCACTCTTAACTTTTAATATGGGAATCAGCCACGCAGAAGATCCATTTATCAATTAGTGACGCACATTCAAAGAGGATTTTATGCCCGTATACGGTCGAATTGCACGTAAAATGCACGTCAATTTGGCAGGAATCATTATTTGTGCCGGTTCAGAGGCCATCAGAATCCTGGTAATAAGCGCGTGTTATGCTGTAATTAGAATATGACGAGCCAAACTGAAACTGAAACTGAAACTGTAATCATAAATGGCAATGGCATCATAACAGTTAAGAGTGCGATTATGATACAATACCATCTACAAGGCACATATGGAACTCGGACTTGGTCTCCGACTCGGACTGTCTTTGGGTGCGTGCACTGGTCATTAAATATTAATCCACTTAATATTAATTGCGCTGATTTTCGGGCAAAAAGAAACAAGTTTGAGCTTGTATGTGGTCATAATAACATAAGCTGGAGGGTTCACAATATAATTGCGGTCATTGCCAATGCATTTGTTGTCCCCTCGTGGGGGTTGTCTTTAATGGGGTCCTTCAAGGCATAAATAGAGCACATCCCATTCTATGTCTAATTGTTTGGCCATAAGCCAGCGCACAAATTGCGTGTCCTAAACCCTTTTTAAGTGCCGCACATGGTCCACAGCCATAAAGGTGCTGCCTGTTGTCTACCCCGAGAATTTCTCCATTAATTTATGCATTTTAATAAACGCGCCAAGCAATTACTAATACAATATTTTTTGGGGTATGCCAACTATAAAACTATTTCGATTTTGTGTGCTCACAGCTCCCAGTTCCCAGTGCCGCCAGCTGTTGTCAAAGGATTCGCCTTTCGATGTTGTTGGTGCCTTCGCTCTCATTGTTGTTGTTGTTTTTCCATTATTATGTTGGCATGCAGACAAAGAGCTCACATCAGTTGATGGTGTGAGTGTGAGTGTGTGTGTGCCATATGCAAAATAGCAATTTAATTTCGTTTTATTGCAATGCCATTTGCAGCCACTGTAAAGCAGCTGTGACGTCGCCCCCTCTCTTCACGACTGCAATAAATAATCCATTCTGCTCTTCCAATGAAAATTATAATGAATAGACCGATGACTAGCAGTTGAGAAAGCTTTTTACGTCTTTATTTACAGTCTGTTGAAATGATCGAGTCAGTAAATATTATTATGATATACTTTATTCAATGGTAACTAGGTTTGAATACATTAGCAATAAAATAATGTGGGCAAATTAAAGTATCTTATATATAAATATATATATACATATATTATAGTTTCAGCAATAAAATAGAATATATTCACCATTATATAATAATATATGTATTATGATATTTTAAGCACCTAATATAAAAGGTTTTTACTTTGCTGCTGCTTTTAATCCCACTAATTGTACTTCTCTTCTATTTCATTTGTTACTTTTCATTGTTATAAGTAATTAGCAGCTATTGTTTATTAATATGGGTTTCTTAGTAAAAATGCGAAGTTACTCATATTTTTAATTTATGCAATTTATCCGACTCATATAACATTGAATTAGGTTTTTCTAGACAATGTTTCTAGATAACTCGATTTTCTGCTTTAGCTGCTGCAAAACTCAAATGCATATTGGCAAAAGTTAAGAGATGTGAATCTGCCTGATTAACCATGTAAGAACAGGCGGTGCATAATGCATAATTTGCCATCAAGTCATCAGTCTCCACATATTTATATTACCATATTGCGGATCTCGACAATTTGTGCGCAATAAACCGATTTGCATAGTCAATCAATCGGTGCGCTTTGAAATCGATACGCGGCTGGCAAAACAGTTTTGGCCTATGTGGAATAACAATCCATTGGGATGGAAAGATTAGAATGAGCAATCGAATCAAGTACGGGTACTCGTATAATCAGGGAAAACAAGCTAATGGATTCGCAAAGTGCGCGCGATAAGCGGCCCATAGATAAGAGACTAAAGAGCTCGAATGCGTTTCGGCCTTTTGTTATATTTTTTATTTTTGCACTAATAACATGTTTGGCAAACAAAATATCGCAGCGGTTGTTGGATTTGCAACCTGAAGCCAGGGAGAGATTCAATTCCACCCCGAATAGGCACATCTGCTGGCAGTCAATTTGAATAAATCCACTTTTCAAGGTCAGTGGGTAAAACAAGTTGCGAAATTTAAGCGCACCCCGATTGCAAAAAAGCAAACCAAACAAAGCAAGTCACAACTATGCTGCAATGGACGTAGTAGGCAAATAGATGCCCTGTAAAAACCTGTTTGCGCAAGAAAACGTTGAATGCCAAGAATGAAACTTCGTCCACGCTCTTAAGAGGGCATCGTGTATCAAAATAGAATTGAATTGTATGCCCCAATGTCAAATTTATACATGCATTGATTACACAATTACACAATTCTTACCATAATTAGTGCAATAAATCGATTTCTTATTAAAATGGTTTTCAACAAAGTCATTCGAAATGCACATAATAACACATTTGTGCATATCAAATCACTAATTTGATGCGAATGCACGATTAATATATATCGTCAAATTGTATATTCAGTAAAATAAAATTCGTTTGGCGAGTATTTTTCTTTTTTCTCTTTGCTATCGAGAACATCACCTGAGTTCGAAAATAATCCTGGGTCTTAACATTTACAAATATTAAATGTTTAAAATAAAAATAGTTTTTGACGAATCTTAGATAGAGATAAAACAGACGTTCTAGACACAATTGCTTAACTCTTTATTTTGAATCTAACATAAAAATATTATTGCAATCTAAAAGCTTTTTTTAAGCTAAAATGTCACAGAATTCCTTAATACAATATTACAGCTGGTCTACCCGTTGCATATTTTGTAGGGTATCGAAAGCAACCCCGCGCAAGCTGCACGCATGGGGTTGTGATTGTTTTGTTGCCGTTGTTGTTGCTTAGCGCCTTCTAGCGGAAATGGTCAAAAAAAGGACATGTGGCTAAATTTGCATACGCACATTGGCATTGGCAAATTGCGGAGGGTCGAGACCCACGCCAGCAACAGGAGCAGCCGCAAAAGCAGCAGGATTACCCACTGTCAGCTGCTGGTCATGCGTAAGCATCGCACGCGTCGAGCTAAAAAGCTGAACGGCAACTGTACCCAGGACACGGATGCGGATGCGGATGCGGATGTGGCCAGGCCTCAGGACTAAGGACTAAGCATCGCCACTAAGGGTTGGCACTGACACTCGAATAATTTGTGTGTTCATAACTTGCAATGAGCGTAACTTTTGCTGGGTTCACTCAAATATTTATGGCAAATTTGCCGGCGCACTAAATTAAAACTCAATAAATCATCATTTGTTTTTTCTGATAACTGCACACGGTCTATCCCTGTCGCTCTTGTTATCGGACTGTCTTTTTCTTTGTGCCGCTTGGTTACCAGCAGAAAGTTGATCGAAATTTCATTAGTGTCTGCGTTTTTGTTTAAGTTTGCCATTTAGTTTTGCAATTATCCCTATGCAATTTGCCGCCATACTGCGTGTCCTTCGGCTCCATAAAACTTCAGCTGCAACAGAGAAAGTTTCAATGTGCAATTTTTCCGCTTGTTTACCACGTTCAAATTTCCGATCATTTTTTGTCAGTTTATGTGAGGAGTGAAACTAAAGACAGCAGACTACGTGGTAATGGAAAATGTTATACTATTGGGAAAATGCCCAAGTATAAAGAAAACAAAAATATTATAAAACAGTTGGATTGAAAAAACAAAATGATAATTATAACAATAATAACAAGTTAGAATGTTCGACCGTGAGATACCCGCTACCCATTTCGAGAAAATACAATACAAAGTATTTAAATAATTTACCGAAAGTACGTTGATGATAAAACATAATAACATAAACGGTGACTCTGCATCTGATTTTTACCCTATAAGTAAGATATAATTATTTAGCTGATACCTTATTATCTTACAGTTATAACTGAGTTGAGTCAAATCAAGAAGCTATTGGATTATAAATATTTAAATATATTAAAATAGAGCAATAGCAAATATTTTCAAATTGTTTGATTCTTTTGCTGTATCTAAAAATTGATTCAAGCTATTTCCCAAAATGAGTTGTTAATGCTCATAAAAAATGGTTTAGTTATGAAAAGGACTGCTTAATTACCAACACATTAGTCTAATTAAAAGAGACCTAATTGATAATAAATAGAGAATACGTCTTCTCAATACAAAATTATTTCTAATACATAATTTAGTTGACTGTAATGTAGCTTTAATTTGTGATGAGCTGCATTTTACTGCGAACCCAAACTCAATTTTCGGTGACTGCTAATTAATTTTCGCGTGTCGTCAACGACTCTGTCGACTTGCAGCTAATTGTTATTGTTTTAACTACCGACAGGCGACCGTCTCGAGGTTTATACTCCCCTTCGCCTCCGCCTTCGCTGACGACCTATACCTATGAGGTCCTCTCTATTTTCGATAGCAGTTTTGTGGTTTCAAATTTGCCAGCAGCTAACCGAAGCAATCAGGACAGGGGAAAGGGTCTCGAACGTGCAACGTGTGTGCAGCAAGGCGAAAATTTGCGCTATAAACATAAAAATTAACGACTGCCACAAGTTGTAAAAGACAAAGGGACTGCCCCACACAGAGCGCATGTTCCTCCGCCTCCTCACCGCCTTTTTGGACAACATTAAAATCTGTTTTTATGATGCGACCACACCTCCCAAATTGAGCGACGTGCCGAGCAGTTGGTTGATTAAAAATCAACAGGAAACCTCCAAATGACCGGAAGCTCTGAGAAATGTGGCAATAGTATTAGAGCACACCATACATATACGAGTATATATATATCTATATAACATATACATATATATTTATATGTAAGTGCAACTCAATCTATGAGCCTGAATGCTTCACTGGCTTCCCTAGTTCGTTTGGCGGAATAAGCGGATTACAGTCGCTCCGCCGACTCGTAGTCTCGCTGCGACAATTGCCGAAAAAAAATTGTATGCCCAGGATAGACGAGGATTGTTGGCAGCAGGCGTAGGGCTGCCGTCGCTGGCCGGGTAAAATAAAGTGGCTGAATGACAGCGCGATTAACTCGCTGTAAGCCATAAACGTTGCAAGTGCAATGCTCCAGCTCCAGCTCCACCTCCAACTCCAGCTCCAACCGCTCCAGTTGCGACCGCACTAATTTTGTATGCATGAGCTGGAATGAAGAGCAATGCGAAAAAATGTAAGCGCCGGGGCGTGGAGCACGGAACGTTGGGCATGGCGAAAACGCCTTAACGCTCATAATGTGCTCTTCAAGCTCTATGAAGGAGGCACTTAAAAAATCAAGCCAACGCAGCCGCAATACGACTAGCGACTGCCCTCCCCAGACACTGGCAACATTTTAATCCATATTTCTTGCCGCCTGGCAGACAATTTCCAAGATAATAGCATTTTTCCATTCCTTGTGTTTGTGTGTGTGGATATTGTTCGTCGCAACCGAGGATTACGATTACCATGCGCCACTAAGTTACCCGGACACAGCATCTGGCGGATGCAGATGCAGACCCGAGCACACAATGCAGCCAGACGCCGAGACAAGTTATTGCAACGGCCGAGCCCGCTTCTCTTGGCATCAGCAATTCTCACGCTAAGCGATGATGTGGCCAAAAGAAAATGACAATCGGTTGCCAATAAATTGGGCCATTCACTCGTCCGAACGCAGTTCTCTCAGCAGCAATTCAACAAATTAGCATATTCACATGTATTTACTGTAAGTTAACAATAATTAAAAAATATATATTAACACGCGATATAATGTAAAATATTATACAATTTGTAGCGCATTTTAAATGTCGTGTATATTGAAAAATTTTAATTTAATTCTAACATATCGAATTATGTAAGGACTGCTTAATACCATTTTTTTTAAATTTATCATAACGGATTGCGCTTGGGATACATACTTTTTTTCTATTCGCTTTTTCATCATAATACAATCATATCTTATTCATAAATCAATTCGTCAAGCAATAAAATTGTATTTAAGAGTCGCAAAATGAAATTCGCTTTGGGACTTCTCTTCATCATTGGTGCTGCCTCAGCAGGAGAATTTCAGGATAGAGATCCAGATCCATCCTTCACCGTGCTGATCTATACAAAAATTAAATACTAAATTAAGTATGTCAAAATAAAGAGATATCAGAATATTGCAAGAAAGTAAAATCCTCAATTGATGAATATATCGGTATACAAAAACAAGTAAAAGGATACAGTAGAGTGTCCGTTTGTCTGATTAGATTTAGAAAAAGAGAGAACGAATCTAATCGAAACAAGTAAGAAAGCTACCCGCTACCCATTTCGAGAGACAACAAAAAACAATTAATTTAAGCTATGTGTGCAAAATATTATGATTATAAGATTTATTATAAGATTTTTGACAATTGTGAAATGTAGGGTACATTTTAAATGGATAATATAGTTCGATACTCATTATGCAAGATCTAATACCATTGTTAAAAATGTATCATAATGGATTTCGTTTGGGATATACTCTTTTTTGCCTGCAAAAGAAACTAATTCGCTCTATGAGTTTAAATATTTGTATTTTAAATTGATTTCAATTTTAAAACCGTGTAGAGTATTATCGATGTTCGATATGTGTCTTCGATAAGCTTCTATTGCAGTGAAAAATTGCAGATTCCCGCTACAGACGTCACACACAAGCCAAGTTCTGCTTCACAAAACACAAGCACATCTAATTCATAATTCAATTCGTTAAGCATTAAATGGTATATAAGAGTCGCAAAAACAATGTTTTAAGTAAAATGAAGTTCGCGTTGGGACTTCTCTTCATTATTGGTGCCGCCTTAGCAGGAAAAGTTAAGGAAATGGATCCAGGCTTCGGCAAAAAGCCGGTTGTATGGAAATAATTTAATGCAAAATTGAGTACGTCAAAATAAAGAGCTGTAATAAACATCCTCTTCTAAAAACAAGAAAGAAATTCTTTAATTGATGAATAAAAACAAGTAAAAAGGATACAGTCGAGTGTCCGTCTTTTTAGATTCAGAAAAATAAGAACAAAACTAGTCGAAACAAGTAGGAAAGCTAAAGTCGAGAGTGCTCGACCTTGAGATGACCGGTATCCATTTCGAGAGAATATAAAGCACTTAAATGATATAGGTATATTTATATAATTCCCAATTATTCCCGTGAATTTTGTTGTGATCGAATGAAAAACAAGGAAGTTATTACAGAATCAATTTTATAGGCAAAATTCACTTGCAGCTGCTCGCGCTTACAGTGTGACCATGTCGGAATGTTATGTGTTTTTTTTTTCAAATATATGTATAAAAAAAAAAAAACAAATTTCAATATATTTATTTTTATATGTGTTGTTCAAATAACATTTAAGTTTTTTGTTTTCTCTCGACACGGTCGAGCATTCTCGACTGTAGCTTTCTTACTTGTTGCAGTTGAATTTAGTCAATTTTAATTTTGCATTAGATTAACGTCCATAGAATCAATGATACTTGAAGATACCTAGCCACTTGAAAAAGCACAGCTAATTAGCTCATAATATATTTAAATATGTGCCATGTGTGGAAAATATTATGGAAATTGTAAGACTTGTTACAATTATGAAATGTCGTGTAAATTTTACATAATTCGATTCGCATTATGCAAGATCTAATACCATTGTTGAAAATGTATCATAATGAATTTCGATTGGGATATATATATATTGATATCAATTTTTAAACCGGGTAGAGTATTATCGATTTTCGATATGTGTCTTCGATAAGCTTCTATTGCAGTGAAAAATTGCAGATTCCCGCTACAGACGTTATACACAAGCCAAGTTCTGCTTCATCATAGTGCAAGCATATCCAATTCATAATTCAATTCGTTAAGCATTAAAATGGTATATAAGAGTCGCAAAAACAATGTTTTAAATACATATAAAGCAAAATGAAGTTCGCGTTGGGACTTCTCTTCATTATTGGTGCCGCTTTACCTTCAAAGTTTTATGGTCAAAATGCACCCCACGATATTGTGGATTGAGAAGCTTCACCAAAAGAATCCGCTTCCCTCAAAATAATTAACTACCAAAAAAATAATGTTAGAACAAAGAGCTGTCTGAAAACAAGAAGCAAATTCTTTAATTTATGAATAAAATGTTATATACAAACTAGTTAAAAGGATACAGTCGAGTTTCCGTCTGTCCGTTTAGATTTATAAAAAGGAAGAACGAATCTAATCGAAACAAGTAAGAAAACTAATGTCGAGAGTGCTCGACCGTAAGATACTCGTTATCCATTTCGAGAGAATATAAAGCACTTAAATGATATGTATATGTATTAAAGATATGCCAAACAAAAATATACTGAAACTTGCTTATTTGTAGATAATTACAAAAAAATCATAATATACCACCATGGTCACACTGTCAATTAAACACAAAGCGTCAACAGCTGTATTTTAATTTCTCCTATAAAGTGGATTCTTTAATAACTTCCATGTTTTGTATATGATCACAACCAAATTCACAGGAATCATCGAGACTATTATTATAAGTTATAAATTTTTTAGAGCAATTAATATCTATTATTACGGCTTGTACAGTTTTTGAGGGCGGAAAGGGGCTTGGCAAAAATCTAAAACAAACTTGATCTGCGTAAGACCTACACGAATACTGTCATTAAATTGCATATCTCTAGGTCATTCACATACTTACTTACTTACTTACAGGGTATATTAAGAGTATTAAGCACAGATGGCTTGCCAAATTACATCTTATACATCATTACACAAAGAACTTTTGTTATACGCGATTGACATAAGACTGACAGATGGACAGACGAACATGGCAATATCCTCTGGGCTATTAACACTGATCAAGAATATAAAAACTTTATGGGGTCTGAGATGCCTCCTTCTGTCTGTTACATGCATTTTATATTGGCACTAAGTTATAATACCCTTCTTCCCTATGGTTAGCAGGTATAAAAACGAATGTCCACTGTAGTCTTTATAATAACTACACTCCAAATAAATCCAGAACATTTAGTTGCGATCATATGAGAAACTTTTGAACAAACATTGTATAGAGGAAAAATCAAAATTCGGTGTTCAAAATCTGCTTGATATAAAATATTCTTCAAAGCATTGTACTTAATTTCCTAATTAGATTGGTCTACTTTTTGTAGTTGAAATTTGAATGAATTTAGTCCATTTTAATTTTGCATTGGATTAAAGACTTTAAGATCCCCAGCAACTTGAAAAATCACAGCTAATTAATCTAAGCTACTACATAATTTATACATGTGTGCCATGTGTGGAAAATATTATGGAAATTGTAAGATTTGTTACAATTATGAAATGTCGTGTAAATTTTACATAATTCGATTCGCATTATGCAAGATCTAATACCATTGTTGAAAATGTATCATAATGAATTTCGATTGGGATATATATATATTGATATCAATTTTTAAACCGGGTAGAGTATTATCGATTTTCGATATGTGTCTTCGATAAGCTTCTATTGCAGTGAAAAATTGCAGATTCCCGCTACAGACGTCACACACAAGCCAAGTTCAGCTTCATCATAATACACGCATATCTAATTCATAATTCAATTCGTTAAGCATTGAAATGGTATATAAGAGTCGCAAAAAACAATGTTTTAAATACATATAATTCAAAATGAAACTCGCTTTGGGACTTCTCTTCATTATTGGTGCCGCCTTACCAGGACATTGGCATGGTCAAAATGCACCCCTAGATATTGTGGATTGAGAAGTTTCATCAAAAGAATCGGCTTGCCTCAAAATAATTAACTTTAAAAATAAGTATGTTAAAACAAGGAGCTGTCAGAACATATCAAGATGGAAAAATCCTCTTCTAAAAACAAGAAGCAAATTCTTCAATTGATGAATATACAATATACAAAAACAAGTAAAAACTATACAGTCGAGTTTCCGTCTGCCTGCTAAATCTAAACAGGAAGAACGAATCTAATCGAAACAAGCAAGAAAGCTAAAGTCGAGAGTGCTCGACCGTGAGATGACCGTTATCTATTTCGAGAGAATATAAAGCACTTAAATGATATACATATGTATATAAGATATGCCAAACAAAAATATACTGAAACTTGATTATTTGTAAATATTTACCAAAAATGCAAACCACCATGGCCACACTGTCAATTAAACACAAAGCGTCAACAGCTTTTATTTTAATTTTTTAGAGCAATTAATATCTATTCTTAAAAATCTAAAACAAACTTGATCTGCGTAAGACCTACACCAATACTGTCACCAAATTTGATATCTCTAGGTCATTCACATACTTAAAAACGCGATTGACATAAGACTGACAGACGGACAGACGAACATGGCAATATCCTCTGGGCTATTAACACTGATCAAGAATATAAAAACTTTATGGGGTCTGAGATGCCTCCTTCTGTCTGTTACATGCATTTTATATTGGCACTAAGTTATAATACCCTTCTTCCCTATGGGTAGAGTATTATCGATTTTCGATATGTGTCTTCGATAAGCTTCTATTGCAGTGAAAAATTGCAGATTCCCGCTACAGACGTCACACACAAGCCAAGTTCTGCTTCATCAAAATACAAGCATATCTAATTCATAATTCAATTCGTTAAGCATTAAATTGTATATAAGAGTCGCAAAAACAATGTTTTAGCAGGAACAGTTAAGGATTTAGATCGAGGCACCACCAGAAGGCAGTTTGAATGGGCATAATTAAATTCTAAATTGAGTACGTCAAAATAAAGAGCTGTCAGAATATTACAAGAAAGAAACATCCTCTTCTAAAAACAAGAAGCAAATTCTTTAATTGGTGAATATAACGGTATACAAAAACAAGTAAAAATGGTACAGTCGAGTGTCCGTCTTTTTAGATTTAGAAAAATAAAGAACGAATCTAATCGAAACAAGTAAGAAAGCTAAAGTCGAGAGTGCTCGACCATGAGATACCCGTTATCCATTTCGAGAGAATATAAAACACTTAAATTATATAGATATATTTATATAATTCCCAATTATTCCCTTGAATTTTGTTGTGATCGAATGAAAAATAAGGAAGTTATTACAGAATCAATTTTAAAGGCAAAATTCACTTGCAGCTGCTCGCGCTTACAGTGTGACCATGTCGGAATGTTATGTGTTTTTTCAAATATATGTATAAAAAAAAAAACAAATTTCAGTATATTTCTTTTTATATTTGTTGTCAAATAACATTTAAGTTTCTTGTTTTCTCTCGACACGGTTGAGCATTCTCGACCGTAGCTTTCTTACTTGTTGCAGTTGAATTTAGAATGAATTTAGTCCATTTTAATTTTGAATTAGATTAAGGTCCATAGAATCGATGATACTTGAAGATCCCCAGCAACTTGAAAAAGCACAGCTTATTAATCTAAACTACTCATAATTTATTTACATATGTGCCATGTGTGGAAAATATTATGGAAATTGTAAGATTTGTTACAATTGTGTAATGTCGTATAAATTTTAAACGGATAATATAATTCGATACGCATTATGCAAGATCTAATATCATTGTTAAAAATGTATCATAACGAATTTCGATTGGGATATATATATATTGATATCAATTTTAAAACTGGATAGAGTATTATAGATGTTCGATTGTAGTGAAAAATTGCAGATTCCCGCTACATTCGTCACACACAAGCCAAGTTCTGCTTCATCAAAATACAAGCATATCTAATTCATAATTCAATTCGTTAAGCATTAAAATGGTATGTAAGAGTCGCAAAAACTATATTTTAAATACAAAAATTGCAAAATGAAACTCGCTTTGGGACTTCTCTACATTATTGGTGGACCAGGCAACTTCGTGCCGATATGAAAATAATTATATACTAAATAAATTATGTCAAAATAAAGAGCTGAATATTACAAGAAAGAATAATTCTCTTCTAAAAACATGAAGCAAATTCTTCAATTGAAGAATATAACGGTAAAAAACAAGTAATAAGGATACAGTCGAGTGTCCGTCTGTCTGATTAGATTTATAAAAAGGAAGAACGAATCTATTCGAAACAGTTAAGAAAGCTAAAGTCGAGAGTGCTCGACTATGAGATACCCGTTATCCATTTCGGGAGAATATAAAGCACTTAAAGAGTATGAATGACCTAGAGATATCAAATTTGGTGACTTGGTTAGTAAAATAGTGGTAAGTAATTGAAAGTATCGGGTTTGAAATGGGCACTTTGATGAATGAAGCGAGTCAAAGGACTTGTACTTGTACACGTGTAAAGCACGCATCTCTCTCTCCAACTTTCTGAATATTCTTCTCATTAATGCAATAGAAATACGTCATTAACTCAGCCCTTTTGCTGATTCCAAATGCAGACATGCATTTAGGTAGAACACCGGGGCAGGAGGAGGCGATTTTCGGACTAAGTTGAAGTGCCGGAAGCGAGAATTTCAATTAATTTCCAGTCGATGAAATAGGCAGCGGTTTTGCCATGGATTTGCCTTCGATTGGTTTGGGGCGCGTTCATTGAATATGCAACACTTGGCAACAGCTCTCAACAGCCAGGAGCCGGGTGCCGGGTGCCGGGTGCAGAGCGTCTCGACCTCTGTCCAACCCAGCTCCAACTCTCTCTCTCCCTGTCCATGAGTCTGATTGAAAATGCGCCGTGCGATATGAAACAAAGTAGCCAAGTTAATGCCGTTGCTGTCGAAACTTTGTCAGCGTTATGATAGCTGTACAATGAACTCGGTGTCAAAAGAGGCAGTCCAGAGGGGCCGCCAAGCTGATGTGATGGCAGGGCAGTAGGTGCGGGTACGATTTTGGTAACTGGCCCACAACAAAGGCCGCGCCACGACGGCGGCACGTAGCGAAACTTTTCGAAACAAGATAAGCAGATTTACTTCAAGTTTTCGCCCAAAGTCGAGAATTCCCGACGTGCCGCTGTCTGCCGTCGGCCGTCTGCAGTCTATAGATCCCATGCAGCACGTCACAGATAGTGGCAAGTTGGAAGTGGGCGTGGCGAAATCTGCAGTATGTGCACAGGCAATAAGCCTCCGCCCGCAGGTCGACCGAGCTTCGTGTACATTTGATAATTAGAACTGCAGCTGATTAGCAACGCCACCTTCTCCGCCCTCTGCACCTACAAATGCATTCGACTGTCCCCTGACAAGCGAACGCAACACGTAAATGCAATCAACCCGTGCTCACGTAGCGATATCGAAGCCTCCAACGTCACCATCGACATCGACATCGCCATCGCCATCGCCATCGAACCTGTCAGAGTCACAGCGGGCACAATTGTATTTCAGCCATTTGTTGGGTTGGAAGCTTGGCTGCGCATGAACTCGGTATTTGTTTGATGTGGATTAATCAGAGGCAGTGCGAGTGACATTGTCTGCTCGCCTGGCTTCAGTCCCGTGTCCACTCCGCCAGTTGGCACGTATCAGCTGCAAGCATTTCATGTGGTTTTAAAATCGACGTTCGTAAATCAAACAAAGACACTTTACTTCTATTTCAAATATGACATAATAGTGCATTAAACATTATTGACAGAACTACTTATTCATTATTATCGCAAACATGAAACAATGCGAGCAAATACTACAAATATACTCATGAGTATATCGACATAGCAACAATTCAGATTCTTATTCACCATATTCTTTTGTTATAGATAGTTTCAGCTGACGTGGTGCCAACTTCCTTTTAAATTTAATCCCAAATGGTATTAATGCGTTAACTTAACCACAAATTAATAAATGGTATCCACAAACAATTAAAAAAAAACAAAATAAGAAATCCACATTTATTTTGCAAATGTTATGAAGTACTAAGCGTTTCTGCTATTACAAATTTTTAATTATTCATATCTTACTCTTAATTTATATAAATATAAACTTACAGAACATTAAACATACTCAGGGAGAAAAGTCACGTTTTAAACTGAAGAAGAAAATAATCAATCGAAGAATCTTAAGCTTACGCTGTAATTTTATTGAGCAGAGCAGTCGCTTGCTGGGAATCATTCGCCATCCGATTGTGATATAAAATTATCATTTAAAAATAAGAAGAAAAATTTAATGCGTGTACATCGAAAAGTATATTTGGGGGTGAAATATATACATACTATATACCATAATATATTGTACATGTTGAGTTGCATTTGATTTTTGCCAATTAAATTTGTTTCATGAATAACATCAATGTTTATACCCGCTACCCATAGGGTAGAAGGGTATTATAACTTAGTGCCAACAGAAAATGTATGTAACAGGCAGAAGGAGGCATCTCCGACCCCATAAAGTATATACATTCTTGATCAGTGTCAACAGCCGAGACGATATAGCCATGTCCGTCTGTATGAACACCTAGATCTCAGAGACTATAAGAGCTAGAGCAAATTTGGGGACAGTACTCTTATAGGTCCTACGCAGATCAAGTTTATTTCAAAAGTTGGATGCCGCGCCCCTTTCCGCCCCCAAAATAAATATGCCAAAATAAAGAGGTGTCTGAAAATTGCAGAAAAACGTTTTCAAAAATAAAATAATTTTCATTGTAAAGCAAAAATAGTTTATTATAATAGCGTTTTTGTTTTTGAAAACTTAAAGAAAACATTCTGTCGCTGCCAGGAATCGAATCCACGCTCTCAGCGATTGCCTTCTTATGTTGTTCGAAACATTCAATACTACTTGTGGAATTTCCGACTAAGAGTTTGGGCTCTGGTTTGCGATTAAAGATAGTTATATTCTCATTCCAAGATATAAAGTTGATTGCTAGTAGCTACTAGCTACTAAATTGTCAAAATTACATTTACTTACTTATACTCCTGACACTACAACTAGGGAGAAACAAATTTATATATGTATATATGTATATGTGTATATGTATATGTGTATACAATAATACAAATACAAAAAATACGATACAAAATAATATTTATTTTATTTTTTTTTAATAATCTAACATTTCTCTCCGCCTGTCCATGTGAGGGAATGGTTCTCAGATATTTTTAGGCGGGGAAAACATTTAATATTTAGGTTCCTCCATTCATTATTTTAAATTTTTGAACCATGCCTAATTCATAAGTCATTCGTTAAGCATAACCATTGAATATAAAAGCAGCAAAAACACTATTTTGTTTAGTTAGCAAAATGAATTTCGCTTGGGTATTACTCTTCATCGTTGGGGCTGCCTTAGCCGGATTGGAATTGCATGGCAAAAATGCACCAGGTGATATTCAAGAATGACGAGCGGCTCTGAAGAAACCTGAACATCTATATTTTATTATATACAAACATGAGCCAATAAAAATAAATAAATATCATTGAACATACACAAAACAAGTTTAAAATAAATAATAATAAAATAAAAATAAGAATTTGAAATTAGGAATTTGTCTTAACAGAGCATATTGGAAAATGCTTTAGTTTCTATTAGTTCAGTGAGTTAAGCTGCTGGGCATCACCACCATGATATGTACATATATACATATACGCGGATAAAAACAGATATTTCAAATTATACTTAAAGGAAGTACATTCTAGAATTATGAATAACATCTTGAATGACCAAACCGTACCAAAATTGAACCAAGAGGAATACTTAATTTTAAGACTGATCATTCTTTAAAAGTTAACCAAGAGCACAAAAATTAGAAATCAAAATTGTTAAAGTTGGATTATTTTTAAATAAAGCAAATACTAATACCTAATTATTATTACTTGAATGAATAAAGATAAGGAACGTCACTGAAAACTCTGATGTTGTAGTTGAAAAACGTGAAAAAAGTCAAATAAATCGATAAGTTAATGAATAATAGATTGTATTTATAAAAAGAATAAATAATTAAAAAAGTCATTTATAAGTTTTCACCAGCCATTCCTGAAACGTACTCCAGTTCCCACTTCTACACTTCTACCCTATGGATAACAGGTATAAAAACTGTTTTTAAATACGAATCGAGTAACTTTTGATTCCAAGATATCATCCAAGCGATGGTGAGTGAATCGCTCTAGCTCTGCTCACTGAACTATCGGCGACTACACCGAATGTTATTTAATTTGTTAAACAAAAGAATTAGGCTAATATTAACATTCTTTAAACTCTTTATTTTCTTCAACTTAATGTAATTAAGCAAGTCTGATATTGTAAATTAATCATACGATTTTCCATATCTAATTCATAATACAATTAGTCATGCATAAAAATGGTATATAAGAGTGGCAAAATCACCATTTTGAATATTCAGCACAATGAACTTCACTTGGGCAGTAATCTTCATCATTAACGCTGCCTTAGCAGGTGTAATAAAGTACCCCGTTGATGGACCAGTTGACATACAAGAATGAGGAGCGACTCTAAAGGAATCTTAATACTTCAAATAAATGAATGTAATATTCAAATATGATGCATTAAAATAAAGAGCTTGCGCCACACAGAATTTTACGATTTTCCATATCTAATTCATAATTAAGCATTATAATTGTATATAAGAGTCGCGAAATCTCTATTTGCAAAATTAACTTCGCTTAGGCAGTAATCTTCATCATTGTCGCTGGCTTAGCAGGATTAGAATGGGATCCCATTGAATCCCCAGGTCACATACAAGAATGAGGAGCGACTCTAAAGGAATCTTAATACTTCAAATTAATGAATCATCCACTGAGAAAAAATGTATTTACTACAAACAAGACTTCTCCGATCTTAAATAATAGCGAATTTTCTTCTACAAGAATTTTTAACCTTTACAGACTTAGCTGGAAATCTTTACGTAACTTAAGTTTGTTTTAGTGACGGTGTGACCGTATATGGCCAATTATGGATTCTGTTCAACGTAAATATAATTCTGTAAATACATATTTTTAAAATTCATATTTTTTGGTCGGAGATGCATCCTTCTGCCTGTTACATACATTTTCCGTTGGCAATAAATTATAATACCCATCTACCTAGGGTAGCGGGTATAAAAACAAAACAAATTTAATCTTTCTTCCTTCCTTTTCATATTGTGTAATTACCGTCTCACTTATTTTGAATAAATAAAGAAAAATGTATCTCGTAGTCCATTAAACTCAAATAGAGCGATATTATGTGTTGCTTTGAAAACAGTAGAATTTACCAACCAATTTCACAGAAAGAAGTATGAAAGTATAAATTAAAAAGTTTCATTTGGAATAATAACAATAATAATTTTCAAAATCCAAGCGTGAATGCTTTTGTAAATATTTCGAACGCATACTCCAATTCGTTGAGCATTAAAACGGTATATAAGAGTCGCAAAAATACCAATTGTAAATTTTCCGTAAAATGAACTTTGCGTTGGGACTTGTCTTTATTATCAGTGCCGCTTTAGCAGGAACAGCCTTGGAGGCGTGGATGGCCCCAGATGACATTCTTGAATGAGGAGCTGCACAAAAAAATGAATCTGATTCCATCAAGTTTATCAAATAAATAAAATAAATATGCCAAAATAAAGAGGTGTCTGAAAATTGCAAAAAAACGTTTTCAAAAATAAAAGAATTTTCAGTGTAAAGCAAAAATAGTTTATTATAATACCGTTTTTGTTTTTGAAAACTTAAAGAAAACATTCTGTCGCTGCCAGGAATCGAATCCACGCTCTCAGCGATTGCCTTCTTATGTTGTTCGAAACATTCAATACTACTTGTGGAATTTCCGACTAAGAGTTTGGGCTCTGGTTTGCGATTAAAGATAGTTATATTCTCATTCCAAGATATAAAGTTGATTGCTAGTAGCTACTAGCTACTAAATTGTCAAAATTACATTTACTTACTTATACTCCTGACACTACAACTAGGGAGAAACAAATTTATATATGTATATATGTATATGTGTATATGTATATGTGTATATATAATAACAAAAATTAATACATACAAATTCGATACAAAATAATATTTATTTTATTTTTTTTTAATAATCTAACATTTCTCTCCGCCTGTCCATGTGAGGGAATGGTTCTCAGATATTTTTATGCCGGGAAAACATTTAATATTTAGGTTCCTCCATTCATTATTTTAAATTTTTGAACCATGCCTAATTCATAATTCATTCGTTAAGCATTACCATTGAATGTAAAATCAGCAAAAACACTATTTTGTTTAGTTAGCAAAATGAATTTCGCTTGGGTATTACTCTTCATCGTTGGGGCTGCCTTAGCCGGATTGGAATTTGATGGCAATAATGCACCAGGTGATATTCAAGAATGACGAGCGGCTCTGAAGAAACCTGAACATCTATATTTTATTATATACAAACATGAGCCAATCAAAATAAATAAATATCATTGAACATACACAAAACAAGTTAAAAATAAATAATAATAAAATAAAAATAAGAATTTGGAATTAGGAATTTGTCTTAACAGAGCAAATTGGAAAATGTTTTTAGTTTCTATTAGTTCAGTGAGTTAAGCTGCTGGGCATCACCACCATGATATGTACATATATACATATACGCGGATAAAAACAGATATTTCAAATTATACTTAAAGGAAGTACATTCTAGAATTATGAATAACATCTTGAATGACCAAACCGTACCAAAATTGAACCAAGAGGAATACTTAATTTTAAGACTGATCATTCTTTAAAAGTTAACCAAGAGCACAAAAATTAGAAATCAAAATTGTTAAAGTTGGATTATTTTTAAATAAAGCAAATACTAATACCTAATTATTATTACTTGAATGAATAAAGATAAGGAACGTCACTGAAAACTCTGATGTTGTAGTTGAAAAACGTGAAAAAAGTCAAATAAATCGATAAGTTAATGAATAATAGATTGTATTTATAAAAAGAATAAATAATTAAAAAAGTCATTTATAAGTTTTCACCAGCCATTCCTGCAACGTACTCCAGTTCCCACTTCTACACTTCTACCCTATGGATAACAGGTATAAAAACTGTTTTTAAATACGAATCGAGTAACTTTTGATTCCAAGATATCATCCAAGCGATGGTGAGTGAATCGCTCTAGCTCTGCTCACTGAACTATCGGCGACTACACCGAATGTTATTTAATTTGTTAAACAAAAGCATTAGGCTAATATTAACATTCTTTAAACTGTTTATTTTCTTCAACTTAATGTAATTAAGCAAGTCTGATATTGTAAATTAATCACACGATTTTCCATATCTAATTCATAATACAATTAGTCATGCATAAAAATGGTATATAAGAGTGGCAAAATCACCATTTTGAATATTCAGCACAATGAACTTCACTTGGGCAGTAATCTTCATCATTAACGCTGCCTTAGCAGGTGTAAAATGGGAACCCATTAATGGACCAGTTGACATACAAGTATGAGGAGCGACTCTAAAGGAATCTTAATACTTCAAATAAATGAATGTAATATTCAAATATGATGCATTGAGCCACACATACAAAATTACCGATCTTCAAAAATAAATAGAGTAATGTAATGTTACTTTAACAAAAAAAACACACTGTCATCTGATTTTTGCCTTATACTCGTATATTTGTTTCTTGAATAACTTCTATGTTCTTATCCGATGGCAACCAAATGTTCAGTCATTTATAAGCTATCACCAGCGATCCCTGCAACGTAGTTGTTGTGGCGCTGCTGACGTGACTGTACTTTGGCTAGATTTCTAGCTCATCAGTGAACCGCAGCAAATCAAAATAATGGCGAATTGGAAAACGAGAGAAACATAAATCCGATGGGGTCTCTTATCAACACGCCTGCGATGCGATTTTAATAACATTTTGAGAGATATTGCGCCGTTAAGAATGCCCGCAGGATGCCTGAAAGACAATGTTTATGTTGCAAAGACATCAAACATCTCTAAGCGGCAAGCTATCGGCGTGAGGCAGAGAGCTAAAGAAAAATAATAAACCATTCGGCAATTGTCTGTAGATGCGACTTGGCGTAGAGTCGAGCGTTAAGTCAAATAATAAAACATTTTAACTCGACATTTGATGGTTGTTTTTATTTGTGTGGCATTGCGACGGCCAAATAAAAACAAGACTGACACGAGACCAGCCCAAACAAAGAGCTGAGGTGAAACGGCCCTAGGAATCGGCTTCACGCCGGGGGCAAACACCTTAGAGCGCTTTAATTTTATGATTGCCAGTTTATGCAGTCGACAGTCCTGCCGATATAACAAGACGAGCTGTGCCAAATTTATGCAATTAGAAATTAATATTATACAATTTGATGTGCTGCCATGACACGCGCTCCTTGTGTCATAAAAAGCGCCTTGCCTCGTCTCTCTTCTCTCGTCTGATGTCTGACGTCTGACTCATGTGGCAACTGCATTTTTATGTTATAATTTGAATTTTTATGGTGCCAGTATAGGAATGGGGGCGGTGCGTGACTTATGACCTTTTCAATATTTTAGTACGCATTTGCGGCAATTGTTAAAATTGTAACAATGACTGAACAATAAATGCAGCAACAAATTCGCAAAGCAGCGATAATAATTTTTATTAATCATTTAATCCTTGAAGAGGCTGCTCTGCGGCCATTGATAAGTCGACTCGCATTTTCTTGTCGACAGTCAAAACAATACGTGAGAAATTCGCAGCTGGACGGAGTCCAGCCTTGAGGGCTTAGCTAAAGATACAAAGTCATTACAACGCACCGCATTCATAATTAAAATATTTACCAAACAAATCGAACAGGAGTGCTGAAGCATCCTGATAAGCAGTGGAAAAGTGCATCGAGCGTAAGGACTTTTTTATTAATTCGATATCCCAACACAATTGCTGAAGGGTAGATTAGTAAAGTAAACCTCGACTTAGTATTCGCTGGAAAAAAATTATATTGAATTATTAAAGATAGAAAAAATAAATAATAATATTAGTCTAATCAAATTAAGCAATTTTAAAGGAATTCTTAAAGTATGTGTTTTAATTCAACTAAAAATATTTATATGGTATTCGAAAGAAATAGTTCGTTGGATGAGTCTAAAGAGATATATAGAAAAACAAGCGTTATTCCTTATATAACATAATATTTTATCTCTTGTTTGCGCTGATAGATTCAGCCTAATCAACAGCCTAATCAAGACTTTTTCAGGATAGTTTATCCCTTTCCCTACCCAACAGTCTTAAGAATAAATGCTAATTGATTCCTTAGACTACCAATGAAAAAATGCTAGACGATGCAGTCTGTACAGGAGAATTAGTAGCATGAGCGGAAGGACGAGTACAAAATAAGGATAAATAAAAAACAACAAACCCGCTGCTCAATCTTAGCGTCTGGTGCCATCCCCCTGCAAAGGCTAATTACTAATTCAGGCAAATGCGCGTTAAAAAAATAATAAAACAATTTGAGAGAGGGAAGCAACTCCCCCGTTGAGTTGCGCTTGCTTCTGACTCCAGGGAGAGAGGGAGGAAAATTGAAACAAATCTAATAAATGGAACCAAAAATGTGCGTACATCAAGGCGGTAATGGCTGGGAATGAAGATCTGCATAGCTAAGTGAATTTGCTGCTGCACAAATCGAACTTTCACTTTTCGCTGTTACTTTTACTTTTCCTTCACTTCTTTTGCAGGCAGCACACGTAATGAGATGCTGGACAAAAGACAGGAAATAGACCCGGATCCGGATACGGATTGCCACGACCCCTTTGCATTACTTTGGCGTCGTTTCTGCCAAAAAAAAAAAAAATACATTGAAATTTGCATAATTTCTTCAACAGTTTTCATTAATTTCCATGTCTGCATTTCAAGTACATTTTATTTTTTCTCGCTCCGTTTTCTACAGTTTTTCTTTCCGCCTCTACGAAGCATATTTTTGGGCGCCGTCGAGCCGTGGCCCATCGCAATTAAACGTGTAATTACTCGTCTACTTAAATATGCGAGCATTGTCCGAGGGGGACTCTTGAGTTTTTTAATTTGTTGTTGCAGGCAACATGCTTCTCACTGTTTACGGAACTTTTCACTTGTTTTCATTTGATTTTCCTATTTATTATGGTCTGAGTTATTAGCGCGCCGCATTCTCTCATTACAATCAAGTTGCAGCTGAGGGGATTCTGTTTGCTTGTTGTGACATTCTCAAGTGGTGCATGAGAGTGGCTGGAAATGTTTTGGGTCGAATGCTAATTTGTGGCTCACGGCAACAGCTTTTTTCTATTTTATTTGATTATTGTTTCGGAAAGGGAGCAAGTGCGTTGTTTTGGCTGTAGTATCATTAAATTGGCATCAATGGGAGGACAATGAAGCCATCAAAGCGCACTCGACACTAATCTGCTCAAATGGCGGATATCGGATATCTTGCAGTGGGTCTGTCCAAGTCAGGATTCAAGGAAACTCGTTACAACTCGTTGCTTTCGGCTAAAATGGCAAAAAGTCGACTGCGACTGACTCCAAGTCAAAGCAAACGGACAACGCTGCACTTAAGGATACGTCTCAGGATACTCAAGACAACACGACAGACAGCATGTCTGGCAGCACAACAACAGCAACTAAACAAAGCCAGCGGAAACTACAAAAGCTTCGATATAATAAAAATGATTTCCTTAAAGCGAAGCTGGCAGCGGAAAAGTGAAATTGGCAACGCGCTGCGAAACTCTATTAGCGACGCCAGACAAAGAAGCATTTGCCCAACCTCTCTCTCCCACCACAAGCACGACTGAATAGTTTTATGATTTTTATAGCATGTGACAACAGGATGCATGAGCAGGACTGGGTCTGAGGCTAAGGCCATCAGTTAGCTGGCGGCCAAAACTTATTTCTCGACAGTCGCAATCTTTGACTTTGCTCATTTGCGATAGCTTAATGGACGCAAATTAAATGCGAAGTTTGATGTGGCGAGTGCATTAGTCGCGGAGGATTGTCGGCATCGGAGTGGGGCTGGGCAATTAGGCCAAACAATTGATGTCCGTTATCCATGTCGCTCTCTGTTCCTTTTTTGTTATCGCTTTGCATAAGGACTCGCGTTGTCCTTAAACGAGCACTCGCTGCACGCTCAACAGCGCAGAAAATCGCCATGAAAATTGCACAGGATTAGACCATGCTGATGTCTTGTAATTGGCTTTAAAGTTGCTCGTGACTCGTGTCAAAGTTTTAAGCACATGTCATATGTGTCTGTGTGTGTGAGTGTGTGAGAGTTTTGTCTGTGCGACACGCTAAGCTTAGCACTGAGTGTTTGCTGCTTTATCGCGGCTTTCAGTTTTCCCCCCTTTGCCACAGCGCACTTTTTGCATACTCATTGTATGTTCTTCCCATGTGTGTAGAGTGTGCGCGTGTGTGTGCGTGTGTGTGTGTGTATCTGTGTGTGCTGCAAGTGAAGTAGTCGTAAATCTTTTTGGCCCAAACAGCGCGTAGTGCGTCGCATTCGACTGTCTGCATCATAAATCATATGCAGCCAAGTATACGAACACGTATAGATACAGCTACAAGATACAAGTATCTGGTAAGTACGCGTATCTGGTAGTTTACTATTTTTATGCTTTGACAGGCGAATTGCTTTGGGGGCAGCCAAGCACATGGCAAGAAGCACATCCACTCGTAATTACAATTTGAATCACTTTCGAGTATTCTGCAGACACAAATGCAGATACGAAAAGATACAGCGACAGATACAAATACTGCATCTTCGGAATTTACGTGATTGATAAATGGATTTAGTTTCGATAGAATTAATCGATAAATATTAAACCGGACAAGTCAATCAAATGTGGCAATGCTAATTGCCTTTGTTTATTTATGATTAGTTTGCCAACCTAACTTATTGAGAACTCCCACCATTTCAAATAATAATACATCATTTCGTTTTGCTACGAATTAATTGATTGTCAAGCAAGCATTCTCAGCGAGAACTAAGTTTGGACTCTGCCCCACGTCTAACCCCTTCAGCAAAAGCAATCTCAACTCATGACTTGGGGCCCAAACTATCTGAGCGAGAGTTGGAGTTGGAGCTGAAGTTGTCGCACCCAGGAGACAAGCTGCCAATTAACAGTTACATGTTTGTACAAAATAATTGGGTTGCGTGACACGAAGGATAAGCGGCAGACAGACTGAGATAGAGACTGAGAGATGGAACGAGAAATGGGTTGGCGCAAAATAATAAACAAATAGAGGAGAGCTCGATTTAAAACAAACAGCGACAGCCACACACACGTTCATGTAGCGCACTCTATAATTATAGATTACATAGTTGTAGTTGTTGCAGATAGTGCAACATCATCATCATCATCGTCGTCATCAAAGTGTGCCGCAGGACGAGGGCGTTGCTAAAGTTATTAACGCGTCGTGTGGCGTCAATCAACTTGGGCCTTGGGCGCGATTTGCGTGCGCGTCAACAAAAGGCCAAAGGACCAGCCCTGCTTCCTCCCACCCAACGCAGGAGAGTTTTGGGCCAAAAAACAACAGCAAACATGTGCCATCAAAATCAAACAGACGGCCAGAAGGATTACAACTTCTAAGGCTGCGCTCGCTGCTTGACTGGTCTCGAAATTTATGTTAATTTAATTGCAACACATTAAAATAGTTTCACGTCACCAGGCGGCTGAGTGATGAAATCCTGCAAGGAGCAGCTGAAGGGTTGCCTCTCCTCCCCAAACACACTCACACATATCCTTGCAGACGACAGGCGATTGATGTGCGTGTGTGTGTGTTACCCACAATTGTTTGCCTTTTGCGGCTGCCTGGTTGCCATTGACAAATATGAGGCACCGTCTCAACGTCCTTAATTAAGTTCTGTGGAGCTGAAGCTGAAGGTGAAGCTGAAACTGCTCGAGTTCGTCCTCTAAGTGGTTGCCAACTCTCTCCCCTCATGCTCCTCATCACGTATGTTTGCTCATGTGAAATGCATTAACATCATTATCGATAGTTTCGCATTTGATATGCCTACAACACATCAAAGCCAGACGCTCCAACTCCATAATAAAATTTAAATTAGAATTCCTGCCCAGCGGCGGCAAAGGGAATCGACGGTAAGACAACGAGAACCAAAGTCATTGCTCACTTTTGATAATTATTTGATGCTGGTGATTTAAGTGTTCGATTCAATCTACATTTGACAAGCATTCTAACTGCATTTGATGGAAGAGAAGATTTATTATGAGTACTTTGAGTAGTTTAAGAATCCAATGTGGATGCTAAACATGACAATCGCCTATTTTATTTCCTCATGATTTGAGCTATGAGTTTGGTTGTTATAGTTATAATGTTATTGTGAATTCGTACATAATATAACATAATTTGTTTGTACACAGTTTAAATTAGATTTCTGATTTGTAAAGTGTTTTCTTTACATAAGTATTTCAAACAAATTAGTTACATTTGTTTTGCATTTTTTCAATTGACAATTTAATTAGTGCCAAGTGTTATGGAACTACGAAAATTGCAATTTTTCCGCATTTGGCTCGTCACAAGTGTAATTGGTCAGCAGAACGGAAAAATATCTGTTAAGTAGCGTAACTTGCAGCATTTGCGAAAAACTTGGAAAAACACTAGGAAAAGTTTCATATGAGTTCATCGCTTGAATAAATGCTTATTTATGAATGCGCAGTTTGTATTTATGGCCGAATCATGATGACAAATGTCAGATGTGGCAAACACTTGAAATAGACACCACCAATAAATGACCCCCAACTCAGAAACAGAAAGGAACTATTCGAATCACCCTCTCGACGGCATTTTGCAAATATTTTGTCAGGACGGGAAAAAAGAAGAAATATTTATTGCTCGCTCAGCACATTACACACCTAATTTCTATATTAGTTTTGTTATTGGGACAATGGACATTCGACCGATGTCCAGACTGCTGAGCCTGAATATTTATACAACTTGATTGGATTTTCGTCACGCCCTCCGACCACCTTCGAGCATTTGTTTGGTCATTTATCAAGGCGGGCCAAGACAGAGCGCAGCTTCAATATTTTTATGGCCCAAAACGACATTTCCATTTATGGCCAGCTCATTAGGCCAGAGGTTCAGCACCCTTGGTCTTTGTTTGCAAAGGGTTTATGCCAAACAAATGACTGCGATTTGGATTGCAATAGCACAAACGTTTATCAATCTTAACGTGAACGTGGCTGGGGCTAAAACAGCTATTGATCACAGCTCAACATTATTTAATCGTGTGCAAGTAATAGTTATAAATTTACAATGTTCCATGCACAGACAGCTAGGGGAGAAACTGTTTACAACATTATCGAAGTTTTCATTAAAAACTCATAAAATTGATTTACGCTCTACGGCAACTCAGACTTGGGCAGCTGTTGGTATTATTCGCCAGCCGGCACTGAATAATCAGATATTCCATGCAGGCGCCTAAAAGCAGGCAACACAATTAGAAGGCCAATAAATCGTTAGGAAAAAACGCACACAGCATTAGCACCTCATTACCCCGTAAACCGTGGCCAAAATGAGAGGAAAAAATAGCCAAAAAAAAAAAAAAGATAAGAATAAATGCTGTGCTGGACACGCTACAAATCGTTGGCCACCAAGTGGGGAGGGAAGCGCGTTTTATTGCTTTGAAATGTAATATCTTTGGTCTGGTCGACGGAACGATGGCGTCGCGAAGCCAACGAGTGGGAAATGGAAGCCAAGGATTGGAAGTGGAGAAGAGTGGAGTGTTAACATGTAAACGCCGTCGCTAATCCGCAGCCGAGCTGCCGCGTTGCTGTTTAAAAGTCAGAGCGTGCCGAATGTGGCAAGGACTCTGGGGGGACTGTTGGTTGCTGGTCGACAAGTTTATGTTTTTGAATTGTTTCCTTTACATTTGATTTGCATTTGAAGCTGTCAAAAGCGGTTGATTTATGCCCAGTAGTTTTCCGTAGGTAGAGCCACTTTTTGATCTGCGCACAAAGCGTATAATTTATGCCAATCTAATTGAATGCGCCGCATATGAAATGCTCCCGTTTCCCCCTCTTTCCTGTCCCCTGTCCCCTTTCACACTGCTTCCCCATGGGAGTCAAGTTAAACAGCGTCTGGGCAAGACAATCGCAATTGAAATTGAAATGAAAATACATGAATTGCAAATGAACAATGCTTAAATTGAATTTGCTGCTCATTAAAATGGGCGCCACTTTCAGTTTTCAGCGGGTTACCCATCGGGAAACCTGGAAAACCACTTAACCACATACGATAGCACATGACCACGCCCCCACACACACACTCACACATTTGTTGTTGCGGCAGCCGCCATTTTGGTTAGCCACAGCAACAGACAGCGACACGTTTATGCCACGTCGACGCCTCATGGCCGTAATTATGGTTATAATTTTATAATTTTGTAAATTATGTGTAGACATATGCAAATGGGCTGCAGTTCAACTTGGAACCCTTTAAAACCATATGTAGGCAAGTGGGTAGCCAAAAAAGTAATTGGTAAAAGGTAACAACTAAATTCAGAATAATATTGTTTCATAATAGGAAAGCAAAGCTGGAAAATTAATTCAAAATTAATCCAAGAGAGTACAGAAAAGATCCTAAGCCTGACTTTAATACAAAATTTTATATGTATGAGGATGTCTATGATAAAATATGCAATACTGCAAACAACAATAAGAATTAAGAAAATTGATTTGATTATGTTGAGAATTATTGATTTCAATAAAGAACGATTATATTGTTCACCACATACACCAACAAAAATTATATCCATACTTATCGATAATGTAAATCGAATAATCTTTATAGATGGTTGTAGAAAATATTATACAAGTCAAAAATGTCTCCACAGTCTTCCGAATAGTATTTCAACTATGCTATTTAAAACATTGCACTATTTTAAGGAAAACTACACAAATTTTCCACAACTGAAATCTCGTAATTTGTACTTCTATAACTACCCTCGGGCATTCAAAAAACTTGTTCGTTCATTGAATCCCCGGCAGATGTCGTAGCCTCAGCATGATGTTTGGAGCGGGCTCCACCACTTCCATCTTTTAATGGCCTTCTGGCTTTCGAAAATTGCGTTATCATCAACTTTTTCCAAAGAGCGATCATGGCTTCATCCAACCTCCAGCTCCCGCTCCAACTTCTACTCCCTCCGGATGCGACCCCAGCTCCAGAAATTCTCGAAGCGAGAACATGAATTTTAATTATTTGGACGAGCTCGCGTTGATATTTGAATTTTGTGCGTTGTCTCAGTCGCAGGCAACGGTGCAGTTAATTTCATTAATAAATATTTATGGTGCCGTTAAGCCTTTCGGTGGGCGTGGCTGTGTAATTTATAGCGCCCAAATACCCCTTCGTCCTCTGCACTACACTTCAATTTCAATTTCACTTTCAATTTGGCTCTCGTCTCTCCAGCCACCCAATCGCTCTTGGTCAATGCTGAAAGTTGTAAACCTCAGCACGGCTAAGCGAAATTACGTGCTTGATTTTTTTGTGCTTTCCTTGCCAGACTGCGGCAGGACATTGTGGAGATGCGAGGAGTTGCACGGCACACACATGAGGAGCATTCATTGGAATCGAAATGCGGCTCGTTAGCTCGCCAATTGATTGATGACCAAATTGAGGCATGTCTCAACGGAATGCCGCCTCAGTGTCAGACATAACAAAGCAATGCGACGCATAGAAAAGCACTTATCACACCTCTGCCCCTTCGCCAAATCCTTTGACTTGCAAGTGGCATCAAATCAGCGTCGATTTCAACTGGGACTTTAAATAGACAACGTCACGTCCTCGACGACAATCAGCGAGTACAGTCAACTGCCGCAACTTACCGCGCTCCAGACTCACACACTTTAAAAGATAGAAAAACCACCCGATAAACTTGCAACATCATCAGACGTGCGTAGCTGCTGCTTTTAAGTCCTTCGGCAGCACAGAGATTAACTCAAATTTGTGGCGCTACAATAAATTTTCACGGCCTGGCATTAAAAATTAAGCGCCGCCACAAAACGAGTTGCAAGTAGCTTTTGCCACTCTGTGTCTTTGCCACAAGCATCCCCATCCTAATTACACTGTGCAACGCGGTGGCGACAAATGAATATTTTATACAATGTGCATGACTGAAGAGATCTTTTTTTATGGAAAATAATACAAATCGAAATTGTGTTCTTCTTCGAATTTACTTAATGTCAAACGCTTATTAATGATTAAATTGTAAGAAACTGAAAGTAAGACATATACATAATTATAATCAATTAAAAATGAAATATATAAATAATATAAAATGTTGTCAAACACAATCTTGAAGCAAAAAGATGCTAATTCCAGTGATCTGAAAACATAAAAAATATCAGATTAGTTTCAACACTTAAATGAAATGAACAAAGCCGAACTTCCCATTAAATCACATTTGATCTCAAGCTGATCAAATGTAATATAAGCCTTTCGAAGCTTTAAGTTTTAACTGCTGCACAGTGTAGCATGTTGTCAAGTCTTCTTTTGCACTTTTTCCCCCCATAAATTTCACCTGAGTTGTCGTTGTTACGCCTTTGCATATGTCTGATGTTTAATTTATGTGTGGATACTCTCAGATCCCACAAAGAATGCACGACTTTAGGATGTGATTAGGGAAGCTTGCAGGTTGTCTGGTCGCATTTGCTCACTTCGAATCAGACGAGTGAATTAGTGGGATAACTTTTACGCTGCCCATTCCCATTCCCATTCCCACGATTTACGGCTGATCAACCCGCTGGGTAGAAAAAAACGTGTTTAGAAAATCCATTTGGCGGCCTCTGGAAAATGTGGCAATTTTTATACCCGCTACCCATAGGGTAGAAGGGTATTATAACTTAGTGCCAACAGAAAATGTATGTAACAGGCAGAAGGAGGCATCTCCGACCCCACAAAGTATATATATTCTTGATCAGTGTCAACAGCCGAGACGATATAGCCATGTCCGTCTGTCCGTCTGTCCGTCTGTCCGTCTGTCCGTCTGTATGAACACCTGGATCTCAGAGACTATAAAAGCTAGAGCTACCAAATTTGGGGACAGTACTCCTATAGGTCCTACGCAGGTCAAGTTTATTTCAAAAGTTGGATGCCACGCCCCTTTCCGCCCCCAAAAGTCTGTAAAAGCCGTAATAATAGACCTAGAGCATTGAATTTTGATATGCATAATAATATTTATATTCTCAATGATTCCTGTGAATTTGGTTGAGATCGAATGAAAAACAAGGAAGTTATTAAAGAATCAATTTTCTACGCAAAATTCACTTGCAGCTGCCCGCGCTTTGTTTGTTTAGTTGACAGTGTGACCAAAACGGTGTTGTGATTTTTACCCGCTATTTTCAAATATATACAAAAAACTAATTTTAGTATATTTGGTATATTTTTTGTTAATATATCATTTAAATTTTTTGTTTTCTCTCGAAATGGGTTGCGGGTATCATACGGTCGAGCACTCTCGACTGTAGCTTTCTTACTTGTTTACTCATATTTCAGCGTATTTTACAGAAAACAAATTACAAAATTCGAAATAAAGGGCATATTTTTGATGTTAAAAAAAGAGCACAGGCGTTTCGGCCACGCCCCCTAAAGTGCAGACTACCCGCTGTTGCGTGTGACCATTTACCCTTAGACCTTATTAGAGGCACATTTCACATTGGTTTCATATTATTATTTTCTTATTTTCCTCGTTTTTTTTTTATTAATTTTTGAGGGAAATTTACATAATTTATGGGCAGCAACAAAAGTCACAGACAGCATATGCCCGACTCTCTGGCTGCTTCTTTTTCTGTTCATTATTAAAAATTTGTTTATAATTTACGATTTTTTAAACTGCGCGGCGACAGAGGCGAGGCGCCACAACAAATGAGGCGCAAATTATTCGACTGTACGAGGACGCGTGACCTGCGATGCGTTGTTGAAGCTCGCGTTCGACTTTTGCGGCGCTTCATTAAGAGCTCATTAAAATCTTAAGGACAACAAGTTATTTTTAACATTTTAACACGTTTCTAATTTTAATGCATTTTATGCTCTTTTAACGACATCGCTTCAAAGTTGCCCCTGGGCTGACTTTCACTTGTTGACATTGACTGACGCCGCATCCTTGCCATCATCCTGTGCGCGTCAGCGTCAGCGTCAGCGTCATCGCACATCACGTCAAAGTTCATTAGTAACTGCGGCAAGGGTGCTCGGCAGCAGCCCTTGCCCTCGTCCTGCTCCTTGCCCTTCTCCTCGTCCTCGTCGTTGCCGCCGCCGTCAAAGTCTGAGGGTTGCGCGACAGTTTGCGGTCTCTCGTCGCGCCCGCAACGCTCATTGTTTTTATGGTTTTCGCTAATTAGTTACGAAGTCGTAGAATTTTACAGAAATTACTACTGAAAGTTATTGTCATGTTGACGGCATTCAAGTGGCACCCCCAGGATTGCCAGCAAGCATTTGATGCAGTCATCATTTGTTTGACTTGCCATCAGATTTGTGGATGGAGTGCAATCGATGTGGTCTGGAGCCGCAAATTAATCAAACTGACCACTGGACGGCTTTAAAGCCACATACAAATGCAGGCAATTACAGAAGAACTCATTAAACAAAGCGAAAGTGGGCAGAATTCTTAGACGCATGCTTCAAATAAGATGTTCTCTGGCCATAAATTTGCGAGGCGAGGCGAGGCAAGGACAAGACGCACGCCCCTGCCACAGACTCACAGATAATTATGCAGACAGGAGGCAACAGGCAAAAGGGTTGCCTCACACTGACAGCACAGGACACTGGATTGGCTTGGCTTGTAAATTAAAAATACCACGCCCCGCTGTTATAAATCAAAGTCGCAGGCTTTGTGCTGGATTTGCCAAAGGAATTTGTAGCCAAGTCAAAAGGAGAAAGCCAAAATGAATGCCAGTTGCCAGTTGGCATTTCCCGTTTCCTGTTGCATGCTGAATGAATGGGAGCTTGGCATTTGAATAAAGTCCGACCATGTTTAGAAATAAGCAAATAAGTGGCGCTGACATGTTAAGACTTCTTCCAGATTTATGGCCCAAACTTGGGCGGGGCAGAAAACCCAACAAACACAACCAGCAAACAGAAACCAAACTGGAGGCCAATTTAAAAATTGAATTTCAAAAGCATCATCGTTAGTGCCTGCTAATCATAGGAGTAGTCCTGCACACATGTGTCTGCTTTTTGCGGAGCGGGAGCGGGAGCGAGAGTGTCCTGAAATGTTTGACACATGCCGCAAATCCGCAGACAACGATTGCATTGTCTCTCTGAGGCAGGCCTAATGCGATTATTTGTTTGTTTTTTGCCACTTGACGATGCCCAAAAGCAGAGAAAAAACATTGATTAAATTGAATTTGGAAATGCTCATAACTGTCACACATGGCACACAGGATTTGGAAGCGAAGTGTTGACGGGACAAGAAACGCAAGAAAACGGCTCGAAAACCACCCAAAAATGTCACGCAATTTTTCAATAAACTCATCAAAAGAGTGGAAAAGGCAGTTGTGCGCTTTGAACTCGAGGCACCCCTCGAATCAATTTGGACATGTCCTGTTGTCATGATGTCCTGCGGCTACTCGTAAACGCAATTTGATTTATGGACAATGCTCAAAATTGAAAATTGTCGCATGGTCACTTTAATTTTTGAGTTATGCGACTTTAAACACACACACACACACACGCACACGCACATAACTCTAAGGGATGACAACTCTACGCACCGGAAGTGAATTATGTTGTGTGCTTGTGAGGTTATGTAATGATGACACTAGTACAGTTGCCAGCAACCAATCGCAGCGGCCGCAACTGTACTTTTGGCTGGCGTGTGAAAAAGGAAGCGCCACGCGTCGCTGCTCGTCACGTAAAAGTTAAAGAGCATCTCCAATCGGATCAACCCCTATTTACGGCTGTGTGTGAGTTTGTGAGTTGAGTTGCTTTGTTGTCGCTGAAGTGCCTCGGCGGTTTTAGTGTCAGCTTATAGTTTTGACATTTGCCGAGTCCGAGTCGCCAAAGCTGCTCCGATGACTATCGCACTATCGTGATGGATGCCCGCTGAAGTGTGAAATATGCTGCCTCTTTCCCAGCACAATTTCAATTTGCCGCTCACTTTCATCTGCATAAATTAACACTTGCTTGACCCCAACACCCAGAAATAGTCGCTGGCTTTAACCCTTCAAAGAGTTTTGACCAATTTGACAATTATTGCGCAATACTCCCGAAATTGTTTTGTAATTAAAAAATACTTGAATATGTGCCATGTGCTGCCCCCAACCGCGTGCCCCATGCTGAACAGGCCACTTTCACGCTTGCCTGCACCTGCTGCATGCAATTAAAATCGAAAACCAGCACATGGGGCAGCTCAAAGTGACCCAACTTTTTGTCATTGCGAGTTGTTTCGGGGTTTTCATTTTTCATGGCTTTTCAATTTTAATTGAAATTTATGCGCACATCCAAGGACCGAAAGGGGTTGGTCGCGTGTTCGCCAAAAAGTGTTGCAAATTGTTCAAAAATTTGTAAATTTACATGCCAGGGAACGCCTTTTGGGCTTGATTTACAGCCCGCACTCTCGTTATTTATGAGCTTCTACTTTCAATTGCCCCCCAAGCAAAGTACATGGAAAAGTGCATGCAAAACATTTTGTTGTTGCGGTCCGCCATTTTATTGTGATGCTGTGTGCTCATGTGTAAAATGTGAAATTGTTGTAAATAATTACCCTAATGGCTGGCGGGCTGACTTACTGTCTGACTGTCCTTCCGTCCCCCCTTTTGTACAGTTGCGACCGGCAGTTAATTTGAGAGCCGGCAACGTCGCCACCATTTGTAATTAAGCTTAAATCGTTAATATTTTAGCCAAGATAACAGCCAATTCCAGTGGACTTCTCCCCAGCCCCGAATTTATGCCGAAAGTTCGTCCTGCCGAATTGTTTGGCAAAACAATTCACGGTTCGTCGAAAGCAAAAACTCCTCCGCCCTGGGTGTTAATTTGGGGCCAGATTTTTTATCTGCATCGAAACTGAAAGCGAAAACGAAAGCTCAAGTTGGCGTCGTGTTTGTTTTTGTTTTGTAATTGCAGGAATTTAATTAGCATCGCCCAAGTCGTTAACAAGATGCAAAAGCCGGTAAGTTATGCTGCCAACTCAATAGAATGGGAATGGGGGACAATGGAGGGCAAAATATTTGTAGAAGATAAACATAACTTTATTATGAAATGGGTCTTGAGATTTATCTGAATGCACAGCTCTGCACTCATTAAACTCCGCTCCTTTTGTTTTTATTTACAACACAATTGTATAGTTAAAACATCCCAACATAGAGGGATGAAGGTATAAATATCTTAAGTGAAACTTATTCCTAAAAATATACATCTAACTTGAAGAGTGATCTGCATTTTAGCCGATGTGAATATCTGCAAATAAAAATAAAAAATACCATTTAATACACAATACACACTTCGCAACTTATAAGTTTAAATAAAACTTACTATTATGATGAATATTTATGTTAATTTTTGGCAACTTGATTGGAAATTTCTTGGCTTTTGGCTTGCGTTTGGGAGCTGCTAAGATCTCGCCGATGCATAGCAAACAGGCGATCAGCAAAAGCCACTCGAACTTGAAGTATTTCATTAAAACGAAATTAACTAATTGTCGAATCAAAATTACAAAACAGACTGAATCATGCTGCTTCTTTGTGATGCTCTTAAATATTCCACAATCGAAAAATTTATTGAAATGCGATGAGGTCATAGAGCAACTGTTATCAAATCAACTATTGGGAATTACGTAGAACGTGCTCAGCAATAACACAGGGAGAAAGTAAACCCCCGTATAGTATTCGCATAATTCTGTGATCAGTGAGACGCGAATCGGTGACAAGTGGTTTAACCCACTGAGTGCTCATTGGGTCGATTGTCAACTAGGTCTATACACAATCAATGGACTAATATAAACATGCATAAATTGCAATATAGGCAGCCTAAACAAAACATTGAAGTGCTCGCTGGCACTCAGAATGCGTATGTGAATGCCTGGAACATCCTTAGCGCTCGCCCCTCGGCGTTAAATAACCATAACTATTCATTATCGACATATAAACGGCGCTTCGACCCCTCATAACTTCAGATTTTTATTAAATAGACGGAACAAAACAAACGCAGGCCAAAAATGTCACACATAGTGGGAATAAAGGAATTGAAAAGTCGGGGGATTCGCAATGAATAAACATATGTATGAGCATCCTTTTGACCCACAAAATTGAAAATGTGAAAACCCTTTCTGTCCTTTTTTTTTTTGGGGAACCATCCACGTACGCGTCCACGTCCTACATCCTGCGTAATTCAATATTTAACTATATGAGATTTATGGCCACAGGGTCTAGCGAAGACTTCCGCTGTTTTGCGTGCGACGAGGAGGACGACGACGTCGACGAGTTGTTTTTATTTGTATAAAGTATAATTTTTGATTTAGTGCGATTTTGTGTCATCGCGCTGTTCAAGGATGGGCGAGACCCACCCAGGATGTGAGCAAAGGGTTAACGCAATAGTTTTGCAATATCCCAAATATGACAAAGTAGAATTGCGTTTGTTTGCATTGGACGCTGGTTGCGGATATGAGACCACATGCTGATTGTTATTTTGCCGATGCAGGGGATGAGTATGGGGAACGAGGCGGGTGGGTTTAGCTTGAGGATGCTGCCAAAAACAACAGCGATTATTGCTCTGTGTCGATGGAAGCACATTTATTTGATGTTTCGCGCATTTATCAATTTATATTAAACTTTAAAAGCGATTGAAATATCTATAAGACATTACATTTATTTCTATTTTTTTGTACAAATTTGTGTATTCAGTCATTGAACAGGTTGCTTAACAAGTTATGCATTAGAAGGGTCGAAAATGCAATAGATATGTTGATGGACACAAATTGTTTAGTTTATCGACATTGTTTGGTTGTTGGGTATTTTAGCTTGAGGATGCTATCAGAAATAATAACGAACATTGCACTGACGACAATAACGATGGCATTTGGTTGAAATAAACGGTAAACTTTAAACGCCGCCAAAATCGACGCAGGGAAACTGGTGAAATATCGATAAAACTTTACTTTTATTTTTATGCAAATTACATCTGGCAGAAACCCTATGAAAAGTCGCAAATTCAATAGATTCTTTGATGGCAACAAATTGCTTTGTTTGTCGACCTTGTTTGAATACGCGCGGGAATTAGTTGACGTGACGCCCTCGCGTTTATCATTGAGGGTTGACGGCAGAAGCTCCTTGTACAGGATGCAAATGCCGTCGATAAGGCACAAAACATCTACAAAAAAGTGTTTGCCAAAAAACCAATTTGCAGCGCAACAAAATTTGCATATAACACACTTATGTCGAGCTACAGCAAGAATAGCGAGTAATCAAAGGGTTGAGAGCACGGCCGGAAGCGAAGAGCGTGAAAATTTATTACAGGTTGCATTAAATTTAATTTTAAGCGTGTGCGGAAATTTCAAAATGTGAGCGTCGAGTTTCATAGCGAAATGTTGCCTTGATTGACTTACCTCGCTCTGCATCCTTAATGTCGCCTCACCGAAAGTTGCATGCGATCTTAATGTCGCTTCATCTCCTCAATCTGCTTCAGCAAAAGTTGCATGCGATCCTTCATCAGCGGCTGGCCACGTTGAGTGCGTTTGCTTATGGCTTTGGTTTTCTCAAGGCGCTGCTTCTTGTACGCCTTAATGCGCTCTTCCTTCTCTTGCTTGATCTTCTGGCGTTCCGCCTCGGCCTCGGCTGCCTTCTTCTGCCGTATCATTTTACGTATTTCTGGCTTGTTGGGTTTGTTTTCCTTAAAAAAAAAAAGGAAATTATTCTATCATGCAAGCCTGTTGCTTTACTTAGCAGCAAATGTTATTCTTACCGATGCTATCTTTTTTGGCTTGAATTTTTGCTTAAAGTTAGGTTTTTGTTTTTGGCCTGCTTTTCCTTGGTTCGGTGATGGCTTTTTATTGAATTTGCTTTGATTTTTCTGCGGTTTGGGTTTCATTTTACACGAAAACAAAAACTACACGTGCGACAATATTTATGGCGAAACAGCTGTTGCTGTGTTTAATATTTTTAACCGTTTCACGTTTTGCAACACTACAAATATACCAAACATTCTGGACTTTGGTAATATTTAGTTTAACCATTACGGTGACACTGCAGTTTGTTTTCACTTTGCCTCGCGTGGCTACGAGTTTGGTGTTAGTTTTTGTTTACTTGTTGAATTATCGAATTTGCAATGAGTTTGGCCAGCATTAAGCAAAAAGAAATAAAGGGCAAGAAAAAAGTGCTGCCCAAACTGCGCACCATACTGGCCAATCCCTACAAGCGACACAGGTTGGCACGAAACTTTTAGTTATATTCTTTAAAATCAAACTCACAAATAAATTGTGTTGCAGTCCGTTGCTGCCAGAAAATGAAGTGACTGCGCTTCGAGAGATATTCAAAACTGCAATACGCAGCAGCAACTGCCCATCAAAAGCATTCGCTACCAAGACAAACATCCATCTGGGACTAGAGAGTTCGCTTCGCGCCATAAACGGAGCCCGCTTCTCCTGTGTCATTGTTTCGCTTAGCATTCGACCGTCGCATATGCTGCGTTTGATAGCTACCAGCGCAGCGGTGAAGCTGCCCACAGCTCCCATTTTTGCTCAGCCAAAGCTGGAGGAGCTAACCGAAGAACTGTTCGGCGTACGTTCGCTTATTCTCGTGTTGCCCTTAGACTTGGGCGGCATCAGCGACGAGTTAAATAAATGGGTGAATGCTCATAAGAAAAAGCCACTGCCACAGAAACTAAAGACCAAGAAGCATCTACCGCAGTCACAAAACGTTCTAGCTGCTCCAGCCAAAGTTGCCAAGAAGGCAAACCCACAAGAAAAGCCAGCAGCAAGTGCTGTAGTTGCTTCGCCTTTAAAAGCAGAGAAAGAGTGGAGCGGTGATTACATATCCTGCATGGATGGTGGCGAGCTGACTCTTCACATTGCCGATTCGCAGCTGGAAGCTCAACAGCTAGACGCAGCGCTTAGCAACTTGGCCATGAAAGCGCAACCCAAAAAACCCGATGAACCAGCTCCGAATTGGATTAAACCGCCAAACGATGAAAAGATTGAACGCATGCAGTTGGATGAGACGGATGAAGATGAGTTTCTGCCAGCCAACGATTTGAGTAACTATCGTCCGGTAACAGTGCATCAGATTCGTCCAAATCCCGACAAAAAGCCCAAAAAAAAGCGCAACAAAAAAAAAACAAATAAATGCAACTGATGGTTGGCAACGCGGCGCAATCAGCTGTTCTCATTCTAGGTTATGTATTGTTTTCATTCTTATTATCGTAATTTTAAATGCCGCACACAACATGCTCAGCAGAAGTCTACGGCAACTAACGAGGCTACGCACAATTGCAACACCACCGTGCAACTTACTCAACAAAGTTGTTGCACCAGCTAATGGCATATCAAACACGCTGCTGGCACAATTTCACACCAGTCGAATTGCTCAGAAATACGACAAAAAATCAGCCAAACGCTCAGACGATGTTGACAGCGACGACGAGGCAAATGAAGAGTTTAAGGATGGCCGCGACTCCAAAGTGGTCAAGACCAAGGTGAATTCGTTGCGCGCAGACTTGCTGCTAAAGTCAGGCCTTGGCATGGCCAGAAAGTGAGTGTCTCTTAAAGCATACTCGAATACTTAATCGATATATTTTATTCATTGCAGCAAAGTCGAACTTCATTTCTATGAGAGTAAAATCCGGGTTGTGGGAGCCGGCAAAGAGCACTCACTTCACCAAAGAGATCGGTGACGACGTCGGTGAGAGCATCACGAAGGAGGCGGGAACAGAGAGCGAGTTAGTTGACAATTAGTAACTGAACGAGGTAGATGTACCAAATGTGAACCGAGCAAATATATTTAGAAACAGAAAATAAAGCGTTTTAATTACGGATGAAAACGGGTTAATACATTGGCGACGAGGTAAAACTCTTATTTTTGCAGAAAAGTGCGTAAATATAACAAATACTCCAATGAAAAATAACATTTAGTGAAAAAAAAAAAGCAAAGAAAATAAAACACAAAGTAGAATGAAGAACTGAGAGAGATAACGGTGCCTTTGCAAGAGCGTGAGGAAGTTTTACTCTAACTTGCTAAACACTTCGCGCAAGACGAAAAACGGGACACAGTTAAAATCTGGAGTCGAGAAAAGGCTGCGTTTAACAAGTCTATAGCGCGGCAATGTATAAGCATGAGCCGAAAAGAGAGATTAAATGATAGTGATGAAGAGAGGCTGCGTGTTACACAAGCCACAAGAGTAAAAGAGAATTATAAGTAAGCGAGGCTGAGTGGAAGAGAATTCTTTACAAGCCCAAATATAAAGTGCTGTCGTGTAAAGACACATACGTAGAAACACTGAGCAAAAGAGTTTCGACTTGCGCAAGTGAAGCAATTAAACGACCGTGTATAAAATACAAGTCGAAAGAGAAAATACCTTAACAGGCTGCGTAATCTTAGTTTCTTTACAAGCCGCAAAAAAAAAGTAAATCATTTTTCTTTTATTTTTTTTTGTTCTTATTAGCAAAATTTGAATCCAATTCGAAATGTCAGAAAATCATTTGAAACCATTTTTATGTGAAGCCATTGAGAAGTCGGTACTCCGAAATGAATGGGAAAAATGGTTCAGAGCGTTTACAATATATCTGGAAGCTGAGCAAATCGTGTCACCGAAAACCAAGAAGACCAAACTCCTTCACTTAGGTGGAGTACAGCTACAGACCGTTGCATTCTCATTACCAGGAGCACTAATAGAACACGACGAAGAGCAGAAAAACGATGTTTTCGCCATCTTGGTCGAGAAACTAGATGCTTATTTTTCGCCTAAGCAAAACTCGACGTTTGAAAGGCACTTATTTCGGAATTTGACACCGGCAGACAATGAGAACTTTTCTAAATTTATTCTACGTTTGCGACAACAGATGTACAAGTGTTCGTTTGGCAATTCCAAAGCAGAAATTGAAGAAATTTGTCTAAAAGACAAAATCATTGATTCTTGGGCCCCACTGGAACTTAGGAAGAAGCTTTTAGGTAAAGAACACTCTTTAGACGAGATAATAGAAGCGTGTCAAGTCGAGGAACAGATAAATAAACAATCTGAAGCCATGTTGATTAAGCCTACCATTGATACACCTTGCAAAATCACAACTCGAAAAACGAAGCCGGAATTTGAGTGTTCGAGATGCGGTCGAACAGGTCATGCAAATAACGATATTTCGTGCCCTGCGCGAGTGGCCAAGTGTAATAAATGCTTGAAATTAGGACATTTTGCGCGGAAATGTAGATCAAGACAACATTTTCAGCCTAAAAGTGGAAATATAAAAAGGCGGCAATTTGATGTGCGTTCCGTAGAGGATGGGTGCCCCGATCTCAAACGTAGAAAGGAAAATGCCGATTGTTTTAAGATATGGAGTGACGAAGAAGAAGAACTTATTAACTGCCGAATAGGGGGCCATGATATTTCCCTTATTATTGATTCGGGGTCACGATTCAACCTTATTAGTCACACAGATTGGGAGATACTTAAAAATAAAAACGCAACGGTGTTTAACACCAGATCACACTCACAAAAACAATTCCGCGGATATGCCTCTGAACAATTACTTAAAGTAATTTCCGTTTTTGAAGCTCCAATATCGGCTACTCCAGATTTCGAGGTGATTGCTACATTTTTTGTTATAAAAAATGGACGACAGTCATTACTAGGGCGAGACACAGCCATTAGGCTGAATGTTCTCCGCCTCGGCTTGAATGTCAATCGTGTCGAAGATGCAACACCATTCCCCAAATGGAAGGGCGTTAAAGTAAAACTATGGATCGATCCTGAAATCAAACCAGTTCAGCAACCATTAAGAAGAATTCCAGTAGCCCTAGAAGATAAGGTTGCGGCGAATCTTAAAGATGCCTTAAATCGGGATATCATCGAAGCGGTTAAGGGCCCTAGTTCATGGATTTCACCCATCGTACTGGCTTTCAAAGAAAATGGCGATATTCGGCTGTGCGTCGATATGCGAGTAGCAAACCGAGCGATTCGACGAGAAAACTATCCACTACCAACATTTGAATCTTTCATGACAAGGCTTAAAAATGCACAATACTTCTCGCGTTTAGACCTTAAAGACGCCTATTACCAGTTGGAGCTGGATGAAGCCAGTAGAGAAATTACGACTTTCATAACACCGAAGGGACTGTTCCGATACAAGCGCCTAATGTTTGGAGTGAACTCAGCTCCAGAATTATTTCAACGTCACCTTGAACAGCTGCTGATAACTTGTCCTAATGCCATGAATTATATCGATGACGTGGTAATTTTTGGAGCTTCCGAACAAGAACATGACAAGACCATGAAAGATGTTTGTAAAATATTTAGCGAAAACAACGTCTTGCTCAACGAACAAAAATGTATTTGGAAAACAAGCAAGCTTAAATTCCTGGGTCACATACTCTCTGATAAAGGTATAGAAGTAGATCCTGATAAAATTGACGCAATCAAATCATTTAGAGACCCAATCAATAAGGAAGAAACACGGAGTTTCCTTGGCCTTGTGACTTACGTAGGGAAATTTATTCCCGACCTAGCAGAGTACACAGAACCTCTTAGAAAATTACTGAGGAATGACCTAAAATTCTGTTGGGGCGAAACGGAGAAAATAGCTTTTCAAAACTTAAAAAATCGACTGGCAAAGGTACCAAATCTCGCATATTTTAATCCAAAAAATCGAACTCGCCTTATAGCAGATGCCAGCCCAGTAGCTCTCGGAGCGGTACTATTGCAATTTTCGGCTAACAATGATCCTCTTATTATCTCTTTTGCGAGCAAAGCATTATCGGATGTTGAGAAGCGGTATTCGCAGACGGAAAAGGAAAGCCTTGCTCTTGTCTGGGCAGTTGAAAAATTTTACTATTATCTAGCGGGACTAAAGTTCGAACTCGTTACCGACCATAAACCATTAGAGGCCATTTTCAAACCAACGTCCAAGCCGCCAGCCCGCATAGAGAGATGGTTACTACGACTGCAATCTTATGATTTCAAAGTTATATACAAGGCAGGAAAAGAAAACATTTCAGACGCATTATCTCGACTTTGCCAGTTATCATCACCCGACTCTTGTGACAGAGATATTGAACACAGCATCCTGCGGATAATCGAGAATACCATTCCCCGATCGATGACCATTTCTGAAATTGCAGAAGATTCTATAAGAGACGAAGAAATCACAGATGCGATGGCCTGTCTGGAACACAACTCATGGGAACTGAATCCTTCTAGAAAACTTTACCCATTTCGATACGAGCTGTCGACAATAGGACCTATTCTTCTGCGAGGTAACCGTATCGTTATTCCCGAAACACTTCGGAAGCAAGTACTGGAGTTGGCTCACGAAGGGCATCCTGGGGAGTCTGCCATGAAAAGACGCCTGAGGTCTAAGGTATGGTGGCCTTTGATTGACCGCGATGCTGAAAAATTCGTGAAACATTGTAGGGATTGTCTACTGGTATCTCAACCCCTAAAGCCAGCACCTATGTACAGAAACCCATTCCCAACGGGCCCATGGATTTGGGTAGCGTCAGATCTGCTAGGTCCACTACCGAACAACGAGTTCATCCTAGTCTTTATCGACTATTACTCCCGCTATATGGAGTTCAAATTTTTGCGCTCCATTACGTCAGCTAGTCTCATTGAAGTAATGAAAGAAATATTTTGCAGGCTAGGGTATCCAAAACACTTGCGAACTGATAACGGGCGTCAATATGTCAGCGTAGAATTTGCTGAATACTGCAAGACTTGTGGGATAGAACAGGTTAAAACCCCACCCTATTGGCCCCAGGCGAATGGGGAAGTAGAAAACATGAACAGATCATTAGTAAAACGGTTAAAAATAGCATACTCAAATTCAAAGAATTATAAAGAAGAAATCCAAAAGTTTGTACTCATGCACAACGTGACTCCACATGGCACCACAGGAGTTGCCCCTACCCAACTTATGTTCAATAGGGTTATACGCGATAAAGTTCCATGCATAAGTGACATCAATGAAACATTTACGGATTCTGCAGAAAGGGACAGAGATTATTTAATGAAAGAAAAGGGAAAGGAAGATGCAGATAATAAGAGAGGAGCTAAAGAAATCGATATAAAGTTAGGGGATAAAGTACTTTTGAAAAATGTAGTCTTTCCAAACAAACTTACTCCTAATTTTGACAAAACCGAGTTTGAGGTCATCGAGAGGCAAAATAACATAATAAAAATTATGGCGGATGGTAAGACTCTTACGAGGAATGTGTCTCATGTCAAGAAGATACCGGCGGATTTATGCGACCCCAAGACATCCACTTCTATAGCAGGTTCTACTCAACTCAAGATGCCATCAACTCGGAGCGATCAGCAGAACCAGGAAGCAACCGAGCCCCATTTGAACCAATCGGCGGATAAACCATTTCCGTTGGCTAGACAACCTTTAAAGCTGAAACTCATAAATAAAGGAGGGATGTGGGAGCCGGCAAAGAGCACTCACTTCACCAAAGAGATCGGTGACGACGTCGGTGAGAGCATCACGAAGGAGGCGGGAACAGAGAGCGAGTTAGTTGACAATTAGTAACTGAACGAGGTAGATGTACCAAATGTGAACCGAGCAAATATATTTAGAAACAGAAAATAAAGCGTTTTAATTACGGATGAAAACGGGTTAATACACGGGTAAACGGAAAAAAACTACAGAAGAAGAGCGTGCAGGTGAGTGTTGTCTAGCTGCTTACATATTCTCTGGATGACTAACTAAATTGATTGCAGCTCGATGTGGGAGATGAGATCGATGTCATCAGAGGCTTCAGTCAGACAAATCCCTCGCACTTGGTTATCGCACGTGTCGTCATATTATCAGCCGCTGAGCGGGAAGAGGGACTCAGTGTTCACCTGCGTCGCTACAAATCACTGCTCATAGAGAACTACAAGAGCCCCAACGCTTTCAAATCCTCGGAGTCCGTTGCTCACTAGCTGTGTTGTGTTGTCGATTAATGAATCAAATCTCAACTCGGAAGCTAGTTGCTCGTCATGCTGTTAATTAAAAACCGTTGTGCGTAGTTTGTTCTATTTATTTAATTAATGCAATTCTTATCAACAAACAGGGCAACGTTACGTCGTAATTCATTACCAGATATGGCATTTCTTATTGGGATTCATTGGACTGCCGCTCGGACAGCTGTAGGCCCTGGCGAACTCCTCGCTGTTGCTCACAGCGCCTATCACACGGAACTTGTCGACGGTGTGCTCGTTGGTCAGCTCCTCCCAGTAGTGCTCCTCCTTGTAGTCGGCACACCATACCTGGGCAAAGCCCAAATAGAACAGCTGCTCGGGTGACAAGTCGAGTCCGGGCATTTGTTCATTTGGCATGTCATAGGACACATCTTGTTCGTGAAGCTGCTTCTGATGCTTAGTGTGGATTCGGTAGGCACCCATTGCTTCATATAAACCACCTATGTCGGCAATATTCTCATCCTTTGTGTTATTACCGTCGATCGGGCGATTTATCTCTGTAACGTGGTATTTATCGTATTGATCTACGAAACACTTGGTGCGATTATCAAACTCCACATTGGATTTTTTGCTAAACCAGTTTCGGCGTGCACCCTTGCTATCATAGCCAGAGCCAACACTATCGAAACCATGGGACAGTTCATGGCCAACCAAGTAGGCAAAGGTGCCATACTTCAGCGAATTGGGCCAGTCATGATGATATGCTGGTGGATGCAGGAGACCGGACATAACATTGATCGAATTGTCAACGTTATAGTAGAACGCGTTCACTTGCATGCCCAGCAACAGTTCCAGTGGCTTCGTTTCATTCGACAGCGCTTTATGGTTTATGGAATTGAAACGCTTCATTTGTCGACGGAATTTCCTCAAATTGATAGTGCTCTGCGCATAGCTGTCTGGCACAAAGGTCAGATTGTTCATCTCGCGTATGAGCAGCTGGGATAAAAGCTCATCTTTAAATGAACCCATGCGGGTTGTTATCGTTGACTCCTTGAGCAAAGCCTCCTTGCGAGTTTCCTCATCGATCCAGGTGGCATTGTTAAGGACTCCATGTAGAAACTCTCGCAACTCCTTAATAATCTCCACAATATCCGATTGGGTTTCGTCAGTAAAATATCTCTGATTGATAATTATATTTTTAATTGATCAACATTTAAAAAAAAAACAAAAACTCACCATATAGTAGAGTTTGTCCAAAAGATAGGGCATCGAAGTCTGCACTTCAATTAGGCAAGTATCACGTTGGAATTTTATGGATTTTATCTTGGTATCCATGGTATAGAGCAGCTTCATGGCCAGATAATTCGCAACTGCTTCTTTGTGCCTGGCACACACTTTATCCAGCTCATAGTAGTAGTAATCGCAGTAGATTTCTGGTGGGTAGACTCCGAAATGCTCAATGCCGCCCCAGACGATTTTATAATAGTCTTTCCACCCCGGATACATCTTCAGCTCCGCAGTCGAGGTGAGAGCTGCACATTGAATTTCATCCTCTTTGAAACCATCAACAACCTGCAGCACTTCTCGCCAAAAAGCAAACACACCAGCTATCACATCGGCCGTCTTCTCCTCGGATAGTCCATATGTAGTCAGATATTGGTGCATGCGCTTCTCGTTGCGCTTGTATCCTTTGGTGTCATTGGTGGCAATGTTGTCACTGTGCACGATAAAGTCGAAGCCGAGCTCTGGCAGCTTGAAGTACGCAGGAAATGGATAGGCAGGACTAATTTCTTCATATATCAATCCAACACCACCGTAATTCGTCAATTCAGCGCTCATGTTAAACCAACTAAAATTCGTGGATTGCCACGCTTCACCGTCCACAGCGGGAAATCCGCCAATCGACCTGATAAGCGCCAGATAAGCGGGGTCAGCTGCTGGCAATGGATAGAGCTCAGCGTTGAGGCACGCGTTGTAGAATTGTTGTGCAATCTCCAGCTCTTTACCATAGCCTAGATCGGTGGCCAGAGGGGTATTTGATAGCAGCAGCTGCTCCGTTACATCGGCTAGCGTGTAAACGATGTCCAACAGATTGCTACGTTTATTTTCGGTTTGCCTTTCCGGTTTCACGAGCTTCCAGTTGCCACATGCGTATTCATAAAAGTCATCACATGGCGCCACGCTGAGATTCATAAAGCTCAACATCTTGGTGGCATAGGACTCGAGAAATTGGTTCTTGGCATCAGTATTCGTGATTTCATTGTTATCCAAATCAGTCTCGCGACTTGTGACAGCCTCTGTGGTTACAGTGGGTTCCGTCGTTGTGGAAATACTTTCAGTGGGGACTTCAGTCCCTGAAACCGTTTCGGGATTGGAAAAGGTGTCTTCTGCTAGCTTGGCTACATCTACGTCTGTCTCTCCTCCTGCCGGCTTGGCTACTACGCCTGTTGGCAATAAGGCGCTGAACATCAGAACAGCGCACAAGACCAATGATAAGCTTGTCTTAATCCCAAACATATTTCTATTCATCATTTCGTTTAGCATTCACTTGAATGGCGAATCCTATTTATGTAGTATTTAGTAGATAGTCGACATTGACCCTCGGAAGATATGTGCGACTGTTTCATTCAAATTCAAAAATACAACTGTTCCACAAGTTTAATAAAATTAACAAGCCAGAGCAATCTTCGCAGTATACATAGTATATACATATATATATATATTTACGTCATACTCACTGCTGATAACAAAATTATTATGTTAATTCTTATACATAGGATTTGGAAACTGATAACACTGCCTCTCCCACTAGTTTTTTGAATGGGTGATTTCCTATTGCAAAATGCAATTTTGCGCGCCAACTTTTTAAAATCCTATTGCCCTTGGTAGGCTATTTACTTATCGAAATTCCGATACACTTTACTCTGAGGCTGAAGATAGTATGCTGGTAAATTAATAAAATTAAAGATAATCATTTTTGCGAGAAAAACTATTTATTAAGAAGTGTCAAGGGCGGTCTTGTGGTCTAATTAGTTATTCACGTCATTTATTAGGATATCATTAAGAGCGGAAAATATTCCCGCCATAATTCATTGGACGTTCACGTAAAATGCGAATGGTCACACTCTCTATTTTGCTTTTGTTTTGATGTGTTTGAATTCTTTGCATGCAAAATGAACTTCTGCAGCATCGGTGAATTTCGAGTGGTTTTACAGCAATATAAAGTGAGTGCAATAATTTCGACTTTCATCAATTGCTAACTTAAAGTCGACTCTCCAGTTTGGATCACATCAATTATTCTGCGCCATCAAAATAAAACCAGATGCTGTAAAACTATACAAAAAAGAGCAGCAGAATGACTACAGCTGGATGACGGCTTCGCGTTGGACCAGACTGGAAAGCTGCTTGCAAAGGACATTAGCCGGCATCAGCAACTGGAAGCGTGAGGCACACAAGCTAAAGGCGAAGATGCGGGTGGACAACTTTACAGTCTCGATGAAAGCAACAGAAGAGTATTTGCCCGCATCCGAGAAGCTGATGAACGATGATGAGTTGGCGCAAAAGAACTTGGGCATTGAGATTGTGCTGCAGTATTTGTCGCACGAGGACATTGCAATTAAGAGTGGGGAAGAGGCTACACTGGCCCCAAAGCGTGAGACAGAAGCTACCCAAACCAAACTCGATGACAATGATGGTGGAACATTGGGCTCGTAAGAATTGTGATAAAAAAACTTGACAAGTCTGGATACTATTTGTATTAAATTTATAATAGACGCTCCAATAAGACGAAGGAAACTAAGAAGTCGTCATCATCCTCGCGAGACCGTAGATCTATTTCGCTTGACATCAAACGGCAAAGGAGTTTGGAACCAGCTGCCCAAGTTGGACTCCCATCACGGGAAACCCGATCATCGAAGCGAATAAAAAGTCCACGTTCAAGGTATACATTTTTTTAATACCTCACTACAAATATATACATATATAACAGAATAAACAATTACATTCGTACATATGTTATGTTATAATGCCTCTAGGTCGAGTTCTATTGAAGCAAAGCAGGAACGTCGTTCGCCTCGTTCTGCTGTGAAGACAGAACGTTACAAGGAATATGTTACTAGGTACTATCAACATTCAAATGTGTATCTAACTGCAGATTTTTATATTGCCCACATTCTTAATTGTACAGCAAAGAAAAGTCGCGCAAATACGCGACAAAAAAGGATTCCGAAAATAAAGTCGACTCTCATTCAAAGAAAAAAGTACACATAGATACTCCAAGACCATCACCTATTGTGCAGCTCAATGGAGAGACTCTCCGAAAAATCAACGAGATGCTTGATGTTCCCAAGCCACGGGAAGTAGAGATACTGTAAGCTGTTCCTCTTCACATGCAGTTGAAAATAAATTAAAATTGAATTTATTTCGCAGGCTACTTGAGGACATGGACGAGGCTACAGTTTTAGGTACATTCGAGGCTTATCGTGTGGATTTTGATCAAGTGTTCAAGGAACGGCAACATAAGTTCCAAACCGAAAACTACATGACCATTGACCATTGTCATGTTATGGACATATTAAATAAAGAGATCCGCTCCAGTATGATTAAGAAATTGGGTGAAGTCTACTGCAAGTCTGGTGTAAGCTTTGAATCCCATTTAATAGTTTTAGATAGCTAATCTTAGTTCTACATTTGCAGCCTCATGGAACGCTGATCATTAATGCTTTACTACCTCTCTGGATAATTCGTCTTTTTATGGACAAATATAAATTCACTCAAGATGAGGCAGTGCGTCAAATTGCGGACCAACTAAAGTATAACACTTACCTTAAAGCTGTTAATAATGATCCGCTCAGCTTGCATTGAAATTGATATGAAATTATTATTATTGAACCATTATGAAAATTGGATTATTTATAGCAATTGTTAATGTATTAATTATTATAAAATAAAATTAAATAATTCATAATTTATTGACAGCATTGAAACTTTGAAAAGTTATACAAAAAACCCCAAAAAATATTTGGATTAATTATACAAGAGAATAGCTGTAATCCATGTGGCGTTGAAATGCTGAGTCGATTTAATTTAATTTAAATCTTAGTCGAAAGGCTAAATGGTAAGAGCTGTTAATCTGTTGCTCATGCAGGAAAAGCGTACATTACGTTTTTCATTTGTGTGGGTCAAAAATATTTCAAATCACCTATTGCAATTTTTAAAAGTTTAAAGAAAATACTCGAAAAATATGTTGGTTGAATATACTAGCAAAAGAAAAGCATAAAAATACTGAAAATAATTGCATACTTCGGGCACACAGATCTAAGGTCAAAAGAAAAACTGAGAACAAGCTGCAAAAATAAATTAAGAAAGACGCCTTATTACCATATATTATTGTTATTATTATTGTTAAGAGCAGTGTGCAAAAAAATATTGCAAAGATGCCTGAGTACATGATATGCCGAATATGTCTAACGGAAGACATGAATGTGGACACCATGACGCCCCTATACGACAATCAGGACGTCCAGTGTCCACTGGTCCGCAAAATAGAAGAAATCGGCAGCATTAAGGTATATTTATATAGCATACATATATATTGTTAGATGATTCATTTGCATGTGTTTTGATGAGTAGCTGCCACCGCTGGAGGACATGCCGAGCCTGCTATGCTGCAGCTGCGTCGGCAGTCTGACCAGCGCCTATAAATTCCGTGAGTTGTGCCAAGAAAGCGAGCGAACCTTCGCCAGCAGCGTCGTCAAGGTAAACAGCACCGCTATAGTTCGTCAATCTTATAGGAATTTAACTATATACTGGTCTTCATTGCAGGCCGAACTGAAGCTTGAACCCTCCGATGATGCAACGCAACTGGAAAGTGATACTGTGGAATACATTTATGAGGCGACTAACGAGTTCATCGATGCCGACGAGGACATTGAGTTGGGCACAATGCTGGTGGAGCGTCTGGAAGATACGATTGAGGCGGAGACGGCGGACACGGAAACAGTATACGACGATTTTGAGGAATCCGGCGAATTAGATGAGAAGAACCTATTGCTGGGCAATGCCAGCGACAGCGATTACAATCCCAGCGAGCGCTTGCGGAAACCTAAAGTGCGTAAAACGAGACACAATAAACGTGGTCGGGGACGGCCCCGAAACTCAACACATTCAGCTCTAAAGAACGGTGGTCAAGGAAAAGTGACAGCATCTGCCTCGGTTAATAACAACAAATCCGGTGAGGAGACCTCGACGAATATTATGTGCGAAATATGCGGCAACATCTACTCGAAACGTGCTGCGCTCAACATCCATATGCGTCGTCACATGGCTGAGAAGCCATTCGAATGCGAGTAGGTTTTGTATAGTCCAATTCATAATCTCTTGAATATAATTTGAGTTATATTTTGCAGAATCTGCGCTAAAACGTTCGCTGGTCCTTCTGAGCTGAATCGCCACATTCGCGTTCACACAGGCGAGAAACCGTTTACATGCAAATATTGCTCCCGATCATTTGCCGATCGAAGTTCCAACATCCGACATGAAAGGTGGGAAACAGAAACAAAATCAATATTATGTGCACTACTCAAAGAGTGTTTCCTTCATTCTAGAACACACACAAATGAACGTCCGTTCAGCTGTATAACTTGTGGCAAGTCCTTCTCCTATTCGAATGTCCTTAAGAATCATATGCTGACCCACACAGGCGAAAAGCCTTTCTTGTACGTTTATCTGTCGTCACCCAAAAAGCATAGTCTTTTTCATTATTTCATCTTTTTAGATGCATGCCGTGCAATAAAACCTTTTCCCGCAAACATCAGCTGGAGCAGCACATTGGAACTATGACCCATCAGCAAACTGTGAGAGCTCTCCAAGCCAACAACGAAACGACTCGTCACTCTGAGATATATTAGTCATGAATTCTTATGTTTAATTGTAATTTAAATACTTGTATAAAAGTACAAATTTAAGATGTTATTTACATTAATCATTTCCTGTGTTTTAGTTGCTCCTTAAGTTTGTGAATGCGAGTATTCCTATGCGTCGTCAGATGCAAAGATCTATGGAACCAATGATCACAGACTTCGCAACTGTGGGAAGACAGATTAAGTTGTATAAAGGGATTGCAAATAAAAGCTATATAACTTATCATTTTAGAAATAACAATTAACAATGAAATAACGTTAAAGGTTATTGTAATTCTGGTTATGCTACTTACTGGTGTTTGCGGTGCCCAACTTGATGTGCTTGGAGATGTTTGCTAAGGCTATAGGAAGGAGACTTCGAAGGTCGATGATCTGTAAGTCTCTCTGTAGCCTCTACCTCATGATCTGCTTCCAATTCATTAGCTTCTGTCTCAGAAGCGTAATATATCATCTCTTTGGTTTCAGTTTCTTCAGTTATTGTGAAAAAGGATTCAATTTGCGAATCGCTTTCCCCAGCTTCCTCATCTGTTGTTTCGGAATTCTCCTCAATAATACCTATACCAACATAGTCCTCATCGGGGTGTTCCCCATCATTACAGCAATTTATTTCAATAGGCTCACAGAGAACCTCCCCGGGATCGTACTCAACTTTGAACTGTTTCTGGGAGATAATGCAACGCTGTCGGAATTTCATGGCGCTAGCCAAGTCCATAAGGCAAGTGTGGCACATATGCCGGGGTTGGTCAACGATGTTCATTATCTGAAACCGAAGAAATTATATAATAATTGTCGATTATCTTAAGTTGGTTCATACAAGGAACCTGCAGTCCAGTAAGTGATCGAATTTGGCGTATTAGGTGACTATTGTCAGCAGCGAAAATGTCCACTCGTGACAACGTCCAATTGACCTTACCCAAGCAGATGCGGCAAATTTTCTCGAGCATATTAATAATATTGTGAATGCTTTCGATGCAAGGGGGTATTTTAATTTTTCGTCATAAACAGAAATTTACAAAACCTCAGTCCGTCAACAATTTTCCACCGATTATACAAAAATCGATAATATAGAAGTATCGATGTTGAACCATTTGGTATATTTCACCTGGAACTCGCGCTGATCAGCTGATTACAACAGCAAATAAGAAAGTGTTTATATTATTGTGCTTATCAACAACAAAATGCCACTGCAATGCCGAACATGCGCCAAAGTAATTTACAACAACAATCCGACGAATATCTTCGCGACCGAAAACTCCCAAGTGCTGTCCAACATTCAAATGTTAGCTGGAACAGTGGCAAGTTTATGTGTATCAACTGCATTTAAGTTTGTATTAACAATTTAATGCGGCTTGCAGTTACAAAGAGTTGCAGGACTCCCATTGCACATATGCGCCTGTTGCCTAGTTGACGTGAAACGTGCCGTTTTCCATACGAAAACCTTTCGCGAACGATGCATCAGGACGCAGGAGCAACTGCAGAGCCTTTTGGGCGAACATCATCAATTGAATGAGGAGAGCGAAGGAAACGTGAACGAAGAAATCCGTAGTGTTTACGAGCACCTCTTTGCCAAGATCGATGACGATCATTTGGTGGAATTGGAAGTCGACAATGTCAACGATGATGACAGCGATATTGAAGCAGATTTTTTCATTGATAGCTTAAAGAGCGATGTAAGCAGCATCGACACCTACAGCAGCGATAGTCAAGATTTCGCCCAAGAACCCATCTCAGATCTGGACAATGATTTGAACCCTCATGGTGAAACAGTAGAAATTATATATTTCACATATCCACTAGATTAACGTTTATATTTATACTGTAGATATTAATGAACAGTTGAGTAAAGACAACAAGAAGTTGGAAGATATAGTTGAAGATAGCAGGCAGCATTCACGCAAGATCAAACGCTACACAAGCTGGAAGAATCTTTCGGAGGAGCAAATTGTTGAACGCAAGCGTCAGCAGCGACGTCGCGACTGCATTTGTGATCAATGTGGCAGACACTTTACTGATCAGAGCAACTTTAAGCTGCACATGATTCGGCACAGCGGCATCAAGAACTTTGAGTGTCAACGATGCTCCAAACGCTTCTATACGGATCACTTGCTGCAGTTGCACGAACGGATCGTGCATCAGGGCGAGCGGCCTTATGGCTGCAAATACTGTGATAAAACATTTCACAATAGCACAACGCGTGCCATACATGAACGGTACGAGGCACTCTCTAGTTATTCAGCTCTAAGAAATTTTATTTATTTTTAAATCCTTACAGTTACCACACGAATGTGCGTCCTTATTCCTGTGAATACTGTGATAAGGAATTCATCTCTGCATCTTGTCTTAAACGTCATCTTTTAATACACAACGGAATCCGAGCATATTTGTAAGTAATAGATTAATTAGTTTAAAAATAAATACTATTAGTTTTGTGCCCTTTACAGGTGTCACATTTGCAACAAGAACTTCCAACGGAATACTCATTTGAAAGCACACTTAAAATCCAAACTACACACTTTGAAAGCCAGCCAAAATGAGTTTAAATAATGTAGTTAAACAAATCAAATCCAAATTAATTAACTTTACAAATATTGTTAATTTATTATAAGTTATCCAATAAATATTTAAATATAATTACATATGAAAAGATGAATTTAAGGAAAATGATATAATATAATATCGAGCATTATTTGCGAAAATAACGTAACCGACATAAATCAAATTTTACAGAAGAAAAGGTTTTTTATTTCTTACTTAAAATTTTGTATTTTCTATCTTTTTATGCTTAATGCATTTTTCAAAATATCCGTACGTAATTTTTAAGCAAATTAGAATTTTGTATATTTATGTTGGAGCATTTCAGAATGGTATATTTTGACTGGAATTGGTATATTTTTGCTAATAAACTTCAGCCACACTGTCCCGCCGAGAAACAAACAAACATTGCACTGCTTACCAATCGAATTATTTGTAGTACAGTTTGGAGTTGAATATGGACAGTTTTTGCCGTACTTGCGGCAAAACAGTAAATGCAGAAAGTTGTGTCAATATATTTTCTCCAACGGGCCGTCGATTGCTCCACTTGGTCCGCACAATTGCCAATTGCTGGGTGCTGAAAATGAAGCTACTGCAATTCAAGAGTACAAAACATACTAACAGCTTTTTGCCCGCAGGTTGAAAATGTTGCCGGTTTTCCAATTTTAATGTGCGCCGACTGCCAGACGCTGCTAAAGAAAATTGGCTTGTTTCGCAAACGTTGCGCTAAGATTGAAGCATTCCTTTCCAAACGTAAAAAAAAATTGACCTCTAGTGATGGCATTTCAACAGCGATATTACAGGAAACCGCTAAGGCTGCAGATCCACTGCGAATCGAAGAGGATCTGGCAAGTATTAAAGAAGAGCCAGCGGTGGAAGAACGACAGCAGACTGAAGGCGACGACGACTACGACGTCGGCTCGTTAGGCTTCGATGGGGCGATGCAGGAGGAGCACGTCGTCGATATGGGCAATGCAAAGCTCGAGTCAAACACAACAAAGACGAAACTAGGGGCCCGCAAGTACACAATGCGTGTTGGCAAAAGGACCATGTATATTAAGTTGACAGACGAGCAGCAGCCAAAGCGCATTGTGGACCGGGAACGGCAATGGGCATCAGCTCGGCCCTGCATCTGTGAGCACTGTGGACGCCAGTTCAAGGACGGCAGCAATCTCAATGTGCATCTCTTGCGGCACACGGGCACAAAGAACTACGAGTGCAAGCAATGCAACGAGAAGTGCTACACATTGCATCTGTTAAGGCGCCATCAGCTAAAGCACACAGAAGGGCCCTATGAATGCACCTTCTGTGGACTGCAGTATAGTACAAATAGCTCGCGAGTGCGTCACGAACGGTGAGTGGGATTTAACTAGTGATCTTTATGGTTTCATTGCGATCTTCACTTTGCAGCGAGGCCTGCAAGAAAGGACGAGCACCGCAGTCCAAAACTGAGGTTATCAAACGCGGCGAACGCACTTTTCAGTGAGTCAGTTTATCGCTAAAAATCAATTGATTTCTAACTATATTGCTCTGCAGTTGTGATGTCTGTGATCTTTGGTTCTTGCGTGCCGGGAATCTGACGCAACATATGAATTCCTCGAATCACATTGCCAATGAACGTCGCAAAAACAAAAAGATGTTTCAATTAAAGCAAAAGGAAGCGTGAATTGGAATTGGATTTCATTCCGGTGACTTTAAGACTTGTATTTATAACAAAATACAATTATTCCATTTGATTGTTCTGTTTTTACTTAAATTACATACAAATATTATTCTAGTTCCCCTTTTCTTTTCAATTTGAGTCTTCCACAATCACCTCTTTCTGTACCTTTTGCAGATTATCCTTGTGCATTTTGCTAAACTGATGCGAATACAAGTTGAACTTGTAACGGAAATATGCATCACAGACATCGCACCTATAATTAGAAGTTGTGTTAGTTATCCGTACATATACACTTGGTTTATTAATAACTTAATGTCGAACCTGTAGGGACGTTCGCCGGTGTGAATTCGCTCGTGCTCCTTCAGCTTGCTGCGCACATAGAACCCTTTAAGGCAAATGTCGCATTCAAACGGCCGTTTGCTATCGTGCCTCATTTCATGCTTTTTTTTCGACTGTGGATCCGCAAATCGCATATCACAGAGTTTGCACTTGAAGGGCGTGAGTCCCAAGTGCAGATTGATATGTCCATTTAGCGCATACTTTGTCGCATAGCTTTTGTCGCAATAGTTGCAATAATGACGCACATTTTCCTTTGGCTGTGGCCCCTGTGCCTGCTCCGGCTGCGGTTTCTTTTCTTTGATCTCGAGTCTCTGATTCAATTTATTTACATTTCTATGAATGCGTGGCGATGCTCCATGAACATTTCTGCAAAAAGCAACAACTGATTATTCCACCATAAATATGGCATTGCAATTGTCCACCTACTTTTCGTGCAGATATCGCGTGTTCGACGAACTGAACGCTTTACTGCAATAATTGCAGACAAACGGAAGTTCGCCCCGATGACGAACACGGATATGCATGTTTCTCATGTAAGCATCGTAGAATTGCTTGGGACACTCGGGGCATGGATAGTTTTTGGTGCGCGTGTGCCGCAGCATGTGTATGGTGAGATTGCAGCGCACCCGAAAGGAGGCACCGCATTGATCGCACACATGGTTGAGGGGTAGGGCTCTGATCTGTTCGCGTCGTATGCGATTCTTCTCTTCTCTCGTACGCTTTGTTCGCTTGGGTTTCTTCTCCTGCGCTCGTCGCTTTCGTTGTCGGATCACTTGCGTCTTTGGCATTGACGGTGGTGTAGGAATTACCTTCTTTTTCCGGGGACGTGGCAGCTTATCCACGCCTCTGTACTCGTTTAAAAGATCTTCATAGATTTGCGCACCCAACGCAATGCTATTCGTATCTCCTGATCCCGGATGCTGCACCTGTCCCGTTTTTCTTGTTGCTGTCTGTGTTATAGGCTCCACTATAGAGGCTTGTCCACTTTGTACTTCTGTCGGCAGTATTGTAACATATTGATCCGTTTTTAGGTCGTCGTTGTTGTTGTCAATAGTCTTGGGTTCAAGATCATTATCATTATCATTATTGCCATTCGACAGTTCAACTTTAATTTGGCTATCGAGTTCCACATCGTCGCCGCCACCTTGAAGCTGAAGCTCTGTGCGAATGCAAGTCTCACGGAACTCGATGGCGATGCGCAAGTTGTCCACGCAATTGGCGCACATGAATTGTGATATTTCATCGGGGCATTGTATCTGAAATAACAAATTTTCACGTTTAGCTTAAATTAAATCCTAAGTGTATAGGAAGGATGAAAATTGTTAATGGGATTTTGGGGAAAGCGTACTAGAACTTTTTTGAACTCCAGGTCTCATTGGGCCCACTTTCGTCGACTTCTTCTAAAGCTTCTCAAGAGATTGCTTCGCTTGTTTAGTACACTGTAGACACAGCAAATGTGTTGGATACTCTCTAGTTCTTCTTCATTCCCACAGATATGAGAGGAGTCTCGAAAGAGTACAATTAATATGTGTAACTTACCCAAATACCCGTTATAACTTCAATGTGATATAACATCACAGCGTTTTGTTCGCAGCACAAATCTTTAGCGTTGTCATCGATGACAAAGCAACGACCACAAGTGCGGCATTTCATCTGCTCAATCTCAATGAACGGTGCTGCAGGAGGTTGCGGTTCATGTTTTTCACTGTTGTTCTCAGCTACCATTTGCATTTCCTGTCCCATCTGCTCTTCAGCAGCTAAGGGATCAGTCTCTGTTGGCGTGGGCGCAAAAGAAACGAATGCATTTCCGGAGGCACTGACAAAGTCAGGCACCGAGACAATGCCCGTGTTGCGCACAAAATCTGGGGCAATGGTAATTGCGCCACTGGCCTCGGCTGCCTCCCGTGCTTCCGCCTCCTCGAGCAGCTCGGCGACCAATTTCTGATTCTTGCGCTTTTCCGACATCTCGCGTTCAGCCTCGCTAATATCATTTTTATTGATGCACGGCACAGCGCCCGGTCTCAGTGTTCGCTTCGAGCATAAGCCTGAAAAATGTAACTTTAAGATCAAATACGATTCGTTAGAAAATCACAACTACAAACCCATTTGAAATTGAAGTCCACCCTGGATGTCCTCCTCCTTGAAGTGTTCATTGCAAATGACGCTCTTGAGGTAGCCTTTGAGTTTATCTTTGCTGCTCTTGCGGCAGAACAAGAACCACTTTTTTAGTGTTTCTGGATTTTTAGGGAAGCTAAAGAAGCTGAATTGCTGTGAATGTTTTTGCCGCGACTTGAATTTGTTTGTGCAGTTATGCACCGCGCACTTCATTTTATTAATGCAATTTTATTTTATTTGTGACGTCGTCAGCGTGACCGCATGCTGCATTTAAAAATATACTGTTTTACTGAATAATATATATACCGATTCTGTGATTTGGTAACATTTTTTAATCAACTTGACAGTTATCGATAACACAATGAATTGGACGGATATTTTTGAATGTTATTTACACACAAATATTTGCCTAATCCGACTCAACTCCAATCTCATCCAACTTAGTCGTCGCTTTATTTTGATGAGTCCTCGAACGATAATGTGTACGAAGGCTGGATTTCCGATTAAAATAAATACAGCAAATTTCACAGCTGAAATAAAATAAACTATTAAAGCAGTGTTAATTACAATAAATAGTACAGAGACGTACTAGAATGGTTGTTCGCCAGTGTGCACGATGGCGTGTTTTTCCAAAGTACTTTTATTCACGAATCTCTTCTTGCACAAGGAACAAGTGAATGCCACCACCTTGAATTCAGGCGCCAAATGCTCCACATGAGTCCTGTAGAAAAATGTTATTCAATATCAAATCAATTGGTAAGTATTTCTTGCCTTTGATGCCGCAATCGTGTCATGCTATTTTTGAAGCGTTTGTCACAATATTTGCAAGCATACGGCTGCTCGCCCCGATGCTGGATGCGGGTATGCAAATTGACGAAATGCTGCGAATAATCTTTATAGTCGCATTCCTGACAAGCAAACTTTTTAACACCCAAATGTCGTTGCAAGTGTCGCTTGAAATTGGCACTGTCATTAAAATGCCTGCCGCACTGATCACAAATCAAGTTCTTTGCCTTTTTGGTCTTGCTTTCAGTTATCGAACAATTTTGACTCTTCGACTCCGCTGCAGCCTCGATATAAATTGTTTGCTGAGTGGAACTCTGTTCTTTCTCGTCCACTGAAGTACTACGATGTTCTTCACTATCTCGACTTAAACTCGTTTCATCACATAACATGTCATTCAACGCCAACTCAAATGCATCTTCAGTGTTCTCCAGCTCAATGTCTTCGTTGGCCAAAGGGTCGTCAAGCGACTTCTTTGAGTTCACGCGAAACTGTTTAAATCTGTTCATCAAAAACGTGCTATTAATTTGTATGCAGCGTGTTCGAAACTCAATGGCAAGGTTTAAGTTTAATAAGCATTTGCTACAAATGATGTCAGGTACACTTAATTCGTCTGTGAGCTAAAATAACAACAATAAGCGCTTGGAACTTTAGATTTCACCGATTTTTACCCATATGCCAGTCAGAAGCTCTATTTTCTGCAGTATATCATCGTCGTCTTCAAAGATGCGCTTGGATTGAAGTCGATTAACACGTTTGCCACAAGTTCTACACAGAAATATGGACATTTTGTTTGTTCTGTTGGCGTTTGTTTATGTTTATGCATTCCGAAGAACAGGGCTGTTCTACCGTTCACAAGATATGTTACCGTTTTGGGTGACTGTCAAATTGTGAATTCAAAAACGTATGATGTGAAGAAGCGCCTTGAAGCGAGTTGTTTGATAATTTCTCTGAAAGATTATTTATTGATTTCATAATCAGAACCATTCTATTTCATTTAATTCGCGCAACAATTGAAAGATAAACTTAATTTAGCAAACAATTCCATTTAAGGTTATTCATTTAATAATAAAAATAATAATTTCATTAAACCCAAATTTCAATATAACAGAAAAGAGTTTTATTATATTTAGCTCATAGCGACTATGACTTGATTTCGATGGTTCTTTTCACACGTCCAATTCCTCAATAATTGATTCAGCAAACTCCAAGTCGTCCTGTTCTATAATATCTTCCTCCACCGTATTGTCAAATACTTCGACTTTGACTTCGGAAGCTCTTTTTTGGTGTTGCTTTGATCGATAGTGAATTTTCAAATTTGTATTTCGGGGAAATGCAACATTGCATATTTCACAACTGAAATAACAAATAACATTATTGTAAGTTAAAAAATGGTTCCGGGATTCTTTATTAAACAAACCGATATGGCCTTTCGCCAGTATGCAGAAACTTGTGTTTATTAAAGCAGGATCTTGTGAGATATGATTTACCACAAAGTCGACACTCATAAGTCTTTCTCCTTGTATGTTGTACTCTACAAGGAAAAGCAATTAGGTATATAAAATCGAACTAATAGTAATTAGTTTAGTCAAACTAATTGAAATAATGCTTAGTTTGCTGTATCAAGAAATAAGAGTTAAACATGAAAATGGTATGAGATGTTTAATATCTGCAAAGTAAACTTTTATGGTTTTCTAATCCTTACTGTTCATGCCGGCAACGAGCGGTGCTCGTGTAGAATCGCTGATCACAATGCTTGCAGGCATACGGCATTTCGCCCTGATGCCTGACTCGAATGTGCAAATTGAGCAGATGCCCGGTGTAATATTTTTTACCGCATTCCTGACACTCGAATGCCTTGACACCCGTATGCCGCACAATGTGAATCTTCAGGTTGCTGGCATCGGCAAAGCATCTGCCACATTGATCGCACACATAGCTTTTGTTGTTGTCGGTTTTCCGACTCTTCGACCTCTCTAGCTTCATTTTGTAGCTGTTCGAGCTTACGATATCACTCTGTGCTATCAGCTTGTTTCTCTTCTCTTCCAAACTGGTGTTCAGCTGTTGTATTTGATTTTGTTTCCTTGGCAAACGGCTAGCAGCAATTCGCAGTTGGTGGGGTTTTTGTTCGCTTAATGTGTGATTTGGTTGGGGAACATTCTTCACATGCGTTGCCTTTTCTGTTGTCAGTGGATCTAACGCAGTTGCTCCTTTTCCATTCCGCAGATATTTGTTTGTTTGAATGCATCGCTCTCTGAAGCTGATTGAATGGTTCAAGTCCAAATGACAACAGGCACAGATGTGGTTGGGCATAGCTGGCTCCTCAGTCAACTAAAAGCACCCAGAATGTATTTTGAAATGTATTTAAATAACAGTTTTAGAAACAAAATCGTACATAAATGCCCGTCAATATGTGAATCTGCTTTAAAATGCCTTTGCCTTCCGGGGCGAAGAGGTTTTTAGCATTGAGATTGTAAATCTTTTCACCACATGTTCTACACAAAATTGAATTCGTCATTTTTGCTTTTGTTTAAAAATTGTATTTAAATTGATTTTTTTTGTTTAGTTAGCCTTAAGAAATCGTGTCTCGTATCAAATTTTTATAAACAAACCAACGTGAATGGCCAATAAAAACAGCTGTTACACGTGTTTCCGCGTGAATGACGCTTTCTGATATTTAATCATCCACTGTCCGCTTCATACATCTAACTCCGTCATTAAAGAGTCTGGAAATGGGATGGACTCATTGGTGACTGTAGTTGTCTCATTAGTGGTCACAGCAGTCGCATTCAGCACATCATTTGGATGAACTTGCGCTTCGCTTGCTCGCTTTTGATGCTGCTTCGTGCGACAATGAATCCTTAAACCAGGTCTTCGAGGAAAAGCCACATTGCACAAGTCGCAGCTGAAACCAAAAATAAAAAAAAGTATTCAGAGACTTGAATAATTATAAGTTATCGTTATTATTACATCTTGACTTTTTTATATTTTACAAGTTTATTACCTAACTCGATTTCTGACATTTATGGATTAAATCCAGATGAAACTTACCGATATGGACGAAGACCAGTGTGTAGGAATTGGTGTTTATTCAAGCACGATTTGGTCAGATACTTTTTGCCACAAACCTTGCACTCGAATGCCCAATCTCTAATGTGACGCACTCTTTAAAGAAATATTTGGCACATTAGTTATTTAAATTGATGGATTCTCGAGCAAAAGTTAATAATTACTTTTCATGGCGGATCCGAGTGCTGCCCGAATGGAAACGTTCGTCACAGAACTTGCAGGCAAATGGCTTTTCACCTTTGTGCTTCACCCGATAGTGCAACTCCATAAGGTATTTGGAGTAGTGTCTTGAGCCACATTCCTCACACTTGAAATTCTTTTCGCCCTTGTGGCGTCTCATGTGAATTTCGTGGTTGGGAGTTGTTGCCGATTGAAGACCGCATAGTTCGCAGATAAATTTGTCTAACTTTTCCTCTTTTTTTGATATGCTAGACGTTTTATTTTTATTATTATTATGAACATTTTCCTGTTTCGATGGTTCTACTTTATCCTCGTCATCTAAAGCCAATGGTTGTGTTCTGTTTTTGGGTTCTGGTTCTGGATTTGGAGCTTCGGAACTTCGCTCGCCACCACTCCAGTCGTTCAGATCATCGCTTGAGGAACTTAGGTTCTCTTCCTCGTTGTTCCAACTGTCCAACGGCTTCGGCGTAGACGCAACAGAAGCGTCTACTTTGGAGTAATTCTCTTTATTTATTAGTTGCTGCGCTGGTATGGAAAGTTTCTGTCTTTGAAAGAACTTTGGTCTAGAATGGGCAGCTTGTGTGACGCCACTTGAAAGCTTTCCACTGGCTTTAAGCTTCATTCTTTCGGATTTTCTTTGCTGGAATAACTGATCCGTTTGCCGACAACGCTCGCGAAATGCCATTGCATGACACAAGTCCAAATGACAGCAGGCGCAAATGTAGTTGGGCATATGAATGTCCTCCCTCAACTGCAAATGGGATTGGGATGCAAAACATATGTTGATTGCCCAATCCTTTTATAATTCGTTCTGCGAGCGTCGCTTACCAGGATGCCAGTTATGGCTTCGATGTTCAATAAGATCTCGTCGTCATCTTCTGCGAATAGGTTCTTGGTATTGGGATTGAAAATCTTTTCAGCACAAATTCTGCATTGAACTGACATTTTACTTAAAAGCGTCTTCGTCTCTTATATGCAATGTTTTTGGGCATTAATCCCGATCTCAGTTGAGACAGGGCTGTTATTTGTTGTATGGAAATTAACATGGGAATGGCACGAACGCTACGCAACGATGTGACTGACAAAGTGGAAGCGCGCATTTAAATATTCAAAAAGTATAGAGACTGAACGCATAATAATAAAGAAAGAGTCTAAGGCCATTATTATTATTATTATTATTATGTGGTGCAGAGTCTAATGCGAACCATTGGATTTATGTATAATAGCCATAGTTGCTAGTAGTTAAATACTGGCTAACTTTTTACTCATCGACCTCTTCGATTATAGAATCAGCGAAGTCAAAATCAATGTCCTCGTCACTGTAGTCTTCATCATCCATTTCGTCAGGCGCTGCTTTCTTTTCTTGAGCTTGTTGGACTCGACAACGATGCCGTCCTGTTAAAAAATGATTTTTTAGGAATGCGGCGGCCTTAAATGTCTTATTACACGTTTCGCAACTAAAAATAAAAATTGAAGACATAATATATATTTGCCTCGCATGGACTTTTCTGCCAAACCTACCGATGAATCACTTCTCCCGTTACATGTACCTCCTTATGCTTCTTTAAGCTGATTTTGCTTACAAACGTCTTGGGACAAAGATTACACACAAATGGCAATTGATTCGCATGATACTTGCTGGAAATTCAAATTATGATTAGAATTAACTTAAAAGAGCAACGTTAGCTGCTTACATTTCATGACGACATCGACTGGGACTATTGCGGAATCCCATGCCACAATATTTACAAACGAACGGCATCTCGCCCTTGTGGTGGACGCGAACATGCAGCAATAATTGGGGACGCGTGAAGAATTTACTGCTGCACTCCTGACACTCAAACTTCTTGATGCCCGAGTGACGCAACGCATGATCCTTCATGTTGCTCAGATCACTAAAACACCAGCCGCACACATGGCAGATGTACTTCTTCTCCAGTGGCCTCACATATGGCAGACGTCGCTTTCTCTTCCTAGGCTTCCTCTCATTCTCCCTGATGGCTACAGCAATATCATACTTTGGCTTGGTATCCGGAATTGGCAATGTTTTGATTCTTTTTATACTATTTTGAAGCGGATCATGGCAACGCATAATTCGCACTCGTGGATTTAGTTGATTTGATTTAGATATATGCCTTTGAGCATCGACCCTTGTTCGAGCGCTCTTCGTAATTGTTTTTCCCTCGTGCCAGGCAACATTATTTGGGTGTTCATCCAACGGATTAATTCGCTTTAGTTGTGCATCGAAATAGTTCTTAGCCTCCATGCAACGCGACCGGAATGCCATCGAATGGTCCAAGTCCAGGTAGCAACAGGAGCAAATGTGACTTGGCAGGCGGGAATCATATGAGAGCTGCAAAGGTGTAATAAGTGTTTTGAATCATTCTTTTGGTCATTGCAAGACGTCAATATTGCTACCTTGATGCCCGTTAGCACTTCGAATTTATGTCTAAGGTCCTCATTCTCATGCTTAAAGAGGTTTCTTGGATCTGCATTAAAAATGGGTTCTCCACAAGTTCTGCACTGAAGCGGCATTGTTACTTGTACTATTAATATTTGTTTACTGAAACCAATGTGACCTCAACCTTTTGAGGTTATGAATGTACTAAAAATGTCCATACCACATTGAGTACAAAGTCAGCTGTTCTATTTCTGCTTGCCATTCGCCAGGAAACCAACAACATTCGTGCTGCAGTTCTGTACATTAAATTAAAACAATTTTAAATAAATATTTCATGATGGATGACTTGCTTTCGCGTTGCCGCACTTGCGGCACAACAATTAACAAGGAATTCGATGTCAATCTCTTTGAGGAATCGCATTTCCCATTGGTGGCAATAATTCAAGATATTGCCGACATGTGGGTGAGTTTTACATCAGTGTATATAATTGATGTAATAGTAAATATTGAATATATAATATAGATGGAAGACGACAATATCTTGCCGGATTACATATGCGTTCGGTGTAAGACCATTTTGGACCAAATCGTTCAGTTCCGATTAATATGCCAGCGAACTCATCGCAAACTGTTGACGGCCATAAAGAGTCTAAATCAAAGCAAGCTGAACAATGAATGTGAAACGCTAATAAATATAGACGAGGAGGACGTCGAAGAATCACAAAATAACGAGAGTTGTGTAGAATATTCACCTTCTTAAGTAGACATCTACGAAGAGACCACCCTCGAGGGGACTGTCTCAGATGTGGTTGTCGAAAGAAATACGACAAAAAACAAAGCCAAAAGACGCGACAATCGTCATTTAACGTCGTGGATTTGTGATCAATGCGGCGGCGTTTTTAAATCTTCCACATACTTGAAGCTACACTTGTTGCGACACACGGATGAAAAAAAATTCGAATGCGACGTCTGCCAAAAAAAATACTACACACAAAACGAAATGTTGCGCCACAAAATATTGCATACAAATGCTAGGCCATATGCATGCCGTTATTGCGAGAAAACATTTCGTGGAACGAGTACCAAGGCTGTTCATGAAAGGTTTGTTAATTATGCCTGATTTTGAGTCTGTAAAGGCACATGCCTTTATCCTTTGAGTTTATGTTATGTTATTGACATTATTGTTCAGTGAACTCACATTTTATGTTATCAACATTATTTTTAATTGCAGAACTCATACAAACGAACGCCCATTTGATTGTCGATATTGTGATAAATCCTTCACATCTACATCAGTTCGCAAAATGCACGAGGGAGTGCACATAAATAATCGCAAATTTCAGTAAGAAAGCGCCATAAGTATATTAAATAGATTAACAATATTTATGTATTTTTTAGTTGTGAGCCTTGTGACCAATGGTTTATGCGATCATCACATTTGGTATTGCATCAAAGAACAAAAATACACAAAGCCAAAAGTGCAAGTTAAATATCATTTCATTTTGTAATATTTTAATTTCAAATAAATTGCATTCTCATGTGAATGCCACCCAAAAATCAGCTGTTTGCGTGAATGTGAATGGTCAGTCTTCTTCTTGCTACTGAAGCGGCATACGCTGATCAAATCTGAGGAAAATCATTTTTATATTGCAATCGCTTTTTGGTAAATTAATTAATAACTTGAATGCCACGTTCCTGTTAAAGTGATTAACAGTTTTGGCAATTGAAATTGGCTTCTGTGAAGCGAAACCTCGATATGATTATTTAAAAAAAAATGAATGCAACAAACAAAAATCACAGTGCACATCGAAAGAGATTGTCGCGTTTTGGTAAGAATGACAAGATTCGGCTCATTGCCGCAGTTCGGGTGCGACGACTGCTCTGGGACATGACAGACAGCGAGCACAAGGATCTGATGTGTGTTAAGGAGGCCTGGCAATCGGTGGGCGTCGAAATGAGCAGAGATGGTGAGTGTAATTCAATTGCATTTGAATAAACAATAAACGCTTTCTCGCTCGACTAGCAAACGAATGCAAAGTTGCTTGGCGCTCGCTACGCCAGAGTTATCGCTATCATTGTAAGGCAGCCCACAGCCGGTTCAGGGTTGATGGCGACGACGACGACGATGAAGGCGATGTGGATCCACTTGAAACTCCCGACATTCATTGGGAGTTCGCTAACCACATGGGCTTCCTGCAGCAAATGTCGAGGAAAAGGTAAAATTATGCGGTCCTTATACCATATAGTGAATACTACTTTACAATATCGTATTTAGATCCGACTCCGCCCTAGACGAAACGCCGCCTGCCGAATCGATACTGGAAGATTATACTGATATGGAGTATCTGGAAACTTATGACAATGAAGACAACGAGGATATTGAGGAGCTGGACGATGATGCCACAAATGTTTACTATTTAACAAACTCTGCAAAAGATCCATATGTAAACAATCCTATAGCATTGCTCAATATATAAACTCATTGGGATTTATTTTGCAGGAGGAGCAACCAAAGATCGTAATGGATGACGTGTTATGCAGAACGTGCGCACAACCAACAGACGCTCAAACCTCTCAAAACCTTTTTGATCCTCACAACTACACGATGCTGGAAGACATCAAAGAGTTGACAGATCTGCTGGTAAGCTGAGTCCTATTAAATCTATTCAAATCTATAACGATTTTGGTATATGCAGCTCACACAAGATGAAGTGCATTCGGATTTTATCTGCGGTCAGTGCCAGCAACAACTGGATATTGGTATTGAGTTTCGCAGGTCGTGCATTGAGGCACAGTCTCAGGTCCTGATCAGCGTTCAAATGAAGGAGGATTCGGGAGAACTGGATTGTCCAGAGTCGCTTTCCATTACCCAAGATAATGCAAGCGATATAGACTTAAACACAGATGAAGTACGACTGGAAGATATTGACGCTTCAGAAAATGAAAGCTATTACGAAGCTGTTGATGTGCAACCATTACCACCTCCCACGACATCGACTGCCAATCGAAAACAATTAAAGAATGATCCCAAAACTTTGAAATTCCAGTGTCATGAGTGTGGACTGACGTTCGCTAGCCAAGATCTACTCAAAATGCACATGCATCAGACGCACGACATGCAGCTGCATACAAGGTTAGCATTTCAGTTGTTTAAATAAAATTACGAGCGTAACTTATCTTAATTAAACAAATTACAGATTTGTGTGCAAGCATTGTGGACATGATTTCAAGTATTCTGCCCCTCTGGTCGAGCACCTGAAGAGCATTGGCGTACATTTTGGCTACAAGTGCGAGGAATGCGGTCAAAAGTTTCACAGCCGCCATTTCCTTAAGAAGCACAAGAGGCGCGTCCATGGAGTGGCTGATGAGCACATTTGTCACATTTGTGGCAAGAATTTCACAACTGGCTTCAATCTGCGTAATCACATAGTGCGGCACGCCGGCACTCGACCCCATAAGTGTAAATTGTGCAGCGCAGCCTTCTCCACAACTGCCGAACTGAATAATCATAAGCGAACGCACGACAATGTGCGTCCGTATCCTTGTCGTTATGCCTGCGGCAAATCCTTTCGACATTGCAGCAACCGCAGCACTCACGAAAGGTGAGCCTCATTTCAAAAACATGTTAATTAATTCAACGAATTTATTGAACTATCCACAGAGTGCATATGGATGGCAGTCAGCGACCATTTCAATGTGAATATTGCGACAAATCCTTTGTAACCAAAGGTGACTGCAGAGCCCATCAAATGGTTCATACTATGAGTCGAAATTATAATTGTGAGATTTGCGAACAAAGCTTTAAGCTACAGAAACATTATCAGCATCATCTAACGACAAAATCCCACAAAAAACTGGAAGCTCTACCCAAAGTGCCCAAGAAGAAAGATTTAAATGCATAATCTTCGCAAGATAAATGTGTTTAATTCAATATTTTGCAAAGGGATGACTGAATTAAATATGCTCTGGAATTTTATTTAACACGTGTATATATACATACTTTTAAATGGTATTGTTTTTTTTACTTCTCAACTGCTTTGCATTGGCAATTAGCAACAAGTAATTTTACAACTAGCTGATAAAAAATATTGAGCAACACTTCAGGTAAGCCAAAAACTATGTTTTTTTTTCGTTAAGTTAATTTTCCACATAATTCAGGGTTTTATAGCACTGCTTTCGCATAAAAAACAACAGCTGCCAAATTTTTAAAGCAAACTCATTACACCTCTCACGTAGAGACCAAACAATAATAATAAGGCTCAGACTCGGACACTCCAAATTAACACACATACACTACATCGACCAATCTCCCAGAATATGCCCCTTTTGTAACGACGCAATATCAATGGAACACATACTCACAAGCTGCAACTCCCTCAATTACCATAGACAAAAAATATTTAAAAACACCAACCCGGTTCAATGCTTATCCACTCACACCCCCTCAAACGGCCTACGCTGCCATAGCAGAAAAATAGAAACTAGCTTATAATTTTATCATTATTAAGCTAGATCTATAAATACATAAATAAAAAACACTTTTAAGATGGGTCAATATCTGACAAGTGGCTATAAGCTTGAATATCGATATCAATGCACAGATAACAAACTCAATTAATTACATGGCAGAAGAAATCGAAAACTAATTATCTCTGCCAGCGATAAGATTTCATTTACGTTATTATTACAATCGTTTTGAATTTGTAGCCAGTGCTTAGTATACAGCCTGATATCAGCAAACGATGTTCCTCCTTATTGTTAAAAATATGCTGATTAGCTTAATCAGGGGGGTCTTCCAACAACGACTGATGTCGAAGAAAAGTTCTTGTTGCGCAACTCATTTGTAGCTGGCGTGATTTTCGGAGATGGCACGGCCAAGCTCGGCCAACTAGTTTCACTTTATCTGTCATCTTCCACTGATGACACTCCCCGTAAAAGATACCTGTTATTTTTGCATAATTGACACGTTTAAAATACCATTGGTATATTTATGAAATATTTATTATGCTAGGTTGCTGAGTCACTACTTTATTTCTCTTATAAGGATTTTAGGGAACGAAGCTTCCTTTGGCGATATACACAATGATGTCCAACTTGGTGGCAACTGCCAAAATCTTCTCCTTCTCGCCGATAATCAACACACTGGGATCCACCTCCAGCACACGTGCTAGCTTGCCAAGTATGTCAGTCTCTGGCAGGCGAATGACACGTTTGTTAATCGCCTTCAGGGCAGGCTCATCCATTTGGCGATTCATGCTGACCATCTGAGTGATAATCGTCTCTTTACCCACCACGCCCAAAACAGTTCTGCAAATAAATGAAGAGATTAGAAGGCATTTAGGCCATGCGAATGATTATGTAACTTACCCAGTTTGTTGGTCGACCATGGGCAGCTGCTCCACGCGATGATGCTTCATCAGTGCAATGGCCTCGCCCATTGTTGTGTTAGACTTCAGCGTGGCCACTGGACTGGGCAGCTGCAGCTTTGAGATGGCCACATCCCACCACCAGTGACGATGCTCGTTGTCAAGCTGCTTGAAGCCACGTGCCTCCATCCAGTTGTCGGACACAAACCTGGTCATGTAGTTGCGAATGCCATCGGCCAGGATGACCACACAACGCTGCCCAGCCTTCAAGGAGCGTGCACACTTCAAGGCTCCAAACATAGCGCCACCGCTGGAACCACCGCAGAGCAAACCCTCCTCGGCATTGAGGCGTCGACTCATAGGAAATATGTCAAGATCGTAGACTTTGACCCACTCATCGATTACGGTGCCATCGTAGACGGTTGGTGGAAACTTGTAGCCAATGCCTTCCACCTCATAGGACAACACATCAGTCTTGTTGATCTCCATGGGGCGAGCCAACACGGAGCCATAAGGATCCACGCCAATTACACGACAATTGGGGGCCAGCTCCTTGATTTTGCGGCCAACGCCAGTGATGGTGCCCACTGTGCCAGTGCAAAGCACCACCATGTCCACCTTATTGTCCAACTGCCACAGAATCTCGGCAGCAGTGCCGTCATAATGTGCCAGCGGATTGCCGGGGTTACGAAACTGATCTAGAACAATCGAGTTGGGCGTTTCACGCTGCAGTCTCTGTGCCACGTAATGAAGACCCTCAGCAGAGTCGTAGGGTGCCTCGTTGGGAGTGCGAACGATTTGGGCACCCAAGGCATGCAGTGTGTAGACTCGCTCATTGGACATCCTTTCGGGCATCACAATGATGCACTTGTACCCCTTGACAGCACAGGCCATGGCCAGGCCAATGCCAGTGTTGCCCGACGTGGGCTCAATGATGGTGTATCCTGGCTTCAGTAGTCCTGTGTCCTCCGCATCCTGTATCATGCGATAGGCGATCCGATCCTTGACTGAGCCACCCGGATTCATGAACTCACACTTGGCATCTAAACACAGATTGAATTTCAATTCCGATTAGCACATTGAAAGTGGATGACGTGACTATATAACAATATAATTATAACTGCTGACTTACACATTTCACACTGAATGCCCTCCTTGGCGGGAATGTGGTTAAGCCTGACGAGTGGTGTGCAGCCAATGGTCTGCAGGATGTCTGGCGTAATCTTCTGGGGATGCGCAATGCCTCGTTGCGTGTGTGGCGTCTTCTCCTTGGTGCCCAAGTGCCAAGTGCACTTCGAAGCCTGGCCAGGATCAATAAAATCTGCTGGTCGCACGTAAGCATTATTTGCTGCCATTTCTGTAAATTTATTGAAATTTAAATCAGTTATTATCCCGTCCAAGTCCAACTCCTTTGGTGTTGCTCCCTTGCTGGTTCGCGATTGATTGAACTATTCGTTTTGCAGCACTTCCCATGTTGACAATGGTCAGGCCCTCTTCGTGTATGGTTATCAGCGCTTCTTTCGTTTTCCTTTTCTTATCGTGAATTGTTGTGAAATTCATTGTTTGTAAAAGTTAATAAGAGTCCGATCTTTTCCTTTGTACCATCTCCAAAATGTGATTAAAAGGGTCAAGTTTTTCAATTTACATCCAGGTGTATATCCGATTTGTTATCCTAGCTATTCCATTATCCTTGTGATCAGCACCGAAAATTATTCAGAGACACTTACCTGTTGTTGCCAAGCATTTGCTTGTTATTTCGCCCACAGTCAAAAAGTTACTACATCTTAGTACGCTGACTGGGACTTATATAGCGACTGTTAATTATCCAAAATAAAAGACTCAATCAGCTGTTGATAATTAACACTCAAATGCATACATACATACATATAAATTGCCTAAGCCTCTCAGTAAACTCACGAACACAAACACGTGCATATGTGAGTGCGTCAGGTTATCAGCCTCTATTGAGAGAGCCACTGTTATGTTTGCGTGGAAGTGTGAGTGTTTTTAATTTGTTTTTCTCTTGCCGGCTTTAACTAAAAGTCATCATTCTATTATTTATTTTGCATCTCATATCAGTTTCGATTTAGCGGCAGTTAAACCGGTTTATCTAGTTCAGAGTGATGAACGTCCACAACATTATCTTATTTCGTTTGTTATGATTTTTCCTATCAGGCGTGTGAATTTTGTGTTAATCGTGTGCCAAGCTCGCACACTCGCATTAATCACCCCTTAGATTCTGGATGCCTAACTAGAAAGTACCCTGTAAATGGCATTACCGGTCACAACTATTTACAAATACTTCGAAAGACGATTTTTTCACTTTTTTACATTTTTGCATTTCGTTTTTAAAAAATTTTTTTTTTATTTTTACAATTTTGCCCTATTAAAGTCGTCTGTTAGTTACATTCATTTTGAGAATACCTCCTCTTTAGGGTTAAATGGTATACAAAATAATAATCAATGTGTGGTATCTGATAACGATTCTAAAGAGGAAGTATTGCTGATAGGAAGCACTCAAGATAGATTTTCCATTGGTTATGATTACGATTATTATTTATATATGTTAGCTAAAAGTGTAGTGTTTACGTTGTTTGTTGCTTTGGGGTTTGGGTTGTCGTCTCCGCATTTAGAACAATCTGATATCAGCCACGATCTTGTCGTTATCGTAGATTTCCTTGGCATAGCACAAATTGGGGTAGTCAAAGGCGGCACCATAACGGTTCTTGCAGCCCGAAGTCGCCTTATCGCCAGGAGTGTATACAGGTTGTCCGATCACATTCGATGTGGCAAAGTTGCAAGTGAGTACAAAGTGATTGTAATAATCGCGAGAGAATCGAACAGCAGCGCATCCCAAATGGGTGTTCTTCTCGGCAACGGCAATGGTGAACTTGGCAATATTCTTGTTGGGCAACTCATCGGGGAAACTGGCCAGAATTTCGGGTGATGCATTGCTGCGCTCACCGAACCATTTCTCGATCTGCTCCTTAATGATCTCCGCATCTGTGTACTCGGACTCTGCTCCACTGTAACTGAAGATGGCGTTGTTCTGGCCGGCATAAGCAAAGCGTTCAGTGCTGCGGCATTTGTCGGGCAGTGACTGGCAAGTCTCCACGTTTAGCAAGGCCAGATGGGAGAGCTCCTCGCACCAGGCCATCTTGGCCATGCGAGCTGCCTTGGGCAGACCTTCAATAGCACCCCCAGCCACATTGTTGCGCAATTCATTGAACAGACTGAGAATCAATTTCTGATGCGATTCGATCTTCACATTACGCGCATCCTTAGGACAATCATCGCTAAAGTTCTGCAGCACAATTGGACAATGAAAGATTATCACTATTTCCTAATTAAGAGGATAAGACATACTCCCTTGTTGTTGCACGCAATGTGCTTGTCCAGACATGTGGGCAATGCACAATAGTCCACTGCAGTGGCAATGCCAACCAAGGTACCCAATAGAATCAATACTTTCATTGTGCTTTGTCGCTTTTGGAATACTCAACACAAACTGGAGTCTTCAGCCTCAAACTGTTGCTATTTAACGGCACAAATATGTGGCAAGTTTGTTGATTTCAAGTGTCCAAATATTATGACAACTGAATTCTAAAGAAAATCTGTTTCACAATACACGGTAATGTTGGTTACGATATAAAAGGTGTCCAAGATTTAATTACTAAAATGTTAAATTATGTTAAATGCACTGGTTGATTATATCATCATTAAGTTATGAAAGCCCTTCTGACCAAGAGAATTCTAATGATCGCCGCAGCTGTTGCCGTTCTGCTTGGCGCCCGTGGCAGACGCAATATATGATGTGACATCCAGCTTGGTTGCCAGTGCCAAGACCTTCTGCGTGTCATCGATGATCAACACACTGGAATCAACCTCCAGAACACGTGCTAGCTTGCCCAGAATCTCAGTGTCGGCCAGACGGATGACTTTCTTATTTATTGCCTTCAGCGCTGGCTCATCCAACTGCCGATTCATGCTGACAATCTGATTGATGAGCGTTTCTTGACCCACCACGCCCAAAACAGTTCTGCAAATAGATTAAGCGATTAGCAGGCGTGTAAAACAAGTGAATGATTATGCAACATACCCAGTTTGTTGGTCGACCATGGGTAACTGCTCCACACGATGCTGCTTCATCAGAGCGATGGCATCACCCACAGTTATGTTGGACTGCAGGGTGGCCACAGGACTGGGCAGCTGCAGCTTTGAGATTTGAACATCCCACCACCAGTGACGATGCTCGTTGACTGGCTGCTTGAAGCCGCGAGCCTCCATCCAGTTATCGGACACGAACTTGGTCATATAGTTGCGAATGCCATCGGGAAGGATGACCACACAACGCTGGCCAGCCTTCAAAGTGCGTGCATATTCGAGAGCAGCATGCATGGCGCCACCGCTGGAACCGCCGCAGAGCAGACCCTCTTCAGCATTGAGACGACGACTCATGGGGAAGCAGTCGGCATCACAGATCTTCGTCCAGACATCGACGACACTGTAGTCGAATACTGTGGGCAGGAAGTCGTAGCCAATGCCTTCCACCTCATAGAATTGCACATCAGTCTTATTAAGTTCCTCTGGTCGCGCCAACACGGAGCCATAAGGATCGACGCCTACAACTTGACAATCGGGCGCCTGCTCCTTGATCTTGCGTCCAATGCCACTAATAGTTCCAGCTGTGCCAGCAGACACCACAATCATGTCCACCTTATTGTCCAGCTGCCACAGAATCTCTGCAGCAGTGCCATCATAATGTGCCAAAGGATTGCCCGCATTCCGATACTGATCCAAAACGATGGAATTGGGCGTCTGGCGCTGCAGCTGCTGGGCCACATAGATCAATCCTTCGGGTGAGTCATATGCCGCCTCAGTGGGCGTGCGAATAATCTTGGCACCCAGAGCACGCAGCGCATAAACCTTCTCGTTGGACATCTTCTCGGGCATGACAATAATGCACTTGTAGCCCTTGACAGCACAGGCCATGGCCAGACCAATGCCAGTGTTGCCCGACGTGGGCTCAATGATGGTGAAGCCCGGTTTCAACAGACCCTGCTCCTCGGCATCCTGCACCATGCGATAGCCAATACGATCCTTTACCGAACCACCTGGATTCAGGTATTCACACTTGGCATCTAATTGAAAATTAGACAAGACAGGTAAGAAAGTTGGTCGAGTTTTACAAAATACATGACTGCAACATTAACATTTCAGTCGTATTGTGAGCTTATCGAAGACACAAACCAGTTGTAGTTCTCATGCATATTTTAAAGTTATTTCAAAACGCAGTGCGGGCGAATAAGTTTACATATAAATTAGAAGATACTTACACATCTCGCACTGAATGCCCTCCTTGGCGGGTATGTTGTTGAGCTTGACCATCGGTGTGCAACCAATCACCTCCAGGATGTCTGGGGTAATCTTCTGGCGATGCGCAATGCCACGTTGCGTGTGCGGCGTCTTCTCCTTGGTGCCCAAATGCCAGGTGCACTTCGAAGCCTTGCCGGGATCAATGAAATCGGCGGGACGCACGTAGCCCTTATTCGCTGACATGGCTGGGAGTTAATTACGAAAGTGACGAGATGAATCAATAAATACTCAGCGAGAGACTGCGATGGGATTCCGCTGCCGGCTCGTTCTTAAATGATTTCGTTTCCTGAGACGAGATTTGCTTTCACCATCTGGCTGTTTTCTTCGGGTTAAGCAAAAGCTGAACCCATCTTGCTAATCAGCACTTGTTATTATTTCATTCTGTCAATTCATGGTAGTTTTGTTGTGAAACAAAATTGGGAATCGAAGCTTGTTGGCGTGCTGACGTCACAAGCAATGTTGCCAGGTCGCCTGAACATCCTTAACTTAGAGGCTTATTGTTATCTCTGCACAAGAGTTCAACCCACTGCCGAAAAATAAATGAACTAACACGTTTCAAGGCAAAGCCTTATCAATGACTTGTTGCTCGTTTTACGTCGCACATTCGCATTGGTTTGTTTGTTTATTAAATTTCGCATTTGCCTAGCATTTTTACACTTGGCATGACGGAAACCGGCAAAGTGCTGAGAAAATTGCAAATATATACCACCCACATCTATGCATGCATAGATAAGTATATAAAGCAAATCACATGTATACTCACACACACGCGCAGTTTGTATACTTAACATGCAGACATAAGCTGAACGCTACGACAAATTGGCCGTTAGCTGTAATACGCCGGGCATTGCCCCCCACTGCATTGCAATTGCATATTTACCTGTATTTTATATTGTTAGGTGCGCAGACACGTTTCAATTTTATTGCAGCAAACACTTAAGTATGCTCTCGCTAGCACTGCCAGATAAGAACTAAATCACAATGTGCGATTCAGGGCAAATACACGTGATAGATAGCGCGACGATGTTGTTTCTCCAAATAGAATCGACTCTCTCTGAACATGTGTACACAGTCTATTCCCACACAGCCTCAAGTGGCTACAAAACACACACACCCACAGGGGCGACCTAGTGCTGCAAAAGGTTAGTTAAGAGTGTTGTTAAACTCCGGCAGCGGAGCTGCTTAATCATTAGCATAATAAAATCAAACATTAAGCGCCAAAACGAAAGATTTTCTATTGTTTTTGTGTTACTTGTTGAATGGTTTTAAATACACGTCATCCTTATAATTCGCATTACATGCAATAAAAAACGTTGCAAGAATCCATTTATGCTGAACCGGTTTGGTAAGTTCTGTCTGTACAGCAGTTGTACTAGTTCTCCTTGTTTTCTTGTTTTCTACAGAACTCCTTAGAGCAATAACCTCAGCCGTGGTGCCAAGTGTGAACACCTGTTGGTGTTAACACACACATGTGTAGGCAGACTAGCATGTGGAACGCATTTCATGGCAACCAGAGTTTGTTCGTGGCACGTGTGGATCGCAGTTGGAAATTAAGCCGTTGCGATTCAAAACATGAGTGGGCGATGTATGTATTGCATATTAAGCACAGCTTAGCGGTGTATTAATGCATTTTTAAAAGCCAAACAACCTGATTACATCTATAAAATGGAAAGCGTGTCACTATCAATGGATCACGAACAAATATTATGTTTACACTAAGAATAATCCAGTACGTCAGTTCTTATCAGATTCATAATACCAACCTTATCGCTCATACGCCTTGTAATTCGTTGTGGATTTTATTGCGGGTATTTATAGAAATCATTATGAACTCGCAATAGCTTGTTGCAGTCTATAAACTAATAGATTTCTATAAACATTACAAACAGCCACTTAACAACATCTTCTGTATGACGCATAGAATTTCCTGTTTTCTGTGAACATCTCTCCACGCTGCCTTAATTGAAGTACACAAGTTTAAATGGGTTTTATAAGCTAGTTTAATATATTTTTGCCTTATATTATTGGGAACTACTTAAGTTGAGATATTTTCAGCAGTGAACGCGAGCTGGAATACGTTTCATTTGATAATCCTCGCCGATCTTAATCACAGCTATCATGCCCATCACAGAGTGGGACTCGATGTGGCAATGATAGCTCCAGAAGCCAGGATTGTCCGAGATAAACCGTATTATAACATAGCCCAGACCAGGAACTTGCACAGTGTCTTTAGCCACAGCTGCGTATTGATCGGGTAGACGATACAAACGACCTCGCTTGTCCAGTTCTTTAATCTACAAAAGAAGACAACAGGAATTATTCAAAAAGTAGCTTGTGTTGTATTTTCCACATTTCTAAGTTTCTCTGAAGCTGAAATATTTTGTTACAGTGGGAAGCTGGATCTGAGGTCTGACTGTTTGTTTAGGCAGTTAAACGGGCAAGGCTATTAAGATTCGGCTATTTACCAAAAAATATATAATACCCATTTAACCCATTCAAGAGTTTAGCAAATAAGTGTTTGAAGGACTTACATTTTTTACTTCTTGTAGGCTTTTAAGCGTGTCCTGTCCTACCACTCGGAATGTGAAGCCATGCAAGTGGATGGGATGAGTGGCATCCATGTAGTTGGCGATTACCATTTCGATGGGTCGGAAGGCAGGAAAGCGAATCACATGAACACACTCGCACACATCGCGATCACACTGGCGTCCCATGGCGGCCAAGGAGCTGCGATTGCAGAAGTGGCTATCGTCCTGATAGAGATGATGGCCCTGCATCATTGAAATGCTTGACGGAATAAAGCTAATCTCGTCGAGTTGGAACAAGAGCTCGCCATTTGGCGCCTGTCGCAGATTCAAGCAGGAATAGTGCGTCAGGAACTTGGTGTAACTGGGCCAGGGAACAGGCTCCAGTGAGCGGAGGGACACGGTGCCCACGTTCTTGTCAGGATTGGCCTGCCGCAGGGTAGATAACGAGGAGTCATTTGAGAAGTTATAGCGGAAATCGTTTACAAAGATGGGTGCACTCTCGTTGTCGTCGTCCAGATCTCTGCTCTCTGTCTGCTGGCTGTCGAGTATGCTGCCCTGGGGTAGCTCACTGCGAGCGGCGCCGCGATAGCTGAGCACAGCGCCCTGGTAGAGATTGCGCTGCTCACAGCGCTCGTAGCCACGCACACGTATCCAATAGTTCTTGGCATATTGATTCGCGTCGAGCACAAAGTCGAAGCGTTCGGCGGAGGTCAGAAAGAAGCCATCGGCGAGCACAGGTTCAATGTCGTTGCCATCGGTGCTGATGATGAGCAGCTTGTGCTGCTCAATGGAGAACTCCACGGGACAGTTGAAGACCCCGTTGTAAATGACGCGCATGCGATAGCGATAGCCCGGAGTGACCCTTAGACGCTCGTAGCGATGTCGCGCATCCTGATCGGGCAGCTGGCTGAGATGATTGCGTCCCTTGCCATTCATCAGTATGTTGCGCACCTGCTGCAAGTCGTGATCATAGAAGATGTCCTGCACCATCACCGAGTGCTCCACCAGATCGTAGTCATAGAGTCGGGCATGGGGATTCGTGTGATGCGATTTACGCACTATCAAATTGCCCGCCATGCCGAAGCCACGCTGCCAGCCCACATGACTGTGATACCACATCGTGCCACTGCGATCCGCGAGGAACTCGTAGCGAAACACTTCTCCTGGCTCCACCGGATACTGTGAGACATGGGGCACGCCATCCATTTCGGGTGTCCGACTCATGTGGATGCCATGCCAGTGCATCGTGGTTGCCTCGCCGAGATAGTTGAGCACATCCACCACCACAGTGTCATTCTCGCAGAGTTCGATCGGCGGACCGGGCACCATGCGATTCACGGCCATCACAGGCGTCGAGACGCCATCGCCATAGATGCAATTCTCTGCGGCACAAGCGCGCTCGTCGTATGGACAACGTTGGCACTCAGAGCCGAGGCGGCGATAGTTGTGCACCACCAGCTGATAGTAACAGTTCAGCGATTGTCCTTCCTGGCACACGCGTCGACAAGGATGCCGCTCGAAGCCACCAAAGTTCGATATATCCGCCTGCCCATAGTCATCCTTGAGCTGCAATCCTCCACTGTGTACTGACTCCTTGTTGGTCTTGTTTCGCGACCAGGGAAATGTGAACCATTCAGTTTTGCCAGCTGGGTCCAGTGGCTCCGTCAACTGTGCGCAGCCCAAGTCTAGTTGGAGCCACAGCAGCGTCATCCACAGTAGCCAGCGTTGGCTTTTACTTTTAGTTGGCGCAAACATGTCAAAGCGCAACCTTCAACTGTGGCCAAGGGCCCAAGACAGCCCGCGAAGAAAGTTTGGAAATCCGAACTGGACGCCACCTATCTTTGGTTGAGCATGCGCGGCACGTGACGATCATAAAAGCTGAGCTGCATTTTATTGGCTTTTAATTTGCCAAAGACAAGTGAGTGCTGAGATCTCAGTGATCAACTAAGTACTGCCCTGTAAAGTGTACTATATAATTGCCATTATTTGTATAAATTCAACAGCTCATTTAGTTGATTTCATATGCTGAACTAACTAATGAAAAAGCAGGGCGAATTAAATATTTGTTTCCTCGGGATCCATTTAAGCTTTTATGTTTCAAAATAAAGGTAAATAGTTTTTAATTTTTTTAAATTTAAATTAACTAACGATGAAGAAAATCTATCATTTTAATTTTAAATTTTCTTCCACAAATTTGTACGTGTAAATAAAATATATTTTCGTTTTCCTCAATTATTATATTTATTTAAGATATTCATATATGTATGTAAGAATGTGTTCTATCCAGCTTTAGGGCCTATTTAAGATCCCAATAATTGTTAATTTGATTGGACATAAGTTATTCAAAATTTCTGAAACTGGAGTTTAAGAAATATTAAACTTCAGTGGCTTATGTTACCACAGCCCAAAAAAAATATTGTTACCTGTCTACAATTTTAATAAAAAACTGAAGAAATTATTTCCTGAATATTAATATATTTCCATCAAGATTAAAGAACAATACTATATATGCATGTAATTAAAAAGTCGTATACAAATGCTTCTTAAAGGACAATACTATATTTTTATTATTATAAAAGATTGCTATACAAATTGCATATGGAAATAAATGTCAATGCTGGAGAATATGTTTGCTTACATAAATTACTTCTCGGCTTCAGCTGGAGGCGGTGCTGGCGCCGAAGTGGCTGGAGTAGCTGCCATGGCAGTGCTCATAAGACTAATCACGCCACAGGCAATCGGCGCACCCACAGAGATCTCCTCATTCTGATAGGCCAGAGCATTGGGCATAACCGCCAAGGAGGAGGAGAAGACCTCCGCATTGAGGGCAGTATTCAGATCGATGGGTTTGCTGTGAATAACTATCGAACGACCAATGATGCCATTGAAGCCAAAGAGCTGTAGATAGATGCTCATAAACACGGAGGATACGCTGCCATCGTCCCTTACCTCCAGATTCCCCAGCTGTAACAATAAAAAAGTCAAGGACTATTTTTCTGAAGTCAACCCAAAACTCACAAAGTTGTTGGGGAATTGTCCGCCAGTGGATTTGCAGCCCTCGCTAGTGTCGCCATAGGTGTGAATGTGGAGTGCATGCTTGCCAGCTGGCAAGCCCGTTGCATTGATCGACACCTTGATGTCGCTGTTGTACGGCAACTGCTGGAACGTAATCACTCCCGTAGCTGCCGCAGATTCGCCTTCGCCCATCAGTCTCGCACCCGCCTGCCACTGCGGCACCTTAAGATATTAATGCCATTAGCATTGGAGAATGGATTACTCTACGTGGATTGGTAGTTGACTTACATAGGCGTAGCCCAGATAAGCCGGCTGCGGATGGAGCAGTGGACTGAGCAATCCTGCTGCCCCAATGCCGCCAATGATGGGCCCTACGCCTCCTAGCGGCACCGTGAGGCGCTCGTAACGTTTCACTTTCGTGCCCGAAACTACTTTGACGTCATCAGGTGAACGCGTCAGATTGGCGGTTGCAGGTCTCAAGCGATCCAACAGATTTTGTGCGCTGCCAGGCGCAAAAATGCCACTAAAAATGTTAAATAGCATAAATGCTCGTACTGCGTGCATGGCGACTAATTGTGCTTTACACGGACGGATTCGAAACGGGGAATACTTTAAGTACTCTGTACTGTACGCTGTGAATATTCGAGTTGCACTGAACTGTGCGCTGTGTGGGGCAGTCGATGTTGATGTCGTTGTCATTTTCAATTTCGGATGACTTCGACATGGTTTTCATGCTGATTGAACACGTTAATTACCTACCCACAACTATGGACACAGTGGCAGTATCACCAGAGTGGTCAACGACGATGATGATTAGATTGTTGTACAGCTGCTCAGTGGCAATTGAGTGTCGCGTGTTTGATGCTTCGTTACCTGTCCAGTGGCGTAGAAGAGTTTCGATCATACAATCGGATTCTGTACGATTCACCTACTGCACATAACCTCAAATCACATAATGGTATTGCATGATGTGGTATTAATTTAATACTAATAAATACTTGAAAGGCTTTTGATAAAGTTAGCCTCGCTTGAATTAAAACTGATATTTATTTGATGTTAAACAGTTAACATTCATAATAATGATACCCGCGGTAAAGGAGTTACAATCTATACCCCTTTTAAATACGACTCTGCACACGTTGGGAATATAATTTGACACAATAAAATGCAACATTAGATCGACATCAGGCAATTGAAAGTGAAAATCTAACCTCAAAAAATTCAGCTGATGCAATGCTTTACTTTATAGATGATTCAAAAGCAGATCTGCTATTTTCTTGACAAATCTGACCATTCAATTGATTTACAATCCAAATTATCGTCATAGAGTCGAATGTAGGTGCATGTGGTCAACTTTTTGTAATCAGTATTGAATAGGTATAATGATGCAGTTTATTGCCATGCACTGACGTCTCTGAACATAATAATGAGATTATAATTTGGCAATATCAGATCGGAATTGGCGAACCTCACCTCATAAAGTGACAACACGCGAGATTCCTAAATACTGATGACACAGATTTTAATTTCGAGTTTTAATTGCTATTAACAATCATTATATTTTTGTTTATGTTGGCGTTGGTAAAAGCCGCTGTTAAATTAGGTGACCGACGAGCAGGGAAGGAATAGGGAAAAGAATAATAAACTATGACAAGTTCTAATTACAATCTGAGCTAAAGCTAAAGATAAATATCAATCTAGGTAATTATCAGCATAATAATTCACTTCGCTTTATCGGAAGCCACCCCGCTGGTTGTAGCCACCGCGTCCTCCTCCACTTCCGCCACCGTTGCCTCGATAACCGCCTCCACCACGTCCTCCGCCTCCTCCTCCACCACCACCGCGGTAGCCGCCGCCTCCACGTCCTCCGCCACCACGACCACCGCCTCCATCAGCTTGAGGATTCCAGCCGGTGCCCTGCACCCGTCCACTGCTATTCAGCCACTGTTGATCGCCTCTGTCGCGATCTCGCTGCTCCTGAGGATGCTGTTGATACTGGTGCTGCTGTTGCTGCGGTTGCTGCCAGTTCTGACCGCCTCCACCACCACCTCCTCCTCCTCGTCCCCCTCTATTGCCACCACGATAATTGCCACCTCCGCCACGTCCACCGCCTCCTCCTCCGGGTCCACCAGCACGCTGCTGTTGCCAGGACGGCATCTCTGGCGGTGGCGGCGCATGCTCATTGGCGCGTCCACCGCGATCCGGCACGTTGCCAATCACATGCTTCTCAATCTTCGAAGCCGTGTTCTTGCGCACATTCACCGAGCTGGTCTTCTCAATGATGGCCAGATCCGCACGAGCCGCAAGCAGCGCAACAATGTTCGTGTCTGCGCCGCCGAATCTAAGGCCATCCAGCTGCTTAAGTTTAAGCTGGAAGCGATCGGATATCTCATTCTGACGATGCTTCATGCTCTCCGACCACTGGAAGCTCTGCACAGTCGCCTCCAGACGTGTCAGCATCATCTGGCGCCGCAAATTGTACTCCGCATCCAGATCCTTGTGCATGGCCTCCAGCTGGCGCCATTGGGCATCAGTTAGGGGTTTCTTTGTGTTCATCAGCGGCTCACTGACTACTCCCTTGTGGGTCTGCTTTAAACGTTGTTCCAGCTTAGATGTCAAACGCTCAAACAGCAGCTTCACATTAATGTTCGTAGGCATCTCACCCAGTTGCAGATCTTTTGTCAGCTGTGCAACCGCCGCTTGCAGATGGGATTCAGTCTTCGATTTCTTACTGGGCGGCTCCACCGGCTGCAGCTTCAACGACATCTTGGTGGCCATCAGCTCAGCTGTCAGATAGTTGAGCAGCTCCAGCAGCGATTCACGTGTCTGGAAGCGTTCTGACATGGGCACCTCCACGAACTGGCGATAGGGGCAGCCCAGCTCGGTCAAGAGCAGCGACAATTCGAACGCAAACTCACTGTGATCCTTGCTGCTGGTGGCCACATGTTCGTCCGTTTTGCGCAGCAGGTGCAATTGATGGGCCAGCCAATAAATCACCTCACGCAGTTCCGCATCACCGATGCCACCCGATAGGGCCTTCTGCAGTGAAGGCTGATCCAGGCCCACATAGCCGAGGGCAGTCAGGGAGTCGATAATATCCAATTCGAGATCCATTTGCCGGCTTCAGACTTTTTGTTTCTAAAAAAAAAGAGCTTTCTTTGAAGCTGTTTTATTGAACAGCTGTGTGAGGGTGTGACCACAAGCAAAATGTACCTGTGAAATATACCGAAATGCAATGACCCCTCGAATTGGAATCTGGTTACACCTTATTTAAGATTTTAACTTAAGCACAAAAATTATGCGATTAAATGAGAAATTAAAAAAGTCCGTATAAAGGCGGCTTTGGGAGTTGGAGTTAGAATTTGTTATCGATAAAATAATTAATTTGGTATACAACCACTTTTTCTTCAGCCCTGTGGTCGACGAAAAAAAGTGTTGTTAAATGTAGTATATTGCAGTATATGATGTTAGACTAAAACAGTGTATTTTTGAATGCAACTCGCGGTCACACTTGGCTTAATTCTACACGATTTGCGTGTGACTAAAAATTGAAATTATTTTTGATAAGTTATAAGTTTAAGCACAAAGCATGGCTGCAACCGCAAATAATACCGCAAAAACCGAGATGATCGATCTCACCAAGCTCAGCCCGGACCAATTGATGCAAATCAAGCAAGAGTTCGAGCAGGTGAGTGAGCGTCGAATCGCATGTGGGTGTTTTTCTCTTGCTCATCAACCATCATCATGAGTCAAAGGGGAGGGGGGGGAAGCGGGTTGCAACATCGCGTTGATGCACATGTTACAATAAAAACTGTTTTCTACTTCTCGTGCTGTGCTTAGGAGATGGGCAGCATACAGGACTCGTTGTCGACGCTGCATGGCTGCAAAGCGAAATACGCTGGCTCCAAAGATGCCTTAGAATCGTTTCAGCCCGATTGGGAGAACCGCCAGATTCTGGTGCCGCTTACCAGTAGCATGTACGTGCCCGGTCGCATCAAGGACCTCAACAACTTTGTCATAGACATTGGCACCGGCTACTACATCGAAAAGGTAAACAATTAAAAACTCTCTATTGAGACGCCTTGTGCCCTTTACTTCAAATTGTACCACAAATATCGAGATCATATTTACCAAATAACGCCAAATCAATTTTGTTTTTTATGGCAATCGACCCTATAGAGTAAATACACTCTATAGGGTCGAACTGGCCACCTTCTACTTGTTATTTACATTTGCACAAAAGGCACATGGTATAAAAATATAAATGCAAATTGATAACGACTGCTTAACAATGACACCGCATTTTTTACAGGATCTGGATGGGTCGAAGGACTATTTTAAGCGTCGCGTGGAGTACGTGCAGGAACAGATCGAGAAAATTGAAAAGATTCAATTGCAAAAGACGCGTTTCCTCAACTCTGTGATCGGTGTGCTGGAGGTGAAGCAAGCAGCTGCAGCGAAAATGATCCAGCAGCAACAGCAGCAGCAGCCACAAGCCAAGCAGACAGCCTAGGATGTGGGTCAAGGATTCCGGCAAGGCGTTGACGCAAAACAAAGATGTGAAAAATGATTAAATTATTAAACTTATAAACAATATTTGTGCATTTAATTAACATTATGTAGTTTATTAAATTGTTCAACTATTTCTTGGCCTCCTCTAATGCGACGCTCAGCACCTTCAATTTTTGTTCATATGCAGATTTCAGATCCTGTCACAAAAGTATTTAGATATAAATATTTCTTTTTTTAATTTTAGTCAGCTTTTGCTCACCTTGAATATCTTGGACTGTGTGTCGTATTCTGCTCGCAGCTTGTCGTACACCGCCTTCGAGATCAGCAGCTTCTTTTCGGTCAACAAACACTTGTCCTGCTCGGCTTTAATCCACAGCTGGCTCTTTTCCAGACGTGCCTCGGTGTGCTCACATTCTGTGGTTTTTAGCTGCAGCATGTCTTTGGTCACCTGCAGCACCTCCTTGATGGACTCCACTTGTTCCTTGAGCACCGCAATCGTTTGTTCCTGCTGTTTGTTAACTTTCGTCTTCTCGAACAGCAGCGTTTTGGCTTTGAGCAGCAGTTCATCCTGCTCTTGACGAGACTTTGGCGCATCTACGCCGCCCAGCATCACCGACTGTTTTAGGGACTGCTCCAAATTCAAGACTCGCTTCTTCAAGCGCTCGTTCTCGCAACGTGCATCCTTGGATGACAGTTAATTAAACAGCGCAAAGAAAAGAATCGTTCGAAACTAACCTCAAAGTCTTTACGCAGACCTCCAATTCTTTTGCGAGACTCCTCTAGCAGCGCTTGTTTCTCGCTCTCCAACGCGAACACCATATCGAGCAGCTCATTTTGTGGTTGTGCAGCTGGTTGCTCCAGTTGGTCCTCCACGGCTCCATTGTTATTAACATCGCCTCCAGCGGCGCCTTCAGCAGAGTTTTCAGACATATTTATAATACCTTTTATTTAAATTAATTAAATTTCTTTACACGCCAGACACGATTCTTCGAGTGCTGTGGGATTTTGTTTTCTGTTGTTCTATTTTGTATTAATAGACAGAATAGATGCACGCCCTATTAATAGACCACATATTTTGGACTCTCCGGCTCTCTTAGAAGCGTATCCGCTCTCGCTCATAGATATCCCATAGAATAAAAACATTCGGCAGAGTTTTAGTTTTGCATACGCCGCAGCATATTCTGAAGTTCCATTTATTATGCATGTTACGTGAATGAGAAAGTTTGAAATATGGTGCGGAATTAATACAAATCGCAGGTTAGCAAACAAACAATTAAATTGTTATTACAAATAAATGGGTGGGTGTTGGCGAAAGTTTGCAGTGAGTGTTGTGGTGATACATAAGATTAAATGCCTAACCGAGTAAAAGAAATGATAGTTGAAGCTTTGTAGTAAACTATATAGCGTTTAACCATCAAGCTCGCCAGCGGCGCAGGCATCGGCATAGCTCTTGCCGCTCTTATCCTCAGGATTCAGTTTGATCATATCATCGATGCGCAAAATTGTGATGGCTGCCTCTGTGGCGAACTTCAGCGACTTGATCTTGGACATGGCTGGCTCCAGCACGCCGGACTTCTTGTTGTCGCGCACTACGCCCTCAATCAAATCCAAGCCTGTCCACTTCAGATCGCCATGCTTGGTGTTTGTCTGGCTGGAGTTATGGTATGAGCGCAGCTTGGCCACCAAATCGGTGGCGTCCTTGGCAGCATTGACAGACAGAGTTTTGGGAATGACCAACATCGATTTGGCGAACTCGGCAATAGCCAATTGCTCCCGAGACGACAGCGAAGTGGCGAAGTTCTCGAGGTAGATGGAGAGAGCTGCCTCTACACAGCCGCCGCCAGCAACGACCTTTTTGCTTTCGAGCACACGCTTCACCACGCAGAGAGCGTCGTGCACAGAGCGCTCCATCTCATCACAGTAGAAGTCGTTGGGACCACGCAGAATAATCGAAGCAGCAGCACTAAACATTAGTAAATGAAAGAACATTAATAAATGACTTAGTGCTTCACTTAAACTGTTCACCTACCGCGCTTTGGTGCCCTTGATGAGGATGAGCTCATCGTCGCAGATGCGTTCCTGTGCCACCTCAGCTGCTTCACCCACCATGGAGGCATCGAAGCTCTCCTCACCGTCCATGTTTGTGAGGGATGTGAGGAAAGCGGCGCCTGTGGCCTTGGCAATAATCTTCAAGTCGCTCTTCTTGACACGACGCACAGCCATGGCGCCGGCCTCAACGAAATACTTCATGCAGAGATCATCGACACCGCCGCTGACCAGCACCACGTTGACGCCGGTGCCCAAGATCATGTTGATGCGCTCCTTAGTGATGTCCAGCTCACGGGCACGAATCGCCTCCAGCTTGTCGGGGTCATTGATCAGCACCTGGACGCCCATCTTCATCTTGGTCTTTTGCAGAGAGAAATCAAGGCAGGCAATTTTAGCATTCACAATCTTCTTGGGCATCTGCTGTGATGCAATGGTGCAGTTCAAGGCATAGCCAGGAATCAGAACCGATTCGCGAGCAGATTTGCCATGAGCCTTCAGGACATTGATGGCCTTAATGGAATACGCTGTCTGACCCTTGGGATCGGTGATCTTGACAGCTTGAGCGGCGTCCACGACCATTGCCGAGAAGAACTCGGCATCGGCGCCAATGATCTTAGAGCTCATCGAAGTCTTGGCAATGTTGATTAGTGAGTCACGCGTGAGCTCATCGACGGGAGCCGTCAGATGCTCGGAAATGTATTTGCAGGCCTCTTTGCACGCAATACGATAGCCCGAGATGATGGAGGTGGGATGGATCTTCTGCTTGACCAGCTCATCGGCGTTCTTCAGCAGCTCTGCGGCCAGAATAACAACGGATGTGGTGCCATCGCCAACCTCCTCGTCCTGCAGCTGAGCCAGTTCGACGAGAACCCTAAAGCAGAAGTTTAAGACTATACGCTGACGAGTCCAATTGGATGCTAGACTCACTTGGCAGCTGGATGCTCAACCTCGAGCAGACGCAAAATTGTCGCTCCATCGTTGGTCACGGTCACATCACCGATGTCATCCACCAGCATTTTGTCCAAGCCAACGGGACCCAGCGAGCTCTTCACAATGTTTGATATGGAGAGCGCCGCCATCACTGTTCAGTTGAGGGAAGAAAGCAAATTAAATCCAATTGTAAATAAAAGGCCTAGACGCTTCTGAAGCCCTAACCTCACTTTGAGCTGACTGATGTTTTATGGCATTGACATGCAACTTGTTGCAAGTGACTTGTCACAAGACACCCAACTCTAAAGTGATTGGGCTTCGCCAGCTCTCTTTGTTCGGGAACATTCCCAACTGTCGTGGGAGGCTCGCTTTGTGGCTGGCAACGTGCTTAAGAAACCCCGGCGAGTTGCAGCTGTTGTTGAAAGTAAAGAATTCTTACCGTTCTGAGAGCGCACTGAGGCGCCGGACTGTCGTGTGCCTGCGATGGATAAAGGACTCGCCAATGTCGACATGTTTCGTTTGTGTTCTGCTACTTTTAATAAAAAATCAAACAAAAGTTAAACACTTGGCTCTGCTTTCAGTGAAAAATTGCCGCACGCTAAACCGCCTGACTCAGAGTGAGAGATGGAACTAATTTTCATGTTTGTCGATATATCGATAACAAGTATTCGATTGTAACACTTATTTTGAATTTCAACCAAATTTAAATTTAGTGCGCAATTTAGTTACGTTGGCATACATTTATTTTTATAAATACTGTTATAATTGGTAATTTAATATTAAATTCAACAATAAGTTTAAATCTTTGGCGCCAAACACGTTGAGCTTCTTCTTTAATTTATTATATCGGATGAGAAGCGATAAATGTAACAATTTTGATTTGGTGGTTAATGAAATCGATACTTGTTTTCAGACATCGATAATTTAAGCAAACGATACACCGATATCATAAACAACAAAACCGCGGCAAACACAACAAGAGTTGTTTTTGTGTTCTGCATTTAATTTCATTTATCCGTTTGTTTGTGCATTTAATTGATTTATAAAATGAGCAGCACACCAACCAAGATACAAGCAGCCGGCGGCGAATACAAAACACCAAAAAAACAGACTGCGAAAAGAGGAAGACCAAAATCTGCCAGTTTAAAATCCATTGAGAATCTCACAAACTCTGAGGAATCAAGCGCCGCAGAGGTGGAAGAGCAGCCGACCACACGACGCTCAACGCGTAAGCCGAGTCCCACCAAGAAGTACCAAGCGTTTAAAGAAGCCGCAGCAGCGCAACACGTTGTCAATTACTCTGAAGCGTCCTCAGGTGAGAATGAGTTGGAGTCGGAAAACGAGGAAGATGTTGGTGCAGCGAAGCCCAAAGCGCGAGACTTGGAGCTGATACAGGCCGACTACAATGTGGCGGGCACCAGTCTGTTTGGCTTCAACACGCCCAAGAAGCGGGATGCCATGGCGTTGGCGGCCCTCAATGCCACGCCCTGCACTCCAAAGACGCCTCGATTGGGCGTCAAAACACCGGACACTAAACGCAAGAAGGCAGATCATCCAAAGACGCCGTCTCATGTGCGCACCAGAGTCAAGAAACGTAAGTCTTTCACATCAAAACCAATTCAGAATTTTAATATTTAATTCTGCTCAAACAGAGATCGCCAGAATTGTGGCTGATTCCGATGAGGACTTCTCTGCAGAGGAAAGTGACTTTCGGCCAAGCGACGACAATTCCTCCAGCAGCAGCAGCAGCAGTGACAGCGACGGCGCCACCTCGGATAACGATGCCGCCGACGATGAGCCCAAGACGCCAGCCAAAGCACGCCGAGCAATTGTGGTGCCCGTGCTGCCAAAGACGCCGTCGGCGGCGCGTCAACGGCAATCGGCGCGTGTGAAGCGCTCCAACGAGTATGTGCCAGAGAGCGATGGTTATTTCCATTCGCATGCCAGCACCAAGATACTCACATCGGATCATACGCTGGATCGCCTCAAGAATCCCAGATTGGCGGCCGATCGTCTGTTTAGCCTGCTGGCGGAAATGAAGACATCGGCTGAGCATGAGACGGCCATCAATGCCATAATGGAAGAGTATCGCTCGTACTTCTCAAAGTGGATTTGCATACTCAACGAGGGCTTTAACATTCTGCTGTATGGCTTGGGCTCAAAGCGGCAGCTGCTGCTCTCCTTTCATCGCGAAGTGCTGGCCAATCAGACGGTGCTGGTGGTCAACGGCTTCTTTCCGAGCCTGACGCTCAAGGATGTGCTGGACAGCATAACCAGCGAGATCCTCGATGCTGGTCCGAGTCCAGGCAATGCTCATGAAGCAGTGGACATGATCGAAGAGGAGTTTGCGCTAATACCCGAAACGCATCTGTATCTGATCGTGCACAATCTCGATGGCGCAATGCTGCGCAACGTTAAAGCGCAAGCAATTCTAGCGCGCCTGGCACGAGTGCCCAACATACATATGTTGGCGTCCATAGATCACATCAATACGCCACTGCGTGAGTAGAAATTATACTACACCTTATAATGTTGTTAATAGCAAACTCTATTTAGTTTGGGACCAGAACAAGTTGAGCAACTATAACTTCTCGTGGTGGGATTGCACCACCATGCTGCCGTATACGGATGAAACTGCCTTCGAGAACTCGCTGCTGGTGCAGAACTCTGGTGAACTGGCGCTCTCCTCGATGCGCAGCGTCTTCTGTTCGCTGACCACGAACTCGCGCGGCATCTACATGCTAATTGTGAAGTTCCAGCTGAAAAACAAAGGCAATGCCGCGTACCAGGGCATGCCCTTCAAGGATTTGTATTGGAGTTGTCGCGAGGCTTTTCTAGTCAGCTCTGATCTGGCATTGCGTGCCCAGCTGACCGAGTTCCTGGATCACAAACTGGTCAAGTCGAAGCGCAGTGTCGATGGCTCCGAGCAGTTAACCATTCCGATTGATGGCGCATTGTTGCAACAGTTTCTGGAGGAGCAGGAGAAGAAATAGTCGCAACGTGTTTAGAACATATTAATTTATTATCTAATTTGTTAAATACAATTACAATTTGCTTTTTAAAAAGGTTTCTTGCGGCTTGCGGTATTCCCCAGTTTACTTGTTACTTTACTTTATACTTTTAAGTTCTATTACATACATGTTTACGTTACGTTCTCCTGATCGATCCTTTATTGTTTTCTACACATTTAGATTGGCATGCATAAAAATGTATCTTAGTTAGCTTTACTATGTTTGCTTTTGATATTTTCCAAGTTTAGTTTTCAATCGCTTTCAATCATTCACACAGCACTCTTATAAATTAATTGCTTCCGTTTTTGTTTTGTTTGCTTTTGTTTTGGTCAATTGGAATTGAAATATAACAATCGTTGTCTGGATTTTTTGTGAAAGCAAACCTATATCGTCAGCATTGGTTTCTGACTAACTGCACTTTATATTGATCATATTATGGAATAGCTTTTGAATAAGAATCATTTAACCTTTGCCTTTGTTTTGTTTTGTTTCTGTTTTGTGTTTGTGTTTTTGTGCATTTGAATTACCACAATCGAAAGACTAATGCTAGATATTTACAATCATCAATCAATTCATCAAGCAAACCGTTTTGTGCCCAACTGCACTCAAGATACACTTTTCATGGTAGTAAACATCAAATTTGTAAGTTTCATCGATTCGATTCGAGTCGATCTTATAAAAACTTGAATATTTATACGTTAGTTGGATGAGTATTATCACTTTTACTTTATTCGTTTCGTTTCTTGCTCTATTTAATTGCTATTATTTAGATTTGCAAATAATGTTGATTCGTGGGGGAGTGTGGGGGAAATAACTTTATCAATTGCAGCTAGAGAACGATCATGAATCCTGTCCAGACCTATCCCATCCGGTCACAGACCCTCCGTTGAAGACTCGTTGCGGTTGGATGTTTGTTGTTTGTTGTATGTTTAGAATAAAGACTTGGTTGTTGTTGTTTTTGCTTACTATACACAGAGTGCTACATTTTGCTTTTATTTCTTCAATGCTTTGATTTTTTTTTAGTTTTTTATACACGAAATAAAGAAGTTTGCATTAAATACTTAAAAACAAAAAAACATTGGAGTTTATTTATTTGTTTTGTTTAACGAAAATAGAATAGAAATTTAATGTATACAATTGTTTCAGTTTACTGCTTGTGGTGTTCTCAGTGTGTTTTGTTGTGTGGTGTAACGGCGGTGGTTGCAGCTCATCGAGAAAAGCCTGTTGCATGTGGTTGCAAGACTCTTCTCATTAGGCTGATGTCAGTGTGCTTGTAATTGTGTGTGTTTGTGTGTGTGTGTGTGTGTTGGAGTTGTGGAGGGGCGTTGTTTTGTTTCGGTAAATACAAAAATAAAACCTTTAATGCTCTCTTGAATTCAATTAGCAGAGTTTACATATACACAATATATAAATCAACTTCATTATCATATCCGTATCATTATGCATTAGTCATACTCATCGAATATACATCACAATCAAAGTGTACGCTTTGTAATTATACGCGGTAATCATAATAATAATAGAATTACATAATAATAATAATAATAATTATAATAGTTACGCAAAGTTTTTATTTTATTTTATTGTATTTTATTATTATATTTGTATGCATATGATTATATTTGCCTTCGCTTCTTCTCAATTAACTTCGCTCTCATTTCACTTATTAAATTGATTTTGTTTTTATTTTATTTATTTATAAATTTGTTGCTTTCCGGTTTCTGCTTTTTGTTTTTCTGTTCTCTCATTGTGTGTGTTGGTGTTTGTTTTCTTTTGTTTTGTTTTTTTGTTGTTTTTGTTTTTATAATGATCTCTTAAAAATAAACATTAAACATAATCATAAATCAACAAAATAAGAATATTACAATTATCAAGTTATTGAAAATAAAATTAACCGATTTCGAAACAATAAACATTTCGCTTGCTTTTGCAATAGATTTGCTGTTGTTTTTGTTGCTGTTTCTATTGTTATTGATAATAATATTAGTAGCTGCTTTAATTACTGTTGCAATCGCTTGAAATCTGCTCAAATGTTCAATTTGTAGGCAACTCTTGAAATCTGTTTTACATTTTTTTGTATTATAATAATTATTGTTGCTCTTGTAGGTATTGTTGTTGTTGTTGTTGTTGTGGTTGCTGTTGCTGCTGGTTGGTGTTATTGTGGTTGTTGTTGATGCTGCTGTCTTACGTTGTTGACGGTTTACTGCTGCATTGTGGTTTCAGCTCATTTTCACGCGTTTCCTTGGTGGTCCAATTGGTGGGATTTGTTGTGTTGCGAGGGCACGAAATGCCTCCGCTATCAAATGTGAATGTGTTGTGATCATATTTTGCCAGCCAGAGGTTTCCATCACATCGGTGGCATGACTGTAAATTACAAACAATAAAAGCAATTGTTACAAAACGAACTGTCAATAAGACATTATCTCAATGCGCACTTACGTATTAATGAAATCTATCGTTTGTGCTTTCAATTGATCCGCACTGTGGAGATCAGCTAATATTAACGTTTCGGCTGCTGTTTCAACAGAGAGATTGACGCACAGCGCCTCCTCGCACATCACTTTCAGCTTTTCGAGTGCGTACTGTGCATAAAGTGCATAAAATCAATGATTAATATTTTACATTTCTTTGCATTTGAATGTGCAGCTCACCTTATCAGCAGCCGCTAAGAGATCATCAGCCATTTTTTCTAGGTTCGACGCCTTGCCCGTGTATATGAATCGAAGCATCTCTTTGAGTACCTCGTGATCCACATCGGTTATGGCGACACGATTCAGCTTGCGCTCCTCCATCTCGTGCTCAAACATGGCCGCAAAGACATCACTACGCGCTGCAAAGTCATTCAATTCAATATTAGTTGCAAGTTACAACAATTAATTGTATAATTATATTAATGCTTACCTGCCAGAATGGCTTTGTGCGCCTGGAACTCACGGCCACCCACCGAGAGCGTTACGTCGCTGAATTTCTCGTTGTCAAACAGATTGCCGAGGTCTTCAGAGAGCTTGCACTCCGGCACTTTGAACTGCACAATATTGGATTGTCCGGAGATGTTCACACTGTCCGCCACCACGCTGACCTCACAGAAGATGGTCAGCTTGTCCTCGGGCAGCAGGCCGTTGGCCTCGTCCAACAGGAAATCGCGGCGTATGAACTTCTTAAAGCCCCAATCTTTGCCCTGCACGAAACGGTAAGCTCTGTGGAATATAGAAGATTTTGAATTAGTTAAAGTTCCCATTGACGATTTAGACATATTGTGACTTACCGCTGGGATTCCATTGCTTTGGTTTCCTCACGTTTTGCATTTAATATGGAAAATTTGAACTTGGCTCTGACTTCAGATTTGTTACACGAAACTAACAGTAAATATAATGATAAGTAATCCTTGCTTTCCTCATCTAGTCCCTTGGGATTTACCCGTAAACACCTAAGAACAAATGACAATAGCGGTTATAATAAATTGCAATTAAAAATAGATGATTCGCTTACCATTTTAGTTTGTCATTAGCACCGGCTGAGAATGTGGACGATTTGAGTACTTCACCCATTTCTTCCCGACAAAAACTAAAGTTATTTATGGTCCACATATAACTAAATTTAACCACTTTGACCTGCAACCAAAAAAGTGAAATTCACTTAATTACATGCTCGTTTAAGGATTTAGCTTCGTTAATAAATTAATTTAAGCTGTTTCAGACAGTTTCGATGGCTTTGGCTTAAGCACATTCTCGACCTAAATCTTGGCGAATCTCTTCGTTTTTTTAGTGTTTCCCATAATGGGAATTGGTCTCCATTTCAGTGTGTAATGCAATGCGCACCTGCGACACAAGAGACAGCGATAGCCACAGCGACAGCGAAAGAGAGAAAAGGAGAAGCTAACGGAAATGCATTTTCCTGTACATAACCACAAAATGGGGATTCGGTTTACAGTTGATATTGAAATTCGAGCAGCTGCAATCCATAGGAGTGCAAACATTGACCAGATCCGCAGATCTTGCCATTGTAACTTAATCCATTTTGGTGAACACCAGGAGTAGGAGGCAAAGAGGAGGAGAGATCGGTCTTACCTGCGTATAACACCAGTTCTCAGCAACTGGCGTATTAACTTCCGGCAAGGGCGGCGAGGGAACACGGCTGACCGCCATTGTGCTACTGGATGCGTGCAGGTTCGACGTGACTCTAGCTGTTTGGCTTGCCTGACATTCGTTCACCGGCAATCTGCAAGAATCGTACAAGAAAATTGTGTATTGATTAGAAAAAGGTTAACATACTTCATGTTACTCAAACTTTAATAAATAAATGAATAATATATACAACTAATTATAGATGGATATAAGAATAAATAAATATTCATTATCCATATATTGTTATATATATTTATACATAGAAGAATGTTAACTTAATAATTAATTATATGTAGTTAGGTATATACATATGTATAAAGGTTATAGAATGGATATACAAATAACTTAATAATTTATTATCCATATATAGATATATACGTATATATAAGGCTGTGGAGCCCAACACAATTGTATGTGGTTATACAAATAGCTTAATAATGAATTATCCATATATAGTATTTAGTATAGTATATATAAGGATGTTGAGCCCACCTCGGCTCTTGCAACAGATCCATGATGCTGCGCTCGAACTCAATCTTGACCAGGTTGCTGTCGGCGCTCGAATGGCGGGCGAGTAAATTGAGCAGCTTCAACAGCAGCGAGTTCTCCAGCTTGCCGCACAAATCGCACACAACGACAACAACGGTGAAGATAACAAATTTGCGTAAAATTTTTAACAATAATTTGCGACACAAAACTGAGACAGTGAAAAGTACACGAGACACGGAGACGGAGACGAGACAAGCACACGGAAATCACAAAATGGAATGCGCCAAAATGCAAAGTGCAGCAGCGAAAGCAAACAAACGTTATTTGGCATTGAGTGAGAACAAATTGAGTGTTATAAGTTGGGTTTGAGTGGGCGTGAGAGCGAGCGAGAAAGCTTTGAAAGCACAGGGCGTTCGCCTTTATTGAGAGCAGCACTGTGGATGATATTGTGTGTGGATCACAGATCGTTGGAACTTATTGATGCGACTGTCGAGCTGCAGTGTTAAATGAAAACTAAATTGCTGAGCTGTGTGGGCCCGGAAAATCTCCGCCAGCGAGGATAACTCGGAAAAGAGCGTCAGCAGATGACAGCAAACAATAGGCCAAAAATGTAGCCAAGAGTGGAAAATGGACAAACAAAAGGCGACTATGGTGAGGGAGAGAGGAAAAGAGGATCTGCTGCACACACACACGCACACAACAAAGCGAGCTGCGAGCAGCTGTAAAGGGAAGACATAAGCAACAACAGCAACATTTTTAAATACAATTAAGCCAAAGAAAATCTTTACAAGGCTGCAGCGAAAACACGTAGAGAGGAGGAGGAGGAGACGAAGAATCGCAGCAGTGTGCAGATTAAGCAAGGAGTTGTTGTTGTTACATCTGCCGAGCCTAAAAGGACCTTCAATGCACCCGTATATGCGTGTGTGCATGAATGTATGCGTAAGTGTGTGCGCGTGTGTTAAAAGGTTGACGCGAATATTTATCAAGGTAAACGAACGAACAAACCGTAAAGCAGCATCGGAAGCAGCGGCAGCAGCTAAAACAACAACAACAAGAACAAGAAATCACAGCGCTGCCAGCAGCGACTGCGCTTGCGACAGCGACGTCGTATCGTCAGGTTTAGTACCTTCAAGTAGCTTTATTCAATTTTTAGTGTTAATGACATTGATTTGGCATTGAGAGAGACACACACATACACACACACACTTAAACACCTGCGTATAGCTTAAGCTGCGTTGTCTGCTCTCTCTCGCTCACGCTCTCTCACGGTCTGTCGCGTTAAAAAGCTTTGAAGGGCCAGCAGCAGAGCCGAAAAACGTTGGCATTGAATGGCGCCGCCACAAGGCGAAGCCAAAGCCAAAGCTAAGGTTAAAAATACACACAAGTAAAGAGAAAACGTCAGCCTCCCTTACTTCTATGCTACAGCTCTTGTGATGATTAATGGGGCTGCTGTCGCCGTCGCAGTTGCCCTCGACGTCGGCGTCGGCGTCGTTGTCAAGAACTCCCAAAGCGCGTAATGACTCAGCATTGGGATGGACCTTAAGAGTTGAATGAATGCTGCGAGGGTTGGCGGCGTGTTAAGCGGGGCTAATAAATGACACGGTCACTCTCTTCAGATGCAGCTGTAGCGAATTGATCTGGCAATGTTACAGCGCAGGTCAACAATACAAAGAGAGTATTTGTGACAGCACGCGTTAAGGTAAAGTCAAAGAAAAAAAAGGAGACAAAAGAAAGATGTGTGTGGGCTTCGTTCATCGGCATCTGGCAAGTGAAAAGCGCGCCAAATGCAACAATCACTTGCAAGTTTTCACCAATTTTCCGCCAAGCGTTGGCATGTTATATAATTGACGTCGACGTCGACGTCGCCGCTTTCCACACATTTCCGGCAACTTTTCATTAGCATTTAAATGAAATTTGATAGAGAGTAAAATGAAAATAAAAAGCCTCCCCACGAATGTCGACAACAAAAGGCAGGCCAATAATAAAAATGGTGAAAATTTTCATTTTTTTTACAACAAATTATCGCATGAGTTTTCACTGCCTTGTTGTTGTTGTTGTCGTCGTTTTCACCAACAAAGCAAAGCAAAACAAAAACAACAACATGGGCAGATAATGCTCCTTTCACTCGCCTCGAACAACAACAAATGAGTCGAGTGAAAAAGCGTTTTGAAGAAAAGGAAATGCTTTTCATTTTACATACACACACACACACACACAATGCGATGCAAAGATAAATTTAGCAACAACAACAGCAGCAGCAGCGAAGCAACGACGGCCATTTAATTTAAATAATGTGATCTTTCATGCCAATGAAAATGATTTCAAAAGAGAAACTACTCTTAGCTCGTCTCTTAACTTCCGCATCTCTAAATGCAATCCACTAAAATAACAACAACAACAACCCACCCACTTATTGCCCATGCAATTTCTCTTCGCATCGCATCGCCCTTTCTCGCACACACACACATCTACACGTACATATGTATGTATATGCTTTGGAGTCGATGTCAACACTTGAATGCATATTAATTTTCAAAACTCCCACGCTCAAGTTTCGTTTCGTTTCGTTTTATTGTTTTTGCAGTCACAGTTGTGATGGAGGAGAAAGCTCCTTAGCATCTCTCTCTCTCTTTCTCTCACTCTGCAGTTTTGCTTGCAGTTTTCGTGAAAGTCGTTGTTGCTTGTGGTTGTTGTTGCTGTTGTTATATAAAATGTATAAAATCATTTAAGTAGAGTGAAATTGGAAGTTTGCACTGCCGACTATTAGGGTAAGGTTAATTACATTTCTCCTAATGATTAATACCATAAACATACAAGTGACCAAAATTTAAGCAATTCATAAAAGTTTAAGACTGAAAGGTACTACAACAAATACAATGCACGATCGATGTCGATGCAGAGCTTTGGCTTCGTTAGTTTTTGACACATTGCAACATAAATGAAAGTTTACACTATTTTTGCGTTAATAACAAATAACGACAAAGGGAAAACATATCTCGATTACGTAAACATTACAAGCAGGCATTGAAATGAGACTCCCCCTCCCCCAACGCCACCTCTCCACACACTGAGACGTCGCGTCGAAGCTGCCCTGTATTTATTATCTATGTGCATGTGTGTGTGTGCGTGTGTGTGCGCAAGCGCGTAGGCGTCAAACGAATTTCACCCGAGCGCGCAGCCGTCGTGTAACCCGATGTGAAACGAGAGCGCACGAACAGCGAAACGATACTCGCTGTGTTTTATGTAATCGGCAAGCGAAGCGAGCAGCAACAACAAAAACTTGTTTGATGACGTAGTTGTTGTCGTTGTCGAAGCCAAAGCTCAGTTTACACACGATCTCCCTCTCTCCGTCTCTCTCGCTCTCTTGTGTAGTGAGCACGTTGCCGTTTAACGCGTGGCTTGGCGCATAATATTGTATAATAGTAGTATATGGATAGAAGAAGCAGAGGCGAGAGAGAGAGACAGACAGACAACAACAAACAACGAGTCATTATTATCGTCATTATCGTGTTGAGGCATGAAATGAAATCAATAAATTAATAAACATTTTGTGCCCAATTTTTAACAATGCTCAGCTCAAGTTTTGGGCCAAACTTGGCGTGCGCTATTGTTATTGTTGTTGCTGGCGTTGTTGTTGTAGCGGCTTGTTTGCATTTTGCCGCTTTTACCATTTCTCTGCACTTTCTAAACAAATTGTGCGGCGACTGCGACGAAGCGAAGGCAACGAAGGAAACGCCAAGAAATTGGCTTTCATGCGTTTTCACATTTTGTTTTTGTCGTGCTTTCATTTCAGTTGTTGTTGTTGTTGCTGTTGCTGCCGGATTTCTACTACTTTTTCTCTAGGCGCATGCTATCCTCTTCTCTCTCTCTCTCTCTCTTACTCACTCCGTCTCTAGTTGGCTTCAAATATCTTTTTATTGGCTTAGAAATTTGTGTTTGTTAGCTTCTTGTGGTTTCCGTAGAGATTTGTTCTAAATTCAAAATGTGGGCCCCAAGTGAAAGAGTCGATCGTTGTTGTTGTTGCCTTTTTTTATGACGACGACGACGACGACGATGATGATGATTATTGGGTGAAATGCGTTAAGCAAAGTGAAAAGTGAAATATCTGTAGCAATGATTTCATTTCATTTATTGCGCCAAACACACACACACACACACACACACACACACATAAAGGCACGGCTCAAGCTTAGCATCCACCTGGCAACATGTTGCGATGGGCGAGGTTTGGCAACATTGTTGCTGCTGCAATCGATCGCCTGGTGCGATGTTAATTAATTTAATTTCAAGCGAATGCGCGCGTGTTAAACTTTTGAAAGTTGCCTTTAAATAATTAATTAAACATATACGCTACTTATTGATATTAAAATGAGAAAGTTGCCAGCAACAACTTTAAATCATTGCGAATGCGTTTCAATAATTACATAAGCATTTACAAATGTAAATTATATATGCGGCATGTTGCTGCCACATGTTGCCACAGCCTCGAGTCGGACCCTTGCAACGCCGCAACGCACTGAAGCAAACTTCCCGTCCCGTTTGCTCAGAGGGCGTGCAAAAAACCAGAAACACACAAAAAGAAATAATAAATAAAAGAAACAACAGAAAACCACAACTCAGACATTTCCCAGTTCATAAACAATGCCAAACACAACTGCTACAGTCATCCATTGATATCACGAATCGATCTGGCAAAGTTCTTTTTATGCTGGCTGCCAAGTGAGCTGCCCCTATTTGCAGTATGATTATTTACTTTACGCAATTTTCACTTCAATCAGAAATTTAAATTGGGGCAACGAATTGAAAAACTACTTAATGTAAATGGTCAAAAATTCTAGAGCAATATCTAAAACACTTTTCTAAAAACCATATTCCAACTGTCTAAATATATTTCTGTACATTTAATTGTGTTTTTACAATAAGGAAATAACTTTAGAGTGAATCATTTTGGGTTATCGCTGGTTCCCAGTGGACTTTGAGGCGCCACAAGGCCGCAAGAAAACACCAGCAACAAGTACAGCGAGCGAATAAAAGTTGTCGTTGTTCTCGGCGGGCAATAAAATGAAGCGAAGGAGAGCAACAAACAACTCTCCAGTGACAAGCAGCTGTTTTACCTTTCGGACTTGCCCCAAACAGCTGCCCCGCCCTCCACCCACTTTGCCACTCTCCGATTCACATTAATGGAGCAACGAAAGCAAACAAAACGCATCAGCATTAAATTTATTATTGTTTACCCCCCCAAATTGTATTAATTTTGTTGCTTTTTAGGTCGAGTGGGTCAACGAAAGAGGGAGGGAGGGAGAGACGGTGGAGGGGGAACTGAAGTGTGTTCTTGGGCGTTTACCAACACTGAGACGCCTAAGGTCAGCCCCGTTGTTGAGTGTTGAGTGGTAAGTGGGTTACGTCGAGGTTGAAAACTAAACTAGCACAAATACAAATACAAATATCGCTGGCTGGCAAGTGAATAACACCCAATGAATGCCAGTGAAAACGGCAAGTCATTCAAATGAATACACAGCAAAATTGTTGCTACTGTTGCTCAAAAAACTCAAGGATGCAACACGATTTTCAAGTGCTAATCAAATGTATAACGAGGTGGATGATCAGGTCACCCGAAGGTTCTCAATGGGGTCAAGTAGTTTTTAGTAGCGGGCGACACGACTATAAAGAATTCTTTGTGCAATTCTCTGTTCTCTGTTCTTCAGAGAGTAAAATCTTTGGCACCATTGTAAAAAGTTTAAATTGTTCCCAATTGGAGATTCGTTTTCTCTCGCTCGCAATTTCTGCGAGTTTATTAGTGAAGATTCCAATCAGTTTTAATGCTCGATTGTAGTTAATTAAATTCAAGTTTAGGCTTTTTAAAGCTTGTAATCCTTTCTCTTTAAAGCAAAATATTCACTTCGATTTAAAGTTTTATTAAATTTCAAATACTTTCTTTTTGTTAAAGCAGATAATGCAGCTAAAATTTGAACTGATTTCAATTATCTTTATAATAGTTTTTAAAAAACGATTATAATAAAAAGAAGAGAATTCTTTTTGCACTTCTAATCCTTCCTCTTCATTTTATTTAATCAACACAATTAATTGAGCTGCAATTTAAACAGATTGCAATCATTATTCCTTTATAAACAACGTTGTCTCATTTCCGATTTATGTAAAGTTTACGGAAGTTGCGAATTTTCGCATATTAATTGTTGATTATGTTTTGAATGCAGTTTTCCGGCGTTTAATTATAATGATTATTGTTGATTTAATTTACCTTTTATCACAGAAATTTGCGGCGGCGTTACAAAACTCCTTTGAATTTGGGCATTTAACTAATAATACTAGGCACAGAGGAGATTGTTGTTGTTGTTGTTGTTGATTATGATGATTATGATGTTGCTGTTGTTGTTGTTGCTGGTGATGATGATGCTGCTGCTGTTGTTGATGATGTTGCTGCTGCTGCTGCTGCTGTTGCTGATGTTGTTGTGTTGCAGGATGAGCGCAATTAAAATGTTGCTGCTGGTAATGCGACGAGGAGGCGGCGGCGGCTGAGGCAGAATTCGAGGAGCTGGCAGAAGAAGATGAGGTTGAGGCGTTGTTGTTGTTGTTGCTGTTGCTGCTGTGATGATGTTGATGCTGCTGCTGGTTGAGATGCCGCCGTATCGATTGATTGATGCGATTCGTAATGGAGTTGGTCAGCGCGGAATGATGGCTATGCAGATGATGATGCGGCGACAGCTGATGCGACGTTGACGAAGAAGCCGCCGAGCTGCAGCTGCCACTGGACGATGTTGGTCCAAACAAACGGCTGGCAATAATGCTGTTGCTGTTGTTGCTGCTGCTGCCGTTGTTGTTGCCGCCGTTGTAGTGCCTGTTGCCCGCACAGGCGCTGCTGCAGTTGTTTGAGGACGACGATGAGGAGGAGGAGGAGCTGCTTGAGTTGGAGTTGGAGTTGGAGGAGGAGGAGGAGGAACTTTGTGCGCGCGTTAAAATGTGTTGCAAGTTGCTGTTGTTGTTGTGGTTGCTGCTGCTGCTGCTGTTGTTGCTGAACGCTGCCTGCAATATGCTGCTGGGTGTTGCCAAATGTTGCGCCAGTGTTGTTGCTGTGCCACTTCTGGTTGTTGCCGCTGTTGCTGCTGCTGCTGCTGCTGCAGTTGCTCCACTTTCGTAATTCAGGTGACCCAAATGTTGTTGCAAAACCGAAGGCGCTGCCGCTTGTTGCTGCTGCTGCTGCTGCTGAGGTGGCGGCGTTGGCGTGCTTACAGCTGCAACAGCGTGTGGGTGTTGCGGCAACGTCGCTGCTGACGGCGACGGCGACGCCGACACGGACACAGACGCAGACGCTGGCGTCGACAGCGACAGCGACGATCTGCGCAGTAATACTGGAGGCGTTGATATCAACTGCTGCAGGCGACTGCAATTGTTGCTGCTGCTGTTGCTGCTGCTGCTGCTCGCAGTTGTTGCTGCCGTTGCTGCTGACGTCGCTGCTGCTGCTGACGTCTCGGCCAATGCGCTGCTTAATGCGCTAACACCAGCAACATTATTTTGCGGGCCACTTTGGCAGCAACAATTATCACTTGACAGTTGTTGTTGTTGCTGCTGCTGTTGCTGTTGCTCCAAATTCACATCGACAACAACATCGACATCGACGACATTCTCATTTTGATGTTGGTAAATTTCGTGCACGTTTCGCTTTTTTTTGATTTTCACATACGGCTCAAACATTTTACAATCGAATTAACGCGCTTTTATTGTTGTTTTTTTGTTGTTTTGTATTTGTTAATTAATTGAATATGAATTTCTAATGAATTGCTTGTTGCACACACATTTATGATTACACACAACACACTACGTATAACAAATTATTAAGTAATTATTTATTTCTCTTGCTCTTGCTCTCTCTTTATTTTATTTGTTAAGCTCTTTTTTGTTGTTGTTTAATTAACCGTTCAACGCGTTCAATTGTTGGTTGTTTTAAAAATCTATAAAAATTATGCTGCTCTTATTATTGTTGTTGTTGTTGTTGTGCTTGCAACACTTTTGAGTTGTACGAAACTAATGAAACCCTCGCTCCACACACGTCGTTTTATCTAAAAAAATGTAGGTTGTTGTTGTTGCTATTCTCTGCTGTAGCAGCTGCTGCTCTTATTGGGCTGTCACAGCTTTTTTAGTGGGCGCAACGACAACGACGACGACGACGAAGGAGAACGAACCACAACCGCTTCGCTTGAAAGTTTGCGGAGAACTGAACCAAGTGTAGTCGACTGAGCAACGGGTCGAGCGACTAACGACACGACAACAACGACGACGACGACGACGACGGCGTCGCTGCTTGCGCTGCTATTGAGTGAGCGGCAGCAGCATTGGCTGTCCGATTTCGGTGCACGACGACGCTGGCTGCGCTGCCTGTAGCGTGTTTCAGTTTTCGTTCGTTTCATTTCGTTTTGTTTCACACTCGCACATGTAACGTATTGTGGCGAAACGTAAAACACACAAGCACACACATATGCACACATGCACACCTACACCTACACTCGCTCTTACGACGATAGTCAAGTGAGAGGCGTCGTTGGGTCGCGCGCTCTGTGTGAGGTCGTGTAGCGTATGAGAAAGGAAGCGACACTGAAAAACCACTGAGCGCGCAACTGCGGAGAGAGCGAGAGAGCGCTAAACTGAGGGCCAACCGACGGCAGCTGATAATTGTACTATGTATATTTGTATTTGTATATATGCAAGTACAAGTACAATGCAGGACGGCAGCGAGGGCGAGGCGAACGAACGAGGCCACGGCATGCTGCTGATGATGATGGAATGAAATGGAATGGAGTGACCATCACAAGCGGAGGTCCTTCGTGCAGATAAGCCGTAATCATTTAGTCACAGTGGCTGCTGCTGCCGCTCTTCATCAATTGAGCCGCCATAGCCTTGCTGTCGCTGCTGCTGTCGCGGCTGGCTTATCGGCGCTTCCTACTTTACATCAAAGTGCGCGACGGCGACAGCGACAGCGACAACGACGTTAGCTTGCCCTAATATCCTCTCTCTGCTCCCTTTGGGGAATTGCACACAAATACTTCGCTTATGTGTATGTATTAATGTGCCGTTACATGCGTGTGTATGTATTAAGTCAGGGGCGTTGTCGTCAACGCATGTCACGTCGCCTGCAGTCGCCATCGCCATCGCCATCGTTGTCGTTGTCGTGGGCCACCCAACTAGCAGCGAACAGCAACAACAACATCAGCCGGCTCTTCACTTCACTTCACTCCACTCCACTCCACTCCACTCTACTTCGGTTCAGTTTCGTTCCTCTCGCTCTCTTGCACGTCGTTCGCTCTCTTCATGCCCACTCAACACATTCGTTTCATTTATGGCGTGCAAATTAGCATCGGCCCCTAGGGCTTCGTGTGTGTTCCATGTCCTTTGGCCCGGGCCACACACATGTCAGCTACTGTTCGCTCGCTCTCTTGCTCTCTCGCTCGCTCTCACTTGCAGCCAGTCACAATCTGTTGCCCATTAGCCGAAGCCATAGCTACAAACTACAACTACAACAACAGCTGCATCATTTGAATGTGTGAAAATTTGACAGTAATGCGTCGACGACGACGTTCGCTTTGAAGTTTTGCAAATGCCGACGACAAAGCGAAGGTGTTGAAAGTCGGGCGAGAGTTGCTGCGATTGCGTTTCAGTTGAGTTATCGCCAGGAGTGCAGTGCAATAGAAATTTGCCAAATTGCCTGTCAAAGTGTAGACATCTTCTCTTTTCATTCAATTTGAATTGAACAGTCTCTCTTGCAAAGACGTTCTCGGCTTACGATCCACACACGCGGCCCACACACGGGCAGCAAACAGCTGCCGTATAAGGTTGTCGCTCAATATCATGCTGATCATTCATATTGCTATAGTCGATGTCGATGTCGATGTCGTATTTGCTATTTGCTATTTGAAAATAAATAAAACAGAGGCCATTGGACGTTCACTGACCTTTCAGCACTTCCTTCCACAATCGCGGAAACGGCACAACAACTGGTTCACCTTTCAGCTGTTTAGTATTCAAATTTATAATTCTTAACTTACAATTTACAGTCTACATATTTTGAACTATAAAGTTGCATTATTGTATTATTACATTGTAACTAACTATCGATTCCCATTCAAATAAAACCGCTTTGCCATATTTATCGTTTTAAGCTTTCATAATCGCTTATCGATTTCCAATATGCTGTTTTTAGAAATCATATTGCTATCGATAACATAAAAGCGCATGCACATGATTTACTTGACACTAATTTCCATAAATAAAGCAAAAAATTCAATAAAAATTAAAGCGGCCAGCGGGATGGGGGGATGGGGAGATGGCTGACCGTCTCTCTGACAATAACCCAATTTTTCAGTAGCAACAAAGCAAAATATGTGAGCGACGCATTGACGCGACCAAGGCAGGCAGCGACGCTGACATCGACATCGCCGTCGCAGTCGCCGTCGACGTCGACGTCAGCGCTGAGGCTAAAGCTGACAGCGATGTCGATGTCGATGTCAAGATGTCGCTGGCGACGTCATCGGCATTTTCAATTTCATTCTCATCTCGTCACCTTTTTTTGGTATAGAGAGATTTGACAAATTTATGTAAAGTAAAACTAAAGCAGAAGCGGAGCCATCTATCATTCCGTCTCTTTCGCGCCCGATCCTAAGCTGGTTAAGTGTGACGCGGCAGCGCAGCGTGGGCTGACGAAAGTGTTAATTGATTTGATTGGCTTCAAGAGGCGATTTGGCTGGCGATCCATGCGAAAAACGGGTTAAACAAGCTGGCTACAAAAGTTACGACGCGCATCCGTTAGACACTCAAATAGAGTTGTAAGCAGCCAAAGATACAAAGATACATTCACACATCACGAGCAGAGTTGTTGCCCAAAAAGCCACCGCAAACGCTGCGCTGCTCTGCTCAGCGCGCTGCCGCCGTGGGATAACTTCCGCACTCGTGCCGCGCTGCGCTGCGCTGCGCTGCGTCGCGTCGCGTTGTGGCGAGTGAAACTTTGAGACTTTTTCGTAATCAGTTTGCAGCAATTGCCGTTTTGGTTGCAGCGCTTTTTTATCCAACTTTTGCTTTGCTTTGTTTCGTTTCGGTTTCGGTTTCGTTTTCTTTTTTGTTTTGGCTTGTGTGTTCTCTCTATCCCTCTCTCTCTCTCTCTCTCGCTCGCTCGCTGGCAATTTCAATTTACATTTCAAATTTTCACAATACTTTGTATAAAGCGAATCGGACGAAAGCCGGGGGAATCCTCCGACCGACGCTTTCCGCATTTCACAAAACACACACACACACACACACACACACACAACTGGCTACCAAAAAAGTTATATCAGCTCAGCTTACATCAATTGCAAACCTTAACTTTCTAACTCCCCTGAGACGATTTCCCAGTCAGCAGCAGAGAGGCTGCGATACAGAGGTCAGCTTGCAAGCATAATCCATGAGCATATTTATTGCTTTCCTTATCGATCTATTATTAATTTGTTACAACCATTTGACTATATTTTGCAATAGGGCGAAACTAGTTCAGCGATAATTTATTGACAACTAACTATATTCCAGCGAAAAGAAGTTGATTTTGAAAGATAATTAATATTTTAATAGCTATAATAAAATATCTTACTCAAATTCTGAAAATTTCAGATTAATCACTAAATAAATATTGAAGCTATTCAAAATATAATATATTGTTATTGCATAATGATGTCATGAGCAATACTATTAAAGGAATAGAGCATTTTTAATTTTGATTACCATGATTATTATATATTTAATTATCTTCATAATTTCACAATTTATGCAATTAAAAGAAAAGTCTTTCGGGTATAGGGAATTGGCTAGTCGATCTCCGTTCAATGGCATGTTTTTGGCTGTAATAACTTTTCGTAACCCAAGTTATCCAAGTCTTTTAGTTGCCTTTTTCGCTCTCTCTTTCTCACTTGGGAGTTGTTTCTTTGGGTTTTAGGCCGGGCAAAATGTAGGGGAAAAGTGTCGAAAAAATGCGTGGCAAGTTTAAGTTGCCCTTGGCTTGGTTAATGCTGGTTTCAACGATTATACAATATCCGACGACGGCGACCCGCTTGAAAGTGTGATATTTTCGTGGTTTTGTGGCCCAAAAGAAAATACAACTACATAACTCAATCGTAACGACTCAACTTGGCCAAGACTCTCTAGTTCGTTCACTCTTTGTTTGGCCACCTTTGTGAGGCATTTCTTTTGAATTGATTGTTCGTCAGAGGTCCTCAGTTTCCTGTTCATTATTTGCAAATGCGAAATTTGACAAGATTTTGTCAGGGAGTAATTTGTCAATGCAGTTGCGACTGAGAACGAGACAAAGGAACACCCAGGCTGGCGATTTAATCTCGGTGTCAAAACAAACGACAACAATTCGATTGCGGGTGCCCAAATGTATCTGTATCTCAGTCTGTATCTGCATCTGTATCTGTGGCTGGGCATCTGGGTGGGCCGTCGTCATCTTTCAGCGTTGCAACGCGCGAGTTAATTATGAAATTGTCCTTTGCTAAGGATTCCCCCGACCACCGCACCGCACACCGCACACAGCAGGCTGTCGAGTTTCCAAAACCACAAGAAACGCTCCCAGGCAAATAGAAGACAAGACTGGACTACCCACGGCGTTTGTTTACGCTCATTAAAAGGCAAAAAAAAAGAAAGAAACGAGACGAGAAAAGGTGGCATAAAGGGCAGGCAGATGGCAGAGTACATGAAGAGGAGATGGGGGCACCTGTAGTGCAGTGTAGTGTAGTGTAGTGTAGTGTAGCGTGGCTCGTTGTGTGTGGCCCTATCCGTTGCGGTCTATTCTGCGTTTGAGCTTCTCGTTTCTAACAATTACGCCTCAATGGCAAATAATTCAATCTTCGCTTTGCGGCCAGGCCATTGTGTGTGATGGATGCCCCTCAGCTCGCCGCTCGCTGTTCGCTCTCTCTTTTATGGATGGATGGACTCTAAAGCGACTCGAGTCGACGTGCGAGAGCTGGAGCAAACATGCAAAGAACACACACATGCCCAGATACAAATGTATCCGCATCTTGTGCGAGCTGGCCATGTATCTTATGCCGTGGCTAGGCTAATTTGAAGTGCGTGCGTGTGGTGCGGGGTTCGGGGTGCTGCTGTCTCCGTGTGTGGCCCTCGTCGCCAGCCTGCCAGCCAACCACATCGAGACAGCGACAGCGACAGCGACAGCGACAGCCATTCAGTCAGCCAGGTAGGTTGCAAGGTACCTGTGAGATTCAAACGCTTGACTGGACCTCGCAGCAATCCCGAAAAGGCGACGTCAAAGGAAAACCCCTTTTACCCAGGCAGGCGGCTCAGCTATAATACAATATTGTGTGGATTTTTTTGTCTGCTTCTCGTTTCGTTTGTCTTGCTTTAATAATTTAAATAAAAAAAATTATAAGAATGCCACCAAAGTTGTGCGGCTTCGCGAGCTGTGTGTTTCTGTTGCTGTGTGTGTCAAGCGCAGACGCAGAGCCTAAACAATCACAAACACACACAGCACACACACAACATGAGAGTCGACCTCGGCCTCGGTGACGATGGAGGAGCCACACACGATTTTTTTTTTGTATATTTTTTGTTCTTCTGGCTTCTGCTTCTGCAGCGTTGGTGGCCGCAGCGAAACATTCAGAATTAATTCTCGTTTTTCTTTTTTTGTTTTTTGTTTGTCGCATTTCTCTCAGTGCCTCTGCCCACCTTGGGTTCTTTTGTTTTGTAATTTTCTATTTTATTGCCTTGTTGCTTAATTGTTTTGGGGTCCCGAGACAATCACAATATTTGTCGACCTTTGACACTGCAAATTTATAGCTCGCAATTAGCAACAGGTTCTGCTTCTGCTTCTCCTTGAGAGTGAGAGGGAGAGAGATTTTTATCTAATCTGAAACTAATCAATTTATGGCATTGGTTTCGAATTGTGCAACTATCGAAATGGCCACAAAGTTGTCCTAAACTTGTGGGCAAACTTTCAAATGAGCTGCTAATCAAAAGAAAACTACAAAAACTTTGCGTGTGCTGGCTGGAAACTGAGCAAACAGTTAATAATGGCTTGGCTGATGTTGCCCAGGCCCGGGCCAGCGTCAAGGCCCAGTTAAGAGCGCTGCGTGACAACAACAGCAACAAACAAACCAGCAAGACAGATAGAGAAAAGAGTTGGCCCCGAAATGCGTGTGTGTGTGCGTGTGTTGGTGTGTGTGCGTTGCCCTAAATGAAGACAAATTGTAAATAAACGTAAATTTCGACTTTTAACCAAAAGAAGAGTGAAAACTGCGCGGACAAACATTTAGCAGTCCGAAAATGTAATAAAAATAAATCCAAAAGTGCCACAAAAAACTAAAAGCTGAATTACATCAAAAGCCAGACGCCACAGCCACAAAATTGAAGAGCGAAAAGAAATAGGGGAGAAAAAAAGCGTTGTTTAAATACTCATTTCATTGTTGCTGCTCTCGTCGCCAGACGCAGACAGAGATGAACATTAAAAGCAAACTGAAGGCTAAAATGCGGGCGACGTCGCCGCAGTTACGCACAACTTGTAAAGTTGTTATCTCTCCCATTGTGTGTGGAGTGTGTGTGTGTTATGTGTGTGTGAGAGTAATTAAGCGAAATTAGGGCGGCCCAAAAGGCGCACGCCAGACAGTTGGCCAAGATGAAAGATACGCTCAAAAGCAGTTGTTATCGCACAGATACCCTGCAATCTTAAGCGTTGGCACAGATAATCGATTAATCGATAGTAAGCACTACAAATACTAAAATTAATATTTATAGGCAATCGATTTCAATGATAGCTTTCCCATTTTATACTTCTCAGTAAAATAAAATAAATCATTGCCACTCATAAAATACATTTCCAAGAAGTTTTTAACTGCTATGCCTAATTTCTATAGAATCAATTGAAGAATGCATTTTAACAAAAGGTTTTGCTGTAAAAACTTACTGGGGATGGACATTAAAAAAATGCATTCAAAGTAACTTTTAATAGACATGTGTAAAACGATAAAAAGCAAAGAAGAGATTTATGAGCAAGTTTATTTGCGTTAATAATCGTATATTATTCCTTGAATTCTAATTCTGTTTGCATAAAAAGGAATTATGAATTGACATATAATAATCGCATACTATCGATACCTGAGAATTGATATTTTCGCTTGCTTTTTAATGGGTATCTGGCAGTCGGTTAAACACGCAGACTGTTCTCATTCGCTGCAGTTATAGTTCGTTTTCGAAAAGGTCTCTTTAAGGCAGAGTTATCGAGACAGCTTTGCAGATCTTATGGAAAAAAGAAAGCCACAATATGATGCCAAATTTTCGGAGTTCAATCAGCGGCTGCGGACTCGAGAGCTTATTGTTGTCGCTGTGTTGTTGTTGTTGTTGTTGTCGCCGTGTTGTTGTTGCTGCTGCTTATTACGTCGCCTGCGCCGGCGGAGCTTGTGGCAGTCGCGCAGTCGTGCCCCCTTTTTTTTTTGGCCATGTGACGTCGCCAGCGTCGTTGTTGCTTGCACAAAACAACAACAAAAACGTGTCGCGCTTGTTATGTAATCGTCCCCAGCGCGACGACGACGACGCCGACGTCGGCGTCAACGGCGCTGCCAGCGTCGACGCCGCCAACGCTGGCTTCAGTTTGTCATTTGATGTAGTCGTTTTCTTTCATTTATTTTTTTATTTATTATTATTTTCGATCATTTCGGTTGCTTTTTTTTTGTTGCGCTGTGGCTTGCTTATTCATTTTTACTGCAATCTTGTGTGCATTTTTTTGGTGTTGCCAAAAAAGTTGTTACCCAAAATGCAACTGCAACTGCGGCAGCGGCAGCGGCAGCAAACTGTGGGCGCTGCAAGTCTCGCTCTCGCTCTAGCGCTTTGTCAGTCTCGCTTGTTTATAATTTGCTGCGCTTTTTAAGCGCATGGCATGAAAAAGAGGTGAAACTAATTTTTTCTTCTTTTTTTTTTGTGTGTGTTTTTTTTGGGAGTGTGTGGCTGCTTGACTTGTTAGCTGTTGTTGCTGCTGCAGTTGCCTGCCTGGTGTGGAAATCCCTCAGAGTGTTTATGTAATACATATTTGTCATGGATTTGCTGCCATGCGGCTGTTGTTGTTGTTGTTGCTGCTGCTGCTGCTGCTGCTTGCAACTTGTGGGCGCTGCCACACGTATAAATGTCACTCAGCTGCTGTGGCTGCTGCTGCTGCTGCAACTTCAATCCAATTCAATTGGCAATGCAAGGAGCCTGGCTTAACAATTAAGCCAGAGATTGCACAACATTTATAGTTTTCTTGTGTGTTCAGTTTTTATGTATTTTTTTCTCGTTCGACAATTGAAATTAGAAAGGCTGCAAATTTGGAGATCAAAATGGAAAACAAAGCTACAGGCGGGGGCAACGTTTGTTGTTGTTGTTGTTGTTGGCGTGAAAGGTGAAAGGTGTAGATAATCGCCAAGCAGCAACAGCAACAACAACAACAACAACAGAAAAGAGAGTTTTACCTCATGTGATAGCGGGTGAGATTTTGTGTGTGTGTGTGTGTGTGTGTGTGTGTGTGTGTGCACACAACAAATCGCGGGTGGTTTCGTTTTTGTCTTTTGTTTTAAATACAAATCTCGACTCGAACTCAACTCGACAAATTTTGCAACTCTCTTTTGGGTGTTACGAATTCAAGTGAAATCGCCCCGCGCCACCGAAAAAGGTAAAAAGTGCATGAATCTTTTTACCTTTTTCAACTCGTTTTTTTCTCTTTTTTTTTGTTGATTATTTTTTTTTGGGGTTTTGTATTTGTTTGTGCTGTGTTTGTTTTGGGTCGAGTGTAGTTCCGGCATTGCTGGATTTGCCCAGCCAGCTGGATATGCAGGCGAGATTTAAATTGATTGGCAAAACGAAAGGAAATTGAATTTGAAATGTGAGCTGGCTTTAAAGTGGGTGGCTGCCAGAGAAGTTTGTATGAATATGGGCGCATAATAATGACTACAATGCATATTGTATAACAAGTGTTGGCAACTGTTATACAGCAGATCATACCAGTTATTTGTAGCTATTGTTATACAGACGAAAATGCCATCAGTCTTCAGTAAGATTTGTTATGCGACAATTAGCTAAGCGAATATAACACATTTAAATGCCAACTGTTATACAGCACATCATATTTGTAAGTTATCTATAGCTATTGTCATACAGATGAAAATTCTATATAAAATCACGTTTGACATATTCTCAGTTCTGTTATACTGTGACAAGTAGCTATGCATATATAACACATTGAAATGTCAACTGTTATACAACACATCATATTTGTAAGTTATCTATAGCTATTGTCATACAGATGAAAATTCTATATAAAATCACGTTTGACATATTCTCAGTTTTGTTATAATGTGACAACTAGCTATGCATATATAACACATTGAAATGTCAACTGTTATACAGCACATTATATCAGTTATTTATCGTGTTTTAAATAGCTGTTGTTATACAGACAAAATCACGTTTGACATTATCTTGGTATTCCATCACATCTGTTACAATGAGAATATTTATTACATTGAAATGCCAAGTGTTATACCACACAATAGTAGCCGTTATTTATTGTGTTTAAAAGTGCTACACAAAATCACGTTTAACACATTCTCAATATTTAATCAGCTCTGTTATAATGTGATAATTAGCTAAGCAGGTATAACACATTGAAATGTCAACTGTTATACCGCACATCACATCATGTTATCATCACGTTTGACATATTCTTCCATCTCATCTTCATAACTGTTATACTTCGAAATGTGAATAGCAATTCAATTTATGCGCGTTAACAATATGTATTACTTTTATAATGTACAATCAAATTGTTATACATCTCGAGCACGCATTGTGCATATTTTATTTGTATTCAAATCACTTCCTATCAACTTCTCGCTCACTCGTAATTGTTTTCGAGCTGTTCGAGAGAAGTAGAAAATATGCAATTTAAGTGTGATTCGAATGCATTGCCGAAAGTGCAATTAACTGTTATACATTAGAGTAATAACAAATAATAATACATGTGGCAGGCAAACGCAACACGAACAGTCATGCAACCTTTGTCTTCTGTCCAGACATTTACTTTTCCCTGCCCCAAAACGAAATTGTTCAATGGATCTGAATTCAACTTTTGACTCGAAAGCCTAAGCAGGTCAGCTTTGGGGCGAGGGCGACGAGGAGCTGGACAAAAAGTGCTCATTGTTTTGCATAAGTTGAATGAAAGAGAAAACACAACAGACACAACAACAACAACAACTACAAAATAGAGTTTGAAAAAGCAGATCACCTTTCGTTTTCATTTTTCACGCTGCTGAGAAAGTCATTAAGTGAATGCTGCTCGTCCCCTTGCCCCCTTTAAACAAATTAGAGTTCAAATTAAGTGATTATTATTATCATCAGTGATTAGTTTCGTTCATCTTCGAGACACCAATTCCTCCATGCCCGGCGACATCGTTAGCGCCTCATTTAAATGAAAGTTAATGCCAAGTTGTGTGTTGTGTGTTGGATCTCCAATCTATCAGTTGCGTTTTTCGTTAGGGATTACTTTCAAATTCCATTTATGCCATTTGTAGTTTTCGTGGATTGCACAATTCGCTGCTGTTGCTGGCTGCCCCAGAAAAATCACTTTTCACATCGAAATGAAAACACAGTTGCAAAAGTTGAAAAGCAAAAAGCCAGCGACAAAACCAAATTTGTGTGTTTAACTTTCCACAAGCCGCAGTCGCTGTTGCTGCCTCTGCCGCAGTCGCTGTCGAAGTCGAAGTCTCAGTTGACTGCGATGTCGGTTATGTCATAGCCACAGCAAAAGCAACAGCAACAGCGACACCGGGAGCTGCTGCGATTTCCCTCAAGTGAAACTGAGCAGCATTTTGCTTCTCTTTATTTTTTTTCTTTATTATTTTTTGGAAAGCCTCAAAACGCTGCTGCTGCTGCGGCTTCCTCGCCGGGCTTTAGGCCTCTCAACGACAACAACCGCAGCACCGCAGCAATGAAATGAAATCGAAAGTCTCGCGCATCCGCAATTAAAAAATTGACCGCGACTTTTAAACGGCAGCAAAACGCAGGGAAATTAGAGGCGCGTTATTTCAGTTAGTGAATAATATGTGACCTGCTTTTAACTTGTAGCTATTTTAGTTGTACAACAAAAGGCAGCTAGCGTGTCTGCCATGGCAACTAACAACTTCAGCACTGACCATGCCCAACGGCGACCGCTTCAAACTTTCGACATGCCTGTGACATGTCGACTTAACGCTCTTCGCCCTCCTTCTCCTCCCCTTCTTGCCCCAATTCATCCGTCGCATACTTCACCGCCGATATTTGGGGCACGCACGCGGCGCGACCACAACAATTTTCGGCGCTCGTCGGATGAGAAACGAGAGCAGCGAGGCAGTTAACGACTGCAAGATACTCAGCAACTCTCTAAAGATGCTTCTAATTACTCTTTTAAGCGAGCTACTTAAAAGGCAATTAGCGAATCATAGTTCAACAGCTTTATATTCTTTTGGAGTTTGGAGTTTGGTCAGCCAAGGATTTGAACTGGAAATCATTCGCAAGCTGACTGATTTCATTACATTACATCTCAAGATTGATTCAGCGCGTTAAATGCTATCAAAATGTATCGAACATTTGTCCACAAATTCGCCGCAGCAATGCAACTGGTTAAGCTTCATTTTTGTTGTATCTTTTGGAATGAATAATTGCGAATGCTGGGTTAAATGGGTCGCATCTTCGATCTGCGATCGAGTTTCGCTGACGCGTAATCGATTTAAATAAATTATAATTACTCACACGTTTTACTTTTTTGCCGATAACAAATTGCAGCTGTGAAAGCCTTCGGTTACATACCTGCAAAACAAGAAGATCACAAGAAATATCGTTAATTAATTGTAAATTTAATTGAAAGCAATACGTGATATATGTATGTATGTATGAGGCATTCATATAGTTGGCCCAAATTGTGCTTAATGCCGCCGATCATGCCATAAAAGCGTCAATATGATCATGGCCAAGATTTCATCTTTTATATTCTTGCAACATATCCAAATACTTGTAATAAATTATGTCTGTCTGTCTGGCCGCAACAGCAATGAAAGAAATCGAATCAAATCGAGCCACACACAACACATAAAGTGAAATTGGACCAAAGTTCGAAATCCATTTCGAAATCTACATGAACTCGAGAGAGAGAGAGAGAGAGAGAAACAAAACAATAGTTGGTTTTAATAATACAATAAATAGTGAAGAAAAACAGGCAGAGTGGTTGGAGTCTGTGTGATATTAATCTCGCCATAAATCAAATGGCAACAGGCGCTGTCGCTGTCGCTGTCACGTCAAAAAGCTGACAGGGAACACGGCAAAGGGCCTCTAAACCATTTGGTTAGGGCCCTAAAAAACACAGAGAGCAGAACTGTCAAAGACGAGTACAAATCTGCTCAGGTAGGCTGGGCATCAAAGTGTACAATATAGATGATCTCATGATGTGTTCGACATTGTCGAGCGATTTAGAGCAACACACAAACCGTTTTGTTGGGGTCAAAACTCAACTCAACTCAACTCAATTCACGTCGACTCATCGCATCTCGAATCAAATCAAAATGCCGCTCCACAATGAGCTGCTGGTGCTGCTGCTGCTTCTGGCAATGAGCCAACATATTTCAGTTGATGTTGTCGCTGTCGTTGTGTTCGGCTCATTTCAAACACAAATATCAAACAGCTCGAGTTGAAACAATAAATAACGCACGCATATTTGTCCATTGCCGCGAGCTGAAGGCAATGCCCATGCTGCTGATGTTGCTGTTGCTGCTGTTGCTGTCGCGTCTCTATTTGAGGCTCAGTCTCTCTGCCTCGGCGATAGTTTCACGGCCAGCTTCCCCTCCACTCCTCTGCCCCCCTCTGCCAGCGCACGCTACTTAATATAGGCATAGTTTGCAGAGCTTGGAGTGAAAAGCATCGCCGGCTCGCTTTACCTTGTCAAGTGCTATTAATGTTGTTGTTGTTGCTGTTTGTTTGATTCACACAAATTTCACGGCAATGGCCGCGCAACAGCAACAGCAATGGCATTTGAAATTGTTTTCTGCGGCCACTTGGCACTTGGCAACAGCCTGGCAAACATTAGCCAACATTATATTTCGCCAAATGCACAAAAGCATAAACTAATTCTTAATGAAATCACAGTTTTTTTGGACTTGGACTTGCGTAGCTAAAGTTTTTTGCTGCTGCTGCTGGCGACTTTCACGCTGGCAAAACGCATCGCTGCACAAATTTGCATTTACCAACACTGGCACACACACACAGACACAAAAGCGACCGTCACATTTTCAGCATGCAAATGGGAAAGCAGCAGCGAAACTAAAGACAACAACAACAACAGCAGCAGCCACTGACAACTGTCATAAATATAATTCGAGCTCAATTGAGCTTTGTTGTTGTTGTTTATATCGTAACACACACACACACACATACTTGCATGGACAGTGAAACAATCTCCAATGATTTCTCCTTTAAACAAATTTTGGTTTTTCTCTCTGGCAGCTGCTGCTGCTCCCCTGCCTTATGTAACCGAGTCGTCCATAAGCTCGAAAACAATGTGACGCGTCGCTTGAGCCAACTCGGCTCAGATACATTTGTATCTCACAGATACAACTACTCTACTATTTACGCCTCGCTGTTGTTGTTGTGCTTTCCAGCACTCAAGAAGCTTTTCAATGTTTTATCGTACAGTGCCTAATGCATTTGTGCCTGTCACACAGCACAACATGTGCTGACTATCTGTATCTATACCTTGGCAAACGCACACTCAGATACACACACTCTCTTAGGCCTTTTCGTATGGTCGCATATGGTTTTTGGAGGCCACAAAGATACAGCTTTTGGGCAGTAAAAGTTTGATGCGACTAATTGCTGGCTGGGCATGCGAAGTAAAGGCATTTCTGTTTTTAGACAGCATCCAAATTATTTCCATCCATCCGAATGTATCTCTCTCTATATTCGAACTAAGTGCTTGCACAATTTGTGAACTGCATAAATTGAAAAGAAATTAAAGATACATACAACAAGAGAAACACATTTGAAAGTTTAAACAGCGCATCTCTAATTTGGGCAATTTAAATCCAACTCGTGTAAATGGAATATGTATAATAATATTTATTTTTCCTTAACATCTTTTTGAATTGTTTCTTTTTTAATTGAATTTATCATTTGCCGATTTAATTATTTATATTCACAATTTTTCTTAAACGAATTAAATTATATCATATATTCAACATTTACAAATACTTTCCCTATTAATATTTATTTTATTTTATGATCGTCAGTTTTAAACATTTCAGTAACTCTGTAAAATCCTCTGTTTAGCTGCAATTAACTAACGAGTACCTCAATTTCGAGCACACTCAGCTGTTCTCATTTTAAGTATGTTTTCAGCTGCCTTTTTTTGCTCCTTCAAGTATTGTGCACCTTTTAGTTAGTCAATTGGTATAGAGACTTCCACTTCTCCCTCTCTCTCTCTTTGGCTTGTCCGGCACAGCTGGCAACTGGCAACTGGACTTTGGGGCGTGGCACAAAGTAGGCGGACCGTAGGTAAGTAACTACTGTAAACGTATCGTTGTCGTAAACTTGAACATGACATTAAAACGCGGTTTCTGTTTGCCTCTTTCTGTCTGTTGATGGTCTTTTTCTGGCGTTGTTGTTGTCAATTTTCGTAGTTTCGGCCAAGTTTTGGGTTACGGTTAACAGTTTAGGGGTTTTGTATTTGGCGTTTTTATGCTGGCACGTAGCGCAAAATGTGTGCATTTTAATGGTCGAAATTATGGTTACTTTATTGCGTTATTAATAACATTTTGATTGCATCACGTACGCACACGCATCGCTTGGTGTCATCGACGGTCGTCTTCAGAGCGCTGCTCGTTGCTCGTTGCTGGTTGCTATCATCATCATCATCATCATCGACAGTTCCACTCACGTTTCGAATATGCGACCACGTAAATGGGAAATGGCATGGAAATGGGTGCAAGCTTGTCGTTGTCTCCCTCTCTGTCTGTCTGTCTGTCTGCGACTCCTCCTTGGCTTTTTCGATGTCTCTGCTGCTGCAGCTGAGCTAAGCGAAGGGCATCCCAAACCAAAGTAGAAATCGTGCCATCGTGCTGCAGCCTTGGTTCAGTTTTGCTTTGGGTGTCTTATCAATTTGTTTCTTTTTTTTTTTGCTTTTTTCGGCCGCGTCGAGTGCCGTTTTCAGTTAATTTTCCGTTTTTGTTATTGAATTTTTACAACTGCCATAAGTAGGTCAAACATACGTACACCACAAGATACAGATACAGATACAGACGGCAGACAGCAGACGGATTCCAGATACAAGATGATGATGAGTACAAAAGACAGACACAGATATACTTATACTTATGTTCAAGTTGCATGCCTGTAATTTAGGCGTTCATTATACCACCTTAATTGGGATCAAAAGTACGAACCACGCCCCCCTCTCTCTCCCCTCTCTCTCTCTCTGCTGAGCAAACAGCTGGAGGCCTTGCGGCAAGTTTTGAAGGAAGCTGCTGCTGTGGCAAGGACCTTAGAATTGACAAAGACACAAAAGCTGTCAAACTGCCACACAACTGTCGCAACCTTGGAAGTTCTTTTTATTTTTTCAGGGGCGCCAGCGAATCAAGCAGCAAAAGCCAAAAGCGAAAGAATCTGCCAAGACATGACACGTTTTCACGTAAATTATGCATGTGCCTCAAATAATGTGACCAAGGTGTGACATATCTGGGAAGGCATTAGAATTTCAATCCCCAGCCAACACAATACTTCATATTTTCCTCTCTCGCTGCGTGTTTGCTCGTCGCTTAGGGACTCCGCTTTGAAGTCTTGCGCTCTTCGGCTTTTCGATACCCTGCAATAGCCTTGGAGAAGTCAACGACGAGTTTGATCGCCATTCTAAAGATCTGTTAGTTCGCTTAAAAGTTCAAATAAATACTCAGCTGCTAGTTAAGATATTCTGTCAGTTTCACACATAGCAAAAAAAGAAACATTAGCTGAAATGTATGTTGAACTTCTGTCGATTGGCATTGCCGAAAACCGCATGCAGACAGAGTATCTGTGAGTCAAGCACTCTCGACCGTCAAAATTCTTCGCGTTTTATTTGGTTTTATTGTTTTAACGAACTCAGGTTGCTTTTGACCATGAACCCATCATAAGTTTCAAATGCCGCACGCTTCGGGCCTTCTCGGGTTTTTCGGCTTTTGGTTTCGGGCAATGTTTGCCATAGAATGTGTCTGGTCTGGCCGATACCCCCAGCATTATAGTAGTGGTAGTAGTTTCATTTATCGCCACTCTTCGCACTATTTCGGGTTCCCCTTGCTTCCTACCCATCCCGCCCCGCCCCGCCCCGCCTTTGTTTATTTAAATGGGCGGACTGTTTGAACTCATTTGACTCTCTTCGCATACAGTTTATTTAGTTTTTTTTTCGTATCTGTCTCTTCTTCTTTGGCCCTATTGAAATTTGTCATAATTTGGTAGGTTTAGACGGCATAATTAACGAGCTGCGTGTAGACTGGGTGTGTGTGTGTGTGTGCTTAGTAATTATGAACGTTAGAAGCCAAAAAGTCTCTTATTTGGTATACATGCATATTATCGTCCGTCTGTTCCGTCCATTCCATCGTCTCAATGACCATTCGGGGCATTAAACGTGCGACGAGCTCTCAAACTTTTAGGGCGTCTCTTTTTATACCCGCTACCCATAGGGTAGAAGGGTATTATGACTTAGTGCCAACAGAAAATGTATGTAACAGGCAGAAGGAGACATCTCCGACCCCATAAAGTATATATATTCTTGATCAGCATCAACAGCCGAGACGATATAGCCATGTCCGTCTGTCCGTCTGTATGAACACCTGGATCTCAGAGACTATAAGACATAGAGACACCAAATTTGGCAAAAATGTTCCTTCATACCCTACGCAGATCAAGTTTATTTCAAAAGTTGGATGCCACGCCCCCTTCGCCCACAATAAGCATTTATCTAGAAAAAGTCAAGTTTTTTTTTATGTAAATCGCGTATAACTCCAAAAGTTCTTTGTGTAATGATGTGTTATTTGGTAAGCCATCTGCGCTTGACACTCTTAATATACCCTGTAATTTTGGTAAAAATCGGATAAGTAGAACAAAAGTTATTCGCGAAATTATTTATCAAAATTGTTGTTCCCAATGCATATGGACGTTTTAAGTGTGTGATTGACCTAGAGATATCAAATTTGGTGACAGTATTCGTGTAGGTCTTACGCAGATCAAGTTTATTTTAGATTTTTGCCACGCCCATTTCCGCCCCCGAAAACTGTAAAAGCCGTAATAATGAACCTAGAGCATTGAATTTTGGTATGCATAATAATAATTATATTCTCAATGATTCCTGTGAATTTGGTTGAGATCGAGTTAAAAACAAGGAAGTTATTAATGAATCAATTTTATATGCAAAATTCATTTGCAGCTGCTCGCGCTTTGTTTTTTTAGTTGACAGTGTGACCATGTCGGTGTTGTGGATTTCTTCCCGCTATTTTCAAATATATACAAAACACAAGTTTCAGTATATTTTTGGTATATTTGTTGTTAAAATATCATTAAAATTTTTTTTGTTCTCTCGAAATGGGTTGCGGGTATCATACGGTCGAGCACTCTCGACTGTAGCTTTCTTACTTGTTTTGAAGCTCGTTGTGCCCGGGTTTTAATATAGCTCCGGGCGATACGAGTTCTTTTACTGCTGGCCTTGGATTCTATCAAAACTGTGAAGAGAATTTCGCACACACGAGAGGCACAACAATAAAAACCATATTGCTCGAAATTTGCATATTTAACACAGGCGAACTGAAGGAACTGAATCGCAATTCACGCTAGTGCATTTTTATGGACCATTTCAAGCGTCTCATTTAACAGCTAGCTTAGTGTCTTGATTCCCAAATGATTTGAACGGTTTTTTTGTATTCCATTTCAATCGTTCCACTGCAGCGTTAGCTTGTCATAAAATATATAAGAAGCTCTTAGTAAGCAAGATCGTTTCAATCAAGTGCTAACTTGATGTGCAGTGACATTTCAAGAGTTCCATCAACAGATTAATAACATAAAGAGGTGTAATTTGATCTGAGTTAAGAGCTTAAAGGGTAGAGATCGCAACTCATCAAAAAGGTCGCATAATTTAAGCGTTTATTAAACAATTTAAATAACATATTGTGCAGAAAATCACAACAATTTTTCAGCCTCGACGCGTCTGCGATAGCATCGTGCATTGTTCCAAGCCAAGACACTTAAGAGGTGGGAATGCAAGCAGTCTATGGGTAAGCAGAGGGAGAGGGAGAGGGTTGAGCTTGAGCTTGTCGCAAAAAGGGATCTTTTTTCAATCCGATGACGATGACAGACGACAACGATGACAAACTACATGCGAGGGGAAAGAGAAACATCATCAGACCATCAAGTCAAATAAAGTCAATTGAAGTTGCGCACAATGGGCAGATAAAAAGTGAAGGCAACAACGACAACGACAACAACAATAGCAGCTAAAACTGAACGACAACAAAAAAAAAAAAGAATTAAATAAAAGCGCAGACGACGTCGGCAGAGGCGGAAAGCAGAAAAGCAGATCAACATAAAATGAAAATAAATCAAAATGTAAAAAAATTTTGCATAAAAAGCAGCAACGCGAGCAGCAGCAGCGAAAAAAAAAAAAAAAGAAAGAAAGAAAGAAAAGAAAAAACTCGGTCGCTGTGAGGATGCCAAATGAAACTTTTCACCATTTTGCATAACAATTTGTATCTTTCAGTGGAGCGCGTTAAAGCAATACAACAATAACGACACAAGGGGCCAACTTTTACTCGCTGTTGCTCAACTTTAAATTTGTGAGGGACAAAAGACAGACGACAACAGACGGACGGACAGACTCGGAGGCCATAAAAAGGGATTGGGAATGGGATTGTTGGTGTTGGTGTTGGGCTAGGGCTTGAGATTGGCACTCGAGTTGGGATTGCGGGACGGCGGAACAGTTGATGTTCAGGTTGGGCTCAGTGAGCGGGGCTGTGGCATGAAACCATTGCACCAGATGCAAAAGATACAGCGGCGTGTGTGTAAGTGTGTGTGTGAGTATGCACTAAATGTGTGGAAAAGGCGGAGGCAACGAAATTAACTCAAACTGTCGACAGGCCGAGCGACCATCAGCAATGTCGAGGATGAGGATGAGGATGCGGATGACGATGACGATGAGACTGACAACGAGGACGAGGTGTGGAGCTGCAACCGTGAAGCATTGCCATTGCGCTGCGCCAGAGGGAGTTATGATTTCATCATCTACTGTGTAACACAGTGAAGGAGGCGTGGCAGAGAGCCTATAACAAATTTCTACATTTCTACATCACGTCCGTCTGTCCGCAAGCTTGTAAGCCAACCACTTTATGAGTCTCTAAGCTATTGACTTGAAACTTTATAATCACTTTTTTTCCTTTAGACAGCATAAACATAACTTAAGCTTAGCCGAAACGGACATAAAGAAGCCATCAAAACGGATGAGTTTAAATTAAAACTTCAATACAACTTCACCTTACAAATTTGTCAATATTAATAACAATAATTTCTTTATACTAATTTGTCAATAATCATAATAATAATAACTATAATTATAATAACAACAAAAATAAACAGAATAAATTAATTCATAAATTTAAGTTCACCTAACAAATTTCTCAATAGTTATAATATTAATAATAATGATAAATACAATATAAATTATAAATTCATTAACTTATAATAATTATAATAATAATAAATACAATAACCATAATTAGAATAACAAATGTAATAATTATAAATATAATAATAATTAATTGAAATAAATTTCTTAATTTTATTAGATGTTCTTACAAAAGAGTATTAATTTTTCGGCATGGCATGCCAAAACTTTTCCTGCTTGCTGTATTTGTTGTTGCACTCTCTCCGCCCTCTCGCCGCCCTTAAGCGTAGCGAACTCAAGTTTCAATTTAAATGCAACTGACATTAAATTTACTACTTTGCCACAAAGCTGGAGACTACTGTATACATATATATGTATATATAATATCTGATGCCGAAGTTGAAGTTGGGGAGAATGAGAGAGAGAAGGAGAAGGAGGAACCGAGAGGGGGGGGGCATAGACTGAGGACAGGACTGTGTGTCTGTGGTTTGGTGTGCGTATGTGTGAGTTGTCGTTTTTGCAGCCAGTTTGCAAAAGCTACTCGCAAAACCGTTCCGCAGTCTGCAGTCTGCAGTCTGCAGTCTGAAGCTGACGCTGAAGTTGAACCGGGGACCGCATTGGCAATCAGCTGGCGCGCGACGAGGAAGGAGAAGGTCTGTCTCTGCGTCTGTCTCTGCGTCCGTGTCTGTGCAGACATTGTTGTCGCTGTCTGGTAAACTAAATTTAATGAACTGGCGCAGCCATAAAGCGCAACTTATCGGATACTACACTGCGAAGGGGATCGACGACAGAGTCTACATTTTAAACCGACTCTGAGCACAGTGGCAAACAGCCAAACGAGAAGATAACTTGATGTTTTGTTTGTCATAAAGTCGCAATTAATTCATGTGCTTAAAAGGAGAACAGCAATAATTACTTTGGAGGCAGCAGCCACCGCTCATTAAGCAAACAATTTTCTTATGCTAATTTCCCACAACATTTGCCACAGTGTGCGGCGCTCACACACTTCATGCTTATGGTTTATGTCATTTAACTTCTTGTTCAATTGTGCAATAAACTTAAAACAGCCAACAATTCACAAATGCAAATTTCGATGGCAGTCAGCAAAAACAAAAAATACATGTGACTCAGTTTTGCTTAAAGGCAACCGAGTTTGAAAAAGATTGTAACTATCAGGTCAGCAATGCGATTTCAGCTGAAATCAATATATATATTTACTTTTAATGTGTTCGAATTGCAAATCTCATATGTTTAGCAGATTTTTGGCTGCTTGTAAATGACTGGCGACAACATTTTGAAAATATAAGGGAAATTCTAATTATATTTAAATACTTTCTATATAAAATTCTTTGTTCTGACTGACTAGACTGTCAATGAATGGTAAGTCAAGCAGCAAACTTTGGCCCATTTGATGAGGTGTCTTTTTTTTAAATTCCCACACTAACTATCTAAAATCGATAATTAAAATTTGTATGCAACGTTGACTAATCGACAACCATTTCAGTAATAATGAATTACAAAAATAATTCAAAACTCATTTTTCAATTTGCTTAACTTTAGTGCACTTGATAGTACAATATGGTGTTTTTTTTTAAATTCCCACTCTAACTATCTAAAATCGCTAATTGAAATTTGTATTCGAAGTAGTCAAATTTATCATATGATGATGCAACATTGAAAACTTGTCTCAACTTTATCAAACATTTTAGTAATAATGAATTACAAAAATTATTCTAAACGCATTTTTCAATTAGCTCAACTTTAAAAACACTTTACACCATTACCTGCGAACAAATAATAATATAAACTGCAGCATTGAGGCCACATATTGTAAACCAGCCTAGCTGCCAGCTCTTGTCTTGTGTGGGTGTCGCCAAATGCAGCAAACGACATTTGAACAAATGAAATCTAGCCACCAAAAATAAACAAAATAAAGAAAAGCCCAGAGACTGGAGAATGCCATGAGGCAGCTGCGCTTAGGCAATTGAGATAAAGTTGCCTTTTCGATTCGAGACAAGCGACAAGCGACATGGGACAAGGGACAAGCGCGACAACTGTCATTTGTTATTGTGTTTACGCTTGCTGTGCATTGTTATTGTATTTGGTCAAGTTTGTTTTTTATTTTGGCTGCACCCAATGGCACCCACATGGGAAACTGACTGGGGCCGAAACTCTTTATGATATCCATCATTTAGCGCCACAACAGGAAGAGAAAGTAATGCACGCCAAGTGTTCGTCGAGCTGCAGTCGAAGAGCGAGCGAGAGAGAGAGAGAGAGAGCGAGCGAGCGAGGGGGAAACGCAACTCGCATTCGCTCTCACTTCATAAATTTCAAGCAGCAGCAGCAGCAGCAGCACAAGGTGTCAAGTTAATGCCAAGCTGAGGACGCTGCTCCAGCTTTGACTTCGGCTTGAGCTCCGACTGAATGACAGTTGCCACCTTGAACGCAAGCTGCCGTTGCAGCAGCAGCAGCAGCTCAAGCAGCAGCAGCTGTCTTCGGCCAGTGCCAAAAGCTTTCATTTGCTGCGTCGACGTCGCTGTCGACGTCACAATTGGCAGCTGAGGCATTTGGGGCTGGCGCTTCAGCTTCAGCTTCAGCTCTTTGAAAGCAAATTTCATTTCTTCATTTGATTTCGTTTCTCGCTCGCTCGCTCGCCGCCTTAAGGTGTGTGTGTGTGTGTGAGAGTTGTGTGTACTTTCATTACTTTCATTTGAGTGAAAGATACTCACGCTGACTGCGCGAGCGTGCGGCCGCCCAGCATGCGCCAACAACCGCGGCGTCGTTGCCTCCTCAACTCGTTGCCACCGCAATACTCTTCCCGCTCCCCTTGCCGCTTCCCCCTCCGCCGCCCTCTGCGATGGCTCGTTTTCATCGCTTCGCTTTGGCCGTTTTCATTTCACCAAAAAGGACCAATTTCAATTTGTACAACGACTCGACTCAACGGCTTTCAAATAGCCACAAAATATTGCTGCTAATTATATGTGTCTGTATCTGTGTGTGTGTGTGTGTGTACTTGTGGCAGCTGCAACATCGCACAAGCAGGAAGTGAATTTAGCTGAAATTCACTTTTACTTGCACTTCAAACACGTTAACACAGCGTCTGCATTCGATTCAATTTTTCATTTGTCATGAGAAAACAACGATTTTCTATTAAATGATGGAAATTGAATGCAAACTAAAGGCCAATAACAATTATGTGCAATATCATTAAATTGCCTATCAATTTCCTATTCCAATTAGTTGAAATTGACACCACAAAAAAAACTATAAATATTTGTTTTTTACTATTGATATTTGCTTTAATTTATTTCCCAACTAATATCATTAAATGCATATTACTATTTATAAGTACAACGTGCATTTTTTTCAAAATAATGGCATTCAAAAATAGCATCTAACTGATATAATATAATTTAAGTAATCAATTCAATTTATTATATGCAGTATATACATATAATTACCACAGCCTGAATGCCTCACAACATTGTAATAGATTAATTTAATTATGTAATACAATTAAATAAAAACAATAATACAAATAACAAATAACTAACTGTAAACTATATGCTTTTATTTGAATATTTAAAACGCTTGTTAGTCGATAATATAATATAATATTCAAGATGCAATTTAAATTTTATTTTTGTCTGTTCGTCAACAAAATATCAGAAAGTTATCAGACATACAGATATTTGTTTTAATTTCTTTCGCAAAAGTTATAATTTTATGCAAATTTAAATTTATTAATAAACAAAAATAACATAAATCGATTTAACATAATTTAAATCAACCAAATTTACAATATGCTGTAAACATGACTCATTTATGTGAATACTTAAAACACTGGTTAATCGATAAAATTCACGCTGCAACTTTAATGACATTTCGGTCGGTTGATCGTCAACAAAACATCAGATAAAAGTTATCAGCGCTACTCGAACATAAAACAGACCTGAAGTAGGCTCAACACTTGGCCGTATCTTTAGTTCTGATTTTTACAAGAAACATGGCTAATTTCATGGGCCCACCCTGAGACCCTCAGACCTGAGGCGGAGTCCCGAGTTTCTTTATCGCGTCTGTGAGTGGTACACGAATGCTCGTAATACTTTCTAACGACTATCAAATTTCACAAAGTGAGTGTCAAACGATGTAAATGAAGCGATAGGCTGGCTTTTTACAAGAATTTGGTGAAAGCTACAACGATAAGCTGGCATAATTTTCACGCTTTTCCGGCGAAGAGGCGCCCCGAAAACTAACGAACGAGCGAACAAACGAGCCCAAGCAACAATAATACACAGTGTGGAGATGACAGCACCCCAAACACACACACACACACAGAAAACACAACAAGAACTGATTTACTATGCAAATTAAAAGCCAACGACTTGGGAGGGCAGCGTGGAGAGCAGAGAAAATATAAACTCACACAGAGGAAAAACCTTTGTGAAATGATTAACTGTAATTAGTGAGAAGTTCTGCGGCGTGTCACGAAGCGGGGAGCACATGGAAAATGACGAACGAGATCAAAATGTGCAGATAGCTGAAAAAGGCAGGCAGTCAAATGCGATATAATAGAAGCGATTAACAACAATAAAAAGAAGAAAAAAACTATCTGAAAAAAGGCAAGCAGATGACGACAACGATGATGACGACGACGACGACGACGATGTTGAAGTGGATACAGTCCGATTATACTTATTAACGAAGCAGAAGAGTTGGCCGGCAAACGAATTGTGAATACTCTAAGAAAATGAATTAATCTTGATTCAATTAAATGTAAATCTCCAACTGCTGTTGCTGCTCATCATTTAAGCAGTCATTTATCACCAGCAAACTGAGATACTCTCGGGTTAGGGCATTGGAACTCATCGAGGGAGCAGAAACCTTCTGTGCGAAGGCGAGAAGACACAGAGCGAAGAGGGCATAGAAGTTGCTTGGCATTAAGTAGCTAGCCAGACAGAAAACCGCAGCAGCAAAGCAGCCATAGCAGAGCAGAGCACAGCACATGTAGTTATTGCTCTTGAGATACTTTTGGACACGAAGCGGAAACACAAGCGACCACAAGCGGCGGCAAACAGAAAATAAAACACAAAGAAAGAATTGAGGGACAGACTGGCAGACGGACAGACAGAGAGACAGACCAACGCGGACAGCGGCCTTTTGAGCGAGTTAACTCTTTGGCTACATAATAAATATTTAATGTGAAGAAGATCTGGAGAGATGCGGCAGCATTTGCAGTATCTTAAAGATACAAATTACAAGAGGTAGACATTGAGATTGAGGCCTAAGCGAACACGACGCCAGCTCGCTGCTTTGCTGGCTGTTGTCGAGTGGAGGGCAATAAATAAACACACACAGAAGCGGAGCCAGCATGAAAATGATTAAAAGAGCTTAAAGAGCATGTCTGCTCGAGTGTAAGTGGAAGTGGCAGTCGACTCTGCTGCGCTGTTGTCGTTGCGGTTGTAGTCGAAGGTAGACGGCCTCATGGTCAACGGGGCGGTGCCAGCTCTAGCAGCAGAAACGCTGTGGAATCGAAACAGCAGCGAGGCTACCCTTGAGATATCTCCGACAAAGAGAACTACAACTACAACAATCACCAGGCGCAACTTGTGCCCAGGCACCGTTGCTTCTTCCCCTTCTCGCTCTCTCTCTCTCTCTCTCTCTTTCTGCTTGCCGGCTGTCATCATTTTTGTCACGCACGTGCAAGTCGTCTTTTGAAGGCTACTGCGCCAGGGGAACGAGGCGGAATGAAACACGCCAAAAAGGAAAACAATGCGCGCCGGCGCAACATCTCCGACCAGACCATAAATCTTTAGTTATTACAAGTAAAGTTGAGTTGCGTTGATATTGACTCGAATTTTATAGCCCAGTTTCGAGTGTGCAGCATGCAAAAAAAATGGTATTACGAATGCCCGTTGACTTTTCTCTGAGCAGCCTCTCGTTGTCAGATAATTATCCAGAGAGCAACCGAATATATTATTATTTATATAGCAGTTATAGTGTGTGTGTGCGGCGTAAAGCCCTGACCTGAAAGGCCGCTTTATTTGCCTGGCTTACACACAACGAGTCGAGTCGAGTCGAGTCGAGTACTTGTGTTCACACAGTTACATTGCGCGTTTGGTTATTGTTATAGTTTATGGGCAAACATGCAAAGCGTTTTAGCCACAAAAATCGATATTGGACAATGGCAATTACTGATAATGGAGGAGGGGGCAGAGCGTAGAGAGTGTGAGCTCTGTTAGCTATCGCTTATAATTATCATTAATGCGCACATGCCAACGCAACACACCTTAGGGATGAATATGTTGGCTGACAGACTGACTAACCGACTTCCTTCTGCTGCCCGATTCTTTTGATGGCCATGAAAACACAAATACTTGTGTGTGTTTGTGTGTGTAGTTGACACACACAGACAGCAGACACTCTCAAGGATACGCTGTCGCAGTCGCTGTCGTCGTCGACGTTGACGCCGACGTCGACTTCGCAGTGCGCATTGAGCAGCAAAGGTTAAAGGTACTACAATCAACAACAACAACTGCCAACAACTGGCAACTGTCGCTGCCGCAGTCACAAGGTTAGGAACATTGCGCGGTCAGTTTGCCTGCAAAAGTATCGAAGCGCGTAAATTACACGGCGCGAGACAAAGAAACACAACAAGGGAAAAAGCGATGTTGCCTGGGGGCCAAGAGCCGAGTCGAGAGATGCCCGAGCGCTGCTGGGTTAGCAACAAGACCGGGGCGCAATAAACTAATGAAAATACATAATAATAATAATGGGCAAGTAATAACAGTCAAAAGCTAGTCACAAGGCAACACAGTCCAATGAAACGCAACGCAACGAGACGAGGCGAAATGAAACGAAACCAAATAGAATATGTATAGAATCGACTCGACACAAAACCCGGTAGGGGTTGACTATATAGCATTATACATATATTTGTCTGTGGGTCTGTCTGTGTGTGTTTGGCCCTGGCCCTAGGCAAATGGCTGTATTAAGTGATTGCAGAGCGGGGTGGAGACACGATACTATGCGATACGATACGATTAATAATGTCTGCGAGGCAGCAAAACGAAACGAAACGAAACGAAACGACAGCGCAAACTTGCAGATTGTGAATGAATCGCTATAGATTGTGTGAGCTGTAGTTGCAGCTCACCGCCTAATCAATGGATAACATCGTTTGGGCGGGGGCAATGAAAATGAATATGCATATATGAATAATGCTATGGCTCTAATTGAAATAATGTGGCTGCGCATCCCCACGCAGAAGAAAGAGCAACGAAAGCAAACAGTCGATAGTAAATTATTAACAAGCTAATATCTATATTAAAAGCTTCATTTGAACACAAAAGAAACGTTTGAGGAAGAGCAAATATTTTGACTAAACATGTGAGTAATAAATGGAGAGAAAAAATAATTGATAGCTTATGCCAAAAATACTATCGATAGTTTATTGTAACATTACATTTTAGGCTGTTCTAAAAGCTGAACTAATGAAACGATTAGTAGCATAAATTAAATTGATTCGAGAATTTGACTATAATTACTAAATAACTAAAAACAATTGATGGCTTGTATTTCCTGTAACCTAAGATACTATCGGTAGTTTAAAGTAACATTTCAAATTTAGGCTTTTTTGTAGTTTGTAAATGCTGAACAACTGAAACTTTACTATCATAAATTAAATATATTCAAGCAAAAGCAAAGAATTTTGCTAATCATGCATACAATTAGTAATTGGATAAAACAATCGATAGCTTGTAATTCGCGTATCGATTGTTTACAGTAACTAAACATTTAATGTGTTTGTTTTGTAGTTTCTTAATGCATTCACATGTTCCAAATGCTGATTTACTTTACCTGCTACTACAGTGATTTAATTTATCGTTGACCTGTTTCTGACGTTTAAAAATACATGCGCTTATTTCCCAATACTATCGATAGTTAAGAAAACCATAAACCGAGTTGGAAATGGTTGCTCTAATTAGCACATGCAGACCCTTGGGGGGTTTCGGGCGTCTGTTTGAAGTTGAGCAATCAAGTGGAAGCGAAATAGCCCAATTGTTTATTAAGTTTCCCACATTCCCCGCCACATTCACATCCACATCCCCCATATACCATGTACCATATAGCGTATATAGAGTGCCCAGCATCACACAATACCAATACATCTGCATAGATTTTGAATATTTCTATTGTGTGAAGCTGCTGTTGTTTTCATGCCTGTCGGGTGCCATTGGCAGAATTGGGTCAAGTTTCAGTTTTATTGCCCTCGAAATAGGGGCACGATGGGGCAGGCAGCCTTGTTGTTTAGTCCCTTTGCTCCCAGGCACTCCCTGGTTGGCCCTGCGTATAATATCTTTGATTAAATCATGAAATATGCAAAGAAAAATACATATATATATATGGATGTATGCATGACCTTTTTTTTTGCCACGTAGGGGCACCAAGAGCGCCTGAAGGGGACAGCGAGAGCAGAAGCGGCTCTGGAGACACGACACGGAAAGCAAAGCAGAGTTTTTGAGTTGTGAATTTTGCGGTGCCTAAAAAGCGGAAACTGGGTCAGAGTGGCTGCCTGCCGAAAATAACCAGCAATAACAAGGGAGGGGCGGGGGAGGGAAGATGAAGGATGGCGATGGCGATGGCAGAGGCGGCGTTGCCTTTGTTACCGTTGTTGTGCCGTTGTGAACTTCAGCTTAACGCTGTCATACACGGCGTATGCGTAATATGCGCAATTTCTTTGAAAACGCAGCTGCTGCTGCCCAAAAGGTCAAGCTGCGTCGTCGTCGTCAACGGTAGCGTCAATCATTCAACGGCACTGACGGCAACATTGAGCGACTCTGAAGCCCCTTCGCCCCCCCCCTCTCGAGCTCTCGCTCTCACACACTACTCAGTCAGCGAGTGCGGGGCAATTAGCGCGCAATTGACCTACATTGGGGCAGCATGGCAGCATTAATGGTGTCAATAGTAAACGAGACTGTCGACGACGACGACGCAGCAGCAGCAGCAGCAGCTGGCGAACGAAAAATGTTGAATGTTTATGCACGCACACTGCTTAGATGGGTTGAGCTTGAGCTGCGTGGCAACCGAGGGGAAGCTCAACGGGTGGGGGGGACGAAACATGAATTCCAAGTGCAACAATCAATGCGAAATTGTTTAAAGATTATTTCATTTCATTATTTATTGAAATCAACACAAATACGAAGCTGATCCTCTGACGTCAGTTGAGAACCAGGAAGCGGCGTATACAAATCAGCTTTCTATATAATCTTATCGATACAGTCATATCGATAAACAGTTTATGGTTCAAACTCGTATTAGATCATCTTCAATACACACAACCCAATTTTATTGTTCTATTTTCATATGCAAATTCGATGATTAATGACTCGCTTTTATGGGCATTGCATTGAAAATTAATGATTACAATTTCCTAAAACAAACCAATTTGAATTTGTCTAAATGTATAATTTTCCATATGACCTCTGAACTAAATTAGAGCAGAGCACACACAAAACGGAGAATGACCTACAAGTTCTCATCGCATTCCCCACATTGAAAGACCTTAGGGATTTTCAAATGAATTACAATGTTGTTATACATTTTTTGAGCTGCCTTTGTTATTATATTTATTAATGGCATAATATTGTTTGTATTTCTTAGGAGATTTTAGAATATAAAAAAATTTAGTTTATAACATTTTTTAAATGTACTATAATATTATTTTTATCTTATGTTTTGAAAATTTTTAAACAAATTGAGTTTTATAAAATTTTTTTTTTAATTGATTTTTTTAATTGGTATTATTAATGCAATTATAATTTATATTATATATTATTTTTGTGAAATGTCTGAATGACATTTTTATAATAATAAGAAAACTAGTTTAAATAATTTGGTATTCATTTATTATATAATTTTCAATTTAAAACTTTTTTTCAAACATATTTTGTACATAGAATAACATATTATATGATTCAGAGTGAACTGTATAATCTCTATATAGTTTATTCTATAAATTCACACACTCTCGTAGCGTTCTCTATATTTAACGTCACGAATTGTACATGGCATGTGTAATGCCCTTTTGGGTAGGGTATAGAAACGAATTACAGCCGCATTTGGAACGATAAAAGCCTTGAATCGTTGTGCGTCTGCTGCCCATTCTCAGTGCCTCTCTTTGCGGCGCCTCCAAGTAATGTTAATCTGCTCACCTCAGCAGCGTTCCCCCCTCCCCCTCCGCTGTCCACCACCCCCAACGCCACGGCTGAAAAAAGAGTGTACAAATGACCAACGCTTTGGTCAAACAATGACGCGCTCTGTGCGTACGACTTGAATGACAGACAATTGCTAAGCAATCGTCGCGGTAACCGCCCCTCCTCCCTCCCTCCCGCTCCCTCTCCTCACCGCCCTGCCACCCTGCTCCACAGCCAGCGCTCTCATGGGCAAAGTTAGTCAGAGAGCGGCGAGCAGCAGCGGCAGCAGAGGCAGCAGCATGTAAGTTGTACACGATAAATGAGAAATGAGGTTACCTACTTTTTAAGAAGGTCAATACAACCCAAAACAAACGAGCGACGAGGCAACGTAACGCAACGCAACGAAACGCAGAGCGAGAGCAGCGCAGCAGAGCAGAGAGCGGCGAGCGGCGACGCGACGTTCGACGCTCGACGGCAGCGCATCAAAACGTTACGCTGACAATGCTGCTTCCAAGCTCATGCATAGGTGGCGCGGTCGCGTCACTGCCAGCGACGTTGCTGTTTAAGTTTAAATGAGTGTCATGAGTGCCGACGACGACAACGTCGCTCAACAAAGCTCAGTGACCATGTGAGCAGCGACGCCAACGTCAGCATACCACAAACATATTACAGCAAACGTTTTCAATGAAAACAAAAGTAGTACACGCTGCCAGCGCCAGCGCCAACGTCGCTGTCTCGGTCGCTGTCGACGTCGACGTGCAGCTGTAAATCGCCACCTGGTGACGAATTCGGCGTCAAGATTTGTGGCCGCATGGAGGGCAACTGAGCTGCTGCCGTCGCCGTCGCCGTTGCCGTTGCTGCTGTGGCTGTAGCTCAACTTTTGTGGCGTTGGCGTTGCCGAGGGCGCGGCTGACGCGACCGCGCTTGTAACGAGGCTAAGCGAGCGGTGTGGCGCACGCTGCAGCAGCACGCCAACGCCTCGGCTGGCGTCGCAGTCGCCTGCATTTTTGTCGTTGCTGCTGCGATTGTCGCGCTGTCTGCTTTTAGCCTCCACCTCCTTTTTTGCTATGCATTGTTTTATAGTATTATTATTATTATTGTATTGTACATTCGTACATTTGTACATTCGTTGTTCGCTCTGCCTGCATTTAAAGTACGAAATATGTATTTCAGCCTGCGATTACTTATTGTCGAACCACAATCACAACCACAACATCCCATCATCGCCATCCTCGCCCACAAATTACGCACACTTCCATTACGAAATGTTGCTCCACTTTAATGGGATTATAATTAAGACTGGTCACATTAACATATTCATATTCACATTCCAGATTGCATTCACTTAACGTGCTGATTTTAAGATTTTAATCGACTATAGCATATATTCCAACTTTAACATGAAATAAATGATAAGTGAAATACAAAATTACAATTTAAGATTGAAATCGTAATCATTATAAGCTATATGAAAACATGACATATTAATAGTTCTCTGATAAGTTTTATGGTGTTCTTCGAACACAATGCTTAATTTGAAGTCTGTCCATAATATTTTGAGTACAAGAAATATAAATCGAAAATAACGATTAGTGAGTTTTATATTTTTTACTCAACATAAAACTCACTAACCCATTAAAATTAATAGTCTCAGTATATTGACACCCTAAGAATTCCAATTTTACCACTCGCCCATAATCTAGCAATCTATTCCATAAATCGCATACATTAAAGCTGAGTTCGAATAGTCTATTATAATGTATTGAAATGAATTTATAATGCACGCGTTAAGGCGCAGTTCTAACTGTAATTACGACTGTGATTAACGCCATTAGCTGGGAATGGAATGCATGTTCTGAGGTCAAATCTCAATCGATATGTCGAGATATACTTGATTATAATATGCCTGTAAGCATTGCACACAAGCTAGGAAGGCAAGTGCGTTGGCCATAAGTTGTCATAAGGCCCGTTATGATAGCCAGCCGCTATTTATAACACTACTCAATAGATACCCTAAAAGTTTTGAACGTGCTCGCAGCCCCAGACATCAGTTTAGTGTCACTATATGACAGCCACGAGAACCTTGGCGACTTCTACTAAACACGATGAGGGACAACCTCCATGGCTGGTGGTCTGATAAGTAGTGCTGGAAATAGTCCTCATTGGGTTGGGGAATCGAATGTGCCCACAAAAATCAACAGAAACAACAAAAAAGTTGACAATTCAGTGCCAAATGAATTTTGTATTGCGTGCGAGCTTTCGGCCCTGGCAAGAATTACTTGGCATTGCTTTGTAATTGAAAGCCATTGTGATATCGATAGCAGCATTGGTAAATGCTGTCTTGTCGCATTCAGCTGTTATCGATTACAATCGGGACAACTAATTAAAGAAAATGTTACGACAAACTTGGAGAACAAAATAATGGAAAAGACAGATGCCAGGAAGTTTACCATTTACTTAATGCAAATTAAAACAATCTGCAATCTGCGAATTTTTATGAATATATTTTTTAATTTATTAAATAATTAAATACTTTTTCCCTTTTTCGTTTTGACCCAGAGGCTAACTTAACTCAAAATCTTGAGAAAAGTGGTGAAGTACATATTATTTTAATCCGTGTTTATTATAAAATAAATTGATTTTCGTTCGACCGTAAATTTTGTATCCATAACAAGATGAAAGTAGTACATTATGAATCTGTTAAATAGGCACTTCTGCATTTTTTCACGAACAAAACAAACAAGAAAAGGCTAAAATTTAGGAAATAGATAATACATGAATATTCTCTATTTTCTCATTCATTCACTTATAATATTGAAATAAATTCTAAATCAATGTATTTTGTTAAATTAATTGAATTTGTTTTTTGCCTTTCTCCTTGTTGAGGACCAGGAAAATATTTCGGGTAAAAAATGTTTTAGCTTTAATGACTTTTTATCGAATTTATCGATAACAAACAGAGCATATGCATAACTCGCACGTTTACCTTATATTTCTGATAAAACTCCGACTATTTAGCATATATAGATATATGTTCATATGTATGTACATATATGTGTGTACATAAGTAGATAATAATACTCGCATATCGGAATCACATTGAAAATTATCAAAGGCAAATTACGCAAATTCATAGAGCAAAACGACCTTATCGTGCACATTAATTTCATGTGCTACAATACTTAACAAATCGCTTTTGTAACCTATAATTACAACAGAGAAGCAAACACGTGCTAATGTACACACACACACACATACTTATGTGTAAGTGCATATGTTGAAACATAGATAAGTGAACGCGAGTGTGTGTGTGAGTGTGTGGGTAAACGCAAACACCTTTGCAATGGCAACAAACAATACAAAACACAAAATTACAAAAGCTTGCTCACTTCCTTGTGCACACACACATACAATCATATGAGCAGAGAGATACGCATTGAAAATAAAATACAACAACAATAATGCAGCGGCAGCAGCGTCGGCATCAGCGGCAGAGAATAAACCGTTACAATACAGATACAGCAAGCGAAACATAAACAACGATAGCAACTACAATTATTGTCGCTTGAAGCGCACATGTGGAATCTCTGCTGATGTCAACATCAAATCCGGCGCCATCCTTCCGACATACACACGCCTCCACTTAACCCCCCCTCTCTCTTTCTCGCTCTCTCTCTCGCAGTCACAGCCACTGACATGCCATCATCGTCAAGAGCAGCCCCTCACCTTCTGTTAAACGAATTGAAACGAATTGGCACGAGCCTTGTATACGACTCTCTCCCTCACGCATTCGCACTCTCTGACGTTCGCTCTCCCGCTGCTTGCAGCGTAATCGTGAGAGAGTGAGAGCGAGAGCGAGCGCGTTGCTACTGTCGATTGCTTTGCCGTTTGGGGCCTCGCACTCACAGTGTCTACTTTCTCTCTATAAATAGTTGAAATCGAGTTCCAGCCACAAATTCAATGCAAAGACATTTCGTAAAGCGTGAAAGTGACGTGCGGTCCAGGGGGGAATGATGCGGGAAGGGGAGGGCAACAGTCTTGGGTCACCTCTCACATCAACGCCAGGTGAGAGTCGTCTCTAGGAGGAGAATGTAATAGTTTTTCGTACGATCACTTATTGAACTATCTCTCGCTCCCGCTCACTCTTGATGAGGCATCAGTATCATTAGACGACGCAAAGGTTGCAATTACAATTACGATAGTTTGCAATGAGTTTTCATGGCAAGGAAATTTCATTTCATTTCATTTCGTTTCGTTTCGTTTTATGATAACGATCGAGCTGGCAGAGCCGCGGGGTCAGTCATATATTGTAGATATTTATCTGCCACATGCGTTGTTGCACTTGAGCATAACGGTAATTACGTCTAGGCACGGCATTGCCCCTGAATTTCAGACACACAAACTGACAAATATATGCAATAAATGTAAACATGCGATTTTCCCCCTCGGCTTGTTATTGTTTTTCCACAGATTTTAATGGCGACATTGACTTTGCAATTTGCTGCCCGTTAATTAATGGTTAATGGGAGTTGGGGCTGCGGTTTTGGGCCACAAAACTGCAGCCGAGCATTGGCTGCTGTGGAAGGTCGAGACCAGAACAGATTCCGACAATGAACATTTAAAAATCGTTGCTATAAATTGAAGCCAAGAATTGGAATGAATGCGGTTAACCTTAAACTGGAACCTCATAAAATGGGAGTAACCATAACAAGATTATGTTTTAAGTACAATTTAAATTACATTTATTATCGCAAATATTTAATGTGAATTATATTTTGCATTAACATTAAATTGGGTTCTTCAGGAAATATAAAGTAATTTGTTTAATTAGCTTTTAATTATATTTTCATTAGGAACTCAGTACGTATACTTAATCTTAGCAGTCTGCTTACCTTGCTAAAGCCATTCTAACATGAGAGAGCCCTCCGAGAGGCAGCGCAATTGCATCCACTTTGACAGATTTTCCTTGACAATTTCCCAGGACAAAAATATCGAGATTGTTTCTTTTTTTTGCACTGCGTTGTCCAAATCGCTTTTAACAACCCAATTTGTTCACAGCACTGTTTATTTCTTTTTCTTTTTAGTTGTTTAATTCCAAGCAATTTAATTTATATTTCCTAGTTTACTTTTCTCGTCTATGTTTATAAATAAATAAATGTTTGTTGTCAGATAAACGTCATTTTCAGGCTACGCAAGGTAGAATTTACATTATTGGTTGAAACACTTTTTCGAATGCCAAAACGCCACAAAGAGTGCAACAGTTTCGTTAGCCGGAAAGACTTTTGCACAACAATAACAAGAAGAATCAGCAGCTGATGATGAAGAACAAAAGTAATAGCAACATGAACATCAAGTGGCATCCGTCAAAACTGAAAATTTATCACATCCAATATATGGGGAGTACGTGCGTCACCATATAATGGCCAAGTTGATTCTCCCGGCTACGTGATATTTGTGCGTGAAATTATCAAAGAGCAACAAAGCAAAAAGCCAAAGCAGCAGCGAAAAAATCGCACAAAAACACACAGATACACACACTCACACACATATGGTCGTATTTGTATAAGTATTCACACATAAAAGAAGGGTGAAGAAACCTGCAAACAATGTTCAATGCCATCGACGAAAAAAAATAGAAAAACAATATAAAAAAAAAGATGATTCGAAACGAAAAGCGAACTGGCTTATCAGCGTTGTGAGCTGTGATAAGCAATGAAATTGAACAAAGGCACTGACAACCAGCAGCAACAACACCAACCAGAACACCAACAATCGCTCAATGACAGTCGAAAATTGCTGATCTATGCCCCCCCAGCGTTCCCTTTCTCCCTTCACCTGTCGCGTGTGTTGTTTGTCCAATTTTGCACATGGCCCGGCGAAAGGATTGATAAAAACTCGAAAGCGACAAAAAGTAACAGCAACAACGGCAGTAATAATCGAGTGTGCTCGGCTGTTAGATACTCGCTACCCATTTCTTGGGGATACAAAACTATTGAAGGTGAAGCCATTGAACTTAATTTTCGCTCTGAAAAATAATTAACCGAATAACTTTTAAATTCATTATCGAGTCGTAATGAAATCTATCAGACATCTTTCAACATTTAATTCTTTTCATTTGTACTCATTAGTAGTAAAATTATCAAGATATCTTCGGGATATAATAATTATATTTAAAAATGTTTTATTGACTAACTTTCAAGTTAATTATGCAATCGTAATGAAACTGTCAGAACTCTTTCAGCATGTAATTCTAATTATGTGTATTCAAATTCTTGTCTTTAGCATTAAATGTATTTTTTTTGCTGTCTACGGAATCAGCTGACTCGAAGATTTGTCCTACTACCTGTTATACATATATTTTCAATTGGCACCGAGTCGTAATACCCTTCAGCCCCATTGGGTAGCGGGTATAACAAGAACAGAAATCAATAACTTTGCACCGGGTACACAACACAAGGCGAGCGAGGTCAACACTGACGCTCATGCCAGATGAGCCAAATGTGCTTCCCTTTGCCCCATGAGGCAGAGTGGGGGAGGCAGAGGGGGAGGCTGGAAGGTCTTTTGGGCATCTTTAGAATATCAGTGACAGAGACGGCGACGACGACAGAGACGGCAACAGCGGCAGAGATAGCGAGAGAGATGCCTTCATAAGTGGCCAATGTGCAGTCGATATCAGCAAAACGGACACGAAATGTGAATGTCTAGTAATCTTAAGAAGCAACAGCAACAACAATGTGAAATGAGAAGAGCAACTACAACAACAGCGTCAACGACAGCATTGAGAAGTGCAAACGACAAGCGAGCAAGCAAGAAGAAGAGAGGCAAAAAACTACCAACTAAATTCCATTTCATAGTCATGAGAGCACACAAGGTTCTTCCTATATCAGTCGATTTGACTTGTGTGTGTGTGTGTGTGAACGACGTATATAAATATGTACTATACAAACACACATGTGTATGTACGTATGAAAAAAAAACAAAAAAAAAGCTACAGCCAAAGCACAATCAAAAGCCAAAAACCTGCGCAGCTGAAAAAGCTTCCATTTACTTTTGACTTTGCACTACGAAGCTCACGTTCGTGTTCTCTCTTTCTTGCTCTCGCTCACTAAGTTGCGAAGCAAAACCTGCGCCGCCGGCGAGGGTCGTTTGATAGCTGTAGTTTGGTGGGTGTTTCGTTTGAGCAGCATGACCTCAGCGTAGAGAATGAACGAGAGAGAGAGAGAGCGCGTGGCGTGAGCGCGAGAGTTGCTGGTTGCTTAATGCGCTCATTTATAAACAATAAACAAAAATAGTGGCGCACATGTTTTTAATTGACTTTTGCTTTGCAAAGCTCTCCGGCAAGGCAAAATCAAAACATATGTTGTGCGCGCAAGCGAGACAGCCAACATAATACATACTTATATATGTACAGTAGTAAATGCAAATACACACACACACACATAGTATATATGAAAAGAGCGAGAGAGGAAAAGAGAACGAGCTCAAGTATTTCAATGCTGAGTGCATGGGATTTAGAATTTGCTTTTGGTCATCTATCTTATTTGTTAGCAAATTTAAGCAAATCAGCGAGCGTCAATCATTAGGTGCTAAACACTATTCAAACAACACTAAATTACAAGCATGTGACAGTGACAGCGAGAGAGAAAGAGAGAGAGAGAGAGAGAGAGAGAGCAGGACAAAGAGCGCACTTTAAAACGCCGCCTAGCATAAAGGTGAAGCGACGAACTGAACTCAACCAAAATGAAACTGTTTTCATCACTATTATTATTTTTATGCACGTACTTTGGCTAATGTGACCTCAAGGCAGAGGCAAATGTTCAAGACTTCCACTTGAGGAAGTTGTCGATGCCATTCTCATTCTCATTGCCGTTGTCGCTATTGTTATTGTTATTGTTGTTGTAAAGCTCTCTTTTCGCTCACTCGTTTTTAGTGTTTAATTGTGCGTGTTTATCGTTTAAAACTCTAAAGCTAGTTAGGTGTATTTATACTTCTAATATTTGGATGTTTCAAATAAGGTCACAGATACACGCGCGACGACGTCGGGTCACCAAACGAGATACAAGATACGTGATTTGTTGTGAGCCGGTTACAAAAAATTGATTGAATACCGATTATTTTTGACGAGTCTCAGCTTCGACCTTTACACACCCAAAATGAATATTGGTGTGTGATGTTGTTGTCGTGTTTTTTTTGTAAATGTTGAATATATTTAGTTTGATATTATCCGTCGTTTGGGTTAGACGTGTTCTGCGAGTTAGCGACACACACAAAAAGCACACAAACTTAACGCAACGCGCAGCAGCTGACGACTGAGGGAGCTTTTTTCTTGGCTTTGGCTTTGCTTCTGCTTCTGCTGGTTGTGTTGTGTTTGTGTGCGCGCGTGTTGCTTTTGCACCTCGCTGTCTTTGTTTTCGTTTTTGTCTTTGCTTTTTTTTGTGTTTGCTGTAGAAGCTTTTTGTGTGTTTGCGCTCTCAGCTGTCGCCGCTTAAATGAGAAGCTGGTACTGCTGCTGCTGCCATGGCAAGGATTATTATGGCATAGTTGAAAAGCTGCTTTGCGCTGTTGGCAACTGAACCCAAGGTCCCCCCTTCATCAACTATTATTACAGGCAATATTCTCCTAAATAAGCTTAGACCCTAAAAAACTATGCGAGAAAAATGCTATAATAATTACAATCATATCGTAGCACTTTAATAGCGATTTAATTAAACAACTGGACGAATGTCCCCTACAAAAAACCCATCCAAATACACTCGCCTTTTAACCTCATTAACACTATATTTAACCCGACTAATAATAATAATATAATACCTAAAGTAATCAAGTTTCTTACTTCTAAATACATTCTACAAATTCTAAGTTTAAGAAAGCATATTAAAGCATACATATGTATGTACATACATACATATTTATATAAGCCTTGTAAATACTATCCGTAACCCAATTTATATTACATATTTATATTATTAAAATATTAAGTCTAGTATACAACACTAAACAAAATTTATTATTAAGCGAATTTGTATATGATATACTATATACTATATACTATATACTGAGATCGGTTTTCATTAGGAAGTTTTAGATATTCAGGATTTTACCCTCGGAGGGTTTTTATAAAATAGTTTCAAGATATGTCCATATACAATACATATGTATATTTAATGTACAAAAAATACATTTCATCATATTTCGGTTTCTCATAGTTCCTACTCTAACTATTTTAAATCACTGTTTGTAATGTTAAGTCATATTGATATAAAATTATAAAGTAGTAGATTAAGAACTTAGCATTAGCTGCTTTTCATTGATATTTAATAGAGTAATGAACCGTTTCCCCAGGGAAATTACAGTAATTATCGCGTACATGATAGAGAACTCACCTTCTATAATTGTTGACAGCTCTCGCTGTCGTATCCTGTCACTGGCAAGCTGCTTTATTGATTGATATCTGTGTTTCTATGTGGATTGTAGATACGGATGTGTAGCAAACAAGAACAAAACTACCAGAGATCGCGAGTCTGTAATCGTAACGAAATAAAAGTATGTAATTATAAAAATCGATTATCGTGAGACTAAGTATAAATAGAAATAAAGTTGGAAAAATCATGTTATCAGCAGATGACGGCGTTTAAGTATTTTACACGTATATAATACATGCATATAGGTGTGTAATTGTGCACTTGTGCACTTCCCCACACATATTATTTTGCATAAAAAATTAACGAATAAAAAAATGCGCAAATCGGTCTTTGACTTTTTTTGCTGTTATTGTTGTTGATGTTCTTCTCGTTGTTGTTATTGTTATTGTTGCGGCTGTAGCTGTTGCTGTGCTTGTTCCCTTTGTGCTCGTGTCGTTGCCATTTATTCCCCTCAGAAATTAAAAAGTTTTTTGTAAAAATAAACAAACTCACGAACCGACAGCTAAAAACAAAATGCTGCGACAGACGAACGTACTCTACTACAGAATACCCTTTAACTAATAATCATTTGAAATTATATGAATTTATAATATAAATTAATATTTTAATAATTAATAAAGAGTATATTAAATAATATACAATAATAAAACAAAAGTATTACATAACAATTAATAATACAAAACGGAGTCAATAGAAAATAATTTTTATATAATAATTATAAAATAATAAGAGAATAACAAAGTATTGTAAATATGTGACCATAATAGAAAGTAAAGGGTATATCAAATAATTAAAAAAAATACTAAATAAAGCGTATATTAAAAAATAATAATGAAAAAAATGTATGTTAAATAATTTACTGCATTAAAAACAAAAACATACATATGTATGTACATATGTACATATATATTATAATATAATTAAGAATACATTTAAATAATAATCAATACTATAATAAGGGTATTGCATAACAATTAATAATAATAAATTGATTCAATATGCAATAATGAAGACAACTGAATATTAAATATTTGACAATAAAAAGTATCTACTATAAAAAAAAGGTATACATATTAAATAAAAAAGTATATTTATTTAATATTATAAAAAATAAAACAATAATTTCATCGAAAACAACAAAAATAATGAATAAAAAACAACACTAAACAAATTTTTATTTTACTTTCTTCCTATAAATTTATTAGGATAGGGTATTTTTAAGTCGGGCACTCATATCATTTTTTTTGTATACTATGAAATACCGGCTTTGAATCTATTCTAGGGTATTTCGTACGCCAAAGTTCAGATTGTTTTAACATGGAAATGGATTCCCCTTTAACGACTGCAACTGGAAGTTTGTAGCATAACATTGTTTAGCGCAGCCGACACACTAATAAAACATAATCCCCGCCCACTTCAAGTGCAGGAAACAACAATAAATAACAGCACTAACCTGCCGTTGCTTTCTTTATTTACATCTCAGCAGAAATATCGATATTTGCAAATTGATATCGATTTCATGTACTCGATACTTTCTCTGAAATGTCAACAATTCTAACTATGCTGAGAGGGTGGTGGGCGGGCGTTTGTCAGAGCAGCGCTGCTGCGAAGCCGAATGCAATAAATTAGCATGACAAAGATGCACACATACACGCACACATGCTTAAACTTGCCTGCAAGAGTTGTATGCATGTGTGTACATGCATATAATACGTCACACACACACACAGAAACTCAACTCACCTTTGTAGATAGTTATTTTTCTTTTTGCGTACTCTGCTCGTTTAGCTTTACATAAGTCGGTGCACTGACTGCATTTGTTTTCTTAACAAAATTATATATTGATTTTAGTTGCACTTTTCGATATAAACTAAACAATATGGCGATATTGCTCTTTCACTTTTTTTTCAGGCCAACTTTTGTATGAACTGCGCCACACACGCACACACTCTCAGCGATTGATGTGTGTGTGTGTGTGATGTGAAGTCGACGCGACAATCGGGCCGAAATTGCATTGGTTATTGCACTGCACTTGACTATATTACTGCTAAAATCGAGAATTTGCGACTATTGTATTGCAATAAGAACTGCGAATACGATAACTATTGAATATTATAGGTAAATACGAGACGAATAAAGCCAGCGAACGCGCTGCGCTTTTCATTCCATGCTGCGGCACTCACAAACACACACAAATACACTGAATTCAATGCATGTGTGTGTTATGTGTGTGTGTGATTGTGAGTGGGCGCTCATTGACTATCTGGCAGCACTGCCGCACAGTGCAACTCTGTTACCAGCTGGTTGCAGCCATACGTCAAACATGAAATTAAGAATTTGAAATAAAAAAGCAACCACAAAAATAAAACAAATAAAATGTGCATAGCTACTTAACTTATTTTTTAATAAATTGCAGTTAATGTCTGGTAAATACGAAAAAGTAGCCGCGGATTTGTCTGGCAGCACTTGCGGCGATAGTTTGTGGCGGCTGGTCGATAGATCGATACACCTTTTTATCGTGCTGATGAAAAAATCAACTTGACAGTAAAATCAATTAAATTATAAGGCTGTTCGGGCGATTTAGTTAAGCTAGGCACACAAAACAATTGTTATTAGTGCCACGCAAGGTAATAGTTTTGTTTTTCAGGCAATATCTAGAAGAAGGTGCTAAATACGAGCACGAGTGCAGGCGGTGTATGTGTGTGTAGTACGTGTTCCAATAAAATTTACGAATGTGTGCGTGTGTTTTTCTACAACTATTTATTATAGTGTAAATAAGCGCCTTAAACACGTATTAGTGGGAAACAATAACAACAACGACGACGGAACAAAGTATGGAGGGCAACAAAGACGAGGCGCAGCGCTGCATTGATCTCGCTGTGCAGGCGCTGGCCGAACGCAAGATCGACAGGGCCGAGAAGTTTTTGCTGAAAGCCGAGCGCCTTTTTCCAACGGACAATGCAAAAAGTAAATAGAAACCCCTTAGTTCATTGTCCGCTTTATTAATCCTTTACCTTGCAGGGCTGCTGGCACAGGTGAAGAGCACTTCGGGCAACAATGGCAATGGAGCCAAGGAGCGTCCAGCTGCGGCAGCGGATGAAAAGGACACGGAGCCGCGTAAACGCGTCAATTCCGACTCTCGCAGCCATGCTCCCGATTACACCAACGATCAGCTGGAGGCAGTGCGCAAAATCAAAAAGTACGTCTCACAAAATACTCAATTAGCAATTGACTAATTTAATTGTTCTCCCTGCAGATGTAAGGACTACTATGAGGTGCTGGGCGTGACCAAATCCGCCACAGATTCGGAGATTAAGAAGGCGTACAAGAAGCTGGCGCTGCAGCTGCATCCCGACAAGAATAAGGCACCCGGCTCCGTAGAGGCCTTCAAGGCATTGGGCAATGCGGCTGGCGTTTTGACGGATGCGGAAAAGCGAAAGAATTACGATCTGTATGGCATCAATGAGTCGCACAGCGGACATGGCAATGGTGGACACCATGGGCATGGACAGCACTATAATGATTACGGTTACTCGCGCGGCTTCCAGGCCGACATCAGTGCCGAGGAGCTCTTCAATATGTTCTTCAACGGCGGCTTTCCGCAGCAAAATGTTTACATGCGTCAGCAACGGCGTCGGCATCAAGCGCGCGAGGACAGAGACGTAAATATATCAATGGGAATTCAGCTTAAATAGTTTACTTTATACTCTTGTTTTGCAGTCGAATAATTCGTCTGCCTTGATCAATCTGTTGCCCATTCTGTTGCTTATTGGCCTGTCCATGATGTCCTCATTCTTTATATCGGATCCCATGTACAGCCTATCGCCATCACAGTGAGTTAAACACGATCCTTTTACGCTCCTAACTTCACTAAATTAAATGTTTTTTTCTCATTAGCAAATACTCGGTTAAACGCGAGACAAACGGTCTGAAGATTCCCTATTACGTCAAGGACAATTTCTATTCAGAGTATCAGGGTTCAGTGGCTCGGCTCGAGGAATCCGTTGAGGAGGATTTCGTCAATCATCTGAAGCACTCTTGCAGTCGGGAGCGGAACTATCGTAAGCAGCAACAACTTTATTTAAATCGTCCATAATTTAATTTTGTTTGTTTTGTTTGCAGGCGATTCAATGTTGGCTAAGGCACGAACCTTTGGGGATCGGGATCTGTATCGCAAGGCGCAGAACATTAATACGCCGTCGTGCGAGAATTTGCAAAAGTATTTAATCACATGATTTCCATTAAATTGAAAGCAAATGAGAAATTGGAACGCGATTTAAGCGCTTTTCGTTTTCGTATTTTTTCAGTGTGTGTGTTTGTTATAAAAAATGATTTTTTTAATTCTAAATTGATTGTTATAGTTTATATATATATATCCTACTCTACTCTATTTCCCTCAACATACACTAAAAACAATAACACATCAAATCGGAGACATATTTATGCATAGATCTTAATGGAAATTTAGTCAAAGGGTGTTTTTTTTTTGTTTCTCTAAAGGGACAGCTTATTAATAAATATTCATAAATATACTACTGCATTGTGTTCTGCATCTCATTGAAATCAAATCCCCCTGATATTAAAGACAAATATTGTGTTAAAAATTGGTTTTGTTTGTTGTTTTTTACTATCTCAAATCCCCCAGATATCAAAGACAAATGTTGTGTTAAAAATTTGTTTTGTTTGTTGTTTTTTACTAGTTATAAATGTACAAATAAAGCAGTGTTATGCTAAGTAAAAGAAACACGACGACGACGACGAGGACATCAGTTAAATCAATTGCTGATGATGGCCTCCAAGGCGGCCACAACGTCGCCGCTCTGCTCCCGCAGCACCTTCTCCGCTTGCGCCTTGCTCACCAGCAGCTCGTTCATCTATTTGGAATACAGATTAATTTTGTCATCGTAAATATTTTTATTCAGGGATCGTAATTTTTAATCAATATCTTATACTAGCTTCTTCTTTAAGGTTATATTATGCAAAATCATCATGACTTGCGGATTTATAATTTGTATTTTGTAGATCGAAGAATGATTATTTTTTAGCTATACTTTAGTAATCGGCCAATAACCATTGTTGTTTGAGCAATAAAATAAAAGTCATGAAATAAAAATAATTATAATTATTTGAGCGCTTCTATTGTGATTTTTCCCTTAGGTATAAGCACTCAAATATTAGTAATTCCAACCGCTAGACTAAAACAAAATCCTAAAAAAATATATATAAATGTAAAACCTACAATTATTTAGTAATTAATTTTAGTAATAATAATAATCATTATTTCATGATTCATGTGACAAATTCAATAAAAGAATCTATATAACTCATGAAATAATAATTATTTTGTAATTTGTATGTAAAACTTATAATAATTACAGTTCCTGATAAGGACTCCTATCATATTAATCTTCACCACTACACTATAATCGTGTGAAACAGAAATCTTAAAAAATATATATTCTTTAAATTTGTTAGTAATTAATTACTCAATTGCTAATAAAATAATAATGATAATTGCTCAAGTTACAAATCCAAAATTCATTATTCTTTAAATGAATTTATAAAACTCATGAAATAATTGTCCTTATTGTAATAATAATGATTTCCTTTAGCGATAAGAATTCAAGTTATAATAATTTATAGTCTGCGACTTCTGTTTTACACGATTTTAGTCTCAAGTGATTCCTTGAGACTAAGATCGTGTAAAACAAAATCTTTTAAAAAAATACCCATGAAATAATTATTTTGTTATTTTTATCTTAAACCTTATAATAATTAGAGTCCCTGCTTTTATAACTTACAATCAGTTCGATGTCCTCCTTCTTCACCTGCACCTTTTGCAGCTCCTTCTCTCGGGCCACCCGCAGACTGTTTTCCTTGTCTCGCTGATTTCCGAATTGCTCCACAGCCTGCCACAGTTATAAGTACTATTATTAACTGCTTTAATTATTAATGTTTTTGCACTCACACTTGAGATGTTTGCCGCTGAAATTTCCTTTTCTTCGGCGTAGTCCGTCACACGTTCCAAGTCAGCGGCGCCGCCGTCGTGACGCGTTTGCTTCTTCTGCTTCTTGTCCTGCTCCTGGGAGTCGTCTTCGGCTTCAGCTTCGGCTTCGCCGTTCACTTCGACCTCGGGCTCTGTTTCCGCCATGCTGCAAACAGTTTTTATGTCAATTTAGTTAGCTATTTAATTTCGCTATCGCTAGCCTCGTGCGAATGTATTTTTTTTTGCTTTCAACACTGCTGCCGACTGACCGAGTGTTGAATTTCAAAACATACTAATTTACGTCGTAAAATATACCAGTTTATACTAATCTAATTTCTTATTGGTTACACTTTTTATAGCAAAATGGAAATTGGAAATGGGCAAAGGTGTTGAAATGAATTTACATAAAACGAGCGAAAGACTTGAAGAAATTTATAAAATATATTGTATTGTACTTTGTTCAAGCGCCACACGCTGTTGCCTTCTGTATTTATATTGAAGCTCATTAACAGCGTGGCTACACTGTTAACCGCGCTACCACTGTTGAACTTAACAGTGGTTCATGTCTTGGCTTAACAGATGCATAACATTTGCAAGAAGGACTCGTCCGTTGCAATTTGAAATTAATGAATAATTTAAAATAGGTTTTGTGTCATATATTGTGGGCACTAGCTTTAGCTTAGCTTCATAAATATATTTTATATAAATATCGATATAAATTAATAAACTAGATTCTTATATTGCTTTTGGGTATTTTTTAATTTGGGTAAAGTAATAAGGGACTTTTCCAAAATCGATCTATTTCTGATTTTATTTAACTAAAATATATCTGGTGGGTCTTATATACAAATTTACCTGTATAAAAGTGATAACAAGTTTTCTCAATCTATTTAAATTAATTAACTCAATTTCTCTGCATAGTTTATTACATAACAATTTATGCTTCTCTAGAGCATTAAACAGTCGTTATATTTTTTACTTAAAGATAGCTTCTGTTTCTTGTTATCTATTTAAATTTGTCACACATAAAATAGTGCACTGGGACCGCAAAACTAATTAAAAATGTCTCGAGCATAAAGCTGTCAACTGTTTCCATGCAAGATACATATGTACAAATATGTACATTTATGTACATATGTATTATGCATTTATTTACTTTTTTTGCCACGCCGCAACTCTTGCGAATTTTGTTGTGGTTTAAAATGTTAATTATAAGTTTGATGCCAGACATAATGAGATTCTCGACGAGCACACATCGCAGACCAGTTGGGAGAGCAAAGGAAAGCAGATGGAGACGGAGAATCGTTGTCCCAGTGAGCCAACGTCCTGCAGCCTTAGAAGGAGATGGCGATGGCGATGGCGATGCTCGCTGCGGGCGGTGCAGCCATGTCCTGGTCCTGTTGACATAATCGTTAGCCATCATGATTAATTTAATTGTCAGTTTGACGCAAGTGTTGCCCTCTCTCTCTGTCCGCCACACTTAACGGAAAATCAAGATTAATTAACATCTCGACCATGGGCGGTCAACATCATTTGTTAGCTGGCAGAGCGGAGGAGGAGAGGGGTGGCAAAAGGACATTGGGGAGTGTGGCAAACATATGTGCAGTTTTAATATAATTTCGCTGGCATTTTGTTTGGCTTGCAACACTTTAAGGCAGCGACAAATTGGAGCAATCACATTTCTCATGCAGGACGCGTTCGCAGCCAAAAAAAAACACACCAAATTTGTTTATCGCCAACTCATGTGTGTTTGTGTGTGTGTGTGTGTGTTGGAGCAACAGGCCGCACATTTGAAACGGTTGCAACGCGGCGTCGTCACAAGTCGCAGCTGCCAATTGCCAATTGCAAATTAAATTATGCCGCTAATTAACACTGACACACACACACACTCTCGCACACACACACATAAATTATGCTGGCAATTTTGGGGCTCATTGTGGTTTTTGGCCGCACAAATTGCGCATTCGCCACGTTGGCCCGCCAACGCTGCAAGCTCGCATTGTCTTTGCTGCCATTTCTCATTTCTCATTTTCCATCTCCCACTTTCCACTTTGCATGTGCCGCATTCACACAGTAAATATTTTTTGGGGGTCCAACAACTCGAGTTGCCAATTGCAGGCGGGGGAAGCTTCTGCAGCTGAGGGGGGCAAGTGGAGGGGAGGCAAGCAACAAGGGAAGCGTTGTAATTGAGATGCATTGTTTTTGGCTTGATTTTTGTTATTTGTTGGTTTTATTCTTTGGGGTTGTTGCTTGCGCTTTAAGTGTTGCTTACATCATGCATGAAATGTGTGCGTGGAAATTGATTTAAAACACGCCACTAAATCGATTATAACAATTAGAATATTGACCCAGTGGCGAACTGCAAAGAAAGTTTGGACAGCATTTTAAATATTTGTGTAACAGTTTTGGTCACAGTATTTTTTAATATTTTTTATTTTAGTTCAAAATGCATGAAATTATTTTATCATTTGTATGTACACAAGATTTCAGTGGATTATGATAGTAAATAAAAGTTTTGAATTTTTATTAATAACTGAGATAATGAAGTCAATGAAAATAAGTAGTTATTTAATTGTTTTTAGTTTTAAACTATTTTTAGTTTATTTATTATTTACCATTGATTTTAATGCACAATTCGAATTCAGTGGCTTGTAATTTGAAATAAATAAAATATCTTTAATTTAACAAAATGCACTGCCAAATAATATATGTGATTTTAATCTTTTAATTCATTATTTATAGTGATAAATAAAGATTGATTTCAAAGCCCAATCGCAATGCACAGTTAATTCTTATCTGATATATTTACTATATGCCAGTGCTTTTTAAAGTTAAAGTCAAAATTTATTTTATAAATTCAGGGCTCAATTATATTAAAATTTATGCTTGCAAGTAATTCAATTATTAGTTTTTTTGTTTTTCTCATTAAATTAAAATATTAAATTATTCTTGGCTTGTTTTTTTAAGCCAAAATACATATTATTTTACATACATAAATAAAGTATAAAAAGCTAAACATTTATAATAAAAATGTATATTTAAAGTTAATTTTATGTTTATATGTGATTTATTTTTAACTTTCGCGCATTCTAATTAATATTATAAATAATATTTTAGTTTATATATTTGTTTTGCTTATAATAAGAGCTCTAATTAAATTTTGCTGTTAATTTTATTTAGTGGTTGATTTTATTTTATATGTGCTTTCTTTTAAATTTTACTACATTTTAATTTATGTTTAAAACTTATGTTGTTTTTAAATGCATTTTGTTTTCATTAAGAGCTCTAATTAAATTATTATTATTATTATATTAAGTGATGGACTTAGCGCAGTTATTTACAGGACCTCTCAAAGATTGCGTTGCAGTTAGAAATGTCGAATCGCATCGACTTGAAAATGTCCCAAAAATCTGAAATCGCAGTCAGGAATTGCGGCTTTGATTTGACGATTGTGTGAGCAGAAGTGTGTGTGTGTGGATGTGTGATTGTGTGTGTGGGTGTGTGAAATCGATTTATGCAGGCAGCCTTGTTGCATGTCCTCGGACACGGCAATGTCATTTGCTGGCGTTGCAGTTGCAGTCAATAAATAAATTTGCATAGCAAATAAATTAAGAAAATGCAATTTTCAAGAACTGTTGCCGAGGCCGCAAAGCGCAAATTAAATTGGAAATGCGATGGCGATGCGAGGCGAGGACAATCAGTCGATGTGGCTGCGTGTGTCACCCTTGAGAGAGTCCTTAGCAGGAGGAGCATGGCATGCATAATTTGATACCAACTCAATTACGGCTAATAACACTCGAGCAGCGGCTCAAAATGCGCCACTTGCTTCTGCCTCAATGCGAAAATGGCCAGAAGGGTGACCGACTGACTAGCTAACGTCCTTCCTCCTTACCACCTCCCACCCCCCTCGTCCTGGCAGAGTAGATGATGTCCTGCTGCTGCTGCTGCTGCTGATACTTGCAAACTTTGGTTTATTCGCAAATTGTCCAAGAAGAAATAATTGAGCCATTGAAGGCGCTCGAGTGGTCAGCAAAACTTCGCTCTTTCTGTAACTGATACAAGAAACTTGCTCCTTGGCAGCCGGGCGCAGCAAGGATGTGAGTTTCGGGTCGAAGGATATTGTGTGGCGACCTATTGACGACCTTTATCCGCGCCGTACATAAACCATAATCGCAATTGGCAAGTGGCCGCCGCCACTCGGCATTGTCATGCTTGGCAGGAGCGCAGGACTCGAGCTCGAACTCGAACTCGACAGGACATTCGCCACTGGCCACTGTGAAACGCATTCAACGGAAGCGCTGCTCATTCATTTAAAACTTGTCTGCAACTTGCCAAGTTCCCAGCTCTCCTTCGCTCTCTAATCCTGCTACAAGGTGCAAACACACACTTGAGCATGTGTGCGTTCAACTCGTAAAGTCCTTGCTTCCGTTTTGTCCCCCTTCCCCCTGCCGCTTGCTTCGCTGGCATTTTGCAACTTTTGCGTTTAACAATTTCGCTTCCTTCCGCTGGATAAACGGCGCCAGGTTGTCGTCGAAATTTGTTTTAATCGTCATCTTTGCCATCTACGTAAGCAATGTTCCTCCTCTTTATCCCTCGCCACTTGTCCGCTGGGTTCGTTGACGTCCCTGCATAAGTCCTTCTGCTTTCTTTACATTTTGGGAGGCAACTCCTTCGCTTATCGATGGCCTGTTCAATATTTTATTAGTGTCCTTAATGGGGAGAGAGATTTGGGCTCAGGACGCGGGGCGCCACATTTGTATTACCTTTGCTCAATTTTTACCACCGCTTCGCTCAAGTTTTCCCTTCCCTTCTCTCTTCTCCCATCTCCATGTTCGACTTTGATTTCTTACTTGGGCGCGCAATAAATTTTTATATGCTGTCGTTCCTGCTTCGAGTCCTTCGTCCTGCCTTAATGTCGGCCATTTAGCCAACTTACCTAAATGAAATAGCGTTGTCTCATTGCTCACATTAGGACATTGGAACAATGTTTGAAGTGCTTTCCCCCACTCTCTCAACTACTTCCCGATCGTTTGCTCTTCACCAGCGACATTCGAGGCGCCCATCAACCCCAGAGTAATTCATGGCATTCAAATGAACACGCGTCTGTTGTGCCATATATCCTGTAAGACGTTCAATAAAGCCATGTGCGATTCTAAGAAATTGTTGTAACAATATATTCTCTTTATCAAATTATTATGAATCGATTCGCATTGCTCACACTAAGCAATAAGAGTTCATTTCACTTTATATTCCAAAATTTGCATTTAATAATTTGAATTAAATGAAATGTATTTTTTAAATATATTGTAAACGACATATTTTTGATAATTAAATTATTTGTATATAATTCAGACGAACAGAAATCCATTTGTTTCCAAATTGTTTTATTCAATACTTGTAACTTGCAATTAAATGTTGTATATTAAGTCTGTTAATTCTTTCTCCAAGTCAAGTTTACGGAAACTTTAAAATAATTAAATTTATTAAATAAATGAATATTATTATTTTTGTATTATTATTATTAATTTTTTACTAATCGTTTAAATTGAAAATAAAATTTTTTTAGATTGAATAAAATCATTTAAATTAATCCTATTCAATGAAAATATTTGTAGAATTTATTGTATTATGAACATTTTATTAATACATTTTAAAAGCTGCACTGAATTGACAATAATAAATTTGTTTAAAAAATACTACTATTTGTGCGCTACTTTCAAAATTTCATAGTTGGAAAATTAATATTTAATTGAAATATTACTGAATTCATGTAATGACTGTAAAGAAATATCACTATGAACACATTGGAATTGTTGTCTTCAATTTAAAAGATTATTTTTAATGTATACATATGTAAATTGTTAACATTAATTGGTTTTATTAAAGAATTAAATTTATCTATTACAATTTTGTGAGCCAGAAACACTTTTGGATTAAATGAATTTATTACAAATTTATATTATATTGGGTACTACTTTTAAAATATTTGGAAAGTTAATATTAAAATAAAATATGTTTTGTACGAAACTTATTTAAATGCTATAAAGTTATAGAACATCACAGAACGTTTTTTTTTGTTAATTTGTTGTAATTGTTAATTGAGATATGTAAATACATATGATTTATGTAAGCTTATTCACAGAAGAGCATCACCAAATTATCCGACTACATCTCTACAGGGTATCCCGTCATGGAGTTGCCTGATGTAATAAAATTCTTCACATACCCGAGATAGCATTTATGGCACCTCCTTTCTACCTGCCGCACAACAACAACAATGAACACAATATGTTATGCAAGTGGGAAAACTTTCGGAGAATGCTTCAGGGTGCACTTGAAAATCCCTTGCGCACTTTAAATGCTCTTATCATTGAGCTGTTGCACTTTGGCTAACTGTTTGCTTATGCTGCTTGCCACACGCGGAGGCAGAGGCAGAGGCGGGGAAGTTGGGCAATATTTTCGTATATTTTATAGTGTGCAACAATAAAACTGTCTGAGAAGCGGCATTCAACCCCTTGAGAGTCAAATTGAGAGTCGTACATTTAAGTTTAAACGTTATTATTGTCGCCCGACAGTCTCCACAATTTGGCGTAATGTGTAATATTTCTTCTTTATAACCGAACTACGCATCCGCCCCACGATTCGCAATGGAAGGTGATAGGGTTTTGCTTATGATAATCAAAGGAGATATAGCGACAACAACAACAAAAAGTTCTGCATACTTTCGAGCGTCGGATATCCTTTCATATATCATGGCCTTAGTCCTTAGCCTCGCTCAAATCAATTTGATACGTACCCAATTGAATTTTTGAAGTTTTCGCTTAACTGCAACTAATTAAAAACGTAGCTAAGCTCGAAGCAGACTCCAAGAGAGAGAGACGACAGGTGCTTGGCCAAGAAGTTGATAGAGCAAAAAGGCGAAGAAAAAAAACCATCTAATGACTATACATCATTTGAACAATCAATCAATTTAAGCATATTTAATCCAAACGAATCATGTTACATGCTCGAGGGGGGCGAGGGGGGCAGAGTTCAGGGCTGCTCGCTTGACTTGAACCAACTGGAAATCTTGTGATATTAATCAGTCTATTAGACACGATTTGTTCCATCAGCGTAGCTGGCGCACGATTATTCAATCAGAGCTCTGGACGGACGGACGGACGGACGGACGCACAGTTGGTTGCCCAGACTTCGACTCGGACTCAGACCCAAAGCTAAAGACTCGGTCTCTTGCACAGCTTAGAGACCCCTTCTGATTAACAGCCAACACTCTGAGAGAGTGTGTGTGTGGGAGCATGTAAGTCTGGCATGTGGCGAATGCTGCGGGGTTAATTCGCGTGTGTGAATGTGTGAGTGTGAATATTTGAGGGCCAGCGAATCGCATGTTTTTGAGCCTCGTTCGGATCAGGTTAGTGTGTGACCTTGTTGGGCACAGAGTTCGAGCACAACCCAAAATCACTTCATACTTTCCGCATACAAATTATTAAAGAGAACGACTGCAAATTTAACATACATATGTATCAATGAACTGAAGATTAGGCAAATAATTATCATAACAAAGACTATGCAAAATGTTGAGGCTGTCAACAGCAGCGAGATTGTGCAAAGAATTTGACACAAGAAAGTTTATGCAAAATAATACAGAAATATATGCAAGAAATGTAACAAATTTAACAAAATATTTATTTAAGCTTTTAGCACAATCTATAATTATTAAAGACTTTATTATGAAACTAGAAAGAAACTAAATGCTAATTTCATTTTTTTTGTTTTAAAGATTTATGTTAAATTGATGTTTTTGTTATTTAATTATTAGTTAAGATTGTTGTACAAATTATTTTGGATGCGTATTGGTTTTATTTTTACAATTTTTAAATTGTCAGACTGAAGGCTTACTTTGTGTCCTAAAACTTAATTATATTTTAATAAATTTTAGAGACAGAAGACATTGAGGCAAATACATTGTAAAATTATGATAAATATAAACAAAAAATAAATTAAATAAGCATAAACTATTTATTTACAAATAAATGTAAATATCTGGGGATAGTTAAGTAATCTTTATATTATCCAGAATTAATTAGTTGCGGATGGAAGAAATCCCAGGAAAACCCCAATTAGGTTAGATGATAGGTCACTTAATAAGTGTATTTTTTAGTTTTCCACACCATGTTCATTAGTTGGTATTGTTAAGTGAGAATGATAATATTCAGTTTATAATATTTATTAGAGATTCCTCGCCTAGAAATACTAATAAATGAATAAATAAAAAGTTAGTCAGTTAGTTTGTTTTGTTAAAGTTAATTTCTCTTTGGTCGTTAGAAAAACAAATGTTTTTGAAGCCCTTTTGCTTTTATTTTTTTTTTTCGTTATTTAAAAAAGCATTTTTTAAATTATTTTATTATATTCATTATTATTTCCCCATTCTTTTCCATTATCTTGTGAATACTACTCAAATTATAAATTTATTATATTTTTAAGTATGGCGAAATTCATTCTAAAGTATGTTTTGATGTCCAATATATTCATTAAGAATAGAAAATTAAATTGATGGTATAAAATTGTTATAAGCTCGAGTTCATTTGTTAACTTTAAATCCCTTTTATTACTGATGTAATAAGTGATTGATGTGCAACCCTTTCGCACATCAGCAGTCAATTTTAAATACAGCTTTTGCCATTTGCCATTTGGCATCCAAAATCATCATCGTCAAAGCAACACTTTGGCGGCATTTTACAAACCGAAAAAATAAATAAAAAAGACGAAAAAACGAATGCTGGGAAGCATTTATAGTTTTTTACTCGAAAAATTTGTTGATATCGTAAAGTTCTTTTTATGAAGTCGGTCAAAATGGCCAGCGATAGAAAACGCATAAAAATTGATGGCGATGGGAAGTCTTTAGACGACATACAAAATATATATATTCTATATATGTGGCCTGATGACTGCGGCCTCGCAGGACTTTAAAGGATTTGAGCTGCGAGGGAGGCGCGCATAAAAATGAAAGACAAGCGCAATTGAGCAGCATTTGCATATTGAAGTGACTCGACTCGATTCGCTACGATTCGTGGCCCACTGAAGGGCTGAAGGCGACACACAATATCCTTCTTGCTGATGACGCCAAGGATAACGCACATTGTATGACTTATAGCAGTCCTTTCCTCCCCTCACAGCTCTCACAGCAGGCAGTGCAATGCCATCAGCCGTCAGCTCGTGTAGTTTTTCAATTTCATCATTTCTCTGGCAGCCTCCCCTTGCAGGACATTTTGCTCGTCAGCTGTTGGCGGCGACGCCGTGCTGCGCACTTGCAAAGATTTATTTTTATCGCCTACAATTTCAATTCAATCCAATTCATTTTGCTGAGAGATGCTGAGAGATGGCTGAGGCAAAAAGAAAACTATTTGAGATTTTGGTGCCAGTCGAAATTTCATCAAATTGAATCAGCCAAAGGCAAACGACAGCCAGGTGTCAGACCAAATGCATAATCATAAAATGCAATCAATAATATAAAAAAAGAAAAAACAAAAAAAAAAAGTGGAGATCTCTCTCCTTCGACGAGGATGGGATTCGAACCCACGCGTGCAGAGCACATTGGATTAGCAGTCCAACGCCTTAACCACTCGGCCACCTCGTCACTTTCTTCTCTCGCGTCGAACAACTCTTCTTCAACTCCCGGCCGTCGCTTAACCCCTGTTTATTTGGCATTTCTTTTTGCAAACTATGCTAGTTGCAGCCGTTAAGCAAACGCGAAGCAGAGAACGAGAAAACTGATAGCGGCAGATAGAGAGAGAGCGAGAGTTTGGCTGCTTATCTGAATACTTGACGATGGCAGCACGATTTGACTGACATTCAGAATATACATAACATACTATATAAAGATAAATGCTCTTATGCTTAACCTTAATTGTGGTTGCCATAAACATTTAGCAAACTTTTTTGCAACTTAGATTCAAGGCAAAAACCTTGGGGCAGGAGATTGATAAGCTGTTCAGTTTACTTAAGAACATTCCACCCTTCAAATTTGGAGATAAAATAAACACACTTAGGGATAAAAGAGAGAAAGAGTAAAATAGAGACAAAAAGCGAAAGAGGGTTTCAACTACATAAAGATTTGAGAGAGAAATATATTAAAATGTATTCTATGGTTTTAAGACGATCTTTAAGACGGATAATGATTAAGGAGGGAGAGTAAGAGTAATGAGAGAGACCGAAGACAGAGGCATAAATTGAGCCTGTATTTCTCACCTGGCTCTGATATTTCTGAGATCGTATTGTCTCTTAACTAAGAGAGTACGCTCAGAGGGATGAGCGAATAAAAACATTATCATCTCGAATAATACTCTTGCTGTTTTTATTTCAAAGCCTGATAACTTTACCAAATTCAAGTGAAATAAAACCTTATCAAAGGGAACTCTGAGCGGAGCGAGAGAATATTATGCCAACCACTTTCAGCAGAGCTCATATCACTGCATATGCTTTTATCTCTCTCGCTTTATGGTCTTACTTGGCAGCTCGGTTTTAAGCCAGTTCCATAAATGATAAACTTGTCCAAAATGACGATTGCAAAACAACAAAAACCTTTGTGGCCTGCAACCGCCGCAATCGATTTAAATTAATTTTTATGAGCGGCACATTAAAGTTGCTCCCAAAAAAGTCATAAACAAAAAGGGGAAAGAGTGCAAAGAATGGAAAGAGAAAGAGAGAGAGAGACTCCCAGACTCTCAGACTCCAGACTCGGGTCGGGAATCATCCTGAAATTGACTTTGACGCTTTTATGAAGGGCGCGTGTAGTTTTATGATCGGTCGGAGTCCAGCCCCAGGCTCCGCACTATCGGCTTAACTGAGCATAAAATCAACAAGGCGTCGGCGTTGGTAACGGCTTAAATGGTTTTACGGCATCAAGGAGCGGGGCGGGACGGTTCTTGACTGGTACTAAATGTCGCACATAAAAGTCAAACGCATAAAAAACAAACAAAGTGCCGAAAGAGTTGTGATGAATGTGCTGCTCAGCCAGGATTATGAATGTAACTGGAAATGTGGAGAAGTGTGACTCTAGTATTGTGGCAGAAGATACCTTTCTCTTCCCCATTTCTCCCCCTCTCTGCTCGCCCAGATTCGCTCACTAATTGAGCATAAATCAGAGGCTGCAAATTTATTGCCCTCTCAGGCGAGCGAGGCAAATTCTTTGGGCCAAAGTTGTTTGCTAATACAAATTGCATCGACACTGAAGCGGAAGTTGCGAGTTTGCGAAATTTTTAAAAAACTATCTGCAGCGACAAAGTGGTCAACATGCCACAAACTTTGTTAGCTAAAGTCATTGGGGGGAGGGGGGGGTGGGCGATAAAAGTTCTTCGCGCTTTCCCGAATTCTTCTACAACATTTTTAAACAATTTAGCACAAGAATTAAAAATCGCAAACGCCGCGCAACATGCGAAACTTGCGCCAACAAAAAATGGGGAAAAACGACAAAAATCGAAGAGTAAAAACTTTTGTACGCAAAGTTTTCAGGGCTATAAATTATCGTGCTGTTGGTGATGCGGGGTGAGGGGTGAGGGGTGAGGGAACCAGGGCTGGAGTGGGAGAGTTTTTGTGTGCGCGATACCTTTGGCACGTTCGGCACTTTTTTAAGCGGATTTTCATCTCTTGCGTTTGGCTTTTCTTTTGCTTTTGCTTTTGCTCTTGCCAGCGCCGTAGACTTTTGGCGCCAACGGGTTTGACTTGTACAAATTGCTGTGTCGACATCAACACACACACACACACACACACACAGATACACACACACACACACACACAGAGACGCACCCGCACGCACAGTGTGCTGGCAACCGGCAACTTGACGTTATCCTCGGCTCTCGGCCATCCTTTTCATCCTGGCATTTGTAGTTGTACCTTTTTGGCCTGGCCTTTGGCACTAATGGATTATCTAAGCCTTTTAGTGGCTATTGGTTGCCTTGGATATGGCCTGCCGACATCAGTTAGCGGCCGGTTTAGATTTCCATCTTGCCCGCCGTCTGTTGGCCAAAGAGCTTTTGGCATAAAGGAATGTTTGAAACTACAAAAAAATGCAAATTAAATTCCGTGTTTTTTCCCCATGCAAAAGGGCGCAGATTTTAATCGTTTTATTCTGCACAAACAAGTGGGAATTTTCAAAAGAAAGAATCAGCATCTAAAATCCTAGATATCATTAAGGATGGGAAATAAAGACTAAATATTAAAAATGATTTTGGCATCTTAGAAAGTTTAAACGGTTCAATATAGTTTTTATCATACATGGATAAAGTTTGATTGATTTTAATAGCGTAATAAAATATATTTGATGTGTGAACTTATTGCTTAGTTTAAAACTATTCAAATATAAATAAATAATTTGTAGCTGTCACATCGATAATTACTTCTGTGCTAACTTATGTTGCTATTTTTAATTTGTAACTCTTTTGCTTCAAATCAATTCGATTTTTGTCTTTAGTAATTAATAAGTCAATTTATTTTCATTCATTAACGTTATAGAAAAAAAATAAAATAATAATAATAATGATAAATAAAAATTCTAAACGAGATAAATTATAATTTTAGTAATACATAAAATAATTATATGTATAAAAAGTAATACTTATACTATATAACTGGTAAAATTATTTCGAGAACTTTTCCATAAATTCTAAAAAGTTTAAAAATCCGTTCTTATATATAAAATGAAACTTGTGATCTTTGCCAATTTGTGTTTTATCAGTTGAATCAATAGAATCGATTAGTTACCAATGAGTTCTAAAATTCAAAATAAACAAAATTAATATTCGTAGTAACGCTATTAATTAATTACCAAGAAAAATAATATGTAAAAGGAATATTTTCGAACACAAATCTGAAACCTTTCATTACTCTCAGCTCTGACTATTCGCTATCAAGGGGGTTTTGTGGTTGACGCGTTGAAAACTGTTTCTGGGCATCGAACAGCTGAGGCCTGCATCTGAGATAGCGAGTTTTCACCTCTAGGAGAGTGCGAGGCGGCACTGGGCGCTATCTGCGTCAGACTGGGAACGCATTCCTTTCCCGGACGAGGGAAGGCTATCAGTGAAACGCCAGACACAAACCGGCACAAATGTCATCATATATACAGCATATACACCGATATGCCACAAATGTGGCGACTATATAGCATTTATTTATACATACAACTAGAATGAGAGACAGAGAGACAGAGAGAGAGAGAGAGAGGAAAGTGGAGTCAAGCGACTCGTATCTATAATTACAACAAAGAAGCTGCTTCTGCTGCTGGGCAAACGGCGAGAGAGAGTATTACGAGTCACAATTACAATCACAATTACAATCACAATCACAATTACAATTACAGCTGGCATGACACAGCAACAAGAGCCGCAAATTGAGAAGTGCATAAGCCCCAAACACAAATCGACAGACAACTGCACACACAGATACTCTCACCACACACACACACACATACAAATTGAAGCATTGCCGGGAGCGTAATCAGCAAGGCCGAGAAATGTGCGAGTCGAAAGCTGCTTGCCCCGCCCCCCCCTTCGCATGCCGCCCACATTTGTTTGTTTTCTTACACCAACGAATTCTTGATAATCAAACGCACTCACACTTGCATCGCGCAAATATTATTGAGATAATGCAAAAGTCGAGCGATACGACTGAAATTTTCCAATAGCTGCAGCAGCGACAGCGATTGAAGCATTGCGACAGGTTCAATGTAACCATGAAAAGTGCAGCAGCCACGTGCATATCGACAAACAGGGGCGTGGCAGCGACGGGGGACGTCGCTTTCGCAGCAATCAAAATAATTAATAAATTCAATTATTGGCAATCTGATGAAAAGGGAAAAACATCTGATTGCTGCAGTGATAATCCATAGCTATACTTTACTTTATATATATTAATACTTGTGATTTCATCTCAATTATTAATACTGCAATATATTCATTTTAAAACACTTGCATTTCTTTTCAAGAAACACTCAGATAAAATTCAATTTTACTCAATCAGTTAATCTTTAGTTTTTTTTAGAATACATTGTCCAAAATATAATGACACAAAAAACCCTTGAAAGTTTCCCATTCTTTCTAATATTTCCCAACTGTGAATCAGTTAATTGATTAATAAAATATTAACATGTTTAAGAAATGTGTAATTTTATTGTCATCTTCAACTTGAACAGTTGAACAGTTTTAAATAGAAAAATAAAGAATCTTTTATTTAAACCTTTGTTGTATTTACATATATTGAAAGCGTAAGAAATAATCTATTAAATATGTATGTATGTATGTGTACCTGCAAGTAAAATAGCAGAATAACTATTACATATAGTCAAAACAATTTTCACTGATAATTCCCTGATCTCAGTTTTAAATTGAATAATGCACTTATTATTATGACCTCATGTGTAAGTTGTTAAGAAAAAAAAAAGAAAAAACTAAATATGCTCCAACATATTTATATAGTATGATGACAACTTTGTATGCTTGTGTGTCTGTCTGTTCCAATTCCTTTGCCAATAATGACGTCGATTTCCTTGGCTGTCCCGCAAATGACGATTATGGTTCAGATTAGGGTGGCAACTAATAGTATTTGTATATATGTATGTATTTGTATGCACAAGTCGAACAAGATGCTCCAGTTGCATTAACCTAATTGATAACGCAAAAATTGGGGTAGAAACTGCAAGCATATTCATATAACACAATAATATAAATGTAGCATGCCAAGGAATTGTAAAGGGCCGCCACAAATGGCGATAATAATAGTATTATCTGCATGATTCTGAGAAATTATAGTGACTGATTCATGAGTGCGTGACTCAACAGCCTCCCTTGGCTGTCTGTTTCTAAGGACGAGAGCTAAGTGTTTAATTAACAGGTTTTATAATGACTTAAGTAGGTCAGCGGACATATTTGACAGGGAAACAACGCTGAATGGGACCCCGACCCCCGATTCAACATATCAACATAATGGGCGTTGCTCAATTTACTAATGGGTGTCCCGGGAAGGAAGGGGAAGGGAGAGACGCACTTGTTGATATGGAGAGCGAGCGCTGATGATGATGGCGATGATGATGTGCTAATTTGAATGATTATTACGTGTTATACAACGTGTTGATATGCTGCCTATGCTGTTGTGCCTCTTAGCTAGGGGAGGGCGAAGGGAGAAGCTTTGCGCGGGGTTAGCCAAAGCTGCAAACATTAACAGCCTCTTACCTGAGTGTCTGTCCCTGTGTGTATGTGTGTGTGTGTGTGTGTGTGTGTGAATAGGCCCAAGGACACGCCATTAGCCCGCCTAACAACCCCTAGCAAAGCCGTCGGCAAAAAGGAAGGAAGGAATGCAAAGAAATGTGAGCGAAACGCCGACGGAGTCGGAGTCGAGGCTGCGTGGCCTAAGAAAGGCCGCTGCTGCGTGGCGTCGAGTCGCGTCGCGTCGCATCGTTTTGTGCTGTCCAACCAGCAGGCCCGGCGGCCACCAGCCGGGCGGCAATTAAACGCCACTAACGGCGGCGGCACCAGCAACCTATTGCAGCGCAGGACGAGCTGCGCAGACGCCAGGCCGACGCGCAAGGGCCACACCCACAAACGGGCCCGGAGGCGATATTAACCAACAGTTAACGGCAGCCGACAAGCGCCGACCGCACAACCTCGCGCGCACTCTTCGGAAAGTGTGTCAAGTAAAAGGCGCCTCATGCCAGGGTTGCGTATACGTGTTACCATTACCTGTCATAGGCAAGTCCTCGGCCGAGTAGTGTGTCTCGCTCGAACGCGCAGGCAGCGCTGCAAGTGCGAGTGAGTGGCCAACAGGCGAGAATGCATTTCGGGGGTTGAGTGAGACTGAGACGCGAACGAGCGAGCGAGGCTGCGAAAAGAGTAAGCAGACAAGCGAGAGAAAGTTCATGCTGCTCGTCTTCGTCATCGTTGCGAGAGAGAGCGCTCGCTTGTGTGCGTGAGCAGAGCATGGACTGCGTGTGTGTGTGGGAGAGAGCCAGCAGTGCTGTGTAAGTGTGGAGTGTAAGTCGAAATCATACAAGTGGTCTTGTGGAACATAATGAGAGTGTTAATCAGCTTAATAGCTTGTAGTAGATTAATTTATTAACTGCAAGAATTTAAATATAGACCATGCATACAATGTAAGCAGACTTAGATTAATGTTAATACATATGAACTGTACAAATGTAGGTATTTATGCTACACAATTGCCGAGTATCAGTTCAATTTGATTCACTCTTTTTTCTGTTGTTGCTCGAGTATTTCTATTCTGTTGTTGTTTTCTCTGTTCAGCATTTGTGAACGACGCAATAGCGCCGCCGCTCACATCGCCGCCACAGTCGACGCAGAAAACCACGTTTTTGCGCTACTTCTGTAACTGTGTGCGTGAAGTCTGCGCGCGTGAGAGTGTGTGTGTGACTAGCTTTGCGTGTCATTTCATACCACATTAGGTAAGGTTAGGTTTTCAATTCTGTTTTCTAACTTCGCGCCGCTTTGACGTTGGCACTTTGCCACACACACACACACAATCGTATGGAAGTGTATGTGTATTTGTGCTCCAACTTCACTTCACTTTTTCGTTCGCCATTCTCGCCAAGCGATCGGCCGGCATGCCACGCTCTCTCTCTCTCTTTGCGTTTGGTCGCTCTCTCCAACCCAAATTGCTCCAGTTTGTTTACATAAAGCGCTCGCGTTGTGTTGTGTTTTATTTCCGCTTTCTTTGCATTTGTTTTTGTTTTTGTTTTCATTGCCGCTGTCGTCCTAACCTGTTTGCTGCAGTCGCTGCGCTGTCAACGTCAACGTCAACGTCACTGCTGACCCCCCTTTGCACCCCAATAAATATTTTCGCGTAGCATGTGGTTTTCTTCAATTCACATACACAACAACTACGCTGTTTTATGGGTGTGTGCCTCTGTGTGTGTGTGTGTGTGTGTATTTTTATACGCTTTGCGCTTTTGCCTATTTTATTGCGCTCTACGCCTTGTCTATTTTTGCTAGTCTTCTCTCTGTGTGGTGTGAACTTGAAAGACCACGTGGTTTCTGTGTTGGCGACTCGCCAGTTCGCTAAATTTGTGTGCGTGTGTGTGTGGATGTGGATGTGATTGTGGATGCTATGCATGATTAAAGCTTGTGGACTCTCGATACTTTCAATGTGTGGATGTCGTTGTGGTCGAGCGTCGCGCGCTCTTTTATCTTAATATCGTTGTTGTCTCTTTGCGACGTCGTCGTCGTCGTTGTCTTCTAGCGCGGCATCAGGAAGTTCTTCATCAAATTTACATGCACACATACGCAGACTATAGTTGTGAGTGTGTGTGTGTGTCTGTGATACTCGACTCTAGACCCCGGTGCCATTTGCATATTAAGCGTCGTCATCAGCCAAACGTTCTGCGAGCAGAACTTCCAGTTTCATAGATTCTACACAGAGAGAACAAACGATCTCAAATCAAGAAAAAGAATCTTGAATCAAACTGAAAATTGTACCCACAAGATAAATTCCTAAATCAAGACGAAAAATCTGAAATAATTCTAGATAGGCAATTCTTGACCTAAGATTGTTTTTGGTTCATATGAGCATAATATAAAATTCACTTATTGTTACAAAACAGATTGCAAATACAAAGAATGAGACAATATTGGAAAAACAAACATTATTAATTAAAGAATATATTTTTAAATAAAGAATACGAATTGTCAAAATTTCAAATCAAGACTAAGTTATAGGTAGAATTTGGATTGTTCCCAACAAAATATAATTTTTTTTTAATTTTTCTCATCATTGTTAATTATAAATAATTTTGTAGAATATTTATAATTATTATTTTCAAAGTTACCTTCTTGTAACTGATCTAGGGATCCAGGATCTTCGACCTCATATCGAATAATTCGCAAAAGCTCTTCTTAGGTTAGAAAGGACTATTGAAACCTTGTATCAATAATTTTTTTTTTTTTATTAAAAATCATGATATTTATTCTAGTTTTTTTAACGAATTTTCTCTCTCTGCGTCAATATGTTCGTCGTGTAGACATAAGTCGCACTTTCATTGACGCCTCTAGGTTGTTATGAGCATGCTAGGGTTAGCAAGAGGGAGAGGGAATGGGTAGGTAGCATTTTTCTCTCAATTGCGTCAATTCTAAAGTCGTGAGCTTCTGTCTGATTGCATTAATTACGTTGGTCAATTAATCATAACGCCTTAAGCTCATTAGCTTACTTCTATAATATTACGCCACATTTCCATATTGCACAATTTAGCGTGGTATAAATTATAGAATAGAAATTCGGCTCTTCCAATAGCACCCAAAAACAAAAAAACGCACATAAATAACAGTAATAATACTTAAATATTCATTTGGCATTCTACACACACCAAATAACCAATCTATATTCCAGTTTAGACCCCATCGAACCAACAAATTGTTAGTAACCATATTCAAATTCGATTTGCGATACACTAACAAACACACTCACACACACACACACACGCACACTCACCGGGCGGAGAGCAAACATTCTACACACAGACAAAGCTCATACAACGCTTAGGCAAACATTTGGCGAGCTCTAAACTCTACACACAGCAGTCGTCACAGCTCTCCACGCTCCGCTCTCCACGCTCTGCTCAGCAGTCAAGCCATTAAGCAGAAATTATAATATTTTGAAGGCCAGTCAACGGCTGATATCATTACTCCCATCTAATTCCAATTGCGCCGACGTCGTGTTAAGATAATTCTTAAACTACGCCGTCAATTGTTGCTCGCTTCGAGAGCTTAAAGCTTGACAGCAGCGGCAGCGGCTTCGACAGCTAACGGCGACGTCGACGTCGGCTGCGCATGCGCTGAGCTTAGCAGCGTAGGCGCGCGCAATGGAAATGTTATCGCCTAGCTTGAGACGTCATCGACATCCACACGCTGAGCTTTCGTCGTCACTCTTAAACTCTTTGCAGTCGAAACCCGAGTTAAAATCACCTTGTGTTAAGACACGCGCCAAACAAAAATAAAAGAGTTTAGCTTAGGATGTGTGAATTTTTGAGCTGCTCTCAATCGATAAACTATCCGATTTCCGATTACAAATGTAGCCACTATTTATGGTTCAATTATTGAACCTGTTACAAACCAGTCTCCAAATGTTGATACCCGCTTGACAAGAGGTAGAAGGGTATTATCACAAAGTGCTAACTGAAAAGGACTCAACTCGGATTTATATTCTATCTGTCTGTCCAAATAAAAGCGTAGATATCAAAGAATATAAGACACCAAACTTTCAAAATGGGTAACGGGTATCTCACAGTCGAGCAATCTCGATCACCATAAAACCACTTGCATTATTGCATTATGCAACAGAAACCGAAACTGAAACCAACTGAATTTTAAGAATGAGAAAGCCAATGCTGATAAGGGAAGCGTACGCTCAGTATTCGTAGTTATTCAACTGGAAAATCGATCGAGCATAGCATAGAAACTAAATTGATTTCGGTGCCTCGTAAATATTCGCATCGACACATCGATAGGCTGCAGCCCTGGGCGCAGTTATGTTGCGTCCCTGTGCTGCAGTCTTTGGCCATAAAATCGCCGCTAAGCTGCGCTTAAACTCAGGCAGGCGTCTAGACTTCATTAGCAGCGTAATTTGTGGAATTTATGTGGCAGGCACATTAAAAAGCCAACCAGTCTATGGGTGAAACTGGTACCGCGACTCACGACTTCAGCGACTTCAACGACTCTCCCACTCTTTCGACTGCCCGCCCGACTAGCGGGCATTATCTGAATGCAATTTGGACGTGTAGATAACAGTCAATTGGCCTTCCCATTTGACGCTTATCATTCAGCCAGAAAGAAGCTGTTAGCCAATAAGTAGAAAGTGCTCGACTGCGAAATACCTTCTACCCATTTTGAGAGATTATCACCAAGTTAAGAGTCTGTACTTCTTCTATATGAAGTAAGAGATCTAGATGTTCATACGGGCAGACAGTCGGGCACTGCTCAAGTAGATATATCAAGTAATAATTAAATTAACAAATTTGAGAATGTTTTTATTGGGGTTTTATTTCAAAATAAAAGTAAATACGCACATAAACAAAGCTCAAAATTTTCGTTACTTTAATGTTCGGTATTTAATTTAAATAACTAATAAATAACACGTTTATCTACAAAATATCATAAATCTAATACCTGGTATGATAACTTTTTTATTTTGTAAGTATTGATTGGCTTCTGGTGGCATAGATGCCCCATCTGCCTATAACACCCTTCTACGCCATGGATAGCGGGTATAAAAAACTAAAATTTTCCAAAGTAATTATACTAAATTCCAAAATACTCACACATACTCGTATGTATAGCTGAACTATTGGCGTGTTATTTATTGCCTAGTCGTTGGTGTGAGTGTGTGTTGTAATACCGAAGAGAAATAATAACAAATACTAAACAAAATGTGAGCGCCAAAATACAAAACGTGCATTTTTGTGGAACTCAAATGTGGATGCCAACCGAGAGAGAGAGACGCTCACAGACACAGCCACAGACAAGACGAACCAGTCTGTTGTGCTCTTGAGCACAAAGCTCTCTCAACTTAATTCCCATCCCATACACACACACACACACACACACTCACAAGAGACGGGCCGGCCGCGTTCGTGTTTGTGTTCGTGTTCGTGTCGCTTCGTCGGTTCGGTTTCGTCGCTGCTTCGGTTTGTGGCGTTTCGTATACCAATCAGTTGTCAGTTCGCATCCAACTAGAAAGCAGTTAACGAGCAGAGTCCGTTGCGTTTGCGGTTAAAAGCCACGAGGTCGTTGAGCGTTTAGCGCGCTATTTAACCCCAACGTCACCAAATTCACCCGTACGATCACGTGTTCTCCCCCCTCAACACTCTCTCCAACGTAACGTAACGTAAATAAGTGCTGAAATGTGATAATAAAGGCGAAAGAGTTGAATTCCAAATCAAAACATTAACAAAGTGAGAAAAGTGCGCACACAAAAACACACACACAAACACACACACGAACACATTCACGCAGAAACTGCGACAAAAGCATAAATAACTAAAAGCGTGTGAAGAATGCGTAGTAAGAAATTAAAAGAAAACAACAACAAATAACGCAAAAGCTGGAATGATCTTTTCTGACTGCCGGTCGTTCCATACATACTGACACACACACACACACACACACACACACACTGGTGCAAAATCAAAATATATTTTCAAATTCAAATTGGAGTAAAATAAAAAATAAAACCAATTTTTTTCCATTTGAACTTTAAACATACGCATACATAAAGCCTATTTGAGTGTAGATGAGAGTACTGAATGTACATATGTATGTATGTACGTATGTACATATGCGAGTGAGTGTTATTGTGTGCGTTTTGTAGATCGTCCGTCCGACGTCGACTGCGCAGCACGCTTTCATTGAATTCTTATACGAATTCCAATTAATTTCTGTATGCGTCCAATTGGCATGAATTGGTGACGTGACGCGATCCCGCGCTCCATCTTTCTATCCCTCCCTCTCTCTCTCTTCCGCTCTCTTTACAAAGCTGCGCGCGCTCTTTTTTTTTGTTATAAAGCTTTTATACATACAAATAATGTGTGTCTGTTTGTGCGCTGATATTTACATACACACACACACACACACACACGTTCATATGTACTTATGTATATTTGCTCTTTATTTTTATTTTTTTGTATTTTTATTATTGCCAAGTTAAATACAGTTAAATTTGTATGTTTATATGTAGCTCAAGCAGCCGCCCACAAAACAACACCAACAACAACAGCAGAAGTACATATGTATGTGTATGTGTCTGATGTAGAATCGAGTGTGTGAGCAAGAAATCATGCGAATTAGCCTACAATAAAGATGAAAAAAAAACAAAACAGAGCTAAATAATAATTAATACAAAAAACCTGCACAAGTTTTGCTCAAAACAACGCAACATAAATACGTAAATATTCATACTATATATACCCTATAAAAAGACAACCAACAACAAGTGAATAAACGCCAGAAAGTTAAACAAAACAACAAAAAAAGAAAACGCAAAAAATTAAGAAATAAGTGCAAAAATTTCAACAAAAGAATCAAAACAACAAATTAAAACGCAACCGATCACAACAACTTTAACAACAGGAGCCACAACAAAACGTTTTTTTCTAAACTTCCATTTGGATTTACACAGGTAAATAAAAGTTTTACACACATACATACATACATATGTATATATTTAAGTGCGTGAGTGTGTGAGAGTGTTATATAAAGACATCTGTCCAATTAACGCCTACGAAACGGGAGATTTTTACAAGTTTGTCACCAGGCGGCATTTAAGATTCAAACGTGTATTTGCGTTACTTTTGTGCTCCAATCGAAGTGGCAACTGAAAATATTTAAATATGAATTGTTGTGCAAATTCTACAAATGTTCCTCAACTGAAGTGTAACTACATTATTTTAATTTGAAGTAGCAAACTAAATACGTACATACAGATACAAATGTAGCTTTCGTATTAGCGGCATCTTTTGCAAATGCAAAAATTAAAAATGTATCTATAGTTAAAATTGTGTTTAAACTATTAATTTAAACATTAAAATTCAACTAGATTATTTAGTTGCAATTCGAAGCAGAAAACTGAATACATCCAAATACAAATTGGGAGCAAATACTAAAAAAGTCTGTTTTGCAAATGAAATTCCCAAGATACTTTTGAACCTCAACTGCCAGACCAAATCAATTGTATCTATTGTGAAAAGAGTGTTTAAATAATTAGTTTAAAAAACAAAATTCTACTATATTATTTAGTTATAGTTTAGTTTCTATTTGAAGTAGCAAACTGAATACATTCAGATACAAATGTATCTTTTTCTATTAGCGGCATCTGGAAAACGCTTTTGATTTTCCGGCCCATTTGTCAGTGCCGTCTTCTGTTTTGTGGTGTGCTGCAGGGCTTTGATTTTGATTAGTTAGCATTTTGTTTGAGAGCTCAGTGCAGAGATCTTAATTAGAGCACTACTGATAATACGTCTAAAAATAGCACGCGTCGCTGATAGCAGCAACCACAGCGCGTGTCGCACCACAGTCGTTGTCGTTGTCGCTGTCGCTGTCGCTGCCGCTGTCGTTAGCTTATATTTGTACCCTTTACAAAGTGTATTAAACAATAGTGTTTCACACAACGTTTAAGTACTCAAAAAGTAGTTTTCGCTCAACGAATGAAGGCGCGTTTCGCGGATAGCAAATATGATTGTGAATATTTATTAACAGAATATATTTTATTCTTGGTCTTCGTAAATTATAAATATTTATTTATTCATTTACTTGCTGATATTCGATTCTAACTACACATGTAGATTACTTTATATTCCTTTGCTATAGTCTTTTATTTAAATCTTCAATTTATATGCTGATTTCCCCTATTATATTATATTTATTTTCAAAATCAAACATTAAAAAGAATTGTTTTATATTGTTTGTATAACTAAGTAATTTTATTATAATCCAGATATTTCCACGCCATTCAGCTTTTCAACCAGGTTATTGGGAAACATTTCAGACTATTCCATATAATTGCTCAGTCATTGTGATATTACGTATGGTATTTGCAAGTTTTGTTGTATTTTTCAAACAAAATTGACATTGAAATGCGATTAAGCGGTTGTGACTTTAATAAATGGGTCGATTTTCCAGTGGTCAGTCGGTTGTGACAGTTTTGCAGTGGAGAGAGGTTCGAGACATCGCGATAAGTTGTCATATACACGAAATACCCATGTATTTATGTAAATGCCTTATCTATAGCCGCTGGTGGTAGTTATAGATTAAAGTCGGGCATATCTTCGAGTGTTTGCTGGCCACTTTTGCAGATAGTGTTCTATGATAAGGTTGGGCAAAAGTTTGCCAAATGAGAGTTGAAGTTGAGCGCAAAGAAGTGAATTGGGAATGGGTCAAGCACGCGTAGAAGTATATAATATATATGTGCTATATATATTAGCGATTAGAACTTCCTTGTGTACGAACACAACTACGAATCTCACTAGCGTCGTCGTCGCTGATTGATCGAGAGTTGATTTTTTGTGTTGTATGATTCCGACAGACTTTGATTTGTATTTGTAAACAAAGCGCAGTGCTCTCTCTGTCGACTTTTTTTCGTTGCATTTATTATTATTCATTTAGCAGCTGCAGCTTTCCCTGCACTTCGCTGCGAATGCAATGCGCGTGTTTCTCTCTTTGACCTCACAGTCTGGCCACGTGTAGAGCTGAGGAGCGAAAGAGCCGGCAAATGGCACTTTCCATAAGCTTCTATTTGAATGTGCTTCCGTGATAATTGAGTTGATAAATTAATAACAAGTAGATGCGGTTCTCTGCGAACGCTAGATGCGCTGTCTTGTCAATTGAGTTGCATACAGTGAGATACTGCAATGATCGAGAACTTAGATGTGGCTGCCTTGTATCTAGACTGGACATATTTAAAAATATCCATGTTAAAGAAAACCTCACTTCAAAAATAAATAAATTTATAAAGGATAGGATAGGAAGTGCTTAGATTATACAGGTTAAATTCATTCTACTCTATTTACAAAAATAATAAGTTTTAAACAAATCTAAAAATATATAGTTGTTAACAAAAAAAGGGAGTGCTTATAGATAGTAATAAATAATATTTCTAGAATAGATATTGCGGATTTTAAACTGATTCTACTTAATTTACAAAAATTATAAATTGTAAATAAAACCAGTAAGAAAGCTACAGTCGAGAGTGCTCGACCGTATGATACCCGCAACCCATTTCGAGAGAAAACAAAAAATTTAAATGATATATTAACAAAAAATATACCAAATATACTAAAATTAGTTTTTTGTATATATTTGAAAATAGCGGGTAAAAATCACAACACCGTTTTGGTCACACTGTCAACTAAACAAACAAAGCGCGGGCAGCTGCAAGTGAATTTTGCATATAAAATTGATTCTTTAATAACTTCCTTGTTTTTCATTCGATCTCAACCAAATTCACAGGAATCATTGAGAATATAATTATTATTATGCATACCAAAATTCAATGCTCTAGGTCTATTATTACGGCTTTTACAGACTTTTGGGGGCGGAAAGGGGCGTGGCATCCAACTTTTGAAATAAACTTGATCTGCGTAGGACCTATAGGAGTACTGTCCCCAAATTTTGTAGCTCTAGCTCTTATAGTCTCTGAGATCCAGGTGTTCATACAGACGGACAGACGGACAGACGGACAGACGGACAGACGGACATGGCTATATCGTCTCGGCTGTTGACACTGATCAAGAATATATATACTTTGTGGGGTCGGAGATGCCTCCTTCTGCCTGTTACATACATTTTCTGTTGGCACTAAGTTATAATACCCTTCTACCCTATGGGTAGCGGGTATAAAAAGGCAATGAAAAAAAATAACAAATCCCAAAATAATTAATTTTCGATAAGAATTTAAACTAAACAAAATTGGATAGCTTTTTAAATATGCAATTTTTTGGAAAGTACAATTTGTTTGTGAAATGTAGATGCTGGGGCAAGTGATAAAATTGTGTCAGTGGAATCCGGCTTTTTTCGATGTACCCCTTTTTTTAGTGTGCAGTGCATGGAAACCAGAATGCGTCAGCGATATCAGCACAGCAACTACAACCGCCTCTTTTGGCACTTTCTTTGTTGCCTTGCGTTACATTGTAGTGACGAGGGAGAGAGAGAGAGCGTGCGGGGAAGAGACAGATAGCTAGAGCGAGGAGGGGAGCACGTGTGGGTGCAAGAGGCGAGATGATTTACTTAAGACCTGTAAATAATGAAAACTAATGACAGAATCATGCAAATGCCTTCGAGCTGCATTCGAGCTGCATACGAGATGCATTCGCTATGAATCGATAAGCGATAAACCGCGAGGCTTACAAGCAAGTTCAGTTGGCAAACTTGTTGGGCAAGGCTTAAGAGGCGATAAGCCGACAGAGTGTGAGTGAGTGTGCATAATACCTAGTCTGACATGGATGCATGAACGGGACTCTCGATATATCCGCAAATTGCCTTGGCAACAAAACGAGTGCAGTCGGCAGTCGCTGGCGGAGTTATCGCATTGCGTGTGTGATAAGAGAGAGAAGGGAAGTAGCTGAAGTGATAATGGAGGGGCAAACATTTCAAGTGCAGCAAGTGCAAAATGCTACCAAAAACAATTGATCGACTAGTCTTAAATAATAATGGCCAGAAGAGTGCTTAATGGATCGCATCAGTCTAATCAATACTTGCAGCACGCTGTGGCAAGTGAAGCCGCAGAGTTGGGCCCAAGTGGACCACACCAAGGTAGAAGCAAAGCACCACAGACCAGTTAAGGTGCCAGCTGTCAGCTTATTTAGTTTGCAGCTCACTCACTCTCGCTCTCGCTCTCGCTCTCGCTCTCGCTCTTGATTGGAGGGCTGCCTCTTGAGTGTGCAGCATCTTTATAAAGCAAAGCAAAGCAAAGCCAGCGCTGACATACTTACTTTTGCTTAATAATCCTGTTTGACGAGTTATGCCACAAACACACACACACACACACAGACATGTGTGTATCTTCTGTATGTACGAGTTCGAGTATCTTTTACTTCCACGTAACTGAACCTGGCCATGTGCGAGAAGGGTTTAGCCGGAATAACATCACATGAGCATCTGTTTGGCCGCGTTGCCTGCGATCTCTGCTTATCCCCCACAGCTGATAACACATCTTATATATACATATGTATGTATGTATGTATATAGTATACATAGCGCTTATCAAGCAGGTCGGTCCAGTTAGGCGCATATACCTTTTTATTATCTGTTGGCCAAAAAAAAGTTATAATCGGCAAAGAGAATGTTGAGAAATTACATAACAAAGTTTTGCTTATACTCGTATTTATTTCTATTTTTCGGCCTCTCTCTTTCGCTCTTTGTTTGTGCATCTTTCGTGCTTAATTTCTGTTTTTATTGTACATACACATTCGCATATATATCTAGAGTGTTTTTTTGTTTATTGCTTTATGGCTTATTTCGTCGTATTCTTTTTATTCATTTTTTTCGCTCTCTACAAATCTCGTTCTTTCTTTCCATTTTTTTTTTGCTTTAGTGTTCTTTCAAACCTGACACTTTTTGCTAATGAGTTTCTGTCAAATGGAACTTTTCCTTTCAGCTTGCAAATTGTTTCAGCATTAATTTTTGGGGGTTTTTTTGTTGGCTTTGGCAAATTTAATATTTGGCATCCCGTTTTTGGTTCCATTTCAGAATTATGTAATATCTGCTCGGCTACAGAATTAGAACAAACATCGTTCAATTTGTCAGTTGTTCAATCATTCAAATGCTAATTTCTCGCCCACACATTTCCGAATCTTCGGTGTGTCTTCTGTGCGATCCACTTTACGAAATGTGAACCAATTCTCCGCTCTGGGTTTCTCTGATTCATCTTTCATTCTTCGCATAGTAATAATGGCCCCTCCTGATTATACTCGCCTTCATTCTCCTCGTAAATGTTTAGTTTCGAACACTCTGGTATATTATAGTATGTGCGAGTTTTTACTTTCATCTTGCGTAGGTCTATTTAGATTTTGTTGTCTAGGTTTTGTTTTGAATGCGTTGGCGTCGAATTCTCCGGCTCGTTCTGTAAACTGTAAACAACAATATCTAAATCCAGCAGAGCATATCTTCACCTTAAGAGCGAACAGTGAGCATCTAACTAATAAATGCGTCATTTACATGCAATATGAATGGGCTTTAATCTAAAGTCAATACCATAAAATTAGCCTGATTTATAAACTTATTGTGAGTGTGCTCGATTGCAAACTACGCTGTATATTGTTTGAATAATGAAGTTTCGGAAAATTTTAAGCTAATGTGACCTAATCTTATCTTAATTACTGTGGGAGAAGTATCTAAGTAAGGGATATGCTTGGCGCCGAGATACCCCATTTAATTAATTTACAGTTGTCTGATGAAAATTATGTTCTTGAAAGAATCTAGATCTAAATGTCTTGAATATTTAATAATCAGAATATGTAAATTATATATGTTTGTGGTTTTCATGTTCGTTACTAATTATGAGCTGATTTTGTCAACAGGGCTACAGGGTAGAAATAATATACATACATACATACATAGATGTGGAAACCTGTACATTGAAAGATGACGCAGCTCGTCAATGATAAAGATGACTATATCAATCTGAATTCCTATTCGCAGATCTGCTCTGTTATTGTTTTGATGTTTACGTTTGTTCTGCTTTTCTTGAGAATTTCAAATATATTAAATACATGTACATGTGTTTCGCTATGTGTGTTTGTTGATGACGTTCGTAAATGTCATTTTTATTTTTATTGTAAATTATTTAGCATTAATGTGTTTCTGGGTGACATTTGGCGGCAACAAGTAGCCGTTGTATTTCACTTAAATTGTGCGACGCAATTTTTCGCACTGATTCCAATACACATACTTACTTACAAACATATGCATATTAGACATTCAGGCATCTATTTGAACATATGCACACTAGAGGGGATTATTTTTAACTTGGAAGCAATTGTTGCAGCTAAAATTAGATGTCAGCTATCAACGAGTGAAACAATTAAATTTTTGAACTAATGACTTAATTTTTTTCTCGTATTTATGACATATTTAACGCGCAGTTTGCGGGGAAATTGAGATCAAGCATTGAAATATCTTTTTGCTGATTTTTTATTATTTAGATAAATGGAATTTCTTTAAGATTTTTATTCATATTTTTACCTCCAGTATTTTCATTATTAAATATAGATTTATTTGCAAGTGCAGAATAGCTCAACTTCCAAGCTTAGTAGATTCATAAGTAGTGACGACTAGAACACTCCATCTATTTTAAGAACTGTTGTGTTTTATGGTTATGCTCTTTGCTGTTAGTGTCTAAGGTCAGTTTGAGGTTCATTCCAGTTCAGTTCAGTTAGTTGCTCGTGCAGTTTTTAGCTGTCGTCAAATGTTTCCAATTCGTTCTCATTATTTACGGCCATAAACTAGTCACTTCAAGATACATAACATATACTGTAATGTGAAGTCACGATGACGATGAAGTCTGAAGGACACTGCGATTGTAGTATAAAATATAAATACTATTAAAATAGTTAGTTCCATCAAAATTTGCATAGAGTATTAAGTATTCGCGCTATTGTGTTTGAATCGTTACCGGTTGGATATAGATTTTTGGCGCAGAGAGTGCGATAAATTGGCTTCTTTTTGGGCGGGTCAGAGATTCAGCGGCTGTTACGAAACTGGAATTCTTAGAATAACTAGCGTGTGTGTAGTTTCCCAGCACAGGTAGATTCCAAAAATACACACACACGCATACACGCTCAATTGTGTGTGTGCCTGTGTGTATTTATAAGAACATCGCTTGTTGTTTGTTATACTTCCGTGTTCTGTGCTTGTGTCTCAAGGTATTTCTCCGTCGCCATCACCATCGCCATCTCTGCCTCCTACTCACACACTCACACGCAAACACACGCACACATAGAACTTGTAGAATTTTGTGGACCTAGTGCGCCACTGTTTTTGAAAAAGAAAAACACAAAATTCAAAGGCAGCAAAGAAATGTCGAAAAAAAAAATACAAAATGAAAACAAACTCAATAAAAAAGGCAACAAAAACAAAAGTTTGCGGCGATCAACGGTCGTTGTTTTGCGCCTCTTTCGTTAACATTTCATTGTACATATACAACGAATCTGTGTGTGTGCGAGAGAGCGATAGATGTGTGTGCGTGAGGTGTGTATTTTAATTCACACACATTTTCAATTTGTTTACAAAGCTCACGCAAAGAGAGCAGTCGAGTAATCGGTCAAGCGGTTTAGCGAAGCGAAGAGAAGCGCGCTCGCCTCTTTGTCATTACTATATGTGAGTGGCGAGTCTGTTATCAAATTGAACAATTTAAGAGAGCGAACATTTCAATTGAATGGAATTGAAACTATTTCAAAATGCAAAACCCCAAATGTTAATATTATGTATACAACACACATTCACATTCACATTCACGTTCACGTTCACAATATGTTGTGCGTAGATAAGTGTGTAGATTTGTATATTTGTATTATATGAACGAAAAGTCTCCAAAATAACAATAACAGCTTTTGAAATTCGTGCAAAGTTCGTCAAGCTGCAGTCAATCTCCAAAAGCTTATCAGCTTCCCCGTGCAGACAGCGCGGCCAGTGTCAATAGACTTTTGATAATGTACTATATATAAAGAGTGTGTACATATGTATGTACGATGTACATATAGGGTTTATATGTAGACTAGATTACTGGCGTTATTTTGGTGCCTTTATATTATCAGTTATTGGGATTTCTATGCATTTCGTGCCCATTTAATAGTTTCGTATGCTAAATTTAGTCACAAAAGCGCCAGCGAATGCAGCGTCTCCACATTGAAATTGATGAATTTTAATTGAGCTCAGCGAATGCCTGGAGATTGTGCGAGGCATACAACAAGATCATAACCCATAATACATCATCGTCGGTCCAATGTCGTCCTCGTCGTCGCACATTCCACTGATAGAGCCAAGTGTCTACACACAAACACACACAGAGACTCACAGATACACACACACACACGCACACTCGTAGCTATTCAGAAGAATGCACACCCCCTTTTGAGAGTCGACGATCTTCAGATGTATTCTTGTTACTCCTGGAATTAAATTAAAACAAAGCGAAGTAAAAACAAATCTTTGCAACTTCTCTATGCCCTGTAATTATTAATTTTTATACGTAATGCATTTATAATGAGCTTAGATTTCAAGAAATTTCTAACAACAGGTATGGCAGCGCTGTTTTCATTTCTTAGCTTTTGGTATATAGAGTTATCAGAACGCAGCGCAAAGTACAGCAGTTTTCTTCCATAACGAGTTGCGACCCTCAGGCTCAACTCAATAAATTTTAATGTTTTCGTCTGGCAGATACCCTGTAGCTAACATAAAAATAATCTGGTATGGCAGCACCGTTTTTTCGTAGATAACAGTACATAATGATAATGAAAGTGAAGACTAAATATGAAAGCTTTCAGCTAACACATACCCTGTATGTGGCATATAAACGCACTTTCGATCGCATAATTGTTTTATGTGGTCTAGGCCAAGCAAGCAATAACACTAGAAGACCGCAAATAATCAGTTAAACGTCTGAATTACTTAACGTAATTTACTTGAAAAGCCATAACAAATTTCTGTATACAAATTTTACTCACAAAACGAACTCGTAAATTTTGAAAACACTTAAAGATCGCGTTTCGTAATCGGTTTCCGTGCATTGAAACAGGTTAGATCACTTCGAGCGAGAGATCGAATTAAGTTTGGGGACTTCATCTTCCTACTAAATATGTTAATCGATGCCACAGTGAATGTGTGTAAGTGTGTGTGTGTGTGTGAGTATGTATTACGAAACAAGACTGTGCATGCTTGAGAATTAAACGTAATGACAAAATGACACGACACAATGATTTAATGAAATTACTAATGACTTCAAGGGTTTAGCGAGATGGAAGATCAATTGAAATCCGAGTCGATTGGGTCAATTTAAAAGCCACAAACGATTCAATGAAATTGCTTATGACATTAAGGGCTAAATATAATAAGTGAATTGAAATACTTACTTGTTGACTCACCTCAGTTTATCTCACAAACGCAGTCTGGTTTACTTTAGGAATGCATTAAAATATGTAAATCAATTAACCCCTCTCCTTCTTTCTCAATCTCTTTCTCGGCTGTAGATTTTGAGTTTTGGAGCGAGCGGACGAAAGCTTTAAAGCTGCAACTCCAAAACGATTTGTTTGCCATCATGGACGGCTTCTCACAGGACTGGCCCAATCTGCCCAGATCGGACAATGGCCTCCAAATGGATCAACTGGTAAACGAGCTGCATCCAGATGCCGCCTTCGAGCCACAGACACGCGCCCGCTCCAACACCTGGCCATGTCCACGACCCGAGAACTTCGTGGAGCCCGTCGACGAGCTGGACAGCACAAAGGCCAGCAATCAGCAGCTGGCACCGGGTGGTAAGTAATCAATCCCATCGCAATCAGTCTCGTAGCAGCCGGACTCATTTATGGATCTCTCTCTCAGACTCACAGCAGGCCATACAGAATGCGAATGCGGCCAAAAAGAACTCATCCCGTCGCAATGCATGGGGCAATCTGTCCTATGCCGATCTCATAACGCACGCCATCGGCTCCGCCACCGACAAGCGTTTGACGCTGAGCCAAATCTACGAGTGGATGGTTCAGAACGTGCCATACTTTAAGGACAAAGGCGACTCGAATAGCAGTGCAGGCTGGAAGGTGAGTACCCCATGATGGGAACTGGTTTAGTTAATTTTTAAAGCGAAAGAACGGGTAACTAGTTCATTTAAAAACAAATTTAATTATTTCAAGTCAAACTAGAAAGCGAATAAGCGATTGATTCATCACTTTAAATTAGAGCATTTATTTCAGTATAAATGTTTAATTTAATCATTTATTTAAGTACTTCAAAACTCAAGATTGATGAAGTTCATCACTTCAAATTAGAGCATTTATTTCAGAGTAAATACTAAATTTAATCATTGATTCAATTACTTAAAAACTCAAGATTGAATGAAAATCAACACTTTAAATTACTGCATTTATTTCTGTATTAATACAGAATTTAATCATTGATTCTACTACTTAAAAACTGAAGAATAAGATTGAACATACTTATGATTGATTCATCACATTAAATTAGAGCATTTATTTCAGTGTAAATACTAAATTTAATCATTGATTCAATTACATAAAATAATCAGATTGAATAAACTCCATGATTGATTCATCACTTTAAATTAGGACACTTATTTAGTGTTTAAACTAATTTTAATCATTGATTCAACTACTTCAAAATTGAAGAATAAGATTGAGTCAAATTCATGATTGAATTAGAGAATTTACTGCAGTATTTATCGCATTAACCGCTTTAAGTTAATACTTTATTTAAGTGTGGCGAATAATCATTTAATTCACGACCGGAATCGTATATTGCATATAGTTAATTTGACTATTGCCAGTGCAATGAGAACTGGTTCTTTTGGCTAATTCATGCAGAACTCTGTTACCCAATAAAGTGACGTAAAGTGAATGAATTAAGCAATGAATGAATGGCCAAGTTCATGGTCAAAGAAGGAATGAAAGAGAGAGGGAGACCCTAGAGCTAGAGAAAGCGAGAAAGAGAGCAAAATAGGGAAAGAGTCAACAATCGTTTGTTATACTTTATTTTGTTGCTGCATTTTTTGCGATGTTTGGTTTACTTTTTTTTATGTCTTTCTTTTGCTTTTTTTGGCGTATATTATTCTCATTCTCATTCATTTTATGCTTTTCTCTTTGTTGTTGTTGTTCCGCTTTTTGCCCCTCACATTTTTTATGTGTTTCTGTGCCTCGGTCAGCGGCCCGTTGTCTTGTCGTCGTCATCGTCATCATCCTCTGTTGTTTGCATTGTCGCGCTTCCACTTGTTGTGCATGTTACTTAATAAATACATGAATTATTACATATGCTCGTTTGTCATGCCTCGCCCCTCGCCCCTCGTCCCTTGCTCTATTTGGCCCCATTTCCCCCGTCCGCTCTCTTTTGGCTATTTGCGTGGTCCACGCTTCGTCACTGAAAGTTGCAATTAATGCGCTTTTATCTTTTGCTGGCGAATGGCAAAACGTTTTTTGTACGTTTTGTTTACATCCATTCATACGTAAATACAATAGTATGGTAGTAATACACACACACACCAAACACTCACACACTCACACACATTCGCCCACATGTGTGTTTTATTTGCAGTAGACGCATTTTCTTCAAACCAGAAAATTCCTTCACGTTTCTCGGTTGAATTGTTAACCAATTGAATTAAATGTGAAGTGCAAATTTAAATGGAATATTATTATTAACTCTTTAGTATATCCATGTTGATTAATTGCACTTTTAAACAGGTTTATTTGCTGGTTTTTTGTACAGACTACAATTAATTTGTCTTCTTTTTTTTCTTCCTCTGATAAGTATTTGAGTGTATGGTTCTACAGTAATTTTTGCAAGCTATCAAATTTTTGCAAGTTCGTTGACTTGCGATTCGTTTGTAATTTTAACAATATGTATATTTATTTATACATATGTATATATATTATGTTGACTTATATATATTACTTCCATACGAGTTTATTGTTTAATACGTATTTTACTTTCGGAAAAAAGATAATTAGGAGTATGCCTGGCTTCAAAATATCCTATAGTGTGATATCAGATACGCCATCAGAGATGTGTACTTAAAACAATTTAGAATTTATAGAGTGACACATAAAAATATGACTACAAATATTAGTAATAATTTATTGAAGAATGATTAATCTTTTCTCGTGTGATAGACAAGGGTACGATAATATTAAAGGTATTAAATATTGTATCTTTTTAATTACAGGGTGCTTAAAAGTCAAATGAAATTAATTACAAGTTGAAGTGCAATGGTTTCTGGCATTAAATAATACGTAATTAATTGATTGTTATAAATAGATTGTGATCTCGAGAACCGGATTCTTTGACATGCTTAAGGCGCAACTACGTACGTCTATTGATTAGGGGAATTCTTCATAAAAATGATGAAATTTCTTAAGTTCTTGTTCCACATAATTTCATATTGCAATGCGCAGAAGAACTTTCGCCTTACTGCGGCCCCTTATCATTTTCAGTAGAACTCTATGCGGAATCGTTCGCATACGTATTCGCATGAAGTGCTGTGCGTCATGCACGTGATTTTCAAACTCATACGCCCCGTTGACCGCACGCTTCCCCTGCCTGTGGATGGGGGATATCATAAATTTCGCTGATGTTACCACTTTTGCCCATTTACCAGACTTTATGGTCGTTTTTTGTTGCTGTAGTTTAGCACCTCGCTGTCTGCGAAATGTTAAACAAAAAATCAAAGAAGTAAGGGAGCGAGAGTGAGAGAAACCCGGGCAGAGAGGGAGGGGGCGAGGAAGAGGAGAAGAAGTGAGGAATTTGCTGGTCTGGCGACATCCGAAACTCATATTTTGATGATACTGGTCGTATACAACCTAGAATCGCATGAGTATTATTATTGTTTATAATTATTTTCGCGGAAGTAGTCGAGTGTCGCTCCGTCCGTCCGACTGTGCGACTTTCTGACGTTTTGGTCCCTTTTTGGCGATTACGCGGCAAAATAACAACGTGATAAAGAAACCGCAGCGTGGATGACGCTGGAAGCGTGAGTGTGATTCGTGGGGGAAAACTGAGACGACTGCTGATTGGGCAAAGAAAGTACGCAGTTAGCATCCATGAGATACGAACACAGATTGACAGATACAGATACAGATACAGATACAGCCTAGAGTTGCGACTATTTTTAGTGTGGCAACTTTCCGGTTCTGTCGGCTCAAAGGGACAGTTGCAGCAGGTCTTTGGCTAATTTATGCAACACGTTGCAAGTTTCTATACTTAGTCCGACGTCCGTCAGCAGACTGCAGCAGCAACTCCATGCCCCTTTGGCTTGTTGCTGCCACACAACGACACCTTCGCCTGCTGCTTTGGCGCTTCCTCTTCAATAAAAACTGAAATGACATTTGTGGAATTTTAAATTTGGCTTCGTGGCTTGTGGCAGCATTCACATCGCATTCACATACAGACACTCACATTCACAATCGCACTCACACACCCCTCGATTGGCCATTGAACCTGTGCCAACATTTCTTTTCTTTTCGTTCTTCTCTTTTCCTTTTCTCCTCTTTGCTTTTTCTGTTTAGTTCTTATATTAACGAAAAAAAAACAGAAAAAAACGTTGCAATACCCGCGATATATATAAATATTTTTTTCATTTTTTACTTTTTTTTTTTTTGGCAACGATCCTCCAACGTGTTAAAATATATTTTTGGCCCACACACTTTGCGGTTTTTATAGCTCGGTGCAGTAATTAAATGGAAACTTGCTTAGAGCTGGTGATTTATGGCAATGCGAGTTCTAAATATATCCACAAGAAACATTTCCCAGATTTATTCCTGCTTGTCTCCCCGCTTTTTTGTGGCTAATTTCACGATAATTCGCATAGCATTACCTGATGATTCAGTTGCATATGTAATTGCTTGTTACATCAGCTGCTATTACCTATCAGTAGTTATTGTTTGCTTATCAATTGTCAATATTAACTAACGTTTAGCAGGGCAACTTAAATCAAATCAAATGGCGTTGCGGCTTTGAATCAATTTGAGTACATTGATAAATATATTTTTAATAGAATTTTCTTTATACATTTGTTCTATTTCTGTATTTATTTCGTAAAACTGTTTAATAATTTCTTTCTCAATATTTCCCAAGTTTTTCTTGAATTCTGATAGATTTATTGTTGATTGCGTAGTCGACAATATATATCTGACATTTTTTAATTTAGTGAGCTCAGCATATTCTAAAATTGTATTTCCATTTTTCTATTTATATTTGAAAATTGTACTTTATCAAAAGAATGTTTGCTCAGCATTTTCGAATTACTATCTGATTTTCTAATCTAATGACGTTCGTTGCGCAATTTCTGCTGAACTAGTTTCATACGAATATCTTACGTCTTTATCAACGCCTTCTCTAAGTGGTTGAAGGCCTTATAAAGCACTTCTAGAAAGTGTCAAGCGCCAATCGAGTTGTTGCTGCAACTGACACATGCTCTATTATAGTCATTCACGATTAATTAAATACTTAATTACCTATTGGCGTAAGTTAACGGTACAGCCAGAATGGGGAGTGTACTACGAAATGGCAGAACCCAATTTGCATGCGAAATGCAATTAAACATTCCACACGAGACCCCGAGAGAGAGAGGGGGCCTTAAGTAATTCCATTCATTAACTGCGTTTAGGCAACCTTACTTGTATAATCAATTTGACACTTGGAGCAATCGCAGCTCCACTGGAGGAGAGGAGAGGGGGCATCCAGCCAGGGGGTTCGACATGCGCCGAGTGGAACTGCGTCTTAGCAAAGCGGCAAGAAAAAGGGGGGCAAAACTGCAGCTGCTCTTATATGTAGTATTGTTGTAGTAATAGTAATAGTAATAGTTTATCAAATGCCAACGGCAACAACATAAAAGCGAGCGGCCAGAACTTGACATGCGAGTAACAAACAATAATAGAAGTAATAATAGTAGTAAATAGTAAATATTAAGTATACGCCGCACTGGTTTTACCCCCTGCAAGTGGATTTGTGTTTTGCAGTTTACGGCGCATTTTGTTTGCACTTCGCGCCATAACAAACAATAACAATAACAATAACAATCGCACTGACTTCGACAGCAATAAAACGGCTGCAGGTGCAGCGGGAAGGGGGAGCGGTATAGACAAAAACAAAAAGCGAAAAAGCAAAATATTTTTGTTTTGCTTTACATTTGGCGAACTCAATAAAATGAAGCGTGCAAATACTGGAATAATTGTGCACAATAAAAATCTGAGAAGAGCGATAACGCATTAGAGAGCGATAGCAAAGAGAGAGCAGCGGAGAGTAATCGCTCGCATCTATAATATTTATTTATAAATAAATATTAACCTTGTGCGCCAGCCGCTTGCCTCCCTCTCCCTCTCTCTCTTCGCTCTCTCTCTCTCTCGCTCGTTGTCTGGTCAGACGGTGACCATGCCACATATTTTGTTGGTTGTCGCGCTGTGCTTCGCCTGCAACTCAGAATTTGTTGTTATGCTTTGTTGCTGTTGGTGTTGGTGTCTCGGCTAACTGTACCGTTGGGTTATTGCGTAGTAGACGCTATGCTAAAGGCACACGCCCACTTTTCGCTGCCAGCAGCAGCGACGTCAGCAGCGAGAATGGCGCGATGGCGACGCGGAAGCAGCCGTGCCTCCGTTTGGCAAATGCTTTTTGTTGCTATCGTTTCTGTTAATTTAATGTTATGCTATTTTACATTAAATTAACAAGTTAACGCATTTAACTTGCAACTCTTTATGTTTCATGTTCTGTGCTGATTGACAGAACATCTATGCAATATATACTACTAACTATGCATATGCGCGATGGGTATTCAGGAAGAATCCGCAGTAAAGTGCATTGCGGCATTAACTGTGTAATGCACTTAGCGACTGTGCGCTATAATTTAATTCGCTAAAGCGAATTTAACACGTTTATGCCATGAAATTCTTGAATTACAGCAAATAACGAGGTCAACAATTCACAGAGCACTCGTCCGATTTAATAAATATGCATGCACTAAAAAATATATGTAAATGCAACACTTGAATGAATTACATAATTTAGAATACAAAATATTGCAAGAAATCAGAGTTAATTCAATTTCTAGCTGAAATTTAAATATTATTACCAGACATATGCAAGTAAATGTAATAAAAAAAGGAATAATTATTGAAACTCTTACTTTTTGATATAACAAAAATCAAAGACATAAATGTATTACATTTAAATGTTTATTAAAAAATGTTAGAGTGCAACTCTTATTTTTGATTTATAAAATAATATAATAAAGAGAATTTCGCTTCAATTTTAAAAATATTAATATTTATTCTTAATATTTTAACCGCAATATATTGTTACTGAAAGATCTATTGTTTTTAATTATATATATTGTGTTAAGTATTATTTTACATTACATATATTTATAAGATATTATTTAAACCAATTTTAAGTAAGCAATCATCTTAAAAATCCAATCCAATTTTGATGTTGGAGCACTTCAAAAATACATCAATAATTTTATGTGCTTTCCGAGATCAAAATACATAAAATTAAATGTTACACTGGCGGCCATAAAATGTTGAGAATATGCTAACAATTCGGTTCCTGGGCTTTTCGATGTGTGTTCTATATGCTAATGCAATAAACACCTATGGCAAATGAGAACGTTGTACATTTTTATAGTGGTTTTTTGTAGGTTTTTTGTCTGGCTCTGTCGCGCTTTGCTGCCAGCACTGACTTTTGCATTGTCCGAGGTTAGTTTGCATTTGTTGCACTACTTGCACTACTCGGAAAAAGAACATTGGAATGTTTTACGTCTCCACACACCGGCAAAAGTGCGGGCTTGTTGCACTAATTAACGCCGCCGTCTGCCTTTGGGCTATGAAAAATGTTTTCGTTAATACATATGTAAAATAAAACTACTTTTTCGCTGAATGTTGTACGACTTATGCACCAAATATCGTCTGGCTATCTCAAGTGTCTGTCTGGCCCAACACTTGCAAAATAAAAAAATGAAAAAACAATGTGGCTAAAGTGCGCAGTTTATTGTTTGAAGGTAAAAGCATTGAGTGGGCATTATTTAGCTGAAGTATAATAACTCGTAATGGGGGCGATCGAATCTGATTTGAAATTACATAATTATCCAGACATATCTGCTGTTTTGTAAGGGAGAAAAACTCCTTTTGACTTAATTTTTAGCAATGCTAATTGATATTAATGCGACTTCTGATTCGATCATTAGGCGAAGCACACAACAAGTACCAAAAGTTTGGCATTTAATGAACTTCATGTCGATTTATAAATAATGCATGAAGGCCAAGGCAATTGGAAGCTGAAAACTGGTTTCCAATAGCCCAAAAATAGAAGCAAAAGGAATTAAAAAATGTATTGAGAAATTTATTGTGATGCTGTCATAAAGTGAGAGTCGTTGTCTCGACTGCCAATAATAAATAATAATGCAATAATAATAATCATACGAGAGGCCATAAAAAAAGGCGAGCAGACAGACACAACTGATCAAAGAAGCCAGACCATAAAGGAAAGCAACCCGTGGCAAGATAAACTCTGTTTTATATACTCATCATCTAACATATATCGGCTGCAGAATAGTTCCAGACGAGACAAGTCCATCGAAGCCTCCAGTTTATTTATTTTTTGTTGGTCAGACCCAAGTGAAGAGTCGTAAAATTATTTTATCCTTGTGCCTGTTTGGTGTGCATTTTACGCTAAACGCGTTGCAAATTGTGCGAATTGTTTATGTCATGCGGGGCATGGGCGTGGCCAGCGGAAAATAAAAGGAGATGAGGTCGCTGACAACCTGGATTGATGGTCAAGTGGCAACAAAAGGCAAGCCAAAGGGAGCCAGCGAACTGAACCTCGGCGCGCGTTTATCATTTCAATGGCTCAATTCATGTCCAGCTAATGGTCAAGGCGGCAACTAATGGGGCCAATGCTCGTAAATTACGATTGAACCACTGAGTGTGAGTGTGAGTGCGAGTGAATGTTAAAGCTGGCAAATGGTTATTCAATATGCTTAAGTCGTTGTCATTTGGCTCTTAAGCCTGCTCACAACATTGCGGCCACATAATCAATCAGACGGTTAAGCATTGACCAGCGGCAGCGGCTTAAAGACTAGTGAGTACTCGCATGAGTACTTAATGAATGTCATCAGACAAAACCAACAAACCATCAAACCACCAGCAGCAGAACCAACAGACAAACAGGAATTTTCGCTGCCATTTCCATTGCATACTTTTTGGGGCAATGTCCTCGACGCCGCACAAATTGTACATAATTTGGCTTGATTTCGCTGCCCTTGTTGTTGCCACAACTCTGTGTGTTGTTGTTGTTGTTGGTTGAATGGCAAAAGTTTCTTGTGTTTTTTTTTATGTGGTTGCCTTTGGCTGATTGTATTGAAGCCAGAACAGAACCTTTTGGCCATTCAGTTTTCTCATTGCGAGTCGTCGAGACAAACGCGACACTTATGAACTGTTTATGGAGTGCACTTTCTTTCAGCTCAATGAGTGGCTCACACACACACATGGACTTGCACATTTATTGACATTGGCCTTTTGCTACTGGTTAGACTTTAAGACGTTCAGGTGAATTGAAATCGCAGTGCAGCAGTTGAATTTTCAGCGGCGTTTCCGTTTACAGTTGCGCTTCCGTTTCCGCCAGGCGCCATCTCTACAGCGATTAATCGCCAACTTTATACATATGTATATGATATCTATATATATGTATGTGTGTGCGGCTTTGTCGCCAACTCAAATTCATAAAACTTTTCGCAGATACGAGAAAAAAAGGAAAAGTTTTGCAATTTCATATCATGCCTGTATCATCACATCATCATTGGCTCGATAATGCTGCTAGTTTTATGTTCCACATATCTTTACAATATTCGCCCAACTTTCTTCAGGGGTGACTTCAACAACTGGCCAAGGGTGGAGAGCGCAGAACGTAGGCCATATCAGCATCATTGATGCAAAGTTTGCCCACCCTCAAATCGCTTTTTGATACACAACAAAAATGTATCGATCACATTGCCGCAGACAACTGGCCGACTGCAAATATACTCTTCTTTACTCACTTGGTCTAGGTCATTACTTATCTAATCGCTGACAGTCGCTTTAAGCCCTCTGGCGCAATCGGTTGCTAGGAGAAACAGAAGGCCAAATAGTAAAGCGTTACGTTTTTGGCCAAAAACTGATAAGGCTTTCAGCCAACACAAGTCTCCATTCTGGCTGCGATAATGGGAATTTCGAATGCAAATGTGATAGCCCTCATAACGATCATGCCATCATCATCCGCCGTCTGTGCCAATATTTCCCACAAATATCGATGTATGTTGGGGTTATTCCCCTCGTGCCGCGCTCCAAAGAAAACAATTTGTTTAAACAATTAATTAGAGTGAAGTAAACATAAACAGGCGAAGCGAGCTGCTTCATGCCGGGGCCATAAATTGTGTGTGTGTTTGGCGATTCTTTTGCTTTTTTCTCGCTCTTAAATATCATTGATATCTCGTTGGCGATTTTTGTTTAGTCTTCGCCGCAAAAGTGTTTACAAATTGGTCAGCAGAACTTTGTTAAAACAATTGAAATCAATTTCAAATCGTTTACTTCCATCCCCCAAATAAAATGAAAATATTGCCTGCCGCGCTCCAAACCGGACGTGCAGGTTTTTTATTTCGATAGTGGGGGCGTCAAAGGGGGCGTGCCATTAAAATTTAACTGCATTGAACTTGGTCTCGGGTTCCATAGCGTGCCGCAATTAGCGAGCAGGTGGAACGTGTGGGCGGTCGAGGGGCTGCACCTGCTGGATACATCGAGTGTCGTTTCAAAAATTTATATCTCAATTTCACATCTAAATGCGAATAATCTTTTTTTTTTTCCATTCTTTGCATTTCGCTCTGGCCCTCGTCCCGTTTTCGGTTCGTTTCGTTTCGTTTGATTTGTGTGTGAGAATCGCCGCAGCTGTTTAGCATTCGAGCGCGATTTCTTTATTATTTGTATTCTATTTGTACTTTTATTTGGCCCACAGCAGTCCATATACACAACTCGCATACCTATCTATCCATATACGAGTACGAGTATATGTCGATATGAATCTGTATGCCTGTATCCGGTCTGTTGACCAAACTGGACTGGCTGCCTGACTGGCTGGCTGGCTTTGCTAAATGCCATTTAAAAGTCCAGCCAGCCAAAAGCGCTCCAGTTCTCGAAAGGGGAATTTTTATTCGAGATTTTATTTATTTATTCACTTGGCTCATAAATAGATAGCATTAGCGGCGCACGACATCGAGCACTTGTATTATCTTGAAATGCTGTCACTTTTGTTAGCAGCAGCAGCGAAAGGTTTGAGCCCGGCCATGACAACGAATCAAGTTCTTTGCATGAATGGATTGTCTCGGGATTACTTTCAGTTCGCAGCTTACTTTCTCTCAGCACCAAAATTACACTCTTTCATTGCGAATACTTGAATGTTGTCATTTTTACAAAACAATTTATTTGTTAATGTTATCAAAAAATTTCAAAAAATGTAATAGAACCAGAATGAGCAGACCTTTCATAATTACTTAGCAAAGATTTTGAATATATCTTGTAATACAATATTTTTAATGATTTCAGTTAACAATTTGTAGTCTATTTATATATATCTTACTTGCAGCTTACTTAGAATCGCTCTTTCATTTTAAATACTTTAACGTTGAAATTTATACAATAATTTTATTTTTTAATACATGATAATATTATTGAAATTATTGTAACTGATCAACATGATTTACTTAGCTTATATTTAGAATTTATCATCTTATACAATGCTTTAAATGTTTTTAATTATGACTTGAGTGTAGTCTTATTTAAATAACTATTTTTGGTATCAATTTCCTGCTCTTCACCACCGATTATCAACTAAAGTAAAGCACTTAAAATAGATGTAGTAATTACTAATGCAGCTGGCGAGGCAGTGACTGTGTCAAGTCAAGATTAGATATCGTGTTGGGAATGCCCCTAAGCATACGAATATTTCCTATAGCTGTGGCTTGAGTGAGTTCCATGTTTGGTGCCACATGACGCTCGTTTCTTTTTTTTTTGTTCTTGTGGCTGGAAAATGCGCCCCATAAGCCGCTCAAATGGTCCAATGAAATATGCATATTTGATGCGAGATGACGGCGAACTACAAACTCGTATCCGGGACTGGGGAAAAGGGGGATGAACAAGTGCTAGGCAAGCAAAAAGTCATGAACATAAGACTGAGAGCATGAAACGCACTCCGGCAGAATTAATATATTATAGTAGTACTCTGCGATGGAACAATTACTCATATAAATTATAGAGGGAAATGAATCAGTGTGCGAGCTCTTTGGCTGACTAATAAATAAAAATTGTGCCCTAATAAATGTAATTGGCATCGGCAGCTTCAACTGCGACCGACTTCGGCTATTTCTGCATAACTGGGTCAACATGCGAGTGGAGGAGGCATGGCAACCAGTCGGGGGCGGGAGGTTGTTTCATTGTAATTCACGCTTAGTGCACATTAATTGTGTGTACACAAAAGGACATGCGGCATATCCTTGGCGACAAATGGCAGAGCATAGAGTACATGTGCGTATTAAATTTCCATTTCTCGCATATTTCCCATTTCCCTCGATTCAATGCAAGCAAATTCAATGAAGCCATCGCCATTTCACCATTTCGCAATTTCGCATAGTTTCAGCTTCCTTTTTTTGTGTTGATTGGGGGATGACCCACATACGCACACACCCCCGCACCCTCTCCCCTACTATTCCCCGCCTTTGTCCTGCTTGTCGACAGTCGAACACATAATGCAGCGCCTTGGCAACTTCCCGTGCCGCGAGTTGCCATTCACAAGTATCCTTGGCACATCCTCCTGAAGTGCCCGCACTCTGCTCACTTGGCATGTGGTCGGCACACATTCATATCCATATCCATATCCATATCCATAGCAGACTGTATGCGAGTATCTCTTGGTTTAATAGCGCCAATTAGTTAGATGAATTGAATCCGGCATTTCGCCAGATTTAAGTTTATGAATATTCAATGAAGTGTGTGCCATAAATTATGAATGCCATTTGTTAGCATTCCGTGGAGATTTTATGGCCTTGAGGCTCAGCGTTTTGTGCGCCTTAAAGGTTACATCAAGGTTCTGCGATGCCAACAGCATTTGAATATTAAATTTCGCAGCAAGCCATTTTTAAATCCAATTATCAAAGTGATGTCTTAAAGTAATGCGAATCAAAAGTAAAGTGATCTAAATCGAAAAGATTCAATTAACTAACATTTCAATCAAGAATATAAATCTGTCAACGAGAATTTGTTCCTCCATTAATAAATTCCAAATAGCTAGCATAAATTTAATTGTGTTTTTTATTAGAATTACTAAAGGACAAAAATAGCAAGGTTTTTATTATATTTTCTTTTAGAAGCTTCAAAGAATTATGAATACTTGAGCATAGTCTAATCCTTTAGCCAGACATGTGGCATGTTAATGGCAACTAATTTATGCATGTTATGCCAATGGCAATTCCAATAACACGATAAGGTTCATGTCCAGCCGATTGTGCGATAATCTACTGCTCGTCGCATTAGCATAATAAAGACGTTATGCTGTTTAAATTACTGCCAAAAATATCGCAGACAAGAGGATGGGGCGGGGAGCTAAAGGACACACTTAAACATTTAAATAAAAATGATAACTTTATGCAAGAAATACGACAGCAGCAAAGGGGTAAAGTGGCAATTGTGCGTGTGCTTCTCTCTCTCTCGCTCTCTCTCGCTCTCTGTCAGTCTCTCCCTCGCTCCTCGCTGTTGCTGGGACTAAAACCGAAATGTCATTACAACGTCGACGACGCCAGGAGACTCGCCAAACAGGACTCGACTGACGCCAAGTAAAAGTTTTTGACTCACACAGAAGACGACAGGGCAACAAAAAAAAAAGTATTAGAAAGTCTGCGCTGCTCCTGGTCTGCGCCCAACCCTTGACTCCCGTCTGCTGTCTGTGCACAGGTTTAGTCGCCATACACCCACACACACACACACACGCACACAGACACACATGGCAACGGTGATAAATGGCGCCAATGTGACGCCTGAAGTCGCGACGCAAACGCAGCCGCCATCGCTTTGGGTTTGGGGGAGAGGGAAAGAGAGAGGGGGGAAGGGGAAGTGGAAGCTACTGTGGCTGCTTTGCTTTTACAGTTAGTTTAGCTTTGTAATGCTCCATTTAGTTTGGCTGCCAGCTCCACATTTTGCTTCCTACATCTCTTTTTTTTTTTGACAGTCGGTCGCGAGATATTCACCAAAAATGTAACCGATGACAAATCCGCGCTAAACGTGTTTGATTGTTTCGCTGTGTGTGTGCGTGTGTGTAATTGTTGTTGGTTTTTACCTCGGCATCCATAGGGAAAGCAGGGACAAGCAGGAGGGCAACTGGTTGGATGAGTTGGCTGTCTCGCAGTTCACAGTTCAGTTGTGTTTGTCTGTCTGTTTGTCGATGTGCTGTCATTACGTTGCGCATGACGATATTTATGACTATTGTTATAAAATATGAATTGACAGCTTAAGCGACAGGCAAGCGACAAAGACGCACAATACGCGAACCACGACGACAACCACGAGGACACTTGCGAGGACGAGTCTCGCAGTGAAGACAAGTTCCAATTAGGGAATCGCATGTATGTGCGCGTATTTGCTCTAAAACCCATAAAAACGTCGTCAGACAATTGAATGGCACAACCGGCAAAAGGAAACACACAGACACTGCCGTATAAAGGACCTTTCGCAAACCTGTTTCCTCGCCCTCTTGGCAGGAAGTGTAACGCAATTGCTTACAAATTGTTACATCAGCGCGAACCCTGAAGCCGTTCAATTCGAGCAGTCGCAAGATTTGCAAATTCCGCAAAATATATTTATAGACGTCGCTAATTGCCCCAATTTGGTTGCATGCCCCATTGCAGAACTCCATACGGCACAATCTATCGCTGCACAATCGGTTCATGCGCGTCCAGAACGAGGGCACCGGCAAATCGTCCTGGTGGATGCTCAACCCGGAGGCCAAGCCCGGCAAATCGGTGCGTCGCCGTGCCGCCTCCATGGAAACATCCCGCTTCGAGAAGCGACGCGGCCGGGCCAAAAAGCGAGTCGAGGCCCTGCGCGCCCAGGGCGGAGTCGTCGGTCTCAATGATGCCACACCATCGCCCAGCAGCAGCGTCAGCGAGGGATTGGATCACTTTCCAGAGAGTCCGCTTCACAGGTAACTATTTACAGCTAACACTTGTAGTATTTGTTTAACACCTTAGAGTTCAAGTAGCGTCCTCTAACAATTTTTATTTGTAGCATTTGTGCAAGTAATTCAATATTTTAGTTATCGAACGTAATCGTTTTCAAGTTAATTTTAGAACTGATAAATAACAAATGAGGATATCTTGAGAAACTCGTTATTACGTTTTTTCTAAACGATTTATTTCGAGAGGTGACAATATCGAATCGTGTTAAGTGATAAATGGCCAAACACGCTTAAGATGTATTTATTTAATTTATAATCACAACCACAATTATCAGTTTAAATTATAGATTCGATAAAACAAAGAAAACTGAGTAGGAAAATTGGTTATAATTTAGACATAAATTTAACAATATTTATGTGTATTTTTGTTTACATTCGGATTTCGAAAAATTTAGAAACCAAAATAGTTTATAATAAAATTATGTTGTATTAACATGAAATTCAGAATTTTTATTTAAATTTTATTTTGATTTATAATAAAATAAAACAGGGAAACTAAATTCTTCTTAAGCTTAAAATTGATAAATATGTCTGCATCGAAACTAACTTTAGTTGACTAATTCGATATTTAAAACACGAGTATTTTTGAACTTTATTTAAAATACTTTAAGCATGTAAATTCTAACAACTAAGTAGATTACAATTATGGCACACTAATGCGCTTCAGCTTACACTATTTATTATATATTTAGTCAGTAAACATAATACAATATTTATTACATTTAGTAGTATGCCAAGCATATTTGAATGCCAGCTTTTGTCTGTAGAGAAATCGTCCCTGAAAACTTGAGTTAACTAGTTATCATTTAAATTTGTTAAAACAATTTACTTAATTTTGTCTTGGTTTTTATGGTATTACTTTATTTTTTGGTTGTTTTCACTTTATTTATCTTTATGCTTCGATTCTGTTTTCGTTTTCGTTGTCGTTATTGCGGTTCAGCGGCGGGTTTCAACTGTCGCCAGATTTTCGTCAGCGCGCCTCATCAAATGCCAGTTCCTGCGGACGCTTGAGTCCGATCCGTGCTTTGGATCTCGAGCCCGATTGGGGCTTTCCGGTTGACTATCAGAACACGACGATGGCGCAGGCGCAGGCGCTCGAGCAGCTGGCTGGCTCCATGGCGGACGATCTGAAGCTACACAATCAGCAAGGGTCAGTTGAGTTATGATTTTGTTGATTGTCTGTCTCCCCGTTTCTGTTTATTTGTGCCGCATCGCCTCTGCATGGACAAAACACACACACATCAAACAAACATATACTGTATTTTGCATGTCTGAATCTTGATCTGAACTGTTCTATAAAGTCAACGTTTGTTTCTGTTTCATTTCGCAACCCAACGATCGTACGGCTGGAGCAGGTTCAGTGCAGCATCCGGTCTGCCCACGCAGCCACCGCCGCCATACCAGCCGCCACAGCAGCAGCAACAGCAGCAGCAACAGCAGCTGTCACAAGGCTACACGCTCAACGGTCCCGGGGTCTCGGCGTCCGGCTTCCCCACGCTGCAGCCACATCCCAGCCAGCCGCAGTGTCTGCTGCACCGCTCCCTCAACTGTGGCTGCCTGCACAGTGCGCGAGACGTAAGTGGCATGCAACACTCTTGAATCTGAATTGTATCTCTACTATATACTCTTCTGTTCGCAGGGTCTGTCGCCCAACTCAGTTACCACCACCATGTCGCCTGCGTATCCGAATAGCGAGCCCTCGTCGGACTCCCTCAACACCTACAGCAATGTCCTGCTGGACGGCTCCTCTGACAACACTGCGCTCCTCGTGCAGCAGCAGCAGCAACAACAGCAGCAACAGCAGCAGCAGCAGCAACAGCAACAGTTGGAGGGTAAGTGTGAAGAGCGAACAAAAAGAAACCAACGAAACCAACTCTTCCGTCTATCTCTCGTCTATCTTCCTCTGTCTGTCTGTCGCCTGCTATTGAGCAGATAATAACTGCGCCTCTACTTTGATAGGGCAATGCCTGGAGGCGCTCAACAACGAGTCGCAGCAGATTGACGAATTTAACTTGGAGAACTTTCACGGCGGTCTCGAGTGCAACGTCGAGGAGGTGAGATCGATCTGTTCGATCAATTTCAATTAGTTCCATTTGCAACTAACGTTCATCGATTGCAGCTGCTGCAGCAGGAGATGCGCTACGATGGACTGCTGGACATCAACATACCGCTGGCCGCCGTCAGCACGAATGCTACCAATGTGATCTTAACCAACAATAGTACAAACAGCAGCAGCAACGCCGCCGCCAACACCAACACATCCAACAGCAGCGCATTGCAGGCACAGTTGCTGATGCAGCAACAGCAACAGCAGCAGCAGCAGCAACAGTTGCTGCTGAGCAACAACAACAACAACAGCCTGGATCTGGCAACTCAAACGGCGACCGCCAATCTGAATGCACGAGTGCAGTACTCACAGCCCAGTGTGGTCACCTCGAGCGTGCCGCCCTCCTGGGTGCACTAGACGCTGTTGCTGCCACAAGCCACAAGCCAGATGGGTGGGCGATTAAGCATAAGGACGAAGGAGTAGTAGGAGCTGCTGCTGCAGCTGGCCGCCACAACAGTTTACAAAGTGAGTAGCGTCTCTAGCGTGAATTTGGAATTCAGTTTCAATTTGCATCAAGCTTAAAAGCCATTCGATGTGACAGTTTATGCATAAATTATGCTAATAATGTAAAAATCAGAACGCATAAAGCGCGTTACACATTATGAATATGTAAGAGAGCCCAAGACACAACCCCCAAAGTCCTTCTCTCTAATTTTATGCGTCTCCCGTTTATATTTGGCGTTTTATACATTTTTCTTTTTTTTTTGTAAATCGCCTTAGTTCTGTTCGCTGGGGCCATGAATCTTTCATGGCCATTCTCTCTGCTGACTCAGTCGTCGCTACTTGAGGCCAATTACACGCGTTCAATTATCATAATACAATGTCAAGTGCGTCCCACACTCCCTCACAGGACGAAATACGAAAGACGAAAGTCGAAAGAAAACATTTAAAGTCCTTCTTCGCCTTCAATTTGGCACTTTAAAGTCGGCGCGTGCTCGCCGAAATTATAGGAAATTAAGTCAATTTACCGGTGCCATAAAATATGTAAAAGCTTCCGTGTGCAAGTGTGTGTGTGTGTGTGTGGGGGGATTCAAGTGTCCTTATGTCCTTGCTCCCCTTGCCGCGCCGTAATGGCCGCGCTAATTTGGTTGGCCGAGCTGCCCGAGGGCCTCGAGGACTCGCAGCTCCTTTAGCGACCGTCGCGCAAATTCGTCAAGGCAACCTGCCATCCTGTCCTCGTCCTGCCCTCTTCGTCCTGCCAGCTGGCCAGCAAAAGCAAATGCTGAAAAATTAATTACGTCCTTAGGGTGACTTATGCACAGTAAATTTTGTTGTTGTTTTGCCATGGCTAAAACCATTGGCTATTTACCTGTCAGCTCGTGGCTGTTGAGCTCTTGGCCGCCGCTCGGCTCGGCTCAAATCAAGTGTGTTAAGTGCAGCTAATATTGAAAAATTACATCGGATTCTTCACATATTTTACAAGCACTTTTTTCGTCAGTCCATTTTAGCCCTTAACCCTTTTGACAAAAAGTCAACTTACATTTCATCGAGTTGAGTGCAATGGAATGTGGCAGCTGCTGGCAGATGGGTTGGGAGCAACGAAATCTTTTCAGTAGATTCCAAGAAATGCTGCTTACAAATTGAAGCAAAGCTGATTGAAAATCATTTATTTTTAGAGTTGACAATGTTTTTTATAGAACAAAGGAAAAAGATATTCCAGAAAATAGAAAATTAATTTAAAATTTGAGATGATAGAGATGAAGAAAAACGGAATATATTGTGATATTTGAATACTATTTTATTTTTTATAAATATTACAGTTTTGAGTTGACCATTTTTTGTATGCATTTCAGAAATTAGAACCTTTTGTGTTTGACATAGTAGAATTCATTTTATAAATAACTAAATATTATTTTAAATCTAAAATAATGTGATTGAAAACATATTTTCCGAGTTGACAATATTTGATAAAACAGAAAATTAAATTAGAATAGAAAACCTTAAACAGAAGTATTAACGCAATTACAAATAATATTCAGCTAATATTTAGATACTATAGAGTCCATAAATAATATGAATTGTATTATTTTTATTAATAATAAGGTTTATGGTATTATAATGAAATACAAATTGAATTTTAAAATTTTCTAAATATAAAAATGAAGTCACTCTTTAAAATAAATACAATAAGAAACCTTTCTTTTTAAATTTGTTTAGCAAAAATTATAATCGTTACAGTCCCTGCTATTGACTATCAATAAAACCAGTTGCTGCTTCTTCTGCTACAATTTTTAAAAATTACATTTTTCTACTGTCAAATTCACTTCACTCAAATGAGAAGCATATTTTCATATTCGTACATACCCCAGAGCGTGATTCCATCCACCTTTGTCTCACTTTCATTATTTTCTGGCTTTTTTCAATGTCAGTTAAGCTGTCACTGTGCATTTTTGCTTTGTGCTCAAGTTTTGTAATGCAGAGCGAGCAGGCGGGGTGATGAGGGAGCGGAACGGGGAGGGGGTGTGTGGTGGGCAATGGGGCGACAAAAAACCCAAAGAAATGCCATGAAAAACTTTTCACCCCGCACAGTGCAAGTACGCACAAATTGAATTCCGCATTAAGTTTGTAAGCCAACAATTAGAAAACAGCAAAGCGAACAGAAAAAAGAATCCCCAGCAACTTGCTGGCCAAAAGCAAGTTGGCAATGCAAAGGAGGGGCAGAGGGGTGAGGAGGGGGGTGAGGGGACAGTTGCCACAGGACAAAGTTGTAACTTTGTCAAGTTCTGGCGCCAATCGTGTGACGTGCTAATAAAATAAAATCAAATCGTCTACTTTGAGCTGGGGGCAAGGCGGGGGCGTGGGGCGTGGCACTTCTAAAATTTATGCCAAGTGCAAACTTTTGTGTTTGGCTGCCGCTTCATTTGAGTGAATAATTTGAATTGCAGCCAGCAACGAGAAACGAGCGGATTTACATTTCTTGCCGGCATTTTTCCATTTTCCATTTTCCATATTTCCATCACATATTTTTCTGTGCCAAGTGACAGCGTTAAGCAGTGTGCATATATATGTATGTATATAAATTTAAAAATTCTTTTCATTATGCAAATGGTGTGTGGCATGGCTCCTTAAAGTTGGCTGCGCCGTGTGGCATGTGCCGCGGTGTATTGCATATTTAATGGCATAAAAATAGCATGCGGCGTAGATTTTAAGGCTAACGCACTTAATAAGACAGCGATAGAGAGATTGAGAGAGAGAGAGAGAGCGACACATGCCAATAAACGGATAAAGTTGCCAGCGTCAGCTGCAACATTTTGTGGCAGCAGATCACACAGTTTCCATCCTGCTACTTGCCTTGATTGACTCACTTGACACATAATAAAGTCACACAAATTATGGCTGCAGCTGCTGTGTGGCACGGCAACAGGAGGCAAGATGGAGGTTGCCAGCTGCTGGTGGCAGGGGCAAGGAACCCCCTGCCTCATCTGCCCCATCTTCCGGTTGCCCCGGTGAAAGCGCGCGTGAAACACAAAAGCATTTTCAGGCAATTTATTAGAGAAGCAAACCAAAATGCGCGATTTCTGTTGCTTTTTTTTCTTGAGGTTGACATTGGCGACGCAATCTTGGCCTACGCCTAGGCAACGACGACCCCAAAATAAAAGTTTGCCGCTTTTCCATTTTCCGCTTCCCTTTTCCACTGTCTTTTTTTGCTGTGGAGGTGTTGAAACTTGTCCGCAACTCGCTGAATAATTCAGGCAGGCAAGTTTGTTAGAGCGACAAGTTTGCCGGCCGATTCTTGTGGCACATTTGATTAAATTTTAATGCCAGTGCATCATTAATAAATGTCCTGGGATTTGTCAGAATAAATTGAGTTAGCCCCAGGAGAGCGGCAGCAACTCCAACTCCAACTTCAACCCAATTCGCTGTCCACAAAATGACGGCTAATTGTTTAACTGTGACTTTTGATTCAAAAATCTGATTATCCTTAAAGTCGCACTGTCTCACTGTCGCAGTGTCGCACTGTCGACAGCGAAATCAATTTGCGCAGCGAAAAATTGTCAGCAATTTAATAGCATTTAAGTCGCTGACAAGCTGTAGCTCCTTGCGCTATGAATTGTGGTCGGGGGCTTGCCACAAACCACATTTACACTCACTTAACTCGACTCGAGTCGAGTCGAGTGTAGCGAACAGACGCTGCTGTGCTGTTGGTGTCCTGGCAAAGGACGCGCCTCAAGAGTGTCGGAAAACAATTGCCAAGTCGTGTGAGGGAGAAGGCAAGGCCAGAGCAAAGGGCTTGTGCACAAGCTGCTTAAGACCCTCAAGGATTCGGTGAGCACACAGACACGGCCACACGGCAAACAAAGCGCTGCGATTTAAACACTTGTTGCACAGCACAAAGGATAATGACGTGACAGACACACGCACACACACATACACGCATACATGTGTAATAAGTAATAAAGCAAACAAGCGGCGGGTTCGCAATAAACTGCAAGGCAGCACGGACTCGAGGCGCTGTGGTAAACAGCCAAAACAAAGCAACTCGCTTCGATGAGCGTGTGCAAAGTGCAAATATGTGTGTATGTGCTTGGGGCGTGGCAACTAATCATCAGCCAACCAAAGCGACAAGTCGACTGAAGGCTGCCCCAAGGCCTTCTGGGCACGGTAATAAAATTCCCTTTGACGGCGCTCCAAAGTAGGCAATACTTTTTTTTTTTCACGCTGCCTGTTCGCACATAAAATTCAATTGCAGCTCATAAAAATTGCGCGTGTTGAGCAGATACAGAACTTCCCCCTCCCTGTGGGCTCTATAAAGATATGGCTACATATATAATTTTAAGCTGTAACTAATAAAACGGCCGATAAACGACGAGTTTTGATTTTTATGCTCGCCCCCATTCGCCTGGAATTTATTGTTATAGTCACAGCAAGCAGCAGAAATTCCTATTTGGCTGCGTGTTATTTTTTTTAAATGCTCAAACGCTGTCGCTTTTATGGCACAATTTGAGCCTGTCTTTTGTAGTTTAGCTGCGTCGCCCAATTTGCATAAAAATTGCCAGGCTCCCAGGCTGAGGCTTATGGCAACAATCTCTCACATTTGCTTATCGCTTATGAATATTTTGACGCCAAGTGGCAAGGAGAAGGGGGAAGGATGGAAGTGTCAACTGCCTAAATGAATAAATTAGCCACAATTTTTGGCATAGCTGGACAGCGTCTGATGGCGTTTTTATGAAGTGTTGATGGCCAACTGAGTGACAGCCTGATAGCACCATGATATACCCATTACAACTGTCTATTTATGTACTTTACATACCCTGTAATATCTTGAATAATCTTAGTCTTAATGTAATTGAATTCTTTAATAATATTCGTTACTAATTCGAGTTTCTTTTTCTGTTGCAGGATTTATCTGGTCGCTTCTAATTTAAAATACACACAACACACACACACGCGTGCATATACACACATACATAAACATATACATATACACATACGTATAGCATACATATAGATATGCGTAAACTTAATTGCATATACAAAGTAATAACCAATGTTTAGCGCTTAAAATTAGTTGAATTCTCTCTGTGCATTGATAACGTAACAACAACAACAACACTAATTGCAATTTCTTTGAAAGGAATTCAAATCAAACAACAACAACAAGAACAGTAACAACAACAACAACAAAATATTGCTAGTTTGTAAGTCATACTTTGTACATATTATTTTTAATACCCTTAGCATAAAGTGAACCACAAATAAGAAAGCGTAAAACGTATACAAATAAATGTTCCAACCCAAAAACAAACAAAAAAAAACACACACACACACACGAAACGAAAACCCGCAAAAAGAAAAACATTCAAAAATAAAGAAGCGATGGCAAAATAAAGCCGAAAGGAGAGAAATTTATACAGCTAGCAAACAGAACATCGGAAATGAGTTGAATGAGAAGATGATAAACAAAAAAAAAGAAGAAAATAAACACTTAAAAACAAATTAGCACAATTATGTAATAATTTATGCTTAAACCTATTTAATTGGAAATATTCGTAACCGTAACTTGTACATTTCTCTAAAAGTCCACCAAGTCCCCATTCATCATACAATTAGAACTCGCAATGGAATACGTAATATAGTCTGGTACCATTCTTTGTATATAGGATCCAGAGATCTGCACATTATAATATTGGGCTTACGAAGTTTTCCTTTTGATTGATACAAAACAATAAAAAACAAATAACGATTCAAAAGGAAAACAATTAACTGAATGCTAAGAAAACTGCGCTATTTACGTTTGTTATAGTTAGTAATCCTAAAAGTTAATCAAAAAACAAAACAAAAATAAAAAACACAAAAATAAAAACGAAACACACAAACAAAACAAATTTGAATGTAATTCATAAAATTGTAGCTTAAGTAAATGTAAATGTTGCTAGGCAAATAAACGTAAACGTAAAAGTAAACGGAAATAAAATAAATGATAATGAGAGTAATGAATAAAAGAAGGCGGAACGAAAGATGGAAGAGTTATATACTACCTAACTATACCTATTGCGCATCTTTGTGTACTATTATGGGCTAAATGTTAATTATTAATTAGATTGTACAATTCAAATGTAGTTCATACTATTTAAAACAATTACAAAACAGCATAGATAACGATGATAATAAAAACCAACAAATACAAATACAAATTATGACTATCAATATTTGGACGGGGTCTTATGGTGTTTCGGCTTTCGTCTACATTATTTTAAATTGTTTCATTTTATTTTTAAATAAATTATATTTCTGATTTAAGTCGATTTATTTCTAAAACTTGCCTTGGTGGCGCCATCTGTGGACTGGTAGCACGTATAAAAGCTTTTGCATTACAGAAAGCTGCTATTAACAGAGTGTTATGCCAAGTGCAGCCCACACATAGATGGCGCTGCACAGCTGTTGCTGTAGCTCGAAATCCAAATGTTTTGGAGTTGCGAACAGAAAACTTCGCATATATACAAACAGACGCACATATCGACTTGCTCTTAGGATTAAATTTAATGAGACTAAAGCGAAAGACTACTTAGAGAGCTGGCAGCTTTTAATGTGTTTCAAGAAAAGCAAATATTGGGATTTATTTCCACACAGTCAAATTTAATTAGTTTTCGGCTTTAATCTTAAAGTGGAGCAGGAAACTTGCAGCCCAAAAGATGAGCTATTTCTCGAGATGGTTTCCCACTGATAGAGGACTCACTTGCGCCTTGATTTGTGGGGCTTAATACGATATCTTGTCTGATGATGAGGCCAATCAACAGGTGTTTGTGGTTCAATAACCTAGCCGAGAAGAAGTCAGCTCGGCTTCTGCTAAGACGGTTCAAATGTTGCGTGCTGTCAAGGCGCCGCGGGGCATGCCACAGTTTGCTGTGCTGTGCAACGCTAGCAAAACGTCGAGAAATAAAACTGGAATAATTCAATGTGGCAGGGGCGTGGCTGTGGGCGGTAGGTGGAGGGAGGTGGGAGGCAGCCCCGTTGCGTAATCAATGTCCTTTACAGGCAGCGCACGTTTCATGTTTTTTCGCTCATGTTGCCCGTGGCCGTCAAGTCGCTGGCCCAACCCACCTCTGACTGCCCCTCTCCTCAGCCTCCTGCTGCTGCTGCCTAGATGTGCGTGCGTGTGTTTGCGCGTGCAGCAATTTGAGCCGGATCTGTGTGGACTTATGTCCTAGTCACAAACAACTTGGTTGTCGTTGTCGTTGTTGCTGCTAGTTGGAAGTTGGCAGCTCGGGGAGTTCGCAGTTCGAAGTTCGTGCTAAGACGGAAGTCTGCATCGTCGCTTTCTGGTTCTTTAACACTTTCGTCTCGGTCTCGGTCTTGGTCTCGGGCATCTCTTGAGCTTGTTCTTAATTTGCGTTTTTATTATGGTGCTGCTTGCTGCTCATCATAAATGCAAAACCCAAATAATTCTTCGAGCTGCCAACCCGAAAGCGAAATGTTGGCATGCAAATTCTTGACCTCAGCCACGAGGAGTCGTCGTCGTTGACGTCGTCGTCGAGCACCACAATTTCGACTAAATTTAATTGAAACCCTTTGCTGCTCATGCATATTTATGAATCGCAGGCAGCAGCAGCAGCAGCAGCGACATTAGAGCAGCATCACCCAACTGGGAAACCGAAGTTTGCGTGAATTAGGACTCGGAACATGGAAATTGCTTATTGAGCAACAGTTTGCAGTTCGAAGGCAACGCATCAGCATCATCATCATCACATGTGTTGCTCATGCGACGCATACAAAGTTGCAGGCAGCCAAACTCGATTTCCATTCAGCGCCATTCGTTGCGATTATGCTAATGTGAGGCAAGTGGCAAGTGGCAAGAGGTTGGAGGCGTCTCCTGTTGCTGTCGCCTGCACAATTGTCAAGGCAAGGCTCAGCTCAGCTCAACTCAACTCGACTCAACTCAAGTCGACCTAAAGGTGAGTTTTTTTGCGCCTTCTTCTTACATTCTTGCATTCTTGCCTTCCATCGAATTGGCAATAAAAAAGGCGCTAGCCCCAGCTGGCTGCTGGCTGCTGGCTCTGGTTATCGCGCTGACTTCTTGCTTCCGGTGTTACGTCGGGCAGGACAGCACAGGACACGGCCAGGACACGGCCAGGACAATCGCTGGCAACGACGTCCGCTCGCCTTGCCTGGCGTCGTATAACAAGTCAAAGCGGCTGCCTCGTCGCTCTTGTTCAACAAATTGTTGCGCTGTCGCTGCGTAAACAGCGTCCCAACTCTCTCTTTTTCTCTGTGATATTGCGCATACGCCATGTGCGTCGGCAAATCGTTTGCCGTGTGCCACTGTGCCACGAAACTGTGCTACAGCGTATAACAGAGTGCCTGTTGAAATTCCAGCTGCTCGCGACGCACAGTTCATCGACAGTCCTCGCTCTGGTGGCACGTTGCACGCGCTAAACGCACAACAACAACAACAACAGCAACAGCAACAGCAACAAGAACAGCAATAGCAACAGCAGCACAGGCAGGTGCAAAGCTTCTTCAAACTGCAAAGTTATTCGATTATCACAGTTCAGTTCGCATTCAAGTTCGTGTGCAAGTGAAGTGTCAAGCGCAACAGTTAACGAAAAATAGAAAAGTGAAAAGTGGAAGAGTGAAAAAGTGGAGGAGAAAAGCAAACTCAATTCGATCTGAAGGCAAGCTGAAGTTGCAAGCAACAGTTTCGTCAGCGTCTTACAACTGTCTGTGTCTGCGTCTGTGTGTGTGTCTGTGTGTGTGCTGCATAATTAGAACGCGCCACAGAAATCCTTGCGGAAGGATTTACGCACGGCCAAGCGGCATAAAATGATAAGTAAGTGAAAAATTGGGCCACAGTCTGAAGCCTGCTCCTTCTTCCCCCTCTCTCGCTGTTGTCGCTGCGGCTGCCTTGTGCTTATTATGCTAATAAACGTTTGGGGTATGCTGCTCATTTACACTCCACGTGCCACACACAAATGCGGCGCATGTCGTTCGCCTGCAGTAGCTGCTTTTCATTGTTGTTGCTGCTGCTGCTGCTGCGCCCCGTTAAACGCCACTTAATGTGCTTTATATTTACTTTTCAGAGTGTGTTTCTCCTCCCTCGCCCCTCCGCCGCCGCCCGACAACTGCATAAAGCATGCCACATACTCACAGACAGTCGGACAGACAATCACTTTGTGTAGTTGCCACTCAGCTGCTGAGCTGAGTGCGAAATAGAGCAATTGTTTCGCTGTGCTGAAAAAGGGAGAAAAGTTTCCTTTGCAAAACTGTAAACAATGCTGGGCAACAGCAACAATATTAATTTATAAACAATACACAAAAAGTAAAGTAACGCAAAAAAAGGGAACTTAAGTTGGTGAAACAATCAGGGGCGACGGAGGATCGTCAGCTGGGCAGCAGGACTCGGCTGACCATGAAACGGGCTTAACTTCTGTTACAACAAGTTAGTTTTACGGCATCCCTTTTATTTCACTCTGTCATCCTGTTGCTGTGTGTTGTGTGTGTGTTGTCTGTAAATGGGAACGGAACAGGAGCTTGGCAAACATATACAAATCTGCAGCACACGAAACGACACCAAACGCAACGAGTTCGAGTATCTTTGCTTTGCTTTGCTTTAAGCCTCTTATCCCCACAGACTACATGCCCACAGACAGAGACTACACAACACATCTATCCATATATCTATTTGCGTACTCGCCTCTCCTCCCCTCTCCACTCCATCGATATGTGTGTAAGTGTTTTTGATGCATACTTCAAGGCGCGGACGCGTTTGCAATTATAACTTATTTCCTCTCGAGTATCTGCAAGATTTACGAGGCTTAACTGCACGAGCTTCAAGTAAATCAACAGTAACTGCGACTGCTTAAGTCGCTCCCTCCTCCCTCTCCCTCTCTCCACCAATCGCTCTATCTCTCTTCTCTGAGTCTCTGCGTTCGCTGGATAAGCGTGCATTGATTTCCATAAGCGACGTCTTTATAAAGTAAAGCCTCGTAAAAAGTTGCCAAGTTCCGGAAGCTGGCGACGAAAAAAGTATTGATGCCGAGTTAATGAAACAGTGCAGGAAAACGCTGTAAAATGTCCTGTAGCGTTCACAATTTATGTAGCTAGCGATGAGCGCGTGTTGACGGCTCAATCTTTGCAAAAAGTGCTGTTGAATGTTGTGAATCAGCTAATGAGTGTAGCGAGCATAGAGGTTGACCAATCGTGTGAAATCACTTTTGAGCACGACAGCAGCTGAAAGGTTTACGATAAGACTATGACTTGAATGCAACTTCAAACGAAAACCGACGTGAACACAAAGTACGACAGCAGACGATACGATTGGGACTCTGGTTTACTATGCCAATATAGCTATACACTGAGCACTCCAAAATGCAGCAGCATATAGAAGAGATTGGATTTTTAAAGATGTAAATGATCAACATTTGAAAAATAAAATATTTTAATTGATTTTCAAATTTAAAAGGTTTCAAAGTTTTGATTTAAAACACAGCTGACAAGTGAGCCAGATACGAATTTTGTTGTCTAAGCGTTTTTGAATTAAATCGTTAAGTAAAATAAATAGCTAAATAAGCTAAAAATAAGCTTTGGACTGCTGACGAGAGACACAAATATGAAATCTTTTTCTGATCGTTTTCAAGTCGAAATATAAAATACGTAAATAATTCAAAAATACTTCTTTATCATATTAAAATTTCTATTATGGTCAACAACATACTTTTTCGACTTTGAATTTTCTACAATATTAACAATATTTTAGACTGTTTTTTGTTGTTAAAATAAAATAAAAACAGATAAAGTGCTATAAATTTATTTCGTTTGAAGATTTTTATACCCACAGTTATAAGTTTATAAAAAATTTTTAGACTATGAATTATATGCAATATTGCACATAATGTATTTATTAAATTTATGTTTATGTTTTGTCTTATTAGGATATACAAAAAGGTTTTAATTGCATTAGAGAATTTAAGTTCACCTTAACATATACAGAATTCAAAAGTCTCCCTAACAAAATAATAGTTTTGTATAAATTCTGATATTCCACAATTCATGAATATTGTTTAAAAATGTAATTCGCTTTAAGATCAAATTGAATTAAAGAACTAAACTGTTCTTTCACATAGACAGAAATCAACAGTGTGCTCAACAAATTAATTAATTAAATAATAATTTTAAATAAATTCTAATATGGCCCGATACTCGTTGTGTGCTATAAGAAATCACGACTTGGTCTCAGCACTGACTGAGGCGAGCAGACACACACACAGCCGAACACTAAGTGTCGCTGTGTGTGTGTGTGGGTTGTGTTTGTGTACGGGTGACAATGTGCACATTTTATGAGGCCCATTCCCGCCATTTTGTGCTTTTCGGTTGCCGTTTTTTGATGCTCTGGCGTAGGGCACAAGAGAAGGGGAGCGTAGGGTACATGCAAGTGATAAAACGCTCGCAAAACTGACGAAATTTCAAATATGATGGGGCAGACTATAACGATCAATTTTATATGGCAAAGGAATTAAAAGCATAGCATATACATATATATATATATATATTGAAGTAGGGTACTTGAAAAGTTGAAATAGCCTTTGCCTTGATGCGATTGCTTTTATTTGCCTGTTGTTCTCGTGTTTGACTTTTTGTTCCGCTTGGCGTCGCTCTTGCCTGACGCATACGCCCCAATGAAATTTGTCGAGATTTACGCATATATTGCACGGTATATATATATATATATAAGATTGTGTGTGTGTGTTCGGGGTACAGAGACAGTCAGAGAGTGCGGTCGAAAAACTCAATTGCGGCTTTTTATGCGTAATTCGGCTCTTTGTCGTTCCCATTCTCAGCCTTCAACCTCAGAGTTGGTTCCATCCACATCGCTGCCGTTGTTGCCTTGATATTATTTTTTAATTTATCTTTTATATTCGGGCTTAAGCCATATACTGGCAGCTCGCTTTTCCTTTTCGTTTCTCAACTTTGTCTTGGCTTTTCACTTTTATGGGTCGGTATCTTTTGATTCTACGAGTTCTATACGGCAATTGCCGAAAATATTCCTCGCTCTTGATTTTTTATTAAAATTAATTTAAATGTGCCGTCCAAATCCTCGTCCTGTCCTGCACAATGGCCAGGACAGCACAGCCGCATCAGCGGCTTATGTTAATGAGTACTTACTACAAGCCGAATAATGGAAAAGCAAAGCAGCGCCAAGTGCACAGGACATTCGATATATACACAAACAAACGTCTACTATGGACTGTGAAATTAAACAGGACCGGAAGTGGAAGCACCTCGGCACTTGGCCGTTTAATTAACAATTTAAACCTTAATTTGATCAATAATTTAGTGAGTGCAGAGGCGAAAGTCGGGCTAAGTCAGCTAATGAAATCAAAAGGCGCCAACGGGCGAAAGGATAACGGCGATAACTGTTGCCGCATCGCATCGCATCGCATAATTCGCGTTTGACAGCAACGAACAAGGATATATTCTTTTTATCTTGGCTTCGCATATCGCACACGGTACTCCTTTTAGTCCTTTCGTGCGCTGTCGTTGCCTTAAGTGTTGCGTCCCTTCACTTATTGCCAGCATTGTCGCGACGGCAATATTTAAGCTCACAGGACTCCCCCGCTGTGCGTGTGTGTGTGCGTGTGTGTGTGTGTGTGCCCGGCAGCACATTGTTGCTCGCTTTGCGTGTCGCCATGTCCTTAGCATGCTACGCCTTGTGGCGCCTCGCGCTGTACGTCGCTTGTTGATGGCACTTTGTCATGTGTTCGACAACGAAAAATTGAAAATAAAAAATGGTTTCTCCACACATCGACATTTTATTATCGCTTCGGAATAAAATTGCAAAGCTTGCGAGCTGCGAGCTGCGCTACCCAAATACACAAAGCAGCTCAAGATGGAGAACAAATGCCAAGCATTTAACTACGACGCCGCTGGCTATAAATATAAGACTAGGCGCCACACTACAAATATTTCGAAGGCAACTATTTAAATATGCCAACTCGTCACACAGCTATTTTCTTTTAATTAAAAATGTGCGTAGAGGACGACGCTGAATTTAAGATGAGCTGCCAAATACGTCATCCCAAAGCATTAAAGACAGAATGGCTTTAATGCATATTTTAGACTGAGAAATTCACAATTTAATTAAATAAATAGCTTATCTATTAAGACTGTTGAGTTCATTATGCGAACAAACATTGATTTAAAACAATTTAATTTGAAATCCACAAAACGTTGATCCTTTGAAACTCGACTTATTTACACTCATTATTCAAATTGTAGAATGTCAATGGCTGAGTCGAATAAATATGCATTTTAAATATGTTTAATAAGTTGTTACATTTTTATTTCGATTATTAAGAAGATGGCTGTCAAGCAAAGTCTATTATTCAAATGAAACATCAATTATATAAAATTGATTTCAATTATCACATATTTTATTTATGACTTTTTAATATCAATTTCATAAGCGCTGTGAGATACATGAATAGTGACAGAATATTTAATTTTTAATACCACTGGTCACACGTTTAATGCTCTCTTTATTCATACGCTGCTGGATATTCAAGTAGCGTCAAAGAAATTCACTGTAAAAATCTCTATGGTAAATTGTAATTGTAATTTAACATAAGTTAGAAGAAATTCAATAAGTATTTTGCAGTCTTTATAATTAAAGAAATATCTTCTGTGACTCATAACAGATAATTTTTATACAAAAATTCAAGTTTGTTGAGCATTATATTACACAAACACATAACATAAACTAGACAGACGAATAATTAAATAAATATATTTTGTCACTCATAAATATTCTTTTTTGTAAAATAAGATAGTATTTTCCTTCAGTATTTTCTTTCAGTTAAAATAGGCACTAGACAGACAAATAAGAAAAAATAACTATATGAATATCTTCTGTCACTCATTGATAATAAATTTCTAATAAAAATTCAAGTTCGTTCAGGATTATATTACAACTTCATTGAGCAGTCGACAGACAAATAATTAAATAAATATTCGTATCTTCAGTCACCCATAAATAAAAGTTTTCTAAAATCAGGTCGGTAAGGATTATATTATATCTTAAATAGGCACTAGATACGCAAATATTTAAAAAAATATTTTATGTCACTTACAACTTTATACAACTTTTTACAGATAAACAATTAAATAAATACTCGAATATTCAATCATTCATACGAGTAAATAAAAATGACCTAAAAGTAGTTTAAGTACTTTCGTTACTATATTACAGTTTATAGAGACACTAAATATATGAATATCTAAAGAAATATCTTCTGCTATTCATAAGTAATAATGAGCATTACATTATTGTTTAAATAGACACTTGCTGTTCTCTAAGTTTTGTATTGTATGTTGCGCACTCTTGGTGATGTGGTTAATGCGATACTTTCAATCAATTCGCAGTTGTGAGCCGTATCTAATGGCGCTGCTGTCACTGTATCTGAGCACTCTGCAGAACAAGTCTGTCCGGGAGCACAAAGCACTGTCATGCATCCACCGCACATTTATGCATTTATGCGTCTGTGTTTCTGGATGCATGTCTGCACACACATGTTGACATTTCAAACGGAAGTAGAACTTCAAGTGCATTTACACGCAATACCCACACACACACACACTGAAGATAAAGAGAAACTGATAGTAGTTTTATATGTGTGTGTGTGTGTGTGCATGCATATGTATTCGTATAAACTATTATTACACAATTTTTGTTTTCTCCCATTTTTGGATGTGCTCTGATGTCGCCCATTGCGATGGCAATTTTATTTCTGTCGCAACTCTGCGAACGTTCTGTGACCACAATGAAAACTGTTAATTACACATACAGCAGCTTATGCAATCACCCACACACACACACATGCGTCGCGGTCTGGCACAAATGGAGTGCAACAAATGGCGTTTGTGTGACCCAAGCGCATCAAGTGCTGCCGCATTTCCATTTCTATTTCCATTTCCATTTCCATTCCCCATTGTTTCTGAGAGCGAGGAATTTTGTAAAAATGAAAAATACAATTTTTCATTGCATACTTTTCTGCGCACTGTTTTTTTTTTTTTGGCTGCTTTTCAAGCGTTGCCATTTCCAGTTGGTTTTCGGTTTGGTTCTCGTTATTCTATTTTTTTTTGGAGGCATATGCAGTTTAGTTGTTGCCCCATTTGCCAGCAGTGATTTGTGCTTTGGCAAGTGAAAGATATAATTGGCTTCTCTTTTTCTCTGCCATGTTATAGCTAATTTAACGCTCTGCCACCGAAATTGGATTTGTATTGCGGCCAAGCAGTCTTCTCGAAGTCGGCAAACCGAAAATTGCAATAATGCCATTGAAAAAACATTGCTGGCGGGCGAGCAACAGTCGAGTGCTGCCCGTTAACATGCTAGTTTACGCAGAACCAATTAAAAATGCAGTCCGACGTTAGACGCCCAATTTGCATCTATGGCCGCCCACAATTTGGCAATCTCGAGTCTCGATTCTCGATTCTCGATGCTCGCATTTCGAGTCCAGCTGTCGTGTCCATATCAAAGTGCTCTTCGGCACACATGTAATTACTAAGAGTGCCATGCGTGTGGCCAACTGTTGACTAGGGCTATCAGTGTGCTGCCAGCTGCTCTCCCCTCTCCCCTCTCCGCTCTCCGCTGTCGCCTCGCTGGCAAATCAAAAGCAACATCTGAAGTGCCAACTGCAGCGCTCAGTGAAAAGTCACGTAGCAACTGTTGAAAACACATCGTAAAAGTTGAGTCGCTGAAAAAGGCACACATAAAGTACACACACACACACATGTCTCTGTGTGTATGTGTGTGTGTGTTAGAAAGGACAAAAAGGGTTGGCAACCCGTGTCTCCATGCTATTTGCGTAATACTCATAAAAACACTGTGCGTATGACGTGCAAATTTTCAAAGCTGTTCATCCCGCAGCGCTAGACGAGGTGCGAGTTGCGAGGCGCACGGTGCGGATACGTAATGTTTTATATGTGCGAGAAAGGGTCCAGCGAAACTGCTGTGCTGTGTTGCGGTAATGAAGTTAATGCACACACACACACACACATACATACACAGTGAGATTCTCCTTCCTGCCTCGGCGTAGACAGAGCGTCGTGGATGGCCGCCAAATTGCACGGCGATGGCGATAAAAGTTTGTTGATTGCCGCCTCGTTACGTGTAGCGAGTGCTGAATCCATTTTGAAGAATAATTAACTTTACAACACACACACACACACACACACACGCGCGTCTACTATGCGAGCTTGGCTGTGAATAATTCAGCTTGGGCATTGCACGCTTCCCTGAAATCAGGCATGAAATGGACTTGTACCCGGCAAAATACTTAACAGCGCCAGTTGCTTTTGCGAATGCCAACAACAGTGGAGTGAAGTGAATAAAAGCCGAGTAATACGCTAACTGCATCAAACTGCAGGCAAAGGCTGTGAAGCTCACACAATACACAGACCTCGACAGTCGACACTCGACACTCGACAGTCGACAGTCGGCATTCGGTACTCGGCACATTCCTCCCACATTCAGCAAATTCAATTAACCTGTTTGCAGGACAAACTGCTTGCGGGTTGCGGGTGCCGCTCACTAAGTAAGCTGTGAATTTGCCTAGGCTAGCAGTTAATCTACAATAACTTCGGCTGCCTTCAGCTGCTGGTGGCAAACAATGCCTGATGCCTGATAAATGCATACTCGTAGGTATGCGTGTGTAGTGAGTGTATTTCCCTTGGCATTTTAATAAAACTGAATAATTCACGGTTGAGTGCCTGCTGCTGGCCGAATTAGCGATGGCAGAAGCCAAGGGACGCCCGGCCATTTATCGTTACTTCACTGAATTATCGATTATTTGCATATCTTTAGCGGAAGACAAGCTTTGAATTGAAAGAACAATTCAACAACCTGAAGAACTAAAATAAAGAATAACGACAATTCGGTGTTTACTTTTTTTATTACAATTTTTTATTTATTTCGTTATTTATTCATTTACTTGTTTACTAGTTTTCTTATTTATTTAAATTTAAAATTATGTTTTTAGTTATTTATTTTAGTAAACAAGTTATCTTCTAGATTTTTAAATTGTTTACTTAACTAGTTATTTAGTAAGAAAATAACGAACTCTTTTATTTATTGTGTATTCATACTAGTTATAAACTGTATTTAATTGTACAAAATTCTGTCATTTTATATACGATTTTATGCTTTTCGATTTTTAATAAATTATCATATTTTTATTTTAGCTTTGATACTATCATTTTGCTATTTAAATAATTGGGTAAAATTTGCAAAAACTGAAGGCAAATAAACATTAAATTGTTCAACAAAATGAATGTTACACATAATAATAATAAACTTGTTTGATTCGTAGAATGAATAGTAAACTATATTTTATTTCTGTATTTAAATGAGAGCAATACCATTAGAGAATATGTATATTTTATGAGCACTGAGCACAATTTCATTGCTTTTCACACTTGCCCTACAATTTCAATGCCCTTATTTACCTCTATCGTATTTTCGCTATTCTTTTTTCGGCATAAACGTAAGTTTTGTTTTTAATTTGATTAAGCATAATACGCAGTGGAACAAAAGCCTGAGCTGTCATCTGCAAATACGTGCCGCACACACTTTTCCATTTTCCCACTTTCCCATTTTCACATTTCATATTTTAAGAGCATTTATGGCACAAAGCACAATGCGCTGATGTGTGCCACATGCAAAAAGGGACAACAACGATAACAACAACAACGACAACGACAACGACGTAACGTTAACATAAATGGGCAATAAAAATATTTTCTTTAATTTCATTAAAATTTAATTAAAACGGCAACAAGAAGCGCTCGAATAGCAGAAGAGCACAATACAATTGTTGACTGTTTTTAAAGTTGGCAGCGTTTTATTTGCACATGCGGCTTAAATAAACAAACAGCACTAACAAATAGGGACAACAACAAAGAGAGAGAGGGAGCGAGAGAGAGAGGGGCAGAGTTGCAGTTGTTTGTAGGTGAAAGGACACGCAGCTTCGCTCATTTAAGCCAAGGGCAGTTCGCTTGGCTACCTGCTGCTCCATCGTGTGCAGGCGTTTATCAATACAAACACACCAGCCACCACAAACAAGCACACACGCACACACACGCACACAAACAAACAGAAAGAGAGAGAGAGAGCGAGTGGGAGCGAGAGAGAGGGCAAGATATATATACTCAACAGCTTTCATTCAATCAAGTTGCCTGCGACGCGTTGCGCTTGTGGCTCGTGTGCGATTTCAAATGCTCGTGACAATAAAAAAAACGCTTCTGGCTAAATGTGCACGAGCAACTGCCACAAAAAGCATCATCGCGAAATGCCGTTATTCCGTTAGAGGTTTCTCTTTTTATAGTGCTTGCCGTCCCGCTCGCACTCGCTCGTCGGCGTGCATCTCACTAGCCACATGTTGCTCGCTCGCTTTGCGTTTCGCTTGCCCCACAGCATCGCAGCGCCACAGCTTTGCACTTGCCCCTTGCCCCCTCTGCGCTCTCACGCCCTGCTGGCAGCTCGTGCTCCGTGTGGCAATCGATTTTCGGCAAACGACAGCAGCATTAACTCTAAAGAATCTGCCACATGCCACATGCCGCATGTCGCCTGCCTCTCTCTACTGGCCTTTATTTGCACCCGACATGAGACTAATGGAACAGCCAAGAACGTACAACGGATTATTGGCTGCGTTTTTTCGGTCAAGTTTATCAAATGCGTTTTCTTTCTCCCCTGTGGGAACTATTATTTTAAGCCAAAATCGAAAACGGACAAATAATTGTTAGAAATCACAAAAATAATTCCAAGTATTATTTATTTACGAGTGGAAAAAAATGTAAATATATTGAATACAAAATATATTCACATTATTATTAAAATGAATTTTGTTTAATTGCATTTAATAGTACTTAACTCATTGCCTTAAATATATAATATGACTCTTATAATATTAAATGCATGAATCGATTTAAAATGACGTCTAATTGTATTTAAATAGTAATGAGTACACTCCCTCCAGAAATAACAATATATATGAAGTTAAATGCATGAATCGATTAGACAATGACACCAATATTAAACTGAAAATAAATAATTTAAATATCATTGACAATATATAATTAAAACTTTATTCCGTATGCATAATGGAATTGAAATTATTTTCTTCAAAACGGTAATAGATCTGAATTTACCATAACAACAAATAAGAAAGCCCACAATCAAGTGCTGACAGTTTAGGACCTGTTCACTTTTCTAAAATTTACTGGTTGCAATTGAATTATCGTTTAAATAATTTTGTAAAATGTGAAGACCTCTAATTATTCGATATCCCAATGCTTCATTGGCATCCAATTAATTCAGAATATTAGTATATATTGTTCCACATTTTGACATATTGAACAGGTCTAAAATCGTATAAGCTCCGACAGCAATAACGTGATTATCCCTTATCTAGGGAACCCAATTCTTTTATGTATTACAAACATACGCAGTCTTGCACATAAATATGTCATAAGTTGAACACGTTATATTCACCCCTTTGAAGTTGTGATAAATGATGCCAAATTTATTTAATCATATTAAAAAGGTGGCCATCGTTAAGCTAGCTGCGACCTTCAGAAGGTGCCTGCAATTTTAGTGTGAAGTGATGAACAATTCCCTGATTGAGCTTTGCACAACATTCAATCGAGGCGCTGAAAATCGAATTTTCTTATCAGCAATTTGCAGTGGAAGCTGGGAAGCTGGGAAGCAAGTACAAGCTCGTAGTTATTTTTATGGCAAATTGAAGAGCTTGTAAATTGAAACAGGTATTTGAACTGTCACCTCCATCTTGCCGTCGTGGTCGTGGTCGGAACTAAGCTAAACCAGTTCTGCTTGCACTTTGGGCCATAAATCAAATAGGTCTTAAACTACGCGTCCAAGAGCACTCTCCACACTCCCCCAAGTGCCCCGCCCAAGCCTTGAGTGTGCGAGTGTTTGAGTGTGTGTGTGTGTGTGTATTTGTGGCATAGAATACAAACAGCAACCACAAATATTTTCTCTCGCTTTCTCATTTCATCTGTAGTATGTGCGTTGCCATGGCTGTCGTTGTCGCTGTCGTTGATGCCACGCGGTGGCAGCGCATAAAACTTGTTGAATTATTCGGCTGTGGAGCAACGGCGACGATGGCGACGACGACGGCATCTAAATTTTGGTCGCTGCTGTCGGCCGAAAAACGGAATTTTTATTATTATTGCAAATTAAAAAACTTTACATTGGCTTAACTATGACGTTAACTATGTAAGAGCCAAGTTTTAGCCGAGCATGCGATTGGCATGACAATGCCCCTGGGGGGACGGGAGGAGGCAATGTGGAATGTGGCAGACGCCTGAATATTAATACAAAAGTATTTTCAACAGTTTGCCGCAAGCGCAGCAAAAAATACCTAAGCGAAAATAGGCAGACTTAGCTGCTGCACTCATCTGCCACCTGCCACTTGCCACCTGCCACCTGCCAACTGTCAGTTGCCTTAAGCAATAAAACAAGAATTCCATTTGGCCCAGAGTGTGTGGCAATGAGACAGACGAGGCTCCCAAGACCTGTGATTGAAACTGAACTGTCAGCAGAGTGGCGAAGAGAAGAGGCCAGAAAAAAGCTCAACATTTAAATGCGCGCATTTTGCTGGCTCATTACAAAAATTGACATATTCGTTTCGTTTCGCAAAATTGTGTTGGCCAACAAGCATATGGCGAATGAACATAAATGTGGCTGTAAGAAGCGGAAAGCAAAAGCAAGAGAAAGCAAGAAAAAAACGCCAAATGGCAAAATGAAATAGGAAGACGGAAAGGCGGAAGACACGTCGAGCGACAAAAGGAAACTCGCATTTTCCACTTGCTCAGCAGTTGGCCAACAACAAAAACAATAACAATAAGAAAAGCAATGTCAAAGCACTTTTCATTCCGTCCGTCCGTCCGTCCGTCTGCCATTTGGCCATATTGATAGACTGACTTGAGGAATTGATTAAAAGCCTTGTCGACGCTGCAACTGGAGGCTGAGAAATGTTGCACAATACCATCACACACACACACACACACACAGATTTTGTTTACTGCTTTTGATCTATGCATGTGTGTGTGTGGGTGTGTGGCAGCAACAACAACACAACACAAAGGCAAGGGCTAACAATTTGATGCTTTAATCCTGCCCCGGACTTGCTTGATCTGAGCCATGAGATTCATTGAGCTAGACATTTTTCTCCAGTTTTCTGTTCTCTGTTTTGTATTTTCCCTTTGCTTCGCTTCGCTGTGCTCGGATTGCCTGCCCCTCCACCGCCTCCTTCCCCCGGCTATTGGGTGTCATATTATGGTAATTCGAATCCGTAATGATTAGAGGCAACATGTGGAAGACTGAGTTTCAGTCCCTGACCTTCTCTCTGCTGCTGGGATTGAATTAGATCATTCAACCTTGCGTGTGGTGAGCAGCTTTATTTTATTCCCTTCTATTATATTCCATTCCATTCCATTCTATGTAGATATTACATTGAGTAAATCTGCTTGTTGCTTCGCATTGCCGCACAGCCGAGAGACAGAGAGACAGAGAGACTGAGAGACTGACAGTCACAGCATGCGTTTGCGTTTGTGCCACATTGCGTGCGTTGCAAGCCTTTTTAGCATGGCTGAAAGCTGTTCGCTGGCATTTCAATTCAATTATTCGTACCAGCCTTTTACCTTGAGGTTCTGCTTTGTCTGTGCCGCAACTGCAATCTCATTTGCTGCGCCGCCTGTGGACATGCCACATAATTTAATAGCAGAAGCAGCTGCAAGCAAGAGAAAAAAACTACTAAAAAAAAACTTGCTTGCCACTCAATACTCTGCGAGCTGCAATTGATTTGATTCAGGCGGTTAATCGAGTGAATCTACGTGCAACCTGTTGAGGCAGCAAAGAGTTGCCTCTGATCAAATTGTTATTATTATTGATTTATGTGTATATTTATTTGCAGCGCTTCACTTGATTTGTTATTGCATTGTGTTTGATTCATTTCAAGGTATGCATCGAGATGTGCTGAACTGAACTACAAGTTCTGTACTTTATGTTGGCTGCAACTCGATGGCTGCTCGAGTGGAATTTTCGCATGGATTTCTTGCAAGGCAAATAAAAGTAATGCCTTCAGCTCTGCCTTACCCCTTTAGATGGATTTGCTTAAATATATCTCAACTTTGGAGTAGCCCTCTCTGGAGTTTCTGCTGCATTGCACCTTTGATTAAATCGAGCTCTAGGGCAGTAATAAATTGTAATTATTGGCAGCAGGCGAAAGGCAAAAGGAACCGATTAACTTGGCAAATTTTGTTTGCAATTAAATTCTGTATTTTAAAAATTACTTGAAACCGAATGATTAATTTCTTAGGAGCAGTAGGAATCTCTCTGTATTTTTGAAATGTTAATTATCTCGCCGGCATTTCAATTCAATTATTACGTACACCTTTGCTAGCCTTTTAATTTTATTTTAAATGTTAATTACGAGTATCTCGGAGTATCAAGAAACAGATATTAATTTTAATTGCTACTTTATTTGCTATTTATTTATTTCACTTAAATATAGTTGATTTTAGTCTGTATCCACTGATCTGCGCTTCTACTCCAAGTTTGATTCATTACTTAATCGAGATGTTTTTATTGCTGGTCATCAACTTTTAATATGCAACTTTTACTAATACTTTGTTGAATATTTATGAAGAGCAGAGTGTTTAAGTATCTGATTGAATGCATATGCGTATTAAGTGCTAAATAACGCGTCCATTAAGCGCAAATTGAATCTGTATCTAGTGTAGTGCGGTATCTGTGAGTTTAGTCGGCTCGGCTTCTCGATGGGATGCCGAGTTTGTGGCCTGTCATTTTACAGCAAATCAATGATCCGCCCAGTGGGACGTGAAATTTTATTAGCGCAAAATGATTTCATGTGCCAAATATTTGGTAAAATTGGCGCTGACCGCTTGTGCACAGCAATCGCTGGATGACCAGATGACCAGATGACCAGACGGACGGACGGACAGACGGACGGAGAGACTGTCCCAAATGGTTTGGCTTGGTTAATGGCCGCGCGGTCTGAGGTCTGACTTTTACGATGGTAGTCGGGCGGTATTAACGGGGCGTATGCGCAACGCAATCTGCAAGAGTGTGTGCGTGCGTGTGTGTGTGTGTGTGTGTGTGTGTGTGTGTGTTAGCTGTTGTCATGCTGGCCACGCGTCGAGTTGGCTTTAAGTGCACTTTGTCTTTAATCTGGCGCCATTGCGTGCAGTTAATGTGCTTATCGATGATGGCCGTTGATGACGATTACAGTAACGATAACGATAACGATTACGCCGATGATGTTGATGATGACAATGAGCATGAAAATGGCGATTAAATTGGACTTCTTGTTGTTGTTTTTTTTTGTTTGTGCTTGCAGGCATTTGGTACAACAGCGACCGAGACCATCGCGATTGGGTTCGCATTGCAGGGCGATAGTATCCATTGTACCCTGTCAAAGGGTTGAGACCATCATCGCTGCGCAAATCGTCCTTCTCCAGCAGCAGCAGCATCAACAACGCTTGTCCCCCGCCGCCGCCCACGCCGCATCAGCACCAATTGGCCGCCAGCAGCAGCATCGCCGTCAATTCCAGCTCCAGCCAGCACCAAAAGCATTCGCATCCGCATCCACATCTCCATTCACCACATCATTCACAGCAGCAGCATCGACGCAACAGCCACGCTGAGACCGGCTGCAGCTTGGCCACGAAACCCGTTATCAATTTGCTGGGCAATCAACTGCAGGTCAACTACTTTGAGTTCCCGCCCATCGCCAACGCGACCAGCAGCAGCAGCAGCAACCGTTGCTCCGCCACCGCTTCCACACCGTCGCTTAATTGCAACTGCAGCACAGGCAACGGCAACAATTCCAGCTATAGCTCTGCGGTTGCGAAAGCGGCTGCCTCAACAGCCTGTGCACTTCTAGCCACGTGCCACGTGGCCAGCAACAACAGCTCCAGCTCCAGCCCCGCCACAAACAGCAGCCGTTACCAGCAGCAACAGCAACAGCCGACCACAGACAGCGACAGCATGGGTCGACGGGAGATTAAACGTTCCAATACCAGCGGCTCCACCTCCAGATCCTATGACAGCGGCAGCGGTAAGTAAACTGTTGACTGCGCCCATAACTAGGCAACGTTTTTCTTAACTCGCACACACACGATTTATGGCAGCAGCGACTCAATTAAGCCTGTGTGCTAGCAGTGGCAGTGGGCGTGGCCTTGGCGTAATCGCCTTACAAGAGCCGTGCCGAGCCGAGCCGAGCCGAGAGCGTAGGTCAGTAAATAGCATAACAAGCGACATTAGGCTGGCAAATTAACTTGGCCCAGATTTGTGCTCAACTTGTCGCCGCCTGTCTGCGGACTTACGTGGCGGCTTACAACAAAAGCTTACAACAAGCGGGGGAGTGGGCCGAGAGAGAACTTGACTTGAAAAAGATGGAAAATATTTGACAAAAAACATCTGATAAGTTTGTCGCATCAACCAAAACTAAGGCACAGCAGGCACAAAACTGTATTCGACTTGACGATGCTCGGTAGTGAACAATTTCATAACATGTATAGCATATATGTTATGGCTGAAAGTAATTAATGCAGCCTATTCATATGATAGTACCTACATAGAACAGTTTTTTAAAAGACTTCTCTTAAAAAATTATTAATTGAATAATAGGTGGTTTAGACTTTAGGCACAGATAAATCGAGTGAAGATGAAAAAACTAAAACAGATTATGTTTTGTTTATCACTTTCTTAATTAACTATCGATTTAGCTAGGCATCGATAAACTGGTCCTTAGGGCTAAAAATATTTTTTCGTAGGTTGAAAATATTCAACAAACTCCTCAAATAGATTATGTACAAACTGACTATCCCACTTTTTAAAATACATCAAATTGCAGAGCACGATTTTGAAAAGAGACTTAAACATAGTTATAACCAGGAAACGAATTGAATGAATATTTATATATATTCAAAAAAAACAAAAAAAACAATGAGTTACGTTGAGCTACGATATCAACAAGAATTGCGTTGTAATTCTATTTGGACTATCTTTGCGTAATGTTTTCGAAAATGCTTAATTTAATGCATTATCTTTAAACATAATGATTGATTTCTAGTGTATCTATTAGAATGATTTTGTAATGATTTCATTTTTATACAAATTTAAAATAGTGATTATATCAAATAATGATTATACAAAATTTTATTTGAAAGCATCAATATTTTGCTTTGATTTTATTGACGCAACTACATAATTATTTTAGTTGAGTAAAACAACAAGAGTAATTATTATTTTGAGATATAAAATATGCACATATACTTAAAACACAAACTTACATACTCATACTTACGCAACGAAGCATCACTTAGTGGTGCTGCCCTTTCAGCCCATCGTTACCAGGTATTAAAACATATTAAGTCAAGTTGACAGCAGAGTGAACTTTGTAGTTTATGGAACTTGGCACAATATAGTATATGCGTAGTATTAACATATAAACGCTATGCTAAGCTATGCTAAACTGTATCATCTATAAGCGAGAATGCGGGGAAGTCAGTCGACGACTAGCTACTTGTAGTGTGAATTAGCAAAAGGTCAAACAAATGGTCAGCATCGCTGTGAGTGTGTTGGCTTAATTGTAATTGTGGCCAGACAGAAAGCAGTAATGTGAGACAGAGAGTTAAAGGCTGTCGAGTCGGAGGCAGATTCGGAGGCTGTGGGCGTGTGTCAATCACTAGGAGCAGGTCGAGAGTATCTCGGAGATGCTGTTCTCGCAGTTCTGGTGCAGGAAGCAGTCGTATAACGAGGCCAGATTAGAGAGATTGCAGCAGAGGCGCGAGGCACGGTGGCAGGCGCTGCCTGCCTCGTAGGTCGGCTCCTCGGGATACACCAGGACATCTGTAATGAAACAAAGCAATTGATTTAGTCTGACAGGACATCCATCAGGCCGCTTACCCTGACGATATGTGGGCTCTGCTCGAGAGGGAGACGAGAAGACGGGCAACGAAGCTGCAAATAAAATGCGCCGACTTGTTAACTCTTGTGGCGTGTAGAAGAGGTGCATGTGTGTGAGTGTGCGTGTGCGTGTGCGTGTGTGTGTGTGAGGTGTGAGGATGTTTAGTGTCTGATCGCGTATCGAATTACAACAGCCATCAGTTGGCCTGCAATTCAAAAGCCGACAAGTACTGTGAGCTGTTGTAATTAATATCTCAGTGCAACTGCAATTGACCAGGCCAAGAGCGGGCCATTAGCCAAGTGTTAGCATCAACCATTTAAACCAGTTACAACCACATTTGTTTAGTATATGAAAGAGAATCGCAGTTAAAAAAGTCAGAGTGCCGTTTAAAGTGTTTGAATCAATTGCAAATTCTTTATTTGTGACGGTTTTCAGGCCTTAGCTTAGAGAATAAATTAAATAAGTAGATTTCCTGTATGTAGCTGGAGATAGCTGAAATCCGAAATACTTTCACGGCACACACACAGCCAATTAGAGCGAATCTCTAGTCGACATTTGGCCGTTGCTATTGGCGCAGCGATGGAGGACCGGTCGAAAAGGATCTCGTTAATGAGGCAATCGCACCGTCGCGCACATTGTCCGCACAGGGATTGACGCCCCAGAAGGCGCCGTGACAGCCAAATTCCTCAAAGCAATTATAGTGGATATCGCTGCTGCCCTGCGAGCAGCAGTTGACAATGGCCCAGACACAGCTGGAGACCCTCGGCGTGGTTCTTCTGGCGGCTGTGGGGGCGGGCGTCGGCGGCCTGGCCGTTGTTACTGGCCTGCTAGTGACTGTCGAGAATTACGCAATCAATAGAGAGATAGATAGAGAGAGAGACACAGAGAAAGCGTTTTGGTTAGGAGTTGACGAAAGCTGAGGAGTTGTTATGCCACAAAATGAACGATCTGGATGCAGGTGAATGATCGAAAATGAGAGGAGTTAAGGGAAGTAATCTTACCTGGACGATCCCAAATTGGACGAGGCTCTGCAAAGTAGATTAAAAAATAATAGATTAAGTATACGAACTGTTGCACAGTTGAACTGTTAACTTACCTTCGACTTCTGGTGGTGATTGAAAGTTGAAGCTTGGGGCACGTGTGGGAAGTGGAGAAGACTGCCAGTTGTTGGAGCTGGAGCTGGGAGGACGCGCCTCTGGCCTGGGCTGGTTGAATTTGGAGAAGTCGGCATTGGCGGGATTCGAGTCGTGGAACAAACTGTTCTCCTCGCCCAGGCGCGTGCCAATGTCTATTGGCTGGTTGGGCTTCGTGCGCCAGTTGGGCAGCTTGCCCTGATACTTGGGTCTCTTGCCCTCCACGGGATAGCTGCAAAGGCACACACAAGTCAGTTTAAAGCACACACTTAGTGTCTTCGCACCTACCGCTGATATTGACGTGGCGGCTCCACTGGCAGATAGAACTGTCCTGGACCAGGATAGTTGCGATACTGCAGCTGCTGCTGGTGCACGTAGTAATCGTTCTTGTAGTGATAGGGAGCCTGGCGACGCTGTCTGCTGTGGTACTTCTTGGGGTACTTCTGCAGCGAGTCCTGCTTCGAGGGCACCAGCAGCGGGGCGGCCTCGAAGTTGTCGGCACCGGAGTCGTCGTCGGCGGCGTCGTCCACGAAGATCGGCGTCTCGGGCAGCACATCGAACAGGATCTTCTCCTGCTGCTTCTCGACGGCGGTGCGGCTGTGATGATGACGTGTGCGCTTCAGATGCTTGTACTGCCTGTGGTGACTGGCCTTGGTCTGGTTCTTGGCGGGATCTGAGCAGAGGATGCATTAATCCCATATGTCTGGCTAAGTTGTGGACTGTAAACTCACCGTAATCCTCGCTGACAAAGTCCTCTTTGTACATGACCACCGGATGATCCTCGGTCATGACGCCGTCGACGAGCTTCACATGATGCAGCTACACAAAGAAAAATATAAGTATCGTCGTGCATTCGCTTGTATCATCAACGCACCTCCACATTGTCCACATCCGGCGGCAGGGATGCAATGTCAGACTCATTTTCCGTCTCCGTCAAGGGTTGACTCTCGGTTTGGGCCACCAACAGCAGCAGCGTCAATAGCAGGGCCGGAAGTGCAAGGCCACCAATTGTTCTTCTCGTTTGGTTCATATCCTTGGATTGAATTTGTTGCCTTCTCAGATGTTGTCCTGCAATTGGCACAGCGCAAACAACGATTCATCATTAGTCAACTTGAAGCTCAATCTCAATTACTTAAATCCAACCCGACAAGACTCAACCCTGTTGCAGACCCAGAGCCCGAAACCAATTTAACCCAACAATCCGAACCGAGAACTCGACGTCAAACTTTTCGAGCTGTAAATTTTGTTGCGGTTCTGTTTTGGCTTTTGGCCAGGCTCAAAGTTTGCGTTTGACTTCAGAGTCGAGGTTTATTTTAAATTAGACATCAAGTTTAGTGCAATTTTTCTTGGGCCACGCTGCATGTTTTGTTCTGCGGCGAACTTTCGGATTACTTTCACTCTGACAACTGTTTTGTTTTGATTTGGTTATGCTTTAGCTTTGGCTTCGGCTTCAGTTCTGGTAACTAGCCATGCCTGAATGTGGCCAAAAACTAGTTGACACTTTGGATTGTCGCCTCCAACTTGACTTCAGTTCACACAAAATCCATATTACGAATGCTCACTTTAAATTGTTGCGAGTCAGAAAATATATCTGGCTAATGTTCTTGAGGTCGTTTCACGTCGCCAAGCAATTGAATACTGAATGAATTGTTGGCGAGTGCCGCTCATTTAAAGAAAAGTCACAGAGTAAAATAAAAAAACAGCATAGCCCCCACACCGTATGAGTGTTCTCTGAGTACGTCAGCAAAGTGTGGTTTGTTACACTCACCTATATAATTCAAAGGAGAGCATTATTTATTTTTGGCAAATCTTTATAAATACTTCTAGAGAATTCCCATTCTTATCAGGCAAAGATTAAATAGCTCTGACTATATCGCGTTGAGTCAGACAGACCTTCTGGTTATCGCTGGGCAAATATTGATGCACATTCTGCTTATTGACAACTGGAGAAAACAATTGAATACATATCAGGAAACAAGCACGATTCTCGTATCTATTCTATTTCTTTTCGATTCTGTTTGAACTGTTGCCAGCAATCAATCATTAAAACGCGACTGCGCTACACAAAAAAATATACTGTAAATACGGTATTCACAAAAAGCATTTTCAATCATTTCCACAAATTTCCTTGAAAAACCAATAAACTTTATTTTATGTTCTCGCAAAAATAATTCCCTTGACCGATGCTAGAAAAACTGACGCAATTTTTTGTACGCTATTTGCTGTGTTTGTTTTTGTGGCCAGTCCAGGCTAAGCCACGGCTAAGCAAAAGGGCGAATGGAAGAAGACGACAACCAATTAGCGTTAATAAAGCATTCAATTTCAAGCCGTAATTCAATTTGCGGTAATCCGAGCATCCGAACAATGCGACCAAGGGATGCGCTACATTAATTGAGCACACAGCGGGCGGACAAACAGGACCAACCTAAAGGGTTGCAAGATAAAAGAGATTCTGTTTTCAATTAGTTGGCGGCATTCAAGACTGAAAACTGATAACAAAACTGAGACATTTTCCCAACTATTTATCTGTAGTTCATGTCTAAGAAACAGTTCGAAGGGAATTCTGAACACACTATGGGAAAACACGCTGTGTGCTTTCTTTGGTTGTCGATAAAATTTTGCAATTATTCAAACTAGATATGTTTAAAAAATTGTGAGTAGAAAACTAATTTAGTTCTGAATATACACTGTTATTATTGTTACTATTGTGTGTGTGAAATTTGTCAATTAGAAACGGAATTTAAATCTTGACGTAAAACCCAAATTTTAGTGATTAGAGAATGTTGAACTTTATGAGTAGAAAATAAATTTAGTTCTTAATATAGTAGACTGATTAAATTTGGGAATTATTGAATCAAAATGTATTTCAAAAATAGTGATTAGAAACGGAATTCATAACATAAAACACTGGGTTTTTAGCGATTCAATTTTGCAAATATTCTAAAAATAGCGAGTGTTGGATTTGATAAGCAGAAAATAAATTTAATTTAATTTAAACATATGAATTGGGGAATTATTTAATCAAAATGTATTTTAAATATGGTGAGTGTGGAATCTGTCGGTTAAAAAATGGAATTTAAGCAATTATTCCAGGAACTGCGAGTGTTGAATTTGATAAGTAGAAAATAAATTTAGTTCTTAATATAGTAGACTGATTAAATTTGGGAATTATTCAATTAAAATGTACTGAAACTATGGTGAAGAATCTGTTGATTAGAAACGGAATTTAGTTCTCAGAGCTTTTTATGCGATTAAGTTTTGCAATTATTCTAAAAATAGCGAGTGTGGAATTTTATGAGAAACATATTTTAATTCTTTATATAAGCCACTGTTTTTTTATATTGATTAAAATTTGCAAATATTCCCAACGCACTTAAAGTATTCTGATTAGTAGAAAATCGATTTAATTCTTAACACATGAAAAACTTTGGTTTTATATGCCCTTCTAAGAACAATTATGAGGGCATGTAAATGTGATAGTCGAAGCATGCAAACTATGTAATTAAACCATAATAAAAATATGCAACTCCTGCTCAGAACCAAATAAAATTGATTGAAAAATAGATTTGTAATCGCAGTGTGAGTTTTGTTGGCCACAAAAACAGGCAATTATATATATGTGAGTGTGTGTGTGTGTTTGGGAAACATATTACAGTTTGTATGGAAGGAAGTCCTAAAATGTTGAGAGAAGCTCAACTGCTGCACTTTTGGCCAACGGAAGCCGTTAGTTTGTCAGGGGAATTGAGTCAATTTGGCAAGTGAAGCTTTTGTATGGCCAAAAAGGAAGTGAAAAGTGGCAGAAGCTGCCGTTGTCTGATAATTAAACCAGTCTGTAATTTGTGCAAATTAAAAATTGATGTGCAAATTAAAACGTTGCGATTACAGTGTGTATGTTACATATGCAAATGGTTAAAACAAATTATCGTGTTACGTATTTCGTTTGCAATGCGATCCAATTGGCATAAATATTTAAATTTTAATTTTAACATATGCTGAAATGGAATGAAATGAAATGAATGTGTGCACACATATTCGTGCAATTAATCGAATCGTAATTGCTTTTATTTGGCATGCCGAAAATTAATTACATTTTGATTTTTGTGCGCCTGAATTAATTTATTTTTGATTATAAAATAATTGAATTCGGTGACAGACGGGCCTATCAAAAAACCTGTCTTTTCCAACTGCTTTTTTACTATGCATCGAACGAGTGGAAAACCTATTTATGGAAGAACCTTCGACACAATTGTGGTCAATACAGTTTGCAACTTAAGTGATTATTTTACAGAGAGCAGAAGGCAGAAGGGGCACAGCTCTCAATTGAGTGGCTAAATGGGTGGCCGAGCAGTGAAAGGACATCGAGAGAGGACCAGTTGACTGCCAAAAGGTGAATCGAAATTTAATAAGCGAAACAACAAAGTTGCCAGCAACGTGGCAGACACATGGCACATGCTCGTCCTCATCCTGTTGCATGCAACACGAGTGTCGATTAGAAACTTTTTTGCCAGCAAGGCGAGCAGTTTTGCGTTAATGCAACCATTTAGCTGGCAAACTGTTTTAGATTTCACTAAAAGCAGCTGAGACCGAGCGAAGCAAATGGCCAGGGAAACGAGGCTCCGTGTCGCCGAGTCTCCGAGTGTCCAGTGTCCAGTCAGGCGTGTCCTGACGATGACGAGCACGATAATCGCACGTTGTGTGTACATAAACGAGGCATTGTGACCCGGGTCCGGGTCTGTGGCCGGACAGTACTTGTGCATCTGGCGGCCTTAAAGGTGACGGCCTCGTCTCGGCTCGCGGCTGTCAACGTCAACGTCGACTACTTTGTGTTTTGTGTTTTCTGTAGCAGCGTTTGCAGCTGGGCAAACATCGTCGGAAATGTCGATCGGCAGCGACGTCGGAGACGTCAGCGCTTAATTGGAATATGGAAATTGTGTAGCAGGCGAGGAGAGCGCTCATCAATGTCGCCAAGAATTCATTGGAAAAAGTGATTAAACGCAAACACAGCGGCCATGCAGCGCGGTAAGAAATGCCAGAGAATATTCTTTGTTTTCATAAATTTGTGTGGCCATTAACTTTGACGATGCCGTTGAGGACGAAATGAAAAGCAAAGTTGCAAAATCTAATATCGCAGCATATACAAGAGATTCTGTTTCTGCCGGTTTAACGTTAAGCTACCAAATGAGCGTGACATGAATTTGAAAGGCGTTTCCCACATTAAGTGGCTTATATAATGCCAGGATATGCACACACACAACCCACAACACACAATACAGCAAAAGATATGCATGTGTTTGCCTGTCTCCGCTCGTATCCTTGTGTTTGTTCCTGTTCTATTCAAGCGTCAAAGTGTCATCCCATCAGATGGGCACGTAGCAGCCACAACGACGCAATGCAACTGCAATGCAAATCATGTCGGATATCTCGGCAGCTCGTTGATGCCTGTGCAGGACTTCTGTCCCTCTCCATAATTAGGAGTTTTTCAGATCGCCCCAATCAATGGGCATGTCAGAGCATGTCCGTCCTTTTTGGGGCACAGCTCTGTAATTAAGTTGCCACATTGTTTTTGCATTTCGCATTGTTACGCAGCGATGCCTAATGAGATTTGGCAGTGCAATGAGGCGTATGCGTAATATGCCAGACGGTTCTCATAGGAAATTTGCCCAGACCCAGCATAATGCTATAATCCATTGGTTAGTGTATTTAGGCATCGGTTTTGTCGGCTTTTTGTTTTTGTGTTTTTAAATTATGCACGTTGCCTTTTTTGTTTCAATTGTTGCTTGTGCTTGTGCGATTTTGATCTGACTACGAGGTTGGACCTCAGGCCAAATACTGCCAACTTTTCTTATTATTGTTAAAAATGAATTTTATGTAGCGCACACACACACACCCGCACACACTCGCACACAGACACCCTCATAAAAGTTTACTTTGTGCTTGGAAAGTGGGGCAAAAGTAAAACAATACCAAAAACAAATATACATTTGTGTTATGAGAAGGGGGGCAGCATCGGAGCTCGCTCGCTTAACTATGGTGGAATGTGCATAACAATAACAATAACAATAGCAACAATGCTGTGGCCGACTATGAGTTCGAATCCAAAGACTGAAGAATGATACACACAAGTTTCAGTAATCAACAGATTGCCTTGGATATCCGATGGGGGCTTCACTGCAATGCCCATAAACAAAAAGTTTCCATCGCCTGGAAACAGTTCAAAGACAGCAGATAACTATATAAAAAAGTCATGCTAAATAATAATGCTGTTGACGCAATAATAGTCAGCAGCAAATTGATAAAAGTTTAAAATCAAATATACGATTTTTATTGCTGCAATTAAAATGTGTGAATTGTCATAAATCGGCATTCAAATCAATTAAAAATATTGCTGATATTTTGCTGCTATATTGCTGCATATAATTTTCATTTAAAATAATGTTGTTGATACAACTAATTTAGCGGACACTTTTTTGTCCTCAGTCGTAATTTAAATGGCAATTAATATTTTATATTTTGCTGATTGCATTTAATTCCATTTTTAATCAGTTGCAAGCCATAGTTTTTTTCGTCAAACGAATTACAATTTGTTGGGCACTTGAATAATCCCAGCAGCGAAAGCAATCTAATAAGCTAAAAACTATTTTATGTCTGAATTATTTCTTTTGCAACAAATTCAGCAGAGTCAGAAGTAAAAGGGGAGGAAGAGAGAAAAAGTGACAGAGTGGTAAGTGCAACAGCAACAACTGCTGTGTGGCAAGAACTGTGCTACAAGTGGCTGTCAAAGTGGTGCGGCCGACAAGGACGAGCTTTGTGACAAGACAGAGTTGCCACAAATACCACTTTGGCCAGGACGGCAGCTTCTAATTGCAAAAGTTGCGCCCCAGAAGGGCTTGCAAATTATATGCACTCAGCGGGAGAGCAAGATGCAAATGCTCAAAGACCGCAATGGGGCAAAGGCTGGGGCGACGAGGATGAGGATGAGGATGAGGATGAGGACTGAAGGCACTCCGGCAGAGAGCTTAGCTCTGTGAGCTGCGGGCAGTTTGAAGTGGTTCCACGAGGCAAACACGAAATATTTATTAGTTTGCATTCGAGTCGAGCCGAGTCGAGTCGAGTCGATGTCTTTAAGCACGCCCAATTGGCCTAATAGCCGTCGTCGTCGTTGTCGTTGTCGAGTCGTAAGTAGTTGTTGTTCTGGCCAACAAATGACTGTTTTATTTACTCAGATTTGGATTTGGCTGAAGAGCTGAAGAGCTGATTTGGCCCAAGTGGAAGCCAGCTTAATGGCCATCAAATGGTCATTTTCATAGAGCCGCATTTTGCATTTGCAGGCAGCAGGCGGCAGGCTGCAGGACGAGCCAAATTAATGCCAAGATGTTTCCTGTGGTTGCCAGCCGAGACCTTAGGAAATCAGAGGAGACCAGCGGCGTCCAGTGAGCAACCGAGCAACCGCCAAACGAGCGACGCACAATTGACAGCTAAATTGTCTGTCAATTTGTCTCGCTGCCTGAATGCGTTGCTTCCCTTCCCCCCTCTGACATTGCGTGTGTGTGTGTGTGTGTGTGTGTGTGTGTGTGTGCTGCTTGTTTAGTTTGCACAAGTTGACAGCTGGTTGTCGAGTCGAGTCGAGTCGAGTCCTTGTTGTTGCCTTGCGGTTGTCACTGCGCTGCGTCAATATTAGCGCAACATGAGCGAAAAATTGTTGTTAGAATTGTAATTATTGTCTGCTATATATCGATATTGTTGTTGTCGCTGTTGCCACAGCATGCATCTGTCAAACTGCGGATCCAATTGGGCGGCTGTCGGCTTTCTGTTGTTGTTGCTCTTGTTCCTTATCTCATGTTTTTTTTCGCCTTTGCTACAATGTATTTTGTGCCTTTGTGCGAAGGACAATCAGGCGAGCGAGTGTGCGTGTGTCGGGGAGTCAAATTTGGGGCTGAACTAAGGTTAAACCAGAACTCACAGGCTGAGATCTCACACTGGGGACTCTAATTTAGCTGGCAGGCGCCAGGAATAGCTTCGACGAGTCCTTTTCGTGTCCTTTCGCCTCGTTTCGTCTCGTCTCGTTTGGTTTGGTTTGGTTTTGGTTTGCTTGCGTGTGTGTGTGTGTGTGTGTGGTGGTCTGGCACTCATCTATTTGTGCTGCCTGCTGGGGCACACACACACACCGACACACACGCACAACAACTGCACACACACACATGTGCTTGTGTTTATGTTTGCTCGAATGCGGCGGCAGTTGCCTGAATAATGCAAAGTAGTAGCATCAAATGACAGCAGCAAAAGTGACTTAAAGTTTTAATGAAAATGCCGAGCTCAGACAAATACACACACTCGCACACACTCGCACACACACAAGAAGTTCTCCCTCGAGTGGCACACACACACAGAGCAACGCAGTGAAACACTTACATCAAATATTAAGTGACGCTATCGCATTGGCCCGGAGTGCGCATTAAATTTGCCCCAAAAAGCAGCCACTTGTATTGAATTTCATGCGACGTTTGCATGCAAAATTGACTCGAACTCGTGTACTTAAAAACCTGCACATAATAATCTAATTTATTGCCTTAATTCAATTTAAGTGCCAGGCATGTTGGCCCCCAACGGACAGTGGCCAAATTGGTAGTAAAACTTTACCTGTAATTAAGGCAACTTGAGAAAAATCGCAACAACTACACATCATTCTGGGAGTCAGAGCAGAGGACAACAAGTCCTTGTGGCTGGCTGCATTGAGGAGCAGAGTGGAATGCATTATGCCAAGCTGCCACAAACTGTGTAGCGTTGAGGTCGTAACTTTAATGTGACAAAGCAAACCAGATCTTTCTGGAGGCCAACAAGTTGCTGTTGCTGATGTTGATGTTGATGATGATGTCGATGATGACAAGTCATCCGACTAATTTACATTATAATTGAATTCCATGTATATCACATTGTATTTTATATTTCTATGACAAATGTTTATTCAGCTTGACAAAAGTGCCACAAATCGCAATCCCACGCTCTAATTGAAGCACTTGTTTGTCGGTCGCTTGACTAATCCGCCAGATTGTCACCCGCAGGTTACAAATTTCACACCATTCAAGCACTTTCACACACACACACACACAGAGTTATTCATTTATTCACGGCTGCCCAGCTGCGTTGCATTCATAAATCAGTTTGTGACCAACAGGCATCATCATCATCAACAGCATCACAATTATTACGAGTGCAGTTTGCATTTTCAATTGTTCACAGCACGAAGTCGATAAATCAAATAGGTGATTGACACGCCTCTCTGCACTCTTTAGACGCCCCGAAATTCGGTTAGAGGCGTGACTGCGTTCGACGCTTTGAATGCCTGACAACTGGCAATGCCACCGAATGCGGTCAATTAGTGAAACAAAGGGGCTACAGCGCGAACTAATTAAAACGCGCTGAGCAAACACTCCCCCAGCTTGTCACATAAACTAAACTAACAGCGGGACTCTGACTCTGACTCAGACTCAGACTTGGAGTGAAAGTCAGAGTCAGAGAGGGAGGACTAATAGCGAAAGTGGAAGAAGCACGTGCGACTAGGATTTGTGAGGCGTCGTCACATTCGTACGCTCATTTAGTTTGCTGATTGATGAGAATTAGCAGGGGGAGGGCCACAGAAGGGGTTTCGGGTCACGCACACGCCCTTGGCACACAGAAAGGGCAGCGTTAAGCGGAATATTGCGCATACGCTCCGTGGGCTGATTAATACTCGCAATAAAGGCAAGCAGGTGAAAGCGTTGACTTCAGCCAGATTCAATTCAGCCTCAAAAGAGAAGGATTTAGTCAGAGTCAAAGTACGTTAATAATATGCAAAGATGATGTGTGCTATTCATCATCGAAGTGGCGGCGACTTTCTTATTTCGCTGGGTGTGCGTTATGCTGATCTAGCATTACCTCATGCCTCGTGATCTCATGCGAACAGTGGCAGGGTTAATGCCAACATTCAAATTACTTAAGCTGAAAGTAATTTCCGTGCCATTGTGCAGTGGCCGTGACCAAAAAAGTGATGATGTTGAGATCCCAAAACCAAATCGCATTGAATGATTACCCAGAATCGTTGGATTGGACGCCAGGGCGGATGTATCTGTTACAGTCGTGTTGGGGGGTTGTTGTACTATAATTGAACTCACACTCGGGCAATACTTTAATTTTAATTGGACGATAGCGAGCTTAATTGCAGCCACAATTTGCGGCATCCACATGTGCACTAATGCGCTGCAATTAAGTGTAGTTTCGCATTTCCCTTATGCCATCATCAGCTGCAATGGCTTCTCGCCATTCGGCCATCGATTAGAAGTGACACACATCGATTATGCTAGTGAAATGGCATTTTAATTGAATGCAGCCCAGCCAGTGAGTGAGTGCAATCGAGTGTTCGTGACATCAGCTGTTCAGCTGTGTGTTCAATTCACAAAGCAAAGAAGTAGCTCATTCGAATGGAACTCGTTCTGCGAGTGGTCGATTGTTTACGATTGTTTTGTCTGAATGCAATTAAGCGAATATTAAATGATCATAAACTGGCAAAACTTGTTGACTCGCGCATAATTGCTAGGATTTATACTAATGAATAGCTACGATTTTATTCGATACATTGTCCATTATACATGTACTATATGTGTGACGTAATTGAGTTTTCCCGACCGTAAGATGTCGAGCCTCTGTTTTTTAATGCATTCTGTTATTTCCCACAATGATCTCAGCACAAACGATGACGACTCGTAAAGTGAACAATGCGCAAAGATTCAATCAATCTGTGGTCTATTAGTTTGCCAATTGATTGCTGTAACCATGGCTATTATTTTGAATTATTGCCAATACATGTCTGCGGTTAACTCCAGCTTCCAGCTTTCAGCCACATTCGCACGTGTCGGCGCCCTTTGTGAGCGGGATTATTACGTGGGAGTGTGAGAAAAATTTGCACAGCTGCTGCATGTGACAATAAATTTCAGCATAAAAACAGACTGAAAATTCCATTTTGAGGTTTGGCTTGAAGACCAAACAGATATTATTGTTGGTATGTGGGCAGGAGTGCGATGTGTGTTTCTCATAACCGAATGATGAATAAGCCGTAGAAACCCAAATCGTAAATATTTGCCTTTAAGACGCCTCGCGATGCGTCACTTAACAAAGGTTAAAGAGAAGCAGAAAGAGAGAGCAAGAGAGAGAGAGAGAGAGAGAGAGACATTGCTGAGCACTCGTGCTTGAATAAAAGTGAAAACGTATAAGCAATAAAAGCATACGTCAATGTGGAAACTGTAAACAAAAAAGCTGAAGCTGAAGCAGAAACAGAAACAACAAAAACGCAGCTCGCCAGATAATTTGGCATAATCTAAAGTCGCGTAGGCCAATAAAAAGCGTTATGTTAATAGCTTGCTTGAACTTGAAGAGGCCACAGACACACTCACAAGCACTCACAGACACGCACTCAGAGCACTCGCTGGCATTCGTTATTCGAGTAAAACCGCATACACGTGCAGTGCCTTAATTATTCGTAGTATAACAAAAACCAAACAAATGAAAACAAAACTGAAATGTGTACAACCAAAAGTTGGCGCTCGTTTGTATCTTCTGAGATATTTATTCGACTCACAGCACGAGTACTTTGGATATACGAGTATACTGCAGGCATTCAGCTTCAAAATGAGACTAAACGCGAAGACTCAACAATGCTGAAGAACTGGAGACAAGTTGCGTTTGAGGTTCGCGATGTGAAGATGTCGATGTGTTTGTGTTTGTGTTTGTGAGTCTGCTGCTTTTTTAGGTTGCGACCGAATACAATGCTCTTTCTTCTTTTGCACACCCTGCAGGCCAACAGCAGCGAAGGGTATATCGAAATGTCCAATTAAAATATACCTAAGCTAACAGTTGTAGTCGCCGAAATAAAGGAACGTGCCTAATCGACTGATTTTTTCATTTTCTGTGCCTCAGGTATTTTAGCATTTTAATATATGTAAATTTTATTTAGTTACTTTTTTAATTTTCAATTATTTAATTAAATTTATATTAATATTTTTCTAATCACAATTTTATATTGTAATTTCTTCAATGTCGACTGTCACTGTTAACAGTCATGTTACTGTCGTTTACAGTTTATGTTAAGTTACAGTCGCTTACAGTTAATGCTATGTTACAGTGAGTTGCCGCAGTGTAAATATGTTAACATCGATTATGCGGTATTTTGTCGTTACTACAATTGCAGCATTTGTAGTAATTACTGCAAAGGGTTCATTTACACTTTGGCGGTAATTGCATTTGCTTTTAGAGGGTATCTGCTTGCTTCAGCATGATTTAAGCGGTGCAAAGTGACTCTTTTTTCTGTTTGCTGTGTGTGTTTTGCCAAATTAGCAACAACCGGTTTACACTGGTTGCCGTCGAGGTATGTACTAGCAAGGGCGCGCGGAAGTATCTGTCCGGGAAGGGTGCACGGCGAAGGGCGACGGGGAATGCCGAGCAGAGCAGAGCAGCAAAGCGAAAGGTAAACAAAAGGCGCTCTGCTCATTAGCCGACGTTGTCGGAGCTGAATCGCTGTGAGAATGGAGCACGTTTTGTGTCAAATATTTACAGTACATACTTCATATCGACAAACGACTGGCTTGGGAGTGGAGTCAAGTCAAGTCGCAAGTCGCAAGTCGCGACTCGAAGCGGCTTTGGGTGCAGTCAAGTTCGAGCAGGCACTCGGCTGCCTCTTAACAATTATATACGAGCGACAACAAGGCCGTAAGAGCGTCAGAAATCGAGAGAGAGAGAGGGAGAGACTATCAGTGTTAAATTGATAGCATAACAACAACAATTCACGTACTTAATACACTTGCGAAGGTGCAAACAAAACAAGTGCAGAAACATAGCGAACAGCTCACTCGACTTGCTGCGCATATCGTGTATCGTGAATCGTATATCGTAAATCGTATATCGTAAATCGATAATCGTATTTCGCATTCTGCATACTTGCACGTGCGATCGACACTTCGCCCTTAGCTCAGAGCTCAATTCGTCGTCGTCTCGCATCTGATTTATATTTATAGATATGGATATGGATATGGAGGTAGTACAAGTAATAAGCATTTGGCCTGAAACTGGTCCAGATTCGCGCTTTGACTGCCGCCAAACGAGTTTTACAAGCGACACCAGTTTCCTTGGGTTTTATCGATAATGTCATTACCAACTGTTTGTCGTTGCTTAACTTTTTCCATTGACTGTTTGTGCGTCTTAAATCACAAATGCACAACTATACCGTTAGACCCCAAGGGAACTATTTGCAGTGCTGCAAGACTGACTCAGCGAATACAATCAATCAAAAATTGCCCTAAAACATCTGGGTAAACACTTGAATGTCAAGAATACGCTTGCTGACGTAAATACTATTAGAATTCTGCTACTCATGCATGTTTTTTAACTTTACCCACTTAATGATAAAAATCCAATTTAAGCCCAAGACAAAATGTATGCAAATTGTGGACTGATCGAATAGAATATTTTCGCTTGGAAGCGGATTATTGTGTTTATACGAAACAACATCTATGAATTGAATTTATTTTATTTCTGTTTGTTTATAGAGAAGATGTGCAGAGGAAACAGGTGTCCTCTACATCTGTTCTGCCAAACAAAACATTAGTTTTAATCTTGACACAAATTACGGAATATTATGCTTCCTAAAATGTTGCATTCTTTATTTTATTGGGAATTGAATGTGCGAACATATTGGAAAATACCTTCATTTTAATTGCTTTTCAAAGTGTTTGCAATCATTTATTTATAATTCTGTTGAGCGAATTTACTGTTCAGTGGAACGCTTCAATAATTTGAAAAAGTAATTTACTTAACAGCTTTAACGCGTCAAAAGATTATATTAATTTAAATTCTTTTCGTTTCTCAGAATTTAGATTTACATTCCCCAATCCGTTTTTTTGGCAACATTTTTTGTGAATAAAACGTCAGACTGTGACACATTCTGCGACTAAATGTTTAGAGAACAGAATCATGTATTTTTTTAAGCTTTTCGGTCGAAAAGTGAATTCATATGCTCAACATATGGTGGCATAGGGGAAAAAGCTAAATACATATATACGAGTAGATAAAAAAGGGAAAATTGCAGTGAATTATGCAAGTCAGCAGAAATCGTGCGCAACAAACGCAAACATGGATCATTTGCAGCTTTTAATTGGAATTATTGTGGCATATTGCCATAGTACAGTCAATATAGCGACAGCTGTTGGCGGCCAATGACCAGCAGAAGGCCAAAAATCAAACATGGTAATGTTCAGTATAATTAAAAAAAGACTGTTTTCAGATAAATTTTAATGGACGTCAGTATTTCTACAGCATTTGTCGTTGTGTCACATATTTAAACATAGATATTATCTAGTTCCCAGATACAAATCGTGTATGGTAATCATGATCATAAAACTCACCTTGTTTGGTAACTCCGATGCGAATATAGACGACGTTCTGTTCTCTTCGATCGCACTTTGCCGCACACTCTTTTTGCCTTATCGCTCTCTCTCTTTAGCACGATCCGTGTATTTACGCTCGCTCTTTGCAGTTTGTTAAATTTTGAAAATATTGTTTAATTAAAATTTGGTGGCAATTGAACTCAATTAAAAGGCACGATCGAGTTGCGAATGTTTCGCGAATTTTCTGTGTATGTATAGTATGTACAAGTATATAGCCGCTTATATAAGTTCGTTTTTCCTGATGTTAAGTTCACTTTATAGTCGTTTTATGCTGCCGCAGTCTTTGTGCTTCGTTGTCAAATTACTATAATACTCAAGTTCGTTCGTGTTTCGCTCACTTCTCAGTTCTGTTCGCCGGGCCGTCGTGTGCTGGCTGTCCGATTTTTTACTACAGACTGAAAAGATCAGCCATGTGTAGGAAAGTGTATATAATTATACGCGCAAGCTTAAACAGAATTTATACAATTGTGAGAGCGTGAGAGCGCAACTGGTTCCCTCTCTCTCTCTCACTCTTGCTCACTCTCTTTGTAATTGTATTCCTATCAAATTGATTACTATGTTACTTAGCGAGGATTCCCAGCATCCAAAGTTCACTGCTGATTGATCAAATGCTTTTTTGATCTCGCGTCATCTAGAAGTTGCTTATCATGAGTAGTTGCAATATTCAGTGAGTTCTTTGTCCCCGATGCGTCGATGACTCATTCTGCATTCCCTTTGTGAATGCCGCGGCTGTCTATGTGCAATCTGTACTCATTATGTATCCGGACAGCTGCAGTTTCCGTTTTAACCATCATACTTGATAAAGGAATTATTTGTTTGTCATAGTTTTACAGCTGTATAGAGGCACAATTAGAACTCTGTTCGCTTAAAGTCTTCATCGCGCACCTTCCTCGACTAATAGACTGCGTTTGTTTCTCTCATTCCCCATTTCGCAGACTCTCAGGAAGGTCATGAAATGGGTATGTCACGTTGTACGTGAACTTGAATAGATTGGCATTTACGATGTCATGATGAATGCTAATTATCGCTTACCTTTTTTAATAACCTACAGATTGTCTAAAGTTTTCCCATTTATTCATACAAAGTATTTGTGGTATGCGAATATGCGCTGCGAAAAAATAACTAAGCTTCGGGCCATATTCTGACAGACATTTATACCCCTTTATTATTTATTTCACTTAATTTTTTTTCGAATTCTTTGACATTCAAGCGGCTACCACTTGAGTTAAAACTTTTTAGCTTGAACACAAATAATACACAACATTGTTTCATCAATGAAATCTTCAAGTGCGGAATTACTCATAGCTTAAAATACATTAACTCATGTGTGTCAAGTGGCGTTGTTTTAGTAGCTATTTACATTATATTCGACAAATGTCAAGAAACTTGTCTTATTTCTGTATTATTTAAAAATTTGTGTTTCTCAAAATATTTTCATTTAAAATGGAAATACCAAAAATGAGATGGACAACATACGCTTAAAAGAGTAAAATGACAAACAAATGTTCAAAAGAAGACAAAATTGCTTTTCATTCACATTATAAATAAATTGACAACTTGCTTTCAGTCCCTGCGGCAATTGCTTGCAGAGCATTTGATGCTCGGTTGATGCTCAAAACAGAATAAATTTTAAACAATAAACTAATGCACATTTTAGGATTAGATAAATGTAAATGTTATACAATATTTAATGCCCAAACAAAATTAAGCTCAACTGTAAATGTGCTATAAATATTGTACACATTAGAAATTCTTATCGAAGGGATTACACACCAAAATTAGCCATCAGCCAGTGAAAACATCTGTTTGGCCCTTTCAGTTTTGTTGCTGCCCGTGGCGCAACGCACACAGGTGTGGCACGGCATGTTTGGGGACGCGGGTTCGAGTCCGCGCGTTGTTGAGTCAGGTCGGGGTTTCGGTTGGAAATTTGTTGTGCTGTTATTAAAAAGTATTATTTTTAAACGGATTTAAATGCGACTCATCATGGCATAATAGTTCGACTCCACCATAGACGAACAATTTCCGCATGAATCGCAGATTAAAGTGGGTTAATGCGCGTGTCTACTGACATTTGCATAATAAATGACAGTGTTTCGTGTAATTTCCGTACATATTATTTTAATTAATGCGCACGATAATTGTGCTATCGTCGAACGAGAGCATTCAAAAGTATTTATTTATTTATTTTTACACCGTATTTAGCAACCACAAATTTTGTGGGCAAGTTCACGCAGAGCGTGCGTCGAATCGTACAGGATGTGAAGGACGAGGGGGCACCGAGCGGCATGACTCGCGACGAGGTGATCGAGACCAACGAACGCCTCCGTTCGCTGCGCCTGCGCCTCGAGGAGTCCTACGACACGGTGAAGAAGGCGCTGATCAACCTGATGAACAAGTACGGCGACTCGAAGAGTCATCGCAACATATTTCAGCGCTATCCCATGCTCAAGCTAATGATCAAGGTAAATACGAGTTTCAATTGCTATTCACACTCATGTCACTGGGATTCACAGGAAGTCATACGCCTGGAGACCCAGTACTGGACATTGGTGGACATTCCGCGCCAGGAGAAGCAGGAAACTGTGCCCTCCTACGTGATGCGCGCCTGCTCCATCATGGAGAAGACCCAGAAGTCCGGCGAGGGCGTGAAGACCTCGGCCAAGCTGGCGGACGAGGCTGCCGAGCGCAGGGAGCGCATGGAGCGCTTGGAACGTAAGTCATAAGACAGCAGACAGCAGACAGCAGACAGCTGATGCGGTCAGCTGATAGCTAGGAGAATAATTAACCAGCATCCTTCCCCACGACAGACATGACAACGGCACAAATCGAGCACGAGAACACACAGCTGATTAATGATTTGTATCGCTTGCTGAAAAAGTATCTGGGCTTGCGGCATTTGATACGCGTGCTAAAGGTGAGCAGAGCCAGAGCCAGGCAGCGAGGAGGCCAACAATAGTCGGGATAGTCGACTGACCTCATGGGCAAACTTTTTGACATCTCTCTCACCTCACGCTCTCTCTATGTTTTGCGTTGCGTTTCCTTGCAGGAAGAGTACGGCAGCTCAAAGATGTATCCGATATTTCCACGATACACAATGCTCAAGGACATGATAAAGGGCATTATGCACGACCCCGACTACATGGAGGTGTGTCACGAAACGCTGGCCAACTCCAACTGAGCCGAGGCCTCCGGAAATGGCAGGCGTCGCATGAGTGTCATTTGAGAGGCCCACACATAAGCAGAGCGAGAGAAGCAAATAAACCAAACAACTACAGCAGCAGCAACAACAGCAACAAACAAACAACAACAGCATCAGCATCAGGAGCTCATCCTGCCGTTCGTACACAAAATGGGGGCAGGATGCGAGTTGAGTGTGCTGATTTCACATGCGACTTTCAGTTATTCCAGCTAATGTTAAGCTGTTTTAAAAGCCTTCAACGACGTTCCGGGTGAGCGATATTAACCTTTTCGAATAGCTAGATACAAATCTTTAGATAATTTTAGCCAATGCAAAAAGGCAACGCAACTAACTAAGCAACTCAACTCAACTAAACTCAAACTCAACTCAAACTCATACTCATACTCAAACTCAAACTAAACTACACGCAAAGCCCCACCACAACAGTGAAATACTGACAACAAACAAACAAAGGAAACTATAATCTATAACTATATAACTACAGAACTATTTACTACATTAGCGAAAGATACAGATACAATTTGGTACTTAGCCATTAAGAAACCGACAAACAAAAGAAACGCATTTATTTTAATGAGCTTTTCAGGTGAATATAGAGAATGAAAAAAGCACAAAAACAACAACAAATTTAAACTATAACTGAACAGCTAAATAATGTTGGATTCAAGGAAAATGCTACACTAAATAAAACTGAAATCTTTATGTAATTTTATAAAACAAGCAAATAATGTGTACTTATGTTCGATTCTAGACAGCGTTATTCCATTTCGAGAAACAAAACAAAACCAAAAATTAAAAACTATTATATATACTTAAAGATATACATACATTACTTATATAGTTAGACAATATCAGGGAAATGTTCCCATAATTAAATGAATGAAAAACCAAATCAAATTTCTTGACACTTTTTGACGGAAACACCAAATTTATGCGGAAATAGTTATTTATATAGATGTACTTAAAAGTGAATAAATGTGTAACTCAGGATCATATGTTATGGTTCCTCGACACTCCCACAACTCTCTCACTAGAAGAACAACTTTACAAACCAAAAAAAAAATACCAAATGCTTTAAATGTGTAATTTTATATACTTATAATTAGCCAGACAGCTTTAAGTCCTATGCAATTTGTTATGGTAAATAAACCCCCCTTTCCCTTTCCCATCCCAAATCCCCAATTCGAATGAAATGTTGCTGCTTTATGTATGAGTAAATGTATATGTTATAGCTTTAGTGAGATCTATAATCAAATAAGAGCACACAATGTAAAACACTTTTATACGAGACCAATGAGAAAACACAAAACAAAAACTATACGAGCTTACAGCATTTTAAGGGACACAGAAAACCTAAGTTCAACTTCATTTCTACTTATGCCTCGAACACTTATTACATATATCTATGTTTTCACAACAACTCAGTGACATGTTAGCTCAATGAAACTAAGTAATTTGAATAGGAGAAATGAATGAATTTGCCATACAACAAGAACATAAAGACAACAACAAGAACTAAACAAATAAATGAATACTAACTATAATATTGACACCCACCCACCGAATGTGGACACGCTCTGACAGCGACAGAGCTTGTTACCAATTCACACTGACAATGCCAAAGACCACACACACACAAGTTGAACTAACTCTTTATCTGGATGTCTCCGATTCGTTTGGATGCCAACATTAATCTTTTAATGGCACATTTCAATTTCAATCAGTGCAAATTTAATTGTGTGCACAATTATGATTTCCACCTGTCTGTGTGTGTTTGTGTTTGCTTAACAGTGCTTAATCAAATGCAATTGTTGGTTTGACACTTCATAAAACACAGCTCCGCAAACACATCCATAACAAAAGCATGACTCAAAACAGAATAATGAATTCTATATTGACCGACCCCAAGGCGAATGTGATGATGCAGCACAGAGAAAACATAATTACTGAAATAACGTGGCAATTAGCCGCGTACTTAACAACAACAACAACAAAAAAACAACATAAATATATAATTAAATTAATGAAAAATGCAAATGATAAAGAACATATATTGTAGTTTAAAAGTATTGTTTAGATCTATTTTGTTGTTGTGCAACGTATGTGTACTAGTTAAATGTTTGGTAATTAAATAAATGAATTTAAAGCTGATAAGAGCCGAGAGCAAGCAAACAACTACTAAGAACTATCGCAAACATATTGAACAGAATGTTAATCAAAAAACCAAAAACCAAAAGCAAACTATAACAATTTATTAGCAATATGTGTACGCCTCACTAACCCTATGCGTATCCTGGCATATGCATAGTAGTTAGTCTATTCTTCAATGGATATATACACACAAATATATATACATACTATATACATACATACATGCATAAATAGAAATTAACATAAATAGATGTACATCACGGTGGTACTCGTAAGTATGTTATTATACAATCTGCTCGTATACATATTTACATACACATCATAAACTTGCATTACAACAAAACCAATACATACAAGGGGTATACAAATACATACATACTTACATTACATAGACCTATATGCGAAACAATTCGTACAATTTTACCTTTTCAATATCTAAGTGTCTACCAGAAATGGAAAGTGGATATACTATACAAAGAAGTTAAGTTAAATAAACAAAGCGAACGCAAAGATATTGTGCATGTAATTACACTATATACAATACATTAATATACATATGTGTATGTGTATGTGTATGTGTGTGTCGATACAGCAATATTATGAAAACTTATTAAATATATTGGTATTCAAAAGAATACAAAATGTTTGTTCGTCTTTCTATATTTTTATTTCGTATCAAATTCAAAGTACATTTCAGTTGGATGCGTGGCGCCATCTATGGTTCGTATGGCATTGAATTGAGCTTGCACAAAAGCTGCTTGCTACGAAAGCGCAGCGTAACTTGTGGGAATTGTGCAAAAGCTGAGTCGTGAAAGCTTTCGAACAAGTTTATTAGCAGGGCTCACAAAACAATAACAAAATGTGCTAAAATATACTAAAGTGGTCTAAAATGTCCTTCGACGCCTACTTCTTGGCACGCTTCTCCTTGACGGCCTCCACGTCGCCCACAGATTGGTCCTCGGGCAGCGAGTCCACAGACAGCGAAGAGCCCTTCGACTTGTCGCTGCCCGACGAGTTGGATCTGCTGCTGCCCGAGTTCTTGGGATACTTGACAGCCTTGGTGTTGCCCGAGCATTGGATGATGAAGCGCAGCTCGTCCAGCAGTTCGTCCTTAAAGTTGACCTAGACGGCAAGCAGACACCAGAGGAAATCAGTTGTGGCAAGGATAATGCTCAGTTAGGCATGCAATTCTGATCAAATGCCATGCAAAGCGAATGTTCACTAGAGGAGCAGAGTTTCAGTTTCAGTTTGAGTTAGGACATGAACGTGTTGAACTTGATGAACTTTAGTTAGCGCTCAGCTCATTTGACTGACCCCGCATGTCGCATTGTGGGAGTTCTTTATTTAGGTTACTGTCGACCTTTAGCACGACCATTTTTAGTCACACGCACAGCACAGCACAGCACAGCGCAGTGCAGATACTTTCTCGCAGCTGCTGTTAATACACACACGTATTTATAGATACATTTAGATAGTGATGGTCATCCATGGTTACCTTGTTCTCCAGCGATGTCCACAAGACGCTGAGCAGACAGTTAATCAGGCCATAAACGCTGGCGAAGCAGCTGCCCACAAACATCACCAGATAGACGCCGCCCAAATTGGCAAAGCCCAATGAGGAGGCATCCGAGCTGGGCTCCTCCTGTGCTCATTGTGCGGAAATGATGATTGAATATAAGCAAAGTGCTTGTTGGTCTAGTGGGGAGTGTGCGTGGTGTGTATTTCTCTGGGACACAGGCCAACAACTACTCAAGCGATGGGTATTTTTGGGTAAATGCTAAGCTGCCGTGTACCTTGTTCTCGCTGCTGCGATCCTTGACGCCCAGCAGCATCTCCAGCAGGGACACGAATACGCCAAAGAAGGCGCCCACGCCCAGCACCAGATAGACGCCGCCCAGATTGCTTATCTCGAGGGCCAATGCGCCGGCCTCATCGCCTGCATCCTGCGCACACACACACACACTCACTCACACAGATACTCGCGACAGTCGCGACAGCCGCGACAGCGCGGATGTCAATGTGAAGCACTTACCGAACAGGCGCCGCCGCCACGCTTCTCCTTCCACCACTTGGTCTTCATCTTGGTGAGCAGTCCCTGCTCCTGCATCTCCAGGATGGCCTGACTCAGCACATCACGATAGGGCCAGTCTGCAAGGTAGAGTCTCAATGGAGTTCAATGTGTTTACAGATTGGTCTTTACTCTTCCGCATGGCGATGCCGTAGCCCTTCTCGTCCAGCAATGCCCCGACTTGGGTCAGCGTGCAGCGTCGCTCCGTGATGTACTCGATGGTCGTGGACTCCATGAGGAAGGCGTAGTTGCTGTTCTCCACACGATCGACGCCCTCCTGGTTCGAGTTCGTCATGTACTGCGGATTCTGGTCCATGAACTCGAACATCTTCTGGTACGTTGGATACTTGGCATCCTAAGAAGGAACGAAAGGAAATGTAAAGTCAGAAAGTTAAAACATTTAATTAATAATTGCACTGTAATCGGAAAATATATTAAATAATATTATAGTATATTAAATTATTATGTAAATTGAAAGGTTTAGCTTGCTGTGCTGGAAATAAAATTAATTCCACCAAAAAAATAAATATATAAACAGAATGAAGAGACTTGTCTGATTTGCAGTTATTAGTAATCAACTAACTTATTTTCTTAATTTCATACTTAATCTACAATTTGCGTATTCTTTATGTTATTTACAGTTTATGCTACGTTAGAATTATTTAGAGTTTATGTTGAGCTTATATATTTTTAGGCATTTTGTATACAATAATATCACTATATAATAAATAAGTAAATAAATAAATAGGAAAATAAATAAAGATACAAACAGAAATAAAAAAATATAAAAATAAAGAAATACAGAAATAAAGGAACAAAGATAAAAAAAAATATATATAAATATAAATAAGTACAAAAATAAATTGATGATTATATAAATAACAAGCTAAATAAATAAATAGTTGATGACTCACTTTGAAGAAGGTGAAAGTGCTGCCACCGTTTTTGGCACCGTAGTTGACGCCTCCCTTGTTCTGGGACAAGTCGTCGGCATCATTGATGGGCGTGACCAGCGATTCGACGGTGAGAAAGGCGGCCAAGTTGGCGGTATACGAGGAGACCAAAATCAGTGTGAAGAACCACCAAGAAGAGGCCACGGCGCGTGTGGAGAAAGCCCTGTGAAGCGGACGGCATTCATAAATAATAGAAAAGTGGAGAGTCGAGAAAAAGAGAGGCACGCACTTGGGGGCCAGCTCGGAGCCTTGCTGCAGCAGAGCACCGATGGAGAACCAGAGGCAATTGGCAAAGCTAAATTGATTCTCCAGTTCGGTGGGCTCCTCGATGCACGGATATGGATTATCCCACTCCGCCGGCGACAGTCGGCCCAGTATGAACATGCTGATGGAGACGCCCATGTAGGCGAGTCCCAGCCAGAGCCAGACCTCGCCCGAGAACGGCGACATGAACGAGAATAGCTTGGGTGGCTCCTTCATCGGTTTGCGAAACAATATGGCGATGCCTGTGTGTGTGGGAGAGTGTGAGAGTGTGTGTGAATAGCACCCGAAATTGCAGTGCAAAATGCCAAGTCACGCGTGCTAATGTGCCATCTATTGGACAAGCAGATAGAACGGCGCAGCTGGCATCGATGGCAAGGCAATGCTCACCCAGATTCATGAAGGGAATGGTGAAGTCCACGCCGCTCTCACGTTCCGATGTCATGGTCAAATCGGTTATGCCCATGTCGGCACGCTAATTAATAATGTTAAGTATACAAATTGCAAACAACGTGCACACGCACACAAACACACTCACATTTGTGTGCATATGCAAATGTGGCATTATTGCAATTGTTTTAATTATTCATTGCTCGAACATATTTGTGTGTGTATGCATGAGCAGAGATGAAACAATGTTTGTAATTGATGAACATCATTTATTTACCATATAATCCCCGATATGTGCAACTAATGTGTGAACAAGTTTTCAAATTCAATTGCATTTCATATTCTGTGTGTGTGCTGCACAAATTCCAATTATTAGTTATGCAGTTTTGAAACAAGGAAGCTTTCACTAAGTTTTGTGTTGTTTAAATAAACTAAGCTAAAGTTGCTGTGAGCAAAATAACTAAATTGAAATTTCATTTAAAACAAGAGAAACTATCAATTAGAGTCTAATACAACTAAATAAATATTTGAACTTTTCCTGTTAGCCACTATGCCTCAATGGAATAAAAATAACTAAATTAAATAATACATTTTTTATCTATACAAACTCTCGATATAAAAATGCAATTTAAGCTGTATATATTAATAGTAAATAATATATTTATATAAAGTGAAATCCGCTTGAAGCGCAAAACGAAGTCTGTACTCAAATTTCAAGTGCCATTAAATTAAGAAATTTGCAGACTAGTGTAACTCGATTCAACTTTGCTGCTATTGATTAAGCACGCGCAATCCTTTTTTGCTAATTTCAGGATACTTCAGCAACATTTCGGGCTCATTTATTATGCGACTACTATAATTATGAGCAGAAGGCTGGCAGGCGACATAAAAAGAGTGCGAGAGTGGAGTGCAAAGCGTTTGTTAGTTGACACGCCAGAAAAGGAGGCGTGGCTGCGACACAATTATGCTAATGATGATGCTCATAATGTGCAATGTTAATGCACAGGGGATAAGTATAAGCTCATTGATATAAATGGCCGCTGGGGCTGGATCTGGGGCGAGGTTCGATTGGATTTATGGCTATTCCCCAGACGGCCACTTACTTACATTGTCCATTATCTCGCGCAGCATTCCGTTCCATTCGCCCGTCTTGGGATCGATGCCGCCGTATTTATTGTCCGGCTGCAGATAGAAGGTGTAGCTGAAGCCAAGTTTCTTCGACAGCTCATCAATCAACTCAATGCCGAAGCCCTCGAACTGTGCGTTGCCCTCCTGCTTCTCAGCCGTCTCCTTCAGCATGCCGTAAGGTTCGCTCTGCAATAGAAATTAGCCGAGTGGCGTGTAACGTGCAACACGAGGCAACAGCTGATGTTGCATACGCACAATGGCCGTGACGACCACAAAGCTCTTGTTCATCAGCGAACGCATATCCGGCTCGATTGTGTGTGCTGCAGCGGGTCGATTCATCTCGAAGCCGTCCTCGGTGCTCCACTGGCCAACTGGCAGCATGCCTGACTCGCTCAACTCGATGACCTCCAGCTGGAAATCTGTGCGCAGTCCCTCGTAGTCGAACCGAATGGCGCCCGTGAGGCCGTTGAGCGTCAACTGTGGGTCATATTCATGTTTTATGAAGCCACTTCACTTCACTGTTACCTCGCTTACCGTCTTCATGTAGTTGACGAGCGTGTAGCCCTTGTCCCAGGCGCTGTCGTCGCCGCAGCTCAGCTGCATGGGCCGGAAGTTAACATGTTTGTAGGTCTCGGCCAGCAGCTGAATGCCATCGTAGATCAAGGCCATGCTGTTGGTCACAGGACACGACACTGCCAACCGACAACCGAAACGAAACGAAACGAATGTTCAACGGGCCATTTGCATACATCATTTTCAGACTCAATTATGCAAATCCACAATCCATTGTGGATTTGCATAAATTGCCAACACGTGAAATTGAAATAGCAACGAATATCAAATTCAGATTGCTATCTATTGCCCCCATTTACCATTTTGAAAGGGCTCCTCGCTCTCGTACAGCGCCTTGGCCACCTCCAGCACCTGCTCGTTCTGCGGCGAGACGATGCGCAGTCCTGTGATGTTGGCATCTGCATGCTGATACGGCTCCAGGTCCATGGTGTGCCAGTCGAGGTTGCCAATGATGTAGCGGTAGTCGCTGGTCAGCAGTCCCACCTGCTGGGCCTGCTTGAAGAACTCGGGCAGCGTGTCCATCGATCCGACCACCACGAACGAATCGTCCTCGGCGTTGCGAATGCGTCGCAGCACGTTGCGATAGTTGCCATTGAGATCGAGGTCGTAGCGACGCAGTGTTATCGCCGGTCCCGTCGTGCCGTACATCTGCAGCAGCTCATTGACCGTCGCCAGGTATTCGCCCGACTCGTAGATGATGGTGAAGCCCTCCCAGCCCAATGCGCTGACCAAATCCATGAGGGCCACGCCCAGCTGGGCCGGATGCGGATGCAGATTGATGGTGGGCAGCTGGGCAGCGAAGTCCCAGCGAGTGTCCAGATAGGGAATTTCCTTGGCATCGCATATGCTCAGTGCGTGTCGTGCAGCCAGATTTGTGGTTGGTCCAAATACAGCCACCAAATTTTGCTAACAAAATCACAACTTGTAGCCAAGGCCAGCGAAAATGGAGGAAAAGGGGAGGAAGGGGAATTCGACCTACTCGCAGCATTTTGCACAATTTCTTGGATGTCTCGAAGGCATTATTCGCCTCAATCTCCACAGCCACGCCATGCAGCTTCAGCTCCTCGTTCTCCTCGTTCGCCTTTTCGATGGCCAAGTGAAAGATTTTCTCTAGATCCGGATTGCTGCTTTCATAGATGAGGCCTGCGAAAGCAAAAGCAAAACTGACTTTGAGATGCCCTGTATGAAAGTATTTCTAATAGTTAAATTTAATAATGTTAAATAGAAAATTTAATGAAATTAGTATAAGTGAATATTGTTTGTGGCTAAAGCCATAATTAATGCGCTTATTCTTGTAGCACTTGTGTGAATAAATACAACAAAATAAATTCCTCTGAATTGCTTTTGCCTTGGGTTAACAAGCAGTGTAGCAAGCAGTGCAGTTTAAGAAGCTGCAGTAAAGCAGTTTATCTGCAGCAAGTAATTTTGTTAAACATTATTTTATCGCTTAACTGATTATGAAGCCAAACAAAAATATGATGCAACTATCTTTCGATGCATCTATCAAATTAAAAACATATCAATCGGTGTAATATAATTATTTTCAGAATATTTATAAATGACTTTAAAATGTAGGAATTTAATAAAAGATTAAATTTATATATGTATATAATGTTTACCATAATATATAAATAATATAATTAATTTTGTAGTGCAGTATAATTATAGTCAGAACAATTTAAAATGTTTTCAGAATGAGACGATTGTGTAGAGATTTTATAAAAGATTTTCCTCGAATCGCATTTTAAACGCAGCATATTAAAAATTGAACTTTATGTTTGTTTTTTTGTTTTGTTTTATTTACATTACCGTTTCGGACTGTTACATTTGGCTGCAGAAGATTTGTATACCCCATCTCACGGTGTCTCTGTGCCATGCGGGGCATAAAAAGCATTTCGTTGGCTACCCAAAAAACTATTCATAGTTTTTCTTGTGCTCTGTTTTTGTTTTGATATGCAAATTCTGTTTACGTATTCAGAGTCCACAGAGAAGCGCACAAATCCGACCAATTCGCCGCTGTTGATGTTTTCTTTTTGCCTGCCATGCGATTTGTTGGCGCATAAAAATACATGCCACGCATCCACACACACACACGCACACACACATGCACACACACAGAGACTGAGGAGCATCTCGAGCATTGCGATACACATTTGCATGGCGCAATTGAAATTTCCATTACGTAACCATTTCCATTTCCGAGCAGAGCAATAAATTCTCTATAAAACTCACCCACATTGGTTCGTTCCGTTCGACAGCTGTCCATCAGTTGGCCAAAGACGCACAGCGAAATCAACGAAATGGCCCACGGAGACCTGCTTGTTTGCCCCATCCCTGGTGATTTGCTGTGGCATCCAACGGCTGCTGCCACTGCCAATGCAACTGCAACTGCAACAACAAATCGAATCAAATGCAATTACTAATCGCTTCTGGAATTAATCCCGAGCACACACAGCAATTATTGCGATTTAATTGCAAACTTTTTGCGCGTTTTGCAATTTTAATGCCCCGAGCTAATTTTATAGTCTTGCTTCTTAGCACTTTTATGAGTGTCTGCGACGAGTGTGAATGTGAATGTGAATGCGAATGGCGAATGCCGCAAGTCGAAAGGTTCTCTGCGAACTTTTTGACTGAATACACTTCAATTGTGCCAACATTTTCAAATAAATTCGCCGTAAAGATCGAGCACATATTGTCATCAATTTGTGATCGAATTGAATTTTATTAAAAAATTTTCTATTTCGCGAAACATAAAAACCGAAGAAGAATTTTTATTTTATAGCAACTATAACATGTTTATGTGTTTTTAATGGCAGCACTTGGCTGGTCAAATAAAATGCAATTTAAGTCATTTTCTATTTGGGAACTTTAGAAAATAAATAAAATGTAAAATTTTGTTAAATTTCTTCATGGGAATTTAAGGATTTAAATAAATTGTATAAACCGAATTCTTTCTTTCAGCAATAAATTTATGTTTTTGTTGATTTCGAAAGCAAAAAGCTAATAAATTTCCGACCTCAAAACACGTTCTCTCGTTGTTATCTTTTTGAAATATTTGAGATTTTCACAGCTTTAAAATAAGCCAAATCCAGATTTATTAAGAGGTTTATGCTTTCTTTTGGGAGTAAATAACAGTTGAAAATTGTTGCCCAACTTTGATCAACTTGAACAAAGCTGCTCAAATTAAGTGAATGAATGGTAGGGTAAACTTTGCTCTAGTGGGGATAAGAGATTGCGATTCCTCAGCTTTCAACTTGAACTTGAAATGAAATTAATTAGCAGAGCTTTGGCCAATTTATTGCAGCTGCCAGCGGCGAATCAAATGTTTTAAACTCTGTTTCCTTGACTCGACTGGAAATGAATTTATAAATATACTCGAAAATTCTGTAGATGCTGACAGCTCGTGTGACAAAACTATTCATGGAATGGTGGTGAGTGTGAGTGTGGATGTGAATGAATGTTGGTTGCATCCGCAAAAATATACGTACCAGGGACATTCTGAATAATGGGCATCAACTTTGTAAGCTTTGAATAATCCACTTAAATGGCATAAAGTAGAAGACGTAGCGAGCGAGGGGGAGAGCGAGGAGTCTCTTGCTTTTATAACGAATGCCACATACACAAGCTCACAATTTGAGTACGTACGAATACGAGCACTTTCGGGAATGTCCTTCGCACACAATGGCATTGCAACATGCAACATCTCTGCCAAACTGTTGCTGTCAGCAGTAAATAAAATCAGCTACAACGATAACACATGCGGACAAACAGCGACGCATTCTCTCTCTCTCTCTCTCTCACTTTTTCGCTCACTTCTTTTCAGATAAATTCAGAAATGCCTCGTTCTCGCTCTCTGCATACTTATGCATCTTTTATTTACATAGCAAGCTGCATGCAGCCAGCCGGAGCTGGCAGCGCCATTAAATCTATTGCCATGCCACGCCCCCTGCATCCTTGCCTCCTCCCTGCATCCTGCATCCTGTATCCTGCGGCGTGCGCTGGCATGGTGTTAAATTGCCCAGCAGCCCGTCGCACATTTGCATTCCTCGCGTGAGCAACGGCGCGTGCAGGCTGTCAGAATACGAGTATCTTGAGGATACTCACAGCAGCAGCAGCACAAAGATACACAGCGTGTAGGTGCGTGTGTGTGTGTGGGTGTGTGCTTCTGGGTGTAACGTATTGCCACACATGGCAGAAGTGCCTGGCGCATATCCTTGAGAGTCGCCTGTTGTCCAACTTGTGGCAATTATCCAACGCCCAGTTGCATGTCCACTCCGGGTCAAAGCTAATAACTAACGCAAAGGACACAGCTATCAACACGCTCATCAACCACTGTATGCATCAATAACCCACATTTATATTTATGTGCGAGTGTCAGTGTGTGTGTGTGTGTGTGAGTGTGTTTGTGTGTGTGCTAATCGCTGCTTCCTGCTCTTCAATCCCTCTTCAAACTCATCCTGCGCCAACAGCTGTAATTCCCCTTACATTAGCTGTGTCAATATTTAAGGACAGCTACATTTGTATCTCTATCTATATTTGCCACTCTCCCCCTCTCTCTCTCTCTCTGTGTGTGTGTGTGTGTGTGTGTGCCATTGTTGATTTGCTTGGCTTGGCATTGCGTTGTTGACAGTCGCTCTTTGGCATTTGCTTTCGTTTCGACATTGGCCAAAATCGTTGCAATTTGCACTAGAAATTTTGATTGACAACTGTAAACCTTGAGATACCAAATTCCATTTCTGGCACCAACATCAACATCAACAACAACATCAACACCAACAACTACATCGAATATCAACGTCGACATTCGCATCGACTTCAACTCGATTTCGATTGCTTTTTGCTCGCAATTTCATTGGATATTTGTGCAACGGTGCGAATGAGTAATGTGACATAACAAATATTCACACCGATAAAGACAGAGTATAACACTTCAATATTTAATACTCTACCAATTCATATGTTTATCGTCGTTATATTCATGCGATTTGTATCAATTTCACACTGGCAACGCTGCGAATGAGTAATGTGATTTAATACATTTTCAATTGGAGATAAATTGATGCAAATATTCATGATTATTTTGATATTGTATTAGCATAATTTGAGTATAAATTTCAATGCAATAATACAATTATTTACCAATAATTATTTTAAATTACGAATAAATAAATATTCAGTGGATAATTTATGTGTTTTAATTATATGCTTTAAATAACGATAGCGAATGCATAAAAGACAAGTGATTTGAATACTGAAAATTTAGTACAATTTTTAGGATGTCACGAAATGAATAAATATTCTGTAAAAAAATGATGTGCTTTAATTATTATTACTTCATATAAAAATAGATAAAATGCAGTTTATTCTATAAGTGCTATCTCAAAATTAACTGACTATTAATAAATTAAAAAAGAATAAATAATCAATTTCACCATTTTTATATTCGGTATTGAAAGTGAAATGTTGTTACATTATTTTCATTATACAACCAAACTTCTTACCGAATTATTATATATTACATATATTATGTATAAAATATTATTATAAATATTTATTGGTTACTTTTCCAGCCACTACAAGATAATATTTATTACTACTAACATTTTGAATTGTATGTTAAATTGTCTAAGTTGATATGACATTTCTATAACTATTTCCAATAATTACCTGGTTTTTTAAATTAAATTTGTTAAAGGTGCCTTTTAAGTTTATATATGAGTTCAATATAATATTACTCATCTAAGATAAGTTAACATAAGTCTTTAATAATATTGTACAAGTTTAGAAAAATGTTATCCTTTGAGCAAAAGTATTGTGACCCTCGGTGAGGGTATCTTTGTACTTGTAATCAAAGTTGAATCAATGATGCAGTTAATCTTCTATTTATGGGTTTCGATCATTTGTGTCAGCATTGAATGCCACTTCAAGTAATTACATTTTCTTTCATTATCCTTGAAAAATGATTAAAGTGTTTCTATGAGTGTGTGCGTGAGTTTGTCCGTGTTGGCGTTTGAGTGCTTTGACTCTGTGTTGGTGGTGGTCTAATTATACGTAACCTGCTGCCAGCTCTTCCCCTTGCGATGAGCCGAGGCGGATAAAGAAGCCAATGCTCGAAAGGTAAACAAACAAATCAGAGGTAGCACGTGAGCAGCTTTTAGCCACTTTTGGCCACACTTTTTGGCGCGTTGTCAAAACAAAGTGCTACATGACGCACACACTCACGCACACACACGCACTCTTACGCATACACACACACGCACAGAGAGGCAGAGGCCAAAATCAATTTCCAGGCTGGCAAGAAGCATCCAAGTAGGACGATTGCGCAACAACTCCACTTGGAGAGGAGATCCAGAGCCAAATACAGACCGCAGCAGCGCACAAGAGCGTCGACAGCAGCAGCGCAGCTCAAATACTTAAATTCCCCATCCCTCTCGCTCTCTCTCCCTCTCTCTCGGTCTCTGTCACTCATTCGCTCAGATGCACAGGAACGTGCCGCGTAATGGCGCGTAAATTGTTGCTGCCATTTTAATGTGTGCCCAAAAACCGCAAATTCAACGCCACGCAGGCTGGAGGCGAAACCGCCGAGATAGAGAGTGCGAGCAAGAGGAAGATTGAGGGCGGCTGTGCGGCTGTGAAGGTTAGGGGCGTGAGCTTAACAGGCGTCTGATAAGCGACAACATTGCTAACGGCAACTGCACGTGGAAGTGAGGCAGCCACAAGAACCAGCAACAGCAGAAACCACAACAGCAGCAGGAAACGGAAATGAAGCGAGTCAGCAAGCAGGCAAACAAGTCAGACAACAAATGAAAACCGCACACACACACACACACACTCACTCACACGCACACACATTCATTCTGCTAAAGGGGTTTGGGCGAGTTGAACGCACTAAACCAGGCCGCAGCACCACAGCACGACAACACGACAGCCTCCTCCACCTCCTCAAATGCACAACCTCCGTTTCAGCACTTTGGCAAATGGTTTCTCGACTCGCAAGTTTTTCACTTCAATTAGAACAGTGCGTATGTGTGATTATCATGCACAGTGGGGTAAGTTAATGGAATAGATGTGTGGAGAAATCATTTAAATACTCACTTTTCTTGCATTAACGTATTTATTGTTGTTCTGATCTATTTTGCATTTTATTTTTATTTATTTTGTGATCCTAAATTCAATACACTGTAACGAACCGTCACAATGCCGGGATAGCCAGCGACTGTCCAGGGTTCGAATACAAGGATATTTGTATTTGGTCAGATGGACCGTCAGATTTTGAGGGATTCGCGGGGCCGTTTCATGGTGTTCAATGGAGTAATGAGATGGAATAAATGTATGGAGAATATATAATTATGTTCACCTCTTACATTAGCGCATTTATAGTTTTATTCTAATTAATGTTGTATTTTATTTTCTTTGAATAGAATACATTATTTAATTCAATTTAATGATCTTCTAACCTATTGTATTTTAATTTATTTTCTGTTGTTTAATTGAAAGCGTGCCATAAATTTTACTGGCCATACTTAAAGATTATTTTACATACAATTTATATATTTGTATAGTGTTGTTATGATTTATATTTTTTCTGCTATTTAATTGAATACGTTCATTCAATGTTAAGTTTATTTTGCTCTTATCCATTTTGTATCTTATTTTAATATATTTTCTGTAACTTAACTGATTACGTTTATTTAATTAAAATAATCAAAATAAATAAAGGTAAAATAGAAAATAGATTAGAACAATGCAATAATATGTATTTATTATAAAATTAACTTTAAATTCGGAGGCTTTAAATAAAGTTGATTTAATTTGCAAGCACTATTAATATTTCTGTTGTGTTAACAGTGCTGGTACTGAGAATTGTTTAACACAAAAATAAATCTCTTCCATAGTGCAGTGTGGCTGGAGCTCTTTATCTCTCTGAATGTGTGTGTGTGTGTGTGTGCATGTGTTGGTGTGTTGAAAAGTTCAACGCACAAACGCAGTTATTGCGTCAAGGCTTTAACAAGCGTTGGCCGCAACGCCGGTGCTCTTTCAGGCGGCACCTGAAAGAGCACCAAATGTTGCTGCTGCTGCTGTTGACGTTGCTGTGGCTGTTGTTGTTGTTGTTGTTACTCTGTCTGCTGCTGGCTGCTTTTTAAGCTGGCCAGCTGGGGCTAATATTACGCCAGCGAACGAGTTGTAGTTGTGGCACCGCACGACGCTAGGGTAATGCACAGTGTCTGTCAACAGGCGCATGAATTGTTAACTTGACCCGCTTCAGATGCTGTTGCTACTGTTGCCACTGTTGCTGCTGTTGCCTGTTGCCACAGGTAAGCAGGCGAAAGCTGTCCGCATGGCCGTCCACTTGGCAGGCAGCCAACGAGTGGAGCGTTCGCTGGAAGGCTGTGTGGGTGAGTTTGGGGGCCAACCAGTTGCGTTCAGCCGTGCGAGGCACGTTTGCTGACCCGGGGCCATGGCCAACGGAGAGGGGCGCAAATGTCAGTGCCAAGGTGTCAAATTTTCAGCGCCTGTTGGCCCCAAAAATGTTTCGCTCGCTCCGAGTGGCATTGATAAGGCGAATGCGATAAGGCAGAGCAGCAGGATGCTGTAACTGAAACTGTGCCACGTTGCGTATGCGTATTATTTGATGCAGATGCAACAAATGACGCACAACAAAGAGCAAAGCAGTCAAGGCTTCTGCCTAATGCCAATGACTGAAATATTGATAAACATTGCGAAATTTAACCACTTGTTAAACAAAATATTATTCAATAACAACACACAAATGCAGCGTGTGCGCAACACATGGGAGAGAGAGAGAGAGAGGCGCTCTCGCTTCTCAGTTCTCATTTCCCACGCTCGCTCTCTTGCTCAATGGTCGCTCTCTCTGGTGAAAGTTTCTACAACGCATACACACACATTTTGTGCTTTTGTGATTTCGTGTTGGAATTCACCAGCGAGGAAATCATGGCCAACAGGAGGCGGCCAGGAGGCCAGTTCGACACGAGAGCTCAGCGAGTGCGGACGGGCAAAGCGGACAAAGCGGACAAAACGCAAAGCGTTCGAGGCGCCAATCAAGGTGTAGATAACAAAACGCGATTCATAAAGCGTGCAACAACCACACGAACAACAACAACAATTGAAGCGTTTAGCTAATCTGTGTGTGTTAATCAAACGCGTCTTGTGTGTGCCCCACGTGGAAGCAGCAAGCAGGAAGCAGGAAGCAGGAAGCAGCCTACGGCTAAGGATAGCATTGTAATCAGTGTGACAAGTGTTTGCCTGCCACCTGCCACCTTTTGAGGAAGGAAGTGCAAAGAACAGAACCGAAGAGTCGCCATGCCCGAGATTGTGGAGCTCAACGTTGGCGGCGTCCACTACACGACGACGCTGAATACCCTGCTGCAGGACAAGTCGACGCTGCTGCACGAGCTGTTCGCTGGCCCCGAGGGTCGCGACACTCTGGCCAAGGACAGCAAGGGACGCTACTTTCTGGACCGTGATGGCGTCCTCTTCCGCTACATACTCGACTTCCTGCGGGACAAGGCTCTGCAGCTGCCCGAGGGCTTCCGCGAGCGCCAGCGCCTGCTGAAGGAGGCCGAGCACTTCAAGCTGACGGCGATGCTCGACTGCATTCGCGGCGACAGAGACGCCCGACCACCGGGCTGCATCACGATTGGCTATCGGGGCAGCTTCCAGTTCGGCAAGGACGGCCTGGCCGACGTCAAGTTCCGCAAGCTGTCGCGCATCCTGGTCTGCGGCCGAGTCGCCCAGTGCCGCGAGGTCTTCGGCGACACGCTGAACGAGTCCAGGGACCCGGATCACGGCGGTCCCGATCGCTACACGTCGCGCTTCTTCCTCAAGCACTGCTTCATCGAGCAGGCCTTCGACAACCTGCACGATCACGGCTATCGCATGGCCGGAAGCTGCGGCTCCGGCACAGCTGGATCCGCGGCAGAGCCCAAGCCGGGCGTGGACACGGAGGAGAACCGCTGGAATCACTACAATGAGTTTGTTTTCATCCGGGATTAGGCTGAGTTCCCCTTGCACTTCCCTTCTTATGTTTGTGATAACAACCGGCGAATGAGCAACCACTTATATCATATATAGAAATATGAACTCTCTTCCTAAGAACGCGAGGCAAAATTGATAGACAACATCTGCAGCATATCGTGAAATTCGATGGGGAAATGTTTTGGTATTCGGAGATTCTCTTTAATAGCATCCTAAGTAGATTCCATTATTCAAATCGGAACTGAGTAACAACAACAAGCAACAACATAATCTCGCATGATTTAAGCCCACCTTTATAAGTATTCAAATGTACAATTTATCTAACGAATCCCAGTAACCAAAGCGCTGACCGTTTATTTACCTGTCCATAGTATTCAACAGTCTCTCGGAACTCAAACTTGTTCGAACTTTGAAATCCAAATGGAAAATGTCACATTTGGAGCATAAACAAACATTTAGCAATAAATTTCTAAAGAATATAGCAGTAGGGCAACAATGAACTATTTAAAATACGGGTCACTTCTTGAGCAACAAATAAAGTATTTACTTACATATAACTCTCACATAGTTCCCCAGGTAATCGATACAAATTACGAGCGTACTTATATGAACGAATCTCTTGCTTTGTAGGATACTTAAAAGAATTAAACGAACGATGGATGAATGGTGTTTAAATTGTAAATCGTAATTATTACTAGCCAATCCGATTGCAAAATAGTTGTTATTCCAATCTCCCTCTCATAGTACAACAAGAGCAATAACAATGCAATGCAGATAAATAAAAAACAAAAAATAATAAAAAACAAAGGAAAGAAAGCAAAATACTTGTACTTAGAACAGACACGCTGTGGAAACATCTGGCACCCAAGGGAAACCTATGAAAGTTTGCCATAAACGCAGCCAATAAAAAAAGCAACATACAATATTTAGTTTACACACACAACGGCACACGCACACACACCTACACAGCGATAGAATCAATATGCACAAATACAAAATATGTTTTTCCTTTTCAATATCGAACAAAAGCGTCGAGGGTGCAGAAACTGTCATCCAAATGTCTCACAAATGATGCTGTCAATGAGCATATCTATCTATCTGTAGCTGTAGCTGTAGCTGTAGCTGTCGCTGTATCTGCATCCACTGTATCTGTAAGTGTGAACTAAAATGTGGCGCGATAAATATTACATCAAAACAGAAACCTTACCACAGACAGATAGCTAAATATGCTATGGAATTGTGTGTGAATTGAGCGCGAATATTCAACGTCAGATGGATTCATTGAATTCACGCTGTGAAGCAAGTAATTAATACTCTTCTCAGACCTTAATGTTTTCCATATATGTATCTAGTTATAATTTATCTATTAATCGCTGAATCAATATTGTTATGCCCAGCTATCTTGTTGTTTTCAAGCTTTACATGTCAGAATTCTAATTCACGATTATTATATAGTCTATAGCTGTCTGAGCAAGATTTGTTAGTTTCAAAAACTTGTTAAAGTATCTGTAAGTGCCACACAGTTAAATGATTTGCAATTCTTTTCCCGAGAGTGTATTGCCAAAATATGATTATAACTTTGAATGAACTTCCATTAAAATTACACAAAACATACCAAAAATTTGCTGAACTCTATGAACAAAAATAAAAACGAAAAAAAAACGAAACAAATAGAAATTAAAGGAAAATGTCTAAGCCACAATTGAGGCCCACTCGTATTTAGCAATCAATCAATGTATCGACTTTAGAGGGTATATAACATATGTCTTTAGATCAAGCAGCATAAATTGATGGATTTGGCTTAGCTGAGGTTGAGGTCGTTTAATTTGTGTATTGTTTATGGCTTCTTCATTGGCACAAAAACATAAAACATAAATAAATACGAGTATTTACATAACTTTGTATAAATGTCTGTGTGTCATGCGATCAAAAGCGAGCAAAACAAAACAAAACAAAACAAAACAACACGAAATAAAACGAAATGAAATGAAATGAAATGATAATTGTATAATACGAAAGTCACACACATGTGTGTGCACTCTGTACTATGTATATTATATTAGCGGAATTTTTGGGAATTTGGGAATACGAATACGAATACGATATAGTATCGGAGATAGCTGGCCCCACTACGAGTATATTTAATAGTTTACGTTGAAGAAATCTAGCGCGTATTCATATACATATACTTATATACAAATATTAATATTACACAAAAACAAGAATATGATATATATATATATATTTAAACCAATTGTCGATATTGAAGTATCTATAAATGTTTAGAATTACTCGCAATGCAAAAGCAAATGAATTATTCAATAAATGATTTATGAATAACACACAAAACGAAATTAACTTTTACCTAACAGAACAGCGTAAACTTATTACAATCGCATTGTAGATGAGGTGCGACAAATGGAATCTATGTAAAAAATAATACGAATAAAAACAAATAAAGCAACTATGAATATAGGGCGAAAGTTTTGTGAATGGTCAACGGGTACTCGAAGTCTGCGCTCTGCACCTACGAAGTTCGAGTATGTTAAAGTTTGCAACACTTCAGGTTCTGCTTTCAGTGACCCCCCCCCTCCAAAAAATGGTCTTTATTGGAAAAGTTTTAAATGTTTTTGCAGCCAGAACAAGGCCGAGAAAGTCAAGAGAAAAGGATGGCCAAACGGTATGCTAAACACAAGTGGGAAAGAGACAGCAGAGGGCGGCTTGTACTCATTAAGTTGAGTGAATGTGTAAGTGAAACTGACATCCTTCGGTCGCATTCATTTAACGTTCAACGCTCAACATTATCAGCTTCTAATTAGATATTTATGACATTTCATTTCGTTTCATTTATTTATTCATTGAATTGTCACAGTATCGCCCACACACACAGACACACGCACACTCTGACGTTGATTGGGGCAATAAAATTTATGAACTGAGCGAAACGAGCCGAGACAGCGACTGCGATGGCGATGGCGATGGAGATGGTAAAAAGGTAGACGACGCATCGCGGGGTTCTCATTAAAATTGAGTGAATGGCAATGTTTAAAGAGGGCCTAAATGCATTAATAATACATTCGCCAATATTCGCAGTGGGCGCATGGGAAGAAGGTGCATGCCACACAACAACACACAATATCGGTGGCAGGCAAATGCCTCGAAACAAAAACGAGAAAGAGAACAAAAAATTTAAATAACTCAAAAGGCAGTCGGCAGATGAATGGCGACCTTTGAGAGAGACGACAACAATTCTGCGTTTGTTTAAATTCAACGCAGGCAACAATCATTTACTTACAAACACACACACACACACACACACACACACACACACACACACACACACACAGAGAGGGGAGCTGGGTATGAAACAAAGGGCTCACTTGAAGTCCTTTCGGCACGCGTCCTGCCCGACTCAGCTCAACTCAGCTCTGCTCAGTTCAGATGGCGACGAGTACAAAAATGTTGAAATTAAACGAGAAAAGGCAAATGCTTTCTTCTCTCAATGTGTGTGTGTGCGTGTATTTGTGGGTGTGCCTGGGTGTTTGTGTGTGCGTGTTGAAGTATGCTTCAAAGAAAGCCAAAGCCAAATGGGCTACACAGCGAGAAAGTGCAGCGTCTGAAATCAGGAAACCGAAGACCCACAAAGGGTACCGCCGAGTATAGTAGATAGCTGATGGGGAGGGGGGCGGCAACCCGAATGTGGGCGTGGCACTTCATCACCTGCATACTAAACAACAACCTGAGGCGTCTCACGTATTTTTTGGTCCCTGTTTATTGACTATAAGGCCAGACGACGTCAACGCACACACACAATATGCAAAGTGCAAAGCTCTCGCGATGGGGAAACGAAAAAAAAAAAAAAAAGAAATGGTAGAGGAAAAAGTTGAGAAAAGTAAAGAAAATATCTAGAGATACGCATATAAATTACTGGCAGCTGGCGCGTTAAGAAAGTGAGAGCCAAATACGTGCAACGTTGGCCAGGAGTAGGTTAGTCTTAAAATGAAATGATGGCTTTTTGTCTTTTACGCTAAATTACCTTGATTTGATTTGGACCCAGAACGCAGCTGATGAGTTTTGCCTGCCTCTCTGCCAGTCTGCCTCGTCATGGATTTCGTCATCCTCCTCTCCAGTCTGTCGTCATTACAGGGCAGGGAAGAGTGAGAGCAAGAATGAAGCTTCGCACAGCGTCAGTCACACTGTCACCTTCAATTAGTTTCTGCCAGAGGGCCTCCAACCAAGTTGGCTTGTGGCAAGCTAATGTCGAGCACAAGGCTCGGCGCCATCAGCTGCCTTATTAATTCATAAATTTGGAAAATTGTGTCTAGGTCGTGGCAAAAAGATGCCTTTAAATTGATGTCATTTCATTTGCCGCCCAACAACGGCAAACGCCATCGCAAACGCAAAACGAGCTTAATGTTGTTAACCCTTTTTCTGCATGCGGCACCTCATTATGTCCTTATGCGAGGAGTACAAGCCAAGGATGCCAAAGATGCTGGCTTCGACTCTCACCTAATTTGGTCCCGCATTAATGCCGATTAAAAACTTTTTAATTAATAAAGTCAAGAGCGCGCTCTGCACATGGCTTTCTGACAACGTTCTCTGAAAACCTCACTAAATACAGCTTTAAAATTAAATCAAATTTCGCATATGAATTTCAAGTGCGTTTCTTTTTCACACAACAACAACAACAGCAACAGCAACAACAACAACAAAAAAGGAGGCTAATCCACTTGCAGCCTGTTCAATGGATACAGAAATTAACCCCATTTTAAGAGCAGCTCGTTGGCTTTGCCACTTTTTGTGGCGCTGCGCGGTTTTTGTGCAACACACAGCGACCGCAAACACAATCGCAAAAAATGAACAGAGTTTCGATGAAAAGCTGCTGAAGCCCTTTTTTCACAATAGATTAATTAACAGCGAGAGATGCGACACAACGTCTGTTGTTGCCACTGTCCTTCGACCTCTTGCCTCTTGCCTCTTGCTGCCCTTGCTTGCTTGCCTCGCGTTGGCCCCCTTGTGGCATATTAAAGGTAAAGCTGTTTTTACTGATTCATTCGCATGCTTGAATTTATTTTTATTTCCTCCTTTTAATAGCGTCACAAACATTTGCGTTAATTTCAACCCCAACACAGAAGTGTATTCGCAAACAAATGTCGAGTAATACATATGCACATAATCATTGTGCGTGTTACGCACGCACTCACACCCACACACACACACACACACACACACGCACACGCACTCACATTGGTCAGACTTATTTGGTTTTACGAGTCAGGCGCCCGCATCACTTACCATATTCCTACTCCTTACTCGTGCCGTCCGAAACCCTATTTACAACTCTTATTTGCCGTTAGTTTTAAAGACCCAAACGTGCTCCACATCTACACGCCTATGTGAGTGTCTATGTGTGTGTGTGTGTGTGCTGGCCATAAAAAAAACAGTTGAGAAAAATAATAGCGCGCTCGAACTATTTATGCCCTCGACACAATTTACTTGCCCCCAACTGAACCACAAACATATTTTTATTACTTAAAGGTGAAAGAAAAACAGCTCATAATCTGATTATCATGGTAATCCCAATAATCGTACATATGCAGTGCAAAGTTTACCGCTGCTGACCGTAATCGACAACACATAAACTACAATAATAGCAATTACCTTTTTTTTTAAAAGAAAAACAAAAATAAAAAAAAATTTAAAATATATCGTACATATCGAGCTGCCTCCTGTGAGGGTTGAACTCACGGCCTTTGGTTTACGAGACCAACGCTCTACCACTGAGCTAAAGAGGCGCTGCGAAGAGCGCGGCCAAATGACGCACACAAATTGCGCTACATCAAAATTGAATAGCGAAAGAAAGATAAAAGCGTAATACTCGTAAAAGATCGCATCGCATCAGTTTTCATGGAGAAACGACATGCGCAGTAACAAAAACAAAGTTCCCTATCACTCCTTACTGCTACCATATAAACACTAAGAATTGGTAAACACTAGAACAATTATGATATTAGAACTAACATCAGATCATTTATTAACACTAAAATGTAAGAAATGATAGTGAATAATTAAAAATTAAAAAACAAGCTTCATCAACTGCCTCCTGTGAGGGTTGAACTCACGGCCTTTGGTTTACGAGACCAACGCTCTACCACTGAGCTAAAGAGGCGTTGTTCTGAGCGCTGCCCAATGTCAAATACAAAACCGGTCGCTGAGCGGCGGCACCGCTAAAACATTTTCAGAGAATGAGTGAACGAGCGCGCGAACGAGAGAGGGAGAGCCATTGAAACGAATTTTGTGGAGAGATGGGCGTGCGCATTGCTGGAGATTTAGCTGAACGAGGAAGTCAGAGTAGATATACATATATTTATGTGCGTGAAAACAAATACAACAACAACACACTCACACATACTCACACATATTTGTGGGAAAAAAAATGTGAAAAACAATAAGTGAAATATGGCAATATTTTACGTTTGACAAAGTGAAATTGTTTCGCAGATAAGATAAATGACAGTGATTACTAGTAATTGCATGCAATTAGCAAATAGTTAATTAACTGTCGTATTAAATGTAGAAAAAATGTAGTAGATAAAAACGCGACTGACTGTTGAAAATTGCAGTATGTCCTGGGAATACAACTGAAACATCTTGCAATGTTATTGTTGATATGTTTAAGGTCCAAGACCATGCAAATTTTCTCTAATTCCCTTACACACTAACGTCGCTTACTCTCTCTCTTTCTCTACCTCTCGCGATGTCCCTTTCCAACTATCTATCTGGCTGCCTCTGTTTGAGCTGGCTTTTGTGTTGGCCTTGGCTTTGTTTCTAGTTTAGCACCATGACAAATTCAGTTGTCAGACAACGCAATTGTTTGAGGGCCATGAATGATGGCAGCCAGCGATGTGGGCCAGTAAAACGGCCAACAAACAGATGTGTGAGATATCTGAGTGACAATTCTATTAGCTACAAATTGAACGTGCAGCGAACAACCCAACAGCCAACAGCCAACAGCCAACAAGCCAACTGCCAACTGGCAACAACTACACACGCAAACGAGCCATTAACACCCGCCATAACTATTCCCAAAAGCCAAAATCAGACATGTTCACAGCGGATAGGTGGCTGAGTGAGAGAGAGAGAGAGTTGCGAAAGGGAAGAGAGGTGAAGAGCAGCATTTGCTATACACATACACAGAGAAAATAAAACGTTTTAAAATCAAGAATAAATTCTCATATTTTGAATCATGAACGAAACTCCACAATTCTAGATTGGACATTCTTGAAATAAGATTGTTTTAAGCTTTTAAGATTATGAGAAACATTCTCAATTCAATAATATATTTATTATTCTAGAGTGAAAAAATGTTAAGTCTTCACTCAGAAAGTAAATTCTTGAATAAAGCACGAAATTCTGGAACAAAACGAAATTCTTAAACCGATTCTTAAATTAATATTGCCAATATAATAAGCACAATATGGTTTAATTCCCATCTATATTTTATTATATTTATTATCATTATAGTAAGTTTTTTTATGTCATTCAACATATTATTGTCTCAGTAACCTTTTTATATCCGAATCGAATAAAGTTCTCTTAAATAAGACTCGTAGCTGAAGGACACAACTACAACATTCGCTTTGCATAACTTTTAGGAAAAATTAAGAATAAAACTCGTGAATTTAAGAAATTGCGTTACTTAAATTGTCGAAAGAAGATTGCTAAATTAAAACCAAAGAAAACCACAACTGATATTTCGTTTCAAGAATAATTTTAAGAATGAATTCTTGTTTATAGAGTTTTGGTTAAGTACGAAACATATTCAAATCGAAGTATTTTATTTTAGTTTTTAGAACGTAATTTTTCTCTCAGTGTACTATATGTTTTTATGTATGTATTACATATGTTACATACCACTTTGGGGGTTCTTTTGGTGGGATTTACGCACTGGATACAAGCGAATTAATTGCCACTAATCAAGTGATTTGAATTTTTCATGCAAAGGACTCGTTAAGGACTTCCACGCGTCCGTTTTAAGATGCGATATAAAACATTTTATGACAGCACTAATTACACGCTAGTGCACAGCACATCAAATCCCATCCATTTTGGCCCACTTCACGTCATGCCCATTGATTTCGCCTCAACTTGCCCCAAAAAAACACAGCTGATAAATGAGTTCAAGCCGAGCCGAGGAATTTATGCTACACATGAGACATAGAGAAACCCAAGAGCAGCTGGAACCTATATCAAGTTCACTTATCGCAGACCCTCCCTTTCACACTTCATTACATGCGAGCCACGCCAACGGCAGTTGAGAATGGAAAACTAACAACAGCATAAGAGGTATAAAAACACAAAAGTTCATTTACTTGTTTATTGTGGTCTGTTTATTGATGTTGCTAAAAAGAAAACTCTTTGCAGACCACCAATAAATACCTCATCCAGCCTTTTGTTTTACTCACTTATTTATCTGCAATTAAAAGCACATTAAATGGTCCTATTTCCGGCCATGTTGGCAAATCTAAACACTTTGTGCCAGCAGGCAATAAAATCATACAATTTAGCAATATTTATTTATCATGCAAATGAATTAAACAAGCAAACCACATGGGAGAAAGCCAGAGAGTTGAGAGAAAGAGAGAGAGAACGACAGAGAGTAAAACTGTGAGTGATTGAAGTAGCGTTAATAATGAATGACTGATGCTTGATGAGGCGCGAATAGCAATTTGATAATAGACTGTGGCATTCACAGATTAACAAAATTAACATAATGAATGAAGCATTCAATTCCAAAATTAATAGACCAAAGCCGATTAGCCCCAACAGCCGCAGGACGAATTCATAACTATGTCAGGGTTGAGCAAATACAACAACGATGTCGCCAACTAATTGTCAAATGCTATTATTATGGGCTGTTGTCATTCATTTTAATGCCAGAAAATTATTCATTGTAATTATGTATTTACGTAAAATTGTAATTCTATATTACTGAGCCTATTAAATTCGAAGAGAATTGAGAGTTAAATACGAGCATGATATAAGCTGTTGTCATTTATTATAATCCAACAAAATATTTATTTATAATTGTAATCACAATTTTAAAGTGTTTAATTTTAATGCTGTCTTTATTACTGATCTTTAAATTGAAAGGGAATCGAAAGTATTTATAATAGATTCATTGCAATGACTAATTTATCAAATGTTTGAAAATAAATATAGCATATTATGGTATAATATATTTTATGTAAACATAATTAACAATATATTTGAGAACATATTCGACCACAAACAATTTAAATATTTACGCATATAATTATATTCTGAAACCTTCACAATGGCTGTTTTACAGCAAAATCAAATCTCTAAAAATACATAATTTATGTAAACATAATTAACAAAATGAGGATGGGAACATTTTCTAGCACAAGCGACTTAAATATTTGCGCACAATTTTCACAAGAAATTAAGCTGAATGTAAACTAATGGCAATTACATAATTCTTGCTACCGAAAAAGGATAAATGAATTCCAAACAACAACTGTGCATAACTGCTAAGCTCCAGAGTAGTTGGCATCATATGCTGAGCGAGTATCTGCATCTATGAGTAAATAAATGCGGAAGAGGACTAAATGAAACAATGCCAACTAGTCACAAAAAGTCGACTGAGTGGCTTTGCCTTTGTCTCCTCGCAGTAAGCGGCTTTCCTTTGTTGCAACAAAGAGGCGCAAAGGGCGTTTGTGACTGCAAAAAACCGAGAGAGAGAGAGGGAGAGCGAGAGAGAGAGAGAGAGCAACAAATAAGCGTGACGACGAAAGGAAGGACGTAATGAATGCAGCAATAAATTTATTACGACTACGAGTATACTCATGTTTGTATTCGCATTCATCAGATACGACAATGGCAAACAAATGATGAGCAGGCACGCTTCAAACTGGTCAGCAAGTCACTCAGTCACTCAGACCGTCTGTCCGTCTGTCTGTCTGTCTGCCAGAGTGGCATTCATTCAATGTGAGTGAATACCTATATTCATATGTGTTTCTACATTTGAATAATGAAATTACCTGCTCTGTTTCCACTATTTTTTTGTATTTTCCTTTTCTTTCTTCTCTCTTTTTTTAGCCTGTCCAACAAGTGAGTGGCGAAAAAAGCACAAAGCACACACACACACAACAGACTGGCCACACAAAGCGTTCACACATGCAACACGGCCACAAGGAGACAGCAACACACCCACATGTGACAGGACATGAGCCCGAGCATGGACGCCTCGCAAATAAAAGGACGCCTCCATTGTCTACTTCGTGTGGCAGCGTGGCACACCGACTGTGCGTGTGTGTGAGTGGGTGTGGGTGTGTCTCAATTTGTGCCTGATCTATATGCATATGTCTATATATTTACATATGCATGTATATCCGATAAATAAAGCAGTCTGTCAATTTGAGCTGCCTTCGACCTTTAAAGTTGTTTAATTTATGCAGATGCGACTTTAATGAAATGCCGTGTGAATTATTGATATGATTGGTATTTGGTGTAATAAGGACAATGATGATCCTGATAGGGATAACGCCAACCGCCGTGTGGTTGTCCTGTGTGCTGGCTCCTTCTATGCTCCACGTGATATGTTTGCCAGGCACTGACAAATGCCACAAGGACATAGTCATAAATATTGCCATCGATGTGGACGTCGCTGCCAGTTGCTGTGCTACTGCTAATCCACACACACACATGCACACACACACACATGCACGCACATAGTCATTACTGGGAACCTATTGTTGGCTATCGAAGGACAGCAGCAACAGCAGCTCTTAGAGGCCCTCTGCACTTTGTTAGCTTGATAACAAATGGCAGTTCTAATAAATTCGATTAGCTGCAAGCGACACGCTCTCACGCACACACACACACTCGCAGACACACACACTCGCATACAGCGCAGCAGGACAATAATTGATTGTCCTTCATTACGCGCAACTTCATTATAAATTTATCAATGCTTATTGAGAGACATTTACCATACTTCCACACGCATTACGTATACGCAAAGCACTTTAAAGCGGACATTTCATTGACACACAATTTCCTGTCCCGAGTTTAAATATGGCTGAAAATAAGAGCAGCACTTATGTAACATAGATGAACGAATTCTGAATGCTCTTAAATATTCGAAAATGTAATAAGTAATCGTTACGAATTAGAAATAAATTGCTCTTCCTAAAAAATAGACTTTAAAATCAAATTCAAATAATTTTCTCTGATTTTATTTATCAATCTATTCGTAGATAATAAGTAAATGGTAAGAGGATTTAGAAAATTTTTAAATTAATATTTATAAAAGGAATAAGGTTCAGGCTAGATAAGACTTCCCTATCATATTCATATATTAACTGATTGATATTACTTCTAAATAATTATGTAACATAAAGAATTAGGTGCTACGTCTAAAAAGTCTTTGAAATCGCATTCCAATCAGTTCATATATTTCGAGTAAACAATAATTTAACATAATGGATTAAGGTAATAGCTAGATAAGAATTTAAATTCATATTCCAATCAGTTAATATTACTTACGCATTCAAATCTTGCTTTGCAGCTGACGGCAAACCGTTCAGTTTGATTTGGCTCAGGCAACTTAACTTATCACACGGATCAGCCATATATATTATGTAAATGGGTGGCTCAAGCAGCTGAACTCGTTACAAAAATGTAATACGCACAGTCAAAACACAAAGACGAAATATGCACAAGTATTTCCAAAGCCGCAGGCGACAGAATTGGGTAGAACAGAAAAATAAAAAAAAAGAAGAAATGGCGTCGCCGGAGACGGAAACGGAAATCAGTCGCGTTTAAAGTCGTCGCGAAAGACAAAAGGCAAAAAGTGCGTTAGAACTAAGCGAATTATGGGCAAGGTGGCGCACGTATTTTGAGGTGGGCAGGAATAACTGTCAATTGTCATGAAGCAACATGCTAAATCACGGAAAACGTGAAGACGAAACTCGCAGCTAACGGCTCGAATTTGGCCAAGCAGAACGGGCCAAAAGGGCGAGCGTGCAAATCAAAGAACAATGTCAGGACTACACTCGCACACACACACACACTCATGTGCACACCCACACACACACACACACACACGGGTGCACACAGAAAGTTTTACAATTTAGAAAGTAAAACACATAAATTTCAAATTTGGCCCAATGAAATGTTTTTGCAGCTGTTTTAACGGCATTTTGGCGGCAGGCAAATGAAAATAAATCATGGGGTCAAAACCAAAAAGAAAAGCCATCGACTAAAAGCACATATACACACATGTGTGTGCAAGTGTTGTGTGTGTGTGTGTGGAGATTGAAACACGTTATGCTGCGTATGAGAAATGAGAAAGTTAATTTCCCTTGGCGCTTACGTAACTTGGCCGAGCTCCTGCTGCGTTTAACTGTTGCTTTTATTAATAATCATAGCTGTTATAATCGTATTAACGCAGCTGACAAATAGATGCGAATATTAAGCTGAATCAGCGCAAATTTATTATGCCACGCTCCAATCGATTGAGTCTTTAATGCCATCTTTGCCGACGGCCGCAATATTTCAACGTGCAAAATAAATTTAAGCATTATCATGAAATTCAAATATTGGCAAAGCTGCTGGAAAAAGAACGCGAACATTCTGAAATTATAACAATCGATTGAGTCTTTAATGCTACAATACAAAATAAAATTGAAGCATGAAGTTCAAATATTTAAGGAAATTCATTACAAGAGAACGATAACAGTCTGAGATTATAACAATGCCCATTGACAAACTCTCGAGCAGTTCATTATTGAGTTGAATTCCAAACAACTTTGGGAATTGCCTGAAAATGAAACGAGGCCAGACAAATTATAGCCAATAATTTGTTTCAAAAGAACTGTGTCAGAAATTAGATTATTTTTTATATGGGCAATTAAATGCCAGCTCAGCATCTGCGCATAAATGCGAGCTATCTTTTTTGGGAAATGATTTCGATGGGAAATAGAGAACGAATGCCAACTTAAAACACACAGAAAAGGAAATGTGGGTCATCGATGCCTTTTTGCTGAAATTATTGCGAAAGCGAATAAATGATAATCGACTTCTCTGGTCGCAGTCTATTTAAAGCCAGCCTGCCATCGAAATGCAATTGCCAACATGTTAGCTCAATGGCCAAAAGCCGTGGCCATTTTCTGCTTTAAGCAACTTCAGCTGTAGCCAGACAACAATGTGGATGAGGCAGCTCAAGCAGCAGCTGCTGCTGCTGGCAGTCCAATTGCTCTCTCTCTTTTTATCTCAAACATACTCGACTACTCGAGTATATCAGAAATCTTTCGTTTCGTTTTAACATTGTGCTCACAATGTGATTTTCGGCTGTAGTTTGACTGTGGGCCAGGTTCGAGTCGAGTGGCCAGTAATATAATTAAAATGACATTTACCATGCAAACAAGTGAAACTGAATTATCGATAGATGGCAAGAGGACAAATGAAAAATTAATTTTCTCTTCACGAAATCGGATTATATTTCTCACTCTCGCTCTCTCCCGACAAACAATTTGCACGGGTGTGAAACTAGTAACGTAATTTAATTGAAATTGTTGAAAACCCAGCTGCAAAAAGCAACAAAAAGCAAATACGCAAATGGCACTGGACATGTGTTAAATTTCATTTTAAATAATTTACAAGCTGACATTTTGCGATGCATTCCTTGCCAACTTTGTTCACTCTGAACTCATGTCAACTGGACTGTTTGCTGTGGCATTTTGTGAGGCATGTCTGCGATTATAGCGAACTTAGTTCGATAACAAAAGCAATAACCGAGTTTAAGCAAAAGTTTCACAACAGACACTCACTCACACACATTTAAATCTATTCAATTGCCATATATTTCTCGTATGCCGCTCGTAGTCCTGTGAGCGCTGAGCAAATATGAAACAGGTCGCTGCAAACTTTCTTACTTTATTTTTGTGGCCATGAATCGCAGACTTTGGCCTGAAATTTATGAAATTTAAGAACGCACGCATTCGAGATATGGCCAATAAATCATTTAATGTGCGAGAAAGAGACGCAGACAGACAGGCAGAGAGAGACGGAGCGCAAGGTAGAATAAGGGGATGTTAGAGAGTGAGAGCGAGAGAGAGAGAGAGCAAAGTGCTGTGGCACCTGCTGCTGCTGCCATGTTCATTTTAACATTTTCCGGCGGTCAAAATGCCGGAAATATCCATCGCCCCGCCTCTTGGCCCTTACACAACTTCTGTGCTCGCACAGCATGCATCGCTGATTAGAGCATAATGATGACGCAGTGCCTGTGATATTTATGAAATTTATCTAAATTATTGGTCAGTCGTTTGAATATTGCCAACATATTTCAATTACGGACCACACAGCGAGGGCCAACGGCAGGTCAATCAATACACAGAGGCGACTTGCCTCTTATCAGTGGACAGTGGACAGTGAACAGAGGACAGAGTGGACACAGAGAGCCCACAGTTCGGTTGAAGGTAGCTGTGGCCGTGCCATGACCTTTAAATATCCTTTCACATTTGCCCACATTGGCCCAAGATACCGTCACAGCATCGCATTTTCTAAAATGGCTCGCATTAGGTATAAAAAATGTATTAGGTCTCTGTGTTATGGTCGCCTCAAGTTTGCAAAATGTGTGGCACGAGAACTGGCTCTGTCTCCGCTTGCCACATTGTGTGGCAACGACAACGACAACGACAACGACGACGCCGAACGGTGCGCAGGTCACCACCAATGGCCATGGCGAAAGGTTTATGGCGCAGACAACAACTCGAAAGGGTAGCCAGCAAAATAAAAGGGAGCAAGAAGGTTCCTCCCCCATCTCCATCTCCAACTCCAACTCCAACTCTGAAACTTTTCCATTTTCCTTGGCGAATTTCACATTTTGCGTTTTATGACAGCAGCATTTAAATCGATAAACTGATTGAGCCTCTGAGATTTCCATTGCTTTGAGCTGCCCGCCATTGTCATGCACACTTTTTATGAATGCCAAATCTATTTGATGTTCCATCCCAGCCATCAAATTGCGCCCCATCCCCATGGTCAATGCCATTCCAACGCCTGTGTCTCCTGTGCCTCTGTCCTTATCCCAGGCCGCTTTACGATCTATGCATTAATGGAGCCTATCGGCGCATTAATTATAAGTTCAAAAGTCCGCTCTCAGCTTAGCATACAGCGTTCCCATTCCCATTCCCATTCCCATTCCTGTCAAGAATTAAAATATTTTCATGGGTTTAACATGCAAATCGATGCTGAAAGCCTCTTCGTGTCCCACATAAATAATTTATTAATGCAACTTTTTGCATTCTAATCGTTTTGCGGAATTTGCAGACTAAAATCGTAATAATTAATGTATTTTTGTTAAATTAAATTGATCAAACAGCAGACAAGACATGCAGATATCCTGTAAAATACAAAAAATAATGATTTCTTTAATGACCAACAAATAAATCTCTTATATGCTCCAAACGAGGAGTGTATTTAATACATTTTGTCTGTGAATTTCCTTTACATTAAATTCATTAAACAGCAGACAAGACCAGCAGATATATCTCGTGAAATAAAAAAAACTGATGTTTTTCTTAATTTTATATTTTAAATGATTTGTTTAATGACAATATCTTGTAAAATTTCTTTATGTGCTATTCTCCAACCGATGTAAAAAGAAAAGCTGCCTCTACAAAATTTAGCCTTTTAAATATGACTTTATACATTTTCTATATGTACTTTCTTTAAGTAGTACTGATCAAATAGAAATTCGGTGAAGGAAAAAGCGGAACAGCTTTTAAATATTTGATATTTTGAGCCTTTTGTTTACCATGCTCTAAGCGAGGGATTTCTTCCGTGCATTTTGCTTATTTCCAATTTTTAATTAGACAAGATTGAAAAGTTGTGCTTCCTACACAAATGTTTGCCAAGTTAATTTGCAATTCGAATAGGTAACCCGTCAATAGGATCAGCGAAAGACAAACACAAATTTATTAGTACGTTGCAGAAAATACAAATCCAAAACTTAACTCCAGCTAGAAAGTTGCCTTTAAGTGGAGGAGCTTGTATTTGTGTTAGCCGAGCACAAGGGACTTACAAATTCAAAGTTCTTAGACCCATTTGGCTAATCCCAAAGCACTTTAAATCCGACAATCTGTCATTTAATGTTTCGAACGCGTTTTATCACCCTTGGCTCTTGCCAGTTGCCAGTTGCCAGTTGCCAGTTGCCAGTTGCGAGTATGGCATTTTTTCGGGTCCTCTGAGAAGGCTTAACTGCTTTATTGATTTTTCGAGCCACACTTTTTAGAGGGCTGGCGTTATAATTAAGGCCACTCGCTACGCTAATTAATTTTTATTGAAATTAAAAAAAGGAAGAAGGCAGAGCAATAAAGGCAGGCATTTCATTAATTCAGCTTGGCCCAGGAATTTGTAAATACATTTTTCCGCTTTAATACCTTAAGCGGAAAATGAAGCGAAAGATAATGCCGAAACTTAAGCTCAAGCAGATTTATTCAAGCAGCAGCAGCGAACAAACCTTTGAGGCAATATGAATACTAAGTGAATACTTTACACACTACTTATGCTTGGCAAAATAACTCCAGTTTGCTTTCAGAATACAATGTTGGATGAAACTGCATAGTTGTGTTCGCATTGTTAGGAGAAACACAACAAAACGAAATTGGATTTCTTTTGAAATGTACATACAAACATTCAGACAACATGCATAAAAGAGTAGACATCCTTTTTCCTGGCGAACACACCAGCATGTCAAGGACAACTTAAATTTTTGTGCCGCAACCAAAACCGAAAAAAACAGCAAAACCTAAAAAAGGGCAAAAGCATTTCACAAATTTTAACTGCTAGTTGGCTAAGCACTCCCAAGTTCTTGGATCTCGGTTCTCGGTTCCCAGTTGTCACTCGTTCCCGGCGCTTACTTCTCGGGTTCTCGAGCTCAGCTTTCAACTCGCAACTCGCAACTTTGTTTTTAGATTAAAAGCATTTCCAGCAAAAATGGCAAAGTTTCGTGGGGCACAAAAGAAAGCTGGGAAGTCATTGGTTGGCCTTCCGTGTGGGTTGCCGCCAACGGCAATAAAAACCTATTACAGTTGCGGGACACCAACTTTGATTTCACGAACTGTCAAACTCTACAGATACTTAAACAGCCACGTCGAGGAGTAGGGGGGGCGGGGGACCCTCAAGTCTCTGCAAAATGTATCTGTTTGTCGTTGTGGCTTTTCTTTTCTAGCCCCCAGCATGGGGACTGCGGGACTGGGGGAGGGGAAAGTGTGCTCTCGAATTTCCTATATCCATTTGGATTATAAGCACATCTATCGAACTGGCTTTTAAATTGTTGTTTGGCCTACAACGTGGAGACAGGCCTTGACGACAGCAAATGTTTGGCCACACAGATACTATGTAAATATTCCTCTCAAACTTGAATTTTATTGCAAAACTATTCGATGAGCATTTCTCTGGCTAAACTATTCTCACTCGCTTGTTTATTCCGCACGCTTTAATACAGTTTATGATGGCAAATAAATCGTGTATGCTGATGGTGCTTAATGGCTTTGAAGGTGAGCATCGCATTCGACGTGTTTTTGGCCTATTGCAGCCATAAATCACAAGTGCGCGGATACGCATAAATATTTATGCCATAGATAAAAGTGCCGAACAGTGAAAAATGCGAAATGGAAAATTTCGAGCATTTGCCGTTCAAGTCTAGCTGACTGAACATAAATCTTTCTAATTTGTTCATTATGCTTACAGATTGAATCATCGCCGTGCGCACTTTAATCCGGCTTCTGAAATCTGTATTGGGTTTGAAGAATATTTCGCAATATTTACGCTAATTACTTGGCTTTCGGATTAGTAATTTAATTTGTAAGTACTCAAAGCAAAACAAAACTCATTTAACTTTGCCCTGCTCGTCTGCTCAGGTAATTTGCCGCGTCAGTTTTGATGAATTAATGTGGAGAGAACTAGAACAAATAATGGATACATTAATAAATACTTGATGTCTATGACGGCCCCGTCTGGCTAGGAGGAGTCTCATTAATTTCTGAATTAAATATCTATTTATAGCCCCATTTAAGCCACTTTTCTTGCTGCAGACCTTGTCATCAAGTTTGTCAAAGAAGCAAATTGAATTATTTGCTCTCATTTAAAGGTCGAGTACAGTCTTTAGCTCATTAGCGTTGTTCAATGGACGTGTGAAATTTTAATTAAAAGAAAAACTTTTACGCAAACTTTGAAGCTTCTATAATTGTTGACATTGCCGCCGCAGTCGCAGTTCAGCGGCTGGACGATGATGGAAATTAAAATTCAATTAGTTGTTTCAAAGTGTCACCGACATCGCAACTCATCGATCAACAGCCTGCAGAGAGTTTTAAAGATTATATCTACTATATAAATTAAACGAATTATTAATATACTTAACATCAATGAGCTGAAGTTCACAATAAATACAAAATTTAAATAATAACAGGAAAACATTTGACTATAATCTTTCTTGTCTTAAATGCTAAATACAATTACGATGAATGCAAAAATAAATAAATCACAACTATACATAATGACAACAATATAATGAAAAACAATAATAACAAAAATATTTTGAATCATTAAAATAAAAAATATTTACTCGAAAAAAGGATAATGCAATTAATCTAGAAATTGTAAATAAATATAGTAATATAGTAAAATAAAGATTACAATAAAATCTTTCGTATCTTAAAAGTGAAAAATAATTACTCGAAAAGTGGATAATGAATTGAATGTAGAGTAACCGCCTGTCGAGCGAACTTGTTCGACATTTTCTCACAATATTTTTCGGTTAACAAAGGCCAAAAAGAAAAGCAATTTTAAGAGCAGTATATCTGCGGCGTATTACATTCTGAAAGCTGATCCACTTAGATGTTAGGAAAACCAATAAATTCGCATGAAAACAGACTCGGGGTCGGGGTCAGGGTTGTGAGCAGTGGGCAGCGGACTGCGGGCAGAGCCTAAAGCACTGGCAAATGAATTGAACTCGTGGTCAGCTTGAACATTTTATCAGAACCCAGCCTAGAATGGAGGCAACTCAGCAGGAGGAGTATTCAACATGCCTTTGGGGCATTGAAAGAAACAAAACAAAACAAAACAAAAAAAAAACAGAAAAGCAAAAAGCAACATTGAACGAATGGCCAATTTCTGTATATGTTGTATGTTGGGTATTTATGAGTGTGTGCGAATAACTTGCAGGACGCTGCCAGCTGAACGCAGGACTAAATGAAGTGCAAACTGTCAAATCCGGAGCAAATGTGTAAATCCCACAAGGACACTTGGAAGCGCAGCTAAATAAATTTCTACACAATTTTTGCGCCAGAAACGAAAAGCTAAGAATGAGCTTGCCTCCAATTTGGACAATCCATTTCGCCTTCCCTCCGCCTCCGCCTCTAATCCCGATCCTCATACATTTTTGTACGTGCCCATAACGTATTGTCTGACATAAGCCCCTCGGACCTGGGGTCAGACTGGGCTGGAGCTGTTCTGCGTGGGGCTGGCCAACAGCTGGTCGGAGCTGAAGCTGGTAATTGAAGTGTGAATTAAACAGAAGTTGCGCAGGTCCTTGAAAAGGGTACAAGAAATCCATCGCACAACACAAAGACAGCCCCAAGAGCCCCATCTACGAGTACGAGTGGGGCATCTATCGCTGTCTTTCTAACTCGATGCATTGATGCTCCACACTTTTTGGCTCGATTTGCACGTGCTCAACTCACCTTTTGTTAATGCAATAAAAAGGACATGAGAGGCGTAGGCAAGGCGGTAAGCCGACTTGCGAAAAGGATACGTGCTGTAAAAAGCGCATAAAATGCTCCAAAAGTGACAACCAGCAAACAAATAAGAAATAAATAGACAAAGGTTCACGCCTACGAGTGAGCAGATGCACATGGCATCGGTGAAGGAGAGGAGAGACTGAGAGGCGGGGGGGAGAGAAGCCAGTTCCAGGTGAGAAAAACAAAACAAAAGATGAACTGCGAGAACTGCAGCAGCAGATACCCTAACAACAACTGCTTGCCAGCTATCAAGCAAGTGACAAGCAGTGCACACGCTTGTATTATTATTGCACTGCTTGTACAAACAGCATACACAACAGGCATGCAAAAGAGGTATTAAATGTTCAAATTAATTAATTATACAGAATTATATTTTCATTTTAAAACATCATTCAACTGCTGCGTAATATTTGCACAATTTCGAACTACCCACTCTGCATGCTTGCAATGGGTAGCGGGTATAAAAGACACACGAAAATGAAGCCCACTTGATGGGCTGTAAATAGAAAACTTTTTTATACAGGTGCCAAGGGGAGCGCAACAGGGCAGTGGGGGATGGAGACGGAGACGGCGTTGGTGAGGGGGGAGTGGAGAGTGTGAAGTGTGTGCGTCTGTGCGGCGCGGAGCGTGTTGAAGTGCGCGTATCTATCTATTGTAGCGCCGTTGCCGATGCCGCCGTGTTGTGCCTTATCTTTGTATTTGAATTAACCCAGCACATAAATAAGCGAAATTGGATTTGGGCACGAAATGTTGCAAGGAATCGTATGCTGGATCCAGCAGCCATCAGCCAACAGCCAGCATCGAGTTCTGTCTGGTTGTGTGGCATGGGAATAATGGATTTATATATGACTGTAAGACGGCATTAAATTTAAGTGTGTGTTGCCGCACCTCATTCAGGACTTAGTCGTAGTTGCTTTGCTTATCCAATTACAAATCCGAAAGGCGAAAAGCAGTTTGCGTAATTTCCATGCAGATGGCATCAACTTGTAGTTAAGGATCTCTTTAAAGCCCAACTAACTAAAGTTCTACGAGTGGCGTGTGGCAAGTGGCGTGTGGCATGACGAGGCTGTCGAAATGACACCGTGAACACAACGCAGGCTTCATTGCCAGCCAAAGGCGTGCTGTATGCGTGTTAAACAGTTGAAAACAAAACTTGTGTTTTGCTGCGGGCTATTACAGCTGTGTCACACACACACACACACACACATACTCACACACACTCGCACAGTGACAACTACAGACAGACAGACACACACTTAGAGATGCTGAGGCGGGGCAAGCACTTGACTTGGAAGGAAAAGCGAAAATGCTGATTTTATTTTGTGCGCACATTGTCACACGATAATCAGACGAGATGTGTGCGATAACATCAACTCGCACACACACACATACACTCAGACAGAGAGGCAACACCCACACATGCCGAAAACAGGATAACACGACTTACATTTTTATGGAAACGCCTTAAGAAGCCGATTGACATTACATAACTTAGCTGGAGCCAAGCTGAAGCGACAAGTGAGAGAAAGAGTTTTTTGATGTTCGAACAGCATTCGCTCTGCTCTGATATCGAAGATATGTACTTACGATATAGATACCCGGGGGGGCAAATGTCTTTAATATGCTTTAAGAGCTTTCCAGCTCGTCTCCTCTTTTTTATTTGGCTTATTTTCCCGTCTGTCGTCACGTGTGACGACGTTAACTTCTTGATGACCCTCGTTAGCTGTCAGAGTCGCGATTTGGCCCCAAAAAGTATGCTACGCTTAATTTAATCCGTTGACACCCACAAAATGAGTTTCCTGCGCACCAGTTTCCCTCTCCCTCACACAGTTTACACTCGTGTAGAGTTAATCGAAAAAATTGAGCATACGAACCGAAAAACTTTGCTGCAAACTTTTGCAAAACAAACAAATTGCAATCAGCTCTCGTGCTAAACTTCAGAAAAAGCAATTTCCCTGACACGTTGATGTAATAGAAATAACAAATTTGACGCTGCGAAAAATGGAAAACTTTTAGAATAATTACGAAATATTATAAAAGTGTGTAACATAATTGCAATTATTATTATGAAATTCACATTGCTCAACTTTACGATTTGCTCTCAAATTTGACAGGCGGCTCTCCGGCTGGCGATTTATTGCTTTACAGCTTTGCAACAAATATGCATGTATTTTGGGTAGCAGGAATTTGAATATTAGACTGGCACTCCCAAAAACAATTTCGCTCGCACTTCGCCGTCTAAAAAGAGTGCAATCATTGAGTCAAATGCTCGACTGCGAAATCGCAGAGAATGTGAAGAACAGAACGTTGTGTGTATAAATAAACATGCAATATTTCTTAGCCTCCCCCCTGCGTCTCTATCGCTCTCTCTCCTCTTCGTTTTCTCAATGTACGTTTGCCAACAGATTCCAGTCGCAAGATGTTGCCACTGAAGTGAGTCAATTTCACCACACACACACATGCGAGTAAGTGGCTGTATAAGCTGACATGTGTGTGTGTGTGTGTGTGTGTGTTGGTGTGTGTAGAGTTTCGACAACACGTTGTACACTTAAAATGCTAACAGCCACAAGGCACACACACAAACTCGCTCTCTCGCTCTCTCTCCCACTCTTTCGCTCTCTTCCTCTTCTTTATCTTTTTCCCACACACCCTCACGGGGAAACTTGTTAGATATATGCTTGGTACTTGCATTCAATGAAAGGAAATTTATTTATTGGAAGCAGCAAAAGAAAGTATTTGCCAAGCTGACAAGCAATAAATAAAAATATATATTTCGCAACTGCAGCTCAACATTTCGCACACACTTTTGGCCCACTGTGCAACACATTTTCATAATAATAAATTTGCTTTTATGCAAATGCTTCACAGCCTGAGCCGATTCCCTCAGCCTCAGTCCGGTCTCTTATGAGCCAGCAATTTCCCAGAAAATCTGCAGTATTTCTACGAAAAGCATGCAAATGTTGATTGCATAATTATTATTATAATGGCTGGCTTTAAGATGAGCACCGGGTCTGAAAAGTAAATTAAAACAAGTAAGAACGCTCTGGTCGAGATACCCTGTTCACACATACACTCTAAAAGTATATATGTTTGGAAACACCTTCTATGAAAACGAATTTAAATTTAACAAATTTCTGTTTTGCTATTCCTATTTTACAGGATATATTAAGATCACAGAGTATATTAAGAGTAAAGAGCATATATTGTTTACCAAGTAACACATCATAACACTAAAATATAATATAACGAACTAACAACTGAATTGTATTAATTATTTGTACTAAATTATGTAAAGTTTAATAATTAACTATATAGTTGATAGTTCTGCCTGTGACTTACATTTGACATTTGCACAAAACTATAATATTCTTTTTGCCAATTTTCAATGGGGAACATGTTTTCAAGAGGGCGTCGTATGGACCCCACCGTGTAGTGCATTACAGGATACCACATTAAAGATAACAATTGAAATTCATGTCACACACTTTTTGGGGCACCAGCTGCCTTGCCCCACATACGCCTCGGAATACCTGGAGTGTAATTTATTTTGAATAGACTCGCACAGGCCGTGTTGTCAACGCTTGTAGCGCGATATTCTAAAACAACTGGGATATTACAAGGTACAACAAGAAGCGGCACCAGCTGGAGCAACCAGCAACCTTTGGCAATGGCGTCGATGTCGCTGCTGGCCATAAAAAACATTAAAAACCTGCAGCCATTAGAAGAGCTTACAGTATTATTACAATGACAAGGCACACACACACACACACACACACAGCGACACACACTCGGGCGAATCAAGCCTAATTGCCCAAATCTATCCCAAATGGTTACCTAGACAAGCTGCCAATTTGTCGACTGTCTGCCTTAATTAGCTGTCATCCAATTAGCCAAGCGGCGGCTTCAGTCAAAGCCTTTCAGATCAGGCAGTCGGGCAGCCACTCAGCCACTAGCCAGCCGGTGGCATCCACATTTGCATAATGTGGCACAAGCAGCGTGCCACATGATGTCGGGCGGCAGACAACAACTCCAACAACCACGATATCGACAGCGACAACAAAAAAACTGTTGCATACTTAAGTGCAGACAGATCGGCGCAGTGCAGTCTTTTGCATTTTTAATCAATGCCCCATCGCCCCGCCCACACGTTACGCCCACCTCCGACGCCCGCCTCGTGACTTGTGCTGTAAAACGCCAAGGCATTGGCTTGCAACACGCGCGCGTGGCATGAATAAATTAAAGCTATTTCGTGCCACATTTTTAGCCAGCGATTTATTACAATACTTCGACATCTTCGTCTTCGTCTTCGTCTCGATGCTTCGACTTCACTTCCAGCTTCATCTGCTTGCCCCGCTTGCCCCACTTCCCGTTGCCTGCTGATTGTTGATTATGCGTCTTCCCTACCACATTTTTTGGTCGGCGTCTGCCAAAGATTGTTGCATATTAAATTCTGCCTAAGTGCTGGGCGTACGCTTAACTCCAAGCGAGCGAAAGGGAGAGACTGTTTATGTATGACAGAGAGAAAGAGAGAGAGAGAGAGGGGTAGTTATAGAAAGAGAAAGAGAGAGGGAATGGCTGGCAAACAAATCAAATCAGATTCGAAACGTGTGGCAGCGGGTCGTGCTTTTGGCTTTTACGGCCGACTCGACTCCATTTATTTAAATTCAATTTTATATTAGAGGCACTCACTTGAGCCTTTATTGCCGTAGAATGGCTTACAAAGTGGATTGAAGGTGGCCATAAAACCGCCAGCCAGCCACCGACCTCCAACAACAGCGCCCACTGACGAATTGGCCATGGCCATCATGGCCATCGTAGCCAGTCGCCGTCTTGGCCAAAAATTAATTCGCTTAGACAACCAGAAGCGCTGCCTGTCGCCGCGCCTCCCAAAATATCTTCAGGTACCAGTTCTAAATACCCTGTAATATTATATTCATTGAACGCACAAATACAAATTAAATTCAATCTCCATTTCAATAAATATTTTTCTAGATGACTGTCTGTTAAATAAATTCAATCTCCATTTCAATAAATGTTTTTCATGAAAGCGCTTGCTGCTAAGAAATACAGGATGTCTTGCAACACCATCAGTTGTATCGCACTTCATTCTCTTCCATCCACACTTGGCAACCTGCATCAACCAAAAGAACCAAAAAATTCTCTGAAGTCTACGAGTGTGTGGCAATGTGTCTGCTCTCGTTGCTATCACCGTCGAGCCGAGTGACGTTTACTGTCGCCTGCTGTCGATTGCTCTAGAAACACTAATCGAAATGTCCTTGATACCCAAAAAGGACACTCTGAAAATACAACTTGAGTGATTTGTGCACTTTTCAATCCCCCCTCGGCAGCAAATCGTGCGCATAATATCCTCCAAAAGGTTGGCAAAATGCATTACAATTTCAAAAACTGACGCAGAATAGAAGTTGATTGCGAATTAAACTTTAAACTGTTTGTTGCTGCTTTTCGCTTTAATTTATACATTAAGTTCTCATAGTCGCTACCCAAAACGTAATAGGGTAGCATGAGTTAGTGCCCATTTTATGTACCAGGCAAAAAGAGACATAAAGTATATGCGCATTTTGATGAGAAAATTTAACAAGCCCACATTAAACCCATCATATAATAAAAGATATTGAACATTATTTAAAAGTTAGTTGGAATTTTCTGGCACACTTTAATAACTATAATCTAAACTATCCATAAATTCAGATGAGATAAAAATCGTATAGCCCGAAAAATAGCAATATTCTTTACTGCACCGAGTATCGCAAAGTCGAGCACACTTAACCTTCTAACTTGTTATGACTTGTTTTAGTGGCTTATTAATTAAAAAGGCACAAAGAGGCACCGGAAAGATGAAAGAGCCAGTGGTAAAGTGGAGAACCACTCGGCCAGAAAATACTCTGAGATGAGTTTGCAAACTGTTTAATATTTCGCAAACTTTCTATCAAATTTTGTATAATAAAAAATGCAAATCAATATTAAATTACTTAAACAAGTCTCTTTTTTTGATATGTGCATTAAACATCGATAATCATAAAAAATCAATGTGTTTAAAATATTTTAAAATACAAAAATATAACATCTAGAAAGATGGGATATAGTTACTTAAACAAGTCTCTTTTTTTGATATGTGCATTAAACATCGATAATCATAAAAAATCAATGTGTTTAAAATATTTTAAAATACAAAAATATAACATCTAGAAAGATGGAATATAGTTTATCCTATTCGTAAATATATATTTTTCAAATGTGCAGTAAAAACGAATATATTTAGAAAAAAAAATATATATATAGTTTATCGTATTCGCTTTTCATCTTTGTGAAAGACGTCTGCTTGTTGCTTTGAGGTGAAAGAGCATTCAGTTTGAATCTTTGTAACTTTTCTAATCTTGTGTCTAGTCATATGCAATGCTTTTTAATTACAAGCCCAGACTCTAGAACCCTCTTTATAGCGGTCGCTCGCTCTGTTGTGGTTGCTGTTGCGGTGCGGTGCCGCTGTCCAGTGGTTTCAGTGGTTTTGCTTTCGCCGCTGTTTTATTGAAAATGTTTTTCGCATTCCTGCTATATAGACAGCCAACCAAAATGATAATGTATGACTTTAGAATAATAAACCTCAACTATTTTATAATTTAGATGTTCCCTACAGCGAGATGAGAGTTGCAAATTTAAATTGAAATTTATTTCTAATTTAGTTCTGTCCACATGTTTGTAGTTTGTATTCCCGTTCCACTGTGCGCTCTACAAGGTCGCCGCTTCTAATTATTTAGTGCAGCATTCTAGAAGCATCTAACGGAAAAGTTGTATCCAGTTTAATTTTAAATAATTACCAGTGAGAGATGAAAATAAAGGTGCATAATTAATGAGACAGTTCATTTGCGCCGCTTCATTGCAACAACGAGTTGTGGGTGTGCTTGTGTGTGTGTGTGTGCAAGTGAGGGTGTGTGTGTGTGTGTGTGTGTGTGTGTGTGTGTGTGTGCCAGCAGACAAAATGGGGAAATGTGCAAAACGAACAACTTCCGGGCTCTGTGTGGTGAATGCAACTGCAAAATGACTTCGCCAGCCACACACAGAAATATAAATGCACTCGGGAAGGACTCGATTGCTTGACTCATTTGCCAGGACACGTGCATACCGACATACATATTTTCCTGGCGAATTCCTTTGGGCTTTCCGTAAGGACTTTCAGTATTTATAGCCGTCATTAACACACCGTTTTCCTCAAGAGTAGCACAATTGTATTATTAATGGACTTTGGTTTTATTTTTCTCGTTTTTTTTTTATAATTGGTAATTCTGCTCGTGGCAATTTGGCATTTTCCTCGTTTTTCCTCATTATCGAACGTTTGCTTGCTGCACTTTAAGCCCCAACGTGGTCAGCTGCCTTATGAGCTTTCAACATTATTTATTTGCTGCTATTTTATTCGCTTGCCTTTATGCAGTTTAATCCTTTGCCCTTTAGCGTCTGAAAGCCGCCTGCTCTGCATGTATTTGGCAGTTCAGCCAAGGGGAAACTCTCAATAGACCAGCTGAACTATAACCCTGGGAATTCTATGGCCTGAAGGCGTCAGCAAATAAGTTTGTTGTAAATTGTTGTAATGCGCTTAAAGCGTATCAAGTGCCTTTCAATTAAAGTTGCTTATAATTAATGAGCGTTTAAATTCAGCTGAATGTGTTGTCGTAATTGATGTGAAAGAGATTATGCGTCTGCTGCGGGCAATTTCGCACAACTATTCATTAAATATTCTACTAGCAGTCTAGTCTAGCGGTTGCAAGTGCCAATTAAATTTTGAAAGCATGTGCATCTATCTCATTAACTAACTGCTAATTAAGTTCGGTTTAAATTAACCGCCGTTAAACTCGATTTTTCAACACTGGCTTCTGAGCACAGTCCCTTAGATGTATCGATAACTATTTTCTGCTTAATTTTCATCGATAATTACATTTAAATTTAAATGTTGATGTTATGGAATATAAATGTTTATTTAAAAACTATTATACATTATTTACCTAAATATGTGCTGTCAACATTGACGGGGAACAATGAGATGAATGCGATTAAAAGCGATCTCTACTCTGGAAAACCGAATATCTTAACATTGCCCATATCCCGACGCCTGTCGCCCACGTCCTTCTCGTCGCAGGCGTAGGCCAACAGATACTGCTTGGGATGCCACGCCACCGTGAACGTGGAGGCGTCTACATGGATGTCCGTCACACGTTCGCCCGTCTCAGTGTAGGCGATGTCTATGACCAGATCCTCGCTGGCCGATGCGATCAGACGCTCATCGTGGCTGAAGGATATGGTGCGCACGGGCCACTCCAGGCGACTGATCATGCGCAGGCAGGCCAGCTCATTGGCATCCCAGAGCGAGACCTGTGCATCCGCCGAGCCCGTTGCAAAATATTTGCCTAAAACAAAGCGGATGAATTGCAGCCAACAACATCCTCCCGTTTAGTTGCCTCACCTGTGGGTCCGAATTCGATGCAAATGCAGTTGGCCGGATGGGCCTTGAGGGTCATCTGGTGCTCCAGACTGGGATAGTTGAGGATATGCATGCAGCCCATGCCATTGGTCAGAAAAAACAAATCGTTGGTGTTGTTCCACGAGATCTCGTTGACCTCGAAGCTGAACGGTTCCTCCACCCGGATTTTGTTGGTGCGCGTGTCAATGAATGTGATGAGGTCCTCCTTGTTGCCCACCGCAATGGTCTTGCCATCCGGCGACCAGGCAATGTTAATGTTCTCGCCCTTGGTATTGGTCACCGAGACGCATTTGCCTACGCGGATGTCCCAGATCCTCACCGTCTTGTCGCCGCTGGCCGTCGCAAACTGATCGGGATTCGTTTTGTGCCAGCACAGCTGATCCACCGATGCAGTGTGACCCCGGTACACATTGCTCTTGACGAAACGGTCGCGCTCCAGTGTGTACACAGCGACCGTTTTGTCAAATGAGCCCGACGCCAAATTGCAGCCATTGGCGTTCCAGCAGACCGAATGCACCTAAGCGGAAGAGAGAATGATAGAGAAAATGCCGGGCGCTGCTTTACTCTGCTTACCTTGGACACATGCGGTCGCTGCTCGCGGATTTTGCTGTGCGAACGGAAGTACGACTTGAGGTCCTCGAAAGTTTGCTCGGTGCGATGCATTTTTATTGTTATTCTCGATTTAGTTTACGAATGCGGCAATTTTCATTCACAAGCAAAGCCAAACAAATCAGTGTCAGTGTTGTGCAACGTCTGCAGTCAGCTGCTGTCTGCCGGCATTTTAGAGCGTAGTGTTGCAAAGCGACGATAAGTGCGCGCTGATTTCAAATCAAATTACAAATGCTCTTATCAGCAGTGTGTCCCTGACACTTTATCAACGAATGCAAGGTTGCGGAAATGGAAATCCCATAAGTAGGCCAACGTAAGCTGAGCTCAGCTTATTTAATTTGCGTATTTAATCATGCAACTACAATTTGTGTGCCTGATTCTCAGTCTGATGATCGCTGCTGTCAGCGGCAGGACGCTTTTCGATCAACTCTTTGTGCCCAGCAACGGAGGATACTACTATCAGGACTATCAGCGAGAGCCGCAGCGTGCCAGACCACAGCCACGACCGGAGCATCAAAGATCCTATAAGGATATATGCCGCGTAGTCAATACGAATGGCTTCACAAATCCAGGCAATGTGCCGCGATGTCCGTACTAGCGATAATTATTTGTATTTCATAGAAAAAAGGCTGGACAAATAAATAGATTTTGGCAATTGCGCTAAATAATTCTTAAAAGTTAGCAAAGCGTTTTACACCGAGACACGATTACAGAAGCCTAACGACTAACTAAAATTAACAGCTATTAATCTAAAACAGGCGCTTCTGTACAATGTAGAAGACACAGGCGAGGAACAGCGAGAACGCAAAGAACAATAGCATTTTGTCCGTGCATTCGCGTCGTCCGTATTTTTTTAGTAGTTTGCCGGACTGCGTAATGCTGCCCGCCGTGTTGTGTAGCTCATCCTGCGTGGCCTCTACGTTCTGCGACGAGGCAACGAGCGTCTCCAGGGTGACGGCGCTTTTCTGTGTCGTTTCCGATAGATGTCGCGATATTGCCAGCATTTTCTCTGTCACGTCGTTCTCTTGCGACACGAGACTGCCACGATTGTGCCGCGCACCCGCTGTCGTCCGTTGCCGCAAGTCGCTCTCGCCCGTTATGGCCATCAGCTCGTCGCGATTCGCCTTCTCGATCTCCAGCATGGTGGAGACGTTGGCCTTGCGGAATGCCTGCAGTGTTTTCGAGAACTGTTCGCGATGCGTGTCTACCTCGTTGGCTAGTGCCGGGTCGGCCATATCACGTGCCCAGTCATCCAATCGCTCGATGTTCTTGCGTATCGCCGACAGCTTGCCCCGTCCCGCCTCATTGAGCTCCTCCAGCTCGGCGATTGACGATCTGCTGTTGAGTATGTCCTGAAATCATATATCGAGAATGATTTGCATTTATTTATGATTCGCATGCTGCGGGCAGCTCACCTGAATAATTGCCTTGGCCTGCAGATTGTTGTCAATCAAATCTTGCCGAATGGTTTGCAACGTAAATTTATCCTTGTCCATTTTTCTTCTGCGTTGAAGTATTCTTTCTTTGTGCTCACGATTTTGTTTGATTGTTTTGATATGACGTGGGATATATCGATATAACACGTATATCGATATTAAAATGTAAGTCTGCGCGTCGCTTCGATAGGCAGTCATCTGTTCGTCCATCATTTATTCAAGAGTTATCTATGCGCAATAAATGGTTGTGATTTCTAGGTAATCTTTTATTTGAAAAAATGATGTTTAGTTTTGGCAATCCACCAGCACAATTTTGTTTGTTTGTTTTGATGTGACTTAGGATACAGGGATATTAAAATGCAACACTGCACGTCATTTCGATAGGCAATCAGCTGTTCGTCGATCATTTATTCAAGAGTCCATTTTGTTAGCTGCGCGCGTTAAATGGTTGTGTTTTCTGGATAATTTTGTATTCGACCAAGTTATGTTTAGTTTCGCCAACACCAGGAGTCCCAGGGACACCTCCTCATATCGTGTAAGTTGCCAATGCTGTTGCTATCACTTGAATATCGATTAAGTTCTACCCTTCACTTTATTGTTTAAGGTTGCCTCTAACAATAATTCAAGCGCCAGTGACGAATCTGTCTCTGGCTCCGTTTCTGGCTTAGTTTCCGTCTCCAATTCGCAAATGGGCAATTCGTCGAGCCTGCACAGCGAGAATAGCAACATGAGCGGCAGTTCCAACTTTAACCCCGATTCCGTCTTCGTCGACGGCGATGGAAATGATACTTCTACATTGTTTGAGATTTCGGGGGGATCCAGACATCTGCATGATCAACTCGCGAGCAGTGAGCAATTGTGAAGTTACTCCTGATTTCTACTTAATTAAGTTTTAGTTCACGATTTTATAGTTATGGCGGAGAGGAACTTGAATGACGCCGGCTTGGGTCCTAGCGGAGGTGCAGCATCGACGCCAAGATCAATGGTGCACGGTGGGATGCGTCATCGTCACGCAGACAACAGTAAGTGCATAATTGAAGCATTTTTCCACATGAGACATTCGTATACTTGGCTTGCATTTGCAGGCACGCCTATTGACGTCTCTGACGGACCCCGTGTGATTGTTGGACGATTTCCAGCTAGAGGTTCAGTGATAGATCTATGCACTCCGGAGCAGCCGAGACGCGTCGAGGGTTTCATTGATCTAGCGGATTCGTATGTGGCACCCGCGTCGCAAGTCAACAGACGTGGAACACGTCGTACACTCGTTGATGGTGGTCTATCAAACGAGTCCGCTGAGCTGATCGATTTGACGCCATCGCCACCAAAGCGTTCGTGTACCGCTTGCGACAAAGGGGAACACAGCGCCGACGTGTCCACAGATGATCCATATAAATGTCCAGTTTGTCTGGACTCTGTGCGGCTTCGGGAACCGTGCACAACGCGCTGTGGCCACATTTTCTGCAAGACTTGTATCGAATCTGCAGTGCGATCGACCCACAAATGTCCTCTATGCAATAAGAAAATTACAATTCGACAATTAATGCGCATTTACTTGTAAGTTTAGATTACGATTACTATTAAGATCTGCAGCTGCTTTATATTGTTGTTTAAACTAAGAGTTCTTTTATATTAATTTAAATTACCAATCGCTGATCCTTGCATGGAACTGAAATACGATAAATATAGTTTGTAATGAATTATACCTCCTTGTTTTTTTTAATGTTATAGTAATCTCAATCGAAAACGAACTTGTTTTGATTAATATAAATCGAAACCTTTCGTTTGTAAATGAAAACCTAGTTAAAAAAAGATGGTCATCAATTTGCAGCTATATCATCAAGGTGGTTAGTTTGAGGTCTACCAAGGGTAATGAAAAGGTGCTCTCCAGGGATAATACCTTGACAAATAGTTGAGATTGCATAAAATGATGTGCATTTAATTCCCAATAAATGACGCTACATGGAAATGACAGTTACATTAAAATAAAGCGCTTCAAACGAGCTGAGCGGAATGCTTATTATAATACTATTCGGGGATTCTCTTCATCTACAGTTCGTCCTTGCGACCGCCTATGCGTATCAAATCCGCGTCCGGCTGCACCTCATATTTCATCAGCTTCTGGTAACGTTCGAGCAGCGTCCGCCAGTAACATTTGACGTCCTCCATGCGCAGATGCTGCACAACGAAGTCATGTCCACGCTGAGCAATAAGCTGGGCCACATCATCGTGACTCTTGAAGTAGCTCAACAGTTCCTCGTACTGCGTCTGGCTGGGATAGCTTGGCAGGGGCACGTAATGCACCCAAGGCTTCAACTGATCGTAGAAGAACTCCTGCCACTCGTCGCCCACATGGAAGACCAGTGACCGGCACATAAACAGATGCTTCAAACGAAAGCTGGCTGCGACGCCACGGAAGTTGAACAAGTATTTGTATTTGCAGTGATCCTCGAACGACACTTCTTCGGCCGGGGGCGCGTCCAGCGTGTCCTTGGATGACTTCCAAGCTTGGTTTTTTGTGTATTGGGCTGCCACAAGATCTGGCCTGCGACGCGACAGCAGAATTAATGCGTCCCGTTCGTCCGAAGTGCGAGAGCCACGAAAGAAACCAATTTCCTGCTTCGCATCCCAAGGTATCGATGCGGCGAGTCGCTTCAGCTTCTCGCTCATCAGATCCCAGCGCCCAATGCCCGTGGGGTGCAGTTGGGTGGCGGGACCACCGGCCCAAAACGTCCACGCCGGATACATAATATCGCCATATTCACTCGTCTTTGAGAAGGACAGCACAGGACCCTCGCGAGTCCAGCTCTTGTGCAACTGCGGATAGTCGCGTGTGTTGATCACCAGGTCCACATTGGGCAGCTCCGGCAGCAGCTGTAGCAGGAAGTGCTCAATCCCCTGGCAACGGCTGGGAAACATACAGCTGGCGTCGCGATAAAGTTGACGCTCATAGATCTTGTAGCGTGTTCCATATTTCGCGGCGTCCGTCAGCATTTTTCGGGTGAAACCTGTTGATTTGTAGGGCGCCAGGTCGCGTTTGAGTACGGCAACGTAACAGGTGCAGTTGACGTCCGCGGCATCGCTGCTACATGCCTCGTAGCTGCCCACAGCCTGATCAATGCGACGCGTAATTTTAGTGTGCTCTAAAATTGTGTTTTTATAATGGTTTATACTACGCATAAGTTTTGAATACATACCATCGATGTTTGAACTACATGTGGAATGCGATGTGCTACTACATTGCTCTGCTTTTGTGGCAATATTGGCTTGACTCAAGCTAATTACAATAATAACAACTAATAAACCATTTCTGCGCATTCTTCGAATAAACAAAAAACCTGCCGCTTGCAGCAAAACTTATCGATAACTGTTCACTAGACCTGGAAAACCATCAATGGCACTATCGATATTTTGACAATTTTCTTCATCTGTTCGTGGAACGTATAATATTATTTGTTTTGTATTATTTTTTTTTTTTGTATTTTGTTGTATTTTGTTATATTTATAGTGAAATTTAAATAAAGCAGTGTTCGCATTATCAAGCAGCGCGCCGTCTCTGGCCGTCAACTGTTGCGCAGCATAGCAAACCGTTCGCCACATTGCTGCTGCTACTTGCATATTGTATCGGCGGTGTGTGGAATTGCAGACCTCTGGGCACTCTGATTTGGTAGCAGTTATTGCAGAGTTACGTTTTCAGCGATGGCAAAGTGTGTACACACTGGCCACGATTAAATTATAAGAAAACCATCACACGACGTCGAAAGTTTCCGTATATTTTATTTTAATTTTATACGCCAAATTGCGGACGAAAAAAACTCAATTGAACGAACATTCCAAATTTGCAATCGCTAAATCATCATGCGTGTGGCACAAAGTGCAAATCGAAAGCACGTTAAATGAATAAAACGCGGGTGTACACTCATATTCCTATTGTCCATAATTTATACACAAATTTTGCAACAACAACAAAAGAAGCGAATCGAAGTTGACATAACTGCAAACACATACAAACGCATACAACAGTGTTTGTACATATTTAAAAGTAAATTATCGAACAGCGGGAGGAGGAACAGCACTCAAAGCGCAAAGGCAAAGGAGAGAAAATAAGAAAACAAAAAAACGTAATTTTGGCAACGAAAGTGTGTGTGTGTCTGTGTGTGTGTGTGAGCGCCCCATTGGAAAACTGCAAGAGGAGGAGTGGCACTTTTTGCAATAAAGTGGGCGGCAAAGGCGTTGGCGCAGCACACCAGATGTTTGTTGAGATAATTGGCCAATACGATTCAAATGCAAAAGAGGTAAATTCCATCAACCTGTAGGTGCACATTTCTAGCTACATATGTATGTGAGTGTGTGTGTCTGGTTGTGAGTAGTGTATTTGTGTATGTATGACTTGAGTGTTAATTGATTGAGCCAAAAGCTTTTGGCGTCTTTTTTTGTCGATACATGTTTTATTTTTTAGTGCTTATAAACTTTTTATTGGTACAAACATTTGAACTTTCATATTGGTATCTGTCGCTGCATCTATGTCTCTCTCTTTCTCTCTCTCTCTCTCTCTCTTGGTCCGATCGTCAGATAAATAAAAACCATATGAACAGTTGTTGCCCGTTGCCAACAGTGCTGCCAACTCCTAGTCTTAAGTTAAAGCTAGATTAAAGCAAATATAGCTAACAATTAGCTAAGTTTTATTAAAAAGTGTTTTACCACAGTTTCCCAAATAGTTTCTTTATATTTTGTCGACCACAAATTAGTTTTCTTTGATTTTTTGTTTTGTTTTGCATTTTCCATCGCCGACAAAGAAATACAAATGGTTTATGTTAAAAATGGAAAATATACACGAGAACGTATTGCCTTTCATTTACACATATTTTAACTATAGTTAAAATAAATAGTTTCTTTTGTAAAATAAACACAAGTAAATGAGCCTGCTAAGTTTTGTGTATTTTTAGTAATTCACAAAAAAAAATCGCCAGATATGGCTTGAACTTGCTATATGGGCAACACTGGTTGCCTGTCGTCATTAAGTTGATTTGTTGTTGCTGGTTGCTGTGATTTAATTCAACTCGCTCTCGCATTTGCTTCGCTTTTGAGCTCAGCTTCCGTTCCGCTTTGTTTCGTTGGCGTTTGACGTCTCCTCTACTCAATTTTCAGTTTGGTTTCCCATGCGCTTTTCGCGGCTGTTCCCTTTGTTTTTATCACATCTCTGTTTATCTTATTTCCATTTGCGCTCTCCCAATTCTCTGTTTTTCCCTTTCCAAAAATATCGTTATCGTTTGCTTGTTTTTTGCATCTGGCTTTCATTTCTCATAAGCAAACTTGTGATTGTGTGAAATACATTAAATTGTTGCTACTTTTTGACAGCCGTGACCTACGACTCTTCTTTTAGTCCAACAGCCAGTTCGTCAGTCACACGCACCTCTGACTAATTAACGATAATTACCTAGTGCTAAATGTACATATATGCACATTTCTAAAAAAAATACATTTATGTATCAACAGTGGTTCGATGACTAATGTAACTTCAGTTGATACCATTTTCCGTTCAAATTTAAATTTTTAAAACGAAAGCGAAAATCAAGATCATTTTAATTGTTATTATGATTGCAAAATTGATCATACGTACTTTCGATTTCTTGACGAACAATAAATATTAATTACAGTTTATGAAGTATGGAATCTTATGACGACGATCCCTACCTTGAATTCATGAGTAACTCCCCCCACATAATACTTAAGTTAAGTGAGTTGTTGTCCATTCAAACGTAACAACAGATGTTGAGTGTACCCAAAATAAGGGAGAGGTCAAAGTATTTCCATTTAATGACTTTTTAAGAGTTTGGTGGTCTCTCTACTTATTTATTCTACTTGTATAGTATATTTCCAAACAAATAGAATGTTTACGTTTCGGGGAAAACAACTTCAGACACTAGGCTCCCGAATAATGCGAGTGGTATCCCTAGCTACAATTTTGTTCAGCTCTTTTTCCCTATTCGCAGTCATGCAGTCTGGCGAATAGTCCTGCTGCGAGTAGGAAGTGAGTCAAACTTCCGTCTGTCGTCTGTCCGCCCCCAAATTACCCCTCATGGAAGTGAAACTTGATGGCGTGCCTAACCTAACCAAATGAATCATCAGGGCTGCCACAATGCCACAATTTCTCTGGATTTTACCTGCCATCTAAAGTGACATATGTAAATGCTTATATATTCATGTTTTTTATGTTTTTATGTATTTATGTATTAATATGTTGAGCTACCCTTAACTCCCAGCTAAATCTGTTCTGCGCCTGCGCCGTGGAAAGGAGAGTTTGACAGTTGGCCTTAGGGTTGCCTTGCAGCTGATCAGATTCGGATTTTTGCATTAATATTAATTAAAACTGTTAAGACTCATTTGTGTTAGTTGGCAAAATTAGTTTCATCGGAATTTTGTAATGTGAGCGTTGACGTGCAACAATTGCTTTGGAATGCCAACAATAATAAGAAGTAATTATAGTAATTGCATGCCAGAGCCTATTGCATGTTTGATTACCTATCTCTCTCTGTGTATTTGTCAACAATTTACCAATTCTAAATTGTTGTAAAGAATAGAACGTGCTGCGCTCTTTCACTCTCTCGATCTTGTGATTGCTGCACGTTTCGTAGCGCTTATCAGATAGTCTGGCAATGTGTCATCATACGGGTCTCTTCGCTATGCTCTACTTCTGCTGCGCTGCATTTCCACTGTGCGCTGCGGGCAAGAGGTAATGTTCTCTCAGTCTCTCCTTCTCTCTCAGTGGTCATGTTAGAGTGCGGCGCTTATGCTTTTTATGTTGGTCAACTTATGCGACTGGAAGCAGTTGAGTGAGAGAGAGGCAACGTCGCTGCTGGCGTCGACGTCGCAGTTGCTGTTGTAGCGCGTCGCGAAGGAACGTGGAACGTGGAGCGAGAGCGAGCCCCTCGATGAGTTACAAAGCAGCGCCACACATCGACGGTCGCTCGCGTCGCCCGTTCGTTGGGTTTTCGTTTGTTCGTTCGTTGATTCGTTGTTCATTCGTCGTTCACTCGTTGTTTTTGTTCTTTTTGATTAATCGCAAGAAAAGGCAGTAACAAAGTCACCATTATACACATTGTTCAAGCATTGTCTAAGAGTGTCTCTTTGATAAAAAAAAATACAAAAATAATTTAAAGAATTTGATTAGTTCGTCGCATTGATAAATCAATAAGTGTAATCGCGCGCTCTGCCAAATTCACCACTTTCGCACACTCACGCCCTCTCTGTCCAACGCGACTCTCTCTCGCAACCCCCGATTCCCAGTTCTCAGTTCTCTAATCTAACGTTTGCGCTCTCCCATTCGACTTGAATCTCGTTTCCAGTGCGTAGTGCAGTTCAAGATAAATGTAATCTAAGGCAAATACCAACGAAATTCGTGTGGCAAATAGATTTACTTGCAAGTGTTTCGACAAATCATACATGTATAAATAGTAAATATACAAATGCCCGTATTAACTTGTGTGTTGTGTTGTTCGCCTTGTATCGATTGAAATGCGAAATACGCGTATAAATATCACAAAGGCCAAGTGTATTGCAAACAGTTATCCATAAAGGAATTTATTTATATTCATCATATATACATACATACATATTTTTACCGTAAGTCTACTTACAATTGCAGCTGCTGCTGCTGATAATCAAAAATCTGAAATCTGCTTGTAGCTTAAAATAAGATTTAAGTGCAGGTTGAAGCTCACTTGTGAGCGAGTTGAGTTTGTTTTGAAAAATCGATTTTTCTCATTATTTTTATACGTGTATATGCATGTGCGCTCTCTCTCTCTCTCTCTCTTTGGCACTCTCTTGCCTCTCTTTCTACCCCCACCCCGTCTGCCCTTGTGGAGCCAGCTGTTTTTGGGGGTTCAGCGATGCTTGCAATTTCCTTGTCAATTATCACAACCTGTTCAAGTTTTCATTTGCAATCTTAGTTCTGATCTTTTTACTTCCTAAAGATTCAAACACAAGTTCGTTTTTCGTATTTACAGGAACGAATGCAGTTATAAACTTATTATATTTTTTTGTGGTTTTTTGTATTTTGCGGTTTCCTGTCCATGAATAGAATCGTATTCCCAACAACCTAATTACAAAACTGATTCCAATGACAAATAGAATTGTTTATGCGAATAGAACCCACATCTAAATATGGGTGCATTTTTTTTAGCAAAAAAAAAGAGAAAAAAAATTACGAAAACAATAATTGCGTTATTCATTGCTTGCCAAAGGCGAATGATAAGTATTCATACTTGAATATACGGGCCATATATGAACCGACGGAGGCGTCGTCAACATCGTCGCCCACATGCCAAGTTGTCGGTAGAAAGAAAGACAATAATAATAACTCGGCATCCAAATGCCTCAGGGGAATCAGCATTCACTCAATTGCGCAGATAGTTTACAGGTACTCTTTGCTTTTCACTCTGTTAAAAAAGAGGCCAAGATGAAACTGTTTATTCATGGATGACTGAAATGATGATTTACTCCCATCTTTCTTGACATTACAAATAGCCATCGTTATATCGCATGTCACCTGCTCTACATTGAGCACAACATTCGAGATTAATAGGGGACTGTGTTTTTCGAGTAAAAAAACAAAAGTATCTGCTTGTTTGTTTGTCGCCAAGAATAATGTGAACACATTTAGGCATTTGGGTCAGAAGTGTTTGAATCAAATAGTCGAGCAGCAGCAGCACAGCACTTCAACAATCTCAAGAGCACCCCAAGAAGCACTAGAAACCAGTCTGGCTGTCTGTAGGCGATCCAGAGGCTCCCTTGGTCGTAAGTTGTTTGTCTGGTGCCGCTTGTAAGATAGATAGATGGTTGGAAATTGGGTCATTTGCTTAGTGCTTCCCTTTGCATATACTCTAACAGTTTATAGAATGTTTGATTTATTGGAGGATTTCAGTAGTTGATTTATCAAATCGCTTTGTGAGTATGCCGTCAATTTCACAGACCGGGGACCAGTTTATTTCGGTGCCCTTCGCTGGGATCGAATGTTTTTTTCTCAGACCTGTGGCTGAAAATGCATGTTCAGCTGCTTTTGGGGCGATAAAATAATCATTATGCATCTGATTTGAAGATGACATTCGATTGTATTACATAAACATAAAACCAGATTCAGCAGAGTCGACAATACAAATAAATACTTTGGTATGCAAACTGATTGAATTATTATACATACATACATAAGTATACTCTGATTAATTTGCCTATTGCAATCTGAATCATCGATACTGTTATTCCAACAACTGTATCCCATATTGTGTTTACGCTTATGCGTAATTCTATACTCTGAACTCACCGTAAATAAGAACGTTCTCTGAAGCGAAGAACACACACTCATGTTGTATTTATTTATACATTACGAGTGTGTATACATAATTATTATTCTGTAATAACGAACTCGCAATCGATCGATCGTTTCCGTTCCACATGAATTATTCTTTTGCTACCTAATTTCATTATTATTTCTAAACGTATTCATTTTTCAAGCGAATCTCTCTCGTATTCCGCGCCAACAACTATTGAATGAGATATTAAGCGCTGTAAGGGATAGGATAATTCGCTGTATGATTTTATGAATGGCCATATAGGATGTGGCTTAGCCCAACTACAAGCCGGAAATACGTGAGTTTCAGTTGGTTTCAGTCGAAGTAATCGATTGGCAGTTGAAGGTCGACAACGACCTACATACGCAGTTTCTTTGTATCAACCCGTATAGTATACAATATACGATATATATGTATTTTGTTGCTTTTTTATTGTTTGTCGCCTTCTCTTGTTTTATCTGCCGTTGCCGTTGTTTTTGCATCTGGGCGATTCGTGTTCAAGTGCTTAATTCACAGCTTTGAAAAGAAACCTCCGGCAACGCTTAACTGCTTCGGTTCGATTCACGAGCTGCGTACAATGGTCCAATGACTATCCTGCACCCAAACTATTTATAGACTCTTTTGTTGTTTTACCCTTAAAGGCATCCTCAAATGGCTTTCTCTTTCCATACCCTGCAGACCAGTAAATGTTCGATGTGGGTGTAGTTAAATGAGCCTTGGCTAAATCGACTAGAGATTGACTAATCACTTAATTAGCTGCATCCAACTTGGCCTTGGCCTCGCTCCCTGTTTCGCACTCAAGCAAGCAGCATTTGTTTTTTGTATTTTATTTGAATGTCATAAGTTCAGTTTAGTAGACGAAGCACTTGTTGCCACTGTTCATGGGACTACCCAGAGGACAGCCGAATTCGCGTCCGAATTCCGCCGAGTTGCTCAGCGGGCCATTGACATCCCAGCGCTCGGGAGTGTGCAGCATGAGGGGCAAACCCTTCGGTGGCGGCTCCTCGCCCAGCTTGGCCCAGCAGCGGGTTTGCGCATAGTAGATGAAGAAGAGCTGTGTGTTGGTGAAATTCAGCTCGGGCAACGTCTCGCGCGCTAGAAGATTCTTCAGCTTGGGATCAAGCTGCTCCAACCAGCTGAGATAGGCATTGAATGCCACATTGAGGGCGCTGCCCTCGGCAATGATCTGCCTGAGGCGGGTGGCATTGCGAAACTCGCTGGGCTCATCGGTCAGATAGTTGCTGTACTGGGCACGTTGGCATTCGCTGACATTCCGATAGCCGGACATTGTTTCCTCCGACCATGGAGAGGTCGCCTGGGGGTATTTGTTCCAGCCGTCGTCATCGAATGCGAGCAGCAGGGCACCGGCCAGGCGTTGGCCCAGCAGAGCGTACTTCAAGGCCTTGGGATAGTAGTAGCTGTAGTACGGCGCTTGGAGCAGACCCCAGCCCACCATGATCTCATGTTTGCGCGGCACGAGAGCAGCTCGCACTTCGAAGGCATCCAGACCACCGTCGTCGGGCTGTCCGAAGTCGTTGCCACGCAGCGAGTTCAGCTGCTCGAGGGCATTGTAACGTAGCGTGATCACCAGCTTGCGCCAGTAGTCGTCGTCCTTCTGGTAGCGCAGCTCGGAGAGGTCCACGCCCTGGTAGTCGGGGAACTGCGTGTGATACTGAACGAGTCGGGTTCTCGCCGCACGTCGATCGTTCTCGTTCATCCACTCGACCTTGAGCTGCTGCTCGAACGCCTTGATCACATCATCGAATATCTGCTCGATGTCGTTCTGGGCATCGTTCTGGCGCACATGATGCTGGAACATGTCGCCCAGCACCTGGGGAAAGAGACGCTGCATCACACGCACACACTGCTGCGGACGTGGCAGGGAGTGCTCCTCGGTCGGCTGGTTGAGCGCCAACACGGCCACATACAGAATATAGCTGGAGATGGTGATGCGATTGTTCGCCTTGATCGTGCGCACCAGGTGGCTGAGGTAGCTCTGGGAGCGCAGATACACGTAGTCCACATGACCGCCCTCCACAACGCTCTCCACGAACAGCTTAAAGCTGAGCGCTCCCGCTCCCACCTGGATGTCCACCTCAGCGAGGCTGCGTCGCGGAAACGGCGAATCGTTGCCGGACTGATGGCGCAATCGATCCTGTCCGGTGCGCGAGCGTGCCGCAAAGACGGGCGGCTGTTCTGGCTGCTCCTGGTCCCCGGGCGGCAAGTTCTCCTTCTCATGCATGCGCTTGCAGAGCTCGAACTCGAAGCGTATAATGTCGCCGGCCAGGCGAGCAGAGTCGCCCTGCTGCATGTCGAACCAGTCGTGCAGATTGGTTGCCACCACCTGTTGCAGTGCCTCAAAGATCTCGCTTTGCTCATTCGCCTCCTGCACGGACATCGTGTTGCAGTGCTCCGGCGGAATGATGGTCAGCTTCGGTTCGCCCAGATAGATGCTGTTGCCGCGCATCTGCTCCAGATTGAGGTCCACACTCAGTCCGATCAGTATGTCGAGGCCATAGTTCTTCCGCACATCGGCCAGCATCTGGACCCATTGGTAGTTGGGCTGATACTGGGAGTTCGGCACCATTCGCATGCCGCCGTGCTTCTGCAGTATCTTCAACACAAACTGCTTTCGCTCCTCGACAGTTGCCTCGATGGCAACGCAGGCATCGTAGAAGCTCACCACCTTGCGAACATTGGCGGCACTCGTCGAACTGTATTCGTTGGGATGATGTTGCGGCGTCATCGGCAGCTTCAGCAGCTCCTGCAGCCTGTCCACGATGCGCGACTCGACCAGCTGCTGGGCTGTGCTCAGCTCGCCCTCGCGCAGCTGGCGAGTGTGATACTGGGCCCAGTTGCCGCAGGCGTAGTTGTAGAAGTCCTCGCAGGGATCGAGCGACGGGTCCATGTATTTGCCCATGTCCTTGGCCATCACTTGTCGCACTCGCTGCTCCTCCCGGCTCTCCGCCACATTGTGGCTGTTCTGATTGGGGTTCTGATTTTGATTCTGATTCTGATTCTGGTATTGATTTGGTGGCATGTGCATGGCTCCTCTTTGGGTTTGACCATTCTGTTGCATGCGATTCATGTTGTTATAGTTGCGGTTGCCATTGTAGTTGTTATTGCTGTTGTAGTTGTTGGTGTTGTAGTTGTTGGTGCGTGCAGCTGCCGCCCCCCAAACGAGGGTCACGAGGAGTAGTAACAGCTGTCGAGCAGCGCGTGTAGTTTTCATCTTTGCGTTGCGAATGAAACTAAAGCCGAATTGCGGAATCGCTGTTGATAAGCTTCGCTCTGGCTGCCGTGTGGCTGTGTTTGGCGCTCATGAACTTGGCGAATTGGGTCAAGTGTGCGCTCAGCTCGCGTCCCTGGGGTTATCGCCTAGTCTGCCTCGCTCCTGCCCGCTCTTGATTTCCATCCCCCCAGTTCCCTCGTTCTCTTTCTCTCTCGAAAATGAGAAGTAAACAAAGTCAAGCGTCGTCCATCAATTTGTCGTTAATATTCTCTATATTACATATTAGATTCATATAGGTAAGAATTAGAGATAGTCGCGTGTCACGACCAGTAAAAAATATTTCCAATTTAATGATAGTTTAAAAACATATTAAAAAAATTATAAGAATTATTCATAATAGAAGAATAGTATATTTTCAAGACATTAGAGTATCTATTCAAAATTATGTATAATGAATTTGGGCAGAATATAAGGTAGAACTGCACGTATCGATAGTTATCGATAGTATTTAATTTGCAATGTCAAAAGAGTGGGATTATCGATTTAATTGATTTAATGAATGTTTTATAATATGTAGTGGATGATTTGTAAATAAGTGATTCCGTCAGTAGGTGTTGCATTTCTCGGCGGGATTCATGGGCGTGCCTGCCGGACAGCGGAACTCGCGCGCGAAGTCGGGAAGATTGCGCAACGGTCCATTCACCTGCAGACGCTCCCAGCTGTGACGTTGTCGGGCGCTGTAGGTGAGACTCGACCATTGCGCTGCCTCTTCGCTCTCGACCGGTGGTCGGGGATGGCAATGCTGCTGTGCAAAGGCGATGAAGAAGAGCGCAGTGTTGGGATAGTTGAGACCGGGCAGCGTCTCCTTTGTTAGCCGCGTGAAATCATTGTTGGGCTCCTGAAAGCCCAGCCAGCTGAGGTAGGCATGAAAGGCCACATTCAGTCCAGCGCTGTTGCCAATCAGCAGCTCCGTGGCGCTGTCATTGCGTCGCAGATAATCCTCGACTTGACGAGTGAAGCAATCGGTGCGATTTCGGTACCGCCAGGCGGTCAGACCATCCCAATTATCCCGCTCCCGCAAGCCAATTGTCCAATGGGTGTCATCGAAGGCTTTCACCATCTGCTGGGCGAGAGTTGTGCCCAATGTGGCAAAGCGCAGCGCGTGTCCGTAGTGCACGTCGTAGTCGGGAGGCTGCAACAGCGCCCAGCCCAACTCGAGGCGGTGCTGCACCGGGCGATAGACCACCCGGGACTCGTAGGCTTCCACGGGCTGCGCGGGGACGGGCACATCGACCTCGAAGAGGCGATTCACTTGCTTGGACTGCACCTCATCCAGCAGCTGGCGGAAATTGTGCCAGTAGTTGTTGTGATCCACCTGCAGCTTGAGAATCAGTGGCTTGTCGTAGATGGGCAGCGCCAGGCGCAGATTGCTCAGCTTCTGCTGGGCTACGCGACGACTGCCCTCCTCCAGCCACTCTGCGCTGAGGCTCTGCTTTAGTGAATCCTGCAGCTGGCCAAAGAGTTGATGCAACTGCTGGCTGCCCTCGATGGTGGCGAATTGGCGAGCATAAATCTCCCCCAGCGCTGACGGCAGCAGACGCTTCACCGTCTGCAGGCAATGGGCTGGCCTCTGGCCAGACTTGTCCTCCAGCGGGAAAGTGAGTGTGGCGACAGCCCGGTACATGATGTAGTTGGCCAGCTGGGTGATGTTGTGGGCGTCCACGGTGAGCTTCAGCTGGCGATAGTAATTCTCCGCTGCCATGTAGACGGGCGTGTAGATGCCCTGGCCGAAGCTGGTGGTCATGTAGCCCTCAAGGTCCATGCCAAAGAGCCTGGTCAGCTCGCCGAGAGTCTTGCGAGAATAGTTCGCCTTGTAGACGTTGATGTCATCGTCCCAGGGCTGCTGATGTTGCATGCCACCGCACAGCTCATGCTCGAAGCTAACGATATCGGCAGCCAAGCGGGCCGATTCGTCGTTTCCCATGGCCAGCCAGGTCTTCAGCTGCTCGGTCACCCGCTGCTCGATCACGGCATACGCCTCATCGCGTATATCCAACCTGCGGGTGATGCACAACTCGCGGGGAATCAGCGTGCTGGGCTCAGTGAGGTAAATGCTGTTCTCCGTCACCTGGGCATAGTTGTAGCCAATGTGCAGGCCGATCAGGATCTCCATGCCGTAATGGCGTCGCAGTTTGCCAATCACTTGCAGCCAATCGTAGCCCGGATGGTACACGGGCCAATTGGAGCCGGGCACAGCCGGAAATCCGCCATTCTGTTGAATGAACTCGCTGATGAACTGCAGTTGCTTCTGATTCTGGCCACGCGAATGCGCCGCCAGGCAGGACTTGTAGAACTCCTTGGCCTGACGTGCCACAGCATTGTCCTTGTGATGCGGCACCTCGTCCAGCAGCCGCACCAGATCCTTATCGATGCGTTGCGTCAGCCTCGCCATTGTCGTTTCCTGCGCCGTCCTCCGCCAATTGCCTCCGCAGGCGAATTCGTAGAAATCCAAGCACGGATCGACGCTTTGATTCATTTGCCGGTGCATCTCATGGGCTTTGTTCTGACGCAGCGACTCCTCCGTTTGGAAGACACGCTGGAAACTCTCGCCGTCGCCATTGCCAGGGCGGATCAGCGGGAGCAATAGAATTAGTGACCACAAGAGTCGATGGGCGCTTGACCGGAACATGCTGCAGCAACGTTGGCTTGCCGCAAACTGTCGCCATTGTGGAGGCTGCGGCTCGCAGCACTCTTCTGAGAGCAGCCTGATAAGAGCACAGTTCATTCGGGGTTATCGCCCGAGAAGCAGAGGGAGAAACAGAGAGAGAGAGAGAGAGAGACAGAGCGGGGGAGCGAGAACTGATTACAGATTACGGTGTAATGTTCCGGAAGGAACGCTCCGACTCTGCCAAAGATATGAGTGAAGTAATGTGCAAACAGCGTGCAGCGTTTTATTCGATTCAAATGCAGTGCAACTGTTGTCGATTAACTTATTCAATACATTTGACACTTGAAGCGAGCATTGAGCTTGGCGCCGTCCGAGCAGCTGAAGGTCTCGATGAACTTCTCCGAGTTGGAGAGCGCCGTGTTCACGCGTATCGGCTCGGGCAGCTCATCGAACACCTCCAGGGTCTCGGGGTAGTCGTTGCAATAGAGCTGGCCATAGGCCAGGAAGAACAGCTGATGATGCGTGTGGTCGAGCAGCGGCAGACGCTCCCGCTGGATGGATGACTCGGCGGCGTTGTTCAGCCACTGGAGGTAGGCGCGATAGGCGATGCTCAGCGCCCCATTGTCGGCGACGACGCGGCTCAAAAGTCCCTTGTCCTGCACGGGCTTCTCGTGGAACTGCACAAAGACGGCGTACTGCTCCTGGAAGCACTGAGCGCGTCGCGAGAACGAGCTCTCGGACGTGGCGTCCCACCAGTTGTTCCTGTAGCCATGGCGATCGTAGCGACGTCCCACGTCGTCGAAGCCGTGCAGCATTTGGCGGGCGAGCAGCACGCCCAGCGTGCCGTACTTGATGGCACTGGGGTAGACGGGGTCCCAGAAGAAGCGCGCCTGCATAAAAGTGATGGGAATCTGCATCTTGTTGGTCGACAGCTCGTAGTGCGGCAGCTTGTACACCTTGTCGGCCAGCTGGGGCTCCTCCAGCAGCTTGGACAGCTGTCGCCTTGTGTTCCACTGCAGCACAGTGACCAGATTGTGATAGAACTCCTGGCCGTGCAGCTGCAGACCGTACAGCTGGCGTATCAGCTGCGTGTCGTCGTGGTGCCGGAACTTTAGCTCCAGTGCGTCCAGTTTGCCGATGGCCTTCTGGCGCGTCTCGAGCGTCAGCCAATGCATGTTGGGCGATGCCTGCAGATCCTCGCGGAACACGCGCTTGATGTCCGTCCACGTGGACTGCAGCTCGTTGATCATCTGCATGTTGTTGTAGTTGCGATGGAACAGGCTCTCCAGCTGCTGGGGGAAATACTGGCGCACCATCTGAACGCACCAGATGCCCGGCTGGACGCCGTACGGAATGCGTGCCTGATCCAGCGTGTCCAGAGTGCGCCAGATGGTGTAGTTGGCCAAGTGCAGCTTGGGCGTGTTGCGGATGACGTCCATCAGATTGGCCATGTAGTCCTCGGGTGTCTCGTACAGATCCACGTACAAGGTGTCGTTGAAGATCAGCTGCAGATAGCGACTCACGTCCACAAAGCTGCCGTAGGCAGCCTTCATTTCAGCGGCGGAACGTTGACGCGTCGTCTGCTCCATGGTGAGCGCCGCATTGTGCGGCAGTCCCTTGGCCAGCTGCTGCTCAATCTCCAGAATCTGACCGGCCACCTCGCTGCACCACTGCTCCGACTGGTCCGGGAAGTAGCTCTGCAGCTTGTCGGCGATGCCGCGCTCGTAGCGCACTCGGGTGCCGTAGTAGGCGGCGTCCATGTACTGGCGACGATGGCCCAGCGGCAGCTTGGGAGCGCCGATCTTGAGGCGATGGATGTGCTCCTCCTTGTAGTCGGGCACCACGTCCAGTCCGATCAGAATGTCCACGCCCAGGTTGCGCTTCAGCGAGGCCACCACCTGCAGCCAGTCGTACTCGTAGATGTACCAGGAGGGCACCCGGATCTCCGGCCAGCCGCCGCGGAAGTCCGTGACCGTCAGCAGCGTGGCGAGAGCAGCGTACGTGTTGTTCGCCTGGCTGTAGCACGTGTTGTAGAAGGTCTTGATCAGGCGATCGGCACTGCTGTCCGCTCCAGCCGTCGCTGATCTCAGCATCTCAGCGCTCTTGCGCACAAACAGCTCCTGCAGCTCCTCCAGGTAGTTGGTGCGCTTGTTGTGCAGCTTCGAGGGATGCAGACGCGGCCAGTTGCCGCAGGCAAAGTTATAGAAGTTATCGCAGGGCTGCTGTTCAGCCTCCGACATGTAGGCCTTGATGTGGGCCGCTTTGGCCAGCCGCAGAATCTCCGTGGTGTAGTTGGCGCCATAAGGATTTGCTGCCGGAACGCAGCAGGCGAGCGGCAACAGGGTCAGAGTGGCCAGCAGGCAAAGTGCTGGCGAAAATTTCATTGTGTCGAGATACGTTGCGCTTAGATGTCGAGAGAAAACTAAGCTCAAATCGAGCGATGCGTCGATTTTTGACTTGGGCGGAGGCTTATCGTCATCGCTAGTTGGACGAGCCAGCGAGTGGTTTAATTAATTTATTATTGTGCTCTGCTCGCATTAACCGTTGCAACAAACACAATTTGTTTTTTGCGCTCTTCTCTCGGCTCAATTAAACGCTCACGTCTCTGACGTCTGACCCACTTCTCAATTCAATTCGTCTCGACTTTAGCATCCAATCATTCAGTTTTGTTTTTGTATTGTTTCTCGCGCACTTGACCCGCAGCTTGACAAGGTAGCAGCATTGCAAAGCTCTCAGATCTAATGCTCACTCTCACTCTCAGTTGTCGGTGCTCAGAGCTTAGAATGATTCTCAGTTGTGCGACGGTGTCCAAGGTTGTATATACATCGCAGTATAGACGATAGATAGAGGGCTTATGTATGCTTACCTAATTAGAATTTGTTTTTTCCGCACTTAAGTTGTTTGCTCTAATCATTTTGTCTAATTACCAATTCCCTTATTTGAATTTCCTCTTCTATTTACAGGAAACCCTTCTTCTACATTTCTAAAACACTTTGAATTGCTGGCATCTTCACTGATTGCCTCAAAAGTGTCGACTAGAATTAGCATCAATTGTGGAGTTATTCCTTAACTAATCAGAGAACTAATCGGACAATATAGCACAACAAAAGGAAACTTCGCAAACGGTAAGAATTCATCTAATTTGTATTTTAATTTAGAAACTATTTGTGCTGATTAAGCAAATGAATATTCCAACAATTTGTGGGGGGGGACACGTAATTGATAATTGAACTGGCTGAACTCATCTTCATAGATCTCTCATAAGAATCTATTGACGAATGCGAAAATTGAAATGGTTTTTACTGAGATGGTTCAGCGAAAAAATTGTATTATGATTTAACAATCCACACTTGGTAGCATAAAATCACTCGCAGTTTCACTTTCAATATATAAGATGTTTATGAATATTATTTGGTGTTTACATGTTCTGCACAAATGAGTTGGATTTCGAGTAATCCAACTAAATAATACTTTTGTTTTAGCCCGTAATCACTTTGAGAAGAGTTGGACTCAGACGATCGTCTACGACTACTTCGCTGATATTATATTTGACACGATATCCGTCGTCGTCGTGGGTGAAATCAACTCTCTCCTCAAACAGTGTTTCACCCGTTTCGGATTCGTTGTTGGGAGCAAAAAACAGTGAACTTCGCCAGCCTGTGATGACCTCTTCGGTCTCGGTTGATGACTCGGTGTTCGTCTCGATCTCAGTTGATGTCTCGGTGTTGATTTCAATATCCGGGTCGATGTCGGTGCTGTTGCAGGGACTGATTGTTTGTGTTGCATTCCGCACCTTTGGTACATTTTTAATGCTAAAATGGATAATCAATTAGCTAACCATTTCAATTCTCTAGACTTTCAAAAACTTACTGAAACACGTAGAATACATTGGTGGCTGCATAATTCAGGTCTATAGAAATGCATAGCACTAAGAAGAAGCACAGAAACTGCAAAAAGCCAAAGTCGTGATGAAATGTTGATGACCAAGCGATAAGTTATTTTTTAATATTGAAGGAAAATTACTTACCGTGATGACTTTGATCATTCTAGTTCGAGCTCTCAGATTGCACTGTTGAATGCATCAGAACTCCCGGCTATATTTCATATATATACCAAACGATATTGGCTAAGGCAATTAAGTATCTGGAAACAAGTTTAACAAGTTTATCTAACCAGCCAGGCAGAATTGCAATTGAGAGAGATCCCACATGGGAATACGTATGAAATTATTGAATGGACGATTCCACACTATTTATTACATTCTATTTGTTTTACGGAGAAACCAGTTTTCAGTCAGCCACTGTTCTATTCAAATGTTGCTATTGAGTTTTAATTCATAATTATATGGAGTCGGCGGCAATGATGATTGACAGTAATTGCCAATTTGATTAGCATAGAGACGCTTTAGTTTGTGGGAATTCTCAATTGGTGTGGCACTTTCGGAAAACTTTTCGCCAAGTATTCCAAAACTTTAAATAACAAATAGTAGCTAATAGGTATTCGATATCTCTAATGGATTGCGATCTGAAATCAATTAAATATATATTTGCCATAAGGGAGTCCCCTTGGATATGGGTTACAAAGTGCACTTTATTATTAATTATAGTACTTCTCTAAAATGCAGTAATTACAATGTTCAATTTTTAACCTCCTGCAATCACCTTCAGAGCTGTTGCGCTCAATTTGGTGTCGAAGCCACAGGGCATTATATTAGTATCATTTTTTCGCGTACCCAAAGTAGGAATGGTTTTAGGAATAAGTGGCAATGAACTGGTGATATTTTTACCCATTGCAGATACTGTGAAATTACACAAGGTTGGCATTGCGATTGTACCATTGATAGACTTTGTAATATTATCAAATGTAGGAATCTGCTTCAGTATCAATGTTGTCGATTGAATTGTGTGGTTAGGCTCCAGTTTTGCTGCCTTTTCAAGAGCCGTATGAAGTGCTGCGTATTTCTCAGTTATCCTTGACATGGTAGATGAGTGATCCTTTCCTTGTCCATAATTTGTGCTATCGTTTGTTTCATAGATCGGCTGTGCTCCTATGGACAACAATCCGAACAGAGCGATATAGATAATCTACAGGAATTAAACTGGTTGTTATTATTTGCTTCATAGTTGACTTCACATTCCGACACTTACAATCGATTGCATTTTTCTAGTCGTACTGTTTGTTAATCGCAATTCGCAGAGAGCTTTATACTCAATGGTGCTTAGTTAACGATGCGAGAAATTACCCACTGATCTGTGTTTATTGTATTTGTACTTTGCTATCCAGCTTGGGCGTTTTGTATCGATATCGGGTGAACAGTTGCTGAAGTAATGGGAAAAGTCCATCATCCTAATTAGGAATATTGGGTAAAATGCGATTAATATTGATCTATTTTAAGGGGAGTCCAATTATTAAACTTATTGAATGGAATTAAATTGATTTCATGGATATTTCGCAAGCTGACATTTTAAAAGAGAATTACAATTTATTCTTTTTTATTATTCTTTCATGGTAATCTACTGCGTTAACAAAATATCAATGATCTTCCCTACTAAATTCAAACTCTCATATGCTCAATTTTACGCTTGATGAATTTCACAATTATTGAAATTATAAAACAATAATAGTTAAAGTAGTAAATCTATATTTAATAGTGATACAGTGGAAACTCCCTTCTTTGACACCACTATGATATCCGCTGCCTATTGAGAGAAAAAAATAAGAAAAAAAATTCCTCAATGTTTAGAATTATTTCTATAACTTTATTGAAATTAAAATAAAACTGGATCAAAATTTAACAAAAAAACAAAAGTATTATTATAACCTGGCGGACGAGAGAGTTTTTACTGTATTTTTTCTCAAATATTCGATATTTAAAATTTCTTTTGGGTATGATAATAGATAAAGTTTGGATTTAACATCCTATACTACCTTTAAATTCACAATGATTTCTGAAATAAATTATAATAATTTAGATACGAATAATAAACAAAATAATATTGTTTTTTTTTAGTATTTTATTGAATTGTCCTTAAAATGGATTTACAATTTTTGATATCTTCCATAAGATTTGTGTATGGTTGAATTTTACAACTATTATAAATTAGCTTAAACGGTAATAATACGAATACTTAATATTAAAATACGGCAAGGCAGAAGCTAACGAACATCCTTTGGTCTAGTGAGTTTCTCAAGAGTTAAGTAGTTAGGATCTTAAGAAGTTTCGCCGATAGGCGATTCACTGGCTCCACTGGATATCGCTGGTCTGCATTAAGATTGGTACGAGCTCCGTTCTGTCCGACAGCTTGAGGGTAAGGAGTAGCAGTGGTGATAAGAAGGTAATCCAACTTGGAGTAGTCGATCAACTAGTTGCAAATAATCAAGTTCTACTTGTTGAAGTTTAGTCCTTGATTAATTCTTTAGTTCTTGATAAAGCGTTTGTGGCTTTCGTTGACTTAAGCTTCAAAAATATTAAAAACAGTTGTTTCTAATTTGCTGTGGAATTCACTTGAAAATAGTCAAGTAGGATTTGTTGAAGTTGTTTATTTCTCGGATTTTAAATCCACAAATTTATTTGAGATGGTGCTTTCCAATCCTTTGTTGGATTTAGTTGTACTTTCTGTAGTACTTCTTGTTGTCTTGGCTTTCGGATGTGTTCTGTGTGTCGAGACGTACTTGTGCATCGGCTTTTATACTGGCGTTCGGGTCGCGCTGGCACACGACCAGCACACGTCAATGGGTCATTGCTGCTGTGCGGAATTTTCCCAGCGCACTTACAACAGATTTTTTTCATACAAAAGTCACCGATTGGATTGATCGCCCCCATAAAATTCTCACTATATTTAGCCCCTTGAATCAGCGACTATTGAGATATTGTTAATGGTCCAATTAAACATGCAAAATCGAACAGACTAATGACGTTGACTACTGATTAAAAGTGATTCATATAAATGTGACCATAAGTTGGGAAAAAGGGGTGTACCTTATGGAGAAAAGCTAGAAGAAGACTCGTTTGATTAACTTTACATCTGATCGGAAAAGTCGATTAAAACAGACTATAACTGGGTCGTGACCACCTGAGAATTTTCTTTCTTCTATGCATATAATTGCTTGGGCGTTTTTGTGTAATTCTTATGTTGTGATTAATTGAACTTCTAACTAAACGCAATATTTATTATCGAGAAATTCAACATATTTTTATTAACTTAATTTAAAATCAAAATGAGCACATATTTTCTTAATTTATGAATACATTGAATAATTTGTGAACAATTGAAGTAAAAAGTGATCCTAAAATTGAGTGTATAAACTTTCTGCGCCGGGTTAACGATAATGTGAAACACTTTGGAAATTGTTTGGAAATAATTTGGAGAGGGGATCAAATTGAGGAATTACTTTCGAGAAAGATACATTTTGTTTTGGTTGTATTTTAATTTAATTGCTTAGTTTTTAATGCCACACACATACGAATAAAAAAATTAAAAAAGAAATAAGCGAATGTAGTGAGAGCAAAAAATAAACATTAGAATATTTTTAATTTTGTCGTTTGTGTTATGCGAAAGAAACTCACGTGTATCCCCTCTTCAAAATTATTTATTTTCAGACAAATAGAAAAGTGTTTTGCGCATCTGTCAACCCAAAATTCAGAATCTCTATAGCAAATCCAAACTAAAATACAGAAAGCAAAAGAACAGACAGCAATTAGGACAGCATTAAAGAAGAGCCAATGCTCCACAAATGAAACAATACATGTCGATTGAGTAATATCTCGGTAAAAAGTAGAACTACCATCAATACTACTACTACTACTACTACTACTTCTACTACCAATACAACCACCAAAACCACCACCACCACCACCACCACCAACAACATCACCACTACCACCACTGTACTCTGCCTATAACAACAATCGACACTAAGCATACACGGTGTGGGGTTTTCTGTACCGCTGTGCCGCGGCAGCCCCGGTAGCTACCATGGGCGCCAACGTGTCGCAGCTGGAGCGCGAAATTGGCTCCGATCTGTTTCCGCCGAACGAGCATTACTTTGGGCTGGTTAACTTTGGGAACACGTGCTACAGCAACTCGGTGCTGCAGGCCCTCTACTTCTGCAAGCCCTTCCGCGAGAAGGTGCTCGAGTACAAGGCGAAGAACAAGCGGCCCAAGGAGACGCTGCTCTCGTGCCTGGCCGATCTGTTCTACAGCATTGCCACCCAGAAGAAGAAGGTCGGCTCGATTGCGCCCAAGAAGTTCATCACGCGACTGCGCAAAGAGAAGGAGGAGTTTGACAATTACATGCAGCAGGATGCGCACGAGTTTCTCAACTTTCTGATCAATCACATCAACGAGATCATTCTGGCCGAACGAACAGGGAAGGCGGCCAACAACGGAACAGCAGCTGCTCCAAACAGTAGCACCACCAACGTCACCGCCACCACAAAGTCCAACTCGAATTCCAACTCATCGAACTCAACATCAACCTCGACCTCCAATTCGACGGCCACCAATGGCAATTGCAGCAACTCGACTGGTTCTTTGAGTGCCACCACAAGTGTCCTCGATGGCAGTGGCGGCCTCACTGCAACGACCACGCCCATCACCCAGACGAATGGCGCCAACACGGAGCCCACCTGGGTGCACGAGATCTTCCAGGGCATTTTGACGTCGGAGACGCGTTGCCTCAACTGCGAGACTGTGAGCAGCAAGGACGAGAACTTCTTTGATCTACAGGTGGATGTGGATCAGAACACGTCGATTACGCATTGCTTGCGGTGCTTCAGCAACACGGAGACGCTCTGCTCGGACAATAAGTTCAAGTGCGACAACTGCTGCAGCTACCAGGAGGCACAGAAGCGCATGCGGGTCAAGAAGTTGCCCATGATACTGGCACTGCATCTGAAGCGATTCAAGTACATGGAGCAGTTCAATCGCCACATCAAGGTGTCGCATCGCGTCGTGTTTCCGCTCGAATTGCGGCTCTTCAACACCTCCGACGATGCCGTCAATCCGGATCGTCTGTACGATCTGACAGCCGTGGTTATTCACTGTGGATCGGGACCGAACCGTGGCCATTACATTAGCATTGTGAAGAGTCATGGGCTCTGGTTGCTGTTCGATGATGACATGGTCGATAAGATCGAGGCGTCGACTATCGAGGATTTCTATGGCCTTACTTCGGACATACACAAGTCATCGGAAACTGGATATATACTGTTCTATCAGTCGCGCGATTGTGCTGCATAGACGACACCATTTGCTCCCATAAGTTTTAAGTTCTCAATTTTCTCATTGTTTGTAGACAAAGTCAAATGTCATATTTCCTGTATCCTATTAATCGAACGCAAGAAATGTAGTATATGCTAAGCTAATCATTTTACGACTATTACAATTAAATAATAAATAATAAACTACGACTATGATAAAAGGCATTCCGTCCACCCGTATTTTGCCCTAGGTCAGTGACTTTGCAGTGGGGGGCCTGTCTGTCGGGTCGACCAGATGAGGTAAATAAACATTACACGAGCAATATTTCCCATGCAGGCATATCAGGTCTATAATCTACTTAATAACATTTAACCGTATAATTGACAGGTTTTACATTTCAATATAAACACTGCAAATTACGAAACTATTTGTTGCCATGTACGTGTGCCTCGGTGGGTGGTCACCCAGCTTGAGTTTGAGTCACTCTGATCATGTGCTTATCACACGATCAACTGCATCCGAAGCATGATAGGACAAGTCCATGCATGTCTGAAGCCACATCATTGAACGAACATTCAATGGGGTGTGTAATTACAGGTGTTATGGAAATTCTTATCAACTATGCAACTATTTAACAGAGACTGCAATGTGTGATGCCATTGTGGCATTGCATTAGCATTTTCACAGTAAACTGATCAATTACGTGCACTTCGTCGTTGATACTATGAAGTTGGCAAATTGAAATAAATTAAATTAGACTTTTTGCGCCAGCAATTGAAATAGACGTTGGCTTTCGTAATTGCATATACATATTTTACTTTTTATTATCCATTTTTTTCTTCGTATTTGTCATCTTTAAATCTCCAATGACAAATCGGACGACAAAATTCCAAAAAAAGATGTTGGCCAAAACTGGTTGAATGTCTGTTGAAATATTTGGTTTTGTTTTGTTGTTACCTTGGATTCGGAAAGTCATTGAAAATGACTACCAATTAGTTGGCTACACTAAGAAAAATCCAGGAGCTTATTGGAACATGTTCAACGTTTTATTTAGTAGCAATTCAATTTTAATCTTCAATTGAAAATTGTAAATAATTTAAATTTGTATTTCATTGAAAATAAATATCAATTATTTACAATTTACAATTTAGAAACTGTTAGTGAATTGAATGTATTTGTTTTCGAAAACTCTTTGTTAGTTATTTAGATAGTATTGAAGATTTTCTCACAGTGTATGCATATTTGTCGCTAAATGACAATCGATGTTGCAGTTGCAGACATGTGTTGCCTGTTGGGTTTGTTGCCTGTCATGTTGTTGAGTCGCGTCGTTGTTGCACCGCCCCGTTGCGTTGGTCCCGCGGCGCCCGGGATTGATTAGGTTTATCTTATGGACCGGCTAGACTATTCCGCATTGACGACGACTACGGGTACGAGTACGAGTACGAGTACGGGTTTGAGTGTGAGTGCAGGTATGAGTGCTCTTAACTGTTATGCGCAGACTCGTAAGTACCCGGTTATTACGCACTTTTCAGTTGTCGGCGGATGGCAAATGACTTTCACTTTGATGCCTGAGACAAACAAAAAATAACTTTGCGCAATTTCTTTATGGGGAAATATGTTTGGCATTTTTGTGGCATGTGGCATGGGACGTGGAACATGGGACATGCGGCGTGTGGGGCGTCGTACTTTGTGTTTTTGGCTTGCTACGCTATCGACAATATGCCAGTTGACATGTGACATATTGTTGTTGCCTGCGACATGTGGCAACTGTGTGTCCCTGACTGCCAGTAGGAGCATGTCAGGCGATGTTGCAACATTTGCCACGCTCTCGATTTTCCAAATTGACAAAGAGTCAGCGCATCTTTTATCAGCTGTGATTTAATTGACGCGTGTGACGTGGCAAGAGAGTAATTTGGTAACGAAATTATTGATGCCGACAAGCGACTAGTTCTTGGCGCGAAATGTAAATATATGTTGCAAGTAAAGAGAGACATCAATTTAACAACACGCCCTTAATTAGCTTGTTTGCCACATGTGGCGCTGCCTGCTGGGGCAGATCACCCTTTCGTCTGATCGCCAGAGTCGTAAAGAGGGAATGTGGGAAAGCGGTAAGCGGAATTCATTTCTCTTGGGCGCTGACATCATTACGATCCGTTATGTTATTAAATATGTCATTAAATATCTTTCTCAAGTGCGCCTGTCGCCATAAAAATATTTAAGAGCAGAACGCATTAGCTCATTTATCATCCGTCTCTTGACGGTAACTCGAAACCGTCGGCGTTTGACGTTAAAGTTATATATACATTTAATGTCTATAAACCCAATTTCAACTTTCCTTCATTTCCGTAAAATCGGACAAAGTGCGGAATGAATTAAAAGTGCTACATTTAAATTGAAGTTTGAAAAAATTAAATATATATTACATTTATTTGTCAGCTTAATTAAAATTGAAGTTCGATAGGATGAATTGTGTCTAACTAGTTTGATAATGACAGTGATTTAAATGTTAATCAAATGTGGAATGCTTCCTTGATTTCAACAATTGTTTAGACTACCAAGCAATTTCTTTTTTCTGTTCATTGCTTAAGGGAACTCAGGGAACAGTTCTTTATTTACAGTCTGACCTCTTGGGGATTAGTAACTGTAGACGGCGTTGGCGCAATGTGAAATCTTTGACCAACCGCAAACACCATCGAGTGCGGTGGCAGGCGTTGCACGGCCTCGGTTTGCCGCTTTTGTTTACTTCAGCAATTTATTTTTGTGCGAGGCAATTAAAAACGCTGGCAAGTAGGAGGCCACAAGCCTGCCTCCGTTCTGCAACAGAAGCCGAGGGTGGTCGAAAATTCGTGCGCTAATTTGCCTTCGTTCTGTCGCCATTTTCCCAAACACAGAGGCAGAGAGTCGCAGTGTCAGGGGCGTCAGGGAAATGTAGCTGAAATTGGTCATAGATGACTGTGAAATGCAGCTGATGAGTCATCGAATCGGGAAAAACGAAACTCGATAAGTAAGGCGGCAAGTGGCCAAGCGTATAGATATATCTGATTTCAGTGAAAACTCGAGTGCTGTAATAATCAAAAATTATTAATAAATTCGTATAAACATATTTATTTTTTACAATCAGATTTCACAATGTGTTGATCCATTTAAATCAAGCAATTTTATTGCTCTGTTTTTATTTTTGTGTGGCACCTAAAAGCATGCTGTGAATTTTTCCATTTGTTCTTTTTCTCTCGCTGTTTTCACTCGTTCAGTTGCAGATGCGTATCATTTATTAACGTAAATAAATTGTCAGCTGCTCTCGTTATTGTCTGGCTGCTGGGTCTGTCATATCCATTATACATGTATATATATCAATTTATGGATTATGAAAGTGACCTCACCCTGGGGGCCCACCCAGTGGCGTCGTTGCTGCCGCTCTCAGTTGTTTCTGCAAGATAGAAAAATGAGAGCCTTCAATTGCCGTCTTTTACGCTTGTTATTGTTATTATGTGTGGTTTGAAAAAAAGGCAGAAAAACAAAGTAAAGTGTTGTTATAGCACATATTTTTATACGCTCTCCAGCTCAGACTCTGAGATGCTTTTTATCTATGTAAACAGAGTGTTGCTCTCCGACAAACCATTTCAATATTTATGCTTTAGATTGTTATTGTATTATTTATTTCTTTGAATTCAGTTTGAAATCTGCTGCTGTAGCTGGCAGATATATTTCTATCTTTGTAAACAAAGTCTTGCGCTGTAAATATTTGCGCTCTTTGAGCGAATATTTTTTGATGTTTTGTAGTTGTGAGATACTTTTGTATCTATTGCTGCTCTCCCAATGTTTTAGTTCGATTTTGTTGCTCTTTGACTGTTATGCTATTTGTTATTCGAATTACTTAAGTCAACGTCGACCGACTGATAATGCCGTCCGTGGAGGGTCTAGTTGTTTATTTATTTCCCAATGACGTACGACTTTGACTCCGAGAGTGAGAGTTCGTGTCTGCCCTTATTGAGTTTCTTTTCACAATTTATGCGCATTTGTAATTGTTTTATTAGGAAAAGTCTGTCTCGCGCTCGCTTCCCATCATTAATGAGGCACTTGCAACCCCACTTCGTGCCCCCATGTGTGCCTCAAGTGCCTGCGCCGCAGATGTTTATGGAGTCATGGCACGCGCACATGCGCAGTATCAGATCACGATCTCTGCTACACGCTACAAGTCGGCTATATACTCGTATCCTGCCGGAAGCCACTGCACTGCACTCATTGCACCCCCGACAATCGGTATCTCAGTCTCTGCTGCCGCTTTCCCTCTCCATCTCCCTCTCTTTGTCTGACCTAAATGAGGATTTTGTTTTGCCACTTGAGCAAATGGTTTATCGTTTGCCTCATTAGTTGGTGGGGAGTCATAAATGGAAATCGTCAGCCAAAATCATAGTCAGCAAACATCGCTATCAGACGATTAATTTAACACATGTCTGGCTGTGTGCGAAGAGCACGAGAACTTTTACAATATATTTGGGGTTAATTCTGCTGCACATTGTATAATCACATCGAATGCGCTCGCAACTCACAGCGCCACACAGCACTCTCCATTGGCTTCGGCTCTTTTCGTTTGCACTGGCCTGGGAGGCGCCCCAAGCACACACACACACACACAAACACACTCACAGAGAGAGACAGGCAGCTGGGAGAGATTGCCGCACATCGTCGCAGCGGTCGTCGCTTTGTAGTCGTCGCCAGAGTCGCCTCGCATCGCATCGCAACGGAACGGAATTCGCTCGCGTTATTTTCCATCAGTCTCCTTGGGCTTGTGCTACCGTGAAAATGTGCGACGCGTCGTGTGCTCGCTGTGAAAACTGAATTCACTTCAAGTATATTTGAGTGTGTGCTCTTTTTTTGTCACAACAATACATATACGTGCAAGAGGAAGATACATTCGTATCTTTAGTTAAAAACTACCAGTTGGGAATGTGCGTTGTGCTCTTAATGAAGGATTATTAACGCGTGTGTGCATGTGTGTGTTGGCGAACATCACGCCACGCCACGCCACGCCACGACGGAGTCGGTTATTTATCCGCAAGATACACGTACTTGCCTCAATTGACATGCTAAAAAATGACGCACCATCTTCGCGACTCAAGTGCGTCTCTCTGACTGTGTGTGCGTCTGTGTGTGTGTGTTTGCAACTCATCCAGTTGCCACTGTGTGTAAATGTAACAAAGACCCCTTTCAACCCCTTATCTCCAGACTGTCGCCGGTTGACGAACTTTTCTCACTGATTACAAACTGTTTGCGCTGTTCCTACGCCGACTGCATGTTCCAAGTTAATCGAAAGAAATAATGTTGAAAATGTCAAATTTGTTGTGAGTTCGCTGCAGTCGGAAATGAGATCACCCCACCACCAGCAGCTGCTTTAGTGGCTTCCACAATCTACATTTATCAAACGCTGCTATAAACTCGTGCCAGTTCGGTTGACTAGTTGACAGCGGGCGCTTTAGTTTATCTTATCAGCTGGAAATCAAAAATGCTGCCACACTGATAAATTGTGGCTGCAATTTGCTTTCGCTTTGTAGTATGTATGTATCTAACAGAGAAATCCACATTATTTTTGTTCTAAATGACTTCCGCATTACACGCGAAGTGATTTCGTAATTGCAATCGCTAGAAAATAGATGCAACAACTGCAACTGTAGCTGATGCTGCTGTGGAAACTTTGGCACTTCTACTTGCATCGATGCATACATTTTCTAGCTCGCTTATTTAATTGTGTTTGAAAAGAGGAGGCAAGAGTGTGTGTTGCAACTGCAACTGCAATGTAGGCCAACAAGTGCGTTGAACTAAAACGCAGCATGCCACAAATTGCACATGCCGTAGAGCTTGCACTTTTTTGCGAGCCCTGACGTCAGCCGAAGCCCAAAAGTAACCGAAAGTTCTGCCGCACGCTGCAGGCTGCACGTTGCACGCCACAATCCACATTTTGGTCCAGCGAGCAAAAAGTTCAAAATGTGATTGAACTTCACGTGGCACATGTGGCAAACATACACACACCATTTTAATTGCCAACAGCCGGTGTGTGTGGCAGTCAGCAGCGTACCTTGCAACTGTAGCACGCACTTCATGCCGCATCTATTTCCAGCCAAGGTGCAAACTGAATGCCAAATGCCAAACGCTAAATGCTAAACGAGTACAGTTCAGTTCGGTTTTCCAACTGCAACTGCAACGGCAAATGCGAATGCGAATGCGTTCTGCCTGCTTATGATTACTTGCAACAGCGAGTTGCCTGGCAGCCATTGAATTTATCGATTGAGTGCAAAGATGCTTCCCCTCTTTATCTTTATATTACGTTGCGTTGCGTTGCTCTTGGCAAGCTGCCAGTTGGCTTAACCTCACACTTGCCACACACTCGTTTTGGCCATCGGCAGCCATTTTGCTGCTGCTACTTCTATTGTTGTTGCCACACACACACATATAATGAGGCAGCTCCTTGTTGCAAGCAGTTTTTGCGTTTGCGCTCCGTTTAAGTTTGTGATGCCACCACTCGATATTCTGTGGCAAGTTCCCATTTTTCGCTTTGTCTTCCCTGTCTGGGCAGGACTTTCTCTGCGCTTCCTTTGTGCGGCAATTATGTGGGGCGTGTCTGGGCCACGGTCTTTTCTTTTCCTTGAAAGCACCCCCAAAGCAAAGCACACGCAAGTCTGCATCTTCTATATCTACCACACAACTGTCTATACTATAGTATATGTTTTGCTGAAATATATATTCCTGCTGATGTCACACATCAAAAATGTCAAAGCACCTGGCATGTTGTCGGTGGCGACATTGACTATGCTCGCATCAGATTCGTTCTGCTTATGCTCTAAATACATTTTAATTGCAGAGCCAAATATTGTGACAATATCTCAGACATCGTTTGCTTGCTGAATAATGAACTTAGCCAAAATGTTTTGTGGTTTAATTTTAGCCGAGCCCACAGCAAACTAGCAAACTAAGAAACTGGCTAATACCACTTGGCTGTCATTGCAACAAGGTTGCCAAGGTTTCCACAAGGCGAACCACAACTGCAACTGATTTACATTTCCTTTTTCCGGCCGACTTAGTGCAATTTATGCCACTCGAAAGTAGGCTACTGCCCCTAAACGTGGCACCAACGGCCAGTTGCAATTTGCAGTAACTCGAAATTGCAATCGATATTTGCAATCGACACAAAAGTTCGCTACAAAGGCTGAAACTTAGAACATGAGCTGCCTGAATCACTTTTAAATTAAATCTAATATTTAAAATGTATATCTATTTACAATCTCAAAAAGACAAATCAAATTTTGCTTTGCCTGCCAAAAAACAACTATCAGAATGATTCATCCCAGACCCAATGAAACCCCATCGAGTCATTTCTACCATCGAGATATCATTCACAAATGTATCTGTCGAATAGTTGATAGAAAAAGCCCCAAAAATAATTGAAAATCTGTGTTTAGCTTATGAAAACATTTCTTGGGACTGCAGAAAAACTCATAAATAAGTTTTATATGCGTTCGCGCTACAACATGAAAAGAGAAAACAAGAAAAAATATAAATACATGTGCATGTGCATGTGGAGAGACGTGCGTGTGTGTGTGTATTTATAAAACTTAACATTGTGACTGTACACGCACAGATCGAGCAACAGAGAGAGAGAGAAAACTTACGCATAAAGCAAAACATATATTTAAAAATAGAAATCAAACTGAAAAGTGCAGTGTGAAAAGCATCGAGAAGAAAATATAAATGAAAAGCAAAAACGATCGGCAACTGAAATAAAATGTGGAAACAATCAATAGAGTTGAACCCTTAAAAAACAAGACAATACCAAAAATATAAATAACAATTGCCCCGAAAACGCCAACATCTTGGCAACAAGTGAAACCAACAACAACAACAACAACAACAACAAAGACTCTCCAGCACGAGCTGCGTTGGTCGAAACAATCAACGGGCCAAAAATAACAAGAGGAGCCACAGCAACAGCAGCAGCAGCAGCACCGTTGTCGTCAGTTCCAGCGACAAGCAACATTTGTTGCAGCAACATTTGATGGTCGCACTTGCAACTCGATGTTGTTGCTTCTTTTAGCGTTCATCATGAGATTCGTAGACATTTCCAAAGTGCAGCGACGGCAACGCTGCCCGTCCTGCGCCGCAGCTGGCGTTGATTGCCCCCGCACCGACGACAACGGCAACAGCATGCCTTGCTGGCAGCATGTTGCTGCCACCAGCAACAGCAGCAGCACCAGCAGCGGCTGCGACAGCAGCAGCTCCTCCAAGGAGAACTATTATGCACCCCAGCAACAACAACAGCAACAGCAGCAGCAACAACAACAGCGACAGCACCATAGCAACATGGGCTTGACACCGCAGCAACTGCAGCAGATACGTTACTATCAAAACGTGCAGCAGCAACATTTGCAGTTGCTGCAGCAGCAGTTGCTACAGCGACGACGCCTACAACAGCAATTACGGGAACAGGGTGTGGTCTTGCCCAAGGCAGCGGCAGCAGCAGCAGCAACAACAACGGGTGGCTTGACCTGCAATCAACAGTATTTAATGCAACAGCGCCTGCAGCAGCAACAACAGCAGCAGCAGCATCAACAATATGTCAACAACAATAATGACAATGATTATTTGAACAACAACAATAACAATCGCAACAAAAACAACATCAATTACTACAGAAACAATTACAATAACAGCAACAACAACACTCAAGGTGGGCAGCTTTAAAAAGTCTTTTGACTTTCGTCTTTCGCTTTTAGACTTAAGCTTAAAGTAAACTTTAATTTAGTTAATTGTGTGTTTATCCAGCTCGCCTTCCCCTTCCACCTCCCCTTCTGCCCCTTCAAATATTTGTTTTGACAAAAAGCTCCGCCAATATTATCTCTTGTTAAGCTCCACTTTCCAACAACCTTCAATTGCGTCCATAATTGATCGCAATGAAACCCAACCGAGCTGCACAGCAAACTCAACTCTTCAGCTCAAATTGCCAGACACATGACTATGTGAATGTATTTATAATACCCTAATAAGCATGCCAGCACACCCAAGTGTATCTTTGTATCTCGACTCAGCATTTTATTTGCCTATAATCTCTCGCGTTGGTCCTCGACTCTTTATGTATTGAAAGGCAGGGGAGTATGCGGGAACAAAGACTCGTATTTTGTAGGGCTTGTCACTTGTCTGATAGTTGAAGAGGGGAGCATTGAAAAGCAGACAAAATTCAGTGTATCTGATTAGTTTAATTGAAGCAAATAATGTTTCAAGTAGTTTTTTTCGATTAGTGAAAATGTAATGATACACAAATACTGTAGACAATTAAATAAAAGCGAATTTGGCACAGAATATTTTTATATACTACACAAATTCACAAACATTACCTTTCTATTTCGATTAACCCAAATGCTGATTATAAGATGATTATTTAATTGGTTATGCAAGTGAAATTACAGTTTGAAAAGACTGTTCCCTTTAATAAAATATGTCGATCTACATTAAATTTTGAATGTAATTTGGTTGCTATAATTAAACTCTAGTTGAGTTTTTGAAATTCAGGACAGTTGGGAAACTTGCAAGAGCCGCTGCACTTTCTGGGAGGTTCCCTAGCCCCAAACCAAACATTTGTTTACACAGCAAGTTAATTATAAATGCTCGACAAAAAAAAATAGAAACTCGTCTAAAGATATATATTTGGACAGTCGTGTGCAGTCGATGACACTGCGCCATTTTCAGTTTGAAATTTGTTCATTCTATTTGGTGCATTTTTTTGGGGAAAGTAACCGACGCTTGACACGTCATTCCACGGTAACTGCTTAAACCTTTAACCTTTAATGGGCGGCAAAGCAAAGCCAAGTCACTTGGAGTTGCATGTGCAACGCGACGCTGCAATGCCACAAAGCCAAAGCAAAACGTGCGAGCAGCTCGTACTGAAATTTTTATGGGCCGATAGGCCGTGCCAGGTCCCGTCTCGTCCCGTCCTCAGTCCTCGGGGTCTCAGAGTCGTAAAAATCTCGGGGGTATAAAAATAATGCCTATAGCCTTGGGCCTATTGCCTATACCTGGGCATAAAGAATAATGTGAGCTACTTTGGTGCCAGTTCTTTTGCTGCTGCTTTCGAATCATAAAAGTTAATTGAAACATTTCATGCTCCATGGAGACCCCAAGAAATTGTCACATTTATGGCTTAAAAACGCGCGGCACGCTAATGCGTATTAGTGGCAACTGCGAGCATGTAATTTTAATAGAATTGTGGCAAGTTGACGGCCTGCTGCGACTGTTCTACTAATTGACTGCTTCTAAAACAACATCATTTTATTTTCCTTTTAGTTTTTTATGCAGTCTAACAAATTATTGTCTTTCTATTGATTAATTGCAAAATTAAAGACAAGTTCCAGACTAAAGACAAAGCTGGAACTGCAATAAAAAAGACATTCTTAAGTAATGCTTAGCAGAATTAATTTTTTATTAAATAATGCTCAATACTTTAGCTTTGGCTAAAATATGGAATTATTTGAAACAATTAAAATGTTCTTCGAAATTTAAGCTTGATCTCGACAACATCTAATTGAATTTCTTTTTTTGCTTTATTGCAGGAATAAAACTTCGACGTGGCATGACAGAATTCTCAACAAATATCGACAACAACAACATCAGCAACATCCACAGCAGCAGCAACATTAACACCAATCATAACGAACACCATAACACATCGCTTACCAAACCGCAACAAAACTCACCCGCAACTCATAGGCCATATAAGACAAATCACACCCCATCGCATCCCCATCTGCTTTTAAACTTAGCCCAACAGCAGCAACAGCAGCAACTGTTGCCAGTCGGTGGTGTTAAGCAATACAACGGCAACACGGCTGCATATAACACGATCTTGGCCAGCGTCAGCGGCCCCGGGTCGGCACCTCAGTCCCCGCTGCACTATCGAAAGCCCCTCAACAGCCCGAACAACTCGCTGTTTGCGGCACATGCAACAACGGCTGGCAAGCGGTATCAGCAACAGCAGCTGAACGATCGCCTGTTGCAGCAGCAGCACTTGCAATATTGCCAGCAGCAGCAGCTGCAACAACTGCAGGAGCTGAGGGACGATGAGCGGGATGCCAGTGTTGCCTCCGAAGCCGACGAACTGAGCGAAGAGAGCCTCAAACAGAATGTGGCCATTGTGCTGAGCAATTTGGATCGCTACAACAGCGCCCTGCGTAGCATTATACTGAACGAGCAGGTGAGCAACATCAGCAGCGTGATCAGCAACAGCAACAGCTTGTTCCTTGACGAGGATTGCTTTACACGCAACAACGACTGCGACTACGAGCCGGACAACAATAACTTTGTCTGGGGCAACGGCAATCAGCAACAACAATTTGGGCAGCAGCAGCAACAGCAACAGGGGCAAACAATGGCGGCAACAAATGTGGCAACACCCGAATCCGATTACAACAGCAATGCAACAACGCCTGGCGGCCGCAGCAACGAGCCTGTCCAGCAGCAGCAGCATGGGGTAGGTGGCATGATGCTTTGTGGCGTCAATGGTGGTGGTGGTATTCTCAATGTTGGTGGTGTGTCAGCTAATGGTGGTGTTGGTGTTGGTGGCAACAATCTCAATTGTTCGCTGGCCTCGTCGCAAGACTTTACTCACGACAATTCCGATTATCAGTGGTTCCTGGACTACGGCTACCGGGATTGTTGCGGCGGTCTACAGCGCAGCGTTCTCAGCTCCATTTACTACGACGATCTGGCCATGAATCTGGACGCCAATCTCGCCGAAGCGGACATGGAGAGTTTCCGGACTGAGGACATACATTCGCTGCTCTCACAATTGCCGGCGTATTGCAAGAGTCTGGGCGGTGTCAACAGTCGCCTGCAGCAATCATTGATATTCCAACAGCAGCAGCAGCAGCAGCAGCAACAACAGCAGCAGCAGCAGCAACAGCAACACAGCAATATGATGTGCAACATGCAGAATATGGCGCACAACATGTCGCAAACGTCGACAACATCAACCAATGAGCTCATCGACAACTCGTTCTGCAAATCGGAGCTGCTCTTCTCACCGGTCAAGGAGTCGCACATCTCGGTGGACTCGCTGGACATGGACGCGTATCCCGACGAGGGCGACATCATACTCACCTGCAACAAGGACAACTACACCATCGCATTCGAGGGCAGCGTCCTCTACTCCGACGACAGTTTCTACGGTGAGTGTAAGCTCTCAGAGATTGCCCAGTTAATTTGCTATAATGTCTTCAATTCTTACAGCTGAACCGTGTGACATTGCGGCGAGAAACAAACAGAACTGCATCAATCTGCACAGCAATCTGGACGACATTGTGAAGCGTAACAAGGCCCTGGAGGTATCCATGTCACGATCGGCACAATCCTTCCAGCTGCTCTGCAAGTCGCCCAATCGGGCCCCAAACAAAGCCCAGCTGCAGCGGTAAGTCTAAAGCCCCCAAACACACACACTCACTTTCTCACACACTCACTCAAGAGAGAGAGATTGGTTTTTGGCTGTCCAGCTTCGCATCGCGGATGTCTTCTCCCCCTCAGCCTCTCTCAGTCTCCTCCCTCTGTTTGATTTAACTGCAGCTGCCTGAGGTCATTTCAATTTAGTTCAATTAGCTTTCATTTATGTGGCACACACTCAAAATGAAAAGCTCGCATCTCATCGTGGTTTTGCCCCCTTTCCCTTAACAACCCCTTCGTGCACTCATTCGCACAAGGGGTCTGGCCTAACCACAGCATTGCCACCGCATTTATAGTTATGAATATGCATTTGATGAGCAGCACATTTGGCACAATTGACCTCAAGTTCTCATTTCCGATACGAGCTCATAAAATTTGCAAAGCCAATCAATCTATTGCATAGCGATTGAGGTAGTAAAGATTAAAATTCTCATTTGGAGATAAAATAGGTTTAATTAGTTAGAATAAACAAACATAGGAATGAGAATAAAAAGTATGCTGCTACGCATACAAATAGCACTTGCGATTATTGCCTTCTAACGAACGTTGTTTGTTTAAATCTTCGTCTGATTAAACCCATAGCATGTAGAGGTGTAGATTTAAAGAGAATATACTGAGATCATCATGAATATTCGATGTTTTAAAGCTGGTTTTTCTTATATAACATTTTACCAAGTTCTTTGTCCTTAAGAATCTTTAGATATTTTTTTCCTGCAGTTAAAATACGTTCAATAAAAACTCTTGCTAATAGTGCCTTACATCTTTCTATTTCTCGCTAAGGGAATAAAAATATCATATTGATATGCGTATGATAATTATTTATATCTCAACAGTTGATCAGCATTACTGCATTGATTGCATTGCATTCTTAAATAGAGGATTCAGACAAGATCAGTTTGTTTCATCAATACAATTCCTTCCCTATCGTGTTGATTTTTGCGAATTTCCCACTTTTATATTGATTTACCCGTCCAGTCAGTCAGCGCCTTATGGCGCTAGGGGATTAACTCTTAAAGTCAGGCAGTCACCCGAGATTAGAGATTAAACCACAACGCGATGCGCTGCGAATGCCGTCCAAAAACTAATCCTGCAAAATTTCCGCCAACAAAATTTGTAATGTGAAAAAAAAACACACACAACTCGTTGTGTCTGCGATGTGTTGTAAAGACGCTCGTTTCTCCTTGTCTCGCCCTCTCGCAGGTATCCGTCGGGCAACAACAACAACGACGGCACAGCGACGGAAACAATCACGCTCACTCGCCACATGCCGCAATGCAGCGTCCGCAAGAGCAACAGCCTGCCCAACCTGCAGCGAGCGATTGCGCTGAGCGATCAGCTGCAGCGAGAGCGCGAGCAACAGGAGCAGCAACAGCTGCAGAGCGGGAGTGGCGAGCATCAGTCGGGCGAGGATCAGTCGGGACCATTGAATGTGTCGCAGGCCATTAGCACATCGACCATGGAGTCGTGCACGTCGCGTTCCCGCAACCTATTGCCCATGTGCCAGATGCCCATCTCGATCAGTGTGTCCATATCAGAGCGGTTGCAACACGAGCAGCAGCAGCAGCAGCAGCAACAACAGCTGCAACAGCAGTCGGAGCAGCACAAGGACATGGCGAATGCAGCGACGCCAACGCCACAACAGTCGCAGCATCACCATCACCATCACCATCATCACTCGCGGCACAAGCATCGCTGCAGCTGCGCCCTGTCCTCCACTCAGGGCAGCCAGAACTTCTGCTCGGCCGCCTCGCAAGCGCACATCTCCGGGTCCGCGTCGTCGGGCAACTCCAATCCGGCCGCTTTCAATCTAGTCAAGCTGTTCATTAAGCAGAAGAGCAGCAGCAGCAGCACCGGCGCCCCCGACGAGCCGCAAGCCTGCGCTCTGACCAGCATGGACGTCTCCTCGGGCTGTTGGCCCTCCAGCGATGCCGCCGGCTCCAGCTGCAGCAGCAGCTCGCTGGAGAAGCGTCTGCGCAAGAAGAGCATGAACGACTCCGGCAAGGGGTCGGCGGTAAGTCGGCACGACGACGACGAGCATTACGACGACGCCGAGGCATCCTCGACACCCAAGCGCCAGCTGCGCACACGCTGCGATGCCGTGTTCTACGACGATGGCGCCAGTTCCAGTTCGACGGGTTCGTTGACGGCCACCAATTCGCCGGCACATCGTCGACGCAGCGTCCCCCTGCGCAATCCGCAGCTGTATCAGGTGGCGGCGAACGCACACAGCGCCCAGGCGTCGACGCAGTGCAGCCAGCATTCATCGGAGGCCAGCAACTCGGAGCAGTTGACGCAGGTGCCGCTGGGCGCCAAGTCGCGGCGTCCGCTGTCGTGCGCCTCCAGCTCGGAGATGATCACGCGCTCGATGCAGACGTCCTGCGGTTCGCTGAGCACCACGCGCAGCAGCCTCAGCGAGCGCTACCGATGTGTGCCGCCCTCGTTTCTGGCCAAGCTGCACAATCTGGGCGAGCAGCGGGAGGCGCCCATCTACGTCATCTATCCGAACTATGCGCTGCCCGATCTGGGCTTCGTGAAGACCAACACCAGCACCGAGGTCATCTTCTCGCCCTTCAACTACAAGATGACGCTGGAGAATGCCGGCGGTGCGGGCAGCTCGAGTGCATCGCTGCTGAAGAAGCAGCAGCAGCAGCACCGCAGCAGCCAGAGCATCAATGAGCAGGAGTTGTTCAAGACATTGGACTACAAGCACATCGCTGACTGGCAGTCGCTGGCAACGCTGCTGCCCGTGGAGTATCGCCGGCGATTGCAACACATTCCAGAGGTGCGACAGATATCCGGGCAGCTGGACGCCGAGCTGTCGCAGCGTCCGCTCTTCTGCATGTCGCCGCCCATCCGCCGCAATCGGCCGAACGTGTGCGACTGTGCCAAGAACTTGCAGCAGACCCAGCTGGCCATGGACGAGGCGTCCAGTTCGGGCTCTAGTCAACCGCCCAGCTCCGGCTATCGCGGCTCCTCCACGCTGCTCACCGACTCCGAAATGGACGCCGATCCACTGAAGCAAATGTATGTGTATCAGTATGAGCAGCAGCGCATGGATTCGGGCGCCGAGATGAGCCCGGCCAGCCGACAGTCAAGTCAGCCGCACACACCACCGCATCCCATGCCGCGCAGCATTCTGCGCAAGGCGAACTCGACGCAGGCGCGCTCCAAGCGCAACTCCATGATCGAGGCCAAGCAGACGCAGCAGCTGTCCAAGCTGGAGAAGCGTCGCAGTCTGCAGGAGCCGCCCTACAACTACAACTATGCGCTCGGCTCCACGGACGAGCTGGCCGAGGTCTTCGAGGAGGAGGAGCAGGGGGCGCAGTCACAGCCGCAGGTCAAGCAGCGACTGTCGCGCAAGGATCTGGATGCGCGTGCCAGGGCTGAGAATTTCCTCGCCTCGTTGCCGCGTTCCGAGCTCAAGTATTATGCCGAGATCGCGTCGATTCTGGAGTCTTCCGGCGAGCAGGTGCAATACGATGCGGCGGCACTAAAGAAGGAGGTCAGTCGTGTGCTCAGCCAGCAGAAGAAGGTGTCCTTTAACGACGTGGCCGCCGCAGTCGCAATCGAATCCGAGCTGCACGCCAAACGGTTCGCGACGCCGCCCAACTCGCCGAACATTTCCATTGCGGCGCTGCAGCGACGCGAGACCTTGGATGTGCAGGAGCAGCGCAAGATTGAGACGAATCGCTTCAAGCGACTGCAGATCCAATGGGAGCTGATGAGCAAGGATTCCAGCATGCTCAAGGAGCTGGCCAGCGAGCAGGCAACCAAAAGCGGCGGCTCCACGCCCACCTCATCCAACTCGACCGGCTCCAACTCGGCCCCCAAGTCGCGCATACCACGACCAGTCAGTTATCCAGCGGGCAGGTGAGTGTCGATCTCCGGCGATCAATCGAATTGAATTGATGCGAAATTTATGGTTTTGGAAATACGTTTTGCTAAATTCTGTTTCTTTTCGGTTTCAACGATTTGTTTCCTCATTTTGTCTGCATGATGTTGTTTTTGATTTTGGTGATCAGAAGTCCTCGGCCCAGTGCCAACACGAATCCCTCTCCTGCTCGTGCCACAGTCACAGTCACACCGACACGTGCCTCCCGGACTGTCACAACTAAATGTAAAAATTCGCCCGCTAATCTTTCCTCCTCCCCACAACTCTGCAGAGTCAGCAGCGCACAGGATGCGGCCAGCAGTGGCAAGTGCAGCACTCGATCGCCCAGTCGCATCGTTCAACCGAAGCGCTACAGCATTGCCGGCCCGCCATCGTCCGCCACCGCCGCACACAGCACAGCAGCAGCAACCACGCCCACATCAACTCGTGCACGCACGCCCACTAGTCGAACTGGATCAGCGGCGACCGCACCGAATACCCCCAAAAGACAGAGTGTCGCCCAGTCCTCCAGGTGAGTGCAACAATGTGGAAATACTCTAGACGATCTATATTCATATATATTCCCATTGCTTGCAGACCGACTTCACGAGTGCGTTAGAATCGAATCGAAGGCTTGGAGTTGCAGCAACATATTGGCATTAGTCAGGGATCAATATCGTTGTGTCGAGATCCACATCTACATCCACATCCAAATCCCCAAACTCAAAACATATTCAAAAACAAAGAACAATGAGACATTGTATAAAAACTAGTTGTAAGGCTTTGTGCGGCTCTTCTGCTTAGTTGCTGGCCTTGGCCCCCTATAAAAAGTGATAACAACAAACATAGAGAGGAGATCTGAGAGATATAGACAGACAGGCAGAGAGAGAGTCAGAGAAATGAAGTGCAGAAGAATAACGGCCAGTGGTCAGTCGCAAGTGCTAGTATTTTTTGATTGATTTAAGTTGCAAAGTGCGAACTGCAATAGCGGAAGGTAGCTAAATTTCTTTTTTATAATTACTATACAAAAACCGCAAATTAAATAAATATTTTGATGTATATATATACAGCAGACACTCGCTCTCACACACACACACACGGGCATACTTAAACGAAACGTTATTTCCATTAGCTAATCAAAGATACAACAACAACAGACAACAATATATATTATACATAAATATATATATTATATATGAGACACAAATTTATATGATATGCGTATACATAATATACATAGTGTGAGTAAATACGAATCAGGACAACAAACAAAAGTGAAATGAAAAATGAAATGGATAAACAAATTAATTATTTACATTTACCATGCGAGTAATACATGAAGAGCTCAAACAATGATTAGAAAATGGTTCAAGCCCCGCGATATTTTTGATTTGCATCAATTGATTTCCAAATGGCCTTCAAACAGCGATTAGCTTTGCGATTTGTTATTTATTGACTTTATTGTTTGACACTGCAAAATATGATATTTGACCTTTGATTTGGCGTTTTAAATTGCGTTTTTAGTTGCGAGACATTTTGGTTTTATTACCTGCTTTTGCTGCATAGTCTTAAGTTCAAAGTGATTTCAAATTGTACTATATACGTTAATCTATTATCTAAACTATCTATGATTTGTACTTTAATCCTATCCTATCTACTATCTATCAACAACTAACTATCGTATCTAGAACGGAAACAAACTCTTGCTATTAATTACTGGAAGACATAATTTATACTTTAAGCTTAAATTTAACCACTTTTGTATCCTTAATTGTATAGACATTTTTTATTGTATATCTTCTATGTATACAAACCAACACACACACACACACACACTTATTGTATTGTATTTGCGGGTGAGATGTATCACGATAAGGATATGCGGGAAAAATATTAAATATATATACATAAAAATATATATATTAAATCTAAAACAAAAATCAACAAAATCAAACAACAAAAAATGTATAAAACACACAAAAAAAATCAATAAAAATATTAATAAAGAAAAAGTATTATCAAAATCATCAACTGCAATTTGTATTCTTTCAACAAATAATGAAAAGCAATAAATTTACGAGAATATACGACAAATGTGTAAGACAAAATAAAAAGAATGTTTCTTTGAATTTAATTGCAAATTAACACGAATTTTCATATATTTATATTGGTCAAAAATAAAACGTTCATCTTAGAATCCAGCAAACGTTATTTTGATTGTAACGGCCAAGGAAATCAGACCTAAATTATAAATTCTTATCTAATTCAATACCGATAACTAATTGAACTTTGATTTGATCTTTGGTTCTCACTGTGACTCCTAGTCGGATGGAATGACACATAAAATCATTGCAATTTTGTTGTACGGGGGATATCAATCCATTTTTTTAAATTAATCAATCTGTAGTATGGATGGATATCATTATGCCAAACGACTTGCGGATTGTCTTTTAAATAACCGAGTTACGGCGGAGTTTGTGTTATTCTCCCACTATTTAGACAGCCTACGCTTTGAAAATATTTGGGCTACATATTTTGGATTGAAAACTTCAATCTTTAAATGCCAATTCTCTAACAAGATTTAGTCGATTAGCTAAAAAGCAAATGTTCTTTGAGGAAAATAAAATCTAACTCTGCCATATCTGGATTAAATTTCAAATGATAAATATCGTAAGGATCAAAGAATCCCACTCTATCGATTGACATTGTCTGATTGCGATTCACAAGGATCAGATGAATTTTGTTATAAATTTCAGCTATTTTCCAATCAGTATCTATACAGTATAAAATTTAGAAGGAGGCATATTCGTGCCATAAATTATTTATCAATATCTATCTACATATATTTCCGTGCTGTACATGTGGAATATATTCGACACGATATTATTTCGTAGAGTACGCTTAATATAGGTTACGCATTGGAGGTTTCTTACTAATTTTAGCGAAATAAATCCAACAGCATGTGAACGAAACATATTTTTACTAAATTATTTCTCACAAATTGATTTTTCTAGCATTTAACATTTCGGCATACGTTTTTGGAACACTAAAGCGCACATGTGCTTGAGTAAAGTTTATAATTTTTTAAAATGGATGCCTTGAAAGTTTTACGGTAAACAATTAATACACCCCGTGCCCCACGCCGTGGCAAGCACACACTCACACACATTAGCTGAGACTGTGGCAGAGGCAGGGATAGGGGCAGAGACGAAGGCATATGCACAATTACAAGCACTGTAGGCAGGCAGCTTTATTAAACTTTGTTGTAATTGCAACAACATGTGTTGTGCCACTTTCTCCCACGCATTACACATTCCTGTGAAAGTGCGAGTGCGAGTGTGTGTGTGTGTGCGTTTGCATACATTTACCTAATTAAATAAAATAATGTAAACGCAAAAGTTGCAGAGGGCGCGAGAATATTCCTCGGTCCCAACTCTCCCTACGTACAGTTGGCATTTTCTTAGCTTTGCTGCCACATTTGCCTTCAAATTGGAAAATAAAACAATTATGAATGCAGTAGTTGAGTGTGCTGGACTCTTGGCTACCCTGTAAACGACAAGCACTCAAGTGGGTAGAGTAAAGAAGGCTGCCAAGTAGTTGGATGCTGCCTCTGTCCATTCTCAAGGCACAACTGCAGGGTATAATTATGTAGAAATATTCTCAAATATTTATAAGTAACAGAACACGTGTGTGTGTGTGTTGCTGTGTGTGTGTGTGTGTGCTTGTGCTTGATAATTATCATTTGCTGAAGCCAAAAGCAGGATTCCAAGGGGAAGTTGGCTGCGTTAAGCCTTTCGCCTTCTCATAAGTAAATATTTAGCTCAGCAAATTCAGTTTTCTCCATTCTGCTGTTCGCGCAGAATTTGCTGCCGTTTCAGTTGATTTCGTTAACGTTTTTGGTTTTGCGCCTCTCCGATTCGAATTTGTTGGCCATTAAGTTTGCTCATTTTTGGCTCGTGAGTTGCCGACATCAATTTGCATATGGAATTGTTGTTTTATTGTTGTGGCATTTGGCAAATGTAATTAAAAACTGTGTGTTTAATTTGCGGAAATATAACTGTTACCCTTAAAGGAAGCCCGTCGCGCGTTGCAGCCAAGACAAGCGCCCAAAAAAGCACAAAAAATAAAGGAAAGGAGAAGAGAACTCGGTCACATACATTTCGCTGTCAAATAAAAAGGAAAAGTGCATAAAGTATGCACATGGCGGCCTACAATATTTCGAGTTGAATTCATATTTGCATTGAAATATTTTTGCAAAAAATAATTACATGCACATGCCCCACAAAAGGCGGCAGCGCTGTTTATGACTGGAGACAAGCACACGGAGACAGGGGATTGGGGGCTGGGGACTGGGGACCGAGGAGACTGAGGACAAGCGACAGGCATGTTGCACAAGCTTTTTTGTGGTTTTTGGCAATGTCAGGACACGACACGACAAAGCCAAATGGCAAGGAAACTTCCAATTGTTGTTGTTGCTGCCCGTTTTGTTGTCTCAACTTTGCTGTGGCAAGCGGCAACTACTGTTTTGGCCCGAAAGACACGCGATGCGGCCGCTTCGACGGAAAGCAAAACAAAACAAAGTGAAAAGAAAAGAAACGAAACGAAATGAAAGCTACTACTATACAACAGCTCATATAATAAAATGCAATTGATATTCAAAAGGGAAATTGCAGTAAACAATCAGACACAACAACGACAGCACCAACAAGAACGACGTAACAACGTAATCCTTTGAGGGGCTGTTCAAGCGAATTGCCCGCAGCACGTCTGTGGCAACGGCAACGGCAACGGCAACATGAATTTGCCGCAGGGGCAAGCATTTTTGGTGGCGCCTCGCACCAGCAGCAGCGGCAGCAGCGCATGCTCCACACACCCAAGGCAAGACTCGCAGGGGTTTTTGTTTTTTGGTATTTTTCTGGCAAGCTGCGGCGAATATCGCAACGTAATGGCTCGACTTGGACTGACCTAGTTCAATATGCTGGCCCGTTGGCTGTTGGCTGTTGTTTTTGGCCGGTTTCGCCAGCTTTGCACAGTTGGTATTGCTTGTGTTTTGTTGTTGCTGTTGCTGTTGTTGCAGGTGCATTGTTGAATTTGAATGTTTGAGCAAAGAACCAGAACATGAACAACTCTTGCAAATATCGTAAAGCTTTTCTTTATGCTGTTACTCGCTCGCATGCTTCGGGAATTTATTGAGCTTCACTTTTTGGCTGCTTCTTCGACACACACACACTTGAGTCGCTGGCGAAGGGAAGCGAGTTGAGTTCAGTTCCGCTACCACAAAATATGCAAACAATTTTCAATTAAAAATCAATTTTATGCTTCAACTGCGGCTAAGTGCAAAATACTCGTCGTAGTAGTTGTTGCATCGCAAATTGAGGTGCCCCCATCCAAAAGTGCCTTCATATCGAAGTCTACTTTATGGGCAGCCCGATATTGTTCAGCAATGCTGTTGTCCACCTTGGCCACTTTCGGCGAATAGTTTTTTTAATCAGCGTTAAACTTGTATTGAACTATTTTAAGGAATTAGTGCAAGTTGCGCCCCAAAAACTTTTGCAGCTGCCCGAAGACTTAGTGCACGAATTTCAGTATTGCAATTTGCAATTATTACAGCACTGGCAAAAATTTCAATCGTATCGAAGGCAATGAATGTAGATCAATGAGAACTAATTTTTGTAAGAAACGCCCTGTGCTTAGAACAAAGCAGTGCCAATATAAGCAGTGCAAGCAGTGTCAGCCATCTAAGCAGTGCAAGCAGTAGAAGACTACCAAGCAATTAATTGGTTGAATGATAATTTTATGTTTTAAATATGTATATTAATAATAAATCTTATGTGTTTTAAAAAAATTAATAATAATATTTATTTTGTTTAATAAGATATTTTCAAAATTAATTTATTCCCTGCATGGCACATACATAAATGACAGTTAGTTAGCATGCTCAATTTACGTATAGTTTTCTGATCTTTCCCATTTGGTGGCAAGTTTCATAGACTTAGGCTGCCCACATTTTCGTCAGTGTAATAGTAGCCACAGTTTGGAGGCATTTGGGAACTTAGAACCAACAGTAGCTGCAGCTGCTGCATTTACCAAGAGACGGAAGCCATCTGACCAAGTTGACATGTAGCCAAAGTTAAAAGCGGAAAACCAAGCAAGATGGTGGCATTATGGCAATTAGAAGCAGCAGCAAAGGAATTACAAGTGGGAGGCGTCGAGAATCAGAGACAAGCCGGCATTTGATGCCGCACTGCCGCACCGACACTTGGCAAATAAAAGAAACAATTTAAAGGCACTTGAAATGCCCTGCTGCTTGTTATCATTTCACCTACCGCATTCCCCTCAATCCATTGGTATGCTCTGCCTGTTGGCATATTACATGCATTCAACGTCAAGTCGAGTAATTGGCAAATTGATGGCCCAATGGCACACATACACATGGTGCGGGGGTGCTGAATGCGGCTGGAGGAAGGGGGTAGGGAATGGAAGGGGAGTCGTGATGGCGTTTAGAAATTTTCATAAAACTTTTTATGGCTGCCATTTTGTGGCGCGTTACAATTGTTGCCAATTTCCGCCCTCGGCCCAGACGTGTGCTTAGCCCACCCCTCCTCCCGTCGACGCGCCTTCTTTTTCGAAATGCAATTGGAGTCTTGTGGCGTGTTGCCGCACTCGAAAAGTTTCAGCGAAAGCCAAAGTCAGCCACACATCCAATTACGTTTATAGATATTACCAAACATTGCGCCAAAAATACGCACAATATAGCCATAAAAAATGTACATAGAATCCTTAAATAAAGCTTAACCATGCCACATTCCACTGTCCATTCACCAAGTGGAGACGCTAACTGCTCTAATGCTCCTCCCCCCCTTTCGTTGCAACAATATTTGAACTTTGCTAAGCTCCCATTGAAGGGGATGTTGCAAAGTTTCAACCCGACGCACTTCTTTTTATGTTATTCCTTTTGCACTCTGACGACTTGCTTACTTTGCTAGGATACCATCGATTCCGTTGCTGGCCCCTACAATCGATTCAGTTGAGGGCGTGTGTGCACATTAAGTGACTGCAAAGTTAAGATTTTCAATATTTAATGCGCTACACAGCAATTGATAATTTATGCCTTGTTTTCTAAATGACCATAAATGACTTGGGCTCGGTCCGCAAATAGAAACATAAATGTTGCAGTCGGGTGAACACGACTTGCAGATACCCAAATGGAAACCCTTGTATTTATTTGAGCATTAATGCTTGGTAATTTTCTCATTCTCTGCAGGAAAGAGTTGTTCGCTTAATAGACAATCTGTGTTGTTAATTCTTCGTTTTATAAACGGCTTCCCTACGCACTTTCTAATTGCCTTTTCCAATTACGAGGCGAATTACAAGTTGCTTAGCTTTCTCTCACACACAGTTACACACAGAAATTTGCCTACCTTTTGCTCGTTCACCAGGTACGCGGTATATAAAGCCAATTGCATTGTGTAGCCTGTAGCTGACTGGAGAATGGCGGCGGGAGGGAAATGCCAGCGGCGGTCACATACATTTTACATCAATCGACAGTTCCAGGAAGGCAGGTCAGAGTACGAGGCAACCGAGGGCAAACACAAGACAAACAGCAAGAGCAGCGAACCAATCCGCTTAAGTTAAACGCTTTGATCGGCTGCAAAATGAAGTAGAGGGCCCAAGTACATTAGGTTTGGAAAAGAACTCAGAGAAGGCGAAACTCAATGACGTTCATAAGCAGTTTATAAATTAAATAATATAAATACTTTGAGTTTAAGTTGCAAACGCAGAAATATTGCAATTTAAATCGAGTACAAGATATAAGGAAAATGTTTATACACTCGAAAGGACATTGTTGCTGCAGTCATGAAGAATGAGAAAAGAAAAGAAAAGCACAAGGTACTCGACATCGACATCGACATGAACAGGCGTATACTTAATATTGCGCGTGTTTATTATCTGTTGTGGTCGCGGTTACATAAACATCATGCTCGTAAATTAAAATGACACGTTTTGCATATTCATATAAATACGAGAGCGCGAGCGAGAGCGAGTGAAAGAGGGAGAGACGCACGCAGCAGCAATAAAAAGGTTAATTATTCAATTAAATTACACTCGAAGGCGTTGCAGATGTCGCATTCGGCAAATGGCTGACGACCCATAAAACTGACACCGCTCGCTCGCACGGCAGAATAAGGCAGGACTCCGGCAGGACTCAGACCTTCATGACGTGGACGTCGACGTCGACGTCGACTCGCCGCGCAGTGTAGTGCAGCAGCGCTCCCCGAAAACAGAAATCATATAAAATCATGTTTATTTAATTTGCATTATAAAGCGAGGCTGGTCGTTAAATTCACTTGGATGCCAGCAGGCAAACCAACAGCTGCAGAACAGAAGCGCAGGAGGCGAGAACTGCCAGCCACGTCCGCGTTTTAAAAACAATAAAACGTAAAATGTTTGACAAATACATATGCATGGAGTATGGAGTATACATATATGTATATATATGGAGTGTATGCCGCCCAAAAATAGGAACTGCGAGGAGAAGGATGGCCACGTTGCCGACCCCCAGAGGAACAGGACATCAAAATTGCGCCTTGACTCTACGCGTACTACAGCATGGCGACACGCAAGCCCCGATGGGGCAAGCACTGCGAAAGGAGTGCAGCACGGGGCAGCGAGGGAAGGTACGCATATTAATGAGCTAGGACGAAGAGTCCAGCGAGAGAGAGAGAGAGGGAGAGGAGAGGGAGACAGAGCTCCTTGTGGCGAGCTCCAAAGTAATGCATGTAATGTGAGTCGCTGACGTTGTCCAGGCAAACGCTTTATGCGTGACCGCATTGTTGTTGTAGTTCTTGATGTTGCTGGTGTAGTTGTTGTTGTTGTTGCCGTTGTCGTTGCTGTTGTAGTCGCTGTTGTTGCTGTGCTTGTTGTGTGATTAATTCGTGCAAAGAGTTGTGCGCTTCCGTTTCCGGTTGTACATAGTTGCTGCTGCGCTTTTATGTTTCACATTTTACAGGAGGCTGATTCGTGTGTGTGTGGGCGTGGCATAAAATTAATTGTTTTGTGCCCAACGAGGCTTAAAAACACATGCTCATGTAAGCCACGTCCGTTTCAGAAGCTCGCTCGCAAGTCGCACACACACACCCAGAGACTTTGCCTCACACACACTGGTCACCAGGCAACGTTTGACGCTTTGCTTTGCGACACACAGTTGAGATAAGAGCAGCGCAATGGGTTTCGCTTGTGTGCAATTAATATGAAAATCAGACACACTTATCTTAATTAGCTAGTCGCTTCAACTAAAAAGGACAACCCAAACAACACAACTGACTGAAGGATTGACTCACTGACTGACTGACTGACTGACTGACTGAGGGACTGACTGGGGAAGGTGTCGCCAGGTCGAAGCACGCTAAATGTGTGAAATTAAAAAACTACTATGCGAGCGTTTATTCCCTTGACCCCATCACACTCACTGCTCGCTGTTAATGCGGTAGTTGCTGCTTATTATGGCACTTCACATATAATGCGTAGTTAACAAAATGCCGCATTTAGCTCAGCTGCCAACCCTCGAGTGCTCCCAGAGCCGACACAGCTAATTCGTGTTACGTATACGCCCCGTTGTACATACTTATTGCATATGAATATTGTAGAAATGGGCTAGCCGCATTTCAGTTATATTTTCTGTTTTCTATTTTTTTATTATTGTTGTGTTTTCATTTTCTTTTATTTAGTCGTTGCTTGTTTGTTGGCTGTGCTTTGTCTTTGGCTGCCGTACAAATTTACAATTGCTTTGCAGCATTTACAATAAACAATAGCAAAATATCCATGCATAAAAACAAATGCAAATGCCCTTTGCCAACGGTATTTGACACTCTCTCTCTCTAACACACGCACACTCTGACAGTTTTTATTCAAATACATTTGCAATATACTATTCGACATTGAACAAAAATAGGGGCGACAAAATATTGCATACAGTTTTGAAACGGCTCAAAGGCAAAATACCAGCTATAAAGCATTTTATTTCATATATGTATGTACTATATTCACATCAATTTCTATAGGTATTTCCCCTAACTGCTTTTACGTGTGTCTGTATGTGTGTGTGTGTGTGTCTTTGCAGTTGTGGCTGTGCCATTTGTTTGGGCTTTTGTTTAAAACTGCATAATACCGAAAGCAATCTCGAATAGTATTAGAGCCTCCCTTTTCATGGACTTCTAATTAAGATTTATTAAAGTGACTATTTTGTGCACTCACCTTAATGGATTAGTTTAAATTGAACCACATAAATGTCCATAAGAATAGCTGTAATAGAGTTGAAGAGTAGGAATTAGTACAACAATAGTACATTTTTGTCTTATATTAGTGATAATATCAAAATTTCAAACAAAAATGGCAAAACAATGTGGTTATAAATGATTCTAAATATATTTCCCGATTTAATATAACTTTTTTCCTGCATATATTTTGTTAATTTTTAAATTCATTTCTTTTCAATCTTTTCAATAAAATTAAAAGAGTAAAACAAAAGTTCATATGTTATTTTTCGTACAATATAAATATTTTAAATAAATAATGAATATTATTCTCATTTAATAAAATTATTTTCTCTTTGCTTTGTAGTTTTAAGAATATATTATTATTGATTTCTTTTCTATCTGTAACACAGTAAATTGGAATTGGTTATTTTAAATAATTAGTTGTGGCAATAAAGTTTAATATCGACGCTCATTAGCATAATTAATCTATAGCTGCACTTAGCATCAATTTCAACAGTATCACGACATAATTGTCATATAGCGAAATCGGGTCAAAGCGGAAATTCGCAACGGCTCGGGAAGATGGCGTATATAATCTGGAGGCCATTAAATTCGTATTTGTGGCACTAAGTTTGACCTGAGTTGCATAATTTTTTGCGATTTGAAATTGCACAAGCAAAAAAAAATAGAGAGAGAAAGAAATCATGTAATTGTAAATGTAATTGAAATGAAGTAAGCGTAAATTGTGATAAAAATAAAAGCCAGCAGCAGCCTGCAGCCCATAAAAAACAAGCAAACGAAAAGAAAAGAAAATAAAGTGACGGCCAGTCGAAAGAAAGAAATAAAAAAGTCCAAAAGACGTAGGCAGTCGAGGGGCAGCAGTAGTGTAGGTAGAGGAAAGGTAAGGCCACCGAAATGTTTGTTTCCTTTCAAATCAGTACACTTCCTTTTAGCCTTACCTTCGACTAACCTGGCCTTACCTTCGCCTTGTCGCTGAAGTGGAGCCGAGACGGCGACTGAAACTGAGACTAAGACTGGGACTGCGACTGGGACTGAGACGTGGCAAAGAAAATAAGTGGAAATCACTTGAAAATACTAACGAGCTGTTACGCTTGGCAAGAAAAATATAATCAGCAGCATCATGTCTGCAGGTGCACTTAAAAGGCGTTCACTTTTTTTTTTCCCCCTCCTCGCTATTAAGACCCGCCCTCCCAGCAGCCGCGCCCAGCCTTTGTCTTGGCACACAGCTGGAACAATGACCAAATCTTTAAACAATTAAAAACTAACCTTTTTTGGTCAGACAGCGTCTTAGGGAAAATGAAAAGCTGAATATGCAAATTCGGAGCAGACAGCTTGTGTCAGCCAGCCAGTCTGAAGTGAGCAGCTTTTGTCAGCCAGCGGATGAAGTGTGCTGTCTTCCTGCCCAGTTAGTTGTTGCTGGACAAGTTTTGAGCCGCGTTGGCTGCTGAATGGGCACAACTTTGTTGTGCTTATGAAGGCCACGGCAGTCGGGCAAATCGTGATCAAAACCCATAATGAAGTTAACTCGCCACCAAATGATGATGAAGTTGCCAGCAAACAGTTTGTTGTTGTTGAGTTTTTTGGCGCGTGCCGTCTTGCAATTTATGCTCCGCGTCGCTCGCGCCATGGGAAATGACTTTGAACTTTATTGTTTTGCCATGATGCTGTTTGCAGGCAGCCGGTTTATGAATACTTTGCCAAGCTGCACTTTTTGCCAAGTATAATTTGCATTGATCGCATAACTTAATTCATAACTGCAGCCGAGATGGAGAGCGAGCGAGAAATGGGTGCAAGAAAGAAAGGCGAACGCCAACTTACGAGTGAGATCAACTAAGAAACGCTTGTACTTTATGCCCCGCTCAGGTCAACACTCACTTTTTGGGGGCCAGCAAACAAGTGTGGTGATTTGGTGTGCTTCAAGAGAGATTGTGTAACAGCAGCAACAAAATGGGAAAATGGGAAGTCTCTGTCTCTGCAGGTAGTCCTCCACTGCCTCTGTGGTATATAAACGCGGGACAAATGCAAACTGCAGACATTTGAATTGCAACCGTTCAGCCATCTGGATCTGCACTGAGCCCAGTTGGAACCTTAAGACCAAGCCAAGACCGAGACAAGCCCAGCCAACATGGCCAACACTAATTTGGTGAGTGTGAGCGGAAAGGGAAAGGGAAAAAGAAACGACGACTGCAAATATTGTTATGCGAAATTGTTGGTCGATTGGCGATTATTAAAAACGCATTAGACGAGAGTTTTCCCATTCCCAATGCCATTCCCATTCCCATTTCTATTTGCATTTGCATTTTCTTGGCTGTGCAATTGCTAATCTCTGATTCTGCTTCGATGGCCACCCACAGCAGATGCCACTCATTATGGCCGCCGCAGCAATTGTCTGCATTGCCGGCACACTGAAGACAACAACTGCAGCTCATTTGCGAGGCGGAGGAGGAGGCTACAACATGGCAGCAGCCACAACGCTCTACGATAATCGTTGGCTGCCGCTGTCCGAGGAGCAGCCAACGTCCGTGTTGCACAAGCCGCAGGCTCTGCATCGCTTTGGCGGGCAGTCGGAGCATGAGGCCGAGGAGCGACGCAGCTACAGAAGCAATTCCTCTGGCGGCGGCGGCGGCGGCGGCGGACTGGAAGCCATGCTTAATGGGCTCTCAAATCTCTCGGGCCTGGGACACATTAGCAACGGCTACGCCTCAGTGGCGCCCACGCATACCGAAGCCTTGGCACTGGCCTCGTCGTCGTCGTCGTCGTCGTCCAAACAAGAGATACCAATTTATGAGGAGCAGCACGACGATGCCGCTGTCGCGGCGGTGGCAGCAACAGCCAACGATTACGGTGATGGCGATGGCAATGGCAATGGCGATGCCGTGGAGCATATTCAACAGCACTCAAGTGCGGGTCTCCATCCGACGATTTACGATTATCCAGCTGTTGCCTCAGCAGGAGCGGGAGGCGGAGGCGGAGGCGCACATGGGGTCGGTTATCAGCCAGCATTTGGGGGCGCCGAGCACAACGCGTTGACGCCCTCAGAGGCTCAGCAGTACAAGGAGGCGGTGGTCGCGGCGGCACAACAGCATCAGCAACATCAGCAGCAGCAGCAGCAGGAGCAATCGCAGGCGGGACATCATTACGCCTACGACAAAATCTCGGTGGGAAATTATCTGAATCATTACGATCAGAGCTCTGACGGCTTTGAGTCCTATCGCCAGCATCACGCTGACGAGCAGCAGTATCAGCAACAGCAGCAGCATCAGCAACAACAGCAGCTCGAACACGCCTCCTACTTCACGCCCCATCACGAGTCGGCTTCAGGTGCGTCGGGAGCAGGTGGCAGTGGACCGCATGATTATGAGGACCATCCCGACAGCGATGGCAGCGACCACGGCTCCAATTTTCTGGCCGACTCGAGTGGCCACGATGGCGCCCAGGCGCATTCACATCAGTCGCATCATCATGTGGACATCATCAACTATGTGCCCGTGAAGCATGTGAAGAAGGAGCATGTGCCCGTGGAGAAGACTGTCAAAATTCCGGTGTCGCATGCCGTCATCATTCCCATCAAGAAACCAGTGCCCATTCACATACCCATCACCAAGCAGATACAGGTGCCTGTCGAGCGGGAGCTCAAGGTGCCGGTGGAGCGCATCATTCCAGTGCCCGTGGAGAAGCATATTCCGGTGCCGGTGGAGAAGCGAGTGCCGTACCATGTGATCAAGTATCTGCCCATCAAGGTGCCCAAGCCGTTCCCCGTCAAGGTGCCCGTGTTCAAGACAGTGCTGCATAAGGTCAAGAGCTGGTGGTAAATCCAGTAAATGGAGCAGCAGCAGCTGGAGATGGAGCATCGCTTTTACATAGCGCTTCAGCATGTAAATCCGCGCATGTTCATTAAATTAGCAGTAAGCATGTTACGTTACGACTGCGTTGTTAAAATGCATTTTGTTAAGCCAAAAGTTGTTGTTGTCGGCCAATTTTGTGACTCATTTAACATGACAACAATTTACATTCGCAAGAATACACAAAAATAAGTATAAACTGGCGCATTAACTCATTTTCAGTCGTCATCAGTCGTCCTGGCTGCCCCGTTTGTCGGCTCTTGTTTTTTATTTTAGCTGCGATTTTACGCTGCATTTATTACGTATACGTCTGACAATCTGACAGCATCACAGTCTGTCTGGCATCCCATTTGCCATTTGCCATTTGCCATTTTCCCCCTTCTATCCACAGTATATTTATTTAATTTTTATTCACTTTAAGCGCACACACACACACACACACTCGCAATGGAATTGTGTTAAATGAAATGAAATTCATCTAGGCTTCTGACGTGCCTTTGCCGCCTCTTTCCAGGCCATTACATTCACAGTTGTCGTTGCCGAGCTGTGCAGCTGAAGCTGAAGCTGAAGCTAGTGCCGCATTTGTAGCAGGACATCCTTGAAGCTATCGGCACGCAAACTCTAATTAAATTAAGAGCACACCTTTCTTTGTCTTCCTGCCACGGGTCGGAATGCTTTGCCAACTGTTTACACTCTGTGTCAGTGACTTTTTCTCTTCGCTCTTGGTAACGACTCTTCGTGTGCATACGCCGCAGCAAGTAGGCAACATCTGGTGTTCTCATCATTGCAGCAGCAGCAGCAGCAGCAGGCGACTCGCCTCGAGTTGCTTTAAGCATTAAGCTTGTCATTTTTAAACGCACATAAACTGTCATTAAATTAGACTCACAACAGGCAAACATATAAATATCATTTCTCATTCTTATGCTCCCATTCTGCTGTTCTCCATTTCTCTATTCGTGACAAAATAAAACTCAATTGCTCACATGCAATGCGCGTCTTTTGCCGCCATTTTGAGCAACTCGCACGCACACTTAGGCATTTGCATGCCAAGTCCTCGGTCCTCCGTCCTCGGTCCTGTTGTTGTCCTTTCTCTCTGCGTGTCTCGTTGTGGTCCTTCGCCTTTGGCTTTGCCTTCGCCTGCCGCTTGTCAGTCATGTGGCTGTCTGTGGTTCTTCTGCCTCGTCCAAGTACTCTTCTTCTCTCTACCCTCCTCCTCCACGCTCCTCTCCTCTCTCCATTCAAGTGGTTGACGCTGCTTCTCCGCTTGCTCCATTTACTGTGTATTTTTGATGTCTAAATTGCATTTTATTATGTCGCCTGCAACAACAAAGCGAGGCAACAGCTAAAAAACTCCTTTTGCGTTTGCTACATATGTTGGCCAGCCACCCTGCCACGCCCCCTGTCGCCCTCCTGCCGCACACATCCTTGTCGCCTCTCGGCGCTTCTGACTTTGCATGTCGCTGTCGGCGCTGCTGTTGCTGTCGCTCTTGTTGTTGCGGTTGTAAATTTTATTTATCATTTAACATTTTTTACGGTATTTATGCTGGCACACAGAAAGAGACAGGGCGACAGAGAGAGAGAGAGAGAGAGAGAGAGAGAGAGCGAGTCAGGGACACACTTTAAGTGACTTTTGAAGCACTTTATTTTGCATACAAAATATTTTGCTTGTCGTCGAGTGTGCACATGTGTGTGTGTGTGTGTGTCTGAGAGTGTGTGTTGTGCACACTTAATATGGCTGATAACTCTTGGCTTGGTTGATTGGAGCTGCTTTCCCTGCCTCCATTTAACTGCCAACAAAATCCAGTGCAATATATTTCGTTGAAATTTAGATTTCAATTTTGTGTAGTTTTTGCATAATTTTATTGCTGCTTTGGAATTAAATTATATATTTAATTATCAACAATATATTGTACAGCTTACAATTTGGCAGTTGCGTTTGTGCAAACTAAATTTAATTATTTTAAATTAGATGCACACAAAGCACACACTCCAAACACAATTATGAGCCCATTCGGTAGTAAACACAACAGTTGCTTTTCATTATGACTACACACACACGTGTGTGTGTGTGCGAGTGTGCGAGTGTGTGTGTGTGCGAGTGGGTGTGGCACAACCATTGCGTATTTGTACGTTTATTAAAAAACTTTTGCATAATGAAAGTTGCACGCCTGCTTTCCCAATTCTAGACGCAATATATTCTAGCCGAAAAAAGTTTCCCTGGGCGAGTTATTCATAAATATTTTCGCACACAATTTGAAAATGTGATGCACATACGCTGCCCCCTGCCCCCTTTTCACTATTTCCCCTACTTCCTCTTGACTTGCTTATTTTATTGCTGTGCATTTGATTTAATTTATGCTTTTTTTATTGATTATGGTACAACTTTAACTTGATATTCATGATATTTGTCGACCGTTTCATGCGCACTTTAATGCTGCAATTGTTATGTATATTTGGCCCACAGTTTAGTCACATTTTGGGCTCTGGTTGTCGTCACGTGTGCAGCTCCTAAGCCAGCCCTAACGATAATAGCCTAGCAGGAACAGGACTCTCTACAGGCAATATACATACTCTTATCCCCCTGTCATTGCCACTCGAGTGGATGAACGACACTCGGCGACGACTCAAGCTGATACATGCCCATACAACTTGTCTGTGTGTGTCGCTTTAACTGTCTCTAGTTTTGTAGGGGGTGGGGGGGAGGAGGGGGAGGGATTTTTTGGGGGTACAGACAATCAGACAATACTCGTATAAAGTGCGGCACGTGCTTATCCAACTGGCAACATGGCTGTTGCGAGCAGCGCGCTCTTTGAGTCCATGAAGATAATATCTGCAGTTGGGTTGGATAAAATGATTTACGCGCTGCCCGCCCGCATTCGATGTTCGAAGCGGACTTACCTGCCAGCCAGCTAAACAGCCCGGCTCGTATCTAAATGGCACAAATAAGTTGCCAATTACCAGTTGGCCAACGTGTGCAATGTACAACATTTTCATATTTGTGCCGCAACAGATACAAATGCGAATACAAATGGCCTTAAATGGACTTTTCCCACACAAATACAAATACAAATACAAATGCAAATACAAACACAAATATTGCAGATGGCGCGTGCTTTTATCATTCCCTCTTTATTTCCATTGAAAACACGGCAAGTGTTATGAGCATTAATGCGACATATATTTGGCTATATCTATTTGGGTTTAAGCGTCTTCTTGGAGAGCTTTCCTCATTTGCAAGTGCGCCATAAGTATTGATAGATGGCCTCTTATGTTTGCCGTTGTATTTTGGTATTGAACGTTATTCACATAATTTTAGCAATCGTATTTCGAGCGCTATTTATTGTCCTTATTTAATCAATGGCATATTATAAATGCATTATTTAAAATTAATGCATTTAAGTGCAGTCTCTTGTAGTCTGCAGTTGCGCTTCTTTTGATCTGTCTAGTCTAAAGTTTAGAAGTGCTAGGCATCTAAATTTGCTGTTTGAATTTATTTTACTTAGGGGACAATTAAATTCTAGTCTCATTTTTATTGCCATTATAAAAAGTAATCAGCAGGGAAAATGTATTATGATGCCGACTTTATTATAAAATTTAAATGCTGGACGGTTTCTACTCATCACTGTGCGCAATGATTTAATTACGAAAAAAACACTTTGTTATTTTAGCAGTTCAGATAAATTAAGTAAATTCACACCACACAAATTTATTAAAATATATAGTTTAGTTTTATACATTTTAGTGTTCAACTACAAACACACAGAGCCTGCAAAAGACAATGTACGTGCTCACGTGTCAAAGACTTTTCCTATTTGTTTTCAAAACATTTGTTAACAACGTTATTTGCTGTTGTCTCTGTTGCTGACAGTATTGGTTTGGTTTTTAGCATTTTTGCTCATTATGCAGTGCATACACAATACTCTACTCGCAGTTGGAAATATGAGATAGACCGAGTTGGTTTAGTTTATGAACTGATGTCTTTGCATTGTGCTATTCTGTTTCCCTCGAGTTGGGGTAATCATAGAGATGGACTGGCGTGGCTCTAGCTCGATTGTCAATCAAAAGTGGATGCAATTCAATACACTGCTGCTGCAGCATGAAATCTAAGCACTTGTCGGTTATTTCCATTTCAAAGACAGCTCTGATGACTCCACCATTGACAGCAGAGTCTGAAGTATTTCGAGATAAGCTGGCATTAAATATGCTATGTGCAAGCCAAGGCTTTAACTTTGTTGACCGTTCATTACAGGTGCAGACTGAGTTTTGTCTTTTAACGCTGCTTTAATTGCAATTATTCGCCTGAGTAGCTTTCGTTGTTTGCTGTTTGCTGTTTGTGCTGCAAGTTTGTTTGGCCAACGAAAAGGCCAATGCAGATCTGGCTGAAGGAAGGCACCATGTTGTCACTTGACATAAATCCTTTTTATGCCTCATGCGTCGTCGTCACGTTGTGCCTTTGCCGCTCGCTGCCTTTGCCTCGCTCAAGATTATTAAAGTAAAGTGTAAATAGTTTATGGTAATCGTAAAATATATAGCACTGGCTTTGGCATTTTACGCTTTTACGACTCGTACTCAAAGGCATGGACTATGCTAACAAAACGACGCATAAATTTTGCAAACATGAAATATCACTCATACGTCACGTTGTATGCACAAAAAGTGAGTCAAGCTGTGACACGGAACCAGCTCTAGTAGGCTCAGGCTCAGGTGTGCTGAATCTTTTCTGCCAGCGCCACTGCCAACGGCAAATCAATTAAAGCTCCTTATAAGAAAGGACGAAAAGTGCGCTAAACACTAAAAGTGCGAAGTGCGAACTGCCAACTGCGAACTGCGAACATCAAATCTAACAGCCACCTGAGTCGAAATTTTTATGTCGCACATAAATTGTTGGCCTGGCCAACTGTGAAAAGGGCTTTGCGGACCCACGAAATGGGTTAAAACTTTGTGCCGCCGCGCTGCGACGCGGTCTAGCAAATGGATGGGGATGGAAATGTTTCCACTGTCATTTTTCAAAAATGTTTCGCCCCATTTCGCAGGGCACCAGCAGAAAGGAGGAGCGCAAAGGAGTCGTCGCTTAAACCTTTCAAGTCGCTATCCTTCTCGTTCCCGTTCCCATCGTCGTTGTTATGGCTGCGCAGCAATTATCAAAGTTTTGAGGTAAAAGTGCTGATTAATTTTTAATGTTTATGTTTAGCACTCCCCCACTGGCCATTCGCCATTCGCTGTGAGTCCTTTTCCCTTCTATTCCCTTTTTTGCCTCGTCATTCGCTAAATTATAAAGTCATATTGTTGCATGCCCGGCCAGTGCGCGTCTTTGTTTGAGCATCTGGTGCTGATTTAATCGACAGTGAAAGTTTCGCACACACGGCGTATGCGTGACAAATTAATTGCAAACAATCAGAGTGAACACAGTGACATTGTCTGAAGTTTGGCGTATCCATATTTGCCTGCACATATGCGTAATTGAATGGCAACGACATGTCGTGACAGGTAGACAGACTTCCTCCCCCCTCCTTTGATGCCACTGTTTAAACAGCCTCATCAGCAGAGTCCATGTGGTTGCCTATTTGACCGCGTGCATGTTCATTGTGATTTGCGGCTTTCGCATTTGCCGCTCATCGTTGCTCTGGTTGCATCGGTCAGTTATGGGCCAGCAGCAGCAGCTGTCCGGCGGGGGAGGCAGTTGTCAAAAGAGCCGCAATATTCTTAACGAAGTGGTTTTGTGGCTGCTGCAATTATGAATTTATGTGTGCTTCATGCACTGAGCGCACAAATAAAAATATTCACCCAAAGCGAAGACTCGAATTTCATGTTCGGAATTTGTTTTAAAGCGGTTTTCGGCGAGTGTATTTGTCAATGTTTTGACAAAACCACGCAATAGTTCATTTGCTGAGCTGATAGTTCATCTGGTTCAATGATTTGTAATTGCGTTTTTCAGCCGCCCTTTTGAGGCCGTTGGCTATGACGAACATTTTGGCATTAAATAAATTCGGCAACAACATTCAGATAGCTTAAGAATGCTGCAGAAAACAAGAAAAAAAAACGCTTTCGAGTTCGAGTTGAAGCTGAAGATGAAGCTAAACTCGCATAGGACTGCCAAGTCAATTAGCGTTAATTTCATTAGTCGGCAATAACTTGCAGCACAATTCCATCAGCTACAGCTACAGCTACAGTCGTCAGCCTTGTCACGCCCCCTCTGCCCCCACTGCCTCTCCTGCTGCTTGCTGCTAGCCAGGACTCTACTTTTTGGCTAATTTTGTTGCTGTTTCGTTAACGCCCTTCTGAAGTTGAACGTCGCGTTTATTTAGCTCCGACTTTGCTGCGTGTTCTCCAACTTGTTGTTGTCGTAGTTGTTGTTGTTGTTGCAGTTACATTTGGCAATTAGCCACTGCATTCTCTCGCTGCTGCCTTGCCCCTTGCCGGCTGGCTGGCTGCAGTGCCGCACTTCAATACATATTTATTAGCCGCATTTGTTGGATCTTAGCTCAATTAAAAAGTTTTACTTGGCTACTTTTCTTCATTTGTAGGTTGCTCTCCGACCCCCTGACTTGCTGACTCCTCTCACCCCGTCTTCAATTTCTGGCTTCTCTCGCTCTCTCAAATTATTGGCGAAAGTTTTTGAGTTGCTCTGCACTTTTACACTGCTTATTGCCACTAATTGCAATTATTCTGCTTTGGGTTAAAAGTGCGTTGCCACATTATTATTGCCGCTCTTTACATAGTCAACATACACATCTAGTATGTAGTACAAAAGATTATTGCACAACTGCCGCTTAAAGCTAGCCCAGCAGATGGTTGAGTGGCGCCCAGCGATGATGCACCTGGTGGCCAGGTCGCTGCTTGTGCACCACGGTGCGTATGACGGGCACTTTCACGGGATACGGATAGTACATGGGCGTGGCAATGGGCTTCTCCACCCGGTAGGGCACACGTCGCTCCACCACAAAGGGAACCGGTCGCTCCACGGGCACCGGCTTCACCTTCTCAATCGGTATCTTGACCTCCTGCAGCTGCGGCACCGTCACAGTCCGTGGCACCGGGACTCGAATGGGAATCGGCTTGGGAATGGTGGTGATCACGGGCCGAGGGACGCGCAGCGGCACCGACTGCTTGTAGGGCACATGTTGCTTCTGGTAGTGGGTGACGGGCACGTGTTTGGTCACCTCGATGTGCTTGGCGAGCGGCAGCCCCGCGATGGCCTTGCTGCTCGACGGCGTGTGATGCACGCTCGTCGTGATCGGTGGCAGCGAGTGGCCACTGGACGAGGCAGCGCCGACAAAGTTGCTGCCACTGCTGGCCGGCAGATCGACGAGTTGTCGCGCTGCCAGTTGTTGATCCTGCGCAGGGAAACGTGTTTCGGTTTGCTGCCTTTGTTGTCGCTGTTGATGTTGATGTTGATGTTGCAACTGTGTGCCTCGTTGCATGCTGCTGGCATAAAGCATGGCGTTGTCATCGTTCAATTGCCGCGGCTGTGGCGCCACCTTTTCCAGCTGCTGCTGCTGCTGCTGCTGCTGCTCTCTGTCGCTCCCTGCGGACGTATGGCGATAATTGGAAAATTGCTCAATAGGATAATCGAGCAGCGGCGGCGTCGGCGGTGGCGGTGGCCCAGCCTGGGGCAGAGACAATGGCAGCGGCAGCGATAGAGGCAGAGAAGAAGGCGCCGCCTGATATCCGCCATAGCTCTGATAGTAGATGGCTGGAGGAGACTGCTGCTGATGGGGCTGTTGTTGTTGCTGCTGCTGCTGCTGCTCGTAATTTGGCGTATTAATGACAAAATCGATTTTGCCATCGTAGGCATCCGACTGCAGTCGGCTGTGGTAGTTGTTGTAATTGCTGTAGCTATCGTAGTTGTTGTAGCCATGTAGTGCGGTCGTTGGCACAAAGCCTGCGGCACTGGCAGCGGCAGCGACGGCGGCTTCAGCTTTTGGTTCATAATTTGCATATGGCGCTGCCAAGTCGCCAATGACGCTAACATCGCCATCATCGTCATCCTGCAGCGTTTGTCGCGTTTGTGTCGTGCCAACAGCTGCACTATTTGCCCCATAATAATGTTGTGTATATCCTGCTAATCCTGCCAACGCCTCCGACTCCACAACCGACTCTGCTGGCTCATAATAATTGCCGCTCGTGTGATGTTGTTGGTGCTGCTGCAGCGGCAACTCGCTCAGCGACAGCGGCAATTCCAGTGGCAGCGGAGCCGTTATGCCAGCCGCCGGGCTCATTGTTATGGATAACAACAAGAGCATTAACAGGCCAGGCCGCAGTAATGCATTGATCATTAGTGGGCCCTTTGCATATTGCCAATTTCGTTGGCCATCTCTCGTCGCCTCGCGCCTCATGCTGTATGCTCCTTGTGCTAGCTGCTCCTTCTCTACAGTTCAGACAGTTGCTGCTGCTCTGTTAATCCCAGTGTTGGCCACAAAAGCGCTGCTGTTGCTCGTTATCAAGTGTGCAGATTGCGTACACGCAGTGGCCTTTTTATAGCTGCCAGTTGGCTGCTGTGCTGGGCGAGAGTAATTCGATAGACAGTCAAGTTCATTGGCTCCCTGCTCGCATTGTATAACTGCGTTCACTTTCACCTCTTGGGCTGGCATGTTAATCGACTCCACAGACACCGCAGCATTAGGTGCATCACATTTCACCCACACATACACTTGTGGTCAGTGTCGCGTCCATATCGATGCTGACGCTGATGCTGATGACGATGGCGTCACTTGGTCTACGGACTCGTGTTTGCGGTCTGCGCTCTCCGAGTAGCCATGCACCACTGCACCACATTTGCCTTGCACCATGTGTCTTTGACATGTGGCATTCCATTGTCGTTGTCGTTGTCGTTGTCGTCGTCATCGTCTCTGGCGTTGTCATGGCTTTGCATTTGTCGTTGTGATTTGACCGTATCGTCGTCATATGAAACCAATTTCCGCTATCAAGTTCTTCGCACTTTCAATTTCAATTTCCATGGCAATGACATTTTTGCTATCTATTTTAAATTTCTTGTATAATTTAAAGATGATGCCCGTCCACTTCCAATCCATCTCAAGGCTGCGACAATGCGTTGGCGAAAATCAAATATTTTCCTACTACACTTCGATGGAAATTCTTGACTTTGGCGTCAAGTGAGCGAGAGCGAGAACGAGAATAATAGTGGCTGCTACCTGCGACTCATTTATCATTCTTTCATGCATTTTACTTGAAAAACTTTGCTCTCCCCTCCGCCTTCGCCGCACATTCGACCACTTGCCGAACTTGCTGCCCCTCGACCCCCTTTTGGCACAAAGTATTTGCACAATTGCTGCTCGAGTTGCGCCCGAAATGACAGCGCAAAGTACACCTAAAGTGTATTTTCACATTGAACGAGGTTAAGCTTCGTTAAATTTTGCGCAGCGTATCACCAAGACTCCCTCTTCTGCCACATACCCTGTACTCAGGCGCTGATAATGGTGTGTATTGATGAAGATAAACACATAAATCAATAATGACGAAAACTGGGACAGTTAAATATAAATAAATATAGATATGAATATAGATACAAAAATATATATGGATACGAAGATTTCCAAAGATTGTATATAGGTAAAAATTAATATATACTCTAAAATAAATACAAAATAAGAGATGGGTATTATTTAGTCCATCTCTTCTGTCTCTTCGCTCAGTATTTGTATTGAGACCCTTCACATGCTTGTATTTCTTGTGTTGTGTCTGCGATTGCTATTTGTTTCCAGTCTGCTTGCCTGTCTGCAACACTGTCAAGGACAATGAGTTCTCCGATACTTCAAGTAAACGCATATGAAGTTGATTACGAATTTATGATATTCCCTCTATTGGAAATTGTTTCTGGCTTTAATTAGAATAGCATTTTTAATGGAAGGGTATTTAAAAGTGAATTCTTAATAACTACACCCTTGAGTACAAAATATTGAGCAGAGTAGTCAACTCATTTCTCAACAATAAAACAATTCAATTAATAAAAATAATATTGCGACTATTCATTTTGTATTGTCTAGTTCAGCATTTGAATTTACGATGTAAATGTAATTAAATTTAAATAATAATAAATTCTAGTTAATATAATAAAATTCAAATAAAAATGATGACGTCTATGTTGTAAATATAATTAAAATTGAAATAAAATGTAATTCTGAGCTCCAGAGTAGTGGCTAGTCAATCAGTTTTGATGGCGGAGCACTTATTTGTTTCTTTTTCATTACTTGAAATGCTTTCAAGTCTCGTGAAGCATATTTAAGCATGGAATCATAGAAAAACGGCAGACGTCCGTCTGTCTGTCCGTTCGTCTGGTCAGTAGTCGGCTTCCCTTTGCAAAATCAACGAAACGGAGCCAATGTTGAAAACCTTTCGCTCATAATCGCACACACACACACATACTCGTACATTATTAAGGTTCAAAGTTGCTTTTCGCTTTGCACAAAATCCATCATAACATTAACTGCCGACCGACCATACGGGGGCGCAAGGGAGGATAGTCATAGTTGTAGGGCGGGGCAGTTGGGGGTGTTTTTGCTAGTATGACACTCTAAGTTCATTAAGTAACGTTAAAACGTTAAAATGCTGGAAAACAGAGGCAAATGCGAAGCAGCGGGGAAAGGGTAATGATGAAGAAACAGCAGCAACAGCAGAAGCCGCTCCAAGGCTCCATAGTTATTTGGCTTGAGTGACCCAGCCTCGACCTCTGCCCAGCCAGAGTTGCGTTGTTGTTGTCCCGCTGATGTTGCATGCGAATTTAATCAAGTCATGCAATAAAATTTACGGTTGCCTTCTTGGGGCCAGTGTGCGGTTGTAGGGCTTGCTTTCGGCCATGGCTTTCCGCTGCTGGCCACAAGCAGGCCCAGGTAGAGAGGATGCCAGCTGCCAAACTTGGCAGGGTTTTCTACAGTTTTATAAGTCCTAATATTTGGTTCGCTTCTTTTATTTTTCATTTCATTTTACTTGATTTCTCTTTATTTTTTCCTGTTCCGCGAGTATGTTTGGCCTTCGCAGTTGGTCTGCTGGGTTTGAAACAATTTGCGGTTCTTGGCTGAAAGTTGTAGGCATTTTTCAGGATTTTCTTGCTCCTCAACGAAGCCGTTAGAATTCCTTTGACAGACTGGTCGGACAGAGAGAGAGAAAGAGAGAGCGAGAGAGTTCTGGCATTTCATTGCCTTGGTATGTTTAGTGCACAGTGTTTTTCTGATTTCTTAACTTTCCCATTGATTCACATGTCAATGCAAAGCCAGACCACAACAAAAACAATACACAAACAATTGCGAGGACAATATGAATATCCTTGCCGGCAAAGTTGGCGCACTAATGTGCTGAAAAAAAATTAGCATGTGGCGGCACTGTTTAGGCCAAATACCTTGGCTTGGCTTGATCCAACTGCCACTGGCATTGGCACTTGGCCCCTTGGGGTGTGGAAATTCGCAATCAAAATTCCACAACGCGGTCCTTAATTGGTCTTTTTGCCATGCAGCTAGACGGACTCGATTCCCAGTTACTTGACTGCCTTGCTTGTCTTCGCTTCACGCCGGGCGAAGTTTACTTTTTAGGTGTCTTTTCCTTTTTTGCTCCGTTCGGTTTTTTTTTCTGTGTTTGGAAGCCTCATACAAATGCAAATTTCAATTACGCGTATTGCCGGGCGAAATTGAAATGCTTTTGGAAATAATTTCGTTCAGTGACTCATAAGAAATGCAGGCTCGGTTCAAGTTTTTCTTCCATTCAACTTCAACTTGCGCTTCAACTTTAGCGTTAGCTTCACCATCAGCTTCAGCTTCAGTCGCAGCTTTGGCTTTGGCTTTGGGTTCAACTTTGGCGCCCTCCCATGCCTTTTTGGTTGGCCTGTCAACAATCGCGCGCATTTCATTTGCATTTCGAATGCGTGGAAAGTTTCGCAGCAAACTGAAAATTTATTTGCGAATTTTGTAACATGTGTCCAGTTGGCACAAGTTGAAAACTTTTCACTTGAAACTTGCCACGTCCCGTCGCGATTGCCACAATCACTTTGGTTGCTTCGGTTAATGAAAATTTCATTCGGCATAAAGGCAAAAGTTTTTTCCTTTGTATACACACACACATACACTCGTACTATCTTCTGATTGGAGGAGGACTAAAAGCCAACGGTTCATTGGTCACAACAGACAATTTTGTGGCTTGGTTTGCTGGTCCTGGATTGATGCCGGCGAATGCCAGCGAATTATTTCATTTAATTGCCGTTGAAATATTTAATATTAATTGATGTGCTTTAATTGCTTCTGCGGTGCAGCTACGCATCTCCCATTCTGTGGGATCCCTTGGTCAACTCATTAAAAAGCCATCAACTGCCGAGGCTCGGGCTGCTGTCCTGCGGCGCACCACTAGTCGTATTATTAATCTTAATAATTACCACATATTGCCACGAAAGAATGCCCACTAAACAATGCCAAAGTTGGTCAAACAAAACACAAACAGCTCTTGTCATTTATTGCTTGGCTTTTCTTTCCTTTTCTTTTTCGCCAACTTATTCGTCACTTTATTTGGGCGTCTTTATGTCTCTGAATGTCTTCTGCCTTTCTTGCGAGTACGTTATCTATCGATATTTTTTATATACTCCAACATAGTTGCTTGATATTGGCATATTTTTATGCTTCTTTCGCAGGCCACACTGTCGTTGCTATCGTTCTCACTCTCATATGACAATTTTCCATTGACGTGAGACATTTTTATTCGCTTTTCCAATTTACAGTGATGGCGACAGCGACACTCGTTCGCCTCCCCTTCGCCCCTTGGCTGGGCAAAAAACCTAACGATGACTGACATATCGGACATTATGCATGAAACTGTAAATGTAGCTGTGACTATGACAGTGACTGTAACTGCACGAATGTGAATGTGACTGTGAGCCATGGTTTTAATGGACTGAATTTCATAAATTTAATACACTGTGTGTATGTGTGTTTGTATGTATTTTGAGCAGTTAAAAGTTTTGCATAAACACCCGACACATCGCTTTGCAGCGCATCATCGAGTGAGCGAATGTCGACTGTCCACTAAGAATGATATTCAGCCTTGACTAAAACTGGCCACACTGGCAAGCGAATATGAATACGAATACGAGTACGAATACGTGGAGTGGAGTGCGTTTGTCAGTTTGCTGAGGGGAAGGGAAAATGCGGCCAAGCGCGCAATGTACTCGTAATCGCAGTTGAATTGAAAAAGTTTCCACTGTTTCACACTCACACACACCGTCACTGCTATTTTTATAGTTTGTGGTAGACACACACACACACACACACACATGCACATAGACACACACATTTGCACACATGAGAGTGGCCGCAATTCGTTTTTGTATTCACTCAGCAAATTTAGTATTTTATTGAGTTGTTGTGATGGATATTTAATGAAGTGCAATTTAATTTTGCACACAGCGAACACAACGATTTATTGAAGATGCAACCGCGACGAGCAACATGATGCAACATGCACGATTTGGTCAAATGGCGAACGGATAAACGGAAAAGGACAGAGGCATGCCGATGGGGGCAGAGAATGCATGCGGCTGAGCGATTGCTGCAGCATATTAAGTATACGCAATGATACCTCTGCTCTGCATTGCCCGCAAATTTAGCACAAGTTTTGCAATGAAAATGCATTGAATGCAGCATGTTTCAATTCATTATTAAATGCAATGCGCGCTGCACTTCTGCCAATAAATCAATTGCAGTCACCGCCGGCTCACGTGGCGCAGCTGCAGCGGCAATTGCCGCTCGCCACTGGTTATGACTCTATTGCCCGTGTTCTGGCCCGAAGCTGGTTAGCGAGTTTCAATGCGATTGTCAGACTCTGCAGGTAATTGAATGCCATTGCAGTTGCTAATAAGCCACAGGACTTTCAATTGCCAGTTTGTGCATTGTGCGTGGTGCGTGATGCGTGGTGCTCGGTGCTATTGCAATTGCCGGCGATTTTTAATTATAATTAATTTGATGTCGACAATTCGCGCAGCAATTAGGATATTTTGGCATGCGCTGCAATTAACCCAGCACAGCACAGCACAGTACCGTCAAGGAAGTCAAAAGTTCTTAGGCCAATTAGTTTTATTGTAGCCGTAGGAAAATTGCGAACCCCTCGAGGCGCATTAACTACCGAGCGAGTCCTTTAATTAGCGACCCAGGAAGTTGCCGGTTGCCGCAAGGTGCCTTCACTTTTGTCGGCCACTTTAACGGCATGTGCAGTGGCCAATTATGAACAATTAACGACTTCAAACCGAAATGAGTTCGTCAAAAGAGCAACTGCAGCTGACGTGTCGTATACTTAACGTAGAGTCAATTGCATAGTTGAAAGAATTATAGATGTATTAAGTGAATTCATATCGTTCGAGTAAAGCATTTCGGACCACAAATTCTAATTGGATTGGTATAAATATAATATATATATTGATGAATGTATTAAATTAATAAATATTAAATGTGGCAAATGGTGATTAAATGTGGCATTCTCTAAAGATATCTAAAAATTAATATTGTATCAAATGAATTAATACGTTGAAAAGCATTTAGAAAATTAATTCTTATTGAATTGACGAAAATAAAATTGACATAATTTAAATGTTCTCTTACCATATTTATAAATTGTATTGAGTTCTATATTTAAAGCATTACTATTGTGTGTACAATGTACATCAAATGTCTTGAGAAGTCAAAGCCCTCGCAGGCATCAACAAATACTTGATGCTGCTATAAATACATTTCATTACGTAGATATAATTAATATTAATATAAATGCGCAGGGAAAAGGCTGCTATCAATTGGATGAATTAATGAAGTCATTATCTTAATCAGCTCGTCTCAGAGCCAGTCACAACTGAGGCATTCCACTATCAATGGCCTTATACGCTGATGAAGACAAGCAAACGAATAAAAGAATATTCATAGAGCGACTGTGTGTGTGGGTGAATGAGTGTGTTTGTGAGTGTTTGTGGCAGATGCAACATGTAAGCAACACCAAAGTGCCATAAGCGGAAATCAATTTCATAGAAATGAAAGTCATCGCACACATATGGCAAGAGGAGGAGGCTGGAAGGACCACGCCACTTGAGTGTATTGAGAGAATGAAGGAGCAGTTATTGGCTTGGAGTAGACGACTTTGTCGAACTTTTGTCGATGCCGATGTCGATGTCGATGTCGCAGGCAAGGCTGGCCGGGCTGTGAGTGGCACAATGTAAGCAAGGACAGTTGTCCTTATTGAATTTCAATGACACATGCACAAACGTTGTGGGGCAACAAACGAGTACGAATGTGAATGTGAATGCGAATGCGAATGCGAATGCGAATATAACCACAGTTGTCGTCCTGCTATCGCCGTATGCTCTCTTACACTTATACTTATGTGGCAATGACAAAAGCCGACAGGAAGACGGCAAAGCTGAACGAGAGCAGCAGGACTTTCGCTGTGGCATGCCACCTCGGAGGGTGGCAAGACAGTCAGTCAGTCAGCAACTTGTTGACCGGATGTCTGTGTGGCGGCAATAAGTACGTAAATGGGATTATTTGTGTGTGCCTGAAGTCAAGTAAATTGAATTTATCTTAATTTTTCGTGGCTGTTGCGGCTGCAAGTGCCCAGCACTCTCTTTCCCGCTCTTTAGTTGCAAAGACCATAAGCTCATATCTACAGCCATGCAGTTGCCCTAAAGTGCAGCTCCAACTGCCCTTCAATACAATTCCCTGCCTGCTGAATGAAACCAAAGAAGACCAAGTGCGGCTTTTATTTATTTATATTGAAATAAAGTTGCGCTTGACTTTAGAAATTGTTGCGGTCGCGTCGCCCATGTTTTAACCCTCGCAAAAACATCCTGCATGGACTTGCTCCGTCAAAAGGTGAAGGCAAGTTGTTGCTGTTGGCAGCAAATTCATTCATTCATTCATCCATTCATTCAGCGTGGCTGTCGAAATTTGAATGTGGTCAGCCTCAGCCCCGAAAATGTGTTTCGAGATGTGCCTTTAACGCAGCGTTGAAGAATTTAATCAGTCTAGCGTCCAGGTGCTGACAGCATGCCTTTGTCCAAACCGACTTATCCGACTTCTCCGACTTGCCTTGACTGTGCGTGTCGAGTAATCCCATCTAATGATGCCAGTGACCCATTTAAGACCCAACTCCTGGGAGCCATGTGTGCTGTCCATTTGCTAGACACTCGTCTACTCATCTCCCAGTGGTGCGTGTGCCCAGCTTGTGCCTTAATATGCATAATAAAAGTTTTATAGACGGAGCACGAGTTGCGTCATTCAGTCAGTTTTGGAGGGGAATATATTCTAACATAACGAGTACAAGTATCTGCTGCAATTGCTTTGCCATCGAAATCATTTGCATTAAACGCTCGCTAATTGGCTCGTTTTGTGATGGAAATTTGTGCTAAAGAGCTCGTCGCCCGTCGCAGGGCAAGCGATTATAATAAAAGCCATGCACACACAACATTCTTTTTTATAAAAATTGAGAAAAATCAGGGGAGAAAAAAGCATATATTGCATATAAATGGGCGTTGGCTGTGGCATGAATGTAGTTTTCTATATAAATGCGTTTAACAGCTGCAGCAGCCGCCACACAAAGCAACACATTTGCTGCATTTATTGCGTTTTTCCGTTAACTGCCTCGAACTTCACACTCACACTCGCACACTCGCACACACTCACCCACACAATCGTACACTCAGCACATAATGGGCTTTGTTAGCTGCGAACTTTGCTGCAGAGAATATCGCTTAAAATCTGGCTTTTGAATTTGAACTGCCGTTGCCATTGTGCTAGCTGCAAGCTTCTACTCGTGTGTACTACAGTCCATAGGTGTGCTCTCTTACTGTGATAAATGGATCGGAAAATACGCGTACTTAACAACGGATGCCTTGTTTAACGTGTTTGTGTGTATGTGTGTGTGTGGCAACTGCAATGCAATGCCATCAGCTTTGTCAGCTCAGTCTCTGCTCAGAGTGTCGCTATGACATTTCCATGTTTAAAGCATTTGCCGTCATCTTGTAATAATCTTTTTCATTGCCACGATTTGCTTGAGAGTTGGCAGCGTATACAGCTGTCGGTTTTACTTCACACACTCACACTCTTCCTCTCTTCATTTTTGTATAATATTTGTTTTGGCTCAAGCCAACAGCTGGCTGTGTGTGTGTGCGGTGTTGGCTTGCTTTATGCACTCGCCTGTGTCGCCTCATTGGGCGCTTCATTCGAGCGGCAAATGTTTACACCTGAGCAGTTAGTGGCAACACCCCGTGTCGCGCCACAAGGCGTATACGTGTCAAGGATAATTCATGAAAAATCTCTGCTCTGCTCTGCTCTGCTGGTCGAGTGCAGTCTGCAGGGCTTTTTCACTTTTGCGCCGATTATACAATCAGAAAACAAACGCTAACGGCCAGAGAGCGAACATGCACATACGTGTGTGGAACAGGTTTATAAGTGCTTCCAAATTGGCTGAATACAATGCGAAAAATATTAGGGTTGCTCCTTGCAGCTGATTTCAAGCATAACCAATGCCAATCCATCACTGCAGCGAGCTCAAAAAGACACTCGGCAAACTCGTACTATATGCAGCATGAAATATTCGACAAAACTGGTTGAGGTATTCCCTTGTTTTACAGACCATTTGCAGCCTTCACGTGTGCTTTTCATTTGTTTTGGCGAAAGTTTTATATACATAGCATAGCATAGCATAAAGTTGATTTCATCACCTCTTTTCGCTCGAATGTTGTACGAATTTTCACAAATCATTTCATCAATTTTGCGCAAAAAACGTGGAGCCAAAGGCAAAGTCAAATTTGACAAATAGCTTCGGCTTCAGCCAGCGCCTGACGTCATATTTGATGTACTTGCTCCACATGCGAGGCGCAGTCGTGTTTTTGCTATTTTGCATTGGCGCACCAGATGCTGCCACTCAGCCAAGGTGGTGCATGCCCCATCCTGACGGCATTAGCCGTGGCAGCTGCCAGCAGTCCTCGGTTCGTATGCATTCCAAGTTTGCAGCGCCACTTGATAAACGATTCTGAATTAACTTTGCTCGCCGGCTCCTCAAACTTGGCGCTCGGCTCGACTTGTGGCTTAGGTTAATCAATTGGCTATGTCAGCTCAATATGTGTGTGTGTGCAAAGTCCATGTGTGTGTGAGTGTACGAGAGTATAAAATATCAAATTGATGGAGCACGTGCTTGTCAGCCATTTGTTGGCAACTCAAGCAGGAATTATCCTAAAAAAATATATGGTATATGAAATAATGTTGTTCACTTTGCTCGCCAGCGGCAGTAGCAGAGTTGCCTAGTTACAAGCTGAGCTCATCTTTGAGTGGCAGTGGCAACAATGGTGACTTAAATGAAGAGTATTTAGAGTTGAGTGCAACAGCTGTTTGCGTAACATATATTTTGGGGCAATTTATGCGCCGTGTGGATGCTTTTGAGTCATTGCCACACACACACACACACACACACATCTTGGTTGTAAAAACGATGTGGCAGAGGAAAGTTTCATAAATAAGTTTTCTTTTTCATGCTTCTCGTTTTTTTTGCAGTTTTGCGTGACGGCTGCTGGTAACTTAATGAAATTTGCTTTTCCTAGATAATATATCCTTATTTTCTTTTTTCTCTGGCATTTCTCTTGGTTTTTACTCACTTATTACGACTACAGTTATTTGGCGATGCCACTTTGCATTGTCGTTTATTAGCAAAATGTCGAAAGTTGACAAAGTTTGATGCTCAGAAAGTTTTTTTTCCAACCTCAGCTAAACATTTGGTGCCCAATGTGTCTGAGAGTTGAGGAAGTTGCCACAAGAAGCCTAGTTTTGCTTTTAGTTGCCACATGGCAGTCACTTGTTTGTTGTTGTAGTTGTAGTTGTTCTTTTTTATTGTCTGCTCAAAATTGTCATCAATAATAATAAAAGTGCGACTGAGGAACAAAAATGGACAGCAAGGCCAGCTAGCCAGCTAGCCAGTCATCATTGGGATACAGTTGGCCACTTGTGATATAATAAATGTTGCCAGGACGACAACTAACTCAATACATATACACATGTTTATGTGTGAGTGAGTGCTTGTATTAATGTGCCTCTCCCTCTAACATTCTCTCTCTCTCTCGCTTTCTCTGTGTGTGTGTTCATGAAAATACACTTTTGTATTCATTCGACCGCAACTAAAAATGTTGACCATAAACTTTTCTCTTTGCTGTTTTATTTTTCTTATTTATGTGCAAGTTTTCTGTTTCTTTTGTGCTTATGCGCCTTTTGTTTGTTTTGCCTGGCTGTCCGTTGTCCTTTTTGTTGTTGCTGCTGTTGGCTTGAACTGTGTGCGCAGACAATTCGGGATTAACACATGGCTGCCGTTTGTCACGTATACGCCACGGCTATCAATGATGCTCGTTGCCAGTGATTGCCAAGGGCAACTGCAAATTTCTAGCTACAAATTTCATTTTATCGAGGTTTTATTGGCGTTGAATTAAATTGAGCACAGCATCGAGGCCAACACGCATTTCCCGCGGGTATGACGAGACTGTCAGACAGAGAGAGAGAGAGAGAGAGAGCGTCCGTATGTATGTATGTGTGTGTGTGCCATTATGACTGACTTTGGCTTTGATGGAAATTGCTAATGAAATAAGTTTTTAGTTGTGCGAATTTATTTCTTTTGCTTTTACTTTGCTTTATGTCAAAAAATGTTTATTTATTCAGCTTGGCCCAAGGGCAGCACATTGCGTTCACTTCCTGGAACACAGCGCTCTTCCCCTCCCCGCCCCTTTATTTATCCAGCCAAGTACTCGAAAACTTGAACTCATTAATTACACTCAGCGCAGTGTGTTGAACACTGTGTGACGTGTCGTAGATCTACAAAAACGGCTAATTGAATCAAAGTGCCATAAGTCATTGCACACAGCAGAGGAATCAAATAAGCGCAAATACCACATACATCTGCTCACACACACTCTCTCACTTCAATGATCTCTTAAGCTGGGAAAGTCTTCAATAAAAACGCCATGTTGCAACTGTGGCAGCAGCAGCAGCTCACCGAATGACTGTCATTTATCTTCAACTGCAGCAGCGGCAGCGGCAGCTATTAGAGCTGAGCACTTATCGTATTCTGGGGCGTGACACGATTTATTGCCAATAAATTTCAAATTAAATACATAGAAATATCGAAAAAGTTTGAACATCTCTCAATATGGCCGTGATATGTGCGATTACTAATTGTGCGAATTCTCAAGTCCGTAAATGCTGTCAGCGATAAGCTTTTAAAGTGAGGTGTGGAAGAGATTACAAGAAAAATAGAGACGCGAAATTCCATTAATGTATTCACCTTAACGGGCGAAATGAAATGAAAATGAAAAGAACCAAAAGAAATGAAAAGAAAAGAAACGAAACGAATTGCAGAAAGTGCCAGAGACAGGGAACAGATAATGAAAAAATCTGTATTTAAATTTCTTTGCAATAATATTTACCTACAATTCCCGCTTCGGCACCTAACTTCCGCACGAACGACACGACACGACACGACACGGGTCCTTTGGCCAAGAGCCATGTTCATTGCAGACAAGTGTGGGGCAGAGGAGTGGGCAGGTGGAATGGGAGGGGGCAGTTATACTGACAGCCACTTCCGTGTGAACTAATTCCCTTGCACTACACTCTTAGCTTCGCTTTATATTTTTTTCTTTTTCTGCGCTTCTCCTTCCTTCATGCTGCCAACGCGCTTTCTTGAACTTTAACGACTCGCCTCGCCCCTCTGGACACCCACATTTTATTGTTATTGTTTGTAATTGAAATGGTGCAAACGTACAAGCGATAAAATGTAAATCCAAACTCTCAACTGACCGGAGAAGCACCAAGAGAGAGAGAGAGAGAGCGAGGCGGGGTACGTCAGAGAGCCATTGCTCCATTCATCGATTGCTCCATTTAACAAATTTCGATTTCCGCATCAGATTTTCCTTCCCCAGAGCGACTTCCTGTGCAAAGTTTTTCCTTCTGCTTTTATTGCTTGTCCCACGCAGCAAGGGCAACTTGCGGGTTATACGAAAGCGATTATTGTCTTCATTTTAATTATTCCGATTGTTGTAATTTGCAATACCTTCTGGCGATTATCACGTGTGCTTCAATTTAATGCCATCGAGAACTGCACACATAACACTTTAGATCCCGATGTGTATTCTGCAAGGGTTTCTTGAGATACGAATAAAGTGCATGGATTTCGCGCATTGAATAATTATTGCATACGTATCTTAAGTGAGTTGAGTTCAGACAAACATAATAATTTACCTTATCGCAATATATTAGTAAATGAACTCTGTAGTTTTGTAATTGATTAATTTACAATCATTATGTGTTCTTCTATAACGCTTCTTTCCCTTTAAAAATGCATGTACATGGCTGTAACAATAATACAATATTTATTTACTAATTAAATAACGTTATAGTTATTGTGTACTTATATTATTGTCTTGAGTTCAGACAAACCGAATAAATGAATTAAAATATAAAATCATTCAATCATTCAGTGTTATAGTATTATAGTAATATTGTTTTAAAATTATTTTTGTAATGCTTCAGAAATTTATTTACTTAGTAATAATAATGACTAAATATTTATTGACTTTTTAATTATTTTTTCATATATTCCATATTTCCATTTTAATCAAATATGTTTAAAGTTTGTCTCTAAAATTTTGTTCAACGAAGTTTAGCTGATAGACATTTGAACATAATTCTCAATCAAAAATAACAGAAAGCTGGCTAAACAAAAACGTATACTTCTTTTATCAAATATAATAAAATAAACTTTCAAAATATACAGCACAATATACGAAGCTAATCGGAGTGAGTCCAAAATTGTCACATAGTCGACTTATTTCAAAAATGTTCAAAAACATGTCCACTGCCTGTCCAGACGTCTCTCTGCTTGCTGCTGATTAAGATGCTGCAAGCTGAAGTCCTCATTAGGTGAACATCCGACTGATAGGCACCTGAGGCAGAGAGAGAGAGAGAGGACAATGCAACAAACAGTTTGCCCGGGGGCAAGCAAATTGCAGTCATTATTATGCCAGAGGCGGGGGTGTGGGGGACGAGTGTTGTGGCTTTGGCGAATGAAAGTGTTGCAAGACACGTAGAAGCATAATTGTACAATGTGAAAGACATGTCGAGCTCTTACGGATTCAGCATGCAACAAATCGCTTTTCACATTTTGTCCCCAGTCGGAGTCGGTCAGAGGCTACTACATTTCTTTATTCTACCGCATTTCGGGCGAAGAAAACAATTTGTTTTCTCTGACAACATCAGAGCAGCATTCAAGTGCAAATAGCGGCTCACGCATGTGCCTTGGGGTTGTGTTGGGTGGTTGGTTTTTGGTGGAAATTTGCCGGTTGTGTTGATGATGATGATGATGACGACGACTCGAGAAGCGGCGGGCGGAAGTGGGAGAGTTTTAATTTGTCCTATGAAAATATTTGCACACGACTTGCAGCTACAGATGTAATTGAATTAAAATCTGGCTGACAAAGTCATGTATGGCCCACGGCGATGGATTTATTTCCAGCCACTGGTTGTTGACGACACACACACACACACAGAGACGCACACACACAGTCTCACAATAGTAGCACCCTAACCGGCCCAAGGCACTAAACAGTCTCAATTTCAATGGACCGCGTCAGAGACGGCGACTAAAAAGTGAAAGTTTTCGGCCCACAGACCATAGAATGCCGACTACAGGGATTAAGTTTTCAGAATTTAAACGAATTTTCAGCTTAGTCGGAATCAACATGAAAACATCATGCCCCGCCCTGAGGGAGGCAGCTTATGGAGGAACAAAGTAGTCGAGTGTCATGCAGTTAGAGGGCGCAGCTCGTCGATTTCCATTGAAACCGTGCATAGTTTTAGATTTTAATTAATTGATTAGCCGTGCACAACCCCAACGTGAGCTTACAAAAATTAAATTATTAAAATGCATTTGATTCTGAAAAGCCAACTTAATTCAATTACAAAATTATGCCGCCGACGTGATAACAAGCCAATAAAAATTCTAGCCGGGCTAAGGGATCGAAAGCGGGCGAGAGCGAGAGATGAACAGACGAATGGGTTTTGGTTGATTTGCATAAAATTGATAAACAATAGCAGACGGCAGCAGACGCTTTGTTGACAGACCGTGCGTCTCATGGCCAGACAGATAATGCGTCGGCGATTTGCAAAGGATTAAGGATTCAAGGATTCAACACAAAATGATTGCCAGCTAACTGCGCAGCAACTAGAGTGTCTATCACTTGGAGGCTTTGTTCGTCTGCCAGTCTGGCGGACCGGACTGGCTGTTAACTGATACCGATGCCATGCCATGCAACGTGGCATGCAACGGCCTCGTAAAATGTTCGGTGGTTGATTTGATTTATGGCTTTAATTGCCCAAAAGTCAAGCAGTCATAACGTCATTTAATATTCTCTTCTAGACACTCGGCAAAGTGTATTCGCATTTGAGTTTCACTCGCAAAATCTCACAACAAGCTTTGGGGTTTTGCTGCCAAATCGGATTTGGCACTTTGGGCACGTCTTAAATTATTTTATGCTCCCAAATAAGTGCATTAGTTATAACAGAAGCAAACCACAGAGTGCTGCAAGCTGAGCGTGCCTCAAGAGAAGTTACTCTCCACTACGAATACCTTGTGTCTACTCAATTCCAAAATACCCTTCCAGCATACTCTGCAGGGTACCATGAGCTGAGTTGCATTACCCATGCTGGGAATAATTTAAATGTGCACATACCTCTCTGGATGTCTGTGGCATGCAGAGCACAACCGATTTATTGAGCGAGTTGGCCAATGATATATGTATATACCATCAATGTACAGTTATGCTGCTACTAGTGCAGCAAAGCATCGTAAAATGTAGCAGACTATGAATTGGAAATAAAGCAAGTCAGATGAGCTGTGGATAAAAGAGTCGCGGCATGTCGTCAATCCAAAATGGTGAAACGGTGACAATTGTCAGCGGAGACGAGCAAATTGTGCATGTGGACAGTTCGTGGCGAAATGAAGAGCGAAAAAAACATGAAGAATTGCAGATAACTAAAACACATTCATATATTCAAATGACGTACAGCTGCTTTTGCTGTCACTGTTGACTGTTGGCATTTGCCCTTCACCTGGTCCTTTAGAGCGCGTCCTCGGGGCTTGCGAAATAATTTCGAGGGATTTACATAAATACATAAGTTAAATGCACATTTAGCATTTTGAATTTGTAATATTTTTGCAGTTTAGTTTAGGTTGTCGAGCTTCCCCCCTCTTTTTTTCATTTCATTTCAGCTGTACTTTTTATATTTTTCATTTTTCATTTTTCATTCGTAATGCTTAAAGGCTCGTTTCATATAGTATTGTTAGCATATGAGAGCGAGGTATGCAAGTTGCTGTGGCAGCCAGCCATAGGTAGCCATGGCTATAGCTATGGCTATAGCTTTGGCTTTGGCTCTTGGTCTTGTTGGACTTGAGCGATGTGCAAATAAATGCCACATAAATTGTGCAATTGTTTCGTCTAGTGTTGTTCCATCCAGTCTCTGTCTCTGAAATGTCCTATGCAAAAATATGCTCTTCCATTGCTGCTGTTTGCCTAATGAAAATCGTTGCAGTTGTCGTTGTGGGCGGTGGACGGTGGGCGTGGCATAACCCAAAAGTGATTTGGCCGTGCAGCATGGCGTATGAATTTTAATATTTAGCCATTGTGGCCAAGGTTTGCACGAGTGTTAGGTGTTGTATCGTCGAGCACTTCAATATAAAAGATTTCTCATTTTTGCTTACATTGCCACCTCTCTCTCAGTGGCTTAGCATCCAGCATCCAGCAGCCCGCTCACATCTCAGTTCAGTTCACAGCTGCCGAGGTTCTTTATTATGCGACGGGGCTATTTGCAGCTTACACTGCCTTTGCTTTGTTCTGCCTTACATTTTTCTGTATTGTCATCAGCAACAAAACTATTTGTCTATTCACTGGTCTGCATTTACTATTTACACCCCTGCCCCTTCACCCGCATGCCATGCCATGCCGTTCGCCTGTTATTATTTAAAAGGCTCTGTCACAGTCACAGTCACAGTCTCAGTCTCTCAGTCTCTCAGTCTCTCAGTTTGGCCCCAGTAAACCGACATCGAGTTTCCAGCTATTGCTGGAGCTTTTGTTTGCCGTGCGAAACTGCTGCGACTGCAACTGGGCAACCGAGAGACAGACAGAGAGATAGAGAGAGAGAGAGAGACTCTGCTCAGCCTTCACCTTTTGTAAGCTGGCCAACTGAGTTATTAATATTTATCTTGCTCTGGCCGACAGCATAAGCAATGAAATGATTTGCACAAATTGTTGTTGAAAATTTCATTACTATCATCCATCGGGTGGCAGGCAAGCTTAGTTTACAGTGAATAGGCAAGTTTTTTTCCTTGGATGCCCTCAAAAATATGCTATGGCTTTAATAGCAGCACGCTAATTGATCAATCAGTATCAAGCTCCCCCCGCCCCTGAAACCCAGTGTCATCAATCAGCTTAATGTGTCTCTGTATTTAACTAGGCTTAGGCAGAAAATGTCTCTCACTAAAACTATTCAAACGAGACAGGAATTATGTGTGCAGTGTTTGCTGTGAGCAAATATTAGTCAAGTAATTGGTTGTGCCAGCCACAGATTGAAGCTCTTTTGCATCGAAACATATTGATTCAAGTATGCAAAGTGCATTTTTAATGCTCTGACATTGCAGTTTTGCATCTTGCTTGCATTTTGCATTTTATTTTGCCATCTCCGACCACATTTTGGATATTGATAAAGAATCGATTGGGATACTCATTACACTGCTCAGTGTGAGTGTTGCTGTATGGATGCTTTTGTTGTTTACTTTGCCATTCACCTGTCTGCCATCATGTTTGGCATTTCTCAAACTAGGCATATTCAACTATGCCACAAGTTGCGTAATTGCCGACTACCGACTATCTCTCTAACTGCATTTGGCATATGCATTGATGCTACAAATTGCCGCAGATCTGTGGCATTGGCATTGCCAGTTATTGCCAAGCTCTGTGTATGCTGCATGTGTGTGTTGCAACATTGAAAAGTTTACATTTTATTAGTTTCTCATGCCAATTTTGGCTTTCATTTATGCTGAATACTTTGCCTCGCACTCACGCACTTCGATTGCTTTTTGGCTTTTTATTCAATTGACTCATGGGAAACGCCTTCCGCCTCCGCCTGCGACTCTGAATGCTACACACAATTCGATTGCCAAACCGCAATTACATGCTGCCTCTCGCTTGTTCTGCAGTGCAATTGTGGGTCTCGCTCTTTCACACAACGTTTGCATTAGATGCGATTTGAAAACTGCAAATTGGATTTGCTCAACTTTGCCAAATTGCCACAACAGGAAGCAAATCGGCAGGCAAATCGACTGCGTTTGGCTAAAGTATTACCCAAAGTTTGCAACCAATTATAACTTCAAAAATCACACACACACACACATCACTTTTGTCGGCATTAAAAGAATGAGAATGAATTTTCTCAATCGCCTGTTCAACAATTTCAGTAAATTGTTAATGCCAAAAGGTACATATATGAACCATGCAAACTGTCTCGTTTGTCGCTTGTTTATTGTCTCCTCCATTTTTAATTAATATGCAAATTTCGTTAATGTGTAAACATAACAGTTCTCCTGTTATAGACAAACCCAAATGTTAATTTTAATGTTGGCGACCGCAATTTCAACGTCGTCTAATATGAATTTCAACTCCCACAATAAACCAAACGAGGCCCAAATAAACATTCCCTGTGCATCCCTCGCAGCTTCCTTTGACATTTTAATAGTTCTGTTGCCACATTCGCTATGTTTTGTTTAACTTTGTTTCATTTCCTACCTGGCTAGCTCGCCACAGAGCTTTTCGGCTTTAATGAGCGACTTCCCTTGGATTGAACTGAAACAAGAGAGTGAAAATAATTTATTAAGACAAGTAGCCAATAATAATAATATTAAATTGAGTAGCAATATATAGTTAAATCTTAACAATTTATTTGATATATTAATAAATTGTAAATTTTTATTGCATGCATATAAATACTTGCATGAATTATAAATACTCGTATAATTCCCCCACCGTGCCGACTATTATCAATTTCGTTATGCGAAAAACGCAGATTTCAATTGCAAAAATTCGGAAGCCATTTTGCAGGTTGCAAACAATCAATCAACTTCAGACTGAATTGAAATTAAAACAACAGTCTGTTGAACGCGAACACACCTTAAAGCAGATCCGCAGAATCAGAGCAGAGCCAGAAACAGAGCCAGAAACAGAGAGGGTTGTGTGCATTGGCGGTCGGCCGTGTCCGTTGTGATGACCACAAAATTACGTGCCACGTCGCTTCATTGCCGCACATACATTCCCAATTAAGCGATAAGCGGGGGCAGGTAGTGCAAGAAGGCACTGAGAGACAGAGACAGGGAGAGTGAGAGTGAGAAAGGGAAAGGGAAAGGGAAAGCGAGAGGCGCAAAAGCGGTGGCAAGCGCACATGCGACACAGTAAATTAAATCGGGCAACAGCCGCGCATGCAAACGATGCGTACTTAAATGGGGTAAAATAAAAAGAAAGCAATTGCAATTCATAAAATAATAAATATAAAATTGATTTACGGCATGTCCGGTGCAACAAAATACAACAAATGGCGGAAAAACGAGCAAAAACCAAAAGGGAAAGCATAAAAAACGATATGCGTCAGTTAACGGAAAGCGAAAATATGCTCTGAATTTTCTTTGCAGCAAGTGAAAGGCCTTCAGATATACTCGTATTGTTGTTGGCTCTTTGGTGATGATGCAACAGTGGCTGCATCTACATACTGTACGTGCGACAACAACAACAATTGCAAATTGATCCAACGATTTGTAGCTAAGTATGCTCGACTAACAGTTACTCGCAACAAACAGCAGTATTGTGAAAGGCGCTGAGATGCAAGCAACTCTCTTAGGCTGCGAACCGTGGACAGGGTATGAAAAAGGTCATGTCAAAAACAGAAATATGCCACAAGGTATTTGCAATGAAATGATTTTTATTTAAACAGAATTGTGCGTCACTCGACAAGCCAGGTCCAGCAAAAAGTAACACCAACAATGCCCAGCGACAGCCAGAAGAACAACAGCACCAACAATACCTGCAACACACGGACACACTCACCCACACACATGTGCATTTATAGAGAGTGCCATGCATATACGTACACACAAAAAGACAGCGTGAATCCAGAGACAGAGACAGAGACAGAGACAGAAAGAGAGAGAAGAACGCACAGATTGCAAAATATTTGTCATAATACTTTTAAGTTCATGTCAAGCGGAGATTATGTCTCTGCTCTCTGTTCACTGATTGACATATGTCAGTCAGCCAGTCAGTCAGCCAGCCAGCCAGTCAGTAGGTTCGCCTGTATGTCTATCTGTCTGTCCGTCTGTCCGCCAGGAAGCCAAGCAGTCATTCGAGTAGAGAGGCAACAGCCATGGCTGCAGTGGGTTTATTTGTCGTGTTCGTTGTTTGCCATTCATTTTTCATATTGATATGCATGCAAATATATATGTACAATCACCTATATACATATGTAGATTTGTATGTATATTTATACATCTGTATTTTCGAGTGGCACTCGATGTGTTGTTTCTGTGTTTGCTCGGGTTTTTCATTTTGGGGTCAGTCAAATCAAAGAGCGAACGAGCACATCAAATATAAATAATTGTATGGCATTTTACAACACTGTTTGCTGACATAGGTAACTGCAAAAGGTGCGTGGGCATTATCACACACACACACACACACTCACACACACATATAGGCGAACATACACGCGCCGTCTAGCCCCGAGTCGAATTCATATCCATATCCTGTCCGTTTCCATGAAATTCCATTTCCATTTCCATTTCGATTTCGTTTTCATTTTCATTTTCGTTGCTCGTTTTGGCCATGTGTTGGCCCTGTGCCCGTGCAAGTCCAGTTGGCATTTGATAAATGATTCGCGTTAATAAAATGCGTTACCAGAATGGCCGCCTTTAATCGCTTGACACATTTTATATTTTTTCAACATTAATCATTCGCTATGATCTTCGTTCCTAACGTCATTTTTTATGGCACCCCAAGCGGGGCAGCGCCTGAAATCACTTCATAAAATGGCCAAAAAGGGTAGAGCACAGCAAGGTTAAAGTTGGTCCACGGAAAGAGAAACATCTGCAGCAACAACTGAATTGATCCGAGGGTCTATATTGGCGTTGGGTATTTTTCGATTATGAGAACATTATTATTATAAATTTGAAATGAAAGTAGCTGAGTTTGATAAATTTATCTGCGAACAATCGTATAATAACTAAAGTTCAATTGCATTTTATATAGCAAATGAGATGTTTTAAGTTATCAGAGTAAATATTTAGTACAGCATATCTTCTAGTCGTGTATGCTTCGCCTCTTTTGTCTATATTTTGCAACAGCTCTTATTGTTGATTAAGAAAGTTTCTTGGCTCGAAAGTTGCTCTGCTGGCAAGACGAACTTGGCAGAGCCTGGACAGGAACCACATCAATTATGCATTTAGCAACGGATACTAACAAATAGGAGAGTTAATGCATTTGTCCTGTTTGTGATTTTATTAGTTTGCTTCATTAAAATTTGATGCAATTTTGTTTTGATTGAGTAATGAATTTATTTGGGTAAGAGTTGCGGTTGACTTCGATTGACCAGACCTATGTGATTGACTCTGCCTTCTGCCTTCAAAGGGGTAAATTGTTTTGCGCAGGTCTTCGAATTACATGTCGCAGGGGAAATGTGGAAGGGTAGGAAATCAGTTGCATTCGGAGTAATTGATTGGATCTCCTCATTAACAGTTCAAATTAATCGGAAATCACATTTGTCTTGTAATAAATTTTTACAAATATTTTATGAAAGCATTGAAATTCTCCACTTGCTCCGTGCTTGATATTTGTGCACAGCCAGTTAGTTATAATTAAAAATGAATTAATTATTGAAATATCAATAGTCCCACGTGCGCGTATTTGTTGTAAGCTAACAAGTCGGCAGGAGTGTAATTATTACTGGATTAAAGTTACACAATATTCATGTATACCCTGTGCAGCAGACACATAAAGCATCGGGTGTGCAGCACAGAAATTAAATTTATGAATATATAAAATAATGCAAGCAGCGTATTTTGCAGCTTTGCATACTCAACTCTTTTAAATGTTATTAACAACGCTCGGCATTCATGTGAATGAATCATTTAATTGCAATATTAAACACATATGTTTACTGAATAAATTTACTTTTTGTTTGTCATTTAAAAAAATCTTCACAGTCACAGAAAATAAATACGAAATAGAGTTTTTTTATACAAAAAAAAAAAAGAACTAGCGGTTTTTTTTATAAAGTTGTAAGCCCATAAAGTCAATTATGAGCTTTTGAGATATTTACAGTAATTTTCATATGTAAGTCAATAAGCAAAAGTAATTAACAAATTATATTAATTACGATTAAAAATGCATATGTTTATTACGACCACTACTTAGATAGTAAATCCAAGGGCTTAATTTAATAAACTTTGCAGATTTAATTTATTTAAACATATTCTCCATGACTGTCTTGAGTTTATTTAAAAATAATCAATTTACATTCGAATTAGTTTGTTTTCTTGATGAGTATTAATGAATCCAAGACTCTAGTGCAGTTAGAAAGTAGTATCGCTTCAATGGAGAGATGTGTTGTCTGATTTGTTAAATGGTTTCATTAATGTTTTAAATATACCCTTTCGCATCCATAAATGTCCTCATTTGGTGACATTGGGATACACTCTATGAATATAGGGTATAAGAAACCCTTTCTTCTTTTTTTGCATTATTATGCGTATGTAAATTGACAGACAGGACAAGAAAACTGAGATTCCAGTCGCAGGATGTTATGTTGTGCTGTGCCTTCGCCTTATGCCTTTTGCCTTTTTGACGTCAAGCGTTTCGCTTGTACATTATTAGGTTGACATGTTTGTACTTGAAATTTCAGGCACGTTTGATGAAATGTAATAGAAGAAGCCGCAAAACATTTTTGTGTGTGTCAGACAGTTTAACCTGATCTCCTCCCCCAGATCGGCACGGCACGGCAGATGACGCCAAAGATACATGAAAACGGGTATGTACATTCATAAGTGTGTATATAATTTAGCGTGCGATGTCAAAGCAGCTTTAACAGATGTTGCACCCAAAGTGAGGGGTCGGGGCTAATAGGCAGTTATCAATCTGTATCCCGTTTGCCTGAATCCGGTGAATCCTGTATCCAAGGCAAATTAAGTTTCTACACCCCATCCATTTTTGAATTCCTTTGCTAATACATGTATTAAGCGTTTAGCTTTTGCTGCCGAAATCGTTTGGAAGTAATCAGGATAATAAGGTAAAAGAGTGAAGCAGTTAAGCAGTCAAGGAGGTAAAGCCTTGAGACTGTCGTTTGTCTCAGAACACGTAATTACCCAAGCTCAAGCTGCTGCTACTTTTTGCTGTTCGGGTTAAAGTTCATTTGGGCAAAAAGTTAAGGTTGAGAGTTTTCGTGATTGCTTTAAGTTTTGTTTGTTGCTCCACAAAATGTTTTGATGATAAATAAAATTTGCAGTTGCCTAAATCATCAGCAATACTTTGCAAACACACACAAACACTCAGACACTGGCAGCGTTAGAGAGAGGTGAACACATGTTCATACTCACGCGATAAGCACCTGCATATTCATAACTCAGATAAGCAGGACTCCTCCTGTGTGTGTGTGTGTGTGTGTGTGTGGCTGTTACTGTGGCTGTGACTGGGGCCTTAACATTCAACCTTGATACGAATATCCTGCCGTTACTCTGGGGCCAGGCAACCTAAACATTTTTTGGCAACCTAAATTCATGTAAATTATGTTAAAGTGCAAACGCCCGTAAGAAGACGGTTTGGGCCTCTTTTTCAGCCCAACTCGGCTCGACTTGGGGGCGGTATGCTGTGGGCGTGGCATGCTGGAGTATAAACTGTGCATTTTCATGCCCGGCCATAGACGTGTGTAAAATAATATTTTTGCACATTCTACGCCTCAAAACCATAAAATTGCATAATTTATAAATTTGAATATCTAACACACTCACACACACCCACACTGAGTTGTGCGTGAGTGTAGTTGTGTGTAGTTTAGTGTGTGCTGCACTGTGCACAGTCGAAATGCAGCTTTATTGCTTTGACCGAGCATTCGAAACACAATTTAGACAAAAGAAATGCAAGCAAAATAGAAAATTGTCTGTGAAAAAGCAGCCGGTAAAATGCAACTAGAAATAGGCATATCGACTCTGCAAAAATATGTGCACGATATATATTAAAGTTTCTCTTGAATTTCGAGTACATTTTTAAATTCCTTGTCTTTTATTTAGCATGAGAATGAGAAGTCGCATTGGCAGTTTATGCTGAAGCCATAAGACGGATGCCACAAATGCACTTCACTTCAATTCAAACGTTTGAGCAGCAACAACAAGAGTATAAATGACCCAAATAACACTTGTCAACGAAATTCATAATTTAAGCCAAATATTTCTTGACATTTTGGTTGCCCAGATGCATCCGCAGTGAAAAAGGATTGCAGACTTGATTGCGCATTTAATTGATTTTGACTTTTTGGTGAAATTGTTGATTCGCTTTTGTCTTATTGCCGACTTCTTCCCAATTTTGGTCGTTGTGGTTCCACAACCTATTTGGTTATGCCAAAAGCTCTCAATTTATTTTATTTAGTTTTATATCCTTGCTGCGGCTATTCAAGTTGTGTGTGGCATTTTGCAGAGTACTGAAAATGCATTGCACTATATTGATTCGTGTCTAATGCATTTTGAATTAATGGACACTTTTTCTTTTATTAACTAAATTTAGTAGTTTTCAATGTTTCCATAAATTTAATTTTTTTTTTTCATAATTACTGGTAGTGTAAGAAAATGTCGTTCTGTTCTGTTCTCTAATCTGTAATGAAGTACGAAATTCCTTTGATTTTATAGAATTTAAATTCTGGTAATAAATTTGTATAGGTTATTGACATTTTAAGAGGTTTTCTTAATATCTCAAAAACTATTTGAAGGGAAAATCACAATCAATCAAAAAAGTACATCAATAACGTCTGAGGTGTTTGTGGTTTTCCAATCTAAGCTTTATAATAATAACTAGTTTACAAATTTCAAGTATTTTACTAAAATGCCAGCATTAATTTAAGGGAATATGAAAATGGTTTTAAAAAAGGTTACCTTACGAGTCCTTAATGTTTAATGCTTTTGCCTCAAATCAATGCTCGCTATTAGCGCACAACTTCAATAAATATTTAAAGGGAAAACTTTAACTGAATTTTGACACACCCTCATCGATAGTCAATGAACAAGCGTGAAGACTTTGAAATTGGAGTTTTAGTTGTGCTTTTTTGTGAGGTTCAGACTGTTCTATTTCTCATCGGTCAAGTTTATTGGACACATGCTCGTAAGCTGGCGCAGATGTTTGTTTAGTGCATTACACGAAGGTCTTTAAATGCTTTCGAGCTGACCTCAAAGTGGGATCGCTCCCCGCTCCTCGTCCCCCTAAAAAACATTGCGGTGTTTGTTTGAATGGTTCGGGCAAAAACACCAGCATTGTTTCAATGTTTTTCAAGGCGTAACTTTCTCCAATGACCCCTGAGTGCGTGAAACCACAGAAATTTTACAACTATTTGGTAAATGGAGCGGGTTCACACCCATTATCTAAGCCTAGGTGAGTGAAAATAGTAGTTATTGCCAGAGCCTTTAACAAATACGACAGACTAGGTGATAAAAGTTGAGAGTCTCGTGTAAGCTGCGTGTGTTAACTGCCCCGTGGTGCGGTCGACCCAACATTTGATGGCATTTCACACACATACACACATATATGTATATATATAGTGTGCTTTCTTGCCTCCATTTCAATGGCACACAACTTTAGTTTCGTTGCTTTCTTTATCTTTGTCTTCATTTTTGTTGTTCTCTTTTTCTTTTTTTTTTTTGCCAAGTTGCCGCGATGTGTGGCAGAGGTTGAAGCGCTTCAAGTTGAAAGCAAACAAACTGCGCTTTTACGTCTTTGCGCGACCGAGGATTCAGGGAAGCTGCACCTGGCTTTGTGTCTGTCCGTTAAAAGCGTTTATCCTCAAAGGAGTCGGATGAAGAGCTCGCAGAAATGCATCAAATCAGCGCTTTGCAATATGAAGAGCCGTCTTGGCTTTTGCGGTGCCAATGCGAATGAGCATCAGCACCAGCTGGGGGATGCCAGGATGGCAGGAATTCAAGCAAAGTTTTCAAATAGGCAAACAAAAGCGCACTCCTCACTGAAGATCCACTCGCAAGCTTGCACTTACGCCCAATAAAAATTTATTACGTCTCTCACATAGTTTGCACCGAAGCGACACTCTACTCGAATAATGCGTGGCCAGCACACTTACAAATACTCTGAAACAGATCCACAAGGTTCGTCTTCCTCATGCCGGTCAAGCGATGTCGCATGGCTAGCAGGAATTCGCCGCGTCCAAGGACGCCATTGTTGTCGGTATCGAATACGGTGAAGATGATGTCGATAATTTTCGCCGACAGGCTCTCGCCCACAACAATTTGGGTGACGTGCTTCAGTGTGGCACGCGTTATATCCGCACCGGCCAGAAAGTGATAGGTTAGTGCGATGTCGATCGTTGGTATGCTCTGGACAAATTTAAAGAACGACAGGAACTCCTCGAGAGTTATGCCGTCATCGGAGTTCTTGTACTTTTGCTTGAGGCGCTGCTGTGTCGCCATCTTGGCAGATCTCGTCAACGGGGCATACGCTAACAGAATCGTGCTAAACGCCAGCTCACTGATAGTCCTCTTTTCACCGCCAGATTTTTTCGGTTTCTTTTTTTTATTCAAATTATGCAGTAAGTTGAACTCGATCAGCAGTATGTCCTGCGTCAATTTTCGCTTGAAACTTAAGAACTTTTCTAGCTCCAACTTGCCTTGGAGATTGGGTCCAAAAAAGTAATGATTTATCGAGTTATGGTCCTTGAAGCGTGTATATGCTGTGACGCCCTTCAGCAAGTTGTACATGTCGTTCAAAGTCAGGGTATCCTCGCCAGTGCGATCCAAGAAACGAAAGCCAATCTCAAAATAATGATCAGGCAGCGGCAGCAACATGCGCAGATAAAGATAGTCCGTGAAGGTCAACAGGCCATCAGGTCGTAGTTCATAGAATATGCTATCTGCTGGCACACATTTGAAGCTCAGATTTTGCGCATCCTCGCGACTCAACCTGCGGTACTGGTTCAAGCCCAATCCATCCGGTTGCCGCACGCCCGGCATCAGGGAGCGCAGGAAATCAATGGGCGTCATATATAGTTCCCATTGGTCGGCATGGTTGAGCGTCTTGATTGTTGCAAAGTACTGGAAGATCTTCTCCGGCTGTGAGTGTTTACGCAATCGATTCTCATACTCTCGTATGGTGATGTCACGAAACCTGCCACGATGCGTACATTTGGGGGCAGTACTCCGTGGATTTTTACTCCACCACAGCTTCACATCTCGTGGTGGCAACTTCACATCCTTGTTGTTCTCCTCAATATTATTGGCAGAGCAAGCAGATGGCAGTAGCCATTGCCTGCACCCAAAGCCAACGAATCCGATTCCGCATAGAGTGCAGTATTTGAGGACGCGCAATCGAAGTGCCCGTGGAGAAGTGTCGTCACTTTTTAGGCGATTGAACATCGCGTTCACCTGAGTTGTTGTGCTGCGCACGATCCTCTTCCAGAGGCATGACATTGCGGTGGCCGACAGAAATTTTGAATTTTGCAACGTTTGACAGGTGTGTGAGTGTGTGTGTCGAAAAAACCCTTAACTAGACTATCGCTTCAGGTCATTTTGTTTTTGTGTCGAACCCCAACTGATTGGTGTTGCAAGGCCTGCAAGCGACGGAAGTCTCTGAAGCACATTCGATTAGAGCATTAAATGTAATCAGCAGCGCAAATGTTTGAACTAAGCCAAACACATACATTCTCCTCTCACTCGACATCGACATCGCTATAAGACCCCTGGGAAATTTGCCAACAATAAACTGAGCCAAAGTCAAGCAAACATGGCGATAGATGAAAAGCAGAAAATTTCTTTTGCATTTGAGTACATAGATATGTATGTTATGTGGTACCAGTGATAGATTGTTGTAGATTTTGTGGATTGTTTGATTTATAGCATGGCGCTGGAAGCACACACTTTTTCCACAGCCTGCCTCACCTGGGGCGCTTTTCATTTTCCTCAAAAACATTTCAAGCCGCTCATCTTAAAGTTCACCGAATTTGTAATAATTCATTGTGAATGTTAAACAAAGTCTGCGATAGTCATGAGAGTGACAGACTTGAAGCGCTTTTTGTTTGCTTTGTTAATTCAAGACTCGAACCGATTGAAAACACCTGAAAGGAATGACAATCAGGCCTGAGACAGACATGTCTGTTAAAAATTAGCGAAAATGAAAGCAAATATTAAACGGAAAAGCAAAAATTGCGCTTGTTTCGGAGTGTGCACACACTCAAATCAAATCAAATACACTCACTAGCTGGGTTTATTTGATTAGCCATCAATGAATAGAGTGCGAATTTTGGAAGGGATGCATTTGTGAATGTCGGCTGTTGCTGTTGCGGTGGGCTTAGTTCAAAATTAATCAACTACAAAAGCCAAGGGCTCATTTGCATACGAGTATATGCAAATGCGAATTGTATGAATGTATATCAATGTATTTTTGTGTTCTGTTGTGTTGTGGGGGACGACCAAACAGACGTGGCTTTATCTTCGAGAACACGAGATTAAATGAGGGAACTGTCACCTGCAGCAGCGCTAGTTGCGGCGCAGTCTCCTCGCACTGACAACTGACAAATCCAAAATAATCCAGATATGTGACGTATGCGCATGGGGAGCGATACGAATAAGCCCATAACTAGGCGGACTTATCAGGGATTGATTAACGGCCTCTGCCTTTGCTTGGTCGATGTGTGCTGCGTTTTTTTATGCTACTTTATTTATGCCTTTTGTTGATTCTACATTTTTAACACTTGCCTGACTTTTTCGTCCCTCCCCCCCGTCTGTCTGTCTGCTTGCGTTACTAAGGGTATGCAAAGGGATAATCGTATTTGTCAACAAATATGTAACGCATTGGCTCTGAGCTGACGAGCCACGTCTTGATTGACTGATAAGAATAAGGGAATTGATTCCTCAGAAAGCCACAGAAGCGCAAAATATTTTTTTATTTTTATTAATTTTATAAATGGTTCTCAATGTGTGTGCTTCCCTTTGTCGCAGTCGCCGCATTGTCGTCGGCTTAAGATTTCTGATAAGCCATTGAAAAGTGTGTCTATAAGCACTCGAACTTTCAAGTGGCATTCACTCGTCGTTGGCTTTGTGTGTGTCATCAACTGAAATGGCTCAATAGATACAATGGCCGCCAACAACGATAGTTGATGTCTTTCAAACGCTGCCAATGATTCCCCCCACACATACTTATGCCCTGGAAATATGAACCGACAACTGACAATCACTCTAAAGCGCAAAAAATTTTCAAATTTTCTATGCTTTCCATGTTACAGGGTATTTTTAGGCAATGCACCCAATTTTTTTTAATATTTGTTTGTCTATAATTTGTTGGGATGTCAATGTAAAGAGAATTATTGAAATTTGAGTGGACTTCAAAAAGAAACCCCCCGAGTCGATTGCGAAAAATTGAATTAAAAGATAATGTGAAGCGCGAAAACTGTTGATGGGGCATTCTGCAGAGGGGACGCGATTCCCTTCACAATCTACGCGTAAGCACAAAGCGTGATTTATGTGACTTATGCTGAAGCTGAGGCCTCGCCCAGTCCAGCTGCTTGTTTGCCAAGTGCTCGAAAATTATATAATCTCTCGCCCTTTGTGGGTCTGGGTCTCTTTGGCAGCAAACAACCCCAATGGGCCGACAAGTGCTCGAATAACGGGCACAATACCATGTGTGTGAGTGAAAAATATTCGCATGTTAAATGCGTTGTAAATAAATGCATATGTATATGTATGTGGTGTGTGTATGAAATGTTTGTTGTTTCTGTGGAGAAAGTTTTCGCGTGTAGGGGATCGCAGAATACCCCAAATGTCGGACATATGTAAAAATCATAATGCAGAGCAGAGTCCAACAATGAGAAGGGCTTTGCGACTGTCAACAGACGCTTATGAGGCATAAGCAAAACGGTTTTCATATAATTAATGTGGTTTTAATGTGGGGCAAATATAACATATTATAGTAAATTGCAGTCATAATAAATGAAGATTTACATTCTTTCGCTCTGTGCATATTGCCCTGCCGAGGGTAAGCGTATCTGGTAGTCGGCTAGAGTTGCAGTTGGAGCAGTTTGTACTTGTCTTTCATGTGCAAATTTGTTGCTTCAATGGACACGCTGCGTACTGGAGTCAGGAGTCGATTGCAGCAGTTTTGTTTGCTTTTCGTGGCGCCTGGTAATAATTCTAGATTTATGAAAATTGTTTTCCCGTTAATGTTTGCTATGTTTTCGACATTTTTATTGTTGTTGGCCCCTGCCTGGTTATTGAACGCCTTGAGCAAGCAGCAGCAGCAGCAGCAGCAGCAAAAAACCGAAAAACCAGAAAACCGAACCAGAAAACAGCCTGAATCAAATTGAAATTTTGCCCCATCGACGAGTACCATACTATATATATGTATATATAGTATGCAGTAGAATGATGGCAAGGAAGGGCACACACACATGTATAGAGCGGGGCTTTCCACTTAGAAAATGAGGCAGCATGGAGTTTTGCCTTATTTTGATTACATATGTTTAACACAAGTGCATGCGAAGCAAGTGGGAAGGGATACGAATACATACTGACACATCGTATGAGTACTCGCATGGCAGGCAAAGAGTAACGTTGGAATTCCAGAGCCGTGGAATGTGCTTTTAGCATTTCGGCCATTTCTGGTTGGTAATATGAAACTTTGGCTCAGCCGCCCCAGTTGCAAATTGCAAATTTGATTTTTGTTTCGAGAAAAGGGTTGCGCTGTTTCGTTTGATTAAATTTCTCTGATGCTCGCATAAATCTCTCAACTTGCCCCAATTGCCCTGCCCTGCCCTGCCTTCGGTTTATGAGTTTATGGCGCGTGTGCAGTTAAGGCCACATGCGAAGTTTGGCCCCATGTCATTAATCTCGTGCCTATTAGCGAGCTGCATACGTGGCATATTCCGAGTGCGTGTACGAGTATGACGGCCAAATGCCTATTGATGAATAGCAGGCCTCAAAATCGGCGACTGTCATCACAAAGCTGCCATAAGCTGAGCATAACAGAGCACCTAATGCAGACGCAGCATTCAGCCAATAGCCAATAGTCTCCTAGTCCCCCGGGCCCATAGGCCATAACCGCTAAGACGACTTACACAATCAATCAATTAGGCAGCAGTTAGCTGCTGGCCAGCCGGAAGAGTTAGTACATCGATTAATTGCAGCACAATGCACAAGGCCTTCAGGGAGCGCTAATTAGCGTAGTTTGCTAATATTATACGAGTAGTTGCCAGGTGGCAACTTGTCCCAGCTTGACATACATCATAATTAATGCAAACAAATGAATTGAAATAAAATTAATAATTACACAAATCAGAAATCAACAGTCGAGTGGCTAATTACGCCGAGGACTAGCCAAAGTTGCTGGCCCAATTTGCATAATGTTTACTATTTACCCAGGTAAACTCTCGAGACGCGTGAACGATAAGTTTGCTTATACCCTGCATTCACGAATGGATCAAGAAAGGTTTGACTAAGTAAATTAGTTGATGGAAATAGTAAATGTAAAAAATACTTTTAGTTAAATTACTTAAGAAAATGTTTGATGGTAAAAGATCATGCAACATATTTTTATTATTTTGGGTTTTAGTAATTTTAATTGTTTTCATGGCTTTTAATAATTGATTGATATAAGTTTTACATTTACTATTTTATGGAATAATGACACTGACGACAATAATTTCATACTAATATTCCACTTTTTCCGCTTGTCTACAGGGTATTGCCTAGTCGAGCAGTCAGTGATAACTTTGCTAAGTTACATTTAATGCTTTTAAGTGGTCAAGTCAAGTTCAGAAACAGTTACGACCGCAATCTGTTTACAGTGTCAATTGTTAAAGTGAATTTGGGCCAAAATCTATTTTCATCGTCCGCCAGGAGTCGACTGGACAGCGACAGGACAAATGCAAATGAAACTTCCCATAGCTGGATTTGCATACTATATATCGAAGTGGTCATCCAAGTGCCGCACCCATGTGAGCAAGTGTGTGTGTGTTGTTTGTGTGGCATGCCTGGTGAATTGCCACGAATTCGATTTGCCTCTTGCCCATAAGAAAGACGAACAAATATCGATTTTGTTTTTCTACTCTCGTACTTCCGCTTCCGCTGCTTGTGTAAATTGCAATATTGTCTCAGCGTGGCACAATTTGATTTGATTTCATTAAAATTTTAATTATTTTCTGGCTTAATCCGGATGCTCGGAGATGCTCTGAGCTGCTCTTCCCCTCTTTTATTAACTGTGGCTTCCTTTAAGTCCAGCTGTTGCAGATTTCTTTTGCAGCGCGCTTAAATTTGCTGCATCCTCGTCCGAATCGCATTTACTTTGAGGTGCACACACAGTCTTTGGCATCGCCCTTGGAGTATCTTTGGAGCCGCCTCGAAGCTGCTGCTGCTGCCAGGTTCCTTCCGCTGCAAGTCGCACGTTCTTGTGTTGCGTTTATATTTATGCAGTTTACGTGTCAGCTGCTTCAATTCGGTTTTTTTGTGCGGCTGCCAACTTGCAACTCGCAACTGCCAACTAACAACGAGCAACTGGGAACTGGCAACTACCAACTACCAACTTTGGAAAGACGGGGCATAAGGAACAACATTTGTCATATTTGGCATGACGGTAACTACTTCCGTGTGTTCTATCCACATGTCTGCCTGACTCTCCATCCGTCTCCCTATCGCACTCTCTCTCTCTCTCTGTGTTACTGTCGCACTTTCTCCCAGTTTCGCAGTCTATCTGTCGTTCTGTCTCTTCGATTGCACACGTCGGTTCAGAAATGTTGATTTCTGGCGACCTGAAAATAGAACCTGCAACTTCGACTCGACTCGACTCGACTCGATTGTGGCCCCAAATTCTCTCTCACTCTACCCCTTTTGCTGGCTGTGGCAGCCAGCAGCCAAATACGCAACAAATTAAATTTAAACGGTTGAAACGTGCAAAGACGTTTGACTGCTGCATTTACCAACTGCAACTGCAATTGCCTGGAAACTTGCGCTCTTAAATTTTTCAATAAACAGCCAGCCACACACACACACATACACGCATTTGGGGAGCTCAATAATATTTAATACGTCCACTCATCAGGGCTGTTTTCCCTCAACAAAGTTGCACTTTTCATCTACGGCAGCTAATGCTGAAAGTACTCTTACCCATCCAAGGTAGTATATATCGTAGCCATCGGGGTTATAAATTTATCAGTGGCTGCAATATCGTCTTTCCCTTAAGACAAGATGCCGACCACAGCCATTCGAGTAACTCCTGCCTGCCATTAAATTAAATATATTTTACCGGAGCGAGTGAGAGCTCGCTTGGCAAATTTCAGAGACGATGACGTAGGGCTAAAGTGTCATAGCCGCAGCAAATATAAATTTACCTTGCCCCTTCCGCATGCTGCAGCGTCGCTTCTCAGTTGCTTGCCATTTATAATCGTCAGGCAACACATGAGCGCGGCTTCCGCCAGGAGGTGCCAGAGATGCCAGAGGCAGAGGAGACACAGGAGGCGCTTACTTAGTCCAAAATTTTAGTTGGCAGTTTGCGGCTTGTGCTTTGCCTGCATATTATACGGCATTTAGGGAACTGAGAGCAAACAGTGAAAAGGCTTTATTCGCTCATGTTACAGCTGCTTCTAGGCCATGCTCCAGTTTCCAGCTTCAACTCTGGATAGTATTGTGATATTGAGATCGTTTTTAAACCAGTGTAATTAAAGTCCTTGATGGAGATAGTATTTAACAATTGATGCACTCGCATCAAACATTTATTTCCATAACTTGCACGTAAATAATTGATTGACCATTTAACAACATTTTAATTAATTTTTGGAAAGTCCGGCGCTGTAAGCGCTGTAGAGAGCGCATCATTGTGCATTGTGTTTTTGGCCATGGAATTGTTTGCTTTTTTGGCCAGCTTTTAGTTGGTGCTATATTTATATTGCGCGTCATTTGCCAACGCAATCGCATTGAGATTCGAATTCAATTCGCAATGGCATTGTTCATGCATTATTTATTTAGCGGTTTATTGCGTTGCGGTCAACGGCAAACGGGTTTAAACTACTGCCACTACAATAAAAGAGAGTGAGTGCGAATCGACGGGAGCGCGGGGGAAGGGGAAAGCGAGGGAGTCAATTGAAACAATAATCATTATGACACAACCGCAACCTTCAATGTCATAGTGCGAGAGGCTTTTGGTTTTTGGTCAATCAATCGGAAAAGCCAAACGGATGGCAAATGGTTTTCGTAAAATTCTTTGAAATTAATTTAAAATTAAAAAGCTGCAACAACAATATTCGAAACGAGAAAAAAAAGTGCAAAAGCTAATTGCACTTGGTCTGCATGACTCTATATATATACATATGTGTGTGACTCCATATGTGTGTGTGTGTGTGTGGGCGGGAATTCGCAATTAGTGGTGAGTTAACTCAGGCATTTGAGGCACTGAGCACCGGATATTAGCTTCAGGCACCTGCCAAAGCACAAGTCGCACACCTACTCACATGTGTAGATACCGAGAGGAGGAGTGGCATCGAGTGAGACTGAGAGAGAGAGGGAGAGTTGTAGTGGAAGCGAGAGAGAGAGCAAAGGAAATAAACTAAAGTGCTCATGCCGGAGGCCACTCTGCATCTGCTTGTTCCCAAGTAGCAGCTGCTTTTTGAATTTTGGTGTTTAGCTTTTAGCGCCTAAAACTATGCTTTAGTGGTCAAGTGGAACAAACAATGGCAACAGCAGCAGCAGCAGTAGCAAGAGCGGAGCAGCGGTGCCAACAACAGCAGTGGCAGTGGCAATACACGGCCAACAGACGCCAGGAGCTGCAACAACAACAAAAGCAACAATTAGGCACATTTTAATATGCGGGTGATGAGCTGCCAGATACGCTGTAGAAATAGTACATTTTCATGCAACTCAAGAACTTTCAAGATATTCAAAGGAATGTTCATGGAATTTAAAACAAAGTCATAAATCGGAAATTTGTGAATTATTTGTATTAAAATGCTTTTAAAATCTAGAAAAGCATTTTAAAAACTAAAAGCAACCAAGAAGCAAAATGAAAAGCATCCACTTTTACTTCAACATTCAACAATTCAGAAGAACAACATTAAGAACTTTTTAATGGTCTCCACTTTACTTTAAAATTCAACAATATAAAAGCTTTGGTAGCTATTATTCAAAACCAAATATGTATTTTAATTACTTGATTAAATAGACTGAAAACTGACACTTTTTAATTTTGAGACCATTTCTATGGCATTACTTTTGATATAGTGTTCCGAGCGACTAACAGAATATCTTCTGGGTGCTTTACAGTTACTAGACTACCTCTCCTCACATTACAGCTGCAGGGTATAACGAGAGCGGCAACTACAACAATGGCAGGCAGGCAGGTCGTCTGCAGGCTTCAAAAATGAGGCAACAAACAAGGCTCGTTGGCCCGCACCGAGGCCGTTTACAGGGTCAGTAAAAGGAGAAGGGGCACAGTGCAGAGTGCATGAAGGAAGAGGAGGAGCGGAGGGGAGGATTGGCAAGGCGAGGCGAGTTTTGGCAAGCAGGCGGTTAGCCGGTCAGGCGGGCTAATGGAGGGCTCACGTCTGGTCATTTGCAACATGGTTTATGTGCTGGACAATGCTTTTTGCACTCAATGAGGAACGCATCGATGTGTGTGTGTGTGTGTGAAAGTATGTGTATGTGTGAATATGTGTGTGCTTTATGCCAGGCTGGCTGCTCTAGTTCGAGTATGACTTGCAGCTATTCAGCTTAAATATTAAATGAATAAATGATTTACGTAGAATTGCAAGCATGCCCAGACGTAACTCACTCTCCCTCCCTCTTTTAATACTATGAGGCACATAAACAGCAGACTCTTTTGTGAGGGGGCCTTAAGCCTGCCTCTTGATTTCTAGTATTTGTTTTGGACACTTTGAAATCTTCTATAGCGCGTAAATATTCATTCTGGCAGCACATTATCTCCCTGGCCGGACAGCGATTGGCCCCAAAACGAGCTGCGAATTGCGCAATAAAGTGCAAATAAAAGATTATATCGATAAAGAGAAATGTAAAAAACGAAATGCAAACATCGGCAAGACTCCAACAGGCCAAAGAAAAGAACAAAACGAGCAGCATTTTACTTCGTGATGATTTTACAGGTTGCTGCCCAAAGGCAAAGCGCCAAAGAGCTGTCTGCGAAATACCCTAGAAAACTCAAGATGCTATCCTAACAAAGGAAGGAGAGAAAAAAATGAGTCTTAGTCAAAATTCCCCATTTAAAAGTGTCGCTAAGAGCAGTAGTTGGTTGGCTGTTTTGCTTGGTTCGTTGCGTCCTTTGGACGTGAAGTCAAGCGTATTGAGTGCCACCTGTACTGTGTCCACTTGGCAGTTGGTCATTCTATTGCCAAATTGAGAGTTTTCGTCATAAAAGTCGTTTATTGGCGATTAAATGGCGAGCCTCACGCATAAACAATTAATTTCCAACTAATTGATTTTCGAGCAAGCTGCAAATGAGAAAAAAGCAGGAGTGCTGCAGGGCTCTGCAGAAATATGTAGATTGGCCAATTTTGGAATCCATATACGATATATATAGAGAGAGAGAGAGAGAGAGAGTGGGAGAGTTTCATGCTGAGCCAGTGGGGTTCCATTTCCGGTCTGTCTGCTGGCGTGTTAATTGCATTTGCGTGTTGCAGACGCTTCAACCCGTTGGTCCGTCTGGTCGCCAGAGCTCATTCCATCGCCTTACACTTGCAGTATGCCGAGTCCGAGTTTTGTTTTTGGGGGTCAGCTGGCAAACAACATTGTAAAAGGCAATTCAGAGAGAGCAGACAGAGTAAGAGACAGACACCGACGGAAGTTGACTTCCGCTTATTCGACATTTGTTTGCTCGCTCACAGAGCATTTGGGAGGGGGGCGGAGGGAGGAGGGCGGACTGTCAACAAGCGATGCCCATATACAACAACTTTGCTTTGCTTCTATATGTGATGATTGCCTTGTGCCCTTTGCTTTGTCCGTTCGAGCTGAGCTCATTGCATTTGGATTTCGGATTTGTGCGTTACCCGGCAACTGCTGCTGTCGTTTCCGGTCATCTAACCTGGGTCTCAGTCTCACTGGCTCTCTCTCTCTCTCTCTCGCTGTGCCAGCTGTCTGTCTTGCAGTTGTGGCTGGTAGTAGTCGTAATTACCAACCAAATAGCTCCAATCTACGGGCTAATGAAAGCCCTAAGTACATTCGTAATGGTGTAATAATACCTCGAAGGCAGCTCTTCACGTCACTAGCCTTCAACAACAATGTCCACATCATCATCATCATCATTGTCGCCGACGACGTCAAGACTTGCCTCATATTTCGAGCTTGAGGCCTGCAGCTTGTCCCCGTCTCCGGCACAGACGATGTCGTAGCTCAATCTGGGTCGACATGTGAACGACAAGTGTTGTTTATTGAAACGTTGTGATTTGCACTTGTGACAAACGCGACTGCTATTCGAAATTAAAAGATTTCTTTCAATTCTTACAAAGGCGATCGCATTAAAGTTAAAGAACATTCGCATTTATCTGAGATTGCAACAAATACCTGGCAAAGTGACTTCAATTAAGAATTTATCGCTGTTCAATGCTCGAATCCTTCGACCAACCATTTGCCATTGTCTGGCCACCTGCCTGCAAGTTGTCCTTTTGTGCATTCTGTGCCAATTTGTTTTAGTTTCCGCTTCGTTTTTTTTTTTTTTTTGTTCCCTGCCAAGCGGACAATGCGGGAGGGAGGCTTACGCAGACAATATCTCATTGATTGCCCCATGTCACACACACACACACACACACACACACACACACACACACAAACACACACACACAATGCTTGTGGGAGTCTTTAAACGTTAAATGCCCTGCAACAAGGTGGCAGGTTTGATTCGGCGATCTGTTAATTTCGACTGGTAATAAATGAGAACTGAACGATGATTGCGATGATAATATTCATTTCACGTCGCATAAAATTTGTGTGTAGATAAAATTCGAAACACAAAATACCGCAAAACATCACAAAATTCTTGTGACGGAAGCGTTATGTAACCGCAGAGACTTGATGTCGATCTGGGCTCTGGACTCTCGGCTCTTGGTAATATGGCAGAAAATTATGTTAATCAGTTGAAAAGCCAAAATTGTGCCGATAGAGGGGCAGGTGTATCGCAGGTGCGAGTCGCGTGCATTGGCGCTGTCATTTTATGTTAATCATACGCCACGTTGGGCGATAATAACGCGCCAAACAAGCAAACAAGATGAAATACGCGTGTCGCATGCGTAATAAATTTTATCTCTACTATCTGGCTATTGGCGCAGGTAATAACTGTGAGTGTGAGCGCTGCTCTGGCATTTGAATTGGCTTTGCAGTTGCAATTGGCAGTTGCCAGTTGTCGGTTGTCGGTTGTCGGTTGGCAATGTTCAGTTTATCAGTCGCATGTCAAAAATGTGTTGGGGCATAAATTAGGCCGAGAGAGTGAGTGAGGAGTTTGCATCGCAGTCAGTTCTCTGATTAGCAAACTGAGCCAACATTTCTCACCGTTAATCAACAGGCATTTGAACTGAAAGCACTGCATATCCTTGGCTTTTAATGGCACTCAAACATGCTGCACACAATTGCCAAAATACCAGCTTGCCTATTTTTGTTGATTGTAAGCAGGCTTCACTGTATTTCGTATTGATTGCAAGCGAACATTTTGCTGTTGCTGTTCCTGTCGCTGGTGCCTTGCCTATGAAATTGCGATATATATTTTATTTTTTGTGCGTATTTTTATTGCATGAGCGATTTTAATTGTGTGCTTCCCACAAACACACACACACACACACACACACATCGAGAGAGTGAGCGACGTTGTACAGTTAAGTGTAGCATACATATAGACAATTTGAAAGCAACATAAATTCACGTAAACTGAAACCCAGAAGTCGCTTGTCACACATACTTAAGCATTATGTTAATTTATATATAGACATACTCACACCAACACACCCACACACTCACGCACACTCACAGATAGATGGCAAAGCAATGACTATGAAAATGGAAGCGACAGAGCGTTGCTTAAGCCGGAAGCCGCCAGCAGGCGCACATTTGAGTAACAAAAACGTGTGGGAGTTGGCGTATGAATACGATTGTGAATGCGAGTGTGAATGTGGGAGTGCGGCAACGAGTACTCGACGAATATTCAAGCAAGGAGCGGCAACTTAGCTCAGTGACAGTCATGGGAATCTCAAGCACAATTCACTAATTCGCAGTAAAAAACCCAGACTCAAATCGCGGGACAAGACATCGCACTGTCTTTGTAATGGGGGGGCGGGCAGCTGGGTAGCGGGGGCGGGGGCGTGGCAGGAAGCTGACACACACAGAGAGAGGGGCCTCGGCGATCAGTTGTCGCGGAATTTCATTGCAACAGCCGGTGGATAATACAAATCGCATATAAATTTTCACTCACGCTGACATTTGGCTGATAAATCTCTGCCGGATTTGCCGGAAACAATGACAATGAGTGACGATGAATATAGCTAACGCTTTTTGCACCTGAATGACTGTGTGTGTGTGTGCGTGTCTTAGCAGCTGCTGCTAAATACCTTTTGATCATTATGCCAGCAGCAACAGCGTTGATGAGGAGTCCGCATTATTGAGGCAAAGAGTTGACCAGCAACTTGACCCACGTTCTTGGGCACAGCATAAAGAGAAAACTCATTAAATCATTTGGATGGACGTCTTTTGTGGGAGCAACGTTTATAATAAAGAAATATAGGCATGCATTAAGGTCAGCCTCGGCGTATTCTTTATGCTTGTTGGGATCGCTTAGCCGAAGGCAGCATTGAAACCGGGGCTCAACCTTTGGCACAAAAAGGTGAAGGGACCATGCAGACAGACAATAGCCGTAATAATTCACCTTGCCAACAAAGGCAACGGCAAAAAATAAATACATTTTAAATTTGCAGCCTCGCCCTTAAAGTCGTTGGCAATAATTATGCAAAATTTAGCAGAAAATGCAATAAACAACAATAATCAAGTATGGACTCTGGACAAATATGGAAATTGCTTTGGAATTTAAAATTAAATATCTATAGATATAACTGACAAGCGAAGCTGCCCAAGTCCTTGTGCCAATATTTATAACAATCACAATTCTATCCGGCGTCCAAGCTCGAGCCGCACAGTCAATACGCATATGGCAGACATTAAGCCATGTGCCATTAGCAAAACGTGCATAAATGCCAAAGCACGAGGAGGTCACAACCACAGTTTATTATGAATACCAGCTGCAGATGCGGACGCACAACTTCGAGTACGCATACGCATTCGAGTATGAATACATGTATTCGGCTGGCAAAGGTAAAGGCACTTGGCTTGCCATTGTTTCTCCATGTGCCAGACTAACCCAATTCCCAGCAAGACAGAGACATGGTGGGTCAGGCTGGTCAGTGGTTTGCTCGCACGCACGTGAGCTTGTTCGAGGACCGATGGGGCAGAGGAACAGGAGGCAAGCTTCAAGTGGGGCATGTGCATATTAATGTCGCCATTGATTACAATGTCGATGAACTCGCCGCTTGGCAAAGGGGTTGCCTACAGGATATCTGCTGGTCAGTCAATGCTTTATGTGACATTTTTAATAGAAAGATTGCATTGCCAGTTACTTTGTGAGCAAGATCACTTCCCATCATGGGCCAGCTTTGGCTAATTCCCATTGCCAGTAAAGACAATAGAGAAGAGTAATCGAAATGCTGTGCTTATTAAACGTGCATCGCATTGTCTATTTAAGGTATTAACTGATAGAGAGAGAAATGCATCTTCCCTGGCTTGAACCAAACAATGAGCGACTTGAGGCCATAGTAATGTGCAAATTGATTGATAATCGCTTTGAGGACAGACTGCCACAACAATGGGTGCTGGCCAGAAGAAGGAGAATTGTATGTGAGCCCTTGGCTGCCAGCCAGCTGTTAGTCTTGTTGCCACGTTATGTAAATCACAGGTCTATGAATAAATTGATGGGAATTTTAATACGCTTAGCAGGCAATGTTCTGCTCGATGCTCAAAGGACATAACATAACCTTGTTAACAGCTAGCGACGGTCATTTCCCCATCCAAATAATATGCTCTATTTCCACATCCACATGCAAACATAGAAGTGCGACCGAATTAGAGCTCTCTCTCCCTCTCTCTCTCTCTCTGTCATTTGCTGGCTTGTCGGATCCACTATCTTATCGAAGCGCTTCATCAATGCACAACACGGCGTATGCGTGTTACACAGCCGTATAATTTGGCATGCCATTAAAACAGATTTTAATGCACTTCAACAGCGAACTGAAAGGTCCTTTGCATTCACATTCACAGTCACATTCGCAGCGTGGAAATCAATGCAATGCGCGCTCATTAGTCGATTTGCATTTCAATTAATTTAGCTTAATTGGATTAATGAGATACTTGCTTATTAGAGTCAGATATTTACTGCGTGCCTTGTCGCTGTTATGTTTTATGTATTCAGAAAATTTGCATACACACACACACACACACACACACTCACATATATCAATTTCAGCCTCTAATTTATAACAACTACTCATTAATTCTAAAAGCTGCGCTGATTTGTCGATAAGCATTCGCTGGTAATTGAACAAATGCGAGTGCTGTGTGTGTGTGTGTTTATTTTTTTCTGTGAATTCAAATGTAAACATCAATCGCAAATTGATCCAGAGATAAACGCAAAACTAGTCACGAGATATTCGATACTTTATTGTATGGAAAATGTAGAGTGTGGCTCATCGCAGACACTCGAGAGCGTGCTAAGCTCTTTCTATTGACATAAAATGTTATAAAAACGTCTGACCCAATAGATAATCGAATAGACATCGTAATTTCTTGGTCAAACACTCGCAGACAGTCAGCGCACATTTCAATTTATTGCAATTTTTATTGCAAAAACGAGTCCTTGCGACGATTTTTATGCGTTGTCAAGTGCCCAGGGACTGAAGACGTAGACCAACAGACCGGACAACCGAACGAGGAAATGTGGCATGTGGCATGTGGCATGAGGCAGGCGGCAGGCGGCGCACTTTGCACTGATAAAAAATAATAAACTTGCAAAGTGGGTTGACAGCAGAGAAAAACATTTTACAATTACATGCGAGCTACACTCTCGTATCTTGAATTTTTGTTTCAGTTTCATGTCTCATGTTTAGGGTTACGAGAACGAAACTTTTGTGCCACCCTGAAAACTATTTGCCGTTTGATTGTGAATCTATTCTCAGTTTCGCAGCAGTTTGCACTTCCGTCTTCTGCCGCACATTATGGCCATCGAGGATGCGCCAATACATACGCACTTGCAAATAAGAGTACAAACATGTGAACGCTTTTTCAGGGACACAAAATAACATCTATGAAAAATGAATAGGGTATGCTTTACAGAGCTTTAGGGAAAGTTAATTATTCTGGTATTTATTTCACATTTTCCAACTTGAATAAATATTATGTCGCAGACTTTTCAATTTGGCTAATATTGTTTTAATGTGATACAGACAGATTATTAATTAAAGATTATTTCTTTTAATTGTTTCACATTTTTCAATTTGAATATTATTACTTTTTGCTTCTGTGTTTGCTAATCTAATTGTATAAATATTAATAATTATACAGTTGGCAGTTAAACCATTTGTGGCATTCCAGGCCAGAGGGTATTTGGTATTAAATCATGACCTAAAACCTTTGTTATTTCCGCTTTAAGCATTTTTATTTTTTGATGGCACCGACTTCCGTCGCCACTGCCACGTGTAGCAGCAAAACGGAGAAAAATAAAACTTTTAGCAGGTTTGGCAGAGGAAGCTGAATGGAAACTTTTGCAGTCTCTGCATATCGGAGGTACTTTCGCATTGACATTGAAACACTTGCACGGTGCTTTATGATGAAGTAAATCTCTGCAGAATGATATCTGCAAGACGAAACGCAGTGCACTCAAAGAGCTCAGCATGTACTGCACTTTTATTGGTAGCTAATTGAGAAAACTACAAATAGTAGTTGTTTGCGTGGTAAATTCATCGAATGCGCTTAACTTTTCGCGTATCTGTGAGTTAGTTGGAGTTCTTAAATAAATGCATCATACTGGCACGTAAGAACAATGCGAAGGGCAAGCACAAAGAATGGTTGTAAAAATAGCAGCACAAAAACCAAACATTGAAGAGTTGAAAAGCTAAAAGAACAACGCTGAGCTCGATTTAAAACTTGCAAAAACATTAAACAATTAAAAAGTTTACGTTTGCTTAGCTCTGACCAAGTTCTATTATCCTTTCCTGAGCATGAAAAGCTCAACAGCCGCATGCTCTTGTCCAACTTCACGCTACTATTGGCCATGCCATTAAGTGCAGTCAATAAATCCAGCCATTTTATCTACCGTTTAATTAAGCGCCTCCTTTGTTGCTAGCTTGCGGCTATGACCAACAGTTAACTGATAATTTCAACACTTAATTAATGCCAACTTTATGAGAAACTTTATACTGCACTTTATTGCTCGTATTGAAAATGTTTTTAATATTACCAAGTTGTTTAATAATTTAATTGAAAAGAATGTGGTTGACAGCTTACATGTGCCACATAAAAGTATAAGGCATTATATCCGTTACTTATTGGATGACAGGGTTATATAACTTTGCAATAATACGAAATGTATGTCAAAGACAGAAGAGGGCATCTCCGACTCTATATTTGGATTTATTTTTGATTAGCGTCAGTTTGTCCGTCTGTCTGTATGAATCCCTAGATCTCAGAGGTTATATTAGAGATAGCATTTTGAGCAACACTTATCATTGCTCATCATCATCATCATCATCATCATCATCATCATCATCATCATCATCATCATCATCATCATCATCATCATCATCATCATATCGTATCACTACGAAACTATGTTTAAGTTTTTTAGATTTTAAAAATGAATAAATAAAATATTCTTGAAAATTTGGTTGTGATGGGATGAAAAGCTTCCAGGTTATTATAAAAATCAGGTGCTGCATAGATTTAGTTGCTTTGGTTAGTAACGTGTGTGGATCATTTTTTCAACTTGTTATGTTTTCTTATTCGGGTAGATTTTTATTATATATATTTGGTGTATGGTTAAGGTAAGGCAAGCTGATTTCCCTCTGTTAGTCACATAACATAAGTGTTCTGTTTATATAGAAAATATTTAGAGGGTATCTTACAGTTGAGCACATTCGACTGTAACTATCTGCTTGTTTTTTGATTGTTGTATTGATGCAAGTGATTTTTACAGCTTGCTATTTTAATTGGGTTTTACAATTTGTCTACGAAAACAATTTGGCTGATTGGTAAACGCAAAGTGTTATTTAATTTTTAAAAGCTTTCTTGTGACTTGCAAAACCATTTTTAAATAACACCTTTTATACATGTTGTTGTCCGAAAATCAATGACACAGAATATACAATATTGTATCACAATAATTTACTGCGGCGAAAGGGAGATATTTTAAATTACTTTCCTTTTTTGATGCTCAGTTGACAATGTTCATTTACTGCCGATCGATGTGACAAACTGTGCAGGCTTTGACGAGACTTGTTTGCTAAGTTTGTTAACATTGCACAGCAGGCGTTCGAACAATAAATTGCTTGTATAAGTAGAATTATGTCAACTACCAATGCTACTTAGAGTTTTGCCGAGGAAATACATGGGTTGTTTGTTGGTGCGAAGAGCCCTTAACTGGCCAACGAGCAGCATTGTAAACTTTGACTTTCAAAAGTTGGCCAGACACAAACAAAGCGTTTCCGATGAGAAACGAGTACAAAGTATGCAACACCCCACACACAACGTCCAGCACACAACGTGCAACATGCAACTGCATCATGCCTACGAGCTTCAATGATTCTAATGAGGAAGCAAAAAAAAAAGGCCAACACGGCAACCAGAATTTTTGGCAACACTAACGACAACGAAGGGACACAAAGGAAGGAACTGAAAACAGGCAATGGCCCAACAGTTGTTGTTGATGATGTCGACTTGCATGCAGGCCAAATGTTCCACTGACAGACAGAGAGAGCGCGAGAGCGAGAGAGCGAGAGTGGTGAAGGAAATGTGCTGAGGACCAACTTTTTTTGGGGGCATTTGCATTAGTTTTCTGGGACAATATTAGAGTTTGTTTTTCGGGCATGTTTACGGATATTAAATACTTTATAATTAGTTTGGCACGCACAAAAGCGAAAATATTAAATTAGAGCGCGACGAAACGATTCAACCCCTTTATATTTAACGACTAACTGCTGGTTGTGGCGTGTGGCATGTGGCACATAAATTCGAGTGCGGCTCATACGCTACACTGCAGCTAAGCAGCATATAAATCAGTGCACAAATTTGGTCCACGCTGCCAGCGAGACTCTTCAATATGCGTCAATGTGGGCCTCGTCTCTCAATAAATTGCACAGAAACACAACTTAACTTTTAGCGGCAAGCCAAAAAACTTTTTCAATTTGCCAGCAACGCAGAAAAAACAACAACAAACGCGCAAAATGAATCACTGTTCGCTAGATGATACCCTATAAAACGATTAGCAGGTCAAAACAATTCCAAATCGATCGGAAGTAATGCTTCTAAAAAAGTCGATTCAAGCAAGGTAGAATAATGATAAATATTTTGCAAAGCCTGTTTTTAGAGTAGCAGCTACCTCGAATTTTAGCAAACATTTAAGCATTTAATGCAATTAAATAATTTAATTTCTTACGTGTGTCGAACAGTTGAAATGCCTATTTAAATGCTCAATTAACACCAGCTTAAATCCTACGAGCAATGATTCGATAAATAAATTGATTTCTACGCAATTAATACGAATTAATTATTTAAGCAGATATTAAATATAATTACATCAACGCAATAGCAGCTCAATGTGCATTTGCAGAGTGCAGGGTATGTTCATAAGAGTAACCGCTCACACACACATACACAAACTTACTCCCACGTAGAAGCAAACATTTAGCATCATGTGGGAATAGCTTCTATGCATGTGTCGATGTGTGTGTGAGCTTGTGCTTCGGTGTGTGAAAGTGCGCTTTAATTTGCTGGTAAATTGTGCTCCAAATCCAAATTCTATCCAGACAAATACACATCCATAAATTGGCCCCCCACCGCACTTCCGCAAAAAGTGTGCTCAAATATTTTTTGTGCCCCACTCACATTGGCCTGCTTATACCCAGTGCTCGGGACGAAACTGCAACAGGGTAGCTAGATTAGTCAGTCAAAGTCAGTCAATTTCACGGCATTTAACACTCCGCTATTTACTGACAGTAAAAATCATATAAATTAATTAAATTACATTTTGCAAACTTTTGTAATTTTACAGGGTGTCCTCTGTTTTGAGCACCCCTCTATTTACTGCCAGTAATAATCATCGTCAGCAGTTTGTGCGGCCTATGTTTGCCCTGTGCAAGCATATGAGTGCAAATGAGTGTATTCGTAATTGCCTGTGAGTAAATTAGAAAAAACTTTACAACGAGTTGCAACGGCCCGACTGCTCGACTGCCCATTACTTGTGGTATATTAATTTTTGAAGCCGGATAGCAAACTGTCTGCGGCATTTAAAGTAAACTTGGCTCACACGAATTTCCGCCGTCGTCATAATTCATGGAAGACTTACGAGTACGTGGAGGCATTTGGGCTTTTCCCCAAGTAAATCCTTTGCGTAGCAATAAATTTGTATTTTTATGCCAAGTTGCTTTCGTAGCCGTCGCATAAGTCGTTGCCATCGTCGAGTTGGTTAGACGATGTTGGCTCTTGGACGTGGTCTCGTTCTCGTTCTCGTTCTTGGCCATGGTCTTGGTATTGGTCTTGGTCTTGGTCTTGGTCTCGACGTTGCATTATTTATTTGCAGCAAGTTCATATTATCATTTTAAAATGCGCCTAAATGGCGTTAAAGTGTAATATATTACTTACTACACGGCAGATACACGTTGCGGCCTTGACTTGACTGCCCTGAAGTGTGTATGTATTTTACCTGCCACAGCGTTGCAGTTGCCACGCCCCATTTTCGGATATTGTGTGGCATGCGTTTAATGAGCTGCACCGAAGCAGCTCGAAAGCCATTTTGCGGCCACTTGAAGAGCGACAAGAGCGACACAACAAAAGGACAAACGAATACAAAGCGAGAGCGAGCGAGATAAGCAAGTGACAATCCAAAGGGACAGTATCAAGAGGCTGGCAAGGGTCGAAAAGTCAGATTGGTTGGGGGAGGCGGCTCCCGCGAGAATCAAAAATGATGGGAAAAAGCGAAAATGGCGAAAATGCGTGGGAAAGTGTGTAAATGACACCAAGCAATTTACAATAATTGCAAGCCAGAGTCAGTGAGGCAGTCAGGCAGAGTCGACCCAAGGAGCCGCCGTCACAACCACAGCCACAGGACGAGTCCTGGCGCCTTAAAGTGCACTTGAACTTAAACGCTTAGCACAGCGCCGAGTCAAGTCGAGAAGTAGGCAGCATAAAGTTAAATGGTCAGAGCAGAGCACTTGCTACGGTACAGAAGGGGGAGCAGGGAAGATGGGGAGGGAATGTATGTCGGGAAGTGGAAGACGTCGACGACGAGTCGTAGAAATCTTATTAAAACTTACAGCTGCAATAAATAAAATAAATTTATTCCATTATGTTAACCAAACACGATTTACGGATTATAAAGATGATTTATAATCAGAACCAAACACCGTAATCCACTTGCATAAACAGGCAGCAGCAAACACCCAGTCGTCGACGTCGACGTCGACAACAACTTGGCACAAACATGAAGCATAACAAGCAGAGACGAAACCACAAAACTCTCCCTGGACCAACCAGCCAGCCAGGGCAGCATCACTCTCTCCAGACGGGCTGCAACCAGCACCTGGCCTTGGCCAGACCAGCAATGCGGTGATGCGGTGATGTGGTGGCTGCTCTGCGGTGCGGCGGAGCAAAGAAGCGGCTTATGAAAACTGAATCGATTTCAATATTTACACAGCAAACGAGAACGAGAAAACAAGCAAGCCGTAAGGCGGACGAAGGAGACGAAGGTGGGGGCGGGGGGTTGAAGGAGCTGTTGAGGTGAACAGCGATGCGATGCGATTGCTGTGTGTGTCCCAAGCCCAGTCGTTGGCCAGTCAGCTTCAATCGAGCGCAAATCGGAGCACGGAAGCGGAAGTGTATAATTTAAAATTGACCTCAACGTGCCAACTAACAAATCAAAGAACTGGGAGAGGGAAGTAAAACGGTTAAGAAGCACACAAAAAAAACTCGGTTACACAAAATGTGTAAAATATGATAAGCAGCCACATTTATTTAGGCAAACGATTCTCACTTTAATCAGCTTCGCATCGCTGCCATTTGGGTCAAATCTCTTCCCTCTCTCGGAGTGTTGGGCGACCTTCGGCTGGCGGAACAAATTGCATTTGATTAGCCAGAAAAGTTTCGTGTATCACAGTGCATTCATTGAGAGGATTGAGAGCGAGCTGCGATTCGCATTCCATGGCATCGTATGGCTTTAATTCAATCTCAACGCTGCCTGCCAGACAGACAGACAGACAGACAGACAGACTGACTATCGAGTGCATAGAGGGCTTCAACCACAATAATGACTTTGATTATCCCGAGTTTTACATAGCCCAGCATCAGGCGTGGTGTATGCACTTAATGCGCCTACAACTCGTCGTTGCTGAAAAGGATGCGATGCATTCCTCCAGCGTTGGGCTTCTCTTTGTCAGTCCGACTGACTGACTGACTGAATGACTGACTGACTGACTGAATGACTGTCTGACTGGCGGCAGCTCAGTGCGACTCAGCTGAGATTGAAATGGGGCTTTTGTGGGGGGGATTTCGGTGACGGTAAACAGACTGAGAACCACACACACGTATAGAGAGAGAGAGAGCTGCACGCATGCCACTGAAAAGCGCATACTATTTGCATATCATTACTGTGTGCGGGTGCAGTCGTGTCTGTTTGATTACCTCTGTGTGTGAGCGTATTTTCTACCTTATACAGCTGGTGAATGCGATTGTGGGAGTGCAGGTGTGGACAGACATTTCCAGGCCATCAAATCGAAACACTCGATAAATCAGTTTGACAAATATACAAATCGATCAGTTTTGCGGTGCAACTCTGTCAGCGTCAGAGCGAATGCGACAGAGAACGAGCTGCTTTGCAACTGGAGCTGGGTGGCTAAAGCAGCAAAGCATAAGGATAATTGGTTTTTGAATTAAGTGCAGTGCATTGTTGACGTTTCGTTGTAAATGAGTTAAAAACACAGTGCACAAAACAATTACCGCATACTTGATGCCCTACAAGTCGTCGTTACAATTTTTGTGGCATACTTCAGCGAGTCATTATACGCTCGTTATTAAGGACATGTAATGTGATTTCCAATTAGCTAATTACCCATCATCGATACAAAAATGAAACACCAACATCAGACACACACACACACAGAGGAGAGGAGAGGAGAGGAAAGGAGACAAACCAGAACAAACACAATTGTCGCCGAGTCATTTAGCAGCTGTCAATACAAAAGGCAGTTGTCCAACCACACAGAGAGACTGAGAGACATTGCGACAGAGATATAGATGCTGCTGGTGTACGAATTTATACCCTGGAATGGGGCCGTTGGATGTGTAAGGTTGCCTCTGCCCGCTTCATGTGATTTAATGAACTCATTAACATAATCTTAACATCTCATCAAGTGTTCAACAAGGCAACCTTACGACAGGCCTGCATGACGTGGGCTTTGCTTCGAGTTTTGTTAACATCACATGTCGACTAGTTGTCAGCGAGTGAGGGGCGGAGGGGGCGGACAACTTGACAACATGTTGCATGCAGCATGTGCCTGGGCCACTGTGAGTTATGCTACGGAAATGGAGCTCATGTAGCCATGTAATTATTGCCTTTCAAGGCAAATCAATAAACATATTTCGGCTTGTATCTCAACCTCGTCAATCTGTGTGTCTATGTGCTTACAATAATCATAATGTCGGCTCGAGTTGCGAAATGGAAGACACTAACAGGAGTTAGTTAATATCCATGCAGTCGATGCTGTCAAATTTCGTGTTGCGTTAGTCGGACTTTAAAGTGAGTGAAGGCGGCAGCTTTATGGCTATTTAAGTGCTCATAAAATGCGATTTGAGATACGAGTACTACGAGAGTTTCGAGTATGTGCAACAAAATGATTGCGTGTCTGGGCGCCCGGCAGCGTTATAAATCATGAGAAAGCGAATTAAAACTCAAGTACATTAAAATAATATCTTCAGCGTGTAGAAGACAAGCGCCAAGCGCCACAAAATGAAGAAACTCGGCTAATAAATTTTTGTAATCTGCATAAAAACCACGCTTAGGATATATGGCGAGAGAGCGCAGCTAGACGTCAACTAGAGGGGCACGAGGGAGTGGCAGCAACTCGACCGCGCACACATTCAACGAGGTTAAAATGAAAATAAAAAATACAAAATATATGCAGGGAATATACTCGTCGTAGTCAGGTGTATGAGCACTCGAGTGGGAGAGCGGGAGCGGGGGCGAAAAGAATCTGAAGCGACAACAGCTTGTTGAATACAATTATGGCAGCTTGAGATTGAAACTTGAAGCTCGCTGTCCGCGATGATGAAGTTGCCACTTAGCCAGCAACAGCAACAGCACAACAGCAACAACAACTGCTAACCAGAGCTGAGCTGAGCTGAACTGAGCGGAGCAGAGCAGAGCAGAGCACAAGTGCCACATTAACAAGCAGCAACGGCAAGAACTTGGGACTTTTTATTACCCTCTCGAGTGAAGGGGGAAGCTACGCCCAACAAGATGTTGCAGGCGACAGCGACGCCGACAGCCAGAGCGATAGGGCAGGTGGGCGTGGCTTATAGTAGGAGCCAAAGTTCCACAGCGATTAAATTTAATTTCTGTGTGTGGGCGGTAAATGCTTGAACGGGTAGCCGCTGCAGCTGCGCTGGCGGCTCTGTCCCTGACTCTGTCCCTGACTCTGACTCTGGCTCGCAGTTAAAGTGTCGCCAAGGATCAAAGCGAATGCGAACCGAAATGAGCCCATTCAAGCTGGCAGAGAGGCCGCCGACATTTATGAAAAATTGCCAGCATGAAAGGACGAAGCTCGCCCACACACACACACACGCACACACACACATACAGGCAGAGGAACACACACATTTACAGTGGAAAAGGTGAGGCCGGGCATCGTGTATCCAGCGCAACAGGAGGCATGGAACAGAGCCAGGCCAGAAGACAATAAGCGCATAAATTACGCACGAAAAGCGCGGGGCAAATATGCACGGCAATTCACCCACACACACACACACACACACACACACGCACACATACACGTTGGCAGTGGGGCAGTTGGCCAGCTCGTTGTCTGCTGCTGCTTCTTGCTCGCCTTCTTCATTTCAACAAACGTAATGAAAACGTGAATCCCTGCGTGGCATTTACAACTCAACGCAATTTCTTCCTTGTTTTTTCTTTTTCTTTTTTGGCCAAGCAGTCACCAGAGATTACCAAGGCTCACGCACACGCAAGCAGTCCTGCTGTGGCCACACACACACACACACACACAGGCACACTCACATGCTGCTTATTCGCAATATTCTCTATCTGCACCTCGCTTCATCAACGGTCTCAATTCAGTTTTTCACCATCATTCTTTGCCCCAGCTCGTTGAATTTATTATACACCGTTTTGTGCTGGGCAGCGTAATATTTTTTATAAGTAGGCGCAGCACAAACAAAAAAAAATAGAGAATAGGGCAGAGAAGCAAAGCGAATCCAGTCGAGTCATAAAGGTGGCTGTCGTCAGCGTTTGTCATTGCGGAAATTACATATTTCTATGTTAATTTCGTGTGCCATACACAAAGTACATATCGCACAGTTCGGCTGCTCAGGTATTGTGGCAGGCAGCGAGGTCGGTTGGAGTGCCACTCGAAGCTGTGGCAAGCGTAAATTGCTGCAACGCGCGCATGCTGGTGGCCACCAAATGGTCTGCGAACTTTGCCTAATTAGAAAATCACAGCGGCGAGCGACGTTATGCCGTTATGTTGTTGTGCTGCGCCACGCCCCCGCACGTTAAGGGGCGGAATGCTGTTGCTGTTGCAGGTGCAAACCAGACCGCATCTATGCTGCGTTATGGCATAATTCTGTAATGCCTTCCCCCCCCCCCTGCTTGCAACACGGGCAATTGCAACACTAAACAAAGCCAACCAATTTGCCCCACACACACACACAAACACAGACAGTGTGGGAGATGCTGTGAATGTTTTTACCGTAGCTGTTGTTGTTTTTTTTTAATATTTGAACTCCACAGGTTGCAAAGCAATTAGCGAATAATATAACGGAAGCCCCGGTTCGCCGCCCTGTTTGTTGTTGCTGTTGCTGTTGCTGTTACCATTAACACAACTTGTTAATTAAATAAGTATGTAACGTTTGCTACTGTTGCTGCATTGTCGCGGTTGTTGCGCCAACTCAAACATTGCGAGCGGCAACATTTTGTTGCAAGCCAAACGCACATTTGATGTGGCATCGGCCACATTGATACATTGCCAAACGTTGCCACACACACACACACTGAAACCGAGCCATCTCGCTGGTCATTTCAACTTGACATTAACGCGTTAATTGCATTTTCATGTTGTTCTCTGAGGTCAGTTATTTGTGCTAAACCATAAAAAGCCGACAAAAGGCGCATTACGTATACGACGCGAACACCCCGGGTGAGTGCCTAATGATGGCCACTTCTACTATATATCCTTCATTTCCATCTCTCTAATGGTCTCATGCGGCACAAAACAAAACCAAATGACAACAGTTGTTGTCATTAGCCTGGCTGCCTGCGCAATGCATCAATCTGCAGCACATTCCCCACTGCGTTCATCATTTGCCTGGCAGCAAAACAAGCTGATGACTCCGCTGATAGATTGAATTAGATATTGCTTTGTAAATGCGAATGATATGCGAACGTACGTCAACGTGGACGAGCACTCACTTGCATTCGCATTTGTGGGCGAGCCATCAAAATTCAATCGCCGTGGGGCATCTTTTTTGTGCCGCACTTTCACTTTGCCCCCAGGGATCTTTGAATTGGCAGCGAGATCTATTTGAAGTGCCATCTGGGATTGAGATTCGCTAAAAATTGTGGAATTTCAAGTGCGGCAATTAGCGGTCGAGCAACCCTCATTAACGCCCTCAGTTATGCACGAGTGCGGCAAGAAGGGAAGGTTGCATGATAGTAATCCTAATGTCCTTAGTTTATGTTGTGAAGGGGAATTCTAATTGTTTTTTTTTTTTGCCAACTTTAAATTTTCAATTTATTTGTTTACATAGAATTTTTTTTAACTTTTCTTAATGTACGTTGTAATTTTTGGAGTTATTTTCATATTATAAATCGAAATTTTCATGTTTGTATTGTGTATTGAATTTTCGCATAACAGTTCCTTATTTAAATGTTTTACTGGTAGTCTTTATTAGAATTAGAATTCAGTATTTGTTCATATTATCTAGACCCCTACGGCATTGATTACGCATTTAAATTAAAATAATGTTATTCTTTTGGCAAATCAAAATAGACAGACACTTTTTCCATGTTCTTCTATCTGTACTCCCAAAACGAACAAAATATCTTGAAAACAAATGCTAAAATGTTGCGTTTGTTAAATACATTTGATGCATCCGGTACTTGTATTAAGTGTTCGCCGACTGTCGAGGTCAGAACCCCGCACTTTCAATTGAATTGCCGTTAGGAAAGTATACTTTTCCTGTTATTTTCTTCTTTTTTTTTCTGTAACTGTTGTTGGGACATCAAACACTAAAAGGGCTTAAGGGGATTTCGCTGACGTTGGATTTGACGCACTCGTTCGATATGGTTTCGATTCAATTCATTTGGTTTGAATTGAATGCGACTACTGAGTGGGGGATTGATTCTCTGGGCTGTTTGGGTTGTTTGGGTTGTTCTTGTGTTGTTGTTTGTGTAGTTGATTGCTTGCGGGCATCGCAGGCTGCTGTGCATCCTGTTGAGTCCTTCTGCTCTCCACGTTTCTATGCCTTGTTTGTTTATTAATTACCCATTTTTACACTCGATAATCTCGAGGCCAAATTCCTCGTTAGTTTGCCAACGCTTCCGACCGGTTGATTAGCCACGCCCATAAGTAGCCAGCCCCCCAATTGACACGCAATCTGTGGCACACAGCTTAAAAATATTGTAAATTCTTATTTGCATTTCATTTGCATTTTCAACGCTCGCATATGTCACAAAAAAATAACCATCAACACTTGGTGAATCACAGCTTAGAAGAGGGAGTTTTTTTTTGTTGATAATCATAGTAATATATGCAAAAATAGTCACCCTGTTTTGCCATCAAATTCTATGGTTATTATCAATCGCTTTGCATTTTCTGTAAGCGAAAAAAAAGTATTGCCTCGAAAATGATATAGTTATTTACGACAGTATTTATTTATGAAGACGTGTATATTTTATTTGCACACACACTTTTGATAACTCGATTATAATTAAAGAAAATATAAATCTGAAGTGATTTTTTTTGTAGCTACTTATATTCATCTTGAGTTCATGTGAACTCGTAAATACCTCAGTGATTACCAGCTGCAGCAATTGGATGATACGAGTGGAAATGCGATCTGTAAGTGAGTGTTAATTTAGACAAATTGGCTGACGAGAGCTGCGAGTGCACTTTGGGCAAATTGTTGTTTGTTAAATGACCCTGTTCAAACAGGGATGCACACTCATACACTCATATGTGTGGAGCGGGATATTCAGAGACATTCATATCGAATGGTAGATGAGAGTCAACATTTCAATGCTTCCCACGTGCCCTCCCTCAGTCCCCTCTGCCCATTTTCGGAAAGACTTGTGTGCAATTTGTTGTTTTAGTTTTCAGTTTGTGTTAACTGAAATAAATGCTGATTGACTTTTATTGCGATGTTGTTCGAGTGCAGTTAATAAGATCAAATTAAGCGCAACGATTTACTGCATTTCGTTTAAATTATTTAAAGTGTACTTCACATAGGTTGAAGGGTCCACACGAGGGGAGCAGAGGGGACTCTACTGATTCACCGAGCTTGGCCAATAAATTTTAAGAGCGTGAAAAATCGCAAACTGCAAATTGTTAACAAAAAAAAAGAGGGAAAAAAAAGAAAAAAGGGCTGACAAAAGTGCTTCAAAGTGGCAGCATATGTACGTGTATGTGCCAGTTAAGCCCCTGACAAGCCCCCTTTGTCCCCCCTTTGCCCCCAGTCACCTCCTTTGCTAGTGCCATTGTGTTGTTGCGCTGCAACATGAAGCAATAACAATAAAAGTATTGGCAGGATTTTCCAAATGGTTGCATTTCATAAGATTTTTACAATACTCGTACATCCCTGACGTTGTCTGTCCTCCCAACTCACAGCAGAGCTGCAACATTTGTTGATAATATTGTTTTTCTTGCTGCTGCTGCTGCTGTTGATTTTACTTCTGCAATTGCTGCACAGCTCAGCAGTTTAAAGTTATTGAAGTTTGTGCCGCGCCCACTGAGGCGTACTTGAGCTCACATTCAATCTGTAAATTGCTTTAATCGCATCGCAGCAGTGTTGCGCTCCATAGTCTAGAGCACAAGTACTCATAGTGTCTATGCGTCAGACTGCTGGTCCACTTATCTCTGCACAGCTCGCTGCTTTTGTTGCATCCCCCCTTGGACGGTGCGACTTCTGACTTGCCAGCCACGTACGCCTGTTCCGCCTGACCCTTGATCCCGCTCTTTACTGACCCTGTTCCTCCCTCACTCTCTGCCCGCCCTTCGACTAAAAGATGTTGATAAGCAGTGACAAAGTGCGCTTAGATAAGCATCCGCGCGCGCACTCGCAATTCTTGCCCTTCAGTCTTTGGATTTATCTTGCACTGAGCGAAAAGTCGACAAACGTTAATTGAATTTGTCATTTATTTCAAAATAAATTTTATTTTATTTTCAAAGGCAATCAATTTTTGTTATGATATATTTAGATTTGAAATAATTCATCACTTAAATTTATGTGATTGAGTTTAGTTCGAAGCAGCAATTAATTATTAAATAATGTCACGTTTATTATACCCGCTACCCATAGGGTAGAAGGGTATTATAACTTAGTGCCAACAGAAAATGTATGCAACAGGTAGAAGGAGGCCTATATTCTTGATCAGTGTCAACAGCCGAGACGATATAGCCATGTCCGTCTGTCCGTCTATCCGTCTGTATGAACACCTAGATCTCAGAGACTATAAGAGCTAGAGCTACCAAATTTGAGGACAGTACTCTCATAGGTCCTACGCAGATCAAGTTTATTTCAAAAGTTGGATGCCACGCCCCTTTCCGCCCCCAAAAGTCTGTAAAAGCCGTAATAATATACCTAGAGCATTGAATTGCATTGAATGCATAATAATAATTATATTCTCAATGCTTCCTGTGAATTTGGTTGAGATCGAATGAAAAACACGGAAGTTATTAAAGAATCAACTTTATATGCAAAATTTAAAATTCTTAGCCGCTATTTTCAAATATATACAAAAAAAACTAGTTTTAGTATATTTGGTATATTTTTTGTTAAAATATCATTTAAGTTTTTTGTTTTCTCTCGAAATGGGTTGCGGGTATCATACGGTCGAACACTCTCGACTGTAGCTTTCTTACTTGTTTTATGAAATATTGAATAGATGTTTGTATAAATTCAAGTGATTAATTATTCTCAATCTAAAAGTGCTCTGCTCATAAACATAAATTATTTCGTAATTGTACTCTTAAGACACTTACGAAATAATTTATTACTTATAATTATTTATATTAAATAATGTCTCGTTTGAGTGCTTTGCAAATAAATATAAATTATTAGATAAAATGTGGTAGCTGCATTATAACATATTGTGTAATAAGTTTAAATATTGTCCTAAAGAGTCAAATAGCAAGTAAATTAATTTGCTGACAATTCTTTCTCTCAGTGTTTTTTATAAACTCTTTTCTTGCGCAATTTTCAATTGCCGATCGTTTGTTAGCGATAATATCGAATGTCAATGTCAGTTTGGGTTTGCTTGAGCTGCATGGCTTCGGTTCGTGCTGAAGTTGTTCCCGTTATGCCCCGTTGTCGTTGTCGATGTCGTTGTCGTTGTCGTTGTGGAGTGTCGTGCTCGTTAGCCTTAACTGATGCCAAAAGCTGTCTGTTAGTCTGTTGCCTGTTGTCTCCCTGTCTCGTGTCTCCTGTCTCGTGTCTATTGAGGAGGACTCCGAAGTTGCACTTAATGCGTGCTGCGACATGCGCGATGCTTTATCAGCTCCGATTGGCAATTTTCGAGTGATTTGTAAGCAATTGCTTAGAGTTGAGTGAGGCGATATGGGAATAAGTGGATATGCATCGTCTAATGCCAGGCCAATTTTAATCTAGTTTTACAACCAGCTCGGCTCTGTTGCCTTGGCACAAAACCCCAAAACAATTTAAGTTAATTTTCAAACACTTTCATAATTTATGCGGGGGAACTTGGCAGAGTTGAAACGAGGAATCGGAGCGTAGAAATGAAACAAAATGAAAGCAAACCAAAAAGCCAACCGCTGGTTCAATTTCCATTAACATACACAAGTGACTGTCCAATAAAAATATGGAAAATATGCAACAGCAGCACACAGAGTCAGGAGCCGGAGCATAAGCAAATGTAGCAGGCAGCAGACGGAGCAGCAGCCGCAGGAGGCAGGAGCAACAGCCAGGAGTTGGCCAGGAGTTTGTATTGACTGTTATTTGTTTTCTAAACTGCCGCCAAAGTTGCCGTAGCCCAGGTGTAGCAACTGAGGAGCGGGGGGCATGTGCTGCGATACCTGCACTTAAGTGTATTGAAAATTATTGCAAAAATATAATTGAATTGCCTCGATGCTCGGCACGAGTCTCGCCTGGATATGTTTACCCGAGAGTAAAGCCCTCCCGCATAGATGGGGTTAGTTTATGTGTTTTGTTGTTGCTGCTGTTTTTTTTTTTTTTTTTGGCTTTTTTTTTGCCATGTCGCGTCGGAGTTTGATTTATTTTTACAGGCAATCCATTGGGCAAATGGAAGGGGCTGCTGCGAGTTGGCTGCGATTCTCTGCTGTTTCGAGGTTTATTATTTTTCGTTTTGCATTTCCTTTTTTTTTTTTGGTTTGTGAGTAAAACGCTATGCCAATCATCAGATGGAATGCATACAGAGTGCGGCCATTAGGTATGAGAAGTGTTTACACTCGTTCCCGTATTAGCTGCAATTATGGCAAACCAATATTGCGATTGAAAGCGATTTTGCAGGCTGCAGAGATCATCTTGGGCCTGTTTAGATCCCCCAGCTGGGAGTTCAGCGTACGAAGTCTAGACTCGGTTCGCTCCGCCTAGACATTTAGAGCCATTGAAGCAAACATGCTCTCGTGCTCCCTGGGCTTGTTTATTTGCCTTGTTTCAAGCGAAATAATTTATGACGGTCGTGTCGAGCGGATGCGGACCCATAATTCGAAGGATTGTGCTAAGCGCAAAACCGAACAAGGAATCGTTCTGTAAATTACGCGTTGTGCCCAAAAGGGTTGAGGAGCTTAATGGCTTTATGAGCGCCCCGGGGCATTGCCAAACGAGGCATTATTATGTTCTGAATCCTGGATCCTCGCGCACACTCACACAAACACACGTATGACTATTTATGTTGGAGCCGACGTCAAATGAAGTTGTTAAATGAGTTGCTCGAATTGCTGTTGCCAGCGCTGTGGCTGCTGTAATTTCTACTGCTGTCTCAGTAATGAGAAGGCTCCCCGTAACATCTACATTTATCGATCGACTTACTCCAGAGTTGCATTTCTTGTCTCCTAGGACCATCTCCAACTCCATCAGCTGTTCTCTGTCCCGCTGTGCGCTCGACATTCGGCTCACGAGTTTTCTTATCAAGCGGCTGTTATCGCCGCAGCTCCGTTCCAAGGGCTACTAATTTGACTTTTCGAGGAGAGAGCGCTTGGGTTGGGTTCGCTTGGCCTGTGAGTCTGGGTCGTCAGCGGCGCTTTATGAGTATGTCGTGTACATCGCACATTCATTAGACCTGCAGCTGTGGGGTGGCCACTGACCAGTGACCGCGCACCCTTAACCCCTTACCCCTACTCCAGCTGCTGCTGTTGCTGCTGCTGTTGCTACTCCTGCTATTTGTTACAATATTTCAATATTTTGACATACGCACCGAAAGTCATGGCGACCACACCCTGGCGCCCAGTCACCCCGACACCCCGTCACCCTTTGCTGTCGTTACTTGCAACCCCTGCCCCCGCCGCAACGCACCCTCCCCCTCTCCTGTCTTCATTAAGCACAACCGTCGCGTCGCAGGCATCGACGAGTCGCCGCGGGAGATCTGCGACGCTGGTCTGGCGACGTCGCTCTCTTGTTTGGCTCTTTGGCTGGTCGAAATTAATTTTAAGTAGGTGGACAGCAGTTCGCAGCCGCAATAATTCTTCATGTAACCGACGCTGTTGCTGTCCTTGCTGTTGTTGTCGTTGCTGTTATTTTCCTCTCGTTTTTTTTGTTGGTGAAAATTTATAGCGTTTTCTTTTCCGGCATTTTTGGTTTGCCGTTCGCTTTGCGTAATGAATTTTTATTGTGATGGCAGCGCTTTTGGCTTCACTTGCTGCCTGTTTGTTCCCTTCGAAAAGCACTGCGCTTTATCTTTGACTGTTGCATATTCATGATCTCATCTTCCCTTTTTCTCCCTTCTCCCTTCTCCCTTCCTGCCCCATCCCTGCGAACCCGCTGCAAATAAACATCGCTCATTTCAGGCCGTTCAAAAGACGCCCTGTCGTCCACTCGCACTGGATTTATGGATGCCAATGAGGAGAAACCTCAACATCAGTTTTATGCCCATCTCTCGGCCATTCGAAGCATATGCTCTTAAAGGTCGCCGCTGCCTCCGTCTCTGGTAATTGCTTAAGGAAAGAAGAGCTCAGCGAATGCCGCTCAAAGAGCACTCTTCGGGCCAACGGCTAATGGTTATTTCAGGCTTTATGCCGCTGCCATTAAGCACACTTTAAGGACAATGCGTCGGACGCAGATACAAATTTATCTAAAGCTCATGACCCCAAGGTACGCTAAATAATACAGCGGTTACACTGAGAGAATCCAGCGAGGATATGTTTGTTGTTTAAGTTTGATATTTGACTGGGATTATGGATTATATAACACAAAGGACACATACATTTTATTTGCAATTCTCAAAAGAATTGAATAAAAGATTCATTTCATTTCATTTAAATTCAAGCTTATAATGGAATGTATTTAAAGAACAATAATTATATTTTTTCACTCAGAAGATTTAAAAATTGTTCCATCAAAAGTTGTTATTTGGTCTATAATTATTATTTCATCAACAAAAACATAACAAATAAATAGTTTATTTTTAATTAAAGAGATTGGTAAATAATTCAGTGAATTTTAATTGAAAATACATTTTATTTAATTACTTTAAAATCAAAACACTTAAACTAGACCTTTGCTTCAAACAAGGTAACCCCTGACTTTGGAGTCACAGGAGGACAGTGACGGAATAACAGACAAAATTGGGGGGCTGAGTTGTGGGGAGGCAACACGTGCCGCTCATTAAACGCATAACTTGATATTTGTGAAAAATCAAGTGAAATGCGGCCTGATTGCCGGCGACTGGCGACTGCCAACTGGCAACTGGCAACTGTTGCCTTTTGGCTTCGATCCAGTTCGCGTTTGTGCCTGACTCTGTGTCTGCTGGGGCATCGAGAACGTCTGCTTAATTACAGCCGCAGTCGGATGGCATTGTTGCGAGTGGCAAATCTGCGGCTTAATGCATATTTCAGGAGCAGCCAGGACTACGCCAATACATCCCAGCACAGACCGCAACCCTTCTCCAACAGGGGGACACCAGGAGAGTCAGCAATAGAGCAGAGAGATACAGAGAGAGAGAGAGAGAGAGATGGGGAGATGCGACGCACGGTTGCGTTGGCTGTGGAAAACACGTTTAGACTTCAAGTGCGCTTGAGCGTAAATTAATTAGACCAATTAAAGCGGCTTAATTGAGTTGCTGTCGCAAGGACACCAGCAACATTCAACAGCAGCAGCAGCAGCAGCAGCAGCAGTCAGCGGCACAGACTGACTGTCACTCAGTCAGTCGTGTCCTTTTGTCCCGATTTTGTTGTGTTTCCTTCGTTTAGGATTTTATTTTTTTGACTTACGACGAGGCAGTTGATAATCTGCCACCATTTTCTCAGCTGCAGCTGCCGCTTAAGTCGTTTTGCGGACCAAATCTCTGCGTCAACTGCCGCGCCTCCTGTGCGGCAGGATTTGTTGTCGTCCCTTGAACATAATTGTCGCGATGCCGACTCCTGTTCCCTCCCTGCTCCCTCTCTCTCTCTCTCAGACTGCGTCTTCTTCGTTGTCTGCTTGTCTATGCGAGTGACTTGAGCTAATTGCATTAATTGGCTTTGCGTTTTGTTAGCACGATTTGTCACTTGGCCGTTTGTCGTCAATCTTGGCTGGCATATGTCCTCCACAAGCCCTTATAAATTTAAACAGCTTGATTTAAATACAGTTGCCGGATTCCGCAACATTAGCCAGCGCAACTTTTCAAGGGGTATGTTAAAGTCGCAGCAATAACTTCTTAGCAGGACAACGTCAACAACAGCAACAACAGCCATAGCAAAGTGAGTGAGTTGCAAACAAAGTTTGTAAAAGTCAAAGACGCAACTGTAAAGCAAAGCGAAACCTAAAGTGGCAAGCGGAAAGAGGCAAAGCAGAAAGAGAGGGGCGCGGGGCGCGGGCAATTCCCCAAAGTCACATAACTTCAAGGAAGACGCAGGCAGCAGGCAGCAGGCAGCAGGCGGGACTTGCAATGAAAAGGAGTAAATTCTAGCGAAATCCTTTGGCTGCCAAAGGCTCACCAAGACACAAAACGAGTGTCTGCTCCCGGTTAATGTGCGGGTGTGTGTGTGTGTGTGTGTGGGTGAATACTTCCTTTTTGGGGGAGTATTGTTTTTGTGCGTCGCTTGCTGCACTGAAAAAATGGTTAAAGGGAACTTTTCACATTATTTTTGAGCCATTTCGACCTCATTGAAGCGCAACACAAAGCAGCATAAAGTGCCACCAACGCCGCACATAAACTTTGCCCCTCGTCCGTTCTCCGAACTTCGCCCCCTTGGGCCGCACGAGCAGACGCCACTGGCGCCACAGCTCGGCGAAGGGAGCAGCAAAATGGCGAAAAGAAAGGAAAGAAATCTATTTGTGATTTATACTTGGCTAGAAAGGGAAGTGCCACGTCCACAGTCGCTGTTGCAACCAAAAATTGTGGCTCGTAGTGAAAGGGAGGCCGCAGCCACACAACCATGAAGTGCAGGTCTGTCCGTACAACGTCTGGCCATCGTTGGCCTTTCCCCCCGCCCAGCTTCCTGGTCGTCGATGACGTCTAACGACTTGTGAAGCAATTGAGTTGAAAGCTGAGCTCACTCGGTAAATTCCTCTCGCAAAGAGCCCAACAACACCGATTCGCATGCCAAGGCGTTGCGACATGATTGCGTTGCCATTTCTGTTTATGCAACTCAATAAATCAAGTGGCAACCCCCCCCGCGTGCAGCCACCTGCCCTTGCAATTGTGACCGAAAAGGCAAAAGGGACGCAGTCCAGTTGTTCCTGTCCCAAAATAAAACGCAACAAAGACGCACCATAAAAATAGTTAAAGGCCGAATGGCTGAACAAATGGCAAATGGACAAACGAAATGAAAATGAAAATGAAAGCAGAGCGGCTGAAACACAGAATAGACCAACAGTGTGAGTGAGAGCAAAGAAATTGAAACTGATTTCACGCCATGCGAATATCAATTTCAAATTTGCCAAGCCCACGAGTCAGAAGCCCTCAAAATGGTCAGGTCGACAAGGTAGAAGAACTCCCAGGCTTCATTCTCGCTCTTTCCCTCTCTGCCTGCTCTCACGGTGCGCCACACTTGAGTGCACAGCTTGGGCTAGCAAAGGGAATAAAAGAGGTGAGGGGGCTGCGCTGCTTGGTTGTTGTTGCTTTTATTGTTGTTGATTATTGTTGTTGTTATTTGTCTGGCCCTGGCGCGTTCTGGGCATTTATTAAGCGCCTGGCCACGCGTCTAATGAAGTGCTGATTGTGTGAGCTGAGCCTCCAGCCTGCTAAGCACTCTCCGCAACTCTTCAACTTTCAACTGCAACAACAGCCGCAACAACAACGGCAGCCACATCAAGAGCAATCAAGCAACGAGACGACCAGCTGGCTGCCACACTTTGGTTGACCTTTCAATGCGATTCAAATAAGTGACGTTGCCTCCTCTGCCAGCTTTCCACGCTGTGGCTTCCGTTTGCTTTTGTTGCATTAAGCGCCGCCAGTCGCCAGGCCACGTGGCACAGACAATGCACTGCATGTGATACTCGCATGGCAGAACTTATAAGTACTCTCAGATACTTATGTATCTATATGCTACAAATGTGGCGTGGCACAATTTAGAGATGGTCCAGTGCAACATCAGAAAACATTTTTTATGGATAAAAAATATTTACATCTCATTTCAATGGAATGAATTTCTCACATCTTCCACATTCCACATCTTTGTAAATAAAAAACAGTAATTTAAAAAGAATAACGTACATATTCTCGTGGAATTGTGATTCCTTTATGATTTAATCTATGATTTCCGAAGAAAAATTTAATAATAATTAAATTATACCATGTACATTTTAGCGTATGCAGTAATTCAATTTACAAAATTGATTTCCTTGAGCAAGCATTTCCTTATACTACTTTTTTCATAATTAAATCATATTACTTTAAAAATGCGGATACAGTAATTAAAATTTAAAAAAGTATTTTACTTACCTTACCAATTTTCCAATTTCAGCTAATATTAGTTCCCAAATTCTTTCGAATTTCAATGTTGGCATCAAACAGACTGAAAATGCAATTTATAAATTCAAATTTATTATGTTAAATTTAAAAATTAATAATTTAAAAACTATTGCAATTATAATAAAATAAATAGTAAGAGGCACTTTGAACTATGTTCAACGTAGCACGAAAAATATAAATCTTCTAAAATCCACTTTGATTGCACAGCTTCGTGTCACGCAGGAAAACACGATATCGGCACACCCCTAATGTGAACTTGGAACTTATTTGTATTCAATTTTCAGATCAATAGAGTGTAGCGAGGGCAGATCACACGAGGACAAACAAAAGTTTGGCACGCGGCAAATATTTAAATTTCTCGCTGTCTCATTGTCGAATCGTCGTCTGTGTCTATCTCTCAGTCTGTCCGACTGTCTGGCTGGCGTTTGCTTGGCAGCATGGAATACTATAATCAGTTTCTCATAAATTCAAATCAGCTCGTGTCACATAAATACCGAGATCTCCCTCTTATTGTGTGTGGGCCAAGATTTATGTGTCTGGCGCAACACAAGACAAAAATATGAACATTTGATTTGGAATTTTTCAACAACGCCTTTGCATCGATTGAACTTTACGTTTTCTTTTCTTCTCTTGTGCAGCACAAAAGGGGGCAAGAGTTGTGCAGCAACAGGAAGTTGCCGTTAAACTTTGTCTTGGCCAAGACAAAAAAAATAACCACGCACTGGCAACAGTTTCGAGCAGACGCGATTTGCTGCCAAAAATCATAATAATACTCGTAATAACAATCATAATCATCGTTATGCTCGTACTCAAACTCATATAGCCATAGAGTTTTATGCGAGCATTCATACTCGTTCCCATACTCACACTCATTCCCATCATTGTGCCCTGATTTATGCGTTGTTGGCAGCTCTCCAAATTTAATTACAAAGCGGCGCTTTGAGGCGCCCAAAATGAGCGGAAAATTGATAAACAATGAAAATTGAATTGTTCGCCTCACACACAGGGGTTGCTCGGTCCATGTCAAGGCAAACTTCCAAAGGGTTCGCATGCGTGTGTGTGTGTGTGTGTGCTGCACCTTTTCACCTCACTTCCTCTTTGCCCTCACGCCACACTAAACTTCTGCTTTTGTATACTAAAAAACTTGTTAATAAAATAAACAAAGTTCGAGCGCGCTTAACCCCCATATGAGTGAAAGCCACCATCCCCATTTCACGGGGGTGGCGTGAACGCGGCAAGGGGAGGTGAAGTCTTGTTCTCGTATTGCAAATAGATTTGCAGGCAACACACAAATCATATAATCTTCGCCGTCGTCGCACGCTCCTTCGATAATCAAATTTAAAATATACTTTCCACACTTTTCTCGTTTCTCAATGTGACGCGTGCTTCCCCCTCCAGCCTTCTGCCCGGTCTCCCCCTCGGCCCGCGGGGTGGCAGTGGCAACTGTTGTTTATTTTGCGTCGCATTGCAATGGAGCATGTTGCTCCAGGTTGGCAAAGTCGGTGTTGTGCGAAGTTTATTGAGATTTATTGCATTTCATTGACAGACACTGTTTGGTCTAGCTCTCTCGTTTCGAGGGTACTGCAGTACACCGGAGGGGAAATCCCCGCGGGGGGCTCAGTATATATGTGTGTGTGTGTCACTTTGCGGAAATACGTTGTCAGACTTGCATGAATGTGTGTGCGTGTGTGACTTGCGACTCATCAACTTTGCGGACGATTCGAATCCATTGTGCAGCTTCAATGTGATGATGGTCTCGTGTCGTCTGGTCTGGTCAGGTCGATGCTTTAATCGGATGAGCTGAAATTTTGCATGCCTCTCGGCCAGTTGTCCTTAATGAGCAGCGCCGAGGCACGCACATGGCCCAGCAATGCGGTGGTAAGTCTTTGGCTCCCTAGGCTATCAGGCTATCAGCAGTGCACGCCCACGCCCACAAGCAATATCGAATTCCAGTCGCGACTTCATTTGACTCCCTAACTGCCCTGTCATTAAGCTACACGGCTACACGGCTACACGGCCACCATCCCCAACCCCTCCACACCGCCAAAGGACACTCGTTTGGGCTATCTGAATGGCATAGCTCATTTCGGGATCAGACTCTGGCTCAGGCTCGGTGTTCATTAATTTTGTTGTCTGCCTTTCGGTCTCACTGCTGTTATATTGACTCGTCCACGATTTAACTTATAACGCATTTTCCTGTTTTTAAAGTCCTGTCTGCCAGGCTGTCTGTCCGGTTGTCTGCCCCGCTGTCTGAGCGCTCTTGTGGTGTTTGCTCGCCTGCAGGCTGCAGCATATTGCAATGCTCTATTGACGTCACCTAACAAGGGGTGCAGAGTGTGCATTTGGGGTTGCTCTCTCTCTCTCTCTCTCTCGCTCTCGCTGCCCCTTTTCTCACATGCAACGGTAATTTGTTTTCATTTAGCTCAACGCTTTTATTTGGCATTTAGACATGCACACGGTGCCGCCGGCACTAATCCAAGGGTTGTTGATACCTCCCGCACCCCGAGTTTCGTTCTCGTTAGTCTTGCGGAACGTGTAATACTTTTTTTTATACCCTGTAATCATTAGTGATCGTAAAAGGGAGCATAAATAAATACAACGGCAAAATAAGTACAAATAAGAAATGCCAACTGGCAGCCTAGCATTTCAATTCTTTTAAAATTTAATAGGCTTGCGCTATAAAGACTTTTTGTTTTGTTTTTAAATGTTATTAGAATTTTGCAATTATCTTGAACGTCGAAATATATGTATAATATTCATATTTATTGCTTTTGTTTTTTACTACAGGGTATTAATTAGTTGGCCGTCGTTAGTTCTCATTACCTTGGCCACGCTGCTTCATAAATGTCATATGAGTTGTACAGTTCAATTAATATTATATACTTTTAGATTTGTAGATCCTTGTCTCTGTTGCGTGCTATACGAATTCGTGGAACTTTCATGAAATTTTCGTCATGTTTTATTTGTTTTTTCATTCCATTTGATAAATGTTGGGGAACATTTTGTTAAGTTGATAGACATTTGTACGCCAAGTACGTTGGCTTTTGGTTGGGCTGATGAAGGTTTCTTCCAGGAAGCATGTCGTTTCGTAGGAGTTCCGTTCCCATTTTTTCTCTATGAAATTTTAATAATATTTTGTTTGGAACACTCTGAGAAGGTCGCATTCAGGATAATGTGGCTGAGATTGTTGCGTCGTCGTTTTTGTCGACGAGAGGCGTCTGCAAAGTTTGATTCCCAATTGTTGCAAGTTTATTCTTCTACAATTATGAAACGCACATAACCCAGACGAATTTGAGTTCTGAGCCAAGGGGACTTGGCATGGCTGGTGGTTGGGGGCAGATGGGGCGTTGTCTGTGGAAAAAGTTTATTTTCTTTTCGCACAAAACAATTCAACGACAAAACTGAAGAAATGGGCTCAAAAGTGACAACAAAACGAGCAATAGCAACAGGAATAAGAACAACTGGGATAAGAACAACGACAAAGAACAGCTCAGTTACAAGAGTTTTGCTTTATTTTTATATTTTGCTGAACGGAAACCGGAAGTTGCTGTTGTAAAATATATAAAGAAAAAACTCGCAGGAAATGCAAAGTTTTCCATGCCAGTTTTTTTTCTCCCTCTCCCACTGAATTTTCATGGAAACTTGACTACGACTATAGCAAGAACTTGAACTGCAAGCCGAGCACAGAATACAGAGAGCAGCGAGAGCTCATTATGAAAGCTGTGGATATTCATTAAAAGCATTTCAAGTTTAGCGGAAAAAGAAATTTCAATGTCAAAAAATCACGGTAGGACAGTGTATATATGTATGTATATGCACTGCACAGTTTTCATTTTGTTTGTTCTTATCGACAACTTTCCGGGGCGCATAAAAACTGAACAGTGTTTTGGCTGGACCTTTACTGGTTTTTGGGGGTCGGCCTGCTTCAAGTGTTTGCGCATAAATTTCAAATTCACTTTTATGTCCCAGCAAAAGAAATTGAGTAGCGCAATATGAGCCTTTGACACGAAGCAACCTCCAGCCACACTCCACACTCCTTTTGCAGATGTCCTGCCGCCTCAGCTAATCGCAAAGAGTCAGCGTCACCCCGACACTGTCAGGCCGGTGGAAATAAAGAAAAGCTAAAAAAAAACCTGCCGAATCATTGCGAATCATTCTGGCTCCCTGCTCCCCTAACCGTATCCATGGCCATTTCCCCCCGCTCGCTTTTCTTTAGGCTGCTTTTGCACTTTACTGCAATCAGAGTGCCACACATTTGGCTTTTTTCTGGGCTGTCCTGCCCACCAGTCCCTTGCGGCATATTACCTTTTTATGTTTATGTTGCAAAAAGAGAGAAACCAGGTCTGATCCGTGTGGCACAACAACCACAACAGCATCATTCCCTACCCTCTACTCAACGCACCCCGGCAATCTCGCCTCAGTGTTATGTTTTTTTTTTGCTTTTCGGGGGCGGAAGTTTAAAATGTTCACATATCTGACAAATATCCATTATCACGCCACGTACTCGCAAATGTTTCGGTTGTTGTTGTTGTTGCTGTTGTTGTGCATCAATATTCGTAATTTATAGTTGATGATATTGCAGAAAATTGACGCCTTCACCCCCGCTGTCCCCTTCCCCGCATTTGTTCGTTCCACTTCAATTTCAGCCTCACGTCGTTCGCTCTTTGCCGAATCAGCTTTCAATTCGTGATTGCTTCTTAACAGCTGCGAGCCTGCCTGCTTGCCTGCTTGCCTGTCTGCCTGCCTGACTCCTGTTTGTCCACTGCGAGTCCTGCTGACTGCCATGACTCTCCATAAGTACTGTCCTTTGACGACACGGCGTCCACCCGCATAACCGCTTACGTGCGGCACACGCGTCGAGTGCTCGCCATGAGTTGCATCTTTTAAGGGCGACCTGTGGAAATCTCAGCAGAAGCTTTCACAGATCGTAGCCATATCGTAAGTCGATAAGGCGGTCCTTAAGTCACGCAATTAACAGCAGCAGGGTTGCAGCGTTGCGTGAGATCCCTGAACCGAGATATTGCAACGAGTTGAGCTAAACATTTCAATTTTTCAATGCAAAATTAATGTGTGCTCTATATCGTTTAATATACGAAAATCGCATTTAATTTGTGTTTATTTTGTGGCTTAGGCAAATGTTGAATGAAATTGAAAATTTTCTATGTGGCAAGATCGAATTTTTCCCAACGAAACCACAAAGCTAATTAGAGTTGAGCGCCAAGCGCTTCCGCACGTTTTAATTTGCCAACTTCCTTTGTGCTTGCATCACACTCAATCACACACACACATGCACTCTATCTCTTTCGCTCCCTCTCTGGATTTTAACTAAGCAAAAACTTAATGATTTTCATGCATAAGTTGGCTGTGTTCTAGTGGTCGGTTCGATTTGTAGTATTTATCTATGCTCGGCAATGGATGGAGACTGAGAGGGGAAGGGGGTGGAAGTGTTGGGCTGAGTTCACATCAATTTAACTTATCATGCAGCTATTTGCACAGTCGAGCGAAACTCTTATTCCACACGAACTTTTGCATTTCCCACTTGGATTGCGTTTGCATCAACTCATACGACTGCGTATACGTATACGTAATATTTATGTTTCATTTCGTTTTGCCGCACACACAAATATGCACACACATAAACTCTTAGTAAGGAGGCGGCAAACAAACAATTAGGAAATGTGGGCAAAAATCTGAATTGGCATTATTGCCAACTGCTGCTGCACGTTGTTGGCTCGTCCATAGTTATTACAAATGTTCATTTAATCTATGATTACCGTTGTTGTTCATTTCCCTTGAGGTTTGTGCAGCAATTAAATACGTAGTCGTATGTATGCCTCTCAGACAAACAAAATGCCATCAATGAAAGGAAAACAACAAATCGAAGATAATGCGGCCACAGAGAAATAAAAGACTATTTTAATTGCATTCGAGTAATTGTTGCTCAATTTATTTTCTTGATAAACAATTCAAACGATTTAAGTGGACAAACCGAATTCAGCATTGTTTTCTCAGCGCCATTCGCATACACAATACGTAGTGAAGAATGTGATACGCCTGACAAATGAGAAGGAAAATCAATTAAATCTGTCACAATGTGCGCAATTGCAATCTATAGATACCCCGTGATCAAGTTAACCGCGTGAGCCGAGAACGACAGTAGCGAGCGGAAAACAAAACTCACTGTTAAGATAAAACTTCAACTTTGATTTAAGTGCCACTGAGAACAAAAAAAAAAAAAAAACAAAAATAGCAGCTCAACGTTCGATGTGAAGGCGCAGTTCACATTGCGGCTGTGGATAATGGAAAAGCGTAATCGCGAAAAATTTGCCTTGTACTCGTGCCATGATAAATGATTGTCATAAATAAAAGAAAGAAAAGGCCCAAAACCGATGGAAATTGATGTTTAAGACTTTTTATCGCACGATTTTGTACGACGCGACATTGGCCACATGCCCCCGCCCCTCCTATCGAACTTACACCAGATTGGTGGGAGACCCTTGGCCCGTGTCATTAATCACAGATCGGCACGGCAAAAAGCCAACAAAAAACCGAAAAAAAAAACAAAACCATTTGTACAGTCCAAGTCCTCATTGAAGCCCCATCAGATTAGAGAGTGGCAGGTGAATTGTTAAAGTTTTTATTATAGCGCGAAACAAAAGGCAGCGGCGGCTCAAACGCTCCAAAAACTTTGCCTGCGCCTGGCTAAAACTACATTAGAGCCTCCCTTTCTCATCCACATGGTAAGTGTCGTTAATAGCTGCTTTTGCTTAAACTCCAACGCGAACTGAAAGTCGGGCTCGATACACTCGATTACACAATTTACCTGCATTTCATGTTTATTCTATATATCTGACATCATGCCTCCAGTGTTGCCACATGGCAAACAATTAATAATTATTTAATATTTACCTGGTTTTGTTTGACCTCATGTTTACAGTGTTGCCACCAATTAATAATTAATTAATATTTACTTATTAGTTTGTTAAGCATATCGAAAAGTTATGGCTGCAAATATTAGCTGAGCATGTATATGAAATATATTGGTTCAACAAAATCTGCATTGCCGCCACTTTGGCTCTAAATATTTCATATTTACGAACCTGTCTTCAATATATATACTTTTTTAATTTGCAATCTTCATCTTCATTTTGTTGTTCAATTAATGCCAGATATTTTAAATTAATTAATATTTATTTAATAGAGTGTTAAGCATGTCGATAAGTTATGGCTGCAAATATAAGCTGAAAGTGATTGCTAAATAAATTGGCTCTCAAAAACTGCATTGCTGCCACTTAAGTTATAGATATTTCATTTTTATCAGCCACTGGCCCTTCAAGTAGTATTTCGAATGCTTTTTCTTAAATTTGCATTCGGCATCATTAATTTAAATATACGACAGAATGATTTACTTCACTTAATATTACAAAATATTATCACACAATTTTCTGCCATCATTGTTTATCATAATTTATCTTTATCAAGATTACTTGACAATGTGATTAAAATTTATATTTATTTTGCTCCATTTGAAAAACTTTGTCCACTTATGCTTAAACTTGTGCTAATCTTTCTCAACTTTAATTGTTTGCTTTAACAATAAAACGGCAAACAAATGTATCATAACATTTAGGCAGCATGTTGGCTGTGACTTTACTCTCTACAACCTGGCCATGGGCTTTGTAATTATGCTTACTAAGACTAAGGCGACTAAGAATAGGACAAGAATCCTAGAAACGTGCCTCTGGGTGAATTTGAGACTGGTAGGCGTTGCCACACACGTGGTTTCTTTCCCTGCCACAGGTCTGACACAGAGAGTGAGTTTGGAGAAAATGGGGAAAACAGGAAAATCATCATCTTAATCTTAATTGCGGCACATTAGCACAATAAACCAAACGAATGGCCAAACATTATCATAAATAATACAGCAACCCAACATGGCTCAATGCACGCCAGGATGTCCGGTTGATTCCAGCCATGTGTGCGGCTCAATAGCCAACGCTAAGTGTGTGTACTGGTCTGTGTGTGTGAGCCTGTGTGGCATGCCACACTTTTCATCCCACTTTGGCTGTCGTTGTTGTTGCAAGGCATTTATTTGCTCGTCAAATTTTGGCAAGTTTTACTTTCGCCTGGGCCAAGTGCTAAAATATTAATAATGTAATATTGCAGCAGCCGGGCCACGCCCACATTTTACCCAGCAGGGCGCCGCAATGAGCAACTCTCTGTTTGTATGTGGTGTGTGGGGGGACCATAAACTAATATTAATGCATTTTTGCATGTCGTTCCGAGCAAATGCGGGGAGGGGATGGACGAGGTGATTGGTGCTTTTACCTAACGATTCGCATATCCGTGTGCAATTAGTTCTATGAATAATTGTCTCGACAAATGCAGCAACTTTGTCCTTTGAGTCATTCATTTCATTCATTCCAAGATATTCCGGCATTTCAGGCACGCCCTGCCTGCCACACCTCCCATCCAGCCCCTCCTGTATTCTTCGGTTAATTGATGGTACATTTTTGGCAATTTCTATATGAATTTCGTAATGTGAGGGAGGTTAAAGAGAATGTGCCACACATATGCAATTTTATTGGTTTCTTCCGATTTGATTCATGCTAGCAATAATATGTAATAGAGAAAAGAAAGCTTCAATTCCGATTTTAATGGCCACACATTAAACTCGGCGAATTGGAGATGCACGCGTGACAGATCAGACAAAAGTACGACAACAATATGGCAGAAGAAAATTACACAAGAAATATGCCAAAGAATAGCCCGATTTGTTATAAAGAAAAAACGGAAAATATTAATGAATTTAATTAAAATATTATTACAATATTTCATTCTACAAATATTATTTACACATAGTGTTTAAATTTATTTCGTGCAACATATTCGAGTTTTCATTTTTAAATACGTAAAACTCATAAATTTACTTCCGTTGGCGCTATCAAAATATTTTCTTTTATTACTCTATTAAAGTTAGAAAATATTACTTTCATTTCTTGGGGGGAAAGTAGCTCAAAATAACTATCTAATAACATCCCTTTATGGACAACTTTAATGCCCTCTCTCTTATCCACATTCAGTAAGCAGCCAGATGTAATTAGTTTAACAAATTCTCAAAAAGGTCGTTGGAAATCATAGCTCGTTGAGCTGAGCTCACAGTTATTTGCCATTAAAAATATCAAAATAAAAACACAAAATTGTACGTCAAGGAAAATGGGAAAATAAGCAGAAAGTTGAATAAATGGGATAGGTTTATATGCAAGCCACCACAAATGACAATCCTAAGCATATAAATTATTGGCTTTTAACACCTTTGTTTGGGCTCACACACACACAGATACACTCTGAGCAGTACACAAGGGGAATGAAATGGTCAGCTTTATAGGGTAATGGCAGGAAGGGGAAGGGAAGGGATGATTGTGGTGGGTTACGCCTATCCAAAAGTCAGGGATGTAACATGAAAAACTATTAGCACATTCAACGTTTAAGCGGATTAAGTTCCGAGCTGAGAGTTTTAAGGGTATTCCGAGTGCAAATAGGGGCGGCAGCTATCATCCAGCCTAGCCTAGCATCATAGCTGGCCAACAGAACGTTGTCGCATCTGGTCGAAGCATACGGCCGAAACTCAAACTGAAACTCAAACAAAAAGCGAGAAGAGCCTTCGTGTGTCGGCCTTGCTGAAATTCAACTAATTTGCGGGCATGCCAACAGAAAAAAGGCGAAATTAACCACAGCAAAGCAAATAAATAAAAAAACAGAAAATGTGAAAATATGTCCGAGTGGCGGGCGGACAGACGGACGGACAGCCAATGGTCGATGTTTGGCGGTGTGTCGGGGTGTCGGGCTGTCGGTCGAGTGCGGCTGTTTACATTGCAAAAAGCATTCGAGTGCAGTGCAAACAACATCGAACAACAACAAGAACAGACAACGCACAGATTGGCCATGCAACACGGTCGATGGTGGTGGTGGGAGGAGGAGGAGGAGGACTAGGACTTTCGGCTGCACGCATATCCTGCGACCTCGGTGAGGCATGTTTAATGCTATCAACACCGTTGCCAGCCACCATCCTCCATTCGCCCTCAGGCATCCCTGCCTGCCACTGCTGCCAATTCTGTTGTTGTTCTTCTTCTTCTTGCCGCTGCTGCCGCCGCTGCTGTTGTTGTTGTTGTTGATATTGTTGTTGTCAATTCAATTCAATTGTTTTGCCTTTTTGCGCAAATGTCCTGCAATCACAGCGCGGCGTGTTTGCCTGCCGCTTGTTTATTTGTTTGCCTGTTTGTAGGTCTACTTGCCTACCCCGTCCCACCCCCTGTTTGCCATGCGCCTACTGCTCTCAATTGTTGCCTATTTGCGAGCCACCATGACTTCCTGGAAACCTATCCAACGCCCCCTCCCTCCCACTAGGCACCAGTCGTGGCAAGTAAATTGAAACTTACACGTAATCCGCTTGGTCTCCTCTGAGTGCAGCTGAGTGCATCAACAGCGCCAGCGGCGCAGCTATCAGGACGTAGTCGACAATTCCAATATTTAAATATCGACAAATTTATGGAAAATCCCCACGAAATGCGAACATGTTATAACATGGACCTATTTTGTGCGGCTCTTGAGAATTGCCATCGAAATTTGTGAGCTGGTTGTCATCGAAGGCTATTGAGAAACGCTTAACGTCGCGACACGGCGCCAGGATCCAACTGTGGTCATTTCGATATTACTTGGCAGCAACATCACAATCACACGTAAGAGGAAATTTTCGAAATATTTTCTGTTAATTTAACCAGTAAGAAAGATACAGTCGAGAGTGCTCGACCGTATGATACCCGCAACCCATTTCGAGAGAAACCAAAAAATTTAAATGATATATTAACAAAAAATATACCAAATATACTAAAATTAGTTTTTTGTATATATTTGAAAATAGCGGGTAAAAATCACAACACCGTTTTGGTCACACTGTCAACTAAACAAACAAAGCGCGGGCAGCTGCAAGTGAATTTTGCATATAAAATTGATTCTTTAATAACTTCCTTGTTTTTCATTCGATCTCAACCAAATTCACAGAAATCATTGAGAATATAATTATTATTATGCATACCAAAATTCAATGCTCTAGGTCTATTATTACGGCTTTTACAGACTTTTGGGGGCGGAAAGGGGCGTGGCATCCAACTTTTGAAATAAACTTGACCTGCGTAGGACCTATAGGAGTACTGTCCCCAAATTTGGTAGCTCTAGCTCTTATAGTCTCTGAGATCCAGGTGTTCATACAGACGGACAGACGGACAGACGGACATGGCTATATCGTCTCGGCTGTTGACACTGATCAAGAATATATATACTTTGTGGGGTCGAAGATGCCTCCTTCTGCCTGTTACATACATTTTCTGTTGGCACTAAGTTATAATACCCTTCTACCCTATGGGTAGCGGGTATAAAAAGTTGGCAATACAGCAAGACAGATTACTATAAGTGTTAACAACTCCCATCAGTCTGTAACAATTTATTATTAGTATCGCCAAAGTATAAACTATGAAGGGACCAATCGTACAATATCTGCATTGTAAATATAAAATGAATGCAAAATAAATTAATTTATCCGTTGTTTATATCATGGAAATAATAAATTGGTTAATAAGAATTTTGCCGTCAACAAATGTGAAATGCGAGACAGATAGTCATATTTCACATACAGGAAGTAATCCCAAGTCCGTTAACTTAAAAAATCTTGCAAATACATATGCAAGTAATTTCTTTATGCTGTCAATTTATTAATTTAATTTCATTTAATTAAACTGAAACAAGTCCATGAATAGACAAAAAATGTAAATCGGAAATCTGTAACATGGTAAAAATTTCAATGGTTTGTATTGTTTTCCAAAATCTCTAATGGTTTTCATAACACGCCTTTCAATTGAATATGTTTTATTCTGAAAATTAAACAGCAGCCTTGGGATTTGCATAATCGGTTGTTGTTGCCATATGTTTATAGGTTGCTTTATGAAAATACTCTGCACAAGCCTGAAACCCTGTCTCTAGTTGAATATCAGTGTAATCTCAATCGCCGGCAGATGATTGATTAAGTCGTTGTCATATGCGCCCACGTAAGCGCAACGCTTGTATGGAAAATACCAGTCTTGCTAAATGCAGACTGTAAAAATTCAGTTGAAATTAGCCAGCGGGTTAGAGTCTATTTATAATACTCTCTGAGGATAGACAATGACTCTGGAGTTCCCGTGCCATTTCAATTACGTCCCAGGGCAATGCTGTCAACCTGAGCTTGATATACATATTAAGGCCAGCAAATTTATGTTGTTCTGCTCGGCTTCGCGACCAATAATAGCAAACCGACTAACTGAGTGGAGGACTTGACTTGGCTTGGCTGCTGGTTGACTGACTGACTGACTGGCTGACCATATTTTCATTTGTATTATGGAATATTATGGATACCCGCATTAGGTCTGGCCACTCCCCACTCCACGGCAGTCCATCCCACAGGTCGAATGTCTTTATATATGCAAATTTTTGACATAACCAAGGGCGGAGATGGCTCCTTCTCCCGCCAACGTCTCTGCTCTTGTTTTGTCCACAAAATTCATAGAAAGTCCGCCATTGTTTTGGATGGAGTCGAAACTCCCTGTTGCTGGCCGTCTGCTTTGCCTGCTTGCCTAGCAGAAAAGCGGAACAGCAACAGAAAGGTTGAAAAATGTTCAAATTAATTTCATGACGGCTTTTCTCTTCCATGTACATATTTTTCCCTTTCCTCCATAACAATGTCATATTTTGCGTGTCGCTTCTGCTGTCGCTAGTCTCCTTGCCCATGTTCCACTCCCAGCTTCAGATTCTCCTGCTGTCCGCCTAGTGCTATTTTTGTTTTTAATCCTGACCTCTGCATAATAACGTCCTGGCTGTGAAGGCCTCCTTTCTCTTGCCACTGCTGCTGCTGAACAACAACAATAACAATAAACTGCTGACAAACCGAACAGAGAGAGCCTTCATGGCGACAGCTCTTATCAGGTTGTCCCGCGGTAGGTCGTCGCGCAGCTTTCACAGTTCTGTTTAGTTTTAATTACACGCGAGCCTGCTTCCTGGTCATGGTCTATGGTTCGATTCCTCCACGCCCTGCCAGACGTAACATACCAAATTGTACGTGTGTGTGACACCTTTTGTTTGATGGACATGTTGCGCAACACGCAAATGTTGCCAGCAACAACTACGAGCGAATGTTGCAGATACATTTGAGAGGGTTGTTAGCAGAAACTAACCCTCAGCGAAAAGGAATTCGGAGTCATGTTGACGGCGAATTGGAAACAGGGGAAGTAGAAGGCAGTTGACCTTAGTGGCAAGAAAATAACGCCAGAGACTGTTGCAAATTGTTTATTATGAAAATATATACTATAAATATTAATGGCTATTAAATATATTGCATTGATGAAAATTGATCGAGTCTTGAGGATCGCCTTGGTTGCCCCTCAACTCGCTTCGGACTGCGGCGAATTCGCATGTCCTCACATTCATTGATGCCGCTGCATTCGAATTCGCCGCTGCGCTGAGCTCGTGCCAGGCACTTCGGCAGCTGAGAGCGACGCGCTCTCGCTCACAGCGCGACTCTGGCTGCGAGTTGCCGAGGAACACGAGTGGAAACGAGCTTAGCCGAGGCAGACGACGAAGGCGAAGCCGAGCGATTGAACGGCAATCGGCAGAACGCGTTGCGCAAAAGTTGTTTAGTAGAAAGTGAACTCTTACACAAAGTTGACACGTTTCGCGCGCGTACGCGGTTCCGGTTCAAGCACACTTGGCATTTGGCTAGAGCCAAAGATTCAGCTACAGCTACTGCTCCAAGATACAGATACAGTTACAGTTACAGTTACAGTTTTCTGTTGCAGATGTAAATGCAAATACAGTTGGAATTGAAATTGGTTGGTTGGTGTTGCAGCCAATTCAGTGTTGTTTAATGTGAATGTGTTTAACTGCCCAACATGAAAGTTACATTTAATTGCGCAGCACGCTGACTAAATGAAGTGTTTATCAAGTGTGGATATCGCCTAACCAGAAATCAGCCGAAAGATTTGCTTGATAAGGTAATCATATTGCAGTTATTAGTGCTTCCCCAACCACAGCTTTAATCTCAGCTGGCGGCTCCTATGCTTTTATTTGCCTCGAGCTGATAGCTTGACAAAACTCATAATATCCCCTGACCAGGACATCGAATATCGCATTAAGGAAATAAACGTGTACGTGCTAAAGAGACAAAATCAGCCAAAAGCAAATGGCTAAGACGGTTGGCTTGGCATGCCAGAAGCCTACCAGTGTTTACATTTTAGATTTTATGAGATAATACCAAACACCATCAACAGAGGCAAAAGTAAAATAGTATATGGGGGCAAAAACCGCGAAAGACGCAGAAATGTGCACGCCTTGCCGTTGTTACTGCTGCCAAATAAATACGGCAACAATAACACGGGCAATAAAAAGCCAACGTCTTTTGCAAAAGCCCAACCGAGTCTCAGTCTCAGTCTCGGCCTCAGTCTCAGTCTCGGTCTCGGTCTCGCTTTCGGCCTCAGTCTCAGTCTCAGCCACAACCACAGCCGCAGACTTGGCCAACAGGCGGTGTCCTGTCCTGGATAGGGGGAGGCACTACCACAAATATATATATACATATTATAAGCAAAGTAACAAAACCAATTTTCATTGTTTTGCGGTGGCTTCGGGCGCAACCACCGCAATGCCAAGGCGCCGAAATGTGAGAAATCCGAAATGTATAGCAAAATTTCCATCAAGTCGCGGCAGGAGCGAACCAAGAAAAAATAAAAAAAAATAAAACAAAAACCCAAAAAACACAACCAGCAAAACAACAGACAAAATGTAAAAGAAAATGTGGAAATGCCAACTTGAAATAAGGCAGAAGTTGGCCAAGTGCGAGAAGTGAAATAAACACATGCGCCGACGTGTGAATAAGAAGGAAAAGCAGAAGCTCAAGCTCAAGCTGAAGCAGGCTAAATAAGAGAAAAGCCATAATATGGGAAAGCGGGAAAAAGTCGACTCGAATACGGCGTATACGGGTATTCATTTACGGCATATACATATTCAACGAGTTTCATTCAGTTTCAATTCGGATGTGAGACTGAATGGCAGACAAAAAAGCGGGCCAACAATACATACGTTTAAGCCAAGCCAAAGAACAACAATTGTGGCATAGTTGCTGAAGGATATGAGGCGGCTATAAGGATATGCAGAGCGGATATTATTGCTGTTGTTGCTGTTAATCTTTGGGAATATAATTGAATTTACAGCTGCTTTGGGAAGGCGAGAAAAAGCCGCGCAAAAATTGTGCTAAATTATTATTAAGGACTTAATTTGAGTACGTGCAGATGCTAAAACCAGTTGCCGGTTGAAGCGCGGAGCGCTTATCCTGCCCCTTTTTAGGGCACACTAAGTGTATGTGCGGGTGTGTGAGTAAGTGTGTGTGTGCGGCATAAATAAGTCGTTTGCAGCTGTTGTTGGGCTTTTATTTGAGTGCTCGATTAGGCCAAACAAAGCGCCGCTTGTATACCAATTGGAATCTCAATTTCGTATGCTAAAATGTGTGTGGCATGCTTCGAGGTGGCAATTCAACCGCCAAACACAACGACACATAGCGAAGAGTGTGTGTGTGAGTGTGTGTGTGTGGCAGAGAGAGATGAGAGAGGCACGCGCTGGCTGTCGTTTAATGCAATTGATTTGTGTTGCCTAATTCGTTTGGACTCGTTTATTATTTTATTGTGTGAACACTCGCAGACCCGCACACAGACACAGCTCCAACAAGACAGGCTGTCAACCACTTTGGCCGAAATTGCCAGTTTTAATTCCATTAGCTCAATCGTACTACCAATTCCAACAGCAATGCCATCAAGAATACCAAGTCCAATCCCAATACCAACACCAATAACAATCTCACTCACTGACAGTGGCCTCAATCCCAACCAGAGCTTTGCCTTTTGTTTCACAGCACTTGACTCCATTGGGTTTTCTTCTTAGCTTCACACACACCACACTCACACAGTGGGGCCGAAAAGTTGATTGATAATCAATTGAGAGGATTTTCTTACGCCTACGGCCTGCCTGCGCACGCTCTTTTCCCACTCTGTCTTTCGGTGGCCACACTTGCCCCCAAAAACCATCTGCCCCGGCCACACTTGCCCCCTTGTGCTCTTTTGTCCGCCTGCGGTTTGGATTTGCTGCTACATGATATGCTTTAATCTGTTTTGGCTGTGCGGCAGCAAGCAAAAACATATTGGGCTGTGTTGCAGTGGCGCGTATGAGGCGGTCACGCCACAAGTTGTTTCGTGGGGCAGGACGCTCCAACGAGTCGTGGTCTTTTGTTGCCGCCTGTTTTCTTTCGTGCCGCATTAAGCGCTTTAAGTAATTTATAAACGCCTTGTGCTCAGCGCAAAACAAAAGCAATAACAACTTATATTGGATTCGTTTCTTCTCCTTTTTTACTCTGCCTGTTTTTGTTTCTTTTTCTGGTCTGCTTTCCTCGCACTTTTTGTTTTGCGTCTTGCAACACTTGCCACAACTGACTTGCAACTGTTTGGCTTTGCTGTCGGCCAACTGTTTTGCCTGTGTTAATTTAATGCGATTAGTTAGTTAAGTTAACTGGCCACACAAGTTGTTGTCTCGTTAAAGCTTCACTCACCGCCGACTTTAAAGGCAAACGGAAGCTCGAAGCATGTACTTCGCAAAGTTGCCATTAATTGATGATATGGCGTTGCCTCGACGATAACGCGCCCTCCCTACTTCCCATGAGGGAGTCTCGCCCAAGCTGCTTTTCATTTGAAATTCAATGCCACATTGTGGCATCATTATAACAAAAGCACAAAGCGAAGCCCAAAATACCTATTTCACTTTTGTCAGATGTCATTACTCCACATTAAGGCAACTTGACCGAACTCCCATAACATGTTCATTATGAAACCAAATGAACGTACTCGCTTTTGAATGTGGCCCAAAGCCTAGAGGCTAACTTTAACTGTTGCCAATTTGGCTAGGATTTTACCTGGAAAATATATTTATTCCGCTTGCTAGCAAATGAGAGATTAATTGGTTCATACACATGTACATATTTTCAAACTACATTTATCTTTTTTGATTGTGTTGGAATTCTCTGAATTCAACTAGAATTTCCTTTAATTTAATTTCTTTTAATTTTATATAAAGATTCATGTTTTCGTTTATGTTTATGTTAATTTGGCATTTATTCAAACCAGCTCGAAAAAATAATATTTTTCCCGACTTTTTTTTTAACTTAATCGAAACATTTGCCTAGTTTTTAATTTTTCTTCAGAATTTCAACCAAAAGTATTTGTAGTCTAAATCAAAGAAATCGAAGCAGAGCAAATCCCTTATCAAAAATGTTGTGAAAGGTTGGGAAAAAGGTAGAAGAAAGGTATACATTTGTTTGCATTTATATATTTATCATCAAATGTAAACGAAAAATTGGGAAATAAATATATATAATATATATTACGTTTACAAATTTATCTCTAAGTCTTAAGCCCGGCAAGAGAATACTTTTATGTTTTTGCTCTGGAAAAAAACATGAAATTCCAAGAAATTCGTCTGCATGGAATTTCCTGGTATCGAATTCCACGTATTGGCATTGGATCCTATGTCTTCTAAGCTCCTTGCCGACTTTAAATACAAATATATGATATACTTTATGTGTATATTTGTATATACTATGCAAAGAAGGTAGGCATCACATGCTTTAAATTTATAACACTTAAGTCTTTAATTTGTGAATTTTCTAATGAATCCTTGAAATTAAATTACTGAAGTCAAAATGCCAATAAATATTTAATTTTTCATTGTCTAAAATATTATTAAAATAACAAAACAGCTTGTCATTCGAACTGTTAGTTGCTTTGTAGTTGAAATTGATATGTTGAATGCGTTTGGAGTTGGTAAATGTCTATAGCAACGTCTTAGACGTGGTTTTAGTTCACTTCACAGAGTATAAAGAATTTCATGAATTTCATTTGAATTCGTAATTGGTTTTGGCTTGCTCCACAAAGCGGTCAAGCTGACAGGCACTGTCGTCAGCAACAACTATCATTTTATTTATTTAAATTTGCAATTCTCGACTCGTTTTCATTCTCTGACTCGACTTGAGTCAAGGCTTCAATGTGTCTGAAATACTTTGGGGCATCCGTATAGCATACTATATTATAGTATAGTATATAGTATAGTGTGGCATAAGTAACTGCAAGTTCATAGCTCATTGAATCGAATGCTCACGTTCGTTAAAGTTTTTAACAAGCTCGTCTTCTTGTTAGATTGTTGTGAGTTGGGCGAAAAAGGATGAGCTATTGCAGCGGATGCGACATTCATCAGAGCTCAGCTCGGCTCGACTTGAGGCAAGTCGGAGCGATACATTCGTCGTTATAGTATGCAAGTATTTTGTATAATTTTCGAAGACGGCCTAGCTCATCTGTGTAGTTGTTATAAAGTTTTTAATTAAATTTTATGTTGACTCTTCTCTGTCAGCGCTGGCGTCGTTTCCGTAATGTGTGCCCGACCCCGATTCCGACTTCTACCCCTGCTGCTTGTACCAATATGATGCGGCTTTTATCAGAGCCTCGATGTTGCTGCTGCTGCTAGGCAACCTCCGGCTCTGGGTGCTTATAACATTCTTTGGCAAAAGCTCGACGGGAGAGCGGCAGATATTTAGTACTTAAGGATTCGTTTGTAGCCTAACTTGGAATATTCTTTCACTACGCAGGCCATTTCATAAGGTGCTCGCAGAATTCTTATTTCCTTATTTGGTATTCCTGTAGCAACATCCATAGCAGCAGGAGCAGCTGTGTTGCATACTGCTCTAGTCTTGTATATTGCAAGTCCAATTGTCAGACATGACTAATGACTTACAAATGGCAAGCAGGGGCAGGTTTAAAGTGGCATTTAAAGGATATATTCCTATCGTCCCTCCCCATTACAGTGTCGCATCGCCATGGCATTGTGCGCCATTTTCACGCCCAGTTTGAAGTAATTTTTCATGGCTTTAGCCAAGTTTCATTTGCGACTAATTACGCGTCTTTCGTCAGCTGGCAGGATGACTGACTTCTCCCCTGGTTGCCGTGCTCCTCTGCTTCTCTACTCCTCGCGTCTTCGCATTCGACAAGAAGTTTCATACAAAAACTTTGCTTGTTATACGCGCACACATAAGGATCCTGGCAAGGATTACTTCATACACACAGCGACTAACTGACGGATTGACAGGCATTATGCTGCCAAAAGCCTTTACTTCTTGGCCTGCTTTGTCTGCCTTAAACTTGCCTTAAAGTAATTTTGTGGATGAGGGAAGCCGGAGCAGGAGCAGCCGAAGAAAACTCTTTTGCTGCCCTTCTAAGCATTTTCCTCAGTTCTTTTTCGGGCAGCATTTAAAATTGTAAAATTGTTGAAATATAAATATGCAAATGTACCCAGAATAAATGCAATTTTGTTTTGTGTTATTCTGTTTTACGTTTGTTTTGTTTTCTTTATTGTTGCTGTTGTTGTGTACTTTCTCGTTGTTGCTGTTGCTGTTGTTTATTTTTTTACTTTTGTCGCAGCAGCTTTAATTTATTATAACCATGTTGTGTTATTCAGTTTTCCTGGGGAGTTGAATCAACATGAAATAGTTTTGTTTGCATTTAGATTATTTTTCTAAAGGGACCACAGTATTTCTATGTCTTTCTCTCAGTTAACAAGTGGCCTAAATGGCTGCCATTCGACCTTTTTTCCTGCTTTTCCATTGCCGCAACAGATTTTGTGCCATTGTCGAACTTAAAGGCTTTTTCCCCCCTTAAGAAAAGCCCATTGAAAAAGCAACAGAGGCTTACCTTTTCTTTGTTATTATTTTATAAGAGAACGAAATAATGCCATTATGTAATAAAAACAACGACGAATTCAAACCGAAATTCCAATTCTCTTCCTCAGCTAATGGGTACTATTAAATTTGTTGAGGTAGGGCATAAGGACATTTCGTATACATAACTTAATTTTGGGTAACTTTTGATGGCTTCACCAATAAGGTCAACTTTTGATGAGGTATCAGGTCGTCAGAGTATACGAATATGACCAGACTTTAATGAAACCAGCATCAAAGACCTGTGAGCTTAATGAAAACCTAAAATAAAATGAGCAAAGGAAACTGTTTAAAACCTAAGAGCTCGTAGTTATAAGCCATTATGTTGAGTGCCCACAGTACACACACACACACACTCACTCTCACCCATACTTGATGTTCTTAAAAGGCGACAATAAGTAATTGTAGCACACTTTGAGCTTTGACCAAGGGCTATTGGCTTGAGGGTTGTGCAAAAGGTCCCAAGGAAAACCTCAATCACACGCAATCAATTCCTGTTGCTGATGCCAAACGGAGACATAACAATATAATGGAAAACAATAATAGAAAAAGTGCAAAAGTTTTTTTTTAAAACAAAGTGTAGTTGCGTCGCGTCTCTTTGAAGTCTTTAAGTTTGTCGGTTTTCTGGCAAGGTGTGAACAACATTTCATGGAATTAAAGCAACCTACACAGCTACAGCTCATTGCGAAGGCGTTGAAGTGTAAGGGCTTTCTTAGCATTTGAAAGCGAATGATTTAATTTGACAGTTTCAGTGTGTGGCCAAAATGAGCCTCAGGCTAAATTTACTATGAAATGCCCTTTGAGTTTGTACATTGGAAATTTTGCATGGAAAGTCAATGTGGGCGTTGAAATCCAGCTTCAATTTTCATAAAGTTGCTTAAGAGAAATTTTGATGAATTAGCCAGAAGCAAATAATGATGTTAAGTTGTTGGCCACCAAAATAATAGGCCAATTAGCTGACTTTGCTATCGGTTTCAGAAATTTTCAAGATAATCGCTTGGAGTGTTCATTCATGAGAAAAGTTATCTGATGTTATATTTATATATTAAGTGTGTTAACAAATATTCTTGTCTGACAGCGAAACAGAATATTGTGCTTTAATCAAGTTCGTTAAGAGTCCTCAATCCCATAATTTGCTTATTAAAAGCTATGGAATAATATATACTTGTATTTTCCCATTTTCCTTTTTCATATAGCACGAAATTCGGGTTATAAATTAAAAATGATATATTTTGAGGCTACACCCAGTACAAATAGAAATAAATATACGTTTCCAGGACTAATAAATTTAACATGAATATTATTGTTGTTCCCATTTTAAATTTAATTGTTTTGTTTATTCCTATCCGTGACTGGCGCAATTCAAATGAGAGCAATAATAATGAAAATATATAAATAATACAACTGGGATAGCAAGAGAGAGAGAGTGAGTGAGAGTAGTAGAAAGTGGGGAAAGCGCGCTTGCTCATGTGCGAGTTGAATTGAAATTAATTTCAACTACTTAAATTCCCTGCGAGTTGAGCTTATTTATGGCCAAAGTGTGCGTGCCACACAGTGCGACCGTGCTCAGGTCTAGGCCAACCCCCCTACGAGCTATGTAGTAGTCAAAGTCATAGTCGTAGTCGTAGTCGGAGTCCTTAATGTCCTTGCGTCTCCAGTATCCCTGTATCCCTCTATCCGTGTATCCGGGTATCCTGTCGTTGTGCTGTGCTGTTTGTGTCGTGTTTATTAATATGCAAAATTAGCGCTTTACGATTCGTTAATTAAAATTCTGGCGGTGGCAGCTATGAAAAGCGGCCTTTCCCTTCCCTCCTCTACTTGATCCTGCTGTTGACTTTATCAGCTTTCATTAGTTTATTGAAGAGGGCGTGGAATGGAAGACAGAAATAGGGGATGAGTTTGTCAGCCACTTCAATTGCATTTGCCTGATGACTTGGTTAGCTGCTTATTACAGTCAGTTCCAGGAATATGCGCTCACATGCTCGTAATTTCATTAGTATTGCGAATCGAAGTCAACGCTGCCAGCGCACAATCTATTTTATTTTATCGCAACAAATTGCGATATTCTCAATAGACAAACTCCGACCGAGACTTTTGGCAATAGAAACATTAAGCGTATTTAGTGATATAATTTGTACGCACTCAAGCGTCATAGAGCAGACGAGGACGAGGACGAAGGACGACAAGGCCAGCCAGAAATAATAAAGCCTGCGTTGGGGTCCGAAATGTGTATCAGTAAAACTTTTCCAATAGACAACAAAACACGCATAAATGTAGAAATGTATGAATGGAAAGCAGGGCAGACAGCCGAGCCAGGGCGAAAGAAGGCGAAAAAAAAAGTTATAATTGAATATTAAGACACTTTGGCGTTTAATGTGGTAATTATAGTTAATAGCCGCAAAGGAAGTCAACGGTTTGAACGAACACGGAGGAGGCGCAACGCCAAAGCGAATTTCTAAAGAAAAACTTTGCTAGTACTTGCCAGTACTATAACACCGTGTATGGCCGACACCATTGTGAGAAAGAGGCCGTCTGCCCCTCTGCCTCTCGGCCTCTCTGTGCCGCACTTGCCCTCGTTTCTCCTCGCTCCCTGCGGGCAAAGCATTTAGCTAACGTCTAAGCAGAAAAGTAAGCAACAGCTTTTGTGTCGTCACAGTAACACACACACAACACACATACTCGTAAACACCCCCAGACACACACACTTGTACACACTAAAGCTCACACGCCACGCACATTTTGCTCAAGTTTATGAAAACTAGTGAAAGAAAAACGGAGCAGGCTGGAAGCGGCATTTAGCAAGTGCCGCTGACAACCAGGACGGAGTCGGAGCAAGAAACTTTGCCTTGCCTTGCGCAGTCAAAAGGAAGTGAATTCATCACAAAGCATGCAACTTCTAAGCAAAGCAAGGCAAAGAATCTGCAAACCTTCTCCTTCTCCTTCTCCTTCCACTTTCCTGCCATTCACCAGTAGGCCCGCCCACTTTTTGCCTTCGCCTGCAATTGAAATTTCATGACAGCATTTTTCAATTACCGTCTGCCCACCTGAAGCCACAACACACATAAAGAGAGCAGCTAATTAGCTGTTTGCATGCAGCGGCGACGCCAGTTTCATTTCACGACATTTGCTAATGTCCTGCGTCCTTCTATGCTCAGAGGGGAAGTTTTTGAATGCCAGGGAATTTGATGAGGGATCGTTCGGTAATTCTTAGAAATCAAAATAGCGTTGCCTTTGCTTTACATTTCCGAGCAATTTGCCAAACGCGCTTCAAATAGAGTTGAGATTTTCAAAAGTACACTATTTTGATTGTGTTATTGGTAATGCAAAAAGGTTTGTCAAATTTCGATAATAGGGAAATTATAAAAGTAAGACCGGTAATGATGAATAATGTAGTGCATGAAAATACTCTGAGGGGAATAATAAATTCTATCAAGTTTATATTAATTAACTAGAAAATTGTTCGAAAATGGAAGTCGACTCTAAGCAATCGATATATAAAGTGTATCTATTTTTAATATTAATAAAAGTAATAATCACTTCAAAGTCGTTGCGATTTCTTAAAGTAATATAATATTATATATTAATTACGGGAACTTAACATAACTTTCAAAACGTTACCCATTTAAATAATGTAATCAAAAAGCATTGGTAAAAGTACAATTAATATTTTATATATCTGCAAATATGCAAAGTAGGCTTAATGAATTCTTAAGCATTGGTTTACTTTCTAATAAAAAAACGACAGCGAAAGGAAAGACAAATTAAATTGACATTGGCGCGACATTTGAAAGCCCCAAAACAAATTGAAAAATTGAAAAAGGAATTGTTTTCGCGACATTCGCGGCGGGAATTGAATTGGGTATAACCGAACCCGAGCTCGGGCTCGGGCCCGTGCCCATCTCTTAATAGATATATCAAGTCAATATGTTACGGCGTTTGGACATATCTACAAATTGTTCGTCAAGTTGAACTTGTAACTTTGCATAAACAATTTGTCAACTGTCAGTGTATCGTGTACTTTGGTCTCGAGCTGTCGACTCGGTCGCAAAACAAAAGCTGAACATTTGCCTCCTGTCTGGTCCCCTTCTCTTTCCTAGCTTCTCCCTCTCCCTGTCCCCCGATCGCTCTGGTCAACTGCTGCTGTCAGGTGTGACAGGTCCGCGGTTATTGTGGCGCCTAGTACGCAGGTCAAGTGGCAGCTTAGCTTAAAGTCTGTTTCCTACTGGCCATTAAACGACTTTTTGTATATTAAATTGCCAGCAAAATGAACTTGTTCACACACTGCGTCAAGACAACGCCTGTCACTGAAATTAATGAGCGTGCCATCGACGTCAGGCGCACGGTTCTCGGTGAGAGGGTCAGAGAGCAGCCTGCCCTCTCCCTCTCCCTCTCACTCTCTCTCTCTCTCTGTCTCTGTCTCTGATGCCTGTCCATCAGGTGGGCTATCAAACCAGTCGAGCAGTCGAGCAGTCGAGCAGTCAGGCAGTCAGTTTGTTAGTTGGTTGGGTCGTTGTTGTCCCCCCTCTGTGTGTGGGAAGGCGTTGACACTCTAATGACACTTAGTTGACTCGCTGTTTGCTAATGCTAATCAATAAATACGCTTCAGTTAAAGACACTCTGCATTTGTTTCACGTTGTTGTTTTGTTGATGAGCTCGAATTGATTTCCATTGACTGAAGAGCAGCTGGTTATTAATTGGGACACTGGCTAGATTCTGTATTTGGATTAAAGCGTAAATACGTCACGTGGTCCTGCATAAGCCTGCTTAACTTCTAATTCCAAGTCCCCAGTTGCCGCACAAGATCTGCACCTGCCGGACGTGGCAAGTTGCTGAGGCTTTGACTGTGGCTGCTAATGCTGCCAATCAATATTGCCAATAACGTATTATGATTGTCATTGTTGCCCCATCTGCCGCGTCGCGTCGCGTCGCGTCGCTGCTCTTGGCTTTGTTTGCAGCTGCTTCGCCAAAGCCAAAGCAATGACAAGTGGCATGTTCGCGCAAGGCAACGAAAAATAAAAATATATATAACTAATACGCCATGGTATCCTTTCGTTGTGCTATTTCCGTTGAACAATTTTTGTGTGTGTCTCGTTATTATTTGTATTACTTTTTATGTCATGTGAGGATTTCTATTCAATCTCATTGTCTTTTACTCTGGGTTTATGGCGCTGTCAACGTTTTATTTGTTACACACAAATATTTATGTACGTACACTCTCAGTAGCCACTGTGTGCGGGCTTGTTTGCCGCACTTTGCTTGTCCTTTTTTTAGAACGCTCTGCCCAACGAAATGTTGGCCAAAAAAACGGGTAGTTTGTTGTAGCTTTTAGTGGATGTGGAGAACATGTACATATATATGAAGGGTATCTAGTTGTTAGTTGCTTTGCAGTTCCCTAATTTGTTATATGTGTTATTTGCCCTGCGTTTTGTTTACAATATTTACTTGCACATTTATTTATTTGTAGGTGTCGAAAGGTTAGATTGTTCCTTTTTTACGATAGTTCGAAACATGTTCACATTGTTCTATTATTGCTTTGTCATTGCATGTAGATGACTGTCATTGAATGCGGTTGGGATTCTGTTCAGATTTTGGCCTGGCTAAAATGGCAATTTTTTTTTTGGGTTTTTCGCCAGTTTCTGCTGCGGTTGGCTTTCATGTTTTAGCAATTTTTCATGCTGTCATTTTATTGATTTGATTTATTGGTTTGGTCTGTTCCACATTTGTTTGCCAATCGTTGCCGGTTGTTGCAAGCACCATGCAAAATGTTGCAATGGCCCTGGCGAGCAGCGACCATATTCAAACAATACCACATTTGTTAAATGTTAAATTAAACGTTCTATTATTCTATGCTTATTCATTCATTTGAATTTAATTAAATTTGAAAATTTAATTATCTTCTATGCCGGGGGCAAGCAATTTCTGCCACAATAATAGCCAATGGCCAGGAACAGTGTGGGACAAAGCTCACATCACATCTAATGTCCCCATTCTGATGGGTTTCATGTTCACATTTCCACTTGAAACGTCGCTTAACATTGCTGATGACGTTGACATCGACAAACGAACGAGTGAAAGGTGGAAGGAAGGGAGTACAGAGAGAGAAAGAGGTAGAGATGAAAAGAGAGAGACTAATGCATGCATGAAAAATGCGGACACAAGCAGAAATCGCATGCCACAGCAAGTGGCACAGCCAAGGGATAATCCATTTCGGCATAATAAATAAAGCCGTAATTGCCAAGTGTATGCAGATTCCATCCCGAGGCCTACACAGCAGCAGCAAACGACCTGTGCAGGGCCCACATAATAGATGAGTTATGTTTGCTTCAGCAAAAATGCAAAGTATTAGCTGCCTCAACGAGAGATGGAGTCAGCTTATGTTGTTGAGGCAAATATCAAATGCTGAATTTATTCTTGTATTCCATCCATTCATGAAAGTAGCCAGTGGGCACTCGCCAGCTTGCAACTGCTGCAAAATGTTGCAAGATTAAAATTCGAATATGCCCCAGCTGAAATCCGCGCTGATGCCTTGCCACTCAATCTCAACTCGAGTGCTTGCTCTGGGCTGCTGCACTTGGCTTGGCTTTTCAAACTTGTTGGCAACTTACGAGTATGTTGCAAGTATGTTGCTGTGTAGCCAGTGAGATGGGGAGGCTGTCGATAACCTTTAAAGACCCCAAAAACACTTGAGAAAACTGATGCAGCAAACCTGCGTATGCCATTCGCTTGGAACATTTTAATAATCTTTTATCGAGCGGATCCTCGAGCTTTGATATGAAAAGTTCGCTTGACAAAGTAGGCGCTGAGCAGTGTGTGTGTGTGTGTGTGTGTGCCACATTGTTGCAGTGTCAGTCGACTTTTGACTTGGCGAACTTGTGGCAAGTACGCCGCCTGAACTTTGAACTCTAGCTTTTGTGCAGTCGCAATGCTTTAGAAGTTTCTGCCACAGCTTCTGCCACAGCCGCGACGTTTTTAATCATTTCGATTGCGGGCAACATTTCGTTGTCATGCTTGTCACATATTTCATGTCGTCGCAGCACCCAAGAGACTCTGGCCAATTGCTTGCATGTTCGACTCGGGTTTCTATTAAAAAGTGTGCAGCTGATGCCACTTTGCCGTTTGCTGTGCTTTGTGCCTCGTGGCAGTTAACCTGCACATTGTAATTGCAGCAGGGCATGAAATGAGCTCTGTTCTGGCTGATTGTCGTCTTCAAGCCAAGTTGGGCAAAACTTTGTTTTTGCTAATTTTAACGATGCACTTGCCAAGTTGAAAGACATCGCAGCTCAGCTCGAATCGAATCCAAAGCCAAAGCCAAAGCCAAAGCCAATGGCGATGGCGATGGCGAAGGCAAAGGCAGAGGGAGAAAGCAAAGCAAGTGACTGCAATTTGTTTAAAGCTGCTCGCAGTCAGCTTGTTTATTGTTGTTGCACAGTTTGTGCGCCACTTGTTTGCCATTTGTTCGTCTAGTTTACAATGCAATTAACCCATTTTAAAGTTTCGCCTGTCGACCACAGGAGCGCAGGACCACGGCGCCAGAGCACCCCAAAAATAAAACGCAGGGCACAACAACAAAAGACTGACAAAAGACGTGGCTTCTTTCCACTTTCAACTTGCCGCTGATTTTGTTTCGTTTCATTCCGTTTCGCTTTTATTCATGTCTCGCAGTTTAACAGCAAAAACCAGGCAAAAACTAATTACGACTTGACGCTGGCTGGCTGGCTGTTTTGTTGGTTGTTTGGTGGGTTTGTCAGGGTTGTAGCCAGAAATGATACCGCAAAGTGCAGTTTAGACGGTGCGCTACGCTGCGTATACTTGATGCCACCCAGAGGACACAACAAAAGCGCGGTGAAAGCGAAAGTCACACCAAATGTTGGCTGCTGGCTGGCGTTAAAATTAAAAACGGATGCGGTTGCTTTTTAAATAATTAAACTCACTTTATTGGAGTATTAAACTTTTATGGGCAACGAACGAACCAAGAAGATGGGGGTCAGTCGGTCAGGTGATCACAGATTGCGTTGTCCTGGCTGTAGATAAAAGGCCAAAACATTTAGCGAGTTATTTTGGCCGAACGTCAAGATCATGTTTGTTGCTAGCAAATGACCTGACCCCGAATGAGATGCGCTGCCGTGTCATAAATAAGAGGCAAGCAAACCGAAATTGCGCGCAGACACAGCATGCGGCATGTGGCATGTGGCACACACATATAAAAATCTGTAGGCCAAACAGCCATAAAACTGATAACCTTGGCAGCCAACATGAACGCAGATGACAATGCTATGGCCATATCTATGACGGAGATGTTGTTGAGCTGAGGCCTCTGGTCGTTGTTTTGTTGCCTTTTTATAGGCCTCGCTGTTTATTTATGGCTATTTACCGCCTACACGATAAAAGCCTTTTGCTTTACGGAGGCCAATGCATATAGGAGTAGCGGCCAGACCCACAACTCGCCTGCTTGGCTGGCAACTTTTTGAGTAATTACATGGCCAGCGCAGATTTGTAGTAGCACCTACAAGGAGTCGGAGTCGGAGCTGGAGACGGAGTCGGAGCTGGAGACGAGCGCCCCGTGCAGCGTACAAAATAGATACAAATATTTTATTGCCCCTCGAGGACATGCGGCGCAGCGCAGTACGTGGCGTATCCTTCATGACTGCCCCTTGGTCATAGTCGGTGGTCGTAATGAATACGATAGATAATTATAGCTATCACACTCACACAGTGACTTTTAATGGCTTTTGTGATCGCCCCAGTGCCGAGCACGGCGCAGGATGTGAAAGTGCAGCCGGAAGTAGCATCGCCTGCATGGGTTAATCTAAATTTATAACTTTATTTTTCATGAGCAGTCGCGACTAGCCAACGGCAAGAACAGTTTCTGGTCGGTTCTGTTCGTTTTTTTTCTCTCTCTCGCTTTGTGCTTTGTGCAGCTTTAAAGGACTTTGTCAGGGCCGTTTTTGAGACTCGACCACAAGGCTTTTTTGGTTCGTTGTGTCGTTGTCCCTGCACGGAAGTGATAATGAAATAATTTGAACTTTTCTCTTTTAGCTTATTTTCCTTCGCCGGCTTTAGCCAAAGCCAGAGCACACATGCATTGGGCAGCCAGAGTTCGCTTTTGGCCCCATTACAAGTGGCAAACTCATTAAATTATGTAAAACTTTGTCATTAAATATGGCAGCCACTGTATGCAAGTGTGTGTGAGTGTGCGATTGTGTGTCCTTTAGAACAATTTGTTATTTGGTTATGAACTTTTGGAGTTGAAGTGTTGTTTACTTTGGCTCTCATACCCGTTAGCTAGTTAAATGCTTTGCGCTCTACTCAACTTGGCAAATGTTAAAGACTCAACTTTTTAAATAAATTTGTGTGATAATTCCACTTTGTGGTTTAATTTTGCGCGTCGACGAGGTTATACTCGTATAGTTGCATTTTCGGTGCTTAAAAAGAGTTAACGTGCCTCTTGCACTTGCTCTGTCTCACTCAGATAACACTCGTGCCGCAAAGAGAGCTCAGCGCCTGAGAGTGTGCCACAGAAAAAATAAAATAAAATGAAATAAAACAGCGCGAAGCGGAGTGCGCTTTAATTGCTTTCGTTTTTTGAGCGCTGAAAGCATTTCCGAGCTCAGCAGGCACTTCAAAGTTGCACTGAGTCGAGTTAAATTTTGTACGCTTTAGGTGCAAAACTATCATTGCCAAATGGATTAATAACACAGAGAACAGAAATGAACATCTCATTTCCGATGACTGCATACTGAAGAGCTTCTTTAGTGCTCTTCAAAAGTTATTGTGCATGTATTAACCCGTTTTCATCCGTAATTAAAACACTTTATTTTCTGTTTCTAAATATATTTGCTCGGTTCACATTTGGTACATCTACCTCGTTCAGTTACTAATTGTCAACTAACTCGCTCTCTGTTCCCGCCTCCTTCGTGATGCTCTCACCGACGTCGTCACCGATCTCTTTGGTGAAGTGAGTGCTCTTTGCCGGCTCCCACAGTGCATTTTATTTCAACCAATGAATCGCATATTGTTAAGCACAACTCCAGTTATCATAGTTTTTTATTATTATTATTATTTCCCGTATGGCAGCACAATCTAAATATTTATTGTCGTAGTGAATATGCATTCGCTTATATGAATTTTAGCATTCAACTATTATGAATAATTAATGTTGGAAGTATTATGGCTGAAGGTATTGTTGGTATCTTCATAGAAACTTCAATATGCTGGCCAAATGAACCTGCTTTGCATCTCTAAGCACTCATTATAAAGTAAATTAAATTAATGCGTTTTTTCCCATATTTTCTTCTTTTTTTTTGTTGTCTTCCACAGATTCTGAATTCGCCACAAATTTATGTGGACGCATAAAGCAATGTGAGGCGGAGTAATAAAAATTAATTAGAAAATATTTCACGACGTGGCATAAAAATACTTGAGGAAAGAAAGCGCACAAAAGTATGCAATAGAGGAAAAGGCTTGTGGTTCGCTATAGTTCGGTTCGGTGGTTAATTTCTAATTAGAAGCACCACAACTGGAGGAGCAGAGCAGAGCAGACACTCGGCAAAGAGACAAAGGAGCATAAGTATTTCAGCATAAAATCAACTGCAAATTGAACAAAAGAACGCGCGAAGTGCGGAGCTTATGCAAAGTATAATGAAAACTTAAAGGGAATACGAAACAGATTTCGCACACCATAAAGGCTCGACAGAGACAGAGTGAGAGAGAGAGAGAGAGAGAGAGAGAGGGAGTTGTGGGAGGCAGCTAACTCCAGGTTAAAGAGGAGACAACTACAAGCAACCAATTTGATTACAACAGAGTGCTCTCTATAGGTGGCACTCACTTTGGCTCTTTGGCCAAAACAATGAAAATATTTTCGCGTAGCATGCGTCACACGGCCACGCCCCCCACCGTCGGCCACCAACAACAACAACAACGGCAACAACAACAACAACGCAAGCGGCAACAGACGGCGTTGAAAATGAATTGCCCCATTTTGATTGTAATTACCCTCGGATGGCTGCTGCACGCACAGTGCCACCACACCGATGCCGATGCCGCAATTTCAAATCGAGGTAAGTGATTCGTTTCGTTTCGTTTCGTTGCAGTGCAATGCAGTGCAGTGGCAGACCAGGTTGTTGCAGCCTCTGCGAGCACAACACAACACATTTAATGCCACTGCCAACTTGGCAACTTGCAACGCGCGAACAATGCCACCAAATGCCTCGCCTGCCCTCCCAGGCAACGGGCTTATGCATTATGTGTGTACGTGCGAGTAAAAGAGAGCAGGCGAGCGCAAGGGTGAGCGAGAGGGCAAGTGTACGGGAATTTTGCCATATTTATAACTACATCGTTTCGCCGTCAACATTTTCCGTTTTTTTTTTTCATATTTAGCATAGCACTCAGCGTAAGTTGCATTTATGTTTTTACATAATAGAAAAGGGGCTTGCACAAAAAATGAGAAATAAAACTGAAAATATAAAAAATAGAAATATGAGCGAGCGGGAGCGAGAGCGCCGCAATCCCGACCCTATTTAAATGCCAATGTAACGCTGCATAAATCCAGGCGCCATGCTTCGCGAGCACGTTGCAGTGTTTAATGTTAAGCCCTAGTTGGAGTCTGCTCTCTGCTCGGCTCCGACATTGGCAAAAGCGCGAAAATTAAAACAGCGCTTAAACCAAAGCGAGAGAGAGAGAAGGAGAGACAGCGATAGAGGGAATCGCCTGCAGGTTCCGTGGGGAGAAGGTCAGTTGAGTGTGCGAGTTTATCTGACAGGCTAATCCGCTGCACACGCTGCTGAAACTATGCTGCAGTTGCTCCTGGCAATCACCGCATCCAACCCCCTCCCTTAAAAAAACTCTTGCACAACCGCAGCGCGCTTTAACAAATCGCATGAAAATTTAAGCGCACCAGCCTAGCAAAATATGCTCGACAGCTGCAGTTTCGCAGCAGCTGCCAAAATTCGATGAACTTTCAATTTGAAAGTTTCTCTCCAGGCCGACTCGCCTCCATAAAAAGTCTACAAGAAGCAGGCTGCTCAAAGGGGGGGGGGGGGGGGGACACGAATAGTTTGGCTTATCCGGGCGCAAGTTTATATTGGGCCGAAGCGCAATTCATTGTTTGCCGCTGGCCGCTTGGCCGGCTGGACTTTGCTTTTCTTCTATTAGTCTATGAAAAACAAGTTATAAATTGAAAGTTCAGGTGTGCTGTTCCCGACTTTTCCACTCGGAGTCTCGGATCTCTTGCACTGCCTTAAAGCACATTAAATCTGTGCGATGTGTATCACAAGGCTAACACTGAGCTATAAAAACAAATTCACATGCCATGGCCATATTTTTGCTTGGCAACTTTTACCAACCAAACGAAACCAATCGATAAATTTAAGAGCCCAACATTTGTCTCCATTATCGCAAAAATCCAAGGCAAACGCGCAACAACAACTACAACTAGAACAGCGAGAGCGGCAGCAGCAGCAACACACCGAAAAAAAAAGAAAGAAAGAAAATGTGAAAACTGCGAAGCGCATAAAAGGGCCATCGATGCGTGGCCCAACGTGGAATTGCCAAGGCTCCTCGCTACCTTTGTTTTTGTTTTTGTTTTTCCACCTGAGGGCGGCGCCGCTTTGCAATGGCAGTGAAAGGGCGTATGCGCTGCCCGTAAAAAACAAGCCCCAAAAACACACACACACGCACTCACACTCACACACTCACACACTCACACACTCGCAGCACACCTCGAGCGCTGTTGCGAGTGCGAGTGCGAGTATATCACAGGTGGAAATGTGCTTTTGTCACTGATCATAAATTTTTGCACTAGCTTTTGTGAGTGTATCCTGGCAATTCCGTTGTTGTCCTCATCGCTATTGCTGTGGCTGTTGTTGTTACGCTTTTGTTTTGGCTGTTGTCGTGTAGTCAAAGGACAAGGCAATAAAACGTAGCTATTGGCAAAAGGATGGCAATCGCCGCACGACTCGTACATACATATGATCGCAGCAAATTGCTGGCAAGCTGGAAGGGATGAGAGAATGGGAGGAGGACAACGGTACGCAGGGATATTGCAACGCCTTGGGTGGCTGAAGCGCTCGTCCTGTGCGTCGTTGACAAATGTTTATTGAGTAACAAAAGCCATTAGCCCAGAACACTCCATAACACGAGACAGTGTTTGACCCATTTTGTGAATCATGTTCTTGGCAAACGACAAGAGCAGAAGCTGCAGCAGTAGCAGCAGCTGCTGTCGCCAGTTCGGAAATCTGTTGCACGTGCCACACACACACAGACAAGTTGCAGCGTGCAGTTGAAGCATGCACATTAACTCACATCAAGTCAACATTTTTATAAACTGACGAACAATTTTTCATAGAAAGCGAAGAGCGCGAAGAGACGTACTCCAAAAAACCATCAGCTGTCCACCCCCGCCCCTCCCCCCTAAGAGCTGCCTGCCAGCCACGCCCATTTTATATCTGGCTGCATATCTAACAGTTTTGTTTGGCATTTTTAGTGATTTCACTTAAATTTTCATAACAAAACATGGCGAGTGCGTGCTTGCAGCACAGTTTAGTTTCGCACGTTATGCAACGGCAATAAAGGAGCGAACAGCACGAGGAGGACAATGGGGGAGGGGGTGTGAGAAGGGGGGGGCGTGGGGAAACATGCTTTAGCTGTCATATATTTTTCAAACAGATTTTTTCCAACAGATTTCTTCAGAGCGTAGCGCAGCTAAAACCGCATTTTGCATGTTTTGCTGCTGTTTTTTTGTAAAATTTTTCATAGGTTTAGTTTCGCCATACGCACGCCCATCCAACACACAGATACACACACTCACATAGATGCACGACACACAGGACACACACTCGAGGCAACACGCTCACATGTTAGCATACATTCAAAATGCTGGGCAGCGGGTTGAGGCAGCTGCATGACATGTTGTACGTGTTTGTGTGCAGTCGCCTCGCTTCCGTCGATGCCACTGCCACTGCCACTGCCTCACAGCCACTGCTGACGCCTTTTAGCCATCTGTTCGCGCGCTCATCCGCCCAACTGTTGGATCCGCCCTCGCTCCCCACTCCCCACTCCCCTCTCCCCCGCTGTGGTTGTAGTATTATATTTGCGAATCCCTTTGGGTATGTTGGCAGCAATAAATTTTCATCAGTCGTCCTCTGTGCAACGAACGGCAAAGCTATTTTTCCTACTTCACGCCGGCCGCGCCTCAGCTCTCCATTAACTACAACACCGCCCAGCTACCCAGTCATCCAGCCCACCTCCATCTCTCTCATGCTCCTAACTCATTCTTCTTTTCCTTTCGCTCTCTGTCTCTGTCGCTGTCGCTGTCTCTGTCTGTCTCTGGTTGAGTGGGTAACAAATCTCAGGCTCGGGCTCAGCTGGCATGTTCTGTTGGCTCTGTTGCGGTCTTTTCGAATACATTTTGATTGTTTGTCATATTTTTACGAAATCATTTCTATTGCTTTTGGCTTTTTGTACTACTACAAACTGGGCTTAGTGGCACAGAACCAACCAACAACCCAGCAGCCCCCCAGCTGGGAAAACGAGTCTACGATTGTGTTCTCCCGAGAAGGCGCACGAAGTCTGGGAATCTGCGTGATATCTCGTAGCCGGATGTTTTCTCGTTTCTCTGTTTTTTTGCGTTTATTGCATTCTATTTCGTGTTTCGATAAAGTCAGCAGAAAAAGGCGCCAAAAGAGCTGCCACATCCCTTGGCCTTTAGACGAAAGCTGACACCGAGCAAAAAAAAGAAATGTAAAATATGCGGCAAAATTGTAGCCCAAATTGAAAATATAACATTAGCCTGGGATTTGTATTGACAGCGTCAGAAATAATTGAATACAGCAAGGAATTCCGTTGTCAGAACACCTTTATTATGCTCTGCTTGCCATTTGCTAGCTGGAGGTGTTATTGCTCAAAGGAAGCACCCCTCTAATCTGGATGACTTAAATTTCGACAGTCGACTGTCAATGCCTCAAACTTCACCTAAAAAGTAAACTCCAATTAAATAATATTCAAGTCTGGAGATGAGTTTGTTGAAAATTTGGGCAGCAGTTGCGGTCATCAAATAAAAATAAAAACAGCTATTAAAAAGTCCTTCAAGCAATTTTATTAATTAGAACAAGTTGCACAAACACATTGAAAATATCCTATGATCCCACTCACAACAAGCGGCCAACTGGTTTGCATTTTAAAATGCTGCCAATTAAAGGCAATTTAGAAATTTGTTTTGGTTCGTTGACTGGGTGCCTTCTTTGCTGGAGGCTCACAGTAAATAGGAGGGTCGCCTGAAACACTTTTGTCAAGAGTTGGGGTCCCGAAGAGGCGGTCCAAAGGGGGAGCGACGGGGCGGACTCAAACATCCACTAATCGCATTATTAACGCGCCGTTAACAGTTTGCGACATTGACTTGAACTTTAGAAGTTCCATTCATACACACACCCATACCCACACACCCACACCCACACACACACTCGCCCATACCATTGGAGTATTAAGAATATGCTTCAGACGCATGGCCTGCATTTATGTAATACCCTTGAAGTTTTCGGCATTTGCCAAATTACGCTCGAATGAGCGCGAGCAAGCAGCTCGCAAGAAGGGACTCCAAGAATTTGGGGCGTGGCCAAATGGCCCCTAAATGTATGCCAGCAGCAAGCGAGCAACTGATATGATTGCCAACACGAACACAAACGTACGCATAATCATAATAATTAAATGCTTTCTACCTTCCCTTTTGCAGCCATTCAAAATTTAGTCATTATCACGGCCACTTGGCGAGGCGATAATTATCCACAATTGCACAGATTTCAGACTGCAAGTGGGCTGTAATGACAACCCTGGTGGCGCATGCATATTACATTTTATTGCCATTCGCTGATAGTAGCACCCAATTAAGTGACCCCAACGTGGCCGGCCAGGCATGACCCGCCAAACACTTTTATTAACATTTGACATATGTATTTATCGTGCTACGCGGTAAAACTCGAAATAGTTTTGTAAACCAAACTAACAAAAATATTTAAAGCTGAGTGTAAAGATTATGCACTGCATTAAAGATATTTAAGAAACTATGTTTTTATTAATTTTATTGTTAAACTGAAGATGAATAAATTTGAATTAATCGTTAAATATGAATTGAATTTCATTAAAAGCAAAATCCAGATCATATATCAGTCCATAATTTTAAGATTGATAGAAGCCTTAATTGATTGATCAAACTTTTAAATAAAAAATTTGAAATTAAAAATTTTATTTAATCTTTTTTAAGTTAAAAATATTTTCTTTAATTTTAGTTTTGTATATAATTTCTATAAGTGGCATACGAAGCATACAAAATGTAATCTAACTTTTGGTATAGTTTCAAAAGGCGTCCAAACTTCTGAATGGAATTAAAAATGTATACGTGGCAATCGATTAAAATGCACAGCTTTGAGGTCAACTCAAGTACAATAAGCTCGTTGTGAATATGTGTGGGTTAAAGTTAAAATTTTTTATTGTAGTTTTAACTTTAGTAGTAATAATAATTACATATTTTGTAAGCCTGCATAAAGTGTGTAAGGGCTTAAGCGTCGGCTTTGTCAAATGACTATCCCAGTTGACCAACATATGAGGACATGCTTATGGGGCGCGCATAAATCTGTGCATGCGGTAAGTTTTCATTTTAAATGCACAGACAAAGGCAAAGCCCCCACGCACAAAGTGAAGAGCGAGAGAGAGAAAGGCAGAGAGAGAGAGAGAGAGAGAGGCACTGTGAGATCTGGTTTATTTGCACGTAGTGTTTGTGGCACGTCACAAAAGTTTCCTGTTAAATTTCCCTTCATTTCCTGACGAAAGAGATTATTATTTTCATTTGCTGAGCCACCATCACAAACAGAGGCACCCACACACACACACAAGAAAGAATAAAGACACAGGCTGACGCAGACAGAAAGAGACAGAGAGAGAGAGAGAGAGAGAGAAAGCAATGGGATAGTAACGGTGGCTGTGGTAGACACGTTTGCTCTACGGTTATATGAGTATGTATTTGTTGTCGCCCGACTGTTTACTTACTATATGTATGCATCACCTTCATTAACGCATCATTCCTAGCCAAGCAAACAAGGAGCTGTACAGACTAGTAGATATCCTGTATTTTCTTCTAAGCTAAAATTTCGTTAAGCTCCCTAATCTTTAAGATTATGTACACAGCTAAAAAAACATTTTAGAATCCAAATTAAACAAAAATAATAAATACTTTGATGCCCTAGAAAAGAACACACAATAATCGTGCGACATATACAATATTACCTCGTATGTGAGTAAATATAGGGTATAAAAACACTTCATTTTCAGTGGCTCGTGAAAGAGCCTCGACGTGGTCCTTGGCGGTCACCCGAACCCAACACCTGACCGTATCCTTGACGCTATTCGCGTTGTCCTTCTCACGCCAACCGCGAGCCAGCCCTTGTGTGAGAACTGAATCGACATCGACATCGCCATCGTCATCGTCATCATCGTCGCGTATATTTGCATACTTCCGGCGAGCGTCAAAATGATTACCATTATTATTTTTGTTGTTTGCCGTGGCCGTAAACGTTGCCATTATGGTTATTGCAACAGGACTTACACTACCAGCAGCACTTCACATTGCCAACGAGCCGCTCCCAACGAGAACGAGAACGAAGAACGAAGAACGAAGACCACGACCAAGACCCAACGAAGTTCTGGCCAACATGCAAGATGGCAATGGCCGCCATCAGCCATGCGGTTATGGCTTATTTGTGCAAATGAGCTGCCGCTCATTTATTGTCATGTAGCGCAGCACTGAGCCAAATGCAAATGATGGTTTTGGCCAAAAAACAGCAAACACAAGGGTGCGCGACTTGGCAACTCAATGTGCGATTACAACAAACAAGGTCATTCCATTCATCAGCACACACAAGGTCATGACTGACCCCATGTGTGTGTGTGTGTGTGTGTGCTGCAGAGGCACTTCAATGAACGTGTTGTGATCATATCTTATAACCCGTTTCCCCGCCTAACGTTGATTGGCCATTGACTATTTGCCAAGTTGAGTATTTGCACGTGTTTCCCAAGTGCAGGAAATAAACATTCTCTGTTTAGCCAAAGTTTTATTGCATTGCTTGTCACTTGATATATTTCTTGAGGCGATACAAATACAATAATATCAAAATATTAGTTTTCAATAATGAGCAAAATGAAGGTGACTTGAAAAGGAATAATGATAATGTAGATAATGTAAATAAATAATATCAATAAAATTAATAATTATAATAAAAATAATATTAAGAATAATAATAATAAAAGTAATAATAATAATGAACTTACGAAATCATTTTATTTATGGTTGATTTTCTTTCTGAAATATTAGTTATAGTTTCACATTAAAAATATCTATTATAATTGATTGATATTCTACTATTTTTTTATTATAACACAAGAGATATATACTGTTTCCAAGCACTGTACGTTACAATCTTGCAATGATGCAAGCCTGAATTATGAATGTTTGCGATTGACGAAATTGTTTGATTGTTAATTATCAGCAGGTCAATGCCACCGCGCACGTCCATGCAGGCTTATCGAGTACACATTCAACCGAACTGGTAGACACTCTGCATAGGTCAATTGGGTGAACGAAATGCTTCTCATTTAGCGGTCATTACCATACCAGGTGTGCTGTTAGCTGGCTACTTGTAGACTTGCGCACGTGGTCTTGTAATTTCCGATCAGAATACTGCCGACCTTCGCGGTGTGCAAATCGTTGAGGAAATCGCTTGACAGTCAAGTGAAATAAAGGCAAATCGATTCTCGAGCGATAGTCCTGTGATCGTTCAGTGTGTTGCAATGACGCCCAACGTTGTCGCTTACATTTACGGCTTAGTGCGCGATCTGTATGATCAGCACAAGGATCCGCGAGTGTCGCATTATCCGCTCATCGGCAATTTGTGGAGTGTGATGGCCATAATTGGCGTCTATTTGGCCTTTGTGCTGCACTTCGGGCCCAAATGGATGCAGCATCGACGTCCCTTCGAGCTAAAATTCGTGATGCAGCTGTACAATGTGATACAAGTGGTGGCCAACACGCTGGTTTTCTTCTACGGCATGTGGTGCACGATATTCAATCCTGGCTACAGCTTCCTCTGCCAACCTGTCGAGCACGAGAACACATCACCGCAGATGATGCACTTGATCTATGCCTCCTATGGCTATTACATGCTCAAGTATCTCGATCTGCTTGACACGGTCAGTTACCTCAATCGTTTCGAGAGTTGATCCCTTGTAAACCAGCGTATTTCACAGGTGTTTATTGTGCTGCGAAAGAAGAACTCGCAGGTGAGCTTCCTGCATGTCTACCACCATGCAGGCATGATTTTTGGCGTGTCCGTCTTCATGACCTTCCTGGCGGGCTCACATTGCTCCATGCTGGGACTCGTAAATCTCCTTGTACACGCCGTGATGTATGCCTATTACTTTGCCTCCTCGCTGGGGGCCGTCGAGAATTTGCTGTGGTGGAAACGACACATTACCAAGCTGCAGTTGCTGCAATTCGGCTACTTGACACTTCACTTTCTGCTGGTGCTTTTGCGCAATCCGTGCAACTTTCCAGTCTTCATAGCGTTCATTGGTTTTAGCCAGAACATCTTTATGTTTGCCATGTTCTTTGACTTTTACTACAAGGCCTACATACGCAAGCCTCGCAAGGGCAAAGTGAACAACACAAAGTCAGCGCATAGTTGAGCCGCCCAAGCTGGGCAAGCTGAGTGTAAAATTAAGTTCTAAGTTCAATTTACATATACATATATAAGCAATTATGCAAATATTGAGATCGATTCACTTTGATTTGTTTACGTAATATGAATAAACATTTTGACTGATCAATTTCCATTTACCCAAAACTTAATTCGATTCCCCTTTTTTTCCTGTGACGTAAGTTAAAGTTATCTCTCTATGTGCGGTGGGGGAAATCAAGTTACAATGTTCTGAAAGGACTCAATATAATATCGATAAAGTCGGCAGCAACTAAAGCGGCACAGCTTCGCTTTAAGCCTGCGGCAATTTTTCCTTCTTTTTTATTTTTGGGGAACGCAAACATTGTGGAGGAAACTCTTTCTTAACCCATTTGCTTGCCAACTTGCCACACGCGCATTTTATTTAATTTTCATATTTCACTTGCTCGACAAAGCAAAATAAAACCAGACGCTCTACACTGCTCTGCTCTGTTCATCGTGTGGCAGCCACACACACACACATTTACCACAGAATTTTTCTTAACTTCATTTCAATTGGGTCATTCGACTGTGCAAAGAGAGGAAGAAACGGAAAAGACATCAAAGTTTCTATGAAATTCGGGTTGAAGACTTGAAGCGTTCAACTTGCCGAATGCCGCATGCCGCATGCCGCATGCCACATGCCACTTGCCACACACCACTCGCGGTGGCATCAAAGAAACAGACGCATGTGTAGATATTAAAGTTCGATAATGGCAAAGCAAGGACGTTGCTGACTTTTAACCGTGACCTTTTTGGAGAGTGCAAATTAGGCTTATTAAACAACTTGCCACAATCTTGACCTATTAGACCTCAGTCGATAATTCGTTCATGGACCAATTTTGGAATTTTAAATATATATGTATATACATGTGTATATACATTGTATGTATGCTCCAATACATGTATGTTTACTTGGCTGTGCAATACCGATGTTCAAGTTGTGTTTTGTGTTTGTTCGTGCGTTTGCCAAATACATTAAAACTTTTCTAATAATAAAGTTCTACAGCCGAAGCGAAGCGTAAATATTGAGAACGGAAGCTCCAAAGATATACAAGTACATATATAGTATCTGCAGATATGTATGTATCTATTGTATGTATGTTTGTATTTTGTATATCGCCAACTGGCACCGTCAATGTTGCCAGCATCTTCATCGACAACTATAACAGATCTAAGGATTCAATTCACTGAAATTTCTGTTTTTTGTTTACAAGCCATATTAAATGTGTTGAAAACCGAAACAACAGCTTTGCAAGTACCCCAAGAAAAAAAAACTTGTCACACATTGCGTATGCTTAATTCTTGCGAAGATAAATGACGCCGCACAACAAACTGCTGTAAAAACTTTAATTGAGTGGCAGTGTATATCAGATCGAGGTCAAATCGAATAGACTTGCGATGAGATTTCAACTTTGTCTTGGCCTGTTGTGGTTATATCTATGCGATTACGTCGAATCTTTGGGAAATTGGCTGTGAAAATAACGTCTGAATAAACATATTTTAGAAGGCGTCCAAAATGTAAGTGAGTTACAAGAAAAACGCATTCTCAGTTGATGGGAAAATGTTGTACAGAAAAAATACATTATGATTATCACACTTTTATTGATTTTATCGGTGATGCTCCTTTATGAGTTTTCCTTTGGCTTTTAGAAACAATAAATATTACATGTTGCAAAGAGGAGTTTGCGGTAGTGTGGTAAAAAGTGGTTCACTTAACTCACTCTTCTGGCAATTTCGTTAATTTGTAAGTACACAAAATCGTAATTAAGTGCAATTTGAAATCAGTGACAAGCCACGCATGTACAACAGTAGCTAAATAATTTACAAATAAATCAAAGTAATTAACTTCCCCCCTCGGTGTGTGCGACATGCAACAGGTCAAGGGGTCACAGGCGCTGGGAGTGATAGAGAGGGAGAGAAACATAAAGTCACGGCGACTGACACGCACATGCCACAAAATTAATGTTGAAACTTATCTTTGTACAATAATTGGCAAAGGCACGAAATGGCCAAACGAAGCACAGTCCGAATTGCTGCTCGTCTCTGACCTAAAAATGCGCAATTCAATTCCATTAATATTGCGGTCAGACACACACATACACACACACTTGCACACACTCACAATTGAAGGACTGGGCATTAATAATGCAGCAGCAACTAATGCACTGATAATGCCGAAACCAATTGACGCCCTAGCAAATACCGCTGGTCCTCGCGGCGTATACGCAACGTGTGCTCAACGACTTTGTGTTTGACTTTGACAAAGTTGCAGAGCTGCCAGAACTGTGCGCACTTATTAGTTGCGCATTTTGAGCAAGTCTTCGGCTGTTCCTGCCCCAAGCTGCCTGCCACAAGTTGTGACCATACTTTGGACTGGAGTCTCAAGCATTCCATACTTCATTGAACTTTGAACAAGCAACCGCACATCCTGGCCCTGGTCCTGCTCCTTCTGCTGCTCCTGCTATTGCTTATTTTTCTTTTTATATTCTGCATTGCTGGACAAAGTTTTTAAAGCACACATACAGAGGGACTGACGCACACCTCCATCATAAATCAATACAGTTCAATTTTTGTGCGTCGTTGGCTTCCACTCGACTGAAGTGCTCCTTGAATGTAACTAACTCCAAAGGCAAAATTCAATTGCCTGCAGAAGGACTTCCGACTTTTCTTCTACTTAGTCAGCATATCGCTGGCAAAATTTATAAAAATCCAGCCGCAGGCACAAATAACAAAAAAAAAATAGAGAAGAACTTTGCAATCATTTCAATCGCAGCCACATTTTGGGGTCACTTATCAAAAGCGATAATTTCCTAGAAGCATTTAATGCGGCGACTTAGTGAGTGGAGACGGAAGAAGTTGCTTGTTTCTTTTACTTTCATTTTATGAGTGAAATGAAATGGAAACCCCGACCACAAAATGTATACTTACTGCGAGTATACTATAGTGTGAAATAATATTGCTGCAGCTCAGATTATGAACTGTGAATTATGCTGTTCATTATATCACGTAGCTGTTGCGAGATTTTCAACGAGATTTCCAACACTATAATCGAGTTGGCATCCTCGTTAGTGGCAGGGACACAAAAACACTTTAGCTGGCAGGAAAACGAGGCGGGCAAATAAAATAAATGCTAAAATAATATGCTTTATTGTAGCAGTAATGGCAACGTTGCCATGAATTTTATTTGCTTTTATTTTTGCTCTTTATTTTTATTAGCCAAACACAAGGAGACATGCCTGCCAGACACACAGACAGACAGACACAGAGAGTGTGTGTGAAACAGATAGACAGAGAGACAGTGAGACAGAGAGAGAGAGAGAGTGGTAGGCCAAAAGGTGTTATGCTGCCAACTGGATTAATAGCGTTAGCACTTTCGCTTGCCAAAAGTGACAACGTGTCCATTCTCGACTTGTAAATATTTTAATAGTGTTTGGCCAGAGAGAGTGGTGACAGAGGTGAGAGTGGGCCACCGAATGGTGCTATTTATTAGAGTTACCGAAATTGTCGTCGCGCATGACAAATGCCACAACAATAATAAAAATGGTCGAGCTTTGCCAAACTAAATAAAATGTAAATACTGTGTGCAAATATTTTGCCAGCAAGTGCAACAATAATAAATTTCGTTGCAACGGCAGCTGCCAACCGGAGGTTGAGTATTGTGAGAGTTGCGAGCAGCGAGCAACGAGTTGCAAGTTGGGGCCACAGCAAGTTTAGTTAAAATGTCAATGTGCTCGGCGCGTTGCAAAGTGCTTACAAAGAGCGGTTCAATGTTGCCGCATGCCTGCGCACAGAATGCAGCAAGCATAAACAACGAGTGCATGCAACATAACTGCGCCTCCTGCCACACCGACAACCAGTTGACCACACCAACAACAGCTGAACAACAACCGAAAAACTGAATACAGCCCGAGAACAGTTGCTGCTAATAACTTAGTTTTCTCCCCAACCCATTTGTTGTTGCTACGCGCCTGGGCCAAGTTCAAAACTTTGCAACCTTCCCACTACCGACGTGGCAGAGTCCAAGAGTTATGCACATTTTTCGGTTTATTTGCTTCGCCAACTACACGGACTTTGCATGCACTCCACGTAGCCAAAAATATATACCAAAAACTCAAACAACAACACAAACAACAAATTGAGGCCAAGAATATTTGGTGCCCGGGAAAAGTTAATGCTTTTAATTAAAGCATAGTTTTCGGGCACGAGTGGCATGGCCTATAACGACTCGACTCTGCGAGTGCCTTTGGTGTTCATTGTGGCGATTCGAGTCGAGTCGAGTCGAGTTCAAGTTCAACTGATCCTTGACTAAGCAAGTGTCAGCTCATGCATTAAGTGGCAAGTCGCAAGTGGCAAGTGGAAGGACTTGAGCAGAGCTGCAGACCCGCCATTTGCCCTTTTTTTACATAATTTACTTTTTCAATAATTCACACGCCCGCGCGTAAATTTTGACCAAAACATGGCAGAGAAATTAAAAAATACAGAACGAAACAGACCGTTGCAAATGGTGATGGAGATGGAGATGGAGATGCAGAGGGAGAGGGAGACAAAGCTGTTAGCTGTGGAGACTGAGAGAAAGCCCAAAAAAGGATTGCTCTGACAGGCTTACTAATTGCTTTGTTTTACTCGCGACTCTAATTAAAAAATTTACTTTACGACTTTGCCACGCCGCTGCCACGTCTTCGAGTCGAAGGCAAAGGAGACGAGCTTGTAATGACAACCGGAAGAGCGCAACAGCAGACAAACAACGGAACGTGCCGAGTTATTCAGCAATGTTATTTGTGTGCATAAAAAGAACAGTTGAAAATAAAAAATCTGGCTAGTTAGCAGGACAACAGTGCCAACTAAAATATGAAAAAACCCACTAAATAATAACACCCAACATAAGCAGGAGCAGCATCAGATGTTCACTGTCTTATCTGAGTCATAGATCGGCGAATCTGGTTGGGAGAATTGCCAAAAATGTGGCACACCAATTAAAAAAGGGGAAAAGGTTGCGCAATTTGTTCATCGTTTGCGAGTTGATGACGATTATCAAAGCGTTCAGTTTAGGATCAGTCTAGCAGCCCATGCCGACCCACTGCTAAATTAAAATGCTCTAAAAAAAGGGATAAAGGACATGGTCAAAATGCAAATTGTGCGAGAATTGCTTTTTGTAATTAAATTAGCGTCCCGCCAAGGCGCAAAAAATGTGCTCACCTAAGCGGGAAAATCCATAAAGTTAGCAAATTGCCTAAATAAATCGAGCTGTGATTTTGGCAGACAAATGACTTTGGGGTTACCTTAGATTTGATTTAATTAAAGACTCGCCAAGACTTATGAGATTACGACAATTTAATAATAAAAAAAAAAAATATATACAAAATAAGGATTGTTTGCTTAGGATGAGAACAACTTTAATCTGATCGCTAATGGTACTTGTAAAAGTTACATCTCAAACCTGTTGCCAGCCACGCGCTAAATTTAACCTGACATTCTGATAAAATGCAGGCCAGCATCGGGTTTCAAAAAGTTTCTCAAAGTCATGCAATATTTTAATGGACAGCGTTAAAGCAAATCACAGAGCGAGAGGAAGAAAAAGTGACATTACAATTCTCCCATCTCTGTCACACACAATTATCAGTTTTGGCTTGACTCTGGCATAGAGAAACCCCAAAGAGCTAATTTATCTCCAGAGCTGACGTCAAACGAACGAGAGAACGATTAAACTTTTTTTATTTTACCCCAAACAAGTCTACAGAAGTTTGGTGTGCGGAGTATAGTGATAGCAGGATATGGCCGAGACAGAAGGCGCATTTAGCAAAAGCTGAGCCAGAAGCAAGAGCAGAGACAGAATCCGAATCAAAGAAATAGCGAGAACGAGAACGAGAAGCAGAATCAGAACAAGAAAAAGTCCAAGTAACAAGTGAAAATTCTGCAATTTCAAGCTGTGCACACACTCTCGAGAAATCAGGCAAACGTTTCGAGGATTCGAGTATTTCAGTTCGATTAGTTTGCCACTCGAGGCATGGGGCGAAGGGGGGAGGGGGAAGCGAGGCCGTGGTCAGCATTTGTCTGATTGCTGAAAGTGGAAAGTTTAGTTGGGCTGGATGACTGTATTTATCGATGTGTGTTTGTGCCTGTGGTCCAGGTGCATTGGCCGCTTGCCTATGTCTGGATCAGTGTTTACCTTCCGTTTACCTCTGTTTCTCTGCACAAATTGGAAAAGTTTCACACGGCGACCACAGAATCCATTTTGCCGTATTTTTATTAATTTTGTACTCAAGTAATCGAATTTCCTGAACAGGTTACATTCATTTCCCATTAATCAGCAATGCAAGGGAATGCTTTTAAAAAGCATTAATTATATTTAAGCGACAACGACAGCGCAGCCTAAGCGCATGTTATGTGTCCTTTATGACGAATATTATTTAATGCACAATGTAATCATCCCGAAGGACACATTGGATTTGCATATTAAATACACTTCTGACAATGATTTCTTTTTGCATTTTGTTGTATGTTTCTTTTTTTATCCTGCTACCATTCAAAATCGCAAAATAGGGTATGTTGCGTAAAAGTTTTGTGTGACACTTCAGTTTTCGTACTGTTGCAGTAAACTTTTTAATTTTTCGAAATACATAAATGTTCGAAAGTTCACAACTTTTGGCTCGAGTTGATTTAAAAATTTAAAAAAATTCATGGTATTTGAGAAACACGATAATATTTTTATCTGACTGAGGATAAAGGATATCTTTTAGTCGAGCACTCTCTACTGAATCGATCTTACTCGTCGTTTTTTCTTGCTTGCCTCATGTGGCGGTACCCCTGGGAGGCAATTTCAATTTGTTTGCCCTAAATAGACGCTTGCTGTACCACGAATGTAGCATGCTCTTTTCAGTGCACTTTAAAGACACTCTCTGTTGCTTTCAACTTTAAGGATACAATGAGAACATATGTGTTTGCCATATATATGACTGGATAACGATGACTGTGGGGAAAAAGCAGAGCTGAAGCTGCCATGAATAAGTAAGAGAACACAAAAAACTGAAATTGGCACGAAAATTTGTTTCTTTTCGGTTGAGTCTTCAATTTAGCAGAAATTCATTTACTTATTGACATACTTGAATTTTCAGTTGCGGTTGCTGATAAACAATCTCCACCCTCCTCCCCCCAATAGAGTGAAAAGTCAGAGGTGGGTTTTGTGTGCCCCACCCGCTACTGTTTGCTTTTGCCAAAAAATCAAAGCTTAAGTGTGGCAGGCAAATTGTCGCACCCCTGGGACATGGAGGCGGCTGTCAAGGCAGTGCTTTCATTATCAGCACGAGGGTAACGCAGTCGTCAACGTCTTCAGATAACTGCCTTCCATCGCCCCTCCCGCCACTGCCTCTGCCAAGCAAATTGAGATGCTATGGCAGAGAAGCAGGGAGAGTAATGCCTGCTACCTTCAGAGAAAGTCTGGAGAGACAGACCCCAGTTGGCCTCAGGAATGTTAGCATGGACCACAAAACGGGTGACATGGCGATGCTACTGCGGTCGCAGTTCTGTTGTCCCGCACTCGGAGACAAAAGCCTTAGATAAATTACGAGCGGCAACAATAGACCCGTGGCAACGTGCAATGAAGGACTGCAAGAAGATAAAGTTCCAGCGCGGCGGCGTCTTTGCTTTCCTTGCGTTAATGCGTGAAAGGAAATAATGAAACTGCCTGGCACGCGCTGCAAGGTGGAACAGATTGGGATAATGCCAGAATTTGTCGCGCTGCCAGAGATATCCAGACCGAGATAAGCAAGGCCGGAAGTCGAAAGACTCCCAGATGGAAGACAATGTCGTCTTTCTGTCATTTTGACAGCTTAAAGCAAGTCAACAGGGGAGAGAAAGTGCGACAATAGGCTGACATGATAGCCCAACAGGGGAGAGACTTGCAGACTTGTGTCTCTTTTCGGCAATCGGTTATAAGCCACAAGATAAGTAAGGTCACTCAAGGGAGAGGGACCGTTCTGACCCCGTCAGAGCAGTCTGCTTTGCATACTAAACTATAAAGTTTTCGGCGTGTGTGCAGGGCATTGATTTAAGCTCTTTTAATTGCAGACGAGCAGCCAATGAGTTTGGCTTCGCATTTGACTAAGAAAAGCCAGACGCTATCAACGCTGTGGAGTGCAGGGAAGTGGAGAGGAGTGAAGTGGGAAGCAAAGGGGCATTTGGAACGTGCCTTTTAATATGCAGCGCATAAATTTGAATATATTTGATGGCGTTGTTTAGCTTTCGTCGTCGTCTGTCGCAAAATTATAGCGGCTTATGTTTCAATTAAGCAATTTTTGCACATCAGGTGCGTTTTATGTGCGCCAGACACTCAGCCACACTCAGACGGCCAACTCAGCGCATTAGCAGAGACTCGCAAGGGAAGAGAGGAGGAGGGTTCACAGATGGCCGGCGACAGCAAATGACAACTAAGTACAAGGAGGGGACGCGACGTTAAGCTTTTTAATGTACAACTTTCTCGATGTTGTTCTCATTTGTGTGTCAGACTGCGGCAGCTGTTGCAAGCAGACAATTTGAGGCAATAGCAAAATGCGAGACTGCGACTTATTGTTGACAATATTTAAAATGAAAAGTGCCCAAAATTAAAATATAAAAAAGAAAATATTGAATTTTACTGACAAGCACAGGCAATCAGGCAATGCAATCGCTCAGCTCTAAGCGTTCAGCATCCAATTTTTTTTTGTTCCGTTTGCATTTGTTGAAGTTAGCCTTAAGTGGTGCGGCAGATGTTGCCATGTTGCCATCGATGGCTGACAGCTTTCGGTAGCAGCAACATCAAGCGCAAACAATGAAAGGAAAACAACCGAAAAAAAAAGCAGCGAGAAAATAGAAGGAAGCAAAAACAGCAAAAAAAAAAGACGAGAGAAAGAAATGCGAAAGCAAAACATATGAGCAAAAGACTACTTAATGAATAGCCTAGGGTTAATATTTGCCTGGCATTCTTTCCAGCCAATTCTCTCTTTCTCTCTTGTTTGTGTGTCTCCTTTCTCTTTTGCTGTTTATTGTTGGGCAACAGAAAAAATATTGAAGTTTCTTGTTAGACACAAGATACACAGCACAAACACACACTCTCAGGCACCCACACACAGGACAGTCATTCAGTCAGGCAGTCAGGCAGGCATTCAGCCAGTCATTCAGTTCGCCGAGGTTGACAAACAAAGTGGCTTCTGTTTTTTACAGCCAGTTGAGCGAGTGGGGGCTGGCAAAGCAAACAATTTGCAGGCACTGTAACTGCTGGCCACGAAACACGCCCCAGGGTTTAACTTCAAAGTGCAGCTTTTGGGATAGAACGCGACTCGGGGGCGGAGGGCTTAATAATAATGAGAAATCTTTTAGCAATCGGGCAATGTTAATGCAATTTATTACAAGCAACGCACATAAATCACACATCATATCGTGATGGAGAAAAGGGATGCTGGAGAATGGCAACAAGGGGAGCGCTCTAATGACGCACAGTGGCTCATTTTCCGTGAACTTGTTGCGAAAATCAAATTTTAATTTGCGAAATTTGTCGAATGCAGTTCATTAAATAAATTATCAAACTATTCAAAAATAAAAGTTTCATAGTATTAGAAAAATGAACTAACTTGATGTATTGGTAAAAAAAACAATGCGTTAAAGTTAAAAGTTAAATGCTTTTCTCTTAAAAACATTAAACGTCTTTGTGTTTCGCTGATGGAATAAATAAATTTTTAATATGTCAAGAAAATAAAAAAAAGTAATTTTCACTTGGTCGATGCAATTCAAATTTTAGTTTTTTCAATAACCTGTGTTTAAATAAAAAATCGGATTAATTTATAAAATTACGAGAATATCTTCAATATTTCAGAAGTTATGATTTTGACTACTTATTTTGAGAAATCGAACCACTGTGAGACGTCTTCTATTTCGCCCAGTCCCAGTTCAGGTGGATGAACAAACAAAAAGGAGAGAAAGATACAAATACAAAAGTTACTCGTAATAGCAAAATACTGTCAACACTCAGCAGAGGCATGCCACATTCATTGGCCGTATCGCTCGACTTTGAATATAGATTGCAGATACACTCTCGTCCAGCTGGAAAAACCACTTGTTTTTCTGCCTCGGTCTTCAGTCAACTAACTGACTGCTGCTCTCTGGTTGCTGTCGGCTGCCAGCTTGTAGACCCATTGTTTGTTGATTTGTGTCTATTGTTGTGTCTTGTTGTTGCCAGTTTTTTGCCTCTTGTCTCAGATCGAATAACACTGCCAGCAAATGCAAAGAAAATGCGAACTTCATTTGCAGCACACACGTCTCTCAGAGAGAACGAGAAATAGAGACAGGACAGAGAGTGAGAGTGGCAACTGAAGGAACGCACTTTCATTTTCTTGTTTGCTACTTCGACACGTTTCAAAACAATATTTGACATTCAAAGCCGTATCAAACTGAACTGATCAGCGAAAAGGCTTGCGAAGGTTTTGTTTTGCACATTCGATTTTCTTGAAATCAAGCTTTAAGCAGGAAGTTAAAGCAGATCGAGCAAATAGATAACTTCCTCAATTTCTATTTATTTTTATGCAATTCATAAAGATCTAGATCAAAGTGCGCTAAATTGCTGGAATTGTTGTCATTCGTTACAAATAATTTGATAAACCGAAATTGCCTTCTGTGTGGCACGCAGGCAACTGCGAATATTAGCTGCCTGTGGTCGATGCGGCCTTTTTGAAGCAGCTCGCCTCCTAAGCTATTTAGCTACGAACTGTGCTGGGGAGCATTGTTGGGCTCGTAGGCTGGCTTCGCTTATAGTCTAACATAATAATGTAATAATCGTAACGCTCCTTTACATAATCGTTGTTTGTGACATGAGCTTTAAATGTACGCCGCACGGAGCAACAACCTTCATGCCACCCTGCCACCCATGCCACACTGCGAATTCTTCACGTGCCACGAGCCGCACCCAAAAGTGGACGTCAAGTTGCGACCCCGACTCTCTACAGTTTTATTAATCGACGCGTGTCACTTATTAGCCGCAGGATTTTTCATACTCACACACACACACACATACTATATGTATGTACTTGGTGCCTGGGAGTTGGGGAAGATTTAACCCTTTGATGGCCTTAACAAGAGGCACCATTTGGCGCTTTGATAAATGGCGCACACACATTGAATGGGCTCTAGTTGCAAATAGTCCAGAAAAAATTAGTTGGCAATCGCGCTGAGAAATCAGCCTATGGCGTATATACCCAACAACAACAACAACAAGAACAAACAACGACAACAGCCATGTTGAACAACGAACAATACATTATAGTAATTTTTTTCTTTTTCAAATTAAACGTGCATGTTTAGTGCGTATATTTTATACAAATGGGGAACGACAGAAACGTCAAGAGCGGTTCAGAGGCTCAGCCAAATATAATTATGATGAATACAAGTTGTACCCAAGGCAAGGACAGTTCAGCAACAAGGATTATTTAGACTTCAAAATGCCCTTTAAAAATACAATATGTTTACTTCAGAATATACATAAATAAATATTGTACCTTTTTCATTTAAACAAACTTCATTTTGTTTGCAAATTTATTCCGTGTTGTATTGGAATGTATAATAAAAATAAAAAATTCACACAAATTGTGTTCGCAATCGATATCTAATTAAATAATAATACTTTACTACAACAAATAATAAATAGCTAATAGCAATAATATATTTCCATTCTTGCTTTGATTTGCATAATTAATAGAATTATTTGTGACAATCAGCCCAAAGTACTCGCTCTCAGTTTTCCCCCCATTAATATGTTTATTTTCTTTGTGAAGCGGAAAAGCTCAAAGGTTGCCTCCGGCTAAGTGGCAATTAATTAATTATACATGGGTTTTTTACTAATTCGCTTCACCTACTGCATATTTTCTATATTATATTGTGCTATTTTTTCCAGCACACTTAATTAAATTTATTAAAAACTTTGTTTGAAATCACGCAAAATGTAAACATTCAAATACAATTGTGTAGCTTACTGGAAATTATTTATTTATGGGCGTTGCGTTTGTCATTGGAATGCGAGTGAAATAATTTATTTTAAAATTTCCTAACACGCCTAAAATAAAAAAAAGACGAAGACTGTGCGTCTAATTAAAACAACAATTAATTTGCACAGATGCTCTCTGTCGATGACAGCCTTAAAATTGTAAATTGCATGTAATAAATACGAATATTCATCGAAAGTTTAGTTCAAGTTTGGCCTTAGTAGGCTTTCCCTCCATGGAAACCCCTCAGGCAGCTCATCAGCAAAAAGCAATTATATTACTGGCATGGCCTTACCACAAAATTAAGGTCTTTAAAATTGATTAAAGCCACAGCTCGTAGCCGCATTAAGCCATGGCCAAAAGCTTAAGTGAAAATCAATACAATTTATTACACTTGAGTTAAAATACAGCAGCGACCAGCTGACAAACCAGCTGACTCTTCAGCTGGCGACTGCTTTCGCTAATGCCAGCTCAAGTTTTGTGCGAGATAAATCGAGGGGCGAACGCGAATGGAGGAGGATTGCAGTTTGTCTGTGCCAAGTTATACTATATATGTTTCTGGGCTTACTCGTGTGTAAGCAGCACTCTGGTGGGTTGTGTCTTCGCAGCCATTTGGCATAGTTTTGAATTTCATTTTCTACAAGTCGACTTGAATTAAAAGCAAACTGCAGACAGACCGAAAGACAGTTGCAGATACGAGTATATGGGATTTCTGCACCTGGGAAAGTTGTGGAACTAGACTGTTGCATTTTTGGTATGATTTCTTGTAGTTTGTTAGGGAATCCGTTTGAATGTCTGTCTGGGCGAGTGACTTGCTGTCAGTCTTTAGCTGGCTGCTCTTCTCGAATGGCGCGCTCGCTTCCTTCCTATCAACTTATGTGCACAACATGCTTCCGTTTCCGGCGCAGACAACATTCTGCTTGGCCTGGACTTTGGCAGTCGCCATCCAACTTTACACACTTCCGTTGCACATTACATGCAACTCTGAGTGTGAGTGTGTCTGTTTTTGTGTGTGAGAATATAACATTGCAATGTGTGCCCTACTTTCGCCCGATTTGTTGATTTTATTTGCAAATTTCAATTCAATTGATGCAATTTTTGCCGGACTTACAAATGGTTTGCTTCTTGCGGCTTTAAATTGAAATAATTTGGGGGCCCTGGAAAACTTTAAAATGGCGAGCTATTCGTTTGCATGTCTCTGTCTATATGTGAGCATTAACCGCAATTTTGCTGCTGTCGGTTGCACTGCTTAAATATGCTTCAGAGAGTCTGCCTATGGCCATTAAGTGTGTCAGAAACAAATCGAGCAGAGCAACCACAGCATCCTTGACCAGCCCGAGCAGCACAAGTTCACATGCCGCCTGTCAAGTGATTATCCTTAAAAATTGAACAAAGTTAAGCGCTGCACTGGAAGAGTCTGCCCTTAAATGGGCTGCAACCACTTCAGTTTAATTTATACGTTGCAGTAAATAAGGTTCCACATACAGGCAGCGCACAGCTCTTTGCTCTCTCCTCTCTCCCGGTCTGTCTGTCCCGCAAAAAGTGTTGTTCAATTTGTTTTCCAGTTACAAGTGGGGATTCTTTGCTCTGCACTTTTGCATGGCATTTAAACAATCTAAGCACTCGTTGCATTTCAAACAAATTGAAATTTACTGCCGCCTAATGGCCAGCTCTCTTTTGAACCTCTCTTTGTTTATTGTAAAGAGAGTCAAGTTGGCTTCAAAGCTATCGCCAAATCGCAGTCTCAACTGTGTATCTGGTTTTTTAGCCACACTCATTAAATCATGTGGCACAGCTGTGAGTAAAGCAAACACATTCCGAGCAAACGAACCACAAATTATTCTGTAAAATTTGCTAACAACAAAAAATGCAACTAGCCAGAACTTTATACACAGAAAGCGACCGAGAGAAAGAGAGAGAGACAGATAAACAAACACAACAAAATAAATAAGTAAAAGCGAGTGACCTGCATTAGTTAGCTAAAAGTTGGCCAACTGGCAAGAGTGAGAGAGAGAGAAAGAGAGAGAGAAATAAAGTGAGATAGCGAAACCCACTCAAACAGGACGTTTGTTTGTCCAACCACATGTCCTCGGTGATTAAATGCACGTAATTATCCGTTCCACAGCCATTCGAGTAACACGACAATCGCAAAATCGGGGGCATTCGAGTAAGGGCAATTATAGTACATCAACTGGTTACATATCAAATGACGAATCACCGTCGTTTCTCATTAAAAATTAGACAAGCTACGCTTCAAATAATAATGCTATAATACACCATGTAATCCAAACTAGCACATATTATATTTATCACCTCACGAACAGACGAGAATAGTGTTTATGTGTGAGTGGGATGGTTACGTCAAATCTAAGGAAATGTTATCAATAACATAAGAGAAATGTGTATCCTAATTGAGATCATATTGCATAAATTCAATTCATTTCTCTTAAATGACATAACAACAATAAACCAATAAATCGCATGCAATATGGTGTAAATAAATGGATACAGGAAAAAACACAGCTATGAAAATCAATATGTGGGATAAAAACTACAAATACATACATAACTCACTCACCTCGCTTTTTTCATTGGCTGAAGAGTATTTTCACTAGACACATAACAAAAACAAAAAAAATCACATTTGCGCGCATTAATTTGTCAACGCTCTTTCGATCACGCTCTTAATATTGCACTCACTTGCTTAACTCTCGCAACATCAACTTTCAACTTTCTCGCTCACTCACATGCACGGCCACTGCATGCGAATTGAAGGTGGAAAGGAAGATGAGATGAATGAAAATAACGGATGTTTCCGACTTTTTCTTTGCATTAAAAATGCAGCACACGCAAATGAAAAAAATTGTAAATCGCATAAACTTGTGTTAATGTACGTAACGCACATGCATATGTATAATATAAGTGTGTGCACACTTAGTTTGCATTTGCCTTTTTATTACTATTTTCTCGCTTTAGCTGGCGGCAAAGTTGCCACTTGCTGCCAAGTTTTTGAGGTTATGTTGCAATTGCAGTTTTGGATTTTGGCAATTGAACTGCGGTTTTCACATATGTATGTATTAACACAATGTGCTGACCAATGGTGCTATACGATTGCATAACTTATTTGTACACTTATAACCAAACATTTTAATCGACAAAAAAACTTTACCGAAAGCAAATTTGGCAGCAATTTTTCGGCGACGATCCAGCTGCGCACGCGACCGAAAACTGACCTTTGATTCTTTTTCGCTCTGCTTCGCTCTTCTGCCTAGCCTCACCAAGTGCAGGACAAAGAGCGGCAGTCTTAAGTTGCTTTTGATCGATATGCTAGAGTTTCTCTTTACTGTAATGGCAGAGAAGTCATTTTGTAGCCATTGCGATGCCGGACATGCTTTATGATTGGCAAATACTAAATGTGTTTAAGAGCAATGGTGGATATGCAGTTATGTTAGTAGGGATGGTATTAATTGTATATAAATTATTAAATATTATAAAAGTTCACTGTAGCATAACATAAACTCTTAATAATTGTAGCATACCATTAACTGCAATTTCTTGTAACTTAACATAAACTGCAAATAATTGAAGCTTAACATAAACTGGAAATAGTTGAAACTTAACATAAACTGTAAATAAATGTCTCTTAACATAAACTGTAATTAATTGTAACTTAACATAAACTGGAAATAGTTGAAACTTAACATAAACTATGAATACCAGAAAGAATACTTAAACTGTATGTGAAGTATAGAACGAAAAATAAAACGTGAGTTGATTACCAACAACTGCAACTCTTTATTCTCGTCTGCTACATACATACATATATCTGTAAAACTGTTAAGTTAGATAAATATTTGTTGTAAACGAGTATTTCTTTTCTACTTGTATAAATTTAATTAATCAAATTGCATTTAATTTGCAAAGAGTGGCGGAAATATGCAACTATTAGTGAAGGGAATTCAACTGAAAAATCTATTTTTATCAAGTACAACAAAAATGGGCGATTCATAAAATTTTAAATAAGTATTTGAAGTCAAGAAAAACCGAAACGAAACAAATAAAAGCGAATTGAATTTGTACACGCCTTGGAGAACAGCAGAAGCAGGACACAAAGCCAGTTCACGGAGCAAAGAGCGGAAATATATATAGACCGAGAGAAAGAGAGACAAAAAGAGAGAGAGAGGGAGAGAGAGCAAGGCGAAATCGAGCGAAGTAACTAACCAACAGGAACTGGACATGCGGCGCGGAAATGTCTTGTATAAAATGTGGTACAAATGTTTTAGCAACAGCCAAGACGAGAAATGTGAAAAGTTCAAAGACGACGACGGATGCTGGCAGCAACAGCAACAGCAACGGCAACAGCAACGGCAACAGCAACGGCAACGGCAAAAGAAAAAGCGGAAAATTGAATGCCCGCTGTCGGTTGTGTCCAGCGAGCTGGCCAGGATGATGGCTATTATACTTTATGCAAATGCTGTGGCAGCTTTAACAACCCGGGGCAAGCGTCCGGCCAGCAGCAGAGCAAAACACAAACAGTACCGACGACAACAATCTACCATATAGTACACCCTGCATTTTAATTTAATTAATTTAAATTCTTAATGCGATATCTTGCGCCTTCCGCATTGCCCTCAACTATGTGGCCACGCCCCCCTGCCGCCCCCCTATTGTCACCACCAAAGCCGACCAATGGAACACACCCATGGACCAGCAGCAGAAGCCCGAGCACTTCAGCATAAGCATAAGTACTCGAATATATGTATATTTAAAGCGATTTTTTAGCTGGCGCTGCAATTGTTTAATGTTGCGTAAACAATTCTTAGGCGTGGAAAATTAATAGCCACAGTCGAGTGCCGACGTCGTTAGAGCAAATTTTCCAAGCAATTAAAGTCGGAATTTTCGAGTCTCTTAAAGGTACATTTGGAAATTAGCAATAGCAATACAGTTAACAGCAGCTCCTTGGTCGTTGAGGTGAAACTATAGACTCAGCGAACAAATACTGTCAATACAAACCACACACATAGATATTCTATATATTTTTTATGTTCACCCATAACTGTGATTTACGACCAGGGGCATTGAAGGCGAATGAGCCTCGGGGAAAGTGCTTAGCTGTGAAAAAAAAACACTGAATGGCATAGTCGAAGATTCTAGCTGAAAGCCAAGGCTATCGGGCAGGCAAATTCGCTTCCCTTGCCACATGGCCCATTGGAACTTGTCATAATTCTTTCGAAATTTTCATAACATAAACTTAACAGGATGTAGGCACATTAGATGGCCAAACGTTTGCTTTTTATTGCTTTTCTCGATGGAAAACAGATCCCCAGCCAGGAAATGGGTAAGGGTTTAACGTGGTGTCTAGCATTCTACGCAGGAAGTCAAAAAACACGCTGAGATGACGGCATTTCAAGTCATTCTGTACTATCGATGCTACTATCGATTACATTGCATACTAATCGCTTAAATATTATGCCTGTGAAACCTATTTATTTTACTTATTATTTAGGCAGAAATTAATTTGGTGATTACAAAATGATTTTACTATTAATTTTATTAATGCCATGGCCCGAAATATAAATATTATACAAATCTTACGTCAAAGCTAGGAATATTAATCGATTCAGGAAGAGGAAATGTTACATATAATTATTAATATCCACGCATAATACTATCGCCAGGATATAATATTCATAATAATTATAATTTAATAATTGTAAATTGGCTCAAACATTAAAATTTACTTACTTTAATACAATCGCCAGAATATTATCAATATTATTTAAAGTATCAATATAAATCAATAACTAAGCAAAAATTATAATACAATTTGCACAGAAATTCAATTAATAATTACAAACTGATTGATTTTCACTATTTTCAATACTGTCGCCTGAAGATTATCAGTACTTGACAAAGTTAACATTAAATATTCGAAGAGAAAGCAATCTTTCACCTTAAAATAGATTGTACCGTCCACTCGCAATATCTTTAATACTATTGCTCGCAATTGGCCATTTCCATATTAATTGCATATTCGATAGCTATCGACTGTCTCGCATCGCTCTTCACATGGCTGTTGCACCCAGAACACTTTGCCAGGCACAGATATAAAAACCAAAAAAAACGCTGCCACTAACTCAAAGTGCATCATTTCATTTCCATATCACGCATACGTCAATTGGCCCCATGGCAGAGCAACACACGCCCACAGGTGAACGTAAATCAAACGTGGATCAGTCGGAGATGCAAATGAAGAAACTGTCAGTGTCAGGATCCGACCACCTTGAGTAGAAAACAGCCGCAACCCAAACCCAATGCGACCGGATGCACAGGAAACGCTGCCAAAGTGCAGCGTAAACGTAAAAAGAAGGTGCACAAAAAATGGAAAACACGTCGAGAGAGAAAAATGGAGAATGGAGAATGGAGACGCGGTATAGCGTGCAAAAGCATTTCACTTGCGGATTTATTTGGAATTTCGCAAAAATTTAATGCGCTGGGCGGATGGGTAAATAATGTTATGCAAATGATATGTGCATAAAAGTCAAACAGATTCCGCGACCCGTCCGCCCGCCGACAACAGCATTGCCATTGAGTGCAGGAATGCCAGAGAGGAAGAGCAACCCAAAATGACTGACAGCTTTCACATGTGAAACCAGTTAGAAAGATGAATAGATTGACTATCGACAAGCGAAAACGTTTGACAGGTTCACGCCCCGAGTTCGAGGGCTGCGCTGACAGGACACAAAAGTAGCATGGAAGGCAACGGAAAGGAGATGCTTGGCAGGAGGAGCAGCAATCCCTATTTGCATATGTTGGGTGTCAAATGGTTGTCCTCCTGCTCCCACTGTGTGTGTGGATATGATGGGTATTGCACAGCTAGTTCCCAAAATTGCAGCGAAATTGTGTCCCAGAGTCGACTAAACTGAACTCAACTCGACTCGACTCGACTCGACTCGACTCGACTCTCAACTGGCAGTGTCGGAAGTGCGCTTTTGCCAGCAGCTGCAGCAGCCGAGTGGAGGGCGCATCGGAAAGCGGATTTTGATAAATGCTCTGAAGCCAAAGTCCATTGAGTCAGACAGAGGGCATCATCTTATGGCAACTGACAACTGCAGACGAACGTCCCGATTGCAGCATGACACTTTCCATCTCGCCCTCTCAGCATCGTCAGCTACTCCACTAAATTACTCAATAAAATTAACAAAAGCAAACACCGAGTGTGACTTCGCTTGACGATCCTGACAGATGGGTTGCTCCAGAAACGCAGTCAATTAGTCACTGGAGTACCGAGCAGCTTTAGAAGCAGCGTGCGTAGAACATCTGTATTTATCAAGCTTTTTCCTTAGATTGAGGTATCTCTGTGGAAGTATCCATATTTATTGAAGTACTTTATAAACTTAAAGAAGATATGCCATATTAATAAAATATATTCCATCCATTATTTTTGAATAATTTTCCGCAGTTGCTTTAGTATTTTGAACAACAGAGCTTAGAAATATAATATCTACAATTGCAATTCATTAAAAATCAATAAGAATAATTTATTTATTAAATACAAATACAATAAAATTGAGGACAAGTTCTCACATACTGTTAAAATGAATTAGACAAATCAAGTGGATTAATTCCTTTTATTTTCTAAGCCGTAATAAAAATTCTTTAGCTCAAACTTTCTGCATATAATTAAATTGATTTTGTTTGTGTTTTTAACTTTAACCAAATCTACTTTACCACTTGTTTAGTTACTAATTTAATCTAAACACAAAAAGTTCTTTAATAGAAGCAAAACAAATACAAATGTCTCCCTTGAGACATTGCAACTAAGCTTGTTGATGTTTATCATACCCTTTTGAAGCGCACTTGTGGCTGCAGGGTATGGGCAAAACGCCTGCAGCCGAATGCATTCGAGGTGGCTGCGCGTAAATAAGTAATTTGCATACTTAAAATATGCATCCGTAAAATAACAGAAAATGCAATATGTTCTGGGGCAGAGTGTCGTGTATCAGGTGTGTGTGAGTGTGTTGGTGTGTGCTGGTGTGTTGGTGTGTGTGGGGGGGAGGAAGGTGTTCACCTGATGTTCGTTGTTCGTGCTGTTGTTTGAGGCAATTTAGCTCGCGGCTCTCGTCGCTCGTCTCCGTTCCATATGCATGAAAATCTCAACTAACAAGCAAACAGTTTGCCAAGAAGGAAATGAATATTTTTTGTTTTCACTCTCTATCTCACTCACTTATTTTCTTTTCTTCAATTTTCTCTGGTTCTGCTTTCGTTTCGCTTGTTTTTGTTGTTGCAGAATTCTTTGCATAATTTAGAATGCAGCGAAATGCAGATAGAGAAGCGTTGAACGCCAGCCACGAAGCCAAACAAAATAGAAAAATCTAAACTAAGCATGCAAAGATGCTGATCACAAACATGCCAATATACTATAGTAGAGAACACCTCCCAGCCAGACCATATGTCGGTAAAGTTTTAATGAAACAAACTGTGGCTACAGGTGTGTTTGTGTGTGTGGGTGTATCGCTCTGGGCATCGCCAATGCTCAGATGCCAGGGTGTTCTGGCGTGTAAAATCAACCGCAAAACCATAGCAAAGTTTTCGACGCCGCCACCGTCAAACTGTAAGCCAACCCAGCGGAAATGAGAAAAACTCCCGATACCAAAAAGGGCACGAGAACTAGACCGAGTTTTGTAGCAGCTTCGCCTAGGCAGCATGTTGCACTGAAAATGATGAAGCAAATTCAATAGAATGCAACAACAAATACGCATATATAGAGCACATATGGCTGTAGATCTGGGGGAATGACAGTTAAATCTCGGCACACTGCCTGCGCAAAAATAATTGCAAATCGAATTTCAGCGAGACAAACACCGAGCGATAGAGTGTGAGAGAATGGGAAACCATCATCAGTGCGACCGCAGCAGGCAGATGTGTGCGTGTGTGTGTGTGTGTGTGTGTGTGTCAGATGTTGCATGCAACACAACACATCGTCAAGCTTGAAACATGTGCAAAACAATTTTAAAAAGCTTGAAATCTCATGCAGTGGCAAAGACTGCTGCACGGCAACTGCGGTTAGCTGCAACTCGAATACTCATTGAAAAATGGAAATAGACACAAAATGGGACGGGGTTGAAATAAGAGTGCAACAAGAGTAAAATCTGCACATCCCCAAAAGCAAATGGATGCGTTTTGTTGACCACGCCCACACAACAAAGGCCCTTAACAAAGTACACCAATGCGTTTTATTTACAAAAGCACACAACCCCTTCGCCAGTCGGCAGCAGCATTACCTTGTCAGGAGCTAGAAGAGCGCTCTCAGCGCGTCGAGTATTTATGCAACCATGTTGCCTACACCGCCTGATGACACTTCACTGCAGTCCCCCCCCTCTCTCTCTCTCTGTCTCTCTCATGTGTGTGTTTGAGATAAATTATTCAAGCAACAACTGCGCTTTTTAAAATCGACTTTATTGTGTGGTGGCGCTGGCGACAGCATTTGCGGTAAGCAGACGAGTGCAAAACTGCAACAACCGCACACACAAACCTCCAACTGCATGTGCATTTGTGTGTGTGTGTGTGTGTGTGTGACACACTTTCCAGACATACAAAAACATTGCAGCTCATTTTTCAACACAATTTACGCGAACAGTAAAAACGGTGGAAATGATGAACGCTGGCTGGCAAGGGGACCAAACTACACTGAAGTGAACTGAACTGCAGTGAAGTGTTGAGGGGTGCAAGGGGAACAGGAGGGGGGTGAGGTGAGGTGTTTGCGGAAATGGCGAAAGTTTTAAGAGCACAACTGAGAAGGCTTCAATCGAGTGTGGGGGGACGACTAAAGGATATGCTTTAGACGAAGCTGAGCAACGATAGACTTGAAGTCTATTTTAATTTTCGGTTGCGTTTCAATTTGAGAAAATTGTGTAGCATACTTTCAGGGTGAGCTTGAGTTTCTCACAAAATTGCAAGTTGCATGCAACAGCTCTTGTTGCACTAAACAATTATTCGACAATCTTTGAGTATATTCAAAGATTTTGGCATTGAAAGAAATCTATTTGAGTTTAATTAATTAAACTATTGAAATCCATTTGAAACAAAGTAACTGAATATTTTTTAGTTGTTTGAAAAATAGGTAATAAAATTAAATTAAATTAATAAGATATTATATATATTATATTATATAATATACATATTACTATTGCTTTTTTTTCAATCGGCAATTATTATAACTTTAAATGGAAGCAAAAATTAAAATACAAATAGATTTCGGCAGCAATATCAAAATAATATTTTAAAAGTGCTACAATATTTAAAATAATTTAATATACAATTATTTGCTATATATACCTACTAATTTAAATAAATTTAAAAACCATTTGTCACAACTTATTACATTATGAAAAGTACATATTTATTTTTTGATTTAACTCGAATTTTGCAGTAATTTTAAAAGTTCGTTGCACATGCCCATCTAAAGTTAGGGAATTGCAGGGTATTAGCAGCACACGCGAGTAGCGTCTTAGTCGGTCTGTAGTATTAATTTAAGTGCATTTAAAGTTTGCCGCACTCTTAAAGTATGCAGCAGCATTATCTTCAAGCATGAATGCGTGAGATTTCGTAACAAAAGAAATGCAACAACGACGACGAGTAAATGGAAAATGTAGGAGGAAAGTGCGCATATGGGGAAAGCGGTCGATGGGGGTGGGAGGCAAAAAGTTGAATTTGTTGTCAGTACGAAGAAAAATTCGAGTTGCTGGCGTTGTTGCTTATGCATTTCATGAATGCAATTTAAGGCATATTTCACCATTAAAAACTATGACCAGGGCCCAAGACGTCCCCCTCGATGCCCACCAACAATTCCTCGACGTATGCCGTTTTGGGTCGCTTGAGTCGAATGTCCGTTTTGTGTGTCGGCCAAAAAGGGCTGAGGGTTGGAGAGATTTTTGCATAAACTGCATATGCAAAAATGTTACGGGCCAGGCCAACGGAATGGACAGAGAAATGACGTGCACATTGCGACGGCTGCAAACAAGGAAATATTTATATGGCCAGAGTGAGATATTAGGGCTGTGGACAGTTTTGTGTGTGTCGAGACGAAGTGCGGGGCCCAGAGATTTAGGGCCACCTGCTGTGACTTTTTGCCCAGCATGGCACTTATTACAGTCTAAGGCTCTGCAAGGATATACAGCAGAGAGAACCAGAGAGAACAATTTCAACTTTGAGTGCAAATACATCTTAAATTTTGCACAAGTTGGCAATTTTCTCACTCAGCTCGCTCGAAAATATGTTGGAGACAGCATTTAAGTTGTGTCGACAAATTTAACGTGTAGGTGACAAAAGGCAACCTGGGGCCAAACATGCAGCGTCTTGACCAGCCCTTTGTGTGTGTGTGTGTGTGTGTCGTCTTGGCCATAAAACGATGACCCGCAAGTGTCTTACAAGAATGCAAGACAACCACCTGACAGCATTCTAAAACGATGGGCGTGGCTGGCCAACGAAAATTGCTGCCAAATGTTCAGGCTGTGCGTCTGGGCGTCATAAAAGCAAGTGCAGTTCGGGCAAAGTTGCAACGCAAGCAAAACATTGCCCGCTCCTTGGGGCAGCTTTCAGGGCCAAGACCGGCGCCATTGTAATCAAATTTGTTACGCTCCACGCTGTGCTGTGCACACGCTTCAAAGCTAAAGACTCGAGTCCAGACAGAGCGACCCTCTTAAAATGTCATGGAAATTGGCTTTAAGATGTTGGCTGGCAAACGATGCCCCCGGGAGGCAAAAGTGCGTCCACACGTTTGGCCCACACACACACAGTCTCGTTGCTATCGATAACCGATACTACAAACATTTATGTGTGCCCTGGGAGCCGTGTGCAGGGAGCATAAAAGTGAAGAACACCGTGCTATATTTTTATGCTAATTGAAAGCCATTCGAATGGAAACAAATTTCAGCTTGAAGTAACACTCGATGTGCCCGCTGATAAGCTCGCATCGCCTTTAAACGTGGCCAACACTCTCACAATTTGTTTATATGTATATTCTCTTGCAGGTGGCAACACTCGCTCGCTGAGCAATGGGGCACAGTCTGTGGCCTCCTCGTCATCGTCGTCGTCGTCGTCGATGGCTGCGCCGCAGCCGCGTTTTCTTTCGCGTGGCAACACCTATCGCTCTGTGGTCGGAGACACTCTGGTGCTGCCCTGTCAGGTGGAGCATCTCGGTGAGTAAACATTACACCATGAATATGAATATGAATATGTATTGTTGCAGGTAAATAAGGGCTTTAGTTTTCGGTGTGTTTAACAGGCGCATAATTAATGGGCACAATATTAATATTTGCATACGCAAATTCGATCCGAAATTAGAAGCAAATCCACATTTATTGATTAGCGACGTCGGAGCCTGGCAACAGCATCGCAAAAACAGGCAGCGCCAGCTACAAATATTATGCAAAAATCAAATGCAAATATGTTTAGGCGAAATGTCTATTCAAATAAATTTTATAAACAGTGTGAAGAGCACAACACAAAGTCCCAGTCAGCAACAACATCGGCATCACCATCGGCATCAGCTTCCGCATTGGCAATGCAAAAACCCAACAGCTGTCAGCAGCTTGACGTTCGATTTTGCCACGTGCCAGCTAACCAGAATATTTATCAAATGACATTTATAAATTTCTCGCAAAATACACATTTATATGCACGCACACAAACACAAACACACACACACACAGTAGCTGTAAATCAAATTCAATGATTAACGCCATTTGAAGGCGTTTTGTTTGGTTCGGGGCAAACAAACTGATGTTGCAACTCCATCTGCTGGCTGCTGAACGAATATATTTTAAATTTATTCAAATTGTGAATATTTCTAGCATATTTATTTCTGCAAATTTATTGCGATTGTTGATGCCTGATTTTCATGCATTAATGCAGCTGTGACTCAGAGTTCAATCGGCAGCTTACAAACAATTATAAATAAACTAGTCATCGATGCTCTCTCCGTGTGTGAATGATTCGCCAGCTTTGCACATGTTCAGCATTGATTAATGTTTCGAGTTCGAATCGAAACCAGTAAGAAAGCTACAGTCGAGAGTGCTCGACCGTATGATACCCGCAACCCATTTCTAGAGAAAACAAAAAACTTAAATGATATTTTAACAAAAAATATACCAAATATACTGAAACTTGTTTTTTTTGTATATATTTGAAAATAGCGGGTATAAAAATCCATAGCATACCGACATGGTCACACCGTCAACTAAACAAACAAAGCGCGAGCATCTGCAAGTGAATTTTTCATATAAAATTGATTCTTTTATTACTTCCTTGTTTTCAGGTCGATCTCAACCAAATTCACAGGAATCATTGAGAATATAATTATTATTATGCATACCAAAATTCAATGCTATAGGTTCGTTATTACGGCTTTTACAGTTTTCGGGGGCGGAAAGGGGCGTGGCAAAAATCTAAAATAAACTTGATCTGCGTAAGACCTACACGAATACTGTCACCAAATTTGATATCTCTAGGTCAATCACACACTTAAAACGTCCATATGCATTGGGAACAACAATTTTGATAAATAATTTCGCGAATAACTTTTGTTCTACTTATCCGATACCAAAATTGCAGGGTATATTAAGAGTGTCAAGCGCAGATGGCTTACCAAATTACACATCATTACACAAAGAACTTTTGGAGTTATACGCGATTTACATAAAAAAAAACTTGACTTTTTTAGATAAATGCTTATTGTGGGCGAAGGGGGCGTGGCATCCAACTTTTGAAATAAACTTGATCTGCGTAGGGTATGAAGGAACCTTTTTGCCAAATTTGGTGTCTCTATGTCTTATGGTCTCTGAGATCCAGGTGTTCATACAGACGGACAGACGGACAGACGGACATGGCTATATCGTCTCGGCTGTTGACACTGATCAAGAATATATATACTTTATGGGGTCGGAGATGCCTCCTTTTGCCTGTTACATACATTTCCTGTTGGCACTAAGTCATAATACCCTTCTACCCTATGGGTAGCGGGTATAAAAATAATTTAGGCATTACTAATTTCTGTCAAGTCAACTGCTGACATCCCATTGCGTATACGTCGCGTTGAATTAGCGCTGGGACACTGCAAGGAAAGCACACAGATCTAAGTAATTAACGCGAAAATAAACATAATATTTGCATAATCGAGTGCCATTAGTTAAGAGCAGAGCACAAATCAGTCAGGCTGAAATTCCAGTCAGTCCGCTTTAAGGTGACCCAGTTTAAAGGCGATGCAACAATGTTGGAAGGAGTTTTAATTGCAGCTGCTGTTGACATGCCAATAAATAAAATGCAATTAACAGTTCACAGCTAAATGAAAATAAATTGAACATTGACGACAATGGCGAAAATACGTTGAAACGCTGCCAGTCGTCTGACGACAATCGACTGTCGACTCTCGACTGTTGACTGTCGACTGTCGATTGTCGGATGTTGTTAGCCAACTGTTTGCATTGGGTTAAAGCATATACATAAACATTGCGCAGATGGAAACACAATTTGTAAAGGCCTTATTATCAATTTATATTAAAAACACATCTTTATTTTCGAATGAGTAGCCTAAAATTGCAGCCCAAAAGCATGTAAAAAATTGAAAGGTTCTTAAATACTTTAAATTACTAAATGGCTTTAAATAAAAATATATCAATTGTGGAAGAATTTGTAAAAGTTTTACTATCAAATTACCCTAAAAACTCTTCTATATTTTTGAATGAATAGCTTAAAATTGCAGCCCAAATTCATGTAAAAAAATTGAAAGGTTTTGAAATACTTTAAATTTCTAAATGCTATAAAATTAAAAGATCAGCAATTGTGACAATATTTATAGAGGCCTAATTATCAAATTACATTAAAAATTCTACTATATTATTTTAAGAAAATATGAAATCGAGCTTAAAAATCTTGGTTTTTATCATAGAAAAAAAAATAGGGAAGAATATACAAAATTTTTAAATAAATTAAAATAAAAAAAATTATCAAGAATTGTGACAGAATTTGTAAAGCCTTTGTTATCAAATTATATTTGAAAACTCTCTAATAGTTTTGAATGAATATCAGAAAAGTAAAAATTAAATAATTTTTTAGTACATTATAATTAGACATCGAGCTAAAAAGTCTTAATATTTTATCAAAAAACAAATATGTCATGAAAAATTAACAAGATATTAAAAATATCTGAATTGTGACCGTATTTGTAAAGCATCTTTTATCAAATTATATTAACATAAAAACTCTTTTATATTCTTGAATGAATAGCTTCAAATTGCAGTTCAAATTCATGCAAACAATGAACTTCAAAATAAAATATCAATCCAAAAAAGTCTTCATTTTCCATTTAGAACTAATATGATATGTACGTATTTATTTCCAATACAACATTTCCGTTAGCATTTATATGTAGTATTTAATTTCGCAGTTTGTTCTGCCTTTAATCGGTATTAGCTTTCATTGGCTGGCCTCACTCTTGGTTTGATTGCAGTTTAATGCTTTTAAAATGAAATAAAAGCAGGGGGGAAAGTGTGAGGAAATGGAAAACATTGCGAGTGAGAATTAAAGACAAAAAGCAGGGGGCGATCGACTACAATTTAATCCAATAAAGAGGAAATTGGGTATCAAATGGTCTATGAAGCCATGCAAAATGCAACACAGTTGCGCCAAAAGAAACAAACAAACGGTTGGGGGCCCTTTCCCATTTTTTTCCCGTCAATGCGAAAGGTTGATTTTCCGGGCGAATTTCCCTTTAATAATAATAAAATAATATGTAAAATTCAATGAGACAATTTGCAAAGAGAAAGCCAATCAACCATTCAACTGCGGCCAGAAAATGTGCCACATAAAATGCAAGGGATGAATTCAAGTAGTTCTCTCAAGTGATTCACTGTTTATCCATTTAACGAGCTTAAACTGCCTAGGTTAAGTCATAAGCAAAAACCAGAAAAAAAGGTGTCCAATTTGCTGGCCAATATTTTCTCTTTTTTCTTTTTTCTTGGTGAAGACCCTTCTAAACAAATTCATATGTTCGAATTGAAGAGTTATAAAATACAATTTTTATGGCCGAGAGCATAAAATGTACCCCCATCTAAATAATATCAATAACAACATACGCAAGGCCATTAGAATCGAATAAAACTCAGGAGCAACGCGGGACCCGAGACGAGGGAAACTGAGAAAATGAAAGGAAAATAAAAAGCAGTAGCAGTTGTAGAGTTTTTGTTTGGGGGGGGAGAGGGCAAAGGGGGCCTCAAGCAAATGGCCAACACGTATGTTACACACAGCCCAGACAAAACTCAATCCGATTCAATAATAATCGAAAACAATAAAAAGATGATTGTGTGCGTTTAAGTTGACTTTATGGGCGCCCAAGGGAGGCACAAGGGGATCAATGAGCAGACCTGCAGATTGTTGGCGAAACTTTTCAATACTCGTAACAGTAGCCAATGAATACACTCACATATACACTCATACTTGTATTCACATAAATGTTCATGTGCGTATTCGGTTTAATCTCTCTCGACATTCTTAAGATGGAATATTTATGGCATTACACGTCGCCAGAAGATGCAGCAAAAGTAGCGATGGGAGTGAGAAGAAGATATTCGCATTGCTTTTGTGATTGCTGCTAATAACCGGAAGGAAGCAAACACACGCTTAACTGCACACACGTAAACGCATTAAGCCAGCGCGTGTGCGTGTGTATGTATTTTTAAAAGGGCATTAATAATGAATCATTTAAAATACAGATTATTTGATGCGGACTAAAGGTCATGCGAATGAAGGAGCCTGTCTGGCTCTGCCTGCGTGTGTGTCCCTCAGAGCGAATGGCAGCATTTAATTAAAATTTCAGATTGCGAATGCTGGAAATCAAAAGCCTACTAACGAATCGTTGCACGACTCAATCTGACCTGAGGCCGCTGCGAATACAAAAAATTCAGTCGGAGAGTCGGAGTCCAGCTCTGATTTTGTTTTCACGATTCATAATGTAATATTTTCATGTTGTCCATTCACTCGCAATAATTATGCCCTGTAAATTGCGGCAAGACGCTTGAACAACAAACAGAAAAGGAAGGTTTTAAATACACATTTTGTTGCTCAGCAATTTACAGGGTATTTGCTGTTCACATTCGGTCAATATTTACTTATTTTGTAGTGCATATTTTTATTCACAATAAATTGTTGGCGTTGTGGGAACGGACGGCGACCTGCTCGATGGATATTTGGCAACTTGAGCACATACAATAAAATAAAAAACATATATATGTATATATATTATACGCCATGTAATCCCGTTTAACAAATTTACGTTTGCCTTTTGTGGTGACTGGAAGAAAAACCGTAAGTTGTATAAAATATGCAAGGGAAAAAAGCAGCAGCAGCAACAACAAAGAATCTGGCAGCAACATCTGCGAAATTATGTCATTTATATGAGCAAACATACTAAAAAATAGATGAAAACACCCACACAACAACCCACACACACACACACATTCACAGACTTGTAAGCTGAGCAGCAATTGGATGGACAAACAGAAGGGAATCTGTAGAATGTTCACAGCTCAGCAGGCAGACAAAGCGATAGCCTCAGCCGGAATAAGAGCCAACGACAGAGCCACAGTCAAGTCGGATAACATTTTAGATAGATGGCAATGTGTGTGTGTGTGTGTGCGACAGTGTGAATGTGTGTGGCTGCTAGACGACACAACTAGAACTTCAGCCCCATGCTGCCACTGTTGGCAGCGCCCATCTATTTAGCTTCTTAAAAGTTAGTTGCAAAATGTTTTATGTTTATATTGCGGCATTTTACAATAAATTTGCCAGCAAACAACGAGACAAAACACATGCACACGACACGCTCATATCCGTCTCCATCTCCCCCCTCCTCCTCGCTATCTTCATCTGTATCTGTATCTGTATCTAAATATGTATCTTTATCTGTAGCTGTATCTGTAGTTGTCGTTCTGAGTGCCTGTTTTCATTTCTTGCAGGCAATTTTGTGCTTCTGTGGCGCCGCGGCACAAATGTGCTCACCGCCTCGAACATCATGGTAACAAGGGATGACCGCGTAAGACTGATAGATGGTTATAATTTAGAGATATCTGATTTGGAGCCACAGGATGCCGGGGATTATGTTTGTCAAATCAGTGACAAAATTAATCGTGATCAAGTGCACACTGTCGAGATTCTGGGTGAGTACATGTTGACATTAAGTCTACAACTTTGATGAGAATCTCTCGCGAAATCATCATAAATTCAACAGCTTATCGAATGTCTCACTACCAAATACCAAAATTTGTTCATTGCCTTGTTTTTATCAATTACGTCCTCTACAGTGCCTCCCAGTGTTCGGGCCATTCCCACATCAGGCCAACTGCAGGCCCGCAAGGGCGGACCGATTACCCTGGAGTGCAAGGGATCTGGTAATCCGGTGCCATCCATTTACTGGACCAAAAAGGTTTGTTTTGCCATTCAGTCTTAATAAGCCCACTTGTAGTTGCAAATTTCTATGCGATTTTTGAGCGAATTTCATTTAATTGAATTAATTATTTAGGCTATTTTGTTTCTTTATGCAAATTTCAATGGCGCTTTAGAACCATTTACCGAAAGTTCACAGAGACGGGGAAAATCAATCGTTGCGCAAACTGGACGACTTTTTAAGCACTTTTCTTCACAAAAATTTTACTTTCAAATTAAGTTTTTAGTTGACAGACAAAATTCTTAAATTAATTAACAGAATGCGCGCTTTTCTTTTCGCCTTGACCGGCAAAGTTTTATAATTAATTAAAGTATATGTATAATTAGGACATATTCTGGCAAAGTTTTGTAACACAAATGTGTACTCAAAGGTACTTGGTAAAGTGGACACTGAACTTGTGCCTTATCTTTGCAAAGAATTTTAAACTCTATAGCAAGACAAAACTATTTTAAGTACAATTTTAAATTCTATAGAGAGGGAACATTTTTTTGATCACCTTGTAAATTTGAACTCATATTTTCATATTTAAAATAAGTGCTTTTTAATTTTTGGTAATTCATCTTTTTTTTTTTTAAATTAATTTATTTATTGTACCTTAAATTATCGTATTTTTTAAAAGTCTAATTTATAAAAATACATATGAATAACAATATTCAACCATATTATATTTATTTAATAAAAAATAAATAAGCAACTTCAGAAGTAGTATTAAAATCTTTACTGCGAAACTGTTCTAAACAAAATAATGTTCTTTCATTCGGTTTTTTTCCAAAATGTAATGAGTCATTCTTTTAGTCCAAAAAAGTTGTCAATGAACTAATTTTTGAAATGCTCCAAAATTCATGCATATATTCAGCCTTATTTTGAAAGAAAAACCGTTTTGCTGATGAGTGAAATTTCGAAACGAAATTCAAATTCTCGATGCATCGAATTCCCTTTCGGCTTTCGGAATTCGTTGACGCACAAATCGTGCTGATTGCGAATAGATTTGAGTACTCGGCAAAGGACATTAGCCAGTTAGTTCTTGGGAGTGTCAATGCTGTTGTTGTGTGCACTGCACACTAAATCATTGTCAACAGCAGCAACACCTACTACACTATGCTAAATAGTTGGCCCAGAAAAATCGATACATAAACGAGTGGATGTCAGTATGTTGGCAGAGTAGTTGAGGAGTTGGGCGAATTGTAATTAATGCGATTCATACTGTAGATGCACAAATACTATATGCTATATGCTATATGCTATATGGTAAACTGAGCAAGCTGCCAAACGAATAGCTGAAAATGACCTAGTCAAGAGTTTGGCAGGCTTTCAATGGACTGACTCTGACTGCCAGAAAAATATGTGTGTCTGAACTACTCGAGTGAATGTGTGTGTGTGTGTGTGTGTAGGTGTATCTGGGAAAATGACTACCGTTTTCGTATGCACATTTTTCGTTTGCCTTGCTGCACTTTGGCGCATTTGACATTTCCGTTCGATTTGTTTGCTTGCTTTGCACTTGACATCGGCAAATCTGAACCGTTCTGCCAGTCTGGCAGCAGTATCTGCCAAGCCTCACACACACACACGGACATAGTTGTATGTCATTTCATTTCGTTTCAATCTACTCCCATTTCCGTAACCTCAACTTACCTCATGCGAGTTTTGTGCGAGCAAGTTGAATGTTTTAGTTTGCTTTTTTGGAGCAGACATCAACACATGTACGCCCGTGGGTGACACTTGGCCCTGCGCTGTCCTGCCCCGCCCCCAACTGTCTCGGATCCTGTCAAAGGCAGAGCGAGGAAGACGCGCTCAGCCAAAAGCCAAAAGCTGACTTGCCACAATCGAGTCCGAGACACGATTCCGTGCACCTTAACTTCACCCTTCTGCTGTTGTTGCTGTTGCACCTACTTCTTCTATTCTGCTGCTGCTGCCTTTTCTCGATATTGTCGTGCTCTTCGTCATGTTTGTGTTTACATTCCGTTTTGTCTGTTGGCCAGGTTGACTTTTGCCCTGCGTATTTTAACTTAAAAGATCTTTGTTTTTCTTGCTCCTTCTTTACTTGACTTTTACCCGTTTTCTTAGCTGTTTTTTTGCTGCATTTGACTGTTGACATTTGCGTTGACTTTACATTTATTGACTTTTGCTTTGCAAATCTGCATTCAATTGCAACTTCATTCCCATAGTAATTCAACAATTGTTTTTATTTCATGTTCTCGCCCCCAGAGCGGCACGGGCAAGTCGACGGCCCGCATTGGCGACGGACCCATCCTGACCTTGGACAAGCTGGAGCGACAACAAGCTGGCGTCTATCAATGCACCGCCGACAATGGAGTCGGCGATCCGGTCACCGTTGATATGCGGCTCGACGTGCTCTGTAAGTATCTGCAGGGCAATGATTAATTCTATGATAGACAAAGCTGGATATAAAGAAAATTGCAATAAATTATTATAATATATTATACTCAAAATATATTAAACTAAAAAACAAATGTTGAGAAAATGGAGTTTCAACTACTTTTGATCTTCCTCACAAACTTTAATAAATTGAAATTGTTCCTAAACAATTATTTTTTCTGTTACTCCTAAAAATAACTTTTAATGTCTTCCATTATTAATTAATTAATTAATTTTTAATTTTTATTTAAAAAGTTGTATATATACAAAAAGCTTAGTTTTGTGCAAAATGTGTGGAACAAAAGTTGTGTTAATAAAATGCAAGCTCTAAAAGACAAAGCTAAAACTTATTAAATTCCAAGAAGTTAATTTCAACGCATTCAATTCATGAATAAACTCATTTAGCTATTTAAAACTTTATATCAAATATGAAAAATTCAGCAAAAATACAAATTTTATATTAAAATTTACTTCTTCATTAATAATATGCAATATTCTCAATCTCCGTGTAAAAATGAAAAGTTTAAATTTATTTAATTATACAAAGCTTATAAATATTTATTAATTAAGTAGTATCAGTTGCATTTTCAAATTTCTAAATTTATCAATATAAACATTTTTAAATTATGAAAATAAATGAAATATAGGAGTCCATCCCAAATATATAAAATTAAATTCAAAGAAGTTAATTCATTTAAATTAAAATTAATATAAAAATTCATGAAAAAAATGGATCCAGTATAAAAATCTACTTTCCATTAATAATATGCAATATTCTCAATCTCTGTGTCAATCCACTAAAAAAGAGTTTTCTTTATAAAATGCATTAACTCGAATTAAAAAACAAATTAAAACGTATTCAATTTTATCATTATTCAAAATTTTCTTTTTTAATCAATTATGAAATTATATTGAACATCGAAATTGAAAATACGAAAATTGATTTGTGCATTAATAACATGCAATATGTGCAAACTCAAGATTAAATTGGTAGAAGTCAAATGAAATTTGAAATTAAAAAAGAGGGATCCATAATAAAAATGTACTTTCCATTAATAATATGCAATATTCTCAATCTCTGTGTCAATCCAATAAAAAAGAGTTTTCTTTATAAAATGCATTAACTCGAATTAAAAAACAAATTAAAACGTATTCAATTTCATCTTTTTTCAAAATTTTCTTTTTAAATCCATTATGAAATTATATTGAACATCGAAATTGAAAATACGAAAATTGATTTGTTCATAAATAACATGCAATATGCTCAACCTCAAGATTAAATTGGTAGAAGTCAATTCCATTAAATTAATAAAAATATGAAATTTCAAATTAAAAAAGAGGGATCCAATATAAAAATGTACTTTCCATTAATAACATGCAATATTCTCAATGTCTAATCCGAACTGTGTATTTTTTTCTCTCCATTTAAACCCCTCAACATCGTGATGGAACCCTTAATCTGACGAATGCCCTGCGACTGATGCTGATGCAACCATTTAACTTATTGTCATTGTTCCTATGCGAATGTGTGTGTGCGCGTGTGTGTGTGTGTGTGTGTGTTTATGTGTGCTGGTGTGCGTAACACGCACAGATCCGCCGGATATTCAAGTGGAAAAATCATGGATACACTCGGGCGAAGGATTTGAGGCGAAACTCGTTTGCATTGTTTACGCTGATCCAGTGGCAACGGTTCGTTGTTGTTGTTGTTGTTATATACTTACATTTTTGTTGTTTGCTTGAATGTTTTAAATGCTTTGTTATTGTGGCATTGTATGCCAGCAGTTTATATTCCGTTATTGTTGTTGTAGCCTTTTTAGATTATTATTATGAAATCGCTGTGTGGTTTATGCAACGAGTTGCTTTTCAGGTCACTTCTTCCTGTTCTGCAAAGTTCTTTTATGCCACGCTGCAGCTGTAGCCATGACTGCATTTGTTGCTCTCTCTTTATTTTTATTGTTTGCATCTTGTCTTTAAAATACGTCTTTTCAGTTGGTAATTTAATGCCACTTTCGTTTGAGATGTGACTTTGTCGTTGTACTTTAGCCTGGCATCAATCAAGTGAAACTAACCGCCTGCCGCATCTTTGTGGCCTGGCTTATGTTGACAGGTATCCTGGTATCAGAACTCGTTCCCCATACAGACGACCGATAGGCGAATTATGAACACAAGAGCCAATCGACATACTCTCACCATACGACACATTCAGCAGGAGGACTTTGGCAACTACAGGTGAGTGGCACAACTTGAATCGATGGCCGACAAAATAAGAAGAAAGAGATAACTGAAGGTAGAGAGACAACAAGTTGTAGGACACAACAATAAACCTTTAGCAACTTTGCAGTGCTGCGTTGATTTAGTCAATTTGCCAACTTTTACTACAACTTATTTCACTTTTAGCCAGTTACTAGTTGCCAGTTGCCAGTTGGCCAGCTAACCTGGCCAAATACAAAAGTTAGAGGCTGCATTGTTTGCCACAGAGAGTGGGAGATGGATGGTTGGGGAGTAACGGCAATATTGGGCGTGGCCTGAAGCATGTTCTGGCCATTATGTCGGCAAACAAGTTTTCCACATCAATGTCAATCTGTCTGCAACATATTAAAGGAGCGGAAGTTTCGCCATGTTGACACAACATTTCAGGCACAAAGTTTTTGTTTTAGCCAGCGAGCGAGAGAGCCAACATGTAGGGACAACCACCAGCCACCTGCCACATCCTGCATGCCACTTGCCACTTGCCGCACGCCGCACGCCGCATGCGAATGGCGAGTGGCTTTTGGACGGTACGTGCTTGGATTAGCTTAGCTTGAAGTTGCCTCCCTTCCGATACGGATGCGCAGCCCCCAACTCCCCAGGGAGTTGTCTATCAATGCCACAACTCGAATATTCGGTTGTGCCTTGTAAAATTAAAAGAAAATTCAGTTATTATTGTAAATTTTGTCTTCCCCACCGTCTATGCAGCTGCGTGGCTGACAACTCGTTGGGACGTTCTCGCAAATATATGGAGCTGTCTGGGCGACCGGGACCCGCTGAATTCTATTCACCCAAATGGGGCCGCTCCTCGGATAGCTACAATCTGACATGGAAAATTGATAGTTACCCGCCGCTGGAGGAAGTGCGTCTGCTCTACCGACGAGTGCTCGTAAGTAATGCAATCCTATACTCAAGACACAAGCGTAACAATGTAAACAAAAAAAACCTTGGCCATTGTTCGTCGACAGGTTTCTTGGTTAATCTGTGCTGCGAATGTAATTCAATATCTGTACAGTATGCTGACTAATGAAGCACGTGATTCAAATTAAATTCAAAAAGATTTTACAAAAAGCATATAATTACAACTGCGGAAGCATATTTCCTAGCAATAATTGCAATGTAGCACTGAGAACGAGCACCAGAATATGCGTATTATGTGGCTGAGCTGGGGATTTTCATCGAGTTGCGTACAAAGTGCAATTTAATGCCAGTCGGAGGCAGATGCTCGCTCATAATGAGCATTAAATCAGAATCTAATTAATTTAATGAGTTATCACCAAGTCTCATCCACTGACTGACGCCTTGAACCTTATCGAAAAGTCACTAATTTGTTTTGGTTTCTTGGGGCAACGAGCATTAAGTCTTAAGCCTTAAGCCTGACTAAAGACAGGCTGTCAGGCACAAGGAAAAAAAAATAATTGCCAGACATAAGCATTCACATTTCATTCTCTGTTTTTTTTGCTCTCTTCTTTTTACGTGTTGCTAGATGAACGACACATTCCAGCAGCCAGGGAGATGGCACGACTTTATACTCACTCCGGAACATCGTCCAGCCACGGAGCCCCTAACACATATCATGTCCTACACCATTAAACATCTGCATCCAGGTGCTTACTACGAGGCCATTGTTCAGGCCAAGAATCGCTACGGCTGGAATGAGGTGAGTGCGGAAGGTCTTTCGATGCATAGATAAATCAACGCATGTTGACTGAGAGTTCGACACTTTGTCTAAACGACAGCGTGGCACGGGGCGGCTACTTAATCTTTATTTTGTGCGACTCTACTAAAAATGTACCCGTGTTTCTCTCTATTTCTGCCCCCCTGCAGGTCAGCGATATATTTCAATTTATTGTCGCCAGCAACAGCCTGGACATCGCCCCGGAGGACGCCGAAGTGGTCGCCAGTTCCAAGTCGCGCAGCAACAGCGGCTCACTCAGCAGCCTGCCCCACGCCCTGCTGCTCCACGGAACTCTGCTCCTGGCCTTTGCCTTGCGTAATAGCCAATTCGACAGACTGCGACTCGGCTTGGGGTAAGCAAACACACTCGCACACACTCGCGCACACACTCGTCCCGCAAAAAAAGAGAGAAGAATCTCATAAAGTCACATGTGTATTTGGAAGTTGGTTTAAAGTGCTCGCAAAGGCCAAGAGACAACAACTTGTAAACTATCCAGACAACTAAGAGAGCGAGCGACAAACTCCGTTGGCAGGCAGCTCCTCTCACTTTGATTTTGTTTTTCCTTCAACTGCAACTGCCACACTGCGAACCCCAAAATGTCCCTCGTGTCCTCGAGTCCTACAGCAAAGTAACCAAAGATATAAGAAAAATACAAAAAAACAAATAGTTTTTAGTCAAATGAATGAATGTAAAAATTATGCAAAACCCTAATAACCAAATAATGTAAATAATTTTTCAAGCATTTTGTCAGCGATTTAATTAGCATTTGAAACAACACACACACACACACACACTCATTAAAACAAAACGAAATAAGGAAATAAAATGATTGCATACAAATGGAAAATAGCAAAATCGGAAGAACAGAAAAACAGAAATTACAAATACCAAATAGAAAATCCCCCATTACGAATATATGAAAGAGCCGGGTTATCCTGTTCATGGATAATCCAGTTGAAGTAGGTCATGTAAATATGCATTAGATATTTGAATGTGAATTACATTTTACTCGTACTTTATAAAAATAAATATTAAACCAAAAAAAAAAAAAACACAAAAACAGAAACACAAAAAAGCAAAAAGAACCTACAGCGCGTAAATAATAAATGTATGTAAATTAAGCAAACATTCTATAGTGATATTATTTAGTTTAAAATGGAATCAAATCAGAAAAACTACGAACAAAATGAGAAAAATGAGAAAAAAAAGAAAACAAAATCTACGAATAGCGAACGCAACACCACTGTAAAATGTTAGCAATAAGAGTGTGTAATTTTCATAATTCTGTTTCTGTTTGCATTTCAATTTTATGTTGTACAATATTTTATTTAATATTCGTTAGTGTTTGTTTTTGGTTTTTGTTTTTCGCTCAGCTTAGTTGTAAGTGCACCGAGAACATCAATTTAGCATAACGTTTTCAATGTAAATTAGAATTTAAGCAAACATGTTGTACCACCAATAGCAAGAACTCTAAAGTAAACCATAAAACATAATATCGAGAATACCAATTAAATACCGAAAATTAAGTGTGCATTTTTTGCAAATTGCAATTACAGTCAGTGGATAAAACGAAAACAAAGAATTAAATATACATATTAGCTAAACATTAGTCGAAGTACTTTGTCTGTCTGCAGTCGAGTTTTATCAGCTTTTGCACCCAACAAACAGATTGTACTTGTACTTGTATATTATTCAGTTTCATGAAGCTATATATAAATATGTATTTGTATATGGATATGTATAACAAAAGGCCAAGACACACATACACACTGTGTACCCGTCTGTGTAGTTGTACTTCGATTAAATAGTCGCAAATGAAATGATATTCATTAACTATGTGTGTACGTATGTGTATAATTCGTTGCCACTTGAGGGCGTAACTACAGATACAAGATACCAGATACAAGATACCAAATACCACAACAGATACAACATTCAAATACAGTTCTAGATACGTGTATGTTTGTGCAGCAGCATCGATGGGTGCATCGGTTTAATCAGAGAGTGAACCCAAGAACATTTTTAATTAGACTGCATTAACTGCATTAACATAAAACATGAAACATTAAACATAAACACTGATATATCGATTGGTCAATCGATTTATCGCAAGCAAAGCAATGTCGTATTGACAGCCGCATTGATCGCTCGGTTATGCCATAGCTAACACATAACGTATTTACCAAGAGAATCCACTAATTACCAACTAGTTCTATGCTAATTATGGTGGTTTTTGCATTGTATAAGAAACATTAACGATAACGAAACAGAAATCTCTAAATTATTCAAATACAAAATAAAGCATTAGATGTAAAATAAAATCCAATTCGTTTTATTACTTATATTGTAAACAACCTTTTTCAGATGAGGTAAGTTCAAATCAAATATTTTAATGCTACAACTTTTCTGAACTGCTAAATAAACCCGTTTCTGTCTGATTGAATACTTTAAAGATATTTTTTATATGACACTTTTGATGACAGATAATTCGTTTCCACAATTTTCTGCAACATGAGAAAATTAGTATTCTTAAATGTATTTGTCAAATGAAGACTTGGATTTATCAGTGCTGGAGTTGCAATCATGGAGCTTATGTGAAGTGAGCCTGCAGAATTTCAAGTAGTTAACAAGTGTTGCAAGTTTAATTGGTCCAAATGCCTGGACATGTAACGTGGCCGTCTTACAAGCCCTGGACAAACTTTTATCAGAATTTACAAGTGAGTTTCAAATATCATCGATAAGGCCCTCCACTCAACCAGCAGCTGCAGAGCTGAGCATTTTATTATTTTCCATTCTTCTTACATTTTTTTTTTCATATTTAGTAGAAAACTAACGACATTACCTCGAGCAGTTTTAAGCTTCTTTGGGGATGGGGGAGGAGGGGAAAGGGGTCAGAGTGGACACGGCATACGTGCCCGGTTTAAATTATAAAAACTTTTGCATTTGCTAAAAGTTTATGCATGAAATTTTATAGAGCGCACAACTACTTGAGCTCCGTTTTTATAGAAATGCATTAAAACGCCGAGGAAATACAGGCCGTCGAGGTGGCATGCCCCACTGCCCGAGAAGTTGCAACAGCAGGCGCTTTCTGTGCCGGCATTTGCATAGAACTAGTGCGCCACATCGATGTGACGCTGTGCTGCTGGTGTGTGTGTGTGTGTAGGGGGCGTGGCAATGTGGGCGCACCACTTGACACAAGTTTGTGCACATTTCAAACTTAGTGACCATTATGCATGCAAGTCTCAATATATTTCGCATGAATTTTAATGAAATTCGCAATGTATGCGCAGCAATGTCGCTTGTCGCTTGTCGCTTGTCGCTGACCAGTGTTGGGCAACTGCTTTGGTAATTGTCGCCGCCGAAAAGTGTGCTATGAATTTTTGCAAATCACATAATGCATAATTGGCCTGCCACAAGGCGATGGAGGAGGTGAGGGAGGTGTGCAAACTTTTGGCGCATATTAATTAGCTCGTTTATCATTTGAACACTTTTCTGACAGCCAGCGCGAGAGTCCTCAAGCAATGTAAAATTAATTAAGTTGCGCCACAAGCACCAAACGCTGAGGACATATTCACATCGCTGCCAAATGCAAACTTGCAACACGCGGCGGCGACGACGACGGTGGCAAGGGAACATAGAAGAGAACAGAACTGAATACAGAGAGTTGACTGCGGAATGAAATCATAATTAATATTGGTAAAATTGGCAAGGGCCAACGCCTGCACTCTGCGACTGTTGAAACTTGCAACAATTAAAAATTGTACGCATTGTGTGTGTGTTGGTTTTCTTTCTTTTCGCCGGTGTGAAAAGTGAGTGACAGACAGAGGGATAGAGGGATAGACGGGCAGGCGACAAGGCGAGTACGATTCAAACTTTTATAATTAAAATTTTGCATTTCGGTTCTTTCGTACTTCGCTGCCCTTTTTTTCTCGCCAGCAATGAAAAAGTAAATGCAAGCAAATCATAAAGCTACATGAAAGAAAAACTTTGGTAAAGCCAAGTGCGAATTAAATTAATTTTCAACTGATTTGATATTTCGAAAACTGTGCGAAACTTTTCACTCTCAAATGAAGTGCAATGGATGGGGTGAGTCTTGTGTATCCAAGAAGTGCGAAAGAAAATAAGAAGAAAATTGCCAGCGAATTCACGGCTTCGATGTGGGAATACTTTAAAAGAAAATAGCAGAACAGAGACACGAAAAGAAAATGAGCCACAAATCGATTAATGCGAAAGAGAGGACAAAGAAAGATGCACAATTTCGAATTAAAATATACTCTATACTGAAATCTGCACTATAGAGAGTCAGAGACTTGAACTACTGGTGCTCTGCCTGGGGGTCAAATAGACTGGCAATAATTCAGTACAATTTAGAGGCATCGACCCGGAGTGGCCAAAACAAGGCCAGCAACTAAACTTCGAGCCGAGGAGGGGGCGACAGCAAAAGGGCAATACGATGGCCAAATAAATTTGCATAATTCTTCAGTCGCAAACAGGAACAGGAGCACAATATCAGGAAGAGGAACAGCAGCATGACCAGTAAGATGGAGGAGGAGCTCTGATATTTATGGCTGCAGCTTAATGACGGTTTAAAACGTTGTGCGTCGAAGCAGCAAAGATCTCTCCACTCAGCTCCTTGCCAAAAGAAATGAAAATAAACCACACACACACACACACACAGTGACTCACACTCAGACGAAAGCATTATGCTAAAACAAATCTACATAATTTAGAGCAAGGCTGCCAATGAGGCAGCCTACTTCCAAACAAAACCAAGTCGAGGATGCGGCTGTCATTTGGGGCACAAATCAAAAGGCGGCTGCCAGCAAATTGTTGTCGGATGTTCAGAAAAATTTGTACATCAATCGATTTTGTTTGATTCCTTGGCCAAGTTCGCTTCTTTGGCCACATGGGAGATTTACATAATTCATAGCGTTTGCGCCCTTAGATTGAGTACATGGGTCGGGCCAGCTCTCTTGATGGCCGACAGTAACTCATTTTGCCCAGACACTTGCGGTGTAGGCAAATGTTTGGTAAATTGGATAAATACATATGGCTGCAAGTTGTTGAATTTTATCTGCAGCACATAAATATTATAATGGCATTCGCAGTTTGCCTTTGTGTTATTGAAAGAAACAAGCGCGCGAAAAAAAAGTGAAAAGTTCAAAAACAATTTAGCATTCGCACTGTTGGCCAACTGCGAGTAAGAATTATAAGCCAAGTCCATGCGACGCGACGGCAAAGTTCAGGCCAGGAACAAAAGTTTAACTCGCACTTTGTTTTCGCTGCACAATGAAAGGTGAAATTGTCATTGAAGGTGGGCGGGCAATCGTTGCATAAAATTCAGCGCAGGCTGCGGTCTGCAGTCCTCAGCGTGCATAAAACAATGCCTCCATGTGCAACGAGCCAGGTGTGAAGCTGCCAGATTCGCTTGGTTCGAACAGACGCATTAAGCGTTTTCTTTTCATTAATATAAATGCCTCCAAAGTCGAGAGAAAGAGCCAGCGAACAAAAGCCAAATCCATCTCCAAGTCCAAGATGCGGGCTAATCCTTTCGCCTCCATCTTCTGCCATGTAAAATTATTTACTGCACTGCAAATGACGTGAACTCTGTGCCTTTGTGGTTTTTCATAATTTACGTGACCCGCCCTCGCTCCTCCTCCCATCTACGAACTCTGCCTCGAACTAAAGTACGTCACGCTCGCTTCCGCGCCTTTGCCTGTGTGGTGCACATTTGGCACCATGTTGCATGCCGCTCGCTGCCAGAGTTGACCAATGGCCGCTTATCAGGCGAGAACATGTTTCTACGGAATTTCATTAGGCTTCAACCTCCCCCCCTCTTCCCCCTTGCCATCCACCGTTAGTGCTGTTATTGCCTAATGTCCGGTTGTTGGCCTTTTTTATTGCCGTTGTTGTCGTTGTTATTTGTCGCAGCGTCGCTTCACGTCGCCTCGCGTCGCGTCGCGTTGGCCACGGCCGCTAATGGCGTTACTTCGTTAGTCGAGCGATAAGATTTTCCCAACTGCCCGTGGGGCCAAACATATCTGGTGACCATTGTTTCACTCTTTAAAGATCACATGTCCAATACTCCATCATTGCCGCCTAGCATGAACAGTTTGTATAGCGAAAGTAAAATAATTCCATGAAAATGCTTTGCTTATCAGACTGATTTAAATTCACTCGAAATTCTATTATTATTATTTTTGTGAGGTGAGCGGTCAAATTTTATGTGACATTTTATGACTTATTTGAGCAGCCCTTTGCTATGTGACATTCATACTATTTGGTGATAAAAGAGCTGCAAAATGTTGAAATTACTAAATATTTTTTACCCCAATATTTAAGTTTACCTTAAATTTGTATACATTAATATGTTCATTTATCTATTTTATTTAAATTTTCATTAAATTCACACTGCAAATCTTATGCGACATTTTATGACTTATTTGAGCAGCCCTTGGCATTGTTAAAATCTTAGTGTTTGGTGATAAAAAAGCTGGAAGGAATTTAAATTTTAAATCAACGCTAAATACGTGTTCATATTGATATTAATTACCAGAATATTTAACTTTATCTTTAAACTCACTAACATTGTATTATTATTTTTTGAGAGCTGAGCAAGCAAATTTTATGTTACAGTTTTGTGATTTACTTGAATTTCTTAGTGATTGATAAAAGAGATTTAAAAGATTTGAAATTTTATAATTATATTTAATATGGGCTCACATTAAATTATTTACTATAATCTTTAAATTTATCCTATTTTAATAAATTATTGTCTTTTTTAAATTTTTTTTAAATTCTATTATATTTTTTGTGAGTTGAAAAGGGAAATTTTATGCAACATTTTATGAGCAGCCCTTTGCAATCCTATATGTATTGTTTAGTGTCTTATGATAATAGAGCAAGAAAATGTTTAAAATTCGTATGCATTTTAATAAAGTGTAGGTAACTTTATTAATTGCAAGAATCCATAACTTAATCATCAATTTTTTCTAACGGACTTTTCACATGATAAAAATTGCTGATCCTAAAAGTTTTAATAACTAAAGCTCTCATGCAACTGCATAAAGTATTCTTCTCATTGCATCTTTATACAATGTTTGTGTTTTGTAATCTGTAGCTTCACTAGCAGTTCCAAGAAAATGTAATCCCCAAATCCAACATTTTAGTCGCATTGTGTGCCAACTCTTACATTTTTATAAGCAGAAATAAATAGCCCTTCACTGCATTATTTTGAGAATTGTTATCGGTAAATATATCATTTATTACTTTCTCTCCCCCTGCATTGCCCATAGCATTATTCACTTTCCATCTGTTGCAAATCACCAGAAAGTGCTTGTTTACCTTCATGCAATACATGACGTACTCACATCAAGTGCTCTCAAGGTTATCGCTGTTTGTTTTGTTGTTTTAATTGTGTGGTCTGAGTGCAAAGTAGCAAAGTACCCGCTGGCTGTTGGCTGGTGTCTTGTAATTGCCGTGTATACAATGCTGAAGAGCCGTTACTCAATCAATGCCGCATGCATGGTCGCTTGTCACGAGAGAATCTAATTCGAATTAAAGTTCAGCCAAGCGCTTACACAATCCAATCGCATAAAAGTCAAAGGCTGTGTGTGTGTGGAGCCAAAAACCGAGCCGACCTCCGCGGCAAGTTGCTCACGTCTGTTGCGCACAACTGTCGCACGCAACTGTCACGGCACGAAAGGCTGCTCCTCCAGCTGCCAGAGCAACGCGCCTCCTTTCCCTCCACCTACTCCTATGAATGTGGCGAAGGGCGACGAGTCTACAAGGCAGTTGAAACCGCAATCATTCACATTTAAATTAACATTTCCCGGCGACGATTATCCTAATTGGGAACTAGCCGACTCAGTCAAAGCCAGCTTACAACACACACACAGTCGCGTATCTATGTTACCAAAAGTGAAAAGAATGTGGGAAAATTTGCATTAGGTGCTTCGTATTTGTAAGAATAAAATTTCGTGTAGTTGGCATTTTTCAGGGCACACGCGAATTTGTATACTCGTATTATATGGAAATTAAAACAAACGAAATTAATCAAATTAGCATTTCATACAAATAGCAAAACATTAGCTCGCCTTATGCCAACAATTTGTTAATGAATGCCGTCTACTGTGTGAAAGATGGCAAACCATTTGAGAGACCTCGGGCTTTATTGCACAATTTCAGTTTGTAAATCCGAAATGCGAAATTAAATTCAAACCAAATGTCTCGACTCGAGAGAGAGAGAGAGAGTTGGAGCGAGAGAGATAGAGATAAAGCTAGCTCCTTGTGGCGGGCTTTGGGCTGGCCATAATTCCTGATGTATGGCTTAAGTTAAGGAAGTGCTCGTGTTCCTCCTTCGACTGCCATTACGCTTTTACTGCCTTACAAGGTGCAGGCAATAAAAATTATTTATTGGCCAAAACTGTTAACCGACATACTTACATCCATATCCGCCAAACAATGGCTTAGTCTGACAGCGTTTGCCTCGCTGATTAGAATAGATGTACCCTCAGGGCCATTGCCAGCATTTTTAATATCGTGCATCAATTTTTCAAAATTATCTGCAGGATTTATCGATTTCTGTTTCTGTTGCAGCCGCCAAGTGAGTGTGTTTTTATGAACTGTAATCGCTTTGTACAACAATTTGAGGTGATTGACTGTCTGGCTGCTGCCCGCGTGATTGACAATCACAGCGCAGCGCAGTTCGAAGCACGATTTAGCTTTAGTAGTTTGCATTTATGACTTGAGAACAAAGGAATCAAATTCTGGTTGAAGGCAAACCAACTGGGAAAACTTTGAATTTATCATAATATCAAAGCCTGATGGAATTTGAAAATATTTAAAGTATGTTTTCTTGATCATTTTGTTAGTAATATATAAACATTTTATGGTTTAAAAATGTTGTGTTGAACCAAATAAATACATTTTTTTTTAAATAATTGCATTCCAAATATGGCTTAAAAGTACTGCACACCTGCAAAACAACTTTGATGATCCAGTTGCAGCTATTGAGTATTGAATATAACCCTCAATCAACATGTATATATTAAAATCGAGTAAAAACATAGCTGAAATACGAACGTGGCAATTATTATTGCGAGCCCAAAAGTGCAAAATATAAAAACACCAAATAAAACTAGCACAAGGCAAATTTGCAAACACACTTCAGTGTATTTCCACATTCATTTCCACACAAATGAGAGTGCACATATTGCGGCAATGGACGAGTGCTCAGAAAGAGGTCAATAATGAAAACTCGACGTCGACTTTTCGTGCCCACAAAAGGTGACCTTAGTGTAACAAATTTCGAGTTGAAACAAGTTCTCAAAAATTGTCATCTTCATTTTCAGGAAACTTGTCGAGTCGACCTCTATTTGTTTTTTGTTGCTATTTGTTTGCCAAAATAAAAAAAGGCGCACAGGATGCTGCCAACTGTGTAAGTATGTGTGCGTGAGTGTTGATAAGTGTGTGTGTGTGTACAAAGTAGACGCGTACATGCGGAAAACATCGACTCTTTTATTTATTTCGTGAATTTGTGCTCTTTTTCTTGCTTCTTGTTGAAAACGTCAACTGAAACACTTGACGTTCACTTTGGACTCAATGCAACCCGCATACAGGCATTGTGGATCAAACACACAGATACACGCACACACACACACACACACAGGCACAGACAGACACACTCACACATACTCATGACACTCACTCAAACACACATCAGTTAAAAGACCAAATGATGTCGTCGCCCTTTAACCAATGTTAACTTTCAAAAACTCAGCGAACTCGACGGCCGGATACTATAAAATATATATGTAAATATTAAATAGAAAGAAAATAGAAAAAAACTATAAATAGTAATAGTAATAAAAGAATTTATAAGTATTATACGAAATTGAAAAATGTTATAGAAATATATGAAAATATCATAGAAATTATTATTTACTATTTTATCAATCCATTTTTATATATTCCAGCCTAGAATTACCATATAGAATTTTAGTACATTGCTTAACTTTTAATTGTTTTTAATAGGACAAATAAATTATTAAAATTTTGTGTGTACATTACAGCTAAGGTCGAACTCCACTTATATTTTATTTTATTTTACTTTAATGACGACTGTGAATAGTCGAAATGAATAATTAAATAAAGATTAAGAAATAAAAAACTTTGATTACCCTAAATTATTAATTTTTATATAAATATTGGAAATATCACAACTTATTAATTAAATATTAAAACTTGAAATTTAAAATATTAAAAATTGAAGAAAAAGCTTGAACTATTTCACAAATATGATTATGATAAGATATACAGACTTAATAAATAAAATATTTTATTTTAATAAATTCGTGAATTATGAATGTTGTTCACCATATTTTACAGGGTACAAGGCAGTCAGGTGAGCAACAGTTCAGGGTGCAGCAGCATGGAAAAGCGACTTTTTCAACAAGACTGAAATATGTGTATGGCTGTGTAGTGTCATATTTTTTTGCCAGCAAAGTGCTGAAAAAGCTCTTGACTGAAAATTAGCAAATTTATGACAGATACTCTCATCATGTGCATATGTGCATGTGAGTGTGTGTGTGTGTGTGTGTGGGAATGCGTGTGTGTATTAGACGTCTAGTCTAGGCTCGTGTGCAGAGAATCAGCTTGAGGGCATAATCGAGATTTTTACTGATGTTTCTGTTTTTGTTTTCGTCTGTCAAAGGCGTCAAAATCAAACAAGAGACAAAGAGGTGAAACTGAAGGTGACAACAGCAGCAACAAATGGACATGACACGCATATTTAATATGCTAGGGGTTGATACACACACACACACTCGCACAGACACACATGCACACTTAACAAAGCTCCCTCCCTTAACGAGAGGCGCCTGCTATTTATTTTTTTGGTTACGAGGGCGGGGGTCACGTCTGAGAGCTTGTTATGATTTTGTGTTGCCCTTTTTGTGATTTTATTGTGTGAATATGTGGCACATTATTCATGATTAGGTTGGTTTGTTGCCCTACGCTTAAAAATGTGTGGGGACAAAAGCCTCCCCATGATTTTACGGCTGCACAGTTAGGCTTAGAGCATACAGTGCGTTGTGCAAGTATGCCGTCAGTCGTGCGTAATGTGGCCTATTTATCAGACCACCGAAACAGGCTGTTGTATTTCGTGCCATAAACATTGTGAACCCAATTCCTAGCTTAATTAGCCAAAGCATCTATTGTAGAACTCGATGCCGAACACGCTAATGAGGCCAATAACTCAATTGTGGCAAGACGAGACTGAGAGTGAGTGTTGAGCAGCGAGTCACAAATCTAGCAAAAGTCTTAAAACGTTTACACGCCATTTAAATCAAAACTAATGCCCCGACTGAGTTTTAAAGGGCACCTGCTCGCTCTCGCTCTCTCCTCAGTATCCATCTCTCTCTCTCTCTTGGTTGTTAGTCAAGTTGAAAATCATTTCGTTTTAATGACTGACTCCACGCTTCGTATAAACTTTTTAATTACAAACTTCAATTACAATTAACGAGCGAGCGAAGAACCTAAACAAAAAGTGCCAACATCAAGAGAACCCAGCGCCATGGACCAGCGGCCAAGGACCAAGGACCAAGGACCAAAAGAAACAACTCGCACCCAAGTCAAGTTCACACCCCTTTCGTGTTGCTATTGACTCGAAACACTTGCATAATTGTCTTGGAAAAACTACGCCGCGCGAGAAGACAGGAGAAAAAAGCCAAGCTAAGTACTACTCGGCTTGACTTGGACCTTTTAAACAAATACAAAACGAAATACAAATACAGTTGCAACATTTACATTCACGCAGCATGTCCATGGGTGATTAAGAATCATCGTAATAATTATAGTCCACGCTGTAGTTTCATTACATGCCTTCACTTAAGCTATCATTTTCCGCCCACTCTGACTTCGACTGTTGCTCTCTTCCTGTTCCGCTACGGCTTCTTAATCCCCGACGTCTTCATTATTGAAAATAATGTTGGCCAGCTTAAAGACTCGAAGACATTATGAGCCAAGCATAACAATGATAAAGCAAAGCATCAAGAAAATTGCAAAATATGCAACAACAAAATTTAATCTGTTACGGAGCAGTGCCAGGACTGTAAAATGTGGAATGAAACGAGAGTTGGCTGCGTTTTTATGAAGTGATAAACCACACAGAAAGTATCTTGAGAAATCTTTTTAATTGGGTAATTACTTTTGAATATGGAAATTTTAAGTGTGTCTTAATTTCCCCAAGTAACAGAATATATTCAACTCAACTAGATGTTAGAGTAAATAAATAAACAAAAATAAATTCATGAAATTTAAAAAATACTTTAAATACGAGTTTAAAAATTATGGAATATACTTGTAAACTTATAGATGACCAGACTTCAAGCAACTTGATTAACTTTTTAATGCAGTTCTCGAAAATTTCAGATTTAACTGTGCCATTCGAGCGCAAAGATGTTTGAGCTTCTCGTTCAGGCAAAACAAAAACTTTTCAATTTGACGCCTTGTTGGCAAAAATGTAAAAGTTTCCGTCCAAGAATTGACTTGTTTTTTTCTCACGTTTTTCACATTTGAATGTTGTCTGCAACATTTGGCGGCAGAGTGGCAAGTACTGCAAATAATTGTACTTTTTCTTTTGTCGCCTGACATGTGACTGGCGATGGGAATGGGAATGAGAATGGGAATGGACTTGTGGCATAAATGGCTGCAAGTCATTTGCCATTCCAATTGGCCGTCGATGTCGCCGAGCGAGTCTATTGAATTTCATCAAACACCCGGCAATAAATTGTCGAAAAACATGAGCTGTCCTCGACGGTGCGAGGCATATCTGATGGCACACCTGATCTGGTCGTAAAAAAGAAATGAGTCAACTATGAATGCAATCACGGCAATGTCTATGGCAAAAATCTAGCCAACATCGAATCGAATGGAGGCGGGTCGGCAGTCTGAGAGTGCAGCTGCCACAAAACAGTGCCACCATTCGCATCATCATCAAATAGACCGCAATGTGTGACAACAACTTTGCATGTCTTACTGACATTTAACATTTGCGTTTCGTGTTTCATGCTATCTAGTTCGTCCTCTCTCTCTCTCTCTCTCTGTGTTTTTTGTTTGTCCTTTAACAAATATTGTGTCCATTTAGCTGTGTGTGGTGTGTGATGTATAGGCGAGGGACAATAAAAAGCGAAATTGAAACGCAAGCAATAAGTTACGATGTCTTTGTCAAACAAGTTTTATATTGCATGTACATGCCACACAACAGAAGAGAACAGAAAACGGGCCGAAACTAAAACTACAACTCAGCAAACTGCAACGTCAATTCGGCCGCATTCAAAATGGAAAATTGAAAATGCTATTCTTTTTTTTTTGGGGAAGTTGGGGGTAATAATAACAACAAACAGCTCAATAAGGCAAAACACCATCGAGAATGCTAAATGAGCACATAACACGTCAGCTGCGAACAAAGGGAACATCTATTATTGAACCCTGCTGAGAGTGTCTGGAAATCTTTTAACTATCCATTAACCCTTCGCCTGCACAAGCAGCCCTGGGAAAAGTAGGGAATGGAAATTGGAATTGCATTTAAAAGCTGGCAAAACATGCTTTCGCATTCATCGCCGTGTCTTTAATAATTGACCGCACTCGTCGTGATTCAATTCGCTGCAAACTTCTGTACAATAAATTGTTGCTGGCAATTGCAATTGCGGCATTCGACGTTCAGCATTCAGCATTCAGCATTCAGCATTTGCCACTTGCCATTTACCATTTGCCGTTTGCCGAGCGACGAGTACAACAATAACTTAAACAAATACGTGTGCACTTGCCGGCTGGTCCAGCCAACGTGACGTATACGTAATATTTCATTTCATTTATACACGACTCGCCATCGCAATCGGAATCGCAGTCGCAGTCGCATTGCGTCTGTGTTTACTTTGGCCACACTCTGGTATTGGCAGAACAAAGGTAAGCTGCACAACACGACGCCTACAAGCGTTTACGCAAAGGTTCAACACCGTTATTTATTTAATTGCATTCAATTTGCGGTTAATTGTTAAACAATGCCCCACACACATACACACATCCACGGAGGAGTGTAGTCCACTTCCTTTGAGCAGACAACAGCTGCAAAAGGGACTAGGAACGAGCTCTGCTCTGTCCTGTGGTCATTCAGCTCAGCTGGTCAAGTGTGTGTTTGTTGTACAAACAAATACAAGTGCGGTTTTAATTGAACTCAAGTGGCACGCTGCGTTCCACGCTGCGTATACTCGATTTTTTACACACGTGTGCGTTCAAGTGTAAAGCCGAGACGAAATGAGAACCCACTGTGCCGAGCAGAGCACAAGCCTAATGAGTGCGCAAATATTTGTTCAAAAACGTTGGCAAATTAAAAGTAATTAGCTTTCAACTTGGCCATAATATCTGCAAATTGGTCGCCAGAGAGAAACAGCGAAACAGAAAGAGAATGGCGGCAATTTATTGGTCGGGAAATTACGACAAATTTCACATAAATTGCAGCTGATAAAATGAAACAAATAACAATTAGAGTAAACAAATCAGTTTCAGTTAGCACGTACAGTAGTAAATTGGCAACCGACCAGACCAGACCAGACTTGGCTACTAACTGCAATTGTCGGCCAGTGAAATTAGCATGCGAATTGGAAATAAAGTAACTGCACACTTCATTGAGCGCTAATCGCCCAAAATGCCAATGTCTGGGTGACCATTTTGGGGCCTATTTGGCAATGCAATTAAATGTTGTGTGGACCCGATATACTATATGTGTAAATGTAGCTGGCTACATCTGTAAGCGAATCTGAATGGCTGGCACTGCAGGTGGCCGGGTGGCAGGAATGCCGCATTCAAAATTCAAACAAAAACTGTAATCGCATTTTTAAGGATTACAAAACATGCTACACGTTTTTGGCCATAATCCATTACACACATCGTACAATTTTTGTGCCTGCAGCCTGAGATTTTGAAAACAATCCAATCAGAGCCACGATTTGCCAGTCGGACTTGCAACTGCAACTGCAACTGCAACTGCTTTTTGCGGTTAATTGCAACATGCGAATTATTTTGTTTTTATCAGCCAAAATGCAAATGCAAATGCAATTCAATCGCGATATTTATATAATTTATTTCAGCAATTAGTTTTGTTTGCGTTTGAATTGTGCAATTTAGTAGCCACCGGACTGCAAATTATAATCACACACACGACTAGATAATGGATACACGAACGGGACGTGTGTTAGTCTCGGCTTAAATTTAAATTGCAAATTTACACACACACAATTCACACCTCAATGCAAAATTGTGGCCAACTTAGAGAGAGCTTTTCAAATGCCAGCACAAATAAATGTCACAAATGCCACAGCGATTGCATGACAAATTGCAGCTCATTTCTTTGGCTCATCAATTTGAAAGTCGGTTATTAGAGACTATCTATCGGAAATACAGCGCCATCCATTGAAACTTCAACGCGTCCAAGATAATCTCTGACTCTAGCTCTGATGGAGCTAAAACAAACATCCGATTCACCTGCCGGAACAAGTTGGAGGCGAGAGCTGGGCTGCTCCGGCTCCTTGAGCGGATATCGCAGTGTTGGCAATGAAAATAAATTCCATAAGAAACTGGAAAAAGTTGTGAAGTGGCAAAGACTTGCGAATATGTAAACAAATACTCGTAAAAAGGGCAAACTGTCGCTGCAGGAGCCAGAAGCGAGTGCGGAGGCAGGAAGGAAGCTACAGATACAACTCAAGATACATACGTTCTCACAGCACAGCACAACAGAGCACAACACAGCACAGCAGCCATTGGCAAACGAATGTTTATAGCACTAATTTTATTTGTTGAACTAACAAAAGCAACAACAACAACAACAACAATGAAAATAAAACTGCCACAACAATATCTGCAGCACGGCAACGCAAATAAATGTGCTTAGAAAACACATCTGCTCATGAGATTAAGAAACGAGAGGGCACGACTACAGACAGCACTTAAAATTAAGTTTCTAAAATATATTTGTAAGTTTTAAAAATAAATTTACACAGATGTTGAAATTTATCTTGCATTTGTATAAGTAAAATAAATAATATTTTATAATAACAAACAGTCATGTAACAAAAATATTTAATAGATAGAATAGTAATAAATAAAAAATGTTGTTAAATTTGATTCTGTAGAAATACCTAATTCAACTAAATAACATTTTATTTATTCCATTGTATAAAGAAATTAAATTAGTCTATTATTATGTTATGAGGCGAACCAAGTAAGGCCTTCAGGCTGATTTAGTAAGTATAACAAAAAATTGCATGGCCTTAGTTAATAAACTCAAACCACTGAATCAATAAAAATAAATAATCAAATATTCATATAAAAAAATAAAAATGCAAACTTAAATAAATAGTTAGGCAAATAGAGATACTTAAATTAATAAATCAAGATGCGTAAGTATGTAATAAATATATGAATAAATACATAAATACATTTTTACATACAATACAATATTTTTAAATCGATAAATAATAAATGTAACAATAAATATTTATATAAATAAAAAAAAATGCAAAATTAAATAAATATAAATGGAAATAAAGATACATAATTAAATAAGTTTAGTAACGTAAATAAATATAAGTACAAATACATAAATATTTGTAATAAAAAATATATAAATGAACAATTAGATATAAATAAAGAAAATAAATAAATAAAATATGTGTAAGTCCAGCATACCCTTTGCCCCTTTTTTCGGAGGGGCATAAAGTGCGAGCCAGGCACATAGTCGGGATATAAAACCCATACGACATTTGCCACATAGTCGAGGCGTCAAATACTGGTCAGGCAGTTGGCAAATGCGTGAAAACGTGGCACTTCATTCACACCCAACCACACACACACACACTCACACTATCACTGGCAATAAGACCCTTTCTAACCCCTCTAACCCATTCCAGCTCTTGCCTTAGCTAAGTACACACAAAAAGAAACTAAGGCTACGAACGATTTATACGACTATTTGGAACTGGTAGCAACGGCAATAGTAATGGGAGTAGGAGTAGAAATAGTAGTAAGTACTAAAGAGTGAGAGAGAGTAAATGCTGCTTAAGTGTGCGTAAATCTATAAGGACGCACATCTGTCTCGTCGCTTTTGCCAAGAACCTATCGTATAATTTCTGTCTATCTTTTGCCTCAGTGTCTCCATCTGTCTCTGTGTTCATTGGCCGACCATTTGGTTTTGTTTTAGTTCGTTTGTTAACACATCGTTGGCTAAATGTTTCACTCGCAGCTCAGTTCTTTAAATGCTCGCCATAAATTGAGGAAAGACCAAATCCCAAACTGCTTCTGCTTTTTATTATTTTTAGTCCGTCTGTGACTGTGTCTCGTTTTCAAATTGATAGTTTTAACAAGATTATAATCTGTTTATTCTGCAAAGTGTTACATAAGAAAACAATTTAATTGCCCATATAACGAAAGTGAATTGTGTCCTTGTGTTCTTGACTCGTATTTGATATCAAATAAGATTCATTCTATTTTATGGCACTTTCCAAATGAAAAATAAGAAGAAAAACGAAGAAATCCCACACTTTCTGAGTACCTTGAGTTTTGCTGGAATAATTTAAGCTTTATGCTGAGAGTTTCTCACACCAAATAATTTGATGGGCGAGAGGCAATGTGAACTGTGTGGACTGGCAACAACAATTGAGCTTATTTCCGGCGGAAGCATCAGTGTTTGGCAATTTCCGGTCTGCTTTAGCCTTATCAAGCATTTTTCTATGCACAGCATCTTACCAAGGCAATAAATGTTAATACATATTAGCCAAATGCCTCCGGGACACACTGGTCAGCAATTTACGGCAAACAATATGCGTTTCTCGACATCAATTATTCGTCATATTGAAAGTGGACTCCCCAGCTGCTTGTGTGTATCCGAGCTACGAGGAAAGCTCTGGGTTTTTGGAACTGCCACTTGCCCCTGACTCAACATCGCCCTTTGTTATTCGAGGCCCTCTACTCGCTTGAATTCATTCATTCATTCATTAGCTGGAAATAGTCTCGCAATCATCATCAATAATCTTCTTTGAAAATGCATTGCAAATTAATTTTGACAGCTTTTGGCTACGATTAATATCAATTATTTGAATACCAATACCAATACCAATGCCCATACCAAAACCAACACGAATGCAGTTCATAAGCCTGCCCAGAACTTAAGCGGCAACAACAGAAACAGCATCCCAAATGCGCATTTAATATGCCTCATTGATAACTGAGCGAAAGTAAAGACGCTTTCTAGTCTGCTGCCTCATTGGCTCGGCTTTATTCACTGTGTAGTCAAAATCGAAGTCTCCGCATGTTCATTTTAATTGGCGTCTATCCCTCGGGATTAGCATAGTTATTACCAAGCCCTCTAAGCCTCCTACATGGAAAAGCGCCTTAAATTTAAACAAAGCAGCAAATGCATGGATTTGAAGGCAATTCCCAAATACTTCATAATTTAGCATCTTATGAACACGTCGAAATTTACATTGATAGAAAATTATGGCAGAAATCCATATTGACCAGGCTGTTAATTTGACTATTTCTAATTGATATTTCAAATAGTTTTTAATATTTTTACATTGAACAGGAAAAAACAAAATATGTTCAAGTTTGTATAATAATTTATTTAAATTAATTCAATTACATATAAATGAAATTTTCAAAATTTAGCACAAACAATATCTATAGTCAAGTAATCCTCTGTAAATCTGTATATCTGTACGCTTTGTTACTTAATGTTCTAAAATTATTTCATTAGTTTTAGTCTAAAATTGTAGTTTCAGTGACAAATCGTATTTATTTATTTATTTTATTCAAGCTGTTCATTTACTAATTTAACTAATTCAAAGTTTCCACAAAGTTTTGTATATATTTATTTTCAAGAAAAAGACAAAAATTCCCCATTTATATGAATTAATTAAATTAGATATAATTGTTGGTTTTTAAATCTAGCAGAAACAATATCTATATAAAATCCTTATTACTTAATGTTATTTGATTGATTGTTACTCTAAAATAGTTTTATTGACAAATGTAATTCACATTGATAGCAGTTATTTATCTTAATCAAGCTGTGAATTTAACTAATTTTAATTTGTACAAATTCACGTTTTAATTATTAAGTTTCGCAAAGACTTGAAAATTTTTGAATTCAAGAAAAAAAACAAGGAATATATGATGATAATTATTTTTAATTAATTAAATTACACATAATTGTTGTTTTCTAAATTAAGCACACACAATATCTATATTAAATCTGAATTTCGGTACACTTAATTATGACTTTGACTTTCCATTGACAAATTAAATTCCATTTAGGTCAAATAAGTTCCTGCCTAATCTAGCATCGAGGCAATAAAACAAATGACTTTTTGCATTTGCATGCATTCAGCACGTATTTTCTTGCAGTGCAGTTGTGTAGTTTGCTGAGAGTGTTAAATTATGCATGCAACTGCAGCAAATATCTGAAATTAAATAATATTTATTTATGCAATTTTGCGGTAGACCAAATCGCGTCTATTCAATTTACTATTCAAATTGGTCAAAATGTTTTTTTGACCACGCCCTAGCATGAATGAGCTTATTAGCTTATTACTCCACAATGGAATTGCGTGCGAGCGAATAAATACATACATACACATACTCAAATAATATTCAAATGTGATGTGAAATCAAAACAAGTGCAGGCCATTTGATTGTTTATTGTTTGACAGTGTTTTCGTCTGGTTCAAAGCCAAAGGTTATCAGCCGAGCGACAAGCTCGTTGCGGTTTTATTTGATAACGAGCCATTCACGACCACTCCATGAATCTTGCCCAGCATTCATTCGCAACTTGAAGTGTGAGCAATTCGAATATGAAACTGCTGCTGCTGTTCATAGTGGTGCTCTGCACCGCTGCTGCTGTGGTCAATGCGGTGCCAGTCTCCCTGCTGAGTCGCCTGCTGCACCGCGAAACAACAACGTCGACGTCAACGACAACGGCTGCGCCGCGCGAGGAAATCTTCTCCAACAATCATGTGCCCGAAGTGCCAGCTGGCTGTGTGGCACATTTCGCGTGCAGCAAGAAGCTGACAACAGTGGCAAGTCCACGACCCTGCGTCAAGTACTGCCTGAAGCGCATCGACTGCCCCAACAAGCCGGTGCAACGCGGCAAGCCCCACGAGTGCGTCGAAGTCGATGCCAGCAAGCTGCTGGCCGAGTCCGAGACAACCACAGCGAGGGCAGCAACTGGCAGTGGCGACGGTGCCACCACCGAGAAGATCATGGAGGTGGCCATGATAGACTTCCCCTGCCAGCCCGGCTATCTGCCCGACAGTCGCGGTCGCTGCCGCGAGATTTGGTAACTTCACGTTGCCCCATTTTGTGAGTTCTAAATAAAAATAAAACTTAAAGTAAACTATGTGAAAGTGTCTGACAATTGAGCAAGCGGGATGTGAGGGTTGGAGGCAAGAGCACAATATCAAGTCCAATTTGTAATTTGCTCAGGTTGAGATTCTACAATCTGATTAGTTACTCATATAAAGATTATTTAAAAGCAGGTGTATTTAGTTTTGAATTATATTATAAATTACAAATATTTCTCTTTGGTCTTAATGGTATTTTTAATGCGCAACACAACACCACAATAAGAATTTTTACATTCAGATGTTACCAAACCCCAATTACATATTAAATACTTTTAACCGGAAAGACCAATTGTTATATTTTAATATGGAATATTTATAATCTTGTAATTAAATAAATTAGTTGCGGTTTTGTTTTATAACGAGCTATTTGTGAACAGTTCAATAATCTTGTCCAGGTCATTTGTAAGTTGCACTACTGTTTAAAGTGGTGCTATTCAAGAACATTTTGAATGGAAAATAACTTGTATAACAGCCAGCTTGGCTTGGAGACTTCCCTTTGCCGCCAAGTAGATCTGTGCTTTATGTTTGAGCCAACCAGCATAGTTATATATAAAGCAGTACCACATACATCTCCTGAAGACCCTTTTCATCCAACTCTGGACTTAAGGATCGAATATAGCAGAACTGTACTCACTAATTCTGATACACATGCCGATCGAGTTCGTTGCTTTCGAAAGGCAAACATTTCCAAATTAATACAACTTCTTAATCGACTTGGTTAGTCTAATTCTATCCTGCTCATTTGCAAGTTCAACTCAAGTGGCAACAACTATCCTGTGTAGGGTAGACAGACAGGGTCGCTGTAGTGGGAATAAGTAATTTTATGTTGCCTAAATTAGTAAGCAGATAATACAATTAAAACTAAAACTGAACATTATGAATGTCTTTGATAAATGGGTAAGCGAGGGGGCGACAAGACATTTTTTGTTGATTTTTATTTAATTCATGTGAAAGACGTCTGTAAACAGTGGACATTGAAGAAATTTCAATATTAAATTATCACGAGGATACAAAAGCATAAAATGTAGTTAAATTTAAATTTACACCATTTTAGCATTCTAGATTTTATTGACTAATAATGATAATATTCAGTTTTGAATATTAAGAAATACTGCTTCGCAGTTAAGAAAACACACCACAGTCTGTTGTAGTCAGCAGAAAGAACACAAAAAAAGCATGCTTACAGAGGTCGTTAGATTAAAGTCTAAAGTTACGGTTTAGGTTGTCTAACTGGAACAGAAAAGTTAATGTGCCTAAGTAGGTATGAAGAATCAATATCATTAGTAACACTGCCGTGCTGCAAACTAGTTTGTCTAATTACATTAAAATCAAAACCGTATCAAATTTCCCATTTCCGCGTAAATAACTCAATTGAATACGCTGATATTACGCTTTATAAACAGCTCTTTAGTCCAGTGAAGATCATTTGAAAGTCCGATTCCAAACGATCCAAATATGAAACTGCTGCTACTGTCTATCCTAGTGCTCTTCGGTCTTGCTGCTGTGGCCAATGGTGTCCAACGCTGTGTGGCAGGCGAAAAGCTAGACAGTAAGGGTCGTTGCAGAGAGGATTAGTAAATTAATCTTGCTGAAACTTGTAAGCAGAAATATGAATAAACGATGATATTATTAATGTGTTTGATAACTGGGCTATCAAGGATCATAAAAAGCCAAATCAAATTTCTAATTTGCACGTAAATTGGAATTAGATACTCTACTGTTTCAGTTTTTGTTCAAAACTAAAGAATCTTGTCCAACCGATTGAGATTATGTTGCTTTAATTTCTGAGTTGATATCACCAAGTAAAACTAAACGTGAACATAACGAAAAGTCCGACAGGCGGGGAACAGAAGAACGCTATCGTGTTGTCAACTATTTAGACACACACCGAAAAACAAGTCAAAAACAAATTGCTAATTTGCACGTAAATAACTCAATTGGATACGCAGTTGTGCTGTGCTGTGTGTGTGTGTTAGCCATAAACTGTCTGAGCCAAGAGGCAGCCTGAGGCGAGCCGAGTGGGCGATAAAAAGTACACGTATTTAAATTAACAAATGACAAAGAGGCGTAGACAAAACATGTCACAGACGAATGCAGCGACCCATCACGTGATTAACGCACATTTCGACCAAGAATTTCTCCCGTCAAGTTTGTTGGCTAATATGATGCGCACCCAGCTCAAGGGCCAACCCCCAGAGTCTAGAGGGTCTAGACAAACCTCAATCAGAACCGAAAGCAAAAGCCAGTCGAAGCAAAGAGATTGGCTAGCGTCTGGCAGAGTGAAATTTTTATGTGTGTTCGTCATGTTAATTGTTGTTTGGCTTTTGACGAGTTCATTTCTGTTGCTGGTGTTGTTGGCGGTTAGTGTGCCTGCGATAAGCCATAATTTGCGCCGCGCTTATAAAAAACACACACAATACAGTTTTGCAGAAGTCAGGCCAAAAAACGCAACTAACTTTATTAACTGACTCGGCGGCGCAGCCAGCGCCAAGTTTGAGTTCATTTGAGCTCATTCTTTTTGTTTTCTTGATTTCCGTTTCCGGCGCCAACTTTAATTCAACTTCAGCACCGCCTCAGCTCGCTTCTGCTGCTGTTGTTTTTGCTTCAGCTGCTGCTTATGGTAATCAGCTCATACCAAAAATTCTTTCTCTTTCTCTCTTGGCAGCCACGCCCCTTGGAACGCTGACTAGCCCACCTGTGTGTGTGTCGGGAGACCTGGCGTGGCATTTGGAAATTAAACCGCACACGGCCCTTAAAATTTTATAACTTAATTTTTGTTGCACAGTTTTCCCCAGTTTTTTTCTCTCTCTCTTCATTTTTGTTGCTCTCGCTGTTGCTGTTGTTGGCTTTGGCATTTTTGTGAACTTTTTGATTTGATTTTCGCCTTCTACCGCATTCACACTCACTTTATGTTGTCGTTGTTGTTGTTCGTAGTTGCGTTGGCTGTCTTCCACACACACACACACACACAAAACTGTACTCGCTTTTGGGACTGCCACGTGACCTGCTTTCTGCCGGGAATTGGCCATGCGAATTACAATAATAAACTTGTGAAATTTATTTTATACAGGAAAATACTTTTTGCCGCGCTGATAAGCTTGATCTATAGTCAACAGCCATTTTGAATGGCTGCGCGATAAGGACAATTGCCTACTGAAGGATTATGCCACGCAGCGCGGAGACGTGCCAAGCGACCATTTGAAGCCGAGGCGATTGAAACTCGCAATAATTCAATTCAATTGCCTCAGCGCTAATTGCAAAAACTTAAATGTTTTCACTTGTTACGCTGCTTTCCCTTTGTGTGAGTATACAGAGCAATTGGCAAAAGCAAGGAATGATCGACTCAAAGAATATAGATATTATGTTCGCTACATTTTTATTTATTACAACCCAATAAATTTGTATTTTGAACATGCATTTTACAATTAAATGATTATTTGCAATATATATATTGCAGCTGGAATGTATTCCCATATTACAATTAGTATATTGAGCTGATAACAGAGCATTAGCTAGTCAAGTTTGTTTTCAATTTATTGTGCCACAACTGGCATTTCATAAAAATAATGTTAAAGGGCACAACTTGTAAATACCTTGAAGAACAACTGGATGTCGAAGAGCATAAGCTTAGAGGTGCCTTTTGGAATGCTTGTAGTATGTAATTGCAGGAACCGCAGCGAAGGCAATAAAAGTAATGCAAATAGGTGCAACAACAACAACAACAACTAATAATAATAATAAGGCAACAACAATAATAACGAGAGTGAACGAAGACCAAACCAAAGAATTTTCATTAAAATTCTCATTTACTTGCGCAATTATTTCTCTGCAGCTATTTTAATAACACTAATTTACCTTCAATTTTCAGCTCGTTTTCTTTGCCTCCTCATCCCCTCCCCCCGATTCCCTGTCAGCTGGAGGAGAAAAATGGAAAAGCAGGAGAGCTGCAACATACAGTTAAAAATATGCGCAGCTGGATGAGAATAAAACTGAATCACTAAAATGCCATGCAATGATGCATTTTTCCTTTTCCATTTTCCATTTTTCGCTTTTCAGTGTTTTTCTGTTTTCTATTTTCCATTCTTTTTTTTTTTGTGTTTCTCTGCTTTTAATTTATTTCCTGCTTTGTGGAAAATAGAAAATCCAAATGCGTTAGCTCAGCTGGCCGCAGTTGTAGCCAAAGCTCTGTGTGTTGGCCATAACAATGGTTCAGTTCCCTGGCCGCTCTCTTCTCTTCCCCGTTTGCATTGCAAATGTGCAGGAGAATTGCCTGCCGCTAAGGACAAGGCAATCCATGGACATTCGCAGCCAGTTTTCAATTAAAAGCAAACCTTTGAGAGTTTACGGTTTGGCAGCGAGACACTTTTGATAGTTCATCAAAGGTGTTTTGACTCAATTAACCCTTTCGGGACAACCCATCACTTAACCCTTTCCATTGTTGCTCACTCTTCAGTGTAAATCTTTTCGTTAAATAGACATTAATATCAAATTTGCCGAAAATGTTTTCATATTTTTTGTTGTTATTGTTGGCATTCTATTTTAATGCCCAGACAGCTCGTTGACTGCACAGTAAAGGCATGTTAAGCCCCCTTAATTAATTGAAAAACCAATTAGGAAAATCCAGGTCCAGGGATTAACACAAAATCTCGTCATAATTAGGTGCCGAAAATTCACAGCAGTACGGTGAAAAACAATGAAAATTACTATACTGCGAACTGCGGGTCATTTTTCAAGCATTTGCGCTCAATATTGTTTTTGGATACGAGCTCTCGTTCTCGTACATTTCGTAAGTCCGGCCGGATTAACGCCACAAACTTTGACAATTTTCTGCAACTTTTGTAACGAGCTTGAAGTGCTTAACTCGAATATTGCTTTTTTTTCAACAGTTTGTTGCTTTGTTTTTATTGTTAGGCAAATGAGGACGTGGCCCAAATGTAAATGTTACCATAAATTGTCAAATTGCTTTTAATTATTTTCTTATAGTTAAGCTGACAAGGGAATAAACGTAAGTACATCATTAAGTACAGTTCATATTAGTAAGTACGATACAAAACACAATGGGATTAGAAATAATTAATCAATTACATAATCATAAACATAATCATAATAGAATGCTAATTATTGAGCCAACCCCCCACCGTAAAATGCTTTTGGATTTGCCAAGTGCTTGTTTGCTATGCACTCTTCTGAGTGTTCACTGTTGTGAGTTCGGCGACATTATTGAGTGGATTTGGCTGTGGTGTCACTGGCGTTTCGGCCGTGTCGACGGTGTCGCCGTGTTTAAGCCAAAACGGCGCAAGACGTAGCATCAAAATGGCACCCAATGGCGCTGTGAAAATAATGGCCAGCACCGAAATGATGAGCACGTTGCCGGCCAATGCCAATCCGCCGTCAACGCTGTGAGTACGTGCCAGATCCAATGCGACGGGTCCCAGGGCCGCCTGTTTGTGTTTGTTTGAGTACGAAAAGAAAAAGAAACGAAAAAGAAAAGAAAAATGTTGAGTTTCGCATTATGATTATGTTGCATGAATTTTTTCTGCAGACTGGACTCGGCTGCGTATGAGTGATATGCTGTCGCAAATGCTTACGGAAACGGAAACAGCAACAGAAACGGAAACGGTGGCAAACGAAAACGGATTAAATGAAGTTGTGCTAAAATTTTAATTAAATCACAAAAAAGGTTGACAGTGAAATATGCACAAGCAGCGCAAAATCCCGACCGCATATTAGGCGAAAAAAAACGCACAGAATATATGAAAGGACAGCTCAGCCCGCAGGAGCGAAAGAGAGATAGAGTTACGTAGTTGTAGTTAACTCACAGCTCGGAACTTGCAACTCGAAATAAGGCGCATGTTAAAAAGTGTCAGCAACAGCAGGTTGCAGCTGAAAAGTGTAAGCAAACGTACTCGTAATGCAACATTTACATTCCGGCCAAACCGCAGACTGGCAGCACAACAAAAGCGCGTAAACCACACACACACACATGTTCTCTTGCGGTTCAAGTACAGACAATGGTCAGGCAAAGGACAACAAGGACACAACATGATCTGCGAGTGTAACTTAAGCATTTGGGGAAAACAACATAACCCAAATAAAGTCTGTATGGCGGGCAAACAATGCCAAAACTGAAATAAAAACTTTCAATGTTCCACGTCGTGTCCCACTGTCCACTGTCCCATTGTACCACTGTCCCATTGTACCACTGTGGCTGGCCACACTGCAGTGTGGCGCGACGTGTTGCAAAAAACTTACTTGGACCGTTGCTTTGGGAAAACCGGAAATTGTAATGTAGGCACGCTCCTTACTCGACAGATTTCCGCCATATGTGGATAAATATGCAAAAGCCAAACGGAACTGCAACGAAAATAGAGAGAGAAAGACTTAATACAGACTCGCTTGTGTGCCACACTTTGTGGCAGGTAACATTTGAATTGCGGCTAAGCACATTTTCATTTCAAGCTGCACTTTTTTCTGCTGCGGTCTGACGAACAAGCCGAAGCTGGATAGAAATTAAATATGTTACGTGGCACTTTAATTACCAAACTTCCGAGCAGCACCAGCAACGCTCCATAGCCCAGCACACGAGCGTCCAGCACATTGAAATTGATTTCCTTGCCGATGAGCGCAAACGAAACGGGCTTCAGGAACTTCCACAGCAGATCAAGACGCTTCGGCACACTCGCCTGCAAAACAGTTAGCGATAGCGATGCATAATGCATATTAATTATGTTGGCTGGCTTACCACTTGATAAGCCTGCAACTGCTGCGGCGTCATCTTCAGCTCCTGCCGCTTCCAGCCGATGCCCGCAATGAAGGCCATCATCACACAGCCCAATGCACCCGCCGAGGTGAAGCCAATCACGCGGCTGCCCATCACGGCGACGGTGCCGCCCAAGATGGTCAGCACAAAGCGCAGTCCATTCGCATAGACCTGGAGTACGAGCAGAATTGTAGTTCTTAAAGTTCTCATTTCGGGCAGACAGCTGAGCTTGCACATTGCGTATACGTGATATGTTAATTAAGAGTGTCTTTGTTGTCGCTGCATTTCGCTTATTAATTGAGTTAATTGGTTATTGCATTTTCTTGTATTCCTTTTGCAGCTGACAGCATGCCACTTTTTGATGCCACAAATTGCTTTGTTTGGCGTGTTGTCTTCTCGCTGCCTGCATCACTCAGGAAAATTTAAATTGGAAAAGTACCACTTCGACCAGGTCAGAATTTAATTTTAAGCTAGTAACTAGTTTATGATAATTTCACTTCTGTTTAATTAATCGTATTGTACAACTATGTCAAGCTGTCACAAAGTTTTTACCGAATTTCCGTTAATATTCAAAGTAAACATGCCGTAGAAAGAAACGTGGCAAACTCGTATACTACAAAATCATAAAATAAGATCGCATTATAATAATAAAATAAAAGCTGTGCCGGGTAACTGCCACACTGAAACTGAGGCTTGATGACAGGCACAGCGAGACAGCAAGAGGGGGACTCGCTTGCACCCACAATAAATGGGTGGCGTAAAATATGCAACGGGATGAAAGGATGCAAGGATGCAAGTGGCGCGTCTTGGAGCGGAGCACAGCGTGACAATTTTTGTGTGTGGCATGGTTGCATGGCGGCCATGAAACTTGCACAGGCGAAAACAAAAGTTATGAGTGCTCCGAGTGTGCGAGTTTCTGCCAGTTCAAAGGCATTCAGTGCCACCCATGGCGTTTGATTATGCGCGCCATTAGCGGTGTAAGTTGCGGCAATGAGTTTTGTGGTTGCAACGACGTCGACGACGACGACTGCATGCAACGCGCGCTGTTGCCATAACTTTCCATGGACGCTGGCAGTAACTGTCGTCGCAAATGTCGCCAGCTCCCGAGCCATCGTCATCCGCGTCGCCGTTTTGGATGTAAGTGTCTTTTTATGCAAAATGCAAGCGCACACGCAGTGCGACTGAGACGGAGAGACAAAGAGTGAATGAGAGAGCTCTAGTGTATTCTCACATGCATGCTTTTTTTTCTGTGTGTTGCAACGCCACCCACTGATGTTGCAGCGCGAGTTTTGCATCATTAAATGCGCTGATTGAGTGTGTAAGTGTTCAGTGAATGCGCATTTTGAGTGCAGCAGCAACGAGAACGAGAACGAGAACGAGAACTGGATTGGGAATGACACAAAAGTGTGCTACAGCAGCGAAGAGAACGAGCGAGGCCCATTGTCTGGTCGACGCGTCGTTTGCTTACCGCATTGCGAGACGGCAAATAGTGCAGCATCATGCCATAGAGATAACCGAAAACAAGTCCAATACCAATGCCAATGGGACCTTGCAGCACTTTTTGCGTTAGCGAGCCTGAAAGCATTCACAATTCAACAGAATGTTAAGCAACTGTGAGTTGGGGAAGCGAGTGAGACACGTACTTGAGGAGAATATAACGCTGATGATGACGCCAAACATGAAGATGGCCACAACGTCGTTGCATGTGGTCATGGCGTAGATGAGCGTGTGGATGCCGCTGTTGAGGCCAAGGCGATCCTCCTTCAGCTTCAGCATCACGGTGACAACCACGTTCGGCGAGACGGCCGTGATGACCAGCCTAAAAGCCAAATGATTCGCTTACACTCGATGCGTGTCTACTCGACGAGTACTCACCCCAAGGCGATGCCCCACAGCCACGGCATGGCCAGCGTGTAGTGGGCCAATACGGTTATTACAGCCACCTCGACGATGGTCGGCACGAGTGTCAGTCGCAGAATCATAAGCCACAGCCGCCTAAATGCGCTGCCATCGAGTCCCAGGCCGGCTAACAGCATGATATTGATTAAAGCCATTTCCCTGCAAGGCGAATCAAGCGGAAAGAACAAAAAAAAACATATAGTCGAAGGAAAATGGCAACCACAAGTCGAAAATAGCTTTTACGCTGGCCAACCGCAACTTACCTCAGGAAGAGCTCAAAGCGTTCGTATCCCTCGAAATTGGCCAGTCCCACATTGGTGTAGACCACTCCGAAAAACAGCATGCCCAGCATGTCCGGCAAGTGTATGAAGCTCACCAAGATGCCCGATATCTGTGCGCCCACAAACAGCAGTATGATGCGCATGATGCCCGTCGAGGGTATCGCATAGTCGGGCAGCAACGCCAAGCCCAGCGCCCACAGTCCCAGGAATATCACCAGCAGGGCCACGTGCTCCGAAACCAGACCCCAGTGCAGCACCAAGTGTCGCCACCTGCAGTCAAAACAATGCGAACGAATTGAGGCAAGTTTGAGAACCTTCTACTTTAGCCAACAGTCGACAACTGCGAGAGTTCATCAGACTTGTTAGCTGCTAACTGGACAGCGTCATGCGCTGCACTCGCCAAGAACCGTGAAAGGGTATAAATATTTCGTGATGATTCGACGGACAATAAGTTTCATTTGTATATGAGATACAAAACTTAAAGATTAAAAAGAATGATACAATTTTATATGAGATCTATATACAATTAACAGAAAGATTAACTATTATTAAACAAGATGAAGTAAATTCCATGAAATAAGCTTTAAACAACTATAATAATTGTATACAGTGTATATACGGAGTTAATACTTAAACAGATAAATAATAACTACGCTAATTTCTTAATTATATTTTTAAAATAGATGTAAACAATTTCATTAATTCTAAAAATCTTTATTAATCCTTACAATTTATATGGTAGTATAGAATTATACTTCTAAAAGTATTAACTGATCAACACTTCATAATTAAAACATCTTATGCTAGCTTGAAATACTTAAAGTAAAATAACTGATAAAAATGAACACATATAAATAATGTTGATTTAATATAATTCAAAGACTTGTTTTAGTCATCTTAACGCTCAATAAATTAAGTTACCTTAAATAAAAAATTATGCATGGGACCATATTTTTTTAAGTCAAAAAAGTAAACAATGAATGGTAATCGAAAAGAAATTAGTGACTATAGATATCCATAAAAATGTATTTTGATTTCACTACTAATAATTTGTGACTACGAAGTGCATCACAGTCGATCACACTTATTTATTTGTTCATATTGCTGCTGTCAGCGAGTAAAGCACGACTAGGAATAATTGCCCTTTCGTGTAAGTTTGCTTAAATTATGAAATCCTAATTGCTGCTAATTGCCCCTAACCGACGGCTACAAAAAGGCAGCGTGTCCAACGCATTCCAGACCAGAAGCCAGTTTAATGGAGCACTCAAAGGATCGTACGAGCGCCGTGCACTTGTTCCTCCGGATCATGTGCATCTTTGGCGTCTGGCCCTGGTCCCCAGCCAGCAAACATGAGTTGCCAATTCTGGTTTTCATCAAGCAAAACTATCGCTATCTTCTGCATTTGCCATGCACATTTGCCTTCATCGGACTGATGTGGCTGGAGGCATTTGTGTCGAACAACTTGGAGCAGGCTGGTCAGGTGCTATACATGTCCATCACCGAGGTGGCGCTTATTGTGAAGATTGTGAACATTTGGCATCGACGGACTGATGCCTGGCAACTAATGCATCAACTGCAACACGCTCCCGAGTATGAACTGCGCTCCCAGAATGAGCTCAGCTGCTGGCAGCGAGAACAGTGGAAGTTCAAGTGGTGTTTCAACTTGTACAGTCTGGTCAGTCTGGGCGTCGTCTACAGCGGCTGCATTGGCGTCCTGTTCCTCAAGGAGTACGTCCTGCCCTTCGCCTACTTTGTGCCCTTCGAGTGGCAGAACGATCAGGGCTATTGGTATGCCTATGGCTATTGCTTTGCTGGCATGACTGTGACCTGCATCTCGAATGTGACTCTGGATATGATCGGCTGCTATTTTATGTTTCACATATCGTTGCTCTATCAGCTGCTGGGACTGAGACTGCGAGCCCTCAAAGATGTTATCAACGAGCATCAGTTTGATTATGAACTACGTCAGATCTTCAAGCTGCATCATCGCATACGAATGTATACAAAAGTCTTCAATATTCTCTTTTATATAATGTAATCCAATCTTCCCTTTTTCCAGTCTAACTATCGAATGCCAGAGACTTGTATCGCCATATATTCTCTCTCAGATCATATTGAGCGCCTTCATCATCTGCTTCAGCGGCTACCGACTGCAGCACGTGGGAATTCTCGCCAATCCCGGCCAGTTTATATCGATGCTCCAGTTTGTCAGCGTCATGATCCTCCAGATATTCCTGCCCTGCTATTTTGGCAACCAGGTCACGTTCCACGCCCATCAGTTAACCAACGAGGTCTACAACACCAACTGGCTGCAGTGTCCTCCACACACTCGCAAGCTCCTCAATGCCTACATGGAGCACTTGAAACGCCCTGTGAAAATTCGAGCTGGATATTTCTTCGATGTGGGACTTCCCATTTTCGTGAAGGTGCGATTTCCAATTTGAATTCTCCACAAATGAATTTTAATTTATCGCTCGCTTCCTATTACTTGTAGACCATCAATAATGCATACAGCTTTTTTGCGCTCCTGTTGAATGCGTCCAAATGAATGATAAATGTTCTACAAACTGCAACTTATTTGACTACTACGGTCACCTCTATTTAATTAATATTTCGGAAACATTATTGCCAATAGTTTACTACACCTATAACTAAGAATTATCCTGTGTTCAAACTCATAAATAAATTGAATTCAAAAAAATAATTTTCAATACAAATTGTTGCATTACTTTTACGAATATTTCCAGAAAAAGATTCATTTATTTAAACTGAAAATATATTCCACAAAATATATTTCCTAGAAATATGCAATGTGCATTGTTGAAATAAATATATGTAATCGCATTGTATAGAATCTGTTAAATGAATTTACTTTCCTGATTTATGTGTTAACCTGATGAACAAGAACAAATTTAAAATACTCGATTCATTTTTTCAATATACCTTTTAATAAAATATATAACATATATCTATAAAATTGTTCATTTTCATTCACTCGCTGATTTTAATATATAAACAACGGCAATGGTTAAAAATTATAATATTTCATCGCAAATGCTGAGAGCTTGGATTCCATTTTTGATTGGGTTTGATTTTAGTTTTTCAAATGTTACACAAATATAATATTATAGTAATAATTTGCATTTAATTAGAATTGGAATTTATTAATTCGAAACTCATATATTTAAAAAAAAAAACGCACAGTAGCGAACACTCATTTCTCTCTTTCTCTGTCAGCAAACAAAATTGCGACTAGGAGTAATTGTCCTTTCGTGTAAGTTTGTTTAAATAAAGGAACCCTAATTGCTGCTAATAGCCTTAAGCCGACAGCTACAAAAGGCAGCGTGTTTAAGGCAATGCAGAGCACACCAGAAAATACTTCAATGGAGCAGCCCAAGGATCGTACTAGCGCCGTGCACTTGTTCCTCCGGATCATGTGCATCTTTGGCGTCTGGCCCTGGACGCCAGCCAGCAAGAATGAGTTGCCAATTCTGGTTTTCATCAAGCAAAACTATCGCTATCTTCTGCATTTGCCATGCACATTTGCCTTCATTGGACTGATGTGGCTGGAGGCATTTGTGTCGAACAACTTGGAGCAGGCTGGTCAGGTGCTATACATGTCCATCACAGAAGTGGCGCTTATTGTGAAGATTGTGAACATTTGGCATCGACGGACTGATGCCTGGAAACTAATGCAGCAATTCCAACATGCTCCCGAATATGACCTACGCTCAGAGGAGGAGCTCATCCGCTGGCAGCATGAACAGTGGACCTTTAAATGGTGCTTTAACTTGTACGGAGTCGTGTGTCTAGGCGTTATATATAGCGGCTGCATTGGCGTCCTGTTCCTCAAGGAGTACGTCCTGCCCTTCGCCTACTTTGTGCCCTTCGAGTGGCAGAATGAAAAGGGTTATTGGTATGCCTATGGCTACTGTTTTGCTGGCATGACTGTGACCTGCATCTCGAATGCAACGCTTGACATGATCGGCTGCTATTTTATGTTTCATATTTCATTGCTTTATCAGCTGCTGGGATTGCGACTTCGAGCACTTGGAGATGTTGTCAACGAGGTTCAGTTTGAATGTGAACTACGTCAGATCTTCAAGCTGCATCATCGCATACGGGGGTATACAAAAATATCTTGAATTTACTCTATCATCTAATTCTGTTGAATTTTTCCAGCTTAACTATCGAGTGCCAAAAACTCGTTTCGCCCTATATTCTCTCTCAAATCGTATTGAGTGCTTTCATTATCTGCTTTAGCGGATATCGACTACAACATTTGGGAGTTCGTGCCAATCCCGGCCAGTTTATATCGATGCTCCAGTTTGTCAGCGTCATGATCCTCCAGATATTCCTGCCCTGCTATTTTGGCAACCAGGTCACGTTCCACGCTCATCAGTTGACCAACGAGGTCTACAACACCAACTGGCTGCAGTGTCCTCCACACACTCGCAAGCTCCTCAATGCCTACATGGAGCACTTGAAACGTCCTGTGAAAATTCGAGCTGGATATTTCTTCGATGTGGGACTTCCCATTTTCGTGAAGGTGCGATATCCAGTTTGAATTTTCCTAATTTATCGCTCGCTTTCTATTACTTGCAGACCATCAATAATGCATACAGCTTTTTTGCGCTCCTGTTGAATGCGTCCAAATGAATGGTGCATTGAGTATATATTAAAATATCGATATCACTACAACAATTCAATCAACTATTACAAACACTACTATTTCTATTACTCATACTTTGCGAAATTCTATGTATATTTATCTACGATATCGTAATCTACAACAAAAAATATAATGATTTGAAAACTTATAAATAAATGTAATTCGAAAGAATAAAATTAAAATTGTACTCGTAGGGTTTGTTTAATTTTGCAGGAGATGAAGAGACTTTGTCAAACTGTTAGTATAATATGCTAAGTGCATAAACCATAATAACAAAAATAATAATTTATGAATAATAACACCCAGTTTTACCATAGAAGCCTGACAATCACCATCGTTTAAGTTTTAAGTACGCTTATGTGATTTAATTTCAAATTTAATATTAAATATTTTTGCATAAATAAAATGAGTTAAGACTTAGTATTTTCCTAAATATTTCAATGCACTATCATTCACAATTTCAATTTTTTAATTAGATACTGTCTCTGCTAAGGTTTGCCTACAACTGATTGAAAATCCGAGTATGAGACATCCAAGTGTGGTAACAAATGCGTGACTGATTTAATATGCGACAATAACAAATCAACAAATTAGCTCGTCATTATGTCAGCAAGTTAATTATTGTAATTGCTTTGGTTTTAAATTTATAAATACGATTACACAACGATTAGAAATCACTTCAGGGCTGGCGCAAAAGAACTGGAACTAGTTCTTTTCTATGAAAACGAAACAATGAAAACAAAACGGAAATGAGCAGCAAACACAAGAGTATCGGACTTAGAGATACCTTGTGTTATGAGGGGAAATGCATTAAAATCTATATACTAATATTTTTTTGAATGTTTGGATTAATACAGTTATAGTAAATCTCCGCTTGGAAGTTTCCTTCGATTTTATGCGAAAACTGATCGAGAATTTTCATCTTCAATTGATGTCATCAGCTGAGTTATAAAACTGTTAGCAGCTCCCTAAAATACCTCTATCTAAATTAAAATACAGGGTACATAGATAACAGAGCAAGGGTCTATTGCGTAAAAATTTTATGAAATTTGGGTTGGGAAAGTCTATATAAGGAACTTCAATCCAAGGGTCACTTAGTGGCGCAGTCAGAGTCTAGCTTGAGATGATTACGGATCGTCAATCTTCTTTAGGAGCTCTAATCAAGCTCCAACTTTGGCTTGGCCTCTGGAAGTGGCAGATAAAAGATGAAAATGATGCCTGGATCTGGCTGAAGCAAATCTATCCGTTTATCCTCCACTTGCCATTAACGTTCACCCAAATTGCACTAATGTGGCTAGAAGTCGCAACCTCGAACGACCTGGAACAGGCAGGCAGAGTACTCTACATGTCACTGACACAGCTGCCGCTGCTGATAAAACTCATCAATATCTGGTACAGGCGAGAGGAGGCGCTCAGTTTTATGGACGATCTGAAGGAGTGTCTCAAGACGGAGGATATGCGATTGCTGCACCGCGAGGAGTCGCAGTTTAGACGCATCTTCTACACGTATCTGGGAGGCTGCATCGCAGTGGCAATAATTGGATTTGCCAGCGTATTCTTTCAAGATACCTATGAGCTGCCCTTCAGCTACTACGTGCCCTTCGAGTGGCGTAATCCTCATGGCTACCTCTATGCCTGGGGCTACAACGCTGTCGCCATGACCGTCTGCTGTGTCTCCAACGCTCAGCTGGACACAATGGGCTGTTACTTCATGTTTCAGATTGGTCTACTCTATCGCTTCCTCAACATTCGTTTGCTGGCCCTGCAGCAGGAACCGGAGCGAAAGGCCCTCCCAGAATTACGACGCGTCTTTCAGCGCCATGCCCGAGTGCGTCTGCTCACAAGACAGTGCGAAGTGCTCGTCTCGCCCTACGTGCTCTCCCAGGTGGTGTTGAGTGCCTTCATCATCTGCTTCAGCGGCTATCGGCTGGTGCAGATGGGCTGGCAACAGAATCCGGGATTGTTTCTGGCCACACTGCAGTTCGAGGCCGTGATGATCGTGCAGATATTCCTGCCCTGCTACTACGGCAATCAGTTGACCATCAATGCCAATAAGCTGACGAACAGCGTCTTCAACACCAATTGGTTGGAGTACTCGGTGAAGACGCGCAAGGAACTCATCTGCTACATGGAGTTCCTCAAGCGACCAGTCAAGGTGCGAGCGGGCATCTTCTTTGAAATTGGTTTGCCCATCTTCATGAAGGTAAACTGAGAGTTCTTTTAAGCAAGAGCCTGTTTAATTATTGTTGTTTTCGAGCAGACCATCAACAATGCCTACAGCTTCTTTGCGCTGTTGCTGAATCTATCCCGTTGAGTGGTCATTGCCACCCACTTATGTAAATGCGCCCCGCAATCTATATGCCACGTTTGCACCATAATCATTGTAGTAGTTCTTGCTGCAGATCCACTAAAGCCAGCCACTTCAGCAGCTATTAAAACGTGGTGTCACAGCCAAAAAATAAGCAACAGCAACAGCGACAGCGACACATAAAGCACTGCATTTTGGACCCAGACACCGGCTCAGGCGGTGTTTCCTGTGGCACCAACGGAAGCACGCCTTACCAAATGTACCAGCAACATTGGCCCTGAAGTTGCAGAGGTTTGGGGGCAACATTGTTAGCACATAAAAGAAATACAGCACGAAAATATAATGTCGAGCAACAACAAGAGAAAAACGGATATGCGAAAAACGCGTGCAATGCAAGTGTGAAAGTCTCTGCCTGTGTTGAGCCGGAACTGCATTCAAAGGGTTAAGCAAATGGGCGCAGAGAATGAGAGTGAAAACGAGGGAGGAGACACATTGGATGTCTAAGCGCTCCCTCTGTTCATATGAGCATTTTCACTTACCATTTAGGTCCTTTGTAGTGCTCGCCCTGCTGCGCTCTGTAGCCCGCGCCATTGTTGCCAGTGTCTGTGTTGCTCCTGTTGATGTTGCTGTTGCTGCTGTTGTTGCCAGTGTTGTTGGGGTTGCTGTTGCCATTGTTGTTGCCACCGCCGCCGCCGCCGCCGCCGGGGGGAGCATTTGGTGTTGTATTTGTTAAATTTAATGATGTCGGCGTTAAAATTATTGTTGCTGCATTTGGTGCCGTCTCGCCAGCGTCAACAGCAACGGCAACAGCAACATCTGACGTGCCACCATTATTGTAGTCCTCTGGGAATTTTTGTATGTCTAATTTAGTATGTGCTGGCGGTACAGAGTTGCCAGCATCATCAGCGAAAGCCGGGTTCCCTGGCATGTTGTCACTCGGCGACACTCTATTGTTCGCCGGCAATTGTTGTTGCTGCTGCTTGCTGTTTCGCTTGCCTGTAAGTAGCAAGCAGATTTAAACGTATTTAAATGGATGCCCCTTGAAACGACGACTATGAGTGCATGCATGTAAAATCGCTTTGGCGTCGTTGCCGTTGCCGTTGCCGTTCCTTCGACCTTGTAAATTGGTTATAAGTGCCAGAAAGCTGCATTTAACCCATTTTGCATTCATTTATGCAGCTCATGCATGACTAAAATGGCAGGAGTTGGTGGCAACACCTGCCACCTGCCACATCCTATGCTGAGTTGCTTGGCAGCCAGGAGTCATGTAAGTTTAAATTGTAAAATGCAGCCTCTGCCTGCCGCCTTTATGCCACTCAAGACGCCGACGACGACGACGACGACGACGGCGACGACAGCGCGTTGATGTCAAACTAAAGATTGCAACATAGATTGACAGCCGCTGATTGCGCTGCCGTTGCGACAGCTGCGATGGCGACTGCAAAAGGTGACGACAACCAAAACCCGAGCACGGCAACGACAACGACGACAACAACAGGAAGTTGTCTTGGGGCTGTCTTGGGTTAAAGTGTTGCAATTGCCGGCTTGTCTCTCACGCCGACGTGGCATAATTGGCATTATTGTCACAACGACAACTTGACACTTTCCCACTGCCATTGCCGCAGCCTCAGCTAGTGCTGACTCCGGCTGCGACTGTGGCTGCCACTTAAGTGTTGCAGGTGCAAAACATAAATATTTCCATTGGTAATGAATGTCGTTAATGCCAGCTTTTCTCTACTCTGCTTTTCCACACTGCTCTTCTCTCTTAATGGTTACTAATTGAAGTAAATTAACTATTTATTTTGAATCTGAACCCGACTCGACGCTGTGAATTCGCAGTTGTAAGTACATGGGAAATATTTAATAAATTCACGAAATTAGAAGCTTTCCCATAATTATCATGCAAACGCTGCCCGCATTTAACTCTGACTCTGAATCTGACACTGAATGTGAAATCAACACTTAATTTAATTTTTTTTTTCTTTTTTCGACCGGTTTTTGTTTGCAGCTCAATCTCCTGCCTATTTGTCACCGAGCTGCGACTTGTTAATTGCTCACAAATATTTGGTGTCAATTTTTTGCTGCCCGTTCTTTGAATTGGCTGTTTGTGTTGATTGATCACGTGCCAATTATGGATCAATCTCCATCATGCGACTTGCTCGAAAGCTCTAACCAATTGGCAAGGTTAATTAACTTTCCTTGCGAACGAATAATAAAACATTCGATGTGCACGGATAACAACATGCATTCAACGAATGGATATAACAGATATTTATATTTAATTTTTTAATAGTTTATTGATCGCAAAAACAATCGCATCGAAATATTTTCAGAATTTCCGCAAAGAAATTGTGCAATTTGCGCAATAAATTCAGAATGAATAACGTTTAAAATTAAATATCTTTGACACACAGAATATTTTCACAGAAATATTTCCACTCTAATAAAATATATTTACGCCTTGATAAATATTTGCTCGCAGTTTTATATCTCAATCTGAACGCGGCATCGAAGAAACTAAGTTTGTTTCACAAACGTCGCCCCACGTTGCACTCAGTTAATTTATTTGAATATCTAATTGATTCACTCGGAAACTGTATCTGCGATGCACTCGTATCGATAATTTGTGGGTATTTTTCATGTAAATAAACCACATCACTTTAAATTACCACACACTTTGGAATATTACTTCAAGTAAAAAGTCGATGGGAAACAACGTAGAGTAACGAACGACTTTCCGACGACCTACCACACCGAGGCGATAAGATTTAATGGAAGTCAAATACGAAATACAACAAAAAATATACATACAAATTGAAATAAATCTTACTAATCTCGCCGATCTGATGCGCTCCAGACGACGACGTACAACTGACAGAGCTCCCAGCGAATCATTTTAATCTCATGGAAAGCGGCGAACACCTCTGCCTATAGATACACCGAAAGGCACAATATCTATAGAACACACTCACACGTTCACTTTGGCAGTATCTTATGCTAATAGAAAACATAAACGAAACTGTCCACACAATACTCTCTCAAAGGCCGCTCTACAGCCCGATTGGCCCGTTGGGCCGATTGCTCGCGTGCCAACTGAGCTACAAAGCTTCGACATTCGCTTTTCTAATTTGTTAAATTAACAAATAAATTTAAAACAAAAGAGAGCGGCATGAGGCCGGTGGAGCACGACCAGACGCTGAGAAAATATAATAAAATATTTTCTTAATGCTGAAAACAGCAAAACAAACTCATTCGGCGACGTATGCTGAAGAATAAATACTCTTTCTTACAAAAATAATTACTAATTAAAAATAAAAAATTAATTTAAAATGCACCATTTCAGACTGTATTTAAAATGAAAACAATAAAAACCATCCAATTATTTTGGCATTAAAGAAGACAACAAATTAATTCGCATATAGTTGCGATTGTACGTGATATTTACTGCTGATCTTTATCAAGTTTTGTAAATGGCAAATAGCTTTGTTAAATATTTATTAAGTGTTAGTGTCTAGAAAGCAATGTGAGTCATTCACTTTTCCCTCTTAATTAACTACAAATACACTCACATGCATATACAATAATACTACATTACAAATAAATCACATAATTAATTAGTTTTATCAAAACAAAAAAAAGGTCCTAATCCAAACGAGTTTACGCTGCTAAAGTAATTTTAACCCTGAGGTCACCAAAGAAAATTAGATGTATTGAGACTCTCACCTCATTAATTTAAAAGTATTGCAATCAAATGAGAAATTTAATTTACTATTTGACTGGGAAAAGTTATGAAAATGACATAAATAATACAACTAAAGAGGTACATCAAAAATTACATCTTTTGAGGATGGAAATTGGCCAAGAAGATGTTTCGATTTTGAGGCGCTGACATTTGGCAGGCAAAAATAGAACAAACAGTCAAACAGCGGGGCACAGCGTTAAAATTATGTTTACAAGCATTTGCTTATCAATTAATTAGCCATAATCAACAGTATAACCAATGTGCGTTGGCCAAATATTTACCGTTACAGTACGGTTCGGTACAGTTTCAGTTTTGGCCGGGCAGCTCGATGCTTGTGTCTGTTCTGGGCTCTAGGCTCATATCAAATATTTACAAGTTCAATGCGAAGTTCGTGTTTGAAGTGCAACAAATATTTAACATTCCGTAATTAATTTTAAATATCTTCGCGATGCTGAGCAGCGCAATGGCAAACTGTTCTCGCTTGGTTAGTTAGCCAACCCCAACCTGCCTTGGAAGACTGTCCACCTCCACCTCCTTTCAACATTTATGAATAATGTGCCGCATTTAAAAGTTTTTGCGGCATTGCCCTTTTCGTTCGGTTCACCCCGATCCCCAGCATTCAAATGTCCCGTCTTTTGCATTTTTCTTTTTGTTGCTCAGCCTTTCATAAATTGCGCAAGGTGTCAGCAAAGATAGCACAAGGAGTTGCCACTCCGCGTTGCATGTGGCAGGAAAGACGCCAAGCTTTAGTTGCCGCTTGCAATCGGCAGTCTCTCTCTCCGACCCGGAGACGGAGACTGTGGATATATGTGTGTGTATATTTTAGTGATATTTCATATTCATGCACTGCACTTAACACAAAAAATTGTTATGTACTTGTGGCACTGCAAGTTACCAAAGTCATTAGGGCTCTTCTTTTTCATATTGTGTGGCAGCAACTTTAAGATATACGCTCTTAAATTGTGATATACACCTACGGCACTGCTGGCCGCTGGGGGGGAAAACTGGACTCCATTGAATATTATTCTCCCAAGTCAATTTTCGAGAATATCGCAAGAACACTTCAGGCCATGCGCCCCATTGCCCAGATACGTATTTCGTGTAGTCGCTCCTCCTCGCCCATCTATTTGGCCATCCTCCCATATTTTGTTAAGAATTCCGAGTTATTTATATGCGTAGTTTGGTTATCATTGCCTTTTGAGCTCTTGCCGGTGGCTCTTTTTGCCATTTAAACTTGCCTTATTTTGCCGAAACTGACCAGCAAGTAAGGAAAATAGTTCCAAAGTTTTTCACAGCCAAGTGCATAAATGAACAAAATTTTTGGTTTCAATTATTGCAAAACTTTGCGCACACAAATAATGAAACTTAAAAAGAAATGCCCGAAAAATCATTGAAACAGAGAGAAGCAAACATTCTTGACCATTTCACTTTTTTGCGACGAACAAAAGAATATTAATAAGTTACAATTTACTCGTTGTTGCTAATTCACAAGCTCGCAATCCTCAAATCCATATTCAGTGAACAAGTGGCTTCTCAAATGTTATATCAATTATAAATACGAGTAATAACTTCAAGCAACTTGTTTGAGTTTTCTGCGCAATTTGGAGTTTAATAATGTATCTATTAGTCTGAATTCGCAGACAGACGCGTATGCAAGTTTTACATTTAATTTATTTCCTATTTGTGTATACGAAGAAATGCATTCTATTTATGTTTGGTGAGGCGTGACTGCTTTAAGCAAGTCAGCATGTGTATCTATCTGTTGGCTGCGTATTTACCTTTTGAAAAACGTATGCATATATACGAGTATATAGTATATACGATAGTCTAGTACTTGACTGTGCGTCTGGAGTATGAAGAAGGAGTTTTGCGCGTAGCAATGTCAGCACATTTAAATATAATTTCTTTTCACTCGCATAAAGCCAAGAAGGATGGCTGGAACGACGAGCTTCACTTGACGAGCTTTGTGAATTTAGTCGGCGACGGCAGCTAACGCTTTTAAGCTCACTTCCAGACATCCTATAGAAAATGCGATGACTTCTTGACACACTGGAGTTTCGCATCAGTGATTCGATCTAAAGTCAAACGACACAACATCATGAAAATACACGCCAGCATATGTCATTAGTGGCTGACTCCAATACTGGGCCCAGTCTCATTCTCAGTCTCATTCTCAGTTTCAGATTGCGATTCCGATTCAGATTCACATTTAGTTTGCGCTTAAAGCAGGTCAGCCATGAAATGCAAACTGGAATATGCAGCCATGCCCATTCATAAGCTGCAGCACAACATAAATACTTATAGGGACAAATTGAAAATTGGATGAAAGAAAAGATCTGTGAGGTAAAGCACTGAAAAGTCGTCACACTGCTCACTGCGAATGCAAAGCGCTCTATTAAACGTAGTTTAGTAATTGGCTGTTGCTGCTGCATCCCTTGCCCCTAATGGTTGCAGCTGTGGAGGCACCTCGCCTGGGTGCTCCGATTCAACTTAAGTGACTCTGGGCAAGTTAAAATCCAGCTTGAGTGCGATACACACCGTACACAACTGCCAGAGGGTCTGAGCACGACAGCAGCAAGTCAGCAACAGCATCAGCATCAGCATCAGCAGAAGGCAACGGCATCAGAGTCAGCGTCAGTGACTCAATGCAAATGGCATCAAAGTGAAACCAACCAGCTCGTCGCATGTGCGAGTATGTGTGTGTGAGTGTGTGTGTGAAAGGAGATTATGTGTGGCACGTCAAATGAAGCGTTGGGCGCCTTGCCACATCCTTGCCCCGCTGTCTTGCCACTTACTGTGTGCAGCTCGTATCATGGATGTGCTGAAATTTTCCTATTCATTTGGCAAAAACTGTTGCAAATACAACAACTTGCAACTTGCCGTATCGCCCACCCGAGACCCGACAAACGACAGCCGACAGCCGAGACCCAAGCCGAGGCCGACGTAGTCATTTATAATTGTTGGGCAAACGCTGCGTATACGTAATATCAACATATGCATGCGTACGGCATGCAGTTTTGTATGTGTATTTGTTGCTGCCGCTGTTAAGATTCATTTATCAATGGTGACTTTGTGAGTGCAAATCGTTTTTCATGCTGCAGATTTAAGTAAACAGAAATGTCGCCATTTTCCCAAGCTATATTTATAGAGGAGACTCGAAAAAAATAAACCTTTTCCATTTCTCCCCAAAGCAGATGTAGAAAAACTCGGCCACATTTAAATCGTTTCCAGCAAATAAATATGTATACACATTTAAGCATTCATACGAATGCATTTGCTTGTGTATATATCTGCATTACGTTCAGTTATAAATACGTACACAAGTAAATATCACGTAGTTTCATTGATTGTAGCGCATGCGAGCAACGCATGAAAATTGAATCGGAATATCTTAATTTTATTTTCACTTTTTTGTGTTATTTCGCAAAGGTTTGCAAATTTCCACTTTATTCATGTAAAATTCAGAATGCGAAACGAAGTGCGAATTCGTAAGCTAAAGCTCAAAATTATCTGAAATTGCAATGAAAAAATAACCGAAAAAGCAAAATTGTAAAAGCTCTGTAACAATAATAATAATAATCATAGCTGGGATCTTACAAAAACAATGAGCGAATAACTTTATTACAACGCTGGAAATATGCGCGGCTGTAACAACAAACATTATGCTCGGACAATAAAAATAGCGAGCTGTTGGCTGCACTGCGAATATGATCGACTTGCAGACACTCTGCAGGCACTCCTCGACTGAAATGCCGTCTAAGAAAGAGAATTATGCCTCAATCCGATATCTGCGGATATGCTTTCATTTTACTCGACTATGAGACGCAAACTCTTTGCGTTGATTTTATGGCCAAAGGAAATGGAAACCATTCAGTACGCTTCGCAGCTGTCTCAGCACAGTTCCGGAAATGTCGAAGCTGCACAACTCAGCGCAAAAGCAATGTATGTAGATGAAGACATACGAACGTGTATGTATGTAATTATCTGTAGCAGCAGCAAACCCAACAGATATGGCATTTATTCAGCGCGTTGAGCGCCGAGAGGCATAGCCTTGATGGCGCCAATGCAAGTCTTGGGAGTGAAATCTTCATCGCTTTGCTGAACGCTACATTGTAAGCGAAGCTCAGACTGCAACGGACAGACTGTGGATCAGACTGAACTTGGGAACGACGGAAAACAAAAGCTTTGAATAAACAATGTGCACCACACACTCACACACACACTCTCATATGGGTACAACAGTGCGTATGTGCATTTTGTGGCAGCCAACAACGGCGTCAACTCTGACATCGAACGGAATGTCTGTGTGTCATCATGGCGCCGTCGTCCTTGTTTGCCAGCACATCCTACAGAGTACAGTTTGGGTGTGTGTGTGTGTGTGTGTGTGCGTGTTTGCAAGAAAATCATTTCCGGGCAAAATAATTTTGCTTTGGTTTGCGCTGCTATGCGCTGCATTCTCCAAATAGCTTTGACCATTTTTTCCGCTTTTGCGATGCGTCAGATGAATTCCTTGCGATATTCGCACCATTTGCACAGATTTTCAAATACCTCCTCCCCACTATCCCTTTTTCACTTGTGATAGCATCAGCATCTCATATGCATAGTCGTTTCGTTATTGATATAAACTTACCATTTCCAGGGGCATTAACAGCGCTTTTCTGTCCCTTGCCGGCCGGATTAGCTCGAGGTGGAGGCGACGGTCGCTTTTGGCCATCCTGCTGCTCATTTGACTCCTTCTCGCCCAGCAGGTGCTCATTTTCGGGTTCCAAATCCATGATGCTATTCGTGGCAGTCTCGCTGGCGCGTCTCAACAATTCCACTGGCATTTTATTGATGTCAAGTTGTTCGGGTTCGTTCAGATCGCTGTCAAACTCATTCAGCGCACTTTGGCGAAAGCTCTGCAATGTGGGTCCGTCGTTGAGTGCCAATATGTCAAGAAGGTCTAAAATGTGCAAGGAGTAATACAACCTGATGTAATTATAAAAATATTTGTACGTTAGGTTTGCGCAGTCAACACAATTTAGTTAAACTTATGAATATATAAATTATATATTAAGATACTATTGTGTAAGGTGTGGACAAAAAGTAATTAGGACATTCACTTGCTGTCCAAATATATTCTTCATTCCTTTTAAAACAGAACGTTGCAAATACAAAAGGTAGATATGTAGGTAAGATCAGTTTGTATTCAAATGTCGACATTTGATGACGTGAAAACATCATTTTTTAATTTGGTTCAAACGCATATTATAAAAGCATACTTTAATAAGTAAACATAAATTATAATCATCTAAAGTTGTTTCTAGCAAACAGTTAAGAATACATTTCAATTTATTGTTTCATTAACCTCAACATTATTTATGCCTCTGTCTTGTTGAATAAGAATCGGAATCTAATTGATATTCATTTTCTGAATACAAATTTATCTATAAACTTAATATTTATGGAATATCACTTTTCTGTGGTATTTAATGTGCATAGATTATTGTACATTATTAACTTAATTAATTAATTGATCTAAAATATATTTTCAATGAGGTATTTAGTACAAAAATTTGAATAGTTTCTCACTGGAATTAAACAGCCTTCAGTTACATAATAACAGCATTAATTTCACTTATGTAGATGTACAAACTACTTTCAAAATGTATTCATACGGAGACTCCAGACTAAGTTATACCATTTCCATAATTAGCATCTGATTAATCATCGGCATAATCATCATCAACCCACACACATCAATCACGAAATTCCTCAAATAACTGAACTCACCGGTTTGTCTAATCATGTTTATCTACTGCAAGCCAAAAAGAGAGAAAAAAAAAAAACAAAAAACGTGGAGTCTTCAAATGACGAATGTGACGCAAGAGATTGACCGTTGAGCGAAGGGAAAGAGCAATAAATACGCGCGCGAAAGCGAAAACGGAGGAGAAGAGAACAAAGCGAACTTAACGACGCCAGCGGAGCAGCGGCAATGCAACGCTAAAGCCAAAACTAATAATGCCAAGGGCTGCCTGCAATATCAGCGATGTCTTACAACTTGTGGACAAACACGGATTGATATTATTTTCATTACATGTTTGTTAGCACATTAATTAAAAAATCTAATTCAAACAAATATCACTAGCACTAAATACATACCGATGTGGGTGCGAGTATAAACAAATGTACGTACGCCAGTGTGTTTAACCACGAGAGCGGCGCTGTGGTGACGGCGACGCTCAGCGACGAAAACTAATTGCCAAACAGCTGACACACACGCATACACGCACACTCACAAACACACACACACACACTCAAAAACAAACGCGCAAAAAAAAAACTAAAGAGCACCAACAATTTGAAGAGTAATAATTATCGACTCATCTTTACTGCGTACATGTTAAACATTGTATGAACTCTATTTGAATTGTATAAGTGTAATTCTAATAATCACTACAAATATTAATAATTATTAGTAAATTGAATAGACATAAATATAATTATAAGTTATTTATTTAAGAAATTTACAATCGCTACACATATAAATAATTATTAATAAATGGGACAGACATTATTATAATTCTAATTTATTTATTTAAGAAATTTTTACTCGCTACACGTATAAATACTTTTAAATAAATGAGATAGACACTATATCAATAAATGTTATTTACATGATTATTTTGCATGAAATATCTCATCGTTGCCGCCCATATTTAATAATTAAGTGCATCCATATGTTTTAATTAACATTAAGTTTAATTGATATGCGCTTTCTACTTAAATTACAGGGTATTTCGAAAGAGAAGAAGTGCGAGAGTGAGAGCGCGTAAAAACGTTGCCATTTCCATGTACAATTCACATGCATAGATATGTTTGTATGTTTGTGAGTAGGCTTGCTCTTTGGTTCAATACGTGACTACGCATGCATTGACGTACGCTATATCCACATACATATTATACAAACTGTTCTATACACATTGAAAACAGTCTGAAGAGTCTGGACGAGCGAACGTTGCCCATAGCTAAACAACAATCGGCTGATCGATCATTCAGGCACGAGACAATTGTTCTGTTCATTTCAGTTGCTCGATCATGTTTCTTTAATTAAAAGGTACAATCATATTCATATTTTAGTAATTACCAGAATAAACAATCCAGAGTGCACATAATACATTAATTATTATAATTGACTGTGAAAGTGTTTATTTTTTATATGAGTCTAAACCTATGTGTAAACATAAATCTGTAAGTCAAATGTTTTCAGTTCAATACTGAGAGAGTGAAATGGAATAAGCATTATATAAATTTAAATAATATATTGTGTGAATTTAAATAGGTTATCTAATTAAAAAAGCCATTTGAAATATGTGGAAATATATTAAATACTTACCTATTATATTCATATAATATGTAGCTAGATTCCAGTACTCTGCACTGCTCTAAAATTGACGGCATGCTTCAGGGAAGTGTAATTATGTGTTTGCATTTTGTATTTTTTAGTGAACAGATTTTTTTATTACTCGTATTTTTCCTGCACTTTTTTTGCTGTTTGTTAATTTCGGGTGCACATGGAAAATGCGGCTGATGGAAGTGCACGCCTCTCGTGTTCGCGGTGTTTGCCAAACAACGCAGCAATTTACGCCCTCACAGGGAAGAACACCACTCACAACTTGCTGCATGCATGAGCATACAAACATGCACACATCTACATATACATATGTACATTTGTATTTAAGGCAAAAAACATTAATTTGCGTGCAAGTCAATTATCAGGAGGCAACGGCAAGTTGTTGTTGTTTTTTGGTGTTGCATTTATGCAAATATAGCTGCATGCATCAATATAATTTTAAAACAAGTGAGACTGCTGCCTCGACAAGTGATCAACTGACAAATACCCTGCAGTCGCATAGGGTATGCGTATTGCCTTCCACATATTATCACACTTCACGTTACTCATACGCAGGGTATGACAGAATGACGCAATGGGCTAAAAAGTTGAATGGGCAATCATACTATTAAATTGAAACTGTCCCGTTCACCTGCCATGCCAGACCAGCACATTTCTAAATGCTTTTTTTAATTAAAAATTTTTGCAAACTTAACACATTTGCGAGTAAAATTGTATTTTGCATATCTGAAATAAATTTATAAAAGGCGCGAAAAAATGCAAATATAATTTACAAAGCACGCAGTTTGGGCATTTCGTCAAGGGAGAGCAGAGCAAAAAAAAACAAACAGTATCAGAATATAATTTATAAATTATGTAAATGATTTCAAATTGACATTTTTATTACGGGCAAAATGTGCTCATATTGTAGGCACGATGTTTATTTTACACTTGGCCATAAATTATTCATTACGTATACGCTATAATCCAACTAATTATCGACTCCTAACTGAGATGCTGAGATGCTATTTCCTCTTCACGGTAATCTCGAATGCCGTGCAAGACTGTTGCCCCTCATTCATCCACGACAGAAATTGGCCAGCTGCACAAATCTCCGGCCAGCTGCGGGTTAGCGGCTGAGCTTGACCAAACCATTTGACCCGGTTGCATTGCGCCTCGATGACCGTCTGAAAGTGCTGCGACGGCGCCGCTTGCGCCGCGTTCAGGTGCCAAAGGAACACGGCATAGTTGTCGTGCACCGGCAACAGGGCCAAGAAAAATGTTTGCACTTCGAGCGACCCAGAAGCCGGCTCACTCAGACGCAGACAGACCTGCGTCTGCTGGGGCCGCAGTTGAACATGGACATGCAGCCGCTGCCCAAAGGTGCCGTCGAAGTGCACAACATTCAGTTGATGCTCCCTGCTCAGATGCTGCTCCAACTCCAACTCCAGATGCTGCTCGGCGAGTTGCGAGTTCAAAAGCGTTTTTATTGATGGTCCATTCAGCAGTTGGGCCAACGTTTCCGCATCCGCATTCGCCTTGGGAGCTCCTTTGTGGCTGCCCGCTGATAAGGTCGCCGCACTGTTTGCTGCCGCAACAAATGCAATTTCAGCGACTGCACCCAACCGCTTTTCTGGTGCTGCGGTGGCGGTGGCATTGGCGGTGGCGGTGGCAGACTCTCGTTTGACGGTTGACAATTTGTTGGCACTCGCTGGCTGGAAAAGTTTCGCCTGGCTGCAGCATGATTTCCCAGTCGGGCAATGATAATTTTGATATTGCTGTTGGCCTTTGCTTGGCTCCAACACCTGACCCCCGCTCTCCAGCTCCAGCTCCTCCTCCAGCTCCGGCTCCGGCTCCGGCTCCGGCTCCGGCTCCGGCTCCATTCCCAATCCCAGCATGCGCTGTTGGCCATTATTTATGTTTGCAACTTCATCGCAGCGCAATTCGTCTTGATCTCGGCCTGTAATCTGCCAACTTTTCTTACTCAACTTTAACTTTGGTTTAACGAGCATATTGTTGCTCTCCTCCTCCTCCTCTCCAGGCAGTTGCTTGGCGCTATTCCCCGCCTGCTGTGCTTTTATCACGCCACGTTGCAGGCCTGCATCGTTGACATTATTTCGTATTTGCGCACTTTGCTCATTTCCCTTTGGCATTCCTGAAACCTGCTTAACGCACTGTTTCACCTCCTTCTCCTCCTGCTGCTCCTTGGCCATGGTCTTGGCCTGCTCCTCGCCAGCACCATTCACAACCAAAATCACAGTGTCCTCCTGCATCTGCCTCGATGTTTTTCTGCACTTTTTGCCCGAATTTGATTTGGCCAGTGCCATTTTTGGTTGATTATGATATTCATTCGTGCATTTGGCATTGCTGTTTTCGATGCTCCGGCTGCTGCTGTTGTTATTGTTGTTACGCTCCGCATCCTTGTTGATTTTCACTGCAAAACACAAAACAAGCAGAAACGAAAAGAAACAAACTATAGTTTCCAGGCATAAAATGAGGCCACACATATGGACAGTTTTGGCATTGCAATTGCTCTCGCCGGCCACTTCAAAGGAGTGCAAAGTTTTGGTTGCAATTGAAATTGTCCAGTCGCAAATAACAATAAGCAGCAATAGAAAACAAAATTCCTGTTGGAAAATAGTTAAGAAAATAGCAAAAGCACTGCACTCTTAATGCCGAAGCAATAAAACGCACTAAGCACTGACGACAGCAATGGCAAAAGACACAGATAGGGCAACAAGTAAACTAAGATAAATATAAACAAGTTAAACTAACTGCATTTGCAACGTTGCAGATTGAATACTCTTCTGCACTGTGTATTTATAATCTACATACTCATAATCGATGTTAGTTTGGTAAATATTCTTTTTACTCCTGTTATTTATTGCAGTCTATATATTTTTATGCGGATTCTTTTGAAACTTTCTGCTGAATATAAAACTAAATATACACTCTGGGAGGGTATGAAAATGCGTTCAACCTGTTTGTTGGACAGTCAACAACAGAAGTTGTTGCACCTGTTTTGTTGTTGCCGTTGCCGTTGTTGTTGGCACTTGTTACCTGCGCTGTAAACTTCACATTATCTCGAGTTGGCAACACTCCGAGGCCCTTATGGAAACGCACAGATTGAAAATGGCAGAAATACGGCAAACTTGTTGGCCAGCTAAACTTAAAAGAAAAAAAAAACAAGTAGATGTGGATGCGAAGCTGAAGAGGAGTCTGCAATGTCAACAATAAGCACCATGGCATAAGGAGCATAAAGCGTGAAAAACTTTACCAATTTATGCGACATAATTATGCCATAAAAAGAGCAACAAAAACAAAGCACAAGTGCAATAAGCAACAAGCAACAAGCAACAAGAAGCTCGGCTATAAGGTATCCTAAGTGAAAGGTAACCGAGTCTGTAATCCCAAAAGTATGCTACATTAAATGGGGGGAAACGGAAATGAGATGGACCATTCAAATACGCTCTTATTCGAGACTGTTCTACTGACAGAAGGGTATGCAAGAATATACAAATGTTATGCCTGACATCCCGCAAACGCATTTAGATTTTATTACTCTAGAGATAAAAATTGTAAATTGCCTTCACATACCTTTGATGGTATCATTAATGAGCTCTTCTAAAGGATTGCGTTAGTCTCCTCTATATAATGGCTCATGTAACAGATCCTAAATGAAGAGTAAGAAATGCGAGTTATTCAGAGTGTGAGTATTATTCTAATATCCCCCACTGTTGGCGCTTAAGGGGCATGAGCATATTCTTAATATGGACTAATAGCCACTCACTTTCAAGTGGTTGTTGCAGATGATTTTTCTTTTCTTTTTTGTTCCCTTTGTGTTTGTAGTCGCTGTCCCTGTCGTGATTTAAGTAAAACATTGACAATTGTTTAAGTTGTCAGTGTGTTGTTGCAGAGGTTAAAACTTTTGCGCAAAGCTGCTGCTGTTGATTTAACTGATGTCTAGGTGAGCGAGAGAGCGAGAGTAATGGGGATCCAAAGTTTTCGGTTTCGTTGTCGTTTCGGTAGAAATGGAAAGGCATTTCCATTCGCGCCCATTGTGTCAACAGCTTTCGCAGGCCTACACTCAGTAATGTTGTCCCGAATCGGGACACCCTACTAATGACAACGCTAATTTAGGCGCCATTTTAGGTAGATTACTAGAAGATATCCCAAAAGTTTGCGAAACACAACAACTGACGCACTGAAGACATATTAATAAGTTGGCTAACAGCAGCAGCAACAACAACAACAACAATTGGGATCATTACTGCAAAAACTTGACTGTTTGCCCATTAAGTATGAGCTCTACTTACCTCCATCACAGGGGAAATTTTCCGCTAGCAGCGTAAATAATTTATCCGACAGCAGGCAGCGTCCCCTCGGTCCCAGCGGCACCCTGCAAACCGGACACTTTACAGAGCGGTTACGGCAATTATTACAGAGCACGTGTCCATTGCAGCACTGCCAGCCAGGTGGCTTGACGACCTGATTCCCGTCACGAGCACAGACCAGAGTCGAGTCCGATGCAGTCCACACAGCAGAGGGAGGGCGAACAGGGACACATACAAGGACGGCGTCAAGGCATAATGTTATGCAAAAGAAAAACAAATTAATTATAAATAAATATGCAGGAAAATGAAAATGGAAATGCTTAAATTGACTATAGTCCGATTTAATGGAAAACAAAAATGTTGCTCGACAAAAACTTGTAACGAATTTCAAATCCAAATCTGATATTGATACCTCGCATATATTGCAAGACGGTTTTATAACTTGCTGAAAATCGCAACTCTACTTTGAAATTCGTATTCAGTTCATCTATATAATAAATATAATAAAAGCTTTGGCATTGAGAGGTATATCAGAGTCAAGAAGTCTGTCGTCCATTAAATGTTGACTTGCTTTTGCACAAGTTTACTAATATGCAAATCGGTAAAATCGATGCTGACTGGCCCAGCACTTGCCTCAACTTAAAAAAGTACTTTGGAATCACAATTTTCTTGATTTACCCTTATATATGGACTGCTTTATGGCCGAGCAGCAAGCTTTCCATTTAAATGGAAAATCAAATTGAAAATATTGCAAGCGGATTTAAAATAATACAACTGTATTTGATGTGCACAAAAACACTTTTGCGCTTTTCAAGCTCCAGCTTCGGACCCCAATGTTCTCTCATGCACACGCCGGAACACTGGGATTGTCTCAAAAAATCAAAATAAAAAAAGGAATTCCCAAAAAACAAGAGAGAGAGAGAGAAAAAAATCGAAATATGTATAGAAATTCAATTGATGCTTTTTGTCTGCATGCGCATGCATACATACATACCTACAATATGTATGTACATATACATTCTCGTACATACATATGTGCATATTTGCATGGGTATGCAGCTGAATCTAGCGATGTAGATGTGTGCAGAGCAGAGCTGCTGCAAATATGCAGCAATAAAGATACAATTTTGGACAGCTTGGATTGTAGTTGGCCATCATTTTGCATTTTACAAAAATGAAATTGAAGTATTACAAATGTAAAGCGATTTGATTGCAATCCCCTTTTCCGGCCTGCAAATAATAATAATAATACGAGTACGTGACAACAAAAGCAACAGTCTTAAATTGTACAAAAGAAATTGAACCTCGTCGATAAATGCTTTTGGGTTTTATGTTTCCAGCATTGTGCAAGAGTTGCAAAAACTTTCTAATGACAAACGACAGTGTTTCAATTAAATTGATTGGTTACAATATAAGACTCAAATAGTGACACCGAAGATTATTGAATAACCTTTTTATTAAATACAAACTATCGAACATTAAAGGTAAAGAATTAATAATTGAGACGAATATTTTGTCGCGCTAGCTTTAATTTTTCGTATAGTAATTTTATAGAATTTCCGGATATTAAACACTTTGGCCTGATAATGTTGCATGCAAATTTATGCATATTTAATTGAATAAAATCTCGATTCGGGTGTTATTTAATGTCAACATCAAATCTCAAAGGAGCTCGGCAAACGGCAATCTCAATGCAAATTTATGAAGCATATATATATACGTACATATAGATTTGCATGTATATAAGAGGGGGAAACTATTGAAAATCAAGCAAAACAAAATCCCTTAATAACTTAATGGACTTGTCTGTTTGCATAACAAATAAACGCACACACAGATGACTCTTTGTGCTCGTAATGTTGCATGCGTGCTGCAGTAATAATAATTGCCAAATATGAAATAGAAGTTCTGTCCGCAAGGTGGACTAACATATAGTACTTATAGTCGTGCTGCGGCGTGCTGCATAAACTGATTTAAGGTTAATAAACAAATTATGCATTTAGTGCAGCAAGAGGAGCTGGCCTGCAAATGCCATTGGTCCTCTTGGAGCCCCAGTGTTGCTCCCCTCAGTATGCAGGTATCTGCAGGTGTATGGTAAGTATGTGTTGTGCCATGTCTGTGCTCAGCTGTGAGCTGCGACAATGGAAACTGTCTGTGCGTTTAACTAGCTGCTCTGGTTGCCTGCTTTAGTCTTAGCCTGCATGCTTAATTAATGGCAGACAACAGACTCTCACACACACACCACAGCTGGGCTTTGCATGTGAAATTTCATTTGCAGATAAGTTTAGAATTTAAAGGAGAGTATTTCCACACTAGCATAGAATGTCCCAGGCTGTGGCTGCCCTCATTTTTATCTTGTCTAATTAATTAAAGTTATGTTTTTGCTGACATGCTTGCCATAAATAAATTTACACCTCAGCACTTACCGTTTGCCACTTGCGAAGCGGCCAAGCGGCTAACAGCCAGCTCGTCATTTAAAATTTAAATGGAACAAAGAGCTTACGGCCATTGTTGAATGCACTTCTATTTTAGCAACGAACATGTCATATACATATATGTATATACATATACTGGGTAAATTGTTATAGATGAGTTATACCATATATGTATATGGATATGTGTATTCTGTTTGGTTATCGCTTGTAATTGACCTGGCCCATTCATACAGAGATTGCTTGGCACGCCTAATCGACAATATTTGACTTTTAAATCCCGTAATCAATCAATAGCCGCATGCTCCATATATTTCGGCAAAGTGCCGCTGGGCACTAGAACAAAGCTAATCAAATCACATGCGATGGCAAACATTTATCAAGCATACGAAATATATGAATTTCCCTTCACATATATCACACTCAAATCAAAATGTTTACATGCCCATTCGTAAGTGTTCCATTGTAACATAATATACCCTGTAGGTACATTTTATAAAAATAAAGCTATGAATAAGAGACAATAAATACAAATATATATCGGTAACATTGAGATCGCCTTCAAATGAATAGTAATATATGTTCATCCTTAAATAATGTAATTTAATAATTACTAGTGACCATAAAAATCAATCCCTTAAATCATTAATGGATTATTATGACTGGAAATATTCATAAAAAGTCATATTAAGTTAGAAAATTACAATTGCGACTTAATCTATTAGCTTTAGCTTGTAGTACTCACCAATCAATAAATAAAATGAATTAATTAATTAATAATGTCAATCGAGTCGGATTGTTTCTTAAATGTAAATTTAGTAAAGAGTCTAATTCTAATTCCACTTAAAGCTTTCTAAAAGTGTAACACACCCCTTTTGAAAACTTATTGTTATTGTTACAGGGTATTCGAATAAACTTACATGCGAGCATATGTTATTTGTGTCTGAGCGCGCAACTAAACTAACGGGTATTAACTAACAACAACAACAACAAACGGCAGCAGCAACAAAAGCAACAGCGACAGCGGCAGTTACATATTTGTAGTCGTGACATCGTCGGGCTGTGAGTAACTGTGTAAACAAGACCACGACATATGTATGTACAGACGAATACCTGGAGCCATAGTTTCAGCATAGTTGGAGAGCGCACTCAAAGCATCGAGCATTGGGAGCATTGGGAGCTGTAGCTTATTTAGAGCATGGGCGTGGGCACGCAATCACTGGTGCAGCTCAACGTTTCAACTTTATGCACGGTCAAGTGATTAGCAACAAACTTGCGCAGCAAAATCAACGTAAAGCCGGAAGAGTAACGTTGGGAGCGGCATGCGACATGCGGCAGGTGGCAGGCAACAAACAGCAGGCAACAGTCAGCAGGCAATACTGGAGGCTGACAAAACCAAACAAGCGGCAACTGGCAACTGGCAACTGGCAACTAAGTTTTGTCCGACCAGAGTTCAGTTTAGTTGAGTTAGATAATGACGAACTAAAACTAATGCTGGCAACGGGACAACTTGCAACTGATGCTGCAAGCTGCGCCCCGAACGGCCGAGAAGCTCATCGATATGCGGCACACACAGCCACCAAGAGGCAATGCCGATCCGATGTCAGGCATCCACTTGCCGCTTGTTTCTTGCCTCAAGCGAAAAAATAGAAGAACAAAGCAGAATACAAAATATACTTGGACTCGTTTACTTACATCACAACAAACAGGACACTCCAGTAATTGGGCAATATGTTGCAGGCATGTTGCAAACTTTTGCAGCGACTGTTGATTAATGCCATGCTGCTGCAAAGAGAAGAAGCCAGAAGAATTTAGTTGGATTAAGGTCACAGACAATGAATTCTGAAATAAGGTCCTTCATATCATAATAATTATCGAATTTATTTGTTAATAAGAAAACATCAAAGATGTTGAATTAAGACATTAATATCCTTTAAGTCACCAAGTATTTTTTGAATTACTTTCAATGCAAGTATGCATCAGCTCATCTTTACATAATAACATTAAATTTAATAGTTCGATAAAAGCTAACAATTTGAATTCAACATGTTGCCAATTGCAATTCAATGTGATTTTGATATTAACAATTATCCTGATTTGCATCGGCTTCCATTATTCCAACGAGATAAATCATTTACGCATAATTTACCTTAAAGATTTCATTTTATTAACAGACTTAAATGAGGTTGCTTCCAAAGTCTCAAACTCTAGCCCTATAAACGCTTAAAAACGTGTTCGTATGTGTGTCGAACTGTGCACAGACATGCAAATAGCCCTACAGAAATCTATCAGCAAAATAAAGATGGACAAGTGACACGACAAATACACGAAGGCTGCATTTACACTGCCACATCACGTATACGCCGTGTCGACTATTGCAATTTTCGTGTCCCATCGCCAGCCTTCGACTGGCGTTAAGCCTTAAGCATGGCCTTTAGCATTATTGATTGGGAATTTGTATGGAAATGATATGCAGCCCGTGTGCCAGGTAAATGTGCACATCCACAAGTATATATAAATATATATATGTGTGTGTGTGTGTGTGTGTGTGTGCATGTATAATTTGGGTTTTTGCATCCTTGCAAATATTTGGGTCAATTGAATTTGTAATGCAGTACAGCATATAATGTGTCAAATTTAATAAAATACTCAGCAATTTGACCGACAGACGAACACCTCGGGGAGCACACGAAGGAAGCAGATACTTGCCCCAATTGCCCAACTGCCTCAAAAGGATGCCACGTTGATTGTCCGGAAATGCCTTTACATTAAATTAGCACGAATATTGTTGTGAAATATTCAGCAAAGACATAAATTACACAACGACATGTGGTCGACTCGACACAAGACCATAGACCTGGCCATAGCCAGGTGTGTACACGTTTATTAGGCTAATTGACAGTTTTGCCAGAGGTGTAATATTCTCCACATCCATGGACGAGTAATATGCAACTTGATATTGCAGCTGACAAGCATTTGTAACTATCGCTGGTTGGCGACGATTACTTTGGCAACTATTTAATATTGTCTAAGCGACCAAGTTCAATAGATTTAATGTGCTATAAAGTAAATACAGCAATTGGGGGACTAGAAGATCATCTATCATCGCCTTCGGTTAAGTATCAATAGCATTTATTTATAATTGCTTTTTATATGTGGATTGCAAATACAACAATTTGTCACCCAAGTCTCAGCTACTACTTAATACATTTTGAGCTTCATTCAGTGCTATAGACTAATACAGAATAATATGGAAATTAATACATAATTGAGAGCTTATATTAAATTTATATTTCTTTCGTAGCATCAAAACTTTTTGTTTGATATTTGACTATCAACCGCAGTTTATGTTTAATAAATAAACATAACTTTGCTTAGCATCACAAAGTAAAGTATTTCAAATTTATGTTTCTTTGGCTGCATCAATATCTATTCTTTATTCTTTGCCATTAAACTTCATTTTTTTATTTGATAAACAAACTCTAATATGCTTCTTCTTCTCGTTTGTCAATTGCAACAATGCAGCAAATTGTTAAAGAGACTAAGCTAATCAACAATGCGTAACGAGCAAACGGCAAATGTCAACGACAATCGCAATCGCAATCGCAATCGCAAGCTTGTCGTGTCGTGCTCTTGGTTGACCCATTTAAACGCTGCTGAAACAGTTAAGGCCAAGCAGCTGAGAGCCTGGGAGCTGTTTGGTGGCTGGCTGGGAGTGCGGTGAATGGTGACTTACCACAGCGTGCGCCGCCTCGTTGGGGTCATCAGTTGAGCTGAGAGTGGTTGGCTGTTGTCGCCACATCATCATGGTCGCATGCTCAGCGCCAGTTAGCCAGTGTTCCCGCAGTCTGTTGGCCAGCTCGCTGATCCTCATGCCCAAGACATCGTTGCCGTTAAGCTGCAGCAAGGTGTCGCCAATGCGGACACCTGCCAATTGTGCATTTGACTCCGCCTGCACTCCGCTGACCCACGGATATGGGTCCCAAGGTGCTCGACTCAAATTTAGGCCCAAGGCGCCGTTGGGCGACTTGATAACGCACTGCTGCAGCATCTTAAAGGCGTGACTGTAACTGAAGAGAATGCACAAAATGTGGCTTGAATAAACCTTGTAAAAATACACATACAATACAATGCTTTCTGCAGATTGTCATTATTGCTGCTTGTTGCTGTTGCTTGTTGGCTTGCTCAAGGTCGCACGTTTGAGGCAGGCATTTCAAGTATGTAATTTATGTCAGACAGCAGCGAACACACGCACACAATCACGGCTCGCACACAGTTCTCTAAGAAGCCAAGTCGAAGGTTGCCTGGCATAAATTTTGGCCCATTTTCAACACTTGAGATATGTGCCAGACACACACGAAGACCGATAGAGAGAGAGCGAGGTGGGGGAATCCCCACATATGTATTTAATTATCAACACTCCGCACACACACACACGCAAGTATGTATTATTTTTGAAAGTGGGCGGCGAACTGTTTTATTCGTTTAGCTAAGTGGGCGTGTCAACAGGCGCGGCGATTTGCTCGATTCGCATGCTCCTCACGTACACAGCAGCCCACACGGCCACTGGACTCTGAGATATTTTGCCCCCTTTTCGCTTGGGCAAAAATTCTTTTCAACGATTTTTTTTAGTTTTACCTTTTTGTAAGCTTTCGGCACCTGCGTCGAAGCGCAATTAATTAGAAGACTGTTGAAAGTTCGAGGGTTGCGAAAAAGGTAGGCCCAACGAAACTTTGCCAAACTGTTTGGTAATTAAGCATACGTCGCGTTCACCGGCAGCGACACCGTCACCGTCACCGCCACCGCGAACGCCATTTTCAGCAAAATAGCGTGAAATTTGCGCAAATAAATCAAAAGTGGTGGCAAAAACTTTTGCACCCGACAACTCACTCACGCATACAGGCATAAAGGCCGAGCAACGCGTTAAATCAATTAAGATCGGAGGTAAACGCAGCAGCAGCCGGAACTATTGAAGATTGAAACAAAAGCGACACCCCAAGCGTGGAGTACGTGTAATTTCATGAATGAGTGGTGTGCGAGTGTGCGAGTGTGCGTGTGTGCGTGTGTGTGCGTGTGTCGCGGGCAACGCAAGTTCAAGTATATCAAGTATACGCACTAAGGCCGCTGTGAACGGTGAACAGCATCCGCTAATGCTGGCTCATTGTTGCCATGCCAGCAACAACAACCACACCACACTTTCATTTATTTCGTTGTCGTTGTCGTTGTCATTATTATTTCATTTTTGTTGTTATTATTGTTGTTGTTGTGATTCTCATCCGCATTTGGGCTGCCGCTGCGTCCCGCACTTGCCTCTAGTTGCTGTAACTTGTCATGACGACTCTCAAAATCAAATTGATTATAACTCAAAATTCTTTATACACACACACACACACATATATAGACATTGTGTGTCTAGCAAATAACGATCCAAACGAGCGACCACTTCACTTCTTACTGCTGACATTGGCCATGAAATTGAAATTGCCGCATGACGTCGACAAACGTGAAGTATCCGCGCTCGTCTAACGAATAACATTAATGATGATTGAACCGAAAGCCGCTTGGCTTAAATTGTAAATGAATATGCATGGAATATTTATTTGTCCAATACAATATCGCATTGCAATTGTTTTCATTAATTGCTATTTTAATTACTCGCATTATCTAAGCTTATTTAAATACGCACTCATCGCACACACACAATTAAGTTTGTTGATAAAGCCACTTCGCTGTCAACACAAATACACAAAAAATGTTTTTTAATAAATAATTCAACAACAGTTGCAACAAAGTAGACAAACTGTGAACATGTGGCACAAGAACTGCACGCTAGCTAAACGTAGAATTGGCTGTGCTCCAATAATCAGTTGCATTGCAACAGCTTACCGTTATGCGTGTACTTAGCGAGTGTGTTTTGTAAGCTTCTCAATCGCGATTAACTCGGACGAACTAATCATAGTCGCGAGCGGATAATAACTAAAGCACGAGATACTTAATCACAGACAACTGTTGCATGCGCTTTTGCAATGCACTGCAACGCACAGCAACAAATATATGTATGTACGTACATATATCTGCTAAATTAACACCAGTTTGTTTTACCGCTTTCGTTTTCAGCCAATCGCCAACAAGGCGAAACCAAAACAACCTCACACCAGAATTGCGTCACAATTACACAAATGCAGCAACAACAACAACAACAACAACAGCAGCAGCGGCAGCGGCAACAACAACAACGCAGAAAACGAAATGTATGGCAGAGACCCAGAAACCCCAAACGTCCAAAAGCTGTTGCGCATGCGCCGCAGTCGGCGTCGCTGCCAGCGTCGACAGCAATTACATACAAGCAACGTATACGCACAGCGCTCGTCACTCGCTTAGACACACTTCATAGCGTTTGCAAATATTTTCGCTTACTTAGTTCCATCAATAATGTGTAATTTTTATTTTTTTGCAAACTTTTCAACAGTTTACTTTATTGCAAAATGATTGCTTTGTTTGCGTTTTTTGTGGGTCACTTCAGCCAACCCAAAACGTTGTGCACATAAAACTGTGCACATAAGTGTGGTCAGTGTGTAAGCAGCTATTAGATATGACTTCCTTTTTGACGTATCTCAACTTGCCCACGTTTGGTAACAACTTAATTTATTTATAATTAAATAACTTCTTTATCTTTGGCTGCAAACTACACGCGTTGAAAACAAGTCTGACGCCAAACTTTTACTTCCTTGTTTGCACTCAGCTTTTACACTTGAAGCAAAGCTTCGGCTCCTCGTTTGATTGGGCAAACAAAATCGTTAACTTGAATCAAAAGCAAGCGTCCACTTAACAACATTAGGGCTAGCCGTAGGTGCAAGGTCGTTGAAGCCATTAAAAAGCCATAATTATTACACGTAACTTTTTGAAATGGCTTTTTGCAGCGCCCTCAAGGCCTGACCACCGCCAGAATGTGGCAAGCGTCACACATGGTTGCACATTGCCACAAAGTGGCTGCCACTTACTGATATATGCTTATTTATTCAGATCGTAATTGATTCGCGGCACACGTTAAATCTTCTGCGCACCGGTGCCGCCACTTCCACTTCCACGACGCGTTGACGGAACTTGCGAGCGGCGCCTGCGCAGACTCAAAGAGCTGAAAGCAAACTGCGGCTGCCACCGCCAACAGCTGACGAGCTGAGCTACGTTCAGCGCAGCTTACGCAGCGCCATCTATTGTTAGCTTGCGACAACTGAGCAACCTGAAGCTTTTCTTGCACTGCGAATGCTTGGATCGTTAAGCTTCAAGCTGCCGATCAGTTGTTGCCCTTAAAACCGATATGTAGATCGGCAACAATTGTTCTTCAATTATATAAATAGATTTAATTTAAAGGCAATTTATAAATTATATTTTATATTGAGCATTTTTAATGTCAGAATTTTATTTTGAATACAATTTTAAATCGAATATTTTCATATAAAAGCTGAGTTTAAATATCTTACACGTAAGTGTAACAAATATATATTCTAAATATAAATTATAAATAAAATATGAAATGGCTGCAAGTGAATTGCAAAGTGGTCATTGCATAACATTATTTGGAATATTGCTCAATTTTAAGTTTACAATATATTTAATTGGTTTCGCAAACAATAATAAAATACATTAAGTGTTTTAGAAACTCTTGAAAATTAGAAATTGCGCTTGTTAACTGTTTGGCTGTACTTGAAATTGGTTATTTGCCTTTTGGCCAATATTTCTATAATTGATGAGATTAATAAAAATCAATTGTTGTCGCGGTCAAACCATGAACTCAACTCAACTGAACGCAACTCACATCCGTTGAATAGACTAATTGAAAACATGAAATTTTATGTTATGGACTTCATAAGTAGTTGTTCGTTTTGACATTCGACTTGGCTTCTGCGGCTACTTGAGGCTAAAAGCCAATAAGCAACAGCGTTGGCAACAGCAATAACCGTCGACCGATTTCAGCACACAATTGGTCTAATAAATTAAACAAAATTCAATTAAACGATAATTAAAATCCTGAATCAAAGCCCAAGCCAATTCAGGGCCATTTGGCAATTCGATTACAATACGGAATCCAAAGAACCTTGTTAAGCCAAAGTCAATGTCAAATGCATAGCAGATACATATATATATATAACATTTAATTTGATGTATATCAGCGGTTCTTCTACTATTATTTTTGTTAATATGCGTACACAAACAAACAGAGACACACGCGTGCCTGGCATATTTATTTATTTATGCTCTTTATTTGTTGTAAGTCGTCACCTTTAGCGTCGCTGTGCGAATAATATTATTTTTACCATATGCAATAATAATATTTTTAATTGCCACATTTTGCATGCATTTTTAACTCAATTAAATGTTGTTGGCCGCCGGCCAAAGGGTTATAGGCGTAAAGTCCCGAAAACAATTTATGAATTGAATACTTTTTGAAATTTATTCGCTAATAGAAGTGATTTACGGGCTTTCCGTCTGACTGCCATAATAAAAATAAATAAATACTTCACTAATTAATTTATTTATTTATGCATGTGATTGGACCGCGATTTACTTTTCGGCTGAACCATTAAAGGCATTCTGAATATTGATTCGCTTTTAATCAAGCAATTTTAAATATATTTGATATTAAATTTATAAATATGATACAATTTTCTGTTTGTTTAGTGACTCAAAGAGTTGGAGATAAGATATTAGGGAAATATTTGTTAAAGATAAAGTAATCAAGATAACAAGATTTCTCTTTACTAAACAGTTGCCTAACGATAACAACAATTAATTTAGGCTTGATAAATATGAGATATCTGCAGTCTGGCGTAATTAAAAGTAATGTTTTCTGCTACTTGTAACACTCGTCGTAGTGTATCTTTATTTTAATCGCAAACATTTGAGTTTGCATCATTTGCTTAACAATATCCAAAAATATGTCCAACTGTGTAAATACAACGAATTCGAATACTCGTCGGAAATTTAAACACAAAATCAAATATTTTCCAAGCTAATGGATTGACTAATTTCATTTACGTAAGCTCTGTCTCTCTTCACAAGACTTCCTCTCTGCCTCTCTCACTTTACTGCTGACCTCAGTCGTTATACGAATCCGCTCTTAGCCGTATAGGAATGTATTTCTATCGTGGCAATAGCCAACAAAAATCTCCAAAAAGCCGAAACAGCAACGACGATAAAAACAACAAAGACAACATTGTTAACTGAGCAAGCAACAACTGCTGCTGCTGTTGCTGCTGTTGCTGCTGTTGTCGTTGCCGTTGCCGTTGTTGGCTGCTGTGACTGATGCTGTGAGCGCCAGTTAGTTAACCTTAGCTGAACGAATGCGAATAGAGCGAATAGCTTGAAGCAAATATTCTGAGGCAGTTTGTTTGCTGGGCGCGTGCGGTGAACACGTCTTTTGATTCTCCGCAGCGCGACAATAATTCGGGGCACACGTGTTTAATGCAAGCGTCCAACGTAGGTGCAGTCGGTGGTAATGATGATGATGATGCCAGTCATGCCAGATGGCGTCCAGATGGAGAGTCGTCGGTGCGTCTCTTGAAAATACCACGTGCTGCCCCACAAATCGAAGAGTTCGGATTCCGCCTGACGCGCAGCAAATGGGATCCGTATCCGTGGGTATGCCCAGTTTTTGGGACTGTCTCTGCTTGACTTGCTAATTGCATGTGTTTGCTCCAGGTATCCGAAGTGGCCGCGGGCACACCTGCCTCGTTGTGTGGCCTCAAGACCGGCGACTGCATTCTAAAGGTCAGTTCGTGCGATTGCACAAGTGGAGTAGACTCACGTCTCCTCCAAATGGCTTACGATCTTATCTCTTTTTATGTATTGTTGTTGCTTTTTGTCAACTCCAGTCAGGGGTGTGTGCTCCATCATTTGGTGCTACTAATTGCTTACACAGAGAGAAAAATGTTGAAAAACATATTCGTAATAAGGGACAGAAATTTCACAGCTCAGAAATTAGGATAAACATTACTTTACTTAAGCTATATACTAAATTTTTAATTAAATTTATTTATACTTAGTAAATGTATTCACCTTTAATTTTCGTTCAGTGTAATTTCCAACTTGCACAAAACATTTGTCTGAAATCAACAAGCGACAGCTACAAAATAGAAAACAAAATAGTTTTATTAATCAACGGGATGAATGGGAACGCTGTCAATAAGATATTATCTGAAACAATATTATCTAGTATCTAATTGTAATACGAATTTCGACTAAGTTGTTGTGCGCTTTTTAAACACATGTGCGAGTATTGTTGTCATATTGCACAATCATCGAAGACCGTGAATTGCATAAAGAGTGAGCATGAATTTGGGTTAGGTTAACAGTGCGCAGTGGCTTAACAGTGGCATTAACAGCTTGCAAGCAGTAGAACTGCTTGCGCATCAACGCTAACATTGACATGCATGACAAGCAGTGCAGCGATGCACTTCAATGTTAAGAGCCACAATTGAAATTGAAGTTGTATAAATATTAAAATATATAAATATTAAAAAATTATTTATTCTTTGTGTTGCAGGTAAACGGCGTGGATATAATTGGCATGCGCGTAGCCGATGTTGCCCAAATAGTGAGAAGCCAAGAAGATGGCGTTACCTTTCTCTGCTGGAGTAGCGACTGCAAAACCGACTGTGATGAAAACGTGAGAAATATTTAATGCATTTAAGCAAGTGCAATACTAATTCAATTCAATCGCTTCGCAGAGCATCTGCTGCGTTCCTATGCCCACCAGCTTAAAGCGTCTGTGCATTATCTTGGAGAGCATTCTGCGGGTCATCGAATGCCCCGTATGCAACGTAACTATAACTCCCCCGGTTATGCAGTGTCAGAATGGACATTTGCTTTGTCTGGACTGTCGTATACGCTCTGAGAAGTGCCCGATGTGTCGGGGCTTCTTCACGCCCCTGCGCTCTGGTGTCGCTGAGGAGATATATTCGATTATCGCCGGCGCCTTTGAGCATTGCCGACGGGATGGCAAATTGCGGCACAAGATATTCGGTGAAATGAGTTTAATTAAAACTAAACCCAATGGCGAAGACTGCATCTGCCGGGAGTCTTTGAAGCAACGAAAATCCCTGCTGCCCAAAAATAAAATGCTCAGCAAGCTATTGCAGGCCAAAGCTGGCTCATTGGAGAATCTTTTTCAATGCAATGCGGCCAAGCTGCTGCGTGCCGAGGCAACCGAAAGCTTTAATGTGATGCCGTTGGAAGAAGGGTCCAATGAAAAGGGACTTGAGCCAAGATTAACGAGGACTTCAATGCTAAAATGCACAAATGACTTACAACAGCAGCAGCCAGAGCAGCTGGAGCAGCCAGAACAGCTGGAGAAGGCAGTTGAAAGGAATGCCAAACTGCAGGCGGACACGAATAGTGACAGCAACCACAATTGCAATGAGGCTGACAGTTTGGGCCAAAAAGACATTGTTCAGCGTGGAGCAGACATGCCTCTTGTTGGCGGACAAAACACGGTCATGGCTGCAAATGCCCCGTCAGTTGTCAATGAGTTATGGACCGACCCACCTGTCAAGACCCAATCGAAGTGCTTTGCCCGCCCCACGATAACTTCAGGCGCCAGTGGCGTACGTGCAGCAAGATGACATAATAATACGAAATTATAGACATCATTTAATTAATTAAATCAATTGACTTAATATATGAATTGAAAATCAACACGTTTTACCCCCTTTAATATCAATGCCAACGCCAATGGTCTGCCGACAATGCAAATGCTTCAAAAGCACAGCCAAATTCAGTGCCAGAGAGATTCGTAGAAATCCGTTTTCTGCTTTCCGCTTTACTTTCAGCAATCGCGTTCTAACCAACTTAATCAGCTTTCGAGCACTTATCAGTTTTACGCTTTGGACTTGTGTCCTTCAGTTTTTCTTGTACTAATTAAATTAGATTCGAGTTGCTTTGGCAAAAGTTTCTTATCGTCGAGCCCGTCAAACAAACGCCCGGAACCAACGATTGCTCCCACTGCTCAACCAATGGTCCAAGCTGACAAAGTGCATAAAAGCAAATGCTAAAATGCTCTCCTCTTCACTGTAATCGACGACTCTCGGTTCTCCCCCTGCCTCGACTTCTCTCGCCGCCATTCTCCTATTCTCCTGTTGTCAGTCTCTTTCTGCGAGGTTGCTTTGCTGCAGTTTGACTTGAGTCAAGTGAATATATTCATTTGTGAACGCTTGAATGACTTTTTGTTGTTTCGAGTGTCCCATTCATGAATGCAATGCAGTTTCATTAATAATAACCATGATAAACTAAGTTCGTTGCGAGCAGGACGCAACCTTCGCCCCATGTATTGATGCTGCTAAGGCCCGAGCGATAGATGCATCGATTCGTTATAGAAGACTTCATAAATAATTGATTTGTGCGCGTTTTGACGAACTTCAGTTACAGATATTACGATTTGGAGAGCAAGTATGCTAAACCGTCAGTTACTCCTTAAATATATATTAACTATAATACACTTAAGAGACTGGAGTACTAACAACTTTGGTCTTCGACTTATACAAAATATAATTTTTCTAATCTGAGATTGGTTCTAGAACTTGTATATATTTTGCGTAGGTATTATAATAATTTTTAATGATGCATTCCGTATTTTTATTATTATTATTAGAAACTCTCTAGTTACTCAATCATGCTCTATAGCCTTCTAATCGACAGTCAACTATTAAACTGTCATTTTAACGTTGATGTAAATACTTCAATGATAACAAATAATTTTCAAAAATAGAGAAATGAGAAAGATGTGTTAATGCTGGCATAAGTTTGGCTTTAAGTAGGTGACGAAGTGGCAAACTGTTGTTGACAATACGCCGCCCATGTTGTCAACCACAATCCGAGAGGAGACTGAGAGACTACGTGCAATTTTCTCTTATGTCTGCTCGATGCTGGCTTAGATTAAAATGTCATCAAAACCGGAAGTGGCAGTTTAATTTAAGCGCGTTAATTGAATTCTATTTTGCTGCACGTCGAGCGGCCGTTCTTGATGTGGCGATTGATTTGCTCCAGATGCTTTGTGATCCTGTTGCTGCTGCTGCTGCTGCTCCTTCTGCATTTGAACGAAGCCAGAGAAGAGCCAGAGTTATAGTGATTTTTCAATAGCAAATCCAATGGCTGGGCCCTCTGCAGGCGTCGGCAAACTTTAATTACAGTTTCTATGCTATATTATGCAGTCTCAGTTGACGTGCTGGCCAAAGTCCTCGGGCGCCTGGCGAATTAAAAAAGGGAAGGCCACAAGAAATTGTGTAAATTGCTGTTATTGTTACAATTTTCCAAGGATTTTTCCCACATTTTGCCATCGTTCGTTCGACATCTGCTTGCACTGTTTATAAGTTTGTATGTTGCAAATTTTCTAATTGCATTTCATTATCTGCTGCAAATAACCATTGAGCTGCCGTGGCTTTAAGTGTTTTAAGCCAGCCAACGGTATTGGCAACAGTAATGAGCGCCTTCTCGATTGCCATTGCGATTGCATTTGGAATTGCGATTGCAATTGCGGTGCATTGCAATTATTTCGATGAGTTTGGCAGAGCTCATTGAGTGAACTATGCTTGCCGCATCACCAAAGCTGAATCCAAATTAATTATTTTCAAGAAGTGCGAACCGAACAAGACCACCAAGCAATAGGCTTGGTCGCGACACGCAAATTCAGCTGATGAGATTAAGATTGAGGAGAAGCCATCTACAAATCTGTCAGCAAGAAAGAGAAATTTTAACGAAGCAAAAGTTGAGTGCCAAGTGTGAATGGGAAATTATTGAAATCAAACCAAAATCTATTGATCTAGTAAATCTTATGGCAAAGTTTTCTCTTCGCAACTATATTGCAAATATAATTACCTAGTTTCAATCAATGAGTTATGGCGCAAGTTTTCAATTCGCAACATAAAACATTGTCTTGTATACGAGTATGGCAGCACATTGTAGCCAAGTTGAGATGGCCAGCAAAGATTTAGCCAAGAGTAATAAATAAAGCATGCACTTGGCAAGTTTTTCGCATGCTAAACTTGCGCCGTCTCCAAGGTTAGAGGTCAAAGTGAGGCAAGGACTTGAGACAGTGCAGCGCGTGGACCACATGGCGTATGGTTGTTGTGCTTATCGTGGCCATCGTGCTGCATCGCTCATACGCTAAGACGCTAAGACGCTCATACGCAGGGTGCGCCCGAAGTTGCAAACATTGTGGCTAGCGCCAAAAGTAGCAGCATGCAACAATTTGGAAAATCTTTTAATGACGCAGCTGTTCCCCAAAGGAGCCCGCACAATCTTAGTAACTTTCTACCGTCTGGGTGACTTTGCTTTTGTTGTGGCTGCCACTCGTATTGTTGTTGTTGTTGTTATTGTTGTTATTGCTGCTGCTGCTACTTATTATTGTTGCCTTTGAGTGCGACAGAAACGAACATGTGCGGTTCTCATAAATTTAATGCCAAAAGAGCATTTTAAGCACGCTGCCGGCAGCCATTCAGTTCAGTAAGCCTTCTAATTACGCTCATGGAAAAACTTTTCGTTCTATGATATATGTACAAAGCGCAAGCGAGCCGGTTTATGGCTGAGTGTGCTCGACTACGCAATATGCTGCACTCGATTTAATTACAGATGATTAAAAATTGACTGCCTAATTTGAAATTCTTAAACAATTCAAATATTATCAGAATTTTAATTTAATGATGCAGCACAATATGCTGTTCTGTGTGGCAATACAGGGTATGTCAGTGCAGCGCAAACTTTGCGCCGTACAGAATTTTACAAATATGTTGCAAGTATTAACATGCTCGTCCATGGCCGTCGCTGCTGGTTCTGCAACCTCTGCCGCTGCTGTGGTGCCGAGGTAATTAATTTTATAAAGGTAAATGTAACATATTGGCGGCTGTCGTGCTTTTTATGTATTTAAATAATTTTCCATATGCCAATATTTGGAGTCGTCAATGGAAATCATTAATTTAATTAAAAATTAAAACGTGCCGCAACTGCTAGGCAAAGAAGGCACACGCAAATTGTGAATTGTGAAAATGTTGCTGGAGATTTTTTGAATTATATAAAATGTAACTTGCAACATGGGCAAAAATAAAAACGCTGTCAATGTACAAACTTAATTACAGTCATCGGACGACGAGACGTGAGACAAGGGAGTCATCGTATTGATGCCCGATTCTGTCCTCCACTTTGATTACATTTAAATGAATGCATATATGCATTCATAAAGAGTCATTTCAAATGACATCCATTCATTCGGTGACAGTGTCCACGGTGAAGTTTCATTAATTGAAACATCAGTTGTTAATCATTAAACAGATAAGGGATATTGTACCTATAATAAAATGACAGACCAGCTTAATATTTTTTGTTCACAAATACAAACATTGTCAAAAATGTTAAAAACTGCTAAATTACGTGCGAGAATCGAGCGAAAATGCTGTGCAAAAAGCGCTGCAGGATCATAAATTAAATTTTCATTGATTAGAAAATTGTAAATGCATGGAATTTTCAGGTATCGCCGTGTTGCAATCTTCCGATTTGCATAATTGCCAGCCAAAACGACAAACGCACTGTAAACCCCAGCAGCAACGCCTCGCTTGGCCTAACGACCACTTCGCCTCGTCCGGATCGAAGCTGCCATTGAGGAAGGGGCAGCTGAACTGGGGCGAGGCGCCACACATAAATATCAGAAACCTAAACACCGACACACGTGAATGCCACGGAATGTGAGTTACCTCCAACCTTGGCAGCCCAATTCTGCGGCCAGGTCCTTTTTTAATTAAAACTGAAAACAGCCAACAAGTGAGAAGGCTCTAGGAGCGAGTGTGAGAATGGAAGTGTTGCAAATATCCTATAAATGCTATAGTCTTTTAGAACAATTATTATCTACTAAGTGCCTAATTTAAATTAAATGCTGCACCAAATTTAACTATTAATGACAATAATTTCTGCTAGGGCCTTTTAAAAACAAATATATTTAGAATGGTTTTACGATATTATTAAAATACATTTATAATATATTTGTGGACATTTAAATAATACTGATACTAATAGATCACATTATCGTACTAAAAAAATTTAATTTTATTGGACTGCTGTTTTTATTGTTTTTTTCTTGTATTATGAATTGATTGATGGTCACTGACATTGATCTGAATATCATATGCACAAGTATATCCAACCATCTTTATGTTTTAATTTCCTAGATAACAAGTAAGTAACTTCAGAGCAATCTTGCAGCAATATCTAAGTTGCTGAAATTACCGTCCAAATTGTCTTATAAAAAATAATATAACTTTATTACTGATAGCCCAAAGTTAAATTCCAAAGCCGATTACCCCATCACCTTTCGCCAATTAGTGGGTATTGAAGCCAAGCGTTTAGGCTCACACTTGAAGTGCCCTCGGGCAATACTTAGAACAAGCACTTATTCATATATATAGTACTCTTTACTATATTGTATGTACACAAACCCAAACTCGTCCATTTGCTTTTTAGGGTTCGTTCGCTGATTAACAAAAATAAATTTTTCGGCGCGTTGGAATAGCAATTACTTTGGACCACACAGTCGCCATTTTCATAAAGCTTGATGGCCGCAAGCGTGTGTACTGTGCGGATTGTTGGATGGGTGTGTGTAAAAATATTTAACTCCCACTGTGCGGAAGTACTTTGCGAATACATACAAATATACGAGAGCACTATATGTATGCGATGCGCTTGTTATCAACTTTTGCACTTTAACCTCAAATAGAGAGAAGCCAAATGCAGCCCTCAATACAAAGCTATAGTTGTATGATGATGGTGAGGTGCAGTCTGTGGAAGGGGAAGGGAAAGGGGAAGGAGGAGGAGGTGGAGGCTACCACTTGTAGCCACAGCGTGCAGTCGGTACTATGAAATGCCGTCGAGTCAAAATTGGGCTGCTGCTGCTCATGTTTTATGGGTATATTCGTTTGGCGTAGCATGTTCGGTGGCACTGCTTTTAATTGCTTTACATTTTGTTGTTTATTTTTCTGCCATTCTGCACAATGGGACAATGGCCAATTTTTCGCAAAATTAATTAAAACCATGTTTTACTATCATTTTTTTACGTCTCTAAGTTTAAATAGTTCTGATTGCACATGTTTCATGCCATGAGTAATTTTGTCAGTTTCATAGGTTTCTGTATATAAAATTGTATTAAACAAATTTGAATGATAAATTGAATGCGTCTAACCAGAAGTATGTAAAATTTGTTTAATATTTTTTAATCAATGCTAAAAAGTGTATGTGCATTGGTTATTTAATTATACTTTAAGTATAATATTCGATTTCTTATGAAAACTGAAAAAAAAGTGTAATCTTAAATATTTTCTAAAATCAAATTAAAATTTGGCACATTTTGGAGACAGACATAACAAATATTTTAATTATATCTTAACTGGATGTGAAAATAAGGAATATTGAAAATATTAATTTTTATATTACCAACTTTAATTTAACTTTAAAATTACTAGATGTTAGAAATATTTATTTACATATTTTTTCTAACTTAATAATTTTACAAATTATTTACATTTAATTATTGTTATTATTTATTTATTAATTAATTCGCGATTAATAGATATTCAGCCCATAGTGCCTTGTCAACATCTATATGTGTGTGGGGGTGTGTGTTGTGTGCTATGTGTGTATATGTGTGTGTGTGTGTGTGGTTAGTAATGAAGACCAGTCTCGGCCTGCATATTAACTGACAAACTCGCAACGCTTTTAAATGCATAGTGCGCCTCATTTCAGTTCATCTGCCCCCAACACCAGCCCCGCTCCCCCCGTTGGAAACATCCCTAAGCATATTTAGTGTTATTGTCGTACAACGAAAACAGAGCGTCAGGTTGGCGGCCAGCAGAGGCGAAGAGGCGGAGAGGCAAGGGCTAGCGACGACAGAAGCTAGCGAAAACAAATTTTAAGCACGGCTTTCATTGTCTGTCATAAGCATAAATGGTTATTAATATTAAAGTTCATAACAAGGCATGGAACGCTGCTCATTTTGCAGGCTGTTGCCGTGCCACTTTACGAGCATTTGCTGTTGGCCTTACACATTGATGTGTTTGCCCATTAAACACACCACCGCCGCCGCCACCGCCTCCGTAAATGAAACAGCTGAGCAATTAATGCAATTGCACATTTGAGCCTTATTATGTGCAGTTAAAAAAAAAGCGCTTAAAAAAGTATGCAAAATTAACTACAAAAGAGTTGAGCATAATTTGCTAAAAATATTATTTACTCCAACTGCAGTTTATTGCAAAACCAAATATTTAGAGAGATTAAAAGCATAGTGATAATAACATAAATATTTAAATTTAATTCAATGGTGTATTATTTCTTTAGATATTTTATTAAAACTGCAACCGTTTGCAATATCGCATTTACTAGAATATTAAAAAGGTGGCAATTGCATTAATAAAACAAGCTTAAGTATAGACAGAAATATTTTTAATACGATTTTACCAATCAAATTAAAATGATGTCAACTGCTTTGGTATTTAGATATTTAATGCTAGTTTAATTATTAACTTCCCACAGTAACAGAATTGGTGAGCCCCAAGATAAAAATAGTCAAATTCCAATTAAATAAAATATACGGCGTTCTCTTCACTAGCAATTTCAACCTCACAATGGTCAAGTGGGTCAATAACATTGCATTGGCAATCAATTAAAAGGAAATTAATACAGACCCTGCATGTCAACTGATTTCGGACTTAAGCCGCTTTATGTATAAAATATGAAGCGTTAATTAAATGGGATATGGAAAACGTGTTAAATGCGAAAAATATATATTAAATATCAATTAATCATCGCTGGCAATTGTAATGCCTGTCGATTGCTTCTGCCCGGCCAACATTTAACTTGGATCTGGCCAACGTCGAACCGATGAACAGCGGAAATGCCGCCATGCTGTTAATGTCTTGCGGCAACACGGTTCCGGTCGCTTGTTTTCCGGTCAACACTATGAGACAATGCTTTGCAAACAAAAATAATTGTCAGTCAATCAAATAATTCGAAAACACAATTTTGAAAAAAAACTAATTATTTATTCAACTTATCAATTTCCTATGGTAATATAAAAATAACAATAGTATTTATACGCTTAATTCAATTTTATAAATTTTATGCTAATTTCAAATATTTAGGCTAAAATTTCGCTGGGAAGACTTTGCTAATCACTGAATGCAAATTGGATTGAGGAACGTGTTTGTACGTCTTAGTAGTTCGCTTAAACTTAGGAAACTCCGAATGAAACTAAACCTACTTAACAGTTAATATATATACAATTATATAGATATACTATATACTCAATGCGACTGAGATCTTTGGATAAAGGGTTCTAGATGGCAACAAATTGAGATTGTTAAATAAATTGAATGTCATATTGATCGAAATTGTTTTCGAGTTGTGTCTGATCCTGGGTGTTGTTTGCAGCTGAGCTCTTGGCTGATTCGATTGTGAGCGGGGAATCGAATGCATCCGTTAGATACTTTCGCACATATTCAAAAGATACGAACTCGTTTAATTGGCATTTATTGGCGTTGCTGGAATCGAACACGTTTGCAACACTTTGCTGCTCGCGATTGCCAGCTAACAATTGTTCAAGTTCATTAAATTTATTGAAATTTTCCGTATTGCATGAGTCGTTGCTGCTGTTGTTGTTGGGCTTGTAATTGTTGCAATTGTTGCTGTTGCTGCTGCAATTGCTGAGCGTGTCTGTTTCCGTTGCCACCCCGCTGCCGTTGTAATAGCTAAAGTTGGCATATGTTGCCGTTGTGGTTGTTTTTGCTGTTGCTGTTGCTGTTGCTGTTGATGCGATTGTTGTATTGTATCTACTTGCCACACTTTCACAGCTGTTTGTCGTCGTGGAAGTCGCAATCGCCGTTGTTGTTGCTGCTGTTGCTGCTGCTGCTGCTGCCACATCATTTGGGCTCTGCTCGATGATGACAATGCAATTTGACAACTCATTAAATTTCATTGAATTGTTATTAGTTGCAACATTGTCCATGCTGCAGGCATTGCGGTTGCCAATTCCCGTTAGCCTCTGCACAAGCATCTCCTCATCATGGCCGCCACTCTGCATCAAAAGCGCAGCCTCACTGCAGCTATTGCTGCGCTGCGGGCGTTGCTCACCTGCCACGCCAACACTCTGTCCTTGTGGCTGCCCCTTCTGATTCATCAGTGCCGATTCGGAGTGACGACGAGTCTTGGCCGTCTTTTTGTGGCATGTTGTCGTGGCAGTGGCAGCGCCGCTGGCAGATTTGCGTCGCATTATTCCGTGATTTTTGACATGTTTACGCAGACTCGAGGGATCCGTGTAGCGCTTGGTGCAGCCCGGCAGCTGGCAGGCATAAGGTTTCTGTTGAGTAGAAGAACATAAACACAGAAATTTTAGTTACGCTCTCTATTTTGTTCGCGTTTTTCTATTTGCCAACTTCAAATTGAAGCGCAATATGAAGTTGCCGCCCAAAAGTATGCAATTCATTTTGCGAGTCTCCACGCTCTACACAGGACGGAGGTCATGCATATTTGCCATGTGAAATCGTTGCGAAATGCCGCGTTGCATGTTGCATTTGTTTGCACGGGCAACGGCAACAATGGAAGCAACAGCGCAACAGAAACCACACGCACTCATACATGCGCACATTTCTCTCTCTCTGTGTGTGTGTGTGTGTGTGCTTGATTGGGCCACTGCTCATTGCGTTGAGAAGGAAAGTAACTCGTTTAGTTTATTCGATTTGCCCGCTGCCTGCCACTTGCCGTTGGCAACACACACACGCAGAGCAGCTGCTTTTCAACCTTTTTTCGGGCTGTCATGGCGAATGCCTCTCCTGACATTGGGCCTAACGCAAACACACGTAAAAACTATAAATCAATCAGGCAACGAAATGCGAAATGTGCAGATGTCATGGCGCCAACATCAACGACAGCAACAGCAGCATTCGTAAGAGCAACATTTTTAGAAATTGTGACTCAGTCTCAGCTGGCGATGCTCTGCTCGTTGTTTGCTCGCGACTTTGGCTTAAGCTGAAAAGCTGCAACACGGCGACATCGACTTCGAGCTTAAAGCAAAAAGCTGCAACAACAGCTTGAATGCTGGCAACTATTCGTGCCGCAGGCTCATCAATTTCCCTTTGACACAAGCCGCAAATTGCATGCACACAAACACAGAGAGAATGACAAAAGAGAGAGAGAGTAAGACTAAGAGAGAGAGAGACAGAGGAAGCGGTCACTCTTGGCAATATCTATCGAGGCATACGCGGCGTATACTCACCGTATCGTAATGGGTTCTTTGATGCTTCGCGCGATCCGAGCTATTGCTGAAAGCTTTGAGGCAACCTTTATATTGGCAGCCATAAGGCCGTTCGCCGGTGTGCGAGCGCTGATGAATTTTCAAATTTTCCAGACGTGAAAACGCTTTATTGCATCCCGGAAACTGTAATGAAAAGTGGTAAAAAGTCGTCAATTGAATGTGCAACCATTACTCAACTCAACTCAACTCGCCAACTCACGAACTCGCCTCGACTCGACTCGACTCGACTCGACTCGAGTCCTTTCGCACAGAGAAATTGAAATTCAAATTGAAAGCTCGCGGCATGCAGTTTGCTGCTGCCACACACAAAGTGTTTTTGCAACGTGCAACCCCCCAAAAAAGACAAAAAAAAAAGGGAAATTATGAAATGAACTCAACTTGCGTTGTGAATCAGTTTTAATTGGCTTGCAACTTGGCAATCCTTTCTAGCTAATCAAAGGGAAAACCAAATCTTGCACTCAGTGCGCATTACGATTATTCGTTGTCACCCAACTCAAGTGGCATCCGCCTGTGTCAAAGGCAGTGATGGATGGCCCCAGGCTAAACAACACGTGCAACATTGTGGGTACAGTCAACTTACCGGACATTTGTTGGGCTTCTCGCCGCTGTGGACACGCATATGAATGAGCAGCTTGTAGCGGGCGTTGAAGGGCTTGTAGCGCCTGGGGCAGTCCAGCCAGAAGCACGAGAAGTCCTCGCCCTTGCGCACATCCACGTGACACTTCTCGATGTGCTCCACGAAGGTCTGTTGCTGCGGAAACTCCATGTCACAACCGGTCCAGCGGCAGATTAGCGGCACGCTCGCCTCGGCCTCGGCGTCCAGCTCCCTTTCGATGGCTGGCGGCGCAAACACGTCGTTATCGATTTCATTGTCCTCCTCGTCCACACACTCCTCGTCGTCCTCCTCGCTGTCGCCGGCAGTCGCCACGGGCAGGCTGTCCACCAAATTGTCCAATTCGGCCTTCTGATGGTCCCCCAAATCCAGTTCATCCAATTCATCGATTGTCCAAATGAATTTGTGTTCGCGATTTGGTTTCTCGATAACTTGCGAAATGTTGTGCTGGAAATTGTCGGCGGCAAACTCATCCATGCTGCCATAGAGGCAGCCCGCATCCTGCAACGGCGCCGCGACGCCGCCACCTTGATAGAGATTCGAGTAATCGCCATAGTTGCTGCCACACATGGGGGCACACTTTGGTGTGCCAAACGTGGAGTTCATTGACGGCAGCTTCGTGGCTGTCTGCTCGACTTTAATGTGCTGCTGCTGCTGCAGTTGCAACTGCTGGTCGTAAATGTTGCATAATTTGGGCGAAGACTCGCAGGGCGCTTCAGACGTTGTCATTTCGCCGAGATTGAAGTTCAACCAGGCGTCGAGGTGCGGCGAGGAGCAAGGAGATTGATTTTTTGATTGGCAATTAACTTCGTCATAATTAAAATAATCAATGTCCTGATTGAGCGAGTCGCTCGCCATCAATCCTGCAGCTGCCACCAGCTGACTCGGCTGTGCGCTGCAGGGTGTGTACGGTGTCTGTGGCACCTGCAACAAGCCGGCCAGCTCGTCGTAGGCATTGCCACTGTCGCAGAGACTGTTGTTGTTGGTGTTGGTGTTGGTGTTGGTGTTGCTGCTGTCAGCCGTGAGTCGGGCAATGTCCTCGGGCTCGAAGCGAAAGACATCCTCGCGATTCAGCTGCGTGTACTGACCCTGCTGATAGGGCATTCCGCCCGTCTGCTCGTCCGCCGACGCACACACAATATCGTCCCGATCCTGCTCCGGCCCCGTGTAGTTCTGGCACTCGCTGAACACCGAATTCGGTGTCTCGGTGGCAAAGTACAGGTGCGAAAAGTCCGGAAACTGCAGCTCGCCGCAACCGAAACTCGTCGCATCCAATCCCGAGGAGGCGTATGCGGCTTTGGGCGCTGGCTGAAACGACTCCTGTTTGCCACTGTGGGCGATGCCGATGCTGGCACTCAACGGGGGCGACATGAAGGCATCGTAGCACACATCGTGCTCCTCGTATGTCTTGCTGCTCGACGGCACTTTGCTTGCGCCGTGATTGCAAATGGTCAGTGGCAGCTGTTGCGGCTTCATCGTGGAAGACATTTTCACTATCGCTTTCGATTTTGAATTTCTCTTTCAGCAATGCATGTGTGTCTGCAGATACATATGTCTCAATACTGTCAGCTGCTGTCACATTCGCACATTCGCACTTCCGGCACAACACTAAACGACTGTCTGTCTCGGGAGGTGCTCGGCCAATTGCCAATATATTTTGTGGGGCGACAAAACGCGGGAAATCCCATGCACACACACACACACGTTGACGCGACTTTTCTATTCGTAAATTGAATTTTCTTTTTGGCTTTTCTTTGCAGATTGCTTGTCTTTTTGGTGATGTTCACGCCACCGCGTTGCGTCTGATAATAACCCGCTGTTCGGTGTCTGCACGATATTTAAACGTCCGGAACGGGAACATTGAATCCTGCGCTGGGTCTCTGCTCCCGGCTGCCGTCGCTGCCTCTGCTGCTGCTGCTGCTGCTGCCTCTGCCTCTGTCACAGCGACACCCTGTCATGATCAGTTCACTTTGCTGTTGTTGCCGTTGTTGTTGTCGCTACACTTTGGATTGTTCATCTTTACACGCACATGTGCGTCACTTTGCCTCTCACTCTTGTTATATTTGTGCCTCGCTCTCGCTCTCACATGCTGTGCCCTGATCGACGCACTTTTCCGTCCGTCCGCCCGTCTTCTGTAGTTTGTAGTTTTTCATCTGCTTGTTTCAGTTCTTGTTGTTTATTTCCTTTGGTATTTATGTTTTGTATCTGCAAAGAGTTGGAAAGTTGAAATTAGCTAGATACTTTATTTGATTTGATTAGTTCTTCATAACTAAATTAATACATACTTGTTACAAATACAAGAGTTTGCTTATTTTAGTGAGAGTGTCGTAAGTATGTTTTTATATTCATGTTTTGTAGTTGGAGTTGAAATGTTCAGTTTAGCAAGCTACTTTATTTAATTTAATTTGTTCTTAATAATTTAGTGTATGTATATATTCTTGTTACATTAATGGCACATGTTTTAATTGTTGTTCTTTTTCTTTCGTATTTGTATATTGTATTTGTGAAATGCTGAGAGCTGAAAATATGAAGATACTACTACTAAATACGGCACTTCTTAATAATTACAACTGTCTTACTTACTTGTTTTAGTTGGAACGAATTCAAATGTTGATTTTAGCCAGATACTTAATTAGATTTATTTAGTTCATAATAATAACACTAATATCTCATTGTTACAATTACATGTTGTTCACTTGTTGGTTTTAGTTGTTGTCGTAAATATTATATTTATGTTTTGTATCTGGAAAGAGCTGAAATGCTTCATTTAGCTAGATACTTTAGTAGATTAATATATTCTTGTTACAAGTACAAGTTTATTACTTTGTAGGAATTTGTGTTTACATTTTGGAAATGGAATTTGAATTTAACTAGATACTTAGTTAGATTAAATTAATTCTTAATAATTTAATTAATATATTCTTGTTGCAATTACACGTTGTTCGCTTGCAGAGAGCGCGCGTGACCGTGGACCTTTTTTCAGCGAACCGCTGCAATGATCTTGGCACTGGCACACATGGTGCAAGTCTGTTTTAGGTTCCCCCTGCCCCCTTCCCCAACGCCAAAGCGCTGCAGCTGCTAGACGGTGAACGCCTGTCGAATGTTTTAGCACTATTTTTTATTGCCGCCGCACACACACAACATTACGAGAGCCAGAGCCGCAGCCAGAGCCAAAGCTGGAGCATTAAAATACAGTATGGCATGACTATGAGCTAAATTTATTAACGCAACTCATTTCCCAACAACAATCATTTCATCTGCGGCATGAGACAAATAACGCACAGCCACAACCAGAGGCAAAGACACAAGGAAAGAGAGAGAGAGGGAGAGAGCGAGAGAGGGAGACAAAGTGTTGATGCTGATCACTTTGGCCTGTCCCTGGCCTCAAGTGCATGCGACTTCCCCGCCCAGCCCACAACACCCCCTCTCCATGGCATATAGCGTGTATATGCTTATACACACACGTAGTACTTAAAACTTCACATTGCTCGTTTTTGGCTATTTTTAGTATTTTATCCAGGCGCAGCAAGCGCACTGACAATATGTTTTTAATTTGCGTGGCAAAAATGCATTTGCCGCACTATTTTTGCTAAGTGCATTTCACATTTTCCACTTTTCCCGTTTTTATTATATTTTCTTATGCTCGCTCTCTGCTGCTGCCATTGAAATCGCAAAATGAACTATAACCTTTGTGAACTACCATTTCCGCAACACTTGCTCGTAGTATCAGGTGGCATTGATATCAGCACTTTTAATTTATGTAGTCAAAACAGCAGGTGACACGTCTACTATTTCATTTGAAAAGCAGCCAAATGATTTGACAGTTCATCTTAAAAATTATGACATTTATAAAACATTTTATATCGTATTCAATATGAATACACAAACAAATTTGAATATATACTTGCCTAATCAGAGATGCGCTGTTGTGATTCACTCGATAGACAGACTGAATATTATTTCGGAAATTTTCAATAATATTTATTATTATATAAATTAAACAATTTAAACCAAATAACTATTTTGTAGTTTCACATTTATTATTTTCACCATTTATTTAAACAGATATCAATACACGCATTAAACATTTTTCAAAATATTATATATTTTCAATTTCACCATTTTCAAATTTCTATTGTTAATTAAACAGCTAATCAATATACAAAAACTTGCATTGCCGCTCTCAACTTTAATTTGCAATTGTTTAATATTTCAATGATTTTCGAAATTGCCCATTTTTTGTACATTGGCATTAAGTTAATTGGAAATTGAAACTGAGAATCGAAAGCCAATATTCGTAATATATTTATCAGATTTGTAACCGAAATATACGTAGACTAATATGTATGCATCCACATCGCAGTTATGAGCGCGTAAATCGTTTAATTGAAATTTATTTTTTGGCAAACGTCGCAGTTTGGCGCACGTTCTGGCCCCAATGACAGCAGCTGTTTGCCCCACTGTGATGTGGGCTTTGAGTCAATTCAAAAACGTTTAACACACAACATTTTACCACTTGTGCGTTTGTCACTTATCTGCACGCACAGTGGCGCAATATCAAATAAACTGGAGAGGGGTCGTCTGACAGACAAATATTGATTAATTGCACAACCTTTAATGATCACATAATCTTAAATTAATGCCAAATATTTATAATTTTGATACCCTGACAATCCCCTTTTTAATTTTCGAAGCCTTTTCGACTGCTCTGGCAATTTCGATTGCCAATTCTTTCCTTTACTTCTCAGAATGATGTTCGCGAAAAGAAAAATTGGGCGCGTGTCCAAAAGCAAACAGTGTGAACGCTTGGCCCGGTGTCCGAAAAGTGCGACAAGTTACATCATTGTTAAAATTAGTAGACCTCAGACACACTTTGGCGTCACAGCCTGCCAAGCAGCCAAGCGGCTACTTGTCCAAAGAACTGAGGTAAGGACCAGTTGCTTGATCTGTGAACTAATGTGATATTATTTATAAACCATTGCAGCGGGCACATCGATGTGTTCGTGAACTGTGCCACACACAGCTCAATGGTTCACTCAGGAAGAGTATCGAGACTGCGGTCAATTTTGAAGAGCGATTTGTTATGGTTTTTTCTTATTTTCAGTAAATGACGCGCGCTGTTGTCTGCGTTCTTGGGAAAATCTCAGCCATTTCCGTTTCGTTCTCAATAATTTTTCCCACTCGGTTTTCAAACACACATTATTAATTTTCACAAAATAAAAGGTAATTTGTCTTTTGCGTCGGCGTTCAGCGTCGTCTTCTTCTCCCGGTTGCGATCAAATTATGAGGATCCAACGCAACTTTAATCATCAAACTGTCATGTTTTGTCCGTAAAACGTACGAAATTTATTGATGCGATAAACTTGCACTTTAACTGAATGGCCATCAATCGGGTAGAATGAGTAATATTCCTTTTTTTATGCTGCAAACAGTGGAAATGTAAATGCTCGTATTTATTTACTGAAATTTGTGGAGTTAACACAACGACGACCTGTTTGACCACCGCTGAATTGCCTGTTTGCCATGCAGCCTTTACAACTTTAATGGTGGGTGGTGAACGAGGCCGGGCAAGGAAGCCACGCATGGCTGCTTTAATGAAATCGTAAATAAAACACAATAAAAAATACATACAGAAAAAAAACGAGAATACACAATTGCTTAAAACAATTTATTTTTTCACCATAACGACAATGCACAGTGACGATTTGTTAATGAAATTTTCAGATTTATGTTTTCCAGTTTACATTTTTTCCCCTCCCACATTTGGAGTTAAATCGACAACTTAAATTAGTCGCTTGATGCTTAAAGCACATTAATTGCGATACAATAACTAGGCAAAGCCGCAACATAATTTAAATTTGAGGTAAGGATTTTTTACCATATTATTTGATATATTTAGGAGCTGCAAGATAAACTGTCCGTTCATGGCAGATGATAATCGAAAATGTGGTAATAATTTGCTTTCAGAGCGTAAACTGCACAAATAATTAATATTAATTCGACTATGTGGATGCGGGATATTAAAGTATTTGTCTGCCACAACATTTCTGTCGTTAAGCATATTTAATTTTGTTTACCAGAAACTTGACACATCGGCGAATTTGTCATCCTTTAATGCAGCACGCACAACAACAAGGAGTGCAACTCAAATTTCGTCGAAATCTCTGTCGATTTGTATGGCCCCAAACAGCATACAATTTGTAATCGGAGCCACGAGTTGAACTTGAACAAGGCTCCTACACAAACATTATACGGCAAGGGATGGATGGATGTGTCTGTCAAAATGTCAAATGATTGCGCTGACGTGCGTGTCATGGTCGCAGTAAAAGTTGTTTGCGTTCGCCTTTGATTTGTGCACATTTACAAGATTTTTTTAATTTAAAACGAGCTGCCACATGCGGCTGGGATGCGACTAGCAGATACTCATTGTGGTCTGCGAAGGAAATGTGAATTTAAAATTGATTTCCACTTCTTTTATTATTTGTTTGTACGTGTAGTATTAATATTGACATTTAGTTTTAGTACAAACAAAAAATAATAACTACTTGTAGATGATCTGCCTATAAATGTTATATAATATAGTTGTTAGTTGTAGCATATATTTCATCTATTATTTATTTTGCATCCCTTTTAAATATACGATTAAAATAAGTTGTTAGACAGAATGCTTGTTTAGATCATTTACTTGTTTATCAAATAAAATAAAGAGAACAAAATCTCTTTAAATTAATGAAACAAACTCTGTCCATTTTACCCCTTTATACCGAACTGCTACCTGCAGGGTATAAGAAAAAGAAATTTGTGTTTAGCGCTGGAAAAGTGTCACTCTGTCAGGCTGATCACACCAAAGCAACATGCACTATAATGCGCTGGTGCTTTGACCTCTTCACATTTTACAACAACGCACATCACATCTACAAACACACACAAACACACACACACACACACACAGATGCTGACATGTGTGTGCCGCATAGGATGCGAAGTCGAGCTGCAACATGTGTGCCTAGTTCAAAAGTTGACAGCAAATTGACTGTATTTATAAACATTTTAATGCCACGCACAATACACACATACACGTATGCATGTGTGCATGTGTGTACGCCCCCGAGTGCATTTAAATATGCAATTTTTATGATTATTGTCCCAACTGCATAAACTGCCCCTGGAACAGGCTGTTGGGCAATTTTACGAGCATTCAAATTCCCTATGGGCGGGGCGTGTAACTTCAGATTTTCGGTGGCATTTCGCCTACTCATTAAACCGACCTATGTCTGTCTGTCCCTAGGTCCGTCTGTCCGTCTGTCCGTTTGTCAGTTGACCCCCAAATCAGTATTTACTGTTCCGTTTAATTAGGTAAACATGTGATTTATGTGCTCGGCAATACCAGAATTACACTCGTCCAGAGATCTCGACGCTGCACTTGACAGTGGCGAGTGGAGTCCGTGTTTTGCATACCAAATCAATTGGATATCAAAAGTTTGTTACATTCGCCAAAACCAGCAGCCAAAATGTCATTAACTATTTTTAATTGGATTTCCAGCACACGAGCACGACGGAATAAATTCTAATCTATTTGCAGATGAAAAACACGGCGACAATTTAACGACACTCGAGCTAACAGGTTGGCCACTTTAATGCGTAGTTTTAGATGATTTCACGAATCAGTTTCAAGTATCCCTTGACGAGTTTTGACTCACTCAAAAGCGTAGCCTTTTATATTTTTCCAATATCCGCTGGGAATTCACTTGTAGAACAAATCCAGACGCAGAAAAGTTATCATAACAAATAGTATTCGAAAGGGAAACGCCAGTAAACCTTTAGTCTTAGTTGACACCCAACAGGTATTCAGTGGATTTCCATGTGTGCTGGGGATCTTGACGTGATAGGTAAGCGGGGAATTCACATCATACTTGTGGCGCAATCCTACAAAACTTCCCACGCACTGGGACGCACTCATAATTCACGCCCTCGTCAAAGCGAGTGAAAATCGAATGTCTCCCAGTGGAGATTGGGTCGATAATCAGGCACGGAAATGCCTCGTTTGTCCGCAGCCCCTAAAGATTACAAAAAAGTGCACGTTAGTGTCAAAAGACAAACAATAAACACCCAGCAAAGTTCTCGCTCCGACCCTCTGACACCCCGCACATTTCACTTTTCAATCAGGCTGCCATTGAGGCGTTCCATGTGACACGTCGGGGACTCAACAGTCTATGCATCATTAACGCCTTTTTAATAGGAAATAAGAAATTATGCAAAGTCGAAGCAGTCGAAGCAGAAGCAGACGTTCTCGTGGGGACAACATAATTGTGAGAGTCTTATTAGCCAAAGATTTCCCACAATTATCAAAGAGCTATTCTCTTGTTTTTATTAGATTAGTCAAGGGTTATTTAATTAACAATGAAATGGATTTTATTTTCAAATCAACTGAAAGTGTCAATACTAAAATTATTTTAAATAAATATTCATTTGTTAAAAATGTATCTCGTATATTCTATACACAGGTTAAGCACTCTGCGCTTTTCTTGTGAAACAATTTAATACATGCTCAAGGCGACACTTTAAAGCAAAAGCATATGAAACAAAGTTCATACTTGCATTTTACTTGTTTCTTTTTATATTATTAATGCATTTGATACTATTTTTTTTTCATTTGCGTAAAGCGTTTCTTGCTTGTGTATTTTTTATTACTCTTAATTTTGCTAAAAACTTATATGCATATCCTTGCAGGCGAGCTGCAATATGGGTAAAGGCAACCCGCTGCCGCTGCCGCCCTCGCATCCGCTCCTCATATTTTGCTGGCTCAAGGAAACGCAGACACAGCAGGAATATAATGCAGGCACATCGTCCATCCTTGTTGCACACATGCACATACATGTGTATGTACATATGTGTTGCTGTACGAATTTCGAGTTGCATTGATAGCAAAAAATGTTTTAAATACTTATATAAAAACCAAAAATAAGTAACAACATCTAGGAAAATGCAGGAAGCTTACAACGACGAAGTCGCACAGTGCAGATGCCGTAGCATAAGGTGAAAATATGCAAGGAACGCATGACAGAAACACAGAAATACAAGCAAGGACTCGCTGAACAAGGAATACTCTCCCAGACTCTGAGGTGTAGAAATCAATAGAAACACTAAGTAAAATATAACTGCTTTAGACATTTGCCAACGATAACAATTCAACAAAGGATTTCGTTTTATTTGTAAAAATGTTGCAGGTCTATTAGCAGAATTCCTCAACTCGCAGTCAGAGTATGCAGGAAAAGCTTCATTTTAGCTGCAGCTCTTTAGCGACAACCAACGTTGACGGTGACGGAAGTGCTTGCAACATTTTTCTTAATGTGTTGCATTAATTCTCGAAGCATAAAGATACGAAATGCAAAGCGGAACAGCACGGCAGTTACATTTGCTTGCGAATGCGTTGGCATTCATTTTTGAGGCCAAGCAAAATCACTTTGGCATTATTACAACGCTGAGATTGTGGTCCCCATTTTAAAGAGTGGTTATTGTGCGTGCCCCCTCAAGCTGCAATATCTAATGAGTAATACAGGTTAAATGGGGGCCTTTGTGTATGCAACAAAATGTGGCAACATTAGTGCGAGTAAAACGCGAAATGCTTGAGAGACATTGAGTTGATGAAAAATATAAAACTACCTTGTTAAGCTTTTTAATTTTATAAAATATATAAATCGCGCTCTCGCTCTCGCTCTCGCAATGACCCCGTAAAAGCTGCATAATGAGCACCAGCAGCGAGAACAGGCGACAATCCACACACAAAAACAAAAAACGGAGAAAACAAAGGAGATTGAGAGAGAGAAGCGTTGTGTGTCTGCTGACAAGTTGATTGCATGTCGCTGCTGCACAGTAACTTTAGCAGCCACAACTGCAGTCAATGCGACCAGGCTGCCAGACTGCCAGCTGGCAAATGCAGACAACGACAACAAGGCCATAAACGCCTGCCTGAGATACAAAGCCCGACCGAACCACAGAATGGAGCATAATTATTTGTTGGAAAGCAAAAACGAACAGCGGCTGCTTACCTTAAGTATCTTTAAAGCGTTCTTAATGAAATGAAATGAATATGTCTCTCTTAACACCAGACTCGCCAATATACACAACCATTCCTCAATCATACTTATTTTATGCGGAAACTTAAACAAACTTGTTTTTAATTACTCTAATTATAGTGAATAATAATTGACGGTTGAATTGAACAAGTAATGTAAAATGAAACTAGCTTTGTTGTTTGGTTGTTTCTGCTTAGATTGTGTTCATTCAACCTGATTTATTTAATATGTCATGTTGATCGAATTATTGATCTTATAACTCAACATAGATCTATCTAACTACATAATAATAAAAATCTAATTCACAAACTAAATTTTCTAGTTAATGAGCTTTTTTATATCGCTTTAACTAGGCAAGAATTGAATCAACGGTTAAAAGTAATCTGCTCAATAAAACTATGAATAAAATATGATATTATAAAATACACATTATACTCTACAACTGTTGTGCACAAAAAACTGAGTAAGTTTCGCGGTAATTTATTTTGAATATTTTCTTTATTACCCGATTGTTGCCAATTGTTATAGTTGCGTACTCGCCAGGCTACTTGCCTCATGTATAGTTTAAAACCAATGCCATTACAGTAGATTACTCATATAATATTATACTTTTAATTTGTTGCGCTCCACTTCACAGAACTTGCGAAACATTCCAGTGGAGAACAATAGAAAAAATCTCTCCTGCCAGTAGAGGGGTGTCATCCTGGAAATAGTTTACATTGATCGAATATAATTATCAATCAATCAATAGTTACAATTCGCGACTTACGTCGTAATGCGATGCAAGATATCCGCAATGTATGGAAGTGCAATTTCCCTCTCACCAGCGAGCATACCCTTAACTATGCGACGAGCTGCCGTCTTCCCTTTAATCGCGGAATACAGTCGATTTATCTTAATGGCATTGGCCACAACATTGACGTCATCGTTGGTGTCCAGAAATGAGGGCATCACCGTGGTCACATGGATGTCATGCTGTTTCTCGAGTACCAGCTCCAGGCGCAGCGCCTTCATGTGACCGGTTGCACCGGACTTACTTGCTGAGTAAGCGGTATTGTAGGCCATGGGAAACAAACCTGCAAATAATTCATCCAGAAATCACCCAAATCTTAAAGACTTATACTGATCACGCAACACCTACTTCCAGCTGAGCTTATGGTAACAATGTGTCCCTTACGCAACCTCTTCATGTTGGGCAGAAACGCTGCCTTCGTCTGTATATGTTAATGAGTAAACAAAATTTAATCGTAGCTTCTCAATAATTAGCTCACCCAGAAATGCGAAGTCAAGTTGATGTCAATCATGCGTTGCACATCCTCCGGAGCAGGATCTAAAGGATTACGCAGCAGAATAACACCTGCATTGTTAATGAGAATTGTAACGGAACCGAGATCTCGTTGAACATTCTCCCCGAGATCAGTTATTTCTGCAAAACTGGTAACATTTGCCTTGAATACAAAGTAATAATAATGGCTTCTGCTCAATTGTCAACATTTTGTTTTTAATTACTTTGTACGCTTTTGCTTTCACACTGGAAATCTCGTTGATTATTTTAACGGTTTCCAAGGCGCCTGCTATGTCAATATCCACCACGGCTATATAGCATCCGATTTTCGCCAGTTCCAGTGCTATAGCCCGACCTAGACCGTGAGCTGCTCCAGTCACCTATAATATTTATACGACGTATGAAATAAGTTAAAAATGGATAATTGTTTTTAATGAATTACTAAAAGCTAGAAAGCTCTATACGTTTTTTATTAAACATTAATAAATTAATTTGGGTATTCTGTAGAAGTATTACACAGTTTTAATTGTTTTTTAAATACATATAGGAACAAAGAATCGAGTTAAGTTAAGTTACGTTTCAGATAGTAAATATTGTGTTTAAAAAGTCGACCAAGGGGAAGATAATAATTATAAATAACTAATAATAATAAAAAATAATTAGTATTCTGCCTTAATAAGTAAATTTATATTTACAATAATTTCGCAATATACCTTCACAATTACACCTTTATGAAGTTCATAATATGAACTTCATTATTAAAACTTACCACGGCCACCTCACCGACGACATTCTTAGTGGATTTGCATATAAAGCATTCGCCGATTTTGTATAGCATAGCGGCTAATAGTAGCAGTGGAGTAGTCACAAAAAGCAGAAACGTCCCCTATGTGCTCAATAGTTTCATCAAATTATTAAAAATCTCCATCTTCCAAGCATCAGCAGCGAAAACTTTATAAATAATTTATGTTGATTTCCCTCTGCGATCTCTTGCGAAAATTGTGTGTTGACTGTGTGACAGTTGAGAATCGTGTGGATCGCATAACATGCTAGACAACGATTTAAAGTACACCCGACCTATGCTCATAACTAACTCTATAGCATGAGAGGTCTTACACGATTTTAGATTCCTTTTGCTCATTCTTATAAAATATTTCGCTCCGTGTCTTAAACTAATTAATATACAATAAATTTCATTGGTAAATTATTTTCGTTAATTAGAAAATTTTGTTAAATTTTAAATATTTAACAATTTATTTTATACATATAATTTTTTGTTGCATACTATAAGCGGGTTTCGTTTCCATATAAAAATAGTAGTGTAGAAATGAATTGATCATTCTCAATTTCATTCAACTAACTTGTTTGTAACGCATTTATAATTAACATGATTATATGTACAGCATAGAAACAAGAAAGAAAGCTCCCACCAAGTTTAATCGACTATTAGATACTCGTTGCCCATTTTTAATAAAGGATACACAATTTACAGTATAACTTTATCATTAAAACACACCATAATAGACCATAAATATACTTAATGGCAACTATAGAATATATTACCAAAGAGCTTCATAATAAACATTAATTCGTTTTTTAATCTTAATTTCTTTAATTTTTTTCAGTTGCATCCTTTTTATTCAATAGCCTTTTGCCCTAAAATAAGGGGAAATGAAAAAGAAGAAGAATAAAGAAAAAGAAACAGATTTGATTAAATTGGTAGACCTTATTTAATAATAATAATAAGAAAAATCTTTTAAGTTTATTATTTATATATATATATATATATGTATATATTTAGTATATTAAACTAAAAGTTAAATTAGTTGATGTAGCCCCGTTCAATCACTTTTCTCTACCTAACTTACAATGTTGTTAAATGGAAGCATAGTCGGTGAACAAGTAAAATTATAAACTCTACTAATTTATGCATAATTTGTACCACTATAATAGTTACTGCATAGTTGTATTCGCATGTAATTTTCATATATGTATGTTAACAAGCACGCTTTACCTGGTTTTCGCTTCCGTATTCAATACGCAGAGCTAGTTCATTTTCAATTTTCAATGTCAGATTAACAACAAGATTTTTTCATATGTTGTTACATTTATATGATAGACCGCAAATTGTGTTTATTGATCCTAATATTTTTTATTTTATTTATTGATTATGATTTCAAGCAAGAAAAATTAATATTGATGATGTCCAAATACTATGATGTCCAAATTGAACCCATAAGATATATTCTAGTTTTGATATAACAATGTTTTTTGTTTTTAAAAGGATCAGCAACATTCTTACTTCAAGGCTGCAATATGTCAAAATTGAACCCAGAAACCGAAACCTCGAATCAAGAAAAACTTCAGGAATTTAGATTTCTTTAAACAATAACAATATTTATTAATCAATAATTATTTATATTTACGATTTTCAAACAAACCGTTTTTTATCCCAACCCAGGATTTTTCAATAATCATGTTAAAATGATGCACAATAAATGATCTCAAAGTCTCTGAGATCAACGCATTTAATATCCACACTCCATTATACTATAATGTAAATCGAATGAATCAAACCTTTGAGCAGATTTCAGCATAAATTCCAACCGAGGGCTCAAACATTCGAATGCCTGTTATACTGACAATCGAGATAGTTTCGTAATTAAGGTCCATTTCACAGCCAATCATAATATTATCTGCACGTTCGCCACTCACAAAATGAGCTATACATTTCAGAGAAGATCAATACAGACAATTTCTCCTGCCAGTAGACGGGAAGTAGGCTGCAAATAGTTTATATTAATCGACCAATATATGTAATAATAATAATAATAATAATTGTGAACTTACTTCAAAACGCGATATAGGATATCCAAAATGGATGGAATTATAATTTCCCTTTCGCCAGCGAGCATACCCTCAACTATGCGACGAGCTGCTGCCTTCCCTTTAATCACAGGATACAGTCGATTCACCTTCATAACTTTGGCCATATCACAGACCTCATCATTAGTGTCCAAAAATACTGGCATTACCGTGCTAACATGAATGTCATTCTGTTTTTCGATCTCTAGCTCCAACCGAAGCGCCTTCATATGGCCATTTACACCGAATTTAGTTGCTGAATAAGAGGAATTGTACGCCAGGGGAAAAAGACCTGCAATTAAAGAATGTGAAAATAAGTATAAAGTCGACTTTCTGGCAGAAGACCAATACGTACCTGCAACTGAGCTGACAGCAACAAGGTATCCTCTACGCAGCCTCTTCATGGCGGGCAGAAATACCGATTTAGTCTGAATATGTAAATATACTATAATACTAATTATCTGATTCGTAATGATTTTCTCCTATCATTTGACTCACCCAGAAATGCGAAGTCAAGTTGACTTCAATCATTCGGTGCACATCCTTAGGTTCAGGATTTAGAGAATTGCGGAGCAAAAGAATGCCTGCGTTGTTTATGAGAATAGTAACGGGACCGAGATTCCGTTCAACATTCTCCCTGAGATCAGTTACTTCACCAAAACTAGCAACATTTACCTTGAATAGAAATGTATTTATTTGAACTTAATTAAGAAGATATTGTACTCTCTAAAATACCTTATATGCTTCAGCCTTTACATCTGAAATTTCATGTATTTTTCTAACAGTTTCCTCGGCGCCTTCTATGTCAATATCCACCACTGCTATATGGGCTCCGTTTTTGGCCAGTTCCAGTGCTATTGCCCGACCTAATCCGTGGGCTGCTCCGGTCACCTATTATAAGTAACATATATAAATGGAAAAACAATCATTTAAGTAATCATTCAGTTACCAGCTACCCATAGAGTTGAAGGGTATTATATCATAGATTTAATTGAGTAGGGTAATGTATAATAACCAACTTGGTAATAGTACCCATGTTTTGTAAAAGTTCGAGAAAATATTGGAAATATTAAAAATATTGTGTATTATTCAGCTTTTTAACTTTGCAAAAATAAAACAAAATTGCTGCTTTTTTGCAATTGCAACTGACGTGGGGTCAATTTATTTTCTAATATATATTCGACATGTAAAGTCACTTTGATGTGTGCTACAAATTCTTAAAGATTCATATAATAAACATTACGAATATTAAAATTACACAGTAAAAACAAAATTATGTTACATCATTTCAATCAGTTTTGTGTGATTAAATCATCTTTATCAATTACTTTTTTATGATATATCAAATATATAGCTTTTTAAAAATTTCCGAACTTACCACGGCCACCTCACCGACAATGCTCTTGTTGGGTTTCGTAGTAAAACATTCATAGATTTTGGTTAACACTGCGACAAATAGCAGCAGAGGAATGGACAGAGCAAACAGAATTATCGCCAACGTGGTAAATATTTTAACCAGCGTACCAAAAATCTCCATCTTCCAAGCATCAGCAGTGAAAACTTTTTATATAGTTTTTGTTGATTTCCATTTGCGATCTCTAACAGAAAAGATGTGTTGACTGCGCGACCGTTGAAATTAGAATGGATCGCCAGAACCGCTACACATCGATTGAACGTAACATTATAACACTTTGCCCTTCGTTATATCAATATAACTCGTTGTGCACGTAATCTAAAACGATTGAAAAGTGTCTATGCCCCTGTTAAGTTAATAACACGATACACAGCTCATTCCTTTAAAATAACATTTTGTGCTTGTACCGCATAGTTTGATGACTTAAGTATAAGATACAAAATCACAACTGTCAAATTAATTACAATAATTTGGCTTAAGTTTTTCTACAATATGAATGCTAAGTAAATTTCCATTCAATTTAACACTTTAGTTAAATAAAGAGTTATTTTTAATTTCAACATTAGACGCTTGTTTGTTTTGTACTTTAAACCAGATTTTACCCCTCTTTGGAGAAATCAATTACGTGGTCAACAGTAAAACCCAGCTTCACCACTAAAATGTACTATAGAGTTTTAATAATTATACTTAACTTTATAATGTTGTAAACTTTACTTTAACTACGGCACTAGTCACAAATTTTATTATAGTTAGAAAATAGAATCAAATTTAAATATTTAACAATTTTTAACAATTACAAGTTAGTTTTATATTATTATACTTTCATCACTGAAATACATGTACATACAATTTTTTAACTATTAAATCCAAGCAATATATATTTAATTTATAACCATTAGTTTGAATCATATTAGTTACTTAGTTACTTTCCTAAGATGAGTACGGTAAGCGTCAATACATTTACATTACCAGTCCTAACCTTTTTCTCTACAATATTGTGACATTAAAGGAAAATAATTGATACCCAGTTATATTTCCATTTAATTGACATGTGTATGAAAACAAGTTATACAATAAACAATCTTAGTTTATTTCCAGTTTTCAAGTCCACAGTGAAATCAATATATGTGGATAAATATGAATATTTCATACAATTAATTTTCAATAATAAGAGCTTCATAATTAATCTTTAATTCGTTTAATCTTTAATTCTTTTCAGTTGCCTCCTTTTTATTTAATTTATTTTAGAGTAAAAAGAAGAAAGAAGAATAAAGAAAAAGAAACAGAAATGATTAAATTGTTAGACCTTAATTATAATAATAGAAATATCATTTAAGTTTAATATTTAGATTAAACTAAAAGTTAAATTAATTTATGTAGCCCCGTTCAATCTCTTTTTTCTACCTAACTTACAATGTTGTTAAATGGAAGCATAGTCGGTGAACAAGTAAAATTATAAACTCTACTAATTTATGCATAATTTGTACCACTATAATAGCTACTGCATAGTTTGTATTCGCATGTAATTGGCATATATAGTATGTATGTGAACAAGCACGCTTTACCTGGTTTTCGCTTCCGTATTCAATGCGCAGAGCTAGTTCATTTTCAATTTTCAATATCAGATTAAGAACAAGATTTTTTCATATGTTGCTACATATATATGATAGACCGCAAATTATGTTTATTGATCCTAATATTTTTTATTTTATTTATTGATTATGATTTGAAGCAAGAAAAATTAATATTGATGATGTCCAAATACTATGATGTCCAAATTGAACCCATAAGATATATTCTAGTTTGGATATAACAATGTTTTTAGTTTTTATAAGGATCAGCAACATTCTTACTTCAAGGCTGCAATATGTCAAAATTGAACCCAGAAACCGAAACCTCGAATCAAGAAAAACTTCTTGAATTTAGATTGCTTTAAACAATAACAATATATATTAACCAATATTTATTTATATTTACGATTTTCAAAGGAACCGTTTTTTATCCGATCCCGGGTTTTTTCAATAACCATGTTAAAAATGTGCATAATGAATGATCTCAAAGTTTCTGAGATCAACGCATTTAATATCCACACTCCATGATACTATAATGTAAATCGAATAAATCAAGCCTCCGATTTCAGCATAAATTCCAACCGAGGGATCAAACATTCGAATGCCTGTCTTACTGTCATAATATTATCTGTTCCTTTGCCACTCACAAAATGAGCTAAACATTCCAGAGAAGATAAATAGAGACAGTTTCTCCTGCCAGTAGACGGGAAGTAGGCTGCAAATAGTTTATATTAATCGATCAATATATGTATAAGTACATAATAATAATTGTGAACTTACTTCAAAACGCGATATAGGATACCCAAAATAGAAGGAATTATGATTTCCCTTTCGCCAGCGAGCATACCCTCAACTATGCGACGAGCTGCTGCCTTCCCTTTAATCACAGGATACAGTCGATTCACCTTCATAACTTTGGCCATATCACAGACCTCATCATTAGTGTCCAAAAATACTGGCATTACCGTGCTAACATGAATGTCATTCTGTTTTTCGATCTCTAGCTCCAACCGAAGCGCCTTCATATGGCCATTTACACCGAATTTAGTTGCTGAATAAGAGGAATTGTACGCCAGGGGAAAAAGACCTGCAATTAAAGAATGTGAAAATAAGTATAAAGTCGACTATCTGGCAGTAGACCAAAACTTACCTCCAAGCGAGCTGATAGTAACAAGGTATCCTCTACGCAGCCTCTTCATGGCGGGCAGAAATACCGACTTAGTCTGAATATGTAAATATAATACTAATTATCTGATTCGTAATGATTTTCTCCTATCATTTGACTCACCCAGAAATGCGAAGTCAAGTTGACTTCAATCATTCGGTGCACATCCTGAGGTTCAGGATTTAGAGAATTGCGTAGCAAAAGAATGCCTGCGTTGTTTATGAGAATAGTAACGGGACCGAGATCACGTTCAACATTCTTTTTGAGATCAGTTACTTCACCAAAACTAGCAACATTTACCTTGAATAGAAATGTATTTATTAGCACTTAATTAAGAAGATATTGTACTCTCTAAAATACCTTATATGCTTCAGCCTTTACATCTGAAATTTCATGTATTTTTCTAACAGTTTCCTCGGCGCCTTCTATGTCAATATCCACCACTGCTATATGGGCTCCGTTTTTGGCCAGTTCCAGTGCTATTGCCCGACCTAATCCGTGGGCTGCTCCGGTCACCTATTATAAGTAACATATATAAATGGATAAACAATTATTTAAGTTATCAACCAGTTACCAGCTACCCATAGAGTTGAAGGGTATTATATCATAGATTTAATGGAGTAGGGTAATGTATAATATTGGAAATACTAAAAATATTGTGTATTATTCAGATTTTTAACTTTGCAAAAATAAAATAAAATAATTGTTGCTTTTTTGCAATTGCAACTGACGTGGGGTCAATTTATTTTATAATATTAACATATAATACAGATTCGACATGTAAAGTCATTCTTTGACATTGGATGTGTGCTACAAATTCTTAAAGATTAATATTATAAAGATTACGAATATTAAAATTGCAAAGTAAAAACAAAATTATGTTACACCATTTCAATCAGTTTAGTGTGATTAAATCATTCTTATTAAATACTTTTTTATGATATATCAAATAGATAGCTTCCACAACAAATATACTTAAACAAACACATTTTTAAACATTTCCTCACTTACCACGGCCACCTCACCGACAATGCTCTTGTTGGATTTCGTAGTAAAACACTCATAGAAACACTTTAACAATGCGACAAATAGCAGAAAAGGAATGGACAGAGCAAACAGAATTATCCCCAACGTGGTAAATATTTTAACCAGTGTATTACAAATCTCCATCTTCCAAGCATCAGCAGCATTAACTTTTTATATATTTTGTGTTAATTTCCATTTGCGATCTCTAACGAATAAGATGTGTTGACTGCGCGACCGTTGAAATTCGTATGGACTGCCAGAAACGATACGCAACGTTTGAACGTAACATTATAACACTTGGCCTTTCGTTAATTCAAAATAACTGGTTTTGCACGTAATCTGAAACGATTCAAAATTGACTATGCCCCTGTTAAGTTAATAACACGATACAAAGCTCATTCCTTTAAAATAACATTTTGTGCTTGTACCGCATAGTTTGATGACTTAAGTATAAGATACAAAATCACAACTGTCAAATTAATTACAATAATTCGGCTTAAGTTTTTCTATAATTTGAATGCTCATTAATTGTCAATCAATTTAAAACTTTTGTTAAATAATGAGTTATTTTGAATTTCTACATTAGACGTTTGTTTGTTTTTTACTATACTTTATACGAGATTTTACTCGATACCCCTTTTTGGAGAATATAAATCAATTGAGTGGGCAACAGTAAAGCCCAGCTTCACCACTAAAATATACCATAGAGTTTTAATAATTATACTAAACTTTATAATGTTATAAACTTTATTTTGTTTTATTAAACTTAAATTTAATGAAATTTACCTATGACTAAACATAACAAGCGCCGTTAAATGAACAATTTGACTAATAAAACAAATGCACTTAAAATATTTTGAATTTTTTAACTTTTTGCAACTTACCACGGCCACCTCTCCGACGATGCTCTTGTTGAACTTGAACGTTAATACTTTAAGGTTTTGGTTAACAGTGCAAGGAATAATAGCAGCGGAGTGGACAGAGCAAAGAGAATTATGCGAATTCTGATGTGTAGTTTAAACATAATGCTAATAATCTCCATCTTCCAAGCATCAGCAGCGAAGCCTTTCAATATGTATTTATTTATTTAAATGGCTTCCCGTTTTAAAAATTGTGTGTTGACCGTTCAACTGTCTGCAATGAGTTGACCCGTGAAACACGCTGAACAACAATTTGAAGTGCTTTAACCGATTCATATAGACGTATTGTATCGCTAATGAAGGAAGATGCGACTATTTCAATTAAACAAAGTCAGTAGCGCAAATAAACCGGCTTGATGTGACTTACTTATATTATTTAGCTGAATATTTTTGTTATCATTTTTTTTTAAGTAGAAATGGTTTAATGATGCGTTAAATATTTTTGCTGACTACTGCTAAACTCATAAAATACGTGTTTGGAATGCGAATGTATTATATACCATATGGTAATCTAGAAGCAGAAATATTCAACACACATTATATTTATAAAAGAGTATAAAGTTACTACGCTGCTTAGACACGTACCGTTAGATGAGGTGAGGTTAGACTGGTTGCAAATGAAGGGGTACCAAGCATAGACATGGGAAGGTCCCTGACCATACCGGTGATAGATAGCTAACTCAGTTAGAAGACCACTACAAAGTGATTCCAAAATGTGAAATGTGGCATTATTGTTTAATTTACCTATTGCTCCAGCTTCTGCAGGTGGGTTAACAATTCAGTCATTTTCATTTTCCATTTTCTTTGTATGCCGAACCATAAATTAAATAAATAAAATAATTAAACTAACATAGTTTTAATAGAAAAATAATTCGATTTGCCTTTAATTTAAATCCCATTGGCTCGACATCTAATAGTTTACGCACATGTAAAATTTATAATGATATAAATAAATAAGGACTCCCATGTCAGATTGACGGATACTCAATAGGTTTAATATCTTTTACACACGCTGAATAGATTTCGGTGTAAGTTCCACTCGACAATTTTATTAGATTAAAAATTAATTCACAGCCAACATTATCTAAGCTTGTGATTTGCAAAATAAACGATTGATGTCAGCAAAGAACAACAGAGACATTTTCTCCTGCCAGTAGACGGGATATAAGCTGTAAATAGTTTCAATTAATCGATCAATAAGTAATAATAAGTACATAATAATTCTCAACTTACTTCAAAACGCGATATATGATATCCATAATGGGTGGAATTACGATTTCCCTTTCGCCAGCGAGCATACCCTCAACTATGCGACGAGCTGCTACCTGCCCTTTAATCACAGGATACAGTCTATTCACCTTCATGACATTGGCCACATCAGAGACCACATCGTTGGTGTCCAGAAAGTATGGCATTACAGTGGTAACATGAATGTCATGCTGTTTCTCCATCTCAAGCTCTAATCGGAGGGCCTTCATATGACCGGTTGAACCGAATTTTGATGTAGTGTAAGGGGATTGGTAGGCCAGGGGAAATAGACCTGTAAGTTAAAAATGTCAAATAGATGAATCGAAAAGATGAAGTCTGGCAGTCGAGCAGAACTTACAGGAAAGTGAACTGACAGTAACAAAGTGTCCTTTACGCAGTCTCTTCATGATGGGCAGAAACACCAACTTCGTCTGAATATTTTAATAATTATTTAATTCGTAATGATTTTGTCATATCGATCAAAATATCAATATTTGACTCACCCAGAAGTGTGAGGTCATATTGACATCAATCATCCGTTGCACATCCTCCGGAGCAGGATTTAAAGGATTCCGCAGCAAAATAATTCCCGCATTATTTATGAGAATCGTAGCAGGCCCGAGGTCTCTTTCAACATTCGCCCCAAAATCAGATATTTCACCAAACCTGGTAACATTTACCTTGAATACAAATTTGTTGTTAAACACTTAAATTACAACAAATTGTACTCTGATATTTACCTTATATGCTTTTGCCTTCACATCTGAAATATATATATTCTAACAGTTTCCTCGGCCCCTTCTATGTCAATGTCCACCACGGCTATATGACATCCGATTTTGGCTAGTTCCAGTGCTATAGCCCGACCTAGTCCGTGGGCTGCCCCGGTCACCTATTATACGTATATAAAATGGCAGAGTATGAAGGGTATTACGATATTAAATATTTGATTAATTTGAAGCATATGCGAACTTACCACAGCCACCTCTCCAACGATGCTCTTGTTGGACGTGAAAGTAAAATACTTAAAGATTTTTGTTAACATTGCTAATAATAGCAGTGGCGGAGTGAAGAGAACAAAGAGAATTACACGAATTGTGGAGTATAGTTTAATCAGCATGTTAATAATCTCCATGTTCAGTGAAACCTTTTCAAATGTATTAATTTATTTTGAGTGTTTCCGTTTCGAAAATTGTGTGTTGATCGAGCGACGGTTTGCAAAGTTCTGATCCGTGAAACACGCTGGACTACAATTTTAATTAGTTTATTATTCGAATTTAATAAAATCAGTATCGCGAAAAACCCGGCTTAAAGAGTACAAATCAGCAATCTTACTTGTTTGTGGATTATTAATATTATTATTTGTACGTTTTAGAAAAATTTTCTAATTTTAAATTATGGCTTCAATGGCGCTAAAAATAAAAATCATTTTTTTACCGACCACTACTAAAAAAAAAAAAAAAAGTCGAGACATATTTCAATTAATTAAATAAAATAAATAAATAAATATTCTTATTACATTATATAAGTATTGAACAGAGTAGTAGGTATTGAATACCACAGAATATTAGAAGCTCTATGCAATTATTGGACCATTGACCTAAGATTATTTCTGCCGATTTATATTTGTGCAAACAATTACGTTATTGTCTTTCCTTCAATTTATTCTGGCATACTTTTGATCAATATTATTAATTTTTACTCTACTCGTTTTTGTTTCGTTTTCGTTGCTCCCGTGAAGAATTTGCATTTAGTCGTGCACGTGATGCAATTAATAATTCTTTGCAAAAACTGTCGTCTTTCGGTTCGATTTGGCAGCCCAAAAATCGGGTCACATTTCGTTTGGCGCAACTGGTGCTGGCTCAGCTTATATGTATTTTTTTGTCGTGCCGCTATCGGAGGCTTATGATTTATGTGCAGACATATAGTACGTATCTGTGGTGCAACCAAAGCTGCAGCCAAAATAAGCACATGGCAACGGTAAACATATGGTTTCATAGAGCCAACACTTTTTTTGCCCCTGCAACCGCAGTTTGACACGCTTAATGTCGCATGCCACACCAGGCAACCTTGGAGCTCGCCAACTTTCTGCAAAATGTGGACACAACAGAGTCAACAACGTAATCTGGACTCCGCCGTATTACAGTAGAGATGAGAGCGCAGTGCAATGCCGCGATATGAAATTAACTTTAAAAGATCCAGTAAAAGTGAGGTAAGAAACCTAAAACAGTTGATATAATACTAATGCAAGTTAAAAGTAGTGTGCGATTAAAATCATTCTAGCGTCGAGTGACCAGTGATACACAATTTAAAGTACAAATATTTTGAGCACTCTCCACAATAGCTATCTTAGTTCAGAACAATATATAAATGGTGACGACGAGTAGCCCACTCGAGAGCAGTCTCGAAATTACTGGATTCTCCACAGCACACTTATAACGACTGACCTTGTGACTTGTTAATTATCACGGCAAATTAATAACGAATCGGAAATTAAACTCAATTGCCATGTCCGATGAAATGATTAGTATTTGGGAAACTTTCAGCATAAAATCGTCGCTTCGATCACTTCCAATATGGTTGCCTTTAATATAGTTAGAATAGGTACTTCGCGAAATAGATCCTTAGTGGGCATCACTACGATATTATCTATGATGTGTAAAAATTGCAGCATATTAACATTTACAGTTTTGACTATGCGTTGACAGCACAATCGGTTAGTCAGTGACTACAAACTATTTATATATTTAGTTTTATTAACTTAAATTTTGAAAAAAGTAATACCGTCTTTCTGGGTCTCTGGGTGTCATTTTAGTTATTAAGTTTAATGAGAACTGAACTTTTCTATATTTATTAGTCATCTCACGCCACGCGCCCAACACTGTGCTCTAATAATATTCAACCGATTCTCGAGTAAGTGCTGCAAAGTGCTTAAGGTGAAAGATTAGAGCTGGTTAAACCTGTGCGCCGAAGTTTCTTAGTTTTCAACAATTTCCCACGCAACAAAGCGACGCTGCAGCAGATGTCACAGCTGACAAAAAAGTGCATAAAGTGAAGAGTTTGGAGTTTGTAGTTTGGAGTCGTGGAGTCGTGGAGTGCTGAGCCACCGCGCTTAGAAACGTTAATGTTAATTACTTTTTTCATATTTTACATAAGCATTCAGCAGCACTCAGAAACCAAATTATGTAACAGACCAAAGACAACAAAAAAACCAAAAGATATGCGTAAAAGGCGAGGCAATTTCTCAGCGCGGCTGTCAACACCAATTTGAAGTGGCTGCAGCAGGTCAAACTGGGGAAGCAACAAAGGACCTAATAACCCAGCGCGAAATGAATGTCCTGTTTGACGCTACTTTCTCATCTCAGGCAAACGCGAGACTGCGTGCGGATTACGAGTTTATCCATGTGTTTTAGTTTTAGTTTTAGTTGGAGTTCGGCTTGGAGAAAAGCTACACAAGTCGTAAAAGAAAGTCGAAAGGAAATAAATTAGCTGGGTGTAAGACAAAATAGTGTATGCTCGATGGAGGAAGGGGCAAACAAGACGACGAACACAACAACAATAACTACTTAGCAACCTGATACCGTGGCGAGGACAAACACGCAGACAGACAGCGAGACAGACGCCCAGGACAAACGGCAGCCGCAAAGGATATGCTACTGCAGCGCACTTGCAGCAGGAGCAACGGCAGCACAGCTCAGCAAACGGGAGGCAACAGGCAACAGGGAGCCCGCAAGGGAAATGCAAATGTGTTTGTTTAGGTACAAGGATAACATTTTCTCACGCAGCAGCAACAGCAACAGCATCGGCAGCAGCTCTGCCACTTGAGCTGACAGTTGCATGTCATAATTTAACAGTTTGAAATGTGTGGCTTGTTGCAAGGATAAACGCAACACTCACACACACCCACACAGCTGGTGCAGCTCCTGTTCAAACTGTTTATTTAGCTGAGGTCTTGAGCCGTTCGTTTTTTATAGACACCAGCGATCCCTGGCTTCTCTGCGACTTCGACTACGACTTCGACAGAAATGCGTTTAATGACACTCATGTGTGCGTCTTCAGCTCTTCCCCAGATCCCAATATTTGGGCGTGTATGTACTAGAAAACCTTCATCAATCCTTTCGAAAACTAAAATGCCCGATTAGTCAAGTGTTTGGCAATCAGTTTCCGTTCTAATGAAGACAGGGGGAGGATAGGAAGAACTATTGAATCCATACCTGCTACCTAATCGAAGGAAACCACTTACCGATGCATTTATGAGCACAATTCTATCAATTGTTCATAGATATTGTACTTGTAATTGTACTTTTTATCGTAGCAAGAAAAGATGTGGAGTTCCACTTTTAGTGCACTTGTTGCTTCGAATATGGTAAAGTGAGCGAATACATTAGTTTACAAAGAATGATTTATTTCATTTTCAATTTTTATTGCATTCTGTTTTCGATAAACATTATCATTCTTTAAAATCTAAAAATGATATGCAACGAAATTTTAAAACTTTATTTGTGTTGCTATTCTGCGAGGTTCCTAAAAAAATGCTAGCTGGTCTAGGAGGAATTTGTCTTTAAAGTACCACTTTTGATTAGCTAAAAATATAAAAAATACAGAATTTCTTCATGACATTTTCAATAAATAAATAAATATCGGTTATAACAAGATGATATCTATGGTCGCTTGAAAATCACTCTGGAATTGTGAAGCAGACCGAAGCTGAGCAGCGAAGGAAAACACTTTAAGGATGCTGTGTTGAGGCTCAGCTAACGCTATTATTAGCACAACAACAATAACAGCAGGAGCAACACTAAACAATTACATACATGTGTGCATAAGCAAACACACCCACATACACACATGCACACACACATATGCATATGCTGACAGAGATACAGAGAAATGCAGATGCTGTCAGTGCACAATTAAAAGCGAAATGATAAATACGAACGAATAAAGAACACTGAAAAGGCAGTCGAGACGTTAAATTGGCTTACTCCTAGTTGGGTGGGTCCAGACAATGGCAGAAACCGGGGGGCGGGCATTAAATAATTTCACATTGTCTAAATAATAGAAACAAGTTTACAGCAAACAAGTAAGAAACAGAGACGCAACTTTATCGAACAGAAACTACCCTGGAAGCAAATCTATTTTTAAATGTGCATGAATAAATATTTCTTAAAAAACAATAACAAATGTAACCGAAACAGTTTGCTGTAAATATTTATTTATATTTATTTACCAATAGATGTAGAATATATCTATCATCTAATGAATCCCTTTAGCTAAATAAACTGCAATATCCACTTCTGAGGGTTGAAGAAGACTCTTGTGTATGTAAACACATATCTTTTCACAGTTTTCGAAACCCTTTTGTATACATGATGTGAAGATACAGGATATATAGAAAATGACACGAGTGACAACTGTGTGCTCTGACTGTGCGTCTCAAAACTAGTTAACAGCTTTTATTTACTTGGCAAACAGACTGGAACGGTGTAAAAACAAACATTTTACAACCCAGAGAATAGACTAACACACGTCCAAACTATTGTTTATGAATGAAACGAAAGGTCTGTGGGAACTGAAACGAGTAACTGGCAATTTTAAAAATAAAAAATAAAACAAGTGCTCTCAATGTGCGACCAATTACAGGATATGGGAATTCGATTGATGTCTAGAATATGCAGTGTAATAGACTAGGAGCAGTTCATTTAATTTGCAAATAAAATGGAAAGTTTATTGCCGATCAGAATGATAAGTGTGCACTGGCAACTCACGTGGCGTATACACAATTTATGGCCTTTTAAGGAATCACAGCATAAACTGCAACAGCATGGAAGCCCACAAAATAAAAGTTTTCAACAAATTCATAAACTTTGTGACAATAACAAACATCTGTAACAACAGATGGACAACAATGAAGCCCCAACCGGAGAGCTGGAGTGGACTGTCCGAGCCCGAGTGCTTCCTTTAAACAGGATGCTGGTGCAGACAAACCAGATTAGTGCAAAAGCCGTTGAGAATGTATACAATTACAACATGGAATATAAAAGACCAAAGTGTCGAAACATACGCAACAGGTTTTGGGAAAATCCAAGCGATAGCCATCTCGTCCTCCTCGCTCCCAACTTAAGCGTTGGCAAACTTGTAGTTCTATGTTCGCTTACAGGTTTATAATGCATGCATGTGCATCTTGTGTGCAAGTGTGGCAGGCGTGTGCCCTGGACATGCATGTTCTTGTCAATTTCGATGCATTAATAATGACCAAGACAATGCACATGGATAGACAAACCCTTTACTCGCAGTATGCACATGACAGACCCATTGACTCACACAGCTTCCCAGAATGTTGTTGGACTCTGTCACGACAGGATTGCCGTTTAAGAGGCAATGCCTAGAATTAATTGCATTTAATTTGATCACCATTCACACACAATCCGTCATAAATCGTATTTTACCTTCGACTGCAACCAATTCATTTTCATTTTGATGTATATTTATACATTTTCGTTGTTTTCATTTTCATTTCCATTTTCCCAATTCCACCTTGCAGTGCCTAATAGACAGAACGGAGTGAAGTGCTCAACCAACCGCAGTATGGGGCCAAAATTGATTTTTACTCCGGTTGCCGCCTTCCTATTTATAGAGTGCATTTTTTAGAGTTCATAAAACTCATACCACACTCATATACTCACATGCATGCTCACACATCCATCGGCCGCAGCATAAAAATGCATAAATATTCTATTTTCAGTTGACAGTTTGACAACTCCATATGAATAAAGCAAGTGAAACGAGAGTTTTATAATGGATAAAATCATACATGTAGATGGAATAAACGAGCTGCCCACATTTGCATAATTGTATGCCATTTTAAGAGACTTTTTATGATTCCAAATTGGCATAAGAATTATTACCCACTCACATCTATTAAACTGTTTTCAAATATCTCTGTGTCATTTATAAAAATCAATTCACTCAAATTGACTAAATTAAAATTTCATTTTGTAGACATTTGGCATAGATTTCTGCTAAATATCCTTTTAACAGATTTTATGTCGTGATATTAATAAAAACAAAATGGACATTTGTTACCAGGTGTCATGCCCAGCAGGCACAGAGAAGGCTTATTGAAGTAAACACAGGATTCATCAGGCAACGATGGACTCCAAACGAATCGTTCATTTTTTTAAATATTCATTTATGAGTTATATGCGAAATAATTATTTTTTTATTCAATTTACACGATACGAAATAATCATAAAGTAGTACAGGGGGATTGCTGAAAGCCAAAACTCTGAAAAACGGTCGTAATTTTTTCTTTTAATTTAATTTAATTGACAATATTGACTATGCATAAATTTAAATAAATCAAAACAATAAAAAATGTGTCTACAATTTAAAAAGTTATACTAAATGGTCTATACGACTAGCTTTAAATCAATTCAGCATTTAAATATACATTTTTTGTGCCGTTCAACCACCGATTCTAAGTGACATGAGTAATACCTTTGTTTATGCGACAGCTTCGATTTAGATAGTACTCCGAGCGGATCGCAACTTGACTGCATCAAGGAGTGGACCACATGGAGCGTCAAACAGACGCGACGCGAGCTGTGTAGCGTGCGTGGAATGAGAGGCATGCCGCAGTCGCCGAGTTGCATGTTGCAAGAGCTCGGTAGAAGCTGTAGATGTGACTGTAGCTGCAACTGGAGCTACAACTGGAGAAGACAAGTAAATGGAAAGCAATAAACAAAATTCCAAAAGAGTGCAAATCAAATGCAATGTTTGGATACACATAGATGCCACAAGCAATCGATGTTATGAGTCGACAACTTCGCGGGGGCAAGAAGAGCACATCATGGACCCATAGACCATAAAACACTCGACGAGCCCCCGATCTCCAGTTCGAGCTCTAGCTATCGCTGTGGATGTGGCTGTGGCTCTGCTAGCTGGTGTAATTGTAACCCTAGCACATATGTAATTAGTGCGCTTTATTTATGGAACGCTGCAGTTGCGCATGCGCAGCCCGCGCAACGTCGTGATGTGCAGTGGGGAGTGGGGAGAGGGGAGAGGCAGGGGAGGGGAGTAAGGGTGTAGTCTTCTTTTTATTTTTATTGCTTTTATGGAGGCATGCATTTGCAGGTGCTGGGGGTCTTTGGATGCAGCACAAAATGTCATAATTGTAATTAGAATTTGTTTCTGAGGCGCAACAATGACGGCAACCTCTTAGTCTTTGGGGAATATCTGACGGCAGGTTGCGTTTGTAGCCGCGGCATCAGTGCGGCGCATTTGTTTATGTTTCGACAAGCCAGCAATACCCATTGGCCCAGAGGAATGGGTATATTAGTTGGAGTCTATGGTACAGATTAGTTAAAATGGATTAATTGTAGCAATGCAGTCTGTAACCTTAAGTGAACTCGTTACATCGTAGATATAAAGTATACCCAAATAGGTAATCTCTGGGATATCAAAATATATGTATGTCACTTTTACCCATTTAAAACTACACATCTCAAAAATTAAGTATATAAAACGGTAACTCTAAAATTCAAATGTGTATTTTCATCTATCTATTTACTCAAATTTATCAATATCCACTTAGTATCTGCCAGTCGTCTATACATGTATAACTTATACACCATTAAGCCAACATAGATAAAATAAAAAAAAAATATTTATTATTTTCAAGTCGCAACTTAATCACGTGGTATCTCGTAGTCGTTTACGCGCTGTGTTCTCTCGATGTTTGTGTTTATGCAGATGTCGCTGGCTTTGTTATTATGCTTTGCCTGTGTAGACGTATTGCATTTGAAAATTTCAACGTTCACTTAATCACATCGAGCCGGCACTTGAGTCAGCACTGTGCGCCATATGGGGTCCTTTGACTAGCATATGTGGGTTGTCGCCCCAACTACAAAGAGGGGAAGAACGAATCTGATAACCTGTTACAGCTACTGGTGGCACTTGCGTTTGCCTTTGACCATGTCACTTGTTTAATGCTATTTACATATCATAATAAACAAGCGCATATTCGGCAGCTTTTAATTAACAATAATTTTCGTTTTAATTTGTTGCAATTGCTTTCGACAGCGCTGCCCACTCAGCCAATGCCGTTGACAACATTGACTTTTATGTTAATGACAGTTCAGTTGCCTGATATGTGCATATGTATATATATTACTTATACAGACAAGCACTGGCTGTTGGCAGCCATTTGTCCTGTTAATTTTTTATTAATCCGCATGGCACTTATTGCTGGACATTAATTCACGTAAAAAGAACATACATATATAAATTGCTTTCATCGCACTTTTTGCCTTTAAGCCTAATTATAAGTTATGAATATCTCATCGAATATTTAAGCGACCAAATGGCCAACTCGAGTTGGCTATAATCATTTTGGCCGACAAACGATAACAGAGCTGCGGTTGAGAATTCAGTTAACCTGTAGACTATTATTATATTAAGCTTCTGTGTATTCATGTAAGTTACAAATTGAGATATTAATACTGCTTCAAAAATATATTTGAGTCGGTTTCACTCTTGACAATTATGATTAATGTGTGTTCTCTTCTGTTCTGAATTTCTCAAAAGTATGCTACGAAAAAGGAATCATGTACAATGTTGACTATTGCAGAAGCAATGTTCAATTAATAATAAAAATCATATATTGTATATAAAATGTGTTTATGTTTATTTTTATAATAACATTTTACAGTCTAAACGATAGTAAAATGTTTTACTGGATGCAACTAAACAGCTCCGTTTAATTGAAACTTTTCATTATAAATCCCAATTATACAATATCTTTGTTAATTCAAAAGACTTAACTTAACAACTGTTGTACGATTAACTGATAAACTAATGAAACAATCCAATATGTGCAGTTATATGCAATGCATTAAACTTACAAGATTTAAAGCAAATAATGTGTTTTGCGACATACATTCAAAATAACGCAACTATCTCGGATGGGCAATTTAAAAACTTGATGCATATATCGACATTATACGTTATATTATGCCTAATGGAATAACTTTTAGCGACTCTCTTGTTTTGGTAACCTTTTATTAGTTTGATCATCAGTTCATATGAATAAATAATAATGAGCTTATTGCCTAATGTTTATCCTAACATCGTACGGCATTTCCATACCTCCTTTCACTTCCAATAAAACAAATGAGCGCTGCGCACATCGAAGTGATAGAAGCGCAAGAGCATATAATCCTGCCATTTGGTGGGCAACAATCTGAAAAAGTCAGATAACTTGTATAACAATTGAGTTTAAAAATAAATATGCATTGATTACCTGAGCAACCAGACGCTGAGTGCAAATATTTTGGGCACATAAATCATACGCTCATTCAGCAACACGCCCTTCACAATTTTCGCGGCGACATAAGGCGTGGGCAGACCAGGATAGCTTTTGGAAATACTAGACACAGAAAACGAAATAATGAAAGTGAGAGAAGTTCAATCGATCATGCAAAGAAATCAATGAAGCGTGGTCTGAATTCCAAATCAATTAAAAATCGGAAACGTATATGGTAATGAGTTCTAATGTCATTGTTATTAGACTTTGTTGAGCAATGAATTGAGATATTTGAAATAACAACAAACGAATTCATTTCCGCGAATGTCGCGTAGAATAAACAATTCAGAATGGATTTGTTATGAATGTTTTTAAGTTGAATGAAATACTATAAAGAGAATATATTTGCCTTACCCCGCATCGCTTAGCAGCGGCAAATCTCCGCTGGTTTTCATCAAATAAGCATTGGCGACCGTGGTGCGAACATAATCACAATCCGAGAGACGCAACTCGGCGCGCAGAGATTCCATGAAGCCCATAATGCCATACTTTGTGGCAGTATAAATACCTGCACCTGGCAACGGTACCAATCCTAAATGTTTCCAAAGCATTACAGTTAATTTCGACTATAATCAATGCAATATCAAAACTTACCTGCCAATGCATTCACAGCCACCAAGTGACCAGATTTACGTGTAATCATCTTTGGCAAAAATTCCTTGGTTGTCTGCAAGTAAACCACAAAAATGCTATATATAAATATTAGGGAATGTTTCGTCATTACTCACCATTATGTACGAGCCGAGATTGAGCTGCAGTATAGTGTCGATTTCGTCGGATTTCAGATGCGGCGTCGAAGTCATTGGCATCAGCGAAGCATTGTTGACCAGAATTTCCACAGGGCCCAATTCCTTTTCTACTTTGGCAGCCATCAGTTGCAATTCACGTGGCGAGGACACATCGTTCTGTGGCATAAAGTGAACAACAGTATGTCGAGTTAACAGATTGCAATTACCCTGAACAATTAGTGCTTGCTCACCTTATAGGCCTTGGCAGTGCAGCTCGGTATCTTGGTTAGCAATTCGACCGTTTCGTAGCAACCCTTTGAGTTGACATCCACAACGGCCACCTTGCAGCCTCGCCTTGCCAGCTCCAGGCATATTTCACGACCCAAACCGCTGCCGCCGCCGGTCACCTGCGAAATATGCACTAAATTAGTGAGTGCTCACACACACACACACATGGACATCTTTGTGTATGTTCAAACAGAGTTGACCCATTAGCTTACATACAACATATGTACTAATTATTGTTGGGCAAATTAATTGGCTTTATTTGCAAACAATGAACAACTTGCTGACATAAATATTATGCACAAATCATATGTACATATACTACGAGGGCGATGCTAATAAATGATTTACAATCGGCGCCCAGCGAGAATTTAGTTAAAGATCCGCTGGGCTTATGTACACATTACATGCATTCGAACGCGTATATAATATACACATTAGTTCCCATTTACCACAATTGAGTGACTTTTGACCGTAATTAAAATGATGTGACCTCTGTTTGAGCGACGCCACAAACTGAATGAAATAAACGAACTGAATGCTGCTCAATCCATGCGCACGTTGTCACATTCACTATTGTACTCGTATTGTTAATTTTTATGTTAATACTCGTAGTCATAAGAATATTTAATCGGTATGCTATGATGTCAGATGCCAGATATTTATAGACCTAATGAATGCAAATGTAATGAAGCAAATTCAAATATTTAATCAATTGTAACACCTAAGTAAACTAAGTGCATCTAAGAACTTTATGTCTTGATCCAGTTTTGTAACCACTTTCCAAGAACATGAATGAATGCGCAATGATCTCAGAGACTTAGCAAGAAAATTGCTAATCTGCTAATAAATATTAGTTTTTATCTTAATCAACATTACTGCTCTATTTACGATTATTATAAACAAACAAAAACGGGGTAGTAGTAAGTATCTAAGTAGCTATCAGATACATTCATTAGTATCTTTATCTCTGTTTTTATCAGCGTTGTTTGTATGTGACGGCAACACGGCGCAAACGTCATCAATTGGACTCGCAGCTTGGGCAAAGAAAACAAAAGTGAAGTTTCTCAGATCTGTAACAACAAAACAAAACCTGTTTCTTGATATCGCAGCGACTGCGAATATGCGACTGAATATCTGTGTGAACGATCTGCCAGCGTTCAGAACAAGCTGCGCTTTAATGACGCATACACATACACAAACCATATATACATACAAAATATGTCCATATATGAGTTTTGAAAATAAAATTGAAAAAAAACTGGCACACCTACAGCATGCAAATGGAATGTAAATTAAAAATCAACAGTTTAAATCTACGACTGAGATACTTCTTTAGTTTGTCATTCGGGCGCCCACATATACATACATATGTTAGTATTCAGGGGTGGGCGTTATTTTGGGCAGCACTCTTGACCTTGTCGCGACCATCAATTGAATCGAATATGGGCGCTGCAGATAAATTATCAATTGCCAAGTTCGTCGGTTATTTGGGAGACACTCTTTTGTTGTTGCAGGCTAAAGTTAGCCAGATTTCAAGAGCCGAATAAACAGAATTTTTGTTATGTAAATATATAAACAATTGATTGTTTATAGGGTCCGCTCAGCACAGCACAGCATAAATATTTGTTTTATTAACAAAATGCTAGGTAAGCAGCGCTCTCGAGCCGCGCCCAATCCACAGCGGAGATGTCACGCGAGAAGTGAGAGGGGGGCGAGGAAAACTCAAAAAGAAAACTGCGTGACGCGACGCTAATGGTCGCTTCGCCAAACATGCGAGTCTGTACACAAGTACTATCTATATGTGCATATGTCTATATATGTACATACATACGTATATATACGTATACAAGTCTCAATTTGTTGACAATTTGGTGTATTAACCCTGCCGTCTTACCAGCGCCACTTTGCCCCTGACGTCCTTCTCCTTGAGGCCCAGAGAGAACAGATAGTCCAGAAGGTGTTTGAGGAACACTCCGAAAATCACGAAAGGCAGCAGCACAAGAAAGACAATGACTTTCAGATTAAATATGGCGCGTGTCGTTTCATCGTTGCGATTCACCAATGCAGCAGTGGGCGTGGCACTGGGGGCGACACTGGTCGTTGCCGGGGCAGTCGATGTGGTACGTGTGATTGTTGTTGTCGTTGCGGTTTCAACCATTTTCACAAACTTGCATTCACAATTTACCGCACAGTTTATGACGATAGCCGACAATTATTTCCACTTATTATGTCTTATTATTATATATTTTTGTAAATTGACTTTAAGTTTTTTTTGCGCTTTGCTTTAGCTGAATGCCGTTTCGGCCAACGAATATAACGAATACCGCACGTGCGCCAGCTAACCGATATCAAACAATACTGAAACGGTGCGCACAGCTTACAGCTCAACTCTTCTCCCACTCTTTCTCAACAACAGCGTAGACAAGCTGCAGATCTCGCTTCCTCGCTCTCTATTCTCTCGCACTCGTTCTCTCTCTCTCTCTCTCTCGCTGTGTGTCGCCGAATTGTCTTGTTTCGTGCCAAGCAACTGCAAAAAGCGATCGCTGCAGCACCTCACTCTCTCTATCTCTCTCTCAGCTTTGGTGCCACAACTTTTGAGTGGAATCGAATAACTGGCATTGAGTTGATTGTAGGTGTGTGGGTAGTTTCACCTGATGTCTTGGCATGACTTGGCTTTATGGGCATTGCACATAAGCGTAAGTACATATTTACATATTTTCGTATGAGCGATTGTGAGAAGTGATTGACCCTCTGCCTGCCTCTTAACATTAATTTGATGTACATCAGCTGCAGATACACTGAAGAGTACAATATGTATCTAATATAAATTTGATCAATCACAAATTCTTGGAAGAAGCCACCTGTTTCGCTATTCAACCCATAAACGAATATGCGCTATTTGCAGTGTCCAATAAAAATTGATTTTCATTTTTTAATATACTTGATCTGCATACCAAATTTGGAAGCTTCAGTATTTACGACTCGGCGATTGTTAATAATAAAATATACTTTATGTACACACGCACACAAAGTAAAAGCCCAAAATGGTTGTGCAACATTGCCATGTTAAGAAATTTCTACTACTTTCAAAAACCTTACGTAGAATGCCCCCTATCGATGAGCATTAGCTGTGAGCTCTATTTTCTCAATTGCACTCCACTCAAAGCGTCATGGCAGCAAACCAGTAGCTGAGTATGCTTGAAGAGACCTCAACAAGCCGTATCCAAACCGGCAAAGAGAAAGCCGTTAAAATTAAAATACCAACAATCTTGAGACGCCTTTTTTGGCACTGCCCTATGTCAATGTATGGTGAACACACAGGCATGCGAGTATTGTGTTTACGTCGTACTCGTTTTACTCGTACGATATTATTAAACGAGTACTCGTATTATGCATGTGGCAGAAGAACGCCTACCATTACAACATCTGCTTGCTGATCTTTGCCATCTCGCACATGTTGTGCGTTCAGATTGAAAGGGAAATGTTTGCAATTTGCATTGCCTTTGCTTTTTTAGCATAGACCTCAACAAAAAAAAACATGAAAACGCAACTACACGAGTATAAATATGCATATGAAAATCCAGCATATCACTTTTGACATATTTGCGGCATGCTGCAAGTTCAACGACAACAGCAGTCGGTTATTACTGCGGAGCATTGACCGTGCACAACTATATAGTCTATGGATTCAGAGGGTAATTCATTATGATCGTATTCAATGTTATGTACATAGTACATATGATCAATTTATTAGAAAACTTAATCTATAAACTTAAATTTAAAAGGCAACGCAGTCGTTTAACAACATTTCAATGTTAACTTCAAACATCTTGTGCTCACTTTAGATACTATGATTGTACATTGTCGCAGGTATTCATTTGATTGTTTAGAACATAAGTAATTTTTTTTGTTTTCATAGCGAAAATTATGATAGCTTCAGGGCACACTCTGTAATCAGAAACGTGGTAAATGATTTGTTAAGCAAACAAGTAGCATAATATTTACTTTTCAGATTCAGCAAATGGTTGGCATGTTGACGTAGTTTCGTATTTTGTGGACTTCGCAGCATTGCGGCAGCTGTCTTCTCAATCATCCCCTCAATGCTCTCCACGAGCATATCCTTCTTTGAGCACTTCATAACAAGACGGTAATTGCCATCCACAGATCGTGAGACATCCCAATCTGGGGGAATGGCTTGCACATCTGAGCTATCATTGCTCTCATTCTCCTCTTTGACGTCACGTTGTGAAGTGCGACGTCGCGTCTTTCTGCCACGCTCCACGTCAACTTCTTCATCTTCCGATGCGCCCGACAACTCCTTGCGCTTATTGCTCTCCAAGTTACGCTCGTCTTGGTTGCGATCGCGCTTTGGGCACGTGCAAATCTTCACATACAACACCTGCTGGCCCAGTATATCGCCACTGCAAAATAGAGTATGGTTCTTAAGATTACATACGACCGACTTTTATCAATTGCATGACGTACTTTACGTTTTCCAAACAGAAGACTAGACAAGTTTCCTTACGACCAAAGCAGGAATTTTGGCAGGCGAAGCTGAAGGCAAGTGTTTGTCGCACAATTCCTCCGCCTTGATGGCTAGAACGACTCATATTCAATGGTACTAAGACAGAGTAGCGCTCTATAATACTCTTTCCCTGGGAAGTTCCACAATAGGTGGAATTTGGGTTCTCACAGCGCAACAAGCTCTCTCGCATACTGATGTTGTCCTTAACTATGTGGAAAATACACGAATTGACAATTAATTAAAAGAGAATAAAGACTTTTAAATATAAACTTACTTGGGTCGGTGCTTAGATGATTTTGACAACGCAGTACAGGTCCACTGACATCTTTAACGAAGCAAAGAAAAGCTCTCAGGTTCAGCGGTTGAAAAGGCATCTTGATTTTGAATTTGACATCAATGTTGAAAGTCTTATTCATGCGAATATATAGCTTGTTCAATGGCACCGAGAACATCCAGTGTGACCTGGGCGGCTCTTCCAGCACCAAGCCAAAACAATAATCTCCTTTATTATGATTTTCCAGCTTGGGCAAAGCGTTGATCTGTGTCTTAATATCTTGCAGCATCATTTCACGCAGTACAGATTGCTGAAATAAATAAAAGATTAACTGAAACCGTAGCAAATTAAATGACAGCAATACAACGACTTGTTAATTTGCCCCTCAATTGATTAATGAGACCGGCTGGGGACGTATGTCGATTAATATTGAGGTGTCGTGTTTGGTACAAGCCATCAAGATTGTACGCATGCGACAAGAGAGAAACAATTAAACATCAATGAATTGTGTGTGTAACGCATTACGTGGTCAGTCAGTAAACGACACTCCAACGCAATGGGCTTCTTTGGCATCCGACTCTCGAGGAAACCCATTAGAGGCAGTGCCCGAATCGTTCACGTATTGCTCGTTATGCTCATATTTATGTTAACATTGTTCGGTCTCTTTGCGAATCGTTTTACACTGCGCGGTCGCAATCGTTACATATTCTCCAAGAAGTATTTGGCATACGCCATGCTGATCACAACGATCTTCACCAGCATCTACGTGCGTCAAATGTATTCGGACTACACGATGTCGAAGCTCAATCTACGAGATGCCGTCAAATTGTATAGTTATATGAACATCACAGTGGCCATCATCAATTTTGTTACTCAAATGATAATGAGCAAAACTGTGGCACACATGATGAGCCAAGTGCCGCTCTTTGAGACCATCAATTCTCTGCCTATTGACGGTCGCACAGTTATGACATCGGTGATGCTGGCAATGATTAAAGTTCTTGGATTTCCCTTTGTCATGGAAGTGGCATTAATAGTTCAACAGAAGCGCAACGAGCCGAATCTGCGCTGGTCCTGGACCCTCTACCTTCTGTTCCCAATGGTAATTTCCAATTTCTTGAACAACTGCTACTTCGGCGCCATGATCATTGTGAAGAACATTATGCAGGCGCTAAATTCGAAACTGAAAGCGCAAGTAAAGCAGGTGAATCTGATGCAGCACGAGAAGCACAAGGAACTCTTTTCCAAATACCATCGCATTCAACGCTTCTGCACATTGGCCGATGAACTGGACGAACTGGCGGCAAAATACAAAATGATATGCAGACAGAGCACAGATTATATGGCGCTGATGTCGCTATCGATTGTGCTATCGCTGATCTGCCATCTGCTGGGCATTACAGTTGGGCTTTACAATCAATATTACGCCATAGCCGAGTCGGTTATTGGCAAAAAACCCTACGATGCCTTCGGTGCGTTCATCAATTTGGTGTTCCTTGCTATATCCCTTTTAGAAATCGCACTGCTAACGTACTTGAGCAACGACATCTTGTCGGAGACACAAGCAACAGGCATTATTCTTCAAGAGATCCATGTGGATCAAGCCGATTGGCGATATCAACGAAGTGTTCATTCATTTGCGCTGCTAGTCGTGGCCATTAAGTACAGAATAAAGCCAATGGGACTCTTTGAGTTGGACATTACGCTGATCAACAGTGTTCTCTCGGCTGTGGCCAGTTTCTCGCTTATTCTTGTCCAATCGGATCTGTCGCATCGCTTTAAGCAATCGCAAATCTTACCTGACTAAACTGCATCAAATTCCCAGACTGCAATAAAAGATACAGAATTAAGTACATGAACTTATGCAATTAACATTTGTACTTACATTAAGACCTTGTAGAAACGCCATTGCTTCATTTGGCCTGCAAGTGAACAAGTAAATTTAACACACACACATAAGATAACAAAGATTATGATAAAGCGATACACCTGTTGCTGCAAAGGCATTTGTACTTACATTTCTTCTGTGTTCGGCTCGGTGTTTGCATTTTCCAGTTCTGCATTAGAACCTTCAAAAATGTCCTGCTCCTCCTCATTATCTACACTCGATCTACGAATATTTTAAATATTATTTACAATTGATCATTTTTACAAGCATGATCATGCAAGCATGCTTAAATATCTCCATTGGACACCGCACATGTGCAACTACCTTTCTTTCTTCCAAGACATTGGTGCAACAACGTACATACTTTGCAGAGCTAGCTAGTAACTGATATACATATATAAATGTATTTATTTAGAGAGCGAATTATTTTCGAAAACTTTAATTATCAAACAAGGGTTTCTTCTTCATCGCAATTTGACAGTCACAAACCCGGCATAACAATCGCAAAACAGCTGTTTTCGATAAATTGCGCGCTATTTCTTTTCTTTGAATAGTGAAGCGTTCTTGTTTGACCGAATTATTGGCTGCACAGCTGTGTTTATATTGACATTTATATATTTTGCTAACTAATAATTTAGTATTGAACTCATTATTGAACACACATTGACTCAATTGGGAATGAAGGTTATTAAATTGCGTTTATTCGGCAATACAAGCCAATGCCACTTTCGTTGAAGTTAAAAAACATTTGGTAATCGGCTAGCCTCCACACTTTAATCAAAGGATTTTTATTAGAGGGAAATTTTGTTCAGATTTTCCCTTGATTTCCAAATGTGGCGGGCTATTCAAAACAACGATCCCTACAAAAAGTGATTATAACATACGATCAATATATTTATTTTTTTCCCATTCTGTAAAAATTCCCCAGCCAGATATTATATACTTATATATTATTAAGTATATTTATATGCCATCCTGTAAATAACACACGTAAAGTAGTGTAAATTTAATTTTATTGAAAACAAGATTTATAAAAACCTTTATAAATATGTACTATACATATATATTCACATGAGTATGTACATTTATTAATACGGCACTTTAAATAAATAATATAAAGCAAAGTACTACATGACGACTACAAACAGACACATGGAATACAAATATAAATTATAAATAGACAATAAGTACTAATCATTATTCAAAAATTAAAATCAATTTACATTAGGGAGGTCTAAGGTCTAATATTTATCAGTAGACTCGGTCATGGCTTCATTGTCAACTCCTGTTTCAGTCGTTAGATCAGAACTAGAAGGCTCTCTCGAATGTCTGGGAAAATCAAAAACAAAATTGACTCAGCAAAAATTAAAATTACAACAAAAACTTAAAATAAACTGATAACATTTATAAATATTGGGCACAATTAAAATTGATGACTAGCGATAAAAAGGCAATCGACCGAATACATTACTATATACAATTTATTTAATTACCTGTAAAAGACGTAGTGCTGAAGCATGAAGAATATATCAAATAGAACAGAAAATAAGCCAAGGCCAAACTTTGTCGGATCGCCGAATAAAGAAGCCCAATCATCTGAAAGTATATGCGCGAAATAAAGAAACTGATTGAGTTTTTATTAGCGAAAAGTTTACCATAGTTGTGCGCATTCAATATCATCTGCAGCATACTCAGAGTACCTCCAGTAAAATCCAATAAGATATTACCTATACTCCTGCAAAATAATTACAATTGCATTATAATTAAATTAAATTTTGAATAGAAATCAGTACGTACCATCCCACAGTACTCTTTCTGCGATAATTCATTAAGGCCTGAGGAATATATTTGATGATTGTTATCGTCAGCTTCACATAGCTAGTGAGATTACAGGGATTAAAACAAAATATAAAGTATATATCAAGTAAATATAATAAATTAAATGAACCTGCAGTAGTATAGGAAATCCAGCCAATGTATCACGGAGTTGCCGGCCAATCCAGCTGATACGATGACGACAAGTGCAAATATTACCAATAAACCGTAGGCTGTCCTCGAGACTCGTTGCATTCCGCGCTAGAACGATAGATAAGATAGAGATTAGAGATGTAGAGATGTAGAGATTATGCAATCAATTGGCACATACCTCATACATGAAGCATTGGGCGATGGTAATGCAAGTTGCAAACATGGCATGCAATGAGAACACAACATCGTTGAGCAGCACGGGATTGACGCCGTGGGGATGTCGATCCTCGTATTCTTTCTGCAGCCCGGTGATAAAATACAATCCACAATTGAACATGCTGTAGAGCGTGAATCCCACAATGTTGAGGGTAATGAAATCGAAATTTAATCCTTCCACGGATTTGCGGCGATAGTTGATCCATATTTGGGGATAAAACGAAACCGACCACGCAACGAAATAAACCCAACCAAACACACTGGAGGTGTAAATAATGGCCTCTGACTTGGCAACAACAACACGCACAAACAAATTGCTGGTACTGAAAGCAAAAGGGGATCATTAAGTGATAGCCCAACAATTGGAAATATCTTTAATTTTGGTTTTTTTTGCTCACATCCAACTTTCGCTTGGAGTACTGCTGGCGGTGATCTCGATGTGACCTGCGTGACGACCGGTTACAGTGATGATTTGTTTGAACGAACTGCCCGCTTGGTAGTCAAAAGAATCGGGATACAAATCCAAGTAGTCCTCATGCTGTTTGATCAACTTCACATTGATATCTGCACCAATATTGTTGCTGTGAGTGGTTGTACTTGATTGATAAGTGGCTGTTGACTATGTGATTAAATTAGATTCGCACTTACGCAGCATAAATCTCAAAGGTTTTATTGCCGTTCACCAATACCGTCAGATCATGATCGTTAACCGTGAAGCCCTCACTAACCTGTGCCTTGCCGTATCCAACTGTTTAAGAAATTCTTTTGTTTACACGAGGGAACAACTATATAAACAATTTAAAAGACTTACGCGTGGCAACAAGAACAAGTGCTTGCAGCAGATAAAAGCTCAAGCAGCGAGCCATGTTTTGCAGTTACAACTTACACCTGTAAATAGGGGAACTCTAGTTTAATTCATTATCACAGCTGTGTCTTTACACAACAATTATTGTAAATAAATATTAGTAATGACATCTTCGCAATTTTTTCGAAAGGAACTTTTAATGTAAACAATAGTTAGTTGAATTACCAAATCACTCATTGTAACATATATCAAGAAAATTACAGCTTAAACAATGAATGTGGTAAAATAGAGATAACAAGTTTTACACCTAAGCTTGACTTGATTTACGTTGTTAGCAGGGGGAATTACGCCTCAGTTAAACACGACTTAAGGTCCGGAATGCAGATGCCCTTCTGCTGCAAAGCTACAGGGTATAATGAGGTACTATAATAAAACACTTCTAGACCATTTCTAGACGTACTTCGAGCTAAAAATGAATTGCAGAATCGGCAATTTTAAGTGGGTCTATTTAATAGTGATTCATTTAGCGCAATTGATTTGACTTTACAGCCAGGCGGCAATCAATGAAAATGTATTGTAAAATTGACTGCAATCAAAGGAAGTTTGTGATAGTTCAATACAAAACAATTGCGAATGTCTTCGAGAATGTTTGTTGAGTGCACTGCCAACGAGTTGATTGAACGCACACTCGAGCGAATACCACTTCACTTCACTTAAATATATTCAAATTATTTCAAATAAAATTCAAATATGATAGAAGGGAAAAAACCAGTTTTATATATTTGCACAATTTTTAGCGTATTATTTTTAATAAAAGCTTCAGAACAATTTGTGCACATTTATGGCTCAAGAATGGAATATTTTGATGAGTTTGTGTGCACTCCATTTACAAACAATCTAATAACTTGATGTCACTTGTCAACTACCGTGTAGAACTCGAGTACCTACGGATAATTGCACAGATAAAAATTCGCGACGACCTTTTTGGTACGAACAAATGTCCCAATGTTACAATTGCAATTAAAGCGAGCTTTTTCTTTCTTTACCCGCAACTAACTTCAACAGGTCACAAACATACGAGCACATTCGTATGAATGTTGAGACGACTATGAATACGAGTACGAATAAGAATACGAGTGCGAGTTCGAGTACGTATCAGCGAGCACTTGAAGTTATATTGTGGCTGTTGGCTGTTCTAGATGTCAGGCCGCCTTGACTATGACTTGTTCGCGGTCAATAAATAATAACAAGCTTTTTGTAGTTTTTTTTTCGACTGCTCATTCAGGTAATCGTTTATAGCGTAACGAATGACTGGGCAAAACCAAAGAACAGTGTAAACTATAAAAAAGAACATACTGAAATAAGTATACGACATCCTGAGCGTTGAGCTTATCTTGGCTGCTGATAATGCTAATCGAGTTATTTCAATTGCTATAAATTGGGCGGCTTCGACGCCGACAAACGACACGCGATTGTTACAACAATGACAACAACAACAACAATCACTGGAAATCCGAATAATCTGCACATAATTATGGCATTTTCAAAGCAATGTGAAAACTATAACCGGTCAACAAATGTGTACATGAATGAATTTGCCGTACTCTTTCAGTTGATAACACGGTTAACTCATAAAGTTTGTAACTGCCCAAGAAATTGAACTTCATAAGCGGGGTTTAACTTTTAACTTTAACGATGTCCCGTTCGTTATTAAATACATATTTTAATAAGATTCTTACTTGAATATTATATAATTAAAGCTTCAGAAAAACACATCAAAGTGTATTATTAAAAGATCATAATCGACCATCACTTTTACTCTCATTATAAGCTCAAATTTTGGTATGTAAATGTGTAAACATATAAACAAAACAACTCACATGCATATGCATGTGAAACTATGTGAGCACATTCACATTTAAGCTTTTTTTTGTTGAGTTTTGCTTTGCCAATTGTATAAATAAACGATAAATAATTCAGCACATAAAACCGATATTGAAGAGTCTCATGCAGCCGGATTAGAACTTTCACTTGGAACCCGCCAGCTAGTTGGAAAGCACTGGGAACATCCGCACAACCATAACATTCCAACACAACATCGATAATAAAAACAATAGACATCTGAATCGAATTGAACTGAAGAGAAGTGTTCGAACTGCCCTCCTGAGATCAAGATGTTTGCGCATCAATAAACAAAAGTATCTCTTATTACTGTTAAAGAACGTGTGGACTAACAATTAACGCAGCCGGAGCTTAAATGTGCGCTTTTTGCTTAAATGTTTTAACGATAGTGACAACGAGCCGTCTGTCAAGATACTGAGCCTCAACTGCACAGAGTCAATACTTATAAATGAAGTCCACGAACGCCGCTGGCGTTGTTTCTGTTTCTGTTTCTGCTGCTGCTGGTGTTGCTGTTGCTGCTAGTGTTGGTGTTGTCTTTGCGACGCTGCCGACAAGCTCTGCTCTATCTTGGTTTCGATTGTGGCTTTTGTTTTTGCACTTCATAGTTGAATTGAGTTGGATACGTATCGCATGTACTTATCGAGAGTGTGGTACTTCGTTTGCTATAAATAATCATGTGAGAAATGCCGGCATCTGATTGCCTACGATGATTATGCCGGTTTTGATCAAACTCATACTCAAAAGACGATTGCCAGCATTTTACACTAATCATTTCCTTAACTACATGTTTTTGCTTGTAATTTGTTTTTCGATGTTTAAAACTAAAAAATGGAATATTTAAATTGTTTTCAATATTTTTTCCCATTTTCGCTTATATTTGTTAAAATAATAATCAAATAATAACAGCCTTCAAAGTTTTAAAAAGCTATTTAATACATATTTCCATTTTTTACAAGAAACTTACCTTGCACGGATCAGCTCCCTTTAAAGTTCTTGACCAATAGAAAACTCAAATGATGTTTGTTAAATCCTGAAAAGTAATTTAATAGGCACACACACAAATACATAAGCCGCAAACTCACAATAAATAATATTCAAGCAATATAAAACTAAACTTTAAATAATAATAGTTACAAATCAATCGTCATGTCGCATTCCAGTCGCAATTCAAAAATTAGAGTCTATAATAATAATCGTGGAGCCATTCTTAAAAAGTTCAGTTGATTGACATCTGAGAGTCACTTATATTCTTATTCAACATTTTTTGCACAGCTTTAAAGTCAAATTATATCACAGTTTACAAACTGACATCACAACAGAACATTGTAAAAATGGCATTAAATAAATAATAATAATTAAATAAATAATTATATATATTTTTGTGTGGCGTATGCGGCGTATAAGTGTTTACTTCCACGATATCCTAGCGTGGTGTTCATGTATTTGCGATGTATTCCAGTCGTTAGATGATTCTCATTGCTGATTGTTGTGACCAGCTCGTCGATTCTTCTCAAGTATTAGAGCGCGACTGTGAACGAAAGCAGAATGGTAACAATGAATAAAACAAGTTGTAATTCAAACCGGATAAACTTACCGATAGCGCTCATAGAAGCCAACGATTGTGCCCAGCTCTTGCTTGAAGAGACGCACCAGCATGCTATCGAAGCCTTCTAGTTCTGGCAAACTGAACATATTAAACTGCAACAGATGATCCTTCGAGGAGTCCGCCTCCGAGTACACAGCCAACCATTTGGGTATCTCCTCTAGCAGATACGGATTGGCGGGCACCAAAGCATTATGCGTATGCGATGGCGGTGCGTATAACGGTGCCTCAGGGCGAATCGCTTTCGGCGGCTCTGCCGATGTCGTATACACGTAGTAGGAGGTCAGACATGGATGCTGGCGCTGGCACTGACCAGTATACTGATTTTCATAGTAGGTGCCATGCAACTTGGACACGACCCGTCGCCAACCAACAGGCAAACCTTCACGTTCCAGCGGATGATTCCAGTGCGTGGTGTGCGCGTTGTGATCGATGTAGTACTTGCGACCATGCAGCGTATACTGTGTGGCCCAGCCGGGCGGCAGTGGCAGCTCCTCGCTCTCGTTAAGCGACTGCTGTGATGAGACCTTCTGCAATGCTCCATTGCCGTTGTTATCGCCAGCTGTTGAAGTGCCCGAGGCAGGCGGCGTCAGCGGTGGCACATAAAGTGACTGAACAGAAGCGGAGGCGCCTCGCACGCTGCCAACGCTGCCGTCGCGTCCACTTATCCTGAGCGAACCAGTCGAAGGCACTGCCAAATGCTGATGCTGATGATGCGGAGTCGCTGAGAGCGTGGCCGACGAAGCTGTTGTATTGCTGTAAATGGGCGATTCAGAGCGTTGTGATTGTGTGACACGCATCGAGGACACACGATAGGGATTCTCGTATATGGGATACGAATCGCTCGAGTAACTGCCAAGCATATGGGCAGCCAGCTGTTGCTGCTGCTGTTGATGATGTTGCTGCTGCTGCTGCTGTTCCAGCGGTGATCTGAAGTAAAAAGAAGAGCACATATTGTAAATAAATCAAAAGTGGATTGATTAACTTAACATGACCTTGTCTGGGGATACCGCGGCTGATGATCCTTGGCTGGCTCGAAGCGTAGCATCGAACCATACGTCGATGGATGTTGTTGCAGTGGCTGATGCTGTTGCAAGTGCTGCTGCTGCTGCTGTTGCTGATGCTGTTGTTGTAAGGCAAAGTGGGCTGGCGATGGAGGCCGCCGTGGTATTTGCATCATGTTCGCATAAGAGGCATTCAACAGTCCCTGATCCGAGTCATAACTGGTGGTGGCCACATGCGGCGGATGCGCGTGCTTTTGAGTGGAGTAACTGCGCTGAAATCCCCTCGTTGGTGTCTGCAGCAACGGCGATGATTGCTGGCGTCGCATACGATCGATCTGCTCAATGTTCACATAGTTGCTGCTGCTGCTACTGCTGCCCTGACTCAGCTGATTGCTGCCAGCTCGAAACTGGCCAACAGACGGCGACGGCTGCTGCTGATGCATATGCTGATTGTTGTTCAGCGGCAACTGGCTTTGAGCGCGCCGTGCATGATAGTAATCCGGTTGGGCATCGTTGCAGGAATACGTGTTGCGACTGGAGCTCGAGCTGCGCGGCTTAAACTCGCAGCTGGGCGAGCTGCTGGCACAGCGCTGCAGCGACTTCTTTTTGGCGCGTTGGTGCTGATCAGAGTAGGAGGTCCACACATTTATCACCGGTATCTCCGGCGGCGTGTCCTTCTTTACATACTTGCCCACGACGCCCTCTTTGTGTGCCTGCGATTTTTCCTTGCTCCGGCGCGAGAGCATCGTCGGTTTTCGATTGCACAGCAAAATTGTTAGATAGTTCATGCAACTCGGCAACTCTCGTTCACGTTCCCTGTCGTTTGATTAATGTATGATTATTGCTCGTCTTTTACTACTATTGTTATTCATGCATTTTTACTACTCTGCGGACTACCGTATGCAGCGTGACCGCAAATTCCAATGCTAAACGTGCTACATCAAGTCGCATAAATATACCGAAATTGCATTTTCATCAATAATGGCCACACTAAACGTGCAATGTATTTACAGTGATATTGTCACTAATTTTGCAATTATTACAATATTTAAGAATTTTACATTATCAATTGAAATTTCATTAAATGCACTTAATAAAAATTCAATGTTATTTAAGTACATTGTTCAAAATCTTATTGACAATTGGCATTTTCGCGCCAAAGTAATTTCAATCATTTTACAACACTTCAGCTAAGACATTTTCACAACAGCATTGCCGTGCCAGCTGACGTCTCCCAACATAAATAAACTCAAGATAAAATTAAAAAAAAAAATTGCATCGATGCTTCTCCACCTCTAGTGTTTAGTTTCGCTTCAATTATTTTGTAAACTTTTAAGTAAAAGATCAAAATGCAGTCTTCGTTGAACCTCCAAGCAGTCCGGACACATTGACACGCCTTTTTTCAGCATACATAGCTTTTTTGCCTTCCTTTTCCCTCCATATTCTTTTTCTAGAAGGAGGAAAGAAAAAGGTGAACGATGCCAGAGTCTAGCAAAGGCGCATCTATGGGCACCAGGAGCAATCCAAGTGGACGAATCGTCACCAGACGAATGAGTACTGCAACAACTGAAGCCACAGCGACGCAAATTATTAAAAATAAAATGGAATTAAAATCCAACATTCAGCAGAACGGAAAAGTGAGACCGTATACAGAAGCCAAACGTTTAAATGTAACGGAAATGGGAAAGAAGCCGACAACGGACAATGGAAAAACAAAAGTTATAACGAAACCAAAATCACTCAATAAAATTGTGGAAAATGGAGAGGCACCAATGAAACCTGACAATTGGAAATACAATGAAAACCACAAGGGTCCTTATATAGTCTACATTGACAAATCGGATACTTCAAATAGCAAAGCTATAAATGCCATTGAGCTGTCTATGCTGCTTTCGACATGTGGTTTGGACGGCATACAGGAGATCAAGAAGATAGGTTATGGTAGGTGTAAAGTCTCCTGCTCTTCAGCACAAAACGCAAACACCTTAGCCTGTCGCAAAGACTTACTAAAAAATAATTACGAGCCAAAAATATTGCGCCATTTTATACAAACAGCTGGGTTAATTTTTAACATACCAACCAACCTCACTAATGCAGAAATTGCAAATAATATAATTTCAACAGTCCCTATATCACAGGTGGAAAGAGTGCTAAGAAAATCGAATGTTAACAATGAGCTGGTCCCCACTGGAAGAGTCAAACTCTGGTTCAGTGATTCAGTCATCCCCAATGACATTAAACTGATGCATTCTAGGGTAACAGTTCAGCCTTTTATTCACTTCTGTCAGTGTTTTCGCTGCTTCCGCTATGGGCACCTAGCCAAGCATTGCAAAGGCAAAGCTAGATGTTTCAAGTGTGGTCTGGATCACGACGCGCAGGCGGAGTGTACCACCATCTCATGCGCCAACTGCAAGGAGCAGCATGTAGCCACTCATCACAGCTGCCCCGCTAGGAAGAGGGAATACGCCATCAAAAGGGCCATGATTGTGGAAAAATTGACTCGCAAGGAGGTTAAAATAAAGTTCCCGACTCTTTTTCAGAAGGATGCCCCTCCTCTGCTCAACTCGCAAAATTTTCCAGGGCTCCCCAACCATCACCCAATAAGGCCCCTCATTAGTCACCCAATAGGGGCCACCAGCATGCTCACTCAAACACCCCCTTCCAATTCAGTTCAGCACAATATGAGTTCTCCGCAAGTGCTACTACCCGCAACATTTAATAGAGGTTCAAAGCGAAATAGCCCGTCCCCATCGTTTAGCAGCGTCAGAGCGTCAAGTCCTGGCATTATCATTGCAGAAGAAAAATTAAGCCAATTGGGTTCGAAAATCTCTGCTTTTGTCACGAAGTGCAATGAAAATACCGCTTCAAACCACTTCACTGCCTTTCTAGTGGAATTAAGAGATTTTATTAACTCGGCCAACGCAGAAATTGACTTTAACCGTATTCGTAGTCACACCTCTCAAACAAATATCACTTTATCATGAAAATTCTCCAATATAATATTCAGAGTCTGACCCACAACAACAATAAGCAAATACTACACATGTACCTCATTAACAATAGCATAGATATCGCAATCCTATCAGAGATCTGGGTCTTTGACAATAGTGACTGTAGCATACCAGACTATAAATTTTTTTGCAGGCCCAGGGCGGACGGGTATGGGGGGGTCGGAATTTATGTCAAAAGAAACATTAAATTTAAAACTCTTAATTTGAACTGTAACATAGAATGCGTAGGGATCCAAACACTAAATCTCAAACAAAACTTCAATATCTTTAGCATTTATTCCCCCCCCTCCATCTCTGCAAATGACGTAGGGTTGGGTATGCAGACTGTTTTTAGTTTTGCCGCAGGACTGAGAAACCCCACACTTGTTGCGGGTGACGTAAACGCCAAATCCACATCCTGGGGCAGTCCATCTAGTGACGCCAAAGGCCACGCATTGGAGGAGGCAGCTATGGACTCAGGGTTCATCTGCCTAAATGATGGCTCGGCCACCTTCTCCCGCGGCCCCCATCAATCGTCCGTACTGGATGTCACATTTACAAACCTGCAGTACAACATATTTCATTGGACAGCGCATAATGTGCGCATAACCAATAGCCCTCATTTCCCTATTCTAATTAATTCAGAAAATCTCTCCACAACAACCACCCATACCATAACACTTCATGACAAAGTTTCTAGAGCCTTTTCTGGTTGTAATTTCACAAACATAGAAGACACAAACGGGTACGTCCAAATATTAAGGAAACAAAACACTATCCACGTAAACAGCAATAGTAAATACAAACCGAAAAAATGGTGGGACTCAAACGCGGAAAAACTTTTCAGAATTAGAAACGCTTGTAGGAAAAAATTTTACTTAACAAAAAAGAGAGAAGACGCATTAAAAGCTTTTGAGGCAGAAAACAACTTCCAAAACCATATAAAAAACAGAAAGAAGTCAAATTTCCAAAAGTTTATTGATGACGTCTCCTCAGCTCAGTCCTTATGGGGAAAAGTTAAGCAGCTTAAGAACTACAAACGGGTGAAACAAATAGGCAGCAGCTGGACGGAGGAAGAAGACATAGAATTCCTACAGAACGTAGTCGAATCATCCCCTCATCCTGTTGGCAACCACAGTCCCACCACCCCCAACTTTCATAACGAACCTTTCGCACATACAGCATTTCTTGAGTTTCTCAATACAAGAAACCCCAAATCAGCTAAAGGATTGGACGGTATCTCATACCAAATGATTCAGGATCTAGATCCCGAGAAAAAAAAAGACTTCCTAGAGATGTTAAACAGGGCCTGGGCCACCGGCGAAATTCTAGAGTGCTGGAGGAGGATCAAAACCATCCCCATCCCAAAAAAGGGCACTGACACGTCGCTGATCAGCAATCACAGGCCAATTTGCCTAATTAGTGTCACTTTTAAAATCCTAGAAGGCCTAGTTAAACAAAGAATAGATACGCACATACGATCTAATTATTTAATACCAGAAAGATCATATGGATTCCGTTGTCAAAGGTCTTCAACCCAATGCATAAACGATTTAATTAATAAGGTACAATCACTAAGAGCAAATCAACACCAGGTAGTGGCGGCATGCCTTGATCTCAAAAAAGCCTTTGACTGCGTCAATGTAGACACGCTCCATACAATCATCACCGGAATGGGATTTGACAGGGGTATAATAGAATGGCTAACAAGTTTCTTGCGTAGACGCACGCTGATAAAGGGAAAAAGCCAGGTTACAGTGGGAAGGGGGGTGTGCCAGGGAAGCTGCCTTAGCCCTATTCTCTTTAATCTGTACACAGCAGGGCTACATAAGCTAAACGGGCCAAACTGTATTCTATTTCAGTTTGCGGACGATTTTTTCGTACTCTGCTTCCATCCTGACTTTAAAACAGCAACCGATTTACTACAATTAAAAATAGACAAATTTTTTGATGAATGCAAAAGCCTTGACTTACAGTTTAACGCTGCTAAATCCAGCGTAATTCATTTCAGTTCTCGCAGAAGACCTCTAACCATAAACCACCAAAATATTCCGATCAAAGAAGTTAGCCAGATTAAATACCTGGGAAGAACTGTTTCAGCTAACAACTCATCGCAGGCTCACATTGACCAAATCATCACAGAAACCAACAAATGCTGTGCTTTTCTTCGTCTATTCAGTGGCTGTCGCTTCGGCATTCACCCCTCCAGAAGCCTTACCATCTACAAAGCCTTCGTAAGGAGCAAACTGGAATATGCCTGCTCCTCTTTCAGCAACCTATCCAAATCAGCATTGATGAAAATTCAAAGTCATGCCAATTTTCATCTGAGGAAGGCTTTGGGACTTATTAAATGTACTCCACTCCCAATGATTTATCACTTGGCGGCTGAACTTCCGCCTGTGTACCGCTTCCAATTCGCAACTGCCAAAGAATTAGTCAAATCTTTCGCGGCTGACCTTCCCGCATGCGAGACGCTCCGACTCAACTGCGATCTTAACACAAGTTACGCTAAGATATACAAAGAATTCAAGGATGTTTTTGAGCACATAGAAGGAACAGAGGCTCCCTCTATTCAATGTTCTAAACTAACAGGGGTTACAGACTTTCTAAGGGGATCAGCTAAAAACAAACATTCAATATGCACAGCCAGTATTAACCTACTTTTCAATGAAAAAATAGCTTCTTTAAAAAGTAAAAATTTTGAATTAATCTTCACTGACGGTTCAGTCACTAAATCACACTCAAGTGCAGCATTCTTCCATGAGAGCGCCAATTACACAGATAGCTTTTACACAAATAGAATTCTTTCTTCGCTCTCAGCTGAACTTATAGCGATTGACAAAGCACTCGACTATGCCATATCCAAAGATCTCCCTCGTGTGGCCATACTCACAGACAGTAAGAATAGCATAATCAATCTATGCAAATCTCATCAAACCAACTACATTGCCTACAACATCATTGACAAAATTAACCGACACCACCGCATAAAAACAATAGAACTGCACTACATTCCAGGACACTCGAGCATTCCACAGAACATTAAAGTTGACGCGGCGGCCAAAAACGCACCCAAACAAGGCAGATTTACAGTAATCAACTGGTCTACAAAAGACGCAATTTGTGAGTTATATAAACGCATTAAATTAAAATGGGAAATGGAGTACAACCAGTTTGCGGAACACAAACACAGAGGTTTCTGCGACATCTTCCCGGCACTATCCAACAAGCCCTGGTTTTCCAACAACGAATACAACTTCAAACCAAAAGACATAAAATTAATCAATCGATTATTAACCGGTAACGGCTTCGATAAAGCCACATTATTTAAAATGCACGTCACCACAGACGATATATGCGATACCTGCGGAATCATCGATAATGCTTCACACGCAATATTCAGATGTTCAAAATACAACACTACTAGACAACGCTTCCCAACACTACTGAAACACAACAACATTCACGCATTCCTCAGAGAAGGAAAAGCTGAACACATCAAACTTATCATCGAATTTGTTAAGGAAACACATCTGGATCTTTGATTGAACAACTCATTCAAATAATTTGTATGGCGATTTTCACCTTATAAAAGCACCGGTCGAGTTCCGATTTCTGTGCTTAGGGAGCGGCCAAATAATTCCCCCCTGCCTAAGGGTCGGGTGGTAACCTAAAACCAAAAAAAAAAAAAAAAAAAAAAAAATTGAATATATAAAGATGACCACCGACGAACGAAACTTTCGTTCCAGTTACTATGAGAAGGTGGGCTGTTTCGGTGTCGAGCAGATGAAATCTCTGAACAAACTGCTGCAGGACGACATTCGCAACTTGAGCAAACTGAAACACTTCGTTCACAATTACACGGTTCCAGCGCTGCAGCGGCATTTACTTTGGTGTCTCATCATGGGCATCATGCCGCTGCACAAGAGCAACACAGAATATGTACGAGAGCAACGACGCCAGGTCTACGAAGATCTGTTGCGCGCTGTCACTGTGATGCGCTGCTTGGACTCTTCGGATACATCCAAATCCAAGGAGATTGTGATGCACAAAATGTGGCTCCTGGAGAACAACCGATTGCACAGCAATGTGCGACCGGATGACAATCAATTTGTGGAGATTGTGCGCACTCTGCTGCAGATATTCGATGACGAAGTGGACACCTATTGGATGGCCAAGGAGTTCTATCAGTACACTCGTGAGCTGAAGAAGGAATGCGCCAAGCTAAAAGAGCAGACACAGACATTACTCAAGCGCGAGGATAAGGAAGTATTCGAGTAAGCTGACAAGAGAGTGATTAATTTTGTAACCCAGTTAATCTTGTGATTGCAGCCGCTTGGATAAGCTGGGTTTGTTTGGCGAGAACTCGGAGCTGCTGGACAATTGGTATACAACATGTTTTGCTGGCGTAATCTGTGAGACGGTCTTGGTGAAGGTGTGGGACAAGATTTGTGGCGGCGACAAACAGATTGTCGTATTCCTCTTTGTCGAGTTGGTGAAGAACATCAGATCACTGATGCGAGACAAGAATTCCCTCGATGAAGTCAAAGCGGCCGTTGAAAAGGTAACAAATTTCCACATTTAGAGGATATGCTAATACCCATATTACTCTCTTCTTAAGGTCAAAGATCTGGATGGTCTGATTGTTAACAAGGCTATCAAATCCTGGCAGAGCAACAATGGCGAGCTCAAATACGCCCATTGAGTGAAAAAACAACAACAAAAAGTGATTGTAGAATTAGAGTTGTATTTGAAGTGGGAGGAGAACTATATATATTTAAAAACAACGTCCTTCTTGTCGGCCACCGTCTGCAGCTCCAGCGTGACCGGGCACTGCATCCAATACGACAGCATCTCCTCCGTGTAGCCGATGAGGAAGTACATCTTTCGCGGACTAATCGCCTGACGAATGATGGCCGCAATGCGAATGGTATTGTGCTGACGCTTAATGATGATCTCGGAGCAGACCAAGGCATGCCAGGTGCCAGTTATAAACTTGCGCAGGAACACATCCTCAATGGCTGTCTGCGACGGACGCAACGAATCCTTCAGCGTGGCTGCCCAATAAATATAAGATTATTATTAAGTTTACAATAAATGATGACGGTCTTACATGTGTTCCAAGAGTTCCACGACTTGCGATGGCCAATGAAGTGCGGCGGATTCGCCATCTCATAGGTGAGAGGCCGATCCCGCTTCGTGGTTATGCGGTAACGTCCCGACTGCACGCGACAGCAGACGACGCTGGTGTGAATAGCGGATTTGTTGCTCAGGCTGCCGAGCTGCGCCTCAGCTAAGGGCAGCAGCTGTGGACTTACCTATTTAACGATTTATTTATGTAGGCTAACATTTTTATAATTTGTTTAATTTACCTTTTTCAAGAAATTCATTGTGCTTCACGTCCAACACAACCGTTTGTTGTTGCCGCTAAACAGCTGATGCTTGTGACGTAAGTTGGCAGTGTTGCACGATACGACAAGGTGTGACCGTGAGTTACAAAGTTCGATATGCTTACAAATTAATCGTTATATCGATAGGTGGCATCAAGCCAGTATACCGATAAAGGCAGCCGCTTCTGCGCTGTAGGCTTCATTCTTACCTACGCCAAACAAACCGTAATGGACAGATTTAAGAAACATCTACCTGCTAGCAACATGTTGTAAACAGATCAAGCAAAAATTGCAATTCCCAGAAGACGAACTTCCCGCTAAACGCAGTATCAATAAACGCACACAAATCATTTGAAATCATGACGCTGAACGAAAACGACGCTCACAAGCAACTTGAACTAACGCGCAACTTCCTTGAGTTGTCCCGGAATGCGGACACCTGTGCCGCCCTACGTAGCTCCGACTGCATCCAGCTACTGGTGAAAATCCTGCACGCCAATGACGATGCTGCTGGGAGCGGAGGAGGAGCAGCTGCCCGCAAAAACGCCAGCCAAGCACTGCACAATATTGTGCATGGCAATCAACGGGAAGTGAAGGTGTTGCGGCTGCTGGATCAAATACACGACTATAGCTGCAACTTTTTGCGCACTCAGCTGCAGAGTGGAGGCGAATCCATTGCCGATGACGAGGAACGCCATCCGCTGACTGCCATGAAGCTGCTGATGAAGGCCAGCTTTGATGAGGAGCATCGCCAGACCATGTGTGAGCTGGGCGCTTTGAAGGCCATACCCAATCTGGTGCATCTGGATCATGCGGTTCACGGTCCCGCATCGGGACGAGAGCAGTGCAACTTGCTGCGTCGCTATGCGCTGATGACGCTAACGAATCTCACGTGTGGCGAGGAGAACAACAAGTCGCTGCTGTGTGGCCAGAAGCAGTTTATGGAGGCACTGGTGGCGCAACTCGACTCCAATGCCACCGATCTGGACGATCTGCTACAAGCCACCGCCAGCGTATTGCGCAATCTTTCGTGGCGCGCTGACAAACATCTGAAGACCATCTTCAATGAGCTGGGCACGGTGACGTCGTTGGCTTTGGCTGCCATGCAGAACAAGAGCGAGAACACACTAAAGGCCATACTGTCGGCGTTGTGGAATCTATCGGCGCACTGCAGCACCAACAAGGCGGAGTTTTGTGCCGTCGATGGCGCGTTGGCGTTTCTGGTGCAAATGCTCAGTTACGAGGGACCCAGCAAAACGCTGAAGATTGTCGAGAATGCGGGCGGCATCTTGCGCAACGTGTCCAGCCACATTGCGGTCTGCGAATCGTATCGCCAGATCTTGCGGCAACACAACTGCTTGGCAATTTTGCTGCAGCAGCTCAAGTCGAACAACCAGACGGTGGTCAGCAATTCCTGCGGCACACTCTGGAATCTCTCGGCCCGCTGTCCCGTGGATCAACAGTTCCTCATCGATCACAATGCCATACCGTTGCTGCGTGCGCTGATCAGCTCCAAGAACACCATGATTGCCGAGGGGAGCGCCTCGGCACTGAAGAACTTGGTGAATTATCGCGCTGCTTTGGACCTGGCGCCACTCGGCGAGTTGCCGTCGAAAGAGCTGGTAAATAATGGTCATGCTGGCACTCTGCCACGTCGCTACAGTTCCATGCGGCTTAGCAGCAATCCGACAGGTTCGCTGAAGAAAGTGCGACCCTCCAACGACAGCAACACTTTGCCACGTAAATGCGAAAGTCGCGAATCAATTTATTCCGGGAAATCGGACTCGGATTCCACAAAGTACTCAACCAAGTCGGAAAGCGCCTTCGAGCAACGGAAAGCCAGTCACTTCGAGCCGCCAGCGGAGGAGCAGCCCATTGATTACTCCATGAAGTACAGCTACAGCGAGCATAAGCCGGCCAAGCCCAGCTTCGAGAACTCCATCGACTTGGACCAGCCCACTGATTTCAGTGTGCGCTACAAGGAACGACGGTCCGCTCAAGCGGCGCCGCAGCCACAGCCGTTGGCAACTGAGGCGAGGGACAGCAATGAAATTCTGCTCATTTTAGATGAAACTGGCAGCACAACAGCATCGCCCGGTGAGCAACCATTGGCCAAATCCGCATCCGCCTGTGATCTGAGCAGCGATCAAGTGCAGCGACCAAAGACGCTCAACTTGCGGTCCACAGCACTGGAGAATCTGGCCACAGAGAAACCCAACGACTGCATCGACACTCCCGAACCGGAGCCGGGCGAGCGTCCCATCAACTATTGCGAGGAAGGTACGCCCGGCTGCTTCAGTCGCTTTGATTCGCTCAGCAGCTTGACGGACGTCGCCACAGGCAAGCAAGAACAGAAGCAGACGGTAGAGCCCAAGACACCAGAGGCACTAACTCCCACAGCACAGCCCAATCCGGCAGCTAGCGACAACAGCAACGTCAACAGCAACAACAATAATAGTGCCAGCCAAGTCGATTACTCGGCCTTCCAGACGCCGCTGATGTTCTCCAGGCGCAGTTCGATGGATTCTTTAGTCAATGACGAGACTATTGCCTGTGATGACAATGCATCAGTTATCAGCGACTACAGCCGCATGCAAAGTGGCGTCATCTCACCCTCCGAGCTGCCTGATTCGCCCACACAGAGCATGCCACAGTCGCCTCGTCGCGACCGCAAGCTACATCCACAGCAGCAACAGACACCCATTAGGAATGACCTCAATGGCAACGATGATTCGCGCAATTATTGCACCGAAGATACGCCAGCGCTGCTCTCGAAGGCGGGCAGCAACAGCAATCTGTCGGTGTTGTCGATAGCTTCCACTGCGAATGATTATAATGCCAACGAGCAGTTGCCACAAGCTCTCCCCGAGATGCAGCTAACCGAGGATCCCATCACCAAGATGCGTTGCGGCGGCTTGCCCAGCTATCTGCCGGTGACGGATGAAATGAACAAGTATTATGTGGAGGACAGTCCCTGTAATTTCTCCGTCATCTCGGAACTATCCAATTTGACGGTGGGCTCGGCTCAAGTGGGTCCCATGCGCATGCCCATGAAGCCGCCCCAGCTGCTGCCACGCAATGCTGAAGCCGCTCCAAAGCTTCCGCCACGACGCAGCGCCATCCAAGTGGATATCGAGCCGCGCATACCAAAGCGCAGTGATTCGCTAAGTTCACTGTCAATGGACTCGGATGATGACTGCAATCTACTAAGTCAGGTAAGACAAGTATATATAGCAAAGTCGAATTAGCAGCTAAATATTTAAGCATTTTGCTGAAAACGGCTTGTGGTCTTCGCTATGCACTATTTGAATGCTTGTTGTTGTAAATATAAAATAACATGGAACTATCTAAAATAATAATTAGTTTTTGGATAAAACAAGCCAAATTCAAGTAGAAATGTTGCCCTGCTTTGTTTGTAAGAGCAATTTAATTTTGTTTAGATTTTAGTGACATAATACCCATTTATAGAATCGATACGCTTTATTGACGTTTTATTTTGCAGGCCATTGCTGCGGGAAGTTGCAGGCCGCAACCAAGTGGCGCCAGCACTAGCTCAAGTCATACTACGAAGACGCTGCCCAAGGCAAATGGGCACAGGCGACAGACAATCGATGGTGGCGCCAAGACTGATTACAGCTCCGATGATTCACTGGACGACGGACAGTCGAAGTCATTGTTTGAGCAGTGCATATTAAGTGGCATGCACAAGTCCAACGATACTTTGGAGAGCGAACGAGCAAATGAGCCATCATCGAGCGATCGATTTGTGAGCAATCAGGTGCGGCAAATCGAGTCCATGTTGGCCACAGTGCGGCCACCGTCGGCACGCTCATCCTCTGGAAGCCGCCAGCATCGGCAGCATCATCATTGGGTATAAACTAAATGAAGAGCGGACAATTTTGTTGGTCGTTTCTTGTATCTTTTTATCATGCTCTTGCTCTTTACAATGTACACACTGCAATAATATTCTTACGGTCTCAATTTGTCTATATAGTTCAGATTAAAAATGTTCACTTAAATTTAACAATTGCCCATTTATCTTAATTGTCGTTGTTTTTGCCTAATCATTCGAAAAAATAAGTGAACAAACACCTCCAACAAAAACGGATAATCTAAATAACTTATGAACAAATATCGTAATGGGTACATTCAATATAAATTAGTTGTAAAAGGATTTGAAACTTGTCAAGCACGGATTTTTGCTTGCAACACGATGTTTCTTTCGGTAGACTATGCCTAGGTTTGGTTGTCTTGTGTCGTTATCATTCTCTCAGTAGAAACGTTTACGCGCATTGCGATCCTTGAAATACGATATGGCAAAGATGGCCACACCCGCCGCCACCACCACAACGAACAAAAGAATAAAGAATATTTTGGCATTTGACATTCCCGGCTTGGGATCCTCCTTATGCTCTCGTGGTGCTTCAAATGTTTTGGCATTTGGTATAATATTGCTACGTCTGATAATCTCTTCATGCTGCAATCAAACAGTTCATAATATATTCAATACAAAAGTTCAATGTGATAATCGCACTTACTGAGATGGTCTTGTCAATGTCGAAGAACTTGAAGCTGTGAATGTCGTGGTTATCGGACAAATCGCCCGTTGTGGCCGATAGGCCAAAGTAATAGCCCGTGGGCAGCTCAACATTGTTCACCACAAAGCAATTCTTCCATTCGTTGCGGTTCTCCAGATCCGTGGACACGGACAGAATATCGTTCTCGTAGCGTATGCTGACAAACGTCTCGTAGTCCACATTGCGGAAACGAACCTCGCAGCCAGCCAGCTGTGTGTGGGTGCCATCCCGATCATGATCGTAGCTCCAGGTGCCATTGTTAACCATAGCACTCAAATAAGGATGTTGATGCTACACAAAAGAAGAAAGGATGCAGTTTAGCATCGAGGCAACAGTCATAGTTACTTGTACTCACATTGTGTGGACCGTTGTGATTACTATATGTGTCCAGTATGATGGCCAGGCCGGAGAAATGATCTTTGCTGCCAAAGACGGGGCCAGTTTGCATGCGTTCCTTGGTGTACCAGATGGCAAAGCCGTCGCCAAACAGCTCATTTCCCTTGCCGTGCACTTTGAAGCCAACGTGTACCTCCCAATTGCGTCCCATAACCGGCTGCAAGTCAATTATATTGACAATTAGTTAATTGCGTTGTTAGCTCGCTTGTTAATAGAGCGCCCGCATACCGAATAATTCCATAGTGCGCCGCTCTTGGATTGCAAATCCGGCGTCAGTCTTATGTAGTTGCTGGTAACCATTGTGTTGCCCAAAAAGTCCCAGTGTGGTAGAATAACGCCAACGCCTGCAAGCAAGTGAATGAATGATTCATGGTTAAGCCAAGCTGCGTATACTATCTATTGACATAAAATGCTTATCATTCACATACCTTGAAATGGACGCACCAGACTATGCTCCCGTTTCATATACTCATTGTCTTCGGAGCTGGTTGCAAACTCCAAGGCCCAAAAAGCGCCGAAAATTGCCAGGAGCCACTGCGTGTTTATCTGCGTCATTCTTGCATGCGTTGGCGTCGTTTCTACACAAATATGTTAAAACTTACACAAATATTTTCGCTTTTTCAGTGCTGATGCCGGCTGATGAGTGGTAGTGTGTGACCACGCGTCAAAGCTTAAAAAATACCAAATTGCATTGGCGTATATACCAAAATCTATCGGTTCCAAAAGCGCCACTTTTTGAATAATTTGTTTGCAATTTACTAGTATTTACGAAAACTATCAAAAGTTGAAGAGGTTAAGGATTATTTGCTTGTTTATCGTGCTTTAGAGTAATAAATCAATGTTTGGTGAATAATTGGTAAATTGTAGTTTGAGATGTAATATTCAGGGCTGCAAATACAAAATACCAGTGCTTACCCAAACTGTACTATTTAAGATGTTTAAATTAAGGGTGTCTCCCACATCAGCTATAAACGAATTTCTCTTAACAATATACTTTAATTTGTATTTCAAATTGAATCGAACATGCTTCATGTATGTTTATTAACTATAACATTCACGTGTGAAGTATTGAAAAGTTTGCGCCCCCAATCGATACTGTTGAAAACCAGAAATCGATAACTTCAAACCGCCGATAATGTGTCATCAATATTTTATGAGCTAATTATTTACACATCTTACAGCACTGAAATTCGTTTTATTCAAAATCTTATCATAGCTCAATTAAATTTGCTGTCGCAAAATATTTACGAATCGAAAACTACTTCACGGTATAGACATGCAAATTAGTGTGTTTGACAAGTGCATCAACAGCAAAAAAAAAAAAACTCTTCCCTATCGAAAGTAGTTAACCAACCACGCATATGCATAACATTGGCAATATAACCAGTTTCGTGTAAATCTCACGAACGCAGTTTGGTTGTCACTTTGTCAAACTAACGGTTACGTTGTGTGTTTGTTGATGCAGTGCCACATTGCATACGCACATTCACGCCTTCAAATAACGCCTAATGGAAAATCGAGAAACCAGTTCCAGTTTCAGCTTCAGCTTCAAGAGTTTTCTTCCTCTCGAGCCACTCGAGCATGCGTTACTCATACTCAACAGAAACAGACAGAAAGACAGCCAGACACGGGGCGCACTGCGTCGGGCATTGTCAAGGTCGATGTCGTGAGAATAAACGCTAAACGCTTCATGCATATGTATGCATGTATGCATGATGTATGTATGTATAATGCAAATTGAATTCGAATTCGAATTGGACCGGAACTTTGGAATGCTAAACATTTGAACTTGCACTCGCTTTTCATAATTCACTATGCATATTTGGGCACAATTAGTTAATTGGCATCTGAACTGAGCTAACTGTAAAATATATATATTGTCAACCGTCTAAGGCAGCATCAGCAAGCAGCCTTAGCAACGCTTCCTCTACACGATCGCTAATTGGCATATAACAAACGTAATTATATCAGAGTCTAAGTGCAGCGGCAGCGTCATCATGTGCTCAAATATTAACGGAATTAAGGAAGGTCATTGAAACTCATCGACAAAAAATGAAATCAACATGAATATTGAAAACAAAAGTTATGACAAATTCATATGATAATGGATAACAATCAGCGCTAATCCATTCAAATGAGCCGAAAATAAATTCAATACACTTGCCGAAGTATTTAAATAAACTCACAAGATTTGAAACAAATATAATATATTCACCATTAATACGAATACTTATTAAGGAAAGAGTATTAAGACGTTGCTTCATTTTTCTTGCGCATTGAATATAAATTTGATAACACATATAAAACGACAGGTAGCAGTTTATAACAAAAGAAATGGCAATCGAAGATCCCAAAAATAACTCGTATGAGAGGAAGTAAATTTCGAGATCGACTGCAAAGTGAATGGAAAACATTTGAATGAACATTTTTCGTGCAAATTTTTCACCACAAAATTGTTTTTTTGGTTTAGTGCACAAGTCATATCAGTTGAGGTTCTGATGAGTTTCCGGCGAGTTATAATGCTTCTGAACGACTTAACTTCCTTAACGAAATGCGAATTGTCGGTTTGAATTGAAAGACTTGAATCCAGACTGAGTTATGTAACGATTTGGTTGGTTAAAGATCCCTCTGGAGCAGTGTAATGGATGATGTGGCTGAACTTGATAATTAGTTGCGCGTGTTAGGCATAGTTTGATTAATGGGATTGTAATTCTCTCAGGATAAGCTCAATTGATTAGCATGCGAATAGTTGGACTATAATATCAGCGACTATTTTTAGCGCATTTAAAAAGTCATTAATTAGTGGCGGGGCTGTCATGTGCAGACAAGTTCGGGCCCAAAACACTTTTCGGCTCTCGGCTCGACGCTTAGCGCTCAGCGCTATTTTCAATTCCTCAAAGTGGCAATAACCTGAGGCTGGTCCGGTCGCGCCAAGCTGAAGCTGAGGCCAAAAAATTTGCTCAAATGATTGATAACTATTGTCAGACGCTCAACTGTTTCAATTAAACAGTCAAACGCCAAAGCAAATCCAAATCCAGCGAACTAGCAACAAAAGAAAGCAAAAAGAAACAAAGGCAAAGCCAAAGCAAAAGCAAAGGCAATGGCAAAGTACGAGCAAGGCGATTTGTTAATTGATCAGACATAAATCAATGGCAATCCACAATTAAACGGGCTAATTATTGAATGGCTTACAACAATTGGCCAACTGAACTTGACCCCAACGCCAAGTGAAGACAATACAGCTCGAACTATGAACACGAGTACTCGCAACAACTACAAGTTCGAGTAAATAAATAACAAATCGCCAATTTAAAATTCAATTTAATTTTTTGCGGTTTTTGTTTTTTTTCTATTTATTTTTCTTTTTCTTTTGCTTGTTGCCGTTTGTTGCATCGCACAAATCGAAGGCACTTTTGTGGCCACTTTGTTGCCTGACACCTGACTGCTTGAACTTGAACTTGGTATTTGTATTAGCCAGCTAACGTCATAGCCCACCTCTCTCTCTCCCTCTCAGCCTCTCCATCTCAGCCTCTCCCCATCGCTCTCGCTGGCTGCCTCCTCGTAGCCTTCAAGCAACTGCATGGCTGATTAACTGCATTGGCTGGCGGGAAAAAATATCAAACGCATTGTTAGCATTGCTGCGACAAGTGTGCAATTTGTATTTAATTACTGGCATTAATTACGAGGGCAGCCCCATGAGTAAGCAGCAAGCAAATGAAATAAGTGCGACTCAATGATTCATTTATTGTCACATTTAACGACACGCGCTTTATTGATTAGCATATATAATGCATTAGAGCTTCTGTCGTACCGACAGCTTGTGAAATTCATCATCATTGTAAATTAGTTGAAGTATTAATCAGTCAAGCGGACTATCTTTGGAGCAACCCTCGCAGTCGTTTTTTGTTGCTCGCATTTTTTCAGTTAAAGGGCCGTAAATGTCATGCATTTTATGCTGCACATTATACAACACAGACATTAAACATGTATATGACTTTATGTATGTGTGCAGTAGCATACATTAATTAATGCACACTTGTGCTAGTCTGGTCCGATACACACAGATATATAGCGCACAGGCGTGTGGACTAAGCCGCCTTTTTAGTGCTTCCGGCAGACAGTTCGTGCGTTATGATTATGATATGCATATTGCTATTTTTAATCATACAAAACGAACAAAATGTAAATTGTCATTTAAATCAAGCCAACGGGCACTCTCGTCTTACTAAAAGCGGCCAGAAAAACGAACAGCAGCAACAAATGGAATAATAAACCGACCAGCAGGCCAACAATCACACTAAAATTTCACGGTCAAAAACGATAGAGGCGGAAGAAATTGCCAAAGCTTAAGCTGCCGACAACGCAGCCAGCAAAAATGGTTGTTGTTGTTGTGCTGTTACTATTAATCTTGTTGTTGTTGTTGTTGCTGTTACTACTGTTGCTGGTGCTGCTGGTGTTGATGCAATTTTTGTTGCCTTTTTTGCCACCTGCAATCAAGCCAAGGTGTTGCCAGCTTTCCTATTACATTTGCATTAGATTTGCATAAGCTGACGATTGACCCGCTTGAAGTGCAGCAGCAGCAGCAGCAGCTTGTAGCATAAACTGGTTACACGAAAGCAAGTCGATCACTAGAAAGTTGTCTTTTTGTGCAATTTAATAATTTTTGCACTTTTTTTCGCAACCAACCCGCCAAGAACAACGACAATCACGTGCTGCACGTAGGCCAGCAACAACAAATTGCGCTCAAAATAAACCTCAAAGGCTCACACAGTCGCACTCAAGTGACTCCAACAACAGCAACAACAACAACAGCGGCAGAAAAACTCACTCGAAACGCAACAAACAAAGCAACGACGGCCACGTCGACGTCGACAGCGACGGCGCACGCTTGCCATGCTTTATATAAAATCAACTGAGCATTTCTGTTGGAATTCATTAAACGTTTTACCGCACAGCTCGACGTAGACACGACGATCCGGCGAGTCCGAGCTCGAGTTCCCGCTACCAGGCTACCAACAATAACGACAACAACAACAATAACAACAGCGCAGAGTCGTGTAAGCCCAATTGTTGACACTGGCAAACAGCTGAAAGTTCCCAGCTTCCAGCTTGCAACTCACAGCTCATAGCTCACAGCTCACAGCTCACAGCTCATTGTTAACGCGTTTGAATTTGGCTTTTAGTTTCGTTTGACTCGCGTTCACGCGTTGACAACCACTGCATCAATAATACAAATAATAATCATCATAAGAAATAAATTACAAAAAGAAGCGTAAAGAAACAAGAAATAACAAACTTCAAACTGAAAACTAACACCGAAAAGAAAGAAAAAGAAAACAATTGTGCTCGTGCTTTGTTAAATGAAAGAAAGAGAATGAAAGATAAAACAGTGCAGTGCCTAATAAATCATTCAAAGCGAATTAATATTTGAAATATTTGTTAACTAATTGCAGCTCAGCCAGCAACAACAAAAAACACACTGTTTAAAACATCAGCAATAAAAAACCCAACTCAATCAACATGAAATTCGTAAGTACTGCAATTAAAGAAAACACATACAAATTTACAGCGGACGAAAATTGCATTTTATTTTTGTTGCTTGCGTACTTTAATATTATTTTGTATTTTGCGTATGCGCAATTTGGAGCACGTTTGTTGCCTAAGTCTTTTGTTTTGGGGCCGCGTTGAAGTGAATTCAACTTGTTGCCGCTGCCAATGCCAAGCGCTAATATTTCCCATAACTTTTCAATGCACAAATTGAGTCAACTATTCGCTGAGGCTATTGTGCTATGCAGAATACTTTTATTGAGCACTCGAATTTATGGCCAAATCTGTCTCTCTGTCTGTCTGTTTTGCCTGTTGCCAGTTGTCGTGAGTGTCAATTTTTGCAGCAAGCATTTTGTCGGCATTAAAGACTTGACAAAGCCGCCGCAAGCATAGATGTATGGTTACATATGCATACGAATATTCAAAATAAACATATCTATTCATATCGCTCTGTCTCAGTTGGTGAGTGTGTGTGAGTGTTTGTAACTGGCTATTAAGCTGTTCAGTGGCAGACAATGGAGTTTTTGGGACTGACTGGGGCGTTGGGCGTGTCACACCACAGCCATCCAGGCCATAAAATTGTCTACGATTTGCAAGCACAACACGATGATTATGTCGACTAGCACGCATTATTCCAACTGTTTCCGTCACATACTCGTGCATTTATCGTTGATTAACTTCCATTCTGCAGAACGGCCTGCAATTACACGCTAAACGCGCAGGCTACGCAAAATGAAAAAAACCGAAATACAAACGCCAACCACAATATCAAATATTAAGAAGTTCAAGTTCATGTTGAAGGCCGCGACCATGCCAAACAAAAAGCAGGCAACAGTAATAGTAACAAGCAACCGACACTTGTTTACACAGATCGGTCCAACGAAACGCAATGGCAAAAAACTTGGAAAAACGTGCTTGGGCATGCGTTTTGTAACTTAATTGAAAAGTGCGATACACACGCGCCAATTGACCAAAGCCAAAGTCAGATTCGGCCGAGAGTCGAGAGTCTGAGCCAGATTTCCAGTCCAAACTGGCGGCTGACCAACTTCTTGTCCAACTTCGTGCGTGTCTCATGTCTCGCCGCGTGTCTCGTGTGTGGCAACTGCAGCAACTAGACATGGCTGCATGCGTGCCTGCTGTGCCGCAGCCATAAATTAAAAATAAAAAAAATAGAAATAAAATATAGCGAAAAAGAAGGCAAAGCCAAAGACTCCGCTCAGCTCAATTCATTAGAGCCAAAGTTATGCAACGGCACAGCAACTGAAACGTCAACGGTAACTGCAACTGCAACTGCAACTGCAACTGTCGGCAACTGGCAATTGTCGTTTCATCCCAGTTGCAAGTCGCAGTCGCAGTTGGAGTTGGAGTCACAGTCCCAAGGCACCCTGGGAACCGCAATCAGCCAACGACTGGCAAATCGCTCTCGATTAGCGATTGAAGCCCAAAATGCGTGCCATGTTGTTGCTGTTGTTGCTGCGCATACCGTAAAAGATTTATTAATTGCTCGACAATCGCTTTAATTCATTGGTTAATCGCTGCCAACGCCATCACCGTCGCCATCAACTTGTCCTCGTCGTCATGTTGTTGCATTTTACACGCTTTGCGTGTAGAAATTCAAATTAATTGCCTGACGATTTTCAGCGTTGCCTTGCGTTGCGCTTGGCTTCGTTTGACTTCGCTTGCCTGAGGTAACTTCAGTAGTTGGCCTATGCCAATGAAGACGCCGCTTGCTCAATGCTGCAACTGTTAGCTGCATATGTCGCTCTAGGCCACAGTTTATTCCCCTGGTTCAGTGGGAGCAATGTCCAGTTACAGTTTTCCAGCTGATATCTAGCTATTTTTATTACAATGCGTTTAGTGTGACGCGATTAGTGCACACAGCTGTCGCAACCAATGCTGGAGCCAAGTCCGAGTTGGAGTCCAAGTCAGTCAGTCAGTCAGTCAGTCAGTGGCTGCCTGGCTGCATGGCAAGTGCCTGGCAGACACATGTTCACATGTGTGCTGCTCAGCTCCAGTTTGGAGAGCGTGGAGCTGCCCACATGACAACGTTTTTGGCTTGCAAAATAGTTATGTTAGATTTATCGTTTTGCAGTTCGATACAGAGACGGAGACAGCGACTCACATTACCATATTTATAAGGTATAGCTGTGTGCGTTGTCTACAAATTTGCACTGATCACAGCACAGCACAATTTGAACTTGAACTCGTTTGTTTTGATTTGCTGCTGATTTAATGGGTCAATTCGTTTAGCATCAGGAAAAAGGAAAAGCGTCTTGATTCTCACGCTGCCGCACGGCAATTTGCACTTCCTAACCAAAACTGGCTGCGGCTAAATTGATCTTTGATAATTGCTTGAGCAATCAGCAGTCAGCAGCAGCAGCTGACCACGTCGCTCTCAGCTCTGGCCTGGCATCATTTCCAGCTATTAAACACAATTCAACGTAATTTCAATCGACGTCGACCAAGTTGTAGAGTCTGTTGTTGCTCCTACAAGTACACAACAGCCTCAACAACATCCAGACAACAGCCAGACGAGGGACTAAGTAAGCGCTCTGCTTCCGTGTTGAAAGTCAATGAACAGTTGCCCAATCGACCATTAACCTGGACGAGTATTAGCATCTGTTAGCCTGTAGCCTGCCAGCTGCCGTAGGCGTTATAATCATTAACAACAGATAACAATAATCAACGTTTTTGTTTTTTTCACAGTTGTTTTATTTTTGGCTTTTATTTTTATTTCGTTGAGCCGCGTAAACTTGAGCGCACTTCAATTGTTTCAACATTCACTTTTTTTCGCATGGCTTTGGCAAATTGTTCACATCAAATTTGTAATGCCTGCTCGGGCAAAATGACAATCCATTTACTTAAATAAGATTAATTAACACTCCAGCTGGTGCTGCGGCCACAACTGCCAAAGCAGACCTTATTTTCCATTTTCAATTTTCCAGCCGCATGACTCACTCTCGAGTCCATGCAAATCGGTCAGAAACTATTAAACACTTTGAGCACATTTGAGCCAGGAATACGTAATTGAAAGTTCACTTCGACCTGTTGGAATTTTGTGTGTTTACGACTCCTTTTTTTTTGTTGCTTATTTAATTTGTTTTTCCTGAATTGCGGCTCGTAAAATAATGATAATAAAAAAAATATATATAATTTATTTTTAGTGCACATTTGAGCCAATCAAAATCTAAACGCCAATAAATGCCAGCGCAAAAATGAAAAATCTGATTGAAAAACCACTAAGAAAATAGCGCAAAGCAAAGTGCACAACAGGCAGATACCCTGTAGAGCAAAAGTGAAATGGACAAACTGTGATTTTAGTGTAGTATTTTCTGCAGCTTGGCAGTCTCATTGCCTATGGCTGTCACAGGGTATATCGAGTCGCTGCTAACAAGCCAATGTAGTTGTCTTTGTTGTCCAGATTGTTTTCGTATTTAGGTTTTGCGACTGCAACTTCGAGTGCGACTTCAACTGGCTGTGGCACGCTCACATGTTGCTGCACTTAATCATTGTTGCTGTGGGTGGGTGGGTTTTTCGCATGAGCCGCCGTTGGCCAACAATCGAGGCAAGTTGTAGGCCTGCGAGCAGTGAACAGCGAAAAACAAGCAGCAAGCGGCAAGCGCCGCCCAATTACGAAATCATATCTAAGGTCATTTGTTCAACTAATTTGTTACGGCTTCGATAAGGGGGGAAGGGGGGAGGTTGCAAGTAACAACATACATGTATGAGGAATGACAGCGATTTTAATACAAACTGTATTTTATTTATTTACGCTCGATTCAACGAGTCAAACAAATTAACTCACATTAACATGCTGCACGGTTTCTCGATCGAGTTCGAGTTGCAATTTGGGGTTTTGTGTGTGTGTGTGGATTCCTTGCGGCAAGCCGCACAAAATTAACCAAGTGCTGCGCTTAATTTATTTAATTAGTTTAAACGATTACTTTCAAATCGCCTGTCACGTCCAACAACTGCCCAGAGACGGAGTTGAAGTCACTTGGACTGCCTCAGAAGTTGTCCAAAACTATGCGAAGAATTCGCCGATGCAAATGCAAATGCAGCCAACGACTGGCTGACGACATTTGGACGCTTAACATGTGTTGCATGCCACAAAGTGTTGCCCAGAGGACTTTTAGTTGGCAAACTGTTATTTCCTTTTCCAGCTAAATATTATGGCTTAATCAAAACTCTCTTAGACACAGAGAGAGAGAGAGAGAGAACTGGGCAAACTGCTACTGTATAACACTGATGTGGCAACAGACGCAGAGTCTGGCTTAGAGGCAGCAGCAACGGCATGCATTAATTAAAAGCATTTTCACAAGTTGGCGAGACTTTAAAAGTCTAGACAAGAAGTCGCAGACGCAGTCTCTTGTTGGCAACTGTTCGCCTTGTTTGCATATATTTTTGATTATTTAGTTTAAATTCAGTTTCAGTTTTTTGCTGCTGCTGCTGCTGCCGCTGTTGTTATGCATATTTTCGCCAACAGCAATTAGCATTGTTGTTACAGCAGCTTGTTGTCCATTTTGTTATTGTTATTTCTTGGTTGTTTTGGTTTTTTTCAACGTTTTCGTTGATGTCTTTTTGTTGATTAATTTGTAGGGTGCTCGTAAACACTTTGCACATTGCATATTAAATCAATAGCTATAGCAATTGTTGACTGGCCTGTTGAGATTAGCTTGAGCGTGCGCTGATTTTGCTGACCAAATATTGCGCATACGCCCTGTGGTTGCATTGCATTGCCTCGCAGGCGCGCCCCATTAGGCAATTAATGAAGCAAAAAGCGAAATCAAAAGCAAAAGCAACCACCAATTACTCGATAATATATAATACTAAATAACTAACATATTCGCACACACATATGTGTGTCGATGGATGAATTGTGGGCACAGGTGCGATTGCCAGCCATATGCATAATTCGCCAGCTGTTTGCGGTCGAAGAGAAACCCGTTCTATTAAGCGCATTGTGGCCCTATGATTAGCGTCAATTGCATGACAACAGCAACACAAGCGAGCAAATAAATAAGACATTGGACGCAACAAAGTGGCACAGTTTGCAGCTTAGATTCCACTTCCCAGACCATTTGCGGCCCGCTGAGCTTTGCAATGGGCAATCAATAAATTCAGGCGCCTCGTCGACAGTTTGCACTCTTGCACTCGTCGTTTTTTTCTTCGCCTTCTTAACAGCCAAAGCCACAAAGCCAATTTGCACAGCATGCTGCATGCGGCATGCGGCAGACCATTGATGAACGCCGCCACAGCATCCAGCTGAACTGTTGTTGTGGTCAGCTCTTTAACGAGCTGCAACGCTGCAACGCTGCACGCTTATCGTCGCATTTGATTGGATGCATTTGGTGCTGCTGCGAATTGGGTCAGCGGCACCAAATCGACTGGAAATGTGCCACAAAACAATGTGCAGCACAAAACACTGTTGCAATTGTCATAAATTTGTTGTGTTTATGCAATCGCTGCTAATTACACGTATTGCTCTGCATATGAAAAATGGCCAATGAGACACAGCTGACTAACTGACTGATTGACTAACTGAGCCAAGAACTGGCTCTCCACCGTTATCTGTCTAGCTGCCTCGTGGTCCAAGTCAAGTACACAGCACGTTGTGTGCTGTGTGTATGTGACAGACAGGCTGCTTAATTGTTTCATATACTCGTACGCTCTGCTGGCATTGGCACACATTTCAATTGTGTGTTTAATCACTTTGACCGTACTCGCATTTGCCTGCCAAACTACCACTACCACCATGATAAATATCTCTCTCTGTTTCTGTTTCTGTTTCTTGCAGTTAGTCACCATCGCTGCTCTGTGCCTGTGCCTGGCCTTTGCCGCCGGCCAGCAATACTTTCTAGGACAATTCCCCGGTCGCTCTCGTTTCGCCTACGATCCTCTGGCGCTGGCGCCCTCAACTCAGGCGGCTCAAGTGCGCGATCCGCGCCAGAACAGAGGTAAAGTAGAAGCCTCTGTCTAGACGAAACGCTCTCTTTCACTTGGTATCTCTCGGTGCGCTCTCTCTCTCTTTCTCTTTGCAGGCCCCGTTGTGTTCCCTCCCTCGCCCCCAGACGCAATTGAGGAGTCGAGCGGTGTTGTTGTTGGCGCCTCTGGTTTCGGTTTTGTGCCTCCGCAACAAAGTAATACATTCAGACGCACGGTCTAAACTACTCATAGAACTTAGGCCAATGCCAAGTCATCCACACACACACACTCACACACACACTCACACATACACACACTCACACGAAAAGCTTTATTAGTGCAATTGAAGTAGTGTTTAAATATGCAGTCTTTTAGTTGTTTTTTATAATTGTTTTTTAATTGTGTTTTGTTTTTATTGTACCCTCCACACCACGTCCAATTCACAGGCACAATCTTTGGTTAAATGCACACACTAGCAAAAGCACACACACACACACCGCACACCGCACACCGCACACCACAACACTCCACAAATACTCACACTATTAACCACCCACATAATACAAAACACAACCAGCGAATAGCAATGCCATGCTGCACCGGAAACGGAAATGCGCGTCACAGTTAATTGCAATTTGAGCGCTTGCAGCACTCAATCAAGCAACCAACAATTCCAGCACTCAGCACTCAGCTCCCCGTCCCCGTCCCCGTCCCCGTTCCATGTCCTCTCCCAACGCACACACACACGCACACACCACACACACTCAAGCACGCACACATGCGCACATGCTAACATTACAAAAATAATGATAATAATAATAGCAATGCTAATGATTATAATAAATAAATTAGTTGTTTATTAGGTATTATTTAATTTAATTTTATTGTTATCTATTTGCCAACCCAATTCACTTTATTTTCGCTTTTCAATTTTTATGTTTCTTATTCTTATTTTATTATTTGCCAGCCTTTGAACGTAGCATAATCGTATTTATGTTTTTAAATTCTCACCTTATGATTTTGTAACTTTGAAAATTATTTTTAAACTAAATTATAAATAAAACAATTTACATATAAACAAAAACGCACATACAAAGTATTTATTTTTTATGTTTACATTTACTACTTTCTTTTCTTTAGTTTTGATACAACTTTTTTTGGCCACACTCAACAACAAAAAAAAATGCAAACTCCTATTTTGAAAACAAATGTTTTGTAGTTTTTTTATTTTTACTCTTATGCATTTTTGGTTTTCACATTCAATCGCACCACTTTTGGCTTGACAGTTATTTGTGTTATTTTATGTTTTCGGTACGATTATGATTTCTAGTAGCAATTATTGTAAGTGCACACAAAACAAGCGTCTAATTAACAGCGTCAGCTTTTGAAGTGCAGCGACACAAATCGAACTGTGACGACGGCCTCGTCTCAGCTCCTAGCCCTGGCAGGGGAGGGCCGATGAGACGGAGAGAGGCAGGGGGGGCAAAGTCGACGATGGTAACTCGAAAAAACGACGTAACGACGTGGGCTACACTCTTCACCCAGCTTCACATTCGAGTGGGCAGCACTAAGACACTTGAGCAACGATAGATGGAATGATAGCGAAAACATTGCTTGAATTTTCGGCTATCAAGCGGTGTGGGGGGAGAGCAAGCGAAAAGCTTATTGAATTTAAGTAAAGGTCACATATGACCACCGATTCAGCTTTGAGAAAGTGATAATAATTGAAAGCCAAGAAAAAATTGAAATATCGTGAGGTAAAAACTTCGCTCTCCAAAAAAATTAAAACTAATGTTTTATACTTTTAAATTCGATAGTTACTTGTAAATTGCATTCTTTTATATATCTGATTGCTAGACTGATATATGAAAATTATTTTATATGGAAATCGATTTTGGTTTTCAGAAAGTTATACTAATTGAAAGTCAAGGAAAAGTGAAAACAAATCTCTCAGTGACATATTTTTAAAAAATAAATTTAAACTTTTATTGAAGAATTCTTATAGTTTTCAAATCGATACTTTATTTTAAATATAATATCCTTTATATCCGATTGCTAGGCTGCAGGCACAGCATATGAAAATGATGAGTGAAAATATCATTTATATAGACGGCAAAGCGGCTACAGAGTTAAGGAGGAAAAGTTAAAAACCTCTCAGTGACATATTTATCAAAAACAAATTAAAATAATTATTGATGAATGTTTTTTATTTTTAAAATCGATAGTTGCTTGTAAATTTTTCCATTTCCTTGACTGCAGACACGATATGAAAAAACGATGAGTTAAGGCTCGAGTGCGAGGGAAAACATCATTGAATTCATTAAGAGGTCAAATCGGGCTTAACTACACATTTTATATGGAAATCGATTCAATTTTAGGGAAAGTTATGCTCATTGAAAAACAAAGCGTGGAATAAATTAACATATATAGTAAATACCTTTCTCAAAAAAATATGAAACAAACATTGGTTTTGGTATTTCTCATTTTCCCAAAAATATATTAAGCTTTAATAGATTACATATTGATATTTGAAAGTGGTTTAATTAAAATTCCGACTTATAAATTTTATGATTTCACGCCACTTATTTTGGAAAATAAGTTTGTAGCCGAGAAGAGATAAAAATCGAACAGCATTAACTACATCAGTTTTGAAACCATTTCTACCTTGCAAGAGCTCCCAATCACAATTTGTATCCACCGGCTTGTAATACCTCAACTGGAAAGGTGGAAAAGAGCTAAAAGGCAACAAAATCTGAAAAACAGTTTTGAATGAAAAACAAATGTGTTGGCTGCAGGTGCTGCAGCAGCAATCAAGCCATGCTGCCTGCCTGTCTGTCTGTCTGTCTGTCTGTCTGTCTGTCTGTCTGCCTGTCTATAGAGTCAATGAGCGCACACAAACACATTTGCATATGTGGTCTGTCTGGCAGACAGTCAATGATATGCGGGTCTAATGCATTGGAAAATATGTTTGCCAGTCTCAGTGTTTTTTTGGCTGCTTTGCTTTTTGCATATCGCATGAAAAGCAAAAGAAAAACGAAATGGAGCAAGTTTTTTACTTAACCAGTAGGTTAAGACGCCAGCAGGCCAATTGTCCAGTAGTCGGACAGTCCGGTAGAGCAGTAGTGCAGCCAGAGGACACGCTGGACTCACTTAGTACACAAATGAATCGAAAGACATTTCACAATGAACCAACGAACCAACGAACAAGCGAACGAAGCCAGAAACCCCAAACGAACAAAACGACGCGACGTTAAGTTGAGATAATTTTTACAATTTGACAATTTATGCACGATTGCCGCCGCTGTTTGGTGGCAACATAGCCAATAGCCAAATGGCCATTGTGTAATTAATTTTGCAAGCCCAAAGTTCTGTGAACAACAACGACCAACAACGAAAACTTACGCAGCGCCTGCTTCCTGATGAGGACTGCCTGTGGTTAGTTGGTTAGTTGGTTAGTCGGTTAGCGCTGTCAGTCAGTCTGTGGCTGTGGCTCGATGGAGAGCGCAATGCGGCAGTAGATTAATGTTGCAACAGTTACAGCAGCGGCAGCGGCAGCCGCAAACTCAAACGCCACCCACCTTTGAATTTATGGAGAGCGGGCGACAGGCATCGAACGTCCAACGTCGAACGTCGGGCATTCTAATTCGCAGTGCCAACGCCCCGGCAACAACAACAACAACAACTACAGCAACAGCAACATAACAACACAACACCACAAACAACAACAAGTACAACTGCAACTGAAAACTGGACGCTTGCCCAAACACTTGACAAGAATGTTGACGACGTGATTGACGCCGCGCTTAACCTTCATGCACACGAGTCCGATTGCGACGGCAAACGCGATCGCGATCGCGATCGCATTAAGCTGGTCAGTTAACGCCCACGCTTGGAATTTACCACAGCACTTGGCAGCTAAGCAATTTCCACTAATCCCAAGTGCACCCGCCCAAGCTTAACATTATTCATTGTATAAATTGTAATTGTACTCGTTATCATTATCGTAATCGACCGCCAAAAACCAATCGAACATTTGCCTTTTGTACACCATTATTTTCTTCTCTCTTTTCGTTTCAAATCTCTTTCAGCCGTGGCAGCGGTGGCAGCAGCAGCTGGTGGCGTGGATCCAACGTATTTCAGTACCACATTCCAAACGCCCGACACATCGTATGCCACATACAATTTCTATACAAGTCCGTATGCCAGTACGCGATATCGTTACTTCTGAGTGCGTTTGGGGGCAGCCTCGGCTCCAGTTGAGTCGAGTGCCGAGTCATGTGTAAGTAGTCAGTTAATGAGGCGCCTAGGCAAAATATCTAACTCTCTTGTAAATAAATGTGTAAAATATGCAATTTGTTGTTTAACTTTTCAAAAGCGAGCAGTCTTGTGGTGCCTCGGCTGTTGCTGCAACTGTTTTCTTAATGCATGCCACTAAATCGAGAGACTCAGGAAACGAACTTGAAAGCGCGCAAGCGTTAAGCCAACAAATCAGCTTTCTTATCATTGCTGCGAGGTGACGGTTGTTGTAAATTGCGTAATTATGTGTATGGTACACATATATTTTGTGCATACAGCAATTGAACCGAGGCGATGCTTATCGATACGCCAACGCCAACGCTAAGGCCAAAAACAGTAGCGAAGCTGAGGCTGAAGCTGCCAACAAAGTGTGAACTGAATACGCGTCATCGTCATCTGGCTTTGCGCTTGGATTTGAGCTCGGAATGTTTATTTGTTTGTTTTGTTTTTGTTGCTGTGGCTGTGGCTGTTGGCGAATTGCAAGAAATCTGTGCAAGCGTTTGCTTTTGCATTTTACAACAGCATGACACGCCACAACATACAATTGCATGCATGACGCTGTTGTTGTGTCGCCGTTGTCATTGTATGTTGAATTACGTATACGCCTAGTATGGGCCACGCCGGGGCCGGCGGTGTTAATTTCCATTGACACTGGCACACAGCGGCCGACAACTGTAAATGCAGTTCCAATTTTTATATTTCTTTATTTATTCCTAAGTGTGTGTTGCCAGTTGTCAGAAGTTGCAGAGCGCCGTCGAAATATGAAAAACTACGACAAAAAAAAAAAACTAAGCAACGCTACAATTCTCGAACAATTGCACAACAATGCAAACCAAACTGACTTTGCGGATCATTAGCGACGGCAGTGGCGGCATGATTCACACCAGCCACCACACCAACAACCGCACCACCAAATTGCCCCAAAAAACACAAACTAAAAATATCGAATGGTCATAAAATCGAAGCAGAGTCGGGCGCCAGCGCTTGTCATAATTTGTACTAAGTGCAAGCCGCCACAACAAGGCCCAATCACAAAACGCAATCAGAATCGAGCATTGGCAATTGCCAACTGCATCTCGCCATCGCCGTCATCAGCGTCGCGTTGATAACCTTGTTGACCGCAAGAATTTTTCAATGAAAATGACAATTTTGCCGAACGCCAACAAAATTTATGTCTTGTCGCCGCAGGTAATAAACGAAACCATAAGCAAATCTCACGTATATACATATGTACATAAAAAACTACATACATACATGTACATATACATATATAACACTTTTATAGCACGTGTATTTATAGCCACAAACGAAGCATGATTGAGACAAAGCCAGTTCCTCAAAGTAACCCTATTCCAGACAGTGGTGCACTGGCTCAAAAACAGTTACCATGCCCGATTTTAATTAGATTTGTGTTTGTTGAGCACATGACTCACAATTTGTCAGCACACACCTTTCTAAGAGTGTTTGGTTTTGTTGCTGTCTAGCAAATCCTTTGAATAGATCACGTAGACCACAACGTACTGACCTTCAGTACATTTGCATTAATTGATTTGTATTTCAATTCCGGTTTGCCACTGACTGATTAGCACATACCGAACAGTTTAAAGACCCTCCCGAAATGAGCCCCCCATATCGGTCGACAATTAACATAATTTGCATTGACTATCTCTTTTAATTGTTCTCTGTACTGTTGGCTGCCTTTCTAAACAAGCACAACACATGTTTTTTATGAATACAGGTTTTTATTCTTTCTGTTCTAAGCGGATTCAATGGGACATAATTAAAACGCCGTTACAAAACATAATCACGAATTTCAAACACTAGACCTATCAATTTATCGAAATAAATTATCCACTAGACAAACAAGTTGGCAGCACTATTGCAAATAAAGCAAAATCCCATAATTATCTATCAATCTATATACACTAATTAGTTTGAATATATTAAGGCGTGCAGTAAGATTCATTAATTCGAATTAATTTTAATTATTAATGAATATTAAGAATCAGTTTAAACACCGACAACATATAGAAGATCGTGTAAAGTCAAACCAATATAAATAAATAAAATGACGCCAATATAATCAACTTTATGAAAATACTGTTTCATTGTAAGTAATTTAGTACATTTTTCATTTTTATGCAATAAAAAAAGCGCTTTAATGAATTTGAAAAAAAAAAGAAATCGATGTTTGCATAAATACTCGATGCTTAAAATGATTTGGAAACACCGATGCACATGTAGTGCTATCGATGTTAGTCCACCTCTAGTTTAAAATTTGTCGTACGGTCACCCTGTTGCACATATTTCTTATTGGCGAATATTCTCGACCAAAGCACCGATAAATCATTTAATAAATAAGAAATATATATATAGTTGATGACATGGAGCAGTGCTATAACAGAGGTTGCGGCCAACTCTATGATCCCACCACCAACGCAGATGGTTAGTGATACATTGGATTTGATAACAGCCGCTCACAACGCTCTTCTTTCGTCGCCCAGATTCTTGCCGGCATCATCCAGGAGCGCCATTCTTCCACGATGCATACAAAGGATGGTCGTGTTGTAGCAAAAAGTCGGTAGACTTTACAGAATTTCTTAACATCAAGGGATGCACATTGGCCAAACATTCAAATATCAAACCACCGGAGCCGGAGAAGCCAGCCAAGGACGATAGCGAGGTCGACAAGGAAGCTGTGATTGAAGTGCGCGCTCCCATTAGGGAATCACTTCCCAGGCCCGCAATCGAAACGCAGTTCACAGTGGTTCAGCCAACTGTGGCGCCTGCCTTGAAGGAGACCATCGATGCGCTGAAAGTCTCCCCGGTTGTAACGTCTACGAAGACAGCAGCAGATGACGGGTAGCAAGTTAATTACTTAATTTTATAATCTGCTATTTAAATGATTCCGCTTGATATTTTAGTACGATTGCCATTGGAACCAGCTGCAAAAATAACGGCTGCACCTCTTCGTTTACGAACAGCAGCAGCGACTACAGTGAGTGCACCTATCATCCTGGCGTGCCCATCTTCCACGAAGGCATGAAATTCTGGTCGTGCTGTCAAAAGCGCACTTCGGATTTCGCTCAGTTCATGGCCCAAAAGGGTTGTGTCTATGGTCAGCACAAATGGTCCAAAGACGTAAGTAAGAAGGGGAAGTAGTTTAAGATCAAAAAATTTGTAGGAGAATTGTTAACTTAGTAAAAAAATGCATAGTTATCATTAGAAACGATGTTATTGGGAGAACATATAACTAAATAGATGCGGAAGAGCAACCGAAGTGTAACTACGGGTTAGTCTAGACTCTAGAGTAAAGAATTAAGCCGAAGAATCAATATCTCCAATAAGGTCAAATAGCAAAACAATAACCAGCATTATCAAGTTTAAATATTCCATATTTTTTTGCAGGACGAAGACAAGAAGGTGGTGCAATGTCGTTACGATTGGCATCAAACGGCTGCAAATGTCGTTGTTGCTGTCTATGCCAAAAAATATCATTATGCGCAAAGCGTCATCGAAGTGAACCCTATACGGTTGCACGTCATGTTGGTCTTCCCCGAGCAGGAAAATGCCAAATTTGATATGGATTTGGAGCTGCGTGGTGTAAGCGAATGTTTATTATCCACTTGCAACATTGTAATTTTCTCTCGCAATTCTTTTGCATAGATCATCAATGTGGAGAAAGCTGAGGCACATATGTATGGCACAAAGTTGGAGATAACGTTACCTAAACTAGAGCCCGGCTCGTGGCCCAAACTAAATTTCCCTCGTGAAGTGCTGCCAGCTGCCAAGGCGAGCACTGCCATCGATGATAAGGTAGCCAACGATAATAGAGATGATGATGATGATGATTTCGTGGACTTGGATGATATTCAAACGGTGCATAGCTATGGACTTAAGATATCCGAAATGAGTTTGCAGAATCCCAATGGCTTGGATTGATAACAGGGATAGCATTTTATTTGTATCGCCCAAATGGGGATTGTGTTGAATCGTTTTGTTTACAATACACAAGTATGCCTTAGATAAAATTTAGTTTTATTAAATCGATATCGCAGCAGACAAAAGGTTTAATCATCATCGTCGTCGGCGCCAGGCACCCAATCCTCATCGTCATCGTCGTCGTCATCCAAATCCAGTTCCCCAATGTCTTGGAACAATGTTTCATCAATTTTAACATTCTCGATGCTATCGCCTGCCTCCAAAAGGAATTTAATGTCCGAATCGTTCAATGTGTTGTCGCACATGAATAATTCGCGACCAGTTAACTTTTTGCAATCGTTATTCTTCTCACGTTTCGCCGCAATGCCCGTGCTCTCCTCAAACTCCAGCTTCCACTTCATGAATGTTTCCACCGACACACGGGTGCCCTCGAACTTCTTGCGTTCGGCTTCCTCCGATTCGAGCACCTTTCGGGCTCTTTCATCCTCCTGATGCTTCTTGTGCTCATCCCACTGCACATTTAGCCACTCCTGAGCACTGCTCACAAGCGAGAATATCATCTCCATGCCAAGGTTCTCCTCAATTGTCTGACGCAAGTGTTCGAGCAGTTGACTCTCGAAACTGTCCTCAAAGTTTTCCGACTCCTCAATTTCTACCAACGGTGCTTCATCTGGATATTTCTCCGTATACGTGAACAGCAGTTTGCAGGCCAAACCCGGCTCGCTATCCTCGCTAGATTCCGCATAGAACTCCTCCGTGGCAATGGGGATTTGGAATTTGTGCAGGGGTTCCGTCTGAAGAACTAAAAGTTAAAGTTCCACAAAGGTGTTGAGTTGTTGTGTTTAAAGATGCAAGAAAATAGCTTACTTTCCATTTCGCCGCAGTATATGGAATCGAGAGCCTCCACTTCGTTGCTCTGGTCTTCCTTGTAGTTTCGACTCATTGCTGTGTGTGTGAACAATTATTAATTGTAAATAATAACAAAAGTGTCAACGATGCCGTGTCGCTTCTCCGGTATCGCTTTGAGGTTATTTGTTAGGTTGGCCTAAACACGTTCAAGCGGTATGACATGCACATCTATGTGGAGAAAATCAGCTGGTCACCAATAAATGACAAATAGTAAGACCAAATTTACTGCATGTCATACTGTCTAAACGTACCAAGCCAAATACGATGTCTTTGGGCGTTGCCACCTAATAGCCCGGTCTAGTGATGCCACACCACAAAAAGAGAAATTCAAAAATACCCGCCTCAGCAAAGGGTACCTCCCTTCAAAAGTATACAAATTTTGAAGAATTTATATTTATATTTTAACTCAAACAATATATTCAAAATGAAATAAAATAAAGCAAAAATATAGCTTTAATATTTGTTAAACTTTACTTTAATTATTAATAATTAAACAAATGGTAAACAAAACGGAATACTTTGGAATGCCGTAACGTTGGCTAGCAGCTTTACAACTTTACAACAAAAGTAGATATCTTAATGTTCTGGCGTCGCTAATCTAAAATGAAACAAATTGTAGCACAATTTAGAAGATTTGCATTTGTTAGTTAGACAGTATTAGGGAAAAAGGCTCACTTGTGAACTTTAATCAAAGGGTGAGCATCAACTTTAGTATCCTGTGGCGTGAGAAAACAATACTGTCTGTTTTGGAAGTCCAAGCCCTCTTGAATAAGCAGTTTTGTTATAAATGTCCTATTAACCTCATCCTACAGTATAAAATTAAATGTGCATGAAATTTAGCTACAACTTAAATTTTCATTAAACTCACAGTAAAAACGTCGTACTCGTCTAAGAAATAAAATGGATGATCAGATGTGCTCCAAAGCCCTTTCAATAAGGACACGGTGGTGAATGATCTTTCGCCACCGGATAGACTTTTAGTATTAGCCGTCTTGTTACCACTCGGCGGGTATACTTTTATGTCTAACGTTCTTTGTTTATGATCAGGCATCAAATCGGCATCAAATCGTCGACACGATAGAGCTTGCTGCAAAACGAAACAAAATAGAGATATATTTTGGTATATAAATCCATATGTATTATATTACCTTGAATTGAAATTCAACCATGGTAAAAAAGTGATATCGCGAACGTTGGAAGCGTTGGGCTCGGGAATGATAAGCTAAACGCAATTTCTCCACAATATTTAAAATTTGATTCAAATGGTCGGTTAGTGTTTGAAGATTAGCACGTAGTGTTGTCAGTTTACTTTCCACCTCTTCGCTGACAATATTCATTGATTCGAAATGTTTGATCTTTGCTTTATAATTACTGATTTTATCACGAATTTTCTCCTCCGTTTTATTTGTTTCGATGAAATCTCCGATTTTTTCGGCCTCCTGGCGCGCATTTTCTAAATTCGCCACCAATTCCTTTTTTTCTCCCAGCATCGATTGCATCAATTCATTTGTTTGCCTAAAGCGACGCTGATTTTCGTCAAAATTACGATCTAAATCGCGTATTTTATTTTGCAGCTCCTGTGTCTCTGTATCTATTTCTGATGCTTTGTTATTTATGTGGTTGAGAGCACTTTGTTCACTATTTACTTCGTCTTCAGCAAGCGCTTTACGATCATTGATTTCTCGCAGTTGTTCTTCGAAGTGCTTATGTTCCTGCTTACATTTTTCGATTTTTTCAGCGCTGCTAGCTAAATGAGTTTCCTAAAATAAAACAAAAAAAAAGCATCCCAAAAACTAATATTAATTATGTTCAATCAATCATATCAAATCGATAAACTTACAAGAACATTTAGAGCGGGTAATTCGCGGTATTCGAAATTTTCAATATCCATGATTTTAGGTAAAGCTCTTGTTATCTCGGCATGATGTGCCTCAATTAGCTCACTTTTTTGCTTTATCGCTTGAGCATCAATATCTAGCGCTCTCTTCAGTTCAGCATACTGCGGCTGTATCATCGCACTTCGCTCCCGTACATTTGTTTGCTCGGCAGTCATTTGCTGAATTCGATCATCCACGTTGACCTGAATGTATCGTGCTGGCGATATGCGAATGGAGTAGACAGCATAGTTGGGCGAAGGACAATACTCAAGTCCGAGGCTGGGAACTAGTATACGAGACATGTTTGGTGGTATATTTTCGGAGTTCGAAGTCAGAAATTCGGCTGTCTCTTTGGAATCGGTAACCAGCACCGTCTCAATGCGCATGGTATCGATGAGATAGTTCATTACAACATGGTCATCACACCTGCAAAAAAAGGACGACTATCAAGTAAATTCCTTTGAATGTATCGTCATGTTTACCTTATCTCATCCATCAATACCGTCATATTTGGCCCAGTAGTTTGTACTTTATGATTGGATACATTGTAGACCCGATTTGTAAAGGCACTGGTAACAATAGTTGGTATGTTACCCGAATATGTTTTTTGCAATATAGCTCGTAGTGATATCCGGTCCTTGTCGCTGTTCACAATATAGGAACGTAAACAATGCGCCAGTTGATTCTCGATCAGGTCTCGGTACTTGGAATTTGGCACAGTTATGTACATGCCAATCGGTCCACGTGGCATTAAGGGATCGTTCTTGGAGTATTGGGTCTTCAGCGCATTGGCTACTTTCAGTGCATTCTCGCCATAAACTGACATCTTATTCGATTTATTACGCAGCAGCGATTCCATTTCAAATTGAAGAGTACCTAAAACAAATCAGAATACATTATTGACATTGTGCCACCACATATTTAGCTGTCAATGGTCATGCATACGCTCTGTTTTTTGCAGTTGAATGAGCTCATTTCGCACATATTCCATCTGCTCCTTGGCAGCCGGTAAGCGATTCTTTACATCATTCTGTTCATCTCTTAGTTGGGCAATGAGATTATTGTTTTCTTCCACTTTTGCTTTGAGAGCTGCCAATGTGGCGTTATTGCGCTCTCGTTGTCGCTTAACTTCAGTGTAGTCAGCATGATAGTTATTCATATGTTTCTCACATCCTTCATAGGTAGCCTGCTCCTCTTTCAAGCGTTTCTCAGCATTCTTGATGCCCGCTCTGATTGAGCTGATTTTTATGAGGCAATCTTGAACGACTCGTTTGGCGGCCTTTAGCTTAGCATCTTGAGCTTCATATCTTTTTTCGATTTCTCGCTTCGCTTCGTTGAAAACTCTGTGTATAGGGACAATATTTACTGAATAGTTGAATATCAGATTGAAACCCGGATTGGCATACATACTCTACTTGTTTTGTAAAGGAATCTTGGGTTAGGTCTTTTTGCGATGTTTTCTGCAGTAGCTCCTGGTTCTTCTTTTCAATTATTTTAAGTGAATGTTCCATTTTGGTAAGTTCCGTTTGTATTCTAGTTACTTTTAACCAGGCCAGCATGGCGGTAGCCTCTTTCAATTGAATCTATGTCCAATTCATACAGAAATCATGGATTACAGAAATAAACTATTTCAAGTATTTCGTTTACCTTAATAGCTTCCTTATTTCTAAGCGTTGTTAGCTTTTCCTCCTCTTCCTGGCACCGATGCGACAACTTTTTCTTTTTCTATTCATTGATAATAATCAAATTTGTATATCAAATTAATAACTCATATGTAGTACGTGGTTTTCATTACCATTTGAAGCAAATCAACATCCTGTTTAAAGTGTTCACTTTGCTCATGACATTGCGATAAACTGGCTGCGCATAAATCCAGCTGCGTTGCCTTCATAAGTAATTTATAATTCGAATCCGGCTCGAGACTGTTCAAATAAGAATTTGTTTCATTTAAGAAATAAAATACCGTCGGTAATTGCCCACCCACATTTTGCACAAAAATTGGTGCAATTGTCTCCAACATTTTTTTTAGCAATCATCACGGATACACAATTATTATCGACAATCACTGTATTACTCACTCTTTGAGAAATTCGCGCGAAGCTTCCTGGTTGAGAACAAAAATTGGATTCTCAACGCTTATACCGAAGAATAAGAGCATTCGCCGTATTTCATCCAACTTTCGGGACACTGTCTGTCTGCGAGCATCCTTCACCTCATAGGTGGACGACGATTGCCGGATGTGGCGTATCACTGTGATTTGAGGACCATACGTATCATACTTGAATGGCTGCACTCCCGTGTTGCTCAATGTCAGCTCAATGGTTGCGCTCGTCTCGCCGTTCTTGATAAGTTCTAGGTTTAAGTGCATCATGGGGATGAGTTATGGGAAACTGAAAATCATTTGATGACTCACTTTGAATGCTGCTAGCACGACTTGTGGATCTGGCGCTGGCGGCCATCGCCAAAGCCAGCGCTGTTATTACAGCGCTTTTACCGCTGCCGTTGCTGCCAACGAGAAAATTAATATTAGGCCCAAACTCGATGCGAAAGTTTGTGTGGCACATAAAGTTTTTTAGACGTATGGAAATGATTTTCCCACAGCGATTGAATGGGTTGTCAACATCAAGTCCCATCTAAACGAATAAATATAATGATAATCACATACTATAAAAATAAAATCAATCTTACCGATAGCTGTTCCCAAGATTGACGCCTGGCGACCCATCGAGCAGTTGAATTTGAGTTCGCGGTACGATTTGCCGCCATCGCTGATGTCGACGGCTCTTCGTCCATCTCCTCATCTTCAGCTTCGTTGTCGGCTTGAACATTTTCTTTAAAGCGCTTTGTAGTTGATGCTCCTTCGTCACTATCGGAGTCGGAACGCAATTGTTTCTTTCTAATCTTACCACGAACCATTTTAAATCTTTAATAACCAAATTGCTTAACTATGTTTTGTTGTCAGTGCAAAAAATGCGCGGGATCTTTTGTTTATGTGGACATGGCAGCCCGACCGTTTCCGTCTAACTATGAATTTAAACTTTACAGTAATGTATTTTATTAGTACTCTGCATTGCATTGACTACCAAGAAACACAAGGAACATTTAACGTATTCAATTTAATACGCATTATTTATTGCAACCATTTCACAATCACACAACAGACCCGGAAATAAAAGCGATGTTTCTTTCGATTAATCGATTTTTTCAACTGGGATATTTGAATATCGATTTGCATCGATATATTAGTAACTACCTAAGATTAGGAACTTGATGTTAATTCATCGGAAACTGTACTTTAATTTGAAAGTCATAATAATTTACAGTTTAAATTATTGTTTAAATCGATTCTGATTGATGTTTCCGTAATTAGTTGATAAATACGATGACTCCCCTTCTATATCAGGTCTAGGTGTGGCCAGTGCACAAAATATACCAATTTTAAAGGAACATTATTTTAGCGCGCAATATTTAAATAATGAAATTTGCATTTATTTGCATAGTAACAAAGTAACAATTTTTTTTTAGCCAACTTGGGCATTGGTTCATATTATACCACTCTTTGGTAATTTAAATTATCCGTAATGTATGGAAATTCACAGCCAATGGCATTTTGAAGCTTCAACCTTTTCTGTATTTCACACCAAGTGAACGAATTATGCGATAGAGCCTCCATATTTCCAATGATATAAAGACCATAGCGAGCGCGTGACAACGCCACGCAAATACGATTTGGTTCAAACAGGAAACCGATTTTTCTAAGGGCATTACTGCGTACCAGCGATAAGACAACAATATCGGCCTCCAGGCCCTGGAAACTATCAACTGTGGAAACTCCGATACTTTTTAAAGTTGCATGTTTTGAAAGCTGGGAGGGAGAAAAAACAAAAGGACTCTTAAGGTCACGTATATTAAAAAGAATTGTTTAAAAAACTTACTTCGGTTTTGATGCTTGCTACCTGGCTGGAATAAGGCGTCAGCACCACAATTTCATTATTATTATATCCGCTGACTTCGACCAAGTGACGAACGATTAAATAAACATTATGCTTCTCCCAAGCATTAGTTGGAAAAGCACTAAGTTTCATAGTTTCGAGTTGATGATGATCCAGAAAATATAGGTTCTTTGCCATTTTGCGTACAGGCGGAAAATCTTTAACCGACTGATGACTGAATAACTTTTTGTAGATCAGGGGACAGAGCAAGTCCACAAAGTCATTACGCATGCGATATTGAATATTCAATACGTTGACTTGGAATTTGGTGCAAATCAAACGTTCAAACAAAGACTGAGAAAACGAAGAATTTCGAATTCCTTTGATATAGCTGCAGTATGGCTTCAATTGCATGTGGTCGCCAATCATAATAACTTGCTCCGTGAAAGGCGTCAGGCAAGGCAATATGTGGGCCTCCAATATTTCGGCGGCTTCCTCAAAAATAACTGAAATGGCAACTGACTTTAATATCACATACACATCTATATACAGACAATTCGTCTTACCAACACGGGTCTTCAGAAATCGAAAGACAAAATTCATGCGCGCTGCACACGTTGTTGTCATGGCAAGCACATTCTTCTTAACAATTAAATAGTGCTGGAATATAATGCGAATGCAATTCATCTTTTCCTGTGCATTCCAAATAAGACGCTGAGTGGCCAAAATGTCAGCATATCCTTTGTCACTCTCATTGAATGCAGCATAGAGCAACTGCAAGCGATGAAAATGTTCCTTTAACTCAATATTAACTATCCAGTAGAGTCGCTTTAGTTTCGGATTGATCATATGCATATTCGTATCGGCACGTGCATTAAATTTGCCAATTTCCGGAATCTTTGACTGGGAACCATACCGAACAATGCTATTGGTGTGAGCACTTAGCTTGAGCAGAAATTTGTCCAGCGAATCATTGGTGTAGGTGATCACAACAATGGGTGCACAATGCTTGGCACTCTCCAATATGGTCTTGACCAGCTGCAGCGATACATGAGTCTTGCCAGTGCCAGGCGGACCTTGAATCAAATTGAAATTTGTGTTGAGCACACGTTCGAATGCCTCACGCTGCGATAAGTTTAATGGCATTTTCATCAACTTGTTTTTAAACTTTTGACTTTCGTATACATTGGGGGGTTGTGTGTGATTCAAGTAAAGCGGAGGCTGAGTTCCACTTAGGCCATGCACAATGAAATTGGTCATGGGAAAGTTAAGAACATTGCTATTGATGAGATATCTGTAGGCTTTTTGGTATGGCTCAAAGTAAACGGGCGTCTCGAACATTATAAGCCATTTCTTATAAATGTTGCCAATATTAAACTGTCGCAATATGGTGATGGCAATCTGAAACAAATCAATTGTATCAAAACACCTTACGAATACAACAGATTTTAACTTACATAGCCATGGTTCTGTGCTTTCATGTCGGTGGCACTCACAATGGCCAATATAAGATTATTAAAATCATAGTCTGTGCTTAGGCAGAGCAGAGTGCCATTCTTAAGCTTTGACAACGCCAATGCAGCAGCCTTGTCCAACTGCTCATCTTCACCGGCAGCAGCTGCCTTACGCTTGCCAGCCAACAGATCAATGTATAGCAATTTGCTGTAATGGGCATCGTTGAAGTTTTGATTGAGCTTTATCTGCACGTTCTCAAATACAAAATGTAGCGATTGATTATGCCCAAGATTACGGTTTTGATGGATCATGCGCACCAGTTCACGCAACGGCATCAAGAACTGATGGCGCAGCAATAACAGTTGATTATTAATGTACTGCGTGGTATTAAGGTAGTTAGTTGTCGGCTTTGGGGCCTCTGGGACGACCGCCTTCTTAATGATCCACTGTCTAAGTTCCTCTAAGCTGGGATATATCTACAATATAGTTTATTGTAATAAGTTTCCAAACAAAATTGGTTTTTTTAATAGTACCTCTGCAGCTGGGTTGGGTTCATCCAAGACGTCCTGATCCACGCTGAAAACGCTATTGAGGCCTTGCAGAAACTGAATGCACACCGGACGCTGGGCTATCAATGGATTGAAGTTGTTCTTTAGATACATCCAGATGTTAAATAGTATTTGCATCGCCGTCTTATCCATCACGTCGGCTCTCTGTGCCTGCAGCAATAATGTTTGCATATAACAAATGATTTTATCGACGCGCTCCAGGTCGGTCCACATAGTGCGATAACTTTTGGTGCACAGCTTGCGCACAATTTCCTCATAGTGGTCCAAGAGTGGCGTGCACGAGGCCACCTTCTTCAGGATGTCATTGTGAAAACCGGGCAGCTCGAGATCACACAAAGTGATTAAGATGCGCGTATAGATTATCACGCGTTCCATGTCATCGTTGGGGCCAATTTGATCGTTAAAAAAGTCGGGATCGTTTTCGGTGGACAAATACAGAAACATGCCCAGCGGCTGCAGATTTAAGATCTCTTCGAGCGCCTCATTTGGAATTTTTGGTGGCGCAGCAGCTTTGAGACGATTGTTGTTGTAATTGTTGTAGTGCCGCGTCAGCTGTTGTTGGTGCTGTCTATTCGCTGCCTTTTTACGGCCCAGACTTCGCAGAATATTGTCCTTGCCGGCTTGAAACCATTCCCAGCAATCATAATCTTCATCAAATTCTTCAATCATCTTTAATCGGAATAATGACTAATGGTGAAATTACATTTGTTGAATAATGACTAATGGTGAAATTACATTTGTTGTATGTCCCCGTTATATGCGCATTGAAGAAACAACAAATACGCTCACACGCATGTATAGTACAAATTGAAAGCGTATTATGAATGACTGCAAAAAATAAGACAATTGTTTGCTTACTTGTTTTATTATTGGCTTCGTTATCACTCTAAGAGTTTAACAAATAAGTATTTTCATTAGATATTTATGCAATTAGCTTAAGCATTAAATTCCGCGCTTATAAGACCAAATTTAATACTCATCACAGTATGACCAGACCACTCCAACTAGTGCTGCAAAAACATCGGCACACTATCGATACTATCGATGTTTTTATTTTTTAAAGAAAACATCGATGTTTTTTTTGCGCTTTCGATGTTTTGTTTGAATGGATTACCATCACAAAATTTACTAAAAGCGCGCGAAGCAGGTTTGGGTACCATTATAAATTACAGATTATTTGAAAAGCTTGGCTTAAATTGGTGTTGGCGGTCGTACGATGGCTAGTCCTGTAAATAGAAAATTGAAAATTGAAATCAGGATTTTCATCAAAGCTGGAATTATAATTTCAAATAAAAGGGCATCCCTTAAGCCCTCAAATGTGGATGAAATAGTGTTTCTTAGCAAAAATCAATGGATAAACGAATAATTATTATTACTATTAACATTTATTATAAGTCCAACGATCTCAACAGATCTCAAAGCAGAGCTTTTGGCCTTGAAGGCTGTTATTATTATTTTGTTGATTTGTTATTTTTGATTTGCTTACTATTCATTGAATTAAATTTATTATTTGTTTTGGTTTAGAAAAAAAACTCGCTTTTATTTAAGATTTTAAACTTGTATATCAAATAATTACAAAAAAATTGTTCTAAACATCGATACTATCGATGTTTTTTTTTAAAACATCGGAAACCTCGATGGTGCCAAACCTCGATGTTTTTGCAGCACTAACTCCAACATACAAAACACCAAGTAGTATCGAATTGGTATCGTCTGTGGTGTGACCACATCTGGTATATTCTTTGCCTTTTCATTTGGTATATTTTTAAATTCAACATGTAGTCACACTGATCGCTGATAGTCAAAGAGAAACACCAAAACAAACAGGTTGCACAGTACTCTGGCGCATATAAAAAACCGGGCATCCCCTGTAAAGCGCATTACACGTCGAAAGTGCGAGAAGTAAAGTTCACCATGTCGGATTCTGATGACGATTGGTTCAATAAGGATGAAAATAAGATTGTGCAAAGCCTGCAGCAACAGGTGAAGCAATTGGAGAAACATGAAGTGCGCGAGGAACGCATAGAAATTATTAAAAAACCAGGTTTTAGTTAATAACTTTTTGTAAGTAAATGAATAATTTGACAATTGCTTTTTAACAGCTGTGGTCATCAAGCAACTCAGTCAAGATGATCCGGATAATACCAATGGTGCCCGTTATACTGTTCGCTTTGCCACCGTCGACTTATTGAATGCACTAAAAATGCAGCCACTGGAAATGTTTTTCTATTTTATGACGGATGAGCGTGACCTTTTCATAAACCAATATCGCGCAAGAGACTCACAGAAACGTCTATTGCAATACGTGGAAGTTGTGACACGGCTGTGCCAAATGGAACTGGGCGGTTACGACGAGGAACTGCTGACGGGATTTGCCAATCAGACAGCGCTGCTGAATGAAGTGAAGATCTTTGCCATGAAACTGTTTGCGCATCCTTCCGAAGGAAATTTAGATGCAGAATCCGAGCTGTTGCTGCGCAGCATTAAGTGGTTGCTGATACGCGCCCACAAAGTTGGCGTTTTGGGTAAATTGGGGTATGAGCTGATTGAACATTTTAAAACCCAGCTCGCACGGTGCCAATTACCACAGCTCTTGGAGCATCCGTTGTGCGTGGAATTCGCTCAGGAACTGGCAGTGCTGCCCACTGTAAATAATTTAAAGTACGAGATATATCCTAAGCTGGATGAACTACACAGATCCGATCCAGATCGAGAAGGCTTGGCAAAAGTTGCTGCCACTAGTCGACCAAATGATGCAGCTGGATACATAAGATGGCAGCGTGAACTGCTGCGGGAGGATTTTGCGCAACCTCTACGGGACTTTGTGAATGGTCTGCGTGACGTGGGCAATGTCGCTCCTTTGGTGGAGCATCATGTGGTGTGGCCGGACACTCGGCTAATACTGAACACAGAGTTTGCGGATGTCGAGAAAGATAAACTGATTTTCGTGGATATTTGCCCGGAATCACGCTCTAATCGGTCTAAATCGGATGTTAAACTACACATAAAATTACTGCAGAACTTTAAAAACGGTGCTTTGCTATGCTTTACCACCAGCTATGACTTTGAGAATCTTGTATTAGCCAATGTTCGTCACAATTCCTTCCAAGCCATGAAGGAAGGCTATGTAAGACCAAACTATATTCTCTCTACTCATGATATTTTATAATGTATTTCAATCTATCATTTAGTTAAGTGTGGAAATTGTCAAACAATACAACATTGGCAAGATCTACGGAATTCCGCTGATCATGTTCGAGACACCGGTGTTCTTTGAACCTTATCTGCGTGTGCACAACTATCTAAGCACCTGCAGTGCCGACAACTTTCCCATGCGTCGCTACATTATTGATGATTGTGTAAGTAGTGAAACAGCTCCAACTGTTAAATTACATATTGATATTCTGATATATTATTGCAGATTGAAGTTGCAAAGCCCGCCTATATTGACTCAGCACTCCAGTTGACTTACAATAAGAAACCATTTTCGCTTGAAAGACCCCCAATGGATCTAAATGCGGTCCAAAAAGAAGCATTAAGAAACGCATTTTCCAATGAGTTCTGTCTTATTCAGGGCCCGCCAGGCACCGGCAAAACACATTTATCCGTGGAGCTGCTCAAGGTATTGTTAGAGAATGCTGTTGCAATGAATACTGGACCCATTATTGTTCTGGCATACACAAACGACTCGCTGGATAAGTTTCTGCTTAAGGCATCGCAACACACCGACAGCATTATACGTTTTGGCAGCCAGAGTCGATTGGTCCAAATTGCCCAATATAATATGCGTTCAATGGTCGATGGGACTCCGGTGCCGCCGCGTCTTAAGCGGCTTTGGTGGCAAGTCAAGTGTGATTTCAAGGAAAAGTTTCAGCGATTGCAAGCGTTGTATACCAACTTTGATGGCAGTCAGGAGAATTATGAGGAAATACAAAAGGCACAGAAGGATTTGCAACTGGTGACTGAGAAAAAGAATACACTGAATATAATATTTCAATATTATGTGGCGCGTGATAAAGCATTGTTGGCAATGACCACCTCATGTGGTGCACGCCTCAACTATCTGCTTCGACTGTTGAAAAGCAAATGCTTCATCTTTGAGGAGGCTGCTGAGACGGCCGAAACGCATGTGTTGGCCTGCCTAACGCCACACACAGAGCACGTCATATTGGTTGGCGATCACAAGCAATTGCAGCCATACACGGGCAGTCATACGCATCCGGGATTACAGATCTCGCTGTTCGAGCGTCTAATTGTCAAAGGATTCCCTGTCACGGTCCTTAATACGCAGTATCGTATGCGTCCATTGATTGCTGAGTTGTTGGTGCCCACATTCTACGATGCACTTGCCAGCGATACCTCGGTGGAATCCTACGGTAATGTCAACGGAATGTCAGCAAACATGTACTTTGTTGATCACAAAGAGCCCGAAGAACAACTGGTAAATTATAATTTGTTATCATTGAATTTGCCACTAATAAATAATTCATTTACAGACGAACATGTCCTTTGTTAACAAACACGAAGCTAAGAAGCTAGTTGAACTGGCAAGAGCTTTAAAAAAATACAATAATTCAGATATTGTGATATTATCGCCATATAATGCGCAGGTTGACTACATTAATACATTACTGCGCAACAAGGAGAAACGAGATTATGTATTGGTCGCCACTGTGGACAGTTACCAGGGACTGGAGGCCAAAATTGTGCTACTGTCATTGGTTCGCAGCAATCCAGCTGGCCAGATTGGTTTTCTACGTTTGCCGAATCGAATTTGTGTGGCATTATCCCGTTCTCGCTGGGCGCTTTACATGATTGGCAACATGGAGACGCTTCAACGTGGCAATCGTGAGCTTTGGGGGGCTATCAAAAGCAAGCTGACATTGGAAAATGCCTTTGGCGACGAATTTCCTTTGAATGAATAATGTTATAGATTAATAAATCAAAGGCGTTACATATTTTTTAATAATCATTTTTTTTTGTTTTAATCTAATCACGACGCTGTTTTTGGATGAGTTCGCTAATGCCGCAACGTTTGCCGCATGACAATGAAATGGATGAATTTGATTTGCTTGTTTTGTTTAATATTTTGTCGAGAATTATACACTGAATTGTGTGTGTTGAACATGTTATTTGCTCTCAAACCGTTTAATCGTAATGCACTTTATTTTTGCTGTTTGTTGTTTGTTTTGCTATTGGTATTGCTACTGTTATTGTTATTGGTATTGCTATTGCTACTTGAATATGGTATTTAAAATTGTACGTATGCTGAACAAAGTTTGTTTTGTTTCTTGGTTTGGTGTTTCATCTTTGATTATACGATACTATTAGTTGCATTAACAATATTTAGAATTTGCTGCTGCTCTCGGTCTCCCCTTTCATTCTCTTTGTCACTATCATCTGTATAATACAACATACTTAAACAATGGGCTGTAATCATTTAGAATTCTATATATATTAATATTTGATCCTTATTGTAATTGTTTTTGTTAGTTCATTGCAGACTTTGAAACTGTATTAACATCCGAGCGGCAGCAGCTTCGTTTTGCCACCGCTCTTCGATATATACGATGTATAGTTTATAGTATGAATATATGTATGAATGTACATCATGCTTCACTCTAAATATGTATATGTTTACTACTGTACGTAATACGTAGTGTATGTGGCCCAGATATTGTTTGCGAATTTAAGGCAATTTTGAAAATCATCGATCAATTGTCTTTTTTGTTTTTAGTTTTGAAATAAGTTTGTTTCTGTTATGGTTTTATGCTTAATTTTACAAAATATTTGTCTCTTTTGTTCTGGATTTTGTGGTTTTTGTTGTGGTTGTTGGTTGTTGTTTTTGCTTAATTCTACAAAATAGTTTTAGCTTAACGTTTGCATTTTTCGCTTAAAATTAACTTTGTTTTAGTTTTAAATATCTGCATGTGTTTGTATGTGTGTATATTTCTGTGTATGTGTTTGTACGTCTTTATGTATGTATGTATATTATTGAGAAATGAGTCAACTTAAGAAATATATGCTTAGTGTGATTTTACAGAAATCTAAATTAAGTATGTGTATTTATAGTTTATTCGATGCTAAAATTGAAATTAAAAAATGATAAAATAAAACGAGAAACGCGGCGTGTAAGAGCAGCAAGTAAATTGTGTGTAAGACGCTCCGCTTCTCACTCGATATGCACACCACTCACTGATCCCGTAGTTCTAATGGGGGCCATAAAGAGGGCGGCGGCACGTCTACAACTTCGTCATTTTGGGAACTTATTTAAAGGGGTTGAAATCATGCCAGAATCAAAATTAAACTAAGAACTGAACTATCTTGCGAATGGTTGGTTGGTCGGTGGTGGTGGTGGTGCGAGATGGGTGGGGGTGTTAAAACGGGGGCTTTCGATTGAACTCATCAATCATTTGATGGAGTCTTGTGTGCTTTGCGTATCGATCCATTGGAGGCTGCTTGGCGGAGATTGTTGCTGTTACTGCTGCTGCTGTTGTTGGCTTTGTTGGTTTGTTGATGGGTATTGTTATTGTTGCCGCTGCGGCTGTTGCTGCGGCTGTTGCTGCTGCTGCATCCCCGATAGCTGAGCTGCAACGATCCACCACCAGTAGCTGTCCGTGTGATCGTTGTCGTCGTTGTTGTCGTCGTCAACATTGTCGCCGGCCTTCCGCGTCGCGTCTATTGCTACCGCCGATTAATCAGCCCATTGGGTGGCGCCTGCTGGCTGGCGGTGTGCATCAGCTCCAGTTCCACCAGCAGCGGAAAATGATCGGAAGGTATATGCGGATGTGGACAGCCAACCACCTTGTTTTCGCGCAGCCAATCGTTGGAAACAGGACCCAGCAGACCCAGGGGCACCATGCCCGTTTTCGTATAGAATATGTAGTCGATGATGCCCTTAAAATCGAACGTGTAGTTGGTGTGCGGCATGATGTCCTCACTGTAGGCGGACGCCAGCTTAAAGGAATGCGTAAACTCATTTGTATCGTTCGACAGCAGTCTCTGCAAGCACATCTTGTAGCCCATATCCTTAAAGTCCAAATGATCCATGGCAACGCGTCCTTTGCCCAGAAATTCCACCACACCCGAATCGGGCAGCGAATTGAAATCACCGCATAGCAACAGTTGGACACTGTTCGAGTCGTTCTTGTGGCCTGGACGAAAACTGTGACTGGCCTCATCGATGATTGTCTTCAGTTCGTTGCTCAGCATCATTGTCTGTATGAGTTTGACATCACAGAACTCGGGATCCCAATGTATATGGGCGGTGCACACGAGCAGCGGCTGTGAGATCTGTGTCACCTCCGACATCGGCTCCCAGGCCGTCTCCTTCACCTTGAGCAGAGCGGCCAACCCAATGTTATCCTTGGGCATCACACGATTCAGCATGTTGTCCGAGCCCTCTGCATTCGCCATGGCCAGCTGATTGAACTCAATGAGATGCTCCTTAATCAGCGTGAATCTGCAAAGAAATACAAATGTAATTGCTGTCATTTAATTATGGTTTTTGTGTGTGTACTCACTTTGATGTCCGAAAGAATATCGCACAGCCGTCGACATACTTGCGTTCCACCTCAGACATTGTCTTGGCACGCGATTTGGGCGAAAAGATGCCCTCGTAACCATCGTTCTTCAGTTCGGGCAGGAAAAAGTGATAGAACTGTTCCGTTTCAATCTCCTGCAAGCTGATAATATCCGCCGCATAATGCCGAATCTCGTCAATAATCGACTTCTTGCGATACTCCCAGCTCAGTGCCCACGATGGACAGTAGCCGTACATCTGTCGCGTCGCATACTTATCGCACAGCACATTGTAACACATGACCGTGAAAATGCCTGAAAGGCAAACAAAATATGCCGATTAACCAATGAAATTCTTTTAACAGTGAACTAAGACTCTAAGACACTTACTGAATTGGTTAAAAATGCAATTGGAAGCAAATAGTTTTGTTATATTTAAATTTATGTATTATTTTGAATTATCTACTTAATCTATTTCAAGTTTTATACGCTATAATTTAAGAAATTTTCCAAGTATAAGTCTAATACGAATTATGAATGTGTAAAGTATGAACTTGAGACTGTTGCATGAAACCTACTACTGCAATTTGTTTGGCAGAAATTAAATGTAGTCCTGATTTAAGACTATTATTACAAAATTCATCGGCGCTAGCGAAGACAACTTCTAAAATCTAGATCTAAAACTGGCTTTGAAAGTATTTTGCTTTAGTTCCAAACAAAGAGAATACTAAAGACATATTATTGACGTGTTACTTACAGGCTGGTCGCGTTTTGTTAGGCTTGGCCAGGGGCAACCATGGCCTCTGGGGCGGTGGATTGACGGTGACTGCAAAAGTGGAAAAAAGAGAGCAACAATTAGTAGGGGTATTTTGCAATGAAAGGGAGCTTATCAAATTAACACCCGCCAGTCACACACACACACACACACAGACACCCCAGTGGCACACTGTAGTCGCAATTGTTGTTGTTGTTGTCGTGTTCGCAAACGGTGAAAGTGACATGCAAAAGCAATCAAATAGCTTCCGCCTTCGGTCGCTGCCAGCAAGAGGCAGGTGACGTCGTCGTGTTCGTCTTCTCGTTGTTGTTCAGTTTATTTATTGTTCATTTCGCATTCGCTGCTGCTGGGAGCAGAAGCTTATCTACCTGGGTTTCTCCAGCTGGTTACAAGATGCGCCTGCGCTTTAGTGCTGCAGTGCGAATGCGTATGAGGATGACGATGAGGATGCGGATGGGCGACGACAACGCGTGCCACCCGTCCGCCACCAAAACTGTGATTAGCCGTTGTTGTGCTTCTCTTTATCGCATATTCCACGAGGAGGATGTCGTTGCTGCCTCCACTTTTGCTGTCGTTGTTGTTGTTGTTGTTGCTCAGCAGCTGATCGCGCACACTTTGTGTTCGGGTCGCTCTCATGAACGTGTACACAATTGTTTTTTGTTTGTTGTTTTTGTTTTCTGTTGCTGTGTGTGTGTGTGAGTCTGTGTGTGTTTGCTGTCTCCCCTTTATGTATGTATGTGTGTGCGTCTTGTTTTGTTTTGTTTTGTTTGGTGGTTTGGGAAGACACAACGATTGTTTTTCGTGTTTGTGTCTCGCTTTTCTGTTAATTTTGTGCAAACGTCCGACGAACAACTATGAAAAACTTTCACTATTTTTTTTTTTTTAATAAATTTTGTGATTTTTCATAATTTAGAAGTTGTTGTTGTTATTGCTGCTGCTACTGCTGTTGTTGGGTGCTTCTTTTGATGGGCGACTGTGATTTGTTTTAGCTCAGTTCGGATTGTTGTTGTTGTGCCTTTAATGAGCACATTAACTAAGTTTTCATTGCATTTTAATTGCACAACTTGTTGTTGCTGTTGTTGTTTCTTAACTTTTACTGCGAACGAATTATTTAATAAATAACGAAACAAAACGAAAAATGTGAACTACGTTTTTGTTTTTGGGTGTTTTGATGTACAAGGTGTAAATGTAAATTGCTCGTTATAATTGGAAATATTCAAATGACTTAGGCAACAAACTCAATGCCAACTATCGTTCGACGACACGAACAGAAACTTTTACTGATGACGACGACGACACATTTGCGCCCACACACTTATGAATAATTATTACTGAAAACACTCTTTTTTTGGAGGTAAAAACGAACAAAAAATTAGCCAAGCCAGCGATGCGAAGTGACGGCAATTTTTGGGTGTAAAGTGATAGAGACCACACATGAAAGAAACTTGCGTACGGAAGACTTGTGGGCTGAGAGAAAACAAGCCGAGCTTTTACATAAGCGCACTGTTAATTAAAGATATCATACGAGCGAATACAATTTCCTTTTTCTAAGCACAACAATCTTGCAATATTTTGTGTGGAAAACATTAAGAGCCATAGAGTTTTTCATTGCAGCTTGGCACCTTTTCCTTTTTGAAAGTGAAAAGTTTCAGAAAGCAAAGTTTAGGCATATAGCCTGACTGTGATATAACGTTCAAAAGTTATAGCCATAATTGTAGCAAATCTTTGTAAATGTTAATAGCTCTCTGCGACTAAATGAGTTGCCTGCAGTTTTATTTGATAGAAATGCGATCTTGATGGTTAGCCTGCCACAGCCCTTTCTACAACATTTTTCATGGTCGTTGCCTGTGTGCTGCACATCGAAACAAAAGAAAACCAGAGGGGGAGAGAGAAGCAACAACAAAACAAGCGAAAAAAAAAACAAAAGTTCGAAAGGCAAAAACCCAAGTGAGCGTATCGAAAAAGAAAGTGAAATTCAAATTGAAATTTGGTGCGATTAACAACACCAAGTCACAGAGAGCCTGCTTCGCTGATCGCCACTCGCTGCTGCTGCTCGTTGCCCCCTGTAGGCCCCAAAAGAAATCCAAAAAAAAAATCATTGTTGTTGGCTTAGACAACATTTCGTATGCACAACATGCGATGACGATGGCGATGACGACGGCGACGACGACGACGACGATGGCGATGGCGATGGCTTTGCTGGCCAATGAGGCGAAGTCTTGCGCTCTGAATAGAAAACAAAAGTCAACTTGCCACTTGCCACACTTTGAGCTGCAATTAGATAACCCGTTTGCATTTGCACCACTTTTTTTGTGTGGCAAACAAGTACAACTACAACAACTGCAACTGCAATTGCACCGCAAATGACTGCCAATGTTCAATGGCGTTGGCCGCGCCAGTTGATTGTTGATCATCGTCTTGACTGTCGATGCTGTTGCTGCCGCACTCGCGACTCGCGACAGCAACCACTTCGATGTCGCTGCCGTTGACGATGCTACAACTAAAACGAATCTTGCATTGAAATCATAATAATGAAACTGAATTTAAGGTGCACTCCACGCCGTGCCACCATCCACTCCACACACCACTCACACACATATTGCAAACGCAAACCAGTTCAGCAGCATTTTTCATGCACAGATATACAAGAGCAACTGCATCGAGCATCGAGCACCGAGGAGACCGCATTGTCGAGTGTTAAGTGGCCACAGTGCTCCAACTACAACTACAACTACAACTACAACTAATTCACACGAGGGTCGTTCATCAAATCAATTACAAGCGCCTCTCCACACAAATCAATTGAAAATCTGGAGCTGGTCATTAAAACAAGTTGCCATCCAGAGCATCAGCGGAATTATTTAACTAACGATCGAACGAAATCTACAGGTGTCTTTTTATTTAAAGTAAAACTGCATAAAGATTTGAGATTTGGCAAAATTTTAGTACTAAAGTTTTACTCCATTTTATTAGCTTTAGAATTGCGGTTTTTGATTGCAATCCATCAAGATGGAACAACATTTATATGATTGCGCTTTACACCAAAACAATTAATTATTCTAATATTAATTAAAACGGAAATTTTTCATGTGATCTACTGATTTACATTATTATTATGTATCTTTACGATACCATATCTGAGAATAAAGTATATTCTGAAGTCCTGGACTAAACGGAAAATATTTCTCAAATAACTCGTAATAAATTAAAAGAAACTTGTTAATAATATCTGCACATTATATTTATAAATTTTAAACGAAACTATTCCATTTTATAGACCTGATTTCGAAAATACAAAATGAATAAAAACTATGATTATTTTTCAAAAGAGTATTTAGCTGAAATTATTAAAAGCGATCTCTTTATGTCAGCTAAAGACTAATTGATGCAAGTAAATGGTGATCATTAACAAATTGCTTAGTTAATTGGGGATTTACTCAATAAACGCACCTCGTGCATGAGGAGTATGGGAAGCAATTGGCCGCTGACTTACTGACTTGGCCGACTCTCTCGAAGATCTGTTCATAGTAGCGATCGACGATCGACGCTTGACGATCGTGAGCGCCATATTCAAAGTTGAAGACCAAGTCGAAGTCGAAGACACAGTTTGTGCTGCGTCACATGGAAAATCAATTGAAATGTGCGCAGTGTGCAGCATGATTATGCAGACAACACGAACTCGTCGAGTGTGTGTGGAGAGTTGCCAGTTGCCAGTTGGTGGTGAGGATGCAGTGCTGCACAGTGTGTTGCAACTGAGCCGGTGCAGCCAGACCGAGGCGACGCGACGCGACGCATTGGCGTGGGCTTTCTTTCGACAGCATCGCGCCAGCTTTGTAGGAGTCGTTGTCGCTGTTGCTGTTGCTGTGGCCGATGCTGTTGCTGTTGCGGTGGCTGCATCTGCGTCTGGGAGCTCACGCGATGCTGCCACGCGGTTTGGTTACGTTTATTATTATTTTTTCCTTTTGCTGTGTTGCTGATCCACTTTCAGCTCTTTCGCGCGTACTTTCTCCCCCATTTGGAAAGCAAGCTGCGACTGAGAGACTGCCACTGGGACTGCGACGGCGACTGCGACTGCGACTGGGATCTGACATTGACACAGCGCAGAGAGTCAGGCTGCTGGCGCTGCCTTTCGCGTTGCAGCTCGCAATTAGCGAGGGCAACCCTTAAACACTTTATTACGAATGCGCAACGGCAGCAACTTGACATGGGTTCAAGACGCGTCGCGTCGCAACTCATCAAGTTGCCCTCGTATGCAGCGCATGTGCGAGCACTTAGCCTAGCTCCCGGCCACAGGCAGCTCGGCTCGGCCCAGTCAACTTTCTAATCATTTGCACTTCCTTTTACGCAACAACAACCTTGATAAGCTCAAAGCATGCGGCGCATACATTAACAACGTCGAGAAGAAATAAAAAGAGCACAACAAATAAATGAAAATGAAAACGAAAACGAAAACGGGCTATGCGCCACTTCCGTACCACCGAAAAAAAACACAACGCACACACAGCAGACACATAGTAATAATAATAATAATGTATACAACAAACAATATGAGTTAAACATTTCCGATTTTGTTGCATATTCATAAGAAATGTGGGCCAATTATGCGAAACGGAAACGAGTCGAAAACACACAAAATAAAAAGCCGAGCAATGACTGTGCAAAAATACAAATTGTAGACGCATTTCGTAACCGAAAAGAAATAATAATAATAATAAAAGCACAGTTAAGAAGAGAGTTGAGGGCAGCGAGGCTCCGATCACGGCTGTTCCCAATTAATGACTCAGTTAACAGCTGTTTTATTACTTATTATTGTTGTTGCTGGCTTTGTTGTTACTGCTGTTATATTTTTGGCACTAATATTTCGTGTGTGTGTGTGTGTGTGTGTTGTTGTGTTTGTTGCAGTTATAAATACCGGTTGCGAGCCATGTGCTCCACTAAATCATCTGCCGCGCAGCGAGGCAGAGTACTTGGAATTGATGACAAAGCATAAATTGTCATCAAAATTTAATTAAATAAAAGCTGAAACTGGCTTAAGCCAATTAAACGATTAGGTAACAGTTAAAGCACAACAGCAACTAGCAACAACAACAACAACAACAAGTACTGCTGTCATCGACTGCAACAACAGCAACAACCGCAGTGTCTGGCAATAAACCTACATAAAGCAACAAAATTTGTTGAAGCCAACATAAGAAAAAAACAACAAACTTAAATAAAATAGAAGGCAGCGAAGAAGACAAAACGTTCAAAATTAATTCATGTTGTGCTCATTTCGTGAGCAGCAGCAGCAGCAGCCGCTAAAAAAAAAGAGTTTGTTGTCCAAGTTATAAATTTTAACACCATCTGCAAAAGGGAACAAACCTAGTCTCGAGTCAACCGTTTAAACGTGGCCCTAAACAGACGTTGGCCGCTTCATAACTCGAAGCTTACGTCAAAAGCAATGAATCCGAATCATTCCCCCTCCAAGAGCTAATGACCATCGTTGTGGTCGAGAATCTGCATGAATAGTCACATCTTTTAGAGCTCTTGCCGCTTATTACATCGTTTTTTTTTTTTGTTAGCCTCTCTCCATCATTTCTTTTAGCTGTATTATTATCTATTTACACAAAGTATTTATCTGCTTTGATATATTGAAGCGTTGGGTTTAACCTTAATTGATCCGCGCAGATTGCCTAAGATGAATCTTACATTATTTTCTTTGTTGTTCCAGTGCAAAAAGATATTGCACATACATAAAGTTTATTTCAAGATCTTCTACCTCTTTTCACATATTTCTAGAGGTCTGTCTTCAGCTCTTTATCTATGTTTCCACTTCATTTGGTAAATGGGTCGACAGCTTGCAAATTGACTCACAAATATCAGGTAGGTTACTTATAAATAATGTATGGCAATTAAAATAATTTTTATAATTAGAGTAATTAATATAATAAATAGTGTTAAAGGCAGCACACCTAACTGTTGCTCGGTACAATCGCTCTTTTCAGTACAGTACACACGACTTTTCCGCATGTAAAACCTTTTGCAAAACAATTTCTCCAAATGTAATTCTCTATATGTATTACCCCCATCTAAAATGATCAATAAGTTTAAAAAGCTATGTTTATCAATAAACTTCTTTCATGGTCATTTTTTTGCAAATATTTTGCATAACAAATAGTTTTCTCTTCTTCTGCGAAATTGCTCTTATCGAACATATAGTTAGCTGCTCTCTGAGTTGGTCATAGAGAATAACGACAGCATATTATGTTCATATACGACCCACATTACAACCTGACACTGTGCACTGTGATTTAAAATTAAAGCCAAACAACACTACAAAGACAGACAGACAGACAGAGAGAGAGGAGACAGAGACGGGCAGACAGACAATCGGAGACACACAAGCTCTTATAACTAAGTGAAGTACCGACTACTTCCAAGTAGCACTTTATGGGTATTGTTACTCAGCGCACGACGACGACGACGACGACGACGACGACGCGGACGAAGAGGAAGACAAAGACGAGGGCGATGAGGCAAAGCTGCAACAGAAATTGTCTGTGAAAATGTGCGAGTAAAGTAAGGTACGAGTAAACGAGAAGAATAGCTGAAGACAACAACGACAACAACAACAACAGACAAAGAGACGACATTAAAAGTGGAAAATAAATGTAATAATGACATTTGTGGCCGTTAGATTCTTAACTGTTTGACATTTTGCGTAACCTTTTTCGTAGACATTTGGCCTTTTTCTCTTCTTTTTATTTGGTTTGTCAAGACTCTTGCGGTTCGGTTAGCTTTTTTCGGAATTGAAACTGGGACTGGGACTGGGACTCCGTCTGGAGAACTGGAACTGGGGTCGATCAGTTTGCTTTGGCCTACTGAACGCGAAACCCGGCAAAAACTTTCGATTTCAATTTCAATGGAAAATGTTTGTGTCAATCAAATGAAGCAACAAATTGAAAATGCAATTGAAAAAAATCGTATTGCGAAAAATCGTAATGTAAGTCTGGGAAAAAAATGGCAGAGAAGACGAAGAAAAAATATATAAGCAGCACAGGCACAAAAATCCAAAGTGTTAAATTATAGCGAATGTATTTGTTGACTAACAATTAAGCTGCATAAAATTCCAAGAAAGAAAGCTGTGGGAGTAATAAATAAATTTGTAATCGCTTTTCAGCAATTGCATATCTGAGAATTCTGCAAGTATTGAAAACTAATCATCATTTTGTATGACAATTCAATATATTTCCAACACTCTACCTAACATAGATTTACAACTTAAATTTCAGGCAACAAAGTATTCAAGATGAGAACAGATGAGATCAGAGGTTTTATAGCGTTTTAGAGAAGAAACATAACAATTATAAAGTCAAAGTTCAAAAAACTTAATTTCCAGCAACTGAACTGGGAATGCAATAAAATATCTCGAGTTGCATAATTCATAAAACCAAAAACTTGTCAAAATGTCAGCAGAACAGATGATAGCAAACGTTTTCACGAAACTCTATCTAATCATAAAGTTGATAGCAAACCTCCAAAAGGGCAGAAAGAAACAGAAACAATTAAGTTCTGCAAAGTTAAGAAAGAACGATGGAAAATGCTCCGTTGGCAAGAACAAGATGTGGACAAAGACGACGCACTTATTGACGTAGCCAAACACATTAGCCACTGGCCATTGCTGGTTGCTGCTGTTGCCACTTCTGCTGCTGCTGCTGTCTTCGTTGTTGCCGGCGTGATGGCGCAAACAGTGTTGCAAATGACCCAATTATCCACTGACCCACTCAACGCGCGTCCCAAACGGTTGAACGATTGCCGGACTGCAAACTGCCGGCTGCCGACCGACGACCAGGTTGTGAAAGAGGCAAACAAAAAAAAGAACAGCAGCAGCAGCAAAAAAAAATGCCATGTCGCTTGTGTTGAAAGAGGCAACTTAGAATATAAGCGGGCTCTTTAAAGCGCCGGTCAGTGAGCTGGTCAGAAGTCAACGGGGAGTGCGAGCGAGTGCAAAATGAATAGAAGACGATGAGATGAGACGAGGTTGAGAGACCCTAAAATAGAGACATTAATTAGCCAAATGACCAGCAATTTGTGGCCCACAAAAAGAAATTAATTTGCCAGTTACGGTTATTACAGCGGTTTGGCATTAGCCAACAAACAGACAGACAGACTCTGCGAATTTTTCAATAGCTGAGAGAGATGCGCATTCAATTAAAGAAGCAGCGACACCAGGTGAAAGGTAGCGGCCCATAATACACACTCACAAGAACAACAACAATAACAATTGGTTAGCTGGTTCAAAGTTTGCGCAGCAATTCAAAGTCGGATGGCTGTAAAAAATACAAAAAAAATACAAAAAAAACCGGGGCTGGCTAATGTTTGGAAAGTTCATTCTCAAGTGCAGCTCGAGTCGGTCCCAAGATCGCCTCATCCAGAGTGCCAGAGAGCTGAGTCGGGCAGACTAGAGTAGGGTAGGGTAAGGTAGAGTATGTTTATTTGACTATTTGTTTGTTTATTTTCAAACTGTCGACGAGACAACAACTCGAACGTGCTCCATTAGAAATCTTTTCGACTTTTCGAGGGAAACAAACCTTTCGGGGCTATCAAAATAGTAATCAGTTTTTCTTTGCCAGACATCGACTTCTTTTTTTCTGTTGTTTACAATCGTTTTTATTATTTCTGATTTTTTTTTTCGCTTTTTGCTTTTGTTTGTATTTATACGTACATATAAATTGTATATTGTATATTGAGCTCTCGGTTCATGCTTAAACAAAATAAATAATAATTGCCGCCGTATTGTGTGAGCACAATAACAATGAATAAAACTTAATAAATGTACGAGTGCTTAAACATTAAGTGGATTGGAGTAAGAAGTAACATAAGTAAAGTGTGTAAGTATGTGGAGAACGCCATCAATTTGTTATTTGTGCAAAAACGCTGCTTAACTAGACAATAACAAATACAAATACAATTACAATTACAATTAGAGCTAGTGAAAATCTTAATTAAATAAATTAGTTGCCGAGTCGCAATAATTTCTATGTGGGGAATGGTAACAAAAGCCGCCGGCTCCGTACCGGGCTATGCCCGGAACTCGACGTGATCGTGGAAAACTGTGACATTTTCCAACATGCCACAGACAGCAGCAGCCGTGGCAAGAGCAACAGCAGCAGCAGCGGCGGCAGCAGCATTTCCAACGCCATAGAAAACTCGAGACTCGAGACTCGCGACTCGAGCAATGCAATTTCAGCGGCCCGGCTCGTGAGTTTCTTTTAATTAAAAAAGGCGAAAACTTTTACTCGGCGCCAACTACTAAATAAGCAGGTAACTAGGGCTGCTGCTGCTGTTGCTATTGTTGTCTTAGATTTTATGCTCAGTGATCAGCTTGGCATAATTCGAGGAAGTCGGCTTACAAATTAGAAACGCAGCTCTACTATATTGATAAGCGGCGACCTTAACCTTCAGCTAACAGAGTCAAAAAACTGCGTTGAATAAAACCAAATGATCGAAATGAATGTAGATTAAAGTCAGCTGAATAAAGTGATAAAAAAAAGAGCTTTAGAATGCACTGATTGAATCGATAGTGAATGTTTCTTAAACGCCACCAAAAGTATTTATATGTATATTAAGCGAACTGCATAAATAAATAAATGAGAAATGAAGTAAATAAGTAAGTTCTGAATATATGACGTGAATCGTAAATCAAAATTAGTTTTTCAACTGAACTCATTGAAATTGAAGCATTTCACGCTTGACAAATTTAAGATCTCATGACTGAATGAATTAATGTAGATATACTAATGATAATGATCTGAATAATTCATTCAATGCGTGTGCAGCTGGCGCCAGAGATCGTTGCGTATACGCAATTTATATGAATTAATATGTTTAAATCGTAAAATTAATATTAATAATAATAGTTGATAAATATAAATAATCACTTAGTTGCTAAATAAGTTCACGTTGTAGCGCTTTATAAACTAATCGTCACCTATTACCAACCGAGAAAAAATACTATAAGCCCACAAAAAAAACTAATAATAATCATAAATCAAGTGTTAATTAGGAACGTGGCTTAATTAAGAATATAAATATTAATGTTTAGCTCAGACAGACAAATAATTGAGGTTAAACCGAAAACAAAATTTCAAAAAAAAGAACATACAAAACTGGCACAATTTGTGTGAGTGTGCTGAATGAAAGTGAATCAAATTTGCCGCCCATCAAATGAGTGCAGCCAATGAGATTAACTTTGTTTTCATCTGTTTTTTCGCATTTTGGATAAATTATTTGTGTGTCGATTGGTTTTTAGTTGTAGTAGTAGTAAAATCTAAGCTCGCTGTTTATGCACAAATAACAAAACATTGTTCACAAGCATCAATATAGAAGTCTCAAATGTAGCTACAGCGGTGTGAATGTATCTGTATCTGCATCTGTCTATCTGTGTATCTCAAGAGTACACGATTTCTATTACTTTTGCTTAAAAATCTGCATAAGAGTTTTCGTCTTGGCCATCGTCGTCGTCGGCGTCGTCGTCATCGTTGTGGTTGTTGTTGTTGTTGTCACTGTTGTTGTTGGCTCTTTGTGGTTGTCGGTTGTCTGCGCAAAAACAAAGAGACTCTTCGCCGCAGTGAAAGTGAAAGTTGTTGCTTGTGGATAACCACCTAACATATACACATAAATATACTCCGTGTATATATATAGACATATGCAAGGTTTTTTTTGTGTTTTTTTTTCAGCCAACTTCAGTCAAATCGCCAATCTTTGTTGTTGAGGCTTTAATTTCAATGTCTTTTGTTTTGCCTCTCTTATTGCCACGGCTCTGGCCGCTGTTGCTGTTGCTGTTCCATTCAATTTCTCCTTTGCCAGCTGATTCGCTTTATTAGTGGGTTAACGGTTTTTTTGTTGGTTATGCAACGCACACGACGCACGACGTTAACTCTGAAGCACGCCCACGCAACGCACAGTCCCTAAAACGGCCCACATGCCTTGAGACTCGACTCGACTCGACTCGACTTGAGTTGGCTTTCAGCAATTAGCTCGAATTTCCACTGCGCTGCCGTCGTAAACTTTGAAAACTTTCCTGCCCCGCCCCCAAGGGGGGCACAGTTCCATTTTGGTTTGGATTTCGTCTATGTGATTAGCTTATCGTTGTTATTGCTGTCGCTGTTGTCGCAGTTGTTGCTGTGTGTTGCTGTGCCTGGTTTTATTTGGTCGTCACGAGATGGTGGAAAATGCTGGCTTCAATTTTCCAACCGTGCCCAGTATTAAAGTTGTGGGTGTGGCGCTGCTATCGCCGCCGCCTTTGCCAGCTGTCGCTTGGTTGTTGCAGTTGTTGTTGCAGTTGCTGTTGTTGTTGCTGCTGCGCCACACCAAGTCAAAGCAATTGTTATAAAATTGTTGCTTGCTGCTGCTGTTGCTGCAATTGTTGCTGTTGTTGTTGTTGTTGCAGTCAACTAGAAAATCCATTGCTGTGGGCGTCACAAAATTCGTATCCGTCAGATGCAAATGCTCAAAGTTGAAGACAAGCGCCTCAGAGTTATAGCTGCCAGCGCTGTCTAAGCCGCTGTCGCTCGCCGATGCCGAGCAGCTGTCGCTGTCCCCGCTGCTGCCGCCGCTTCCTATGCTTCCACTCCCTATGCTGCAGCCACCTTCGGTGTCGCCTAAGCCGCCACCATTCGTGGGCTCGTTGACGGCACAGGTTTCGATGAGCTTGCGTGAAATCTCGTTGATGCTTTCGTTGAGCAGTGTCTCGGCACTCGCATCCAGCGTTGCATCGCTGCCTCCGCCTTTTCCTCCGCCTGCTGCTGCAGTTGCACCATGATTAAAGCAGCTGGCAAACAGATCGTTGGCAATATTCATGCCGCTCAGGATGTCGCCATAGCCCGAATCATTCGAATCACTCAGATACAAAGCTGTCGCTGACGCTGACGCTGTCGCCGCTGTTGTCGTTGCTGCGGCAACGTGGTGGGCGTGACTGCGCTGAGATCCAATCACGCCCACAATTTCGGCTCGACTGCTGTCGCCGGTGATGGGCGCAAAATGTTCCGTCGTCGTCGTCTCGTCGAAGCTATGCGCCACATGCTGCGAACAAATCGAGCTGGCACACGAGTTATCCGACGACGACGACGACGATGTTGTCGAGCAGCTGCTGCGTCCGCCCCCCGACTGCCCGCCTCTGCTGCTGCCGCTGCTCTGGCCCTGCGACGAGGCATCCGAGTGCGAGCGACGCAACGGATAATCCCACAGTGAACGCAACGGATCGCAGTCGCGGCAGAAGCAAACGCCATGGCTGTGATCGTGTTGCAAGTTGCTGGGCAACAGCTGCGCTTGTGCTGCATAGGCGGCTGGCGGTCCTGTTTGTGTTGGCGTCAGCTTGGGCTGCAGTTCGGCGTCCAGTTTGAGCAGCACTCCATTGGCCGGCTTGCGATCCTTCTTGCGACGCTTGCGCGGCTTGATGATGCGAGGTAGACAACTCTCTGCCACCACCGGTGGCGTTGCATCCTGGCAAGCGTTGTTGCCGCTGCTGCTGCTGCTGCTGCTATTGTTGGTGTTGCTGTTGTGATTGTTGCCCAGCGATTTCTGTTGCTGCTCCTGGGAGCTGAGAGCGGCTGGCGCCGAGTTCTGATAGCGCAGCACTCGCGACTTGTCCGTCAGTTGAAAGTTGTTGAGCTGCCGCATGGGATGATAGCTGGTGGCATGCGCCGGCCAAGGCTGATGTTGCTGATGTGAATGTTGCAGATGTGCAGGATGATGATGATGATGATGGTGCTGCTGGTGCTGCTGCTGCTGCTTGCTGTTCTGCAACAAGGGCTGACCCTGCGCATGTGCCGCCAGCTGGGACATCGAGTGTGTGGCCGGTGTCGGTTGAGTGTGTGGCCACGCCGCCTTGCTGCTGGACTTGCGCAACAGGCGCTGACGCTGCGCCGGCGTCAAGTGGCTGCAGGCATTCGAGATGAGCGGTATGCCGGCGCACTCATTGATCCGCTGCTGATTGACCAGCAGCTGAGGCGGTGGCGGCGCCGCTGCTGCGCCAGCCGTCGTGGTGGCATGATAGATGCCGTGATGCAGTTGCGCCTGCAGAGTGTAGGCCGATGAGGCGGCTGCCGTATTCCAGGTGGCTGTTGTGGGCGGTGCATGGAGCGCATAGCGGGCGAACTGGTGGCAAGCAGTAGCGTTGTTGGTGGCGTTGTCGGGCGCACGATAAACGGCCACATGCGATCTCATAATCCTTCAGCTGCGAATCGAATCGGACGTGGTAGCAGCAGCAAAGTCGGTTCTCCTGTCGCATCACTTGGCCGCGTTTGCGTTTGCAATTTGCAATTTCAACACTTGATGCATGTGCGATGCATGTGCGGCAAATTTCAAAACATTTCCACTTGCCACACAGTCAACGAAAATTCGTTTGAAATGAAAAGCGTCCGCACAAAAGAAACTGGCACAGCCGTTGCTGCAGCGACCAGCAGTGTTGCCCCCGTTGTCGTTGTCGCTGCCGAAAATTACGAAACACTTTGCGCAGTCGCAGTCGCAGTTCGCAGACGATACGTCACGTTACGATACGATGCGAAGCGATGCGATACGAGACGAGACGACGCGGCACGAAGCCAAAGAGTAAAACTTGTTTCGACGCTTGTGCGAAGTTGTGGCGCAAACAGCAGCGAGATAAAAGCGTCCGCTCGCGAGCCAAGCTTGTGGCAGACTGATGCCAGCAAATTCAATTTCATTCGCGCACAAGCTTTGCCGGTTAACAGTAAACGCAGTTGTTTGAAGCCCCCGCTATGTCAGCAGCGATCGCTCACGCTCTCTCTCGCGCGCTCTCCCTCTCCCGCTCTTTTGCCTAGGCGCGCTCTCGCAGCATTAAGCTCGCTCTCTGCAAAGCTGCTGCTGATTGCTGCGGGCCAACGTCCAGCAGCTTTGCATGTCGAGGTCGTGCAGTGTGTTGTTATTGTTATGATTGTGTGTATGTAAATTCATAATGCAATTGATGTATGTATGTAAGTAATTTTGGCGCTTGCAGCCAATTAAATTATAATTGATGCATTACTTGGGTTTTATTTTTCGTATTAATGAAAAACCATGAGTTTGAACTTTAATTGCCCGCAATCGAGTGTCGATAAACCGGTTACGCGTTTTGGCATCCTGCAGCCAACCACAAATGCTGCTTGTCGTAATTCACGACAACAACAACAATAACTGGCAGATGAAAAAGAGAACTTTCTCTTTTCAAGCGCCTGTTTTGTTTTGAGCTTTCCTTTTTTGCCCACACAAACAGGAGCTTTCTCACACACACACTCACGCACATCCAAACACTCTCACGCAAGCATTGAAAGAAATAAGAGTGACCGTTCGTTCGTTACTCACATGACAAGTTGTCCAGCATGTGGTTGAGCAGCTTGGTCGTCCCGTTTGGCTCATTGTAGATGTTCATAAACTCCTTTTGCAGCGGATTTCCCATCAGACCCAGTATGACCAAATGGAAGAGCTTGCCAATCTCATACGGCAACACGCGCAGAAAGTTATTGTTGAGCAGCAGCTCCCTGTTTTAAGTATCAAATAAAATACACTTAATGATAAGCTGTCGCCATCTAGCGGTCATTGTGTGATCGATTTACCTTAGCTGTATAAGCTCGCCAATTTCAGCCGGCAGACTGCGCAGCTTGTTGCTGGACAAATCCAGAGTGCGCAAGCTAACCAGCATGCCAACATCCGCCGGCAGTCGCAGCAGCTGGTTGTCATTCAGATAGAGAGCGGTCAGATGCTCGAACTCCCACAACGAGGGGCTAATGTTCCGCACACAGCCTGCAAAGCAATTGAAAATAACGATTTTACACAATAAGATACATACATACATGTATATATTATACATACCCGTTATCTCAAGACCACTCCAATTGGTCTTCTTGCCGGCGGCAATATCCTCAGCAGATAGAAATATCTGCTGTCTTCTGTTCGTGCTGTCATATTTGTCTTTGTTACGAGACATTTTATAGTAATTGCCTATGGGAGAAGTACAATACCGATTAGTATTAAAGCACAAAGGGAGATGTTGGATGACGTTGGGGGAATATAGGGGGATGATGGCTGTTGTTTTTAGCAAGTTAGGGCTCATGTTAGGAGACAAAACCTGGCTTAGGCAACTGCAACTGCAAACGGCATCGGCAACGACAACAATACATATACACATATTGTATGTATGTATATATTTAATTTTATTTATGTTATATTTTGATGGTGTGGGATGGGAGTGGGGGAAGAGGGGGGAGAGTTGTTGAAACAAATCATAACCTTTCATAATAACCGCCTGATGATTTTAAGCGTCTCTGCAAAATATTAACAAAGTGATTGAATTATTATTGGTATTAGTAAACAACAAAAACGAAAAAGAAACGAAAATAAAATAAATAAATACGACAAACATTCATAAAAATTTCAAATATATGCAAATCATAATTGTTGCCAAGAATTTCGAAAGCGCGCGCAAAATGCATATATGTATGTAAATATATATATATATATTAAGTATGTATAAGTATGCCCACACACACAAACGCGCATTTGCATATCACTGTGTGTGTGTGTGTCACACTTATGGGGGTGCAGGATAACAATTGAAAACACACTTGTGGAAAGGGGTCGGCGAATATATACATGTATTGTATGTGTGTGTGTGACGAGTAGAACAAATAGCAAAACTGTAGCAAAGCTTAAGTTTTTCTTTCTTTTGGTTATTTTTTTTTTTTTTTATTATATGTAGTTAAAGATGAGGAGCAGCTGCTGTAAGTGGAGCTATAGCACGATTTACCTACGAGTATTTTATATTGTATATTGAATTTTATATGTATTTTGATTCAGCGAAGTCTTGTTGTTGTTGTTGTTGATTTCTTGCCGCCTCTTTTACACGCTCGCGTTCTCATTCAATTTACCAAAACAATTTTGAATACTAAACTTGTGTTATTATATCAATAGATTGTTTTTTGTTTGTTTTTTTTTTGTTGTTTCTACAATTATTGTTTGTTGTTGTTGAACTCAAAAGAAATGATTACGCGTAACTAGAAATTTTGTTGTCCAAGCGACAAAAATAAATACTTATTCTCCTTCCGTTTCTCGTTTTGGGTCGCTTTTTCTTTTTTGCGCGTTTTCCTTCCATTTATTGCATTTGATTGCGCGATTCGTTTTCATAGTCTTTCCGTGTTTTTGTATACATGTTGGCGCGGAGTTGCCACTTATTGTCCAGAGAATATAGAGGAAAGAGATTCGAAATTCAAAGAAAAATTGCATATATAGAAATATGCTTCACATTGAATAATTTTTATTTTCAAATTCTATTGATTCAGATTTCAAATACTTCAATCCTTATCGTTATTGTTATTTACAATAAGGTGGTTTTCTTCTTTAACCAAAACAAAACAAGCACCTAGAAACCAAACACTCAATCAGACACCCACACACACACATACATACAGACAAACACAATTACGGCGAAATATACAACATGCACTTTATATACATACAAACACGAAGAATTGCGCAACGATTGCTTTGTCACTGCCACTGTATAATATTATTGTAGATATTTGCTTTTTATTTTGCGTGTAACTTGAGTATTTTGCAATTTATTCGTGGCTCTGCTGCGACAAACTTTTCTTTTTTTGCATATCCCTTTTGCACTTATTCGCGGTGTGACCAACGCGGCGAGGCAAATAAAACGCGTAAGTGTTTTATTTGCCAAATGATCAGAACTCTGCAAATATGGCAACGCCACGTGAACAGATCAGTTTTGAAAATATGGCCAGACTATGTTAGTAGCGTCTTGGCTTTTTTTTTTTTTTTTTTTTTAAACGATAAAAATTTATTTATATTATTAAGTATTGAAATGAAAGCTTATAAATAAAATTTAATTTTGCTTACTGATCAAATAAATTAATGAAGTTTATACAAAAATATTTTGTACTTTGTAAAAATAATAACATCACTGTTAAAGCCGTTGCGCAATTATTTTCTACAATTTGTAGAATAAATTACAAAATTATAATCAAATAAAAACAAAGGCCAAGATCATTCAGCTCAAAAACGTTTCTAATCTGCTTACGTTACGCCTTACGTTAAATCGGATTTATTCACTTAGCGTTTACGGTCACACTGACGCAACTCAAACAAATCTCTCTGCGTGGAATTCCGACACTTATTTATTTAGTTTTAAAATGTCGCGTTGTTTGTCCGAAACTCTTATTAAATATCAAAATGATTTTTCCGCGGACATAAAGATTTTAGCTGATGAGGCGGAAGAACCTGAAAAAGCTTTGATAGATGGTTTGTGTGCGAGTGAAGTAAGTGTTAATATACTAAACACAATTCTGCTTGGCGCCATTTCAACAGCTTCATACATTTTTGCAGATAGTTACCAATGAAGACCTCAGCCGCATCTACACAGAATCGGAAGTGCGTCAGCTGTGTCTACGCACCAAGATGCGCGTCAATATGACTCTCTTCAATTGCCTGTGGGAGGCAAAAAAACACTTCGACAAAAAAGGGAGCCTCGACAACCGTTCGGAGCGATTCATCAATGCGATGTACATCAAGGCTGTGAAGAGAGGGATGGTGATTCCCTATGAAGAGGATGAGATATTCCGGTGTGTGCACATTCAACGTTGCAAGCTGAAGAAACGTAACAATTGTCGTTTGGATCATTGGCGTCGTCTGGAAACGGATGCATCATCATTATCGTCAAGTTTGGCGTACAGCGATGAAGACAGTGATCCGTCATTGATGCTGGCACAGCTGCCCAACGGAACGATGCCCAATAGTCCCAAGACTGCCGTTCAAATCGTCTATCCAGGCACCATAGAGTCCGACAGCTCGTCGAGTCTCAATGCGAGCGAACCGCAACTTTGGTCCGACAAAAAACACCAGTCCGAGGATAAAGAATTATCCAAAAATGTCGAATCAGAGGATAAATTGCTCGAAGATACCAAGTCAAAAGATAAGGAATTGTCCAAGAATCACGAGTCGGAAGTCATCCAGTTGATCAAGGGACTGAGCGATAAATCACTCGATTGGGTGGAAGCTGCTGCCCAAATCAATCCCGAGTCCATGACCATTGACCTCGATACGCAGACGCCACAAACGGAAAGCCAATCGATCGCCGATGATTACCTCGCGTTCAACACCCAAGTACCATGCACATCGACGCAGTCAACGCACTACACCGAGGATTTACTTTAGTTTTAGTTTGTTAATTAGGTATAATGGAGTAAAATGTAAAATGAATTTATTTGTGAATTGAATTACAAATGTATTAAACATGCTTGCGAATAGATATTGAAATTGTAACATTATTCGACTTATTGTGCGCTCTGAATATGCATAAAAAATTCCTTAAAACACGACATATACATACGCTAATGTATATCGGTATATATAGTATATATACACACATATATATATATATATATATATATATATAGGGGGGCTACTAGCCTAGTTAAAATCGCATAAAGATTAGTTACCCAAATAATTATGTGTGTTGTATGTGTAGTAAAAACTTATGCTACATAAATATTAAATACAAATCCCATGCTTGGCTTAATTTTAACGTTTGTACATCGAGAAATAAAACGATCTTTGTAATTAAAAAGGATTTTCCCCAGTAGAGCCCAGCAAGGAATTGTGTTGCTTCGGCTGGCCGAAGGATAACTTATGTTTAACTCAATTATATACAGAGATTTTTACATGATACAAAAAAGGGGCATCTGTACAGGCTGAAGAGGATTTAACTACGACGGCGGCGGCGGCTATGGAAAGTGATCGAATATAAACTGTTCCATGAACAGTGATTCCGAATGCTAGTTGGATGAGTTTTCACCCAGCTCGCTAACCGAGATGGTCATTTTCTCCTCATCACCGCTATCCTCGTCGTCCTCCTCCTCGTCATCCTCTTCGGTCAGCTCCTCCTCATCATCCTCCTCGGTCAGCTCCTCATCCTCCATGTCATCGTCCTCGCCAAAGCTGTCGGTGTTCCCACCATCATCGCCACCACCAACCATCGGCAGCTGCACAATTGTTGCGCCACCCGGTGCCGCCGATACAGTTGAGCCCGCAACTGTGGCCGCCACGCTGGAGGCGCCGCTGCCATTGGCGGCTGTGCCGCTCGTCGGCAGCTCAATGGTCACAATGCCATTCAAAGTGCTAATGCTTTTCGGGGCATTCATCAGCTTCTGCTCCTGCTTGATGTTCAGATCGATCAGCTCGACACCCGAACGCGTCTTAAAGTGCGTCTTGATGTGCTTGGACAGATGATCGCTGCGCATGAATTTCTTGTTGCACTCGCGGCACTGGAAACGCTTCTCGCCGGTGTGCGTGCGTCGATGCCGCTGCAGTTCGTCGGAGCGCGTGAAACGCTTGCCGCAGAACATCCAGGAGCAGACAAACGGTCGCTCGCCCGTATGCCATCGCAAATGGGCGCGCAGATGCGACGTCTTGCCGTAGACCTTGCTGCAGCCGGGTATGTGACAGATGTGCTGACGCTTGCGGTCCGAATGCTTCTCCCCGTCCGTGCAATTGGGGCAGGTGCAGGCGACGCGCTTCAAGCGTGGCTTCACCTCCGGCGTCGTTGCATTTTGCTCGCTGATGCTCACATTGACGCTGGCCGCGGGTTGTTGCTGCTGCTGTTGCTGCAGCGTTGGCTGTGGCTGTGGCACTTGCTTCACCAGTTTGGCGCGTGCTGGCGTCGTTAGGGAGACAACTTGACCGCCCGCCGTGTTCATGGTGATCTGTGTGCCGCTGCTGGTGCTGACAATGCCCGACAGATTCGTTTTGCGTGCTGCCATCGCTGTTGCTGCGGCTGCTGCTGTTGGGGGCGTTGCTGGCGGCGCTGGCAACGCGGTGATCTGTATGGAGGCTGGTATGTTGACCGTGGGCAAACTGTTGCCATCGCCCAGCAGCTGCTGCTGTTGTTGCTGCTGCTGCTGCGGTGACTGTGGCACGATAAACTTGATCTGTTGTTGCTGCTGAGGTGCGGGCAACTGCACTGTGTTGGTGGGCGCAGGAGTTGTGGGCGTGGTCTGGGCACTCGACACACACGTATCTGGCGGCTCCTGCTTAATGTTTGTGATGAGCTGCGTGGGACTTTGTGGCTCCTGCTTGGGCAGCATTTGCATCGCTGTGCTCGCATTCTGTGGCTGCCCATTGCTGGCTGCTGTTGCCGTCGCTGCTGCGGCTGTTGTTGCCGTGTGCATCGGCATTGGCAGCTGCGTGAGCACCTGCTGAAAGTTGGCTGCCATGCTGGCGGGCAATTGATTCGCTTGTATGATCTGCACCTGGCCCAAACCGGGTATATTCTGTATGGGCAACGCCTGCAGATTGCTCGACTGCAGTTGCATTGCAGCCGCGGCAGCTGCCGCATTTTGGCTGGCGCGCAGCTGTTGCAGCTGCTGGAGTTGCTGCGCCGGAATCACCGTCAACTGTTGGCCCTGGGCATTGGTGATAGTGATGGGCTGGTTGGCGTTCAACTGACCGCCTGCCTCGTTGATGGCATTGATGAGCTGCTGTTGCTGCTGCTGCTGTTGTTGCTGCTGTAGTTGCACTGCTGCAGCGGCCGCCTGTTGCTGCTGTTGTTGTTGCTGCTGCTGCGCCTGCTGTTGTTGTTGCACCTGTTGTTGTTGCTGCTGTTGCAATTGCTGCTGCTGCTGTTGCACCACCTGCTGCTGCTGCTGCACAAACTGTTGCTGCTGCTGCGGATTCTGTATGTGAATTATATTCGCATTCGGCGGCAACTGCGAATAGTTGAGCGCATTTAGTGGAGCCAGTTGCACCTGCAAAAGTACAAATATTAATAAATTTAATCAATTTATATTTACAATTTGTTTACCTGCTGTATTTGACCGTTGGGAGTCACAATCTGCGCGATCTGTGCAAACTGCGGCATGATCTGCATCTGCTGCATGGAGCCGGGCATCGCTTGCAGCGACTGCGTCAGATTGGACAGCGCAGGCGTCGCTGCATTCGCTGCTGCTGCCGCCGCCTGGACAGGCACATGAACCGTCTGATAGATGGTTTGTCCGTTGGCTGTTTGCACGGGGATCTGCACAGCAACCGTTTGTTGCAGCGTTGGTGCCGCCGCTGGCACTGGCTGCGGGAATTGCAGCAGTTGCGGTGCCCCGGCTGCAGCTGCTCCGGCGCTGGCCGCACGCAGCTGAATGTTCTGCAGCGTCTGGCCGTTCTCCAGCTTGATGGTTGTGGGCGCAGCGCCCAGCAGATTGCTGATGTTGCCCAGCAAACCGTTAGCAGCCGCTACCGAGGCGGGTATTTGTATGTTGGTGCCGGGTATCGTGATGGTTTGTTGTGCCACCGCGTTGCTCGCTGCCTGTTGCTGCTGTTGTTGTTGCTGCTGCTGCTGTTGTTGTTGTTGCTGCTGCTGCTGTTGTTGCTGCGGCTGCTGCTGTTGCTGCGGCTGTTGCACAATGTTGGCCAGCGGGATTTGTATGTTGGTGCCGGGTATGGTGAACATCTGCTGCTGCTGCTGCTCGTGCGCTGGCGTCGCTTGCGGTGCACGCACAATTTGCCCGTTGGCAGTGATGAACGCCTGCTGGCCATTGATGTTGACGGGCTGCGCTGTCGCTAGCTGGGCGTTGAGGTTGGGTATGAAGATGGCCTCCTGGCCATCGATGTTCACCGTTTGCATGGCCATCGGCTGAACGATCTGAAACATGTTTGGCGGTAGGCCAGCGACGGTGGCACCTCCAGCCGCGGCAGCAGCCGCTTGTTGTACAAACTGCTGTGGCATCTGGTGTATGTTGATGATCTGTTGCATCTGCGGCGCGGTGGGCGTGGTAGCCACACTATTTGCCGCCCCTTTGACGACGCTTGTCTGTCCATTGTTGTTGTTATTGCTGCTGCTACTGTTGTTGTTGTTGGTGTTGCTGGCAACGGCGGCGGCGGTATTGGCGTTTTTGTATTGCAACATTCTGTTGCCTCGTTTTTGTGTCCAAAATGTATTAATTGTATTTAAACTTTGCTCAACACAAGTGCATCGAGCGTTTTAACTGCAGTAAGTTCATTTTTCACTCTTCCATTTCAAGCCACACATAAATTTTCACACCACAATTTTGGTGTGTTTACATAAAACGAACGTACGAACAACACGTAGACACACACACACAGACGAATACACACAGGGGACTACACTATATACACTGCATGATGCGGGTTGTGCTTGAATTAGTTGCTAATTATACAAAATTGAAGCGATTTTTAAGTTTCTTTTTGTTTTGACAAACATAAACGCGAAGGAGAGAGAGATGAGCAGAAAAGTGAAAAAACCATTATCGATACAAACGATAACATTCCAGCAGCGCCTGTCGATAGCAAGTCGTCGAATATTTTATTTGTAATTGCCATACATTAATTATTCAAATATAATATTAATAATACGAAAACAATTTTGTTTTGTTTATTACAATCATTATTTTAATTTATTTAATTATTTGTGTACTCGTGCTATTAGGTATTATTTATGGTAATAGTTATTTTAATTACAGTTTCAATTTCAAATTAAATAACTTTTGCCAAAAATTAAGAATTAAAACATAATATTTATTATACGTATTTTTACTAGAAGTGCTCTAGTTATTTCAATTCTAATTAAAACTTGAAATGAAATAACTTCCAATCATTCTTTAATATATTTATTTGTGATACCGCACTATCGTTATTAATATCGCATACGCGGCTGGTCACATCGCTAACTTGTTTTGTGGATACATATCGATAGCTCGATAAGTGTGTTGAAATGCCCTGAGAAAACAGCCAAAAACCCAATTCCGCTTGTTGTTAAACTCTCTCGCATTTTGTGGACGTCTGCACACCATGGAAGTGGATCAGCTGACGCTGGCCGATGTGGTCTTCGTCATCGAGAGCAGCGCCATCAACGGCGCCTACATCAACGAGCTGAAAATCAACTATATTCTACCCACCCTAGAGCACTTCACCCAAGGTTCGATTGATGAACGCGAATTCCTAATCGCCGAACGATATGCGACTCTCTATGGCATTGTCACCTACAGCACGGCTGCCAATCTCCTCGAACCCGTCTGTGCCACCTACGGTCCCTTTGTGCAGCCGCAGAAAGTGATCGAGACCATCGAACGCCTACCGCTTGTTGGAGGCGGCATGGAATCGCATGGCCACATGGCTGAGGGATTGGCTGCGGCCCACGGCTGCTTCGATGAGATCAACGAGCAGCGGCACATGCTGGAGCAAGCGAATCTGCAGCGCCATTGCATACTCATTTGCAACAGTCCGCCGTATCAGATGGCTGTGAACGAATCGTGGAAATACAAGGGCAAATCCTGTGAGCAGCTGGCGGCGCTATTCAATGAGCGCAAGATCCATCTGTCGATCATTGCACCACGCAAGATACCCGTGCTGTTCAAGCTATACATGAAGGCGGACGGTGATCAGCCGATCACGACGAAGAACTATGCCAAGAACATTCGGCACCTTGTTCTGCTCAAGGGCTATAGTCTCAAGGAGCGTGCGCCGAGTCCCAACAGTATGGCTGCCGCTGTGAACAATGTGATGGTTGCGCCAGCTAATGCGCCACAGGCTCAAGCGGCTGCTGCCCAAGTGCAACAGTCGGTGCAGGGACAGAACATTCCGATGGAGACGGGCACAGTGCAGCAGCAACAACAGCAGCAGCAGCAACCAGGCGGTCCAGCACAGCAGCAACAACAGCAGCAGCAGCAGCAGGTGATGAACATGAACAACATGCAGGCGCAGCAGCAGCAACAGCAGCCTGGCGCTGTGCCTCAACCGGGTCTCTTGAATGCCCAACAGCAACAGCAGCTCATCCAACAACAGCAGCAGCAACAGCAACAACAACAGCAGCAGCAGAATCAGTTTCTGCCAAATCAAATGCAGAACGCAAACTTTTCACAGAACGTTGTGCCCGGGCAGAATCGCTGGATGTATCCCAATCAGCCGGCCCAGCGTCCGCCGTTCATGCAGCCGGGTGCCAACAATATGCCCATGCAACCAAATCAGAACGCCAATCCGGCATTGATGTCACGCATCAGCGGACCGCCCAATCAAACAGTCAATTCGCTGCAGCAGCAACAGCAGCAGCAGCAACAACAGCAGCAGTTGCAACAGCAGCAGCAACAGCAACGCATTCACATGATGAACCAACAGCAGTACAATCAGTTGCAGCAACAGCTGGCACAACAACAGCAGCAACAACATCCCCAACAGCAGCAGCAGCAGCAACAACATCCACAGCAGCAGCAACAGCAGCAGGTTAATCCCAATGCCAATGCCAACATGATGCCCGCTGTTTCCAGTGCCGGCAATGTACCCACGCTGCAACAACAAACGAATCCACAACAGCAGCAGCAGCAGCAACAACAGCCCAATCAACAGCAGCAGCAACAACAGCAGCAGCAGCAACAGCAGCAGCCACAGGAACAAGCTTCGATACGCGAAAAGATCTGGACAGGCGTGCTAGAATGGTCGGAGAAGACGAAGAACGATCAGCAGAAGATTCCGCATACGCTGCAATGCACCGTGTGCACCAACATCAAGGATGGCGAGCCCGAGATCAAGGCGGACAACTGGCCGCCCAAGCTGCTGATGCAGCTGATGCCCAAGCATCTGGTGGGCAACATTGGCGGCCAGTTTCTGAAGGACTCCAAAATGGTTGTGTTTCGTCCGACGCCCGGCGAAGCGCTCGATTCCTTGGCCAAAATGATGACGTCCGGCTTTGCCGGCTGCGTGCACTTCTCGGCCATGGCCAATACGCCGGCCTGCGACATTAAAGTGCTCATCTTGCTGTATACGCCAGATCGCAATGCGTTCCTCGGCTTCATACCGAACAACCAGACGATGTTTGTGGAGCGTTTGCGCAAGGTGATACAGCAGAAGCAATCTCATGGCAATATGCAGCAGCAACAGCAGCAGGTGCAGCAGCAACAACAGCAGCTGCCCCAGCAACAACAGCAGCAGCAGATGCAACAAATGCTGCAGCAACAAGGCAAGACACCAATGGAATTGCAGCAGCAGCAACAACAGCAACAGCAACAAATGCAGCAGGACAACTCACAGCAACAGCAGCAGCAACCGCACTACAATCAATATGCCCAGCTCAACATGCAGATGAGCGGCGGTCCTGGTGGCAATGGTGGCATGCAGCCGCAAATGCAAATGAATATGATGCAACAGCAGCGGATGCCACTCGGCGTTCCGGTGGGCGGTCCCAATCCCAATTTACAGCAGCAGCTGCAACAGCAACAGCAGGTGCCGCCCAATGTGGCAGCCATGCAGCAACAGCGCATGGTGCGACCCATGCTGGGCAACAATAATCCGGGACTGCGCCAGCTGCTGCAGCACCAGACGCCGGGCAATCAGTTTCGTCCCCAGATGGGCGGACAGCCCAATCAAATGGGCGCTGGCGGACCCATGGTTGGCAATCGCAACTTTGACGACGGCAACTATGAATTTATGTAAAATTGTTTATATTTTATTTAGAATGGTGTATCTTTTTTTAATTAATAATATTCATGTCCGTGTTCTGTGTCCGTTGCTCGATCGTAATTTTGCTTAATACAAACTTGTTTGTAAATTGTCAAGTTTCTCAAATTTGTAATCGCTTAAGTTATGCATTAATTATACACGTATGTATTCCGAAATTCTTTGGGCGATATTTCGTAATATTACAGCAAAGATTCGAATCGTATGAATCAGAATTGTAGCAGGCTTTATTTTATGATACATCCGAACTTTCAATTCAATCGACCTTAGACCAAAATAAATATAATGCAAACATGATGGCCAAGGACGTGATCTGGACTGGCGAATTGAATTGGTACGACAAATCTGCAGACGACCGTCGTTATATACGGCGTAGGATCGAAACACATGTAATCGCCAACAAATTGGATGGCAAGCAAGAGTTCAAAGCGGACAATTGGCCGCCCACGCTGCAAATGACGTTGATCCCCATCAAATTGGTGACACAGATTGCCGGCTGCTGCTACGAGGATGCCTCAATTGTGGTGCTTTCTCCCACACCAAGCCCAATAGTCGATGACCTGGTTAAAGCAATGATGCCAAAGATTGCCGGTTGGGTGCATTTTCCAGCAGCCACATGTGACGTTAAATTGTTCGTCTTAATTTATTGTCGCATTTACAAAAAGTTCTACTGCATCATTCCTAACCAACCGCAAAGGATCCTCCACCACTTTAAGCAACAAAAACAGCGAGTGCTGCGTGAATTGAACCTCAAAAAAAGCCTGCCGCTAAGCAAAACCATCTGGAGCGGTGTCGTGGAATGGTCGCTAAAAGGTTGCAAGCAGACGCAGCTGCTGCACTGCAACGTGTGTCCCAATTTCTACAAGGGGCAACCGGAGATCAGGATCAAGGATTGGCCAACCAAGCTGCAGTTGCGTTTGGCGTCCAAGCAGGTGACGGATAACATCTTTGGTCGTCTTGACGTCAGCGCCAAGCGGCTAATATTTCGTGCGATGCCCAGCCAAAAGCTCGAGTCACTATTGGTTAAGTTGAGCTGCGGCTTTGCTGGTTGGATGCTCTTTCCGTCGCCGCTGATTGACTTCAAAATACTCGTTATTGTGGCTACAACTGAGAAGAATGCTTTCTTTTTTGGGGGCTATAAAAATATATTTTTGATTTTTTGGTTGCAATTGTACCCAAAACAAAAAGAATTTTTATTTTAGTACAAAACGCATTAAAAGTACAATCTACAAATTTATTATTTTTCTAGATGGATGAGGAGTACTCTGAGGGGAACTTAAATATGTGCTTTCCGGTGGATTGTACTGAGGGCAGCAGACCGGCATTCGGGATGATGTTCCACGACAGATAGAGCGACACATTTCTATTGTCCTTCAGACCATTGCCATCGTCCCAGAAATAGTACTTCGTGTTCAGGTTCTTAAAGTCCAGAACGGCGTTTTCGCCACGCAAAATGATTTTGTCCCAGAGCACAACTTGATTTAAGTGATTCGATGGTGATTTGTATTCGGCAGTCAAATAGATGAACAGCTGCTTCACATTCCAGTTGAAGACGCTCGTCAGATTCGTCTCCAAGTCGAAGGTGAGGAAACCCAAATCGTGTTTCTCCCTCGATGCCCCGTAATCGGGAACATTTTTCACCAGCACTCGCACCGTATTTATGTTGGCGTCGGTTCTGTAGTCGAGGAAAACCGTCGACACGAAGCAGCAGAACGTCAAGCAGGCGAGGACGCTTAAGGAATATGCCACTGTTGCATTTCCTCGGGTTAACACCGTATGCATCTTGGAAAAGTAGCTTGTATTACAATTAAAATTAAAAGTGGACACGTAGTTGTCGCCGCAGATTCAATCGTTCGATGGCACGATAGAGGTGGGAGAAATATCGATGTCGCCGCTATCGACGCATAGATGATTTTTGTAAATTTAAAATTGTTTGCCTATCGTTAAACCGGCTCGATTAATGCATTTGCAATCGGTATCTTATCAATATGTTGTGTTTGGAATACACAACACAAGTTTCCAAAATGTTAATGAAGGCCAACCGATTTAACACACTTTGTATGATGTTTATGAAAATAATATCCTTTTTTAATATACAAAAAAATAAGACAAACGAGAATCATTTCTTTATTAACAAATTAGTTTATAGTTAGTTTTTGGTGCAAAAAATCGCCGGTGATTGTTATACGTAAGAAATCGATGTTTTCAAACAATTGTAAAAACATCGATGCAACTCGTCATCGATGTTTCTCCCACAATACTCTATAAACAATTGAGCCCATATACCCATCGAGATATAACATTATTCGATTAAAAATGGACACGTATACCACTTGTATTAAATATAGTGTTAGCCGGTGGCTTAATTTTTAAGATGAGTAGGATCAGACTCTTATTCGAGATACCGTACATTGCCTGGTTTTTCTAACTCGTCCTTTTCTCTGAACAAATCATACTCAAAGGAGTTGAATGTGGAATTCCCAAATACAAAGTATTTTCCCTAAACGTATCAATATGAAAGGATCCTATTGATGGTTACAAAAAATATATTCTAGAATCGAGCTAAAGTAAAAGCCAATTCAAAAAGTTGCGCCCTTTCTCCGACTCGCAGTATGGGTAATTTCGGTATATTATGGTGTAATTTAGTAATATTGACTGCCGGAAGTGGTATATTCCATGTATTTTTCAAAGAAATTATGGTATATTTTGGGATTCAACTTGTGGTCACGCTGTATCCGGGAATAATATGGCGATCCGAAACTCTGAATGACAGACAGTGAATTTAATTTGAAAGCTGCTGAAAAATTGATTTATTTGCCACAAATTTGCAACGGTAATACGCGAAACTGGTGTAAAAGAGTTGCATAATATGTTGGGTGCACACTGTGATCGTTTTCAAGTGTCAACACAACGTTAAATTGGTGAAAAATTGCATCGGAAGAGTGTCGAAGAAAAAATTTTCCCTTAGTTGCTTCATTTGCCTTCGTCGTCGTCGTCGTTGTCGTTGTCGTCCGTCCGCCTGCTTTTCGACTTTGGCGTGCGTGTGATTGTGGTTTCGCTCGAATTCAATAGCGTCCTCTCGCTTTCGCTTGCTCAAACGCAATGTCGTGCCGCTGACGGACTGGCTGTGTGGTCATTGCTATCTCGCTTTGACGCGCGACGTTCGTTCGGTTTCGTTCGCTGTAAAATGTGTAAAGTGATTTTTGCTGTGCGCTCGCTCGTTTGGGGCGAAGTCGAAAATGCTTCGAAAAAGTTGTATAAATAAAATGCTGCAATTCAATATATACAAAATGTTATTAGCCACATCAAATGCAGCATTCATCTGACAATTTATATTTGTTGTGCACTCGCCGCGATTATATAAAGCACACATAGAAAGCACGCTGCATGCCAAGCAAAAGTAAATTACCAATTGCGCATCGATTGCAAACGCAAAGAAAATGTTGAAAAAAACCTACAAATAAATGCATAATATTTGAAATTAGCTGTGTATTAGTTTTCAATTTTTTTAATTTTTTATTAATAAGTTACTACGAAAACGTGAATTGAGAGAACGGAAAACGAGTATAGATGTGTGCGCATACATACATATGTATAATGACGAACGAATGAGTGTGCAATGCTGAAGAAGTGAAAGAATGCACAGCGTTGCCACACGGTCGCGATCTGTCTGTCATGTGTATGTGTGCGGGTGTGAGAGAGCATGTGTGCGTGCTTGTGTGTTCGTTTATATATGTATTATGCCTTTGTACACACACACATGTATATTATATATATAATTCAATTCCTTACCAAAATCGATAATAACGCAGCACACTTTGTATCAAAACACACGAAGATTTGCTACAAAATGCTGTTTGGCGTTTTTGTCGATAGGTAACCAACAAAAAAAACAACAACAAAAATCACCCAGAATGTCAAATTCGATAAAGTAATTTCCGAAAACAAAAATTTCGTTAAAAATTCGTAGCACGCGTGAATTGAATTAAAGGAAGCCGAACCGAGAGAGAGACTAAAATGAATAATGATGCGAAGAATCATGATGGCGATGACTTGAACTTGAATTTGAATAACGTGCGCTCTGCGTATTTGAGCAAAAATACAAAGACAACCACAGCAACAACAACCGCAGCAGCAACACAAATTAAAGCTACAACAACACAAGCAACAAAGAACAACAACAACAACCACATCGTTAGTTACAGCGGCCAGCCGCTCATTGCAGCAGCGTCGCGTAACTCGATAGCGGCTGCGCTCATTGCGAACAACATCAAGAACAACAGCAACGTCAAGAAGAAGCATGAGACAACAGCGCCAACAACGTCAACAACAACAACAGCTGCTGTGAAGAAGCAGAGTACTAGCAACAACAACAACAGCACTACGAACGCCAGGTTAAAAGTTAACAGCAACAACCACAACAACAACAACAACAACAGCGTTTTAGCCACTGCCAATAACACTAACAACATTAACTCCAAAATGTCTAAAACGGCTGCCAGCAAAACAGCAACAACAACAGCAGCAGCAACAAGCGAAGCGGCTGCCGCTGCAGCTTTCGTTACGGCCGGTACCACAACCACGCCCACAGCCACGCCCCTGCCCGCCACCACAGCAGCAGCGATAACAGATGCAATCGAAGCAGTCACAATGAATGCACCCAAAGCATCCACATCAACATCATCAATATCATCGTCATCGTCGGCTGCCAAATTTCGTGCGGCTGTTGCCTCAGCGCCCTCAACAGCCACGCCCCCTAACAGCAGCAGCAAGAAACCGCGAGCTTACGCCGGCCTCAAGCGTCAGGTTGTGGCGACTGCGGCAGCCGCAGCAGCAGCAACAACAGCAACTGCATCAACATCAGCTAAATCTGTTGTGGGCAAAGATGCGGCGCATCTGAAATTCGCAGCAGCCTCGTTGTTGATGGGCGCCGCTGCCGTCGATGGCAGCAACGCGAGCAGCGCCGCTGCCGCCGCCGGAGCGGGCAGCACAGCTGTGGCCGTGCTGAAGCAGAAGCTGAAGGATGTGGGCGCCATTTCGCATGCCGCTGCCACAGCAGCAGCAGCCGCAAATCGTTCGGCGCTCTCCTCATCGTCGGCTGCCTCATCGAACTCCTCGCCGCTCTCGAATCCGGGTTTGGCTGGCGCGATATCTTCGGCGCTGCAGACCATCATCACCACGGACACCGACACGGACACCGAGTACTATCCACAACCCGTCACCACAGATCTGTCCGAATCGGAGGAGGAATCCGTCTCAGAGGTGAGCCAATTTCATTATTTTACATTTATCTTGTTTGACCACTATGAAGAGGGAATTTCTTAGAGGTGAGAGCACAAATTGTATATTTATGACCACAACATTATCCTTTTATCATTTAATTTGCAGCCTTTCAGTTGACAGTTGCAGTCTGAAGTAAAGCATTTTTTATTGTTAAGAACAATCTAAAAGAATTTAAAAAATATCCCTCTTGCTAAGGAATTTTTCTATCTTTTGTTTTGACCAGAAACCCCTGTGTTTAGCCCCTTGCATAATTTTGATTTATTTTGGAGGTGAGAGCACATAGATAATTTCCTTGTTTATCTAGAAGTTTATTGTCAGCTATCATTATTTTTTTTTCTTTAAATTTATTTAGATAAATTTTAAATGTGAATGCAATTTGAATTTGTTTTACTTATTTATTATTATAGGGTGGGAAAAGATGCGAGGTGTTCGGCTATATTGAATTTAAGTTCATTGTGAATCATAGTATATTTTTTATTGTTAACTGTTTATAGTCGATCGATTATCGATTTGTTTAGACCAGTCTACCAATCCCTCACCTCAGATATTCTATCTATATATACAAACATGTCTTTATAGACAATCGTCACTTTATCATTGAATGTTTAGTCTGAATCATAATAGATTTATTAATTATTACCTGTTTAGAGTCGCTCTATTATCAATTGTTTGGACTAGTCCATAAATTGAAGTAGATCATTCAAGCATAATTTATTTTGTCTTTTAATTATATATTTTTGTTTGTTTTATTCTATAAATAGCCAATTGCCACATATAAGTTAAATAATTGTTACAATTTGAATGCGTTGTTATCGCCTGAATCATGGTGTTTCCTCTATTGTTGACTGTCGCTCATTGGTTTAGATCCGTCTAGAAGAAACCCGTGTGTTCGGTTGATTTTTTCAAATTCCCGCTTATCAGGAAAAACAATATCGTATATTCATTAATTTCATTCATTTATGTTTTTAACATGCATTTCCATATGGCGGGAGACTAGGGTAATCGGATAATAGAGAATAAATCACCTGCTCATTGCACTATGCTCTTTGAATGTCATTTTAGTTTCAGTTCTTTTGCTAGTTCTTATTTTAGATAAGAAATGAAACGATTAATTTGCATGCGCTTCACTCGTCGTTTTTGTTATCAGACAACCGACCGACCGACAAAACAAAAACAGCTGCTTTTTGTCTAGCGATTTTTGTATTTATAGAACGCACAAATGCAACTGCAACTGTGTGCGTGTGTGTGTTGCTTTTATTTCTTTGTCTGCCGAATTTGCAGTGTATTTTGTAGGCCGCGTTTACAGGTAGTTTAACACTCAGATAAATTAGCTGGAATCAATATTTAAAATACCCGTTATTCATAGACTTTTCGTATGAATTTTAGAGAGAGAGAGCGAGAGAGCGTGCTTTAAAAATCTAAAACCCGTTTCGAGCAGCCTTTTTCTTTGCTTGTGAATTACATTTGTATGTACATAAATCAGCTGTGCAGCTGCTGTGATGTTAGTGTGTGTGTGTGTGTGTGAATATTTCTTTGTCTGGCCTTTTGTGGATGTAGCACATACACACCTACATATGTATGTGAACGCTGTCTACTCAACAAATCAAAGGTCATTAGCCAATTCTTTCATTTCGTTTTGGATACTCATCTCTCCCCCTCATCAATTAGCCAAAAAAAGGGCTAAGACACTCGACTCAGTTCATTAATGGAAATAGTACATACAAACATATGTATTTACACAAAAAAAAGTAACGAATGCCGCATTGCTGTTTGCAGGTTAAATGTACACTAGTGTTGCGGCAGAGTGGCAACGCCGGACGCCCTCACTCTGTTGTTTGCCGTTTGAGTGAAATCTTGTGTGAAGCGCAAATGCGAAAAAGTACAAAAGCAAACGAATAAAAAGAGATACAACAAATAACAATAATAATATATATATATTATGTATATTCATGGTAAAAGATTTTGAAGTAGAGTGTAATGACCTGAGTAAACGCCATAATTGCAGTACTCGATGTAAAGGTCAATTTATCATTCTTTTTTTTTTTGGGTGTAGCATGCATGCATTTATGATGTGCTCAAATACTCTCACACACACACACACACACATGCAGCTACATACATAACGAGCAAAATGACCAACGAAAGAGACAAAATCGCACGCACGAGTAACAAAAAAATCATCTTTCTCTCACACATCTATATGTATATTCATATGCAAATGTAAAAGTTAGCTGCAATTTGGTTTTCATTCATCAAATAAATATTTGGCCTCATATTGATACTCGCCAAAAAAAAAAGAAGATATTCGCCGCGTTTGAAATTTCTACAAACAAACGCACACACACGTCTTGCGTACACATCTACATACACTATACGTATTTCGAATGTTGTGTTGCCACCGTGTGAAATATTTAAAACCCATATACATTTGATACACACACGCGCACATAAATATACACATACATATGTGTGCATACATTTGAAGCGCTATCACTGTGCAAGCGAGTTGCCATGACTCATGCGATTCTTAAAATTCCAAAGAAACCGTTTCGTTTTTCTCTTTGACTTGCGAATTGCGAATGTAATAAAAAACCAGCAGCAGACTGGCAAACAGCAAACACCGCACGCACTCTCACACACACACTTGCATGCATGAGCGCAAATTGCCTGTGTGTGTGTGTATGAGTGCCTTGGTTTCGAAACAAAATTAAAATGGAATGGTAATGAATGAAAGCAAAAAGCAAACAGGTAACAATAAGTTGATGTCTTTTTTTGTTTTTGTTATTATGTTGCCATTTTATACACGATGTGGCAACCTTGTTTTGATTAGTTTGTGTGTGTGTGTGTGCGAAACTGGATGTCAAAAGAAAATAGGGAATTTTTGTCTCAAACAAAACACAGTATGCTGTGTAAATATTATCAGAACCCATGATATTTGACAACTATAAAAAAAAACAAATTACAAAAAAATTCCTGTTCTTATTGCTTTTGATATCGGACAACTACTTAAACGTACCAATCTATATAATGGTTAAATCGTCACTTATTGATTGCTTAATTTGTGCGTCGATTAAAGAATTGCTCCGGCGTGTGTTATCCTCTATGGACTTTTTGTTGCAATCATTATTTCAAGTAATTTTATAGATTTTTTTTTATTACTTACCGAATACAGATCTTGGCCATTAATTTACCATACATCCATATAAGCTTTTTTAGCTTCAGTTATTTTTATGATTTTCTTACGTTTCTCTTTATTTGTAGATCCTATTGGCATTCTTGTGTTTAAGGCCAGATCTCCTGGTAAGTTACGCGTTATAAGTGCCTTTAAAAAAAAAAAACAAATAAATTGAAGCGCTACAAAAACAAGTTTGCAGAATAAAAACAATTTTGGCGGTTATCTAAAAATTCTCTATAATCTCTACTTACCAAACTAAACCAATGAAATTTAACCAAACGCATATGCTCCGTAGGTTAAAATTACAAATTGTTCGGAAGTTTGGCCCAAATTAATTACATATTTTTTTTTGGATTGTATGCACTTTGATTAGCTAAAGCTATCTTAATAGTTGATAAAAAAAACCCAACTGCTAAACGAAATGGGTTATTGTTTAATAAATAATAATAATAATAGTCTCCTACTACTACTTGGATTATAACAACACACAAAACATCACAATTGCTGGCCTTAGACAACAAGAATGTGCTCTTTAATATTGCTCAACAGATTTTGATTAGTTTTTTCTTTATTAATATATAATTTCCAGCAACATTTTTTATTTACTCACCTCTTAACCGACGAGCACGAATTTATATTTAACTCACATTAAACATTTTTTCTTCAATTTCGTATTAATTTGCAACGAATATTTATTTATGTTTGCAGGACGACATTCAAGAGTCTGATCCCGATAGTTGTGCACATGAGGAAGGAGAAGTTCGTGATCTTGAAGAAGAATCGGAAGAAGACTCTGAGGACTCTGATGAATCTGAAGGTGATGACGAGGAAGAGGACGAAGAAATCGGTAAGTAATTCACATGCAAATCTTCAATCATCATTTTTGTAACATTCCCGAATATTGCTACAGATGTTCTGCAAGATAACGATGCAGACGATGAGGATATAGACGATGAGGATGACGACGAGGATGCGCCCGAGGTAAAGAACTTCCTCCATGAGCATAACAACAAACGTTCGAGTAATCTCACCGCCTTGCTGGAGGCTGCCGCCAATGAGAAAGCACCCGTATTGCGGCATGCCACCCACGCAATCGATGAAACCAAGCAGGCGCTTACCAAAATGCGTTGTGCCAACAGTCCGCGCGATAAGAAGTGAGTAATCGGATCGAATTGATCCCATTGGTAATCATAAAAATATATTGTGATTTATTGATAACATCAACCTGTAATTTGCAGTAGTGGTTTCTCGCGCAGCCTTGCCAATGCCTGCGCAGACAACGATGTTAATACGGTGAAACGGTTGCTGTGCAAGGGTAACTTGAACGATGCAGCCGCCTCAACGGATGAGGGCGAGTCCTTGTTGTCAATGGCGTGTTCTGCAGGCTACTATGAGCTGGCACAGGTATGTATTTGCCCCAAATTGAAGCAAGTTGCATGCTGTCGCAAAGATCGGTTGCAAATTTGCGAGAATATGAGTACATGAGAGAGAATAAAAGCAATCTTTCATAGCTTGAAGCATCTCTTGAAATCAATTTGCAAAAATTTTACCAAGACAACACTACCAATGATGAGGTAAAGCATCACGTAAAGTACTAAAAGTAAACTGACACGAATTCTAAGAAGGTGATTTGAAAAAGGCTATGCTTTAGTTTGGGACAATTTGCCTATTTTCAAGGCCCCACACGAAATCAAAAAATATTGGCTTTGAAAAAGGCAGTAAATTTGTGTATCTATTGATATTCCGTATCCCCATTTCAGTATTTATTTAGCGTTATTGGATTTTAAAATACTAATTTGCCTTTTTTCACCAATTGCAAAAATAATTATGTTACATTTATTTCAGATGTAACTTTTTCCATACTGAATTGATATAAATTTACTCCGATAGTATTTTCCATTTATAAACTCATCACAATGTTATATAAGTCAAAGTCTAGTCAAAAAATAGAAGGTGCATAATAATAATCCATGAATCCAATTCTGGCCAAATTAGCTTTTATTTAGTATAACTTGTACAAATTTAAAATTTTGTTTCAAAGGAGATTTACATGTGCATTGTGTTGCAGTCAAATTGAGTTAAATGTGAAAAGATGCGCCAACAGTGGAAAGGGGCATCATTGATCAGAATTGATCAATCAGCGATGCGTGCAAAATCGATATGCATTACATATCGATACTATAGACACAATACACGTGTTTCAATGAAACTCTCCATCATTGTCGTCGTACAGTATTTGTCAATTTGTGTGACATTTGTGTTTATTTTTTTCTCGGAAAAGGTTTTGTTGGCCATGTCAGCGGCCCAGGTTGAAGACAAGGGACAAAAGGATTCAACGCCACTAATGGAAGCTGCTTCTGCTGGACATTTGGACATTGTCAAACTGCTGCTCAGCCACAACGCCGATGTGAACGCACATTGTGCCACCGGCAACACGCCCCTCATGTTTGCCTGCGCTGGCGGTCAGGTGGACGTGGTGAAGGTGCTGCTGAAGCATGGCGCCAATGTTGAGGAGCAGAACGAGAACGGACATACACCGCTGATGGAGGCCGCCTCCGCAGGCCACGTGGAAGTAGCCAAGGTAAGTTTTTGCGCGATACAAAATAAAATTAACTACGCGACAATTCGAGAATTGGCAAGTGATTAGAATCCGAGATTTGATTGCAGTTGCAGCAATGACGCGAATCGAGTTATTGATTGCAATTTTGGACATGCAGCTCACATGATTTAGTTTGATCTTATCTGATGTATAAAGAGCCAAAACCCCTAACTACTACAGCCATCATCCATATACTAATTAAATTGTTCGTCGTAGGTGCTGCTGGAGCATGGAGCCGGCATCAATACCCATTCGAATGAGTTCAAGGAGAGTGCACTGACATTAGCCTGCTACAAGGGCCATTTGGACATGGTGCGATTCCTGCTGCAAGCCGGCGCCGATCAGGAGCATAAAACAGACGAGATGCACACGGCTCTAATGGAGGCTTCAATGGACGGTCACGTCGAGGTGGCGCGTCTTCTACTGGACTCTGGAGCGCAAGTCAATATGCCGACTGATTCATTCGAGTCGCCGCTCACATTGGCAGCCTGCGGTGGTCACGTCGAGCTGGCCACACTGCTCATCGAGCGCGGCGCCAACATCGAGGAGGTGAACGACGAAGGCTACACGCCCCTCATGGAGGCAGCGCGCGAGGGTCATGAGGAAATGGTGGCACTGCTGCTCAGCAAGGGCGCCAACATCAATGCCACCACCGAAGAGACCCAGGAAACTGCACTCACGCTTGCCTGCTGCGGCGGTTTCAGCGAGGTGGCCTCCTTTCTGATCAATGGTGGCGCCAATTTGGAGCTGGGCGCATCCACGCCGCTCATGGAAGCCTCGCAGGAGGGCCACACCGATCTGGTGCGCTTTCTGCTGCAGAACAAGGCGAATGTGCACGCAGAGACGCAAACCGGGGACACGGCACTGACGCATGCCTGCGAGAATGGACATACGGATGCGGCTGGTGTGCTGCTGTCGTATGGAGCTGAGCTAGAGCACGAGTCTGAGGGTGGACGCACGCCTCTGATGAAGGCTTGTCGTGCCGGCCACCTGTGCACTGTCAAGTTCCTCATCCAGAAGGGCGCCAATGTGAATAAGCAGACGACCAGCAATGATCACACGCCGCTTTCGCTAGCCTGCGCTGGTGGTCATCAGTCTGTGGTGGAGTTGTTGCTGAAGAACAACGCGGATCCATTTCACAAGCTCAAGGACAACAGCACGATGCTCATCGAGGCGTCCAAGGGCGGCCACACACGTGTTGTGGAGCTGCTCTTTCGCTATCCGCACATCTCACCCACAGAACTTGCTGCCGGCGCGAATGCCCAGTCTGCCAATGCACAGACGGCCAATCAAATGCGTCTGATCACCACGCAACAGCAGAAGATACTGCAGCAACAGCTGCAGCACCAGTTGCAGCAGCTGAATGCACCGCCCGGTCTGCACGAGTTGTCGGAAGCGGCGCGCGCCAACAACCAGCAACTGTTCCATCAGCAGCAATTCAGCGGCAATTCCCCCAACAACATTGTGGCTCTGGGCACAGGTGACTTCCTTGACGCCGGCGAACTGCAGCTGACCGCAGCTTCTGGTGCTGGCGGCAGTGATGCCGGCGTAACCGAAGAGTATGTGTCGGCGGTCGGCGGTGTAGGAGGTGGTGGTGGTGGCATCGATCTGACCACGCTAAGCGCACAACAACAGGAGGGCCTTATTGCCAAATCGCGTCTGTTTCATCTGCAGCCGGGCTTTGAGCAACAGCAGCAAGCAACACTGCCGCCGTCTGGGGCCCAACTGGTGCCTTGCAAGCACTACGACCTGGATATGGAGCACATTAATTCGCTAACGCCGCCGCAAAAGGCACCACCAGCACCACCTGTTCTTTTCCACACTGTTTGCCAGCAGCCCGTTCTACAACAGCAACAGCAACAGAAGATGCTCCAACAGCAGCCAAAGCTCAAGGGCGTCGGTTCTCGTAAAAATCGCCAGCTAATCAACGATCTGCAAGCAATTGATTTACCATTGGATGCGATTGATTTGCCGCTAGAGCAGCATTCCGAGCAAATCCGCTCACAGCCATTGGGCGAGGACGACAAACAGCAGCAGCAACAGCAATTTGCTTGTAGCAGCGAGGAAGCGCATCCGCAGAGACGTCGTGGCTTCGATGTGCCTAGCGATGGCAGCGAGCTAACGCTGGAAGTCACTCAGAAAGGTTTGTTAAATTATCTTCTATATAAATTGAATTAAATTTATTAATTATTTGTGTTATATTCTGTTGTAGGTGTCGTCGTCAGCGATAGCAATGTGAATGCTACCGAGAACGGCTCTCAAGTTCCAACGGTTAGTTGAACGTACATTTTTGTTTTAAATATATGTCTAAAGCTTTCTTGTGTTTCGTATGTACAGCGCAATGCGAGCGGGTCCAGCACCATCACCCACTCCTCGGAAGTGCTGCAGAGCACTGCGATTAGCGATCGCCCCAAGGTGAAGGCCAGCAACAAGAACAATCGCAAGCAAGCGGCCGCTGCAGCAGCAGCAGCTGCGGCAGCATCAGCAGCAGCGGCAGCCGCCTCAACAGCGGCTGCGCAGCAAGCTCAATTGTTGCCCATGCAGCAGAATCCCATGGTCTCCATCTACAACAACTTGGTAAGCGATTTTTTTTTAATTTTAAAATTCAAACAACTTAATTAAAATGTAATTGTTTTAAATAGCAACTGCAGCAGCAACAGGAGCTGCAGCTACAGCAGCAAATGCAGCAGACACAGCTACAACTGCAGCAGCATCTGCAATTGCATCACCATCAGCACGCCGCCTCTGTTGTAGATTATTCCAATTCACCAGCATCGCCGATGGCGTCACCCACTGGTGGCAGCAGCAGCAGCTTTGTGGAGCAACAGCAGCAGCCAATGGAAGGCTCTTGCAGCGAGGTGCTGCAGCACAAGAATGTCTTGGATGACTTTCGCGGACTCCTCGAGACAGCCGTTAATGATTCAAGGGGTGGCCATTCCACACTCGCCTGTTTCAGCGACAAAATGGCAAAGGCGCCGAGGCTAAAGTTCTTGCAGGATGGCTGGCAAATGCACAATTTCTTTGGCGGCGAGCAACCAAAATCGCCCACTGAGACACCGCCCGAAATGGAGGAGACCATCATGTCACCCACCATGGAACGGGTCGATACCCGGGCTGAAATGAAGAATCTAGCCACTCTTTGCTCTGCTGCTGCTATGGCAGCTGCCGTTACATCGGGCTCAGCGGACATTGAGAGCGACGAGGGCGAGGCTGATGGTGAGGGTGAAGAAAACACGCTGCCACCGGAACCTATTGACTTGACCGATACAATCATCGAGGAGGAGGAAGTGGACGACGATGAGGACGATGATGAGGAGCAGGATACTCAGAGCGGAGAGATCGAGAAAATTGCATACGACGACGATGATGCCGATGGCGATGTTGACTACATCGACGAAGACGACGGCGGAGAAGAGGACGACGAGGACGACGAAGACTTTTTCTTGGACGTCAACGTGGCCGTTGGTGATCAGAGCGACAACAACTCGAAAAATGGAGCTGCTCTGCCACCAAAACAGCGCAAGATATCAACTCGACTGGAGAACCTAATGCTGGCAAAGCCCGATGTGTTGACCCAATTGTGCGATTATCGTCAAGATTTGCCCAACTCGGAGCTGATGCACATGTTGCCAATAAAGGCTGCGGCGGCCAACAATGCGGCTTTGAACAATTTGTTGCAACAACAATTTGCAGCGGCCACAGCAGCAGCTGTTCACGCCAAAGCTCACAGCCAGCAGCAACAGCAGGAGTCGGAGCAATGTGGTAAGTTCAGATAGACTTGAAATATGCAGCAATTTTGTTACTCAAACTAGTTGTAAATCTCACAGATGATGCGGCGACAGTGACGGCAGCTGGAGACTTGTACGGTTTAGAGCACTTCTCCAATGATGGCGGCGATGGCGCTCAGTATGATATAACCGGAATCGAGGACATATTCCAGGTAGTATTTGATAACAATTGTTAGTTGATATAGCCTCTATATAACAACAATATTTCGTATTTAATTTGTAGGAGCTGGCCAGCAATCTACATTACCCCGAACTAGCCGAGTTTAGCCTTAATCAAATGTGCAAGGGCAGATTCACTGGCCACTGGGCGCAGTCATCCGGAAAATGGGCTGGACAGGAACAGTTATTGGCCGTGGCGGCAGCGCAGAATTCACAGGCAATGCTGAACGTCGGCGATCCTGCATCGGACGCACAACAGCGACAGGCGAATCTCGTGCTCCTCGACTATCCCATGCAGTCGCAGCAGCGTTTACTCGACCCTGAGGAGCTCCAGCACTTGCAGGTAAAGCACTAGATTTGGCTTTATAACGTTATCCAATTTAACGCACTCTATGTTTAAACAGCACCAGCAAACACCGGTTGCATTGCTGCCGTTCTCTGCGGATAATGGTGCCGCTGTTGTCACTGCCCAGCAGCAACAGCAGCAACAACTTCATCCAGCACTGCCCAATAGCGCCGAGTTTCAGCTACAGCACCAGCAACAGCAAATGTCGCTAGAGAGCGATCCCGAGTTGAAACAGCAATTGCAACAGCTGCAGCATTTGCAGCAGCAGCAGCAACATTCGAATGCGCGTATTATCAAAACAGTCGCTGCAGCCGCCGGTCAACAGCAGCAGCAGCAACAGCAGCAGCCGACCACCAACTTTGTGTACAATGTGGAAAGCGGCGACAAGAATACGCCACCAGTGCAGTTGCTCTTTCAACTGCCACCGGCCATGTCACAACAGCAGCAGCAGCAACAGGAGCAATTGGCCGATCAATCAACCGATCAGCAGCATCAACAACAACTGCCGCACGCTGATGCCCAGCAACCAGCAATCTTTCAGCATCGTGCCGAGCGACTGCTCCAGCAGCAGCAACAGCAGCGACTACCCACACAAAGTGAATTGGAACAGGTGGCGCAAGAGTTGCTCCTGCATCAGCGGCAGTCACCTGCCGTTGGCCCCGTTGTCGGTGTCCAGGCGTTGCCCATGCCGCAGGGCATGAAGCAGAAACACTTTAACTTGCAGGAGCAACTGCTGCTGCATCCGCCACCGCATATGCAGGCGCCCACATGCGTGCAGCATCAGGTATGTTTAGACCGCGTATTAATTAGAAACATTAAAAATATAATGCTTATTTCTAGGTGGCTACGCAGACACATGCTGGCTCCGTGGTCATGCCCCAGCAATACACACAGTTTGCTCTGCAGCAGCAACAACAGCAGCAACAACAACAGGTGCAGCAGCAGCAGAATGAACTCTCCAATTGGCCACTTGCCACACCTAATTCATCAGCCGTAGCTACCGCGGGCAGCGCAACAAAATCAATGCCTGGTGGTATTGCTAAGAAAGCAATTGATAAGCAATCCCGAAAGGATCGACGCTGCTCCGGTTTCCGGCAAACGCCCGCAGGCAGTCAAGGTAAACACACTTGATTTTTGATTGAAATATAAGCAAACATCTAATAATAAACAATTTCAACAGTTAACACCAACCAACATCAGCAGCCTGTGGCGGCAGCAACGGCCGCAGCAGCAGCGGCGGCGGCGGCAGCTCAGCAGCAACAGTTGCAAAATCAACTAGCGGTCGCAGCAGCTGCAGCTGTGGACAAGACAATTGAAATTGATTCGGAAACCGAATCGAATCATGATACGGCGTTGACCTTGGCCTGCGCCGGTGGCCACGAGGAGCTGGTCGAGCTGCTCATCAGTCGAAGTGCCAACATTGAGCATCGCGACAAGAAGGGATTCACACCTTTGATACTGGCCGCCACAGCTGGTCACGAGAAGGTTGTCGACATTCTGCTCAAGCATAACGCCGAACTGGAGGCGCAATCGGAACGCACCAAGGATACACCCTTATCGCTGGCCTGTTCCGGCGGTCGCTACGAAGTTGTTGAGCTGCTGCTCAGCGTCGGCGCCAACAAAGAGCATCGCAACGTCTCTGACTATACACCGCTCAGCCTGGCCGCTAGTGGGGGCTATGTGAATATCATCAAACTGCTGCTCAACCACGGTGCCGAAATCAATTCACGCACTGGCAGCAAACTGGGCATTTCGCCTTTGATGCTGGCCGCCATGAACGGTCATACGGCTGCCGTGAAGCTGCTGTTAGATCAGGGATCCGATATTAATGCGCAGATTGAAACAAATCGCAATACCGCATTGACGCTTGCCTGTTTCCAGGGACGCCACGAGGTAGTTAGTTTGCTGCTCGATCGTCGTGCCAATGTTGAGCATCGCGCCAAGACCGGTCTGACGCCCCTAATGGAGGCTGCATCTGGCGGCTACATTGAAGTCGGACGTGTGCTGCTCGACAAGGGCGCCGACGTGAATGCGGCTCCTGTGCCTACGTCCAGGGACACAGCGTTGACCATTGCCGCTGACAAAGGCCATCAGAAGTTTGTGGAACTGCTGCTGTCGCGCGGCGCCAGTGTTGAGGTGAAGAACAAGAAGGGCAACTCGCCGCTCTGGCTGGCCGCACACGGTGGTCATCTGAGTGTCGTCGAGCTGTTATACAATCACAATGCCGACATCGATTCGCAGGACAATCGTCGTGTTTCCTGCCTGATGGCCGCCTATCGCAAAGGCCACACCAAAATTGTCAAATGGATGGTGCAGTATGTGTCACAATTTCCCTCGGATCAGGAGATGATCCGTTTCATTGGTACCATCAGCGACAAGGAGCTGATTGAGAAGTGCTACGATTGCATGAAAATTTTGCGCTCTGCTAAGGAAGCGCAGGCCGTGAAGGCCAACAAGAATGCGTCCATATTATTGGAGGAGCTGGACTTGGAGCGCACACGCGAGGAAAGTCGCAAAGCAGCCGCAGCTCGTCGTCGAGAGCGCAAGAAGAAGAAGAAGATGGAAAAGAAGGAGGAGAAGCGCCGACAGCAGCAGGTCAGTAATGGACCTGACGACGATCAGCAAGGCGACGATGATGATGCCAGCGACAATGACAAGGACGATGACAGCGACAAGGATGATGACGACGAGGAGGTGCCACCAGCCCGCGAGGAGGGCGACTCTGGCATCGATCAGGGCTCCTGCTCCAGCGGCGATACAAAGGCCGCGCGTGGCTCCTCAAATCAGCAGGACAATGTGAATGTCAGTGGCACTGCGTCGGCCAAGAAGACCAAAAAACAACAGCAGCAGCAGAAAAACAAAGCGCAGCATCAGGCATCAGCTGCCTCAGCCAGCGAAGCAGCTGCCGCTGCAGCGGTCACGCAACAGCCAACGGCAGCCAAGCCACTCACTCAATCGGGGGCCATGGTGAAGAAGACCGCAGCCACCGAAAGCGTTAAACTGCCGTCCAGTGTCACCCAACAATCGGTGGGTCAACAGCTGAAGCGTCAGACGGAAGCCAAGCGGGAGGAGACGCTGGCTACAACAGCTGCTGTCGTGCCCTCAACTGTCATCAGCAGCAGCAAGAAACCTAGCAAGGACACGGCCAACAAGCGGGAGAAGGAAAATCTGGCACCCAAGGAATCAATGCCAGCGCCCAAGCTCCAGACAACAGCAGCATCAGGCAGCAAACTGCAGCCGGTCAGCAATGAGTCCGTCAGCAACATTGCCACACGAAAGGAGACCAGCAAGACTGGCAGCTCCTCCACGGCAACCGCGCAAGCCAAGCGCAGCGAAGTCGATGGCTGGAAGGAGGTGGTGCGCAAGAGCAGCACTCAGCAAACGACTGTTGTGACTGCATCGAGCGGCGCCCTGCCAACATTGGGAGCGGGGGCCAACAGCACAAATGTGACGCCCAACAACTCAACCACAAGTGTGAGCAGCAGCAGCGGCGTTGCTGGTCATCAGCATCCGCAGTCGGTGAGCAGCTCCAGCTCAAGCTCGCTGGTAACATCCGCTCCCGAGATGACATGCAAGAAGGTGCAGGTGCCGGTGAATGCCATTTCTCGTGTGATTGGACGCGCTGGCAGCAACATCAATGCCATACGCGCCACCACTGGCGCCCACATTGAGGTGGAGAAACAGGGCAAGAATCAGTCGGAGCGCAGTATTACCATCAAGGGCTTGACCGATGCCACCAAGCAGGCGCACATGCTCATCCTCTCGCTGATCAAGGATCCCGACGTGGACATATTACAGATGCTGCCGCGTATTAACAGCAGCATCAAGGCGGGCGCAACAGGAACTGCAACTGCAGCAGCAGCGGGCACAATTACTGGCGCTGCGCCAATGACAGTGGGAACGTGGGATAATCGTACGGCTGCCGTGAATGCCTCAGCCGCATCGACGGTGGGCAATTATTCGTCGGCTGCCTCAACAACATCCACGTCATCGAGCTCATCGGCCAGCTCCACACCTGCCGTGGCCTACAGCAATGCGACAGCGCACAATGCAAAGCAGCAACAGCAGCTTGCGACGTCCAGTGGCAGCAAGACATCAAGTGGTCGTGGTGGAGGTGCCTCGAAATCAAATGCCGCCGGCGGCAAAGCGTCTAGCTCAACGCGTGGCCAGAGCAGCCGTGCGTACACTGGGCAACAGCAGCAGCAGTCGACACGCACCACAGCAGCAGCAGCCGCATCGAATGGTCCTCCATCGGCCCAAGTAGCCAAAGCAAAACTGGATAATGCCACTTTGCTCAAATCCTCGACCACTTTTGCCAGTCAAAAGGGCGCTGCCGTTGCAGCAACCCCTGTTCAGGGCAAAACGTCACAAAGCTTTGGCATGAAGGCGTCGCCAACTGTGATGCAATCGCCCAAGAAGTTGGAGACACCTGTCGGCATTGGAGGTGCGACGGGTGGACGCAGCAGTGGTGGCATTGTTGTGGCACCGTTTGGACGTGGCAAACCTGTGGGTGGTGCAGCTCTCAACGTTTCTCAATTGGGCAGCAGCGGTAGCAACATCATCAACAATAACAACAACAACATTATCGGTAATAATACATTGGCTGGACCAATTGGCACTTTCAACGTGGCCGATGTGGCCGCCGTGAATGCAGCTGCTGCGGCCGCAGCAGCCAACAGCAACCAGATCAACAACAACAACACCAACAGCAATAACAATGGCAAATCCCGTGCAGTGACGCCCATTGCTCCGCCCAGTAAGCGAGCCAGTTCACCAATACCGCAGCTCCAACAGCAGCAGCAGCAACAACAACAGCAGCAACAACAGCAGCTTCTTTTGCAGCAGCAGCAGCAGCAGCAACAACAACACCAACTGCAACAGCAGCAACAACCTCAGCAACAGCAACCATCGCTGCTACAATCGCAACCGAATAACATTGCATTAAACACCCTGAACGATCTGATGGCCGCCGATAGCTTCAGTGCCCAGCTGGCCGCCAAACTGTCCAGTGCCTACTGTCTCTTCAGCGACTATCAGCAATCGCAATGGGGCAAACCCGTTGTCGATGGTGGCGCCGCTGCCGGTGGAGTCGGTTCTGGTTTGACAGCGGGCTGCGGTGTTAATGCCTTGGTTGGCGATGTGTTGCCACAGGCGGATGCCTCAAAAGCACCCGGCTACAATCGCAACATACTCAGCTCGCCCGTGGGCAGCTCAAAGGCCTCATCGAATCACTCGACATCGCCGCCAGTTGGCAATGCTGCCGTCGCCATCCAGCAACAGCAGGCGCAGCAACAACAGCAGCAGCAACAGAATCAGGGCAGCAGCCAACAGGCACTCAATATTATTACCAGTGGAGCGGGAGGCAACACTACGGCGGCCAGGTCGCCGCTAGTTACAGAGGCAACAGGCGGCAATGGCATTGGCAATGTCACAACCGGCGTAGTGTCTGCCAATGGTGGCACGCAGGGACATGTTGTCGATGGCAATAGTGTGGCGTCAGCGCACTCGCCGGGCGTCATCAAGCCGCCAACGGCTCCAATACAGAGACCTCCGCATGCCATGCATATGGGCGCACCGGAGCCAACGGCCAACAATAACTTTGAGTCGGCGGCCGCTGCTGCAGTCAATGCAATGAATTTGCAGCGCTTGCTCTATGATAAGGGCGGCCCTCAGCAGCAACAACAGCAGCAGCAGCAACAGCCGCCGCTCAATTATCCTATTGCTACACCAATGCCTTACATGGTGGATGGCATGATGCGCATGAATTCACGACCTTCGGTCTTCTCTCAGGTCAACAACAAGGCGCAGCAGCAACAGCAGCAGCCACCAAGTGGAAACCCAGCTCAATCGGCTCAGCAGCAGTCCAATATGTTCGCCAATCAGGCCAGGCCACGACAACAACCCGTCGGTGGAGCAGCAGCTGTTGCCCAACAGCGCTGGTATGGTGGAGCTCTGGAGTATCCAGCATATAGCGGACGAGATACACTGCATCTGGAGAATGGCGGAGGCTTGGCGGGCCTGAGCTCACCATCTGCCATGTCACCGAATCATGATGACATACGCAAGATGCCGCGACCCATTGGCACCGAGCGTGCCGCCTCTTGGAAGTACAACTTTAATGTAGGCGCCTCGGCGCTCAACTTGGACGATACACTGGGCGGCAGCGTTATGCCGCCGTGGGTACATGAGCCAAAGGCACAGCCGCCAGGTCTTCAGCAGCAGCCACAGCAGCAGCAGCAGCAGCCGCCCAACTGGCTGAAGCAGCACTACAGGCCCTACAACAACGGTCCCTATTCGCAACAGCACGAACCAATGAATGTGAGTACTCGCTGTTGTCATTTAAATGAATTGTAGTGTACTTATAAATTATTAATTTTGTGTTGATCAGATGCCAATGGACTATCACAATATGCAGCAGCAGGCGCCACCACCACCACCGCAGCAGCAACAACAACAGCAGCAGCATATTAGTCTGATGCCATCGTATGGCTTTCAGCACTTTGTTGGCGCGCACGGTGCCTCCGATGTGTCAGCGCATTTGCCCGACAAAGTGGAGATGTGGGAACACCCCGACAAACACGTGAGTTCAATGTGACATTTAATTGCATTAAACATTCTCTTTAATATGTCTGCACTTACAATTAAATATATTTAGCCGCCATGGGCAAATTACACCACAAATTGGTCAAATTGATGCTCTAATGAGTAGCATACAACAGTAGCAGCAGCGACGGAAGTAACATCCACAGTAGCAGCGGCAGCGACGGTGGCGGCGGCAACAGTTGCCAGTAAATGGAAGGCAGCTTGGTATACAGGAGAAGATTAGATCACAGACAACAGCAAGGACGTAGACGTAGCCAATACAGAAATGGAGTGAACAGCAAACAGAGCAGAGTAATCGGAGATGCCAATTAATTAATTTGATTGTTTTCTACGGCTGCTCACAGAAACAGATCCAGACACAGACACAAACACAGGCTCACACACATTATACACCATACAGGCATATCCTCTTCAAGAAACAAAAAAAAACCAACATCAATCCTCGACCAACTCTCAAATGCAGCGAAATAACTAAAATAACCTTGGCCTTGTTCATAATAAGTTAACAATCTAAGTTATTTCTTTCGTTTGGCAACTATTTAAATTTACAGGTAACTTGAAATTGGTCAAGATTAACTACTAGAACATTGTTGTGAAAATTAACAAGCCCAAACACACCCACATACACATACACATAAACCTACGCGCACACACACTTGCATAAGCAGTTACACAAAACTGAAGACAGAAATCATGGAAGAAAAATATATATTATTTATTTTAATTGTAATTGAAATAATTTGATATTCCTTGAAGTAAACAAACATGTATAAATTATTATTTCGTGTGAAAATCATCAAACGAAGCTGTAATCGATCGAAAAAAATGTTAAAAAGGGAAAATATTCCCAATTGAAATCGAAATATGAAGGAAGCTAAAGGAATCACACGTATAATTTTAAGCTAGAACTCAGTCTTATGAATGGAAAGATTAAAAATGAAATTAGCGAAAGCTAAAAAGCATTAACACAAAAAAAGAACACTAAACAGATTATATATATATATATACACACATATATTCATATTTAATATTAATAAAAATGCAACAACATGAATGTCGAAACAACTACTGTATACACAATATGTATGTAGGCGCGCACTCTCCTCCCCAACTCTCTCACTCTCTATAACTTTCTCTTTTTGGGAGAAGGCGACAGGCGATAGGTGACTGGCGACGACGAATATGCAATAATATTAAATTCTAGCTAGAACGACAAGCTACAGCTGCCTGCAAATGCAAACGACAATTGCTTGCTATGACAAAGTGAACAGCAACAACAACAACAGCCACAACCAACACAATACAATTACAAACAATAACGAAAACCTAACAAGAAATTACTTAAATACTACTACTTATATAGTACATACACACACAAGCTTACCATTAAAATACACTAATACTGTTAAACGTTTGAGCAAAATCTACCCAAAAACAAAAACGAAACGAGAATGCATTGAACTTTACTTACGTATTTAGCTAAGAACAAATTACAAATTACACACCCAAATCCACACAAACACATTATAATTAGAGACTTTTTACGTTCGTCTTGATTTGTAATTTGTCTGATCTTTAGTTCTCCTCCACTTGCATAGGGAACGGATACTAAAAATGTAGCTAGTAGAAATTTAAATTGCTTAATTAACTTAATGTAAAACGAACATACAACATTAAAGGTCGACTAACGTTTTAATATTCCATTTAATAACAAAAACAAAACATCCAAAATGCATAGACGATGAAAAAATGAAACGTAAACGATTAAACGGCTTGCCAACTTTTACTGCTTATCCGACACTACGCGTAGGACGTCTTAGAGATAGAGCACAACAAATACATAGCATAGAACGTGTTTCCAAATACATAAATATACAAAATACAATAATAACGACAACAACAACAAATGAAAAACGAAAGAAATATGTAAAAACACTTGATCATAAATCAGTAGAGCGCTGTGCCGCATACTGGCCAAGCGGCGTCGACCTCCAGCTAAAGAACAGAGAGGCGTATGGATTGCTTTGTAAAATGAAAATAAAAAAAAACCGAATATAAACAATTAAAAAATATATACATAAATATATTTGTGCTACATGGCCTACACTTGCATAAAACAAAAGCAAAAAATAAAATGATATGAACCTTAACAGCGTTGAAGCATAACTAATGTTTAAGAGTATGAAAAAAAACAAAACGATTGTACTTTTTTTTTTGCCTGTTTGGTTTGTTTGTTTCAAACATTGTTTTAGCTGCAAGCAAATTATGTAATGAAAGCAAAATGAGAGCGAAGAATTCGTTAAAATTATTTAAAAAAAACATGTCACACAAAACACACACCCACACTTACACGTACAACAACATAAAACATGCCAGACGGACGGATCATACAAAGAAAAAAAAAACAGAATTATGAAAATTAAAATAATATACAAATGATAATGAAGTTATAATAGCTGCTTGTGCAGAATAACAGCCGTTATTAAGATGTTGATGCATCCTTAATCGACAGATGAGCATAATATAGATTTTTTTTCATGCGAAAAAAATAAAATTCATAGATTTATTAATTTAAAAATTAAATTACACACAAAGTACTTCACATATGAACGGAAGTATGCATGCGTAAAACAAAAAATAAAATAAAAAACAAAAAAAAATAAAAGAAAAGAAACTACATACATATATGATATACATACATACTATACGGATTATTATTACTCTTATAATTATTATTATTGTATTGAAGGAAAAATATAAGAACATTAAACAGCATAAATAAAAAGAAATTAAAAAAACACATCTTTTATGTTTTGTGACCATTTATTAAGACTCTTGGAGAAAGAATTACAATATCATTATTGTTCAGCTAAGCTTTGCGTTTACACAAACGGCTCAATGTTGAACTCAACAACCGAACAGGGCGTGGTCAACTCGAAAGCCTGCAACACGCTGGGATGCAACACTCCAATCCTGCCAATGACGGCGGAATTGTACATGACATTGGCGCAACGACCCGGGAAGTAGCTAGGATCTATCAAGGATCAAAATTAATATAAGTAACCTTGCAAAACTGTCTTGCATTTCCAACTTACCCTCGCTTGCCTCCAGATAATAACCGTTCTCGGCGTTGCCTGTTTTCCAGGGCACTGACAGTAATTGCATGACGCGATCTAGCAGACCATGCACCACCTCGAATCCGGCTGTTTTATTGCAATTGACTGCACACAGGCGACGCTCGTTGCGTGCGCCAACTTCTGAGTTCTCGGCGACCAGAACAACGTCGCTAATCTCGAAAAGCTTCAATGGCAGCGGCATCTTGCGATTAGCGACCAAGGTCTTGAGCAGACCCGGCAATAATGTGGTGCGCACCACTTGAAATTCAAGCGTCTTGGGATTTCCAATGTGCACTGCAGGCAATGCTTCAATGTCTTTGTTCAGCTTGCGCGAAATATCATCGCGGGAGCACAACGTGAATGTAAGAGCCTCGGTGAAGCCGGCCTGGGCAACCTTGTCACGCAGTTGCTCGGTGAGTTTGTTCAGGGGAAACTGCTTGGCGATTTGCATAAAGGCCGGCAAGGATTTCTTAATATTGTTGTAGCCAAAGGCAATCGCTATATCCTCATAAATGTCACAAGCATGGATGACATCGTGGCGCGTTGGCGGAATCTTCACATTCAGCGTATCGTTATCCTTGGTATCCACTTTCGCCTCCAGATACATGCGGGTCAACATATCTGCCAGCTTAGTGGCTGGTTCATCAATGCCAATGTAAGCATTGGCACGTGACACCGACACTTGCTCCTCGCGCACGGCCAGTTCGGGGTAGGACACCGTTGTACCGTCTGGCTGCACAACATTGCATGGTTCGACGGTAAACTTTTGGCTGCAGTGCTCGGAGAACAAGCAGACAATTGTGTCCAGCACCACCTTGGCCTTGGTCAGGTCCGTGGCGGTGCATTCGATGAACACATTTTTGGTTTTCAGCGAGATCTTTGAGTGATCTCCATTGATGATGGGTGGCAGCGACAGAACTACACGATTGGCATCATAGATTACCGGATAAACTGGAGAATCGCGAATGATGGGCAAATATTGCTTAAGCTGAGCGTGTGTGGCGTAAAAGTCCATCAGTTGGGCACCGTTTAGCTCTTGCGTTTGGTTGAGCGGTGCAAATTTGATTTGCTCCGGTGCCAAAGCTTCGTAGCTAAAGGGTCCTTTTAGAGTGTCCAAATCATGGGTCCCAATGGCGACCAGCGTGCGCTTGCGGCAAATGTTCTGGTGCAGCTTGTCCTGCAGATCAATGAAGCTGTTGTAGGAGTCCGGCGTGAAGGTCACGTTACGCAGCACAGCTGCCACAGCATGTGGTCGGATTTGAGCCGTCGAAGGCATAATTTTGAGCACTTGACGCTGCTTTGGCTCCACAAACTCAAATTTTGGTGGCTTAACTCTGCAATCGAATTTATTTTATTAAAATGCGTTTAGTATTCGATTTTTATAGGTACTTACTTTCCCTGAAAGACTTGCAGACCCGTCACCAAGCCTTCTAGGCACAGCAAATCGTAACGATTGGCGGGAATATCAATCCTGTAGATGATTTCCTCGCTGGCATTCGCCGCAGCCGCAACATCGCCCTGCTCTTTGGTGAGCATCTGCTTCTCAGTTGTCTGAATAGTAGAATTATGAATTATGAGGAATTTAGTTAGGAGATAGAGTTTGCTACTTACCACTTCATCCAGTTCCAGGCCAAAGGCGAAGCACAAATCTTGAAACTCGTCATCGGCTGAGAAGGAAAGGGGCAAACATTAGAGACATCGATCCACGTGGACGTCTGCCGGCTAACTTACTGTATTTCTTGCCCAGGGCATCGAACAGCAAATCACGTTTAACTCCAATGGTCGGCATTGTGATACTTAGTTTTGGCGTTGGAAAGCTCGATTAATACGAATGTTATTAACTTTTTCTTAAAAAATAGTTAAATGTGTTTTGTTGTTCATCGATCACAGTGTGTACACACTTAATTCCAATCAAAATGTTATTTAACATACAGCTATGTTAAAGTTAACATTTTGTTGAGAAACACCAATTGAATTTTTGTTTTATAAATAAGTTCTCATTTATTTCATTACTTGTAATTTAAGTCATAATATATAATATTCAAAAAAGTCTCTGTGTTAGTCAATGTAGAGCGGGTTAGGAAGAAAACATGCTAATTTTAGTTAAATTCAAATTAAACAGAATCATGTTAGTATCGCGCCATGCGATTTTCAACGCCTTCAGTTATCGATATCAAATGTAAAATACCGACTGAAAATCGCTGTAAAAATACTGCAGTTATTTGAATTCAAATCATGCTGTCCGGAGATGTGGTGAAACATCGATTTTTGCTTTAATGTTTTCAAATAACATTTTAAATAATTTAACATAGCACAGAATGTGTGTATTTTTATTAACAATTTGTTTCTATTTTTATTTTTCGCTAAAACTGTTGGCACTTAACAAGCATTGGTTTGAAGCAAAAAATCTGTTACTCGTTTTTCAGATTCACATTTTTACGAAATGTTGTAAATGTTGAATTTTGAAACACGGCTTATAAATAATCTTCATTGAAAACAGTTTTGAACTTTAAAAAATGTATTATTTATAATATTTTTATATTTGCCTACAACGAGATATTGAAAGTACTATCGATGTTTCCCCTCCTCCATTTTTGAGCGAATGCAAAATTTTAGTTTTTAGAGAGCTTTCTTTTTATGCAATGTGGCCATATGTTGCACCTTTTATTTTAAGTTAATGTTTCTATTTAACTGCACACGCTTTGCCAAGAAATGCCACACACTCTGTGTTGTTGTGCTGCTTGTACGGATTCCAAATCAACAGAAAAAAGCGTGTGCTCCTTGCAGCTGTCGTTGTTGCCTGACGGCGCATTTTCAAAATATCCACATGACAAAAAAAAATCGGAAGTAAATAACGTTAAAGTTGTTCGTTCCTTTTTGCTGTCGTTGTCGCTGCGTGGCCAGAACAAGTAATTCGAACGAGGTGTTTAGATCGCACAAGCTACACCTTGGCCTGGCCAAGCAAACTTGGGCAATTAAGCAGGTAACGCGACGACAAGCGACCTCCTTGCTTGGCCGACGCGCGTCAGACAAGCACCGATAAAAAAGGAAAGAAAATATAAAAAAACACGAAACGCGCGTGTGGCCAAGAAGCTAATGAAGCGTTAAAAAATCAACTTGTGATCAGAGAAAAAAACTAAACTTCATATTTGTACTGTTATAAGCTGCGCATCAGTTAACATTCAAGGATGATCAAGGTAATCATTAGGGGAATTGGGGATACAATGGTCCATTGTAAGGTTGATCTATTTTCCTCATAAATATGTATTAAATTGAGAGTTTCTTTTTTATTTTTTTGGGTTGGGCCCAAAGGAATAATCAATTTAAAAACGCCTTCAACTGTTCGCAGTTGCATTTTTCATAAGCATGTCCTTGCGCAGCCTTTATGTTTGTTTGTTCAACCCTTGAAGAGATTGATTATTGTTTATATTTGTGTGCCTCTGTATGCATGTGAATGCAGTGCAAACAAACTACGCATCGCATTGTGGCATGCGGCCGGCCAACGCTGTAGCCACAGTCGAAGCTGAGGCAGAAGCCAAAGCCGAGGCCAACGCCAACGCATCCATTTGAATTGGGGCAATTAAAGTGTGGTACAACTCACGGCTGAATAACTCTATAAACACGTGAATAGAGTTGAGATGCCTCGCTCCTCGCTCTGCGCTTCTCGCTTTTTTGTTCCTAGCCAACGGCAACAATGGCAATTAACATTAACCCCTTCGACCGTGTGTTGAGAGCGCAGAGCGAGGGCGTTAATTCAGACACGAGTTCTTGGTCAATTTATCAAATAATGCGACCAATTCCTGGAAAACCAAATAAAGTGATTATCAAGGCTGCGAGGATTCGAAAAATATTAGCCCGAGCATTGTTCATCCTTGGCCTTTGCTGCGGCTCTTTCGTTTGTAATTATGCTGAATATTGATTTCAAATTTATCATAATTTCGTTAACTATAATTTGGAGCGAGAATAAGAAAGATTTATTTATCGGTGGTGATTCTTGTGGCTGATGGTGGGAAAAGGATTTTAGATAAAAGACATAATTTTTATCAAAAGTTAATTTGTAATTTAAATTAAATGCAAACTTTGATGATGCATTCCGTATATACAAATATTGATCAGTTTACTAATTATCCCGATTCGAATAGTATTCCAAAGATGTCATGCAGTTCTCACCTCTTGGCTAATGACTTACAGATTACACTAATTGCAAACTAGTTAGTTTTTCACACGTTTGCTCTAGTTCCAATTTAAGGACACTCCTCTTCCGGCTCGCAAAAAAGAAAAGTCGGTACAAAGAGTAGAATTCATTCATCATGCTCGGTAATTGAATGGGAATCGTTGACCATGTCTGGTTGTTGCCTTGCCAAACTCTCGATTTGTTACCTGCACGCAACAGTTGCTTCTGTGTGGTCAGATTCAAGTGAAATTATACGAATAAATGCAGATACCAGTAAGCAACATAATCTATCTGCCGTTTTGCGGTTGAAAATATCAATTTTCATATAATGCAATTGTCACCTCAGGACCTCCACGATTCGAACTGTCAACGAAGGCACCCGACTGCATACGATTATGGCATCCAAAAGATTCACAGACAAGTTGAGTTATCCAAAACACACCAGACCTTGTCTCAACAAGTGCAAGTGAAGGTTTATCTAATCCGCAATTTTTCAATTTCATGAGTTGATGTTGAGAAATGACCCAGCATAGATATCACTTACGATTTACATTTTATTTGTACACGATTGGGCCAAAAGGCAAAGGGCCAAAGGTAAACATATCAATTACCTACAATTGAGCCCCGTTGACAGACAGACTGAACTACGACTACTGGCTACTGGCCAGGTCGCACTTGCTTGCTTCCGAGAAAGTCATTTCTCACACTGGACATTTGGGATTTATTTGTATTTCATTTCGATTTCTTTTGTCTGTACCCTGATCAAGTGCCTGGCTGGATCCAGGACTCAGACACAAATCTAGTCTCAAGTGTCGCTCTGGAAAGTGTTGCTACTTTCTGACTTCTGGCTAAGTGTTTTTACACCGAAGCAACAGCAACAGCATCAGGCAGGGACACTGAGACAGGCAGTAGGCCCTTCAGGTGCCAACAAACTAACAGCACCTATGGGAAATTATATGAATTATCATAAACTGACGCCAACAGGGACTAACGAAATCCTTGAAACCGTTTGAAAGTTTCGCTTTTTTTTCTGCTCGACATCGCAGCATCAGACGTCTTCGGAGAATACTCTGTACTTTGTATTCACGGGGTATTATATGCTAAAATAGAGTTAGAGTCTCTAATTGATAAGTAGTAAATTATTTAATTATTTAATTGGAAAATCTTTTTATTAAAATACATAAAAAATCATTTCATGTCTTTAAAATACATATTATATGTTATATGTATGTATTTTGGGAGTTCAATGGGGTTTAATATGCTGGAATATACTACTTTAGGGCCTATAATTTATGGGTTGTAAATTATACTTTCAGTAAATTGTATTTATTTGAAAAAGTACATATAAAGGGAAATCTGATCTAAGCTCATTTCGCTGGGTATCTAAAAAAATTGCAGTCTGTTCATTTTGCAGTTGTCTTAACTGCGATTGTTACCCTAATTTTTGATCGTCTTCAAAAATGAAACGGTCTGGCTGGTCTGCTCTGCTGTTGTCTGCTGGGCCCCAATCCCCGATCCATTGGCAGCTCAGACCACGCGTTGGATACCACGTAATGGCACAATCAGAATAGCCAATGGTCGGCGGCAACGGCGCACGCGTGTCATTCTGGGCAGCAATCAAAGTGATATGAAAATTGCATTTTGGGTTCAACAGGTTCGTTGTGCTGTACACTTTTGTTTGCCTAAAGGTTAAACGTGCGAATTTCACCGACTCTGGCAAACAGCTTAAGGCAAGGGCCAGGGCCGTTTTTGGTTTTTTTTGTTGATCAGCGGTCGATCAATGCGTATGCGAATGCGCCACGGTTTTCGTTTTCGGTGGTAATCGTAATCGTCTGACTTCTTAAGCTCCTGCACCAGCATCAACATCAACTCCGGCTCCTGCTCCTACCATTCTCATTGACCGCGTACCGTACGCGAATTTAGTATATATATAGAGCTGCAGCTAAAGCTAATTAAATGTAATTTGGTACTTCCTTTTCAGCCGAAATAATACACATATAAATAGTATCTTTAGTTTACATTTTATTCTTTCTCTCTCTCTCTCTCTCTTGTTGGTCGCTTTTCGCTGTGGCCCTGGCCATCATTATTATAAATTTTCGTTTTCTTTTGAGCATCACTTGGGAGGGACTTGAGGTCACTTCAATTCCATACTCCACACTCCTCCCTACTTTGAATTATACCTCGACGCAAACCGAGTTCAAAGGAATTCGCTTGCGAGTAAAATGGTATAATACAATGGAACCCTGAGAACTATACGAACTGTGTGTAGGAATACAGAAATATGCTCAGACCCAAGAGCGAAACCGAAACTGAAACTTGTTAATTGTTTTGCGCTCGAGTGGCGGCCACTGAAGGCGCAGCAGAAGGAGGCGCGTGCACTTCAGTTTCCAGCGAAGCAACACTTTCCATTCAAGCCCAATAAACGGCCCATTGTGAAAAACGACCCATTCATGAAAGCACCCAAAAGAAGGGTGCCTAGGCCCTGGCGGCCAATCTGCATCGGCAATTGTTGTTGCCGCAAATTAGACGCTCAATTACGCTACAAAAAAAAACAAGTTAGAATGTTCTAGTCGAGAGTGCTCGACTACAAGATACCATGTTCCGATTAGCTTGTAATCATTAGACGTTTACTCACATACACTAAAAAAGCATATATTTGTTCGGGAACAACTTTTATGAAAAATTCTTTAACGCATATGTTTTGTTCTGCTAGTCCGATTAAAACAGGATATACAAGATTATGGTGCATAGTTGGTTTACTAATTAACACATCATTTCACTAAGTACATCGAAAGTTATACGTAACTTAGATGAACACAATGTGTCGTGTTGTAGATTTTCGTTAATTGTAGGTGAAGAGGCTTGGCATCCAACATTGAAAATGAACTTGACCTATATTATAAATTTAGGAACCTACCTACCAAATTTTGTGTTTCTAGCTATTATAGTTTCTGAGATCCACACACTTACACGGACAGACGGACAGACAGACGGACAAGTTCATGCCGATCAAGATAATATACATACATATATACTTTATAGGCTCGGCGATGTTTCCTTCTGCCTTATGTATACATTTGACATTTGCACAAAACCATTATACCCTCTTATTCTATTTTCAAATGGTAACAGGGTATAAAATCAGAAATTCCTGGGTAATTTCACTTGGGGCAGCAACGCGACTGAAGTTTGGATTCGTTGTACCAAGCACTTCAGTGAGTCATGGCTGAAAGTGAATCTTGACCACGTGGTGCTGCCACTGATAACCCTTCGATCATTTTTCATAATTTCCAGCCGCACATCCTTCCGTAAAATGTTCTCACACTTGACCCGCTGTCGGTTGGGCTACGCCTGCCAAGGATCGGAAGTTGCGCAGCATCAACATCCTAGGAGAACTGTTGTTTTCGTAACAAGCGCAAAGAAGAAAAATCTTATTAAAAATTGTTATTTCTTTCGTGGCCCTTTTTTCGTGTCTTTTGTTTTGTTTTTCTTGTATTTTTTTGTTGGTGTGCGTATATATATATTTTTTTTTATTGCTTTAATCATTTTTATTTTGTGCGGCTTCCGTGCCACCTGTTATGGTTAACATTGGCGTTCGGCGAGGCAGCGGCACAGGCAGAAACAGAGGCAGAGGCGATCGGAGGTCCTCGAGTCCTCGCATCCTTAAGGCCTTTTTGATTTTTCTCAAGTGATTGCGTAGTTTTCATCTTTTGTGCGCTCTTTTGTTGTAGTTCTCACTGTTTCAAATTTGAATTGATCATTGCGTTTTGATCTGGGTAACGTGGGATCGCGACCCTATCAAAATAGCAATCATAATTTGTCGATTACGAGCCGAGTCGAGCCGAATCGAGTCGAGTCGAGTTTGAGTATGATGCTTACTTCCGATTTGAAAGTGGAAGTGCCGTGAAATTCATTTTTGATTGCATACAACATGAATAATGGCCACGAATTAGTCAAAGTGGGATTAACGGCTGTGCTCTTAACCGAGGCTAAGCCTGGCGCCAAGCAGTTGCCAAAGATCAGCAAAGATAGCCATCAAAAAAATGGTTCTGATGTTGGCAAAACATAGAAAAGTCAAAAGGACATGCGGCATCAAAGTGATGCCGTGCGACAAAAATTGCTACGGTTCGCTCTGATCCCATCACAACGAGATATAGTTGCCGACAACGACGATAACCATCAGTATGCAATCTATAACAACAGACCTGCCTGCTGGGCGTGCCCAAACAATGACACAGTGGGCGCTGCATTGACCTGGCCCAGGATCAGGACAACAGCGTATGTCGTCTGCTTGTGTATAATCTAGTTTTAATTTTCATGGGAATTAACCCATGCTCCAGGCACAAAATTCGTGTGTAAACAATGTGCAATTTATGCGATATTTGTATTAAAATTGTGAACAGTTCCCGCTCCGTGTTTCGCTCCAGCAGCAGCAGCAGCAGCAACTGTTGCAAGTCGAGCTATTTGCTTTGATTTTCACTTGACTTTTTGCGCTCGAGCCGTTTGTTTGACTGGCGCACACATATCATATCATATTTTCATTTTCGCATCATTTTTTTTACTTGCAACCCTCGATGAGATGAGGTCAATATTTGCGGAGCAAGTCAAACAGTTGGCGCATCCAGCGGATAACAATGTAACAATACTCGTTTCGCATTCGTCTCGTCCGTTGGACTCGTCTCTTGGACTTTGGGACGCTGCATTTGCATATGTAATTTGGCTTTAATGAATTTTCAATTTGACAATTGGCAAAATGCCGCACACGAACGCGTCGAGGGCCACCCACCTGAACGACATGGACATGGAAACATGAAATGTACTTCATGCTGTCATGCAATCCGCATCGAGCCCAATTCCTTTGCTCCAATCGCATGTCGCAGCTTCTGCTGCTTCCGATTGACTTTCGCTCTTTCACTTGGCTTTCGCATTGGACTTGGCTCCAGGACTGTCCTAATTTAGGGCTGCTGGTCAGGCGGTGTTAAATGCTAATAAAATAAGTAACATACAAATTTTTCAATTTATGCAAAAAGCAGCAAACAAAACTGGGCTACGGCTGCCGCAAATGCTGCACAGCACTTTCACGCCCCCGAGGGACTTGTTAATAGGAGTCGTTGACGTGCGCCTACTTTTATTCTTGATTGGCACTCCTGCAGCTCCTACACGTTCCACATTGCGAGCCCTGTAAGCGAAAAGCATACTTCATTTAGCATTAACTTAAAAAGATACTTTTGTATCTAGTTGCCAGATTGTGGTATCTAAGAATGGGAAATAGCTTGGAGATAAACGTTTAAGCCAAGTAATGTACATATATATTTTTATTTCATTATTTATTTATATTTTGTAATTAAACAACACATGTAGAATAATAATCAAGTATATTTTAAGTGAACATAGGTGTTTATTTTTTTTAATATTTTGAAAAATAATAATTTATTTTAATATGAATTTTATGTTCGCTTCTGGCAGTTTGAAAATTTTGAATATACCTTACCTAAGATACTTTTTCTAAAATGAATATAAAATATTTCAGTTACAAATAAAATTTAATTTTTTTCTTAACATTTCAATCTGGCCTTTTAATATTTTAACAGTTTAAAGTTTTCCGTAGTTAATGGACAATATTTCAGTTATAGGTAAATAGTATTTTCATATTTTAAAATTTTGTTTATGCTTTAAGAAATTTAAAATCTTTTTTAAAGATACCTATTTTTAACTTTTAAAAGTGTTCTAAAAACAATACTAAATAATACAGTAGCTATTAAATAATATATTCTTAATTTTGGGATTTATGCTTGCGTTCTTTTTAATAACTCTTTACTCTTCATTTGTCAAATCACAACTGTTTTTTATAGGGATATCTTTACGTTCAACTTGTATCTTTCAGATACTCTTGATTATATCTCTTTAAGAGCATTTCAGCTTCGATCATGTCAAACACTTTGATAATAACAACTTTTGGCATGCGCTCTCTGGAAGCTGATCAACATCACATCGCATTGGAGCAGCATCAGCTTCAGCTTCAGCTTCGGCCAAAAGTTGCATTTATGCGTATTGACATGAAAAGTATGACCCGTTAGCCAGTAGATGTGGCTGTGGCTGTGTGTATTGAAGTATATGCCGTATTGTTCATATTTAAGCGGGGCAATAAGTGGCTGAAGTATTGGGATCACTCGTTAAGTGACAGGCACGCAAGGCGCCGATGAGCATGGGAAGAAAAACAAGGCACAGCCAATTTCCCTTTACCCCTTTTACACTTGATCAACTTCTTCTTGTTTGCTGCCTCACAGCACGTGAGTCCCTTTGGCTCGCTGGTTGTTGTGGGTTTTTGTCAATGCGCATGAAATTCAAATCGATATGCAAACGTTCCGCTGGCGGATGCCTCAACATCAGCCAAGATCGATAAGCAGCAGCAATTTTACAACGCACTTGCTGCGCGCTGACATCAGTTTGCGATGCGATCAGTTCGATGCGATGCGATGCTCAGCTGCAGGTGTAACCGAAGGCGTCACTTGCACAACTGTCACGAGACCGAACGAGTACTCGTAAATTGCACTTGCACACAGGACGCAGGACACACGAGCAGAGCAGGATCACAGAGGTCAGTTTGTCCTGCCTGCCTCTGCCTGGCTGCCTGGCTGCGTAGGGGATGTTTGGCCAATAAATTTGTTGTGCTGCGATCGTCGTTTGTGGTGCGGTTTGTTGTGTGACATTTTTATCTAATTGACAACGTTTTATTGCCGCCTATAGATCTGCTCACTGATATCCACCCCAAGCCAAAAGGTAGCGCAAAAATCCAAAAGGATCGTTAGCTGTCCTTGGGGCGTGCTTCTTGCCTCATACTTTGGGTGGGCGCTGCGCACTTCAAACATTCGATGCCGCTGCTGATTTTTATATAAAAAACTAGAATATGATTTCCAGCGAATCATTACGGCTGTGTGGGCGTTGCAACGGTAGAGTCGAAGGACCACCGAACGCGTCCTGGCGCTGTCTAAATTCGCTGTGTCATGCCAAAGGTACAACTAAATTGAACCTGGATATTGAACAGAAATTAATTGTTGGCGCTAAAATGCTAGCCTAACTATGCCAGTTAGTTAGCACGCTTATTAGGCATGGCTCAGAGAGCGAGATCGAGGGTCCAAGCGTGTCCTTGACGCTTGGCTAACAAGCGACCCTATCAATCGGAGAATTTGCCAGGCCGTAATGCTCGTAAACAAGATGGTTCATTCCGATATCGATTTGGGCATGCCGAATCGCATGACGGTGGATTTGTTAAGGTGTCGTCGCCGAACAGGTAGAGTATTAGTATTCGGATGCGGCGTTGCTCTTTGGTCTGCACACGATTTAGATAAGATTTATCCATCAGTTGTTTGGGCCATTTGCAGTGCGCTGACAAATCGTTGGTTGATGTTTTTGGATTTTTGCAAATATTCCAATAGTTTTACGGCACTTTCTTTGTGGTTGGCCTAATCCTGTTATAGGGGCTTTGTTTGCATTTCCGCCCATGTTCCGGTCCAGAATGTCGGGACTCAACCCCATAATCATCTTGTTAGCGGCTTTAGATGTGCGGCAGATAGCGCCAGCCAGCTATATCGTATTCCTGTGCCCCTCCAGCGCCATTTTGCATGCTCATGCACTTGAAGTTGAAGCTGTTGCTGTTGCAGCTGAAGCTCAACAAGGCCAAGCAACAACAGATTGTGGCAACTCACCACCGCCTGCCATTGGCTGTTGGCCCGGCCCGGCACGTGCTGCGGGGCCAACTCGTTTACCTGTCCCGTGCCCTGCTCACCTTACCTGCCACACGGCCACCACTCTGCCACAATTGGTGGTGGGTTTCGGCTGCGCGTATAAATAGCGCCGGCAGGATAAGCAGTCAGTTAGAAACTCGCCAGCAGTCGCAGCGAACGGTTCAAGTTTTACTTACTATCCACACACAGCACATTTATCAGTCGAGATGTCGTCCAGCGAGATTTATCGTTACTATTACAAGACCTCCGAGGATTTGCAAGGCTTCAAGAGCGGCGCAACGGAGCCGTACTTTAATCCCATGGCTGCCTACAATCCAGGCGTCACGCACTATCAATTCAACTGCAACTCGTTGGCCAGCTCCAGCAACTATTTGTCCGCCAATGGCTTCATTAGCTTCGAGCAGGCCAGCTCCGATGGTTGGATCAGTTCGTCGCCATCATCCAGTCATCGGTCCGAGAGTCCCGAGTACGTTGATCTCAACACCATCTACAACAATGGCTGCAACGCTCTGCCCCAGGGTCAGCAGTTTCCGCTGACACTGGAGCAGCCGTCATCAGCAGCAGCGGCAGCAACAGTTCCTGCAGTTCCTCAGCCTGGGCTGGAGATCATGGGCTCACCCAATGTGGGCACCTGCAAGACGGTGCCCCAGGCAGCGCCCGTGGCGAAGCCCAAGCGAAGCTACGTCCGTAAGAACCAGCAGGTGGCCACGACAACCGAGAGCATCAATGTTGCCAACTCCGCGGCGTCCACGTCGAATGTGAATCTCTATGCCGATGACTTCCAGAGCTTTGACTTCGACAACACTGCTCTGTTCGATGACAGCGTGGAGGATGACGACGACATGATGCTCTTCGACGATGACTTCGATGCCGATGGCAACGATGGCTCCTTCGATCTGGCCGATGGCGACAGCGAAGATGCTTCCGGCAATCCCAATGGAGCAGCATCGGGTGCCGGCAAGAGGCGACGCAACAAGCAAGTCTCGCCCGTGGTCAAGCGCAAGCGTCGCCTGGCAGCCAACGCCCGGGAGCGTCGTCGGATGCAGAACCTCAACCAGGCCTTCGATAGACTGCGCCAGTATCTGCCCTGCCTGGGCAACGATCGCCAGCTGTCCAAGCACGAAACCCTCCAAATGGCCCAGACCTACATCTCCGCCTTGGGCGATCTATTGCGCTAATAGTTCGAATTCCCTCATTGCCAACAGTCATTTGCCAAATGTTGTACCTTCTTTGTAAATATTATATAGAACCGAGTAGTAAATTATTGCCTAAGTATTAGTTTAGTTAATTGTTAATTTGTTTAAATGGAAGACAATGATTAAGACTTGAAATAAAAATTATAAAAACCGAATATCAAATTCCTATTTTTATTTCTAAAAGTGGCAAATGATCAACATCAAAATACAAAATTTATGTTCTTATTTTCAGCTCAAGAAATACGCTTAAAATCTTTAATATATTTTCTACATCAAGATTTCATTCAATGATGAAACATTTTTTTATAATTCGATTCTAACATATTCACATTTTTTTTTTATAAATAACCTCGTTGTGGAAGTTTGCCTATAATGAATAATCCTGGACATGTATGACCTTTCCTATATTTATATATTCAGTCTGAATACCCTGGGTATAAATATAAATTATAATTATAAGAAATATTAAATGAAGAAGAAGAATAAAGAAGAATATGTTAGCATTATTTTAAATTTGAATGAAAATTCGCAAATACAATATTTTGATTGTAATAACCATTAAAACATTTTCAAAAATTTAAAATTGTGTTATTTTTACAAATTTAAAATAAAATGTGTTGAGAAGTATCTACCATCTTTATTTAGAATTGTTCAACTACAATATTTATTAGAACATTTTCTAAAATCAATAGGGTTGTTTTAATTATAAAATTTCAAAAATGCTTAGAGAAGTTCCTATTATCATTATTTTGAATTGAAAGGAATTCGTGCAATGCAATATTTATTTTTTAAAGAGCTAAGAACTTATTTCAATCTTTATTTGAGAAGAATCTGTTATTATTATTTTGAACTGTAAAAAGGGCTTGTAATATTGCGCAATACTTATTTTGTAATATGCATCACAATTTCCTGCAGAAGATCTGTTTGTACTCGCACATAAGGCAAGCTGGAGCATCAGTTGACCCATCAATCTCGGAGGCAATCTGAAGTTCAGTTAATGTCTTCACCTCTTGCTCATGTTAATGTTTATGTTTTTTGGGCGCTTCCTCTGGAGGTGCCGTCGTCTCTCGTTTATCGCCGTGCATCAATTCTCACACAACTCGGGCGCGCGACTCGACGCATTGAATTCGATTCGGGTTTGTTATAAATGGAGCAAGGTGATCGATTTGGCGCTTCGCGATCAATTTGTAGACAGTTCAGCGAAATTATGATGGTCAAAACAAATACGCGAAAAGTGATCCCCAAACGATCGGCCAAGGACCGAAACAAAGTACCAGTATTGTGCCAATAATTATACCTCAGAGCGCGCCAGAGTGTGGCTGCCAAATTAAGTTAAGTGTGGGGCTGATCTCCTTTCAGCAGTCGGAGTCGGAGTCGGAGTCGCAGCCCCAAAAAGAAATTGAGCGCCACTCACAAATCGTTTAAAGGGAACTTCGATGGATGATCGTTGCTGGCGGATAACCGACAAAGGCCATGGCTAAGCTCGGCTTAAGCCCGGTCAGTTCATTGAGCAGCGAGCGAAGTCGGGTCAGCGATTCAATCATACGAAAGATACAAAACCAATTTGTTGATAGCGGCGATGATCGACGGTGGCAGCGTTGGCTGACGATCGACTGCCACCACGCAATCACAATGCGAATTGAGGATTCAGGATTCGCAATTCAGAATGGAGAACTGAGAACTGAGAATTGAGTATGGGAATTGGGGCGCTTGTAGGCGTACGATTTGGCCACTGGGGGCGCGGCAGGACATCGTTATGTGGGCAGTTTGTGTTTGTTTTTATAAAATGATTCGCGGTCTCTCGGGCGTTGCCGCATATAAAAGCGCTCTCAGGAGGAAATTCACATAATTAGTTGGCTGCGACTTGGACAGCGAAGCCGCTTCGTTAAATTGTTAATGACTTAATTTAAAGAGATCGCGCGACGCGGGCGTCACCCTCGCATTAAGCATTCAGCTAGGCTACAAAAAAAAAAAGAATACAAATAAAAAAGACAGTGTGGCAATTATGAATCGAGTCCCCAATATCCTGCCACTGCCACTGGGATTGCCACAGTTGCCGAAGTTGCCGCTGTTGCTGCGTTGGCTTCTCTTGTTAGCGACAATTTACGGCTTTGAACGCTTCCGCACAAAGCGTTGCCGTCAATTTGTCAATTACACAAATTGTTTAGGTCTCTTCGGCAACAAAGGGCTCAACAACAAAAGATACGTTTTCGATTTCGACCTTTTCCTGCCAAGCTTCGATGGGTTTGTGCAACCGAGCTACGTTCCGATCGCTGTGCAGCTGCACAGATTCGATGCCGATGCCGATGCAGCTTCCAGCTTCCATCCTTCATGTTCGTAACCAAAATGCAACTGCTCGCCAATACAATTAGTTAGAATTCATGAATGGCAATGGGAATGGGAACATTTCTGTACCAGCAGAAAGCAGCAGCTTTTGGCAGTGCCGCCAAAGTTCCTCCACAGTCGGAGTCTTGCATGTCTTTGTCAATTTATAGACAGCTTGCCTGAGCATTATTAACACGTATTATTATGGGAGACTCAGTTCCAGTTCCAGTTTCAGTTTAAGTTTCGGTTTCAGTTTGCTTTGGGGCACTCGCACATTTTGTGGGTTTTTCGTAGTCCTCTCTTGTAGCTTGGCACGACACGGCAACAGGTCGTAAAAGAATTAATGTTGCAAGAATTTGTCATGTCGATAATTGGCGCGCTTTATTTTGAGGTTTTTGGGGTTTTGCGCAACATTATTGTGCTGGCTTAAGCCCCTGTTGCCGATCATAGTCTGCATAGCTGCGTTAAACAAGTTAATGAGCATTAACACCATCAATTTGTCACTTCTTATTAGTGTCCCCATGGGGGACATTGACTGGCTGAGTGGGCTCTGAAGAAGTCTCGAGTGGTAGACAGACAGCTAATTGGGCTGCCAGTTATGGCCAAGTGTAACAATAACATATTTAAGCTCTGTCTGGATTGTTCACTTTTTGTGTATCCTCTGTCTGCCGATCTTCTTGCTATATGTTACCTGTATTTGATGCTGCAGAAATTTTAATCTCTTAAAATATGTTCTAAGTTATAAGGTTAATTTAATCCATAGCAATTAATATTGTGCAATTATTGCTGCTTTATTTTTCTACATTTTCATAGTTGTGAATTCTCTCAAAATGTATTCCATATTATAAGGTTAATTTCACAGTATATATCTATTAATGTTGTGCAATTATTGCTGCTCTATTTATCTAAATTTTCAGAGAAAGTTGTGAATTCACTTAAAATGTATTCCATGTTATAAGGATTGGACAATTTATATCAATTAATATTGTGTATGTCTATTTTTCTACATTTTCAGACTTGTTCATGCTCTTAAAATCTATTCCATATTATTAGGTAGAAAGCACTTAATATTGCGCAATTATTTCTTCACTATGTTATTTCTCTACATTTTCATGGAGAATTCTTTGCGAACACAAAACACTTTCTCATGGTCCTCTGAACACACAGTATTCTACCTTTCGCCTACTTTACCGCATAGGACTATTAAAAAATATAAAATACAAAAATAAGAAGAAACGCAGCCAAACCGCAACAGTTTTTTGTTGTACAAATAGTTTTGGCTGAAGTGCTCGTAGTTTCCGTTTCCGGCGCGTATTTTGGCATTGTTGTGTGAACATTTTACGCTGATCCTTTAATTATTGCACAATAATTTTGGGAACCACAAATAAAAAATATATAAAAAAAGAAGGAAAACTGCGCTTGGCTGATTGATGTGAGTCCCGACGCTGCACTCGTGGGTAAATGCAACAGGCTACGTCTTCGTTCGCGTGTGCAACGAACTGTGTGTGGGCTCATCGGGATTTTGGCCAGAGTCGGAGTCGAAGCCAAATGATTGCAATTATTAAGCCATAAAACGGGATGCGTTAAATGCCAACTCTGTAATTAGCGACACCAAATCACGTCGGCCACGCCCACGCCGCATTGTTGTGTGTGGCCCCGAAACATCCAGAAAGAAAGATCAATACTTCTCAACTCTTACCTCTTACCTGAAGTTGCTTCGGGGGAAAGTCAAAGTCAATTATAGATCGCTGTTTGTTTAAGGAAGTTTGGCCCGAAAGGAAGCAAACACAGCGGCAATTTGTCAAAGATTTGCTACGCTCCTCAAGGCAGCCATCAATCAGTAGCTCCGATTACTCTTCAAACCAGAGGCACACAGATTTAACCGTTACAGGTTGACAAATAATTCGCACGGCCGATCGCTCGACTGGGCAACTCAATTAGCCACACAGACACAGACCGCCACAGTTGACTGCGTTCTGGCCTGGTCCTAACAAACTGGCCATGTAGGTGGCGGCCAACAAACTTTAAGCCCGAGCTCCGACTCCGACTATCTCACGCTGCAGCCAAACGTCAAGCAGCTCACAACTCGAAACAACGATCTCAACGATCTCAACGATCATCAGAGGCGGGTGAAAGTGCATCAAAAATCAAAGTCGACGTTGATTTTTTGACAATTTTTGGGCGAGGCATCAAATTAACACAGCAAAAACGCAAAGATGCTACCAAAGATGCAGGCCCTGAAAAAAATATGAGCTAACATTCGAGAGCAGCCAATAAAAGTGACAACGAATTAGGAATACTCTTGGTAAAAAAAAATTAGAGTTAACATTCGAGTGCTGCCAATGAATAAGAATACATTTGCTACTTTACTTTTACTTCATAATATTACAATCAATAAAGTTTAGTAAAATATATTTATGAAATTAATGTTTGTACTAAATTATACAAAATAATTATTTTATGAATAATTTTATTTAATTCAATCAATTGTATTTTATTTAATTTTGTAGAGCTATTAATTGATTATAATTATATAATTAATTATTACATTGATAACATAATTATTGTTATCAATGTAAATTATAGTATGTATTACATTTTCTTATGGCTAAATTTCTTTATTTTATTTTTAATTTATTCATTAGGTTTTTCTGCTCAGCGCAACTTATGGTTAGAGTATTTAAGTCCAACTCCCAAAATGTTGGCTGTATTTTTTAACTGAAATTGCCACACGCAAGCCATCGCCATCGCTTTGTCACGTTAAGATGGTAGACGCTGGACGCTGGGCGGGAATGTGCGGAGGGGGGAGACTGAAGTCTGAGTATTTTGGCAGAAGATTCTTCTTGTTCGAGTTGGTTCTTGGTTGCCGTCTGTAATTTTGTATTCGCATTGAGGGTCATTTGATACAGTTTTCCAGCTCATTTGCTTGTAATTGGGCACCAGAGCTTCGCGTTGGATCTCCACATGGAATCTCTTCTGTCCTTTTGGCCATTGTCCTGTGGCTGCTGCTGCTGCTGCCAACTTTAGCTCAGGTTGACGACTTTTCAAATTATCAGTTCAATTTTTGGTACTTATATATTTATTATTGGGATTTCGTGTGAAAAATGCGAACAGGGTGCGTTCATATTTTGTGTTTAAGCTCAGCTCAGCAGACAACAACACAGCAACAACAACCACAATTTAATGTCAACGTCGTCGGTGGCGTTGGCATCACTTCGAGTTTTGTCCATTGGCCACTTGTCGAGTCAATTTTTTGCCTCCTTGCTTCTGATTTCTGTCGATTTTTTTCATTTTTTCTCTTTATTTTTTATAAGCAATGTCCACCTGCAGAGTTTTGCTTGGTTCGTCGCGGCTCGTTCTGGTTTTTGTGTGTGTGTCGACTGCGTGAGAATTTAATCCCTTGGCCCCAATTATTCAAGTAATTAAGTATTAATGTGCGAAATTTTATCACCTTCTTTGGCGACGCTGCAAGTCGTGATTTTCCAGGCCATTTGTGCCTAAACGATCGATCAAAGCGGGGCTTCTGCGCTTAAGACTGGCGTGAGCAGCGTGATTTATAAGGAAAACATTTCATTTCAGATTGGATAATATACGATAAAACCAGCCTTAAGGCCACACATTATACTATAGAATTTAATTCAATGTTATAACAATAACTTAATAGATAAATAATAAAGGTATAAGATATCGGAGTAATTTGGTCATACAATATTCTTCAAAAAGTTTCAACTACAGAATTTAATTTAAAATCACAAACATTACAAGCTACAAATATAATAAATTTATAAATAAATAGTAAAATATTAAATATATTTTTTATTTGGCCATCTATAATATTCTTCATGAAATAACAATATAATAAATTACTTGAAATATTTCCGCATTCTTTTCAAAATTCATTAAAGCCTCTTTAGCTCAACTTTGACTGATTGCTAATAAAAAAAAAGGTTGATCAAGGACACCGCATTGTGCCGCCAAAGAGGATGCTGATCTACGTGCAATTAGTAGATATAATCCGTGTGATTCCACCCGAGTAAAATGTCAATAACAATAAATTCCTTGGCAACTATAGAACGCACCGATTTCAGGGAAAATCAAGATATGGACTCACCGACAAGTGATTACATACGAAGCGCAGCTCATAACTGTCAAAATCAGGCAATCAATTGATTTGCGCATTGCGAGGATCGAAGAATGAGGATCGAGGACCGCACAGGACTCGGATCGCATCGGATCGCTTCGCACAATATTTTAGAGGCGTGTTCCGGCTGTCAACATTTTATGTTGGTGGTCAGCGAGTCAACTTGTGGTCGCAACTGCAACAGCAGCCAAAATACCAGAAAGTGCTGAGAACCGCGCGGGTGTTCCCACTGAGAAGTCGGGTCCTTGAGGCGAACAATAGCGCACACAGTGCCCCGCCACGATGACTCCTGAGGCATCCTTTGTGCGTGCCCAGAAAACAATGGCAACTACTTACAACACATTATGACACGAATTTAGAAACGAGGGAAAAGAGGGAAAACTCCTTGACCTCTGAGTCAAGCATTTTATTGCCCAGCACAGGTCCTGATTCATAGCTATTACTCTATTTTTACTTTTTTCCTTGTGCCTTGCGGCGTGTCCTTGTGCTCCTTTTGATGCTGACCAGCGGCATTGAATTTGCGTGAACCAAATCCAATTTTATTGCTCAATTTTTTGTGTTCTGCGGCCGATTTCTAATTGAATTGCGCGCTCTGTAAAATATTACATTTGTCTCTTGGAGTCAAGTTCATTATTTATTTCTATATTTCAGCATTCTAATGTAAATTAACTCCGTTTTGTTTTTGTCGAACTCCTTTATGTTTACAGCGATTTTCGTAACCAATTCTGAATTCTTTACGCCTTTGAGACGGGTAATTTATTAATCGAAACAATTTATTATATTCCTTTAGAGTTTGTTGCATACATTTAAAATATATGAAAGCTATTAATCGGTGAGTAGAGAATACTTTTTATTGATCTCAAGAATCTAATGCTTTTACATTAATTTTAGTTTACTTTAATTTTATTATCTTGGACTGATAATATTTACCATGAAAATGAATAAGTTAATTTGATTTAGAAAAATGGGTTACATTGTAAAGTAACTAAATCCAAGTTAAGTTAATTCGACCGGAATCTATAAATTATATTTAGAATCTTAAATCAATATAAATTTAAATTACTACAGAATTTATTGTAAATAAATAACTTTGGAAGGATCTTTTTTAAACCGAACATCTTAGATTGGCTGCCAAGAAAATGAGAACAAAATGTATTTGTAGCTGCAAATAATTATTGTTGTTCTTGTTTATTACAGAATATTTTCTAAATAAAATAATTTGGAATTCGACAGTAATGTTCCAATACTAATAAACCATTTTTTTTTGTAAATGTTGCATTAAATATTGTTCGCAACCAAAAAGAAATTGAAGAAAACTTATTTGAAGTTTTCAATTATTATTCTTCTATGTGGTGCTACTCTTATAACAAAATCGTTTTTTAATAAACTAATATATATCAATGCATTTTGTATATATAAATTCTTCAGTAAAGTTTTAAAACTAATAATAATATTTTTTTTAATGCTGTTTTAAATTTTTTTATTATCAAAAAACTCTGATTGGCTGCCAAAGAAATCGAATAAAATGAATTTGAAGTTGGCAATTATAATGCTTCTATGTTGTTCTAGTCCTTTGGGTAGCCTTCAATAACCTATCCCTATTTTGTGGCGACCAGCTGACGCTGGCTGAGCACACGTGTTCATCACTAAAGCGGGGCATGCGCGCGAGTCCGAGTCTCAATTTGGATTTGTAAGCCGAGCCCAGGCAGAGCAGAGAGTGAGGTGAATTGAGCCGCAGTTGTATCTGTATCTGTGTATCCTTGTCGGTATCACACCTTCGCCTTCTCCACTCGCAGTCCATCATCGGCAGCAACCCTTTCGTGTATAGTATGTCTTGGCGCACTGCTGCCCGATATCCTTTAAGCGGTTTATCCTGCTGTTGCTGTTGCTGTTCCTGTTGCTGTTGCCCTTTCTCTGTTGCTCTTCCCCACTCGTGCTTATCGGAAGTCAACAGTAACTGTTGAAGGGGTAGCGGGAGCAAACTGCTTCCTCGAAATTGTGAGCAGCAAAATGCCGAACCGTAACAGAAACAGCTACAACAAAAAAAAAACTAAAATGAGGAGAAGGAACCGAAGGCAACGGCAAATGCTACCCAATTTTGAAGTCAAAGTAGCACCAGATGACGGCATGCGCCGTCCGTTTGTTCTGAGCGATCCTTAAACAGCATATGTTGCACTTTGGCTCTATCTCGCTTTGGCCAAGGCGACTATTCCCATTTTGGGCAGGCTTTCACTGATCGCTGCTGCTGCTGCTGCTGCTCCTGCTCGCACGCCACGCGGCAGAACACAGCAAATAATAATAACGATAATTTCTTATTGTATTCAGACTCAGACTCGAAGACACGCCAGTTGGTTTCGGTCCCCGAAAAACCTCAAGTAGCATAACCACTTCAGTTAGTAGACAACAAGTTGTAGTAGGAGATGTCCTGGGGCACACATCATAAAGTTCGGCATCAATCAAAATTAAAGTCTCAAATTGATTGCAATTAAGCCAAGCGCAGGCTTTTATCGCCGCTTGGTCACGTTATAAATAGACCAAAAAGATCCTGGTTGAGCGCAGAATCCAAATTTAGCATGCACCACAACGCTTTCCAAGGTAAAAGTTATTAAAATCATATTAATTCAATATTAAAAGATTACGGACTAAACGCTCCAGCGATTCCATTGAACGAATCAGTTGCTTACAATGTTGCTCTCCGACTAAAGTGGCAACAGAAGCTGTGAATTAAATGGAAATCTTAATGAAACTATTGAATGATTGCGATGGCATGCTTCAGGTTAATTTCGAATGTTTCAATATGAATATTAAATATAATAAATCAGAATTTATGTGGGCGGAGACAGCTTTAAGAACATGTCATACAAATTCATTGATTGGAATGTCTGTCGAATTTTCAATCTATCATTTCTTTTATTTTCATGTTAAAGTCGACCATATAAAATTAAGATAAGGAAATACAAATCTGTAGCATAACTTATGAATATACATTTTGAAATTTTAATATTGAACAAATATTAAATTTGAAATTCATAAATAGTTAAAAATGTAATGAATTAATAATAGACTACAAAAGTTGTATAGAATTTGGATTTACACTTTTGCAGTATTTCAATGGGATTTTGATATAAGGATAACAACGGAAAGACAGTCCTTTTGTCAGGATATCGTATCGGTTAATCGTATTATAGAGAATAATTTGTTGGCAATGTATCCTAATAGCCTTCTACTCAGTAGATAACTCGTAACTATATCAAAATGTAAGCTAGAGAAACGTCGCGCGCATTCCGTCACCAGTCACCATCGGAGATGTCTGGAAAATGTTCAACAGATGTTGGAGTAGGCCTCTTCTACACAGACTTACCTATATTTAGGTATCACAGCATTTGTGCAACTGCAACAACAACAGCAATAACGCGATCATCAGCAACAACTGTTACAAGCAGTAAAAATAAGATAAAATTCAGACGCTGACGCTGACGTTGGGTAAAATTGCGCCATTGAGCCAAAAACCAAAAAAAAAAAAAGGAAAAGAAAAAAAGTCGTAGGAAATTTGGTTGATCGTACACTGCAAACAATTTGAAGGTGATTCTTGGCTCAGCCACTACTCCAGCAAATGAAAGCGACGAATTGTGAGCAGTGTGCGCAGCGCAGGTCAAAATAATTTGGCTTACTGCGGAAATGAAGGAACTCGAACTCGTAGGCAGCCCAAACAGCTAACGCTATCTCTCTGTTCATGGCCAGCTGTCGTTTTGTTCATTGCTGTTGTCGGTTCGTGTGTTTGCCACGTGTCGTTGGCAAAGCCCATTGGCCAATTGCACAAAGGCACTTGGCCAATTTGAAAAGTGAACTTGCGTTTAGGCCAATTCAATACTCTATATATGTACATTCATATAGTATATGCAAAACGAGCAGCTGTAAAATCAATCAAAAACTTGTCAAATAAATGTCAACCGACTTTTGCGCATGCATAAGCAATGAGCCAAGTGGAGTGCATCCTGCTCAGGTGTATCCTTTTTGGGTGCATAAATTTTCCTTTTTATTATTATCATTTGCGTATGCTGCGACTACAATGCGACTCAACTGCAATTGGCGCGCTGAGCGCTGAGATACTCCAGAGTCTGGGCCACAACAGCATCGCTGCATTGCTGCGCCTTCGCCTCCTGCTCCTGCGACAGCCTGCGTGTGTGCACCAGGAACAGCGACGCATTGTGCATCGCCTTGGCCAGTCCCTGGTTGATGCTGGTGATGCCATTCATGAAGCAATTGTTGCTCTTGTCAAAGCCCAGACTAAGTGGTCCCAATGCCACGCTCGCTGACTGCTGCTGCTGACTGCACACCACGGGCAACTGGGACATTTGCTGGACGAAGCTCTGCACGGCTTCCATCGCTTGCTGGCCATCGACTCGCAGAGCTTCCACGAGCTTGCCCAGATTGAGGGTGCAACCGTTCAGCTCATGTGTCACATTCGCTGTGAATTCCTGCAAATTCCAGGCTGGATTGCAGTCAACGTGATCCATGAGGAACTGACTGGTCTGATCAATGGCCAGATCCAGTTCGCCCATGGCATTGGTGCTCATCGCCTCAATGTTGGCCGTGATGGCAATCAGGGCTCGATCGATATTTGCCTGCAACTGCGCGGAGGACTGATCACTGAAGTGGACAGCCAAGCCAGCAAGCTGATCCACGACCATATTGATGGGTCCATACTCTGTGGTTTCTGTTTCCGTCTGACTTTCAGTGGTGCTGGTGGAAGTGGATGTGGTGCTGCTCGATGTGATGCTTTGGCCATGCTATTGAGGAGATTGTGTGAATCACAGCAGCAACTGCGCAACTGTTTGTCGAATACTCACTGTCAGTGCCAGCAATATGGCAAATACCGTGCTCCATATTCCAATTGTGCTTCCCATAATGTTCCAGAGTCTATTGCTGCTCGCTGCGAAGATGAATCGAGATATATACTCGTAGTGCGCCTGACACATCAGACGATAAACAACCGACAAGAACTCGACACAGCTTCTCAATTTGACTGATGAGAAAGATGAGTCAGTGAATAGATACTGAGACTGTCTTGTTTATTCTCTACACTATCTGTTAAAAAAACGAGTTGTGATCAGAATATAGTTTATAATTTTAAAAAAATTACATATTCATAAATTATTATTATTTGATTGTATTAAAGAATTCAATTACTTTATTATGTGGTTTTGATCCACAGCAACTAAGCCATTTATATATATTAAATTTACAACACATCAAAACTGAAAAAATTATTATAGAGATTTTGAAGAGACAATTGCATATTAAAATAATAAATAAATAATAAAATTATTAATGGTGATTATTGGGAAATAAATGATATAATAATTTCATATCAATCAAATTTCAAATTAAAATCAATAGCTTAAGTTCTGCATTTACATTTATTTTGTCATTGCAGCCAAATGCATCTGATTGTCAAGCAACTTCTTGCAATCTACTCTTTAAGGGCAACAACGCCAAGAAATGCGTCAGTGACTGATACTAACTGTTTTTCCCACCATTCTGACTATCGTAATCTGACCACTAAACGTAATTAATGAGTACTTAGAACCAATTGTCAAGTGAAACTGCCTTGACTATCTATTGATATTTGTTGTCAATTTCAACTTTCTCACTGTTTTGTGGTCACAATGTTTAAGATACGTGTACTTTTTGGCACCGTTTATCAACAATAGCCTTGAATGAGAATTAGTGTAAAAAATGCTATGATTCGGATTGATAATCGAATGCGTCTTTAATGGTATGTTTATTGTAGAATTTGAAGCAACGAAAGCCACACTGTAACCATCTTAAATAGCGCATTAAAATTAGTTTGTTTTTTGAACAAGAAAGGCTCATTATAATTTTCAAAAAAAACACAAGTAAACATGGTTTAGAAGGCCATTAAATTATATGTGAATTTATGGATCATACAATGATAAACACTATTTGAATGAGAATAAAATATGCATATATATAAATGTGGGCTAGTAATCTAAATAAAAATGTCGTAAACAGAAAATCTGTCAAAACATACCTTCAAAATAGACGAGAATAGTTTGCTAAGAAAATGTTTTACATATAAGAAAGAACAGTAGATTAGTAATAATAGTTGTATATGAGTATAACAAACTTAGTTGTATAAGACTTATGAATAAGAATTACTTAATGAATAATTAGAGAAGTGATTGTAAAAAGGGCAACACACAAGAATTAATTGTAATTAGCAATAGATTAGCTAATATTACGTATGGGATTATGCATTGGCTGTTACTCGTATTATTATGACTGTTATTATTAGGCAGGCAATGATTAAAGTTGTAGTTGTGGGAATTAGTTCGATTAGCCATGTCTTATCAAGTTATTCATGAAAATCCAAGTGTGGTCGCCGATAGTGCTTATTATGGCCCATGCCAGAGATAATACCTGAGTGCGGAAAGAGTCCAAGCGCTGAAATTGGACTGCAAAATTGCTGGCCAGTTGGAATACTTCATTGAGGGCAGCAAAATGTTGAAAGAGTCGTCGTCGCTGTCGTTGTTGCTGGTGTCGCTGCTGCTGCTGCTGGGAGGCAACACGGTCGGGGCACATCAGGAGCTGAGCAATCTGCTGGAGCAGCAGCAGCGGGAGCTGGACTTATCCGCAGCTGAAGCGGATGCGCTGCGTCCGTTCTACCGAGAGCTGCAGGTTCAGCACGATTACATCTACAATCTGCAGCTGCAGAATGGCGATGGCAGCGCGCAGCCGGAGCAGCCGGCAGATCTTCCACTGGACGCCAACTATGTGAAGGCGTTTGATGAGTTTCGTGCCCAGTTTGCGGGTTATGTGAACTACAAGCCGAGCATTGATTACGACACCACGCTGCCGACCTTGAAGCAGCTGATTGGGGAGCCAAGAGCCAACATGAGCGAGCAGGAGCTGCAGGAGTTGCAGGACTTGCAGGACATACTGCAGGATGTGATTGACGAGGCGCAGCTGGGCATCGATCAGTTGGTGCAACGTGCTTTGGACCTGGAAATCAATTTGCTGGCACTCAACAAGCCCAAGATCGTGATGGCCGCCATCGGTGGCCTGGAGACCATGTGGAGCTACTGGGGACGTGCCTCCCAAGCCGCCTACTGCAGCTACTCGCACGTGCCGCAGCTGACGGAGGCGCTGCACGCGGTCAACGGCGGCGTCGACTGCTACGTTTACACCATGGGCATTGTGCGCAGAATTGAGACGGAAACTGTGGCCTCCGTCAAGGAGATTAAGCGCAATGTGCAGAGTCTCGTCACCATCTACAAGAAGATTGCGGCCAAGCAGTCACTGATGGGCAAAATTCTATCCGGCACCTTGAACGTATTCAGCGCCTTGCGTCGCGTCCACGACATCATCGCCGTGGGCATCGCTGGCTACGACAAGATCCACAATGAACTGCCTGAGGCGGCAGAGCACTCGGTGCAATGTGGCTCCACTTTCGTGAACAGCATTCCCCAGATGCTGGAGACGGCACAGAACCTGACCACCTGCATCACATATGTGCGAAACGATACGCGGGAATACGAATTCCTCAAGCCGGAGGACGATCGCTATTGGAACACGGGCGGCGAACCGGAGGAGATTCCCCATGAGAACGTTGGCGACGGCGATGACGACGATTATGTCGACGAGGCCGAGGACGAAGACGACTACGTGGATCATAGATAAGTGAACTGGTCGTTCGGTATACAAAATTACATTTGTGCAAAGTATAAACAAAATAAATACAATAACAAATTAATTAAGTAGTGTAAATGTGATTCGTTAGCTGGACTCCACATGGCAATGGCAATGACCTGATAATATGGCAACAGATACACAAAGGAAAATAAACATATATGCAGCTATATTTATAATCTTTAAATGAGATATTTGCAAGAGAATTTTATTTTTGAAACAAGATTTGTTGCTTGGTTTTATAGTGTAAATCCAGTAATCTTCAAATTAGAAATGAGCATGGGAATTTAAAACTTGTAATTAATCTTCAAATATGAAATTTAATTAAGAATTTTAATCTTGAAACACGATTCTTTAATGCTTACTATATTATTTTATAGTATATATAGTATGCATAATTCCATCTTCAAAAAATAAATTTGGATGACAATTTTAATCTTGTAAAAAGACTTTTCAATGTTTATTACATTATTTTAATGTATTTTAAAGTGTGAAAAATACAATCACCAAATGCGAAATTGAAATGAGAACTTTAATCTTGAAACAAGATTTTTAATATTAACTGCATATATTATTTTGACGAGTTGTGTAGTGTATAAAAATCAAACTTCAAAATGTAGAATTTAGATTGAGAATTTTTAACTCGCAACAACATTTTTTAATGCTTTTTGTTTACTTTTATAGTGAACAAAATTCAATCTTAAAAAAAGAAATTTGGTTGAGAATTTTTAACTTGAAACAAGAGTTTTTAATGTTTACTATATAATATAATAGTGTGAAAACTTCAATCACCAAATGCGAAATTTGAACAAGATTTGTAATCTTGAAAGAAGATTTTGTAGGGATTATTATTTTTATGGGTTTAAATGATTTCGGTGTGCACGTCCATTCTTAAGTCTTGGCTTACTTTGGCAACGCTTTCGTCTTAATTTAATATTAATTGAGTTTGGAACCACTTTTGTTCACTCTGTTGAACTAAACCTATATCAAGATGTAGATTCAGATCCACGTCTTGACCCAAACTAAATGTTGTACTGCTCTGAGTTCTGTACCAAGTTGACCACCACTTCTTTACCACTGCCATGTTAGAGTCCCAGCTGAGCTTAGAGAAGACTTAGATTTAGAGGGGCTTTGACTAGACGTCGCTCTCCTTCAGCTGGCGCACATACTGCTCGCTGAGGGACTTGTTCAGCCCCTCGAAGCTGTCGCGCAGATTGATCGAGGACGCCGCTTGCGGAGAACTCTGCGACTTGTGGACGTTGCGCATGGAGCCAGCGGAGTTGGGACTTGGAGGCGGTCGATCTCCGCTGCTCACCTGCGGCAGCGCAATCACATCAGCGAAGAGCGTTTGACGGCAGAGCGCCGAGAGGGCGCTGCCCGTGGGTCCTTGACCGGAACAAGCAGCTGGAGGCGGATCCTTGGACTTTTTGCCGCCGCGTCGCAGCTTGGAGGCGAGCGTGGCGAAGCCCAATTTGCTGGAGATGCGCCCGGAGCGACTGACGGAGCGCGGCAAGCTGTCGTAGGCGCTGGAGTTGCTGACGCTCTCCTGATCCGTGGTCGCCTCCGCCTGCTGCAGCTGCTCCGTGGAGCGAGCGGAGTCACCACGCATGCTGCCCACGCTGACGCTCTTGTGCAGCTGCGCGGCATCGTTGAGGGCCATGGAGCAGGGTGTGGTGGGCTCCTGCCTGGGCGTAACTGGCGCGCTCTGCAGGAACTGCGCCTTCGCCTGCTGCAGGCGCAGCGCACGCTCCGAGAGCGGCGTCGCCGGACGCTCCGGCTCCAGCATGGGCGGCGGAAACTCAAAGTGCTTGGGCTTGGTGGGCGTGAGCAGCGTCTTGGCGCCCTTGCCCTCCAGCTTGCGCTGAATGCGCGGCAGGGTGTTGTCCAGCTTGTTGGGCAAGGTCCACGACGAGGACTGCGATGGAGCGCAGACCTTGCTGACCGTCGAGCCGGAGCTGGTCTTGGCAATCTTGTGCTCAATGTTGTTGCTCACGGTGGCACTCTGCGACTTGTGCAGCGAGTGCTTCTTGTACAGATGCGCTCGCCGCGGCGGCACCTGGGGGAATGGCGAGGTGCTGGAGGCAGCTGCGGCCAGCTGGCGCTTGGAGCGAGCCAGACGCTGGATGCTGTCGCTGGCCAGCGGCGGACGCACTGACAAGGAGACGCGTCGCATCTGCTCGGCGCTCTGGCACTTGCGCAGCTCCTCCTTGGGACGCAGCGGCGCCAAGCGCTCCAGGCTGATGGACTTGAACAGGCTGAGGGGACGTGGTGTGGCCACCAGCTTGGCATGGCTTGGGGATTGCGCCTCCTCGGGACTCTCCAGCTCCTTCTCGATCAGCGCAATGCCCTCGGCAGCCGTTGGCTCCGGCACGGTGGTGAAGAGCTTCCGCTTCGTCTTGACAAACACATTGGCATTCGTGTTGTAGCTGCGCGTGTGCAGCTCGGGCAGAGGCGGTGGCACGAATCCGCTCAGCTGCGCCACCGGCTGTGGCAGGCTGCTGGCAATGCTGTGCGTCTCTTCGATGCGCTCGCCCGGCTTCACCTTCAGCGAGCCGCAAATGATGTCGTCCGTCTCGACGGGCGTAAACGAGCTGAGCCGGAAGTCGTCATCCAGGGAGCGCTGCTTGAGGCGAAAGTTCTTGCGTCGCAGGCGTCGTGGCGTCTCCAGCACACTCTGTGTGTCCGCATCGCTGCTGTCGCTGTCCGTCTTGCTGTTCTGCCGCGATCCCATCTTGCGCAGTCGCAGCTTCTTCTTGGCCGCATTCGCATTGGCATTCACCAGCACATTGCTGGCGCGGCACAGCGTGCCCGTTGTGGTGCTCGTCTCCGTCTCGTGCTCGTGCTCCAGGGGCGAGGGCGAGGGCGAGGCAGCGCTGTGCTCCTCCAGCGTCAGATAGTCGCGGCTGGAGGCGTCGCAGGTGGCGTACGACGAGCTCGTCTCCAGCTGTTGCCCGTCCTCCGCCGTGATATTGATGTCCGGCACAATATCGCGCGGAAAACGATTCGAGCCGCCCTCTGCAGCGAAATTGTTGGTTAAACAGAGCATAAAATAAATAGTTAACAGTTGCGACTCACGTATGGATAGCTTCAGGAAGAGCAGCGATTCGTGCAGTCCCTGCAGCTCCTCCGTGTACTCGTTGTTGCGCTCCTGCATCGTTTCCTGGCAACACGCCTCGTCCAGCGGCGACTTCTGGCACTGCAAATAGGAAAAGCAAGAGGTTTAAGATACGCGTTAAATACTAATAAAAACCTTAACCTCGCAATGTGTTAATAACTCTATTTAATTTGCTTTTCTTCACAAGATATTCAGCTACCACATTTACTTCATTATTATCCGATCATGATTAAATTTTCAGGATTTGTTCAGATAGTGATTAATATTCGTAATTTTGTCATAGTATATGTAAAGGGTGAAAGATGGCTAAAAATATTCACCAAGTTAGTTTTCATCATTTTATTATTACTAAATTTTCAGAATGAGTTTAAATAATGATTAAAATTCGTAATCTAGTCTATTGTGTTCAAAAGAAGGCTAAACAAGTTTACCAAATTTATTTTCACTACTTCATTATTAGAATCTGTTAAGATGGCAATTTGTACTTCGTTTAGCAAAATTTAATTTTCCAGCCTAAAAAAAACCGACATTTTATCACGACATTTTATACCTCACTAAAGAGGACTTTTCTAAATTGTATAACAAATTTACCGAATTTATTTGTATCATTTTACTATTATTTATTCACCGATCGACACTAAATTTTCGGGATGTGTTCAGATAAAGCTTAATATTGCGTATTTCGTAACTCCAGAAGCACTTCGATATTTTGTCAAAATAACAGACGAATGGGAACTTGGCAAGATTCTAATACAAAACCGATTTAAATGAAGCAATGAGAAGCATTATCCTCAAATTTGACAGTCATTGCACTTAAAGACACCGAGATTGAGTAGTACAAGTAGTAGGTCAGACAGACAGACGGACATACTGTATGAGTAGCGGTATTAAAAAGTAATGTAGACTTGTGAAGACTGCAGCTTACCAGCTCGGCTAGACGTCCCAGCTCGCTCTGGACGTCGGAGACGGCGTTGAGCACGCTCGGCTTCATCAGGTTGTTCGAGTAATATGGATAAATGCTGCGTATGCTTAGCAGTGACGTCTGGCAATCCCGCATTGCGACATGCTCGACAATGTCTGGCGAGGCATCCCGCAGCTGGACAAACAACTCATCGGCACGTTTCAAAGCGCCCAAAAGCGGCGCCAGATTCGTGTGCGACTCGAAGCTTTGCACGCGACGCGAGTTGCTGTTGACATAAAATGCGACATTAGTTTCAGATTGCGAGACAATAACAGGTGGGAACCTACACATAGTCATTGCACTGCACCTCCTCGTACTTGTAGATGGGCGTCTGCTGTTCGACCAGCGTGTGCGCCGTCACCAGCGGCGATGCGGTGTCGTGGATATGCTCCTCCACCTCGACCATCACCGCCTCGGGTTCGTCGTACTTCTTAAACTCGTGATCGGTGACATCGGCACAGTCCTGCAGCTCCTGGAACTCGTTGACATCGTTGAGCGACAGGGACGAGGCCTGCTGAGACAGCACCTGGGCCTGATTCACACTGGGCGCCACGCTGTCCAGCGATAAGGAGCGACTCAGCGTGGGCGAGTGCTCAGCAGTGGCTGCAATATAAACACAGTTGAAACAAGTTAGATTTAATAGAATGTAATTCTCTTATACAGGTATTTACAAAAAATATACCGAAAAGTATATTTGGTGTGGTAAAAATAAACCATAATATACCATAAATGGTCAGCTGCATTTTATTTTTGCCTTTTAAAATTGTTTCTTGAATAACTTCTATGTTTTTAGTCCGATCATAACCAAATTTTCAGAAACCTCTTCGAATATAGATTTAACTAGCTGAAGCTTTAAATTACATTATTTCTTAATTTCGACTTGAAGAGGCGGAAAGTGGGCATGTGTCCAAACGATAACACATTGCTACTCTACCTCTCAAAGTCTCTGAGATCTACATATGTATGTGTTCATTTAGACAGTCGGACAGACAGACAGACGGATATGGCTATTTCGTGTCGACTGTTGACACAGATCGAGAACATAGATATAGACTTTATGGGGTCAAAGATGACTCCTTCTTAAAATCCCCTTCTACCCTTTGGGTAGCGGGTATAATAATTACTCCGATGATGAAACCCCAGACTTACCCTTGTGGCACTCCTTGTTGATGCGGCGCACATCGATGGGACAGTAGCCGGGATGCAGCAGCGCGAATGTGGAGGCCTCGGGGCCAATGCCGCGCGCCTTCTCCCACTCGTAGAGCTTGCGTGTGAACTTGCGCGAGATGCCCTCAAACTTCATGACCTCGCCGTCGGAGGTCTTCACCTCAATGTTCTTGGACGTATGATCGGGCGCCACAATGGCCTTAAGACGCGCCAATCTGCAACAGAGACGATGATTATTCAAAGCTATCCCAGCATCAAGTTTGTTCAATAGACACACTTTTCCTTGTCGTGGGGCTTGTGCTTGTACCAGCGATCATCGTCGGAGCCGCGTCGCGTGGACTGGCTGTGCTTGGCGCTCCGCTTGAGCGAATCATTGTCGGAGTTGGTGCCTCCAACTGGCGTGCACTTCAGGCGGTTCCATTGATCTGCGGAGGAAACAATGAAGGCAGGTGCATGAATGCGGGTTGTGGATTGTGGTGGACGGCAGCACGCTTACCCAACTTCTTCTGGAACTTCTCGGGCAAATCCTTTTGATCGGGCAGCGAGCACAAGCCCTGACCCTCCAGCTTGAGCGCACCCGAGCTCCAGAGATTCCAGTCGATCTTGGGCTTCAGTTCGCCGCCACTTTGACTCTTGGCCGTCGGACTGGACGCGGGCTCGGAGCTGGCGTAGCTATTGGAGCTCTGCTGCTTGGCGCGCCATTTGTGCAGCTTCTTCTTGAACTGTGGCGTCAGATTCTGCTCCAGCTTCTCGGTGGACATCAGTTCGCTGTGCAGCAGCTGCGTCGGCGAATGCTCCTCGCTGCTCCGCTTGCCGCTGCCCGGGCCACCGCCTAGCTTGACACCTACAGATTAGCAGAGCGTGAGAGGAATTTCTCTGGAGGATTAGGAGCGAGAGTCTTACTGCGATTACTGGCACTGGTTCGATCGAATCCGCTTTGCTTGAGCTTGAACTCCATATCTAGTTTGAGTAGTAGAAGTTGATAATGTTGAAATACCTCATCTTCGATCTTAAGCAAACTCTTACGATTTGGCGTTGTCGGCTCCGAGAAATCGCCGCTCGACAGATCCTCGCTCTCTACAAAGACAAACAAGGACCACCAATCCCCAACGTTAATGGCAATTCAAGGACAACGACGCCTCCTCTCACCCACCGAATTCACCAAAGAAATCCGAGTGACGCGACGGGCTGCTCGGCACCGAGCTGTTGCCCGGCGAGCTCACGTTCCGCATGCGCATCGTCATCGATTGATTGCCATCCTTGCCGGGACTCTTGAGCGGCGAGTGCAACTGCGGCAGATCGCTGCACACCTGGTTGAGATTCAGCGGACTGGGCGGCAACTTGTTCCTCCGGCTCGACGTCGACTTGATGTCCGCCACATGATCCTCGGGCAGCACCTCGAAATCGGAGAACGCCTTCGAGCGACGCAACGACTTGTTTGAGGCTGATTTGCTGGGCATCGTCGCTGGTCGGACCGCATCCAGGCGCTCGTCTGTGGCGGATTTGCGCAGCTCCACCTCAATGTTGGGCGTGTGCGTGACGCTTTTGGAGGAGTGACGACCTGCAAAGTGGTCGAGAGTGGCTGAGTTTAACGCTTCAAATGGGTGAAGGGGAAACTTTGGCATTTACGCATCGCTTGCCGACTGCCCGCATCCAGATGCAGCTCGTCCATGGAGCTGGCCGAGCTGATGGTGCCCGGTGTGCCGCCAGCCTCGCTCATGAAGTGTCCTGACGACGAGCTGATGATGCTGTCCGCCGAGCTGCTGCCGCCTGCCGTGCTTATGGGCACTTTTAAATATCTGCCGAGGATTGCCGCATACAGAAATTGTTTTCAAGAGATTATTCTGATGGGAACTATTTACCTCTCGACTTCCATATTCAGAGGCATCAGTGTGCCCGCTTCTTGGCCACCTGTGGGCGGCACATTGGCGCGTTCCCACTTAAAGGCCGCCTTCACCTTGGTCCACTTGGACACCTTGGATTTGTTGTCGCTGTAGGTGCTCTGGCGACGCAGCAGATACGGACGCGAGGAGCTCATCTTCAGCTGGCGATCGCCCTTCAAATACATGTTGATCTCGTCCTCCATCATGGACTTGCTGCGCTCGCGTATGCTATACAAAGTTGATGAGTTGGGTTAGGTCAGTTATATTTCATTATAATATAATTCAATCGTTTTAGTAAGTAATTGTCTACAGTATTATGTCGATAATTGCACTAAATTTAATTGCACAATGGAGTTAATTTCATAAATTAAAAATAAACATGAAATTTCGACGGCAATTACTTAAAAATAATAACAATAAATATAAAGAAATAAAACAAATAATAATAATAATATAATATCCAAATACTCAGGCATACCTTTTTTTTAAATGAATATATGTAAATGTTCGATATTTTTTTAAACTACGTTCTTTAAGTGAAGCAATGTTTAACCTTAGTCTAAAATGCAAGTTCAATCACATTTATTCGATGTTGCGGTGTTGCATAAATATTAAATTATTTAATAATATTATTAATATTAATATTATTAGAATGTAAATCAAGGTTTCCCTTTTATATTCCTCATTAAGAATAATAACATTAGAAAATATTTCTTAAAGTCAAAATTATTATAGTGAAACAATCATATTTTTTAATTCGGGTTCAAACACAATTTTTTAGGGTTTGCAGTATAAGTATAAGTATAAGTTGTTAAATATTTTCAAAATTATTAAAAAAAAAACAAGATTTGAACATTAGCTTAGAATTCGGGCTCACACACAACTTTTCATTACTGCATTAATAATAATAAAATATACAATCGACATATGCATAATTCCCGTTTAATTTTTTAATCGAGATAAATATTAGTAGGATATATTTTTAACAATCAAAATTGTTTAAGAAAATTATAACTCGAACATTAGTTGATCATTTTGGTCTAAAAACAACGAGCTTTAAATAGTTCCAATAAAGTTGCGTACTTACCGCTTGAACTTGCCCTGCTTGATGGGCGGCACCACCTCGGTGCCGAAGAGCGACTCCAGCCAGGTCAGCGAGTGCTCCAGCTCGAATTCCGCATCCGCTTTGGCAACGGCAGCTGGACTAAGCGCTGCAGCAGGTGCTGGAGAAGGCGCTGGACTTATGGATGGAGTCGGAGTAAGAGTTGACGCTGGCGTTAGAGTAGGAGAGACTGGAGCTGAACATTCCGGCATTTCCTCCGCCGCCGACTCCTCCTCGTTGTCGGTGATGGTGGCTAGCTTTTGCTCTAGCAATCCCTCCAGCAAGGCATATGTGCGCGTCAGCTGATCCATGCCCTCAATGGCCGAGTTCAGGCGGCTCTTGAGCGGCTCAATTGTGCCCCGATCCGCCCGATACGGCTGGCAGAAGTAGCAGCTGTGCTTGCCGTGCTCGCAGACGGGCAGATCCTTCTCCGCACACTGCTTGGGCGACGCGGACAAGTTGCGAGCACGCGACGCGACAGCGGGAAACTGAAAGATGTTCTCCTCGGCTCTGCCGCACATCGCGGGCGGCGCCGTTGGCAAGGATTCGTAGTGCAGGGCGGGATTGAGCCTTTGACGCGTGCGACGCGGTTTTGGCGGTGGCACCTTGTCCATGGTCGGTTCACTGCATTTACAATCGACCGACCGCCAGATATATGTAGATACTATATATGTATCTGTATGTGTGTCTGTGTGTGTGTGCGTATTGAAATGCTCAATTGGATTTTGTTTGTTTACTCAGCGAGATACGGCACTAGAAACAAGAAGACAAGAATATCCCACGAATTATCGAAATCAAAAATTTGTTTATAAAAGAGGAAGACAAATGTGGAACGTCCGCCACACACATACACACAAGCAGACACACCCGCACACACTCTTATAGTGTGTATGCTGAAGAATTATGTATGGTAATTTGAATGCCTTAAAGTGTAACGCTTAAAATACACGATATAAACAATAAATTTGGAGGAAAAACGCAATTTTAGCACGTTTCGCCACATGTGCAAAAGTTTTGAAAATATTCCGAAAAATATTGAGGCGTGTGCGATCAAAATATTGTGCAGGAAAATCACACTCGAATGCACTTTGTGCCCCCAACAAATTGCCAACGAATAATAATTAATTATTAAGAATCCAGCCAGCAATATGGGAAAACAAGGAGAAAAACCACCATCCACATGAGAAATAAATTCACAATAAGTAGAAAAACAATGGCGTAAACTATTTATAAATTGCTGACACTCTTTTGTTTGTGCCCCCCGCGCTCCTCTTCGCCACCAACCTGTCACCTCATCATTGCCTTATTTGAAGTATGCACACTTCCATTATTTCATTTTTAGGTTACACGCAATTAATATTTCCAATTTTTTTTTTTTGGGGCCCCATCATGTTGCACAGTCAAGCAGTGTGTGTGTGTGTGAGTGCGTACTAAAGATGTGTGTGTGTGTGCAGTGTGAGTGGGGCATCATCATGTGTATATTTTGGAGCCCATTACTTTCACTAGGCGTTCGTTTCGCCACTTTCAGCATCTCTTCTATCGAAAACGAATACACATTTTTTTTCTTTTTTTTTTAGTTATTCATTCACACATTTCGACGCATCGAAATTCACTTTTCGTTCGATTTTTTCATTAGGATTTGCGCGACAAAATTTGCATAATATGAGAAAACAACAAAATTATTACTTGCACTTTTTGTTATGCACACAATGAAACCCGCCCCACCGCAGAATCTCTGCTGGCTGCTCCTTTGGTTCTATGCTACTTTTCGCAATTTTCTTCTCGCCGCGATTATCGAAACCGTAATGTGCCGTTCGTTGGTCGAAGCTATTCTGAGCACACAAACGGACACGGCGAGCGTGATGATCGGAAAATTGGTATATTTATATATGCATCACATGTAAGGAGAGCATTACTCTTTGTGACCTCTCCCATTTCTCTTTTCGCTCATTCATAGTTCAATTTAATGTAAAAGCTTGTTTGTTTTTAAAAACAAAGTTCACTGTTGGTAATTTTTAACGGGTTTTTTTTTAAATGCGCCGTTTGAAATTTATAACTGACATTCAACTGTTTTGTCATTACTAAATTTCCCATAACTCACAAATTGATGTAGCAGCCCTAAATGGTTCGAAACTTGACTGATATGCGATACCACTTCGATTACATCGCGTTTATGTCATGATGATATATTCACTGTGTACTTTTTTCCAAAAAGTATATTTATGGTATATTTGGCAACACGGCTTACGATCGCGATGAAGCAGCCATAAAAAACGATGTTTTCCAAAATTTGAAAAACACCTATGGTGCGATGGTGCGGCAGTATATTCAGAGAAGGGCGGATAGCTAAAATATGAGAAAAAATGTTCAATACAAGGTCTTAATTTTGGTAAAATGGCGAAATAAAAAGCGATTTAAAGCGGCGCTCTTTTTTACATGCAATTTGTGAATCTCTATGGAAGGTGTAACCAGGTATCAATTCTCTGGGTTTCTGTGTTGTGGTATATACCAACGGCCTTAAAACGTATATTTTAGAGTTTTTGCTTGCGGTCACACTCCGGCACAGGTGTTTTCTCACGAATAAGGTCTGAATTTGTTTTAAAAAATAATATTTAACAATAAATTAATTTACATTACTTGGATGCAACGAATACTGATGTTCACTGCCAAATAAAATCTGCGTTTACAAAAATTTCAAAAATGTTGAAGCAGCCATTCATGTTTTTCCACCTTCAACCGGTCGGTGGAGGAATGATATAACAACAAAAATAAACCACAAGTTTATTCTATTAATTGTCACAGAAATGATGTCGCTATTGTCGTCGATGCGCGCCCTTGCGGTGCGACAGCCAGCTGGTGAAGCGCTGCGTTGCCTGCACCTCACAGCGGTCACGGATGCGGCCCGCAAAGGAACCCGTGAGAAGGCGCGAAAGAAGAAGGTTAAAGTGGAGGTGAAGAAGGTGGGATTCATTCCGCACAACCAGCGCGACAAGAAGTAAGCAGCAATACCACTTGTGAGTGAAGTGAATACCAGTCAATAACCTGTATCATCCCCCCATTAGAATCAACGTGAAGCGAGCGGACAAACACGTGGATGACTCTTGGAAGCAGGTGTCCAAGGATGACGTCTACGTGGGTCGCTATTACCGCTGGCCGGTTTATTCCGTGGCCGAGGCCATTCAATGCCACCGCGAGACGCACCATCCCAGCATGTACAATGTGCCCAATGCGTCGCTCAATGTGGAGATCGAGCTGAACATGCAGGGCGAGAAGGCGACACGATTCGTGGACAACTTTCAGCGGATGGCGATGATTCCACATAAGTTTCATCACGGCGAGGATCGGAAGATCATTGTATTCACCAAGGGCAACGTAAGTCAGCAACAACAAATCCGTTACGCTCGCTAACAATCATTCATTGTAGGAAGAAATTCAAGAGGCACGTAATGCGGGTGCATCGCTTGTTGGTGGCATTGAACTAATCAAGGACATAACCAGTGGCGAGCTGATACTGTCCGACTATCAGTACATCATTGCACATCCTAACATACTCGCTGAGCTCGTTGCCCTGCGTGGCTTGATGAAGCGCAAGTTTCCCAATCCCAAAAGCGAAACGCTGGGCACAAATCTGGCCGAGATGATTGTTAAGTTCTCCAACGGTATTAGTTACAGTGTCAGCAAGGACGAATACCAACAGAACTTTGGCCTAATAACGGCGAGCGTCGGCACCCTGGACATGGACGCCAAACATCTGGAGGAGAACATTAGCTACTTGTTGAAAGATGTGAACACAGTGCGCCCCAAACGCGATGGACACTTTATAACACGTGTCCTGCTAAAGAGTGCGCCAAGCAGTGAACAACTGAAGATTGATCCGTTCGTGTATGTAACAGAATTCTATGATAAGAACGCAGCCAAAGTAAAAAGAGACGAAGCAGCGGAGGAAACAGAAACCAAACAGGCAACTGCCGTGGCAAATTAGTTTTGTTTTAATCTTATTGTACTCACAAAAATCAATTGTTATGAATCCAGTCGGAATACATGCTCTAAACATTATCAGTTTATTCCGCGTTATCATGTTTGTTGTCTTTGGATTTGTTCCTTATGTTAAAAGAATGTACGTATGAAATGGTTGTTTTTTGTTAGGATACTGTTAGGACACTTAGATTAATAGTTAGCCAATTGTAAATTCTTGTCAATAGGGTTTGGGAAAACGTTGTCACATCAGGCTTTCAATGTTGCCGCATTGCGTTGCTGATGCTGTTGCAGCATTTCCAATTGCTTCACCCGCGTATACGCCGCACTAGCGAGCAACACAACTATATTCGAAGTCCACCAGATGGCTGAGCGCACATCGTTGTAATACTGCGTGGCAATAACTGTCTGGGCGCATGCCTTGGCCGTGCCCGAGATGTTGTGCGTGAGCGGTGAGGTAACCTGTAATCAGCAATCGGCAAAAAGAGAGTTGTGATAAGTCGAACAACATGCTTGCTGATTGACTCACTTACCTTTATCTCTAAAGCTGTTACAAAGCCAATGGCGAAACCACAAAATCCACTCAGCGTCATTGCTGCCCAGAACCATGGAGCCCACAAATACGGATACGCCAAGATGGTGCCCAGCTCCCCGTTCAGTATGATCAGCGGCAGGAACAGTATCGTCGAGTAAAGATTATTGTAGTAGCTGAGCAGCCAGATCTCCTGATTCACATGCCCGAGCGCCTTCTTCGTTTGAATCGAGTACATGGCCAGCGCCAAGGAACTAAGCACACCAAAAATCGTTCCACGCCAGGAGAAGGCTGTGGTCAAGCTCTCCTGATCCACGCCAAGCCAAAAGCCCACCACAATGGTGGCACAGCACAGCAGGCACTTGAAGCTGGTGCGTTGACGCAGTATCACATAGGTGAGTACCACACTGAAGACTGTAGTCAGCGAGCGTCCAATGTAGTAGAAGGCCACCGTCACGTAGGTCAGCGACAAGTTGTTGGCCCCGATCATCAGCGTATAAAGCACGGACAGCGGCAGCAGCTTTCGAAATGTGTCAATGTCCAGTGGATTCCCCTCTGGGAAGCTGAATACGCTCGGATACTTACGGCTCAGGCGGCTCATGCAATAGCAGATGAGCGTGGAGACGACGCATTGGTACCAGGACATAAATAGCGGTGCGCCCAAATTGACGGAGTCGCTGCTCAGCAGATGCTTATTCACAAACACAGTCAGAATGGAGGTGCACCTAAAAAAAACGCAACGTGTTGAAAATGTATCTGAGAAGTTGTCAACGAGAAAGAAGTATTTACCAATACAGTGCCACCACAAAGAATATCTTGAGATATTTATTGACCAGCCGATTGTGCTCCTCTAGATTATGATACATCTTGAATTTTGTGCAGTGCTCAATTTGTGCAACAGTATAAAAATAAATAAATGTATAAAAATATTGTGCGTTCTTTACACAGCGCCGGCTGTCGATCAGCTGATTGATTTTGAAATTTCCCTTCTAGACGAGCGTCCTACACGGTGCACACACACCACGCACCCAAATACACCTGCAGTACAGCTGGGTCATGAACCATTTACTGACTGGTTGCGAATTATACAGAAATTAGTTGTTCTTAAAACTCAAATTTATTAATGCTTATCGGCTTTGTTGTTTATTAGTATGTTCTTAACATTATGCAGTTGTGTATAATATTTAATATCTACGTGTTTTCATGATTTTCGTGCTGTCGTGCATTATCTCTTCGTGTGAATCTCTTCCATTTATTTATCCCATTCCCGGAATTCGGTGCCCTCGGGCGGCTTCACATCGACCTTATCCTTCCCCACCTCATTCCAATTGGTGCTGAGAACAGTGCCACCAGATTCCGAGAAGGATTTGTTCATGGCCTTCTGTACCTCCGGTGTGGACGAATTATAGATCTTCTTGAACAACTGATTCAAGGCCGCCTCGCCCTTAGCCTCCTTTTCGTCAGCTTTTTCCTCCTCGCTCACCAGACGATCCCAGTTCTTTACTTGAAGCGGCGCTGGTGGAGCATCCGACGTAGCTTTGCTCGCCTTCTGCTCAAGTGATTCCCAACGCACTCCTACGGCTTTGCCCAAAGTAATCTCAACTTTGGACGGAAATGCCTTATGTGAGGAGCGCTCGACGACAATGGGATGCAGCAGTTGAAGCACCAGTTCGTAACCATCTGCCGTCATATGGACTTTTTCGGCATCGATGTTGACGGCGTAATTCTTTTCGGTGGCGTTCTTTAGGAGCACTGTTATAACCACCTTTGTCTCGGATTGATACCAATCATAACGCACCGACATTTTGGCTGTGATTTTGCACAATTATAAAGGAAATATATCTATATATATACAAATATTTTTGTTCTGTCAGATTCTGCTTGCTATTGAATGAGGGAAATATCTAGAAAATAAATTGGGTTGCCACTGACAAAGGGGTCAGCTGTTTAGACAAAGTGGCAGCCTCAATATTAGTGTACCGTACTTTTTATAAAAGTACAACTTTGAATTAATTGCACAGTTGAGTAGAAGATTAATGTCGATTGAACAGCTAAGTTCTTTTTGTGTTTTCTCAATAAGCATGGCATTAAAAAAATTTAAATATAATAATACACTACAACCCAGTGAGACTGTAAACGGTATAATAAATACTTTTAAAGGTACACAAACACAAAAAGTACCACAAGCAATTTTTCAGTATTTTTGCGAGCTTTAAACTGGATAAAAAACCGTTACTTTTTTACAATTTTACATCTGTCCGAAAAATTTGTCAGAAGTTGCAAGGAATCTTCTTAAATAATACATTAATATTAGAACTGACTCAAATATTTTTGGGCTCTTATGCCTACGATTTGTATTGATTCAAATAAAATAAATATGTTAATTATTTGATTTTTATATAGGTAATGCAAACTGAAATAGTTTCTAATTCATTTCAAACCTTTACATTTTATACACTTTCAATTTTAAATTGCTGAATTGTTCTTAAAGTAAAAGGACTTTTTGACAGCTTTTGAAAAAAAAAAGGGAAATTTCGGGATTTTTTTGGGGTAATGGCGGTGGCATTGTTTAGTACATTTTGCAATGCAAATGGTATAGATTGTAATTGAACGCGCGGTCACACTGTTGTCAAAGGCAAAGACGAGCGAAAGACGATAAATAAATTTGTATTTTTACTTTAATAACCGTGCTCGAAATGAAATTCTATTGTCGCAAAATGTTGGAAAATGTGTTTGTGTGAGAAAATAGTGTAAACACAGTGCCAGTGTCGCCAAATTCAAGGCAAATCCGTTGAAAGTATTTTCCCAATTGGAAATTGTGCAAACAGGGTGTCTGTTTGCGTATGTGTGTGTGCTTGTGACTGTGACTGTGTATGTGCCATCCTTAATTTTTTCGCACATATGTATGTATGTACACACATGTATGTATGTATGTATGTGTGTGTATGTAGTTGAACATTTTTCTCTAATATACCAACAATCGTGAGCGGACAAGGCGAAGAGAACAGAGCAGAGCAGCCAGCAGCAGCAGCACGGCGCACAGCCACAGTCACGATACCCTTGCGAGAAAAGGTAAGTAATTGAGGTGTAATGGAATGTAATGTCCAACGATTCGCCTGAAGGTCTCTCTTTCTCTTTCTCTCTTTCTCTGAACAGCTGGGCTGACAGTGAAATGTTATCAATTTAAAAGTATTGTAATTGATCCTTATTGAATTAATTTCATTTGAATCTGGACTCTGAATAATGTGAATGGGTTTATTGTGAATGCTAAATGTTTTCATGAAAAGCGCTTTTCCTCCAAACTGTCATATTTGGGTCATTCAAGTACTGCGCCTGTCTGTTTGCTTCTTTGCTGTTTGTTCTCTCGATTCTCTCTGTGTTGCTTCGCTCTTGAGGAGAACAGAGCACACAACGAAGGTGTGCGCTCTCTCGCTCTCACTCTCCTTCGCTCGTGGTCTCTGTGCATATAAGTTTTTCAAGTGGCATTTTTGTTGATTTAATGGTAATTGTAAATTAACGCACTAGTCGCAATTGTCATATTGTCAAATCTTCTTGTGCAATTTGCATTTGTATTGTTTGTGCTGGAATTTATCTGTGCATGTGCATAGTATGTGTGTGTGTGCATGAGAATTTCTCGTGTTCTTCTAAAAGACAGAGCGAGAGAGCTGCAGAGAGCGTGGCGAGTAGTGGGTGAGAGCGAGCGAGAGAGAGAGAGTGAGCGCGCAATACTGCTTTTGCTTGCTTGCTTGTGGGTGTGTGGTGGGGTGGTGGGTGGTTGATGGGTGCTTGCTGTGTGTGTGTGGGGGAGGCGCAGAGGTATTAGGATTGCTTGTTATTCTTTCTTTGTTGTTTTATTTGTGAAAAATATCTGCTACTGCTGCTATGTATGCACTGTCCGAGTGCTTGCTTTTCTCTATGTGTGCGTGTGTGTGTGTCTGTTTATGAGTTGAAGGTAGTAAATACATAAAAAAAAAGAAGAATATTTTACTGTATGTATAAGAATAATATGTAATAGCAAATCAAAACTAAGCAACGACAACAGCAACATTGTTAAGGGCAACTTTAATTCAGCTTTATCTCACGATATCTATGTGTACACACACACATACAGCAGCAAATGACAATGTGTATGTGTGTGTGTGTGTGTTTATCTCTTCTGTGAACGTTTCATAATTCGCGAGCGACTTAATTCCAATGTTGACTAACGCAAATCATCTCAATGCCCGAACGGAAGTGCAACGCAACGGATAAGAAGAATATGCGCTGCGCGGTGCCATTAAAATCGCGTTGTGTGTTCCCATTTTTCATCATCATCAATGCCAAGTCGTCGAGTGGCGACCTTGAAATTCATTTGAGCATTCAGTATACGCAATTTCTTCCAGTATGTCAATGACCTAGAGTAACAGTTCTTCGTATAGAGCCCATTTTTAACGAACTAAATTTCGTTTATATTTTGCAGCACAACAACAATAACAACAGCAGCAGCCAGAGGGGAGGAGAGCGATTTGTAACCACCGCAGCTGCATCCACGCGGTGCTGCTGACTTTACTCCTGCCAACAACCAGATCATCATAACAAAACACACACAGACACATCACAGATACACATCCACACACACACACACACACTCGTATAGCAACAAAGAAGTGAGGCAAAGCTGAAGCCAAACTGCACAATGTTTACGGGTAAACTGCAGATCAAGGTTTGCGAGGCAAGCGGCCTGCGTCCAACAGATTTCCAAAAGCGCCACAATTTAACATTTGGCAAATTGGCCGATGAGCAGCTCATCGATCCCTACGTGTCCATAGATGTCGATGAGAGTCATTTCGGTAAGTTGAAATACTTAATCCAGTGCTGCAACGGTTGCTAATCTTTCTATACCCTTGACAGATCGCTCGACAACAAGACCAAAGACGTTTGATCCGGTATGGAACGAACAGTTCGTCCACGACGTGACCAATGCGCGCAACATCAATTTAACTGTCTTTCATGATGCTGCCCTGCCGCCGGACGACTTTGTCGCCAACTGCATCATACCATTCGAGGATCTCATGCAGAGCGAATCTGGAGTGCCCGATCTATGGGTAAGTTCAACTAATAAATATTTTTTTGTTTATATTGGTTATTAATTTTGTATAACTTTGTATGACAGATCAATCTGGAGCCACAAGGCAAAATTCATGTCATTATCGAGCTGAAGAACCGCAATGGTAGGAATGAGAATTATGGTAAGTTCCGTGCAATATTTACCTTTGAGGTATTGTAATCGTCTCGATTTTATAGATCAAGCCAAGGCCGATGCCGAAGTCGAGCAGACCGTCGCCGTTAACAAGGAGTTCAAAGAACGCGCCGGATTCAATCGCCGTCGCGGTGCTATGCGCCGTCGTGTTCATCAGGTAATGTGTTATCTCTATCGATTCAACTGGTGATCACCAAATGATTAATTACCCATATTGCATTCTCGCTTTTTAACTTCGCCCCGTGATAGGTTAATGGACATAAGTTTATGGCAACATTCTTGCGTCAGCCCACCTTCTGTTCACATTGTCGCGAGTTTATTTGGTGAGTGAAAAGACTTCTCCAGCATTTGCTGTAAACGTACTCACAGCCAGGCTGTCATCTACAGTACCATCTATTTTTTTTAAGTTGTAATTGATTTTGGATTTTGATATAATTTGGATTTACAACAAACCACACACACACAACACGACACATCAAAGCATTGGCATAACACTTTATTTTGATTTTATTATTTCTAACTACTATATATAGACACACACATCTCTTTCTTTCGATTACCAACTACATATATTGATTTCGATGTACTTTATGTATCGTAATCGTAACACACAACTTTTTTGGATTCCCACTAAGTATTTTAGCTATCTTTTAACGTACTTATAAGTTTTTTAAGTTGACCTCTTTTTCTCTCTATTTTTGATTAACCCATTTCTCACAATATCATAATACTGGGGTTTTCTTGCGTCGAGGGCAACAGTTTTTCACTAATTCACTGGGTTGGTCTCTCATCTTACTCACACATACACAACATATGCTTGACATTCATCTTTTGGTTCCGAGCTGAGGGTCTACTCCATTCTAGTTTTTTTCGATTTTGATTTTTTCGCATACATTCATGCCTACACAATAATAATACAAAAAAATAAATACACTCATCACTCAGTTATAAAAGAAATATATATGCAATAGCCACGGAATTTCTTGCCTTTTTGCAGGGGAATTGGTAAACAAGGCTATCAATGTCAAGGTATGTGTTCTGCTTAAAATTAAACAAGTAAAAAAGGAATTTCTTCAAGAGACCCACCCGTTTCTGAGAAGACAATTACATAAACAATTAAAATACCCAAAACAAAAAAATATATAAAGATATCCATCACTTGCATTTGCTCGTTTCGTTCGTTCGTTTGTTTGTTGTTTGTTTTGATGTTGTTCCGTTTCGACTCTAGAAACAAAGCATTTGCCATTGTCCACAATTAGTATTAAGTACATATGCTATATTCAAGTATCAAATTGGACTATCATTAGCATAGTTTAATTTGTCAAAATTTGTCGTCGTCGCTGCTCTTGATACTTATTCTCAGCATTCTGCAATGACCATGCACCTAATGCACCACATTGAACATTTTGTTTATGGTTTTGTTCAATACACATACTCAACACATATTGTAACTATGTTTTACACTGTCTTGCCCCCACATACTAATCGCTAATTGATCAAATTTAATATCCCCAGCTATTACACAATTTTAATAAATCTCTAAGAGAATTCTAAACACAGTCCTTTTTAACTTTGTAATTATAAATGTTGTGTTTGTTACGGTAGAATGATCATACTTTGTTCGTGAGGGTTTTCAAACAGATAAAGAAAGATGAGCGTTATATTTTATCTGATTTAGTCTACATTAGTATCTGTTATATATAAATAAAATATATTTATATCAACAGACAAAAAATCAACAAAAAATTTATATCCAGAAAAAATTAAAGTTTTGTAGAATTATAATCTTAAGTAGGTTCCTTTTAAAATGTGGTGTGTATTACATCATAAAGAATGCATCGATTTAGCCGAAGCATTTTTAAAAGATTTTCTAAAACTTTCACATTTAAAGTATTAAATCAAATCTTTATTTGATTATGAGGCTCCAGATGATTAGCTTTTTTGTATGTCGTAATTTCTCATTACAGTTTTTTTTAAGTGATTCTGTTGCTAATTACAAAATTCTTACATTAAAAAGTAAACGAACGTTTCAGTTGCTTAAATGCTAAATATTTAACAGGCCAATTAATTTTAATTACACATATGGTTTGAAATTTAATTTTGCACGCCATAAAATGCATTTGCACTTGTGTGATTAAACAATTTGATGTTCTTCATATGATTAAGTAAACTAATTTGAATTCGACAATGAAGCCAAAATTTAAACAACATACTCGAACACCTCTCACACATATTATGATTGTACGTGATTACAAATAAATTACATGAAATAAGCTAATTTAAGTGTGTGTCTAACAGCTGAATGTATTTTGTATACAAAATTAATGATTTTTCAAAGGTAGAATTGTAAATATATATATTTAGAATATCAAGATATTTATACGTACTGCACTGCTGTGATTCGTTAGCTAAGTGAATTGAATTTGCCATGCACTTTGCCTCCAGAGCTCTGAGAGCTCGTCGTGCAGGCTGAGAACTTTGATTAACTTTGGGAATTAATGAGATTCTATTTTGGTTTAATCATTTCTAGTCTGCACATTAGTTGTACATAAAAAGTGCCATCTGTCTGTGGTCTCCAAATGTCCGGGCATGCGTGATGAGGTAAGTAATGACTTTATTTCCATTTACCAGAGATTCATTCGTATCTTCTTTGATTTTCATCTATTATAGCAGCAGGCCAAAGTGGAAGTTGTGCCGGCCGGGCAGCGATTTAATGTGAATGTGCCGCATCGGTTTGTGGTGCACAGTTACAAGCGATTCACATTCTGCGATCACTGCGGCTCGTTGCTCTACGGACTGATCAAGCAAGGACTTCAATGCGAGACATGCGGCTTGAACGTCCACAAGCGGTGCCAAAAGAATGTGGCCAACACATGCGGCATCAACACCAAGCAAATGGCCGAGATACTCAGCTCGCTGGGCATCTCACCGGATAAACAGGGCCAGCAGCCGCGACGCTCCAAATACTTGAGTCAACCCGGTGGCGAGGACAATTATGGCGCCTCGTTGGGCGGCGAGGGTGGTGATGCTGTGCCAGGCGCCTCATTTCGCAGTGGCACTCTGTCGGCCGACAGTTTGGCCACGTCGACAACCACTTTGACCAGTGGCTACAACAGCAGTAGCTGCATGAGCCTAGCTGTCGGTGGCGGCGATTCGCGTCCTGGCAAGTGTTCGCTACTTGACTTTAACTTTATCAAAGTGCTGGGCAAAGGATCGTTTGGCAAGGTGATGCTGGCCGAAAAAAAGGGGACGGATGAGATTTATGCCATCAAGGTGCTGAAGAAAGATGCCATCATACAGGACGACGATGTGGATTGCACAATGACCGAGAAACGCATACTGGCCTTGGCCGCCAACCATCCGTTCCTTACGGCGCTGCATTCATGTTTTCAGACACCGGATCGTCTGTTCTTTGTCATGGAGTATGTGAACGGTGGTGATCTGATGTTTCAAATACAAAAGGCGCGACGTTTCGAGGCGGCACGGGCTGCCTTCTATGCGGCCGAGGTGACGCTGGCCTTGCAGTTTCTCCACACCCACGGTGTCATCTATCGCGATCTGAAGTTGGATAACATACTGCTCGACCAGGAGGGACATTGTAAGCTGGCTGATTTCGGCATGTGCAAGGAGGGCATTATGAATGGCATGCTGACCGCGACATTCTGCGGTACTCCCGACTACATTGCACCTGAAATCCTAAAAGAGCAAGAGTACGGCGCCTCTGTGGACTGGTGGGCGCTGGGCGTCCTCATGTATGAGATGATGGCTGGCCAGCCGCCGTTCGAGGCTGACAATGAGGATGAGCTTTTCGATTCGATTATGCACGACGATGTTCTCTATCCGGTGTGGTTGTCCCGTGAAGCTGTGTCCATATTGAAAGGTGAGCTGTGCACTGTAAAGTAATTAACATAGTTTTATTCTTAACACGTTTTCGCTTTAGGCTTTCTCACCAAGAATCCTGAACAGCGACTGGGTTGCACCGGGGATGAGAATGAGATACGCAAGCATGCATTCTTCAATAAGTTGGACTGGAAGGAACTGGAGAAGCGCAATATAAAGCCACCATTCCGACCTAAAATGGTAAGTATATCGTCTAGAAGTTTTCGACTCTTATTAATTCCATTATTTACATTGTAGAAAAACCCACGTGATGCCAACAATTTCGATGCCGAGTTTACCAAAGAGGAGCCTGTGCTAACACCCATTGGCAACGAGGTTATACGCTGCATCAATCAAGACGAATTCGCTGGATTCTCATTTGTTAATCCCAAGTTTGGACCAGAGCGCAAGGTGTTCTAAGAAAAAACAGAAGGCAAACCATTTGGATGAGTGGACATGCGCTTAACGTTGGCGGGAAAATTAACCAGCAAACTGGATCAGTCGAAATTTTAAGCACAGGAGCAATTTATTGCCGGGTTTTTAATTAGGTACAGACCTATGCTATTTCTTAGCCTATTCCTAGCCCTAGCTTATCCCTAGCACTTGAACTTAAACTTGATGAACTCTGCTTCCGTTGATAATTTTACGAACGCTTTATTGTTGTCTGTTTCCAGTTGTCGTCTTTATCTTTATTTCGTTTTAAGTTATCTGTTGGAATTTACAAAGCGTAGCTCTAAAATAACAAAACATTTAAATCACATCTAAAATGCAAATGAAAAAGAGAAGCAGAAGCTGAGAATTGCAAGTTATATTATATATATACACAACACAATACATAGGTAGAGAAATGGATTGTATTCTACTGCTAAACTACAAACAAATAATCAGAGAACGCGTAGAGATTCCTACATAGTCGTCATCTGCGACCAGTGCCAATAAACAAACTTTACTATAAACTGTATTCATACACACGCACAAACCAAACAAACAATCACACAAACACACACTCAGTCACACACACATATATATACACACAAATAGGAGTTAAAGAATTTTGTTTATTTTTTATATTTGATTTTTCTATCTGCACTGTCTGTTGTCCCCCCAACATTCGCTTTTGCTAGTTTTAATGCTCAAAGCGTCTCGAAGCAAGGCGCCACTTTTGCAGCTTATTACCCAACCTATATAGTATATCCCATTAACATTATTGTATTGATTGCCAAAATAAGCCCCTGATCTAGTCAATGTTATTGCAAATGCTGCGCCATGCTATTTGTTATTAGTTTTTTATTTATTAATGTGTCGAATCTCAATTTTCGCACTTAAATGCAGACAACATCGCAAACAGCGCTATCCTAACCATAGCACTTTCTCCTATGCGAATCTCAAGAGAATGTCACAATAGTCCAACAAAAAAAAAACAAAACACACACAAATACACATACAACAAACACACAAAAGAATATATGAAAAATATTAGCCAAGTTAATGCGTATTCGAACTCTTGCACAATTTCCTTCTCAAGTATTAAAGCGATATTATTTTAAAATTAACTTATTGTTATACATACAAACATAATATTAATACAACAAAATAAAGCCAAAAATAAATACATACACATACACGAACACAAACATACACATACACATACATCGTACATTCATACGGACACAAACTTTTGAGCTAAACAAATGCAGAAATTTAAACAATAAAACTAAGTGAATGAAACTAAGCTTAGTCATAAAATGAGAACAAATTTGAAAAACCAAAAAAAAAAAAAACAAAAACATTTTAAATTCATAAATATATATATACATATATATTTTATGAAACACAAACAAATTATAAATATATTCAAATGCAAAATGTGTTTAGCCCGTAAGTCGGAGAAAGTAAAATATGTCAGTAAAGTAACTATGTAACGATATATATATGTGTGTGTATATATATAGAGGAGTAATGAAAGTACGTAGATTTATTTGAATATATATATATACACATATGTATATGCATGTATGCATAAATAGAATAAAAATATAGTATACTTATGTGGAATATGCAGTTAAAACTGTTGAACAAAGCAAGAACAAAAACAAATGAATGCGGAAACCGATGAAGTTTACAATGTATGTAATAATACCAATATTAAACAATTATAATAAATATATATGTGTTGATTTTAAAACCAAAGACTCAAACAACAAATACGATTTGCAACAAAGAAAGCATACAAAACAATAACAATAACAAAACAGAGAAACAAACATTGCAGCAAACAGTGCAGTGTGGCATCGAAATTTGTTAAAAATTATTTAATGATTGATTGATTTGTATGTCAATCACGATGAATTGAATGGCATTGTCATTTGTTTTTGTATTTTGTTTTAATGTTGATTTGAGAGCAACTATAAAATTGACTTTTTAAAATGTACTACACAATTCTTGTGCTGCATTTACAGGAGCGCAAATCGATTGCCGAATACTAAGTTTGATAAATTTGTATGGAAAAAACCGCTAAATAAAAATGGCAGTATAGAACAAATTACTAACTGTAAGCAACATTGTTAACTAAACAAAAAAAAAAACAAAAACATAATGAAACTTTGTATGTAATGATAACAAAACCCAATGTGTAATAATAATAATAATGATAATATTAATATTTATGAAATAGCAAGCAGAGCGCTAGCGCTAGTTACCCATTTAAATGTTAACCTCAAGTATTCTCAAAAGCGCATTTTACTAAACCAAAATGAAGACAGGACAAGGTCAAATGCAAACCATATATATGAAAAGAAGAAAACCAAAAAAAAAGATATATACATAGATATATACATACATGTACATGTAAAAAGAAATACGACAATGCCGTTATTTACATACGCATCCAGCCAGCATACATATGTATTTACATTAGTTTATATCTATGAATCGCCTCGCTCGAGGAACAAGCAAACAAAATACAAAATACAAAAAAATTGTTGGTTGTTACCGAACTTGAAAGGCAGCAGCTGCATCGCATTGTGAAATAAGATACAAACACAAAACAAAACAAACAAAATGTAACGCGTAACCTGAATAAAAACTAAAAGCAAAACGTACACAAAAGAGTTAAAAACAGAATGTTAGTTGTAAGGCCATTTAAAATATTTTCAAATAACCGCCGTCACGGCCAACTGTAGAGCAAAGTTGTCCTAAATTGTAACGCATTGTTTTGTCTGGCTAATTAATTAATGCATTAACAACAACAAAAAAAAAAAACAAATACCATTCGAGTGCACGCTCATCCTTCAGCAAACCTCTTAATATTATCTATATACATACATACAAATATACCAGGCCGATCGATGAACAAATTCAACAGTTTTGAGGCCACCAACAGCTTTAAAAATTTTCAAATCAATAATTGGCATGCTGTGTCTCAACCTTAAAAATTTTGCCAGATTAACGTGAGATGCAATATTTTGCAAAAATGTAATCAATCGTTAAAACAATTCGCTTGAATAACGTCGTCTACAAGCTGGGTGTTCTATCTCATCAATTAAGATAATACAATGCATACACAGTCACATGCCACGCCTACATATACACCTTTTCATGTACCTTCTGCAATTTAGATTCTACAAATAGAGAACAATTAAAAATATAAAAACAACAACATAAATGAAAATGAAAAGAAATGCAAAAACTAAATCGTTAACTGATGTAAGACAAACAAAACGCAGAAAATAGAAACTACTCACTGAAAGAATATTGAACTAATGAAGAACAAAGTATTTAAAACAAACACACACACAAAATTATATTGAGAAGAGAAACCAAAGCGTATAAATAATATTTAAGTTATGTTTAAAGAATGGAGAAATAAGCTACAAAGAAAAGTCAAAAGTCAACAGTTGATATGTTGTAAAAAAAAAATGAACTAAGGGAAGACAGTGAGTGTTATTCAAGCAACTAAATAAATGGTAAAACAAAATGTAAGATGAAGTGAGGAAAGATAACCAAAGAAAACCAAATTACTAAAAATTGATTTATAATTTTAAGTGAACATTTAATGAAGGAAAACTAATTAATAAATAAAGAGGTAACACCTATAAAAAATGTACTAAGTTCGGCTTTTTATTCGCATTTATTTTTCAAATTAAACATTCGCGCCAACAACACGATATGGCAACGCTGAACATTAAAGCAACCCTGGGCACGGTGCACATGGTGTCAAAACTGCCTGTAAGAGGAAGAAGCAAAACAAATTTACTCGCAAACACAAATAATTTACAAATCAAATATGCCGAAAGTAAAGACGGAAAAGAAATCTCGCATACACAATGAAGTGCAAAAACAAGGTAAATAGTTGCTGTCAATAATCCACACAATCAATTCACCAGCAACAAGCAATTTACAGGCATTGTGTTCAACAAGGACTTCGGCCAGCATATCCTAAAGAATCCTCTGGTTATCACGACCATGCTGGAGAAGGCAGCCCTGCGAGCCACGGATGTGGTGCTGGAAATCGGTCCCGGTACCGGCAACATGACTGTCCGCATGCTGGAGCGCGCCAAGAAAGTGATTGCCTGCGAAATCGATACCCGTCTTGCTGCCGAGTTGCAAAAACGTGTCCAGGCGACACCGATGCAGCCCAAGCTGCAGGTGCTCATTGGGGACTTTCTCAAAGCGGATCTGCCCTTCTTTGATCTGTGCATTGCGAACGTGCCCTACCAGATCAGTTCGCCGCTGATCTTTAAGTTGTTGCTGCACCGTCCACTGTTCCGTTGCGCTGTGTTGATGTTTCAGCGTGAATTCGCCCAGAGATTGGTGGCCAAACCGGGTGACAAGCTGTACTGTCGCCTGAGCATCAACACACAGTTGCTGGCACGTGTGGACATGCTGATGAAGGTGGGAAAAAACAACTTCAAGCCACCGCCAAAGGTGGAGTCCAGTGTGGTCCGCCTGGAGCCAAAGAATCCGCCACCGCCCGTCAACTTCACTGAGTGGGATGGCCTGACGCGAATTGCCTTTCTGCGCAAGAACAAAACGCTGGCGGCCACATTCAAAGTAAACTCTGTGATTGAAATGCTGGAGAAGAACTACAAATTGTTCCGTTCCCTTCGGAATGAGGTAAGAAAAAGTGTGATTTAAATTGTTGACTTGTTTTTAATGGTGTGCAAACTCTTCATAGCCCCTTGAGGAGAACTTTAACATGCAGGAGAAGGTCTTGGCTGTGCTGGAGGAGCAGGGCATGAGCTCGACGCGTGCGAGATCCATGGACATTGATGAGTTTATGCGTCTGCTGCTGGCTTTCAATGCGGTCGGCATCCATTTCAACTGATGCATAAAGTCTAATTGTAGTAGTTTAATTCTTAAGAACTTGTTTAATAACTTCACGAAACTTCTGTATGTTAATTTGTTACACACAATTACAATAATAATATTGTATTGCTCGAGCTCGGCGCAGCAACAGCGCAGTTCTCAACTATTTAATCAGTCAACGCGATTCGATTCAATTCAATTCCACTTCCATTGAACAGTCGCTCTCGAATCTTGTTTAAAGGCAGTCGTAATTAATTGCGAATTAATGCCCACAAAATGACTGCAATCTACAAAGTTCATTTGCTGCTGTTGCTGTCGATCTATGTGGCGATAGCATTAGCTCAAAATCCGGATCCAGCTGTCAAAGAGGGTAGATATCTTTGTATATTGATAGATATCTTTGTTCTAATCGATTTCTGCAGCTTGCACGCTGTTTAAGCGCACCGTCTTCGAGGAGCGTGTGGCCATCAGCTTCTTCTTTCCCAATGCACCTGTCACATGGGAGTCTATTGATCACTGTCAGGGATCGCGACCTCTGATAGTTGGCGGTCAGCCGGCAAACCCCAAGGAATTTCCCCACATGGCACGACTCGGCCATCGTAAAAGTGACAATCAAACGAGGTGGTTTTGCGGCGGCACTTTGATCAGCAACCGTCTGGTGCTCACCGCAGCCCATTGTCTCTTTTCCCCGAAGTACGTAACGTAAACAAAAAACAAAAGCTAAAGTATTGCATTATAATCTCATCTGTTTTACAGTGGCGCGGTCAACGTCGTGCGCTTGGGCGAATTGGACTTTGCGACCGAGACGGATGATGCACAACCCGAGGATTTTGGTGTCCTCAATGCCACAGAGCATCCCGGCTTCAACTCGCGCAAACTGTACAATGACATAGCCATTCTGGAGCTGGATCGCGAGGTGAATTTCACCGCCTACAAGCATCCAGCTTGTCTGCCCTTCGAGGATGGCAGTCGTCAGGATAACTTCATTGCCATTGGCTGGGGTCATCAGAAGTTTGCCGGCAAACAGTCCACGATGCTGCGCAAAGTCAACTTGAACAACTTTGCCACGCGCTGCGAGTCAGCCAGCGAGATCGAAGAGCTGCCCAACGGCTTCGATCCCAATACTCAGCTCTGCGTGGGCTCCAGCGAAAAGAAGGATACCTGCAACGGCGATTCGGGTGGTCCGTTGTTGACCTACCACGAGGAGTTTCCCTGCATGTACCATGTGGTGGGCGTCACCTCGACCGGCATCCACTGCGAGGCGCCCAATGTGCCCAGTCTGTATACGCAGGTGCATCACTATCTGGGCTGGATCAAGCAGAAGTTGGCGGAATCGTCGCGCAACAAATGATGAAAAATAATCAAGAAATACATACATTTGTTTTGTCATTGAAAATTACACGCACGCCTACAAATACAAGCGAAAGCGAATGTTATTGCTTTTTCATAGATTATAATTAAGTGTTGGAAACGAGATTTGCATGTTATCTGCGCATTTAATAGATTTCCTGAAATCGACGCGTCTCAGTTCTCAAATCGTATTCGAATGTTGCGTAGCTCGCGTATTTAAAATTAATCATTATTAAAATAATTATAGAAAATTGGTAAAAACAAAGGTGTGAATCTTTCTATTTATCAAATACAAATTTAAATTTAATAATTTTGAAATCATTTACTTAAAATTTATTTCACTTAATTCATGGATTGAAAAAAAGATTTATATTAAATTGGTACAAGCAAAGTTATTTTGAAAGAAGCTGTGAAACTTTCCAACTACCAACAAATTTCAATAATTTTCAGAATCTACACGTTTCAGTTCCCAAATTATATTTAAAAGTCGCCCTACCCGATTAATAAACATGTATTTAGTTTAATACAAGATAATAATTGAAAGCAAAATTAAAAATTGTTTTTTACAATACTATGGTATAAGTAATCTTCTACTAACCAACTACAAATTGTAATTTAGCAATAATTATTTTTTTTTTAATTAAAAAAATAACTCTTCAATTAAATATAATTACTCTTGTTACAGTTTCTGGTTTAAGCTCAACTCGCAATGCAGTTGCTGTTGTGGATGTCTCCGCTGTTGTTGGCGCCGATCTTTGCCCAAGATGCAGATATTGTCAGCAGTAAGCCGAACACTGATTATTCTGTTAAATTTTGGTTTTATTAATATAAATTCTTTGGCAGCCTGCAAGCTTTACAAGCAACGCGTCTTCGAGGTCCAGCAAGGCTACAGCTTTCTGCTGCCGGGTGCGCCAGTCACCTTCAAGACGCTGGACACGTGCCGTCAGTACACGCCGCTCATCGTCGGTGGCAAGCCGGCCGAGGCCAAGGAGTTCCCCTTCATGGCGCGCCTGGGCAGTCGCAACGAGGACACCAACCAAACCGAATGGTTCTGTGGCGGCACCTTGATCAGCAAGCGTCTGGTGCTCACCGCCGCCCATTGCCTCTTCTCAGAGAGGTGCGAAGAGAATGTTTTTACCATTTCAACTGCTGATTTATCCACTCTCTTCCAGTGGTGCCATCAATGTGGTGCGTCTGGGCGAACTGGAGTTCAACACGGATAAAGATGACGCCCAACCCGAAGACTTTGGCGTTCGCAAATCCACAGAGCATCCAGGCTACGCACATCCCTTGCTGTACAATGACATTGCCATCGTTGAGTTGGATCGCGAAGTGAGCTTCAACGTCTACAAGGTGCCCGCTTGCCTGCCCTTCGAGGATGGCAGTCGCCAGGACAGCTTCATTGCCACCGGCTGGGGTCACACCACATTTGCAGGTGCAGACTCCAACGTGCTGCGCAAGGTCAAGCTGAACAGCTATCGCAGCAATTGTGCGACGAGCGACGACATCGAGGAGCTGCCCAATGGCTACAATGCCACGACACAGCTGTGCATCGGCTCCAGCGAACAGAAGGACACGTGCAACGGCGACTCTGGTGGACCGGTGATCATCTATCACACGGAGTATCCCTGCATGTACCATGTGATGGGCGTCACCTCGTTGGGCATCGCTTGCGGCATTCCCAACACGCCCAGCTTGTATACGCGCGTGCATTTCTACTTGGATTGGATCAAGCAGGAGATCGCTAAAGCCGGCTGAGTTTCTTGGAAGTGCACGCTGCGAGCGTGATTACAGATTAAAGATTAGTGTGAAACATGAAATGTGGGATTTTATGAAGCAGTTCGCTAATTGGCGGGTCAACGCGGCGTATGCGCAACAATTGCTTTAGTTGATCATCATCGACAGCTGACGAATCTCTCTCACTCTCTCTGTCTGTCTGTGTTTGCCAAGTTGAAACCAGTTCAGAGCGCAAAGTTGACTTCGCTGTCAAGTTGAAGGCGATTTGTTTGTTTTCCCCCAAACCGGTTGCTCATTCGCCAATTGTGTATTTGGTAAACAGAGTCAAGATGTGGCGGCTGCTGCTGCTGCTGATGGCATCACAGCCATGGCCAGCGATTCGATCCCAAAGCCCAGAAATTGTCAACTGTGAGTAGGAAATCGAAGATTTATCTTCTCAGTTCAAAACCTTCTGCTTCTATTGGGCAGCCTGCACGCAGTTCAAAAAGGATGTCTTCGAGGAGCAGGTGGCCTACAGTTTCCTCTTTCCCAATGCGCCCGTCACCTACGAAACCATCGACAACTGTCGCCGCTACACTCCGCTGATTGTGGGCGGACAACCCGCCGATCCCAAGGAGTTTCCGCACATGGCTCGTTTGGGTCACTTTGATGCGCAGCAGCAACGCATCGAATGGTTCTGTGGCGGCACTTTAATTAGCCAGCAATTTGTGTTGACGGCAGCGCATTGCTTCGAATCCGAGCAGTGAGTAAATCTCGTGAAGAGAGCGACGCAGCGAATTAATATTTCTGGTTTAGGGGCGAGTTAAATGTGGTGCGATTGGGCGACTTGGACTTTGATAGCGAGCAAGACGATGCGTTGCCCAAGAACTATGGCGTCCACGATTATTATCTGCATCCCAACTTCAGCAGTCCCGAGCTATACAACGACATTGGACTAATTAAACTGGCCGAGCCAGTGAAGTTCGATCGCTACAAGCATCCGGCTTGTCTTCCCTTTGAGAGTGGCCAAAACACAGAGGCGTTTATAGCCGTTGGCTGGGGCAGCACCAGCTTGGCGGGCAGATCGTCAGCAAAACTACTGAAAGTCAAATTGGATCGCGTTGCGGATGATGTGGGTATAGAAACTGGAATATATTTAAATTTGTAGTATTTCCTTCTTCACTCTAATCTAGGTCTGTCGCCGCGTGATTGAGCCCAGTGAAGAGTATCCAACAGGCTTTGCGCCCAATAGCCAAATGTGCGTGGGTTCCTCGAGGCCAATGGACACGTGCAACGGCGACTCCGGTGGACCGATCCTTGTCTATCATCAGCAGTTTCCCTGCATGTATCATGTGATGGGCATTACTTCAGCTGGTATATCATGTGGTACTCCCAAGATTCCCAGCGTTTATACGCGCGTGCATTTCTATTTGGATTGGATCAGGGAAATTATGTCCAGAAACTAATAATATAGCTTAAACGGGAAGTAACTTTAATTGGTTGAAAACGTTAGATAAGCTATTCAAAATTAACTCCACAAAATTTCAGAAGCTTATTCGTATTATTTAGCTGAAAGCCAGTAAGCTTCTGCCTGCTTAACAAGCACAACGAAAATTTGAAATCGTTTTTTCGAGACTTTTAAATATTTGCGTTTTTGTCAAATTTATAAATGAATTAAATAATATTCTTATGAGAAAATAATAAATAAAAACATCAACATTCTACTAGCGAATAGAATTGAAATAGTTTTCCAACATTTTTACGTTTTTTTGTAAAATAACGTTTTTGCCTTCATAAAAGCTAACCCAAAAGTTGAGAGAAAGCATTTTGAATTTTTGGAAGCTGACAAACATTACGATAAGTCCGCGAATTTGTAAATATTTTTTTAAACTTAGACATAAGACTTAGATTAGATTTTTGATATTAGTAACAAGAACACTTTCACTTTAATGATGCTACACTATTTCCATACAAAAATCTTGAAAACTTTTTAATTTTTACTGTTTTCATGTATATCCCCGTTAATAAACAAAATACACGTTATAATTTGACTTTTAAATTTAGCGATCTGGCAAGGCCGTTGATAACTCTTTTAATGGAACTGTGACTTTCTATATATTTGCCACTGCACGCACTAATTTTGTTTTGTTTTGTCATCTCAAAATATATGCAAGTCATTATTGCAATTAAAATTAGTGGAAAGTTATTTAATGTGAAATAAATAAAATACCAAAAGTGCTGCTTCACAGTGACTACGGGGTTCTTTCATTACTGCGACCCGCAGGTAACGAGTAACCAGTATTTACAACTATCGTCCACCACTATTGTTGTTTACAAAAAAAAAAGATAACATTAATTAAAGTTGTGGAAATACAACAAAAATTACACGCGCCAAGAAGTCTGAAGAAAAAAATAAACTAGCAAATATAAAAAATGTAAACTGGGTGATGCCTGCAAAATAGAGTTTACGTTGCGATTCAAGTGGGACGTTAGAATTCCTTTCGCTTTTTTGTGGTGCGTGCGACGCACATTAATACATTACATGTATGTGGAATTGAGTCCGCAATCAAACAACAGTTTGGCCAGAAGTGTGAGCATGGAGCCGGACGAACTGCAGGCCGAGATGATGCCCGATGTGGTGCAGACGTACAAGACGCGGGCCAAAGTAAATCCGGCCAAGAAAGATAACGAGAAACGGCGACGCAAGGATGCCATGCGAAAGGTAATTAGCGTTAACGTGCATGTGCGTACGCATGTGTGTGTGCGAGAATGCGTGTGTGTGTGTGTGTTCGTGACTTGCATGCGAATATTTACATGCTGGAATATGCATTTGTGTGCGTGTGTACGATAGTTGCTTTTAGTCCGGTTGCACTAGTCACGAAATAGCTACTTTGTGGATAGTAGTGGACTGGGGCGTTAAAATTGTGAATTGCATACGATACTTAAATTAACTGGTGACGAACTAGATACTCCGTAGTCAGTTGTGGACTATATTGATACTTTTGTGAGTTGCATGCGATATTTAGCGATATTGAACATTGTACTAGAGACGAGCTAGCCACTTGGTAGACAGTTGTGGACTACACTATCACAATTTTGAAATGTATGCGATAATAGGCGATATTCAATATTGTACTAGTTACGAACTAGCTACTTCGTGGTTAGTAGTGGACAAGGCTGTCACAATTGTGAGTTGCATGCGATATTTACAAGTGGGTAGGGATATTCAACATTGCAATAGTGACGAATTAGTTACTTCGTAGAGATATGTGGACTACTCCGTTGGTAGTGCGTGTTTACTAGAGCAGCTGACTATTTGGGAACTATTCACTTTGACAAGTGAACTTGCATTATTGATTGCTATTTATACATTGCAATTGGCTTCTTGCAGGTGTCGCTGATTTTGCGCAAATGCGACACTGTGCGCACGGCGGAGGATCGACAGTTTCTCGAGAAGCATCCGGACATCGTGAAGACCACAAAGAAGCGCAAGGAACGCATCGAGATATACAAGGAGCGCGTCGTGGAGAAGGAGGACGAGCCGCATGTCATCGAAGCCAAGGTGGAGCAGCTGGCCAACATTGTGTCGCAGGCAAAGCACTTGATTTGCTACACGGGAGCCGGCATCAGCACGGCTGCCCTGATCCCCGACTACCGGGGCAGCCAGGGCATCTGGACGCTGCTGCAGAAGGGCAAGGACATCGGGGAGCACGATCTGTCCAGTGCCAATCCCACCTATACTCATATGGCGCTCTACGAGCTCCATCGTCGACGCCTGCTGCGGCACGTTGTGTCGCAGAACTGCGACGGATTGCATCTGCGTTCGGGACTGCCGCGACAATCGCTCTCCGAAATCCATGGCAATATGTATGTGGAGGTGTGCAAGCAGTGCAAACCAAACGCCGTCTATTGGCGGCAGTTCGATGTGACCGAGATGACGGCGCGCTATTGCCACAAGACGCATCGACTCTGCCATCGCTGCTCGGAGCCGCTGTACGACACGATTGTGCATTTTGGCGAGCGAGGGAATGTGAAGTGGCCACTGAACTGGGATGGGGCCACACAGCATGCGGAGCGAGCCGATGTCATACTCTGTTTGGGCTCTAGTTTGAAGGTGCTGAAGAAATACACATGGCTGTGGCAGATGGACAAGCCAGCGCGTCAGCGTGCCAAGATCTGTGTGGTGAATCTGCAGTGGACGCCCAAGGATAACATAGCCAGCATTAAGATCAATGGCAAGTGCGACAGTGTGATGGCGCAGCTGATGCGTGTGCTGAACATTACGGTCCCCGTGTACAGCAAGGAGAAGGATCCCATCTTTGCGCATGCCACGCTGCTGATGCCCGAGGAGCTGCACACGCTGACGCAGCCGCTGCTCAAAACTGCCGACGAGGAGGAAGCGGTGGACACGCAATCCTGCACAACCACCACCGAGGAGACGCAGGATTCGATCATATCGGGCGACAGCTACAGTGATCTGCCCATTGGCAAGGGTCCGCGCATACGCACGCCCATCAAGAACGGGCATCGGATCAAGACGAATCTGGAGATGCGGCAGAAGTTTCGAGAGGCGCCACAGCTAAACGGCAAGCCAGAGACTGAGTTGGTAAAGACGGAGCAGATGGAAACTGAAACAAAAACAGAAACAGATATCAAAGTGGAGACTGAAACGCTGCCGCTGTGTGAGCTAAAAGAGGAGTTAAAGGAAGAGCTACAGGAGTCGCCACAGGAGGAGTTAAAGGAGCAGCCACAGGAGGAGTTAAAGGAGAAGCTTAAGGAGGAGTCAAAGGCGGAGCAGCAATTGATTGAAACTAGTCTGACAGAGAATTGCATAAAGCAGGAAGAAGCGCTGCTCACTCCCAAAAAGGAAGAGCTGACGAATGGACACCAACCTCAACAGGAACACAAGCTGGCTCCCATGGAGCTGCCCAAACTAGTCGCCATACAGCAACCCTGTCCCGGTCTCTGCCTGCTGCCCGTAGAGTTGCGCCTCGAGCCACGCTTGGAGCCCGCAGTGGGCAGCTTAGCGCCCGTTCAGCTGCCACCGCTGGTGCCCATTGGAGCGCCACTCTACACGCCGTTTGTGCAGCCACCACAGCCACAGTCACAGCACGGACTGCCACCAGCACTGCAAGCACTTAATCTGCAAAGCGACAGCGCCACCTGCTCAGCGGAATCGAACACAGACTACGACGACGATGAGGAGGAGGAAGAGGAGGATGCAGAAGAGGAAGCGCAGGAGGAGGAGGAGGAGCAGTGTGATATGGCGCAAATGGATTTGCTGCGACGACGGCACAGCGAACGCGATCATGATCTGCTGCTGCAGCTGCCCAGCTGGTACGATGCCAAGTATGCGTATTCGGGACTGCACAGCATCTTGATACCGCCGCCGTCTGATCTCAACATCTGGAACTCGCAGGTGGTGCCGAACTTTGCCATGAATCGTTCGGCTGCCGGCTGTGAGTTCTGCTTCGATCGCTATGCAGAGCTGGAGTGCCAGTTCTACAGTCGATGGCATCTAAGTCAGCGCAAGCACAAGAAGCGAGCGCGCAGCGGACGCTTCGTGGTCTGCGAATGCTGTCCGACCAGCGACGATGAGGATGACTACGATGAGAACATCTCGTTGGCGCACATTGCCGCCGCCGAGACGGCGAAGCGGCGACTGCAGCTGAGCCACAGCTTTCCCCGCAAGCTGGCACGCACCCAGGCCGGTTGGTATGGCAAGGGCTACAAGAAGGGTCGCAAGCGCAGATAGATGCAGTTGACTCCAATCCCAATCCCACTCCAGTTGCCCATGCAGTCACCAATTTAATAGTATTGTAGCAGTAAGCTTAGACTATGGTATTTAGTATTAAATGTAGTTTGTAGTGTCGCCGCTCGCATTAATTAATTAATTTTAATATTATTTGTATAAAAATGTGCTTGAGACATCACAGAACAGAAACAGCTGAAGAGAGAGATGGTATTCTATATATATATATTTGTACGTGTTTGTCCAATTGGTCCAATTTAGTTTGTAAGTCATATTTGTAATTTTAGCATGCTATTTTTTGTGACAAACTCGGTTTTTAAAATGTTGTTCAATGTTCAAGCACTTTTGTTCAATACTATAGTATTTTTTTCATCTTGTCAGGCATTTATTAGGCAGAGTTTTTTTTAGTTTTTCTCATGCGGAATATACATATTAAAAACGACAAACAACTGAAAGAACTGTGTTTATACTTAATTTATTTAAAATACAATTTATATGCTTTATAATTTCATTAACTTAAACATATAATATTGCTATTCTAGTTTTTAGTTTTGCCTTCGTATATGTGTGTGTTTTTTCTGTGTCTTTGAAGAGATTCAACTTGCAACAACAAAAAAGTGGACACAACTAGCAAGAGTTGCCAGTGTGTGTGTGTAAGTGTAAGTGTGCTGGTGTGTGTGTTGTGGGTTGTGTTCTTGCCACACAGAACGAGACTTTACAAAATACCTAAGCAATAACTCAAAAACAAGGAAAACACATTTCAAATGGAAAACAGCAAACAAAAAAAAACAAAATAATTGACTGTTAAATGAGCTGTGTATCTTAAAAAAGTTGTGGCTGATGGCCCAAAATACAATAATAATCATAATTAAGCAAGTTTACACACAAAATACAATAAGAATGAAGAATTCGCGTAAAATGCTGCCCAGGACACGCAATGTCAACAAACGAGATGTACAAAGCTAGTAGAAGAGACCCCGAAAACATACATAATAGATAAGATAGATAGATAGTTTACAAATGGCCAAGATACTAATAATAATAATATGATTTTGGCTGAGATATGAAGAAGAAATAAGTTAAGCGCGCGCTTAGAGCACACAACAAATTGAGAACTAATGGGAACGCTGCTCTTATCGCTGTGGAGGGAAGGAATCGAAGGAGTGCTGGATAGGAATGGTTGGTTATCATCATCATCATCTCAGGCAAGTTTGCGGTACCTCCAGCTGGTTAGGCCACATAAATGAACATATTGATATCATCGTCATCTCGACGCATATACTTGTGCTCGATGAGCCACTCGAGCTGCTCCTTGATCATCTTCTTCGATGGCAGGAACATGTTCTTCAGTATATCGATAAGCTCCGCCTGCCAGAAGAAATATGTTAATTACTTATACGGGATGAAGGTGGAGGAGGAGTTGACTCACCTGCAGCGCTGCGTTGTTCATGCGTTTGCGCACCTTCATGATCTTGATGATGGCTTCCTGGGTGCGCAATATGCGCAGCTGCACAATGGACTGATTGTCCTCCTGCTGTGAACGCTCGGTGCTCAGCTGCAGGCGACCAATAAGATTCAGCTGCAAGATAGAAACAGATATAAAATGAAATCCAATTGAATACACAAACATTAAGTCTAAAAGAATTTTGGCTTATAGACAATATTGAACAATAAGCAGAAAATGCTATAAGTAAAATAAGTCTAAGAACACTGTTCGCGATGTTCGATTTATGTAAAATTGATGCCCGACAGACTTAATAATCAAAAATCCCTTCTAATAAGTCATTGGCATTAAAGCTTCTTAATTAGGTCAAATTCAATTATGCAAATTATTTTCTGCGATTGCTTTAGCCATAATCATTAAATATTCATTAGTTGTTGCTCACCTTGCCACGTCGTTGGGACTTGCCGTTCTTGACAATGGCAAACTCCTGATTGATATAGAACATGGTGTTCTCGGCAAAATCTTTGGGCGAACTGATGGCCGTCGGTTCCATGAGCAGGATCTGCTTTTTGATCTTCGGAAAGGCGACCAGCGACCAGAGCGTGCGTCTCAGCTCGGGATCTACAATTGATTCATTAATTTACATAAATAATAGTCAAGAGTGTTTTGTGTCTACCTGGCAGCTCCGTGGCCAGACGTAAATTCTCATAGGAGATCTTGTCGTGCTGCCGCTGATTCCAGGCAAAAAGCACAGCCATTTGAAAGGTGGTCACATCGAGATCATAGCGACCGAAATTGTTGACGAACGTAATGGTGCCGTTGCTCATGTGATGATACCATTGCAGTTTGCGGCCGGAATGCTTCTTCTTGTAGAACTCCTCCACATCGGGGATGTAGTCCTCCAGTTCGATGGGCAGCGACACCGAGACACGCTCCGAACAACGCGCCCAGGCGCCCGCATTGAGTATTTTAATGTTGATGGCATCGTGCCGACTTATCGAATTACGGAATTGAGTATTTAGATCCTCGCTGACCTAATGTGGCAATTAAACAGAAATATAGTTATATCGAATGGTATGCAGATGCTTTTGGAACGCACCTTGATGTCCTGGAACATGCGCGCCAGCCGATTGACGTAGTCAGCGGGCATGCCCACCTCGCGCAGCCACTCTACAATGTCCTCCTCCTTCTCGCTGTCCGCACTGGTGCCCAGAATCAAGCTGCAAGCAAAGAGAGCTATTAATTAAATTTCTCAAATGTTGGGAGCTGCACTTCACTTACCGTCGCGTCAAGTGCACCTTGTGGTAGCGCATGAACACGTCCTTGTTGTTCACGTACTTCAGCACGAGCAGCACATCCCTCAACCGGGCGTCGATCTGCTCGCTGGTCAGGCGCTTGCTGAGCGGCGTGCGACGCAACAGCATGTCACAATAGTTGGCCAGCAGCTCGGGGCATTTGCTTTCGGGCGCCGTGTATTTGACGCCGCGATTCGCGATGCTGGTGGGCAGCTCCATTTTGAACACGCTGGTGTCGTTGACCACCATCTTGAAGGCAATGTCGCGGGCAGTGAGGAAGCGCGGATCATCGTTGAAGGCGTTGCGCACCAGATCGCTGAACTTGTTAAACAACTCCAGCAGCCGTTCCACATACTTCTCCGAGTCCTGTGTGATAATCTCCGATGCGGACTGCATGTCCGCCAGCCCAGCGGACTTGATGTGCCGCTGCAGATCTGTCATCATCGCCTCGACGCCCTCGCCGTCCAGCACGCGATCCATCAGACGAAACATTAGATTCAAACGTTCCGTTTCATAGTCACGTATCAGCGCCGGACACTCGGCGATAATCGAGTTCAAATGATCCACAATCAACACCTTGACCAGACGGCATGTAAGTATATTGAAGCTGCTCGGCTCCAGATAGCGCTTGGCGCGCACCTCCTCCTCACGCAGCTTGGCATCCGCATACTTCATGTACGCCAGCACACCGTTCTCCTGCTGCTGCTCGGTAGACTTGAGGCGATAGAAGTCCGCCGTGGCCTTCAGATAGGCCTTTTCGAAGTGCTCGCGATATATCTCCAGCTTGTCCTCCGCATTCGACGACAGATTTACATAACTTTCGCGCACTCCGACCACCAGTTGGGCGTCGTAGGCATCGCCGTTGCGCTCGGCGTGCACAATCTTCATGGCGGACTCCTGCAGACGATCCTTAATGTCGTGAAAGATGTGCTTGTTCCACGAGTCCAGCATCAGCTTACGCACCGGACTGTCCTCGGTGATGCCCTTCTTCGAGCTGGACGCGGCGCTAGCCGAATTGCCAGCTGCACTTGTGCCCGACGATGTGGTGGACGATGACGCCGCCGCTGCTGCTGCCGATGTGGAGGCTTTCGTGGAGGAACTGCTAGAGGAGGCGCCGGCTGCCTGATTGCCGCCAGCAGCTGCATTCGATGCGGATGCCCCGCCAGCAACAGCAGCAGCAGCGGCAGCCGAACCAGAGCCGGAGGGCGGCTTCACCTGCGGCGACTGTTCCAGCTGGCGAAAGGGCAGTGGCAGGTAATTGGACTGTGTAAAGAATTTCCGCCATTCCACAATGTAGGTGGCCAGCAGCGCCTGTTCGCCGCGTTGCGCCTGCACTTTGGATTGCGCCTGGACAATGAACTCCACGATGTCCTGCTGGAGGCCGTCGTAGATTTTGGCGGCGCCCTTCTCGTCCCACAGGCACACGAAGTGGACGCCGAAGAAGAGGTCCTGCCATTCGCGCTGGGAGACCGTCTCCTGGCGCAGCAGCTTGAGCACAATTTTTCTTTTCTCGGGCCATACTTCGTCGAAGATGTCTCTGTCCCGTTTGCCTATCGCCCGCAGCATTGTGTTGATCGCAATCTCTTTGTGTGTGGCGCACGCTCTCTGCTCTCCACCTTTGTTGGTTGCGTTCTCAATTACACGGAATTAAATACAAGCAGAACCAAAAAAATATTGTGATCAACGCTATTTGCTCTCCGCCTATAAGCGGCCGATAACAATTTTCGACCGATTTGTTGTTGTGCAAGTGCGATAACTAGCGTTAACAGCGCTCTAACAGAACCATAACAAAGCACAGCTGTTATTTAACACTATCGATTATTAGGTTTCGAGCATTACTTATATAAAACCAATTAATTCAAAATATTTTCAGTAAAATACTGAGAAAACTATTTTATTTTGCTCATAAATGGCAGCATTGTTTGGATCTTTCGGCCGATTGGCTGGCTGGCCTTCAAAAATATCGAATTTGCAGATTTCGATATGTTAAAATTGGCAACATGTATGCAATATGGCAACGTTAAATGGTGACTGGCAATACGTGCCAGTGTGACCATTATTTCGAGTATTCCTTTCAAAAAGTTTTTATGTTGTTAGGAGCTCTGTGCAATGTTTCAAACGACTTCTTTTAGAGATAAATAAATAGCAGTAAAAAAATAAATCATTCTTACAATAAAGTCTAATAACAATCAAAGCCACTAACTTTTAAAGTTAGTATATTTGGTATATTTGTCGACTTTAAATGGTAAATTCCGATGTCGCACTTGCGGTCAGCCTGATCGGAGCAGCTGCAAAATGCTTGCACGCACACAAGTGTAGTATATGCACGCACACAGATAAAAAGTGTAGTTTAAGTGCGCTCAGTGCTGCACTGCGTGTGTGGAAAAGTGCGGGAAATTATTGCAACGAGACTGTGAAATTGCATTTTCGAAGAAACTAACATAAGATAAAGTGCGTTTGCAAAATGTCACTATTGCAAAAAACTTGAAATTAAGCAACAAAATATTTGTTGGTGGCATGTTTTGTGAATTTCATAAATCTCTCGTTTCGTTTTGGTTTTTTTCTTCTCTACCACAAAAAAGGGCGCGCGAGTGAGACGACAGTAGTGCGGTGCCGAACGGCAACGAGACAGCCATCTCGCCTACTCGCATGCAACTCACACGTCGCAGACTCAAAGTCTGCTCGCTCTCAAATGTTTGACATTTTTCACATTCAGCATTTTCCCTTTGTTCGTCGGCGGTTCTCGTCGTCATATGGCTCGTATAGACGCTCGTGCGTGCGTAACAAATAAAATTGAAAAAATTGATACGAAACGAAACGAAACGCAACGCAAAAAATCGGTGTTTCAAAATTACCAAAATAGCGCACAAGTGTAAATAAACAACTCTTAAATGCGCATGCAGTGTACAAGTGTATTCAATTCATTGAGAAATATGCGTAAAAAGCGTTATTTCGTGATTACTACGGCGACGACGACAACAACAACAACAACAACCAAGTGCTGCTGCGTTCATTGACGTGACGCGCGTGTGTGAGTGTGTAATTGTGTGTGTGCGTGTGTGTGTGTGTCTGTTTATGTGTGCTGGTGAGTGTGTGTGTGTGCTGCCAAATAAATAAAATACGAAAATCAAAAGCCCGCAACAACAGCAACAGCAACAACAAACAAAACACCACATACAACAAATTGCAGAAGCTTACATACAACAACAACAACCACAGCAACGACAACGAAATATTTACATCAAGTTCAGTCCGCGTGTCTCGTTGCGCGCAAAATTCTATGTGGAAAAGAAAGTGTGGTCAAAAAATGTCTATTTATCCATGTGTGTGAGTGTTCTCAGTGTATTGAAATAAGCGGGAAGGAGAAAAGGAAGTCCAAAAGCAATAGCCGAGAGCAACAACAACATAAATACGAAACAGAAGAAGAAGAAGCCACTACATCAACAAAAACAACAACAACCACAACAACACAAATGAAGCAATCACATTTTGTTCGATTTTAAGCAGCAAATAATCTGTATCCCCCGAGCATTAAACAAGGCGCATAAATTTTTGCCAATGAGTCGCAGACAGTCATTGGATCGACCAGGTGAGCTAAAAAATTGCACTAAAATTTGCCCTTACCTTACCTTTACTACCTCACCTATTTGTAATTAGCATTTCAATTCCATTTACACTCAACTCAGTCAGCATCATTGGCCTGCATACGTGCACTTTGCGCGCACGCTCTCTCTCTCTCGCACTCTCGCTCTCCCGTATCGTCGTCGTCGTATCCGTCTCGTTCTCTTTTTTGGTTTTGGAGAGAGAGGCTCTCGTTGTTGTGTGTTTGGTGCTCTCGCTGTTGCTGTTGCTGCTGCTATAAATAAATTGCTCTCGCTGCTGCTCTGAAAATGCTGCTGAGTTGAGCGATGCGGCGCAGCTGCTTGAATTGTCATGCTGCCTATTGTTGTTGTTGTTGTTGTTGTTGTAACAAACAACTGTGAAAACAACAAGCAACAGCAACAAATCTCTGTTGTGATGCAAAAGGCAAATGTACTAAACGATGTACTAAATGACAGTGAATCTTTCCCTTTTCTACTGCTGCTGTGGTGAATTTCTATGTCTACCTTTTTTTGTGGTTCGTGATGACCAACAAATTTTCCATTGATTGAAACCTGGCTGACAGCTAAATGCAATTAAAGCGTTCGCTTTTGCCATTTTGCCGCAAATATATTTTTAGCTTTGCCTTTGTTTTGATCCGCATTATGTTAATACGCCAGCGAGTTGGGCCGGCACTTTAGGGTAAAGAAATATACAAAAGAGAAAGTGTCGCGAACGTTGCAACATTTTGTAAAATGTAAATGTGACCCAAAATGTGACGTATATATATGAGAAAGCAGCGTAGCGATATAAAAAAGGTAAAGGCCAAAAAGATGAAGAAGCAAACAACAAACAGAAAAAAAACACGAGCTACTTTTGCTGTTGCTGTTGGGATACTTTTGTATCTTTTTATAGCTATCGACAACCGCATGGACATCCGTCTTTCAACGAGTTTGCTTGCAATGCTGCCCACAATTTTCACTTGTCGCCGGGCCGAAGATCATCGCATTGCATTTAGTCATTTGGCATTGTAAATGCATGTAAACAAATTGCTTGCAAAATGCAAATTGAGATAGCAATAAAACGTTAGCACAGGTCTAAACTTGTTGACTGCTGTTCTATGCGCATTTCAAATAGTTATCGCCAGGGACCGAAATAAAATTTATTATTTTTGTTAAAACGGAAATATACACTTGGAAATTACGCCAAAATCATTTTTAGTTTTGGACGAAATGTCTAGTTATATTTTTTTTTTAAATTTAATAATAATAAGTACATATCATTTTTTAACAAAATTAATCATTATATTGTAGTTATCAATTTTATGGTGATCGGTTTAAATGTGTAAAACTCAAATCCATTCATTATCTTTAAGGTAATTACTATTAAGAATAACTACGATCCCTCGTTATTACACTGGGTAATGTAGATATGAGAGATACATTACAAATCATGCCCTTATCTTGCAAAGACCTGCCTAGTTAAATGATAACCATCAATTACGACTTTATGGCAAATGCATTAAATATGCATCTCGCTTGAGCGCCGCCGCCTCCATGTGAATAAAATGCAGTAACCCGTTAATTTATTTATAAAATTCAATGTTCACGCGGCTAAACGCGGCAGACCCAAAACAACGCAACACAACACAGCACAACACAAATCGTTCTCAATGCAAAGTAGCTACAGCAACAATAGCAACAAACAGCAACAAACTTGGGGCAGGCAGCCGGGTTTTATATTTTGTAGGTCAGGGTTGTCGCGTGTAATGCAAAACGTGCCAGCAAATTGAATGAATAAGCTCGCTCTGTCTGCCTGCCTGCCTGCTTGCAACAGCCACAACAACAACAACTGCGGCACTGGCAGCAGCAACATCAACAAACACACTACAAACTAGGCAACCGACTGGGCTAATAAGTAACAAACTGCATAAATTATAACGACAATAAATACAACCTGAATTGCGTCGCCAAAGGGTTCGATGCCTTGCACTTGGCACAGACTTGCAATTTATTTAAACAATTGTGTAAAAACGTCGCAATTCAGCGCTTACAATGTTTTGGCACGCGATGCTGAAAGAGAATCGTTTTAAAGGTGCTTCCAACTTTAAATACGTAATACATTTATTACCTGAAAGCATATGTAGATGTTATTCAGATTTATAACAAAAATAAATTACACTATAAATTATGAAAATTAAAAGAATAATCAAAATAATTACATTCAAAATATTTATAAAAAATAAAACTTATAAAATTATATTTTTATTTTTTTTTTATCAAAACTAGTGATTATAGGCGTATTATCGTATTAAATTACGCAAAATATATCATTTTCGTTGAAGAAAAAAATTAAATTCAAAATATAATCATTGTCATGTAGTTTTTATAATAAAACTTAAAATAACACCTTTATTTATATTTAATATATTCAAGCCTTTAGCTTCACTGAACATTCGCTTGTTGTTGATGGATATATGGATATAACGACTTATTTAGATTATTTGTTATTTGTAGTTTGGTGTCACGCTGTTTTACTCGTTTCTCCTGCAGCGCGTGCCAAAAGCTCATTAAATGAATTTTTAATGTGGAATCGATTTTCCACGCTATTAAACGCCTATTAACATTGTCTATCAGGGACTGAAAACGCATCACGCTTCCCATTCAATTTGTTAGACAGGTTTCCCCTCCGTTTCTATAATAAGTATATGTTTTAGTATTTAAATGTTCGCATTTCAATATTTTTAAACTGATTTCAAGGACAAATGATAGCGACAAGTAATTCGGTTGAAATTTACTGATAAGCACATTTGGTTTATGATATATCGATTTCAAGATAAAAACAAATAAGTAACACCATGGGCACATGCTAACACTCATTATTTAACTGTTTAAGTAACAATGTAATATGATTACTTTCCCAATTTGTTTGCTTCTAATCGTTGGTATATTAGGCAACAATTTTGACGTGATATTGTCGCGATTAATTAAATGCATCTGCGAACAATGAAACCTGTTGGGAAACACAAGTGTTTGCATTAATTGTTGTAGCCATTATTTCTTAATATAAATTGCATTGAGGTGCACTGTAAATTGATAATGTCTCTCGCTTTTTCCGCCTCAATTCTTCCAAGAATTGCTTACGTCTTCCATTTAATCTGCATATTGAACAACTTTCAGTTGCAGATGCTTTTTTACGTTTAATCGTAACCATGGCTTAGTCATAATATTGATAGCGTATAGATATGTAATTAATTGGCCGTTTTTTTTTATTAAATGTTAAGGCGTGTTGTGATTTCATCACATTGGCAAAAAAGCCATGTGGAATACTAGTTTAGCAGATACGAGGGCAGCTCGGCTAATTGGCATAACTGCGATAACATAAGAATTATTCAAAACAATATATGCTCATCAAGGAAAACAAATTGGCTAATCTTTGTTTTTGGGATAGAGATGCTGTTGTGGCTGTAACGGACTTTCAAATTCAAAAAGTTGAATTTAAAACAAATTTAATGATTATTTAATCTTTAGAAAACTGTAAATTTAACTCCTGCTATAACGTCTTCTTGAATAACCTTCAACAACAAATATCATATAATAAAATTAAAATCCAACGCACAGAATTCATAAACAAAACTTTGACGATCTGCCTTATGCATAGTTAAGGTCACTAGTAGTTGGCTATAACAATTTGGGAATTGCAGTGCGCCAACTATTTAAATTTTATTTGAAGTGAAATATTATTTTTGTTTTTAGTGAAAGTTTTTTTTATTTTGTGTATTTTTGTCAAATTGCACTATGTATTACATCTATGTATTTAAGTTTATTTTGTTCTATAATAATTTTTAAAAATCAATTTCATAATGAATGCTAAACTCTTTACATTAAAAAAATCACGAAATACGCGTTACTTTATACGTTGTAATCAACCAACAAAATAATTTAAGTTTCAATAAGTTTCTACAAAATTTTTGTTGCAATAAAAATCGTTTAAGATTATTAAATAAATAAATAACAAAAACTTTGATCTACCCTACATGTTGTTGGAACTACGAGCTTATCAGTTAAAGTTGTTCATAATCTGGCAAGAGAGAAAAAAGTGGGTCTTTTAGTCTCTCGATAGTAGTGCTCTCTCTAAATTATATTGTTCTCTTTTGTTGCTACTCTCACGCCTTGAGCTTATCATTGAATTGTTTCTGCTGCTTGTATTGTGTTTGTGTTTGTGTTTCGTGTTGTTTAATGATTTATTAACACCCAAGCACTAAGCAGCGCAACAAAGTTGTCGCTTTGATGAACTTTACTTTAGCTGGCTGGTTATTACCATAAGCCGGCTCGCATGGAAGTGGCTTAGAACAAAGCACACAGCTCGATGAGCTAATGCTGCCAATTGGTTGGCACTCCTGTAAGCTGGAGTGAGATTATTATTATTATTATTATTAATCCAGCAGACAAAAGGGACGCCAAGGCAACGTAAAAGTCGCAAAGTATCGCAAGGATATTTTTCATTCCCTCAGCCTCCATACTTATGAATTTTCTTATTTGTTTGTCCTTTGTATTTAATTCTCGCATTCCCGCTGGTTTTTGTTGTTGTCGTTCCTTTTGTCGTCGCTAATGAAAGAAATTGCTTTGATTTGACGTCGAAAAAGTTTTCTCATTTGAGCAAACGCACTCCAAAAATTACACGAATCTCTGCGGTGGCTGCGCTAGGACTTTGAGTCCGTGTCCCTGTCTGTATGTGTGTGTGTGTGTGTGTGCGTAAGGCTGTGTGTGTGTGTGTGTTTGTGTCCATTAAAAGTTTACACTTTTTGGGGGTTAATCGCTGGCATCAAAGTGGTTGCTTTCGTTGGCTGGTGGGCGAATGTGATGTGTATCTATCTATTAAAAAATCGAGGCGAATCGAGCGAGTCGCGTTCCGGAATGGGCAAAGACGATGCCCGCTGACGACAGCGACAACGACAACGACGAGCAAATGACGACAACGGCAACGACGACGACGTCGTCAAATATTTTGAGTGCGACGCTCTCTCTCAGGAAATTGTCGTTGTTGCTGGAGCCGCATCGGTAGCAACGTGCCAGCGAAATTAACGCCAATAACAATGCGAGCGGCGAGAGTTGATTTTGTTGTTGTTCTTGTTGTTGTTGTCGTGTTGAGTTGGGTGCAATTGTTTTGTGTTGCCATTTTGCTCTTTCATTTCTCGCTGCAAATGTCGCAGAAATGTAGGCAACACTTTGGCTTCGCAACAATAAATTAAATAAAATGGCGCATAACGCAAAAGTCCTGCCATATCATATGCTAATATATTTAGAATAATCTGGCAACCTGTAAATCTTTTTAATCATTTACGGCTGGCAATCAATGCATGAGCTTCTACAGTATGTGCAAATTATATTCCCAGTTGGCAGCAGCATTTCGAGCAATTTCCGATGCCTGCACTTCACACAAAGATGTTTTGTGTGTGGCAGCAGCAGCAGCAGTTGGAGCATAAATTATATTTGCTTGGCCTCTACTCCCAACCACTACCACAAAATGGCGTCAACGGATGCGGTCTGCACGTCTGTATGTTTCGATGTGCGAATGTCTGTGTGGCACACGTTCATTTAATCGATTTTGGTAACAGTTGTGTTGCTATTTTCATTAAGGGTTATTCCGGCTTGATCTGAGCAATGGCACTGGGAACACAACAACACAAACACAATGCGCCATAGAACTAAACGCCGTTCGCTGTTCGGGACGAAACAGGACGAAACGCGAACGCATGTCCTGCCATCGGGCCGCAATCGTGCGTTTTCAGCTTCCATTTATTTCTGCTGCTGCTGGCTGCTCTCTGGAGAGTTTGTCGTCGGGAGTTTTTGATTTTCGACATGTCGCCGCCACACTTCCTTCTCCCCTTTTTCAGCTTGATGCTTGAATTTCAACCCTTTTTTCGCAGTGCACACACACACACGAACACACACACAGAGATACACATAGAGACGCTCACACACGCGAGCAAAGTTTTGCATATTTATTATAGATAATTTGTGTACAGGTTTTTGTGCTGGCGCGCAAACTCTCAACAACGTCCTGGGAGCATCCTGCCCCTATCCCATTCCAGCGTCATTCCCGTTTTGCTGTTGCATATTCCGCATATGTTTGTAGCATATCCTTGTCGTTGTTGTTGTTGTTGTTGATGTCATGTTTGTTGCTGTTGTTTCTTTCCGAAAGGGATGTGACTGAGGTGAGTTGAGGTGGCGCAGTAATTAATTTCTGGCTTGTACAGCTGTGGAAATAAATGGAATAAAACAGAAAAGAGGAAAAAGAAAATAATGATCCGGGTTGATTTTGTTTTTTGCACTTTTGATATCTGGCAACGCTGTGGCTCAAAAGTTCACTATTGCTTGGGTGCATTAAGTAATTAAGATTAATGCGAAATAATTGAAACAAACTGTGTCTCTCGTTGTGCTGATATAATTAAATTTGATATAGATATTTCTATAAAACGATTACACAAAGAGACTGACTAAAATTGCTGTGAACTTAATCTCACAGTTGGTTAATTACTCAAAAGCACCTTGATGCCATTTGGCTTGTTTTAGAACACAACATATTTACATATTTCATATGAGTTACAACAACAAAAGTGCTGGTCAAGCACATAGACTGAATTAAATGATTCGATTTTAATTGAACAAGTTTTTTGTTTGTAGCTTATATTCGAAAATGCAATTAAATCAATCGATAGACTGTAACTGTTGGCTGTCTACGACTATGAGATATTCTATAATTTATTACAACGTGTTGATTGCATTTTATGCGTTTATAGTGGTATTTGTGCTGTAAAATCCAAACTAACATCCATTTATGGTTGATGGTTTTATGTGTTATCGATAGTCTACGATAGCGTATGCAATCGATTAGTACAATTTTCATTGAATTTGTTTCTCGTTAGTTTTGCCTCGCAGTGATTTGAAGCGGAAATAGCGATAATGCCACTTAATAATTATTATTATTGTAGTCTGGCAATAAGCTCGAAAAATCGATTCAAAACGCTTCAAAGCAACTGCAACAGCAGCAGCAGCAACAACAACAGCAACAACGATTGCAACTCGAACTGCAGCAGCCGCAACAAGAGTGTCGACTGCATTGTTATTTGCCTGGCCTGTTTCCTGTTTGTCATCGTGTTCGGCCACATGCATTTCCTACACATGCCACACACACACAAATACTCGCAACCAAACCTGCCTGCCCCTGTATTGTTGGTGCTGCGAGTTGTTGCCGCCTGTGGCGCTACTGGGCGAGCATTAGTACATATTAAGTATGATTACAATTACCGTGTACAACAAGAGCATCTTATTACAGTCGAGCAAGCGCATTTACGGCATTCTATCATCCATTCTGCCGCTTCACTTGCCTGTCTACAGTCTACCTCTCTCTCGCTCTCGCTCTCGCTCTCGCTCTCTCTATCTTTTGTATTTGTGTCTTGCGCCTTCTGTGCTCTGCAGAAATCACTCATGTGCACACTTTTACAATTACACTTGACATTCGCATCAACATCAACAGCAGCGGCAACAGCAGCGGCAACAGCAGCGGCCTGACTGACTGAGTTTTGGCTACGGGCTATTGGATAATGGTGCGAGGTGGAAGGAGATGTTGGGGTAACTTCATAATATGCTCAAAGTTTAGAGGCGGGCGAATCCCATTCGCGCTCTAGTGAAAATTTCAAGCCTCGTCTCGCACTCGTTTTGCATAACTTTGCATATAAGAAATGGGAGCAAGAATCAAGCGAATAATAAATTACAAACATAAATACACACGCACACACACACACACACACACACACACATATGCATACATTTTATACATTCAAACATATACATACATCCAAATGTATATATGCTGATAACCGCCGCTGGGTTATTATAAAACAATCCGCTGCATTTGAGTTTGTTTTACGAGTTGAGTTTGTTTTTCGACTTCTGCTACACTTGGCAAAATTCTCGCGCTGTAGAATTGACTTTTTTTTTAACACCCTTTCCCTTGTGGCCAATGCGCTATTTTATGTGGTTGGCAAATAAATTCAATTGCTCTTTAGTTGAAAGTATTGCTACATTAAATCGTTTTATGATCATTGAAAGTACGACTTGAGTTCTTCTGACTGGCACTTAACTTTTAATAGGTTCATTGTGCTTTGTACTTAAATGGTTTGTTCTGATATAATTGAACAACATTATTTATTAATGTTGCATTTAAATGGTATTTTTTGAGAGAAAGGTAACTTTGATTTATATTACTTCTGCACTTAAACTGATTTAATGGCAATCGTTTACAGATTCAATTGACGGGATTTGTAAAACTAGTCTGAAAGAGTATTTTGAATTTGTTGCAAGCTAAATTTACTATGATACTTTCTGGTGAGCTTCATTATAAATTCATATGGTAAACATTTACACAAATGGCAGCAGCGGTTTTGCGGCGTTTTTCCCAGTTAACGTGCTCTCGATGATGATGTATGTACTGGCGATGATGGTGATGGTGATGATGATGATAAAGTGGTGGCTAATGGTGGTGGTGCGGATACTATTGGATTTTGGCTCGTTTTAGCTGCGAGCTTGGTTCAATAAATGTTTGCGCAGTTCAACTGAGCTTAGCCTGAACGGGTTCACTGGCGCTGTTGGCAAGGAAATATGAGTGGAAATGAAGTTAAATTGGCAACATGTTGTGTGTGCCGCCCCTTGGATGTGAATGAATAGAAAATGAATGACATTAATGCAATAATCACAATCTCGGATTACGCGGCAAGTGATGTGGAATTTATGCAATCGATGGGCGGTTTTCAATTCTTTTTATTATTATTTAAGAAGGTCACAAGCCAAAAGTTATATTTTTGCTTTGAGCTGACCTAAATTCAGAGCTTGATAATGGCAGGCCATGACCCTTGACACAGCACAAGTTTTGCTAGCCACATCGACTTTGAAACTGGCCAAAAGACTGGCAGACAAAACTCTGACCAATGGAATTTGCATAGCCCAGGGGCACGGAACAGGGACTGGGACAGGGACACGGTCAGGCGAATGCCCCCCAGCTGCAGACGTCGAGCCGCATGAATGAATTATAAAGGATTCTTCGACTTTGCTCTACAACACTATGTCAATATGTATCTGTATATTATTTATTTTGCATTTATTTATTGTTGATTTTTCCGTATTGTGCTCGTGTTGCACATTTGGTGGTCAGACAGGCCAAATGGCAACCCATCTCATAATCCAATTGAGTGTCAACTTGGTGTCAGTTTTCATTTCGGACACCAAAACACTTGACGCTGCCCCTTCTCACCACCTGTGCCCCTCGCTCTCGCTCTCGCTCTCTCTCTCTCCGACAGAAATGGAACTGGGGGGCAGTGGATAATTGGCGGCACTCAGGCATAAAACCGAAACTTACGAGCAATCCTTGAGGTCACTTTGTTTTCCACTCAAGTTTCTACCACCGGTGGTATCTGTGTCTTCTTGTCTGTCTGTTCATTCTTTCTCATTTCTCTGGGCTGCGTTTTTCTTTTCATGTTGTTGTCGTTGTCGTTGTTGTCTGTCTGCCAAGTTAACCACAGTTATTTTTGTGTGCGGGTGTTGTTGCCCTTTTCTTCTGCCTTTTTGTTATACTTTTTTTGTTATTGTTTTTTGTCATCGTGGGAGGGACGCTTCAAAAGTTTTTAATTCGTGTGTGAGAGAGGAAAGTTTGGCTTGTCTTTCAGTTTGTTATTGATGTGTCTGGTGCTTAGGAATTGTCTTTTAACTATACTTTATGTCAAATTGAATTCCAGTGATAAGATGGACGACCACAACCGCTGAGTGGGAATGCTCAATTTACCATTGACAGTTTTTGTTTCCTTATATTTAAGAGTGCAAACTTGATTAATTTGTTGTTAAATTTAAGATTTGAAAACTATCTTTCGAGGCTTTCGTTATGTTAGTAATCAATTAGAAAGGCAGGAAAGTATACTGATAAGATAACAAGCTTAAAGGATCAAGAGAGCGGAAAAGAATAATTGAATGAACTATTTCATCAAGGAGCATTTACAAAGAGAATTCAATTTGTTGTCACTCACTGTATAATGAAAACACTAAAGTACTTAACTAATTACCTGCAATTTAGCTGCATCAAGCATCCTCGTGAACTGAGAATGGACCAAATCTCTGATGGCTAATCCAAAAATGGCTCATAATCAAGCAGCAGACAAAAGGGACTCGTTTGCAGTGGGGGGAGAGCTGAGAGGGAGCTGAACAACAGCTGCGGCAGCGACTGCAGTTGCGGGTACAACAACGTGTAATGGTCGGTTAATGATTACAAAAAAGGGAAATACAATCAGTCGTAAAGTTGTCAGACGAGCGCATCTTCTGGGCTACGGCAACAGGTAGAGGCAAAGATGCAGCAGCTGCTGTTGCTGTTGCTGCTGTTGCTTCCTTCTCATTCACCACGTCTGCTTGTTGTGTGGTTGTTCATGTAATCTAAACAATACCTGGCTGGCTGGTAGGGGGAGATTTTCAGCATTTAAGCTGAAGCCAAAGCGCGGCTGAATCGAGAACAATGAACCGAAATAAATGCATAAAAGCAAAGCGGAGCTTATTGACAAAAAGGAATGTGGCAGCTACCAAAAACAGTAACAAGAACCTTGCACATTGGCTTACTCAAGGATAACACACGTTTAAGAGCTGTCACAGGATACCTGCCAAAACACACACACAAATACATGTATATTTACGTGTATTGTGGCTGCAAAAATTGTATTAGCAGGCACTTGGCTCTCACTCTCGTTCTCTCTGCATCGCTTTGTCTTCTTTTTGCAGTTCTTTTTTGCTGGGCAATTTTCGAGCATTTGGCTATTTTGGACGCACAGCGGCTAAGAACGTATTACCGGTTGTCGAAAATGTATCTGTAAGATACACACACAATCGCCCAGCTCTATCTCTCACTCGCCGAGTGTGTGCGCTGCTTGTGCAGTGTTTGTGCTTGGCCCTTGGTGGCCATTGTTTTAGCCATCATCAGCAATATCAGCAACGCTTTGTCGAGCTCCTTTCTTGTCGTTCTTGATGCTGTTGCTGCTGTTGCTGTTGTGGTTGGTCCATCAGCTGTCAATGGCTTCTGCGTCCACTGAGCGCTGCCTGCAGCTCCGTTTTGTTGTCTACCTTTTTGAATCCGCTTTGCGCTCTACACACACCACATGTGCCCGAGTCTTTTTTGTCCAGGTTGTTTATGCCAGTTTTAGTCTTCCATAATTGCTGTGCAGTCGCTTGTCCAGTAAGTTGCAGCCTACACTGTGAGAAACAAAACAAAAAAACTCAAGAAAATCAAACCAAACAAAACAAGCGAAACAAATAAAAAAAGCAAGTTAATTGGCAACATTATGCTGATTCCACGAATTCAATGAAATGGTTGCTAAGAGTTATTACTGCTGCAGGAACGAATCAATCAGCGCCATACACTGCAAACAGATTGTTAGTTGGATTAGTCGGGCATGTGAGTGTGAGTGTGAATGTGAGTTTGTTTCGTTGAGTGTAATCGTGGTCCTCGAAAGTGTGTGTATACATTTATCTAGCATTTCCATGAAAATTATATTCGACTGGCTGGCAAGCTGCTTGTCGCCCATGACAACCGTGCTTAGCTTGGCTGCTGGCACCCACTCAAAATCCTTTCAGGTTGCCATGACGAGCATTGATTCAATGGCACAGCAAACATGTTCAACTGCAAAATTAATCAGGCTTTAGGACTAGTTGTAGTTGTTGCTGCTGCTGCTGCTGTCTTTGCTTGGTGTCAGCTGCCGTCCCCAGCAGCCGAGCAGCCTTTGGTATTCTATTGTCTTCACGCTTTTCGTTCTAACTGCAGTCGGAGGGTGTATTAAGTGATTGCATCTTTGTGGATTTGCGTGCTGCAGCGGCCAGCGGCAGCTAACAGACATCGCTCAGCCAGTAACATAAGCTCCACATCCATTAGTCGTTGTTAGGAGTCTGACAATGCACTCGCTCATACAGTTGCAAGTTGTTGTACTGCAGCTGCATTTATACCCACTACAGATAAGTTAAAAAGGTATAACAACTCCATTCGAAAGAAATTTAAAAATTAGAAAATAAATGTTGAACATAAATAAATAACCGGAAAATCCTTTAAGTATTGAAAGTTCAAAATTGGGGAGTGAACTCGAGAATTCTACAAATTTCATTATAATTCAGTTATAAAGTTAAAGTCATGACATGTCCACTTGTTTTGGTCCCATTCAATTTTGTGGTATTCCCAAATAATGAATTGCGGGTATTTTGCAGTTGAGCGCATTCCACAGAAACTGTTTCTTTCTTGTTGATTCTGTATCTGTTCGTCAGCTCGCTCTCATGTGCACATTGAATGCTGTGAAAGAGTGGCTAGAACAAGCCATAACATCACAATGCCAGCACTCGCTCTTTCTCTGTGTGGTGTCTTGGCCAATTGCTCGAATTCGAGCTGAGCCTAAGCAACCTCCGGGCGCCGTTCAAGCGCGTCCAAAATGGAATGGTAATTTACTTGAGTTTGGGTGCCGCATCGTTAGTGCCTGAACTCCAAACTCAACTCTACTCAGCTCAACTCAACTGGTTGTCTACCTGATCCGGTCTGCAGGTCGTTGTCTGAGTGACTGTCGGACGCGTTTCGTGATCAGTTGAGGCGCGAAATTATCTCACATTAAATGTGGGAATTTGTGCTTTCTGAATAATTCTCTCTTCATTCTATCCACTTACACTTTAATTGCATTAGCAAATTTGGCACATTGAACTCTTAATTGTGTCTTCCCAAATCTATGCTTATAAATAGTTTATTCGTCAACTTTAATAATATTTTTGTTGTTATGCTTTTGTCGTTGCAGGTAATTATATTTTCCGTATGACATGTCTACACTTTATGGATGGTGAGGGGATAAAGCAAACGGTAAATTACAAGTCACAAGTCTCGGCTAATGCAGTCGAGTCCCGTAGGTCCATGGGCTGGATTAGGCATAGTTCATGTGTCAAATGCGAGTACTTCACTCGCCTCGTTCACTTTGTGGATTTAGCAACGGGGCAACAACAAATTTAATGACTGCCACAAAGTTCTTAACGGTCATTTAATGCTCTATCATATTTTATACGATGTATTAACACAACTAATTAACTTGGTCGAACAAAGCGCTGTGGGAGGCATTTCTGTAGGCAAAACAGACTCGCAAATGATGTCAATGCTTTTGCTTTGCACGTGACGTTGTCGGGGATTAGCTCTGCTGATGACTGGCTGCTTATTTATTTATAACGCATTTTTAAATGCCACACCAAACCAGAGACGCACACAGAGATCAAAACTGCGACATCAACGCTGGCCCAAGATGGCCAAAGAAGAAACCAGAGCGGAAGTTGATTAAAACTAATTTCCTACGTAACGCTATTGCCTGTTCCAACGCAGAGATGGCCAATCCATGACACACACACACACACACACACACACATTACACAGGGCAGAGGGTGGAGAAGGGAGTTGAGGTTTGTGTCAGGAACTCAACGACACAAAGCAATCAAAGTCAAACCAACAACCCAACTGGCAACGAGCAGCCGACAGAACGACCGAGTTCGGATGCCCCCTGGTCAACGGCGCAGAACCCAAAGCCCCAAAAGAGCCCGCTCCAAAAGCAACAACGACATCGAGCAAAAGTAACGATAGTAAACAGCCATAAAACGAAAATATATAGAGTGAGAAGAGGAAGATGTGGGCAAAAGGAGAAGAGAAACGAAGCTTGGCACTGAAATTACTTTGAGTACTTTTACCTAAGTTCACTTCTAACGTTATAATATCAGAGAGTCGAGAGTTGTTGTCGCCGTTGTTGCTGCTTGTGCTTTGACATTTGTGGGTTAAGAAAATAATTACCCTAATATTTATAGAGCTTGTGTGTAGCTGCGGCAACAAAACAGTTGGCAAAGATTCGAAATTTAATTGCCTTCATTTTGTTATGACTCTTATAGCGCTGTCCATACACTTCCCATCCAACCAGGGTACATGACTGTGTTCGCTCTCTTTACTCACAACAACCATAAGTTCAGTACATAAATTATTTAGAAAAAAAAGTACTCGCTGCAAAAGGGAACTTGTTGTTTACAGCCTCTAAATTAACATTAAATCATTGCCTCTAGTTTTATTAATGACTTTGAAATTTAACAACTCATCAATAGTTTCTTCTCCCTCTCTCCAGCTCCAATAATCAGATAGGTCAATAGCTAGGTCTGCAAGGGTATAAAAACAGACTTTATTATTGCGTCGATGTTATTACTTCATTCTTGTTAATGATTCTCGAAATGCTTTTGTTTAACGCTCTTTTGATTGCGTTATGTAGCACATCAAGTGTCCGTGTATTTATGTGTGTGTGACGACGGCTTTATGATGAATGAATGGTCAGCTCTTTCGGGTTGGTTCCTTGGGTTCTCTGCGGCTCTCTTTTGGGCTAATGTAAATTGCTATTTTTATTGTTGGAACCGGCCAAATGATTGCTTTGCATGTCGTGCCAATGAACCCGTCCTACAAACCAATTCAATGGCATATAATACTACCAGCATTAACGCCAGTTCCGGCCAAAGGGAGGCAGGCTGTGTTCCCCAATTAGCACACATCACGTGCCACGTGTTCACGAAACTTCTTCTGCCCAGTCAGACCCCCAAAAATTGACCCCATTTGGTAGTGTCGTCTCGTCGTGCAATATATGTACATATGTATATTGCAGGCCCAGAACGGATATCGGAATTTATTGTGTACGAGTTTGTTCGCTTATGGCAAATCCATCTAGCTTGAATGCAGCTCGGTCGGAATTTATTTTTAACTTTTGTGCGAAAAACTAAAAATGATAAATAATACATTTATATATTTTTGCTGAATTTGTTTGTAGTTGCGTTTTTGTTGTTATTTGCTGTCGGCGTTGCCTGGCTGCCAATTTGCCTTTTATTAGGCCAGCTACAGAATGTTTTTCATGGCTGTCAGCATTTTTTTCTTCTTTTTCTGTTCGTCTCTGCCCACTTCTTCTGTCTATACCGTTCGAAAGCATATTTGAGCGATTCTCGCCCACCCAATTTGTGGGGCATATTTCTGCTGTGACCCATTGAAGAAAGCCCCATTGGATGATTTCAAGTATCGACACGAAATTCTGATATGTGACTAGAAATTTGTGCCCTCTCTCCTCTTGCGCTTTAATACGTAAACATTTTATTTGGCTTATTTGCTTATGTCGGATTTGTTGTTATTGTTGCTGAATTGCCTATGTTTCTTGACTTTGACGTCTTTGCATTTCATGCGCTTAGCTGAATTTGCAGTGTAGTGAAAGGCCGAGGGGCGCTCTCAATGGGTTAATGGGCTGAGCAAATAATTGATAAATTAGCGTTTCCAAATATGATTTGCTTGCGCCAATCACTTAATTATTCAATTGAATGCGGAAAAGAGCTCAAAACAGCAGCGAAATAATTTTGACCCACAAGAAATTCGTGAGCCGCAATCATCTACAGAACTAATCGCATTAAATTTGTGAAGTTTTTTTTTTATTTATTTGTTATTACTGTCGTTCATTCAACTCCATGGAGTGTGATACATAACAATCAAAAGTTGAACAGAAAAAAAAAACGACATTGAATGGAGACACCCACGCGTCTCTAAGCTCAACAGTTGTTTATTTATTGTTATAGCTGTTGATGTTGATTATCCACTTAAATTACAAGCTATGAAGTGCTGATATTAAATTTCAGAAGAGCTAAAAAGGGTTAACTTGATGGATATTCGAAAACTTTTTAGCTATCATTGTGACTATCATCAAATCAATAGATAGATATTTTTATTTAAAGACTTATATTACTTAATATTGCGGAATTCTTGTTATATTTAATAATAATCTTTGCTTGGCAGAGTATTCGCATATCGACTAACTGTCAAAATGCATTTTAAACTCTGTTATTTATGATAATTGCCAAACACAGTATTTGACACAAGGGGAAAATGCCAACAATAACAAAATTATAGTAATAATAACAATAGTTTATTTGCATTTGTTTATTTGTTTGCTATTTACAAATGTTCGCACAGTGTTTATCTTTATTGTTTTTTTACTTGCATTAACAAAATAAATAAATAAAGTAAATATATATGAATATTAAGTTGCAAACCGAATGAAAATAGTTTCACAAGCTAATTTCAAATGTTTCTCTCTGTTGTTCTTGGCACAGAAGTTTGAGATTTTGAAGACTGAAATCAGGCAAATTGTTTGACAATTGCGTTGCTGTATTTTGTTGTGAGGAGATTTTAAATTAAGAAAGCGTTGACCTTCCTCTAGATATCTGTTCATTCATGCAATATATAAGCGTATTTCAGATAGCGATGACAGCCGCGAATGGAGAACAACAGAGAGAAGGGGGCAGACGTTGGCTGTCATTTAAAGTGTTTAGCACAGATAATTCTTGGTTATTTTTAATTGGGTGCTGACCATTTTGACGACATTTGTGCTATGCACGGAATTTCGCATCATTTAAATTCTGTATAATTTTCGGACGAATTCTTTGGTTGATTTGATAATGATGCAGGTTGTTTCTAATTTAATATTCAATATGAATTCAAAGTAGCGACAATAAATATTGCATGCGTGCGAGTTCCTAGAATAAACGGCAATTTAATAAATGTAATTGTCTGGCGCATTACGCATACGCAGTGTTTGCCGGACACACCCCAAAAATTATTGACGCATGCACATGACCACATAAGGATTGTTTAGCAGGTATGTATGCGTGTTATATGCAACAAGGAATTTGGTATCCTGCAGTTATCAACGCATTGCATTCTTCATGCTTCACAGTGAGCGGTTGGCCGGCAAGTCTTTCTCTCGTTCTCGCTCGCCAGGGAATTTATTTCATTTCTCTTTTTGGCTATATTTTCATTTCAGTTGGCATCTCATATTTATGGCTTTGTTGGTTTTGCACGTTGTGTTTGCTCTTGTCTGGCATTCCTTAGACTTATTAGATATTTGATTTTCTTAGGGGCTAACGTTAAAGCAATGCACAACAAACCAACTGCAGCCCAGACGCCCAGCTGCTTGACATCTTCTGGGGGGTTGCTTAATTGACAAAATGAAGAGGTTGCACATATTTCTGTGGCACTCTAGAATGTTGTATGTGCCACAACTTGCCAATGGGGCCGAACAAATAGTATATGTACTATAAATTGCAATAAATGCAGCTAAAGTTCAATATTATTTCTATTTAAACAAGATGAGGAATGCTCAAATCTAGCCATCAGCAAGTTAAACATATTATAGTATGGTATATATTGCATTCATTTGCTGATTATCTAAAAGTTTTGCTGCAAAATCCAAACTAGAATTTATTACGTTTAATTTCATATTTTTCAGTAATATTTTCTTCTTGCAAAAATTGCTGATATATGTATGTACCAATAAATTATTATGAATTTCAGCTTCCTCTAATGCTTTCAGTAGGTGGAAAATTGCAGAGTTTCCGCGTTATCCATTTCATTTTTGGTTACTAATTTAATTGACTGCAAATTTGGCACTGGCAAACGATATATAATTAATACTGAGGAGACGTTCCTTGCATTCATCTTATTGGTTTGCTGTGGGGGGCAATTGAAATTGAGTTTTCCGTAGATGCATGTCGAAATGTAATTACGAACCATATTTTAAACATCTTTATGTTGTTTTTGTTGTTGCTGCCGCTTTTGTGTCTTATTGTAGTGGTGCTTTTGTGTGTGCTTCTCAGATGCTATTCGTACCTTTGTGCTGCCGAGTTTCCGACCTGCCAGGCTGCATGGCTGCACTGCAATTTGTGCAATTACTCAAGTTTAACCCACGCACTCCTACAAATAAACACACACACACACACCACATAGATAGAACAAGACACTCTTGTGTGTGCTTGTGGCAATTCAATATTGGCAAAATGAAGGCCCACTGACAGGTCCAGTTCGGTCAACCCTTTGTGTTGGTTACGCTCTTCTGGTTTTTGGCTATCGGGAATCACAATTACTTGCACGTTTCAGGGCATTAATATTTAGTAAATGCAGTATGCATAAATGCTTCTCCGTCTTTTAATAGCATTCAGTGTGGGCGTGCCAACTGAATCGTTGTCATTCCCACGAATAGCTTAAATTACCATTAGCTAACCCTTGTTATTCTTTTTGTAGCTCAAATAAAAGTGACGCTCTCAAATATTATGTGATTCAATAGAGTGTGACTGAGGAGTAGATACCCTTTAAGTGATTAATTAATTGGTTTATGTGAAAAAAACTTTCTTAGAGAATGGGATTGTTGGCCTTGGTTTTATGATGCAGGGTATACAATAAATACGAGCACATTTAAGCAGTTAATAGATAAAAAGGTCAAAGCGTGCGTCTGGGCGAGCACTTGAAGCCAGACAGCAGCGAATCGGACAATTCATTCGGCCAAACATAATGGCAACAGACGAACGGAGCACTTGACAGTGTGACAATCTAATTACATGCCTGACGTGTTCAGATGGACTAAGCGAGTCCGTGTCCGAGTCCAAGAGGCACGGCAGAGCAGGGCACCCAACCCGACCCCCTGTCGCATTGTGTTGTAGTCTGGCTTTGATGTGTGCAGTGAATTTGAATAAATGAATTGAGCGCATGAGTGGAATGATCGCTGAAAGGGCGTCCCATGCCAACCGGCCAGGTCAGCTCAGTTTAGCAACTTTGGCTGCACATTTTCAGCTATTATTAGAGAGAGGCCAACATGACAAAAATAAAAAGGGGAAAAATTACAACAAAAAAAATGGCAACACAACTAACGTGTTTGTCGAACAGTCGAACGGCTGTCTGCCCCCACAGATGCCCAATTCCAGGGACAAACTCTATCGGAGGGTTACCCGCCATCAGACCAAACTGTTAAGCGAGTGTGAGCAGACGGCAAAGACGGGGGATGATGTCTGTCAGGACACGTACTTGACATAAAACGCACGTAGGCAGGCAACGCCACACACAAAGTGCACATTTCAAAGCAAATCGCCAAAGAATTGAACGCCATTCGTTATAAATGTTTTAACAGTTACATTTTTGGGGGCAACTAAAGTAAAAAGGGGAATATTCAATGCCGGGATACCCCTTAAAACGAGAAAAAAAAGAAAATTTAATGTATGACAAGTTTTTTGTAACAAAAGTAATGCAATAAACGCGCTTTTGATTCACATATAATTGGCTTTGACATTATGTGTGTTCCAGCTGCAATAACATAATAATTTATATGTATAGACTGTAGCTTTTCAATTTCAATGTTTTGCCAAAATAAAAGCCTATTCAAATTAAGTACACGTAAATCCCGAATACGAAATCTATGCAAGATCTTATCCAAGATGATTACCAAATGATATTTTGGCCAGATTTGCAGGGTGTGTATTTTTGACCCTCTTTGCGCCATAAAATACAAATCCAATTCTCAAACGATACGCTTCAGGGTTGCCGCCCACAATTCATGTCAATGCAAAGTAAAAAATAGAAGACAAAATCAATTGGCTATATAGACGACACTTTACGAGTATTGTTGCTATTTGGAGTTGATTATGTTGAAGCGCCTTTATGGCTCTTTGCTGTTGCCCATTTTGACCATTTTGCCCATTGGCCATTGCAAATTGTGCGACAATAACAAATTAGCTGCAATGTGTGGCCTGAAACGGAGAGTCGAACGCACGAAGTGGACAACTGGACGGTCGGCTGGGATGATTGTGGGACGACGATGCGACGGACTGTTGAGCATTACCGTTTGAACTGAACCTGTTGTGCATGTAATTTGGCAGCAAAAGCGGAACCCTTTTTGTTATGAGCCCCAGCAGACGCCAGACGTCGAGAGTTGAGAGTCAGAGTCAGAGTCAGAGCCAGAGCCAGAGCCAGCGCCAGAGCCGGCAAATCCGAGTTCCAGTTCGTTGACTCTCACGTGCGCCAGGGATGGCCGCTTCGTTGCTTGGTTAGTTGGTTGGTTGGTTCACTGGCTGGTTGACTGCCCCGCTGGCTGCCTCTCTGTTGGTCGCTTGGTTCGTTTGTAATACCTGTGCGCGTTGCTTTGTAAATGACAATTTTACCGTTTTGCGGGCCCCTCCGCTTTGCGCCCCGCTTTGAAGTACTTTTTAGACTGGGCCAGCAATTTGTTAAACTTGCGACACACAGTGCACAGTGGTTATGTGCGATAGTAAAACATTCAGACACAATATATAATGACGACTAAAATTATATTTTTATTTTAAACTATTTATTGAAATTCCGGGGAATAAAAATAGTAATTGAACGATTTATAAAATTGAACTGCAATGCAATAAAATAAAAAGTAAATAGTGGGAATGGAATAAGAAATAAGTAATATAATTATATTTTTTACCTATTCAAATTCAAGAAAATATGAAAATATATCCAATTTAATAAATATCTTGAAATAAATAGGAAAGGGTGTAACAATATATGAGTTACTATATATAATGATACTTTTATTTTAAAACGATCTATTCAAATTCCAGAAAACAAGAGATACGAATAGGAAATAACGAATTTTGTTGAATTTATTTGAACGACTTAAACGAGATTTCCACAGAATCGCATCAGTGTGCAGCGTGAACAGGCAGTTAGTTGAGCTCACACTTTTCATTGTTGTTATGGTTGTTGTCATTGCTGCTGCTGCTGCTGCTGTTGCTGCCGTGCGTGCCTTTTGCGGGAAATTTTTATTATGACTTTGCTAATGTCAAGTGCAAATAAACGTTTGACTGACGACGCGACGACAACGACGACGACGACGAAATGCCCGCCAAGTACGTGAGCCCAACGAAGCAAGCCACGCCTCCCATTCAGCCAGGTACAGCAATAACAACAACAAACAACCACAACAACAACGACAACAAACAGCAGTAGCATCAACAACAGAAATTTGTTGCAATCAACATAATCAAAACAGACATACAAAATGTTGGCTATGCTGTTTGATGGGTAGCCGCCTCCAATGATGACGCCATTAAGTACACGCACACACACAAGCACACACACAAGCACACACACACACACGCACGCATACACATATGCAGATATAACAAATATTCAAAGGAGACAAACAAAGATGGCCCCAAGTATGGTCGATGTTGTTGTCGTTGTCGTTGTCGTTGCTGTTGTTGCTGGTCTTGTTGAGCCAAGTCGAGTGTTTATTGCACTGCAGGTGCGCCATGCTACGCTTTTAAACGGTTCTTCAGCCGATTTGTATCTGTGTGCACGCCATAATGACACACCATAAAAGAGGCCCGCATATAAATAACATAAATAAATAACATTAAAACAAACTCAAAACGTTAATTGCATTTGAATGTTGAGTACGTGAGTCGCAGCTCTAACGATGCTACCCAGGGGGCGTGGCAGGTCAGGCTAGACTAGACGATTGGAGTTTTATTACTGGTGCAAATTGCACTCGCACAGTTTAACGTTTGACGGACGGGGAAAAAAGCATTCGCCATTGAACGTTTTCCCTTCAATTCTATTTTTAATACTTATTTAGGGAAAAAGTATAATCAACGAATGAGTGGAAAAAACTGGGGGCACAACAATATACAGTTTTTAATTTCGAGAACTCGATGGGTATTAATTCGCATTATCGCTCAAAGAATTTCCCTCAAACTATACTGAATTTATGTTTGGGGTTTCTTTTTCAATTCTATGGGGATTTATCAAATGGGCTAAGGATAACAACATCAACAAACGAAGCAGCACTATTGGTCCTGCGGCGAGGATGTGTTTGTGTGTGTGTGTGTGCAACAGGATCTGCATGCGCCGGTTGCCAGGCAGCGACTGAAATGCCCCACTATTGTTAGTTGTTTTTGTATTTTGCAACGAAATTAATTAAAAACTTGACAAACGCACATAACAAAACCTCACTCCTTTGCCAAAGTTAAAGCCTTTGAACTGCTGCTGCTGTGTGTGTGTGTGTGTGTGTGTGTGTGTGTATCACATGCATCTGCCACAGGCGTCGATGTTCGACAAAATTGTTTACAAATATTTTCGCTTAATAATCATGGCTTTCGTGTGTTGTAGTTTTTATTTTTTGCCGTCCATAAATATGAGTAATTATTATTATATTTCATATGTGATAAAACTGCAAAAACGATAGCAGCACGTTGATTTAATATGCATTAATTAGCTAACAATGATTAAAGATTTCCATTGAAGTTTGCAGTTTAACAACATATGCCATGATTTCAATTATTTTTTTTATTATTAATTGCGATTTATAGGGGCATTGGGAAGTGCCTTTAATGCGACGCTGTTTGATTTCTCAACTCCTGCAATGCGTTCGCCAATTAGAGAAAAGTATTTGCGATGGAATAGATTCAAATCCTCTTATGCTGAGTACGTTTAGTAATTGGTCTGATTTGGCTTGCTTGGGTTTCTTTTGTGCCATTTAATCTCAGGCTCAATACACATCATTTTGTGTAGAAGGTACATTTCTCTGAAACCGAATGCGACTCTTGAAAGCGAATTTCAATTTGTTTGCATTCTGTTGGTGAAGCCGTGTTTAATAAGCACTTCGTTTATCCATTGAAAGTTGTCTGTTTGCTTAAAACAATAGCGAATAATTGTGTATCTGCATCTCTAGCTGTGGGTCGGGCGAATATGCAATTAATATGCATTCTGCGGATGCTTCGCAACCAATAACTTTGACAAAGATCAAAGTGTGTATACGCCGAGTACACACACCACTTTAATATGCATGTAAGTAGATTGCGTAAATCTGTGCACGAATAATGTGCTGAGCAGTTGAGATTCTCACAGCGACGCACTGAGAATGGAGAGCGAGAGAGACTGGCACACAGACGCGATATGAATGTCAATGTAAACTGAGTTCCATTGATGTTGTTCTTGTTGCTGCTCTTATTGTTTATTGCATTGTGCAACTGCATATTCATATTCTCTTGCAAATTGTGTACTGCTCGCCCGTTGCTACTTCAATTCAATTCGTAAAATGCACAAGACATCCAGGCTGGCAGACAGAACGACCGCCGGATAAACAGAACATGGCACACATAAGCGAGGTGGGTGGGGAGAAGGGCGACTGCGAGTCAGCTCCCCAATTGAGAGGTGGCAATAAGCAGGGATGAGTTTCGAGTGGGGGCATGCACAAAGAGGATTTAATTAATGATATGTCAGGCAGTCAGGCGTCAGGCAGCTGCAGATGGATGATTGCACAAAAAGAAAAGTCGTGTGAGCGAGCTGCGAGTCAAATGTGCGACATAAGGTTTTGCTTTTCACATGGAAAGTGAAAACAAATGTCGTTGAATGCTTGCATCTATTAGGTAATGTATCTATTATCTGTTTGCAGGACAGCTACAGCTCTCGCTCATACTCACAATTATCCATTATTGAATGCAATTTATTCAACATGTCGAGCGAAGTCTTTGGCTTTTCACGTTAAGTGCGTGCACATGCCAATGTTGCATGCCACATTAATAAAGCGCTCAGGTTCTGATTCGTTTTTCCAGCCGTATGTGTGTGTGTGTGTGTGTGTGTGTGTGGAGGCCAGCCGGTCTAAAAATATAGCGTTTGAAGTACACTCGGATCGGTCTCTGATGTGAGTATGTATGTCAATTAGTCGAGCAAATTGAGTGCCGTCGCTGTTGCTGGAGAATTCGAACACAGCCGCCGTTGTTGCTGCTGCTGCTGCTGCTGCTGCTGCCACTGACAGCCTCCTGAGAGGTCTGTGTGCGGGATCCTTCAACTGTCTGTCGGTCAGCTCAGCTTAGGCTAACACACATAACAACTTAGCGCTTTCAGCTCTCCCTAATGTCGTTGTTGTTGTTGTTGCGGACACCCCTAAAACACTTTGGGCTTCATTTGGTTTCATTTGGAGTTAATTTTAATTGCATTCAAGTAGGAAATCTCAATTTCACAGCAATTTCAGTTCAAATTCATTAAAGCAAATCGGCACGAATCTTCATCGGGCGTCGCTTGTGTGATGTGATTTAATGCAACTTTCGCATTAATTGCCATGCGCGGCGACCACAGCGAACAGCAAGAGAATTATGCGATAATAATGATGACGATAATCATGACTCGCTCTCTCTCCCTCTCTCTCGCTCTCCCGTTGGAATAACTCTGATGATGAAGATGCTGCAGCTGATAATGATGTTCTTGTTAGTGGCAGTTGGTGTCAAGTGGCCAAGTCTGGCGTAATGAAACCCGAGCATTTACTTATCTCAATGAGGGTCTATAAATTGAGCCGTAAAAAATGGCGTTTTATTTGAAATGAGTTCAGCCAGAGCTACAAATTAAACCAATAAGGCTTCACTAATTTATCACAAATTCAATGAAGACGACTAATTCATAAAGTTATAAAAGTGATTTAAATTTTAAAATTACAAAGCTGACAGCTGATAGATGCCATTAGATAATCAGATTATTTTAAACCAGTTCAGTTCAGACTATCAATCTAGAAAATATCCCCACTAAATGCTTGATATTATTAAATCCAATCGATTTAAAACTGTTTCCTCTATTTTGGCAGCTTTCTGGCAACAAAACTACGAGTGTCTATTAATTAAATTTCAATAAAAGCGTGATACAAATCTGTTGGTAAATAAAACGGTGCTGTGACTCATGTGCTCAGAAAGCACCTTCCCTCACATCGTGTCATGCGCGTCGCTTATCGGGGACAGTCAAATTGCAAAAACTGTCAACGCAGCGGGTACTTAATCTGGCCAAACATCCGTTGTTAAATGAATGAAACTAAAACCGTTAACAGCACACGGTAGTCAGAAGTGAACACATTTAACTGATTCCGTCAATTGGGCCCTGGGCATTTATGCATTTGCCAAACAATAGATACAAACAAATACTACTACAAAACAAGAAACGAGCAATAAACGCAGTGAAGAGCATATAGTAAAATTATATACCATATTTGTTGCTGCATTATTTCCACGAGTTTCCATTTGCATTTCACTGAACAACAAGTCAACGAGCGAGAGTTGCATTTGCTTCACTGGCTATACCCTGCACCCATTGCGTGTGGGGTTGCATGTAGCTGTAATGACGAGAGATATTTCCTCCTCACAGTTATAGCATAGCAACTAGTCAATCACTTGTCTGTGTAGCTGTTTTGTGTTTGTTGTTTAATGGTCAGCATTGTTGGCTTTTCAAGCATTATCTTCTTTGCTTTACGTTTTGTTTTTATTGACCATTATCTGTGTCCTTTTTGCACAGCAAAATATATGTGATGTACTGTACACACGCATACACAAGAACACCTTGTGCATGCATCTTTTGTTTCGCTTGTGGCCAAATTATATTTTTGTGGCTCTAACTAAATGCGTCTCTTTGGGTTCATTTCGTGCTCAACATAAAGCAGCTGTGGAGGCAAGAACACAACAAAAGACCTTTATCGTAGCATATCCTTGATTATGCATAATATATGTATAAGTATTTATATCTATGGCGATGCGTTGACAGATCTGTGAGAACTTCTTTAGGTTAACTGAAAAGCAAAGCTTAAGTATGGCCTTGTCAATCGGTTTGTTTGCTCTCAACATGCTGTCACTCTGAAACGCTGCTTGCCTGCTTGTCTGCCAGATAAGCCTTGTTGTGTATTGCGTATACGCACCGTGCACAAAGCCACCAGCAGCAGGGAGAGAACCCATAAAACAAATGCCATATGCCATACAGCATTTACCATATGCAATACGAGTGGTTACGAGTATATATTCATACATATCATTCATTCGTTTTTTCGTTTTGTTTTTTTTTGCTTTATCATCGCTCGCATTTTGCGTGTCGCCCAAACAACTTTTTGATGCGGCTGTTGAATCTCACGCGAGTTGTTACTGACTTTTGTTAATGCCGATGCAAAGATGTGGTTATTGAGATACATAAGAAGTCTGTATCGACAGCAACAACATATTGAACTTACGGCAATAATCAAGGTGTGTATTTTAGTGTGATTTTTGTCGTGTCATTCTGTTGGTATTATTGACTTGATTGTGATAGTTTGTCTTGCGAGATTACACACAACACTTAGACACACAGGCAGAGATACAGTCGCACGATTGCACACACACTCTGTGGCAAATGTGTTAATTGTATTTTGATTGAATTGCGTTGAAATATTTACACAGCAGCCAGCAGAACGTTTAAACGAGAATTTTGTTTGATTTCTGATTCCTGATACCAGCCGCCAGAGAAAACAGGGATCGGGCCAATGGGTCGCAGACAGTAACAGGTTTTCAATGAGTTCGCACTTCAATCATTAAATGCATGTGTGTTTATTTTACACGCTTTTTGTTTAAGATCTGTTCTGTTTATTGTTGTGGGTCGATTACAAAAATGTAAATTACAATAAGCAACAGCAGCTGCAGCTGTGCGAGGACATACTCGAAATATACTCACTTATATTGATAGGTTTTGTTTAGCATGGAGGCAACACTTGAAACTCATATACAGAATTTGAATCTCCCTTTCCGCTTCGGCTTTGAGTCGTGTGTGTTTTACGTGCCCCCATCTTGCTTGCTTGCCCTCTTTGTAATTTGTGTGCCCCATTTTTATAATAATCCATATCCATACAAATTTTGATTCATGTATTGTTCGCTTAGTTTAGTTTGAGGGTTGCTTTTTGTTGTATCCTTAGCACTCGATGGTGGTGGTGGCGACACTGCGCCAGAGTTTGTCCTCTCTCTCTCCTCGCTCGCACGCTCTCTCTCTCGTTTATCTCCCGAGAGAGTGCTCTCTTGAGCAGCACTTAGACAATGGCTCGCTCGCTCTCTCTCTCTCTCTGTCGCTGTGTGTGTCTGTTTTTCGCTCTAGCTGTATCGTTATCGTACTTTTACCCTAACTACGACGCCTCGAATTCACGTGCTTGTATTTTGGGTAACCTTTTTTCCCCCGATAGCAATGTCGAAAGCAGCGCCAAACATTGCTGGCCGAGAGATGGCGCCACAACTGTGTGTGTTGCAGTTAATGGAAAAATCATGAAAATTAAGCTTCGTCTGCAAACGAACGTCAAGTTCCCAGTTAACTTTCCCTTTGTTATTCTGTTCGCCTGCCATTGCTTTTGTTTTTGGCCCTAGCTGGCTCTGGCTACTTATCCGATTACTTTTAACTTTTGACATATTTTGCGCGACTGTGCCGCGGAATGTTGCCAGATTTTTGTTTTTGTTTGCTGCTAATATGGCACTTGAAATTTTATGATTTATGAAGTCGTTTACTTGCAGCATTGTTCACAGCTTCCGTTGGCTGGGAAAGTTTTCGATTGCCGCCTGGAAAAGAACCAACTAGAACAGTTCAATTAGAGTGTAGATTATAATTGAATTTAACTAAATGAACGAGTGATTTCATTAACACCCAATTCTCATTATAAGCCAATCTATAATTTACACAATCTATAATCAACTAATTTATATTTTCTTTTTTTGTTCCAGGTAAACAAATGCTGGCAATAAATTAAATTTTAATTATGTATTAGGGGAGGCGATGTCAAGTAAGTTAATAGAATCCACAAAAAGACCATAAATTTATGAAATGTCATTGATAAACGTTTATATGTGGATTCAAAACAGAGCTACCACCTGTTATCGAGAATAGTTGGTAAATACTGCTTTATTGTGTGCCTGTTAATTTAATCTGGCAACACTGGCAGCTCATCACCATGCATTGTTGTTGCTGCTCTGGTTTTGTGCTCTTGTGTTATGTTGCGCTCTTCCAAGGTACTAAGTGATTTTACGTGTTTGGTGCACCACACACGTCTGCCTCCACCTTTGTCTACTGCCCGCATCGCTGACGTTTCGTTTCATTTCGATTATTTTTTTCTTCTTGTATCCGTCGTCTTTGGCGCTCTCCACGCCAACAACTCTCTCTCGCGCGCGCTCTCGCTCTCACTCTCGCTCTGTCTGTGCCTGTGCCTCTGGCTGTGGTGCTCTGGTAATACTACATGAGCATACATATACATATACATACATATATTTTTTGCGCTCTGTTGTTTTTCGGCTTGAGTCGCGGGCTGAGTTTTTCTTCTCATTCTTTGCGGCGCGCGCGAAGCAACAACAACAAAGCCGACGATGTTGACGACGACGACGGCAACGCGAAGTACAACGAGGACAACGCACGAGGACATCGTTGTAGTGTTGTAGTAGTATCGGGATATAAAAATGTTTTGTGCGATTTCGCCGCGACTAGTCTTACGTACGTGCCGGGATCGCAATGAATGTGTCGCCTCGTCTCGCCTCTAGCCAACACTTCCTATTCATCGTTGTCGCCGTCGTTGTTTGTCGCGCTCGCCTCCTTTGAGCAATAAAGTTTTTAGGCTTTTATTGTTTGTATTGCGGGCCCGTCGGGAAATTGCCATATATAAAATTTGATAATACAAATTAATGAAATGATTGGCGCGCGTTTCTAAATGTGCGTAACTCTCGGTTTCGGTCTCTCTCGCTCCATCACTCTGTGATTGTGTTTGTGTGTGTGCCAAAACAAATCATAAAAAGTGGAAAGCTATAGCGTAAAGAGGATAACGCAAAGCAAGAAAAATACAAGATAAATATAAAATATACAACAAAAAAAGGATACATAATAAGCAAATCAGTTAATTCACTTGGAATTATTCGTGTTTGTGCAGTGCATAAAAAGCAGTCAAAATTTTCACCATTTATCCGCAAATATTTAGTGAGTATCTCGGAGATGCCCGTCCACCCGTCCGCCCATCCACCCGTCCGCCCCCAATTCACAGCTCCCGTGCTCCCTTGCTCCTTTGCTCTTTTGCGCCAACAACTTTGAGTATAAACAATGTGCGTGTGTGGGAAAGAGCACGCGTGCAAATGATGTTTTGGGTGTTGTTGTTACTATTTTCCTCGCTGCTGCTTCTGCTCTTCTGCTTGTTGTTGTTGTTGTTATTGCTGCAAGCTGCTAGCACGTCTTTAGATACGTCGATATAGCGCCACAAACATACTTACATACATAGATACAGACACAGATACAGATAGCCCCAAAAACAACAAGAACAACAGCAGCAGCAACAGCAAGAGGAACGTCGATGACGACGACGTGAATTGTGAAGAAATGCGCGTTCGTGTGACCCCATAGAATCTGCCGCTCTCACCCTACACAACACTCTCTTGGCCCCCCCACACCGCGGAAAAGCAAAACAAATAAGATGTAGATACATTTTTTTCGTTCCTACACGTTGCTGTTGTTGTTCTTCGGCTTGTTGTTGTGGTTGTTCTTCGCCTCGTTGGTGGCAGATGCGAGTGTGTCTGTGTGTGTACTTTATCTAGGTATTTTGTGTGTGTGAGTTAAACGTAACTCTCAAAATACAAGTATCTTAGCTGCTGTCCATTACTTGTATCCATTAGATACCTGTGCATGTTGCTTTGATGTTGTCTTTGTGGTCTCCTCTGCTGCTTCGTTTTGAGTGCGTGTTTCGTAGTTTCGATTTTTGCCTTTTTCACACTTTGTTTGTCATTGCTGCTTTGCTTACTTGGCTGTGGGGCCAGCGCTTCATTTGAGCCCCATAATATGATGGCTTCAATTGTTGTTAACTTGTTGGCCAAGTTTGTGGCTTTCTGCTATCGCTGTCGTTTACAGTTATGGGCTTCTCGCTTGTTCTTTACTTCACTTTTTTATGAAGGCGTTGGAGGCGTTGGTTTCATATTTATCGACTGACAACACTCACTGCAATTGATGGGCATATTTAATCGATGTCGAATGTCGTTGCCGCCGTCGTTGTTGAGTAGCAGGCAATTTGATATTCAGAATGAAAGTTCTTGTTGTTGTGGGAAAATGTGATAGCCAATTTGCATGCGCCGCATTTTAATAAGTATTTCGATTGAAACTGGAGTAGATTATGGTTTGGATTTCAATCTAAAATGGTACTCAGTGTGTCAATCTTAACAGTAATCCAGTTTGTTAAACTGCAAGAGACTTACTAACTTTTGAACTTACTAAACTTCTAAGGCTATTCATAGCACATTTCATTAATTTCAAGGTGATAAAATTAGCAAGTTTACACCAAGCAATTACACAAAAGTTGTGTACATACATATGTAATTTTATCACCTGATTCCACTTAAATGTTTGTAAAATATAATGCGAAAACTTTGCTTGTTTGCTTGCTAGTTATTTGCTTAACTTTGAAAATAAATTGAGAACTTACTGTAAGAGCAGTAAACAATTGAATTGAAGTGCTCATCAAGCTCTGCTGCTGCAAGCTGAAACGTTGTCCTTTATGCCAATTGTAAAACAGCCCAAAGGCGAGTGCTGTGATTAGAGCAGGTGACAGCGCTTTGGGTCAGACCACGAAATATTCCAAAAAATTTACTGTCTGCCATACGATTTGTTGTTGTTGTTGTTGTTGAAGGCGTAGTGTTGTTTTGTGGGTCGTAGGTTGTTGACGCGTGACGTGCTAATGACGTTGCCATTTAGCAGCGTCCGACGCTTGGCGACGACAGCAGCAACACCAACACCAACAACAACAACAATGACGACAACTTGCATGCCACACATTAGTCCATAAATATGTTACCTCACAGCAGCTGTAGCTGTAGCCGTAGACAGGATTGCGTGGCTCCAACTGACAGTGCGGCTATTGTGGTGTTTAATGGTTTCGCTGCTTCTGGGTGTGGGCTGGTTTGCTTCGCTCTACTGTGCTCTACTCTGCCATGCTGTGGTTTTAAAAGCTCGGCCAAACAGTTTGCACCTACTTGCGAGCGGATTTTTGGCAGTCACATGCGTCGTATGTGTAATTTTGTACACGAGTCTGCTATGACTTGACAAATTCTTGATACACAGCGCTGTCTATGACTCATTGTGATTGCCGCCAATCTGTGTCTGTGTGTCGTCTATGTGTCTGATGTTGTTGTGGTTGTTGTTGTTGTTGTTGTCGTTGTCACTGTTGTTGCGTATTGATTAATTATAAATACGGCGCCCATTTGCCATTGGCTTTGGTAATGTTAGCAGTTATTGTCAGGCCGTTAACATCAGTTGGCTTTTTTCCCATGGCCATTTAATGCATATTTAATGCGCCTTACACTTAGTGTAATATGCACAAAAGGGCTACGTCTCGATTCAAAGGCAATAGTCATCAGTTGCCGGTTACCGGTTACCGCTTACCGGCTACCGCTTACCATCAGTTAGCAGTCCGTAGCAGGCCGCTGGCAATGACAGCGTCAATTGCAGTATGAGATATAGACAGGCAGACATTCAGTAGTTTTATATGTAAAGTGCATAGACTAAATTAATTTGATTGGCAACGGTTTCGATGTTTGTTTTTATTGTCAAGGCAAATACAGACGCACACACACACGAACACAATCGACGATTCATTTTGCCCATCGAGCATACACAAATGGCATTTGATTCCTGCCCAGTTTGCCACCCTTTTCAATTACATTAAGAACAATTTGCTCAGGAGTTCAGTTGCGAGCAAATGTTATGCCCAAACACCAGGGATGGCGGCAGACGACTTCAAATGAATATGAATGAGTAATCCGATGCGTTAAGAGATAATAACTATTACAGAAAATATATTGTATGAAGAGAGGTTATTAAATTACTTAGTAATAATGGCGAGCAATTCAAAAGTTATAAATGGCGAACCGGCTTTATTGATAATTAAATGAAATGATTCAACAGAAAAAAAGATGAACGTTAATTTTGAGAGCTTAAATCAAATCATTCTGTGCAGTCAGAGAATCGCTTTTATCTTTTTTGCATCTCGGTTATTACTGAATGTAATTAGGCTAATCTGTTGGCCAAGAGTGAGAGAGTGGCTGAATGAATGAACGCTGAGCGTTTTCGTGGCCCAAACTGTTAACGACGATGACGATGATGATGATGATAATGATGTGGTGTCATCGACGGCTCGCCAGCAATTTGCATGCCCCACTCACCTGGGCAGAGCGGAGACGAAATGGAAACTCCAAACTCATTTTGAACAGCACTCGAGACATGAGTTATTTGGCTCAAGTGGCTTTGCAGTTGCAGACCGCGTTGCAAGCGTCACAAGTGCGGGGGCGCAACGCGCCGCCATGTTGTGCCACAAACGAAGGCAACATTTTTTAATTGCAATCACTGACTAACTGACTGCCGCTGCTGGGCGTCCTTTTGTCTGCCTGCTGTCGGTTAATTGGCAAGCATTAAATGCACTTTGTCTGCGGCTTACATGACGTATGCGTAACATGGCTTTGGCCACTACAAGGGCTGCTCCATCATTAACGCGGCTGTTAAATTGCATTAAAAATGCGTCTAATTAGCAATAAATGACACATTTAATTATAGGCACAGCAAATCACATAATCAGAATTGACATTGTGTCTGCACTGATCCCCTCTCTCTCTCTCTCTCGCGTTCTCTTCAACTGTCTCTCTTGCACTGATGTGTGGGCGCCTATGCTAGGTGCACGAGGTACCAGTTTTCCAAGAAATAACAAAACAGCAAACAGTGAGACCCTCACGCAAGTTCTCTCCATCATCCATCACACAACTAGCGCATGAGCTGCCTTCAGCTTCACCCAATCTCACCCGACTGCCGAGCCGAGAGACATCCACAGCCCCGCAGCCACAGCCACATCCATCCACATGCCATAGACGACACTGGCAGCGACCATTGAAACGTGCCTACACTTATCGATTTTTATTTCATTTTTATCCATTCTGCGCTGTCTTATTTTTTGCCCATGCCTATTGCTGGATGGCAAGCTCCTGTGTTTCCACATCGGAGACTATCCTGTATGGCAGTGCGAGTCTGAGCTCTATGGCTGCATGGCTGCGCATTGTTTTTGCACAAACATTTTTGTATGTTGCTTACTGCTCATAAGCTGACGGTGGGGCGGGGCGACTTGAACTGAACTGTGGCAGCTCGGGTTGTACTTATGTATATACGTATGTATGTATGTATGTATTTAGTAGTCGACGGTAGTCGGCGACATATCGCCATAACACCATCAACAGTTCATACACCACGACGAGAGTACAGGACGACAAAAAGCGAGCTGCTTTCAACTTCCATGTTGTTGTTCGTATTGTTGTTGCCTGTCTCCCTGGTCCTTTTGGGGTCGAATTGTCACACGGCTGGTCGTTCGGCTGCTTGGTTTGCTTATGCCTTCCTTTTGCTATTGTTACAGACTCTGACAATAGAAACAGCAGCCGGGCAGAGGACTCTCCTCCGCCTCCTCCCCGCTACCTCCCTCGAACCTGGCTCCTGCTCGTTGCTTCGGCATGGCTCCTACTTAGTGTAGTTGTTTGGCGATGAGCGAGCGGAGGAGCCGCGAGGCTGAGGTTATGCCAGTCAACCAAATAAACGAAACAACAAAGACGACACACAGACACAGACACACACACACACACACACGCGTGCACATAAAAAGAGAGCGAATAAAATATGCGAAAGCATAACAGAGTTGCCATAAGGTGGACTCCAAGGCTTGGCTTGGCTCAGGCGCCCGTTCGTTCTCCTCCTACATATAGACCAAGTCCGTGGCTGTTCCCATTAGCAGCCAGCGGCAACAACGACGTCGGCGCTCTTATAGCTCGAGTGTCCTGAGTGTACACAAGTATATGCGTGTATGTGTCTTGTGCTAGCACATAAATAAACAATTTTTTTGCTGTACGTTCTTTGAAACTGAAATCTGCCAGCTCAGCGTCGCAGGGAGTTGGGCCGAAACACTCGACGTTCATAAATATCATGCTGCCAAACTACGCGCGAATAAGTTTGCGCAAAACTCGACTTAAAAGTCCATTTAATGCTGCATAGCATATACAAAAATCTATCTATACAAATTATCAATTTAATATGCCTTCTCCTCACTCTACACACTTTTAACACCTACACAATGAGTTAGCAGCTTTGAAAGCTCTCTAATACAGGCGCAAACAGTCAAACAGCTGCTGTAATATTTAACTTGGCTCTGCAACCTGTGCAACCTTTTTTTGTAATGGACTGTGATCCATTTATGCAGTTTGTTGACTCCTTTTAATAGAAGCTGAGTAAAAATGCATAATTAAATTACGTGCCGACCCAAAAAAAAAAAAAAGATAAAATAAAACCCAGCAAGGAAATCATCATGCCGAATACATACTTCTATATAGACTACGTATCTCTGACTGTCCGTCTGTCCGTCTGTCTGTCGACTTCAAATACTCTTTGCAATTTTACTTTACTCTTGCTTTGGCCCCGCACTTGCCGCATTTAGCTTAATTCAATTTTGCTGCTTAACAAGCCAAATGCCTTGAAGGCGAGCTGAAAACATGAACCGCCGCCGCCCGAAACAGGATAACCCAAGGATAGAACGCGCCCGGATTGTGGCTCTCTGACTGATGGCAAATAGGAGACGCTAGAAAGGAAAGGAAAGGAAAGGAAAGGCTGGGAGGAAGCGCAGCGGTGGCAACAACACAAACAAAAAGCTAAAACTACTCGCACTACACTTTCCATTACCTTTGCCGCTTACTTTTTATTTCTCCTCTCAATTTTTTTGCTTTTTTATTTGCTCCTTTTTGTTGCTGCTGTTGTTGTTGCTTGCGCTTCAACCGACAAAATTTTTACTGACTTTGACAGGCAGCAAAGCGGCGCACACAGAACGAACTTTCAGATATTCGAGTGCATGCACACAGATACTCAAATGTATATGTATATAAGTGTATGTGTATGTGTGTATGTGTGTATGTGGAGGCAACTACTGTCGGTGACTGTGCAGTCAGTCAGAGTTTGTGCCTCGTAAATAGGATTCATCTCGCTACGCGGGCAGCCGCCGTTTGACTCTCGTCTTTGCCTCTGTCCCAATCTACTTGGCTCAGTTCTGTCTCCTCTGTTGTAGTTCTTGTTGTTGTTGCTGTTGCTGTGTTTTTTTTCCTCCTTTTTGCTTCTGCTCAAAATGCAAAATAATGTGGCAACATCTGGCCCTGCCCTGCCAGTCGACGTCGCCTCTGTTCTGCGCCAGACACTCAAGTAAGTAGATGGCAGGCTGGTCGACTGCCGACTGTCGACTGTCGACTGTCGGCTATCCGTCTTTCTGTCTGTCGGTCTGGCTGTCTATGGGCTCTGCTCTGCTCGACTCTCTCGCTGCCTAGCAGGCTGCCTGGCAGGCATGCAGTCGGGCAGTCAGTTAACTACCATCGAAAACACATCCCAACATCCAGCAGCAACCATGCAACCATGCAACCATCCGTGCAACCATCCATGCAACCATTCGTCGTCTATCCGTGCGTTCATCTGCGTCTCGGCTAGCCAAACTTTTGAGCATCTCTCGACATATGTACGTGCATATCAAGTGTATATCTTTTTCTCGATTTTCGCTTTGCATTTTGCAGAGAATTGAATGCGAAAGTTTGCCACATTTGGAGGCAAATGGGAAGAAAATCAGATCACAATTGGCAAAAAATGAAATGAATATGCAACAACATATGTTTGAATTACTTGATAACATTTCGGGATTTGTCCGGCATAACAGCTTTAATTGATTGAGAGGTCTCGATATGCTGCAAATATGCAAAAGTAAAAGATGCTTATCAAACATGTATGAACTATCGATTTCTGGCACTTTCTTGCAGATAGACAGATTTAGATGGTAGTTAGATACTCAGCATTGATTTAATTGTAATTATCTTTTTTAGATAGCTTATTACGTATTATATTTTGTCCAGATAATTAAATTGCCTCTAAACATACAAAATAATACCAATTTGCGGTAAATAATTAAGTTTAAAAGTAAGCTTTTTCTCTTTGTGTGAACTCATTTGTAGATAGAGAAAAGCGAGATAAACTAGTTGAAGATACAAATATGCGTAATTGATGAGCTGCAGATACTCGACATTCCACTTGAGATAATGGACATTACGTTTTATGAGATGCCACACCTGGTTTCGAGCTGATTCGTTACGGTTCTATCTATCATATTTGTATCGTATCGTATCGTGTCGATTCGATTCGAGTCGTGGCGTAACTGAGACACTGCGAGGCATACTTATAAGTACGTTTATTCGTATTTATATGCCATGTACACACTTATTGTTATTGAGAGCACACGCGGCGCGGCTTTTGAATTGCGTTGCTTGTGGCAACGATCCCTGCCACTCTGCCCCTTCCTTTGTCTTGCCGCTCAGACATTGCTGGGCATCTTAAGCTTTGGCTACAGCAAAAATGATTGTGCCCAGCGCCTAAAATATAAAACTCGAACGTTGCCAGGACAATTTTCACAAGCACAGCGACAACAGCAACGATGATGTGGATGATGATGATGATGATGGGGATGTGGATGTGGATGTGGATGTGGATGTGGATGTGGATGTGGATGTGAATGCGGATGATGATGTGGATATGGTTGTGTATGCTTATGCTGAATGATGAGAACGATGCCGTCGTCTCCCGCTGCTAGCTGGGCAGCTGTAAGCGGGCGGGAGGTGCTTGTTAAATTCTTTTATGCTTTGTTTTGCTGTCGATAATGGCGGCAATGGCTACACACATGTGTGTGTGTGTATATATACTCCTCACACACACACACACACACTCTCTCTCTCTCTCGGTGGCGAGACAGACAGTGGGGGGGGGGTCGCAGCATTGCTCATGCCTCAATTCCAATCGTTGAGTAGGAGACGAAAGGCGAAGACTTCTTTTGATGCTTATGCTCATTTATCCTTACCTACGCCTTTGCTTCTCCATCCTCCATCCTCCATCCTCCATCTGCATCTCGACTTCACTTCTTGCTGCTTTGGTTGCTTTGGTTGCTGTGTTGCTGTGTTTTTTCTGTTTGCCGCCTCGCTTATCCGTAATTCCTCATTTTTCGTGCGCCCTTTGTGTCTGCCTCCTTTTGCCCTGCTTCGCCCTGTCTTGGCCTGTCCTGCTTGCGACGTATGCAAATTAATGTTGCCTGCGATGCGGCAGGGAAGAAGAGGCATATAGAAGGGCAGACGGAAGCAGAGATGGGCAAAGGCAACCCATGGTTGGTTGGTATTATGCAAATTTCAGAATACTTTCGTCTGTTTGTTGTTGGTTTTTCATTTTCATTTTCTAAACAATATATAAATATTGCTGGCACAACAACGTAACGTATTGGCAACATATTGTGGCGGCAACAAAGTTCAACTTTTAATTGAAAAACTACCTGAGACACACCTTCTTTGCGCCGAGTCGAGTCGAGTCGAGTTTATTTCAAAGCGGATTTTAATAAGCGCCAGCACGTGCATCGACAACTTTTTCGCAACAGCAACAACAACAATAACAACTATTACAACGATGCCAGATGTCAATTTGAATATTTATGTTGACTTAGTGTCAGTTATGTGTTTGCCACTCGAATGACTTAAGAACCTTTAGACTTATGCTGAGCTTAAACGTATCCCTTGCTTTATGTGATTGCTCTCTATTATTTCTGGGTAGTCCATAAGTATTCAACTTCGTTTTGACTCAAACTCAATATATAAAATAAACGACTTCCTGTTGAGCAATACATTCGAACAGAGCTGTGAACAAGTCCACTTGGTGGCAATACAAAATAATATAAATTAACCGAAAGTGTAATCGACTCACAGATACCCTTTCAACACAGTTATTTATACATTTTGTTGTTAAAAATGTGTATAATTTCTGTACTAATCTGCTAATGAAAGTATTATGGTACAGACAGTAAATATTAATATGCATTTCAAACTTTTAGTAATGTAATAAAAAACCTTTTTAAGAGATTTTCAATATAAAATACAAGCTGCAATTTGAGAATTGCATAATCAGAAAGAAAACAACAATAAAATTTAATGGATTGGCATTTGAGAAAAATATTGAAATTGGTAGCTATTACCAAAATGTTATTAAGATGATAACATTACAATCAAATAGTTCCTTCCTTGGCCACTATTCCAATGTTCCAATGCAGGGTATCGGAAAGAGAGCGCAGAAACAGCAACGTACAATTCTGAAATGAAGAAGTGCAAAGAACTCTTCAAGCACTAATGAAACTGGTTTGTTTCTGTTCGCTGGACGACTTGCAGCCCGGCCGAACTAAGCGCTGGCCAAATATGTGACTGTGACTGTGACTGGGTTTTGCGACTCCTCCGCCAGCACTTCGCCCCGTTTGTGTTCTTCGCGCCCTTGGCACGGACATCAGGCCGCCCTTCCGTGGTGAATTGGTGGCTGGAAATGTGCTAAGTTGCTTCGTCTTGTATGCACAAAGGAAGCAAACGGCAACCGAAAAGTATGCAGGATGCAGGAGAGGGGCAGATGAGGAGATGGAGGGACAGAACGGTTGGCGCTGCCTGCGGCAAATATAAGAGTTCCAGCTTCAAAATAAACAACTTTGAAATGGCGCGCAATTTTGTCCACACACACACACACACACTCTGAAATATGTATATGTGGTGTACTTTGTGTATCTGAAAGATACTCTGTTACTCGTCGTTGCTCGTGTTGTTGTTTATATCCAGTTGCGCTTTGGTCACGTACAAGATTGCTTGCCCCAAATGGCCGTCGATGTTTATGCCTCGGCTTGTGTTCATTATGGACAGCTCGCTCGCGTCTCCTGACGCATCCCCATTCCCTCGCTTGGATACTCGATGCTGCTGACAAAACGGGGCATGGGGCTGCCAACCACCCCGATGACATTAGTGGGTCAATGCTGGGCCAATAAATACATTGAATAAGTGCACTTTTTGTCTCCGTCGCACTTCAACTGATGTTTAATTTTATGGTTTTGTCTTGCAGGAATATTGTCTCCTCCGGGTCCGTTTCTGACGCCCAGTCCATCACCATCGATCTCAGCTAGTCCACGCCTGCAACCATCACCATCGCTATCGCCATTCCCACAGGATGTGGTGCTTGTAGCCGGTGGCAACGCATTAAACGCCAACAGCAATCCCCAGGAACACGTGAGTATATAACTCATCCATTGATATTGATTACACGATTTGACCTTCAATGTGTGCATTATTATTGAATATTTTTGCAGGAGCGCAAGGCGGCGACGCCTGGCAGGCGACAATCCATACATCAGTTCACAAATGGCAGTCCCAATGCCGGCACCGTTGTCTTTCAGCCGAGTCCCTCACAGTCACCGGCCGCTGCCACGACGGTCATTGGCGTGACAGCTGGCGGTCTCATAGCCGCCGCTGCAGCCGCCGCTTCCGCAGCCGGTGGCCACGGCGGTCACAGCAATGCAATTGGCAACGAGCTAAACGCTACCCTTGTCGGCTCCAATAATATACAATTGAATAAGGTAAGCACTTAAATTGCACTTGCACTGCCTACAGCTTACAGGCGTTTACACATTGCAACTTGTTGATAAGATATGATCAGTATCTAAGTGGAGCAGAGCGATAACACAACAAGACTGCCATCAACTGCCCCCATCATTACAGAAGTGATGCAATGCACGAGAGTGCAATACTTTGAACTTGCTCCACTCGAAGTCAAAGCAGCGTGACTTCAGCACTTTTTATTTTGAAAGCAGATTAACTCCAAAAAGCCAACCGACTTAATTGTTAAGTATTTAATTGTTTAATTGCGATGAAACATTCAGAACGGAAATAGATTGTCACGCGCCAAGGTTCGAGTAAGGGATAAAGAAAATCTAGCACGCCATCTAAAAATAGCCCCACTTCATTTTAGTGTATACAGGACCCTAAATAAACAAGTAAGAAAGCTATAGTTGAGAGTGCCGACTGTGAGAGCACTTATCTGATATATACAAAATACCAAACAAACATGCCAAAAAGTATTTTTTGTATTTATATAACATTGTAGAAAGATGCAAAATATACCAAACACGGGGACACTGGCAAACCTATTAAATTGTTTCTTGAAAAACTTAAATGTTTTTCATCCCAATACAACCAAATGTTCAGGAATCATTTTGACTATATTATTAGGCATAACAAAGTTGCAGACTCTAGCTGAACAATAATTATTTATTTTCTGTTGGCACTAAGATACAATACCTTTGTACCCAACTTCTAACACAACTGCAATCAAATGAATTAGTAATTAATGAGCTATTTTTACTAAACGGAAATAACTTTCCTTGTGTCGCTTTGCAGAAGGGCAACAAGCGTACGGGTCAGCAACAACAGCAGCAACAACTACAGCAGCAACAGCTACAGCAGCAGCAACAACAACTGCAGCAACAGCATCAACAGCAGCAACAGCAGCAGCAGCAGCAGCAATTGCAGCAGCAAATCTTTAGCACCAACGCAGCGGCGCCCACATCAATCTGCTCGACAGTAGCCGGCGGCTATGGGCAACCAAACGCAACGGCAATCAGCACGCCCATTTCGTTTGCGACAGCAAATGTGGCTAGTAGCCCAAAAGGTCAAGCGAAAAAGGGCGCCACAACGGTGCTCAGCCAACATCAGCAGCAGCAGCAGCAGACGCAGTTCCAGCATTATCAGAGCAGCAGTCCACTGATAGCGGACAGTCCGATACCAAGTCCGAGCAACGCGATTGCTGCGGCGGCCATTAAGCCGCCCACGCCACAGCCTCAGGCCGTACAGATGTTGCCGCAGCAGTTCACAATTACAAGCGGGCCGCAACAGCAGCAGGCGCCGCAGCAAGTGTTTCAGTTCATTCAGGGACCGCAGGGTCAGATCATCGCCACCACACAGCAGCCTACAGCGCTACAGCAGCAACAACAGCAGCAGCATCTGCAGCAGCAGCAGCAGCAACACCAGCAGCAGCAGCAACAACAACAACAACAGCAGCAACAACAACAGCAGCAGCAGCAACAACAGCAGCAGCAGCAGCAACAAACGCACCAACAACGTTTTAGCAGCAATGCAGGCATTGCGTTGTCCACTGCCAACACAAAGGCGAGCAAGGCGCCGCAACAGATTCTGCCCAAGCCGCAGCAGGAGCTGTCCACATCCCAAACGCTGCAGCAGCAATCGAAGAGCAAAAACATCACCAGCAACAATGCGCAGCTGCCGCAGATCTCGCAATCCCCCCAGCCGCAACAGGCACAGCTTACCGCCGCACCCTCCAACGCCAACAACCAGCAGCAGCAGCAGCAGCAAATTCTGCTGCCCGCGACAACAGCACAGCCACAGCAACTGCTGCTCAATCAGATGCCGGTGCTGGTGCAGCAGAATCCGCAAGGTGTGCAGCTAATCCTACGCCCACCGACGCCACAACTGACCACGACGCCTTCGCTGGTCATCCAGAATGCACGCGGACAACCGCAACTACAGCAGCCAGCGCAGCAACAGTTGCTGCGCATTGTCAACACGAACGGGGCGACAATGCAACTGGCCGCAGCACCCACCTTCATAGTGTCGTCGCAGGGCAATCTGATACAGCAGACAGCGGGGGGCGGTCAGTTCCAGAGCGCCATCAAGACGGGCACACAGTTGAGCGGTCTCCATGCGGCGCTGGCACAAGCGCCACGATCTCAGCCGTTCACCACAACGGCCACCATCAACACCCAGCTGCTGGGCCAGAGCGTTGCGGCACAGTTGCAGAATCTGCAGCTGGCTGCAGCAGCCGCCGCCAATGGCAACGGCATCACGCAGATACAGATGCCCAACGGACTGGCGGCCATATCACAGCTGCAGCAGACGCTCGGCGGCGCCACCATCAATCTGAATCAACTGAACGGCGCTCATCTGCAGCAGATTGCAACGGCATTTCAAACGCCACAGCCGCCACCGCAGCAACAGCAGACATCAGCAGCAGCAGCGGCGGCGGCGGCGGCGGCGGCAGCGAATGCTGCCAACGGCAACAATTCGACGGAGCTCTTCGCCCAGTCGTCGCCAGCGCATGTGCCGTTGGCGGTGACGCCGGAGCCACTGCGTCAGCCGACGGCACAGCAGCAGGCGGCCATGGCCACCATCCAGCTGCAGCACCAGCAGCAACAGCAGCAGCAGGCGCAGATACAGCAGCTGCAGCAGCAGCTGCAACAGACCCAGACGCAGGTGCAACAGGCGCAGCAGCAGCAACAACAGCAGCACAACGTCGAGCCCAAGAAGAAGCCGCGTCCGCGCAAAAAGAAACCGCCAGCTGCCGCTGCAGTGCCAGCGCCCTCGCCAACAGCAGCAGCAACCACTCCGCAAAAGATTGCCATACCTGCCACGCCCACAGCGACGCCAGCCGCCCCGACGCTGGCACGCACACCGACGCCCCAGGGACATGTGCTCAGCCAGGCGCAGGTGGTGCGCAGCAAGTCGCCATCGCCACCGCCGACGCACATTCAGCGCGCCAGCAATGGCAAGCTGGATCTCGGCGATGTCATGAAGTTCTGCGGCATCACCGAGGACGACGATGACGATGAGGACTACGGCATGGACGCCAGCTCTGTTGCCGGCACTGTTTCCACTGCGGCTGCTGTCGGCAATGCTGCCAATGGCAACACCAGCAACAATAGCAGCAGCACCAGCAACGCCAATGACGATGCGTTGGCGCCACCGCAAGTGCAACAGTTGTCGCTGAGCAACGGACTGGCGGGTGTGAACAGCAGCGGATTGGCCCAGCCCAGTTCCAACGATATCATGATCTCCATACCGAGCCAAAACGGCAGCGATGGCCTGCCCTTCACGCTGACCATACCGGCGCCCACGCCGGTCAACGAAGCCACCGAAATACCAAATATCCTCATCAAGATTGATCCAAGTGATGTGGCAGCTGGCGCAGCCGCCGCTGCAGCAGCCACTGGAGCAACAGTACCACCGTATACGCTATCCACGCCACGTCTGCCCACTGCCGAGGAGATCCAGCGTCAGGCCCAGCAGCATCTCGCCCAGCAGGCAGCTGCTGCAGCAGCGGCAGCCGCAGCCGGTGGCAAGATCTGCACCAGCATTCAGGCGCCGCAGCCGGCGCCAACGATCAGCTTCAGTCTGGGCGGTCAGGCGCAGACCATTGGCAGCGTGACGCTGCAGCCGACGCCGATTGCAGCGAGCATAACGCTGACGACGCCCACGGTGACCACAGCAACCACAGGCTGCACCACAACAACGCCAGCTGCCACAGCGGCGGTGAAGCCGCGACGCAAACCCGCCGTGCGGCGCAATACCAAGAAGCAGGACACCAGCAGCAGCATCAACAGCAGCATCAACAACACCATCAACAGCAGCATCAACAACACTATCAACAACAGCATCAACAACACTATCAACAGCAGCATCAACAGCAGCATCAACAGCAGCATCAACAGCAGCATCAACAGCAGCATCAACAGCAGCAGCAACATCATCAGCAGCAGCAGCAACATTTGCAGCATTAGCAGTGGCACGACGACAACCGTCAGCAACGGCGGCAGCATCAGCAGCTGCAGCAGCAGCATTGGCGGTGGCCACGGCACCGTCAACACCATCACATTGACCACGCCCGCCACCGGCAGCAGCAACCACTCCAGCATACTGCTGCCCCATGGCCTGGGGCTGGCCAACAACACGACGACGGTGCCCAGCCAGATAGGCAACATCCAAATCTCGCAGGTGCAGAATCACCATCAGCCCTCGCTGCCCATCAGCAGTGCCGTCGAGAATAAGATACAGATCATGCCCATTCTGCCGCCAGGTGCCACAGTCATGGGCGGTGTGCCGGCAGCAACAACTGTTGTTCCCGCAGCAACAACTGCCACGCAGCTGCTGTTTCAGCCAACGCCAGCGACAACAACAACCGCTGCCACAGAGTCGGCCACCATCAAGTTGTCTAGCGATGGCCGCCAGATGCAGCTGGTCGCCATTCCGCAACCATCTACGCCAGCAACAACGGCAGCAGGCATGCCTGCGGTGACAACAGCTGGTGGAGCCACAATATTGCCGCCACAGCTGACGGGCATGCCGGGCAATGTGTCGATTTCGGTGGGTTCGCCTGCCTCGGCGGCGGCGCTAGTGCCGCAGCTGACGGGCAGCTTGACGCTGGCTGTATCGGAGCAAGGCGAACGTTTGATTCTGCGACATGATCCCAACAATCCGCAAGATCATCAGACGCAGCTGATACTGCAGGCGCTGTTGAAAGGCGCGCTGCCCAACGTAACGATCATCAATGAGCCGACGCGCGTCGATGCAAGTCGAACACCAGCGCCCACGCCGCCGCCACCACCGCCTGTAGCTTTGCAGCAGCAGCAGCAACAGTTGCAGCAGCCTCAGACGACGCCAGCAACTGCTACAATACAGCAGCTGCCCAAGGTGGCCGCAGCGCCCAAGGCGGAGGTTAAAGGTAAGTTAACCATTGCAATCTGTAGCAGCAATGCAATTCAATGCTTTTGCCTTTGCAGTGACGAGCAACCGGAAGCTATCCGCACCAGCAATGCCCACCAACAATCTGCTCAGCAGCAGCAACATCATCAGCAGCGTGAGCACCCTCAGCACCAGCAACAACACGATCAAACCACCGACTATGCCCGCAAAGATCAACGACAATTTGTCCTTTCCACAGCTGCTGACGACGACAACAGCAACAACGACGCCAACGCCCACCACAACGTCGCAACTCATTGTGCAGCAGCAACCACTGCAACAGCAACAGCAGCAGCAGCCTGTGCAACAGCCAGCGTCTGGTGGACAACGATATGTGGCGCTGCCCCCCATCGATCCCAGCACGCAGCAACTGTTCTGCCTGAACAGCGTGTCCAATCAGATCACGGCCATCAGTGCTGGCCAAACGGCAGCATCGATTGGTCCCTCGGAGCGATTGCTGATTGCGCCGGCGGGCATCAATGCCCAGCAGCTGGCGCAGTGTCTGCAGCTGGGTCAGTTGCACTTCAACGATGTGAATCCCTTGCCGCAGCCACAGCTACAACTTCAACAGCAGCAGCAACAACAACAACAGCCTACAACGATGACAGCAACATTGCCCATTCCGCTGCGACCTCAACCGCCGCAGCAGCAAATTGTGCATCCGATACAGCCCATCACCAATGGGCATGGTCTCAGCCTAGGATTGCCCCTCTCTACGACAACAACAACGACGTTGACCACCAGCAGCAGCACCTCGACGAGCACCACAACGGTGACCAAACAGGTGGCCAATGTGGCGCCCATCATAGACCAGAGCAAGGCCAAGCTGGAGCCAGCGAAGGCAACTGGAGCGGGCACCACAACAACAGCGTCCAGCACGGGAGCTGTGGCCAAGAAGAAGCCGGTGCGCAAGCCCAAGACGACGCCAACAGCAGCCGAGTTGGCCAGCCTAAAGAATGCGAGCGTGGTGAAACCGATGCCCAAGTTGGATCCGCTGTCGCAGAAGCCCAACAACAATCCTGTGCAGATCGTGCAACCGAATGTGGCGAGTGGCAAGCAAATGATTGTTGTGGTCAGCTCGAGTGGCAATCAGTCAACGACGACGACCACAACAACCATCATGAGCAACAGCATTCAGCCATTCCAAACAACGAGCGGCACCAAGCTGGTGGGTGTCACGGCGCCCATGCAACAGCAGCAGCAACAACAACAACAGTTGCAGCAGCAGACAACGGCAGCAGTAGCAACTGTGCAGCTGCAGCAGCAACAGCAGCAGCAACAACGAGGCAGCTTCAGCCTGACAGCGACAACATCGACACCAAGTGCCGTGGTGAGCAGCGGCAGTGTTGCAATCGCAACTGCTGCTCCCGTTGTCGCACAGATGCAATTGGCAGGACAGTTGCAGCAGCAGCAGCAGCCGTTGCAAGTGCAGCCCAAGCAGCAGCCGACGGCAATGCAACCACAGCCCCAGCAGAACACAATTTCGCGGGTGCAAACGATTCAGCTGACGCCACAAATGCAGCAAGTCTTTAGGACAGTGCAAATGCAGATTCAGTTCCTCACCATCAAGTTGCAGAACAAGGCAATTGTGCCGACGTTGTCCATCTCGCCGGACATTGATCCGGCAGCAATTGCCATCTACAACAAGCCCATGACCGATGCAGAGATCAATGTGGCGTTGCAGCGGCTGTTTACGGAACAGCATCGCATACTGGCCTCGGGCAAGGAAGTGCCCACGCCAGAAGGCATGGTGCCGACGCCGAATGGCAACGGCAGCTTTAGCCTCATGCCGCAACAGTTCCAGCAATTGCAGCAGGCCCAACAGCAGCAACCACAGCAGCCGCCGCAGCAGCAGCAGCAGACGACGCCGCAACAAGCTGTGGAGTCGGTGAAGGCGACTGCAACACCTGCAGGCGTGATACTCGCCAATGTGGTGCAGCCAAACAACCACTCCACCACCAGCACAGCAGCAGCAGCAACAGCCATCAATGCACAGCAACAACAGCAGCAGCAACAGTTGAATGTTGCACAGCGCATTCATATCTATCCCATGCAGCACCAGCAGCAGCAGCAACTGGCCAACAAGCAGAAACAAGCGCAGCAAAAGCAACAGCAACAGCAGCAGCAGCAACAACAACAAGCCACTGCCATCAGCAACTTGCCGCAGCAGCAGCCAGCGCAAACAGTGCAGCTTAAGCTTAAGGAATCGCCATGTCGCAGCAAAGCGAACGCAGCTAATGCACAGCAGCAACTGCAGCAGCCGCCAACAGTCAACTTGTTGCAGCAAAAGACAAATATATTGTCGTTGCCGCTGCAGCAACAACAGCCGCAACCACTGCAACAACCGTCCGTGGCCTGCATCAAGAACGGACCACCGCCGCTCATATTTGCCAGCGCAACGAATCTGTTATCGAATAGCAGCAATGTCAGCAGCAACAACAGCAGCAGCTCCAACAGCAACAGCAGCACAAATAACATCAGCATTAACAACAGCAACAACAACAGCAGCAGTAGCAACAGCAATAGCAGTATGCAGGTGAACAGCATGTTGACAATGCCGCCGTTGCAGCCGCAACATCAGCTGCAACAGCAACTGCAAATTCAGCAGCAACAATTGCAGCTGCCACTGCCATTGCAGCAGCAACATCAGACGCTACCCCCACAATCGGTGGCAACAGCAGCGCCAACACTGAGCAATTTAATTGCCCCTTCTCTGCCCGTTTATCTGCCACTGCCGTTGCCCAAGCAGGAGGAATTATTGCCGACACCAAAACCTAAAATTGCACGCCTCTCCTTGTGAGTAGTTGGTTGAACAATGCCGATTTTAATAAATGAGGCCAACTTGAACACGCTTAGTTATTTTCATTGCGAGCTTCGAATTAATCAAGTTTCTTTTCACAGGTTCGTGCGGCAGCTTGAGGTTGATCAGGAGAGCTGCTTGAAGCCAGACTATGTGAAGCCATTTCGAACCAAGGACGAGGCGGTCAAACGGCTGATCAGGTAAGTCTAAGCAGGCAAATCTTGCCAAACTTGAATTCAACTTCATTTTCCAACCTTTCCAGATACCATTGTATGCATGAGAACGACGAGGAGCTGCCCTCCGATGAGGACGAGGAGTTTGAGGCAACGGCGCTGGGCTTTCGTGATAAGTTCCGTGAGTTGAATGGCAAACTGCAAGAGATCCTTTTCCAGGAGTCAACGGTAAGTGCACCGCAAATCATGCCCGCACATTAGCTTAATACGTTTGCTGCATTTGCAGTTGCAACATCGCACCTCGGAGTCGCTGCAAGTGGAACAGCTGATGATCGATGATCTCAAGGGCGAGATTAGCGATATCCGCTCAGCCGAAAAGGAGCTGCTCGAGAAACAGCAGCAGCAGCAGCAACTTAAAGAGGAACAAGACTGCAGCGAAACGAACACTGAAGTTAACTGCGAGTTGGACGCCAAAGTTAAGGACGAAATCAAACTGGAACCATTGGAGAGAGGCTCCGAAGCAACAGCGGCAGCACCTGGTGGAGTTGTGGATAAGTTTGATCTGCTGAAGAACAGTGCCGATGTGAACAAGGCGTACAACAAACAGCAGCCACAGTCGCAACAGCAGCAGCAGCAACAACAGCTGGTTAAGCGAGAGGAGAATGGCAATTGGTTGGCCAACGGTGAGCAAGCTGATGTTGGCAGCAATAACAACGACGCTGTGAAGAAGGAGCAGCTCAACAGCTCCAAGGACAACATGGAGTACATCAAAAAGGACTACGACAACTTTGACATCGAGTCGGAGCTGACGACAAGTTTCATCATGAAGAAAGTTGAGCAGAAAATGGAGTCCAACGCAAGTGTGCAGCATCTGAAGAGCGCTGAGTCCTGCTTTGCAGACAATGTGTTGCATGAGCAGCAACAACAACAACCGCATCATCAGCAGCAGCAACATCAACAGCAGCAACCTCAGCCACAACAGCAGCATATCAAAAACAATTCGCTAGCCAATGAGGATCACGACGATAGCTGGTATTGTCTGCAAAAGGAGCTCAATCTGATGAACAATGAAGCCTTGCAGCCGCAGCAGCAGCAGCAGCAACAACAACAACAACAGCAGCAACTGCAACAACATCAACCACACTTATCGCAGCAACATCTGTATGACAACAACAGTGCTGGCAGTCTGCTGAACAACGGCAATCATTTGTCGGATCTGTTTCCCAATGGGTGCATCGACAAGAGCAATCAAAGCAACAGCAATAGCAGCAGCAACAGCAGCGCCAGCAGTTGTGCTGGTGAGGTTGTCGGCAACAGCAGCAATGTTGCCAACAACCTGCCCATCGGCAACTCCTCGTGCAGCCAGCAGCGCCAGCAGCCATTAGCAATGCAAGCTGAGCAGCCCAATCATCATCCTGCGATTAGTGAGTTCTTCAACAGTGACTCAGATGTGCAAAAGTCCGTGGAGACGCGTCTGGAGGCCATGTTTGGTGAGTCGCCCGTCCATCTGGATGTGAAGAACAGCAGCGATGATCACGACATTGAGTCCAATCTCGATGAGATTTTCGGCGATTCCAAATCTCCCGTGGAGAATCACAAAAGCAAAATGAATATCTGGGCGCCGGATGCTGATTTTACTGCGAGCTACAACAATGAGCAACCACAGCAGCCATATGGACACCCCCAGCAGCAGCAGGCACCACAGCAGCAATCGCAGCAACAGCAGCAACATCACATTGAGTTGAACTGCAACAACAATCCGCGCTGGATGCAGAGCATGGAGGCGCATTACAGTGACTACATGTCCAGCAACACCAGCACTGTCGATGGCCAGTCCCACAACATGCTGGTCAATGGCGAGTCGCGGAAACGCCACTGGAATAGCCAATTGATAGGCTCCAGCAGCGACATGGAGGATGAGAACAGCAGCAAGCGACTGTGCACAGCTTCCTCGACCTCGTCGTCGCCTCTGTCCTCCCAGCAGCATGTGCAGGTGCCGCAGCATGGCATGCTCGATGCTGATATGCTCGCCCTGCACGATGGCATGGGTGTGGACGCGGTGACAACCAATGGACCTGCTGGCTTCTCACAACTACTCATGGATCAACAACAGCAGCAGCAGCAGCAACAACAGCAGCAGCAACAGCAGCATAACTTTGCCAACCATCAGGCTTTTGCTACTATGCTCGATCCACAGCAGCAGCAACAACAACAGCAGCAGCAACAACAGCAGCAACAGCAGCAGCATCAACACTATCAGCACAGCATGCAACAGCAGCTGCAGCAGCCGCAGCAAGCACAGCTGCATGTGAATCACATGGGTGCCACTTCTGTGGTCACCGGCGAGTATGATGACGACATTAGTCGGCATGTTGCAAGTGCCATCGACAGCATACTCAACCTGCAGAACAGCGGCGATTCGCTGCAGTTCTCGCTGGGCTCGTTCCTGGGCGATAGCATCCTGGACGATCAGCGACAGGCGGCGAATTTGCCCAGCTGCCAGCAGGAGCAGGTGAACAGCAGACGCCGCCAGTTGGGCGATGACATTGGCGATTGCCTGATTAGTGGCGAGGCCGCAGCGGTAGTTAGCGCCGTGGCCGATGCCGGCGGCAACCTGTTGTTGGATCATCATCACCACCACCATCATCACCAGCAGCAACAGCAGCAGCAACAACAACAGCAGCAGCAACAACTTCTGCAGAATCACATGGGTCAGCAGCAACCACATCTTCAGCATCATGCGCAACACCATCACGGCCTGTCGCAGGCACAAGCCCAGCATCATGGCCAGCTGAATGACTTCAGTTGTGTGGCTGCTGGCCTAGACGATGCTGTCAAGTCAATTATGACCTCTTGACTTGGGCTCCAGGCTGTAGGAACGGGACAGGCAACAGCCACCGAGCTGCCGCCGGCGGCAACGGCAGCTGTTGCCAACAGTCTGATACTGGAGTTCAATGCAACCACCTTGTGAAGAGCTGCCCCAAGCAACACACATTGATTGTACTATATATTAACACTTAGTTCTTTTTAGTTGTTGGTCCCTGGGTTGAAATTATTGTTCAGCCACAGATCAGCCAACATTTGCACCCTGCTCTGTACAATTTTCTTAATTTTAGTTATAAGTTTACACAACAAAAAAAGTAGCGTAAATTGTTTTAATTCTTGTTTTCGTTTTTAGTCCAATGTGTTTGTACAATATTTAATGAAAAAGTAACAATGCTAAAAGATCCCCGCTAATTATTTGTATAAATTGATAGTCACGCAATCGGGACAGCAGATCCTTCAAAGTCAATAGCAAAGCAATTATAACGCCGAGAATTGAAAACAAAACGACGAATAGCATGAAATGCTTCTTAGAGAAGTACACTGAATGAATTCTAATGTAATACAAATTATATAGCTACAATAAATAAGTGAAAAATGCCTAGACAATTTATTAAAACCTAAATCTAAACTATGAACATGTGAAAACAAAGCAAACAAAATAAAAGAAATTATATTTTCGGAGCGCCGAATATTTAATACACTTGCAGAGCACAATAAAGTAGTAGTCCGATTCAAGATGTTTCATCTCTCTCTCCCGAAGGAGATGCCACAGAACCATTCGTAAAGCTTTAAATTCGATTACCCTCTGCAACGATATGAGAACAATATAGATTGGAAATGAAATGATGATTGGTTGTAATTAATGAAGTGATGCGACAGCAAACGCTGATCCCGTCGAGAGCATTCGAAATTCGTAATTAGATTTATGCAAAACAATTGTAACAACGTTGCCAATTTTGTTGAAAAGAAAAATGGGAGAAAAATTCAACCACAGCAAATCGATTTACATTACAAATCTACATATACATAATTATATATATACATTGAAAAAGTATATTAAATTATTTAATAATAAGCAATTGTAAATACAAGTATATTTATTTATGTAATGCATGCGCCAGTTTCAACAATCGCAGATTTTAAAACAAACAAACAAAAGGATTTGCTCTTAGTGTAAACAAAAATACAATGTGTAACAAAATAAAAGAAGCATGCGAAAATACGTAAAATAAATTAAAGTAATAAAATAAATAATTTGATAAATTGAAGCTAAGCAATTTAAACTATTATTTATAAAACGCTTAACGTCTGTCTGCTTTTGAGCTAACAAACACAAACATACACTCACGCACACACCTACATACATACAGATAAATGTATAATTAATTCGAATAATCAATGTGCTCAATTTGAATTAGAAAGCTAATGGCCAAGTCTTTTTGAATTGGCTACGACTACGGGTGACATCAGCAAAAGTCTTAAGAAGAGTTGAGAAAGGACAAACGACGAAGCAAACCAAAAGCAGTTCAAAAATGAAAATCACAATTTTAGCAAATTTAGTTTAAACATTTATTAATTATTAAAAATTAACTATATATATATATGTATGCATATTGTACATGTAATAACACAAACAAACAAACAAAACAAAACAAAACGAAAACGAATCGTATCATTGTATCTTGATCTTGATCTTGCCACAAATCTGATTTGTGATTTGTGCCACGTTTTAAATATCGATGTCTGACTAGCTTGTAAAACCAATTAAAAAACCAATAAATCCATAGTAAGCAAACAACTACGAACTTAATCCAAATATTGTAAATGTTAGGAAGCCGCGCATAAGATTCACTCAATTCACATAGGCAAAATGTGCGACTTAAATAGTTATATACATATACATATATACATACTATACTTAGTCGTCCGTCACGTATTAACGCATACCAATTACAATAACTACTACTACTAATACTTCTACTACTACTACTACTTTAAATACCACCACAAACAACAACATCAACAACAACTACAGCCAGAACAAAAAACTACTACATGAAAATCGTATTACAGAGAAACGAACGGAGCGTGACTAAAATAGAAACGTATTTGAGAACTACATTATATGTAGTTGATAAGAGAATTTCAAAAGGAATTAAATTGTATGTATTATATATATAAATATATCGATCGAGTTTAATTGGTTTAGATGCCCCGACGTCGTCCCCCCTTCCCAAGCCCCCTTCCCATCTGTATGATTTATTACACAGATGCGCACGCAACACTTTCTAGTTGTTATACAAAGACAAATAATAAAACAAGATTGTAAAGGTTTATATATAATAGCATAAATTAAGTTAGTCAAGGAAATTTGCATTCGATAATATATAGCTGCCGATACAAAAAAAAAACAACAAAAAAACAAAAAAAAATGCAAACAGAACTTATCACTCGCTAGGAGCCCAATTCAATTAATTATTGATTAAATGATATCATTTGTAACTTAAATACGCATTGTTTGATCTTTATACTTGTATTCAATACGAAACGGTTATCCAAATCGGCTTCAACAGAACCTCCTCCCTATCTACCAAAAACCAAACGAAACAAAATAAAACGAATTGAGATGAGATGAAAAACTTAAAAAGGAAGAGAATCCCAATATCGTAATATAAATTGTTCAGCTAAATGTGTCTAAATGTAATTTAAATGAAAAAAACAAAAACAAAAGAAAAAACAAAGATTTTTAATGCAACATTGTGAGTTTTAATTACAGCAAACCAACTTAAGAAAAAAAGAGGAAAACAAGCAAGTTTAATATTTCATAGTTTATTAAGCCCATCCATTCATAGTCGTCATAAACATTAAGTAAATAAAAGCAACGTATATCGTATTAAAAGCGAAACGCATCAACAACAGCAACAACAAATAACATGAATCCGAATTGAAACTGAGAAACTTTAAATACAACAAACAAACAAACAAAAAATCCCACAAAAAATTGCAATCAAATTCAATGCGTGTTGTTGGGTGCAAGTGCAAATCGTACGCAAAAAAAAAAAGGAAAAATACGTATTCATAAGAATAAAGAAAATTCAAACAATTTTAAATCAGCGTCTTTTTATTGTTCACATCATTAAGGTTTATGCGGTATCAACATACTCTTACAATATCATCTTTCCAGTTCGTTTGTATGTGCTACAAAGACTTGTGATGTGATGTGTGCTACATTTTTCTAAACAATGCTGTGGTTGTGGGCGTTTACAAAATTACATACACATGTACTAAGTACCTACCATTTAAATATTAAGACAAAAGTGAGCTTACAATTAATTATCATTATCAATGAACATTGCGGCAGTTACATACAGTACCAGAGAGAGTGCAATATCTAATGGTTGCTCATCGTACACAGTTAAATAAATAAATAATAGTGAGCTATCTTAGTATATATTACAAATCATACTTGATCGAATGATCACGCTTAACCATTGCATGATTGAATAGTGACATTTTTAGGCCAAGTGCACTAAGATATTTGTGCATTCTAAGCTTGGCATAGTATTTGGCATTTGCGCTTCATTACGGACTACGGACTACGGTTACGGGGGAACTGCCAAATAGCTAATTGCTAATTGCAGCTAATTACCTACACAGTTTGCTAGCTTAATCGCTATGCTTAGTTGCTATTGATTAGTATTTACAATTATTCCTGGTACACCGGCAACGGATGACCCTCGGAGTTGAAGACCCATTTCTCTAGGTCAATCTCCTTGCGATTGTCACTAAATAATAAGTAGAAGTATTTCAAAGTCTCGCTCATCCAGAAGCTCTCCATGAGATCGCGCATTCGCGTGTTTAGTGTGTTCTTCACATTGCCCAAAGACGTATAGCCGGCAGCCACCTTAGTGTGCTTCTCAAAAGCCTGAAAGATGGTCCAGCCCATGTCCTGATATGTGCGATTACCAGTTAGTGCATAGAAATAGTACAGACTCTCAATGAACTCGGGTCGCAGTAAATTGTGCGCGTCATTGGGCTTCACATAGATGTCGTTTTCATCCTTATCATTCAGGGCAAAGTACGAAATCTCTGCTGCCAACTGAGTGGGTTGTTTAATATACGTCTGATAACAGGTGTCCATCATATCTCGGGCTAGTAATAGATGCGAGTCAGGCATGCCGTTCTGATGGCCCAGCAACAATGTGCCTGGTAAATAGCACGTCAAATGATCCATTTTTGGCTTGAAATCATGGCCATTTATAAGCTCTCCAATGTACACCCAATTCTCTCGTGGTGTGCGTCGCATCAGCTGCGTTAGAACGCCGTCTATTGCTTGCATGTAGTCCAATATGAGACTGTGGAGAAAATGAGATTTGAATACATTTGCTGCTTGGCGAATTACTTTACTCACTTGTCGTTGTCCTTGCGACCCGTTTGCAGCCACTGCTTCAATAAGTACTCATAATACGAATCACCGCGAGCTCCTAGCGAAATCGTGGCATAATTTCGGAAAGTACCCGTATTAGCATTAATGAATATTGGCACGAGGCCGTGATTCTTATCCAGCGCGTGTACTTTCTCGTTGACAATGCTCACCACCTTAAATGTTGATAAGAACTTGAGTAGAGTTAATTTTGGTAATGTGAAAATTAGCACTTACGCGTTCGTAGATAGGAACATTAGTGGACCGACTGAGATCGCGGAATTCTAACTGTATGGTTGTTACTTCGCTTGTCGAGCTGTCGGGCGACCATTTCGGTGAATGCGCTGACCTTTCGCCGAGGTTGACGTCCGAATAAGGTATGCCCGATGGTGAAAGAAAACTGGGCAACAAACGATTACCCAACTCGGATGCTTTGGCCAGGAACATGTGATCGCCACTCAAATGATAAGCGGATAATAGGCCGCCCAGGACCCGAATTGTCACCTCAAAGAGATTCACATCGCGACTCGTGTGGAATTTCAGTGAATTCTTAACCCAGTCACGTGCCTCATTAAATTCTGCAAGTGCATAAAATAGATTTAGTACAAATGGAATATAGTATATCTAAGTCGCTTACCATCCTCTAAGCCCATGATGTACATGGTGTCCAGAGAGTCGACGATCGACAGTCCGAGGCCGAACCATTCGTGTGAAGTCTGCGAAACTGGCTTCAGATTGTCGTGACCCCAAGCGTACTTCTTGTAACCAGCCCAGGAGTGCTTAAAGGCAGCCACAACCGCCGTCTGCCGCTCATTGGTTGCGCCATGGAAGTGCTGCGCCTTGGCCAGTTGGTTCTGCATCTTCTGCAGATGCAATTCGATGGTCTCGCCTCCCAAATTCAAGGGCTGTTGAATTGCTTCCTTCAGCTCCGTCTGCAAGTCCGATGGCTCACTCTCGCCATCCAAGGACGCTTCTCGATCGATGGGTTGCTCCACATTGTTGACGATATCGATTGCGCCGTTGATATTGTCGTTGAGGGCTACCGCTGCGGTTTCCGGCAGCTTAACCACATTCTCCGCTGAGCTGCCATCGGGGTAGACCGCATTGGCAGCCACCTGTAATGCAAACACAATAAACGAAATGTAAATAAACAAATGACTGATTGCAATTTGATTTATTGAACTAGCTCGTGCTATCTATGTTTGCCAGCTACCCATTCAATGTCCAAGAATAAATAAATCAGCGCCTCCAATCGGAAAACAATTGATTGTCGTTGTTATCACAGTTTTATTGGGCGATCGGTTGTCTTGCCCTAATGAATTTTGAAGTGAGCCGCGCCCTCTTCAAAATACCTGATTGGTATGCGGTATGGTGTTGTATCAATAAAGTTATTCACTGATAAGACTCTCGAGCTGATAGGCTACGCGGAACTAGCTAACAGTTAATTAATTGCTATCAGATTTAACACTTTACCTTATCAATGGGCAGCAGCTGCTCCTGTTTGGCTAATCTGTCCTCAGTCATCGGCGACGCCACAGCTGCCGAAATTTCTGGTGCTAGATTATTTTCATTCCTTTCCACCGGCAGATTTGGATGATGATGCGGATTTTGTAGTGTGTCCTCGCGTCGCATGTGGAACGGTGCCGTCGCTCCAGGCTTGGTGTTCACATCCTTCATGCTGATCAGCTGATCGCCGGGCAGAAAGAGAAGCAGCGTTACGCAAAATGCGGTGATTCCCATTATGATGAGATTGCGTTGACAACGAGGCAGTTGATTCCACGACTACGATGGAAATGTGGCATTTGAAATAAGAGTATCTTGTTAGTCAAAACAAAGGCATTGACAATTTAAAGATATGCATAAATGAATTTTCAATCGTGAAGCTTAATTTATGATACACGTCGACTTTGTTTCGTTGACAACTTGTCAACTTACCCGTCGCAGACTTTTGCGCGAGAGATTCGCTTCATCGCTGCCCGTAGTGATGCCCCCTATGGAGGCCGATGAAAGCGTTAGGGCAACGTGATCGCTCTTTGTCATGTCGTGCCACAGTTAATATCCCTTTTTCTCCAGATTCTTGAGATTTTGTATCACTCTAACTCTAGTTGGGGGAGCTTTTCAGGCACAAACCATCCGCGGTAAAAAATCGATGCTAGGCTAGACTACGGTTTGCTGTCATAGAATCAACTCATTCACTCCGCCACGAATATTGATTTGTTCACATTGCTCCTTTTTATGGAATTAATTCGCGAGGTCCATAAATTTACTGAGCAAAGATCGCATTTCTTCGCAAGAAGATTCATTCGTGCCGAAAATTCTTTCTTTCACTAGAGCTCAGTGTGACCGTAAGCTACAATTTAAAATATACCGCTTCGTTTTCACAAGTGACAATACCTCAAAATATACCACTATTTTAGTTGCATTTTATTTGGTATACCAAGAAGATGGCGCAACTTTTTGAACAGCATTATGATGTTTAGTTTGTTTTTTTTGTTGTTAAAACCTACAACTGGTTGTAGGGTATACAAATTAATTTATTTTTAAGAGCGATTGACTTTAAAGAAAGACCGTAAATAAGTTTTAAATTTAGCTAAGTTATGGTGGGATGCTGTTGGAATTAGAATCAGCTGCTTGACGTTGTACATTTATCGATTGTTAGTTTATCTATCGATTGTCAATTTATATTCTTATTAGATTTGCGCGGCACATTTGAATAATTTGGATGTTAAAAACACTTTGAAATTACTCACCAAAACCAAGAGAATGAGGATTGGTTAAATTCAATAAACAAATTCCTTAGCTTTTGTTTTTTAAAAAAGCAGGGTTTATAGACGGAACTCTTAGAAATGACGATCTCACTGCTCTCTTTATGAAATCCAACTAGCGAGCTTATTGTTATCAGCGTTGGACGGGTAGCAAAAACGGTTTTTTGTTTGTCGGTATGTGGGATTGATAAGCTGGCAAGATCGAGGTCATTCCGGAATCTCTAAGACTGGAAGCTGTAGGCTGGACCAGACAATTGCGTATATTTAATAGGAAATATTAAAATCTAATCGAAACGATATGATACCTTGAAATCAAAATATTATTCAGAAAACGGAGACATCTGGCCGAACTTAGATAGTGCTCACATCCCTAGCTTTAGCTTATCACTTAATGTTAATACAAATGCATATAAGTGTGAGTAGACATATTTTTCTAGGTGGAGCTTATCGTTGAACTTTTGACCCATTTCAAGCTGACGATCTTATGCGCGACACATATGGGCATCTCAGCTATAAATATAGGCAACCGAGTCGTTGGCCGATCAGTTGGAATTTTTAACTGCGACTCGAAGTACCTATTGAGCCATGTTCAAGTATTTGATCGTTTGCCTAGCACTCTGCTCATTGGTAAGTAAAAAGTGAATTAAATAGAAAGCAAAGACTGTATTTTAAACCAACTATCAGGCCTATGCCGATGGCGAATGGGTGCCAAAAACAGCTGATCAAATCAAGACGATACGTGGCGAGTGCCTCACGGAGCATCCATTGAATGCGGACCAGATCAGCAAGCTGAAGCAAGTGGAGTTCCCCGATGAGCCCGAGGTGCGTCAGTATCTGCTGTGCACTGCCCAGAAGCTGGATATCTTCTGCACCCACGAGGGCTATCATGCCGATCGTCTGGCCAAACAGTTCAAGATGGATCTGAGCGAGGAGGAGGCACTGGAAATCGCCAAGGGCTGTGTGGATAGCAACGAGCAGAAGAGCTCTGCCGATGAGTGGGCATTCCGTGGTCACAAGTGTCTGATGTCCAGCAAGATTGGCGAGCGTGTTAGGTCTTACATTAAGGCACGACAGGCTGAGGCGGCTGCCAAGGCATAAAACCTCGAATAAAGTTTGTTATTTTGTGCTCGAACGCAACATCTTGACAGCAAAATTTATTTGGTTTTGTTGAAGGGCAACATAATTAGACTACATGTGCATTGAACTATGATTAAGTGCCAGCAGCAGCGGTAGTAAACAGAGCTAAGCAAGTGACTCGCAGAGAAGCATTGCTTAAGCGTCGCCACCCTCGGTTATGGTCTTCATAGCTGCATCGATGTGCTCCTCGAGCGGCAGAGCAGCGTCCAGCGTTGGGTTGCGGAAGCCCTCCAGGAAATAGCAGGTGCCGTTGCCATTCGAGTTGGGAAACTCCTTGGGCAGGAACGAGGGATCCCTGGGCTGCAGATCAAAGGCGAATCCCTCGTGCTTGGTGAGCCAGCTGCAAAGAGAAGGTAAACGTTATTCAGTGAATTCATTGGGATGCTTGCTTCACTTACTTCTTGGTTGTGGGGCTGACATTGATCTTCAAAGCCTCGCTGCTCGATTCGAACTTGTTGGCGATGGTCACGTTGTGGCCAAAGAGACAATATCTGGGCATCTTGCGACCCACAACTCCAGCCAACACCGTGCCCGTATGGAGGCCAATGCGCATTTTGATTTGTTCGCCGTCATGGGTAATGTGCTTGGAGCAGGCGCTGGTCATCTTCAGCGCCATCCAGGCGACCTTGTGGGCATCGTAGATGGAGGCGCGATGCAAGCCGCTGGCCACACAGTAGGCATCGCCAATGGTCTCCACCTTGTACACGTCGAAGAAGTCGCAGAACTCATCAAAGTCCTTGTACAAGCCCTCCAGCATGCTGATGACCATGAAGGGCGTGGCCCGCGAACAGATGCTGGTGAAGCCAACAATGTCGCTGAAGAGAATGGTGACATCCGGATAGGTCTTGGCATCGATTGAGGAGCCCAGCCACAGTTTCTCGGCAATCTCAGCCGGAAAGATCAAATGCAAGAGGCTGACGTTCTTCTTGCGCTCCTTGGTCACCGCCGAGTTGGCCTCCTCGATGCTGCTCTTCAGCTTGTCCATGCGACGACGCAGTCCGTCCTGAGCACGCGCCTGCTCCCCGACCAGAATCACCTCGCGCGTGGCATCGTGCAGCGGAATGTCCGAGATGAAGAGACCATTGGTGGTCAGGCCATCCAAGCCGTCCAAAAATGGTGAGCCGATAAACAGCAGCGAATTGGATTCCGGGCAATGCACCATCTGACCCTTGATCTCCAACCCCATAGCGGGGAAATCAGAAACGCCCGGCGGGCAGTTCAGGCCAATCAAAAAGGGCGTGTAAGTGCGTCGCACAATCTCGCGGAACTTCATGGTCAATCCCTTGGGACGCTTGAAGTCAAAGTAGGTGCTGGCCTGGCAGCCAAAGTCCGCCAAATATGGCTTGTAGAGCTTGCTAAAGCCACGTCCCAGTTGCACCAGCTCCAGCTGTTCGTTCATTATGAAATGCCAGGGAAACATCTTGCAGAAGCTGGAGGAATTCATCTGCAGATCGGCGGCATTGGCCGAATTGCTGCGATGCACCGTCTCATGGGGTTTGACGGCCACAATCGGACGTCCCAACTGCAGCGTCTGGGAGCTGTCCTTGACCAGCGAGAAGAGATAACGATAGCGACGTGCATCGCCCTCAACCGGCTCGATTTTGATATTCACATCCACCTTGTAGAGCATGCGAGTCAGCGCCTTAAGAGAGCCGAGCAGCAGCCAGGCGATCACCGGTCGCTCCGAGGTGAAGATCAGCTCACCATCGCCGGCGCACACGAATCCCGTGTCGGTAACATCGTCCTGCGGAAGTAAGAAATGAATTTGAAGCGTTTGTGAAGTTTGTAGCATATTTACACTGACCTCCTGCAGTTTCAGCACATCGTAGACGCCGTCCAGGGAGCCGAGGAACTCCTGCAGGTCGGTGCCCAGGCAGCGAAAGGCTCGCTCGATAATGCCAGTGCAGCAGCAGGTGATCAGCTCCTCGCCCAGCAGCACCAGAATCTCGCTGGCGCTGGCCTCGTCCATCTTGAGCAGCAGCTCTTGTATATCGCCCAGATAGTCATAGTTGGCGCAGCTCTTGAAGATCTTCGGATCCAGTTTTCTATACGTAAAGTGTTAGTGATGAATCTATCATTCGATTTAAGGACTTACAGCTTGTGTATGTTGGGCCAACTCTGGCGATACTTGGCCACCAGCGAGGTGACGGCCGTGTTGAGATCCTCGTTCGATGGCGCCGTCAGCAGCTGGATGGCCATCTGCAGATGGGTCAGCGTCAATGCGTCGTCGGACAACGACAGCTCCTCATCCTCCAGGTTCCAATGGGTGCCCGGCTCGGCGATGACCGATGGCTGACGCGACAAGGAGTCCGCCCGACGAAAGAATGGACACGCCATGTTGCGTGTGCTTGCCAATTGATTGCTTAAAATATATGACAAGGAAATGTAGACCGATACTTCGATTAGACACTGTAGACATTGTTAATTGAGGTTGTCTAAAGTAGAGCACAGGCATTTGATCCAACAACGTCTTGCAGCCTGCCTGCTCATGATGTCAGCGTTGTCTGCTATGCAAAAAGTTCTTCAAGTTCAACGTGCACTTATGAACACACACACACACACACATGCACACTCTCTCGCCCACATGCAGATACTTAGATGTGTTTGAATGTGGGCCACACACTGCACTATGGGCAATATATTGATAATTGTGGTATCTTGGTATCTCAAGGAGCTACGAACTATTTAAGATGAGGATGTAACAACCTTTTGATTCACTTTTACAGGGATCTGAACAATCCTATCATCGTGTAAATATATAAATTAATTCATTTAACATATATTGAAATGTTTTTAAGTCCAATAAATTTAAAAACGGTATATAAATGTAATACAATTTAGTTGTTAGTTAGTTGAAGTATGTATATATTTTATCCATGATCTTTATTGATGTTATATGTATTTGAATATAAAATTGATAACAGAAAGCTTGTTAAAAATAATGTATTTCTTTTATCAAATAAGTAAATAAATACTAATGAATTTTAAAAATTTGTAATTATTGTTGTATATAATTTTAATATGCACATCTTTGCTGGGGTATTTCGAAAAAATTCAAAATTCTAACACAATATTTAAATTATTATGTAAAGTCGCTATTTTTTAAATTTTAAATTTGATGCCAAAAATAAAGTGAAAGTGTTGCCCATAGTGCACTGGCCCATTAAACCATGGCCATTAGCCATCGCTGAGCGTCCGTTGTGGGCTTTCTCGAGTGCCTGCAGAAATCTCCGTCACTTTGTTTGTCTCGAGTTCCTCCCTGGAGGTCAAATGTGTGCGTGTGCCAAGTGTAAGTATGAGTGTGTGCCAAGGCTCGCATTTACTTTCATTACGAGCAACCCATTAGCATAATACACTTGTCAGCTAATTTAATACTTATTCGACATGTCTGCCGCAGGTCACTTTGCATTTGACATACATATCTCAAATTAGCACGACAAAAAAAATGCTAACATAATTATAATTCAAAGGGTTAAAGTGTAAAAAAAATGTGTATGAATAATTCATGAATGTTATGCAAAAATCTAATGATTTCCCTCTTTTTAGATTTCATAATAGAGCAGACTTGTAAAAACAACAAAAGTTCCAAAATAATTCAATCTTGGCTATTTAAGTTGTAACCGAACCTTAAGTCTTTTCATGAGGAGTTAAGAACATTATTTTTGTAGATTTATTACAATTTATACATTTATTTATTTATTTTAGAAGAAGTTATTCATTAGAAAAATAAAGTAAACAAAAGCAATTAAACAATTTAATTGAAAATATATTTTTCAACAAATATGTATTTTGAAGTTTTTTATGAAAGGATTCTTGTGGGTAGATCCTGTGGTATGCTTAATAATATTACGCATGAAATGGGATTCAAACGATTTTAGCTGTTATGCAAAGTTGTTGCATACTTCTAGGCAGCTGCAAATAAATTTTTAGTGTATGATAGCTTGCCACCCACTGATGTTATTGAGTTCTAGATTGCATTGGAAAAAATATTGTAAATCAAGCGGAGCACCCCTCACAATGGATACACAATTTTTCCACTACTGACCAACAATTTAGTTGGGCAATAGGACACGCACACACACACGAAGTTAGTTCAGTCGCTTACCTTGTTGCTTAATTACAGGTTTTGCTTTTTGCGTCGGTTTTTCACAGTTTTAGTTTTTAAGCAATTTCCATAGCTCTTGGTCAATATTTAATGTGTTGGAATTTAACAAAAATGTCCTGCAACAACCTCCGAGTTTTTCATACGCCTGAAAAATGCCACAACTTAAAATGAAATAAGCTTGAGAAGAAGAGCACAGAAAAAGCTCGTTACACGGTAGAAAGATAGCTTAAAGCTTGCAACTTGCAGTGAAAGTATAAAGTGTAGAACGATTGTTGCATTGTTTTGAATTTGCTATCAACGCAACGAAAGAGAGAGCGAGTCAGCGCACGCTACATTTGTTTGAGCGACTGTGCGCATGACGTGCTCTAAATTTGGAATTTGTTATTTGCAAAGCTCGTTCGTGGGGTCATATGCCCCGAAAAAAGTAGCGCATTGTTTTTAGCAATTAACCTGTTGCGTGAGCAAATTGCTCTTGCTGTACCCTCAGTCCTCTCTCTCACACACACACGCACACACATCGCTCTCACTCCGCTCTCGCGTGCGCTCTCTCTCGCTTGGTTTGCTGGTGTGCTTTTTGGCGCTCTTGCGCTCCACAAAGGTACACATGTAAACGAAAGGTAAAGCAAGACAGTAAAAACAATCAATTTGCCTGCAGTTGTTTGTGTATCTGGCAGAATGCTGCTTATGCTGCACATGGTCTGTCTGTCCATGTCCATGTTCGTGTGTATATGTTGTCGTTCGACCGGCGCTCTCTCTTCGCACACAGCGAGCGATGCGATGCGATGGTCGGGGGTGATGGCGATGGCAATCAAAGTCAAAGCCAGCCTAACTAACGTCCAGCCAACGAGCAATGATACGTTTTGATTCAGTGTATTGACGTTGGTCAAAAGTGCGAAACGTGTCTGTTGGACGTTTTTGTACACATTAAGCGTTAAGTGCTCAGCTCCATCGTGCGAAACGGCAGCTTGTTTGTGTATTAACTTTCGCAATTACCTTTAAGTGACATCGCGCGAATTTCGACTTCAATTATGAGCCATTCACTGCAGTTCGTAAGTTATTTTTAAATTGTAATCTCGACTCAATTGTGTTAAACAGAAACATGTGAAATGCGATATCGTCGTCGCGCTGTTTGCATTGCATTGTTTGCCTTTGTTTTCCACTCGCGACGCAGCTAAATTTGTTTTTTATGTACAAGTTCAAATACATTTGGTGTGTGAGTGTTTGTGTGTGTGTGTGCCGAAGCACCTTGTGCACAGCAGATGCTTTATCTAACCACAAAAAAGAAAAACGAATGTGGAGCTTTTGTCCTTGACCTTGCTCACTATATCTCCTGTGTTCACTGCCGCTCTCTCTCACACATTTCTTTCTCTCACTCTCTTGATATCTCTCTTTCGCGTACTCTGGATAAGCTGATGAAAGCTCGCGCAACGTATGAAAGTAAAAGTATTTTTTATGCAAGAACATATTATGCAAATGAAATTGGATGTAGATTTAACTCAGGAGTTGCTAGCCCCTTAATCTAATCACCCCTTAATCTAAGAACGCCCCGACATGTGTTCTTTATCGCGTTCTTATTTTCAGACCACCACACATTGACCATTGATTAACGCTAATCGTCTTATTTTATGTTTTTTAAATTTCTTTCTAATCTTTAAGGCCAAAGCCCAAAGCCTGAAGCTATCACCTTTTTTTCTGAGTGTGGTGCTTTACTTTGCGCTTGTTCGAAGAGATCCACAGGGAGAATTATGGACGACTGTGCTCAAGTGCTTGCCCATTGTGGCATTGATGCTATATGTTTTGATCAAAGGATTTGCACTCAATAAACAGTAAGATTTATATTTTTTACAATTAACAGCAAACAATTATTTTTTTACTATTATTAAACACAAAAAACATTTACCTATAGTAACTATAAGACTATATTTTAATTATATGTAGTACCAAAGAAAACGCCACAATTACAACTTTAGTTTTATTTAAAAGAAAAACATCATGTGTGAGTTTTATTTTGTTTTAAAACCTATACCCATTAGAAAATTTTAAAGGATTGCAGCCTCTCTCATTAATGATAATTTGTTAGCTATAATTTTGCGATTAACAAATTAAACTCAAATAATTCTCATCACTTCATAAGTTGTATTTTTACAATTAATAATTATTTGTAAAAATAGGTATTATTACTATTATATATTATTATAAACTTATAATGATTGCAGTCCCAGTAATACATACTCGTATATTATTAATTATCTGTTCTTAGCTACCGCCGTTCGCAGTTGATTCTTCTTGGCCTCGTCTTTTCCTGCGGTGGTGATGCATTGCTCAATGTGAATCTGTTTCCATTTGGAATGGTCTCCTTTGGGGTGGCACATATATTCTACATCAGCGCTTTTGGCTGGCAACCACTCAACTGGATTCTGGGATTATGTCTTTATGTGCCCGTAACAATTTGTTAGTATATTCTGAGAGCTTTATTTATTTCGCTTGATTTATATGAATTATACGCATTGCAGTTGTGATTTTTGTGGCCAAATATCTGGATGAGATATTGATCATAGGCGTGCCCATCTATTGTGTGCTGATTTCAACTATGTTGTGGCGCGCCTTGGCACGTGCAGTGGATGCAAAGAGTTTTCTTACCATATTCTGTGCCGTGGGCGCTGCTTTGTTTGTTATATCCGATGCAATAATTGCAGTGACGATGTTCTTGAGTGTGGCATTGCCTGGAGCACGTCTGCAAATCATGATCACTTACTATATTGCACAATTCGCCATTGCGCTGAGCACTGCGGACGATGGACCGGCGAACAAATGCAAGAAACAGAAGTAGAAATCAAATTAACTCCGTTAAATGCTCAACGAGAATTCATTACCAAACTTTAACCACCAAAATAAGTACTTCCAAAATATTAGAGTAATAGTATATGCCATTTAGTAGTGATAGTTATTGTTTGTTAAAAATAAAAACAAATGTCAATTTAAAAACGAATGAAAATCCAACCGTCTTGCATTATTTCAGCATTAAAAAATTTTTAAAAATTCTGCTTTGATTTTGTTTTCGATATTTCTCCAAATTTACGACAGCAAAGCAATCCACGCTTGTAATTTGTTAATTAAAATATGGACAACTGTGTTAAAATGCTTGCAAATTTTAGCATTGATGTTATATGTTTTGATCGAGGGATTTACACTCAATAAACAGTAGGTTTTGGTTTAATGGTTGATAAATTTTATTTGACATGAAGTAACTATTCGGTTAATAATCATTACTTTTTAAGTAAATTTTTAAACAGTTATTATTTTGTAATTTGCATTATCAAGTTTGTAACCACAGTAATGAATCTCAATTCAAAAACGATTTCAAATCCAACCGCCTTGGTTTGTCATAGTTTTATAACGGTCAGCTTTTGTTTGTGCAACACAGAATTGTTACCGTTAGGGTAACCATGCCAACTACTTAGCCGGACTGCTGTTTTGTACATCGATTCACCGATAGTGTTATCGATGTTTCCCCAGCCTTAACAGCTAGATGTAGCAGGACAATAAAATGCGTGAATGGTATTAAAAAAAGTAAGAAACGAAAATTCGGAATAATTTTCTTACAAAATAAATAAAATGATGATATTATTATTTGGTTGCAAAAATCATCGATTAAAATATGTGTTTAAAAATGCAAATGCACCGGATTTGCTATCGATGTTTCTCCATCTCTACCGGCAGTAAAGCAATCGACGCTTGTGTTTTGTTAATTGTTAATTTAAGTTGAAATAACGACAATATGGGACCCTCCGAGTTTAAATTGAACAACCCACCCGAGGATCTCATATCGGCAGTGAAATTCGGCTGCAAATCAAATCAGTACTTGGCAGCATCCTCCTGGGACGGCACGCTTCGCTTTTACGATGTGGCGGCAAACTCAATGCGCCAAAAGTTTGTGCAGGATGCCCCCATTTTGGATTGTGCCTTCATGGTGAGCACTAAATGATACATCACACCTATCATGAAGTTTTTCTAATAACGCCTTCAACAGGATATTGTGCATGTGGTCAGCGGTGGCCTGGACAATCAACTACGACTCTACGATGTGAACACACAAGCCGAGACTCTTGTGGGCGCCCACGATGAGCCGATTCGATGCGTGGAGCACGCGGAGTATGTGAATGGCATATTGACGGGCAGCTGGGACAAGAACGTCAAGCTGTGGGACATGCGAGAGAAGCGCTGCGTGGGCTGCTTCGAACAGAACAACGGCAAGGTCTATTCCATGTCGGTGATTGACGAGAAGATTGTTGTGGCCACCTCCGATCGCAAAGTGCTCATTTGGGACTTGCGGAAGACGGACAGCTATATCATGAAGCGCGAGTCGTCGCTGAAGTATCAGACCCGCTGCATTCGCCTGTTTCCGAATAAGGAGGGTTATGTCATGTCCTCCATTGAGGGTCGTGTGGCTGTCGAGTATCTGGATCATGATCCCGAGGTGCAGCGTCGCAAGTTCGCCTTCAAATGCCATCGCAACCGAGAACAGAACATTGAGCAAATCTATCCAGTGAATGCGCTCAGCTTTCACAATATCTACCACACATTTGCCACCGGCGGATCTGATCGCATCGTTAACATTTGGGATGGCTTCAACAAGAAGCGTCTGTGCCAGTTCCATGAGTACGACACATCAATATCGTCGCTGAATTTCAGTAATGATGGCAGTGCCCTTGCCATCGGTTGCTCCTACTTGGATCAACTGACAGAGACGCCAGCTTCGGTGCCAAATCCTGCTATTTACATACGCTACCCGACAGACCAGGAGACGAAGCAGAAATAAAAAGTCGTCACATACTGAGACATTTTTAAAGCCTTTAGCCTTTAGTAAGTAAACGGATATAATAAATAACAAATGATTTACAAGTTTAGCGTCTAAATCTAGGAGAGAATTTAGTGTACCCATCCTTGATCAGCGACCACAGCAGCTTGCCGAACACATAGATCAGCTCGGCAAAGCTTAGCGCTGAGGCGCCCACGTAGAGTCCCAGAATGCCACCAAAGCCCGCCACCAAATCTGTGAATGTGTACTGCAGTTTCGTCTCAATCTTGGTTATCACTCGCTGGCCGTAGTAAACCTCTGTCCTGATGCGTTTCGTGGCATTTGAGCTGGCAAATACGATTGTTACAGGTTGGTAGAGGACAGCTGGGAAATTGAACTTACTGCTCGAGTTCACGCACATTCAACAACATGTTGTATTCCAGCGTGTTGCAGCTGTCTTGACAGCGACATCGCTGACCACGACGCGGATCCTTGATGAACTGGTCTTGCTTCTTGCCGTTCTTTACATAGCCGAAGACATCGGCGTGACGGTAAATGCATTCAATGTCCATGACTCCGCACTCGCGAGTGTTTTCTGAAGATGAAGATGATGAATCCGGGCTAAGCAGGTGACTTATCGCTTACCTATGGCTGGCAGGAACAGCGGCATTGTGCACTTGCAGTGCTTCAGTACAGATTGCTGCAGACAGGTGGCAATGCAGTTGTAACGACTGTACGGCAGATCTCCATCCGCATACGGGTAGTAAGGATTACGCTCGTCCTTTGAGGGCATAACACGTTATTATGGAATTGCAATTCATTACTCTCACACACTCACATCGAAAAAGCAGTGCCGCTTGGAGGGAGGCATCAGCTGAGCGCTCCTTGAGGTCTCAATCATCAGGGGTTCGATGGATACAAAGTTCTCGGTGTTCGCATACAGATGATAGACCACAGGCTGCGACCATTGCCGTGGCTGCTTGATCATGAGCTGCAAGCAACTTGTTAATGGAAACTTAAACTTAATTAATCAAAGATTAACGCACATTCATGGAGAAGGGCACCTGGGTGCCTTCTCTTAAGTAGGAATCATTTAGGTGCAGCGTGAACTGCAGTCCAGAGCGTTCGCCAGCTTTGCTAATCTTGTAGGGATAAAACTCATTGACGAGTTTCTTCTTGCGCGATTCCTCCGAGATCAGGGAGTTGAAGACCAAGCACTGACCCATCTCCATGCTCTCTGCCACAAATAGTTGACAGCAGTCGTAGGTGGTCTCGTCAAAGACGCAGGCATTGTGATCGAACAGTTCATCGCAACGATAGGCCAAATAACTGGTGAGTTTCGACATGCTCAAGTGACTCAGCGATGAGAAGTTTCTCTTGGAGATGGCGCCCAGTACCTCAAACTTGCCAAAGGATAGCTGCTCCATCCCAATGAGGAGCTGTCGAAAGGTTTCCCTTACATCCGCGTTCGCATTCGAGGGCAGAAAGCGTTCCGCAGCTGTTGCGGCGCGCATCCAATTCACTTTGTTCCAGGGACAAATGGCAACGGCTGGAAACTCGATGCTATAGACTGGATACTGTGTGGTTGCCACAACACTGACCAGCACCTGCTCCTTGTGCCGCATCTCCAGTATGGAGTAGGTGCTCAGGAAACCCACCGAGGCCACCAGCACAACGATGAGCCAGAAGTAGCGCACCCAAAGATGCTGCTCCTCAAACGCATTCTGCAGGCCATGGATCGTGGAGTGGGCGAAGGAACTGCGCAACATCTTGCCATACTTCTCACGGAAACGATGCCGATCGAAGCGCTGCAATCCCCGACCCAGCTTGGGCCGAGGCGCCACAAGTTCCTTGGTGTACAGCAACATTGCAACTGAAACACTTTCGAGTCCAAAACACCATTGAAGTTTATAGTCTATAGTTGTGTTTATTAATGCATTAGGCACGATTGATGTGGATGTAATTGATGGTTGGATGAGAAACTAAATTAAGTAGCTGTTTAGTAGTTTGTAATTTAGGCCTTGGGGGCCAGGCTCTGCTGAATCAGCTGGAGGTTGTTCTTCAGCAGGCAAGTGGCACCGCGCCAGGCCCACTCACAGGCGTTGGAGCCCTGCTCGTTCTTGTCGGCACAGGCGGCAATGCTGGCGTGCAATGCGTCATCGTGATCGGCGGCGCCGCGAGCCAATTGGGTGTGAATGTTCTCCACGTTGAAGCCGGAATCGGTGTCGAAGAGACCCCACTTGGTGAAGACGCACTTCAGGTAGCAGTGGGTCTTGGCATCATTGGGATACTGCCACTTCTGGTACTGCTCGACGAGATCGGCGGGCACGCCCAGCTCTTTGACGCACTCCTCGCGGTAGCTCAGCATGTTCTCCTTGCTCTTCACCACATACTCAGCGGAGACCTGCACCCAGAAGATGTGGATGGTTGATAATACAGCACAGACAATCGAGGATGGAGATGACTTACCACGCTGAAGAGCAGGCAGGCGGCAACTACGAATTTCATCATCTTGCTTGTACGATCTGAACGAGACTGTGCTCGACTCTGTGGCTGCGACCACTATTTATACTGCATCGAGTCGACGCCTTGCTAAGGCTTCTCCAGCTACCTGCTCTCTTGTGGATTGACGAAGATTATAGCCGAACACTTTGAGTCACTCTCCGGCCTTTGTTGAGTCTGGAACGAATGCTAAATTTAGTTGAATCGGTTGTCATGTGAGTCGAATCAAATTGTTCTCATACACGTCATAATTGGGTCGATCTATTTGAGAGAGAAAGCTTTAGCTATCGCGCCTTCTTAAATTCGGTTTAAAGTCGAACTTCCTTCAAAAGAGATAATTCAAATTTAATATTAGCAACTAAATTTCTCAGACAGCAAGCAATTACAGTGCGAACTCGATGAGTTGAACCCTAGATTAGAAATTGTTTATTTCAATTTAAATTGAAAAATAAATTAATGTGAATTCTAGATTATAGCACATGAATTTTACGAGCAACTTACACTCAACCAAACAATTTGCTGTTTAAATATTTTAAGCTTTTATTTATGAAAAACTTGAAATGTAATTATACTATATAATGTCTTAATTATTTATCAGGTATTAAAGTAGTTTCTTTAAATTCGCTTAAAAGTTAAATTTCCTTCAAAATATATCAACGATCTGAAATATAAGTAACTATAGTTCTTTGACAGCAAGAACTTGCTTTAAAATATATAATACAAATTTAAGATTGGTAACTACATTTCTAAGACAGAAAGCAATTACATTACGAACTCGACGATAAAGTTTTTTTTTTTGTAGTTCCTAGTATACGACTCATCGATTCTACGAAGAACTTACGTCTATTTTTGTATATTGGGAACTTTCTTGTTTGTTAGGTTTTAATAGTAAATACTATATTTTTATATATGTAAAAACAATGCTAAATCGACGAGTTGAACCCGAAATTAAAGATAATTTATTTGTATCTATTTAGAAAACGAATTGAAGTGAATTTTTTAGTTAGTTCTCGATTATGTATGTCATATGGATTCTTAAAGTAATATATGTATGTAGTATATATGCGAAGAATACATTATAATTTGGACAGGCCCCGCTTTAAGAGCATTTGCTATATGTATTAAAAAGTCAATGATTATCTGAACAATGCAAAGGCCATCGCATAGTCCATATACCCAGCTGCCAGAGAGTATACATGTGTGTCCGCTTGTGTGTGGTTGTGTGTGCGAAACAAGTGTTCTTCTGTGATGTGATTTAATGTGATTCAAAGCACTTTTGGTCGCTCGCTGATAGCCTGGAGATAAACCCAACTTGATTACCAATTGGGGTACATCCTCTATGAGGCATTGTTTGTACAATTGAGATCTCTGCCGTCTGCTACGCACAACAACGTGTACAAATAAGGTTTCATTGAACTGCATCACATACTCTATCTACACTTCGAGCAATTGCAATTCGAGTAGGAATGAAAAGAAACGATTTTGATCTCGATTTCAATGTCGAGGTGGAAATTTTCCACTGCCCTCTCTCAGGTAGCACAAATCTGAGGAGTTCCATAATCAATTGCTTTGTTCTTTCGATTTATTTATGGCTGCATTTTCCCCCGTATCCCATACACTTTTATTTGATGTATACTATACAACAGGTAAACGTGAAGAAACGTGAGATCACAGCTGTGCGATCGGCTTAGCGTGATCGGGGCGAGGGTTTGCCACAGCAGGCAATGCGATCCATGAGGGCATTGATGAAGCCCATAACCGAATAGCCCAGAAACAGGCCAGCGATGCCACCAAATGAAACTGTACAAGAAATAAAAAACAATTTCAAATACAGGTGATTATAGAGGCCTATAAAACCTACCCATTAAATCGAGCAGGGTGATTTGCAGCGTAGAGCGATAGGAGAAAAGGGTCTCCTCCTGAAAGTAGACATCCACCTCCAAGAGACCATTGCTCTTGGCGGTGCTCAGACGATCCGTATAGATGGATGCATGATACTGAATGTGATCGCAGTTGGGATAACACTTGCAGTCGGTGGTGTTGAATATATTATCCGAAGACTCTTCGATGATGTTGCTCATGGAAAAAAACGATACTATGGAATAGTTTTAAGAATTGTGATTGCATGGAAATATACTCGAGTTGAGTTCACCTTTGTGTTTGGCAAAACAGGGCAAGTCCTGCACAGAGCAAGGGCGAAGTTCAGAATCCCGCTTAGCTTTCAAGTTATTCTTGATCGCCATGGGCAGCCTGTAGTGGCATTGGCACATCTTCTCCATGTAGTCGACATGACAGCCATGAATGCACTCGGAACGCGACAGTTCATTGATCTCCTTCAGTTCCTCTTCGAACCAGCAGTAACGCATCTCCACGGGACGAGCCTTGACGGCAGTCTCGGCTGTGAAGCGCTGTGGCTGCAGAGGCACCACGATGCGATCGTCCGAGGAGTAGGTGACACTGCTGCCCAGGTACTGCGATGGCTCTTGCAGCACGACCTTTGAAAAGAAGTGGAAATGTCATTCAATAACTACACAGAGAGAAAAATAGCTGTCCAAAATAACTAGAATAAAATTCATCGAACATTAGTTATCAAAAACATTCTTGAAATAAGATATCATCCTTAACTTTCTTTTAATATTAAAGTAGCCATCATATGTATGTTGTGTTTTTGAGTTCGAAAAATGGTTCAATTCATGAACTTTATTCTTGATTTTCTTCTTAAAGTTGAGCAGAGCTAATATTGAAATTCATTTTTTCTCATAAAACTCCAGTTTAAACTAATGAACCCGATCGAGCGGTGAGGAATTTTCCATTTGGTGGTCGGAGTTTATGTGTTCGAACTTTACTCTTTTCGGATATTAAACGGTTACTTTGAAAATAATAAGTTTTAGTGTCAAAAAAGAGCATCTAAATATAAATAATAATTAATAAATAAAAATAGTTTTATATTTGGAATGTCCAATCCGGCATTGCCTTAAGTATTCACTTTCTGGGTGCAATTATGATATAATATGAGCAGGATTCAAGAATTGATGCTTGATTTTAGCATTTTTTTCTCTGTGTATCAGATGCAATTGAGGAACTTACCCCAACGCTCTCCAGTCGATGCTCGCCCACGTATCGATTCATCTTGACATTGAGGCCGCTGTTGAAGCCCGAACCAGCCACGGACCAAGGCCAAGTGCGATCCGCATCCTTGGCGTGCTGCGAGTTGAAGATATAACAAGAGATGCCAGCGCCAAAGCTCTTGAAGATGCTGCAGCAATCGACCTGACGACGTCGCCACATGCACTTATTAAACAACTCCTCGCACTTGTAGTCATGGGCGAGAGCCTGGGCAATGTCGGTCAACGATTGATTGTAGAAGTCCTCGAATTCGGAATAGTCCACATCCACATCAGCATTCAGACGAGGATTCAGCTGGATGCTGTGCACCAGGTTATAGAGTCTGTTCAGACGGCTCAAGTCTCGCATCTTCTTGTTGTTCGTGCAGTTCAGGCTGCTCAATGTCAGGTGCGTGGGGCAAATGGTGACGGCCGGAAAGGCAATTTCCGAGATGTGGACATCGGTGCGCTCGATGGTGGTCTGCACCCAGTACTTGAAGTAACGCTCCGAGGACAATATGCAGACATAGACGGTGAGAAAGCCGCCGAGCAGCTTCAGCAATATGCGACTGAAACTAAATTACCAAATGTCAGCGACGATTGACATGGCAATTACTTTGACTTACCGTCTCAGGCAGTCGCAGGGCTGCTTCTTGGGCTGCTTGTCATCATCATCATCATTAACGGGCGGCAACTTAATCACTCCACTCATGCTGGCGAACTGATTAGTGGGCGAGCCAGCTAATCAATGGACAGCACCAGTTACGATATGCCATATCAATTTCCCATATCCGGATGTGCTTATCAACTCACCCAAAACATAACTATTCAATTACAACAATGTGTTAGCCGTAATGGATACAACTAGCTGAAGTTCCAAAACTACAATTACAAGTGGGTCCCATAAAGCTGTTGACTGTTCCGCTGACACAGCTCAGTCACAACATGGCCAAGGAAGAGAACAGCGAGAAGCCGGAACGGAAAGACGGACAGAAGTCCTTCAAGGAGCTGGCGAAGAATTACTTTCGCTTGTACTGCGAGCGATCCACAATTCACTGTGTGCGATATCTCTACGATCCCAGGCTGCACAACATCGAGCGGTAATTTCCAGTTTCCTTTCACTAAATTCTCATCCAATCCTCTCTCTTTAAGGCTCATTTGGTGCGTCTTGTTGGTCGTCAGCATCACGCTCTGCTGCTCCTTTTATTTGCTGCTCTCGGAGCGCTATGGCGCCCAGAAGCTGCAGACAGTCATCGAGGATCCGCAGTATCCGGTCTATCTGGTGCAGTTTCCCGCCGTGGCCGTTTGCACCGACAATCGCATCAACTGGAGCAAGCTGGAGGAGGCCAAAACCGAATTCCTGCCAGCCAATTCCAGCGACGAGCTGACCGAAGGATTCACCAAGCTGGTGTCGTATATGGAGACGCTGCGATTCGACAACTTCAAGTACAGCAATTCGGAATTGGAAGATCAGAACTTTGAGGCTCTGGAATTCGTTAACATCAGCACCTTGGCTTGGTTTCTGTCACTGCGCTGCGAGGATATTCTGGTACCAGGATCCTGCAGGTGGCGTCAGGGCAACTTCAATTGCTGCGATTACTTTGTGACTGAGAAAACCGAATATGGCTTGTGTTTAGTGTTCAACTCGGAGCTGTCCCCGAAATCCCAAGAAATCAAGGAGCGCTATGGCAAAGATTTTTATCCCAGGCATAATGCCAAGGCGGGTCAGAGTTCGGGACTCAACTTCAACTTGAGGCTGCACCAACGATTCAAGCGCCCCAACTCAAAGGCCACAGATAATGTTTATGTAACATAGTAATCTATAAGCAACTTGAAGCGCATTTATGGCATGCTCCACTTTCAGATCATGATCAAGAAGGGCGACCAAATGTCGAATGTTGTCTACTCGATAACGCCCAACACCGAGACCCATGTGACCATTCGTCCTCAGGCGACACGCACCGATGAGACGACCCGAAACATTGCGCCCGAGCGTCGCAATTGTCACTTCTCCGATGAGCAGCAGGACTTTGGCACCAGCGATGCCCCGAGTCGCTTCAGCAAGATGTTTCTACTGCTGAACTGTCTCAACAACTGCCATGAATCGTACTTGGTCAAGTTGTGCAACTGCACGCTGCCCATTTTCTTTCTGATCAATACGAAAGGTAAACTTTGGCTGCCGCACATCGCCAATTAAATCATACTTTTGACCACTTTGTTGTTCTGTTTGTTCGTCCTTCAGTGAAGACCTGCACTGCGGTCAGCCTGCGCTGTATCTCCCGTCACAATGGCAAGTCTCAGATTCAGATAGTTGAACTTTATCTACTGCGAGCAGCATCAATTAAAGTCAAGTTTATGCTCATGCTCGCAGACATTTTCAGTTACGACAAGCACTTGGGCGAGGACGACTTCTTCAGTGCCAGCAAGCCAGGCATGACCTGTCCCTGTCTGGTCAGCTGTAATGTGCTGGAATACTACACGTCCACCACGACGCTGCCATTGACAGGCCGCAACATGTATGTGGAGTACTGTTTAAGCCATTGTCATAACTTGATTTGAGATTTTGTTCAGTTCGGACAGCCAGGACTTCTTCAAGGTGGATGTGCACTACCAGGTCGAGAATATGGTCACTTATCGCACCAGCCTCGAGTTCAGCAGCATCGATTTGATTGGTGAGTACCACAAGCATCAATATTTCATTTACTATTTGTATATATATTTGTCTATGTTATTTAGCCAATCTGGGCGGCATCTTTGGCCTTTGCCTGGGCGCCTCGATGGTCAGTGGCGTTGAGCTGGTTTACTATCTGACTGTGGGCTTTGGCCTGCATCTTTACGACAACGCCTACTACGGCCTGCTGCGCGACAATCTCAAACAGAAATGGGCCAAGTGGCTGCTTTATTTACGTAACGGCTTAAGCAACGCCCACCACGACACGTTGCCGGCGGAAGCAAAGGCCAAAAGCCAACTGCGGCATCCGTTTAATAACAGGATCAACGCCTGGTGAATATTTCTGTGAGTTTATGAGGCGCCATCTGCAACAACAACTTGATACTCTTACACCTCGACAAAGCTTTGATATTATGCACAACTCTGGATATTAATTCGGAGAGTACAAAAAATAATTAAATTACTGTCGCTACTTATAATAACATGAATTTATTTAAGCTGTAACCATGATATTGTGTTTACCATTATTTTATTTCAATGATTACTTTTTAATTGCGTTATTTATTGCTGTCAATATATATTTTATAAGTGATTTATTATCCATTTTAATTTGCATATATCAATAAATATTTGAAACATTATATTAAAAGTTTTGTGGTTCTTATTTGGTCAATTCATTTGGGAATTTGACTTGATTGTAATCAACAGGATACAAATTATTCAGGCATCGAAAAGAATCCACATAACATTTCTCTTGTCCTTATATTTGCAGAGAGGATTTCAGCTGCTCTTCTCTGGAGTATGGGGGGCATCCGCAAGATATTCTATTATGTTCGTTATACAATTTTTATATTTTGAAGTTAATTTGTATCGTAACTTAAGCCAATTATCATCAAGGCTCAAAATGTTCAATATTTATTATTTGAAGGTGGTTAAATGGAAATACAACTTGTTGGTATTAATATAATATTTATGGAGTAATATTTCAAAGGGCAGGATAATTTCAAAGATAGTAAATAAAACAATAAAGAATCAACTTGATAAACTGAATTTCGGATATATCCTAATAGATTTTTTAATGACAACCACAAGAAAAGGACTTGCAAATGGTTTTCCATTTAGATTACCATTCCAAAATGTTGCGATGGGACTTAAAAAGGGTATTTAATTATGTCTGTTTTCCATCTTTTTTTTTTAATTAATAAAGCATTTTTTTGGGTGTTATCTTGCGGCGGAAATGCAAAGTGATGGGCGGAGCTGGGACTTCCTGCTGCTTGGACTTCCTGCTACCGTTGAATAAATATAAGTACAGGCCAATGGTGAAGTAGTAGACGAGCTCGATGGCGCTGAGCAGTGAGGCACCAAGGAAGAGTCCAATGATTCCCCCAAAGCTGGCTGTAATATGCAAGATTGATATACCAAGTGGACAACGAGTTGAAGCAGAGGATGATTGAACGCACCCAACAATTCGACAAATGTGAAGCGCATATGGGTTTGATATTTGATAAACCAAGGAGACTGAAAGAAGATATCAATGTGCATGCTGTACGCATCCAGGTCGACCTCGTTGTTGCTAAGAGATGTGATTGCCAGCTGAGAGTAGGCGTATGAGGAGTACGAGATAAGAATAATTACTTACCCCATGGCCGTGCTGCTGTGAATGGTATCGTAAATTAGCTGGGCACAGCTGTTGAGGCAGTCACAGTTCATGGTGTCCTCGTAGACATCATCCACGTACTGCGCTTCCAGAGCAAGCCGTTCCACACCGAATGTCGCTTTGAGTAATGACAATGATTATGCCAGGATGCAAGGACATGGCAGGTGTGCTATCACTTACTTCTATGCTCGTACAGACACTTGAAATCCGAGGCCTTGCAGTCCGTAAAGTTATCTGCAGCACAAAAGGACGATGAGATGTTTTACAAACAAAGAATAGGCTTTCGACTCACCTTCCTTGCTGACGGGAAAGAGCAGAGATGGCGAACAATTGCACAGCTTGACCACATACTCCTGGTGGCATCGGCTGCGACAGTTGCCACGCCAGTAGAGGAAGCCCGGCAAGTTCTTGTAGGACGGATCCTTGATCTCATCGGGAAAGATGCAGCGTCTCTCCTTCGGCGCCAGACTGCGTGTCCTCACATCGGAGCTGGTGTAGCGTGGATTCAAGCTGATTTTGTTGTTAGTATCCACTGGCAGCAATCTGGCTGAGTCGCTCCATTGCTGCGGCTGCTTCACCATCAAATGGACTCCTTGGCCATTGGTTCTCACAAAGGATTTGTTGCGACTCAGATGGACCAATAAGGCAGAGCCTGGTCCATTCTGCGACAGGCGACGTGGATAGTACTTGTCTTCCTTCTATGGAGGACGGAAACATGCATGTTAAAGAAATTCTTGAGAAGTTTTTTGCTTCATAATTTTGTTGAAAACGTTTTATGTAAATAATATAAAGAATATAAAAAGTGTTTTCTTGTTAATTTTGTTAAAAACATATGTAAATAATATAAAAATTTTAAAAATGTTTATCTCGTTAATTTCCTATAATAAAATATTATACAAAAATGTAAAAAATTGTATTGCATAAATAATATACGAAACGGAAAAATTGTGTTCGGTTGAAAAGCTATTTCTGGCTAAGCTCTTTACAATATTAATTATGAATCAAAGGCTTCAAATTAATGTAACATTATAAGCGAAAATAAATCAGACAGCACAATTCCTCCCCTGGATGCACTCGACTCTTGTCGAGTCGTCTGACTTATAATAATAAATTCTTGACTATTGATTTTAGAACTCACCGCCAATTTAATGGTCTTCGCACTGACTTGCGAATTGAAGAGCCAGCAAAAGCCCAGTTCGGTGCGTTGCAGCTCGAAGATATCGCAGCAGTTGTAGGGTTTGCTTCTCCAGCTGCACTCCACGAAGATATCGGTGCACTTCAAATTGGTGAACTCCAATACCTTTGTCACATCAATGCCATCGAGGGAGTGGATGTTGGCAGCGAGTGATTCGTTAGCGAAGAACTTCGACAGACTTTTCATATCGTTAAAGTGTATATCCGATACGCTCGAAATGAAGTGTTGGAAGAGTTCCCTCTGCGCTTGACTCGCATTTGGACCCAAAAACATATCGGAAGCCTCGTTCTGCAATGTGAACAGATTGAGGCGACTTCGCAGACAGAGGCCGACCGAGGGAAAGGGCACAAAGAATATGGGTTGCATTGTGTTCTCAATGGTAGTTTGTACCCGCTCCGAGTTGTACAATGCCGTCAGATCGACGTACACAATTGTGGCACAGATAAAGGTGCCAATCAGAATCAGCAGCCAAATGAATCTGAAACGATACAAATCATTTTCGTTAGCCACCTAAAAGTATGCAACATTCTGTAAACTAGTTTACCTTTCGAATACTCGCAGCTTGGGTTCGGCCAGATAGCGAATGCCGTGGACAGAGGATGTGGCACAGTACTCCCTGAGGTAGGGCATCATGAGGCGCACAAACTTGCCCCGCTTGCAGCAGTGATGGGGCTTGAAGCGGCTGCCGCTTTGATCCTGGCTGCTGGCTGGCTGCAGCAGCCCAGTGTCCTGGCTGTAACTGCCATAAAGCGGAGGACGTGCGCGTGGCCGTGGCAGCAGCTCCTGCGGATAAAACATTTGATGCAAACACTGCGTGGGAATGCGTCGTTGTCAGGGATTCAAGCGCTTTTGAACATTCAAATTCAAATTCAAATTCAAACTGGAATTGCAGAGAGACAGACAGATAGACAGACGGGCAGCTAAAGCCCCGTGTACATTGAACTCAATCAAAAAGCAATTATTCTTGGCGGACAGTGTAGGCTCGGCGTGCGCTCTCGGTAAAGCTTAAATCACGCACACAATTAACACTTGAACGCTGACCGGCCGGGGTGAAGGGACGCAAGGACTCGCAAGTTGTTTACCGAACAGTTCTAGGGAGGATGGGCAGCCGGGAGTTTGTGCTGACGCTCTGTTCAGTGGCAGCATAATCTCCTGTTTGCTCGTTCATTAAGCGACTGTCCCCACAGAGTGCCATCGACTGGTTGGAGAGGTTCGTGTTGCTTTTCATTGAGTGCCGAACAGCAGACAGACGGACGGACAGACAGACGGACGGACGTACGTACAGAAAGAGCTGAACGACAAATTTCTTTTTTTTTTTACGTTGCTTTCATTGATGGTTGGCCATCCGTCCGGCCGCTTCACTGAGCTTTGTGTAAACAACTAAGAATATTTTCGATTTATCATTGCGCGTTTTCATTGACTTCGATGTCTTCGATTGAGTTGTTGTTGTTTAGTTGCCTTTGGCAGTGTGATTTATTTGCTCTTCTCACTTCACATCGCTCGCTTCTGTCTCCTCTCGCTCCCACCGAAAAACTTTCAACTGCGGCAAAAGAATGCGACGCATTTGGTCGGGCGTCTGCCAAGATTTTGCTGTGATTCCATGGCATTAAAGTCGATTGCTTGGGCCCGCCAGATCAATAACAGCAAGAGCCCCAAATAACAAACAGCCAAACAAGTGATGGACATGTGTCTATGTATGTGTCTGAATGTATGACTGGTAAACCGACTAAGCCTCAGCTAATCTGAGCCTAATGAACGACCATGGACCAAATGCTAGCTGGTAGTTGCCAACTGGCAATTGGCAATTGGCAACTGGCGACTGTGCAAACACACATGTCAATCAATTTTCATGGCCAGAATCAAGAATTATCTGTAAATTTGGACTGTCCGATTCTGTGTCATTGTCGATGTCGATGATATCACGCTGCGCGCTCTAATGAAATTTGTGTGTTGTCATTTGAGGCCAAAGTCATATGCACTAAAAAAGGATTATCGAATGGCATAAATAGTATAAAATGCGAAATAATTTATGGCAAGATAAGCATAAATTTAATTTCCTGCTCAATGAAGTCACTCGCAGAGATAGACGAGAGAGAGAGAGAGAGAGAGAGAGGAAGAGCGGAAGTCTAGCACGTGCGATAATAACTTCCGGTTTCTGTGGCAGGATCAAAAACTTTCGCTTTTACTTTCAGCACACGCGTGTGCAACAATTTTCGCTCCAACTGACGGCTTGTCGTTGTTGCTGTCCTCGCTCAACGTGGCTGGGGTTCAAGTTCATTTGGCCTATTAAGCGCAGACAGCGTCAGAGTCATGTAAACTTTCTGGTTAGACATGCAAAGCCATAGCCAAAGTCCCGCCTCCCGCCTCCTGTCGCTGGTTGCCACTTTGTCGCCCCTTTGCCGCTTAGTCGTTTGTCGCTCGTCCGCTCAAAATTCAATCTTACTTTTATGAGCCAACAGAAACGTGACAACAAGGCGCTGACAGGGCACAAGACAAGCTTCTGCATGTTGGCAACAGCAACCTCCACAGCCAAAGCAATGAGACAGCAGACAGCAGACAGGCGAGTGCCAAAGTGCCAGAGAGCCGGAGAGTGCCAGAATGGCAAGTGCCGCATTTCAGCCATTTAAATATGCAAATTTGGCTCACAACGGAACTTTAACTCCTTCGTGGTGCTCGTCAGTGTCAAACTTTTGCTCACTAATTTGCATGTTTAGCACCGCGGCATTGTCTTCATTTGGGTTGCTGTCGCTGGGATTGGCATTGGCACCTAACTGGGCTATAATTGCGTTTATCTTTTGATGACGGAATCCCTGGGGAGCTGCCATAAATAGTCGCGCTGTTGCCGAAAATCATAAACATGCCACGTAATGCGTGTTAATTATTTAATAATATTAAAGGATTACCATTCCATCCAGGATGGCAGCGCGAACTTGGCCAAAAGCATTTAGCTTGATTGATGACGACGTCCCGCTAAATTGGTGCCAAGCAAAGATTTGCCAATTTACTGATGAGCTCCAAAAGGGGCCAAGGCCAGAATCAGACACAGCGACTGAAATATAAGTTTGCCACGTAGAACTTTGTTGCTCTTTGACTTTTGCTAGCAGCAAACGCCATTTCCCGAGTGCATTGATTTTAGCTCTGCAGCTCTGCGCAGCTTCTGTCTCCTTAGTCCTCGCTCGTGTCCTGATCCTGGGCCAAGTACAAGTAATTTGAATAATTTTCTGAAGAAGTGCACAATTTGCATATGAAATCTGCAATTTTGCCAGGGATTGAGCGATGCAGTTGGTAGTTGGTGCTGCAAATGCTGATGCTGATGATGTTGATGTTGATGCAGTTGCAGATGGCACCATTTTTTCCATATACACACATTTGCCATGTCTCTGGGGACAGCAGGGACGGACGGACAGGTCCTGGCGCAGGAGATGCTTTTAGCTTGTCTTTTAGCAAATGTAAATGTTTATACGCATTCGAGGAATAAACAAATATACACCAAAAATGAATGGGTGAATGCGAGTGTGTGAGTGTGTGAATGCGTGTTCACAACAAACTTTTCGGCTTTGTCCTTGCTGTTGCTGGGTGCCTTTGAAAGAGCTGGCATGCGTGTGAACCTCAATTTGAATTATGAACTTGAGAAAATTAAGAAAACTTTTCATAATTGATGTCATGCATTTGAAATGCATTTCATTTATGCGCAACATCAACGACATTTCACTCTTCTCCTGCCTGTTTGCCGGTTCCAGTTGAATGAGAACGAGATGCCTGAATTGATTTCATTTGCAGTATTTAAGCATTTTGATTGCTTGTCATTCAGAGATGATTATTGCAACAGCATTCGTTTGTTTGTACGAATTTAAGTGAACTCTCAAGTGAGTCTTTGCGCTTGTTTAATTGCTTGTACAGCTTCTCATGACATCTTAATTTGTTTGCTGTTGCACACACCTTCGGAGCGTGTCCGTAATCATAATAATAATTAAAATAATAATAATGCTCAAAAACGTGCAAAATGCAATAAACACTGAAGGAGAAGCCAGCAGTCAAGTACTAAGCTCAACACGTCAGTATTCTGCAGGATCTCGAGCATGACAGTGTCTGTGTGTCTGTGTGTGTGTGTGTGTGAAAGGCATTTCCACAATTTAAGCACCTGAGAACCTGAGTATTTAATTTGAAAGTTTGTTGAACAACTTTTTAAATACCATTTTGCTAGCTTGCTCATAAACATTCGCACGTCACATTTTTGGCAGCGCATTTGTGCGGGATGGACAGCCGCTGTCTGGGGGAATAACACTGTCAACTTTGTTGTGTAACGAGAATTTAGCAGCAATACAACTATTACCAGCAATTTAATTTAATTTGCGACCAAATTGTGGGAGCTTTATTTATTGTTTTCATATAAAACTGTTGGCTACAGTGGCGTAGCTTCTGCTCGGGGAATCAGTTTTGATTGCTTTCTGGCGCACTCCGTAATGGAAACAACGAGGAATGATCCAATTCAGTTTTGTCAATATGAAATATTCACAATTTTTGATAAGTATTGTGAGAATTGGTTTTGGCCTTGCATCGAGCGATGGAGTGCAACAGTTGTGCCCAGCGCCATCGAATCCCTTCGCCAAGTACAACAATGAAAACTGTTAGCAACATATGCAACACCTGTTGATAGCTAAGCCGAAAAAAGACGAACGAAAAAGTATTCGAGGTGTTATTCAAGCTTACATTTGTTAATCTTTGAGAATTATTCAAAACAATTGACTCGTCTCACGCATTAAGTTGATATTAAGTATACGAATAGTATTCGCTGTATTTATATTGTTCTATGTAACAAATACTTAGACATTAGACTGAGTTGTTTTTGTAGCTTAATCTTTGAAAATTAAATACCTGCTATAAAAAACCAATATTTTAATAAATGTTTAGTATATGTTGATAAACTAATTATTAGAGCTTCAGTATCCCAAGTAAATAAACAATCAATAAGTTTCTATTGTTATTGTACAGTTGTAGCGATATTTTATGCGCTAATAATTAATTTTTAAAACTATTGCTACAAAAGGCTATATCTTACAATCAGTAAGTTTATCCCTGGATTGTAATTAATATTACAAGATTTCGACTGTATTTATTTTTTAAGATAACATGCATTATATTTTGTACATATGCTTATTTTGATGAAGTTAAATGACAATTTATTTCATTATGCCACTGAAATTAATATTGTTGAAAAGTTACAAAAAACGAACTAAAATTATGACGTCTTGCATAAGATATTATTACTGTAGAGAAATCGCAGCCTCTCGCTGAAAAATGTATCCGTCTACAATTTTCACACTCCTAGCTCTCCCCGTTCATGCTGTGCATTTATAGTTCAGTCCTTCGGGAGTTATTTCTATCTAATTATGGCCTTGCGCCCCCTTAATAGTTGAAACGGACCTGTGGAAATCTGTGCTACACGCCGACTGCACTGCGCGTATAACAGTTGGACGCGTGCGCGTTTGCTGGCAGAATTTTGGCGCCAATTCGTCAGCTGTGGGAAAATGCCGAGCGCAGCGCACGGAAGTATGCTATTAAACACGAACAGGACTTGCTGCAACAAAACACGTATGTAGGTAACTGTGCATGCCTGAGTGTGTGTGTGTGTGTGTGGCGATGGTAGCTTCTTGCAGGCTGAGCCGCCATCATCGTCCTCGTGCTTGGAGCGCGCCTCGATTTGAGGTTCTTGAATGCCAGCAAATGTTTGGGTTCGTCATTCAGTGCCAAGCACGAAGCCGAACACTGTCGCTGTTATCGTTGCTGTTGCTGTTGCTGTCGTAGTCACTGCTGTCGGCACCGTCAGTCGTCGTTGTTGTCGTTGTCGCTGTCGTTGTCGTTGTCGGTGTCGCTGTCGTCGTAGCAGCTCCTGTCGACGCCGCTGCTGCCAAGTGTTGTGTTATTTTTGAAAGCTATTCGCGTTAGTTACATCCTTCAGTTACGTTCTGAGCGCTTCAGTCTTTAGTTCGCGGTTGCCAAATTTTTGTGAATGGATTCGCCACGAGACCGCATGAATGAATGAAATTAAACAAAAGCCGTCAAAGCAATTTGTAATATACAAAAATGTTCAACTTGTGCTAAACATGACAACAAAAATACAATTTACAAAAATATTTTTTAATTGAAAATACAATATTAAAATAATACGAAAAAAGTCAAATTCATTTGAAATAACAGCCGTAATTTTGTTATTTTTTTTATTTGAATAGAGATACTAGAGAAATTAGATTAAACAAAAGAAGTTTGCAATTCTTATCATATTTAAATATTCATTATTGTAGGAATCCAAATATTACGTTTCAAACCAAATTTCGACGTAAAACGGCGGGCGCACAAAAAACTGTTAATATTAAAATTCAAATAAAGTCGGTAATTAAGGAAATGTTGGCGAGCTCAGGCAAAGGATACTTCACTTGATGTTCACTCAGTGTGAAGTGTGAAGTGTGAACATACTCCGGTTGCCTCTTCGCAAAAGGGGTTGCTCCGTTAAGTGATTAATCATGCTCATATATTTTCCAAGTGAAATTCAATTTCGACCGCAACGGGAGTAGCAAGTGGCACCACAGCATACAGCTGAAACGACAGGATACCCAGGCAATATATATGAAAAATTACCCAAAAATAACAACAACAAGTGCAACAACAAAAATACCACAAACAACAACAACAACAGCTAAAGGAGAAACGGTAGCAGGCAGTGAAACGAGAAATTGCATTCGAGAAGGATAACGGCTGAAGTAAGAGCTGCTCTATGGGCAGGAGAACCCAGGAGGAAGGATTTGCAGTGGCTGCCAACGAACGGTGAGAGTGTTAATTGTGTAAAAAAAGTTATATGGGCTTAATTAAGTATACGTATTCATACACATTTATGTATTTTGACAATTGTGCGAAATCATTGATGCATTTCATGCCTGGGCGGAATTTAAAAGGAATTCATTTGGAAAACATAATAAAAGTTGTTGGGCAAAGAACAAAAAGTTTGACCATTTTGTCCTGTAATTTGCGTTAGTTGTATTGCTAAACAAATTAGTTGACCTTTTCAATGGTCTGAATAAACAAACTCGCAAGGCAAGGACACAAGACGCACTGGGACCGAGAACCTTTTTTCCGGATCCGCATCGGAGAATTTACTAAGCCCAGAGCCTTGTTTTTTTTAGTTTGCCAATTTAAATGTAAAATGTCGTTGCAAAATGGGACTGTCGACAAGTTGACAGCAATGGAAACGGCAACGGCAATTTCTACGAAGACAGCGACGGCAATGGTGAAGACGAGGGCAAGAAAAACATTTAGGTTAATCATACGCCGCATTGTACGACGACAGCGTTTGCGACTATTTAGCATAAATTAGTAAGTTTTCACTCTTGACGTTGGTTTGGGCGACGCTAGCGACGCCTAAGCAAATGTAAATGGCCCTCGGTCAAGTTGCCATTCGGCATTGAATTCAAAATAAAATTCATGAAAAACCTGTCTAATAAATGTGCCATAAAACAAGCGAACTTGATGAGGAAGAGCTCTCTCTTGAAGGACGGTTAGTTGTGGGGCTGCAGCATCTACCTGCGGCTGTCCTTGCCTTACTTCCTTATTATTTAAATCAATTTTAATTTAATCATTTTATCGTTGTAATAAATCATGCGCCATACACGAGGCGCCAGGCGCCAGTTGAAAGTTACCAGTCGCCAGGCATCGCTGCCAAGGATTGCCCTGGCTTGGCTGGCATGATTGTTATTAACAATATGCGAGCATGTAGCCAAGAACTGCAGACAAAACAAAATTTAAATAGAAAATTAAAGCGGCGACAACACAATGACAACAGCGTTCGAGATGACGATGACGATGACGGAGGCGATGGCGATGAAGATGACGATGACGATGACGGTGCCGGAAACAAAAGAAAAAAAGTTTCTTCATTAAAATTTTTAATGACTTTCTCTCTATTTGCGCAAGGTAATGAAAGTCAACAGCGTAACTATGTTTATGCGCACTTTCTAAATACCTACTCCATATTTATTCAAGATCCAAATGCATAATTTTTACGACTTTTTTTCCCTCAAATTGTTTTCACGTGAGCCGCGTATTTGCACAATTTCATGTTTACAGTTTTGCAGTTCCTGTAAAAGCGAGCACAAAAGTTTTTATTTTTATTACGATTTTATTTGCCTTCACTAAATGAAAACTCAGCTTCTTTAAAGTTAAAATATTGTACGCTGGAAAGTATGCTACCAAGTTCTTCAGAATTCTTCATTTCCTTCCTCTATAATTCAGCTCTAACTATGCGAAAAACTGTCAAGTTGATTTTAAAAAGAACATTGGAAGATTCCTCATTTCCATAATCAATTCTAGTTTATATTAATTCACAACTACTTTAGCATTTGTGCTTTCGTTTATAGTAAAATTGAAATTTATAAAAAGACCATAATCATTTTGTAGTAAAAAATATATTAAAAAGCAAATGTATCATAAGTGTTGACTTTTTTTCTTCAATTTAAGCCATCTGTCATATAAATCTATAAATAATGTATATGTATTTAAATGTAATCAATTGGTTAACCAGAAGTGACAAAAAAGTTCGGTAAAGCTATGGGAAGTACAGCAAACCTTCGATAAATGGAAAATATGTTGAGAGGTCAAGTAAATATAAAATAATAATTATTTACTACAGCTAACTTATGATATTCGCATAAAATGTATTGGTATTAGATATCGAGGAATCACAGTATTAATTTGTGTTGATTCAATAAAAACAATTTGCCATTCATGTTATGGTTCAAACAATTCGAATGCGTATTTTTTGAACATATAATTCAGTTAAACTCTTTGATGGGGTTTTTGCTGAAAAAAGTTGTTGAATGTTTGTTATCAATATGATTATTGGTTCCATGTGTGCTTTCAATTGTACGAATCATTTTAATTGGCTTTGTGCCAGCGAACATTGTAAAGTGAATTTAATTACAAATACATTGCCGCCAGATATCGATGTGTGAGAACATCTATTTGCTCGCGTGTGCAAGTGTTTATTTACATACATTGTTAATTAAGGTGGGCTCTAATTGGGCAACTTTAAACCTGATCAACTGAGCTAACAAATTCCTAAGATACGTATATTTGAGGAGAAAGGAAAAGAGAGAGAGAGGGTGTATTTATTAGACTTTGAGCTTGTTTATGTGGAATCGCAGTTATCTTGCGGTCTATTATTGATTCTCTGATGTTGCTCGAAGACACGCACGAGGCAAAGGTTGCTGGAATGCCAGCTAATTAAATCTAATTACCAAGTAATATTTTCTCACGCCACATGACCTAACTCAATATACGATTTCTTATCTTGTCTGCCATTAAAGACCAGCTACAACAAATCGCAGCCCCCAACTAGTGCAATAGATTAACAATTAAATGCCACGCACAATTAACGAGTAATAATACACCAGGCTGGGGCTTTGTATTACAGTGTGTGCAAATGCGAGTGTGTCTGTGTGTGTGTGTGTGTGTAGGCGTGTGTTTTACGACTTGGCTTATGACACGCCCACCTCCTGTTGTGCGCCCCCTTAATATGAGTGCGTGTGTGTGCGTGTACACATACATATACGTACTTATTACGTCCAATGACAACAGAAGCGGAGCTGAAAGCTCGGTAAACTATTTATTTGCATATAAATATTTCAATGCCTGGCAAAGGCAGAAGCCTCACACACACACACACACACACACACACACACAAGCCACTTGGTAGTGGAATAAGTTGCGGCGGTTGTCAGAGAGGGGCAAATGCTTTGCTCTCTGGCTGCGCTGGGGGAGGGGCAGCAGTGTCGAGGGGTTGTGCCGAGGTGAAACGGAAAGCTGCTGCACGGTTGTAATTGAAATAGTTTCCCAACCAACAATGTGGCACACATGCGGTGTGCGAGTGTGTGTGAGAGAGTGTGTGTGTGTGTGTGTGTGAGTCGGGTTATGTGTTTGCTCAACATGTTTTCAATAAAACAAAAGGATATCCATTTGTCACAGAAGAAATTGTTTATGCACAGGTCTGCTGAGCTCAGTGCCCAAATATAATGAATCCCTTACACACACACACCCATTTACACCTGCCCCTTGTAAACACACACACACACTCACTTGCATAGTGAATAAACGGCCACAATTTATATTTGCCGCATTTCATTATTGCTTTTAATGGGGAATGCGATTTCAATTCATTTCGCTTGACATTTTTAACAGTTGACGCCACAGAAGAACAATAAAAGCCAAACCGAAGGCAAATACATCTATGAATACACACATACATAAATATGCATATGTATTTCCGCTTTCACTGCACGCATACTAATGCAAGCCCGCTTGTGTGTATTAGTGCATTAGAATATGCCACATGTGGTCTTTGTTCTCCTCTAAAAACTTGACTAACAAGCAATGCAATTCAAAACATTTTTGAATTCCATTGTATAGTTAGAGGGCAGAGCAGAGAGAAAGAGAGAGAGACAGAAAATAGCATCCACATAAGAAAATGATCTTGACCGAATAAAATTCACTCTCTAGTAATGGGAAAATCCAAAAACCTTTAAATGATATTATTGCAATTGACTTTTCAGAGTAATACCAAAATTATAAATTTAAATTGTTCTTCATTTCAAATCTGTTACTTGCCTCTGCCGTTGGGCATACCCTTCGTGAAGTTTTATGAGTGCAGGGTATGCAAATCGAGGCAGTATCAGCGAGCATGGCACATTTAAGTACCAACATGATGTACATAATGTTTTACGACTGTATCGCTCATAAAGCAACGCAAGTGCAATTACCGCAACAACAAAAACCACAAAAGCAGCAACAAACTGTACCGTTATGTGCAACAATGTTTAGCCCAATATGTGCGTGTGCGTGTGTGTGTGTTTACTTGTGTGTACGTGTAAATGTGCAGCAGTTTAGTTGGCCATTTGTGCCACTGTGCGGCTAAAATGTTCAGCATCATTTTCAAAAATGGCTAAACCGAAAATAACTTAATTAGAAAACTTGTTAAGAAATTGTTTCCTTAGATAGCACTTTATTATACAAAAATTACAGATTGATTTAGTTTTGATGCCAACCAATTTGTGTATGAAACATTTCCATTGACAACCTTGTAATTTAATGTAAACACAATTGCAATAGAATGATAAACGATTTGGTCTATTTGGGAAATAAATCTGACAGCAAAATCCATAATTTGTATCCAACAGCAAATGCAAGTGAGGGAAACAGGGCCACATATAATTTTGGGACATAAATGACTCTAAGCCATTTAAACTGACATGATCTAGAAGAGAAGAGAAGAGAAGACGAGACTGAGACCCAGACCGAAACCGAGACTTGGCAGCGATGTTGGATGCGTGTGTGTCCATTAGGATTTGTGAAAGGTCACCGTCGACGACGACGACGTCGCGAGTGACGCGCCATTGCCGTCTCAATGGCGGCGCACTTGTAACACTAATGAAAATTCCAATGAACTGTCAGCCACAGGGGCCACGTCAGAGTCCTTGGCGCGCTGCCATTAAATTGTGTCCGAGTCCGGTCATAATTTGGGCTTCGACAGTCTCGCCAGACCGACGCACCGACAACGGGTCGGACGCCAAAAGCAGACAGCCCAAAGCCAAAATGCATCCAACTTGAAACAGGCCAAGAGAACTGCAAATACTCGAGCATATTACTCTCTCCCTCTCTGTTTGGTTTTGGGCAAAATTATTGTTTTTGGCTACAACTCTATTGACAATGCCCATGTGTGGCATCAAAGCGGGTGACGCGGGACTGGCTGGAGGTCGAGGTTAGCTCGTGGTGGCACTTTGTGGATTGCTTTGCCGTGTGAGCACTCATTTGTGGGGCTGAGTTCAGGCTCGTCTTGTTAATAACTTATGACAGGTTGCTAGGCAGTCGCACAGCAACAACAGCAGCAACAAAGCCCCTTGACACAGTCAGCTGCTGTTGCTCTTGATACTGTGACTGTAACTGTTACTGTTGCAGCTATTGTTGTTGATGTCCTCTTTGCTGTTTTTGTGGCCGCTGCTGTCGCTGGCAAATGATTAATGTAGCCGTTTTTCTGGGCAGTTGGCCAAAAAGGATTGAAGCCACAGCAATGTGAATGTGAATGGGATGGCAAATTGATAACAGCATTGAAGACAATCGGGCGAAAGGGTTCGATAAATTCAGCTTAATCATTGTCTCGAAACAGCATTCGCCGTGTATGACAGTAAATAAATAAAAAACGTGCCAAACATTTTGCATTGTTAGTCAGCTTCTTCTCGGTGCCTTGGATACCACGAGTCTGACACTTAATCCCAAACACGTGCTGTCACTTAACAATTTGCTGGGCTTATCCTGTCGCCTGCTGCTCGCAGCCAATAAATAATTATAAAACTTTTGCATTTCCACGAATTTTTCGGTGCGTCTGTTCAATTGCGCTAATTGACTTTCAGTCGGCCCGGCCCGGCAGTCGACAACCAACAAAAAAGAAATTGAATCGAAAATGAAAAATTTGTTTTGGGCTGCCAGCACACAACAAAGTTTCAACGACGCCCACAACGACGACAACCATTTGAGATGACTACAGAAATTAACATGCAATAATCGAACTGCCTGCTGCGATAATCCAATCGGAGTCCGCACTTCCAGGAAAAAAGTTCCCAATTTGTACTTGAGCCATGTCCCTCGGAGGACGTTCGTCTGGCTGAAGTGTGAGCAACGAATAATAAATTTGAATATTTATGGAAAATTGGCTGAGGCTAGGGATGCACAGCACAGCACACAGCCAATCGCAAAGTTTGTGAATTGAAAAATTGAAAATAATGAATGACACGCACACACACGCACACACACACACTCACACACATACATATATACACACACCTATTGCTGTTTAACGCAAATCGCTCAAAATTGCTGCGACAAATAAAATTTTGCAGTAAACTGCTTCGTCGGCAGCTCTCCCCTCTCCCCCCCCCCATCCAAATTGAGAACGCCCATCCGCAAGTCAGTCGCTGCGGGCAAAGCGACAGATTTCAATGACAATTCACTGGGGGGCAGCGCAGTCAGCAGCGCAGTCAGCAACAGCAGCAGCAGCGGCAGGAAGAGAAAAACAACTGAAGCAGCCGCTCGCTTGTGGGTAACATTGCGTGCCTGCTGGTGCCGTGTTATAATGTTGCTGGTGTCTGTCTGTCTGCCGTGTCTGCCTGTCCGACATGCTCCTTTTGTGCAGCTGTGTGCGTGTGGCCATGTGGCTTACACATTTAGGCGCTGTCGCCAGCGGGGCGCCCGCAGTTGGGCGTCGCACAGGTATTTAAATTCATTTCATTCAAGCTACAAGGATACATATTTCCTCTTCGCCTGGCATTCTCATTCGTATTCCGTATTCCGTATTCCGTATTTCGTATTTCACATTTCGCATTTCGCATTTGGCTGCCATTTGGCCATGGCTCATGGAAATTATGTTTTTACTGCGAATTAAAATCATATTTTCATGATCGCAAATAGGCTCTGCAAGCGGTTTTTATTTATTTTTTTTCTTTTGGCTTGTTGTGTTCCTTATTTATGTTGGCCAAGCACTTTTCTAATTTTCACCTGTTTCCTTTTTCACCCCGAACGATTTTTTTATTATAGTCTGCATTTGTTATTGTGCTGGTTCGTTTGAGGAGCAAACTGTGCAACTGGGAAGTTGCTTGTACACTCTTCTTGAGTTTTTTATATTCACATTTTGACTTGCACACGCCGCAATAATTTCTGGCATTAATAAACCAAATGCCTGAGTTGGCGGAAAAAAACACGAAAGATGAAAGCCCACAAATATGGTGGTAATATTTTCGGGGTGCTTCATTATTTGCGTGGCAGGAAAAGCAGCCGAGCCAAGACGGGAAGTGAAAAGTAGTGCTAAAAAGTGTAGCCCACTTTTGCGGGCGTCAATCCCCATTCATGTGTGTGTGTGGTTGCCTCAGCTAATTAAACTGAAATGAGAATTTGCTATAGACCTCGTGACAGGTAACTAGTCGGGTTATCTGCGAGGAATGCGTGCTATGCAACGGCTTCGAGCTTAGTTTGGGCAAATGCCAGAGTTGACAACAACTGTGCAGGTGGCTGCACTTTCGTGCTAGATTGCCTTTTAATGTTAATTTTGCGACTTAATTAGCCATAAAATCGTGCTCGCCCGCCCACCTCACAAACAAAAAATGTCGACCAAGGCGAAGAACAACAACTGCAGCTGCAACAACAAACAGCACACAGCAAAAGTGTGGCAAGTGCGATAAATGAAACTTTAATCAAGTGTCGGCATTCAGGCAGCCAGGCCACGTTGCAAGTCAAGCATGAAAATTAGTTGCATGTTTGTCCCATTTCAACATGCTAATGTGCAGTTGATTAGAATGTCACTCGAAAGCTTCTCCAACCTCAAAAGCCCGAATGCACTCAATTTTCGACTACACCGCTCACTCTTCAAAGAGAGTAGAAAAAAGAACGAAATGCCATAAATACGATAAACCTGGAACCCAGAAGAATAAATGGCCATTTGAGGCACTCACTCTGGAGACTTGCGTGCAGATTGAAATGATGAAGCAAAGATTGCCAGTTGCGTGGCATACAATGTAGCTGGCGCATAAAGAACACGCATACGCGACGTATGCGCAATTTCCCCAACAAATTATAGCGTCGAAAATTGTTTTCGCTCTGGCAAAGTAAATCAAAATAGATACGGCCATATTACTAATAAAAATATATAAGTGGCCGTTATGCGGCATCATTATAAGCAGTCAATAAGCGACACCGCAATCTTTCCCTTCAGATGCTAGTTCCATCTGGGTTTCCATTGTCGTCTTCGACTGGCCATCGAGAGCAACATTAATGGCAACTCTGTGTCGCCTGGGGTACAATTTCATGAGGTTTTCGTCTTTGGCTTTTGTCTTTCGTATCTGTCTGGGACCTGTGTCAATATTGGACCGCTGATGAATTTGCCTTCTATTCCCAGAGACGTGACTTTGTCAGCTTGTCATTATATCAATATTATTTTCGTTGCAAGTTGGATTGTTTCGCAATGGAGTTATTGCGTTCACACGTGCCGCGATTGGCAACGCCAATTTGTAATTTCCTCATGCTCCTTCTTGGCGCCCAATTTTCCTTTTTATTTTGTCAAATAATTATACCCTGTATTCAAGTCAAAAGAAAAGTATTGCAATTGGCCCAATTATGTCCAAATATTTAGTTTCATTACGAACATTTAATATTGGATACCAACTGATTTGATAAACATAGTTTGCGAAATTATTTATCAACATAATATTTTGTTACTTGGATAGCAAGTAAATCGGATAATGAGTAAATACTAGTTGAGCATTTGACTTTTGAACAGTTTTCTTTACATTCTATCCACTCGTATATGTTTTATTATAATATCATATGACTGACAGACATCGTTGAGCATGTGACTAGAATTTATTTAGCAAGAAAATTTTGATGAAAACTCAAAAATATATCTGCTGCGCACAGACATATGTATGAAGGAGTTGGTAATCGGAGACGCTGACAGCAAGCAAATGTTAGGATTCACTTTAATTTATGGCCGTTGACTTTTATTAATGCTACGCAAACTTGGTCAAGTCATGAATTGGCCATGAGAACAAGTTGGCACGCTACTAATAAAACATATGCGAACTCATCAAAAACTAAACTTTAAATATGTCCCTGGGGTCTCGCATGGCAGCGCTTGGGTGAGGGCGTGCGTGCTTCAAATGAAGGCACATCTAACGAATATAGGAAGTGAATCAAGTTGACAGCAGTGCATGATTCACTCATGCGGAACGGGACCCGGAAGACAAAAATAGTTATCTGCTGAGACGGGATCGAAATAATCGAGTACACTAGTCAGCCAAATACAACACAATTTTGTGGTGGCAAAACGCCTTGAACCATTGCTTTATAATATGTTAGCGAAAAAACATTAATGAAGGATAAACTATAAATAACCTTTCAGCAAAGTTAATGTGTAAGAAAAAAATCAATAATGAAGTGTTAAAAAGAATTGTAGAATATTAGTCCAATTTACTATAAAGCAAGAAGCGAGTACACTAGTCAGCCAAAAACAACCCAAATTTGTGGCATTGCTTTTTAATATCTTGGCGAAAACATTAACGAAAGATAAACTATAAATAACATTTATTCGAAAAATTAATGTGTGTGAAAAAAAAATCAATAATGAAATGTTCAAAAGATTTGTTGATCATTACTACAATTTAAAGCATTTAACAAGAATAATTTAATGTATGCTCCTCACATGAAAATGTAAGTGACGAAATCTGTTTTCTGAAATTTAAGATAGAAATCTGTGTTAAGCAGCAAGTTGAAAAATGGAATGACACTATCTGTTGTTCATTTAAAATGTACACTGTCTACACTTTATAAGCGTGCTTGTGCTTTTATTTGAACACTCATCCTCATGGCAGGACCTCACGGAGTCCTCGTAGTGTTTGTCAAGTAGCCAATCAGCATCTGCCGAGGCAGCAGCAGCTCTCATTTTCACACTTGATATGTGCGACAGTATTTAATTATTAAATGCGACACTCCCTGGGGGAATGGGCATGACGTTTGCGTTCACGTTTACCACTGTGAATGCGAATTTGTATGGGGACATCGTGTCGTATGAGCAATATGCCACTTAACATTCGCTCGATTGGCCCAGTGACAGGCGGCAGACGTTGATTGCAGCGTTTGGCAACTCCCATTGATGCTACTCCTGGTTGTTGTTGCTGTTGTATTTACTGTCCAATCATTATTCATTGCGTGACAAGCGCGCTAAATGTGTCGCCGTGTGTACTCGTCCAGTTTCGCATTCGAACTCCTGTGCTTGTCTCGCTGAGGTTGTCAATAACTTGGAACATGCCGAAGGCATAATAACAAATTTGGCACGCAAGCGAAAAACCAACAGTGGACAATAGAAATATTGCCATGGCAGAAAGAAGCAGAAGCACAGTGTGTGTGTCCAACTGCGAGACACTCTAGAGGAAAGTGTGAAACATTTTAAATATCCATTTTGCATATACCGTGTACGCCAATGGGGGCTGTAGGGTATGGCCAGTGTTGTCTCTCTATCATTTTTATGGCGTAAGCCAAAATTAATGCCCATCATTATCACGGTGTTCGCCTTCCACTTGCCACTTGCCACTTTCGTGTAACCAACCAACGGTATTCGTGTCTGTCATCCTTATTCGTCCTTGATCGCACATTGGCCACGGTTCACGGCTCACGGTTTCAGTGTGCCGAAGTTGGCCCGACTTCATTTGATTTTGCTTGTATTGTTGATTGTGAATTGTTGTTTTTGCGCCGCCTGTTTGCTTAGCTAGATTCGTTGCGTGCCAGGACACGAAACGCTCAAAAGGTCCTGCACTTTGGTGTCTGGTGTAAATATTTGTGACATAATTAAGCAGCGCTCAGCATGATACCGCCAGGGACTGAAACCGGTAACGCATTATCAAATCCGAAAAGGGACAACTTATAAAAGCTGAAAATAAAACAAACATCGGATTGTGCAGATAGCTCGATGTACGCGTGATTAAATTCCATTTGTAGACGCAGCTCGGATTCGAAATATTTACCGAGCCCTTTAGTGCTTTCGCTGCGTGGTTGAGTGCTCGACTCACATAAAGATTTGAGCCAAGATTTGAGCGGCATTGTCGACACAGCACAGCGAACACGGCAAAGCCCGACCCGAACAAGGCTTTTTCATTGCCTGACATTCGTGCGTTTACTTAAAAACGCTTGGGGAGCCATTTCAGAGATTTTTGGGCTACAATTTATCGCACAACTCTGAGTGGGTGACGTTGATAGGCATTGATAACGACGGCTCCTTTCAAGCTTCTTTCAGGCTGTCGCTTGCCGCTTTCTGCCCTCCACTGTGTTCCAGGCTCGCAACAAGGTAATTTGCATAGGAAACTCGCTCAAGAAAAGGTTGCTCAATGTCGCTTAGACGCACTTGACTCGCCTACTGTGTACTATTCGATAGTATCTGAGGCATTGAGTAGCGATTCCAATTCAATGATAGTGCATAAAATTAATGGATGTACTCGCATCTGAAATTCGACAGCCACACAAGGCCCCTAATAAATTTATGGCAGTAAGCCGATTGGGCCATCTGACTGAGAGGCATTTCAATACGCTGACTCTACGCATAATATTTGACAACAGCTTGTAGAAACGTGCTGGGAGTGCTTTGTTTGGCCATAAAAATCGTAATATGTACCTTGAATCCACGCTGCAGACCTTTGAACCATTTCTTTAAACTAATAGTTTGCTTCCATTGACAGTTGTCACCCCATTTGAAGAACATTCAAATATCAGAAATTGAAATAGAAATAGAAATGCAAATGGTAGGACACTGAAGTAAACTCATTTCACATAATTAGAATTCGCAAAAAACGTCGACAGACCCAAAAGTTCGATTCTTGCTACTGTATCTGTAAATGGACAAGTAAGTATCAATATCTGTAGTGGTATATGTATCTGTATCTGTGTATATGTATCTGGCTTACATGCAAATTCAAAGAATATTATTACAGCTGGCGTTGAACCTTTAGGCGCACAGACGCCTTTCAATGGCCAGAGATGACGTCGAACTGAAATTGGAATCAAATGGTTTTTCTCTGTTGCAATGTCAGAGCATTTTCATCCGAAATGCTTCGACTGTTCGGGGTATTTAATGGCATAGACCGAATTGATTTCGACCAAAAATATATCTATATTTGGCCGAACTGCAGGCTTTCAAATTTAGGGAATGGTATCTGTACATATTACTTATTGATTAATATTACTAAAAATCTCTGGCAAATAAATATGAAACTTTGTAATAGGATTTATTATGGCATTTACTTAGATCTTTATCGGATCATAAAAATAAAATAAAAATTAATTCGTTTTTTTAACTGAATTATAAATAATAATGTACGTACGAATATTTTTTCAGTGTCTTTCAAATTACATCGATTCGATCAATATTATTACTTTAAACTAATCTTATGGAAATTTCTTGATAGACTAAGTTTTAACAATAATCCAAGTCACTTTAAATCAGTTTTAACAAGTAAAAAAGCTACAGTCGAGAGTGCTCGACCGTTTTCGAGAGAAAACAAAAAACCTTAAATGATATTTTAACAAAAAATATACCAAAGAATATACTGAAACTTGTTTTTTTTGTATAAATTTTAAAAAACCGACATGGTCACACTGTCAACAAAACAAACAAAGCGCGAGCAGCTCCAAGTGAATTTTGTATTTAAAATTGAATCCTTAATAACGTCTTTGTTTTTCATTCGATCATTGAGAATATAATAAATATTATGCATACCAAAATGCTCTAGGTCTTTTATTATGGCTTTTACAGCTTATTATATAAAAATCTAAAACAGACTTGATCTGCGTAGGACCTATCAGAGTACTGTCAACAAATTTGGTAGCTCTAGCTCTTATAGTCTCTGAGATCTAGGTGTTCATACAAACGGACAGACGGACAGACGGACAATGCTATATCGTCTCGGCTGTTGACACTGATCAAGAATATATGTATATACTTTATGGGGTCGTAGATACCTCCTTCTGCCTGTTACATACATTTTCTGTTGGCACTAAGTTATAATACCCTTTTACCCTATGGGTAGCGGGTATAAAAATTGATGGTTTTCAAACAAAATTTATTCCTATTGAGCTGGTTTATTTATGTAATTTACCTCATGTCGCTGGCGGCCTTTATTCACATTAAATTGGATTTAACAAAATGTTAGTAAACTAAAATTTGTGTGTTGCTGCCTTTAATTGTATACATAACATATATATAAGTTTAAAGTTATACAGCCCATAACCTTTTTAATCATCCATTGATGTGTATTGACTAAGAAAAAGATTATTTTCGAATATATACATATACATATAATCACAAATGTTAAAATTATTGTATCGTTGTCATTTATTTGTATTTTATCCCTATAATATAGATGTAAGTTATTATAATAATTAGTCACGATATTGCACAAAATCACATAACATGGGAGCAAAAAATAGTTCAAATTTTGTATATATAAATGAAGCGACACACTAGGTCTTAAAAACAAAATGTGTTTAAATCGTGTGATGTTATTACTGGTAGCTGCTGGAATGCTAGGCTCTTCGCAACCCTATAATTATAGCATGGAGTTCGAGGATTATGACATATTCAGCGAGTGCCGAAATCAACCGGATGGTGTACTCGGTATAAATGAATTGGCTGATTTTACCGAGCTTACCATTGATTCGCAAACGCAAATGGATAAGTTGAAAATATCAGGAAATATCACATTAAAATGGGATATTCAGCGAACGGATAGAGTTCAGGTGATATTCAGGAGGATCCTTTTAGGAATTGTGTTAATAGTGAAATGTGATTTTCAGCTTAGATTGGCACTTTTAAAATATTATCGTCAGGAATGGATACCAACGATATACGAGATATTTTCACAAAATTTATGTCCAATATTGTTCGACGAAAATCAATATTGGTACAAATCATGGGGACAATACATAACCAATATCAAGGATGTCAAGGATAAGTGTATAAATGTTCCAGGAGTAAGATAAAGCGATAAACAATTATTAACCTACAAAGGACTTACAATATTTATATTCTTAGACGAAGCTTATACATAAACCATTTGGTTTGGATCTTTTTATCAATTATCCCGTCCCAAATATGGATGGGGAACACAAACTTGTAATTGAACTATCAGCATTTGGTCAGTTCAACAAAGTGCGTCCAACATCGATATGTTTTGAAATAAAAGTGAACCTTGTAAAAATTCAAGAAAAATTCAGATACAAGTTTCCCCAATAAACTGTTAATATAAATCAAAATCCAACTACAATTGCGTTAATTATGATAAATAAACAATGGTTTGGAGCACTAAATTGTTCAATTAAAAATACAATATGTAACGCACCTATTGTTGTAACTACTGTGCGCGATTAAATCTGTAAGCCATACATATCGTGCAAAAAATATTTATATAGACTATCCAGTTCAACCCGAAAGGTGCAACGGATTTGTGTAGCAGATACGTGTTTAACACCATTTATTTTATTGTCTCTGTTTTCATATGCACGTCGACATTTGATGTTCTGTGGGATCAACAGGGATTAAATAAATTACGTCATTGTGTGTAAAAAATGCATTTCACTTGAAAATCGTTAACACATCGAAAAACAAAATAATCTCCAAAATGTTTTTAATCGGAACACAACCAAATTCTCACGAAATATTAAAACTATACTATACTACCAAAACTCATTGCTCTACTATAATTTTATGTCGCGTATATTTTGGTTTGGTTTGCAGGGGTGGAAAGGGCGTGGCCAAAATCTGAAACAAACTTGATTTGCATGCAACAATAAGATATATTTAAAAAATGTAGTTGCTCTGTAGATGTTGGTCAGACAGACAGACGTGGCCAAATCTTCTCGGTCGATGACACAGATCAAGAATATATATACTTGACGGGTTCGGAGATGTCTCCTTCTGTTTGTTACATTTATTTTCTGTTGGCACTAAGTTATAATACCCTTATACCCTATGGGTAGCGGGTATAAAAAATGTTAGTAAACTAAAATTGTGTGTTGCTGCCTTTCATTTTATACATAAATATAAGTTTAAAGTTATACAGGCCATAACCTTTTTAATCATCCATTGATGTGTATTGACTTAGAAGAAGATTATTTTCAAATATATACAGATATAATCAAAAATGTTAAAATTGAAGTATCGTTATCATTTATTTGTATTTTATCCCTATAATCTAGATGTAAGTTATTATAATAATTAGTCACGATATTGCACAAAATCACATAACATGGGAGCAAAAACTAGCTCAAATTTTGTATATATAAATGAAGCGAGACATTATGTCTTAAAAACAAAATGTGTTTAAATCGTGTGATGTTATTACTGGTAGCTGCTGGAATGCTAGGCTCTTCGCATCCCTATAATTATAGCCTGGAGTTCGAGGATTATGACATATTCAGCGAGTGCCGAAATCAACCGGATGGTGTACTCGGTATAAATGGATTGGTTGATTTAACCGAGCTTACCATTGATTCGCAAATGCAAACGGATAAGTTGAAAATATCAGGAAATATCACATTGAAATGGGATATTCAACGAACGGACCGAGTTCAGGTGATTTTCAGGAGTAACATATGCTTTGAAAAGTTGTGTTAATAGTGAAATGTGAGTTTCAGGGTAGAGTGTCACTTTTAAAATATTATCGTCAGGAATGGATACCAACGTTATACGAGATATTTTCACAAAATGTATGTCCAATATTGTTCGACGAAAATCAATATTGGTACAAATCATGGGGACAATACATAACCAATATCAAGGATGTCAAGGATAAGTGTATAAATGTTCCAGGAGTAAGATAAAGCGATAAACAATTATTAACCTACAAAGGACTTACAATATTTATATTCTTAGACGAAGCTTATACATAAACCATTTGGTTTGGATCTTTTTATCAATTATCCCGTCCCAAATATGGATGGGGAACACAAACTTGTAATTGAACTATCAGCATTTGGTCAGTTCAACAAAGTGCGTCCAACATCCATATGTTTTGAAATAAAAGTGAACCTTGTAAAAATTCAAGAAAAATTCAGATACAAGTTTTCCAAATAAACTGTTAATATTAATCAACATCCAACTACAATTGCGTTAATTATGATAAATAAACAATGGTTTGGAGCACTAAATTGTTCAATTAAAAATACAATATGTAACGCACCTATTGTTGTAACTACTGTGCGCGATTAAATCTGTAAGCCATACATATCGTGCAAAAAATATTTATATAGACTATCCAGTTCAACCCGAAAGGTGCAACGGATTTGTGTAGCAGATACGTGTTTAACACCATTTATTTTATTGTCTCTGTTTTCATATGCACGTCGACATTTGATGTTCTGTGGGATCAACAGGGATTAAATAAATTACGTCATTGTGTGTAAAAAATGCATTTCACTTGAAAATCGTTAACACATCGAAAAACAAAATAATCTCCAAAATGTTTTTAATCGGAACACAACCAAATTCTCACGAAATATTAAAACTATACTATACTACCAAAACTCATTGCTCTACTATAATTTTATGTCGCGTATATTTTGGTTTGGTTTGCAGGGGTGGAAAGGGCGTGGCCAAAATCTGAAACAAACTTGATTTGCATGCATCAATAAGATATATTTAAAAAATGTAGTTGCTCTAGCTCTCATAGTTTCTGACCTGTTTTAAAAAATGTAGTTGCTCTAGCTCTCATAGTTTCTGACCTGTAGATGTTGGTCAGACAGACAGACGTGGCCAAATCTTCTCGGTCGATGACACAGATCAAGAATATATATACTTGACGGGTTCGGAGATGTCTCCTTCTGTTTGTTACATTTATTTTCTGTTGGCACTAAGTTATAATACCCTTATACCCTATGGGTAGCGGGTATAAAAAATGTTAGTAAACTAAAATTGTGTGTTGCTGCCTTTCATTTTATACATAAATATAAGTTTAAAGTTATACAGGCCATAACCTTTTTAATCATCCATTGATGTGTATTGACTTAGAAGAAGATTATTTTCAAATATATACAGATATAATCAAAAATGTTAAAATTGAAGTATCGTTTTCATTTATTTGTATTTTATCCCTATAATCTAGATGTAAGTTATTATAATAATTAGTCACGATATTGCACAAAATCACATAACATGGGAGCAAAAAATAGCTCAAATTTTGTATATATAAATGAAGCGAGACATTATGTCTTAAAAACAAAATGTGTTTAAATCGTGTGATGTTATTACTGGTAGCTGCTGGAATGCTAGGCTCTTCGCATCCCTATAATTATAGCCTGGAGTTCGAGGATTATGACATATTCAGCGAGTGCCGAAATCAACCGGATGGTGTACTTGGTATAAATGGATTGGCTGATTTTACCGAGCTTACCATTGATTCGCAAACGCAAATGGATAAGTTGAAAATATCAGGAAATATCACATTAAAATGGGATATTCAGCGAACGGATAGAGTTCAGGTGATTTTCAGGAGTAACATATGCTTTGAAAAGTTGTGTTAATAGTGAAATGTGAGTTTCAGGGTAGAGTGTCACTTTTAAAATATTATCGTCAGGAATGGATACCAACGTTATACGAGATATTTTCACCAAATGTATGTCCAATATTATTCAACGAAAATCAACATTGGTACAAATCATGGGTGCAATTCATAACCAATATCAAAGATATCAAGGATAAGTGTATAAATGTTCCAGGAGTAAGATAAAGCGATAAACAATTATAAACCTACAAAGGACTTACAATATTTATATTCTTAGACGAAGTTTATACATAAACCATTCGGTTTGGATCTTTTTATGGATTCTCCCGTCCCAAATATGGATGGAGAACACAAAATTCAAATTGAATTTTCAGCATTTGGTCATTTCAACATAAAGCGTCCAACATCTATATGTTATGAAATTAAAGTAAACATTGTTAAAATGCAAGAACAAATCAGATTCAAGTTTCCCAAATAAACTGTTTAAATAAATTAACGTCGAACTACAATTGCGTTAATTAATGTTAAATAAACAATTGTTTTATTAACTGTGCGCGATTAAATCTCTAAGCCAACGGATTTGTGTAACAGATACGTTTTTAACACCATTTATTTTATTGTCTGTGTTTTCATATGCATGTCGACATTTGATGTTCTGTGGGATCAACAGGGATTTAATAAATTACCTCATTGTCTGTGAAAAACGTACTGCACTTGAAAATCATTAACACATCGAAAGACAAAATAATCTCCAATATGGTTTTCATCGGATCACAACAAAACAAGTAAGACAGCTACAGTCGAGAGTGCTCGACCGTACGAAACCCATTTCAAGAGAAAACAAAAAACTAAAATGCTATTTTAACAAAAAATATACCAAGAAATATACTGAATTTTTATACCCGCTACCCATAGGGTAGAAGGGTATTATAACTTAGTGCCAACAGAAAATGTATGTAACAGGCAGAAGGAGGCATCTCCGACCCCACAAAGTATATATATTCTTGATCAGTGTCAACAGCCGAGACGATATAGCCATGTCCGTCTGTCCGTCTGTCCGTCTGTCCGTCTGTCCGTCTGTATGAACACCTGGATCTCAGAGACTATAAGAGCTAGAGCTACCAAATTTGGGGACAGTACTCCTATAGGTCCTACGCAGATCAAGTTTATTTCAAAAGTTGGATGCCACGCCCCTTTCCGCCCCCAAAAGTCTGTAAAAGCCGTAATAATAGACCTAGAGCATTGAATTTTGGTATGCATAATAATAATTATATTCTCAATGATTTCTGTGAATTTGGTTGAGATCGAATGAAAAACAAGGAAGTTATTAAAGAATCAATTTTATATGCAAAATTCACTTGCAGCTGCCCGCGCTTTGTTTGTTTAGTTGACAGTGTGACCAAAACGGTGTTGTGATTTTTACCCGCTATTTTCAAATATATACAAAAAACTAATTTTAGTATATTTGGTATATTTTTTGTTAATATATCATTTAAATTTTTTGTTTTCTCTCGAAATGGGTTGCGGGTATCATACGGTCGAGCACTCTCGACTGTAGCTTTCTTACTTGTTTTTATATATATTTGAAAATAGCGGGTATAAAAATCCATAACATACCGACATGGTCACCATGTCAACTAAACAAACAAAGCGCGAGCAGCTGCAAGTGAATTTTGCATATAAAATTGATTCTTTAATAACGTATTTGTTTTTCATTCGATCTCAACCAAATTCACAGGAGTCATTAAGACTATAATTATTATTATGCATACCAAAATTCAATGCGCTAGGTCTTTTTCAGTTTTTGGGGGCGGAAAGGGGCGTGGCAAAAATCTAAAACAAAATTGATCTGCGTCAGACTTATACGATTACTGTCATCAAATTTGATATCTTTAGGTCATTCACACACTTAAAACGTCCATATGCATTGGGCTCATTTATTTTGATAAATAATTTAACAAATAACGTTTGTTCTACTTATCCGATCCGGGTATATTAATAGTATTAAGCACAGATAGCATACCAAATTACAGATCATTACACATAGAACTTTTGGAGTTAGACACGATTTGTTCTAGCATCCAACTTTTGAAATAATCTTGGTGTATCTATGTGTTATAGTCTCTGAGATCTAAGTGTTCATACAGACGGACAGACGGACATGGCTATATCGTCTCGGCTGTTGACACTGTTCAAGAATATATATACTTTATGGGGTCGGAGATGCCTCCTTCTGCTTGTTACATACATTTTCTGTTGGCACTAAGTTATAACACCCTTCTACCCTATGGGTAGCGGGTAAAAAAAAAAAAATACTATACAGTATAATCTTTTTAATCATCCATTGATGTGTATTGACTTAGAAGATGATTATTTTGAAATATATACATATACATATATTAAAAAATGTTAAAATTGATGTATCGTTGTCATTTTTTTTTGTATTCTATCCCTACAATCTAGATGTAAGTTATTATAATAATTAGTCACGATATTGCACAAAATCACATAACATGGGAGCAAAAACTAGCTCAAATTTTGTATATATAAATGAAGCGAGACATTATGTCTTAAAAACAAAATGTGTTTAAATCGTGTGATATTATTACTGGTAGCTGCTGGAATGCTAGGCTCTTCGCATCCCTATAATTATAGCCTAGAGTTCGAGGATTATGACATATTCAGCGAGTGCCGAAATCAACCGGATGGTGTACTCGGTATAAATGGATTGGCTGATTTAACCGAGCTTACCATTGATTCGCAAATGCAAACGGATAAGTTGAAAATTTCCGGAAATTTCACAATAAAGTGGGATATTCAGCGAACGGATCGAGTTCAGGTGATATTCAGGAGTATCCTTTGAACAATTGTGCTAATAGTGAAATGTGACTTTCAGATTAGATTGGCACTTTTAAAATATTATCGTCAGGAATGGATACCAACGTTATACGAGATATCTTCACGAAATTTATGTCCAATATTGTTCGACGAAAATCAACATTGGTACAAATCATGGGGGCAATACATAAGCAATATCAAGGATGTCAAGGATAAATGTATAAATGTTCCAGGAGTAAGATAAAGCGATAAACAATTATAAACCTACAAAGGACTTACAATATTTATATTTTTAGACGAAGTTTATACATAAACCGTTCAGTTGGGATCTTTTTGTCGATTCTCCCGTCCCAAATATGGATGGAGAACACAAAATTCAAATTGAATTATCAGCATTTAGTCATTTCAACATAAAGCGTCCAACAACCATATGTTATGAAATGAAAGTGAACATTGTGAAAATGCAAGAACAATTCAGATTCAAGTTTCCCAAATAAACTGTTTATATAAATCAACATCCAACTACAATTGCTTTAATTAATGTTAAATAAACAATGGTTTGGAGCACTAAATTGTTCAATTTAAATACAATATGCAACACACCTATTGTTGTAACTACTGTGCGCGATTAAATTTCAAAGCCATACATATCGCGTCAAAAATATATAGACTAGCCAGTTTAATCCGAAAGGTGGCCAAAATCTAAAACAAACTTGATCTGCATGCAAGAATAAGATATATTTAAAAAATGTAGTTGCTCTAGCTCTCATAGTTTCTGACCTGTAGATGTTGGACAGACAAACAGACGTGGCCAAATCTTCTCGGTCGTTGACACAGATCAAGAATATATATACTTCACGGGTTCGGAGATGTCTCCTTCTGTATGTTACATACATTTTCTTTTGGCACTAAGTCATAATACCCTTCTACCCTAAAGGTAGCGGGTAAATCTGTTGAATCATGTTGTCGGACCGGAAATATTTTGGACCGCCCTTGTATTATTTTCTATTCATTTTAATAATAACATTATATTAGATATGCATCTATACAGTATCTCCCTTATAATAATAATAATTAGTTACGATATTGCACACAATCAGATAAACAAATACGTATTCATCAAATTAAGTTTGTCCAAACTTGTGTGTGTTTAGCTCTAATTTTGTATATAAAGGAAAAAAAGTTTAGGTCTTAAAATTTAATAATATGGCTTAATAGAGTGATGTTATTAGTGGTAATTGTTAGAACAGTAGGGTTAGTAGTACACATCAATGTTCGTGAATTATCTATGGGATAGTGTACTCAATATTAATGGATTGACTGATTTTAGAGAGTTGATCAACCGGATAAGATACATGTATCGGAAAATGTTAAAATAATACAACCTATATTAATTAATGTTGATAAGTAAGTTATAATTATTTCTTGTAATTCGTAGGGAAGGGAATCTGAAGCGCAATCAGTGCGAAGCAAGGTCCGCCTGCAAACATTTTGGTTAACTTTCAATGACTTAACCATTTTGTAGGCCTTTTGCCCTAACAGTCGGCGTGTATGCGAGGAAGGGTTGAAAGGGTTTCGCACATGTACAAATTGCTGTTGTATGGAGACGAATAGTGAAAGGGACGGATTTGGCCCAGTGCCAAGTGTAGGCCAACTTTAAGGTTGCTTCAATTAAATTGTTGTGCCATACCACAGCCAGGCGGCAAGGCCGTTCCAGCACAACCAGGATCTAACAAGAGGTGGTCATGTTTGCAAGCCATTTGAATTTGCCTGCACCTCCTTTTTGCTTGTTGTTGCTGCTCTTTTTGGTTGCTCTTTTTGGTTGCTGTTTTTCTCTTTTTTTCTTGGTATTTCATTTTGATTGTGAATGTGTTTCTGCGCGTTTTTCTTGGAAGAGCCTTCGGTTGGGTTTGCTTACTTGAAGAGTCAACACTTTAGGGGCCGCACAGCGATCCACGCGGCTCCCATTTTGACTTAGTACACATCAAGCTCGACTGCAAGCTCATCATGCTCATCGTAAGTGAAAAAAATGTACGTGTTTTATGCTATTCTGTGTTGCTTTTTTTTTGTTTTTTTTTTTTTTTTTGTTGCGTGAGAAATGCCCCAGGAAATTGTACTAAAGAGCAGAAAAACTGGAAAAGTAAACGAAAGACGCTGTCACTGCTGCCGCTGCAGCAGAAGCAAAATGTGGCCAAGGAAAGCAACCGTAACGACCCCAGTATTTTGGGGCATGCGGCCGATGCGGAGGTGAAAGGCAGGGGCGGAGGGGCAAGATAAGCCAACGACAGACAGGAAGGCAGGAAAATTTATGGCATGCAGGCGACGCGAATCCGCCGGAAATGAGGAGCAAAATTCTGGCTGACTTGCAGACAGCTCAAGCCAAATCGAGCCAACTCAAGGCATAAAGTTACGAGTAGACATTAGGCTTGCCGGCTTTCATCTTATCATCACTACCTTAGACTGGCAGGTGATAATCACATGCAGGCGAAATAAATGGCCAGCAGCAGCACGTGGAATCTGGCCAAGAGACCAAATCGAGCCTGGGACCAGCCACAGGTCATTTCGGATGCACAGCAGATTTGACAAGCCAAATTTGTTGACGGCCTCCGACCTCGGCCTGTAGTTGAACTCTAGCCAAATGCAATTACCATTCAACCGAATATTCAGTGAGTTTCAATCGTCAGTTCAGCAGCTTGTATCAGGTACAGTCTTTGAACTTGAAATATTTGTGTACAAATCCGAAATGCTGAAAACCGTTTCGTTTGCCTGCTGGTCAATCAGCGTGGCTTAAATGGTTGACTTCCGCTCCGTAGCCACGAGTACTCGTACTTGGAGTGCAAGCACTGCACGAGTTCCTGTTCTTTTTTTGGACTACTTGAAATGTAATTTAATTTGTTTATTTGCGCGGCGGGTACTTTGTGGCAGCCGTTGTGTCTGCCACTGAATTAATTGTGCACCTTGTGGCAGCATCTGCCGTTGGCTGTTGCTCTTGTCTGAATAACGGAAGGTGCTTCCTGGGCGACACTCGCGTTTACTCTGCCCCCCTCTCCCCTCCGGCCACCAGCACCTTTGATGGCGAGCCAAAAATAAAGCACAAACAGCTATTGGGGGAGTCAACAACGAGGACGAGGAGGAGGACCAACAACTCTCTAATTAATGTGTTTGTTTAGCTTTTGCGCTTTTAAAATTTGGCGAGGTGTTGTTGCCGCTGTGCCGGAGAGCCGGAGTGCCGAGTGCCGGATGCGGCTCCGGAAGAGGGACAACATTTTAATTGAACGAACGCGGCATCTATTACGTTCTTTACGTTACTCAAATTGAGTATGCAAATATGCTTATAAACTTATTTGGCATTTGAATTATAATTCTTTCATTCGTTCTCTTCGTTGCAGCAACTAACCGACCAACCGGGGACTGACAGGTAAAGATGCATCTCATTAACTCGCTTGTCTGCCGCAGACGTAAGAGATTTGAACTGGCATCGCAGTCGAGTATTGTGGCATTGCATTAGGTCCGAGTTGCGGGGCAGCAATGAGGCAGAATGATGAGCCCAGGCAGTTGGCGGCACCGGAAACGGATGCAGCGCCCCAGTCTGAGATTGTGGAGCCGGTGCTGGCGCTTTTACGCTCGGATGTGCTCAATCAGACGCGTCCGCCGCTCTTCTACAACAGCTACAACATCTCCGAGGATGTCTACTACTACTTTAACGGCTTCAATGCGGCGGCGCCGACCAGCACCGAGCTGGCCCTCAACCTCAACACCACCGGCGGTGCGCCGCCCAGCAGCACCACCCGCGAGCCCGATCTGTCCGAGTTCCTGGAGGCGCTGCCCAACGACCGCGTCGGCCTGCTCGCCTTTCTCTTTCTCTTCTCGTTCGCCACGGTCTTCGGCAACTCGCTGGTCATCCTGGCCGTCATCCGGGAGCGCTACCTGCACACGGCCACCAACTACTTCATCACCAGTCTGGCTGTGGCCGACTGCCTCGTGGGCCTGGTGGTGATGCCCTTCTCGGCGCTGTACGAGGTGCTGGAGAACACGTGGTTCTTCGGCACCGACTGGTGCGACATCTGGCGATCGCTGGACGTGCTCTTCAGCACCGCCTCCATACTGAATCTGTGCGTCATCTCGCTGGACCGCTACTGGGCCATCACGGACCCCTTCAGCTACCCCATGCGCATGACGGTGAAGCGTGCCGCAGGATTGATTGCCGCCGTTTGGATCTGCTCGAGTGCGATCAGCTTTCCGGCGATTGTTTGGTGGCGGGCGGCGCGGGACGGCGAGATGCCCGCCTACAAGTGCACCTTCACCGAGCACCTGGGCTATCTGGTGTTCTCCTCAACCATATCGTTCTACCTGCCGCTGCTGGTGATGGTCTTCACCTATTGCCGCATCTATCGGGCGGCGGTTATCCAGACGCGCTCCCTCAAGATCGGCACCAAGCAGGTGCTGATGGCGTCCGGGGAACTGCAGCTGACGCTGCGCATCCATCGCGGCGGCACCACGCGTGATCCTGCCCTCAACACCAATCAAGTGTCGGGCGGCGGCGGTGGTGGCGGTGGCGGCGGCGGTGGTGGATCGCTGAGCCACTCGCACTCGCACTCGCATCATCATCATCACAATCACAGCGGCGGCACAACGACATCCACGCCCGAGGAGCCGGACGACGAGCCGCTATCGGCGCTGCACAACAACGGTCTGGCCCGACATCGACACATGGGGAAGAACTTCTCGCTGTCGCGGAAGCTGGCGAAGTTCGCCAAGGAGAAGAAGGCTGCCAAGACGCTGGGAATTGTGATGGGCGTGTTCATTGTGTGCTGGCTGCCGTTCTTTGTGGTGAACCTGTTGTCGGGCTTCTGCATCGAGTGCATTGAGCACGAGGAGATTGTGTCGGCAATTGTCACCTGGCTCGGCTGGATCAACTCCTGCATGAATCCTGTGATCTACGCCTGCTGGAGCAGGGATTTTCGCAGGTGAGTTAACCTCCTCTTCTGTCCCTGTCACTGCATTCATCGCGCATCCTTTTCGCAGGGCCTTCGTCCGACTGCTGTGCATGTGCTGTCCTCGGAAGATACGACGCAAATATCAGCCCACAATGCGCTCCAAGTCACAGGTGAGTTGTTGTCCAGCTTACGGTCCATTTAAGCTGAGCTGCGGTTGGTTTTTTCTCATTGCTGCGACTTGCCACAACACATTTTGAATCTCTTTCGCTGTCGCTGTCGCTCTCGCTGTCTCTTCTATTTTATTTTTTCGTTCTTTTTCCATTAACATGGTTCTTATATACTTGTGGGCTGAGCGACGCTGAAATCTGTTTATGAATTATGCACCTCACCCTGCGTCCTCCGACCCTTCGTGCCGTACTTTAGTATGCTCCAGAAACGAAACTCAACGAACGACAAAATTAATTTACAAATTTAATGAATATGATGGAGGAAAAGAACGCATACGAAAACAAGTTGTACCCTTCCCTGCTCGACACCTGCTCCATCTCCATCTCCATCTCCATCTCCAGCAGTTGCCATTAGCATTCACACATGACAGGCAGCTGGAACGGCACACTGCGAGTGCCTTAGAAGAGTCCTCATCCTTGCCACCATCCCGGCATAAATAAACAGCTCAACGCATCAGTCAACGTCATCGACAACGGCTTCCACTTTCTCCCTTCCCCCTCTCCTTGCCGAGCTGCTGATTTTAATGAATTATTTTTTAATGTGTGTCTGCACTCTGCCCGAATTGGGTCAAGTTGAAAAGTCACAGAACTTTGCTTCAACACTGATTAGCCCTGGAAGCTTATTTAGCTATTTAACTTAATTGAACTAAAATTATTTGATAATTTGCAATTTGTTTGCACAATTTGTTGCCAATCGGCGATACTTGAAGCACACTCAACTTAATTAATGATAAATATCTCATTCATTCAAGCCCTTATCCCCAGCCCTAAAAAGAGTCAATATCATTAATAATAAAATGGAAATTAAATGCAAATCAATCGCAAAGTCTTTGATCGCTATTATATCTATCAATGCCATGTATATTTGTGTATCACGTCACGTCGCCCGCCAAGATGGTGCCTCTGATCTGGTTTTATATATGGATGTTAATGTGCGGCTGCTGATTATGATTCTGGTGGTGTTTTTACAGAGATTTGCGACTCGGCGCTGCTACTCAACTTGCTCGCTGCACGGCATTCAGCACGTGCGACACAATTCCTGCGAGCAGACTTATATATAGTTTAGCATAGATTTAGTTGCTCCCCGACACGCACACAGACACTGTGGGTGAGCGGCGCCTCCTTCCCACTAACAAAACGAAATGCAAAAGAAAAGAATACTAGAATAAAAGTCAATGGCAAGGTAAGCGACTTGTCTATTCTACTCGTATGTTTTGATGTTTCGTGTTCGTCCTGTCGCCTCTGTTGAGTCATGCACACTAACTCATCGAGAGGCTCGCACTCGTGGCACACACTCTATCTCTCTCTCTGTATACATATGTCTCTCTCTCTCTCTCTGTCTCTGTATAAATGTTTAACTCAACGATGCGCCTGTGTTATGTTCTTTTGGCTCGACTGTGACATCGTTGATTGTATTTTTAGTGACAAAAAGAAAGCACACACAAGCAAAGAGCAAAAGAATACATAAAATAAACTGTGATTTCAGCACCTGTTGAATGTACTGCACCTGAATCCAAACACACACACACACTGCCTCACACACACACACTCACATGCTACGGCACTGAAGGGTGCAGCTGGATCCTGTGCAGTCCTGGCTGGGCTTAATGTCTCTGTTTGAACAATTCCCTTTGGCATGGCGACCGATGATTCGTTGCTTTTTGTTGTCCATGTTGGCCGTGTTGCTCGTGTTGCTGTTGTTTCAGTTGTTGTTTAATGTACTGCGCAAAAATCGTCGCAGAGAGGGAGAGTATGATGTCCTGCCAGATGGCCTCAATGCTGAATGTGCCTGAAAGTATGCAACGAAATATTTAAAAGTCTTGGTGGCCATAAATCCTTTTTAACGCCTTGATACAGGGTATGCGCAAGTTTAAGGAGAATCTCCGGTCACACGCACTCTTTGCACACGCGAGCTCGCAGGCCAAGGACACGTTGTCCTTGCTGCGTTTTTGTCATGTTGGCTGTCGCTGTCATTGTTTTTGCTATTGTTATTATTGTTGTTGTTGTCTTTGTTTTTGTTTATGGCAAGCATTCACTAGAACTCTTCACACACACGCACACTCACACACGCATACTCACACACACACACACACTCAATGTGTTTATCTTGTTGTTTTGTGATTTTTGCTTAAGTTTGAAACCTCCTCATCTCTCAATTTAAGTGCGTGTCTGGTTTACTTGTGTTTATGTTGGAAATTTTAACTTGGCATTGTTGTTCTTATTATTGCCACTTCTATTTGTTGGTCTTTTGACTTGCCACACACACACGCGCACACACACAGACACACCCTCACACACTGCTATCGATAAGTGCGCCTGGACATATTTTGTAAATCAACTCCCAAAGCACACCAGCATTGTGGCAATGCTATCAAGTTAACCATAAATCCTTTTGCACTCTAAATTTCCAACTCAATTTTCGCATGTGTGTGATACAAACAAGCAAGCGAACAAACAAACTTAAGCCACACAATTAAATGGATGAAAATGTTGTTTACAGCCCCGAAAACTGTAACTACCAGAGTCAGCGATACTTCTGTTGGGTATTTGGGTGGCTGCCAGGATATCAATTACACCCAAGAGCATGCCAATTTATATGCCAATTCCTCTCACTTTTCCCATTCGCATTCGCATTCGCATTCGCATTTGTATTGTGTGGGAGCTTTGTATTGTATTGTATTGGCGGCATTGTTGAAAAGGGTCACGACAAGCGCATCTGACTTATTGGGGCAAGCAAGCACTTAAAAGTACCGGAAGAATATAAAAGCATATCGGGTTCGCATTGTTTCGATATGTTAATCAAATAACTTACAAGCGATTTAATATTCCAGGAATGCAACAAAATATTTGATGTATTTTTTATCAACCTGTCTGCCACGAAATTTGATACTGATTTATCCCTCTTAATATTGTTAGCACTGACTGATACTAAAATCGGATCGAGTTTTTTTCCGCGAATGCTACAATTAATTTCTCAGAACCCAGCCGGCTCTTCAATCGTTTTGGTGTTTGCTGTTTCGAAGAATACATGAAGGGAGCTCAACAACCTGCATACTTAAGTAATGTTAAGCCTGCTCATTAGAAAGTTTTGCCCCACGAAATGGATACATTCACCTCGCAGTTGGCAGCTGTAATGTTTAGTGTTCTCAGTAGTCTGGTATTTGAGGGGCGGACACTTAAAAAAACAAACACAAATTCCGGTGATTGCTTAAATTAGCGACAAATGAGTTGAACTTCCGTTGGCCATTTGAGGACGACGACGACGACAACGATGACGACGAAGGGCTACAAATGGAGATGGGTTCCATTAACCAGCGCCCATAAAGCCCTCTTGACTGAGTGTGTTTATGGCCCAGAGTATGAATGTGTGTGTGTGTGTGTGTGTGTGTGTGTGTGTAAGTGTGTGCGTGCTGTGAGCTGGTTTTATTCATTTGGTCGATTTCGTAGCCTGGTCTAGTCAGTCCTTTATCGCCCTCAACTCTCGTATACTGGCCATTGTCTGGCCTGTGTCGTCGCACTTATCTTCGAGCCCATTGCGGTCAGCCGCAAGCTGAGTGTGTCTCTGTGTGCGTGTGTGCGTGTGTATCTGTGTGAATTTGTCTCCCCTGATGTCACTTGAAAATTAACTTCATTGATGTTTTGTGCTGTTTGACTACAGTTCTCCGCCTGTTTGTTGCGTTCCTCCTCTGCCAGACACAGACACGTGCACACACAACAACTGGAGCACGCACTGATTAGGTTCCGGCTGCAGTGCCGAAATCCTTACACTTAGAGAAAAGTTAGACTGTGCTTTAAACAAAATAGAACAAATATTCATTTTTGTACATTAATTGCATACATTATTCCGTCTAAAAATAATAATTATTTCAGCAGTGTTTTTCATACATTTTCAATTCGTTCTCTCAGTGTAGCCAAATGAGATGCATCAAAAATGTGCATGCTGCATACAATGGGAATGTTCAATCATTCGACAATCGGCATTCGGAAATGTATTCACTTTCAGGGCTCACATGACATTCAACTTTGACACACACCCACATCGCTTTAAGCTGCTACACACACATATACTTACAATCACACTCTCACACACACACATACCTTTAATTGAAATTCTAAATGCTTTGCAGAAGAACTCTTTGGCCAGCCTGAGGCCAGGACAAACAACGACGGAGCTGCTGCGCTTTGGCGCCTTCGAGTAAAGGATGCTCGTATCCTTGTGACAGGCAATTACCTTGTACTATCTTGCAGCAAGTTTCAGTTTTCGTGTTCTAATCGTTGCTAATTACATTAATTATTGGCCAACGCTTTGTGGCATTGCGAGGCACAAAGCTGCCTGGCCAAAGCCAAAGCCAAAACCGCAATTATTGTTGCAATAATCAATCAAACTAATTTGTGACCGCTTCACAAAATGACAGCCAAATTAAACGAATGTCCTGCGCTCGGCGACATTTCGTCGCCAGCTTCGGCGCTGACTCTTTTCACTCTTACTTACTTTAACTTTGTCATTTATTTATGTATGTTTTGTGTTGTGTTTTTGGTTTTGTTTATTCTGGTCCCTTCGCGAGCCAGGACATCAAAATGTAATTTACCACAAATGTTGCGAAAACATCAATTATCCCTAATGGACTGTGAACGTGAAATTAACGTTTATAATTATGTGACAGAAGCCACCAGGAAGTGGCCGCAGCCGCTGCGAAGCGGCAACTTCGAGAGTTCCAGAACTCTTGGCCTGTTTCCGGCTTGATACCCTGCGACACCTGTTGCAGCGGGTATATTCCATACCCCGCAAAGGTACCAAGGAAATGGTATAAAATACTTATCAACGTTTATTATATGCATGTTTTTTACATTTTCTTTTTCGCCTAATTGTGTTTATAACGTGGGCTTTGTGTCATATGCAACATTTTTCCAGGGTATTTGACAAGTCGAGGAGCGATGTCGCCATTTTGCCGTATGTGCATTGCCTGAGATGTCGAAAACTTTTACATTTTTATTTTTTGGTGCCCTTTCTGGCCTTTGGCCTGGTGTAAAGCGACAACTCTCGGACGTGAAGCTGCTGCAAATAGAGTATTAAGTAATAAATTACAAAAAGGGCGTTTTCCTGACAAATTCGCGAGTGAGAAAAAAAGTAGAACTTTTTTTTGGCAAGCCCTGCGGGTTCATTAAACTTTGAACCCAGCACGCCAACATCGACGAGGGCTTGGCCAATTTTGAGTCATAACGCTCACGCGAAACAAAATGCCAGAGATAAGAAAATAGATTGCTTTAATTTGTTTTTTTGTTTGTTTGTTTGCAATTTCCATATTTGAAAAATGAACAATTTTGTATAAATCGATTAGTGACAAGCGTGGCAAAGCATTGGAACATGAAAGTACAGCGAAAAATCACAATTACACAGAGAGAAGAAACGTGCTAATATCAAGAATGAATTCTTCAATTATGCTTACTATGTTATCTTGAATAACATAACATTGTGTGTAATAACACACAGAAAATACATTTTTAAATTAAGAACGAAATTATTGAACAATTTTCTTTCAAGAAGATGAGAAGCATTCTTAATTCAAGAATAGATTCACAATTCAAAAATTAAACGCAACTCTTAAATGAAAAACCAAATTCTAAAATTTTGTTATTTGCTAAAAATTTATATTTTTATTTCGGTTTTATAATTTTATAAATTAAATTGTTTATATTTAGTTAGTCCTTTTTTCAAAAGAAGATTTCAATCTTTAAACACGACTGCCTAAACGAAAGTTAACAATGCAATCTTGTTTCAAAAGTGTTCATATGATCGAAACATTCTCAGTTCGATGAATTTGATTCTTGTGTTAAGAACGTAATTTTGCTGTCTGTGTGATGTGTGCAGTAAGCCAAGTGTTTTGCCAAACAATTTAAATCAAGCCGTTAATCAAATTGCAGTGAGCAACACGTTGCGTACAGCCAAAGGCAAAAGGATATTAGAATATACCGCAAAAACTTGTCAGCTCGTAATTGAATTGAAACTCCAATCTGGCTTAGCACAAACCCGAAAGCAAAAAAAAAAAAAAAAATAAGCAGCACTTGTAACTTGCATTTCCCAAGGAACCACACAAAACCACACGAAATCAACTCGGAATTCCGCACACACACACACACACACGAGCACACGAACGCACACGAACGCACACACAGATAGTAAACCACATGGAAGGTTTGCTTATGAAATTGCATTGCCATTACTTCTGATAAAGACGACGATGACGGAGATGCTGATGATGATGTTAATGATGGAGATGATGATCTTATTTGCTGGATTTCGGGTGGTTTAGTGGGTAGTGGGGAGTCCATGCAATACTGAATGCCTGAAATTGAAATTTTCGGCCGATCCAAGGCTCGACTTCGGGCCTGAGGTTGAGCTGATGAGATGCTACAGCTAATATTCGGAAATTGTGTTTTTGTGTGTTGTATTGTGCGCCAACAAATGTACCTCACCTCACCCCCCCTGTTTCATTGTCTACACTCCCCGCAATCTGCAGCTGTTGTGCTGCTTACCCGAAAAAAGTAAAGAAGAAAAACAAATAAAACCGCTTCTCGTTTATTGTGTTGCATTGCTTTTTATTTTTTGGTTTTGTGTTTTTTTTTTGTTGCTGCTACCTCTCTCTGTCTCGTTCTCGTTCCCGTTCTCGTTCACTTTGTTATCGTTGTTGTTGTTGTTTTTCAATCATGCATTTCGCTTTGACTTTTATTGCACCCGACAAAACAAAGAAGGAGAGGAGCGAATAACCGAAGTGCACAGAACATAAAATGAAAGCAAACCCGCAACATTTTCAAATTGTTGTCGTTATTGTTGTTCTTCTTGCTGTTGTTGTTGTTGCTGTTCAACATCTTTGTTGCCGCTCTTGCTGTGCTTAACGGCAAATTGTTTTTGCCATACCAACACACACCCACACACACACACGCACAGATACACTGCCTGCAAATTGTATGCAAACCTTTGAAATTGAATTTTAACTACAACTCTTTACAATGCATTCTTGTCTTCCCTATCTCCCTGTCTCTCTCTCTCTCTCTTCCACATACAGTGTCATGTTGCCGCTGCCATGGTGGCTGCCTCCACATCCTTTGGCTACCACTCCGTCAATCAGCTGGATCGCAACCTCATATGACGGCAGCCCAGCAGCTGCAGCACCTGCAGCGGCAGCAGCAACTGCGGCGGAGGAGCCGGAGGCGGAGGCGGTGGCCGCAACTCCCATCAATACCACTCGTCGGCGGGGGGCACGCCGTCGTCCTCGCAACGCTCGTGCACGCGCTGCCAGAGCTTTCACCGACACCATCATCGGGCCAGGCGTCGCAGCTCCTACAACTCGACGTCGGCGGTGAACTGTGCCGCAAAGACGATTGTCACAATCACGGCGCCGCCGGCGGCAGCCGCCTCGGCCTCGGCGCTGCACTTGGGCAGCGGACGACCCTCCTCGGTGTCCACGCTGACGCTGGCCACGGTGCCGCAGTCGATGCTGAAGGGTGGCTCCGTGAGTGCTGCGAACACGCCGCTTGCCCCGGCCACGAAGCACACGAGCTTCGCGCTGACGCCCGGCGCCATGGGACCATCGGGGTCGTCGTCGGGATCGGGACATCATGTCTCGTTCATGCCCTTGCCCATTCCGTTGCCCATGATGGGCATCAAGCGGCTGCGTGACTCCAATTCGTCGCTGGGCTCGCCGACAGCGCCGACGATGGGAGCGGGAACGGCCGCGGGAGCAGCCACAAGCTCAGCACCCTCGCTAATCGAAGTCGCCGAGGAAGTGGCTGCAGCGCATCAGCATGCGGCGCTGGAGTTGCGTCAGAGCGTGCAGAGTCAAATCACAACGCTGGAGGATGTGGATGACGTGGAGCACAGCGATGATGACGACGACGACAGCGAGAGCGAGAGCGTGGGCATGGCCTTGGTGCAGACGACGCCTCAGCTGGAGTGCCGGACGGAGATGGCATCGAGTTCCTCTAGCGGTTCGGTTAAGTAGACTCGCCCCCATCACAGCACTCAAAGTCAACCTTCAACCCACTCATTAGTGATAAGATATAGATAGTGATATGACGCTTGGTTCGTTTTATATTTGAATTTGGTTTAGCTTAGCATAATTATCGATAGTTACGATTAGACGTCATATCTTAGCTCTTCCATAAATAGATTTTAACCCCTAAGTTCTAGTTCTTGTAAATATTGCCGTTATTTTAAATTGGTTTACGAATTGAAAGCTACGTCTTCAACCTGTCCACGTACCTGATTCGCTATCTCTATATATCTATCTCTTACTAAATCTCTCTCCGCTCTTTTCTCTCGCTCTAAGAAAATGTTAGTCTCTCTTCATTATGTACAATATTACGGGTGCAACAAGAATTTAAAACCTAAGTCAGCCTCAGCAAAATATACATAACACACCTAATCAATCAAATGGAAAAAGGCTTCTACTAATCATTCCCAGTTGCCATATGGCGCTCTGATACCAACTGATCCACCTGACGATGTTTCTACGTGTTTTGGTTCTCAGTGTTAACAATCAGACTTGTTCCGACTTTCACTTTCCCTTCGAGGCAAATGATTCCCTTTGAAGGTGGAACGCGGAACAGCAGAGAATATACTATATATGAATAAGCGTAGCGAAATCCAATAGATACTAGTAAGCATATATTATATGAGTTCACAGTTTATTTATCGAGTTGGGTTTTTTTTTTGGTTTTGTTGGTTTAGCAAGAGCGACAAATTGTAAATGTTAAATGCACAAAAAGTTAAGCGACTCCTTTAACACTATTAACGAGTTCAGCTGGTCGACAAAGCGGCTTAAAGGCTTAAGTACTTAATTGAGAACAAACTGTGTTTGCAGTTTAGTTTAGTACATAAACTAAATATAAGTTACTTTATATTTTTATATAGTACGTAACAATACATGTTTTCAGTTGGGGTTTTTCAACATTTTGCTTTACCAGTTATCCAGACAGCGTAAATTTTTCTAAACTGGTTGCCCAGGCAAACTAAATAATCACTGAATACAACACCAATAGATAAATACGAGTACTTTTCGAACGCATTCACTGTTGCGAGTACTCATAGGGAAAAAAAGATACTTACATATAACATAACATACATATATTATTACGAGTGAAAATGTAGTAACAATGACAAAGCTGCGGATGGAAAGAGAAAATCACAGAGCAATAAATGAAACGTTGCTCATTGTTTAAAAAACAAACAAATCTGAATGGAATGCGCAAAGCAAAGCGAAATGAGCAAAATTATAACAAATGGCAATTATTTATATTCAATATGGATAGCATAAGTCTAAGCTCACAACTCACAGCTCGTGGAGCAATCTGTCTGCGTGCGTTCTCGTAAATATATTTAAGAGTAGATCTAAGTTTGTGTATATGTATGTGTACTATATATTAAGAGCTGCTAGAGAGATAGAAGCAAATCAAGCAATGTCCGCCCATTCAAGTGGATGGGCAGCAGCAGCAAGAATTTATAATATAATCTAAGGCAAGTAATTATTTAGGACACAGAGATCTACGAGTATTCAACCCAATCAAGAATCGGAACAATTGGCAAACCACTAGGCATAAGCATAACAGATTTGTATTCCATATAACTATAGATACGACTACGATATGTATATGTATATGTAATTGTATATGTAACATATTTATGTGTATTAAGATTAAAAGACACTGAAACAGTAACTGGCGTTGACCTAACATTACTTAAATTTCAGCTTGGCCAACTTCTGAAGCAGTTGCGGGGCGTCGATGGTGGTTCTTTTGGCAAAGTGCGAAACTTTCGGGATTTGCAGCAAGAAATGCAACACTTCATCTTTGTGATGGACATGCAGCAAGACACAACACAATGCCAGTCGAGTGCGACTGCGACTGCGAGTGCAGAGTGTAACAAGAGGCGAATGCCAAACTACAGACATAAAGTTTACAAGTTTACAGTTTACACTTTGCAGTTTACATTCTGAGGTCCTGTTGCGGGGCAGAGTCAGCAATAGAGTTGCGATTGTGAGTGCCATCAGCGACTCGGGAGCTGCATTGTGCAGCTGTCGCTCAAACAGACACTCACAACGTCAGACAGTCAGAGTGAGTCAAGTCAGTCAGTCGCCCAGTCAGTTTGTCGGGGTCACGGTGTAATGGGGGTTAAGATGTATGCAGTCAGCAAAGCGCGAAATGCAAGCAACGCATCTAACATAAAACAACTCGCAGAAGGCAAACAACAAACGAACAGCTGCATCCGCTTCAGATTGCTCCCTTCGCAAGTGTGCCCCATAAAGCTTAAGCTGACTGGCCATGCCACCGCATGTCGCATGCCCCGAGTGTGTGCTCCTCGAAAAATTGGATCGTTTTGCTGGCAGTTGTATGCTGGCGCCAACATTGTGTGTGGGGACAAATCGCACAACGTGCATCGACTAACTAATGAGAAAATAAGCCAGAGACCAAGTTGCCAACTGGCAACTGGCAACCAAAAACTACACAACAGAACGCACTAATGACCCACAAGAACGACTACAGTTGAAACAGTTTCGCAGAGTCAAAGGACTTGACCGCGAGCACAACTAAAAACAGTGTAAATTAACTTCAACTCATTCAACCTCAACAGTGTTCGCATTGAATTGTTGCAGTATCCTGAAAGTATGCAACACTTTTTTCAATGAACGTGGAAAGGTTTATTAAACCACAATAATCAATGTGTTGCTGGAGCTCGAGTTTGTTGTGTAGTGTAGAGTCTAGTAGTTGCCACCACAACACAGCGACAACGACAACGACACAATGGCTCCCCGAGCATTGTCCTTGCCGTAATCAGCCAAATAACGACTGCCAAAATGGCGGATAAGCGCAGAACTAATAAAAAAGAAACGTTGCATAGCAGAAGGGCCATCAAATCGCAAACTGCATGGAGATCGCTGGCAACATGGCTGACGAAGGGGTCGGGACATGAGGGATGGTGGTTGGGGGAATATCGGATTGAGGGCAGCTTACTTATCACCGAAACTAAATTTGGAGCAGCGTCGAACCCTCGACAACATTTTATTTGCTAGCTGGTAATTTTGTTTCCTTTTTGCAGCTAGTTCCTTACAGTTTGCTCCTTCGCTTTGTTTTCTTAGCTTCTTTTGTTGGGTTTGGTTAATGAACCGAAACGCGTGCTTGTCTCCGTGCTGGGCGTACGGGGCGGATGAGTTCGCTGCGCTTCTTCAGCCGTTCAGCGAATTTGTTTGCCAATATGTAAGGGCAACACAATCATTCCCCACTGATGACTTTGTTGCTCCGCTGGAGCCAAATGCGCGGGTGTTATTGTCTAGCCCCTCGGGCCATTGCCGCTCCGAGTGGGCGGGCTTAAGGATATATGCGGTTGCTATTAGTATTGCTATCACTATTGCTGGTAGCTTATGTGGCTGGCTGGCTGGCTGGCTGGCTGTCTGTGTGGGTCCATCAAAGCAGCCCACATACACCCTTTGTCACCCTCGCCAGTTCATAATGTGTTTAATTATAAACATAAATCGTATTCATGGTCGTTTTAAGCAACGAGTCACTTTTGCAATAAATACTCAGATAAAACAAATTATTACACATGAAATGATAATTATTTGATTGTCTTTCCACTGTTGTGTTCCTAGAAGCTCAGTTGGCTTAAGAAACGATGATTATCATTTTGAATGCGGTTGCGACTTGATTGATGCAATTTGTATTTAGAATTATTATTTTCTAGGGTAAAAAGAGCAAGCCATAAGACCCCATTGAAGTTTATATTTATACGATTATTATTTATTAAACAACTGAATAAATGAAAAAAAAATATTAAATATGTCCAACGAATTGTGCGTCTAAATTACAATACCCTTTGAAAGCTTACACAAATTTAATAAGAGTGTATTTTTTCCAGAGTTCTGTTTTGTGTGTTAGTTAACCCGCAAATTGGTTACGGCGGAAAGTGGAGCATGCAAACGCTCAGTGTGGAGAGTAATTGAATATGCATGTTTCCAAAGTGGCCAAGTGGAGCAATGGAGCAGTGGAGAGGGAGGGGGAAAGGATGCCTTTGGAGCGCATTTAAGAGACGTTAATTAAATCAATTCAGCTCGTTTTAAACAATTTCGCGTTGGAAGAGCGCATAAAAATGCTAAATAAATTGATGAACTGTGGCGAATGGGCAAACACAAAAGCCTTCCAAGGAGTTATTGGTTGCGGATGGCGTGTCCTTGTCGTAAAAGGAAGGCATGCTGTAAAAAATAAATCTATCGATCCATTCATTCAATGCGACTCTCCTCGAGCATCGAGTGCTGCGATGGCATGGCGATGTCGAACCTAGACAAAGCACCGATTGCACTTGGCTGTTGCTCCCATCGGGCAGACGCGGATGGAGGCAACGCTCGGGCCAAAATTGTGTAAATATAAACGACATTAAAGCGCGTCTGGAAATAAAACAAACAACAAGTCAAATTCAATGAACTGTATAGAGACCGCTCCTGCTTGCCTGTCAGCTTGCCTGCCTGGATGCCTGCTGCTCGTGTTGCAGCTCCTCCGCCCTATCGCTTCCAGCTGCCTCTAAATGCTGGTCTACATTAACTTGCGCCCTTGGCTGATGATGCCCCCTCCACAGCTCTGGAGCCACCTTCAGCTCGATGGGGCAATTGAAGCGCAGCCTTATTGTGTTCTATACCGATTTTCCATATCTATACACAATGCGTTGCTATTTTTGTAGGATGCTCTCACAGCTTGGGCCAATTTCCATTATGCTCGGGAGCCATGGCTTATATTTAACAATTTATAAATATGAGCACGCCCACCACAGCGTCATTAGAAGCCGTTTGAATGATTGCCAGAGCGGCACAGGTCGAGTAAATGTTGCCATAAAAATTGACAAAATAAAAGAATTTGGATTGCCATAGGCATGGAGTGAATAACGAACAAATATCCTGTAATCGAAGGAACTACAAAGAAATGTGAAAAGTTAAACGTAAATAATAAGTATATTTACTGTGCCAAATGTCAAATATCAAAACCATAATGCAATTCCTGGAATAGAGGATGTTTCGATACTAAATAAATTATTGACTTAAGAATTTATTCTTAAATACATTCTTGAAAGTTTTAATTTCCTTTTAAGTTTAAAACAGTCTTGATTCAAGTTATAATTATATATCAAGAATTTTTTATATTCAAAAAATTCTCCCAAAGTTCTCTGAGTGCAATTGTGACACTTTTCCATTCTAGAATTCAATTTTTGAATTATTTCACGTATGCCCAATCTATAATTGTTCAAGAATATTATTCTTGAATTAAGAATTTACTTCTGAGTACAATACTGATAACATAAAAACCAGAATTTATTCTTGATTTTTAAACAATTTTTTAATCTTTGTGGGTATGCGTATACTCTAAGCGTAACTTAAAAGTACAGGGTATATTTAGATAACCATATATGGGCACGCGTAGGTGGGCAAAGGTTGACACTCAACTAGGCATCTGCCTTTTCATCGATGCATAGAGAGAGAGAGAGAGTGAGCGCGACTGTTGTTATTGTTGAGGGAGTTGGCCTTTTTCGCTTTTCTTTGGCTGCTTTCTGTTGGGTTTCTTTTTATATTTTATTTTTTGGGGAAGCGATGGCTGTGATGGCAACACATTGTTCTAAATATCACGCACGCAATTTGCAATTGAAGCGTAAATTTCACTCTGCGTCAGTGAGCAATTCTCTGAGCTTCAAGCTGTTGATAGAGATATTGCGATATAAAGTGTAGCTTGTCCAGAAGCGGCAAGACGGCAATGCCGCCAATACCAGGACGAGGGTGAATGGGATGTGAACTTGACTGGCAAGGGCATTTACTGCATGCGAGGAGGTGTCGACGCAGCGAGCCAAATAAATGACATCAGTGGATTATCGCCAGCATCAGGACAAACACAAACACAAACACGAACACGAACACACAAACATGTGCCATTTCCTCGTCTTTTGCAATATATAAAATTGAAAAAAAAAGGCAAGTATAATATACAGATAAACGCCCATACAATATAGCTGTGTCTCTGTTGTTTCATTAGAGTGAGAGAGAGAGAGAGGGAGTGTGTGTGTGTGTGTGTGTGCGCTCGAGAGGCAGCGACAAAACAAAAGCATGAAATATCACAGGCAGCTCGCCGTAAAGTGTCGAAGTTTGAGGGGGCAACACGTAAATATGCGTTATCCTTGAGCTGACCTTGGCAAGGAGCAGCCTCGACATTTTTTGTTTTCGTTGTTGTCTTATTTTTTGCGTATTTGCGTTGAATAACTTCACGCACACGGACACAATCCCTCACACATTGCGAGTGAAAACACGCTGGTTCATGAATGCAAGTACAAATTACAGGCTCATTCAGTTGGCCAAACGGCAGCCAGAATCCAGCCAAGGACCGCCCGCTGTTGCAGTAGCCTCCCATGGCAATCACGTACATGTCGTGGTCCTGCTTCTGTTACTGCCGCTGCTGCTGGTCTTCTGCCAACAACAGGACCAACAACATCGGCAGCAGCAGCAAAGGGCAGCCGCAGCTTTAACAACGACAACGACAACGACAACGACAACGACAACGAGGACGAAAACGACATTGACACTGCCACTCCTTGTTGTTGTCCCCCGTCGCGTCGTTCGCCGTTGTTGTTCTCGTAAAACTCTCCGCTTTGACACTAAACTGTAAGTCTTCAATTTAATGCTTTAATAAATCCAGAAAGCCGGAATAAAAACAAGTAAGAAAGCTACAGTCGAGAGTGCTCGACCGTATGATACCCGCAACCCATTTCGAGAGAAAACAAAAAATTTAAATGATATATTAACAAAAAATATACCAAATATACTAAAATTAGTTTTTTGTATATATTTGAAAATAGCGGGTAAAAATCACAACACCGTTTTGGTCACACTGTCAACTAAACAAACAAAGCGCGGGCAGCTGCAAGTGAATTTTGCATAGAAAATTGATTCTTTAATAACTTCCTTGTTTTTCATTCGATCTCAACCAAATTCACAGGAATCATTGAGAATATAAATATTATTATGCATATCAAAATTCAATGCTCTAGGTCTATTATTACGGCTTTTACAGACTTTTGGGGGCGGAAAGGGGCGTGGCATCCAACTTTTGAAATAAACTTGACCTGCGTAGGACCTATAGGAGTACTGTCCCCAAATTTGGTAGCTCTAGCTCTTATAGTCTCTGAGATCCAGGTGTTCATACAGACGGACAGACGGACAGACGGACAGACGGACAGACGGACAGACGGACAGACGGACATGGCTATATCGTCTCGGCTGTTGACACTGATCAAGAATATATATACTTTGTGGGGTCGGAGATGCCTCCTTCTGCCTGTTACATACATTTTCTGTTGGCACTAAGTTATAATACCCTTCTACCCTATGGGTAGCGGGTATAAACAGTAAGCTCACAGGGTCAGACTCGTTCTCGCTCGCAATTCGTTACAAATTGAATTCAATTAAATAAATTAAAGTGCATTTTACATAAGCGTTGCTGCAGTGTAATAAAAATAAATGAAATCACTTTTAAATGTCACCAGAATAAAGAGCACCAGCACCGGGATTAAGCGAATGCCTAGGGCAGGAGACGTGTGTGGCGGCAACAAGGGGATGGTATGTGTGTGTCTGTGTGTGTGTGTGCTTAGGACTGGCAAGGATTTTAGAATTGAATGTGAGAAGTTCTCGTGTCTGCACAACTTTCAGACAGTCAATCTGCCAGAGCAGCAAAATCAAAGCCAAAGTTGAAACAAAGACAATTGAAAGTTAAGGCCAAAGCGACACGGAGAAATGACGAGAGGATGGGGAGGGAAAGGACATGCGAACAGGACTCTACCTAAATAATAAAGACTCGAGAATGCATTAATAAAATGTGCGCATGCTGAAAACTTTTGCCAGTTAATAAAAAAGTTCATTTGGTATAGGGTTTAATTTGAATGGCTTTGGTTTGCTTCTGCTCTTCTGGCAACTACCCAAACTTGACAAATGACAAATTGTGTCACACTCACACACACATGCATTCGTACTCCTTTATGCTTCATTAAGTTGGAGTTACAGCTAATTTTGTGGCATAAATAAAGCAGCCGAGTAAAAGGAAAGGGTTACTTTCGCCAAAAAAAGAATGAAATGGGTTCTCTGCGGGACTCCTCTGTGGCTTTTATAAGAAAGTATGTATATATTGGCAATTACTTCAGCTACACGCATCATCTCAGGTTTGCTTTCAAGTGGGGAGAGTGTGAAACAGATTAGAAGTGATTGAGGTGAGGCTTTTATCCTACTTGCAATCAATTCAATTAATCATCTAAGCACCTTTTTAGTAAAAACTGCAAAAACTCGATGCCTTAAAGCGGGTATGTTCAAACAGAAGGAAATAAGTTTCACTCTCTTTAAACTGTTACAACACCTCGTATTAAATAAAACTAAAGAATGCACTTCGAAGTTTGCCATGTATTTTTCTGATTCCAGAGATACATTGAAATGCTCCAGAGACTTAACTTGTCTATTGATGAGAAGCAGTTATCGTCTCGGTTTCACCATTTCCTCACAACTAATTCCGAGGATATCGTTGCCAAACTTTCGCTGCCAACAGAGCATAAAAGATTAAGCATGCGATGGGTCTATGCATCTTATGTTACACTGTGATGGCTAATTGAAATGCAGCCACTTGGCTCTTAACGGGCTGGATGGGCGGTCTGCTCTCAGCCAGCTGAACGACAGCCAAATAGGGCTAAGATGGGCAACTAGTAGCTACATACTAATCAATTTAAAAGTTTTCAGTAGAGCAAAGTTTGTAGCATGCTCTTGTCTAGTTTCAAGTTTGCTGAACTAAATCTCAAGAGCTAGTTAAACGTTATGTACACGGCTAATGGGAAAAACGGAACTTGCTAACGAAATTTTCGGTTGGAATGGGTTCGTTTTGGGGTCGGTTTGGGAGCGTTTTTGCATCTGGTTGTGTTGACGGCGCACCCAGCGGATGGCAACTTGGCAGAAAACTAAAAAACAAAACAAAAGTAGAAGAGGAAAGGACAGAAAAAATGGTGAGCAGACAACAAGCGGCGACAACAGCAAAACACAATAACAGAGCAGTTGTTCTGCATTTCCGTTTCCGCTTTGGTTGTCTCCATGGTCATGTCGCGTATGTCGCGAGTTTTTGAATGAACGTTGAATGAAAAGTGCAGCGTCGAATGACGAATCCATGGCAAACAGAACATGTGGCCACTGTGGCAGCCATTACTAAATACTTTCATAAATTTCATGATAATAAATGCAAAAAAGTTGCGCGTCGGCAAAACCAATTAGTTTGGCGCCCAGGGCCGCCGTCCGTCGAGCATAGCATCGTATTGCAATTAACGTTACAGAAACGAGCACCAGAGAAAACAATACAGCAACAGCGAGCGGCAAATGGCCAGCGACAGGCAACTGTGTTTGTGTGACCACCCTTTCAGCCAACCAGCCAGCTAACCAGTTAACTGAGTGCGATGAATTATGAGCCATGGCTGGCCATCCGACGCCTACACCAAAAAACATCTGCGGCCTCAACTTTCCCTTCCGCCCCTCGCTTTGGTTTGGCTTTGCTGTCGATGTTCTGCATGCATTAGTTGCCAAATCAATTCGACTCAATGCTGAAATACAAAACTGCGAAATCATTTGAATGCATCAAATGCCCTGTAAGCGCAAGTTTAAATTAATTGTAATTTAAAGCAGAGATAAACGAAACTCCAAAGGGGTTTTCGCTGTAATGTAATCATGAATCAATACTTACTTTAATTGCGACTTAATGCCTCTTTTCACTGCCTCTATCTAGGGTATTCTCAGAACTAGTAGACAGCAAGTTGTGCCCGTTGGCTAAACAGAAATCTGAGCCACATTTTAACGAGCCTAAATACGAGTCCATGGGAATTGACGTGGACATTCAATGGCAGCTTGTTCATGTATAGTATGTGTGTGTGTGTTGTAGTAACGATAATTAAATTACATTTACGTGGATCTGTGGAAGAGTGGACGGATTTTCCGCTATTGAGTGGCAGTCTCTTTGCGAGTGTTAATTAAAAACGCATGTTAAACAGATTTGCAATATGCGAAAACGGGGCCGAATGTCCTCTATGCAATTTGTCAGAATGACTGCGAAAACAGTTGTCCTTCCATCAGCAAATGGAAAGTGTAAATGGAAAGTGCAAATGCCGTAAAGCCACAGCGAATCCGATAGGAGAGGAGGGCCATTAAAGCAATACCCCGTCACTTTCTCGATCATTGAAGTCCAATTCAAAGCTGGCTGCTTAAAGTGCTTTCGGTCATCTGTGTGCGTGTGGAAGGATTTTAATTGGGCCACAGCAAACAGTTGAAGTTGCGAAGCCGATGGTAATAGCCAAAGGATAACATCTTCCAAATTGGAAGCAAACGTAAGTTAAAATCCTTGACAATAACAACAACAACAAAAACAATAACCGAATATAAGAGACAAGTGTTTAATAAAATGCAGAACTCGTTTAAGTGTTGCCCGCCAGCAAAAAGCTTTTTATTTTCATTTATTTATGAGATAAACTTTTGATTTGTTACTTATAGCTCCAGAGATTGTTGGGGCCAAGGAGAGCCAGGAGACACGGAGCACAAGCTAAAAATTTTATTTCGCAAATACTATTTGGCAGCAGGATGAGTCCGGGTCAAAGCCAACCGTTAAGCGCCAGGCTCCAAGCAGCTGCCTTCCACTCGCAGGCCAATAAAAAGAATATAATATGCGATGCTCGCTTGTGGCCGAAGCCAGCTTCCGTTATTTCGCCTTGGGGGCATAATTCTCGCTTCCAATTTTTGGGAGACTGTAACGCTTCGCTTAGCAAACTTAAAAAAAGAGTAATTCAAGCGCACAACTAGAAGATACCCTTTAATTAAAAGAACCCAGACTTAAAGTGACTTTGGTTTATTTTTTTAGATATGCGTCGTATACTTGATATCCATTTTGCAATGGTTTGTTTGTTCATCTTAATTATTTTCTCAAAAGGATTTGTACAGATTCAATCTCTTAACAAATAAATTAAAATAAAAATACAAAATATTTGCACTTAATTGTATTCAAGTTCAAGGATTAATATGCCCGCTGCTAGCTTTTGTCGACTTTTGAAAAAAGTTATTCGTTTTTTTATGGCTTCTGCGTAATAAATAAAATTTACAACTTAACTAATGCTAATAAAGATGTGACGGCAAAATTAAATTGGATTTTTGAATTAAATAAGAGTTTAATTTAAATTTGTTGCTTTGTTCACTAATTAAAAGAACTAATCGCCTTTTTTCGATAAATATAATAATTTGTCACCCTATTTTAATCAGTTATAGGCAGGGTGCATGCAATAACGCCCAGTGCAACAACACCCACGATAAGTTAAGTTATTCAAAGCCCACGAGCTTAACGTAAAATTTGGTTTTTAAGATTACTGCAGCTTTTGCCGAGTAACACGTTTGTTTCGTTTGAAATAATACACATATATTATATATAACATAAGATATTTTAAGTAAATTTAAAAAAATGTATTAAAACAAAATCCGGCGATTTAAGCTTATTAAATAATGTAATTTAGAAACCGCGCCCATGTATGTTATTGCACTTTTCGTAAAGTAATAACTATGTTACCTGGATGTTTTGATATACATATATATTTATACATACATTCATTTTAAAATTATTTTTTAAATATTTCAACGTCAAACAATTTGCAACTTTCACAACGTTAATTGAAGAATAATATTAAATTGCAGCAAAAATGCTTTATTACTTTAAAAAATGTTAATTTACCGACGGTGCATTTTCTGCTCCAATAACTGCGACTGATGCAACAGTTGTGCATGCCACAGTTGGAATACTATTGATTTTGCTCATTCCGATCCAGTGTTGTTAAGAGACGATCCGATGTTATAGCTAACAGAGTGATCCACAAACATATAGTACGCTGTTATTTACACTTCGCACAGCCTTATCAGAAGCGATCCCATCGAATGCTGGCAGTTATTATGACCCCGCTAAGATTAAATGTAATCAGTTGGGTATCTAGAATTAACACTGCTCCAGGCTTTGGTTACATAAGAGTTGGCTTAGTCTCGAGGGTTATCAATGTTTGGTTATCAACACCCCCGATGAAAGAGAGAGCTGAAGCGTCTGCCGGCATTATTGTACTTTGGGCAGTGAAGAAACAAAACACGGCAAGTGATAACGCTTATCTCAGCGGGTTTAGCAATTTAGCAGCCAGGGGAAAGTGCAGGTGGTGACAAATATGCAAAAATAGAGGGAGAAGCAATAATTTATGCCCAACAACAGCGTGATCAGAGTGAAATATTGAAGTCAATACATTTGCAATATTGTTCTTTATTGAGAATCTACTTTTCGCTTACTTCATATAAAACTGATACAACTTGTAATTTTCTAATATTGTCACCGGAATTCCGACATTTAAATGCTCTAAATATCTGTATATATACAACACCCGTACCATCATCATCATGCCCGTTCGTATTGTCGTTAATTTGATTAAAATCTGAGGAGTCGGTGCTTGGAATATGCAGCTCAGTGGTTAACAGTGATAACTTTAACAATCATAAAAGTGCCCTCTCTACAGCGCTGAGCCTCCCTTCTCCACTCCCAGCACATACTTGTTGTATCCCTGGTTGAGCTGCTCCATCAATATGAAGGTCAACACCGTGTGCGGTCCCAGTCGGAAGTAGTACGGCGTGAAGCCCTTCCACAGCGAGAAGACGCCCTCCTGCCGGATGACACGGAGCAGCACGTCGACGGTACCGCGATACTCGGGCTTGCCGTCGATCGTCTTCATGTTCTGAATGCGCGTCTTGGCGATGTCCAGCGGCATGGATGCAATCGTGGTCAACAAACCGCTCAGCATGCTGGCACAGAAATGCAATTTGATGCCCTCGTCCATCTTCAACGGACCGGTGCGGAAGTACGTCTTGAACTGCGAGTAGCTGGCCAGCTGCGTCATGTTCACGACCATGGCACGTCCCATGGTGGGCACGCATCCGCGCCAGAGTGCCGTCAATCCCTCCTCGCGGGTCATTCGCAGCAGCGCATTGAACACGTTCGAGTAGTTGCGTCGCTCCGCAAGCGGCAGACGTCCATCGGAGGTCATGCGCACTAGAGCCACCTCAGCCGGTGTGCCAATGAAGGCGCCAACCGCACCGGCAATTGTGCCCATGGCCATGCTGGCTATCACGTTGGGATCACGCTGGAACCGAACGCGATACTCCTCGTTGAGGGTGGTGTACATGCCCAGGCGTCCCGTGGTGTAGGTCGCCTGTCGCAGCAGAGCCGCCGAGATGCCCTGATACAAGGCAAGCGGACCCTCGCGACTGATGACCGTCTGGATGCAGTGGAAGGAATTGCGGAACTCCTTCTTGCCACTGCCGGCTCCAGCGATTTGCATTCTATTCTTGATCAGATCCAGCGGCTGCACGCACATGGTGGCGCCCATTCCGCTGGCGCCGCCAATGATGTACTTCATGGACTTGGGCGCCGTCTTCTTGGCTGGTGGTGCTGCATTATCTGAATTTGCCATGACGAGTAGAACTTTTTTGATTGATTACACAACACAAATTATTGGTGAATGAGAATTCAAGAACAGCGCTTCAATTATCAGATGACTCCAGTTGTGCTGCACTGCATCCACTGCTGACACCGTTTTAGCTCCGTTCTGGCCGATCTTTCTGCTGGCAATGCGTGAAAATTTCCTATACAGCTCTGCACATGCCTTCCTTTGACGCAATTAATATGAATTTTTGTTTTTTTTTTTTTATTGCTTACGGCCTTGCTTTTGGCGAGCAGCTGATTACTGCCAGTGGCCGACGACGCTTCCTCGTTTTATTTTAGCTTTGTTTCTTTCGGCCAACACCAGCCAACGAGCCGCTTTCTCTCTTTGCCTCTTTGAATGTGAATCAATGTCACGGACGTGCGTGAGTTGCGTTGTCGTCACAGATTGCTGCTAAATTTAGGCGCCGTTTTCCGTTCAATCACTTCAATAATCACAATCACATGTGCGAATGCTGCTGCTGCCTGGCGGAATGTTACACAATTACAATTACTCGAATAATCGCAATTGCAATGGAAACGAGCACACAACGCACTGCAACAATAACAATCCATAGTTTCTTGTAGTCGTCGCTGCTCAGCTGATGACGTGTTCGCGCCGTCGCGAGAGCGCAGCAGGGTTGCCAGCTGCATGCGCGGTTGAGTAAATGCAACTTGAAATATTCTTTGACTTCCTGTTTATTAAACCGTTTACTGTGTTGCCAATACATGTGCACATTGCAAATTATTTATTTTTAAGATTCTATATTCAAAATATTTTGTAAATTTAACGAAAATAATTGTATATAATATTTCTAATACGCATAGTAATGTGAGTGAGCGTACCAAAATAGCTGGCAACCCTGCGCAAACTTTGGCCCACATTTTCTCTCTCAGCTGCTCTCTCACGCGAGCAAGACGGTGTTGTTAAACGCAAAACAGCTGGTTGAAGTGTTGTTGTTGTAGAGTTTGTAACGCTTGCTTAAATCATTTGCTATGCCTTTCAAATTTACAGGTAAAGAGCAAGCACAAAACTAATTTAGATATATTCACCTTCACTATTCAGTCCAAATAACTTTGTTACATATACATGGTGCATGAATCTATTTCAATTGTATGTGTTGTACATTTTCTTTATCTTCTTGACTGTTTATCACGGCGAGCAGCAGAAATATTTGCCACCTTTTTATCATAATTGCTCTAATCAACTATTATAAATACATTTGTTTGTGAGTATCTTCGATTATTTGATTCTTTTTACAGCTAGTTGCTAATAGAACATCAACAACATGTTGATTATTGTTGTGTAGTGCCATACGCCCGATCTGATTTTACAGTTCCATTCATACCCTACAGGTTTCATACGATGCGCATAGAAAATATATTCATAAAATGACTCAATACAGAATAGTGTAGTCTTTATTACATTGTATTGCGGAAGAAAATTAGAAATTAAATTACCTGAGGAATTCTTTTCTCTTTGCGAATATTTATAGTTATGCGCAATATTTCGAAACATTCTGTATACACACAAGAATAAACAAATGTATAATAATGGGATAATATATTTATAGTAGTTCACTTGGCTCACTGTTAATACGACCGCTTTTATCACAGATTCGGTCTAATACGTAAACCTCAATATTAAACAATAAAAAAAATATCGACTTGTGCAGTTTCGAGATTTAGAAAATTTTCATTTTTGGACGTCAAAAAGACCAACTAATACAGAATAATGAATAAAGATATAAATTTATTTAACGTCAACCACAACTGGGTAAAAGCTTCTCGGATAAAACACTACAAAATTTAATATTTATAACTATTTCAATATATCATGAATTAATTATCTTGCTGGTAGTATAATACTTTCGTTCACGAACAAAAAGATAAAAATCCATAACCACCTATTTAAACACCCCTTTATAACATGAAAAAGTGTACAATATGATAACTATTGCTTTTATTAACAAGTTCCACATATAATTAAGTATAAAGCAAACTGTTGTTCGACACTTATAAATATTTACTGATCTATTATATAAAACGCAAGCTTTTGTAGTTCAGAAATATTGCCACACTTGGTTATCCAGCACGCAACTGCAAACACAGAAAAATTATTTACGAAGGTGACATTTGTTTTGTGAAGTTAAATAAATTTAAAACAGTTTTCTTGATTCAATTAAATTCTTAACTGAATTTAATTATCCAAAAATCAACGACGAATATTAAGGATTAATAATGGTCGAAAAGACTTTCGATGTTGATTAAGTTATTCTTTCGATCGTATATAGTATGTGTGTATATCATGTGAGCCCACGGATATCTCGGCATCATTCAATCATCATTCGTCCTGGCAGTTAACCAACGAAGCGCATTTCGCGCATTCGCGCTTCATTCAATCAGAGAGATTCAACAGATTGCCTGTCGTTTGCCTGCCATTGAAGCTGAAGCGATTTCAATTGAATTTTAGCGACAACGACATTTTTCTGCCTCTGCGAGGGATTTTCGTATTTTTGTAAAAAAGAATTCGAGGACGAACAAGGACAACGACAGCAATGAGAGGCAGCACCACCAGCAGCAGCATTGTAAGCAATCAAACGAAGCTGCAGAAGCAAAGGAGAAGCACAAAACGAATATCTTGAACTGTCAACCCGGTGAGAAGCGGAGGAAGACGGTGGAGCAAGGAGCTACATATAGATAAAACTACTCGTACCGCAACTACAGTGGCCGGGAGCAAAAGGGCCAGGAGCCAATGCCACTGTCCCAGTGCCATCAGCAGCGACAGTTAATATGGTCGCGAAGGCGGCAACACACACACACACACGCCCACACTCACACACACACTCTTTCAATACACATATGCATTCAGTGTGAAGGACATTGTGAGTGAAATTGAATGCTTGGACGTTTAACATGGCCATCGACGAAGCCAATGCCAAATTGAGTAAGATCGACTTAGTCGTAAAGTTTGCGACACACAACACTTAATATTATTATTGGCCATTGGAATTAAATGATGATAGCGGGCTCTAATTAGATTGGAGTGTTGGTCAACTTGTAGTTTTCAAGTTTTCGATCAAGCGGGGAGAGTATCTTTAAGTTGAGTTGTTAGTGCTGAAGATTTCCGATAGCGCTGTCACCAATACTTTTCGTGTTGTCCTCAGACTGCTGCTGGCTGAACTTAGTGGATGGATGCCCCTATGGGGCGATGGCTGGCTCATCATTCATGTGACGTTAACTGGCCAATCAATAAAATTTCACGCTGCTGTAATCAAAGCATGTGATATTAGCGTAAAGTTGAATGAATCCATGTGCGGCAGCGTTCCTTCCAGATCAAACCAGGGCACTGGCACAGGCAATGGTGCAGGCAACCAGGGCCAAAAGCAGAGCCCAAGCAGAACCAGTGGCAAAACAAGCCAGCCAAGCAGGCATAAAGCGAGGTAGCCCGGGAGATGTGTGGCTTTTGTGTGAAATGCTAAAATGATAAGGTCGCTCGTTATAGAATCTCTCGTCGTCGTTGAGCACACAAAGCCGAGTTGAATCAACAGTTTGGCGTCGGCACCCGCGTCACTTGCTAATTTTAACAGTGTGGGAGCGGCGGGCAGAGGATTAGGCGGATAGCTGTGTGGGTGTGTGTGTGTGCTGTAGTGGGGGAGGGGAAGGGGAAGCGAGGCAAACAAAACTCATATAAACGCCGCCAGCAAGTTTCATCTGCAACCTGTGAAATTTATTTTTGTGCAGCCCGTTTAGTGATGCGTTATGGCAAATGCCAGCACCACACACACCACAGCACCCCGCCCTCCTCATCCTATTGGCATCCGAATTCGAATCCCAGGTAAGCTCGGCTTTCAGAGACGAGTTTTGGCAGCATGGAAGCGAAAGCGTCAACGACAAAGTTACGAGTGCAAATCGACTGGAAGATTTTAGTGCGTTGGCTCACGAAAATAAGTTCATTTCTCAGTCCAGACCACGCTCGGGGTTTATTCTTGGCGCAGCATTCGGTAAACAAAAATCCTTGAATTTTTCAACAAAGGTCGCTCCACACTTTTTGTTTTTTCGCCAACTGCTGCCAAATCGAAAATTACAAATATCCTGCAATTGCATTACGAGTACAAGTGGAGCCTTAAAGTGCCGCCAAATTGCGCACTTGACCGAGAAATGGCATTTAACTGAAAGCCAAGCCAAGTGCACGGAACGTAAAGAAACAAACGCATATTTCATGCCCAGAGATGGGCAGTCAAAGGATAAGGTTAAGTTCAGGGACTGGCTCTACGAAAACAATAACAAAGCCAAAAGTATGCTGAGAAGTGGCTGTTGGGAAATCAATTCAGAAGTAAGCTACTTTAAAAAAAAATAATTATTAGAATTATTTATTTCAAAATTGTTGAGCACTTTCCATTAATGGCTTCATTCGAAGATGTCGCACTCTCTGCAATGCTTAAAGATTCATCAGTCGGATGCCAAAGGGAATGCTATGTTATCCTCGACCAGGCTCAAATAACTTTTAAGTGGCGAGGGGAACAAATTGTCTGCCTGACAGCACCGCATGTTGTCCTTTGGCCATTCGCAATATGCAAAATGCGACAAAATAGTTGTGGCCAGAGCCACGCCCAGCCACTTGGCAGCCCGGCTGCGTAAATAAACATTTAGCATTCCATTAGAATTTGCATGCCAATGGGATGTTTGCGAAAAACCAAAAGCAAAATGGCAGAAAAGTGAGACGCAGGATAAGCATGGCCAGAGCCAATTTGAGCGGATCCAGCTCAGCGGTTGGAGCATAACCAACTAACCAACTAAATCTGATTGTGGGCTAAACACGCTAATGGCATTATAATTATCCCTGGGGTCCACGGAGTCCCGGGGTCCCGGCGCGCACACACCACGGCTACCTGCCAAGGCACGTTCTAAAATGCAAATTAAAACTTTGCACAAAACTTTTCGACGCCATTTAAAGTCGCTGCAGAGCACAGGAAAATTGCATTGCGGTCGCCCCCCGCTCGTCACCCAGTCGATATATGTATCCCATGGCGTGTTTATCCCGACTCCCGAGCACTGTCCCACTGGCCAGTTGGTTGAGCTCTTTTACATTAACGTATAATCAACATTAATGGAGCTGACAATGCGCTTCCGCAGACAAGGACACAATGCTCGAGTACAAAACACACTGTCGCTGTCGTTGTCGCTGTTGCCTGTAGCTCGAACTAGAACTAGAGCTGTGTACTCGTATTCTTCGCTGGTTTATTGTGTTTGATGGCCAACCGAGTGAAAGTGGCCTTTCTGCTTAGCCGCCGTTCCACTTAGCCCAACATGGGGATTACATTCGCATCAGCTCAATGGGAAATTATGTGAACGAGTACTCGTATTCTGGCATTGTCCTCCTTTGTTGTGCTCTCTACTGCTCTATGTTTGTTATTCAAGTTCTTGCCGCAAACCGGCGACTGTTTATTAGCTTGATGTATTAATAACCCACTCAATACGTAGATCAATAATGCCTTTGTTGCATTTTTGTACGATTTCATCCTTTAAGTTCTTACTATTCTCTGCTCGCAAAATTTAATTGTTGCCCAGTCGAAGCGACTCGAATTTACGCCCTCGAGTTGTGTGTCAGCTGAAGACAGGTTTGATTAGGCATACGCCCACAGGTAGCATTACGTATACGCCACGTCTTCTGGCTCTGATTAAGTCCGGACAATTTATGGCTGCCCTTGTGTCAGAGTGCGTCTCAAACACTTTTTGGTCATATAAATTAAAAGCAGCTCAGTCAGTCCTCAACAACTAAGCCACTTTGTGCTGAAATATCTGCCTGTGGCTTTAACTTGTAACTAAAGTCAGATTTAGATAAAAAGTTGAAATCTGCTGCGGCTGCAACTTGATGTGGCACTCGCTCTATAAATTTGGCCAGTCAGTCAGACCACCAGCCCACCAGCCCACAAGCCAACCAACGACTATCTCCTACTTGAAACTGAAACACTTTTGCTTTGACCAGTCTCCGCGTGCCGACGAAAAACAACAGAGCCGAACACAACAAAACTAAGCAAAACAAAACAAAACAAAACAGGGCGAAGTAAAACCCACAGACACCAGGAGGCTCTCTCAAAAGGAGAGATGCCAGGCATAGTTTAGGCTACAATATTAATGGTGCTAATGCCAAGTGGGCCGCACGGATGGAAGCTGGGACTGTTTGCGTTCTCTGGCCGAGTTCAGGTCTCTGGTCAACTCAATTCTGTAGCAGACATCTTGTTACCTAAAACCACTTTGCAATATGAGCAACAACAATCTTAAACGCAGTGAAATGTGTTCTTGAGTTCAAGTGTTGTTGCTGCCCCAAACGATAGCAGCAAAGCACTGGCCACAGAAATACAAGTGAGCGAAAGTTATTGTCAGGGCAAATTTCCAAAAGCAGCTTTCTAAAATGAACTAAATTTACAACATTGATAAGAAGTCCACAGAGATTTTATATTTATACCTTACCACGCTTTATGTGTCGCAGGTATCTTGAAGTCGAGCATTTGCATTTGCTTTGCTTGTTGCCAGCCACCTTTGTTCAGTTTCAACAGACATTTGTTGTCGTCATTTCCATTGGTGATTTATTATGCAGTAAGTTTTTACATATCTTCAGGGTTGGATGTAAAAAAAAACGAATTGGCTGCTAGGAACTGGCCTGTTCACAGGCATAATATGTGATTGATAACCCTCCAACTCAACTCAAGCTCAAGTAACAACTCTGGGGTTAAATGAATTCTATTCAATATGACTACAATAAACTATAATTTTAATTTATAAAATTGAATATACCGAAAATTATAATTAATTATCATTAATTAATTCAATTTTAATTGCGATCAATAAATTATGTATGTAAATACATATATTAAGTTATTCATTTATCCCAAATGGTCATCAAGCGACTCTAGTAGAAAGGTACGAAAAATAAATCTAATGAAATATGAAATTAATCTAAGATATCGAATATTAGTTCGTAATAATGTAACATATCCATTTCCTGTTTTAATGTAAGTAAATCAAGTAACCAAGTTAAAAAGTAGAGTGTTGGGCTATGGGGGAGCAATATTCTTTTAAGTTGAAAAAAAAAAACATTATATAGCATAAACTGATCAAAACGAACTAAGCGCGTGCAGCTGCATCTGATTTGTGACCAATAAAATTGCTTCTCGAATAACATCGAAGTTTTTGATCCGATTGTAACCAAGTGATCAGGATTCATTAAGACTGTAGTTATTATTGTGTGTACCAAAACTCAATCAATCTGTTGATATTCTAATAGTCGTAATACTAGTTATTGTAATTGGTTATAACTTTAATCTGCTGGCGTGCATCAGGTATATATTTTTCATTTTTCAATTATCCAATTTTAAAGTTGTGCAAACACTACAAAAGAGAGCGCGACACTTTAAAATTGTCTTTCAATCTTAAAATGGGGCTGTCCCAGGTTGTGTTAGTGCTTACAGTGTGCATTAATTTTTCGCTAATGTATAAGTATCAAGCTGTATTGGAAAGTGACGAAATGTTTGAGGATTGTGAGGATAATACAGGCAAAACCTACGGCGTCAGTTCTTTATTTGACAATACTGGATTACATTTTGAACAGGAAGGACAATCTATAATCATTTATGGCCCAGCAAAAATGGTTTGGGATATTCAACCCGAGGACCGAGTGCAAGTAAATTTTAAGCACTATTTATCAAAGGCTACAGTGATATTGTGTATTATTGGTTTCAGGTTGAAATTCGACTATTACAGTTCATTCGGAGAACTTGGACACCAACTCTATACTCTCTAAAAATTGTAGATTTTTGTCATATACTATTTGACAAAAATCAATATTGGTATAAGCCCTGGATCGCGAATATGAAGAACCTAGACGAAATAAAGGAGAAGTGCTTTACAAAAGGGGTAAATGGAAATGAAATTAAAAAAAAATATATTGATACATTTTTACTATATATTTCAGACAATATTTGATAATGGAATCTGTAATTTGACAACAATATTTGAAATACCTTCTCTGTTGTATGGAACTTTCAAACTAGAAATTAAATTTACAGCATTTGATAAACTAAACAAGCCTCGACCACAAGTCATTTGTGTTGAGATGAAAGGGGAATTAGAAAGGTTATAATTAAAGTACTCTAAATGTTTGTAAAACCTTGTAAGATAATACTGAAATAATCGATTGAAATATATTTGATTTTTCAATATTCTAATTGTTGATAACGTTCTACAAAAATATTTTAAATCTTTTGATTATTGTCATTATACTACCCATAGAGATAAGGATATTAAAACTTGTGCGTCGTTCTCAGACACTATTCAGGTCTAATACACTATAAAGATTTCTGTATTCAATACATTATATAGTAAGTATTTCAAGAGACTTTTGAAGCTCAGTGTCGGTGATTTGCCTCAAGTTGTTCTGGAGACCAAAGAAGGTTTCTATGACAAACCACTGAAAGTTAACCATCAATGATGATGATGATTTTGAGTTTAGGGTATTTACATAAATATCAAGCAACCAATCTTTAAGTCCTTTAAAATACCAGCATTTTGTATTTTAATGTGCAGTTGGCACTTGCCATTACCAATATAAGTTTTGTTAAAATAACATAGTTGTCCATATTCTTTTTTATTTTTATTTGTTGTTTTATGATTTGTTCATACTAAAAGAGTATTTGAAATAATCTTTGATGCCCAGGATCCCTAAAATACCCTACGATTTTACCTTACGTTAAAGACATTAACAAAACTAGGCCACGCAATTCAAAATAGTGACCAGAGATCGTCCACTAAGGTCGATGGGGCTCGGGAACAGTCAAGCGCAGCTGCAAATCATAGCAGTTTAAAAGGCGAGTCACGCCAACGCAACAAAAAAACATTGGCGAACGAGTCTGAGGGTTGCGCAGAGAGACGGGAAGTCTTAAAGACAGGCATAATACACGTTACACACACACACACCCACACAGCATCGCTGCTTCATACACACATACGCACATGGCGTATACGTAATAACATTTTGCGTTACATTTGCTTTTTATTGCATACCGCAAGGCGTTCCCGACTGCCATTCCTTTGTTTTGCGTTCGTAGCCTTACACCGCAATCCAGCTTAACTTTGCCGTTGCCGTTGCCGTTGCCGTTGATGTTGATGTTGTCGTTTGCCGTTGTCCTTTGCCTGTCGCAATATCCGAGCCATGAGGCGCAGCAAATGTAAATGCCACACGACAAATGCGAAAACTTTAAACTGCCCAACAGATGGGAATCAGAGCAACCGTCCCATACTTTATGCTTCTGTTTTCTTGGCATTATCGCACGTAATAATTTCCTAAGTCACAGTACGACACAACAACCTCATATGGCCCGGGGCCAGTTGTTGTGCGATTGCTTCCGGTACGGTATGTGGATAGCTGACATACGCTTCGCACTTTCACATTCTGCAAACCACATAAGCAAGCCTCGTTTGATAATCAAATGCTACACAAATGTAGCGAGCATCATGACACAAAAGTGACGGCAAATTGTGTCATTTTCGCTAATCTGTAAATGTATCTGTATCTTCATCTTTATCTTCATCTGTATCTGTATCTGTATCTGTATTTGTGTCGATGCTCGAACTTCATTGAATAATCTGGCGGCAAGAAAACTCAGCGGTGCTGAGGCGGATGCCAATAAAACGGAAGCCGCGATTAAATACAAATAAGGCATTAAGCGCCAAGACGCCGAGGCGCTGAGGCGCATAATACAAATTGCGACGATTGCCGAGCAGAACGAAGCAAGAAAATAAGCGAGTGGCAATTCTGAAGGAGCAAGGCATGATTGGCCCGCCGTCAGCTATATTGAAAGTGTCTAACAAAACTATGTACTTATGGCCAGCCAGCAAGGACGCTCTCGGCTCTGCAAAAGGCTCTTCGCACAGGGTATGCCCGGCAAGTAGTTAATCATGGAATTCACCATCGCAGAACCTATTCCAGAGCATGCAGTGTGCCTCACAGACCCACTGCGAACTTTTCAACGTTGCTTAGCGATTGCCAGCAGCTCATAAGTAGGCAACGTTTTTTGCCCAGCTCGACAAGCTTTGTTGGCAAATGGATGAAGGCAGCAGGAAGGACTGTGTATTGTGGCGGCTGGACGCGCTCGGCAAAGCATAATAAAAACGCGCCCAATTGAAAGTTGTGTCTAAAGTGAGAATTAGCATAGCGAGAGACAGAGAGGGGGAGGGAGACTGGAGGGAGAGCGATATAAAAAGATAAAAATTGGGTTTAACGGTCTTTTGGCCTTAAAAGCGAACGAATGTGGTAAACAGTGTATATTTAGTTGTGTATGTGAAGAGTGCCAAGGCCAGCAATGGCATCGTCCCGAAGCGTGAATATGCCATTCTTATTTTAGATTCTCATCTGCGAGTAGACCAAACTGATAGATGATAAGAGAGAAGCTGCGAGCATTTTGGGCAGCTGCACAATTTTGCGGTTCATTTAATAATTTTGCGTCTTGTTTACCTGGACAGCCAATTTCGTGTCGGCTTTGATGGGTAGACAAGTGGTCGTTTAACCTGCGGCCAATGGTATTAGCCATGACTGCGCTGCGGCAGCGGCAGCGGCAGCGACTCTTCAAGATAACGAGCTGCTATGGCAATTAGAGGAGCTGCTTTCGAGATCGAGCTGTGCATAGAAAATCATATGACTGCTATTTTATTTTCTTTTACGTCCTTTTTCTGCGTTTCCCCCGGTTTTTTTTTATTTATTTTTTTGATTAGCAAAAAGTGCGCCCCATCAAAGTATTTGCTCAGTCAGTGCGGTATGAATGAGTCAATGCTCGGCGGATCTGTTGTTGTGGCTGATGAAGAAGGCAACGATGATTACGCCGATGATGATGATGATGATGATGACGATAATAAAATTGACTTTTTCAGGTAAGTGTCAAGAGTGCCCTGACACGGCTCAACTCAATTCGGCTCGGGTTGCTTTCAATAATATTTATGCACTCGGCTTGTGTGCGAAATCAACAGCGCATACATTTCCAATTAAACTCAAGCATTCAACTACAGCGAAAAGCGAAAATGCACACACTCATACCATACCATACCATATTCCCAATCCCTCGCACATTCATACAAATATTTTCTTTCTGTTGTGCTCTCGCTCTCGTCTCGGATTACAGACGTACCCGCAATTCATGTGAAAAGTTTTTTGAAAATACGTCGATTTCATTGAAAATTACCAAATTGAATTGTATTCAATATTTAATTTCCAACGGCATTATCGTAGATCTTGAACTGATTCTGGGCACAAATTAGTGCATTTTTGTGGAGCTGTGCAAATGACTTCGCTAGCAACGAGACCAGATTCCAGATTGACAACTGAAGCTGCTCCCTTAATGACTGCTAGCTGGATATGGTAAACGGTAGAGTTGATGTTGATGGGGCAACAGCGGTTGCAGCAGCTGTTGTTATTGTTGCTGCGGTTGCTTTTGCCGCGGCCATGGCTGCCACCGTTGCATGTTCAGTTTGAATTGATTAAAATTGGCAGCGGAAACTGAAAGCTGAAACTGACTATGAAATGCTTAGACGGCGAACAGCTGATGTCATATGGACGGACAGACAGGCGGATCGAAAGAGTGGCTCGAAAGTTTCATTCAACGGTTTTTCAATTCTCATTCTCCATTTTTCATTTTTCATTTTCCACCAGCCACACAAACATTTTACCATCCACTGCATCTGTGTGTGTTTTCCGGGGAAAAAACAATTTTGCATGTTAAATGAAAATGAAAATGCCAGGACAGGGTCAGGAGAGCTCACAGCATAGGTGGTAGCCAAAAGCAACTCTTAACTGATTTCCCCTCTTCATATGCGCCATCCATATGGATGCAATACACAAACAAGCTTCCCCCCACATACTCGTTCACAAACGCAGCCATATCCTGGCGAACTTATTTGCAATTTTGTTAAACGCACAGCAACAGAGTTTTTGAATACCCTCTGCCGAAAAGTCGAGGGTATTTATGTGCCAGCAGCGTATTTGAACAGAGTGCTTTGCAGATTAGACGAGAACAAGAAAAGACCAAGAGCTTGTTGTTTTCTTTTCTACTATTCAACAGGGTATCTTTTGGTTTGACTAATTTCCCACAGAGTTTTTTTTCGTTTTGCGTTTTGGGGCAAAGCTGCTCGTCGAACGATTCCAAAAGGAGACGGCATTCAAAGAGGAGTGCGTCAAAAGCCAAATGACTGGCGACAGTTGCGCAACTTCGAAGTGGCCAAAATACGCTAGCACTTGCAGCAGTCCTTGCCGATTAATTGCTTTCACTTGAATTGACTTATGCCCAAAGATGGATTCAAACAGAGAGAAAGTCTTGACAGGTTATTAATTGTGGCTCAAAGGGCAACAACTATTGTTGCATCATTCCGGCATGGCATCGAAGTTGTATAACAAATCTGTCAGTTTTCGGAGAAGCTGATTGAAATCGTGCCATCATAACATCAACTTGTGACATTTACATAAAATAAATAAAAGAGGAAATTGCAGTTCAGTCAGCTGAGATCATTTACGTAATTAGTTTTCGTATTATTTTATTCCATTTATTATAGTGTAATTTTGCTCCGCTTTTCATAAATCTCATTTGCTTGTTGCATGCAACTGGTTTGCTCTGAATCCAATAAAATGCAGAGCATAATCAACAAATAAGAAACTTTTGCCTTGCGTTTTTAAGCAGCAACTTTGTGGGTGGTTGCACCAGCGACCAGCGACCAGCGACCAGGCGGGCAACAAGGATGCCTTTTTATAAAGCAATTTGCATGTTTACGGCTCTCCACTCTCTGCCCCCACACTTTATTTGCTTTTCTTTTTACGCTATTCTTGTGGGGCTGTTGTGGTACTTATGTTGAAGACTGCTGCGGTTGGTTGCTACGTTACATTGGCCGGCTCGGCCATCGAGCCAGTGAACTCAAATTGGCCTGTCCAGTGGCCACGTACGTTTTTATGTGTGGCTGTGGCCATCCGCATGTGGGCTCCGACTGTGGTTGCTCAATGTTCTTGGCTAGCTGCCTCAGTCCGGGCACATAAATCCGTGTTGGAGAGGTCCTGGCTCGTTGCTCGGCCAAAGGCTGCATACAAAGTTCAGGGCGCACATAAAACGCACATAAACAAATGCATGTAGACATAAAACTCAGAAGCACGCACTAACACACACGCACAAACACACTCTCAGTGAGCGAGGAGAGAACGTAAAAAACTGTAGGCACTGATTACATTTGCATATTATATGCACCCATCAGCCAGCTGCTCATATTGATGAGGCGAGGCTGCACAGCTGCAGGGCTTAGACGAAGGAATCGCCAAGTCCTGTCGCAACAACAGCAACAGCAACAGCAACAACAACTACTACTTAGTCAGCATGCAGCTCGTGGCATGCGTGCATGTTTGTGCTAGTCCAAGGAATTTAATTTCCAACTTTTACGTTTGGCATGTGCCACACACAACTTTAGCAGTGGCAAAGTTTGCTCCGGCACCGCAGACGGCGAGCTCGCTGATCTAATAAAAAGCACGAAAGGTGAACTGATATGGGCGTGGCAAAAGCCCCCTTATCCCCCGTCCCGTCCATTTGAGGCACTTGTTGAGGCGGCTGCAATCTCAGTCAAGGATTATGCAGCTGCAAAAACTTTAAATTATGTAATTCAACACGTTGCCCATGCGGAGCAGGCAACAGGCAACAGGCTGCCAGCAAACCACACACCGTATCAGCAACACACACACACACACACACACTCGCACACACACGCATAGCATGCAGGACTTTTGCCGTAGTTCGTCGATGCTTCCACGCCTGCTTCCACCTGGGTCCCACGAATTTCAATTAAAGTGCCAGCACGAGTTGCACGTTATCAACGCTAGGTGGCGCTCCAGCTACCATCAGATTGTTTTTACTTCTCCCTTATTTGATGATACGCAATAAATTTAACAAATTAAATTTACCTTTACGAAAGAGAATATATATGTGTATGCTGTTGCCAAATGTATCAGATACATCTGCACAGTGGCCCGAGAAGTGAATGCCCATTTTTCAGAATTATTAAATAATTTTGTGACGTTCTGAACTCATACGAAAATATGAAAAAAGCACAAAATCAAATTCCATTTGGAATCTTGAAAAATAGCCACCATTCCTTGTCTGCTTTTATACAATTGAAAAATACTACCGATCATAGCAGTTGACAATGATGCAATTTTTCTATATATTTTCTATTATTAATATATTTCTCAATTATTAACTGGTTTGCTCCTGCCGTTGTGGTAACTTATGCTAGTTGCATATAAAAAAGCAAATTAAAAATAGGTGAGAGAAGTTCAACATATAAATCTAAATTTTATTACAAACATTAATATTTATTAATATAATATATATTTTTTATTATACCTTTTTTAATATTAGTTATTGTATGAGGACGCTTTTAGGATAGTCAAATGGAGGACTCCGTTTTATTCATCTCCATAGCGCATGTTTATATTTTTTTATTTCCAGGATTCTGTGCTTACAATTTTGAGACAAAGTTTTCTAGCTTATAAAATATTTCCAAATAACTTGTCGTGCATAATAAGAGCAAATTTAATTACCATAACGATTTGCCAACTTTTGTTGCACATGCTTTGTTCATGCTCTCAGCCAACAAGTGCAATATTGTGAGAATTTAAAGAGCAAAGACTGAGCCCGACAGTGGAATAAAATTATCGCTTGCAGCAGCATGTAGATAACACATCCTTCACGTGAAACAGAACAAGTAAGAAAGCTACAGTCGAGAGTGCTCGACCGTATGATACCCGCAACCCATTTCGAGAGAAAACAAAAAATTTAAATGATATATTAACAAAAAATATACCAAATATACTAAAATTAGTTTTTTGTATATATTTGAAAATAGCGGGTAAAAATCACAACACCGTTTTGGTCACACTGTCAACTAAACAAACAAAGCGCGGGCAGCTGCAAGTGAATTTTGCATAGAAAATTGATTCTTTAATAACTTCCTTGTTTTTCATTCGATCTCAACCAAATTCACAGGAATCATTGAGAATATAAATATTATTATGCATATCAAAATTCAATGCTCTAGGTCTATTATTACGGCTTTTACAGACTTTTGGGGGCGGAAAGGGGCGTGGCATCCAACTTTTGAAATAAACTTGACCTGCGTAGGACCTATAGGAGTACTGTCCCCAAATTTGGTAGCTCTAGCTTTTATAGTCTCTGAGATCCAGGTGTTCATACAGACGGACAGACGGACAGACGGACAGACGGACAGACGGACATGGCTATATCGTCTCGGCTGTTGACACTGATCAAGAATATATATACTTTGTGGGGTCGGAGATGCCTCCTTCTGCCTGTTACATACATTTTCTGTTGGCACTAAGTTATAATACCCTTCTACCCTATGGGTAGCGGGTATAAAAATGCAGCACAAAAATGTTCTCGCGAAACTTAAGTTGGCGGGTGATTAAAATGCGCAGCAGCAAATATTTGGCATCTCTCTTCCATCTACATCGACATACATTTTTATCCAGGACATGCACACGCATTCTTTATCCATACACATGCGAGTATAATAGACACACACACACACACACACACACACAAGCAGGTGTGTTGACAGCTCGACAATAAAACCCTGTCGAGATTTATACTTTGCACCTTGAGGAAGGCATTAAAAAGAGAGAAATCGCTTTATAAATACGGTTTCATCTAAATTGCAATGTGAATGAAAATAATTTATTAGCGCACAAAAAATGCGTTAAATCGCACACAAATCACAGTTAGCAGCAGTGTTGGGTCTTAAATGGCAGCAATTCAACAATTTGCGGCTGATTCCCTTTGATGTGCGGTGTCGATTTGAGGGTCATGCATATTTTATTTGCCACATTCTATTTTATATCGCGCGTAGCAAATTGTGTTGAAAACGAGTCACTCGGATTGGAGTTGAGGCATTTTCCATTCTGGGGAATTTCTGCGTATACGTAATATAATTTATTTCAACAAGATCTGCTGGTATAAATAACCAGACAGAGATATCAGCTAATAGACTATCGTTGTCATCTCTTTAACACAAACATGCCGAGTTGAGCAGCCTCCGATGTACTTATGCTTATCCAGAGGCGCCCTAAAGAGGCTGTTGTGCTGAAAGCGGATTGACTTTGCCGGTTGCCTGGAGTGTCCTTTGCGTGCTGAGGTGTTGCAGGTGCCCCAAAAGTGGCAGTGCGCGAGCGCTAAACAAACAGCGTGTGGCAAAAACACACACACACATACTCGCACATTTGGCTAAGCTTATTATACACACGGTGAGGCCAAAGACTGACTTGAAAGTAAGCCAAGTACGTGTAGCTGCAGCGGGCGTTGAAAGCAACTGATTTGAGGACACAGCACAGCACAGCAGACTTTGCACGTTCACGGTAATCCAAAACGCGTCCTTCTCTCCCTCTCTCTCTCTCGTTCTCTTGCTCGTGCTGACTCTTTCGCCTGCCTGCCTGCGTGTGTGTGCTTTGAGATATCCTTGAATTACAGCGATTATCTTTCGCAAATATCATTTCGCACGAATGCTAACAATGTCTAAATTTCTCGATTATGTATAATGTGATTGCCATAACTGCAGTAGCCACGTGGGCGTGGCTGCCCCCCCTTGTGCTGCATGTGTTGCAGGTGTGCGGTCGCGTGAGCGCCACATCACTGGCAATCGCTGCTCGTGGTCGTCATCATTGTGGTCAAAGTCGCCGTCGCCGTCGTCATGGTCGTCGCTGGCTATTTACTTTTATGGCTTGTTTGCCAGCTCGTGAAAACATTTGGCCCGCTCGCCCAAGTGACCCATTAAACAAATTGAAAATGAACAAGAGCCGGACTTTGGCCCTTGCCTCGCTTTCTTCGACGCGTATGTGCAATAAATTTTAATTGACTTGCACTGGATTGCAGCGCAAAAAATAAGCGACAGCAGAAGAGCATTGTTTGCAAAAGTCCATTGCGGTTGAGAAGATTTCATTGAATCACGAGTCAGAAATCTCCAGTTCTCAAAGTTTCTTTCGATTTCTTTTATTTTTTCCTGTTTTCGGCCAGCCAAAAACTTTGGCCATAAACACAAGTGAGCAAAACTCTTGCCAGCAATAACAACAGCAGCAGCTCAGCAAAAATGGCTAAGGAAATAATCGGCATTCGGCACTTTTCACTCGGCTCCTGCCCAGGGGCGAACATTGCGTATACGTAATGCAGTTAACTGGACCAATTTCACTTGGAAATATACATCGGCACAGGTGCGAAAGTGAAATATGCTGGCAATTAATGTTAATTAAATTCATATTTTGCGACTGTACAATTTTACGCCTCGTTAGCCTCTTTCTCTCTCGCTCTTTCTGCATTGAGATTTGTTTGTCGTTGGCTGCTGGGAAAAGCATCATTGAGCCAAGAGCCGAGTAATTAGGCCTCTATTGCTGCATGCCATTGACTCTGTTTTAAGCCAAGGCGAAATAAATCATTCGCCAACAGCCAACAACATTCCTAGGCAACATGGATGGCTGGCGAAAAATGGGGCGTGGCTCCAAAATGAATTGAGGCCGCGGATCGTAAAATGTATGCTACTTAATTTGTTGATTTCGTTTAATTTGCGGCAAGCGAACGACCGAACTCCAACACGCAGACATAACCACAACCACACATCAGCACAAACACACACAAGCACACACACATTTAAATTAAAGCACACACACAGTCACACACTCGCTCACACAATTAGTGCGACATTGTAAAAACAAGAGAAACCGATTATTTGTCATTTGAATTGTACGTGTTTGAATGCCCTTGCCGCAAGTCTCGTTGCTAACCACGAGACTCGTTAATTTATTGGTTCCTGTATTTCGATATAGTTTTTATGGCTTTGTAGGTTAAGTTAAGGAAAGCTCCTAGACAGAATTTAGAATTTACTCCTTGAAGATATTCTCAATATTTATCGACAGATTGCTAAGCCCAAACTTCACTATACTCGCATTTAATTGAATTCAACTTTATATTACAGAGTACCCTTTATGTGTGTGGATATAAAGGCTGAAATGTTCAAACACCAGCCACAAAAACAATCCTCATAGACAGGCATTCACTACATTCATACACAAGCACTCATACATCCATGAACGCACAGATGAGTTCATACATTATGCTCGCCATTCGTTTTGCATAAATTTCACGCACATTTTGCTTTGAAATCTATGAAGGGCATTAAGAGAATCTCTAAATTTCGATGCAAGCAATCATTTATGTTAGGTATGCACACACTCGCTCCGGCAATAAATGAATATTTATGTGTTTTAAGCGGTTTTTGAATGAATAATTTGTGATTTTTAATTAATTACAATGCATGCGCTTAAATATAATTACAGTATTTAGCCAACACCAAATGTGTTTAGTACAAATATTTGATGATGACCAAATTGCATGGCATTTACCAGGGTATAAAATAGTTAATTGCCTCGCGCTGAAAGTAGATTGTAAAAAAGGGAATTAGCAACTGTTTAATGAGAAGCAAGTTGGCTGGGACATTTGTCAGCCACAAAGCCAGACATAAGATACTTAAGTACTTGTTGAATGCATGCATAAAGAAGGCGGAATGCATGCGAGTTGTCTGCATTGCCTGCGGTTGACTCTTTCGAGTGCAATTAGCGGTGAAAATAAGCAGAGAGCAGATAAATGGCCAATATAATACGCACAAATTAACATGCTATTCATTCTGATCCCAGTTCTGGGCAAACAGCAAGAATCTGTGCAGCAATGTGGGCGTAATCCGCATACGCAGACACACACACACACACACACTCGTAAATGAAGTCGTACATAATGGGAATAACACCGGGAAGGCATAATTCACTTTAAGCACCACTTAAAGTTATGAGGAACGGCCGGTTGGCAATTTAAGACTCGAGTTTAATGCATTCAATACGTCATTGAGCATGTTGTGAGCGGTCTGGGTCGTTGCTCTGATTTATGGTGCGTATACTTGATGTGGCCGCTAAGCCGCACAAAATGTTGCTGCCTACCGTGCGTCCCCGTCCCCGTCCCCGTCCCAGCACCTGTCCGCGTTAATAAAGCTCAAAACAAACCTCAAAATACACATACACGCGGAAGATGGGATCTGAAGCGGAGGGATAGTCTGGGATTTGATATTATTTAATTTTATAACATTTCGATGCGTCTGCATTTCAATTGACCATAAACGCTTTTAAGGCTTTGCCTGCCAGCCTGCGAGCCTGGCTGCCTTGCCTGTCTTGGGCTTAAAACTTTACCCAACACTGGAGCCATAGTAGGCGTCTTTTTAAGTAACTAACTGTATATTCATATCCTGGCTGGCAGTTGTGGTTGGGGCCAGCAGGGGTCTGTTGTGGCTTTTACAAATATGTGTGCGTGTATGTGCCAGGCCATGCCAGGCCCAATTTAATTTATCAAAGTCATAAACTTTTAAATGACTAAGCCGAAAAATACTTTATGAATGATGGGCTCAGGCAGGCAGACAAACAATCCGACTGGATCGCATTCGCATTCGCATTCGAATACTTGTCAATGCGAGAAAAGACATAATCCTAAAGCAAATGAAATCACATGAAACATATTGAAGCATTAACAAAGTTCAAGGCGATCAATAACATCTAATCAATAATTTGTTCCTAGCTACTACTAGTTTCTCTATTTCTTTTAATATTTACTATATATTTATCAAAAAATACTTCAAAAATTAAGTTGGCTCGTTGCTAAAAATATATAAACCGACAGGTTAATGCTGAGCTGCAGCCAAGAGCCACAAGTTTGCAACATGTTAGTTAACTTGCCACAAACTGTTGCAAATATGATTACGATGACATCAAGCGTGCGTCGCTTCAATTATACGTGGAACGAGTTCGTCGCCAATGTGGCTGGGCAACTACTCACAAAATGGCAAATTCGAAAAGTTTCCCTAAAATAGTTTCGGGGCATGCAACAACACGGGCATGCAGCGTAGTTGCAGACGTTGCTCATCATTGAGATATCCAAAGCAAGTTTCCACAACTAACAGCAGAGAATGTGGATACCACTTCACTTTCACTTGGGTGCAGGGTACAATTCAAGCGAAATCGAATTTAATGACGTCCTGTCAATAAAAAATAAAAAGAAGCGAAAACTGAAAATCTGTTGATGTATCACCCGGAGTCAGTTGGAACACGAGCACTGGCCCAATGAAAGCTTGTGCCGTTTAAGCATAATTTGCTTAAGCGAGGTGAGTGAGCCAGGTGTGGACCAGACCCAGACCCAGCTCAAAGATGTGCCGCAAACTGTCGGTAGAGAAAAAACATCCATAAAAAGGAAGCAATAATAATTCCTGTGGATAAAGGTAACATTCGCCCGAGTCGAGTATCGCCTTCATGTCCCTCTCTCTCTCTCTCTCTCTCTCTGCCTGTCTCTCAATAGAGATACGTGTTACAGACGAGATCCTTTAATTTATGCAGCGCCGCATTTTAAGGACTTATCCATACACACACACACATACACATATGCACGTAAATCTGAAGCGTGTCAGGCAAGCTGCCTTGCGGAAATCAACAAAAATTTATTGAGCATAAATTTAAATCCGCTTGCCTTGATGCTCACTGCCTGCCTAAAAGGCAGATTCGAAACTCGATTCGAATATGCTTCGCTTTGATTCGCCTTGTTTTGTTTGCGAAAGCGTTTTATGCGATTTTAAATTGATTTCATTTCCATGCCTATTCCTCATTTTGATTACTCCCCCCAGCCTCCAGCCCCCAGCCCCCAGCGCACTCTGGTCATTTCCTGCACAGCTCCGGCAATTGAGACATGATCTGTGGCAACAGCTGTTTGGTAACACTGTTGCTGCTGTCAATGCCACTACCACTTGTCAGTGGTCATGCAATGCTAAATCAATAAAATCGTTCATTCCAAACACGCTATAAATAAATAACACAATATTGCTCCACGCCGCGTATTGTCATCTTTGTTTTGCCATTGTTGGCAATGTGCTAAGGCTGTCGCTTTCAGTCTTGTTCTCTCCTATAAAATTGGGTGTGATAATATCTAATAATTTCTTATCATTATTGGCTATGGTCATTTCGTGTATTCCTCCGTCTCACACGCCATCTGCTCTGCTCTGTTCTGTTCCGTTCAGTTCTTTTCCGTTCTGCTCTGTTCTTTTATCTGCTCCGTTTTGTGTGCGGCCTCTGCGTTCTTGTATTAGCCTAATGGACATTATTTCGTTGTCCGCTTTAACGCCCGCGCCACTCTGCGCCTTGCCGCCCCTCGTCATTCCTCGACGCCCACGTTTCAGTGATTACCGAACAAATTAAATTAGTGAAAATGTTGAAACGAGACACGAGCAAGGTGAGACAATCTAATTGCTCCAGTGGATACCATTCCCAGCCAGCCTCTTCACGTTGGCACATACGACTTGCTCTGAGTATTGCAGCAAAGTATGCTAAGTCCGCCCGACAATGTGAACAGGTGCAGGCATCAATTGGCCTTTGGGTCAAATTCAATTAAACAAGCTAATTAGGTTTTATAGATATGAGCGAGCACAAATTGTTTTGTTCGCAAAGTGTGTCAAAAGCAGAAGACTTTCATTTTGAACTGGTTGAGTGATGGAATTAATAAAGTTGTCTTATTTATCGCAAATATTAAATTATTTCCTCAAAGGTAAAATGTTTCAAAATATGCACAAAATTATTAAGAAATACATTAATTTACTTTAGTAGATTAGCAAGTACACAAACCAATGCTGCTGGCGACATCTAGCGTTCGTTTGCAGTAGGCCTTAAAGCTGTGAAGCTTTTTATCGCAATGGCGCGCCGACAAAATGGCGGATAAACAAAATGTCGTTAGCGGTATCAATAAGATATCGCGATTTTCAATTGCTAAACTGTATTATTGTAAATAAATAATGTATACTTTTGTGGTATATTTCAATTTTCTGCTCTATTTGGTAACACACTATCTGACTGATATAAAAGAAGCTCTCCTATTTAACTCCCCCGCTGTAAACAAATCGACCCAGACCTAGAGCACAGAAAATCGACCAAACTTGTCTGTGGCATGTCTGCCGTGCTGCCAGCGTCTAGGATGACAAGGCAACGTGCAACAAATTAAAGCAGGTCAGCAAGTTCAAGACAGACACCTTTCCAGTTCGAGCTGCAAAGGAATTTCATTTGGAATTCAACAACAGCTGCGCAATGAGTGCGAATAAAATATTTTTACGCTATTATCCGCCAGGTGAGCATCAATCGCTTCACATAGACGCATAGTACTGATTCCTATTCTATAGGTCTGGCATTGAATTATCGATCAGCAGATGGCAGCGAGCGATTGCGACACTTTGATTTGCTCAACCTGGATGCCAAGTAAGTGGGAGAAGTTAATGTATCGAACAATTAATTAATTGTATACCGACAGAACAAATGTGGAGGCATTAGCAGATAGCATTCTGCTTCAGGAACTGCAGGCGGCAGAGTCGGAACACAATCCGAACGATTCCTCGGATGACAAGTCCACGCCCTGCCTGTCGAGCAACTCCAAGGCGTCTAGCTCCCAGAACACATTCAGCGCACTGAAGCAGGCGATAAACAAACTGCAGAACAAGCTTCACGAACCGGTTAAGAAAAAGTTTTATCTGCACAAATGCTACAACTCGCATATCCTGCCGCTGACAAATGTTTGCTTCGATCGCAGTGGCGAGCATTGTCTAACAGGCAGCTACGATCGCACCTGCCACGTGATCAACACCAGCAACGCCGAGGTGCAACACATGCTCACAGGCCACGACAATGTGGTCTTTTCCGTGGCCTACAACACGCCACGCTGGTAAATATTCCATTCATTCGAACTTTCTTTTCCTCTAAAATTAAATAATGTTTAATCAGCGACAAGATTGTGACGGGCTCGTTCGATGGCACTGCCAAGATTTGGTCGGCCAGCAGTGGCCAATGCCTGAGCACCATGTATGGTCACGCAGCTGAGGTTGTGGCAGCCGAGTTTCATCCGTTGCACGACCAGGCGGTGGCAACGGCCTCCATTGACGGCAAGGCGCGCATCTTTGACGCAGAGACCGCACAGGAACTGCAGCTACTGGCTCATCATGGAGCCGAGGTGATTGTAGCGCGATATTCCCGCGATGGGCAACTGTTGCTGACGGGCTCCTTTGATCACACAGCCGGCATTTGGGATGTGCGCACCAAGAGGTAAAGTCTGCAGATATAAACTTAATTTCACTTTGATGACATGTGCAACCGTTGCAGCTGCTGTCATCAGTTGCGCGGACACTCGGCCGAGCTGTCGAACTGTGCGTGGAGTTTCGGCGGCTCGTTAATTGCCACTGGCAGCCTAGACCGCACTGCACGCATCTGGGATATGCGTCGCTTGGACCAGGAGCTGCACTTGGTGTCCAACCACAGCGACGAAGTGCTGGATGTGAGCTTCGATGCGGCCGGCAAGCTGCTGGCCACCTGCAGCAGCGATTGCACAGCGCGGGTGTGGAGCCTGGAGCCCTTTGAGATGCTCTCTTTGATGGCCGGCCACAGTGACGAGGTGAACAAGGTCTGCTTCAGTCCCAGCGGTTGCATGCTGCTCACCGCCGCCGCCGACAACACGGCTCGCCTGTGGCTCACCGAGACGGGTCAATGCTCTCAGGTGCTGTCGGGACACGAGTCAGAGGTGTTCAGTTGTGCCTACAGCTATGCGGGCGATGCAATTTTGACAGCCTCCAAGGACAACAGCTGTCGCGTCTGGAGGTGATACGACTGGTACACGGTGCAGCTAAATGAGTGAACGCCGAGCGGAATGGAATAATTACAAAATGCTTCTCGAATTTTGGGTTTTTTTTTTTGTTTTTTTTATATCAACATTTACTACAAACTCGGGCGTTATTTTTGTTTCGTTTTGTTTGTTTTTTGCTTTAAGTTTCGTCTTACAAATTAATAGTTTTGCTTTTCATTACAGTTTTTGTATTTCATTTGTTTTCGTTTTGTTGGTTTTTTGTTTAAATCGGATATCTCATATACATATATAAAAATAATGAACAAAATGATTCTTCAGTAACAAACATTATACAGCTTACAAAATTCCTCTTCATGGCGGAATCAATATTAATACACTGTTTGATAATCAAATAAAAAATCATTACTTTTACAGACATCACCCGAGCGACATTCTTAGACAGGGCTAAAAGTGTTTACGTTTTTATATTGTTTTTTATTTTTTCTTTACTTTTTTTGGTAAAACTTTACACAGCTAAACAAAGGCGAGTCAACAGTTTAATTTGCTTGATGAGGAGGATTGATTCACGGAAGGACAGTTAAGATAGATAGACTGATAGACAGACGACAGACCGACCTAACATAGAAGTAAGACATATCTATCTATAACCAATCTCTAACTCTAGTAAGTATTGTAGTTCGTTAGGTAGTTGGTTAGTTTTTGGAGATGGGGAAGTTCTTCTGATGCTTAAGATGTGTTCTTTTTGTGTTGCGTGTGTGAGTGTGTGTACAATGTGAATGTGTTCTGTGTGTGTGTGTGTGTGTGTGTCTGTTGGCTTTGAGCCAAACCCTGTTCTTTTAGTTTTATCTTGTTTTTGTTTAAGTTTTAGTTTTCATATCGTTTTTATGTTTCTTCAGCTCTGAGGTCTGCTAAGGTTCGCTCCTTTCTATAAGTATAATCTACGTAATACATGGTTTATGTAGTTGTGTGTTTAGGACTGGCTTTCATTTAAACTATGTGTATAATGTAGTATTATAATAATGCTTATTAATATTTTTAGCAGTAGGTTTTTTCTTTCTTCTTTTCGTTTTTTTTTTTATCAAAGTAGAAAACGGTTTGGTAATAGTGTTTGTTGAATTTCTTTTGTGTATTTGTGTGTTCGGTATGTGTGTTTTGTGTATGTGTGTGTGTGTGTGTTTTGTTTTGTGAGTTGCTGTAACGTACTGTTGTTGTTATTGTTGCATTTGTTTGACTGTTTCTGTTTGTTTGTTTTCATATTTAATGCGTTGGACTCTGCAAGAATAACAAAGAGGAGAAAATGTTAACAACCAGAGGCAAAGAGATGGTCAAGAGAAGGGCACAACAAGGATGCAGGCTTACATGATTTAATATATATGTATGTGGGTTGGTGTCTGTGTGTGTGTGTATGATGAATTCTAAATATTATTGCTGAAAATTTAGTTTATTTGATATAATAATTAAGTGTATTTTCGGGATGAGCATGCAATAGTAAAAAGAGCGAACATGCAGAGCGATTGTTTAGTGTGCTGCCATCATAAAATAGATTAATTTGTTTAGTTTATAGATGAACGTAAAATAAAAAAAGGACGCAAACAACAGGATCGTTTTCGTCTTACATTTAAAATATATGTGTATTAAAGGGTTGATTGTTTAGTTTCTTTTGTTCTCATGTTGCTTGATTGTTTGCATGTTTTGGTTGTTTTCATGTTTGGTTGATTTGAAAATGAACAATAGCTTGCATTAAAAAATTCATAGCTCAATATTTCCATATAGCTAGAAGTAAAAGAAAAATAATACGTAAAGAGCTTTCGGTTGGTAAAATCAACAATTAGTTTAGGATGCAGCCTCATGGAGATAGAAATGTCATGTGATTCTATGGAAAATTTTGATAAATAATAAACGTTGCATAGAGAAGCTAAAAGTTAAGCAAAATATGAAATTTTAAAGCTACGTAAATTTGCCCAAAAAATTGTTAAAAGCAAAATAAAAATGGTGAGAAAGCAGCAGTGAAATTATTGAAAATTGCAATTCTTAAATGTTGTAAAAAATGTTTCGTACTTCACATGGATCATCCGGAAACAACTCCGTGAATATTCGCTTGATGATGTGATATCTGAAACAACAAAATAAATCGATTAAAATTTTAACCAATTAAACCATAATGGAGATTAACTTACTTGGAGTGCAAGCCGCCGCCGGGTGGAAGACCTTCAATGTCGTCTCTTATTTCCAGACACTTTAACAGTTCTACGTAGTCCGTGACATCATTACTTTCAATCTCCTCTGTAAGAATGCGAGAATATATAAGAATATGTGTTAGAAAGTCTCTTTACGGTAAGTCCAATGAACATAACTTATGTGTAATGCTCATGTTAATGGATCTTGTATGTACAATTAAAAATACGAATTATAATTTAAAGCTACGCAAAAGCAAAATCACAATTCATAAAATATATAGTAATAATACGGATATGTTGCAACAGCGAGAGCCGACAAAAATTGAGCAACAAACTTAACTTACAGTGAGGCTTGGCTAAGACACACAGCTCGATGGAAATGTTTCTAACAGTAAGAGACAAACTAAACCCAATATTGTTGTTTACAAATTTCGATCGAGCTGTGGCGTTGGTATTGTAAATAATAATACAAATGGGGGTGTCGCAAAATTGGCACTTCAAAAGTTCGGAAATACACTAAGAATTTAAAAATAAAATAAACAAATAAAAGAGCGGCGGCAGAACTCTGCAGATTCCCCCTTTTTTTTTTGGTTTTGTTTTTTGTTTGACGTTTACAATTGGGAATTGTCTATGAGAAAACTGTTTACAGCATTCAGTGTACAAACAACATTTGAAAATATCGAATTGTAAAAGTGATTGGATAAGATGTACATATATATGGTATATATATAATTTAATAATTGGATTGGTATTATCTTAAGAGCATGCATATATCAGTTACTTTTCAGTTGTGTGGTGGGATCTATGTGCCTTACCTTATGCTCACTCATCATTAAATTTGATTTGTATTGCTTTCTGTTTTCTGGCATTGACTTGATACCATTTGCCCATTTTTCATATTAAATTCACGATGCGTGATGCGCGAACAACGGCAACCGCAAACGCAACGGCTACGACAACGACAACGCAACGACAACAAAACAAGATCAACGCGTTGCTAAATTTACTTTCAACAAATTTCGTAGATTAGAAAGAATACTTGGAATAAATATGTGTATGTAAGTCATTAGTTTCGACTGTTTCGACAAACAAAGATAATAAGGAAATGTACTTATAAAAAGGAAAGTTACAAAAATGGATGAATTTAACTTTAAAAATTAATCAAATGCTGCGAATTGTATAATTTCGTGTATAAGTCAAAGAAAGAAAATCAACATCTAATTCAGAAATGAAAATCAAAATAAACACAATCGATACGATTGAAATCAGATGAAATTGACTTGTTGTTTTGTTTGTTTGTGTTGCGTGATTAAAAGGGGGAGGAGCGAAGGCGGAAAGGTGGCGGAAAGCAGTGGAAAGTGTATCTATATCGAATGAGAACTGAAAACTGAACAACACAGCAAACAAACACTTTTGGATTGGTTTTCGAATCTTTCATTTCAAGTTATATTTTTACTTAGCAGCGAGAGTAATTAATTAAGTTTTGTTTGTATTCCATTAATTGCTATATTAACGATCGATCGCTGCTGATCCAGCAAGCGTCTCTTGACCATGAATGATTGCTATAGTACTTAGGTACAAATGTTCTCAGTGTGTCGAAGAGATATTCGAGCTGATTTTGCTTTCACTCTTTATCTTTCTATTTCTTTCGTTCATTTCATTTTGGGTTGGGTTAGCTTCGCTGCGCCGCCTCAATTGCATTTTCTAAATGTAACATTTTTAAAGTAAATTGTTTACGTTGACAACAAGCACAACAATTGGTGAGCATAAGGTTTACAATATTTTTCGGTTTTTCGTTATCAATTTCTTACGTCTGGGCTCATCTGCTACACGCAGAGATTCAGATACAGTTACAGATGTAGATAAAGATACAGATACTGATACAAATACAAATAGAAATACAAATACAAATACAGATTCCCTAGGGCCTGGCATTAAAAACCTTCAACCTAGGCTAAGTAATTTGTCTGGACATTTTGTTCTCTTCGAATCGTTCTAGAGTCTACATTATTCGGTTTTGATATTTCACTTAATATTATTGTTAATTATGTTGTTTACTTGACTAGTATGACCATTGTTTTGTAAGGGGCGTGGCATTAGCTAAATGTAAACCATACACAATGTTATTCACGTAAATTTTATATCTACATAGTACGTGTATAAAGGTCTTGTCTGCACTTAGGACGTTTGCAAAATTCACTTTGGTGTTATGAATACTGTGGTCGCATGTACAATTAACCTATGATCGATCACGTGTATTGACTAGAAAATACCCTACAATATGTGGCAGATGGTTAATGGCAACGATAAATGTTTTTTTTATACTTTTTACGACTTTTACATTCCACATACTTGAGCAAACAATGTAAAAATCTAACAACAAAATCAATTCCCTCAATCTTAAGTACATATTATTATTGACAATTTGTTGACTAGACTTCTCACTATATTTTTTGTATATCTATATCTAATTTCAATTACTACATTATAATTTTTTTTTTTTTGGTGACTTGTAAAAGTGTCAATTAATTGCGATTGCTTTCAAAAGTATCTGCTATAATTTGTTGCAATTAGATGATCGTATTTTGATTCGGTCGATTTGCATTAAAATGTATATCAAATATGCGTTAGAATTGTTATTGTTGTTAATGTGTAATTTGTTAAATGGTTATGTGGAGATACTGGACTATATACAAGCATATAATAATTTATGTACACTGGCTGAGGGTGCCTCAACAACAATTGTACGGATAGGTTTGGTTTATCTATAATTGTTGCTAATTAACTTATAGTACTACTCTATGAGTATGCAATGATGTTGTATGTTTGTATGTAGGTATTGTTGGTATTATACTAGGTGTAAATGGGATGGGCGTTAGGGCATTGTTTTAGCTACAAGGAGTTCTCTCACGTGGATCGGTTTGGCAGTTGTTGTAGCACATAAACTCATTAATACATATATAAATAAATAATACTGTAACACACACACACACACACGCACAGAGGAGCTCACACCCACACTCGGAGAGTTGGACAATCAGACAGGCGGCCACACGCACAGCCAGCGGAAGTAGATATGACAAACTAACACGCTATACTGTTATTTACTATGCATTAGCGATAGGACAAACATATGTATGTATATGTACGTATATATGTATATGACTTGGTAGTGATATTGGTATTGGTATTAGTATTGGCAATGGTTTTAGCAATTGTTCGCATTTAACTTTTTGGAAGGAACATCATGTTGCAATTATATCTGCATTGCGTTTCGCGATGATTGATTTTGATTTGATCAATTGTGTAAGTAATGCAATATAATGTATGTATCTAACTAACTAAGTAACAAATACATTACCACCTATTCGTATGTACGTATGTATGTGTATAATTATAATCTACTAATCTATAAGTATTTGCAAACTGTTCTTGGGGGCTATCTTTGTTCACGTTACGTAAGGTACAATGTATTCGTATTCATATTCGTTATTCGTTTTTTGGTTTTTGTTTTTTGCTGTTCAGTCGTCTAAGATCATGTCGATGCGATGCGCACGTCGAGAGTTAGTGTAGAGTAGAGTGAGGAGGGTCGACGACTCTAAGACATTCGACACAATTGCATTACGAATATTGTATATAGTAGTATATCGTTAGGTATACGATTATTAGTTATAAACAGAGTAGACGATTTAGACAACCTCTTGTGATCTTCTCGATGTGTTTCTCCAGCCGTCGCTCAGCCTCTTTCGCCTCCTCAGTTGGCTTTGGTGCTCCGGGAAAAGCAATTATTATGATGCTCATATTATCACGGCTACCCTGTTTGTTGTTTATGTTGTTTACCCAAAATTGAATACAATACAAAAGGAGAATTAGAGATACTTTGTTTTAAGGGCGTTTAGTTCATTCAATATGTACCTTGTGCAAACAGGTGTCGACAACCTGATTGGCAATATTCACCAGATTAGAGGTCACTTTCAGCCTCGAGTATATGAAACTGCAAACATCCTCATTGCTCATCACATCCCAGATGCCGTCGCAGGCGAGCACTAGGAACTCGTCGGTGTCCTGACGGCTTTGGCAAAAGATTTCCGGTTCCGGTGAGACCAACTGCTCGCATTGTCCCATCTCCTTAACATTCTTAAAGTCATAGTCGCCGAGCGCACGTGAAACCGCCAACATTCCATTGACACGCTGCACCATCACACTGCCGCCCGCATTATGTATACGCTCCTTTTCCTCGGGCAAAATTGGCTTATGATCCTGGGTGGCAAACACCGGCACGCCCTGGCGACAGAGAACCGCTCGCGAATCGCCGCAGTTGGCAATGTAGACCTGCGTGGAGCTGATAAAGGCGCTAACGGCGGTGGTGCCACCGCATTTCTCCTCGTCCTGGGTAAATTCGGGCAGCTCTCGCATCACCTCATCGATGCGCAGGAAGCCGGTGCGAATGCCCTTCACATAGTCACCGTTCTTGAACTCCTCTGTGCTGATGATGCTGTCCAGCAAATGGTTGGCACAATGCTCCGACACCTTGCACCCCGCATGCCCATCGAACACGGCAAAGAAACTCCATTCGTCCAGTGCGTTGCCTAGGCGGGCACGGGCATAGTAGGCGTCCTCCATCTCACAGCGCCAGCCCTGCATAGAGCTGACGCCGAAGAGCAGCTTGTTGCCCTCACCCTCATCGTTGTGCTTTGCGGTTTTCGGCTTATCCAGGAATCCGCCCATATCTATTGAACATAATGTGTGTGTGCTCGCTGTGCTTTTATTCTGCTTCAGTCGCGTCTGTTGGCGTCTGTTGATGATTCTAAACGGCAGAGAGAGAGAAACAAAACAAATAAATGAAATGAGAAGAGCAAAAAGAAATGGACCTTGGTGAGAGAGCGTGAACTTGAAATTCGTTGCGCGGGATGCAAAAATCCATAAATGCCAGACACACACACCAATGCAAACACACGCATTCAGAATGCTCACACACAAGCATACGGTTTGAAGGATGCGAATTGAACTCGACCAATGCAATAGCCTCAGTTGTATTGGTGTTGTTGCTGCTGCTTCTATCGCTGCTTCAGCTCGCACATCGATTTATCAAAGACGCCCGCTCAGCGGCTAAAATTAGCGCTGTCCGAGCGGCACGCCCACTCGCCTTACAATTGCGACACCGCGTAGGCGTTAGCTCTATTCCCGTTCTGTTCCCGTTTCTGTTGTTACAACTGTCTTTGATTTTTTATTTCCACTTTTTCTTCTTAACAGCCTTTCGGCGGGATATAGCGGAATATAGAGATGTGCAAAACAACAGAAATAGTTACTGCCAAATATATGTACATATATATTATTTTTCACAATCTGCGCTTTTGTATTAGTTTCCACCGATTTCATTTGCCGTTTGATTACAGGTAATCTAAGGGATATGATTTTGTGCCAAGCGTTTTCAAATGCGTAATATTGCTCATCTCTAAGGTTATTCGAGACGAGTTGTCAGCTCCGTGCAGGGGGCAGAAAACACGAGGAAATCTAGATAATTTTAAAGTTACGATCACGCACACGCCCTTTTGGGTTTGTTCGGCAAAATGCGGAAAACGGATTCCCATGCAGTTGAACACCTAGAAACACCTTAAATATATTTTTCACCACGCGAGCTGTTTATAAATTTTCTTTTTGATTTGTGGCTTCATTTTTTTTCACTCACTTGCTTTTCGCGTGTATGTGTGTGTGTGTCTTTTTAGTCGAACAAAAAATTGCTTTGTTTGATTTGTGCGTCACCGTGCAATATATGCACTTTATTGCCCGAAAATTTTAAACACTATGGAATCATGGAACGCAATTTCTGAAGTAACAAAAAATAAATATGTGTATGTTTTGATTAGAAAAAAACAAGCACAAAACTAGAGGTGGAGAAACATCGATGAAACTATCGATGCATTCATGACATTTCTATAAACATCGATTTTTTATGGCAAACAACGATGTTCTTTCGCAGCGAAACAATATAAATTGTTTACTAAACATACTTTGTTAATGGAAGCCCTTTTTTGCTTAAATTAACGGCTAGAAAATAATTGATAATAATCAATAGTTGCTATTCCGTATCACTTTTGTGGAAAATTTATATTTTTAAAGCGCTTGTTAAAGGGCGCGTGTTTTTAAACTGCCTATATTCCAATAAATCAACACGCCGTCCAGAATATTTAATTAAATAATTTCAATTTGGGGAAATATGGAAATATTACTTTAGTCATCAAATAATGTTATTTTGTAAATCAATAAATAAAGATGTTTGGAACCATATGATAAGATGAAAGTTGATTTATTTATATATATACAATGTTATTTTCGTGTTTTTAAGTATCTTGCTTTAAACTATACTATTGTATACTACTGCAACGTTACTTGCGATATAATTTTATAAATATCGATAGGTCGCAAAGCAGCCCTGTAGTTTTTGTATCTATAGAAATAGAGTAGTTCATTGTGGAACCCGTTAGATGGCGCTGCTGGAAGTACGTTACAATTTGAAATAAAGTTAAATATTTAAAGAGAAATCGCTCGTGTTTCACAAACATGTTAAAAAACCAATTTCGAGGTTCTGAATTCAACAAAACGGTGAATGCAGTTTAATTTTTGTATTTTTCCATCAATCCTATAGTATTTTAAACCTATTTATAATGTTTGAATATTTTTCATCAAATTAAAAACATGTCTCTTAAAAACTATTTAACCTTTTCTCGGAATGAGAAGATCAATTGCACATATAACAAAATAAATAAAAATTTATTTAAAAAAAAAACATTAATTTAATTTGTTAAGTTAATTTTGAAAAAGAACATGATTCAATAAAACCACACACCATTGTCTTGATTCTACTAATTATTGTACAAATATCAAGATTTCTGATAATATCTTTTACTTGATTATTGCTTCTATAGTTAGTACTGGATTTAAATGCCTATAACTTAAAGCGTGTAGTAGCCAGTAAATATTAATAGAAATGACATCGAACTGATATAATAATCACTAAGGGGGAACACACTACATGTTGATAATTGATTCCATGAATTGCTTACCAGTTTCTTAGACTAGGAACTTATTTCTCAAAATTTACAGCCCTTGTTTGATAAGGTAATATAATTGAACATTCAAGAAAGTTTTTTTAGTACAGCGAACTACAATATTAATTGGAGTGTTGACAATATTAAATGGATTGATTTGACGAAATTTGCGCTGACAGTTAAATCGAGTTCAATTCTCTTTTAAATATGTACTGTGTGGACAAAGATAATGTCATTTGTTGGCCAATGCTATTTCTATTTTTATAAACAAAACAGATAGATAATCTACTTAGTCTAACTGATTAACCTAACCTCTATATTAAGAACTTCGCATATTTTTGTATAAATTTCCTTGGAAGCGAATTTTTGTTGATTTCCGTCCGTGTGTGATTCAATTGCTTCTAATTGTGCAATTTAGATAAGATTTAACAATAAGTCAAAAAGCTACAGTTGAGAGTGCTCGACTGGGTGATACTTAGAGCATACACAATCAACCAAAGTAAGTGAGTCCGGTCAGCTGCGTCTAATTTTTCCACAATAAGATTTTTTTTTATAATTTCTAAGTTTTTCATCCGATTTGACTCAAATTTTGGGGAAGCATTTGCACTGTAGTTATTATAATGTGTACCAGCTGGAGAAATTGGCTTTAAAATTACGATATTTACTTGTAAGTCATTTTGATGTAGTTTTCATTTGGACATGGCTTTATCGTCTCAGGTGTTGCCGCTGATCAAGAATACATGTACTTTATGGGGTCGGAGATGCCTCCTGTTGTCTGCTACATTTATTTTCTTTGATACTAAGTCGCAATATCCAAAGGATATTCCAACAACCTCTAGACGGGTGTCTGTTGATAAACAATCGGGTGATCGGAAGTCAGCGACCGTGATTCATTCAAATTTTCTCATATAAATATCAATGGTTTAGACTTGGACCAAGACTGGTACCTCGAAACGAAAAAATGTTTTTCAAAACCCTATCATTCTTGCTGGTAATAGGCACAGCTTTGGCTGGAATTCCATCTGAGGCCAGAATCGATACTGATCGTGCTCTGCTCGATGTGATGATGATGCCTCGAGGTACTGATCCAGCAGTCGACGCTTATTGTTGGATCTATAACACGCCCGTCATGAAGGAGATAATCGATGTGTTTGAGACTGAATCTAAAAAATGTCAAATCGACTTCGATATCAGCAATTCAGACATTTCCGATAAGTATAGTGAAGTTCGCGTAAACGTTACTGCAACTGCAAAGGTAATCGTGCCAATCGCTGCAGAAATGTGATGGTCTTGCTACTCAACTTTAAGCTTTTAATTGCTTTGGAACAACAGTAAGTGAAGAAGAAAATTACCCAAAAACAGAATCAATCAATCGCAAAAACTGACTGCAATGTCAGGTGTGGCACATTCAGGAGCTATCAGCCTGGAGGAAATCAGTCGCATTCAAAGTACTAAAAATCTATGCAGTGAGAAGGCCTATGCGCGCTATAGTGGTGACTCGATGGGAACATCACGGTTCAACCATAAATTTAAACTGCCAAATATTAATTAAGTCATCATTAATGTAACAAAAATATAATTGTTTACGCTGTAGTCTCAACAGGATAATGAGAAAATATATCTGTTTTTATAAAATCGATCCTGACCTTTCTTTTCAAAATTAAAAACTGTGAGAAACAAAACTTATTTGAATAAATTCGAAAATGTTTAGTATGACCAAAAGGACATATCCATTGCAGCTGCACCTGAACAAGAATATGTATGCTCATATCTTAAGATATTTTAAGAAGGATATCCGAGCGTGATCAAATTGCTAGAGATAGGAATGGAACCGATGGACATGGGCTCATCTCCTGATTGGATATTTTTGAACAGCCTATAGTAATTGTTCACTGGTAAAAAGACATTTACTTTTATAGTTGACAAGGTTTAGTGGATATAACATTCTGTCGCCGATGTGTCGAAAAACGCAACTCGATTTGAAGGTCGATGGGCTCGTTCAAATTTTTTAGCAAATTGTGTATAGTTGTCAACAAAATATTATTAAAAAAAAGTATACTAAATTGACATATATCAAATATGCATTTTATATTTATTATTATTATTTCCAAACTAAATTGTATATATAAGCAATTTCTATTCGAATCCTTTACATCATTCGTTACTTGTGTTGAATATAAGTATTAATTTTGTTTTAAAATTTGGCCAATCCCACTATCGACTTAGGAAAAAATGTAATAGTATTATATTGGTAATACTAATTGAAAATCTCAAAGGATCAATTAGATTTTAAAATACATTCCAAAATATATATTCTTAATGTCTAAAACTAATGTGCTGTGGCAAAATAAAATTAATTCAACGAATTCAATTTTAATTTTTTAGGCCAGGGACTTCTTTTTCAAAACATACAGCCCCTGGATGATAAAGTGACGTAATGGACCGTTGTTCTCTTTGATAAAAATACATCCAGATTTTACAATAACCAATATACAAATTGTTCAAGTAAATTACCGACATTTAAAATTTATTCACGCAGTCGATCAAACGAAGTTCAACTTTCTTATAAAAATTAAGTGGTTTTCAATGATACTTCTATTTTTAGAATCAACATAGATATACCAATATGCGGTACTTAGTAGACCAGATAAACGTCTACATTAAGAACGTCATACATTTTTTTATAAATTCCTTAAAAAGAGGTTTATTGTTTGCTTCCGTGCTTAGGTTATTGCTTCCTGCAATTGAGATTAGCACTTAACAAAAAAGAACCTAAAGAACTAATCAGAAATTGACGATCATAAACCGTACATATCTGAAATAGTTTTTGGAATAAATAGCCATGGGTGGGACTTGGACAAGACATACCAAGTTAGTACTTCGAGAAGGAATCATGTTGTTCAAAGCTCTATCATTGTTGCTGGTAATTGGCTCTGCCTTGGCTGGAATTCCATCCATGGCCAGACTTAATACCGAGCGCGATCTGCTCGATCTGATGATGATGCCACGAGGTAATGACCCAGCAGTCGACGCCTATTGTTGGGGCCGTTACACACCTATCATGAAGGAGATTATCGATGTGTTTGAGGCTGAATCCAAGCAATGCCAAACCGACTTCGATATCAGTAATGATGCTATTACCAAAAAGTATAGTGTAGCTCGCGAAAACGTTACTGCATCTGCATATGAAACCTGCCAAGCGCTGAAGAAATGTGATGATCTTGCTACTCAACTGGAAGCTTTCAATTGTTTTGGATCAGAAGTAAGTTAATAGATTACATACTTAACATTAACAATATAACTTTATTATTCACTGCTTTTAGGGTCGCGAGCAATCACAGAAACTGACTGCAATGTCAGGCGACTCCTTGAAAGCAGCTATCAGCCTTGAAGAGGAAATCAGCAGCATTACCAGTACTCGAAATATATGCACTCAGAAGGCCTATTCCCGCTATAGCAATGACAATGGCAATGCACTCAAAGAATTGAATGAATGCCTTGACGGCAACATTGCAACAATTGCACCATAAATTAAATATGTCAGATATTAATTAAATCGTATTAATATATCTTATTTTTAATAAATGCAATGAAAATTAAATGTTTATTTTTATTTTAAAATCCTTGAAGTTATTTACAAGTTAAGAGGCTAGAGTTCAACGACTAAGCCAATGGAGCAATACCTTATCAATATATGCCATTATTTCTCGTCTGTATTTGTATCCTCAGAGCTTTTTATTCAATTGTGATAAAATTGAAAGGTAAATAACAATTCTCAGTTATTATTGTGTATTTATTTGCACTAAAAATTATTTTAAATTGCAAAATACTAAAATATGAAATATAATATGTAATATAGTTGTATTACAATAAATCTCGATGATCGTAGAATATTTAATTTCAAACATCCGAGTGGCTTCCCCTACTTCTTTCCCACACCCATCTTCGCCCACCATAAACGTTAATCAAGAACAAGTAAAAACTTGAGAAGCTGTCTATGTAATGAATGAATAATGTAATTTGGGAAACAATCAATTCTCTACTCTTCAATTTTGGTTTAAATCTAATTAGCAAAACAAAAACTATTTGGTAACCAACTCTTTATAGAAACTGTACCCAAGAAAATATATAGGTTTGGGTGTCTTAACGTGTTATGCTTACAAACTAATGCGATCAGGGTATCATGTTGTGGACTTGACTATAGCTTTTTTTTTTACCTGTTTTTAGCTTTAACCCTTCCTTGCAAGGTGCTCAATCACACACAACAAACCGGACTTAAATCGGTTGCGTGTAGTCGGCGGTAGCTTGTCACACACAAATATAGTATGTGTCCTCATTGTTATACCCAAGAATTTGGATATAGTAAAATATATGTACTATAAAGTTGACAGGCTTTAGTACAAATAACATAATGATTAGGTGAATTGGCAAATTAACTAAAATATACTAATGTGCAGTGTCCAAATAAAATAAAGAGAAATTAAAATAAAACTTAAATAATAATCAGAAAGCCGAAAATTGATTCCTCGAATCTAATTTCAATTTCTTAGATCGGGGACTTCTTCAATAAAATTTACAACCCTTCTTCGATAAGGTGCCGCAATGGACCTAATAATAATCGCTAATCAATTTGTGAACTTTCATTTATGAATAGTTTTATAAGTATTGTAGTTTTTGTTTGTTTTTGTTTCTTTAACCGTCTTCTTCATGACCCTTTGACAAAGAATTATACAAGTAAATTACCGAATGTAAAAATTTATTTCCTCAGTTGTTCGAACCAAGTTAAATTTTCTTTTAAAAATAAAGTGTTTAGACAAAGATAATTTTCAATAATATATGTATTTTAGAATCTAATAAGAAGATAGGCCAATATTCTACTCAATGTACTTAGTAACTCACATTAACGACTCTATTAAGAACGTCGTACATTTTTGTATAAATTCCGTTATTATTTGCTTCCGTGCTTGGGTTATTGCTTCCTAATGAGCAATTTAGATTAGCACATAGCAAAAAGAACCTGAAGAACTAATCAGAAATTGACGATCATAAACCGTACATATCTGATATAGTTTTTGGAATAAATAGCCATGGGTGGGACTTGGACAAGACATACCAAGTTAGTACTTCGAGAAGGAATCATGTTGTTCAAAGCTCTATCACTGTTCCTGGTTGTTGGCTCTGCCTTGGCTGGAATTCCATCCATGGCCAGACTCAATACCGAGCGCGATCTGCTCGATCTGATGATGATGCCACGAGGTAATGACCCAGCAGTCGACGCCTATTGTTGGGGCCGTTACACACCTATCATGAAGGAGATTATCGATGTGTTCGAGGCTGAATCCAAGCAATGCCAAACCGACTTCGATATCAGTAATGATGCTATTACCAAAAAGTATAGTGTAGCTCGCGAAAACGTTACTGCATCGGCATATGAAACCTGCCAAGCGCTGAAGAAATGTGATGATCTTGCTACTCAACTGGAAGCTTTCAATTGTTTTGGATCAGAAGTAAGTTAATAGATTACATACTTAACATTAACAATATAATTTTATTAATCACTGATTTTAGGGTCGCGAGCAATCACAGAAACTGACTGCAATGTCAGGCGACTCCTTGAAAGCAGCTATCAGCCTTGAAGAGGAAATCAGCAGCATTACCAGTACTCGAAATATATGCACTCAGAAGGCCTATTCCCGCTATAGCAATGACAATAGCAATGCACTCAAAGAACTGAATGAATGCCTTGACGGCAACATTGCAACAATTGCACCATAAATTTCAAATGTCAGATCAATTAAGTCGTATTTATATTGTATCCATTTAAATTTCTTATTTTGAATAAATGCAATGAAAATTAAATTTACGTACAAATTCTTAGTTAAAATTATTTGAATTATTGACCAGTTAAGAGGCTAGAGTTCAACGAGTTTGACTTTAAAATATTGTGCAACAACAACTGAAGCGTTGGAGCTGTACATGATTATCACCATATTCGGTTGTTTCTTGTCTGCATTTGTATCCTTGATACAATTCTGATAATATTGAAATGAATTGCTATTCTTAATTATTATTGTGTTTTTGCAGGGAAAATATAAATAAATTATGAATTATAAATATTTGAAAGCTTTGTTTTTATGTAGACGCCTTCTAGAATATTTAGTTTCTTTTACTCACTTCTCCGAAAAAACACCTCATTAAAATCAATAAAATAAGTGTATGAAATATACATATATACAAATATTTTACTTAAAACAATATACGATATCCAAGTTTTACAGCTTGATAATACTATGTTAATTCTAGAACAGGATTCACAAATTGATAACACGCAAGCTTTTTTAATAACTTAGCTTTAGTATCCTAGGTTATTATAGCTAATTTTGTAATATACAAAATAAATATACATATGTCTCTCAACGACTATTCAATCGTGTTGCACCCTGTAGAGATCAATTGCAAATATAATTAAAATAATACAATATTCAAATTTTAATTTTGTATTTACAATTTAAAAAACACTGCCATTTTCTATACAAAAACTAGAGATAACTTTTTAAAAACTTAAAATTATAAATTGTAATTTACCATTTCAGCTTGTGTTTTCAATGATTTGTCTAAATTTAAATTTTAAGTTTTGCGATAACATTACAACCATTCAAATATTGTGAACCAAAAACATTTTGTACACCACATTCTGTGAGGTTTTAAGTTTTTATTTGAGTGTTAACCTACATCATTTTCTTTATTTTAGTAATTATTGTGACTTTAACATTTCAGATTACAATAACCACTTGGTTTTGATAAAAATCGCTACTTAGATCACAGAACTCCAAAAATTACAGGACTGTTGACAATATTTAATTAATTTGTTTCATGAAATTTGCGCTTACAAATGTTTTTAGGTAATTTACACCAACAGAATGGACAAAGATAATGTCAGTTGTTGGCCAATGATATTTCTATTTTAATAAACAAAACAGATAGACAAAAAATTTCCCCAATGTACTTAGTCGCACTGATTAATCTTTATATTAAGAACTTAGCATATATTTTTTATAAATTTCGTAGGAAGTGGGTTTTTGTTTGGTTTTCATCCTTGTGTGATTCAATTGCTTCTAATTGTGCAATTCAGATAAGCATTTAACAAAAAGAACCTCTAGTCGGGCCTCTATTGTAAACAATCAGGTAATCGGAAGTCGACGACCATATCTCAAAAAAAATAAAACATAATTTTAGCAAATAAATAGCCATGGGCGAGACTTGGACAAGACATACCAAGTTAGTACTCCAAGAAGGAAAAATGTTGTTCAAAGCTCTATCATTGTTGCTGGTTGTTGGCTCAGCCATGACTGGAATTCCATCTGAGGCCAGAATTAATACTGAACGCGCCCTACTCGATCTGATGATGATGCCTCGAGGTAGTGACCCAGCAGTCGACGCCTATTGTTGGGGCCGTTACACACCTATCATGAAGGAGATTATCGACGTGTTTGAGACTGACTCCAAGCAGTGCCAAACCGACTACGATGTCAGTGATGCAGCCATTGCCGAAAAGTATAGTGAAGTTCGCGTAAACGTTACTGCAATTGCAAAGGATTCGTGTCAATCGCTGCAGAAATGTGATGGTCTTGCTACTCAACTTGAAGCTTTTAATTGTTTTGGAACAACAGTAAGTGAATAATAAAATGACTCATCAAGAACAGAATTTCATCAATTGCTCCTTCTAGGGTCGCGAGCAATCCCAGAAACTGACTGCAATGTCAGGTGACTCCTTGAAAGCAGCTATCAGCCTTGATGAGGAAATCAGCAGCATTACCAGTACTCGAAATATATGCAGTCAGAGTGCCTATGCGCGCTATTATAATGACAATGGCAATGCGCTGAAAGAACTGAATGAATGCCTCGACGGCAACATTGCCACGGTTAAACTATAAATTTAAGCTGTCAAATATTTTGTAAATCATAACTTTAATGTAACTAAAATATTTATAATTAAATATAATTAAAAAAATATATAAGCATTTGCCACAGTCCAAATAAATGTTATTAGCAATATATGTACATACATATACATATATATATATATATTTATATTACTTTGACAAGAATCGCTACTCATTATTAATAAATTCGGATATGTTAAGAGTGACCGAAAGATATGATCCATTACAGCTGCATTATGGTTACAAGAAATTGTGACAAGTTCATATCTTAAAATCTTCGAAAAAGGCCATTGCACACAGTTGAAATTGAACACTTTTATCTCAAAAACTATCAAAACTGGAGCTACCAAATTTTTCGAAACACTTGGTATTGTTGTATGTAGCCGAATATCTGATTTTAATTTGTATATTTTAGAAGGAAACGGGCTTAACAATTTTACAGCAATTTTTAATAAAAAAAAAAAAAATTACAAATTAATAACGAGCCAACTTTATTGTTAAAAGGACACCACATAAAAAATGTTGGTGCAGTGTTAGGACTTTGGAATATATTTGGTCAAAATATAAATGGAAATAAATTATTCTGAATAAAGCAATGTTGCAATGATAATTTGGAATAATCGAAGACCACAAAGATTCAAGCATATTTACAAATAAACTAAACTCTGTATATGTTCGTATTCTTTATAACTAAAAGTGTGTAGGGGCCAAATAATAATAACAGAAAAAAACTTAGAACTGAGATAATAATCAGAAGCCAGATAATTGATTCCGCGAATTTCATTTCAATTTCTTAGACCGGGGACTTCTTTCTCAAAGTTTACAACCACTGCTTGATAAGGTGACGTAATTGACCTGATAATAGGCGCTAATAAATTGAGAACTTTCATTTATAAATGGTTTAATAAGTTTTTATTTGTTTTTTTTTATGGTGTTTTCTTCATGACTTTTTGCAAAAATATATCCAGGTTTTAAAGAAACCAATACACAAATTATACAACTAATTTACCGGCTTTACAAAATTGTTCATGAAGTCATTAAAGTCATTTTTTACTTTTAAAAATTAAGTGTTTAGACAAAGATAATTTAAAATGGATTTCAATGATACTTTTAGTTTTAGAAATAAAACAGATAGACCAACATTCTTCTTAAGGTACTTAGATGACCCAGTTTAACGCCTATATTAATAAAGTCGTACATTTTTGTACAAATTCCTTAGAACGAGGTTTATTGTTTGCTTCCGTGCTTGGCAATTGCTTCCTAATATGCAATTTAGATTAGTACTTAACAAAAAAATAACTAATCGGAAATTGCTGATCATAAACCGTACATATATGAAATGGTTTTTGGAATAAATAGCCATGGGTGGGACTTGGACATGACATACCAAGTTAGTACTTCGAGTAGGAATCATGTTGTTCAAAGCTCTATCATTGTTGCTGGTAATTGGCTCAGCCTTGGCTGGAATTCCATCTGAGGCCAGAATCAATACTGACCGCGATCTGCTCGATCTGATGATGATGCCTCGGGGCAGCGATCCAGCCCTTGAGGCCTATTGTTGGGGCCGTTACACACCTATCATGAAGGAGATTATCGATGTGTTCGAGGCTGAATCCAAGCAATGCCAAACCGACTTCGATATCAGTAATGATGCTATTACCAAAAAGTATAGTGTAGCTCGCGAAAACGTTACTGCATCGGCATATGAAACCTGCCAAGCGCTGAAGAAATGTGATGATCTTGCTACTCAACTGGAAGCTTTCAATTGTTTTGGATCAGAAGTAAGTGAATAGATGGCATACTCTTAAACAACAGAACTTTATTAATTATTGCTTTTAGGGTCGCGAGCAATCCCAGAAACTGACTGCAATGTCAGGTGACTCCTTGAAGGCGGCTATCAGCCTTGAAGAGGAAATCAGCAGCATTACCAGCACTCGAAATATATGCACTCAGAAGGCCTATACGCGCTACAATAATGACAATAGCAATACTGTTAAAGAACTGAATGAATGCCTCGATGGCAAAATTGTATAAAATTCATAAATCATAAATGGAAAATTGTCAGATATTAATCAAATCATATTAATATGGAAACCATTTAAATTGCATGTTTTAATAAATGCAATGATAATCAAATTTATATTTTTATTTGAAATCCTTGAAATTATCAACAGGTTAAAAGATTAGAGTTCAACGGGTTCAACTTTGAAAATCGCCCAACTATTTGGGAGTATTAACACATAAATTATGACCAAAACAACTGATCTGGTGAAGCTGAAATTGATTATCACCATTTGCAATTATTGCATTGAAATGTAAAATGTTAAAATATATTTTCGAAAAAGAAATACAAAACAAACAGGAAATAGTTTAAAGCTGCTTGAGAATACTTTATTAAGTCATTTAAAAAAAATTGTAATTAATTAGGAATTTTAAATATTCATTTAGTCCACAACAAATTTATTTTTTAAAATATGTAGAAGAAATATTTTTTTTTTTTAATTTCGATGTGGTTTTGCACTTACAAATGTTTACCGATCGCACATTCGTTGGTTTTCATTTGTGTGCTAACCATCATAATTCTCAAAGAAAAATGTCACAATTTCTAAGACTTAAGATATATAGTAGTTACTCCCCTTTCTACTTGATTATTGCTTTTACAGATAGAATTTTGTGTAACATTTGTAATGCTAATTGAATGTCTGATAAGATAAAGCATATTTGCTAATTAACTTAACACAAAAATAGTTTAAAGGCCTATAACTTAAGGCGTCTAGTGCCCAGATAATATTAATAGAAATGACTCGAAACTGATATAACAATCAGAAAGGGGGAACTCACAACATGTTGATAATTCTTGGACCGGGAATTTCTTTACGTATAATTTACAACCCTTGATTGATAAGTTAATATTATTAACCAGACAAAAATCGCTGCGTAGTGCAGCGAACTACGTAAATACCAGGACTGCTCATTATTATATTATTCATGCTTTTCAATAAATTGAATCGAGTTCATTTCTCTCCTGTATGCACAAAGATAATGCCATTTGTCGACCAATGCTATTTCTATTTTTAGAAACAAAACAGATAGACCTTTAATCTACTCAATATACTCAGTCTAACTGATTACCCCATACCTTATATTAAGAACTTTGCATATATTTATATTAAAATTTCTAGGAAGAGGATTTTGGAATGGTTCCGCCCTTGTGTGATTCAATTGTTTCTAAGCGTGCAATTCAGATAAGCATTTTACAAAAAGAACCTCTAGTCGGGCCTCTATTGATAAACAATCGGGTAATCGGAAGTCGACGACCGTAAATCATTCATATCTCAAATAAAATATAATAGAATTCTTGCAAATAAATAGCAATCGCCGAGACCTGGACAAGACATACCAAGTTAGTACTCCGAGAAGGAATAATGTTGTTCAAAGCTCTATCATTGTTGCTGGTTGTTGGCTCAGCCATGGCTGGAATTCCATCTGAGGCCAGAATTAATACCGAGCGCGCTCTGCTCGATCTGATGATGATGCCCCGTGGTACTGACCCAGCAGTCGACGCCTATTGTTGGGGCCATTACACACCTATCATGAAGGAGATTATCGACGTGTTTGAGACTGACTCCAAGCAGTGCCAAACCGACTACGATGTCAGTGATGCAGCCATTGCCGAAAAGTATAGTGAACTTCGCGTAAACGTTACTGCAATTGCAAAGGATTCGTGTCAATCGCTGCAGAAATGTGATGGTCTTGCTACTCAACTTGAAGCTTTTAATTGTTTTGGAACAACAGTAAGTGAATTAAAAAATACTTTAAGCAACAGAATTTCACTGTCAATTGCTTCTTCTAGGGTCGCGACCAATCCCAAAAACTGACTGCAATGTCAGGAGAATCCCTCTCAGCAGCTATCAGCCTCGAGGAGGACATCAGCCGCATCAATAGCACTAAGAATCTATGCAGTGAAAGGGCCTATGCGCACTATTATAATGACAATGGCAATGCACTTAAAGATCTAAATGAATGCCTCAGTGGTAAAATTCCAGAAAATTCAACTGCCAGAAATTAACTCAGTTATATCATTAATGCAACCAAAATAAATGCAATGTTTTCAAATCCTTCATGGGTGACGTTTCTTTCTTAAACCTTATTATTAACACAAAGAAAGCTGTTAAAGTCGCCACCTACGATAAGAGAATATGACATATTGGTGTGTTTAGATTTTTGTAACAAATATGTTTTCAAGCTAAAAGTAGTAATGTTCTGAATAAGAACTAAAAATTTTATATTAATGCAATCAAAATAAATGCAATATTTTCAAAGCAATGACGCTGACTTTTATTTGTACTTATTTATTATCACCGCAAAGGAAGCTGGGAGAATCGCTACCCATGATTATCGATTAGGATATATTTGTGTGGTTTTTTGAGAAACAATTGTTAATTTTAAACAGAAATTACAACTCTAAGATATTATAAAAATTCAACTTTAATAGATCTATCATTTTTAAATCATTGATAAACATGTTAAAAGCCTTGTGTTGAAATACACTGCCAATTTTCTTGAAAATATTAAAATATTAATTACGACTACAATATCTGATCCGGTGGAGATGATTATCATCGTATCTTGTACCCTCAAAGTTTGTTGTTGAATTTGTATAGCATTGTTTATGAATGTGTTATAAGTTCAATTTGTCTCTGAACGGAACCGAATAAAAAGATAAGAATTTTTACTTTAATACTTGAAGGTTTCCCATATCGTCGTTTCGAATTATGTTAACAACGGCAGCAGTAATTAAATAGATAAAACTTTGACTGGTGGAGATCCGAATGGATATAAATACTGGAAGTATTTTCAGTTTTTGGAAATTGTTTCTACTGAACAGCAGTCACAAAGTGTGTCAATATTCTAGTGATGATGTGTGTGAAGATATCCTTGCTCCTGATGGGCCTTTCAATGACAATGGCCTACAAGATACATCATTCATTGAAAGTGGACACAAAGATCCAGCAGCTTCACAGCGAAAGTATGGTACTGGCCGAAACACATCAGGATCTTTCTTCACCGTGCTTCGCCCACTATAATCCTCAATTGAGCCAAATTGTGGACCGCTATGAAGTCGAGTATGATGTTTGCATCACCGCCTACAAAGCCTCCAGTTTAAGGATTGAGGGTTGCTATAAGGACACTCGCCTGCAATTAGAGAGCAGCGCCTACAGCTCATGTCAATCCTTGAGCAAGTGCAAGGACTCTTCGACTGCCTACAATGAGTTCGCGTGTGCTGCAGCCATGGTTTGTATTGCAGTTGATTAGATTTCCATTTCAAATATTAATAAACTATTCGTTTTGTCAGGCGTCGGAGGATGCAAAGGTGTTCTACGAGATTTCTGCTAATGCAACCGAGGCTGCAACGAAAATCAAGGCCGACATTCTTGTAGTGGACACTGCAAAGAGTACGTGCCTCAACAACGCTGAAAGGAACTATGTCGAGAACACCAGCCAGGTTTATGGCTCCCTGAACTTATGTCTGTCTGGCAGGAATCCTCTTCCACCGGCTGGTCCAGAAACAACTAGCCATGACTATTATTGGTCAACCACTCCTGCCTGGGATTGAACTATATTTTAATATACAATCAATAAATATATTATTTGCACATACGATACGTAAGCATGAGTTTATTGAAAACACTCTCGAGAACGATAAGATAACAAATGTGGGGTAGACTTCTTACTACAGATATAATGCTAGCCACTACTATCAACAAGGGCACGAAGCACAGTCTTTTCGAGCACTTGAATAAACATTTACAATTTTCTATAATATTGAATAGTAAAGATTTTGTATTGTAATCTCAAAAAAATACACTCGTCTTTTTCTTAGAATGCTGGGTACTTGATTTTCTGATCATATCTCCAATTTGTTTTATTAAAACTTGATATTACCATTTTTCCAATGGTACGCAATTAATATTTGAAGTACTTATTGAAAACATAATACCAAATTTACATAATATTAGTTCAAGTGAAAGGTAACATTTCGAAAGAGATATTTTGCTTTAAATAAACAAATGTAAAATATTGAATGACATATTCTATAAATCTATTCTATATGATTTTCAATTATAAATAAAGTACGAAAATTACAAAAATATTTCCACACGTTAAATCTTAAAGAACATTATGGGAACAATAAAAAATGCTTTCCAAGCGACATATTCAATTTCCTGCAATTTTAAAAGAACGGATATGTCGAGATAAGAAAGCAATTATTATGTTTACATGACCACAAAAAAAAAACAAGTAAGATAAATGACGCTTAAAGCCTATGAACAACAACCCATGGGCAAAGCGTAAATAATAATCAATTAGAAAAGTACTTGCCAAAAAAAGACAACTGTAATTCATTTGTAACAACGAAATGAACACGATTTAATTGTCAACGATAGCAAAGATGATCGAATTCTGGGCTTTATAAAGACAGGAAAGTTCTTGAGTTGAATCAATTGAAAGTTGACTTCAGGCTGTACAATGACATCGATGTGGTCTTTACTGCTGCTCCTAGTCCTGGGAATTGGAGTGCAGGGAAAACAGGATGTGCACAAAATTCAACTGCTGAATCAAAAATCGAAAGTGCTAAGCGAACAGAATCCAAGGAACGGTCCAGCTTGTTTTAACACCTATAGACCCCAGCTGGATGGCATCTCGTCGCAATATGAGATCGAGTACACAAGCTGTCAAACCATTTACAATCACCAAAATGCTTTAGAGGATTCCAAGTGGCAAGGACAACGTTCTCAGCTCGAGGAAGCAGGACAGTATTCCTGCAGGACTATGATCGATTGTTCCGCAGTTGTGGGATTCGTTGAAGCCTTCGAGTGTTACGCTCAGATGGTAAGTGCTCTACTAATATATTCATATATTATATTTGTATTAATATTTATTATTATTTTTCAGGGCGCTGAGCAGTCCAAGGCCATGTACAATTTATCGGGGGATGCTAGCGAATTGGTTGTCAATATTAAGGAGCACTATAGAAGGATTGATTCCACTAAGACCATTTGCGTAAACAATGCCGAAAGAGCTTATGTGGAGAATACTGCAGACACCTATGAGCAACTGAATAGCTGTCTAGCAGGCAACGTGCAGCAGAATCCAACAACAAGCGAGGGTTATATAAGTATTTCAACAAGATCGCATACGACTGAGTTTACCACTCAGTATACTCCTAGAACTCAATAGATTTGTCCAATAAAAATATTTCGCAATTCATCAGAACGTCTTATTGTTCATGAATTCTCAAATATTTTATTTAAATTTTAGAATTTTTGCTTAGACAAAATGCGATTTAATGTGCACTATTTTTGTTAGAGTTAACATTTCAGTCATTATACAAGTATTTAAATATTATGGTATTTTGGAAGACCACCCGAATACCCAAACGAATCAAATGCAGACCAAATTATCCAACTAGGTCTTTATGCCAGATTTTACGACAATTTGCGGCAACAAGAGACGAACGAGTTTCCCACACAGCCAACTCGGGCTGGTCGAGAGGGACAATAGATAATACTCTGCGATATGGCCGATTATCGGTACAAATATCAATGAGGGTATCCTCAAAATCCTTTGCCTCACGACGCATACGCATTTATGACCTTGCCACACCCATGCAGTCAGGTACAGAAATCAGTGCGTCGTCCTTTTGTGTGTTGTTTGAGAGTTGCCGCCGCAACTCGGGTTGCAGGTTACCAAATTTTGCGCTTAATTAATTTGATATATACTATTTTGCAAAGAGATAGAAAATGTCAAGTGAGGCTCAATTGAGTTGTAAGTTGCAACATCCTCAATGGGCAAGTAGGCGTCAAACCGTTTCGAAAAGGACGTTGGCTGTCTCGACTCGGACTTCGATCTCGATCTCGATCTCGGTCGCTGGAACGCAGCAACAACAAACTAAAGAAAAGAGATTCGTTCAGTTTTGTGGTCGTTTTGCCGACGTCGGGACTACAATTGCCAGTCATGTCTTCATAAATTTTATTGAATTGAACCGCTTGCCGGGGCCTCAACATGCGCCCAACATACAAAACGGCTCCGTGTCTGCGCAACTGGCCCAAAGGTGGAGCTGGCGATCGAGGTGGAGGTGGTGGCGATGAAGGAGGGGAATGCGCTGGGAGGTGAGATGGCCGCGGGGCTCAAGTCTGTGGGGACTTGCGTCTATTTGACTATTTCATCTTTTGCCGACGCTTGTACATAGCCTTAAATTGAATCGTTACAAATTTTGTTGCTCGTTATAGCAAGCGTTTTATTGCTCAACCAGTTTGGCCCAATGCAAAAGCCACCAAAGACAGCTCTCTGCCCCCGTCCCGCACACTCCACAAGATTACGATCGAGTTCCAGACTCGATCTCAGAGCCTCAATACGCCCTCATCCCAACTCTCTCTCTCTCTTACTGAAATTCATCGTCCCCGTCCACGGTAGCCTTTGGGACCGCCTCTAAGGCTGCAGCGTTAAATAACTTCATTAAATGCCCTTTGACATTTATGTAGTATTTGTGAGTGTGTGTGTGTGTGTGTGTGTGTGCAGATGCCCCGGTGCCTCTCTGCTATCTCTGCTCACTGATCAAGAACAGGTAGCTCTCGACTCAATAAATTACGTAATCATCTGATAATGAAATTGTTTACAAGCTACGTCTTGCATCCAGCACGCCCCCAGTAGCCACTGGGACACAAAAGGTCAATCAGCATTTGTATGTTGTTTTTTGGTGTTCTTAAATGTATTCTCTGAGTATTTTTTACTGTCCATCATGTCAACTGATAACTGATTAGTTGCCTTTTTATGAACAGCTCGCCAAGTGATCGCCAAGCTAGAGCTAATTGCTCTAATTTCTAGCTAAGCAGCCGCGATGCGTCTTCGTTTCGTCTCCACAGCAAACGGCTCTCGGTTGACATCTTTCGACACTGCCATAAATATTGTATGTGGGATCGTTAAAAGGATCGCCCTCAGTCCGATCGGAGATCGGTGAAGATCAGCGGTCGCAGCTTGCGCCGTCGATGCTTATCAGCCCCTCGATTGCCCCGCGCAAATGCAAACCGAATTTGTCCGCGGCTTTTGGGGATATTTGAGGCCATCCTTTCGTCGGCCCTTTTGGCAAAACAATAGCTTCCTCAGCATTTGGATTTGACTGTGCTTAGCTTAGAGGAGTAAAGATTTATTACGCTCAATGCGCTACAGGCTGGCGCACGAGTCCTTGATTTGTATGGAACACAGCTTATTATGAAGATAACAAAACACATATAATATATGCTGGGCTGTAGCGCATCTCAGCGGCGACTTGTCTCCAATAACAAAAAGTCTGCGATCTGCCGCTGTGATTTTTGCGTATTTTGTTCGCTCTGTGATCGATATGCGCAGAGTGAAGAGCGAAGCGATCTGCGGATGGTCAATGGTATCGTTTGGGGCATGTTTGATCAGAAAATTATTATGTATCTCGAAGCGATTAACAGACGCATTTCAATTTTATTGCACAAGATCATTATCTCGGCGAGCTTGGACCTTTTTGGGGAATGAAAAGAAAACAATGCGAGAGCCCCAAGACTGTATAACAAGCGCAACAGCAAATCATTAGATTCATGATCGGTCCAGGCAGCATCGACTGCCATCAAAGCATCTGCACCGCGGATTAACAAGAAGGCGCGAAGTGAAACTCTCTGCTTTCGCTTCTACGTGGACGGCGACGATTTCACCCAGTGCCACACTTCCAAATGGCAAAAAGAGAACGCCACTTCACCACTCCGCCATGCCGCCTCTCCGCCTTTTGCCACCAATCCAGATGGATGGACGTGCCATTGCGGGTGGCTGTGGTAATTAGACAACAAGTGTCTAAAGAGCGCGTCGCGGCCAGTTCAAAAGACAAGGCGGCCCACTAATGAGAAGAGGCAGTAACGGCAACAGCATCGTCCGATGAGGCTGATGAGGTGTTAAAATTGTTGCCGCCTTTGGGCAATTGAGCGGTCGAGTGCATTTCGAAGCAGGCATTGGGCAAATAAAATTAATCATAAGGAAATCGGCAGTGTTGAGGCAACAACAAGCTCTTTAACCTGGCCGCTAATTTTCGTATGGTTTACTTAATAAATTAGGCAGCCAGTAACCGATCATCCCCAGCACTTAGATGCCTAACTGGTTAGCTGGCTAACTGGCTAACAGCTCAACTGTTGGCCAGACTGCCAGTTGCCTCTTCCATTCGATTGTCAAATAAGGTTTATTTTTCTTCTTTTTGGGTTTTTTGATCGCACCGCCGACGGAGCCAGACCAAATATAATGTCGATGATGATGATGAGCGTGATGAGCGTGATGAGCGTGATGATGGGCACTTCGGAAGCGGCTTCTGTGGCCCAGCAAACCAAATCAATTTAATTTGTTTGTTCAGCGGCAGCGATTGGTAATGGAAAGCTAAGTGGCCGAACAGTTGTTTGACCAAAATGCCGTCTGTTTGCCTTTCGCTTGTTTGTCCCTCCGATTTGGCTGACAAATTGACTTGACTTGCCGCCTTGCACATTTCACATTCAACATTCCACATGCAACTCCATCAAATTGAAATTATAATCCCAACTTTGACATATGCTCAGCGCCTTTGTACGATGTTAAGAATATGTTTTCCCTTTCTCCCAGTGCTGCTTAAATTGCTTGACACCAAACAGCAACAATAGCCGAGGGTTGGCGTTAACCACCCGTAGCCAAAGGCAGATCCCAATCCCAGTTTCAATCTGAATCCCAAACCCCAATCCCAACTCGAGTCTCTATCAAGGCAGAGGCAAGGGCAAGTTTGTTTATGCATTCGCTTCACCCTTCGGCAGCCCTGATGATGCTTATGATGTATGAAATAAAAGCAGAGGAAAAGGGGCGACTGAGAGATGATGACGATAACAAGAGCATTTAACCCCCACACACACACACATACATACATATATATTACTTGATCTACTTAATAACCCCGCACATTCTCCCAGTGCGCGGTCTTATAATTTGCCATTTAGCAACAGGGCGAGACAGAGCGACTGAGAGAGAGAGAGAGCAACAAGCCCGCCTAACCAGTTCCCAAAAAGGCATTACCCACAGCTTACTACACACACACACACACACATACACAACCCACCCTCGCCATTGAATTGACTTCTGTTTGTGTTTGTGTGTGTGTTGGAGGAGGCTGGGAGTGCTGTCAGCGCATATTAATCCAATTATCATGCAGTGTGCACGAAATCACTTAATCGCTTCAAATCCGGAAGGCGATGCCAATGATGGCAATGATTCTGGTGACGCGCGTTCGTTGGGTTACAGTTACACCAGAAATTATCACAGTTACGCCTAGTTAGCATAACTGTAGTTATGATAGCTTACTCCATCTTTTTTTACATTTTTGACTCTCTGATGGGGTTGCCATGGGGGCAGCTTGATTGATAGGGGCAAGTTGACAATGACAGTTACACTTCTTTTAAATAGCCAATCATTTTTAAAATCTAATTTTACGATATAATAAATAGTGCTTAACGATATATATCCTAAAAATAAATCAAAAATGTAAGATCTCATTTCAATTGTGCCAATAATCCGAAGTTTGATTTTAATAATTTCGCATAAATTTAAATTTGATTATAGTCATTTGAAATATTGTTAATACAGCAAAATTATCCGCAGCCTGCATATTAATATTTCTTTAATTTGTTTTTAAATAGGCATAAATTGTAGTATTGGGTATTAATTAAAAGTGTTGTGATATCTCAGTAGTATTATTTGAATTTGTACTACCAATTAATACAAGTTTTCAATAAATTAAATAATACAAAAGTTGGGTATTTATCAATACAATAAAATAACAGATTACACTTTTTTATTTACCTGCAATTAGTTTTAATTAGTTTTTTGTATAACAATTATTATTATTTTTCAATATTCTGCTCTTTAGTATATTAAATAACTACTTTTTTAATTTACACACTTGATAAAAAACAAAATATTATTAATAGTGAGCTGCTACAATAAGTTGTAATAAAAGTCTTGTAAATTTGATAAGCACTCACCCCGTTCTCGGCAGGAAAGTCGCACGGCCAATGGACAAAAGGACAGGGAAAAAAGAAAACAATTTGATTTAATTAAAAAATTACGGGATTACACATATTAATGCTTGTCGAGCCAATATATATGCAAATTGCACAAACAGCCAGGCAGGAAGGCAAGGAGAAAGGCAGCCAGGATGCAGGGTTGCTCGTTGGAGGAAGGTATGGAGAGGGGGGAGGGGTGTTGACTATGGCGAGTGTCGCATATTAAAGAATATTTTATTTGCTTTTATTACACAGCACGCCCAGTTCAGTCTGCCCGCCTCCTCTGGTCCTCACGTACCGGAAACTTGCAGCACAGACGTTGATGCTGACGTCGTCGTCGCCGTCGCCGTCGCCGGGGCTGGGACAGAAGGAAAAAAATGCGAAAAAAATCAGCATCGGGCAACCCACAATGAGGCTGAGAATCTAATAAATTGTGGCACTGTCACTTGGCTTAGTGAAGGATAACTGGCCACACGCCCCCTGCAACACCAACACCAACAACGCCAACAACAACAACAACGACAGGCGCATTGTGGGACAGAGCTCATCAAAAATTCATAACGCGCCACGTAATAAAAATTATTCAAATTTTTCGCAGCCAACGAGCGACCCGTGGGTGAAGCAAGCTAGGTGGATGGTGTTTGAGGCAACTAAATTGCGGTGATGTTTCATAAGGATGCACGGCACGACGCACACAAAAAGGCAAACGCAGAAAAGGACAAATCACACCCTCGATTATGATGCGCAAACATATAAAATACAGAAGACGGAGCAGAAGCAGAAGTCAGATTGTCAGATCTCTGTGAGCTGTCGTGTGGGGAGTGTGCCCGAACGGAAATTGAATGATTTTGCGCAACAGTCGCGGAAGTTGCTACTTTATAGTCATTTAGTGGTTGGACGACAAAGACATCGACACCGACACCGCCACGCAGGACAATGCATCACAGGCTTATCGAAGGGCTCGAGGCCCGTGGCTCAATCTGCTTGCCGTGAGTTGTGAGCGAGTGTGTCACATGGGGATTATACTTACTTAGTCTCTTAGTGCTCAATTCGAAAGCCACAAAACGGCAATGCTCAAAAATTTTACAGAAATGGCAAAAACCATGCCGCTAGGATGTCCGATAACAAAGTCAAAGTGCCGCAGGACACTCGCCTTTGCCGAGTGCCAAGTCGACGCTGTTTCCGCCGGATGTGTAATTTGATACTTTTACAGTTACAGCAACAACACCAACTGAAAGGGGTGTCTGAGGCCCGCTAATTCCCTCAATTGACATCAGCTGGGAAGCTGACTGGCATCGAGAACGACGCCTCAGAAAATGCACATAACGAGCTCCTTTTTTGTGATATTTTGTGCATTTCAATTCAATTTCCTGCTGCATGCGAAATTGCACACGACACAACACGGGACAGCCAACAGCATAGACAACAACAGGGACAACAAGGAGCAGGGCTAGCTAGATTGTCCATTATGTATGTGGCACAGTGAACTCTCGTTAACGGGAGAATAGTCGATGCTGTGCCAGGTGAACGACAACCCAACGAGTGTGCACTGTATGTGCAATATTCACAATCGCCTGCTTCTCTCTCTCTCCATCTCTGTCTCTGTCTGAGTTTGTATCTGGCTGTGTGTATCTGTATCTGCAATGTGACTGAGTGAACTGTCACAATTGACGTGGGGCGTATAAATTTTACATTTAACGAAAACGTAATCGAATTGAGCGCTGTATATGGCCTGGCTGCCAGAGAGGCAGAGGAGCCACAGCGTCCAAACAAGCCAAACTCTGAAGCCAGTTAGCCAAGTGGCCAGTTGAACAGTTGTCCAGTTGGCCATGGCTGCTTAGTTTTGGTGTATAGCATGCATTATGAAGACATCAGCAAAGGCGCACGGCAATTTGTGGGACGCCACAGAGCCTGGCTTATGGCATGCATCGGCAATTTGATGAGCAAGTATGGCAAGCGACAGGAGAGGCGGGAGGTAATCCAACATGCAGGGAATGCATTCATCAAGACAGCATTGTTTGCCATTGATGGGCCTGCAACATGGGATTGTGCGCATTCCCCCGCTCACATTAATAGTCAATAATGGGCCACCTTGGAAAATAATAGAGCGACATCGAGAATCAGCGATGGGAGGAAAATCAAATTAAATCCCGTCGAGTCGAGTCGCCGTCACCTGGGGACACATTTAGCAGCGTTTTTCAATCAGCATAAAATTTATCAAATCAAATTCAAATGCTGCCTCCTTCGTGCAAATAAAATGCAAAACAGTTGCTGCCGAACGAGCATAAAAATCGCATGCCAATCGCATAGCAATCAAAGTCATTCCCCCATTATCCCCCTCCCCCCCCACACACACACAATTGGCGCCATATTGATGTTGGGAATACGTGATGTTTGCTCCCCGAAAATTTGCATGTGAAAAGGTTTTTCCATTGGCTGTCTGTGATGTAAACGAAGCCAAGTTCGTTTGGCTCGCTGAAATGGCAAAGAAACGGAATTGAAATCGATTAAAATGAAATCAAATCGCAAACCAATCACAGCTTTGTTTGCATTTGCGACAAAAATCATCGCTCGCTGCCAGGATATCGCTAATGTCCTCGATAACGCGTTTTTGTCAGCTGCGCACAAATCGTTTAACTCAAATTGATTTGTCAATATTTAATTAGGCACACAGACGAAGGGTAGGAGACTTTGCTATGCGGGCGCGGCGCTGAAAAGGCACCTTTGATGTTCGGTGCTTCCTGCGGATTATGCGGCGGTGTCCTTTGTGGGCGTTGTGCTGTGAGAGCCACTTGAAGTTCATAAGCTGGACAAACTTAGCTCGTTGTTCAGCGGAAACGAGCGGTCTTACCTTAACTATACAAATAAAATATATTTATTCGTTTGGAATTGTTAACGATGGCCAAATTGGACATTCAATCAGCTGTAATCAATGTTTGCAGTGCTTTGATTAATGATTAATTGAATGGTGTGGAAATTGTCTTGGGCAACCATTACGTATGCGCAATTTCAAAAGATTTTGAAGTCTTCCCGTCACAGCAATTACCAATCAATCAATATAACTGGCAAACATTTAACAAACTCACACACACACACACTCACACGCCGAGATTCGTATTCTTTCAGTGACACAATCAGCTAGCTATCAATGTCAAATGCGCTCAAATACAATTAAAGGCTTTTGCGATATCGAAATCGAGGCTCGGCCCAAAACCAGAAGGACCTGCGTTAAGAGGCTTAATTTTTGGGGCAAACGGCGATTGCCGATTGGCGACTGGCGACCGGCCGTCAAAAGGCACGTGAAAAAACGTGTCCCATTGACATTTAGCTTGATGAATGATCCTAAGCGCAGTTCCCAGTCATCGTTCCCAGTCGCTGTCCAAGGGTTTGACTGACTGCTGACACGTGACTTGGACTCGGGTCTTCAACCTGGGTTCGTTTTGGGTGACAGAGGTGACGCTCGTTGTGATTGCCATAATCCGATGCTCAGTAGATGTTGGAAAGGCAAACGAAATCTTATTTATTCAACAATTATTGGCACGAAAATTCATGAATAATCGTTTACCCTATAATGAGCAATGAATATAAATAAGAATATATACAAATATAATTCGCGCAATGAAGACGATTTCTAATAAAAGTATATCAAATGAAATTATATTTTGGAAATCCGCACCAGGAAGATATATATACATATATTCATTGAAATCATTAAATATCGATGTGACTACTTCAATCATAATTCTTGTAGCGGTAGGATCAAATAAATAAATGAAATAAATCTAAAATAATATAAATCATGAATCTATAAAAATCCGTACAATTTTAACAATTTTCTAAATTGTATGTGAAGCAAAATTTAAATTAATTTTGCATTTTAAATAAATATAAGTAAACAATTATTCTACATTTTAAGTGGCTTACAAATTGCATGAACGAATTATTATTTTAAACATTTTATTCATCATTAAATTTTGTTCACTTAATTAGCGAATATTTCTGACTAAATACAAATTCATTGTACAATTTGAAGCAAAGTGTATCATGACTCAATATCTCAATATCCGATACAGTTTTCAGACATTTGAAGAGCCATAATTTGTTGTTATTGACGAAGGTGTGAAAACTTTCGCAAACCTGTGACAAGACAGCACTCAACACATACTTGCATCCGGCATTATTAGCATATCATATATATAAGCATCTATCGAGTTATATCGGCAGCGTCCCAACGTCAAATGGACTTCAATATTTTCTTTCTTTCTATTTTCAGTCTTTTTTTAAATAGTCAACGGAAATTTTGCAGCAACGCAAACTTTTTTGCTTCCTGTTGTTGTCAATAACTAATTCGTTTGTCATTTTCCGTTTACATAACTGGCAATAGCAACAACACAACAACAGAAACAACGACAACGACAACAACAACAAGGAGCAGGACGAGCTGGCATGCAACAAAATGGCGCACACTTTCACATAAGGACAAAGTTGTGCCTGCATCTTGTGGCTGCTTTGTCCTTGCCGTGGGTGCCAGTTGTCGGTTTGTTTATCGCTTCAACTTACGACATAATGCAAAAATGTTCGAAACATATTGAAAGCTTCACCCAGACCCGAGCCCCGAAACCCGCCGTCCTAGACACATTCCCTGTCCACAAATACTCAACATTTATATACCCTAAAGTCGAATAAATAATATAGGGAGAGTGTAAACTATTAAATCATCACTGACTATGGAACTATTTATACTCAAAGACTAAAGAATACTTTATTATAAATCTGTTTTAGATATTAATTTAATTTATTATCTAACCATAATTTTTTGAATACTTTGCTGCATTCTAGGGTAACTTAAATTCGAGCATTGCCAACTTCTGCTGCTATTTAGAGGTTTCAAGTGCCATTTTTGTAGTGAGTCTCATAGAAATGGCATAAAGCCCATAAAAATGTTGCCGCTGTGATTTACATTAATTTGCAATTTTTCATGCTGTGTTCAACACTGGTAATGGATATGTGTGGGTGTGTGTGCGAGTGTGTGGGTAGCTCGTAAAAAAAACACTGTGAAGATTTTATTATGCAAATTACGGCCAAGCAATGAAAGGATCAAGTTATGTGAGCTGCTGATGAGCTCCTGGATAGCCATTTAGTGTCCTGGCACGCGTTGAGCCATTTTTATTTTTTTTATTAAGAAACGAATAAAGCTGGAATTGGCAGTTGCGAGAGTTTTAGATCCTTTAACTGGCAACTGGTTTCAAACTTGAAACTTGAAGTGATTTGCATTTGCAATAACATTTGCCTGACAAGCGCCTGCAAAATGTTAATTTAGTGTGCGATGCGATGCGATTCGATGCGTTGATGTCGACAACGACGACAGCGTTGAGATCGCGATGCAGATGCAGATGTTGATGCTGCTGCCGTGGCTGTTGCTGATGGAGATCGACAGCTTTATGCAGATATATCAGTCACTCAACTGAACGAGCTGATGTCGAGTCAGAGTCAGAGTCAAAGACGTTGCCAAGCTGCTTGTCATAAAGCGCTCAGCGGAAGGCTTGACATTTCAATTTGCAACCAGACGGGGATAAGACGGAACAGGACAAGACAGAACAGCACAAGACAGGATGGCATGGAGGATGAAAACAACATTCGAGACATGCAAATATGCAAATCAACACGCTGACAATTTTCAGCCAAATCAAATATGCAATTGCATTACGAATTCTTCTGTTCCTTGCGTCTCTTCGTCTCCCTCTCCGTGTCCTTCTCCGACTGCTCGTTCGTCAGCTTCGCGTCGTCTCACGAACTTCGTTAATTTATATTTGCCGCGTGCCGCACATACAAATAATCCAAAGAATCGCTTCAAGCAACAATGCTGCCAGCAACAAGCAATTACAAAAAGTTACTGTAATCCTGGGCAAAGTCTTGCTCCTGCTGATGATGATGCTGCTGGTCGTCCTCGTCCTTTGGTCCAGGTCGTGCGCCTGCTCCCTGTCATAGTTACAAGCGCTAAGCCGCTTAGCATTGTTGACTTTCACATGGGCATCACTTAGGGGTTGCTTTCACTTGCTTCTCTCCTGGCTGCTTGATCCTTGCCTCTGTCCTACCTTTCTCCCTCCCTTTCTCACTCATCCTCTTGGTGTGTGTTTGTTATATTGTGCCTCGCTTTTTGATGTGTGATTAGCCTATTAGCCAAACAACACAAAAAACCCATCCTCAATGGTGAAATCATTATGAGAAACGTAAATATTGAATGTGATGAGCAGCAGCCAGGACCAATAAAGGCGAATGTCCTTCAGGCGTTAGTTAGTATGGCAAATCAAATGCATCGAGCGTGGGATACAGAGAAAAAACTATTGAATTATTAATATACACAAAGTGCTCATAATGGGTTAAGTAAACATCAGCATATATTCCTTTTTTTTAATTATTAAGAGATTTTTGGAACCAATCCATTTTAGTTTGAGTTTCAATTGGTAAACCTTAATGAAATATTTTATTGAACATTCTTACAGGGATTAAAGTGACATTCTATTTCTTAACTAAGGTTTAATGAAAACCGAATTTTCAACTATGTCGTATTCTCAACAGGCACATTTAAATTGAAGATGTATTTACATTTATTTTCTTATCTACACAATTTGTAATTGATTCAATTTCAATTCGAATTTATTACCTAAAGTTTTACACTTTTATAGCCTTATAGACTCTGTAATCTAAGTTATAAATGAGTATAAAACTAACTTTGCTAATCGCTTTAAAAGGTCTCCTGAACAAATCAAATGACATTGAGTCGAATACAATCTTTATTGCGGTAGTGTTGCTTTGCCAATTAGACGGTTTCTCGAGTGCACACTGTACAGATTTACGATTTTTATACTGTCTATGGTTTGCTGGCCAATAAATCAGCCATAACCGCAACAACTACAAATATGTGCAAGTATTTAAAGACTTAAGGAGCTGAAGCTATGCTATGGTCATGGCTGGCAAATCCATGAAGCTCGTTTTGGGGGCTCTGAATGTTTGTTGCATTGTTGTCTTCTGGCTTATTGACGAAAATTTCAGAAATTTTAATTTAAAATATTTCTTTGAATGCTAAATTGTTGACTCTTTGCACCCGCAGGCAGAGCCCGTAACCGTAACCGTAACCAAGACCGAAACCGAAACCGAAACTGAGACTGAGAACGAGAACGATCCCCAGCCAAAGGCAGAGAGCTGCAGCCGCTTAGCCATGGCCATAGAGCAAAAGCCAGTCGCAGTCCATAAGATCGGACCGGCCAAAGAAACCAGCTAAACAAACCCCACGACAAAAGACACAAAAGAACAAAAGCGCGCGACAAACAAAACCAAAAGCAAACACACACACTGCAAACCGATTGATCGCATAGAGCAGCAAAGAGAGAGATGGCGAGAGAGGGAGAGAAAGAGAGAGAGCGCTGCTTGGGGGTGGACAAGGGGTCGAAGGGGGGAAGCAGCAACTGATACTCAGACTCAGCCTGAGACTCAACCTGAGACATTCTGACAGTCTGCAGGATCGTGTCGCTCGTTTGTTTCTGCTGAAAATCTTAAAATTCTCGCAATTTCATGTTCGTTAAATTTTGATGTTGCAAATAAATTGAATTGTTAAACGTGCAACTTCGAATGTTGTCGTTGTCTCGTTGTTGCTTTTGTTACTGTTGCAGTTGCTGTTGTTATTGTGAATTGCAGGCGCATATTTAAACAAATGATGGCCAGATTTGGAGGCAATGCCGCGTTGCTCCGCAAGATGGACATCTTCTCGACTGCTCTATGAGTGCGGCTAAAGCGAGAGCTGCCCAAAAGCGAATAAGTTAAATGGTTTTGTTGTTGCACAACTTCTCGCACTGCCCTCGCCGCTGCAGCCTCGAAAAGTTGTCCCTTTGTTATTGTGAGTTAAAATATTTATTTGTCGTAGCGCCTGGCCGGAGTGAGAAATTCTGATGGGTTTCTTATTTGCTTCGCTCGGCCTGTTTGCATACGTATGTCGGATGTCCTCCGGCCACAGCGATGACTACATTAGCCGTATGCATAATAAACCAAACCACAAAATTGAAGCCAAACCCGATCCCGTCCCCGAAAACGATGCAACGCCCCGCGAGCCGTGCGATTGGTTTCGATTTTATATGGAAATGCGGCTCCAACAATGGCTTCATATTTTCATCTCTCTCTCTGCCGGGCTGGCACCGGCGCATTCAAATCCTTGCTGCACCTTTGACATGTTTGCCTCGCATGATTTATGCAGCCATGGAACGTCGCCAGCCTGAGGCTAAGCTCCAGTCCGACTCCAAGTCACAGCAACAGCAACAGCAACAGCTACATGTGAAAAATTAAGTGATATTTCTGAATTTGTTGGCAGCCATCGGCTTCAACTTCAACAGCGACTTCTACATGGACAACGAGTTGGAATTCGATTTGGATTTGAGTTTGCCATGGCTGTGGTGGAGAGGAGTTCTGTAATTGATGCTGCTGCTCTCAATCAATGCCCAAATAGATTCTTGAGCATTTTGCCGAGTTTGTTTTCCCAAGCCGCAGTGCATTTTCTTTCCAATAGAAAAATTATTAAATGTCTGTTGCTGTTGTCATTTGGCTTGTTTGCCCATTAATTCATCATTATTAAGATGTCAACGTTGCGGTTGACATTTGTGACCGTTGCCCGCTCTCCGCTGCCCTCGTCTCCCTCGTCCCTCGGCATCTCCACTTCTACCATGGCCAGACTGCCATTGCCATGCGGGCCACTTGACATCTGTTGGCTGTCAGGCTGCTTAGAGATTTGCCTGCGCGTTTGTCGCTTGTTATTGTTGTAGTTGTTCCCATTCTGGCTCTCATTCTCATTCCCATTCCACGATGTCTGCACCTGCACTTGATTGATGCTAATTTTACACGACATTATTGCAACCTAATCTCGAGTTCCACAAAACGTTCGCTTGACTGTCGCATCAATAATATTAATCGATGTTCATGTGGGTGACCCAGAACCCTTTGCTCATCAATATGCACTAAGCCATCTTGCTGCCCTTAGAAAACTACAATCTACAAGTATCTTTAAATGGCCATATCCTATCTCAGCATCTCACTGCAACGCATCATTCATCCTAACTCTTATCTTAATAGAGAAGTCTTTGTTAATGCAAATGAATGACGACAAAACAAAGAAATAAAATAGTAAGTTTATTTTACATTTCATTAAGTTAAGATGATCCAATGTAACAGATATATTTAATGAAGTTATTACTGCCACTTGACCAAAACTTTACCTTGCATTTACTTCAGTCTGCGTTGATTTCTAATTAAAACTGATTTGAATAACTTGAATGAGATCTCTAATGAGCCATTAAATGCATATCGTCTGCAGCTATTCGCGCTTCACACAGTTTGGGTGGCTTTTTAAATGGGTTTTGTTTTTTCTTATTATCTTTCACTTCTTCTGGGTGAATGCGTTGCACAGCTTTTGTTCAAATTAATAATGCTCAAGCAGTTAGCGCCTCCACCCGCACCCGCATCCGCACCCGGACCCGAAGACCATCGGCAGCAATGTTACCCAACCACCTAATTAATGCCAACTGCGCTAAAATTTACGTTTGAATGCTTAATTGGCTGGCTATCAAAGCCGTCGCATCAAATCACATGGCTATTTGTTACATCAACACCAACAGCCAGAGACAGAGTCGGAGTCGGAGTCGGAGTCGGAGGCAGACAGTTAGTCGACACGCAAAGCTTGAGCACACGCACAGAAGCCACCCACAACGAGATATATATACAATATAATATGTGTAGATATATATATATAAAGTACATAAGCTGGAGAGTCAAGGAAGGGAAGTGGAGTGGAGTGGGCAGCGAGTGACGCCATTGCAAAATCACAAAATGCCTTCCTCACTTTTCGCGCTTAATTAAACAATTAAATTTAATTACGGTTAATATGGCTCTAATTGCTGTATTTCCTACGCTCTCGCCATGCCAAAGGCTGTCGCACGCACATGGACATAGCTCCAGCTGCTCTCAGTCCCAGTCCTAGTCTCGGTATCAGTTCCAGACTCCCTTATAGATAGATGTATAGCACTCAGTATACATATATAGCAGAAGTCGGAGCGAGGGGGCAGATCTCATCGTGGTACATAAAAGCATCAAATTAAAAGTGCCAACGCCAGGTCACTGTATGTCAGAGAGCGAGCGACAGGGACGAGACAACGTGTGCGAGGGAGACAGCGCGATAGCTTGGCAATGTCCTTACACAGGCTATCTGTCTGCTGCGCAGGGGCACAATTAAGCGGAAAGAAAAATTATTATAACTTTATGTTTTGTCATTCCCAGCACGTAGCTCTGGGAGCTGCAGGACCCTCTTATGTGCTGCCTTCACATAGCTCCCGTTAGGGGCAAGTATATACATGGGCTGAAATCAATAAAAACTACCCCCAAAGTGAGATGCCCGTCCGATGGGAGCCCTTCGAATTCACCACGGCAACGACGCTTTGTGTTGGGCATGCGCTGTCGCAACTGTCAAGGTGTGCGACGGGGACAGCAACAGTGCCATGGCGCTCTTCACGCAGCCTGCTCTCTCGCTCTCGCAGTCGCAGTCGTTGTCGCTGTCGTCCTGTCTGGCTGCAACAATTCTTTCACTTCGCTGCGTTTATTTGCACAGTTAAATTGCAAAAATGGCGTCGGCCCAGCATAGCGACTGCGCTGTCGCCGCTGGCGTCGACGTCGACATCGACGTTGCCGTCGACGCAACCATACTAATATGTCCAATTGTGGAAAATAATTATAATGAAACAAATTTCCACTCACTTGCCAAGTGAAAAGCAAAACGTCATATCCTTTTGGTCTGCCTTCTCCGCTCTCGCTCGCACTCGCTCCCATGCCGGCCCACAATGTGTATTGCTCTCCCGCTCTCTCTCGCTCGCTCGCTCGCTTGCTCGTTGGCGCTTCCATGTACTGGGAAAATGTAATAAATGGTTGCGTTTACCGTTACTTTTTAAAAGGGTTGTCTGTCGTTTGTATGAGTGGCTTTGTGTGCGAGTGTGCGTGTGTGTGTGCTGTAAAATATGTGTATGCATGTGGTCGAGTTGAGCAAAATTAAGTTCGTATAAAATAAAATAAAATAAAATATAACAAGAACAGCAATATCATAATGAAGGCGGGGGAGTTAAATCGCTTCTACTTGAATTAAGGTATGGGTATATGTATGTGTGTGTACTGCGTGTGTGTGTGTGTGTGTGTGCGTGGGCATAAATCTCGGTTTTTGTGAGTTTTATTGTTTCTACTTGGCGCGGATTTCGAGTTATAATTGGAAGTGTAAAGCAATAAATGTGCGCACACAGATGCAGATGGAGATACACAGTTTAAACTTGATTGAATAAAACAATATATGAGAAGTGTAGTCATTAAAAGCTACTAATCTTCAGAATGCAAGCAGATAATGTCCAATTGATATAAGTAAAAATATTCTTTCAAAAAATGGACTTGTTATACAAAATTTCAAGAGATCTTAATTATGTTTTATGATAATAATGAATGAGAAGAGTAGTAATTAGAAAGTACTAATCTGTAAACTTCAAGCAGCTTATGTCCAATAGATTTAAGTAGTAATATAGTTTATACAAAATAAATATAACATTATAGAGAATTTATATAATGAAATGTTGGGAGATATCGAAATTAGTTATGAAATAATTCAAATAAGAACTCAGACAAGTATTGATAATATAGTCTATTAAAATACACTTAATTATTTAAAACAAGTTTTAAGATTTAAACATTAACTGCCAAAAGCCAAAAATATTATCATTGAAAATATTATAATAAATAATTATAATGTAATATTGGAAGTACTATTAAAGATACGTACATTCTGATACACAATTAAATAACATTTGCTGCATTTTATTGTGAAAATATTAAAAATTTTATAAAATAAAAAATTATTATTAAAAAAGTTTATGTATCTCAACTGACATGAACCACAAATATTATTTTTTTTTAAATACTAGATTTTAATAATAAAATATAATAAGAGAAGTTCCATTTAATACATAAAATAACTAAATTCTGATACATAGCATTATTAGTTCTTTTAATATATTTTAATAAACACTACATGTATATTTAACATATAATAATATTAAAGAAGCATAGTCGCTGCCCGTAAAATATTATTATTATTGTTATATCTTTTGTCTTGGCGTTAACGCTGCAGCCATTCATGCCACACAATTGCTTATCTTGCGGAAGCTATTAGAGTTAATGGAATAATCTGCTGGACTGGCTCCTTCATAGATGGGTTCATGAATGAGACATTGCCATCAATGGCACCCTCGGTGGGCGGCTATCTGGCTCGAATATCTAAATGTTTGCTAATTTGCTTAATAATTGCATTTTGCACAGCGCTGTGCATTAGAAACGACAACAACAACTGCCAGACAGATTGATAAATTTTTCTATTTGGCATACGAACAATCAACGTCATTCAGATAGGACAGGGCGCCTAATAGCAACAACGCACAGTCACACAACAGCAACAGCAACAACAGCAACAGCCAGAGCATTAACAACAACAATATCTACCAGCTTCATATGGCAAGCCATCAATTCTAAGTAGATGACACCGCGCAGATAAATTTGTCCTACTAAATTGGCCAAAACATGAAATAATTGCGAATGTAATTAGTTATTGCCCACAAGAGCGAGAAATGCACACACAGACGCAGAGCACGATGCACACACACACACACATGGACAGGGAGAGAGGAGGAGGAGAGCTTGGGTTGCCTCTGGTGGAGTCAAGTGGAATGCCATGCTGCAGATGCCACTTAATTTCGCACAAAAGTGAATTGTCTTGTAGCTACAACTGCAACAACAGCAACAACAGCAACATCGGCAACAACAACCATGGCACTAGAGAAACGAGCAAACATTACATGCTATGCCATGGCCCGCCCAGCCCCGTCGCCCCCATCGCCCCAAAGGGGCACAAAGTTGTGCAACCTAGAAAACGTTCGCCTGGCCCAACTCAATGGGAACAGCCTGGCATGGATCTCAGAATCATTGGCTGCTGCAGTTGCAATTTCTGTTGCTGCAGTTGCAGTTGCTGTTGGGGCCGTATTGGGCGCACATGCCGACGATTAAAATCTTCAGACAAATTTTGCATTTTGCTGGCATCCCTGTCGCACACAGCGCAGCCTCATGAATTAAAATACGTGAGAGCGGAGCTGCAAGCGGCTAGCCGAAGCCCAGATGCACTTTTCGCTAATGACTGGTCTGGGTCCGAGGGAAAGCTGAATGTCGTTGCGTGGGACTCGACGGTAGAGCATGCTAAATTAAATTGTATCTGCAGCAGCAGCAGCAACGGCGGCCTACACTTTCGCTAATGTATCTCACAGATACGTGCGTTCGTTTTGGGGCGCAAATTAATTGTGCACCCAAACGGAGCGTGCCGGCAACGAAGACGACAACGACAACGACAACAACGACGACGACGACGGCGACGGCGACGTCGAAGCGCTTGATATGCGCGATTCCTTGAAATTGTTCGCATGAAAATGCAAGCTGCCACAGCATCAGCAACAGCAACTGCATTTAATTCAATTGAAAATAGTGCGAAACAGTGGCAACATCAACGGCGAACAACAACAGAAATCAGGCACTGGGCACAAAAATTTAATTGAGTATTCAAAAACGTAAACTCCACTCGTGAGCAGCAGCAACGGCCACGACAGGAATTGAAGTTTTCTCTCTCGCTTACTCTATCTCTCCCTCTCCCTCTCCCTCTCGCTGTGTGCACCTCTCGAGACGTTTTCGCAGAATTCTAAACTTGGAAATTAGGTTTCGGCTTCGGTTTCGGTTTCATGGGAGCCCACGACAATGTTCTGCTTCCGAGCCGCATATCGGACGCGTATCTCACGCTATTTTGTTTAATTGCATTCTACACATTTTGTTTCCCGGAATTTTTGCAGTTAACCACAAAATTAATGCAGCCATCGGAGGGGCGAGGGACCAGCGGGGCATGAAGAAATGCTTTTCTGACTTACATTAAACGCCTCGCCAACACTTCAATAGCTATAAAATGATGAATGTCCATTATCATCACCCACCAGCCCAGCACTCGACCATTATAATTACGCGCACATTTTCAGCCAATTAAAGCCATCTTCTGAGCCATTAAAATGAATGGCTTACAGGTCGGACCTTATACAAACTGTCAATTGTAATGTTATTCCAGCTCAGTTCAATGTTTTTAGTGCGTCTTTATTTGCATTTTTATTGCTTGACCTGAGACTATTTGAATTGCATGAGAGTGGAAATGCGCATGCAAAAGTTTAGCTATACATTGTAGATATATTGTAAGTCTTTAATAATATTTTACCTGACAGTGTAGTTGTTATCATTAATATTATTATAAATAAAAATATTTAATTTGAAATTTCTTAATGCGACTCATTTCTGGTTTACTTTATATTTAACTATTTCGCTTTTTGGACAGCCCCTTCAATTGACTTCATTTCCATGAATTAAAAACAGAATTCACAGCGTTTGCCTATTGATCCAACTGCAACTGAACTGTGGCCGCAATTCTTTGATTATATGATAGTGCCCCACTTTATGGTCGGGAACCAGGCGATGGTGGATACATAGTATGTTTTGTTGTCAGGTGGTTGGTTGGACTTCTTGGAAACACACTAGCACCTGACTGCCCAAATGACGGACAGCTGCTTGCAGCTCTGCCATAATGAGGTGAAAACATTATTTTTATTACCTAATTACCTCAATTTATTCGCGGTAATTGTAAATGCTCCGCCATGCCGTCTGCCTTGAGCAGACAGAAGGCAACATAGACTCCGAAGCAGGTTAAGCAAACGGATTTCCAATTCGCTTCCGTTTATGAATGAATTTTCTGTTGTACTCGCATTTAAATTTCCACTTACGACTCCCGTACTCGTATGCGCAATTTTCGTTTGTTGAACTTGCCACAGCCAGTGGCTGTGTGCTGCAGCATGTGTTGATCTCAGTGTGGCACAAGGTGCACAGTTGAGACGACCAAGGCTTGCATAATCAGCTCATAATGAGCTCATTTGCATGTGTGGGCAACGGGGGTGGGACGAGCGGTTGTGCGGCGCTGGGGTGTTCATTAAAAATGTTATGGCAGGCGAAGTGGTTGCCACGCTGCAGAGGCGTTTCTCACCTTAAAATACGATTGAATACTGGAAATACAACTAAACTTTCAAATGTCAATTTCATTTCGCCAATAAAATAAATCACAATTTTGTAGTCTGACAACGTGCTAATATAAAAAGTGAAATTATCAGTTTACGTAAAAAATTTATTATTTGGTAATATTCCCCACTTCAACAGCAATTGAGATTGTGTCGATCTTTAACCCAGCTCTGTTGTTATTTTATTTATATTAATTCAAACGCATGAGTCAGAAATTCAGCATGCACATATTGTAAATATTCTTTGACCTGATAAATATTTGGACAGCCTTTGTTTTGCGTGACTGCTGATATTTAGTTCAGCATTCAACTATTTAGAAAACCTGTCGAGCACACTCAAGACAACTTCTTCAATCTCCTAAAACTTAAACGAAAACCATTCAATGTGCCGTTCTCTGTTCGCGGCAGACCCATTGATAACTTTGAACACAAATATTATCATTGTAAATGCGCCGCCTCACAGTTGGGCGTTAATGTCGTGCTGTGCTCGGTCGGGGGAGCACAAGGGGGAGCAATGAGGGGGGAACACAGATATTGGGGATACAGCTACACATTTGATTGGGTGCAGAGCGGAGCGTCGACGGCGACGCTAAACAAATGCGCGCAATCAGCGCAGGCGGCGCTCGGTCCATTAGGCCAGATATAAAGCTTAATTGCCGGGCCCGGTAACGCTCAGCGGGGCAGCCGATGTGACCAGGCTGTGATTATGCTCGTAATGTTCACGTTCTCGTTCTCGTTGTTGTTGCTGTTGTTGGTTCTCTCATGGTCTGCCCTTTGCCAAATGATTTGATTACGTTTTGATTAACGCGTTGCACTTTCCGCAGCGGCGCGTTTTGCATGCAGCACCACCTGTGGCTACCTGCAGGCGCATCGGGCATCAGGCCTAATTAATAAAGAGACGAGGGCGCCGTCTACGACGTCGTCCCCATCGATGTGGATGTCGCTGTCGCTGTCGCAGTTGGCGTCTGCGTCGGCGTCGGCGTCAGCGTGGGCAGAGCTGTAATTATATACGCATAATTAATTGCAGAGACAATCGATTTGACATTCAAGATAAAAATACTCGGCTGCTGTAGAAATTTGCATTCATATGCCAATGCATTTATCAAATTGGACGTGTACTTAATTAATGCATTAATAATTCCATTATGTGTTTGATTTCTGGCTAATAAAATGACAAAACATTGCTTGCAATTTAATTGCTTACTAATTTTGCTGTCGTACTCACTTAGACACCTGTGTGACATCGACTGCTGGACACCCTACCAGATAACTTTTAGAAAATATATATAAAATATTAATATGTGTACATATACATAATTAATGCATTAATAATTCCTTATGTGGCTAATAAAATGAATGAAATGGTTAATAAAATGACAAAACATTGCTTGCAATTTAATTGCTTACTAATTTTGCTGTCGTACTCACTTAGACACCTGTGTGACATCGACTGCTGGACACCCTACCAGATAACTTTTAGAAAATAAATATAAAATATTAAAATGTGTACATATACATAATTATTCCTTATGTGGCTAATAAAATGAATAAAATTATTAATAAAATGACAAAATATTGCTTGCAATTTAATTGCTTACTACTACACCGACACTTGCTTACCTCACAAAATAATACATTTTAAAAATGTATATAAATTTATTTACATGTATAAATGTACTTAATTAATGCTTTTATAATTCCATTATGTGTTTGATTTCTGGCTAATAGAATGTCAAAACATTGCTTGCAATTTAATTGCTTACTAATTTTGTTGTCATTCTCACTTAGAAACCTGTGCGACACCGACAGTTGCATACCCTACCATATTATACATTTAAGAAATAATAAATGCTTTTAATTAAATGTATACAAATGTACATATACTTAATTATTGCATTAATAGTTTCATTATGTGTTTGATTTCAGGTTAATAAAATGCTTACTAACTTTTTTTGTAGACTACTGCACACACTATGCAATGTAAAAAATAACAATAAATGAAATTAATTCATTGATAAATACTTTGTATAATCAGGTCGGAAATAGCCACTTTGCTCAAAAATCAAAACACCGTCACTCTGACTGAATGTGTATTGGGAATTTAATGCTGCGAGCTCGCTTATCTGCGCCAAAGTGGCAAATAATATTTTAATTTATTTATTGAACACATGAGGCCACATTCACGCACATGCTCGCTTGTAGGCATACAAATAAATATTTATAATTGTGTGCGTTGGCAACTGTTAACAAATGGCAAATAAATCAAAATAACAAAATTGTTTGACATGCTGAGAGAGAGAAAGAGAGAGCTGGGCAACATTTTCGATGCGGCGCGTTATTTCCATTTGTAATTAAATTAATTGGGGCTTAATTCAGCGCGATAACGATTGACGCTCGCTCAATTGTCAACAACAAATAAATAAATAAATTCCAGCAAACAATTGTGCAGCTGACTGTGAGATACCCTGTGTGGACTTCTAGATAGGATAATCAGAAATTCATCGCCTGCTGCTTTTCTTCGAATATAAATATACAACAAAAAATGATAATACCCATTTCAGGCCGCCTTCGAGCGGTATTAATATGTTGCAAGTGCTCGAAGTCTGTTATTGAACCCGTCTGACACTCGACAAATCGCACAGAAATAAAAATTACAATTTGATAATCACTCAACTCAATGGAAGCGGCTGCTGTTGAGGCACTTGGCGAATGACAAGCGTGATAATAAATATGATAATGACACGATGATCGCATCTGTGTTTAACCTCCACTTAGTTTCAAAAGATCGACAGCAAATAGTCGAGTAAACAAGAGTGCGCATACGACATGTGCGCCCGCCTTCCCCCCATTGCCCTCGTCTGATTAATTAAATATTAATTGATCGCTGATAAGCACGCGCTGGCGCTTTTGCTTCTTCGCTTTTCGCACTCGACTGGCTGATTGTGAAATTCAAGCGATTGAATTTACACGCAATTAAGCATCAGCAGCATCAGCAATTATTGATTACATTCAAATAAATACTATATTTTTGGGATATTTGCAAGTGTTGCAACCGTTTCGCCTGTCGTAAGTAAATTGCACAACGAATTGGACAAAGTATTATTAGGTATACGCAAATTGAGTAATTTGTTGCCACTCCATAAGGGATTACTTACTATAATCGCGCCTGATCAGCAATCAATCATACAACACCCATGTGTCTACGTGCCCGATTTCAGGGATTCTATACTTAGTATTTGATTTGCGTAGCTCATGACAGAAAAACAAACTTTGCACACTGAAAATGTATGTTCTGAATATATATAACGCAAAACAGATTTCTTATCAGATCTGGCCAATTCCGACAAACAAATTGCTTCTAAAGGTTGTGTGAATTCATTCAAACCTGCAAAACTGAGAGCTTACATCATTCAGAAATAGACGAGCTAGGCGATGTGGCCCCATAATATATATATGTATATATATTTATATGAGATCGGGGAAAAAGCGCATGTTGCTATGGAATTAAATAAAAGCAAATTCGTTTTAAATTTTTCGTATAATTATATATTTTCGGTTGATTTTTTGTTGATTTTTTAATGTTTTTTTTTTTGGATTTTTTCTGGGGATTTTTGTTTTATGATTTAAGTGTAAACAACTACAGAGGATTAACACTATATGGTATTATTTTGTATGAATGTATGAGCTATATATGTATTTATATATATAGAGGGTTGTGTATTATATATTAGGTTTAATGTATAATTAACGGCATAGTTATAGCTGCTTTTAGTTAAGTTCCTTAAAGGTATTTTTTAAATACATGCGATTGTTTAACTAGACTTAATGTAAAATACAATACAATCAAATATCATTTACGGCTTAAGCTTGGGTCGATTTTCATTTTATATGTTTATTGACTTGAGTTTCACAAATAAATTAATGGATTACGATCTCATTACGTATTCGCACTCTTACTTTCTTATGTTTTCGCTTTCGTTTTCTGTTTTCTTGTAATCGAAATAGTACTTGTAACAATTTCTAAACGCAAATTGGCTTTTAAGAATTCTTGATTAGGTTACTTGCTAATTTTATGTACAATTAGGAAACATTTGTCGCTTGCTTTTACTTTGCTATTTACAGAGTTCGCTATCGAAACATTCGCTCTCTCATTGAATCCTTCGTTTCTGTTTCTCTATGCTTACAGTATTTACAGAGTGCATTTTAAACAACATTTGGAAGTATCGTAAAATAAAATGCGCTAACATCACAGCAAAATTTTGGGGTTTTTTTTCAGCAAGCACGTCACTTTCTTTTGGAGGGGCGTCGTGCTGGCAGCTGGGGCCGAGGGCGTGGCTCAGTTATTTGGTTGTAGTTCTGGCTGTTTTTTGTGGTGTGTCTTCAGGAGTTGCTGGCGTGCTACTTGGGAGCGCACACCAACTTGGCCGCCACTTATCCCAGATGCATCAGACTCGGGTGGAAGTAGCCGGCCATTGCCCACTGTGCGCCCGGAGCTCCTCGGCCCAGCGCCGCCATTTTGATCTTCTCGATTTCCGCTTCCTGCAGCCGCTTGGCCTTGGCGCGTCGGTTCTGAAACCAAATCTTCACCTGCGTCTCGGTGAGGCGCAGCGACGACGAGAACTCGGCCCGCTCCGCAATGCTGAGATACTGCTTCTCCCGGAACTTCTTCTCCAGCGAGAGCAGCTGCTGTGTGGTGAAGGGGGTGCGCGGCTTGCGGTTGGGCTTGTGTTTGCGCAGATTGCACTTGATGCGAGGCGGCTCATTGGCATCTAAAATTCAGATTGAGAGAGTGAAAATGTGTTGATTAGTGAGATGTTGATACTCGATTTGCTTAGTTTACGGAAAAGTGTTGATTAGCCGCGTGTTTCTGTTTGCTTGGAGGCCAATTAAAAGCAACTAAATCCGCAAAAGATTTGCATACAATTGAAGCGGCGAATGAAATGCTGTCAACGCTGTCTGTCCTTGGCCTTGTCATGGCTAAAAGCGGCAGCAGCCGAGACAACGGCAGCGTCTACAGCAAACGGTAATTACTCCTTTAAGTGGCCAATAAATTTGCTGTCTAAACTATTTGTCAGACAAAGCAGCAGTCGCAACCGCAGTCGCAGTCGCAGTCGCAGCTACAGCGACGGGAAATGCAATGTCCCCAGTTCGATTCCCCCTCTCTCTCTCTCTCTCTGTCGCTGTCTCTTTCTCTGTCTCACTCGCTATCCGATGACTGCAAAACAATTTTAATTTGGGCATTTTGTTTTGGCAAACAAAGAGCAAGAAAACAGCCGACGAGGATGAGGCTGAGCAATTGGATAAAAAACACACACAAAACAAAAACGTGCATGCCTTATAAAGCAGCCGCTGCAGTTGGAGTTGGAGCTGGTGAAGGGAGCTGGGAGGGATCCAGAGGGCACAGATGCAGCTGCTCCTTCATCGTGCGCCTGTGGCATTCGCTTGGAGTGTTGTTAATGAAAGTAATGAGCTTGCCATGGAGCTGCCAGCGCCAAGCCACAAAGATGCAAATGGCATTTTAAAGATGCATCCCCGGGTCAGCAGCCAAACCGTATCCGTACTCGACAGTCGACAATCGTCAGTCGCCAGTCGTCTGAAGGCACGCGTAATTTATGGAGCATTTTGTTTGGCCGACATCGGGAAAGACATCGTCGGGGCAAGGGCAAAAGCTGGGACAGAAATCAAATTGAGGGGCCAAGCAAATGATATGCAACGCTTTAATTTTACGCATAATTACACAAATTGAAATTGCCGAGTGACAAACCCAAAATTGTTTTGCTTTCGCATTGTAGTAATTGCTTTTTCTGCATTGATGGCATTTCGGTTGCCAACTCGCAAACGATCCGTTCAACGACAACAATGGAAGCAGTCGGGGAATTATATTTTGAATCTCTCAATATTCGAGTTTGAATTCCCGGGCAGACAACGAGTCTGGCAGCGAAATACGAGTTGCAACATTCATTTCGGGCTGCCTCAGAAATGTTCACACACACATTTTGTGGCACGTTATGTTATCGATAAGCAAATAAATGTCAACTGAAAACATGTGTCCAGTCCTAAAACTAATAACCGCTTGCCTCGGCTGCATTTGCATCTCGATGCCAACTGGATGGAGGAGCACAGTGGGGCTGATCAGCTCATTAAGTAATTAGTGTGACATGTCAGAGTTATGTTAATGCACCAAGCTCGATCGTACAGATTGGACTCTTATCTCCCTGATGCTGCAGTTGTTGTTGCTGTTGTGGTTGTTGTTGCATCAATAATATGCATATAATTTCATGATGTTTGTGTGTGTGTTTGGGTTTCGTATTGAATGCAGCCTCGTAAAAGCGTTTTGTATGGCCTAACAAGGTGAAACGAAATGTGAAAACCCAGATAAAGACGATGATCATCGTCGCGATCATCATCATGAGATGACGACGATGATGCGCCCCAGCAGCACTGAGAAATTTGTTACAGACTCGAAGACGACGCTGTCGCAGCGCATGCATCTATAAATATACATAAATATATTTTGTATAATCTGTTTTGTTGTCTTTTACATACATATCGTATATATTTATTGTTGTTGTCGCTCTTGTTGTGATGGCCATAAATTAGTTGCCAAATTAGCATATAAACGATGCGGTCAAGTTTTACAGCTTTGGCTGCTTTTGTCACATGCCTTTAACTCGCCTCATAAAAATAATCATTTCTATAACATCCGAATCTCTCACTCTCCCACTCTCTCGCTCTCTCTCTCGCCCGCTTCAACTGGTTATACGTATTTGCAGTCTTTTGCATTTATTTCAAAATTAATTGCTCATTTGTCGCTAAATTGCTGGAATGGGGTTTCGGTTTCCATTGCAGGCCACAGCAAAAACTAAAGCAAGTGGAATTGAATAGCCACGATTTGCACTCCCCTCCCACCCGCCAGCTGCAATTGCTTGGCCGGATCAACTAAGCCAATAGCTTGGGCCGCCTGTTGCACAAATAACCTGCAACAGATCCAGCCGAGAGCAGCAGCTGAGAGATGGAGAGATGGAGAGGGGAAGGCGACCACGCACGTCCAAACCAGAGTGCGAGACTTGTTTTCGCCTTTTTGCGCTTTTATAGGCATTGTTGTTGCCATTGTTGTTGCTCGCTGCTGCTGCTTGCAGCATGTTGCCGTTGCTGTTGCTGGGGCAATACGTCGCCAGCGTCGCCATCACCATCGCCATTGCCAGCAGTGCAAATACATGCCACAAACGCCAATTGTGACATTTAGCCTATGTTTGTAATGGATTTTCAATTAATTTGAGTTCTCCGGTGTATTGTAGACGACGACATATAAGACTCGATCAGCAACAGCAACAGCAACAACAACGGCGAACAACAATTGTGAAATTTACGCGTATCGTATCGACAGAGGCCTCTCTATGTCGCTATGTCTCTATGTCGCTATGGCCATGCTCGGGTCTTTGGGCTGAGCGATACGACACGACAACGGTGACAACGCTGGATTGATTTGCGCTGCAAATTGCTGGCAATTAATTCTTCATTAAAGCGTTTTCGCATAGCCAAATAGGCAGCAGCAGCGACAGGGCAGACAGACGGACAGACAGGTTTGTAGTGAAAATCATTTTGCAATCGATTGGAGCAAAAATCGAGGCAATCGTTTGGTTAATGCAATTACACGCTTACGGTCAAACGGCCACTGCTGCAGAGTCTGCGTCTGCGTCTCCGTCTCTGATTGGAGCAGCTGATTTCATAATGAAGGATTTTAATTAGCACCAAATACGTAGGTGGAGAAGCATGCAGCGGCAATTGCTGATGACGACGACGATGACGATGATCGAGGCGAAACGTTTAATTGGAATTGACCTGCATCAATCAGGCAGCAGACAACAGGCAACAGACAACACAAACATCTTGTATACCCTTCTGCTGTGTATTTCGAATTTGTTAGCCCGATAAGTCCTCGCCTCTTGCCGTCCCATTAGAGCCTATTAATTAGCAAAGAGCGTGTTAAAACCGGCTGCCATAGATAAGTCAGCTGCACTCAGAACTGGGCGCGATCAGTGGACAAATCTTGTCGCATTGCATGTTGCCCAGTTGTCCAGTTGTCCAGTTGTCCAGTTGCCCAAGTGTCCGACTTGAACACTTGCAATGGCAATTGGCAGAGTGTGGAATGCGAGGCAATGAGGTGCATATTTTAATCAGCAATGGCTGCCTCTGTGCAAGATAAGCGACGATAACGAGGGCAACTTACAGACAGAGAGAGAGCGAGGGAGAGAGAGCGGTAGGGAGAGCAGTTCACGTGGGTTGGGCACGCTGCCTTAAACACGCAGCCTCTGCTGCCCACCTCTAGTTCTCTCTTTTAATTACTCAGCTGTACACACACACACACACACACGCGCGCAGAGAGAGTGCGAGAGAGCGAGAGCGAGTGCGCGACAGTGACTCAAATTAGTTGAACTACCAATTGTCTACAAACATTTAGCAAATGTTTGCCGTTGTCTGGCAACATGTGTATATATGAAATAACCAAATGTCTGCGCCAGCAACACCTTGCGGCACATATGCAAGTCATTGGCAGGCAACCTCCCCTCCCTCTTCCCCCTCTTCGTTTCCCCTCTTTGCTGTCATAGCTCACGCCAGCTCTTTGCCCCTGATGTTGCTGCTGCTGTTGCTGTTGCTTTTGTCTGCCTGGTAATTTAATGCAAATAAATTTTATTTACCAAAACATACATCAAAATGTCTGCGCCAGCACACCTCAACCCACTGTCCTCCCCTTTTCCCTCTTCCCGCTGTCCGTCTGCGCTGCTCTGCTGTGCATGGCATGCAGCTATGCTGTGTGTGTGTGTGTGTGTATTTAGTACAGCTTATGCACGTTAGATGGCGTGCAGAATGCAAATATTATTTTAGCTTTTGGCTTTTGGCGTCTTCGCTTGGGGCCTTTTGCGAATGGTGTTAAAACGCATGCAAACTCCCCGTGCAATGTCCTCCTCCTCCTCCCCCTTCTCCTGCTCTCTTTCGCTCCTCTGGTGCCCAGCAGCCGTCGGCTGTCGCCGTCTGTCAACGTTTAAATTGCTGCCTGGCTGCAAATAAAAATTGCGTGCTTAGGTGGGCGTAGCTGACATGCCACACCTACCAGTTTGCCAGTTGCGGCTGCATCTCGCTCACTCGCACTCGCGCGCAAAATATATGTATGCATGTGTGTGTGTGTGTGTGTGTGTATTTGCTGCTTCTGTTGTTTGTGTTTATGCAATGACTCCCAAGTTGTTGCTCGTTTGTTCAGCTTGAAAATTAATTTCTATAATGGCTGCCAAGAACTGCAGCTGCATTAGCCAACTCGCGAAAAAGGCCTTCTCAACCCCATCCACCCCCCTCGAGTTGGCCATAAAGTACGTGACGTGCCTGCGCTTTGCAATTAGTTAAATTATGAAGCCGACGCCGAAGGCATTTTAACTGCACGTAAATGTAAATCAATTGCCATGGCCCTCAAAGAGGCATAAACCCATGACGGACACAGAGACGGAGACGAAGTCAGGGATCTCTGGCCGGTGGCCACACAACGTTGCAACACCACCTGTGTGTTCTGTTCCCTAATCGCAGGCCCATTTAAGATGAAAGCCTGTGGTATTTAATTTAATTGAATCAGCCATGAAACAAACATGAAACTAGCGCCGCTGATAAAGCCCGGCTACCGTTTTGGCCTTACACACACACACACACACACACACACAGTTTGAGATACAGCCAGAGCTAGGGCCATATAGATACAGATACTTTGCTTTGCAGCAGCAGCAAAAAGGCACTAAGTACCTAACACTTGACATAATGCGGCTTCAGATAGCGGCACAGGTCACACAACGAGCAGAGCGAGCGAGGGAGAGAGAGGGAGAGAGAGGGAGACATTGAGGCAACCTGCTGCGCTAATGAGACCCGCTGAGGATGAGACTCGAAGCAGGAAAAAACAGCTGCCAAAATGAAATAAAGTTGTACAAGTTGTGTGGAGCTGCAGTTGACAGCAAATGACAAAATAAGCGGCAAATGTTTGAAATAGTTTTTTGTTCTTGCTCTTTTTGTTGTTGTTGTCGCTGCTGTCAGTTAAAGACAATTTGAATGGGCTCTTTAAGAGGCCTAATAAAGTGTGGATAGCTGATGACTGAATGATGACTTTAAATATATATTAAAATGAGCTGATATTTAAATACTTTTCGATATTTTAACTATATTATTAATCGCTTAACGTTTGTACAAATATTTATAGCAACTTTAAAAATATTATTCGATCTAGTTTTGAATATTTAACTCGCATTCTGATTCAATATTTATTTACAGCTGCCTTCATGACTATGTTAATTATCCGATAAAAAGGTGAGCCAATGTTGAATGTTGAATGTTGCAAGTGGCGCCTCTCATGGGCGTCTGACCGTTGACAGCTTTAGAAAACAATGCAACAGAGCAGCAGCAAAAAGAACAACAACCACAACCACAACGAGTTGGCTTGCTTATATTGTTAATGTTATTGTTATGGTTGTTTGTTGGACGGAAATGCAAAGTTCGCGATAGGTTTTTTGCCCCAGCAAATGGTAAAGTTCACATGTCTGTCAGCCGTCGGAGTTTTTAGGGTCTTGTTTTTTGTCTACGGGTGTATCCTGAATTGCAGCAAGGTGTGACCAGCAGCAGCAGCAGCAAGTTGCATAGCTGGAAGTGTTGCAAGCGCCTGGTCACTTTTTTGCTGCCCTGCTGTCGGGAAATGGCAAAGAAAAGTGTGAACTGTGCATGCAGATTACAAATCGTCCCGACCTGTCAGACTCGCTTCAATTAGTCTGGCCAGTCAGTTTAGTCAGATATATGATCGTATACTATAGTAGCAAATACTCGTGGCATATTGGGGGGCTGACATAGACCGGAAAACACCAAAAAACACAACGAAAAAACGCCAATGCAATAATGAATAAGCAGACGCGACAATTGAGTTAAATCAAAACCGACGCGACAACCAACAGCAGCAGCAACAACAACACATGATGATAATGATGTTGTGTGGATTATACGAGCAAATGGTCATTGCAATCAAGAGCATTTCATTGTTTTATTTAAAGCGACGGAATAATTGCCACGCACTTTGACTACAGCACCAGACAACAGACACACTCAGAGAGAGAGAGATGGTGGGGCAGGGGCAGGAACAGGGACAGGGGTGAAGGCAACAGCCCCACATGGAAGCAGAAGGGGAAGGACGGGGAGTTTCAGCACCCGCAGCTTCGATGGCCGCCGATGGCAGGCATTATCGCAAACGCTGTCGACAATTGAGGCGCGGGTCAGTTAAATTCAATTAAACCAACAAAATGGAGACAACAATCTATTGATACAGCTTATTGACGGCGCTGATATGTGGGCAATTGTGCTCTGAAGTGACTCAAAAGCTACATCCAAAAATAACTCAATAATCGCTAATGCCCAATTATACTGATCTTTTGATTCATACAATAGAATATTCGAGTTATTCAAATTAATTACAACTAAATCAGCTTTAGTGTCTCTACAACATATTTATGAAAATCAATACACTGATATTTCAATCTATAAAATACCATAGTAAGATTATAACAATAAATTATCAACTGAATTTCAAGGTATTTAGGAATTTACTTTAACTGATTTATAGAATCAAATTAAGCTAGCAAAATCAATTACTACTTGGTATAGAATTTATGTTGTTTTTAAAAATTGAGTTATTTATAATATGCAAATGATAGTCATCAATTTATTTATTTGTATCTTAAACATTTTCGATAAATGCGAAATTCTCCTGCATAGCTTTGAAGACATTGGGATTTAATTCTTGAATTTAATGATCTTTTGATTTATAGACTAGAATTGTTATCTATCAAATCACTAACTATTTTAAAAATAAATTGTAATAATCAATTTGAAAACTGAAATATTTATTTTAACATTTTTGACCAATGAAAAATCATATTTATAAAGTTATTTGATTTTGGAAAACTTTTGGTAGTATTTTAAATTAATTCCCAAACTGTCAAGCGATTACTCGATAGTACGATCTCAAATTAAAAGTGTGGAATATTTTGTGTCTACAGCCGCCAAAGCGAACTAATTAAATATTTGCACAAATTAGTTAGACTATCATATTTAAACTATTGTCAGTTGTTGTGCTATTTAATTAGCGCAAATTGACACACATAGAACTGAGAAGCACTTGGAGATAATTGTGATTGCTGGCGATGCTTACCTCCTCCGAATCCCTGTCCTGGGTACAGACCCGGCGGGCCAAAGGGCGGCATTTGACGCGCTCCCGGCCAAGGGACGCCGCCTCCCATGCCGCCCCAGACAGCGGCGGCGAGCGCCGTGAATGGCGTCGGGCGGATGGGCACATGACCGCTGGCGGCCAGCGCAGCTGGCGAGAGGATCGTGGCGGGCATTTGGCCGGAGCCGGCACCGGAGCCGGGCGGTCCGCCGTGGGAGCTTTCCAGGGACTTGCTGCTGCTGTCGAGGCCATCGGGTGTGGAGCGAGGCGAGTCGTCGGCATTCATGTCCTCGATGTCCACGATGGAGTCCTCCTCCTCGTCGTGGTCGCCGTCATGCTCGTGCAGCATGTCCTCGTCGTATTCCAGCTCGGAGTCCGTGTGGCTGCTGCCGCCCAGCGGCGAGTGCCGTTCGTTCTTGGCGGGCGTGGAGCTGGCGCCAATCGTGTGCGCCACCGGCGTCGAGCTGGGCGTGGAACTGGCGGAGGCGGAGGCGGGCGGCGAGCTGGCACGGGCGTCGGCCTGAGCCTGCGCCTGACGCAGCTGCGCCATCGCCAGCTGCTGCTGCTGATGCTGTTGCTGTTGCTGCTGGGCGTGCGCCGCCGCCGCCGCGTGCGCGGCATGCAGCAAGTGGGCGTGGTGCGCTACGGCGGCGGGATGAAACGCATGCGTGGGCGGCACTTGCGGCACGGCGGTCACCAGCTGAGCCGGAGGCGGCGGTGTGCCCGCGGCGCTGCTCTGCGAGATGGGCGACGTGGCTGCGGAGCTGGACAGATTCGTGGGCGCATCGCTGGCGTTTGGGGTGCGCGGTCGCGTGTCCGCCAGCAGCGAGGCGACGCTGAAGTTGCTCAGCCGCGAGCTGCTCTTGTGCAGATGATGTGGCGCCGGATGCACTGCAGCCATCTGGAGTGCTTGCTGATGTTGCTGCTGCTGCTGTTGCTGCTGCTGCTGATGTTGCTGCTGCTGCTGCTGGTGCTGGGCCAGCAAGTGTTGCTGGTGGGCGAGCAGCAGAGCCGACGGCGATGTGGGACTGGCCAGCGGATGCAGTGCACCGCTGCCGGCGGCGGAGGTCAGCGTGTTGCTGTTGCTGTTGGTGCTGCTGCTGCTGCTGCTGCCGGAGCTGCTCAGCGCTGTGGTTGGCGGCACCGTCGGGCTGGTCATCGTCTGACGCAGTCCAGTCACTGTCATGCTCCTGCTCCCGCTGCCGCTGCCGATTCTGCTCCTGCTCTTGCTGTTCGTGCTCCTGGCTGGCGTCGTCGTCGATGCTGCGCTCGTTGCGTTCGTCACGTTCACGTTGCTGGACAGCTTTAACATAAAGCCAGCGATTTCACAAAAGTGTTATTGTATTGTATTATTGTTATTGTTGTTGCTAAAACATTGCACTGTCGAGCGACAAGTGAGAAGTGAGAAATGAGAAGCGAGAAGTGCGCGCGAGTTCAAATTGGCACTTGGCGGGTCGCTCGGTGGAAATATGTGTCGTTAATTTGTTTTGATTATCTTTTAATTAATTCGCTCGTTCATCACACCAATACACACGCACTGTCACTGGCACATACACTCACACACATACACACGCACGCACGCGGTCTGCTCGCTGGCTGTATGTGAAGTTGCGTTGCGTTGCGTTCAATTCACGTTGCGACTTCTCGTCGGCGGCTCTAAAACTCGAGAGAGAGACACGTCCTCTTGAGATCACGTCTGTTCTACAACTGAACGCTGACGGCAGCGCAACCACAGCGCAGCCACTGCCAACTGCTGCAGCACACACACACACACACACGCACACACACACACGGGCGAGTGCATGAAACCTGCTTGTGCTGGTGGTGGTGGTTGTGGTGGCTGCTGAAACCGGCCTGGCGCTGCTCTCGCGCTCTCTCGCTCACACGCGCTGAGCAGCCGCATACAGCGACACCATTTTTATTGGCCTAACTGTTTCGGTTATGCTCTCTCGCACAGCAGTTTGTTGTTGCTTTTTTTTCTTATTTACCTTTTTGTTGTGTTTCTTGCGCCGCCTTCTTTTCAGCCGCCGTTCGTTTCCAGTGTGGTGAGTTTTGTGCGTTGCTGTGCGAGCGAGACGTCGCCAGTTCGGCACGCTCGCTCTTTCGTCTGCTGTCCCTCTCGCACGCCTAATTATTATTGAATAATTCAATCTTCAAAGCGTTTTTGCTGCGCGTATTAGCATTTTATAACAAGCAGCAGCAGCAGCAGCGACAGCAGCAGCAGCAGCCACCGCAGCCGCAACCGTCGCTTGTCCATTTCCACTTTGGATATTTCTTTTTCTTTTTTTTTCTTCTCTCAGCTCAGCTGCTGCTGTTGTTGGGCTAGTTGGCGGTTGTTGTTGTTGTTGTCCCCCTTATGCGTCGTCTCGCTCTGACACGTCGCAGCTTCCACATTCATGACTTCATTTGCCTGCTGCCGTTGCCGCTGCCGCCGCCGCTGCTCGCCTCTGTCGCTTGCTGTTTGCCGCTTCTTATTAAATTCTGCTGTCAACGTAATTGGCGGCAGCGTCGTCGCGCTGTCTGCCTGTGTTTTGGAGTCTCTCTTGGCTCTTGGTTCTGGCTCCGATTCCGACATTGGCGCAAGGGAAAATTTAATTGGTGCTCCAAGCGGGCGCACGCGGCGTATGAGCAATCAGCTAATAAATGTCGCATCGCTGCCCGAACAACAATCCAACTAACTAGTATGTATGTAAATTCCCTCCCACCCGTCTGTCCGTCCGTCCGTCCGTACGTCTGTCTCTATGTACACGAAATAATAAACAATAAGCCCATCATTATGATGATGAAAAGCTCATTCGTTGACGACGACATCTTATCACAAAGCTGCAATCTCGGCCAGGAAATTATGTTTTTTTATGCGTCTTCTTTTCGCTCTTTGGCTGCGCGGAAAGCAAAAGCAAAAGCCGCCTGCCCCCAAAATCGCACAATTTATGTCCACGGCGTACACCTCAAAGATAAACCATAAAATTCTTATCGTTACGCATAAATCGAGTGGCCAGCATGGCAAATCAATCAAAAGTAAATCTGAAAAATATGCAGCATCCCCAAATATGAAGCATCCCACTCCACAGTGAGCGGCAACAAAAGGTTTCGCCAGGATAAGCCAAACTTTTGGGGTCTATTATATTTCATAAATGACACAGACGCCATTTCTCTTGCACACTCATTCTTACTCTTACTCCCTCTCTTTCTCGCTGTCTGTCTCGTTCTCGCCCTTTCTCTGCTTATAATTTTATTCTACAAATTAAACTCATTTTAAGGATTATTATGTGAAAATTGTTTGCTCCAAAAAGTTTCGCCAGTCATTGTTGTATCTGTATTGTGTTCGTGTGGAGGCTTTGTGGGGTCGTTCTTTTGGGGGCTGCTTTGGGTTAATGATGAGGATACGTTTCGCGTTGGGGGAGTTTTCATAAATAATGAATCTGCTAAGAAATAATCAGCTCAATTAGAGCCAAGTGAATGAGGTTTCGGATTGGAAGTGAGTTGACGCGCCTCTCTTTTAAATTCTCAGCAATAGAAATACATATTGAAAATATTTTTGTTTTGCCAATTGGAATAATAATCTATTTAATATTCAGCTTAATTAATTAGCATTTTTTCTAAAAAGATACAAATTGACTAATAATATAACCTTGCCAACATTTTTAAAAGATCGTGTAGATATGCAAAATAAATTTAATTCACAAAAAAACAAATTTGTCGCTTATTGTTCAGGAATATGCTTATGTTTCGCACGTGTCTCATAAATTTATTTCACTTATTAATTGAGCGCACCACCAAATGCACCTATTTATAATCTGCAGGCTGTCATAAAATTGAATATTAAAATATTTCGAGAATTTCTCTTTTATTGCGGCATTTTCATTTGTATATCTACTATATCCATTTCCATTGGCCATCGCAGGCCAAAACAAGTGACTGATTAAGAAATTTTGGGGGCTGTCAGTTAAGCGCTTCATTAAAAACCAACAATGCCGCTTTCTTTTCAATTAAAAATATTTGAAATAACAAAAGGCGAGTGCGAGGCCTCATTAATATGCTTTTTCTATTCAGTTTACCATGAGTGCGAGTTGGCCGTTGGCACGAACAATTATAGCCAATTACAAATATTAATTTCTCAGACGAAACGCGTCAAGAGTTTTTATAATCTTCATCATTATTCATTGCGCTTTGAAATACGCAAATGAGACCCGCAGCCAAAACGAGGCGCAAATTAATTTTTCAATAAACATCATAATCATATACTACTTATGACTCGAAGCCCCGACAGCCTTTCTACACCGCTCCCCTCCCCCCACGAAACAACTTGCCCGCCTCCAACCGCATCCAACGCGCTCGAAAGCTTTTTCTTTGCCGTCGAAAGATGAAACGACGCCGTCAGCGCAGAACGACTGCCAACAACTACAACAACAGCAATAACAACGTTCAACAGTTTGGGAAGTTGGTCAGTTGATAAATGGCCGTCGCGTTGGCCGCTTGGAGCCGCCGCATGTAAATGTTTTGATAGTTTTTCATAATTTTTTCAATTTTTTCCATTTTATTTTCCAATTTTGTTGCTTGTTTGGTTGGTTGCTATTTGTGTTTGATTTTGTTGCCCCCCCTCCTCCTCATCCTCCCACTGCGGGGCGGGCATCAGGGAGTATGTAGCCAGTTTGTGTGTGTGTGTGTTTGGGTGTGGGCGTGGGTGTGGATGTTGCACATTTATGTGGGCAGTTAGCTTTTCAAATAGCCGCCGTTGCGCCGCCGTCAATTAAACAAGATTGTTGTTTTTATGGTGCAATTAATTCATAATTAAATTGCGTAATTGCAGATGATTTACAGATGATTTTGATGAGCACACAGCACATTTCAGCAATATTATCTATCAAATAATCCACATAAAAGGCAATTGACAAGTAATTGAGCATTTCATTTCATTGTATTTTCATATTTAATTATTTTATATAACAAATAAATAATAGGCTAAGCCGGCGAAAATAAACCAAAAGTAGATTCATTTATTTGAATTATAATACTGTTTCGAATTGGTTGTTGGTTTAATGCAATTTGAATAATTATTTAGCATATCAAAATTGTGTAATCACGAATTCATTGAAATTATTTGATTTAATCGCGATTCATTATTTTCAAAAATAAATAACAAATAAATCAAATCAAATTTATTATTTTAATTTATTTGACTTAATGGGATTTGGTATGATTTAATTTGAATATTAATAATCATTGTATTTAATAATATATTGCCAGCCAAAACACACTTTAGTAAATTAATTTTATTGAATTGTAATACTTATTCCAATGGATTCTTATTTTATTAATCTATGTAACTTGACTCACATCACAAATTATTTAAACACGCTAACATTTTAGTTTTTAATATAATTATTTTCAATTATCAATAAATAATAAATTGATAAAACAAACGAATTTGAGAAGATTCATTTATTTGTATTGTAATACTATTTCAAATTTGTTTTTGGTTTGATGTAATTGTTTTATCACGAATTACTTTACACACGCTATGGAGCAAAAGCTAGCTTTAGTATAACTCTGACTTAAGACTTTAATAGAATTAAAAAATTAAATATTTACTTTATCTTCATCCTTACTGAATTTACGTAGTATAGTATGCATCTTCGGCGAAACCATTTATTTTAATTTTGATTCCATTCACTGAAATATAGGTTTTCGTGTCAGTTCTTGTTTACTGATGAGTCTTAATTAAGATAATAATATATTGTCGTGTCACACATTTTACCCGATGCTTTTCACAATTTTTCGTAAGAAATCACACGTACTCACTGTGCATGCACATAAGGGCTTAATAAGTCAAGTTAATTAGCAGCTGACAAAGACAATTTCCCTCCCCTCTGGCCACCCCTGCTACTCGCAGTTAACTGATGACATGACCAGAGTGAAATCCACATACTTGACACTAACGGCGATAAATACGCGACGCGTTGCGTCGCGTTGGGTTGGCTAAAAGAACCAGCCAAGCGCTACATAATCAAAATTTCATTATCCCTGCGATGCGTTAAATCGCTTAAACATGCTAAAAACGTTGCCAACGCTGAATGCTGGAAGTTCCCCCCCGAGAGAGCAACCCTAAACGAATCCCCGGGCTGACGACGCCCCCCATTTGACGTGTTGACAGTTCAGATTTTTGGCCAGGATGGAGGATGCAGTCGAAGCTGGTGCGAAATTTACTCAATAAACGTTATTGAGCCAGAGCATGCAAGAAGAGCGCCGAGGAGACAGAGAACAAGGGATCGATGAGGTTTCAAGTTGGTTTCTTTTTGCCATGGGGTGTTTTGGCAGTCGAGTAAATAAACCAACCCCCAGCTCGAGCACAGGCAGAAACACAATGCGGTTGTCAGTCAGTCATTTAGTCACAGCGGCTGTTGTGGCAATTGCGGCTGCTGCTCACAGTACATATAGTATACTGGTCGGAGAGAGAATCGTATATAGAGTGCTAAACGGTTGGGTGTTGGCTAAAGGCTGCCAACGGGACCGGGATGTGTTTGGTGACAGGGAATTGGGATTGGCTTTGGTGAGGGCGAGGGGGAGGACCGCTCTGATGATGGTGTGCTCGTTTATTGAATTACATCCGCATGACTGCGCATTTAACGAGCTCTTGGGTGTCGTTTTGCTGATGGCGTAAATGTTTGCCAAACAACAAACAAATAAATAAAGTTCTGATTTGGCGCTGATTGCTTTACGGGCTCGGGCCGGGCTCTGAGGGTGGGCAGAATGCAAGGTCGGTGGCTCACTTGGTGTTGGTGGCTCCGTCAATCATAGCATGCATTGAAATTGACAGTTGCCAGCGCGATAGAGACAATGAAAGAGAGACAGCAATAGACAGACTGAGAGAGAGAGAGAGAGAGAGAGAGACATTGCTATCAACCACTTTGCTCACATAATTGCCTACACGGCGCTCGACGTGCGTCCAAACTCGTTATGATTCCCTTTCACGCGGCCATTTTATTAATTTATTTTCTATTTATTCTCTGCTCGTTTACTAGACAAGTTCTTATCTTCATTGCCGGCATTTAATGCGATAAGCACAGGACGACGGCGACAACAACGGCAACGACTGCGATGCGTCGTTGGCAAACAACAGGCCAGATTCCACTCCTCGTTCTGATTCCTTTCGCACTCTTCGCATTCCATGGCAAGCAACCCTATAAAAATGTAAATCAAATAAATTTACCTAATATCAAATTTCCCCTGCGTTGCAGCGACCAACCCGAGTCCGGCGCTTGTCTGGTTGCCATCGCCTTGGCTTTGGCTTCCCACCGGTTTCTCCATCATCATCATCATTCACGCTCATCCTTTATCCGCTCGTTTAACAATCATTTAATAATTTAGCCTGGTAAATAACACTAACACTCAGGCAGCAAACGCGCCAAGGGGAAGTTCAGTTTTGTTGGTCTGCGGATCTTTGGTTTTGGCAACGCTGCAGGCCCAGCACAGTGGGGCTAGATATTGTGAGAAAACAATTTGAAAACAATCTGGAAATTAGTTTAATTTAAATTGTTATATTAGTTTTAAGTTCATTTTCTAATAAATATATTTTTTAATGTAATATCTGAATAATTAAATGATTTTAGTGTGTCGCAATTCAATATTTACATCATTATAAATGTAATAAATATTCCTGCATTTCTATTATAACATTTTAAACGCACTATTTAGAACAGTTCACTATTTTATATTAATTATCAATTTTTATACCCGCTACCCATAGGGTAGAAGGGTATTATAACTTAGTGCCAACAGAAAATGTATGTAACAGGCAGAAGGAGGCATCTCCGACCCCACAAAGTATATATATTCTTGATCAGTGTCAACAGCCGAGACGATATAGCCATGTCCGTCTGTCCGTCTGTATGAACACCTGGATCTCAGAGACTATAAGAGCTAGAGCTACCAAATTTGGGGACAGTACTCCTATAGGTCCTACGCAGATCAAGTTTATTTCAAAAGTTGGATGCCACGCCCCTTTCCGCCCCCAAAAGTCTGTAAAAGCCGTAATAATAGACCTAGAGCATTGAATTTTGGTATGCATAATAATAATTATATTCTCAATGATTCCTGTGAATTTGGTTGAGATCGAATGAAAAACAAGGAAGTTATTAAAGAATAAATTTTATATGCAAAATTCACTTGCAGCTGCCCGCGCTTTGTTTGTTTAGTTGACAGTGTGACCATAACGGAGTTGTGATTTTTACCCGCTATTTTCAAATATATACAAAAAAAAAAAGTTTTAGTATATTTGGTATATTTTTTGTTAAAATATCATTTAAGTTTTTTGTTTTCTCTCGAAATGGGTTGCGGGTATCATACGGTCGAGCACTCTCGACTGTAGCTTTCTTACTAGTTTTTATAATATTCCATCACACATTGATTTCTTTTTTCTTTTAAATTATTTTACCTGATTTAATGTGCAATAATATGCAATTTTAAATGCTTAACGCCGTATTAAAAATAGTTTGATTTATTAATTGAAAGTTTATTACCTAATGTGTATACTATTTTGTGAATATTTAATTTATTAATCTCATGGAATAAAATCATTTTTTGACTGGATTAATTTTGCCAGTAGTTTTATTTGACTTGAATTGATTTCTTCTCAAATACAGACTTGCTCCACTGTCGCTGAGCGTTTAGCGTGCGTTTATCCTGCTCAGCATATTAGCTGCTATCGTGCGCCTAACCGCAACCCCCACATGGCCACCCCTGGGCTAGATGCGACTGGTGGCAAGCAGCCGGAGCCAAGTCTGAATGTGCCGCCCTCAGACGAGGCGAGGCAGTCTCTGGGCCGTACTTGGCTCTCGAGTCATTTAACCATTTAACTTTGGCTTAATTCAATTTGCAATTTTTCAAAAGCCTCTGCCTGATGATGATGATGCTGTGGGGCAGTGTGGCAGAGGCGTTCAAGTTGTTGAGGATGCCCCAACCACAGAGCAAGCTCGAAGGCAAAGCTGGAGCTGAGCCGTGAGCTGAGGCTGGGGCTGGGGCTGGGGCTGGGGCTGAGAGCATACGCTTTTCAAGCGTTTTTATGTGCCTTCTGGGGGTTGGTTGACTTTTGTAATTTCAGCCGGCTGCTTCCTGGCACAGGATGTGCGGTTCTGTCGCCTTTCATGTGCCTTTAGGTCCTGCGCACATATTTACTTATGGTATATACACAAATTTATAGGCCTTTGGTTTATTTGTCGCCGCTCGGCTAATGAATTTTGATTGCCATTGTCTTTTTGCGTTGGCGTGCCGTGGGAGGAGGCAGCGAATGTCTCTGACTCAGCTGGAGAAGGAGGAGCAGGAGGAGGAAGGGGAGATCGGGGAAAGGCTTACTTTGCCCGTCGGCGGCCTTTGTGCAGTTTAATTACAAGTTAATTGCGTTTTATGCTTACAAATTTTCAGCTTCCTATGGAAAGGCGCGACGTCAGCTAAAATCAAATTAGCTAAATGTATTTATCTTGTCAATTGGCAACTGCAACTGCAGCAGCAACAGCATCGGCAACGAGAGATTTTCCAATGCCAATCATTGGGAATCATCGAGAACGAACAGTCAGTTCATTAGGCGGACTCAAGTTGAAGTTGAATGTTGAATGTTGAAGTTGAAAAGTTGCTAAAATGTTTACAAGTCACTTTGTGAACGCTTTCAGAAGCTGCTGCACAGACAATTCGCTTTACTGTTGTCTGGAATTGGAGTCGAAGTCGAAGTCGTTGTGGACGACATCAATTGTTTGTTTGGCTCAGATCTCACTCACTTATCGACTAGCCAGCCAGCCATCCAGCCATCCAGCCAAACGAAGAACATTTGTTTGTCAACTGCGTAGCCGTTCATGGTGCCTGAGTTTGCGTCGACTTGGCTTTGCACTGATTGCACTTTGCACAAGGATCTCGGGAACTCTGAAACTCTGGAACTCTGGCAGCGGCGGCGGCTTCTCGCGCGACGCACATAAAGTGTCATTCCGTAGCTGCTAATTGACATCGCACACAGCCGCCAGACTTTGAGATCCCAGAAGCTGCGGCGAAAGCAGTTTCAGTAGCTAGTTCGCCTCTTCAGTTGGCCAATTGTTCTGGACCCCAGCTCCATTGATGCAATTTGAATGCACGCGCGGCGCGTTTCTTTGCCCTAACTCTGGAGAGAATATTCACTTACTCACAATTTGAATAAGTAAATAAAATAAACTATACTTTCAACTAAACAGAATTGAGCATAATGTGAATTTAAATAGTCATATGAGGGAAGTAGAATAAACTATTATAAAATGAATCTATTATCTTTTGATAGTGTATTCAGTCTTCGACTTGCTGTGATCACCGCCTCGGTATTGTGATTGGGTTTATTTATAGAGCCCGGTAGCTTTGCCACACACTCAAAGTGTCGCAGTTAATTGGCAAATGTGAGTCAAAGTTTATAGAAATCTGCCACAAACAATTGGCGTGACGGCACTTTGAAGTCATAATAGATGTGTATTCGAGAGCTAGATGACCAAAGGCTGTCGATGTTGGAAGCTGGAGCCACTGAAGTGCCGACTCGATTGGACTCGACGACGACGACGACGACGACGACGACGACACCTGACAATGTGATCGGACCACACTGTGGCTGGGCACTGTTGGCTGTATTTGCATCGTCAATATTGACGCATGGTAGTTGGACAGAGATGAAGAGGATGGCGACGAAGATCGAGATGGAGATGGAGATGGAGATGGAGATGGAGATGGCGCAAATAAATCATAAATACTAAGCGCGTTGTCCATTGGCTCCATGTTTGGCAAAGTAATTGAGTAAGTGGCAACGGAGACGGCGGCGGCGGCGTCGACTTGTCATACCCATTAGCATTTGTTTGTGAAGGTGCTGGGCCGCAGTTGCCGCAGAAGCCGAAAGTCATACGGCGTAACACAAATGCCACATTAATTGTTTCAAGTTGACGGCGACGGCGAAGCGGTTGCTCTGCAAATATTTGCGCTCATTTTCAAGTGGCAAGATTATGACGCATTCACGCCAGCCGAGCGGCATCGGCAGCAGTAACAAATCAACAACAGATATTTGCAGAAAACTCAGGAGAGAGACAACCTCGATGAGATTAAGATGAGCAGGCCACTTGTCCACTTTTCCACTTCTCCACTTTTCCACTTCTCCACTTGTGTGTTCCAGTTTGAATTTTTGAGGTTTCAGTTGGCAGTCAGCTGCTGTTATTAATTGCTATTTAAAGTTGAGAATAATGTTAGCTCAAACAAAAGGACGACAGCGCAACACTTGAGACTGAGTGGCTCATGGCTCATCCATCACCCACAGCGTCTCGAGTGGCACACACAGTGTGTCACCTACACTCCTCTCCGTTAGGTAGACCAAATGGCAATCAGTTAGCAGCTAGATGCTGGAACTAAGCAGCCAGCTGGGTTGGACAATACAAGTGCCGTGTTTCGGCAATTGTTCGACCCGGAACCGCAGGACACATTTTCCTCTCTATTGGCAGTTTTATTATTTTCACACTCGAAAATAATTGCATGCTGTGAGCTTATCCCAGCTCAAGCTGCAGACGCTGAGGCACCACACCCAGGCACCCAGGCACCCAGGCACCCAGGAACCCTGGCACCTTGGAACGCGGCCAGACCTCGTGGCAACTGTCGAAATGTCTGTCCAAGTTTATGACGTCGACATGGCAGCTGTGGCCCAAGCCTATTACCTAATGCACACAAACTAAGATTGAGAGCGAGACTGGGCCAATAGCAAGCCAATAGCTAGCCGTTAAAGCGACTGCCAAAACATTCAATAAATATGTTGGCTCATATAAATTATGGCGGCTAATGAACACGCGCACAATCCTCCACATTGAGAGTATCTGTGCTGGAGGCAGCACAATAAAGCGCAGTTGCATCTGCCACCGCTGCTCCACGCTTATCAACCGCCACCAATCTCTAAGATTTCCAATGAAATTTACTATATCAATGGCCCGGCACACAATGTCGACTCAAACCCTAGACCTAGACCTAGACCCTCGACAGCCGTCGTCGTCGTCTTTATGGGCAACGTATGGCGACTGTTGTTGTTCTGAGTGTTGTTCCCACAAAGGGTTCCCGCTGCCCTTCGCCTGATTGAAATTTGTGAGCTACTTGGCTTTATGGATTGCTAATTAATGAAACACCCGAATGAAAATGACAAAAATACAGAGCGCGAGAGAAAGATCGAAAGTCATCAAGACTTAAACTGGTATTATGACATTTGTTTGATTTGAAATGCACAACTAGCAGAGTGATAGATAGATCTGAAGATAGCCTGGAATAACTTCATTTGTTTCGTTCTAAATACCTACATTCTCTGCTGATTATCATAATTACTTTCCAAGATTAAAGATAAATGTTTGGGGTGATCAATTCATAGAACAAGTATAATCAACTTTCAGAATATGCTAAATTAAATAATATTGTACAAATGTCGTTGAATATAATAAACATTTGGAAAAACACAACTGTATAAATTGAGATGATGATAACAGAAATAGAGTCGTTGGAATCATAAAAAAACAAACGAAAATGCCTTGGAATTTTAATAGAATTGTTTATTACTAAATTGAAATATTTTCTATATATGTCGTGCGAAATTATTAAAGTGATTTATCGCATTTCTATTTTCACTTAAATGTCATTCGAAATTATTAGAATATTATATTTCTCAACAGGATTATTTTCAATAGTCTCATTTTTTCATAAAATCCCATAGATTTGCTGCGGCTTTCAGCAGACGGAATAAAAAGAGAACAAGCCGAAAATATCTTTTAATTATGTTTCGCATTTGAACTGCAATCAATAATATTTAGCCCGAACTCAGGCAGCTGTTTGAGCCCTCAGACAATGGTCGAATGGCCCTTTTCACATAAGCGCATAATGCCCCGACTGCACTTTGACTTCCAAATTGGCTGATCCACTGCAACAATGGCCCAAATCCTGCTAATCCGCTTGTAGTGTGTCCTGCGAGTGTGCTGCCTTTTTGACACTCATCAAACGGCTCAACAACTTGTGGAAACTCAAGTGTTTGCCGTGTGTGTATCTTTTGCATATTGAATTGTTTTCCGCAAATTCCATTGAACGGCAAACTGGAAAAATAACAAACAATTGGGCTGTCAGCAATGTGTGGATGTCAAGGGAGCAGCTCTTAAAGCGAACTCTATGATTTTTGATGGATTTCAAGTCGTGTCGCATTGTCGTCGAGTTCATTATTAAATCATAAGAGTCTCTTGACACGTGATGCCGAGTTGGCCACACACCTAGAACACCAGCTGGACATGACTTGGCCAAAGTGGAAAATCATATGCAGATTTGGCCAGCTGCCGGTGCGAGTATGGAAATGAATGTCTTGTCTGTTGGGCGAATCAATTAAGGACAGTTTCGATAATGTTCAGCTGTTGCCCCGCTTAATCTAAACATAATTGGCTTATTGCGATGCACAAAAGCCAAAAATAATGAGGGTAGACAATGCCAACGACGATATACATTAATGTGGGGGAGGTTTTGGTCGCTGTATCAGCGAGATTCACAGATTTTCATATGCACAACGAGGCAATCAAAACAAGCAAAATGCTGCGATAAACATCTCCATAATGGGCTGATTTGGACAGATCGCATGATAATGATTGCGATGAGGTGCCATGGCAAAGGAGGATTGAACATATGCTTTAATTGCAGCTTGTAACTGCAGTTGCTGAATACGACAACTGACAGGCAATTAAATTGCGAGTCAAGGACTCGTTACGCTGCTCCATGCTCATGCGGGCTGCCTGCTGGAGGTGCTAACAACACAGAGCGACAAAGGAGTCTGGGCAAGGATCAGAAGAGGCTGTTGAGCATTGTTGTGCAGTTGGCCAGTTGGCCAGTTGTTGGACAAACGCACACGCCTCTGATCGGACCAGCATCGAGTCGCTGCTTGTGGGAGTGACCAGGGCAATTTTCAAATTAAAAACCACTAAAGACGCAGTTGACACGCTTCATATATCAACGGGCCAAACAACACGATAACTATAGCACACCTTTTTGATTTCCGGGAAACTTAGTCCGATGCCCGGGGCGTTAAAACAGTTTGGGAAAACACTTTGGAAGTTGCCAGGTTGCCGGCACGCTGCACGCTGGCAATTAGATGCGCTTCACTTGAACCTCTTTAAAATACAATTGCTAGCAAAAACAACACTCACACACAAAAGAGGTGTAAAATTGTATTTTGTGTGTGTTTCGCAAAAGCCGCTGGCAACAATGCCCGACCACTGATTGAAACAATGGAGCGGACTCGGTCCGGCTCTTGGCCAGGATGCAGGCGCTGCTCGCAGCTCTTGGTTAACTGAGGGCCGAGACAATGGCCAAGACGCTGCTGCTGCTACAGTTTTTGCAATTTGAAAGCGTGTAAAAGATGTTGACGCGACGACCCGCGGCCCAAAAGGTGCACTCCGAAAGCAACAATGCCAGCTCATTGTGTTGCAAAGCAGAGGCGCTACAACAACATCAGCAACAGCAACAACGCAACGATCTGAAACCAGAGTCGAGTCGATCTCAAGAACAACTCTTTGCGGGCTGCTGCTTATCAAAACTGATTTGTTTCTTTTTAATATTTTTGTGGCAAGTTCAATAAACCCCGAACCTCGAATTCAATAAATTGGTATCAGCAATTGTTTGGCCTAGCTTAACCCTCCAGAGCCCCCCTTTGGGACCCTCGACTTATCAGCTCAAATTAAAACATTGCGCTTGTAATTGGCCATGCAAGGATAACGCTGCTGACAGCCATCCAGCCAGCCAGCCAGCCAGCCAGCTAGTTGTGTGTTATCAACAGCGAACTCGCTGTGTGTAATTGAGGCTGTCGTTGAGTGTCTGCATGTGTGTGTGCCTCATCCCTTTGCGCTCTAATCAGCCGGCATAACGCTTGACTAGCCCCAACGGCAAACGCTTATCGCTCCACACTCTCAACGCTCTCCCTCTCGCTCTCTTCTTAGCACTGTCTCACTCGCTCACAAAACGATGTAATTATGTGCGAGAGATAACCCCCCTTAACCCCCTTCGACTTACAGCATCCAAGTCGAAGTTCTAACTATCGCCTGGCTGGCCAAGATTTATGGATTTGGGCTGACAATTAGCGCTGATAAAGTTGGGATTTGGGCCTCGCCTGTATCCCCAGTTGCCCCGTTTGGCATTGGAAAATTGAAATTGCCTGTCTAATTTGGTGAATTATTGTGGCAAGTTCGAATGCCGCTCACACACAAATACACACGGAGTAATTATCAATTAATATTGGAATTATTCAAGCAGTTCAAATATATATCATTGCCAGCTGCAACTCAATTTCGTGGGTGTGGTCCACAACATTAAACGGTAGTTAGTCCGATTAGAGAAATGTTTAACAAAAGTCTGGGCAGAGAGAAAATAAAGGTTCGACTACTTTCTCCATGAAGCATGGCCAGAACTGGCGCCAGAGGTGGATCACTTGTCGCACATTCTGCGACGCGTCGCTGTCTTTGAGTATCGCATTACCCGGGAGGGAGTTGCAACAACAGCAACAGTTGCTGCCGCTTGTTAGCCCTTTCCCTAGTACGCCTCATTAATACGACTCATATTTTTCACGCCACTGAGCGAGTCCCCGAGCTGCCTAATGAGTTCGTGTCAAAGAGTTTCCAACGAAACTAGAGATGCATCATAAATTACCACAGACAAAAATATGACACTAAAATGAACCACAACCACAGAGGCAACTAAAATAAATCCATGTTCTCAGCACTAAATCCACTCAACTAGAGAGGCAACTAAAATTAATTTACATGCCAAATAAATCCATTTGCTTGTCTCTATTATGGACTTGTATTAGCAACAAGGTTTTGTGCAATTTCGATATATAATCGAGCATTGGCGATCTCATTGCGTGTGATGGCGCATTTGACGCCATTTTGCTGTGTAACAGGGGCAGTTTAATCAACCTAGTGACACATAAGGCATGAAATGGTATGAAATGCAATTTTCATCAAATTTATTGTTATTATTGTGCGATTGAGTGTGCCAGCAAATGGCAGTCGAGAATGGCATGCAAATGGCAATGGAATGGCAATTGCATTAATGGCATCGTCTGTCTCATTATGCTGGCATTACTGCTGACAACCAACAGAAGAGGGAGGAGGTGAGGAGGGAGGCGCATTCATGCTGGTCAATTGCCAAAAGCATTGCCATTATGAACATGAGGCGAGCTAAGCAGATTGGGGGATATTATTGCCGCTATAACGAGTATTGTTATCCTTTCAACGCAAAATGGCCGCCTGACATGCCGGCCAGAGTTTGACATTCAAATGCTGTCGCCATTGTTCCCAACTAACTGTGCGTGCCGAGCCGCATCCGAGCATCACCGAGAGCCGCAGCTCACAGAGCCCAGAGCACAATTCGCAGCGGGCAGCTGACGGCGACCGATTAAAATCTCAGCGAGAAAACAAAAACAGCAGCAGCAGCAACAGCAACTGAAATGCCTGGGAAAAGCTATGCAAAACATTCGCCGTGGTGTGAAATTTTTGGCATACCCATAAATTAGATTTTCGACTTTTAATTTGATAAGTGCCAACTGCAGGGAAATTCACTTTTCTCTCCCTAACAACAAAGCGCGTCAAACGCTTAATGATATGGGAGTCTCTAGGTTAAGTGATATTTTTAGTAGAAAATAATTTAGATGGCTGCAGATGTATTTCTCATGATCTTTAGTGGCTTTCCAACTTTTAATGAAATGAGCACCTAGATTTCAAATAAATAATAAAAATAATTCAGATTTATTTGTTTTCATAATTTAGTAATTTTTGTATAATTATTTTACAATAATAAATCAATTTCGAAAAAAGTATATTTTTAGTGAATGCAGAACGCATGATTTCATATTTTTCTATTTAGAAAAAAGTGATTAACATATACTCGAAAATATATTTGTTTTTGACCTCAAGAGCTGCTTCTGTTTCTGCTGACAGTCTTCAGACAATTTGTAAAAAAAAAATAAAAAAACATCTATAGTTTTTCATTTTTTTACATTGATAAATTTGGAACTTAAAATAAAATAAAAGTATCTTTAGCACATTTAAAACACATAATTTTCTAATTAGCAAAAAAATAATTAAGCAGCGAGTAGTAAACAAAAATTTAGATAAATTAAATATCTTTTTTTCTTAATTCGATATCTATGCGCTATAATTTTGTTGTAATGAATTGAGGTCGACAATCATACTTATCTTTTGATTATTTTTATTTTTATTAAAACAATATTTCAGTCAGATATCATTTATATTGTGTTGATCTCAAGAGCTGCAGCTGTTTCCGCTGGCGGACTGCAGCGAATTGTAAATTCCTTAAATGTTTATTAATTGTTTGAACAAAATTGATAATTATAGATTGTACGACGGCGGCATCGGCAACGGCGCTTAATGTATGGTAGACAAACCTGCTCCAATTACAGACGCGGAAATTCCCACACGAGGGCGGAAATACGAGAGCCAAGCAGAGCAGAGCCAGCGAAGAGATCTCGTTGTCAGACTGATTGCCGCTGCAAGGATCGTTAGTGGCAGACAAGTTGGGCGCAACCGCAACAACACAATTCCCCGGAAAGCAACAACATTCAATGCCGCAGTGGCAACCACACGCGGCGTTTCCAGGCCGACATCAGAGGCACAGGCGGAGGCGAAGGCGGTGGCGGTGGCGGTGGCGGTGGCAGAGGCGTCGGCGGCGTTACAGATGCTGCAAGTAGCTGTCATTTCCAACACATGTTTTGACCGCCTCAATAAATCATCGCATCTCAGGCGTGTCAACAGCAGCAACAACCAAGTGACACCAGCTCAAAAGAAGTCTTCCTCCACATTCCCAATCTATTAACTAATACTCGCTAACTACCATTATCATTCTACAGTTTACTATCATTATAAAATATTGTTCTCAAAAGTTTCTCTTAGAAATGCGAATTAATTTAAATCCTTGAATAAGACAATTAAGCAACAGAATTGTATCCAAACAATTCCTTGATTACATTTATCCTCAATACATTGTGCGCACTTATTTATCTAACGGAAGTTTCAATCGATTAAAGTCAAAAACGGAATTGTCTGTGTCCTTTTCGCATTCCCACACACACAATTTGAACAATTGCTTGATTATCATTTCATTTATTTTCAATAATTCTCACTTAATTTCAAGAGCCGCAACCAGCAGCAATTTCAAGTGGAACCTTGACACAGACGCTCGAATTATCTGCAGCAGACGATCTTAAAGATACACAACAGACAAACTGTTTGGCCCCTAAGGCGAAAGATGGCAAGTCAAGCACCCAAACTGCCCACAGTTGAAATGCCCAATAAATTTCAAATGTTAATTTAAATGAAATTCATTACAGACTCCTTTGGGCGAGTGACAGAGCGAGATAGACACACAGATTCCATTATAAATCAAGCCAAAATTTGAAAATTCATCGCCACTTTAGTAACCCCTAATGACTTTTATGTAGGAATTGTTTGGGCAATCAAGTCCTGGCCAACCCCCAGTGTTAAATTAGCCAGCCAGCCAGTCAGGCAGTCAGACAGCCAGCCAGAGGGGATGAACGTGAACATGGCAAGGCAAAAGGTGCAAAATGCACAAATGAGTATAAATATTTTCACAATTAACCAGAAATTAAAGGCGACAAAGATGCATGGCGGTAAAAAAAATAAAAACGAAGCAAAGCAGAGAATAAAAGTAAAACGCGGCTGCCGCAATGATCCCGATGTATAGACAACATTGATCCTGCCAGAGTCATACAAACAACCACTTCATGAGCTAGGGTCCAGGCAATGAAACTGGCACTCGAGCCAGACAATGGACCGAACACGCATTTAATAGACTCGGCGCAGGCTGTGGATGCTCCTCGGATGATGACGATGATGATGTCCTTCTGGCATTTAATGCGTACAAAATGTCTAATAAATTAACTTCACTTCACTGTTTGCTCTGCGTGTGTATGTGTGTATGTGTGTTGTGTTTTGTGTAAGTGGCTTGGAAGAAAAATCGTTTTCAAATGAATTTCAATGCAACGAAGCGTAAAACATTTTACGCCGCGCGTCGCATCGCGAAGGGAAAGGGGATGGGAACGGGAGCTCGGCACAAAAGGACATGCGGCGGCTGCAGCTACTCGAAATAGATATGGATATGCTATATGCTATTAAACATTTTATTAATGAATCCCTTCAATTGTTAGCGCGTGATTTCACTTTCCCAAACTCCATTCAAGGACAATTAAATGACAGTCTGCATCGACTGAAGGACTCGCAATGTCCTAAATAGGGATAACCAATTGCCAATTGCTGCTCATGAAATGAAAGTCAATGAGCCAGAAAGCATAGCTCGCTGTAAATATGATTGCTTATTGATTTGGACTCCAATTGCAAATGCATTTCGAGAAAAAAAAGGATAACAGATGAAAGTTGGGCTGCCGCTACCGTGCTCGGCATCTTCTTTACGGTGTCAAATAATTTCCTAGATTTCCCTCCACGCCTGCACGCCTGATTCTTTTTTAAGAGGAAAAATCGTTAATCGCTTTTCTGTTCGGATATTTATGATAGCGGCACGTCTCAAAGGACGGCGTCCTGCACGTGTTATGGGTGCTCATGTTCGATAAGAATGGTATGATGACAACCAGATTGGAGTCTTTGAGAGCATGGTGTATTGTGAAGAAAATATTGTATTTTGAAGTTGATATTATTTATTTTAATCATTATTTTAATTACACATTTCTATCTTTGAATCACTGAATTTTATTCGCATACTTTAGTAAGGTATTGAAATTTCTACATTGTAGATCATAATAGATAATATTTCAAGTTTAAATAAATCTTTATTTTTTAGGCACACACTCTGCCTATTAAATTATATATATTAATGAGGATATTTATTTTAATTTAAAATTTCAATTTTAAATCTTTCATTTCAGTGGCTACAAAGCAATTTTTATGTGGAACTGCACGATGAACCATATTGAAAATACAAAATAACAAATACTGAATTTGCTTATAGATTAATGGCAAATTTATTACTGACTATTATTATATTCGTCTATCTTAATGAAGGTTAATATATTACATACCATCGATTGTTACATATTCCATCTGCTCCTGTTGCTGTCAAGCAGCACAGGCTTCTCGAATCGGCAGCCAAGCCAAATCGGAGATCTTGGCATTATAATAAATGTCAACTGATTATTGAATTGAAAGGGCGACAGACAGACAAGTCGCTCAATGTGTTAAAAAGAGTGTAAGCGATGAGATGAGCAGACAAAGGGCAGAAGCAATACGAGTTGACTTTGAAGTGCCAAATGAATGGCATAAAAAATCGAGATGTAGTTTTCATTATGAGCAAACCATTGAACAAATTTACTCAATGTGCAACTCTCTCTGTCTCTCGCTCCGTCTGCACCCTGTGAAATATTATTGTTTGTTTGGCGGCACATGCAGCGACATCGACTAATACGATTATAAATATGCGATTATTAACACTCGATTGCCCGCTGACATAATTAAGACACAAGAGTCCATAGAAACCTTGCCTGATGATGATGATGATGCTGATGCTGATCAAATAGACAGAGAGACTGAGAGAGAGAAGCTCGAGGGTTGGGCAACAATGGCGGCTGGGAGTTGACAGTGGCTGATAAGTGACATGTGCTGGGGATGCACTCGACCCGCTATAATGGCCTGTTAATAGATCCGTGTACACAATTTGAAATTAGAAGCAAACCACAGAACAGGCCGAAGATAATGGCCATGCTGCATCCACTGATTGATGAACAGCACAGCGAGTAAAAAGAGTCTTTAAAGCCGCGAAATGGAAACAAAACAGTAAATTGGGCGATGAATAAAGCAAGTGTCGATTAATGTGATTAACGCCTTTAATTGGCACAATTATTTAAAAACGATGCCAGCCTTGAGTTATTGCATATTAAAAGCACAGAGCGAAAACGAAAGGATGCCGGATGGCAGCTCGTTTAGCGCAATTAGCCACAATCGAGTTTATATGTCAAATTAATAAATAATCAAGTTGAAGGTGGCCAGTGAACAAGTCGAGGTTAAGGCGCATAAATTGCACAATTTGAGGCGTTGATTTGTTGGCCGCAAAACGGGTTTTCCCAACTGGCTCAGGGACCTGGGCTTTTGGATGTGTGCGGCCTGTCAGATGCCCGTAATTTCTGTTTAACTTTGGGCGAGCTGCTTCGATAAATTATCACAATTTGCGTTGCATTTAACGCCGTCGTCTCAGTCGCAGTCGCAGTTGAAGTCGCTGTCGATGCAGTTGCGGTTGCTGTTGCAGTCGCTAAATTAACAGAAGCCGAATGCAACTAATTTGCGACAAAACGCCCTCAGGTACTGCCCAGTGTGCCAATAAATCACGTCAACCTAAAGTGGGAGCTCGAGCAGCCGCTTGGCATCATTTGGCGCTCGAATTTGTTGTCGTCGTCGTCGTCGTCGTCTGCATGCGCGGCAAATAAATTGCCAGAGCAGCGCAAGCCGAGGGCTGAGGACAGGGAAATGGTAGCTGAGAGCGAGGCTTAGGCACGGGCTCAAGCCGAAGCTCAGGCTGGGGGCACGGGTGGCAATTGTGCAGGATCACCATGAAATGGGATTAAATCGCACAAAAATGTTCGTTAGCGTCAATGAAAAGGCCAAAAGCAGGCCAAACCCCAGTTCCAGTCTTAGTCTCAGTCTCCGTCTCAGAGCATGAATGGAAAAGAAGCGCGCGCTGCTCCATCTCCATCTCCATATCGAAATGGAACTGGAGGTTTACATTGCAAGAGCAGCAACAGCAGCAGCTGCAAAACGAGCCATCCTCGGCATCCTCTTCGTCCAAGCCGCTAGTCAGGGGCCAACAACAAATTAACACCTTGGCTTTTGTGTTGCCACTTTGGGTACAAACAATAAATAAATATCACTTCACGCGGCGCGGCCTGTCAAGTTTCAGGCTGACGCGGCCGGCGGATGCGCCTACTGCGAACTCGCATTCACATTGGCGAATTTATCGTCTTTTAATTAAAGTGCAAGCGACCCGGCCCTCTGTCAGCAAGCGAAACTAAAACTAAAAAAAAAGCAGCCAGCTAATTGCAACTGATCTCCATAGTTTTGTGCTGGCCAAGTGCATTTCCGCTGCTGAATACATCGATTAGATCTCCTTGCAGCCGCTCGCTCGTCAGCCTAAATAATTGACTGGTTTATCTGACCAGTTTGGCTAAAAGATATGTACACACATCCCAGCCGATAGTTGATGGCCGATAATCCACTGACTGATCTTGCCCAGTTGCCAGTGCGCGCGGCCTCATCAAAATTGAGTAATTTAACTACTCAATTCACGATAAATAACCTGCTGCGTCTCTCTGGACGTGGCCAGGCACAGCAAGTGCCCAATGGGGCAACTGGTGAGCGCGGGTGTCGATGCCTAACTGCCTCTAGTCTGACCCGCCTCCCGGTCATCGTTAGCGGCATTTGAGGTGTTTCTTAAATTGCCGATCATTATGCGAATACTTGCGAGGGTTACCCACAAAACACTCGAATTTCAATTATTGAACATTGTAGATGTTTGCAAATAAATTTAGAATTAACATATACATTTTTATAGTTATTTAATTTATTATAACTGAAGCTTGGAAATAAAATGTATTAAAGCCATAGCAACTGAGGCCTTTTCAATATCAAGAATTATATCCATTGATGCCTAAAAGTATAATTAATTTCATTTTAAATTTTGAAGAAATATCGTAATTTAATTTAAATATGTTGTGAAATATAATGTCAAGAAAGAAATAAATTTAAATTATATTAATAGATAGTAACAACAACTTGGATATTTGCAGGAAACCTGTTGATCAGCCCACTGGATTGTTTCAATGCATTTGCCGCCGCCTGATCAACATGATCGGTCCAATGTTTTGTGATCTTTCAGCGAACGTTCAACTTAATCACAGCGCGCTTTGTTCAGCCTGGAAGTGGACTCCAAGCACACAGGGAGGGGGGTGAGAGAGGTAGGTAAGTGGAAAGCGGGAAGCGGGAAGCGACGTTAACAACTGCAGAGATGTAACTACGAGATACCTATAGCACACTTTGTTTCTGATCGGACAGTGCGGACCCAGCTGCAATTTAGTTTATTGTTATAAGTGAGTGAGGTTAAGTACGAGAGTAATCTACGAGTCTTCGTCTCCGTCTCCGTCCCCAAATCTGCACTCTCCCAATCTCTCAGTCTCTCTCTCTCTCTGCTTACCTGTAGCATCATCATCATTTGTAAAAACTGATTGCATTCCGCGGTGCATGTGTGTGCCACAAGTGGCGAGTGGCGAGTTGCGAGTGCCGGAGCAAAAGGTGTTATAAAATTTGTTTAAGTTAATTTCAGGCGAGCGCCGCCAAGGAAAAAGCGAAGCCAGTTGGGAGTTGACGCGGCTGGAAACGTGAGCGGTGCTCCTTTAATCAAGACACTTGGCCGGGTACGATCAATCAAGTCATCAATTTGAATGTGTTGTAGCACAAAATATAGTAATTTTCAATATACATATTTTCAGCAATAATTCAATTTGCAATTATCCCATCCCAAGTGTTTTGACTTCAAACTTCAAGCCGTCCAACAGCGGTCCAACAACAACAACAGGCCATCTCTGTTTGCGACGGATCGTTGGATCGTTGGATCGTTGGCCGATTGGTCGCGTCATCAAGCAGAACAAATGATGGGCCCCAGGGCAGCTCACGAGTTGGGAATCAAGTTGAAGTCGAAGTCGGTGTTGGAGTCGTTGCTGCCTGGTGTAAATGAACCCAATTGATTAAAGCGTAAATTAACCTGGGGTTAACAATGTTTGGCTGCATTTGTTATTAATCATTGCACGTATGAATGCCTAATCAGTTAATAAATTATGACCCGAGTTGGTCCTACGGGGCGGCGACTGTCAAAGCCACTCTCTGCATCGTGGCTTTCCCATGATAGAAATTTCAATAAACGATGATTAGCCCGAATGAAGAAAGTGCGATCAACAAAAGACGCACAAAAATCAGAATTTCGGTGATAAGCAGACCAATAAATAATTGTTGAAGAACTTGTGAATAGAACTTCTCGATTTCAGTGTTTGATTTGATTCAATTGAAATTCACTTCTTCAAGGCTCGAATTGAATATGAAAAGTGATCGCGATCGCCATCACAATTGCCCATTGACGAGAATTAATTTTTCATCATTACTATTTCTGGGGATTGATTCGAGGAGATCGCCACAATAAATCAATCAACAATGCAACCAAGGCCAGAACTGAGTTTTTTTTCTTTTTTTGGTCAGACTGAATGTCTGGCGATGATCGTGCCCCAGCCCTATATGGCCAATATGCCAGACAGTTTGGAGCCGCAGTCGCTCTTGTTGATTTGTTTACAATTTGACTTATCACAATTCATGCTTAGTTGGCACTTTTTTCCACTGTTTCTCTGTTGTCATGGGGCGGGGCAGATCACAACGGCAGCCCAACGGTAGAGGAGGCTTGTGTCAATAGAACTTCTTCAGCAGCGCACTCTGAAGTGGGAAAATTGACAGGCCTAATGATCATGCATGCCACACCATTAGATCGCCGCCAAAGAAAGTGTTAACTTGTATTCGTTTCGATGCTCTGAAGAATTAGTCAAGGTTTTCACACACTCACACACATTCGGGGGGGAACATGAATAATCAGGAGCTGGCAGGACAAGTTTCCAGACTAACGAACTCATTTAAGCCAAAGGCAAACAATTTACAGACTTTAATCCGTGATCACAATATTTCAAGCTTTTTGTCGCTATGAAAATTAATTCAGTTGTCTAATTTTTGCCAACATTTAGTAAATAAATTGCACGCAGGCTGGCATGAAAGTGCTCAACTAGTTCCCCCCGATCCCAGCCACATCCAAAAGCTGGCAATCAAACCAAGTCGAGTCGAGGCGAACCAACCATGCGAAATGCGACGCCAAATCCCCACAACAAAGGCAAAAAGTACCACAAAGGAGGAGCGACGAGGGAAATGGAAATGGGGAAGCGTGCATATAAAATATTTTGATATTTGAGTTGTATTCATGTTAAGTTAAGCCTGGTTTATGAGTGTTGAAAGTGGAGAGCAGCCTGACAGCCAACCAAATGGCCAGCCAGCCAGTCAGGCAGCCAGTTGGAGTCGCTGGTGCAGCGTGATTGCAACTATTGTTGCGGCCAAATGTGGCATGAAGTTTAAGGCTGCCATCAAATTTGGTAAAGACAATTTTAAATGCATGGCGATATGGCTTATGAGCGGGCAGGAAATTCTCCGTAAAGCCCACTCGCTTGGGACATTGTAATGCGCCTTTGTGTTAAACAAATCATAAATCAATAAAAAGAAAAACTAACTTGCAGCATTCCACAAAACTGCAGCCGAGGCAGACTCGCAGACTCGCAGACTCTGCGACTCTGATGCTCTGGTACTCTGGTAGTTTGGCCTGTCCACGATAATTGCGCATACACCTCGCTGCATGGCTGCATGGCTGCAGTTGTGGTTGTGGTTGTGGTTGTGAGCCAAAGACAAAACATCTTAACTTAGTGGTAAGTGCAGGCAACTAACTGCTACCACTGCTAACAAAGACAACAAAACAGTGCCAGGCCTCAAGTAGAACGCAGCATGTGCTATGGAAAATCGTGCCGACAGCTCACGACTCTCGGTCGCAGGAGCAGGAGTGGGATCGCTAACGAGGGGCGGGGCGGGGCGGCTGGTGGAGGAACAGCAAAAACTTGAGCTGCCCAGAGGCAAGTGCCAGCGGCTGTAAAACACTCAGCGCTCGGCTTGAGTGGGTGGCAGAGGCTTAGAGGGAATTAAAGGGAGAGTTGAAGGGGAGTGGGGACAATGGGCTCACTATGGAAAATTGTCGCGCTGCTTAATCGACAGCCGAAGGCAGCAAAATGCCTTAAGGAAAATTATTATCATGGTCGTTGCGAGTTGCCAGTGGCCCAGGAGAAGGTTGTGTCAACAGAAATGCTCAAGGTGTTGGAGAGTTCACGCTTTTGGCAACAACAACGTCGACGACGACGACGACGACGACGAGGAAACAACTGCAACAACAATGCTGGCTAACAACTACTTACCAGACCTTCAACAAGCATATTAAGCCGCAAAATGAAGTTATCGCCAAGCCGCCAAACAAAAGCGTTGCGCTATGAAAAACTGATTCATGACTCTCAGCCAGGGACTGAATCTCTGGATGTGCGGCAGGAAGATCGTCGTGCATCCCAGGCACGGCATAGTTGTTGTAAATTTGTTGCCGCCGTTGCAGCTGCTGCTTTCTGTTGTTGTTGTTGTTGTTGTTCGCCGGATTGGTGATTTACGGCATGCGTTAAGCATTGGGCCCGGCCCGGGCTACCATTGGAAATTTGCATGCCCAGCGCGATCCTGCCGATAATAAAAGTGCAGCGAGAGTGCAGCAGCAGCAGCAGCATCTAGCCAGCCATTGAGGCAGCGAGTGGCAACGTGGCAACGTGGCAGCGTGGCAGCCAACCAGGCGAACTACTGTCGATCGTCCGAGTTGTTGGCGTTGTCGTTGCTGCTTACGATCTTATCGCTGCCAGAGTCAACGCTTTGGGCTTGGGCCAAGTGCCATTTAGACGCAGAGACCAATGAACAGCAACAGCAACAGCAACAGCAACAGCAGCAACAACAACAGCATAAACAACTTAAAGTACAGCAACAAGAGTAACAGGAGAAACAGCAGCAGGAACGCCACGTTTAGTTTGCGCATTTTATGATTATGTTGTTTTGATTTTCACGATCGTTTAGACCAGGCTAAGGCCAAGTATTTAGTGATCGCAGCTAAAAGGCAAAGGTTTAGCATGCTCACTGCATTGAGGCTAGGCCAAAGCTTGGCCTGCCTTGGCTTGGCTTGGCCTGGCCTTTGATCGTGTTACTGATCGTGGCATAATTATTCCGCAATTCCTTGTTCCAGGCAACATAATTAACAAATGAGTTTGTTACCACTTCAACAACAACTTTACAATTCGTGATCAGTTCCGATCGCTGTCACTTAATATTGATTACTTTCAAATCAAACAATGATTTGTTTATCTAATTCACTGGGAAAACAAATAACAAAATTAGTCAAGTGGGAATTGTTGGAGTGTCTATCTTAAATATTCTCAGATTGTTGACTTCCGTCAGATAAGATAGTTTCGCGGAGACACCATTTCTTTGGAATCGATAGTACTGATGAGTAGAAAAGTTATATCAATCGTTATAAATTAAAATTTGTCAATTTATATATTTATTATACCTTATATTTATTAGGGTTATAATTTAATAGTCTGCCGTTATAAATTAAAATTAGTCAATTTATATATTTATTATACCATATATTTATTATCTTCAGACAAACAAATTGAAAGTATTTCATTACTCTATCAAAAAACTTACCTTCCGTAACTAATACTCAAGTTCTTAAGGACTTAAAGAACTGTCGGCAAGAAACTCTATTTAACAAAGGGATGATATAATGATAACGTAATGATCTGCGCACTTACAATACTTATTGATAGAATATTATTTCCAAAGATTAACTAAATAATTCTCTATGCTATTTGATTAGATAGAAGTACTTCGCAAATATTTCTTGGAAATTGATAAAACATTTCTAGTCTTGATAAATAGTTAGACAATCTACTTATAGACTGTCAGTCATAAAATATAAACAAAAAGCTGGGAGCTAAACTTGGACAAGTCACAACCATTAAATTGTTCAAGAAAGAATAATGCAGTTGAAAGCGATTCCATTGTTGCTGGTGATTGGCACCACCTTGGTGCTCATGTCAAAAGCATCCATGGTCCATGCAGGACCTCTTAAGAACATCCTGATCCAGCCGAGTGCAGTGCAATCTAATTCAACTGTAAAATGTTTCGACCACTACATTCCGATCATTAATGAACTTGCAAATCAGTATGCGATCGATATTGATATTTGTAAAAAGGACGCAGTGAGTATTAAATATTACATTTATAAATTATTATATTAATGCTTATATTTTCCTTAGCCCAATGATGACGTAAAGGAAGTTTGTATTTCGAACGTAGAAAAAAGATACGTCGCAAATACTACTCAAGTCTACACGAGCCTAGACAACTGTCTAGTGACAGTTAATTAATTTAGTATTATATTTGATTTATCTAAACCTTAATTTATTCAGAATAACCAACCAAAAATATATTGATTATTGACTATCTCAAGTCAGAAATTTAGCAACACATTTTTATTTCTCATAATTTGTTGACTTTCTTCAGATAAGAAGATATGTCTATTAAGATTTCTTGGAAATTGAATTTAAATAATCCGCTGTATAAAAAGTTAATCCAAATAAAGAATATATTTTAAACCATGATATTAATGAAGAAATGATAACTTAGACAATTGTCTGCATGGAGCAGGAATTTGTTAAATCTTTAATACATAGAAACTTAACTGAACTTAAAATAGAATTCTCTCAAAAATACTAAAAACCATAAATAAATAATAGTGCAAATAACCTGAATTTATTCGATTTATAAAAAGTCCAATGAAGTTGTTGATCATCTAATCGATTTCTAAAAAAAACCTTTGGTGACTATTAAAGAATAATATCCATCTATTTATTACTAATAATAGCAGTAAATCAGCATTTTAAGCAGTAATTAAAATGTCTCAAAATCCAGTCGACGCCCCACAAAAGTGAAAAACTCAAAAATAATAAAATGGAAAAGAGAAAAAGAGTTGGCAATGCGGCTGTAAACTTGATTTATGATCTGTGTGCGTATTCAAAAGAAAATCAGTTAATAGTTTGACTCGCTGTGCATTTAATAAGGATTTATTGTTTCTCGCTAGAAGTAGATGTGAAAGCCTCCCGCCTGGCATTGACGCTGCGAAGGCATCCATATTTTCAGCTGGCAAGTCGTTTAATGGGCTATTAAGTGGACACACACAAAGAGACGAATCATAACTCTATGCAGAAGATGTTTTAATCAACATTCAGCATTCAGCATACAGAATTCGGTCTCTCAACGCTTAGTTGGCATTTTACGAGCGTAACCAACAAGGCCAACCAACCAGGCTTATTTTCTATGGCAATGCTCATTCCCATTCCCATTTCGAATCCCCATTGTCGTCATCATTCCCATCCTCATATGCCATTCGAAGCCCGTAAAACCGCTACAGCTGCCGGCGGCATACCAAAGATCCCACTCATCATAACATTTATTTGTTATTTGTAAATCAAAAGCGCATTTAAATGCCAGCGCGTCTTTGAGCAAAATAAATCAATGTTTTGTGACATGAAATTCGAGTAATTTAACTGAACAAGGGGGGCCCCAAAAAAGCTGGCATCATTTAACGACACCCGCTTCTTTAATTTGTTAATTTGTTTTTCGGGACAACACATGGTGCAATTTATGATATGATGTGAGACCATATAAAGTGACAGCGAACAACTTTATGCGTTTTGAATGAACCTCGACAAGCGGACTATAAACGTACCAATATCTCTATATTAGTTGAATCTGAAAAGCTCTGGTTAACGTTTCCAGGAAACGACGGATCTAAGTCGGCTTTCATAACAGAATTATTTATTGTATTTATCGGTTGCAATTTTTTTGTCCCGTTTAGACACTTTTTACAAGTAACCAAAATACATATATTTCGAATTATTTTTTTGGACTGGAATGGTTGATAAATCGTCAGCGATATATGAGACATTTTCGGCATGCTATAATATGAGAGCTTTAATGACCCAAATCGTCTACTAATTTATATAAGCAGAGAACATGTGTTTTCTTATAAGGGTCCTTGAAACATGTGCTTTATGGACATCCTTTTACCTGCAGGATATCGTTTATTGACAGCCGGACATTCAAGAGTAACAGAACATCGACTATGCCATGATTGCTTTCTCTCGCATTATTTACTCGCTGTTAATATTTTATTGTTGAAAGAATGAAGCAAGAGGAAGTTGCAGCAATTCCCTTTTTTGCAGCAGTGTGCGTGAGTGGGTTTTTTGTGTGTGTGTGTGAATTGTCAGAGTGAAGCGTGGCTAGCAGTTGTCACATCGTTGGCAATTTATGCCCAGACTGACGATCCTGGCTCACGTCCCAGCTCCAGCTCCAGCTCCGGTTCCATCTCGAACCCGACTCTCAACCCTCTGGCCCGAGCAGGAAGAGGAGCTGTGGCAGTCATCAAAAGGAGGCAACGAAAAAAAAAAAGAGACATCACAGCATCACAGCACAGCAATCCTGTCGAAGCATTCATCAAAAAATGGAAACTAATTTCCTGTCAGTTGTTGTTTCTCCCGTTGATGGCATTGTTGGTGTTGTTGTTCTCACAGCATTCGTTCACAATGCCTTACGCCTTCTTCGTTCTTTTCATTTTTCCCTTTTTTGTATTTATTCTTTTTTATGCCATTTCTGTTTTATTGTTGCTCCATTTTTTACTTGGCTTTTTATTAATTTGTTGCTGTCTGACGTTGGTCGCGATACAATGAAGTGAAAATGGCGCTGCCTGCACATAAATTGACGCCGATTGCCGCTCTCTGTGTGTTTGTTTGCCGTTGATTCAATACCTACACCCAAATGGGAGCAAGGGCATGCTCCACATAAAGCACAACTCGAGTCAACTTGAACTCAATCGATGTCAGTTAGCCAGTAATGACATTTGGACGGGTATAACGCAGTCGTTACTTAGGCAATTACTGCTGCTCGTATTGTGGTTGTCATCTGCGCATATGGCAAAGTTATCTTTGGCTTTTTGTATATGGTGGCCCACCTGCCATTTGGCTGGGCAATTTTAATTGAAAAATTTTGCATATTGATGGAATTTTTGCCAGCGCTTAAGATTTATGGAAGCAGCACAGCGATTTCTTCTACGAGTATAACGACTCAATAAGTCGTTGCTGGCAGCTGCCTCTCTCTCTGTCTCTGTCAGTCGCCACCGCCACTGGAGGCCATCGAAATTATATGGTGTTAGGCAGTGGTTTAATACAACCTCTTAATTTTATTGGCCCAAATAACAGAGAAGCAGCACCGAGAGCCGGGGGCTGGCGGGCTGAAGCTGCCAATTTGCTAGCGCATTAACTCGGCTCGGGGGCTGGACCGACTGCTCAGATCTCGAGTGGAGCTGCCTTAATTTGTGACAATAAGCTAAAGCATTGGATTGCAACGGGCGATCGGCGATCGGCGGCTTTCAAAAGGATGTGCAACCTTTGGAAAATAACTCTGAAAATATGAAATGCACAACACAATTTGGAAAATATTTGCAATTGGTTGCGCCGCCATTAAATTGCCGCTGCGGCGTCAGCTGCAAAGTCAAGCGAAAAAAATACAATATAATAAGATGGAAAAAAAAACTAAACGAACTGGCAACCAACTTAAAAAAAAAAGCAAAGCAATACAAAACGAAACGGAACGAAACAAAAGGCAGCAGTAATAAGTAATCATAATAATTGCAGCGAGAGGAGCAATAAAAACCAGGCAAAGGCACACTGTAAACGAGTTAATTAAGACGTTTTGCCCAACGACCGTTACAAGCGGCGTATACGCAATTAAATACTCAAGCATTCAAAATATGAAGAAAGCTGCCTCGGAAGCGGCGACAACGGTAATAACTGCGACTGCGACGATCCGACGATCCGCCATTCGAATTGCGAGTTCGAGTTCGAAACGGAAGTGCAGCTAATTACGCAATGCGTGCAAGGCGTCATGGCAAAAAAAAGGAGCCAAACGAAGGGAATTGCGGCCAATGCGGGACAGAAGCACTTATGGAATCACCACTCTACGCAGTGTGTTAATCACAGCGATGTGACAATATGTCTTTGCTCTCAAAGTCAAAAGCCAATTCTTTGGCGAACTTAAAAAAAAACCTTTAAATTTCTTTGCAATAAATTAAAAAAACTAATTACTCTGACATTAATGTTTAATTTAAAATAATCAAAGACAGATTATTCATTCTTCGTTCTGAAAATAAAATGACAAGTTTGTAGAGGTTTAAAATTAATGAATCGCTACTATAACAAAAGTGATTTTATAAAAATATTATTACATGTAAACCACAAGTATTCTACCAAATAATTATAATTCAATTTAATAATTTGAAACATATATTTACTATAACAATTGTGGTTTATCGAAAAATATTATGAAATCTATTCTAAGCTACGGCAATTATTCAGCATGCTTAATAAATAAAATAAAATCATATGATTTAATTTAATTTTATTATTATTTTATTATTATTATTATTAAATTATTATTAAATTAAGATAAAATAGAAGTAATTTTTAAAACTTCTTATTGATATGCATTTAAAATTAATAGACGAAAATATGAATAAATTATTAATTTAAAATTTACGATATTAAAATATTTAAAAATTGCAAATTTAATATTTGTCTTAAATAATGTGAGTATTACATACAAAGTGAATGGTTAAGGTAAACATATTTAATTCGAGCATATGAGTATTCTATTCGCACGTTTTCAATTACAACATTTTGATATTTGTTTTGAGACAGAGTTGGCTGCTGAAAGAGTTGGAAAGCAGCTGAACGTTGAAGCCAGCTTGCTATGTGGAGCTACATTGAACTTTAACCCGAATGCGCGATGCCATTAGTCGTTGGACGCGGTTTTTTGGTTTCAGCACAAAATGGCAGGTAGCACTCGAAACTTAATTGCCTATTAGCAGGAGCTGCTGCACAGACACAGCCACAGACACAGACACGACTTCACTAAAAACATCATGGACGTTGCCACGGCTGAACAACAGAAGAGGGAGTTACACCCAATGGCAATTAAGTGCAAGCCAATCAAGCGATTTGTACATGCCCAACACTCACATGCTCATATGTTTTGTGTGTTGAAACTGAAGCTGGACCGCTGGAAGTGGGAGCCACATCCACAGCTGAGGCTACAGGCTACAGCAAAACTCATTTGAAATGATTGTCGATGATATTGCAGGTAAGGCGAAGCCATAGTTGTGGATGTAGCTGCTGTCTGCTGCATGTAAGTCTTTAGCTCTGACTGGGGCTGCATGAGCCCGGCGGGCGGTTTGACCCGGCTAACCAATGCGCACTTAAAAACTCTTTTTGACGCCTAAAAAAACGCGCTATAAACTTTAATTAAGACATAAAATAGCTTTAACTATGCACTAAACACAAGCCAAAGCCAAAGCCAAAAGGAAAAAGTGAAAGAAGGGCAATGGTCTGAGGCCGTGCACCGTAAATGAAGTGGCAGCGACTTCCAAATCGGTCACGACGATATAGAAACTTAGACACGCTACGTAAAGGAAGTCTATGGAGGCCTACAAATAGAAGCATCCCAATAGTATATCTCCTGTTATCATCTTCTAAATATATCTATTAGATATTTAACTATATAAATCATGTATGGAGATTCAATACAATAGTTCCATATCTCCTAGGCTCTTCTTCTGATACCATATAAAAGTCTTAATTATTTATAATGAAAGTTTCGGAACATGTCTAAAATATAACTAAAATATAATTAACTATAGTTATAAAATATTTTTTATATTTTCTAATTATGAACATGTCAAACGTAAATCTATTAATTGAAATCTGTTTTCTAGTCTCTTCTTCTATATTATATCTATTAGATATTATACTATACTATAAAACGTTGTACTACAAGATAAATCACTTACTCCAATAATGAAGTTAAAAACAGCAATAGTCTCCCTCTGTATCGTTGCTACTACTGCATTTGCAGTTTTTATTCGCTGCGAAGTAACTTCTAATAGCTCAACAAATAATTGTAAAATAGATGTAAACTGTGCACTCGATTGTCTATCAACTGCTGTAGCAAAGGGGAAAAAAGAAGATAGTATTCGAGTCGTTAAGAGAGCTCTCAAATCACTTACCAATTAACTTGAAAAGTTCACGAAACTGCAAAAACTGCAACCGGGCAGTGCGCAGCTCGCACTAAAAATCGACACATAAAATAAAGTCATTTGAGGATGACTGCTGGGAGTGCAACATCAAGACTGTGATGAAGATACAACCAGATGAAGACGCGGCCAGCCAGACTGACAGCGTGGCGGGCAGGCGGACAACCGGTCGACAGGTTGGCCAGTTGAACAGTTGACCATTTGGCTGTTCTTGGCCAGTTTTGTTGGCTGGGATTGTCAGTCAGCGGCGATTTAACGTGGCGCACATTATTCATTCCTTACGTTTTTATTACTGCATGTTCGTGTTATTTGTAATTTTAACAAGATAATTTTGTTCAAGCATTTAATGACAAGGCGACGAAGATGACGACGACGTCCAACAAGTTATGCTCGCTGTTTGCCACTTTACCACTTTACCAACTATACCGTACTCCATTCAGTTGTTATTCACAGTGTTTGAAGGATAACCAGCAATGCAATAACATTTAATTGCCATGGGGCGGAAATGCAATTCATGTGATTTTTATGCTGGCTAACCAATTATACGAGTGTTACGGACGTGAGTTCTCCACCAAAAGGAGAAGCCAATCTTAATTGGCAACAAACAGAGCCAAGTTCACAAAAAATATTAAATCAGCATTTTGCACAGCCAATTTGTAAGAAAAAACGCCAACAGGCAACCAGCCAGAGCCACAGCCAAGCTGCATAATGAAGATATCAAACTGAAAAGACACTCGACTGTCTGGCTAACTGGCTAACTGGCCAACTGAATGCCTGATCACATCCTGGACTGGTCAGCCGTGGCCTGCAGCAATTGTTTGAATCATCCAATAAATATGAGCTGGGGCCAGGCCCAGTTTGTTGGCCCAATACATATATCAATTTTGCAGCCATTGTGGCAGAAACACCATTTTTAGCCGTCGTGGCAGCCGCGTGTCCGGCATTCAAATTCCTAGAACAATGAAATAATTCCATAAATTCGATCGCTAATAGCGCGACCACCATTTTTAAAGCATTCACCACCATCTTTGGGTCGCCTTGCGAGGGGCCAACAAAAGCTCCACCTACCAATGAGGAGAGGCGTTGCCACGCCACGATCGCACTTGAGGGAAACAAGTTTTCGTGGTTAAAACACAGACAGAGACACCACAACAACCACTTTGCTGGCCAAAAACTGGTTTTGCCATTTAAGGGGAAACTCAACACGGCCCAAAGCGCTGTTAACTTGGCCAGTGTATGGCGCTCTCAGGCAGCAAAATATTGGCTAAAATGCCTGTCCTGACTTGAGTTATGGTCAGTAACACTTGAGCTGAACGTCTGAATGGGTTTTACAAAACGACAACAACGATAACAACAACAGCAACAGCAACAATAAAGTCGAGAAGAGCGGAGAGAGAGACTCTGTTAACGTGGTCAAGACTGTAGCAGCCATCAAGTTGCCAGCCGTCGGCAGTTACATCTGGTCATGACTATTTGATCTAATTTACGTCAATTTAGTGTCATTCGAATCGAGTGTTTATTACAATTCGCACAGCTCCACCGATAATAATCACTGATCAGGTCGATCAGGTGTAACTTTTAATGATCGAAATATTCAGTGTTAAATTGTGGCAAGAAGAGCAGAAAGTACTTCACCTAATTAGAACTTCTTTTTTAGTTTTATAGTTTTTTTGCACCCGCTGATTGATTTGTATTTCAGTCAGTTGTGATTAGCTTTCAGAAAACGATCATATCTGACATTAAAAACTAACAAGAGCTGTCTATGGTACCAGCTACCAAATTAGGCAGTTTCTTTGGCCATTAAAGTTGCAGCGATTGTGGCGATAATAAGCATGGTCTTTGATCTTGATACGCTCTACAAAAGGTGTGTCCTTCGGCCAGTTACATATACGAACAACTTCATTACAACCTTTTAAGCCTAACGAAACAAATTTATGCAATTTATGAAGTTTGCGATATAATTATGGCACTTAATAATAGCGCTAACAATATCGAGAAAAGTTGTTTATAGCCGGGGAATTAGTTGTAATTACGAGCATCAAGAAGGCGCCCTCACTTCCCCCTCCTCAGTCCCCTTCTCCGCTTGAGTTCTGCTGCTGCTGCCGAGTGCAGGGCAATTAAAACGCGCAACAGCGCGCAAAACGCACGAAACGGAATTAAAAAGGCATCTTGTTATTAATTAGGGAGAACAGTAGCTGACAGATATAAAATGTTGGCTAATTTGAGATATATATTCCTTTGGCTGTCTCTTCTGCTCTTCGCGCCATCCTCTTGGCCATGCCGCGGCTTTTACCTCTGCTGTCCTTCGCCGTCTCTCTTTTATTTTCGTTCGGCCAGCGAAATTCGCGATAAAGCGAAATTCAATGTCTTTAGCTTATAATTGGCAAAGTCAGTCGCAACGTCTTCGACCCGGCAACACACACACACACACTCACACACACACACTCACACACACACACTCACACACACACACCCAAAACGACAGACGATGAAAAGATACAAGAAGAACGTATTCCTCTGTCCCTCTCTATCTCTCTCTCTCGCTCTCTGCCTGGGCCGAGAAGGCAAAAGTTTTGCTGACAAAATGCTGCTTAATTTTCTATCATTAATATTTTAAGATTCCGTTTTCAGTTTTCAGCTTTCAGCTTTCAGTTTCGTTTCGCGGATCGTTATCAGCACAGCCAACTTTTACCTTCTCATGAATATGCCGAGTGCTCAAAGAGGCATTATACATAGCATAAGTAGTCAAAATTGCAAATTAGCATAACTTCCGTCTGCCAAATGCGCATATCAACGACTTATTATTTGCGCTAATTGGACAGGCATTGTCTAACGACTTGCCTGCCACAGGAGGTGGCACCATCTCGACTCTCGACGACACTCCACCTCCGAAATTCGCATTCACCAATCATCAGAGCAGATGCCATCTACGACTGTTGCTCTATTGTTTACCAGCTGCCAAATGATGTGTGGCCTTATTATACCCTGTAAGCTAGAGATAAACAGTAGAATGATATATACCACAAAAATAATAATATGATTACCCTAGAAAATATACCTCTTGACTTTGTTAAACTCAATTTCGTGTGTTACATCTTGATATAGTCTTGATCTTGTTAAATACAGATTTGTGTATTTTATATGTAACTATCATTAGATGATGCAATTAGCTGTTGATCTTGTTTCAGAAAAATGTGTGAATTTTATGTTTCATTAGTAATCATTATTAATTGAAATTAATCATCATTGATTTGATTGCAATTCGATCATTTGCCTTCTGTTTACAGTTTATACTCTACAATGAAAGTTCAAAGGAAATCCATGAATTTTATTTTTTATAATTATTCGAATGAATGTTTAATTTAATATGTCTTCTGCCTACAGTTTTTACTGTATATTATAGATTATATTATTCAGAACATCATCAATTACAGGGCACTTCACAGTCGATCACTATCACCTTCATCGCACTTGGCTTGCAGCTGTCTGTGTTTCTGCTTGTTATCGCTCCAGTTGATATAATTTCTGTTTGGAATGCAATGAAAATTGAAATATTCCAGAAAACGCAACAACAGCCATAACTATATAGATATAACAACTATGGCAACAACAACTGAACCACAACCACAACCAAAACAACAACAACGTGCTAATAGAGGCAGAGTTATCGGAGCTCAGCGATCTTCAAACAAACAGAACACCGCGTGCAAATTGATTTTCGCTCTTTGCATGCAAATTTCAATCAAAATTAATTAGTTAACATTTTTATTGTTGTACAAATGAGCAAAATTAATTTGCATGACTATTAAAAGGAATGACTTTCGTGCAATAAATAATGCCAGCCAACCAGCCAGTCAGCCAACTACACCAACAACCACGGCAACTACAACGGCAGCAACAACAACCTAAACTGCGAACGAGCAACAACTGTCAAAAATCAACTTTTTTGAGGCACCAACACACACACACTTACAGTCAACGAGTAAACAACAATAAATTTACAATTTGATATAATCGAAATGGCGAATACTCTACAATTTTCAATTAATTTGTAAACAAAGCTAAAATATTAGTTCATTATTACAAAAATGATCAGATTAATTTTTGACTCAATAAAGATATAAATAAATATATGTATATTATATTAACTTCAATAATCTAGAAATAAAATAATTCGTACTTTTGAAATTTAAAATTCTGTAATTGCGTTTCGCATATTATAAGTTTATTTAATTTAATAAGTATATTAACATCAAACATAATTCATATTATAAATTTGAATTTTAGTAATAATTTTATTTTAATGCAAGTATGGACAAATATTTAATCGAAACCACCAATGGATGATTTTTCAATGCATTTAGATTTTAAAAATATTATTTAATTTTATTATTTGATTGAATTAAAGAATTAAAATACTCAAATACAATGTTGGAGCCTCATAAACTAATGCCTTCAGGGTTAGATTTTGAATGCAGGTTTAAGTAAAACTTTTATGTTTAACATATTTTGGCTAAGCGGCCTGAAGTTATTGACAAATTGGAAGTACCCATCAGTAGTTTAGGGTCCACCAAAATAACGCTCCATTGCCCGCTTAACACCTGATGCGATGGGACGCAACTCTGGGGCACAATTTATGGGTGCGCTACCACAAAACTACAAAACTATCGGGTTACAAGGCAACAAGACAACCTACAACATGTTCTGCAGTGCTGCGGCAGTTTTTTGGGATCTGCCGAGATCGCCCATATGCTGATGATGTTGAACGTGGCACGTTTTGTGGCAGCCAGCGACTCTGCCAAGTGGCAATATCATTTTGTTAGGGAATTTATCGATCGCCCTGTTTGTGTAGAGGAAGAGAGGAGATGCAATCATTGATGGCTGACCCAATTTGCAGGGCTGTTTATGTTTATAGTTGATTTAAATGAAAGAAAAACTATACGCATATATGCCCAAGAAGTTTTACGAGCATCGCCTTGTCTGCCTTATCAGTTCGATCTGAAGAGCATGTGATAACAAATGCTAGTGAACTGGAAATCGACAATCGCCAGTCGACAATGGGCAAAGGCCTCGCATAAAATTATAAGCATTTCAAAGGTCAAAACTGGCTTACGAAATCAGTTTAATCTTCGAATCAACATTTTGAGATATTGTCGACAAATGAGCGAAGCTCAGAGCGAACTTTAAGTAAACAAAAACACACAAGAAATACAAGAAATGAAAATAAAAGAAAAAGGAAAATGCGGCTACCGTGCACGCGATTGCACGCGATCCACATCTTGGAGTGTGTTTTTGTTTTTGGGGACAGACTCGTGCGTATGCGTGATATAAGATGGCTGGGGAGTTGTCAGTGACAAACGTTGTACATCAAATCATAAAAGCCAAACGATAATTTTATGCTGCCAATTTAGAGAAACATGCAACAGCAAGAGAGCCAACGACGACGACGACGACGACGATGAAGTCGGAAGCGATGCGAGAGGAGCGCTTAAATAGTTGTTAATTAAAACAAGATTCCTCTGAGTGAACTCAACGGTTTTCCAAGAATCAATTAACAAACGTTGCTGGCTGCACATTAACCAATTAACTGCTAATCTAATTTTATAGATAGATAGGATAGGATAGTGTATAAATAGGAGAGACGGAGAGAAAGACAGTGATTGTGACTGCTGCTGCTGTTGCTTCTTGATTTTCCCCAATACTCACTCGCATTATCAATGAACTGCAATCCGTTCCATGCGATCAGAATAGAAGGGAAGAGTTGAACCAAACTGAGCTGAGCTGAGCTGAGCCCTTCAACTAATTAGCATTTTTCACTAAATTCCCAAAGCCCAATTAAAAAACACGAAAACACGACGTTAAGAACCGAGCGATAATTTACCTACATCAATGAGTTTCATTATGGAACAGCCACAACACACGATGATGATGACGATGTGTGGTTGTCTTTCCGTGTGTGTGAGTGTGTGTGTGTGGAAGATCTTTATCACGAAATGTGACTATGGCTCTGAAGATTGAAGTTCGAGTTGGAGTTGCAGCTAGAGAGAGCTCTGATTTCACAGCAGGCACTGTGACAGACCACACGAGCGAGCTCGGTTACCGGCCACAATGTCATTCATAATTAAAAACAAAAGTTATACCAATATGTCAAGCATAATTTTTATTTGAATGGTCTCCAGAACCAGTCCCCAATCGAAAGGGATCCCTCCTCTCCCACCCCTTTTAGCTCTGTTGCTGTTGCTGTTGCTGTGTCGTAACCCTGGCCACCATAAATTTCTGGCATAATCGAGTCAATGTTGGAAATCTTCTCACCTTTGCTCGTCGCTTCCTGCGGGCTGCGAAGGTATCTTGGCCAGCGCCAGCGTCGAGCAGCAGCAGGCAAATTAACATTTGTGTTTGGCTTTTGCTCTTTTATCCGTTTGTTTGGATTAATTTTAAATTCAGTTTGCCTGGCCGCAGCGAGCTACTCTCGGCACCACTCGCTGCATTCTAGTATTAATTACTTTGGCTTCCGAAATCGAATTTACATATTAAAGTCGTTTTAAGGTAAGCAGGCAGGCAGGCAGCCAGGCAGGCAGTCGTAGAGACCACGATCGTATCGTGCGCGAAGCAATGAAACGACATCGGGAATGGCAGGGTGCAGCTCCCATCCAGACAGTCGATCCTCGCCACACGGTGCAGCAGGTTAAATGGAAATGGAAATCAGCGCCACAGCCCCAACTCCAACTCCAAGCTACGTGGACATCTGAAATCAATGGGAGCGAGCGTCAACGACCATTTCACAAATCGATACAACGACAGCAATAAGAAACGGGCAAGTCTCGGCGACAATCGCTGGGTCGCCAAGTGTCGCCTCTGGCTGAGCCTTTTATTTTCGTTTCGTTTCGTTTTCTTTTATTTTCTTTTATTTGTATTTTAATTTTTATTTTAATTGGAACAACATAATTCCTAGAAGTTCGCACGAACCAAACACAACACAACACACAACAAGCATCCAGGAAAGAGCTGCTAATGGAGTTCGTTTGTCTCCCTGAGCTCCATCGGAGTCGCCAGGTTTGCGGAGTTGGTGTCATGAGCTTGGCAGTGCAATCGCTGAGAGGGCATCGTAAATTACCTGATCGTGTATTGTGGCTCCCCTTTGCGTCAGTGCCCTCAAAAGAGTATTGAAAACAATTAAAAAATTGGCGAACACGAATCGATTGTGATTACACTAAATTGTTGTCAAATTAGCTCCAAAATGAGAGCTGAGACTGTGTCTGCCTGAGTGGGCGGGGTTGATAATAAGTGCATTCCGTGTGGGTTTGAGTGTGCGGAGAAAGTTGAACTCTGCACATAAAAACTGGTTCACTAGGACACAGATTACTAAGTAGCTTTCAACCAGTTGGTGTAGCTGAAATCAGCGTGATTTATAAAGGTTATTCGTGGCAAAGAATTGGCATACGCTGCAAGTGGAGCAACGTTGTATAAAGTTGTATCGCTGCATCTATATAAATTAGCAGTAGAAACCTAGACAAGATAATCTCGACAAATCATCGGGTTTGTGTGCATTCCTTTGGCTCTTTCTTTCAGCTCAAAATGACATCATAATTGTGGCAACATTTAAATAAACTCAAGCCCCGAGGGGTTATCACATGGGATCAACACATCAAAATAAACAATTGGATATTTTAACTATCTGAAAGAACATCTTCATAACCACACAGAGAGTGGGGGAGAGAAGAGAATTGATCGATCATCAAAACGGGAGAAGAATCTCTGAGCAGTTGAAATAATTATGAAATGTCAAACTTGTGTTCGCGCTCGATTACGCCACTTGACATGGCCAATTAATCTTGGCTTAATTGGTTTGTGCCACAACAACAAAACACACTCAGCTCTGGGACAGACAGGCGAAGGCGACACTCTGCCCGAGAGCCAGACGATCGATATTGATGTGCATGGGCTTCTGATTTCGTCTTGTAAGATACAGACTCGCAGATACAGATACAGATACAGCCACAGATACATATATATCTTTTTTGTGCTTCGTCGAAATTTGTCATATTTACCGCCGGGCCACGTTCAAGGCTGGCAAACTGTGATCGATATATATAGAGAGAATGCTGAGAGCTGCAAACTGAAGTTGAAGCTCAACTCTGAGTTGCGCCCTGACAGGGACGTGTGCGTGTTTTTTTTTGTTGAAAATTGAGCTTTGAATCTCGATTCTCGATTCTCGCTTCTCGAATGTGGAGTTTCGATTCTCTGGCGGCAACGCCCGCCACCGCTTGTAGACATTTTATCAGATTCTTTAATTGCGTAAAACATTTTTGGATTCTTCACGTACGAAATTCCAAAACACCGTAGCTTGTTAAAATTCTTCTATCAATGAGCAGCCAGGCGGACAGAGACGACCAAATCAATGTCGGACAGAGACAACGATACGCCGTTGGGCGAAAGTGCGACAGAGACGGAGCGAGAGTGTGATAGAGACAACGACAAGTTATTGGAACACGAGCGTTTATGAAGTGGAACGCACGAAACGCCAATTAAGAAATTGACAAATTAAAGCTGAATGCTTTTTTTAATCAAAACAGACAAAGCAAATAAGCTGCCAGCCAGCGAGCCAGACATTTGGACAGTCAGACCGTTGTTGACTGTTGGCCAACTTGGAGGTTGTTTTAACAAAATTTATGAATTTCGCATTTATTATTATTGGTGTTGTTGCTGTTCGCGCTGTTCGAGCAGTTCGAGCTGTTCGCCTGACAAGTGGCTGCTGCTTGTTTAATTTGTTCATATTTTATTAAAATTAATACAATGAATTCTCTGGCATGACATTTATTTGCATTTCGCCGAAAACTTTCTTTCTGTGCTGCGTTTGGTTTTTTTTTTTGCTTGAAGCTATCGCCAATGGTTTTCAATCGTTGCCAATCGGCGGCAAATTAACGCAACGGCTTGTTGCAAGCGCATTTTACAATCTCAGTTGAGTTTTTTTGTTGATGTTCTGGTTGTTGTTGTTGCTGTTGTTGTTTTGCAACGACAGCAATCAATCGATCAAGCGATCAAGCGATCAAACGAGCGAAAGCTGCACCGGCCATGTCAAAGTCCTTACTGCAACGAGACGGCCAGGGAGGTATGGGGGCATGCAACATGGGGCATGGGGCAGGAGGAGAGCCAATCGATGGCCAACGATGGCTGCTGCTTGCATTCCGAAATGACAAAACAGTTAAAAAATAATTAATTGCGTTGCCTTAAATGGCCTAAAGCGGTTTGGCTTTTTGCTGCTGTTGCTGTTGCTGTTGCTGCCGCATCGCTTGTTTGCAACCTGCAGCAGCAACAACATCGGCAAGTGCACATGTTGGACATTCGATGTGTTTCTGCTTCCTTCTCATTGCCCATTTTGGCTTTTGTTTTTATTGCCCGCCTGGAGAGGCTACCGGGCAACAACATCACCAGCCATCACACAAACAGTCAACAGCCAGCGGCCACTTTAGGGCTTATTAATGATGGATTCTCCTCAATTGTTGCAGCAACTTTTTTCATTCGCTTCTTTTTCGTTTTTATTGCGCAATGTGCAACCACAAAAGACGCTGCCTTGCTACAAAGTGCACAAATGTATGTCAACGGCAACAGTCCTGAATGACAAATGAACAAATGTTTGCAGCAGGAGTTTCTTCTGCTTTTTGTGCTGTTCCCGCTCTTGAACTGCAACCAGAAAGCTGACACTGCCACTGCCACAGCCACTGCCACAGCCAGTGGCACAGTCAATGTTGGGGCTGGCGAGAGCGTTGTACTAAACGTTTTGGCAGCTTGCCGACTAATTTGGGCCACAATGATGAGCTTTTCCATGGTCCCGTGGGGAGCAGAAAATCGAAATTGATAACAAGCTGTCAGCAGCATATCAATTGTACTTTTGGGGCGATAAAAGTATAAATATTGAATAAATATGGGAATAATCTTATTTATTTTTGTTGTATGGCTTTGTATTTATCCTTAATTTTAGAGTCGACTATGAAGAGTGGACATTAAAAAATTATATTTAAATTGGAATTTAAAAAACACTTGCTATGAATTTTAAATAAAACGCTTAAATATAAATAAATCATAAATTACTAATTGAAATTTAGAAAATAAGAAATAATAATTATTAACAACATATTTAAATACAATGTTTCCTTTTATCTTTTCTGTACTTTATTCATTTACAGATAAAATATCAGCATAAAACTAGGAATGAATATCAACAAAATCATTGAAAATGAATATATGAAAAAGTCGTCTTTATTTTTGTTGTTTCTGCTTTCAACCACACAGCTAATATGAACATAAAATATTTGTAAATGATCTTTATTTATCTGAGTGTCCAAATTATAAACAGTTAATTCATTTCGGATCGAAGAAACAAGTAAATCTTCAATCAATGCCAACGTTTGTGTGCAGCAATCTTGTTTTGCTCACACGCCCAGCAATAAACTCATATCTAAATATATCGCTTATCATATAAACAATATATATAAATCACGATGAATGTCGCGCAGACAAACAAACTAATTTTCACTTTTATTTAACAAATGAGCCAAGCTCAAATGACACACACACACACACACACTCACACACGCACACGCTTGAAGCCAGATCGACAGCCACGATCTGATGATCATAAGTTCGAATCTGTAACGGCTTAACGAGCTAGTTTTAATAACTCGACGTCCAAAATTGGCAGCCACCAAAGAAGGTTGAACAAATGGAAGGGAGGGGGGACCAGCAACCAGTAAGTAATTTATGCTCTGGGACACGGGGCTCCGATTAAAGATCGTAAGCAACGCCCAAAAATATACGAAGACAAAAAAAAAAGATTAGCGATCGCCAATGTAAAGGGAAACGACAAATCGAGAATGCTTGGGTGATAAATTTCAATCAAAAGGCGAGAGACAACAACAGCAACAATTGTCGTGGGTTTTGTTGCATAATTAGACAGCATCGCTAGGTATGCCAGATGATACAGGTTGAAATTCCACTGGGAGAGGAGAGGGCTCTAAATTAGATTTACGAGTGTCTATCAATGCATCATGGGGCTCAATTAAAATCAGCTTAATAATTTTCTCGATTCGCTGTGCACCGTTGGAGATGCGACACAAATGGGAATGGGAATGGGAATGCGAGAAGCGAGATGCGGCAAGGGAATTTCAAATAATAATAGACGGGCATTTCTTTGGAGTGCGATAAATAAAGTGTGATAATAATTTTATGAAAGAGCCTTGTGCGAGGCAACAAATCAATGGAATATAATACGCAGCGAGCCAATAAAAAAGATTTGAAGAAGGCATTTACATTCATGAACATAAATCTTACAATTTTGAACCCCAAATGCACCAAAATCGGACAGCCAGCAATTTCATTATGGCATCAATGAATGCCCTCTGAATGACTCAATCGCATTGAATGAACGCTGTCTTGGCTCATGGCCGCTTTGGAGGACCTCACAATTAGAAGCGTGCATTTCGGGCAATTTGGTGTTGAATCGGACAATTCAATGGACATGCGATGTTATTTATGGGCTGGTGAAACAAAGCATCGCTACTGTCGCCGACTTCAAGTCGCTGCAATTAAAATTTGCCTGCAGGTACAATACAGACATTACTCCAACACTGCCTTGCACCATGGTGGTCAGGTCGGGTCAGGTAGAGCTTGGCACTGGAGTGCGATTCCTGCCCATGCGCCGCTGGACACTCGAGTGAAATTCTTAATTGCAACGGGCCCCAAATGAAAATTTCCGTTTGGTTGCCACAACAAGCGCCGCGGCGCCGCAATTAAGCTGCATCCATAAAAACCAAGAGCAAGTTTAATGTAAGCTCGGCTCTGTTAATTAAGTTGTGGATGCCTGACATGGTGTGCTCCACTGACAAGCCGAGGCCGCTTTCAGTGCAACTGCAACTGCAACGGGAACTTTGCCACGCCTGCACCTTTCGTCAAGTCATTGAGCTGTTAAATTTATTTAATGTCTTACAAAAGGCACGGCCATGTTGCCACTTGGTATACGTATAACATATTATTAATTTTTATTGCCCAGCGCGATTGAAGCAGGTTTTGCGGCCCAAAGGATTCCCATGATCCATCCCTTCGATCGTCTGCAACCTGCAACCTGCTGCGCTTTTGTTTCGACCCCTTCTCAAATTGAGAGAGGCTGCAAAAGGACAACGCACATTCCACAGATCCATTTTGCTGAATGAATGCACTTCGTGCAACAGTTCATTCATGTCGAGAACCTATTCATTCATTCAAGTATTCAACTGCTCGACTGTTGGTCCTGTGGGTGTGTCCGCAAGGATTACACTAATGCGTGCGTTGTCCTGCGCAACATTTTTAATGTACTCACTCGAGAGGATTTAATGATGTGCATGTTCCCATCAAGTTCAAGTGCTCCACAGTCGGCATACAGAAATTCGCAAAAAAGGATTTTCTCCTTTCTTAAGTCCCTTTCTTGATCAAGATCCTTTCATATTTTATGGCTCAACTAAGCCGCATATACTACTCATGTCACAAAGTCAGACACTTGAGTCGCCTGAAGTGTTTGTTGTCTATTCGCATTGTCTCCAGCACTCAGAACACTTGAGCATCCTCCACTATACTGTTCAGCCTACTCGTCCTGGTCAAGTGCCTGCTGGGCAGGTGCTCGCACGAGCCGATCGTCCTGACTTTGCGGTTTTTCTTCACTTGGAACTGATCCGCTTAATGCAAATCGCCTGATGCGCTTAACTCTTTGACTCCCATGACTTTTCAGGTCTGAGATTAGTCAGCAACTCGTCAAGATCAAAAGGCAAAGGCGCAGGGTATTGAAAGGATCGAAGAGTAGAGTTGAAAATTCTTCAGCACATTTTAATAACCAAATTGCTGACCACAGATTAAAATATAATATTTGTTTTATTGTATTACAAAACAATTGCAGAAAGATCGTTTGTTTTTATACAAAATTTCAATTTAAAATCATAATAACATTAAAACTATCGCAATGTAAGTTTTACTAACAAAAATACTTACAATAAATTACAAGATAATATTTGTTTTGTAGTACCATATTAAAAGTAAAACAAGCGCAGAAAGACTCCCGTTGTGTTCAAAAGTAATTTTGTTATATTACTTAGATTGAAATAATAAAAATGCTAATAATAAATTAAAATATAATTTAATATATGTATTACTATATTAATCTTTTGTTTTACTACAAATTTGTATATATGTGTAATAATATTTAACAATTATTAAAATGTATTTAAATAATTGTGTGTACCATATCATAAAGTCAAACAATTATAAATACATACTTAATGATTGATGATTTAATGTTCTTAAAATACTAATATAATAAAATGATATGATGAAAGTTTAATAGAGTTTTCAGTAACCCTGCGTAAATCTTGTATATTTCTAAACTATTAACAAAGATTATTCATATTATTTGTGCACAATGTTTCATAATTAATGCAACATTTTGTTCGCTGAATCGTGACACATCCTTTGCTGGAGGATGACAGCTTTAGGTGGCGTCAAAATTAAACGAAAATTAATACACTCACGCTATGCTGTCGCTGTCAGCGAAGAGAAGAAAACAGACTCTCGTCTCATAAATACGCATGAGAGATCCATTCATCCAGCAGCATTTCAAAGGAAACTATTTGCTGCACTGAAGCATCCGCCGGCTGAGCTTACGCAATCGATGCGCACGCTCATTACGAAGGTAAAGTCATGGATGGAGTGAGAAGTGGCTGGCGCAGCTGGCAACCGCAACAACAACAGCGGCAGCAAATGGCAGTTGCAAGTTTTTGTGTGGTTTTTAATTAACGCTTTTGCACAATGCTTGTCTAATTACGCCTATGGTGCCATGACAACAACTTGCGTACTAAATCATCAATATTGCCAGCAAAGCTGACAAGGAACAACGAACAGCTGCTGCCGAGGGAGCCAGGGATCCTTTGGGATGAGCAATAGAGTAGCAGTGAACGAGGCGACGATCATCGCATGGCAATTAGGCATTGGCAGCATTAAATGCATTATTGATTGCATTACATTTGCATTAAAATGCAGCAACTGATGATGAAGTCATATCTATGAGAGAGTTCTCTGCCTTGTTACCCAGAAGCAAATGCCAATTTAAAATGGCTGAAATAAATTGGTTGGCAGGCCAGCGCAAAATAGACTATCATCAATTGAAAATCAATATGTCACATAAATTGGAAGGGAAATCAACGCCGGGCAGAAACGAGGAAAAAAGAAAATTGAAAAACCAAAATGGACAACGGCCGAAAAGGCAACTCGCACTGCGATTACTTTGCTATAATTCGTTGTTATTGCTGTTGCTGGTGTTGTGGCCGCTTCGGTTTTATTGGCCACTTTTGGCCACATCAGCGACAACGATGAGACAAGCTCGCTTCCTGCCTTCCAGCCAGAGAGTCTCAGTCTCAGCTCGAGTCGAAGTCTGTGCCATAGGAAGCCTTCGGATGCCATCGACAAGTTGCCATTATTATGCGCATGTTGGCATTACATTGTTGTTTTAGCCTTAGCTTTTGCAGTTGTTGCAGTTGCTCACAACTGAAATGCTGTTGCTGCTACTGTTTGTTGTTGTTGCCGGATTTGTCAGCGATCCTCAAAGTGATAAAAATTGCTCGTAAATCCTTAACGAGTGGAACTAACACGCGCTCAAACTACTCCATTGCTCCAACTCCAACTCCAACTCCAGCTCTCGCCCCCACTTTTCAGGCAGGCAGCTACTCAGTGACCGCACCACACACCACATTTGTCTTCTTAGCAAGCAACCAAAACAACAGCAGCAACAGCAACAATCATCCAAATGAAACAATGGCCGATCCTGGCAATGTCCGCAATGGACGCGCTCATCTCTTGATCTGCATTGTTAGCAGCTTCCAATGTGTATTCTCTTCTTTGCTTTGCATTCAACATTCAGCATTCAGCATTCAAGAATCAACATTCAACATTCAACATTCAGCCTTCAGTCGAACTCACACCAACGCTCCACTTTATGCATCTCAAACACCAAATTGACTCCATTAAATTCCAATTGTCCAATGTTCGTCTCTGAGGATTATCTTCGCCTCCATACCGAGTTGAAGGTTATTATTACCACATTCACAGCTTCTTTTTTCCTCAGCCAGAGATCAAAACTCCTGATAGAATGATAGATTCGAAAATTTGCATAGATTTTCTGTGATAAGCGGAGGCCAAGCTCTATGAACCAGCTGACCTACATATAACTCAATTCTTCCCACAGATTTGATATAGAAAGTGATGAATAGTGAATGCAGATTAAATATATTGATTTTATTTGCTGCCACTTAATTAATTCATTATAAAAAATGCACATAAATAGTAATCAAGCTATCGATTAAGACCCGACTGTCGATAAGAAATGCAATCAAATTTAACTACACTTTATCTTTAGTACATCTACAATCTGTGCAGTAGCGACAATAATTAATAGAATAAATTTTTGTGGAGTGCAAATAAATTCATTAAACAAGCAATTCATTATGGAGACTACTCAAGTTAAAAACTTTACTCACTTTAAAAGTATACTGAGATACAATTTATTTTCTCTATTACTTTTTATTTTATTTTAAAGTCGAATATGAACAATGACACTGAAAAAAATACTAATATTAAATGAAATGAAAAGACTTCTATAAATCTTATTTTTATAAATTTTAACTTAAAATGAAAAAATGTTAAATTTTATAAAATTATGAAAAGTATTAACCCAAACAGATCAGGATTGTTTTATAGTTCACAACAGTATTAAAACTCCCCTTCGTTCCTGAATCTAGCCGCCCGCCTTCATTGAGACACTTCTTAATTGCCAATGATATTCGTTAGAAACTTTAGTTATATAGTCATGCACACAAATGTTGACTTTCCTTAACTGAAAACCAAACCGAAAACGAAGTCAAGCTGAAAACGTATTCCACAAATGTTCGGTCCTAACGATCGGCAAATTAACATACTTACATACTCGCAGTATTCAGCTATCGTATACGTATTACAAAATGCTCGGGCAAACGGGTTTTTTGTGGGCCACCCAGTAGCTGTCGGTGGGGGGCGGTTGAGTCGACTACACGCTTTATAAGTAGGTGTTGACAGTTCGTTAGAATAATAACTACTTTAAAATAAAGGCAAAGGCATGCCGATAATTAATTACAAGCGATTAATGACAGTGTTATCTAAGCGTATGACAAAACGCTTCACCGGCAGCAGCAGCAGCAGCAACAACAATCACAGCAGCAACAGCAACAACAGCAACGGCAACAGTCGGTGGCTCGCTTGAGTTCAGTTGAGTTCATGCGTAGCGCCGCCAACTTGACGGCTGTGATTGAGGGGGGGAAGGGGGCGTGTCAATTGCCGCCCGCTGTTTTCTAACTGTTCCGCATAATTTGCAAATGATTTGATAAACGTCTTCATCTCCCCAACAACAATTCGAATCTATCAGCGACTGGTCTTGTGTTTGTTTTGTGGCAGACTGAACGAAATCCTTTTAAGACAATATGTCACATGACTTTGCCCCGCATTTGTTTGCTCTGTGTTGTGCTTGTTGTTTGTTTTCCTGCTATTATATATTTTTGTAAACTTCACTCCACTCGAGGCGCATAATTAATGTGGATGGCGACCCTCGGCGGGGCAGAGCGATCCTTAAGTAGGGTGCGTCCCCTTCTAAGACACATAATTACGTTGTTTCATTAACAGCATTAGTGGCCATCATATTTCACTTTCCCCCAAATGGAGAAAAGAAGACACAATGCCGCCGACAATGCAACAAACATCCAAACAACTTGAAGGTGCATCATCATTCTCCATCTCCTCGTGCTCTCTCTTCATCGTGTGCTTTGCTCAAGAGCAAGATTTATTGGCATTAACAGATCGCTCAAATGCCTTTTACTGGGTGGGCAATTGGAGAGAGAGAAGAATCTACCAGGAGTGTTATATGATATCTATAAGTATGCACGCTATAAGTGTTATACGGTCTGCTCTTTGAAGATCCGTTGAAACTATCTTCGATATGCATTTGTAAGTGGGCTACTTAGCATTATTTAAATACATTCTGTTGCGGCAGAAATGGATTATTATTTAACAGTTTATACATTTTTAAATTGTCACTCATCTTTAAGTTTGTTAGGGCTAAAACTTGTACTCTGTATTGGGTCTATATAGAAACAAGGAACTAACATGGTTCTCCTACTTTTAATGACTGGTAGTTGTTTTAAAATATTATATACGCAATACCCTATAAAATTCTAAAATATGGAAATTGGTAGAAATTATATTATTTTTAAATTTGACACTTATTTGATTACTTTTTGTAAACTGAAAAATAACCATATATTATACACAAATAATTAAATATTTATTTTTTCATTTAAATAAAATATTAATTTCTATTTTTAATTTTCACAAAAATTTGATTATTTATTTTAAACTGAAAATTACCCCTCTACAAAATATTTAAACTGTATAATAATATTCCCCATTAATTTTTGGTAAAATATTTATTTCTATTCACAACAATGGAATTTCTAACAGTCCACCATTTTTGTTTAAATCTGACAATTATTTGAGTTTTTTTAAATGAAAACTGAATTACTAATCAAAATGTATTTTTAAATTTTAAATAATCATAAAACAATAAAATATTTATTCCTCTTCACAAAAATTTAATAATAGGACATTTTCTGCACCTGAACGATGAATGTGAATCTAGGCACAGGGTATCTGTTCGCCTATCAACCTCAACTAGAGCACTCTAACGTATTATGGATTATTAATGTAATGGGTTGTGCACGAACATATGACGGGGCATTGATCATGGTCTCTCAGTGCCTCTCTCTCTCCCACTGAAGTGGACTGCGACACAGAACTGACTAATGCAATCTCAAGTATGTGCGACACGCCGGCTGAGGGTGCTGTGGTGGATGGCTGGGACTGGGACTGGGACTGGGGTCTGGGGGAGCTGCAACATGTGGCATAAAAAGATGCATTCTCCCTGGCAGCAAACTGATGCGGCTTGTCGAATTTATGTGCAGCGGCATGTTGCCATTGGCTTGCCGCTTGGTGGCAAGTTCTCGCACGCATTTAAATACCTAATAAAAGTTACACTTGAAAATTAATGAGCAGCGTTTTAAGGCAACATTTATGGAACACGACAAAGTGACAACACTTGAATTAAGTTGTTCACTCTGCCCCTACTCCCCCGCCCCCCTCCTCGCTTCCCTTGTGCCGATTCGCAGCCCCTTGTTATTAGTATTGTTGTTGCCGCTGCTGGTCGCCTTTCAGATGTCACTTCATGCCATTGGCAATGCCATTCCGCGCTTGTCGCCTGTGGATTCGACTACGGCTGCGTCTCGCTGAGATTTCATTTTAGTTGGTGTAATAAATTTTGTGGTTTAATGGGGCGGGCGTTTGTCGACGTGCAGCGGCAGCAATGGCAGAGGCAACAGCATCAGCAATAGGAGCAACAGCAGCAGTTGCGGCATGACTCTGAAGTTTCACTTTGATATTCGAGCGTCTATTAATGAAAACGTTTTCCAAAGTGCCGTCCGCAGTTTTCCTGATCGGCCCATTGCGAGTGGGGCGTACTTTTCTGGCCTATTCGTGTATATTTTATAGGGCACGGTTCCTTTTTTAATGCACTCAAACGACTTACTGCTCTCAGCCTCTCACAGCCAAAACGACACTATTAAACTGACAAAAATTGACACTAATCATGCTTGGCTGACAACTGAAAGGGTGGCCGACCATTTGTTGGCTCCCCTTCCCCCCCTCGACTCGGGGCAGATGCCACATTTTGTAGCCCTGTCATGTATCAGTCGAGCAATAATTTATGTATCAACACCCATCAGATCGTTCGTACTTAGCTGGCAAGCAGTGTTAATCTACTCATGTAAAACACATAGTTCCAAACACAGACTGCGCACACAAAATAAATAATGCACATTAAATCTGAGCTGAAAAACATTCATTAAAATTAATGAGAAATCATTCAAAGAAGTGAGAATATGAAATTAATACTATAGCATACGAAATTGAAATAAATTCTAAAAATATATTTAAGAAATAGTTCACTCAAACGCTACAAACATTATCAAATTATTAAAATGAAATCAGTTTAATTATGTTGTTTTTTTTTTTTAATTTATATCTAAAACTCAATTTAATTTAATTTTAGTAATAAAATAAAACAAAATCAAAAACATAAAATATCTACAACAAGTTTTAGTAAATACAGTTCTACTAAAACTCAATCAATAACAAATGATCAACAATTATTACAAAATATTTAAATTTATATTAAATATTCAATTTAAAGTTGTTAGAATGACAAACAAAATAATTTTGTATGCAAATATTATTACTGTAAATACATATATTTTTGAATTTATGAATGTTTTTGAAACTCGTTAATTTAATTCGTATTGAAAAGAGCTTGAAATGTAAGCAAAAACTTACGTAGTACAGGAATATTATAATGCCTGCATTTCGCAGGGCTTTTGAATGTAATTACAATCGATTTCAAGTGCAACCTGCGTTTGCAACAGGAAAAAACAATACAACCGATTAATGGGCAGTGGCAAGTGTTAAGCCATAAACCAGTTAATACGTGGAGTGCTATCAATACCAAAAGTAAACAGGGTGCAGCATTGCACTGGGGCACATGAGTCCAACACCATCGCTAAACGCAGCAAAGTAAATTGTTCGATTAATTGGATTTTAACAGCGACAAGTAGTCGCCAGGCCAGGACAAGAGCCAATGAGAGCCACAAAAACTGCAACATTCCCCAACAGCAGCAGCAGCAGCAGCGGCAGTGGCAACAACGCCAGCAGAGGCTGCAACATGAACTCTTGTTCGCTGTTGGCAGCAAAACGAAATAGAGATGAATTTACAGCTACAAATCGCTTGATCAGTCAACGTTTAAGCCACGTCTAATTGTCAGTCAGTCAACCAGACTGGGGAACGTCAACAGAGCCCGAAAGCGACAGCCACTGAACAGAGCGCTGAGCTAAACAAGCTCTGCTCGAAGCAGCAGCAAAAAGAGGCCCCAAAGTTGAATTTTTATTGTTGTCACAGCAATTTCAATTGGTTCGATGAGCATTCCAGCATTGCACGCGGCCAACTAGCAACACAAAAAAAAAAAAGAAGAGAATAACAAACAATAATACTCGTAAAAAACAGAAGAGAGAGAGAGAGAAGACCGAGTGCGAGAGAGACAAAGAAACTGGCTTAGACAACGTTGGAACACAGCTCCATCATCGATATTATGTCGAGAGCCAGACGATTAATGATTGCCAAGGTGAAGATCTCATCGGCAGGCAGTAGATATGTCGGGCTGCAATGTGCACAGTATAGTATGTTTGTATCGCTGACTTTTTGTCTCAGTGCTCAATGTCAGTCATGCAGTCAGTTCGTCAGTCTGTCAGGCCTCTCTCCTCTCTTCTCTTTCTCTCTCTCCGACACTTGGTATTTATGCCAATTAGTATGAAATTTCTTACGTGCCTTCAGACAGCAGCAGAGCAACTCCAACTCCAACTCTGACTGCAACTTCAACTCCAGCTCCAGGTTTCGTCCCGTCCTCATCAAAGCTTCTGCTCTGCGACCGTTGTGCTGCTGTTGCTGCTGCTGCTGCTTCCGCTAAAACTGGTCCAGTTCCATTTCACGATTTCACCCTAATACGATAACTCCTGCTGCTTACCCGAACCCCTTTCCCCCCGCACCCTCACCCTCAACCGCTCCCGCATCTGCAGCCGTCGTCCCCATCTTGCCCATCTTCCCCATCTCGCCGCATTGTCTCCTTGGCCAAAGTGGCCTTAGCGCCATTTTTGTCGCGCTTTGTCGCTTTGCCTCTGACTCTGCTCTGCTCTGCTCTTGGCTTTGTTCGCGTATTTGGCTTTGGCGCTTCTGTCTTGGGCTAATCAGCGTGGCCAAATCACTTTAGCGTTAACAAAAATTATATGTTTTTCGTATTTAATTTGCTGTTGTGTGTTTTCATTTAAGCCTCACAGTGCTTACACTCTAATTAAATTCTCGAAATTAGTTGTCTAATGTTTATTCTTTTTTATTACTTATATTTCAATTGCGATTGAATGAGCACTTAGATAATAGCAGACTTATTGGACATTTTCAAATTAAATAACTCTAATTAAATTTTCGAAATCAATTAATAATCACTTTGATAGTAGCAGACTTATAAGACATTTTTTAATTCAAAAATTTACCTTTTTGTTGCTTGAATACTACTATTTACAAATTACATTTACACAGACGTACACTTTAATAAATTCTTAAAATTATTCTCTATTAATTTTAATGTGTATGCTTATATTTTAATTGCTGTTGAAAAAGTCTGCGATTGATTTATCCTTTCGATATAAGTTGATTTATGAGACATTTTTAAATTAAATAATTTAACAACATTTATTTTTCAGTCCCATTATTATTTAACATTTTTTTTATTAAACAAAAAAAATTAATAAATTTCAAACTCTTTTATCTTTACTGACCTATTGAATTATGTTTTAATTATTTATTTCTTATTACTAACTATTCGAAAAAGTATGAAGTCTTCTAGCTCAGTCTAAATAATCAAATATTAATGAGATATTTTTAAATGAATTAATTGAACAGCATTTACTATTTTGCAACTACTAATCAGTGTTTGCAAATGAATATCCTATTTTAACAGACCCATTAAATATTTTCTTAATGAATTTGAAAGAAATCAACATTTTCAAGATCAGCCTTATTGATCGAATATTAATGAATAAGCCACACAAATTCGCAGTGTACAATTTAATGTGCATAAATAGGGAAATTAACTTAGTCTTTACTTTTGCAGTGAACACGCATTTGTTGAACACTTTCGTCGTGATCCAATCGACAAATTTGCAAACAATTTTCCGCCCAGCAAGTGCAACACATTCTCTCCCACTTGCACACCTTCCTTCTCTCTCTCTCTCTCTCTTTTACTCACACTCTGCCACTTGGTGTTCCTTGCCTCGTTAGGCGACGGTGGCGGCGGCTTCAATAATTGAGCAATTATTCATTCAAATGGATTGCCAATTTCGCTGACCAACCTACTCGAGTTGCGAGTATTCAGTATTCAGTATCGAGAAGAGGCTGGAGAGGAGGTTGGCCTCCAATGCCAAAGCCAATTTAGCCAACATTGCATCGCATCGCATCGCATCGAACTGCAATTGCGATTGCAATTATAAAACAATCACTTGTCCGGCTAGGCGGCTCCCGGTCGCCACCTTAACGGCTGCCCATTATTTTGGGGCGGCGGCCACGCAAATTGTGCTTACTTAATAAGTCGTACAACCTGCTAATGTGAGCAATTTACCAAAGGAACACGCTGCATTGTGGCTACCGCTACCGTGACTGCTGTTAGTTACCTGGTCACCACTGCATCGACCTGGTCGCGCCATCGATCGGCTCTCGAGTCTGGCCGAGTCTGCGGGCCGTCCTCGCGCATGCGCAAATGCGATTGCAATCAGCAAAAGGAAGCAAGGCTGACTGGATGCGGTAGCCAGAGCCAAGAAGCCAGTAGCCAGGGACTGGGACAGGGACTGGGAGCAATCGCTCTCGAGTGTGTGAGTGCGCACAATAAAAAGGTGCGAGCTTAAAGAATTTATGGGCCAGCCTGGGACGTCGATAAGCTGCCGCAGTTGCAGCCACAGCCGAGAAACAAAGTCGCTCGGACAGCGCACCTAATTATTATAAATAAACCAATCGAACAATAAAGATCTGCTGGCCAACTTTCCACGAACTCTGCCCAGTTGCCCATAAGAACTTAATCGCAAATGAGATTCAGAACTGGAACTCGAGTCGAGAGCCTCCTCAAATGGGAGCTTGAGCCGAGTCGAGCCGAGCCAGGCAACGCCATCGATAACACAATCGATGATGAGACCACGGCAATTGCCCCAAAAAGCAAACCTGGCTTGCCTAACAAGCGCTTGCCACGGTGACGAGCAGCCGCAGCCTGCTGGATTAATCGCTGACATGGGCCATAGCCCATAGGATGCCCCCCTCACCTGTTGGCCCCTTCCTCTTGGTGACTGCCGGCTGGAACGAGGCCTCCAGATAACGCGCTGACGTAGTTAAACATATTGTAATTGCTGGGCTGTTGCTGCTGCTGCCGTTTTGGCCAAAATAAAACGGGTTTCGGCCTGCAGCTTGCTCATTGTTTACCCTGGGTCGGCACTGGTTGTATCTGCGGCTTAGCATCAGATTACCACTCTATGTGCAGACAAAAGAGGCAAAAGAGCCTTTAAGCCAGTAAGTGGAAGGCGTCGCGATCTTGTCGTCGTCCTCCTTGTTTTCGGCCTTTGATTTTTGTGGATCAACTTCGGCTTCGGCTTCAGATTCAGCTTCAGCTTCAGCTCCAGCAGCCTTTTGCACAGTAGCCGTTCGATAATTTGCTACGGCATTCCAAGTGTATGTCTCCTTATCCCGCATGTCAATCAATCTCCTAATTATTCTCTGAATGCAAAAGATAATTGGCGTTTTGGGTGCTTCGCGCTACCGCGCGCGATGATCGAGGTTCGTCGAGGATATCAATTTCAATATAACATACGGCAGATCGCCAGATCCTGTGACAGTTTTGTGGCAATTATGACAAACAATAGGACTCTGTGGAGCCCGTGGCAGGTTGCATCATCAGTGGCTGCCTAATCAACACAACTAAAATCCAATTAAGTCCATAAAGAGCAGCCACTAAAAACCAGCTCAATAACGAGACGACAAATCGAGTTTCGATGGGTCGAATCATTTATGCCCTTCTAGTCATAGTTTAAATGGTAAATTAAAAGCGTTCAGCCAATGACCAAATTTTAATCAAAGTCGGCAAAATGATGTGGCCTGAAAATCGATACAGTTTTCATATAGTTTTTGTGGTAATAGAAAGTCCTGCTTTGAAAATAGAAGATTGGCAAGTCAGCGCTCTTAATTTAGCCATCATTTATATACCCTAGCAAAGAGTTTTATAATTTTGTAACGAGTTGAGAGACTGCATTAAGTAAATAATTTTGTATAGGAAGATAAATCATCTCTACAAACTTTTCCAGTACTTTGATAGATAATCATTGAATTCGGACTAGGAAAACTTTTCTTTATTTAGTTAGAATTTGAATACCAGAATATAACAGCAAAAATTACAAGATTTACATTTTGGTGAGGATTTCAGTAACTGTAACATAAATTACTTTCTACAAACTTTTTAAATTATTTCAGATAGAAAAGTAGTGCTAAAATTATTAAAAATATTATATTTCTATCAAAAAATACACAAAAAATATAAAAGCATATTAACAACCAATGTTTAGCAAAATTTATAGATTTATTGATGAAGACAGTTCACGTTTTATTATCTTTCTTTCCTTCATGTGTTTATGATACCAGACTCCTACTAAATAAACTAGTTGATCCACCTCGAGCAAGGGCAGAGCATGGAACAGAAGCTGCAGCAGCAGCGGCAGCATTGGCAGCATCGACAGTGTGAGCGGCAGCTAATTCATTTGGCGTCCCAGCAGGTTGCCAGTCGTCGGGCTATCTATGAGTGGTAATCATGCTGAGAACGCGTTGCACTGGTTCACATTCGCAAGCATTCACATACACTCACAAGCACTCACATTCGCATTCACATTCACTTGCGAGTGTACGTCCTGGTCCTGGCAATTCGGCGAAGTGCAGTCGGCGATCGCAGCACATAGCTTTAAGTGTAATGAAATCACACATAGACAGCTCCATAGATAGCGCAAGATGGGGTGGAGAAGAGTGGGAGAAGGGGAGGATGGTGGGGCAAAGGGGGGTTGCCCGATCGACACTCTATACGTTACTGTTCGGCTGTTGTGTAAAACGATTGGCGCGTTAATCAACGTACAAATTTCCTACTTATATGGCTTGCGAATTAAATCGTTCCCTCGAGATCGCTGGCTGTCCCGCTGCTCCGTTGGCTGACTGTTCCATTGGCTGCCTGGTTGCCTGGCTGCCTTGCTGCCTGACAGCTGGCGATTAGAACTGGAGCGATAAATTATACAATTGCCATGCGTGAGAGCTGAGCTGCATTGGCCAGTTTAGTTTTGAGGCAGAGGAACAGGTCCCCAGCTCATCGGCTCTGACAATTACACTGATTATATTAAATATATGAGGCCCATATATGGGCCAGAGTCCCATAGTCATGCTGCTGCCATGGGAGTGTTAACTGTTTGCCTTCATTGGCATAACGCATATGTAATTTGATGCAATTTGCTGCCCCGCAAGGTATGCAACAACAAGAGAACAACTCACAACAAAACTATGCAAATCACCGCAGCTAGACGACTTGAGTTACCCGGAAAGAAATTAAAGTATGCGCCTGCGCTCCCGTTCTCTTTGGGGGACGTATGCACTTTTGTGACCCGAAATGCCTCGAAGCCAAAAAATCAATTAAGTTAGACGCTAAGCAATTGCGCATAATTATGCACAACGCGACCAACTGCATTGCCTCAATTTGTGCATTTGCATAGGGAAACAACAACGAAGTCAACGGGCACAATTAAATTACAAAGCAGCAAATGCTAACGACCTCCAAGTAAGCATAATTTAAGCCGACCATTGAAATTTCTGTCGACCCCTGGTGCAGTTTTAGCACAAATTATATTCCCAGAAGTTATCAATAGGTTAAACTATTCGATACACAATTGTTGTTCCTTTGCATGCGCATACCAATGTTGGCAAAGAATTTTAAAACGATAATATAAAACGAACTTTATGGCGAGTCACAAAGAATGTGCGCGCTTATAGGGAAACAAATTGCGTTGCCAAACGCGCAGCAAAAATCGATGTGGAAAAGTGTTTTAGTAGGCTGACCATAACCTAAACTCCAAATTGTCTCAACATATTTTTATTAAAATTTTTAGTACCCTGCAGAATACAACTAGCAAATTAGCAGTTGGTGTGCTTGTGCCATTGCTAATGATGTTAAGTCTGGGCGAACGATTTTGAATACCCATTCTGTTCGCGCCAAATGAAGCAGTCAGCAGATTACCGTACTGGCAAACACTTTTTCAGTGTGGTAAGTCGTTCGACAAAATATTGAACGCATGCGATAGTATCGAATGAAACGCAGTGTGACAAACCTGCGGTATATTGTATACTTTTTAGTATCAAAAATTTGACTTCCCGCCTACGTTCAGATAAAAAAATGATCAATCAACGACTTTTGAAGATTATAAATAAGTAAATTAGTTATAAACCTACTTAAAATATTGCGGTAATACGAAAACGCAGTGTAATCAGGTGTAATCGGATTAAGTATATTTTGAATATTTTCCAGAAAAATAGTATATTTGAAAATTCGAACTGCGGTCACGCTGATGAAACGCTCGCGAAACCCACGGAAGAAGCAAAAAAGCAGAAGAAAAAGAAAAACAAACGAATTGTGAAAAAGTTAAAAGCTCGCGTGAAAATCGCTAGCTTTTTGGGTTGAGAAGGACAACAAAAACAAGTTGGAGGCAGTGCGCGATAGATCGAAAAGAAACCCATCGACTAGATTAGTGAAAAACTGAAATTGAAACTGAAGCTGAACCCTCAGTGTTACCGTCACCACCACCACCAAAAACCAGCACCTGCCGCCCTTCCCCCGCCCCCTTTTGCCTTCCGATTTAATATATATTTGTGACGCACACCACAACAATCAAGCGAACGGAACGTGCAACAACAAAAATAAGAGAGAAAGACACCAATAACACTTGTACACGATTCTTTTTCGCCTTGCGAAATCTAAGACGAAGGCCAGCGCCGATTAAAACCGAGCAAAGCAAAGCAAAGCGACCAAAACACAAACACCAGCAATCGCAATAAACACAAATGCGTGAGGCGCTCAAAAGTTGATGTAGAATTTTGTGTAGTGTGGAATCGCAATTTGCCAAGTCACGCCGCGTCAGCTTTAGTAACACAGTAACAGTAACAGTGAGCTTAACCATGTCCATACGGACGCAGGTGCTGGGTTTTGTCGATGTTATGATGCGTGTGCCGCCCATCATCGTCATCGACGAGATACTCAAGATCGGCATGGGGCTCCCCACGCGACTCTATCCGGACAAGGTGCCCGATGTGACGACGATGACGATGACGACGACGACAACGCCGACGACAGCAGCTCCAAGTCATATGGATGCCAGCAACATCACACCAGCAACGACAACAACAGACACATTTGGCACCATCAAAGCGTTCTTTGGCCTGGCCGGCGAGGAGGCGACTGCCGCTGCTGCTGCTGCCGTGTCCGCTGTCGCCTCCTCCATCAGCAACAGCAGCCAGGAGATTCTCGAACAATCCATCGAGAATGCATCGACGGCGGCGCACACCGACGGCATGCTGAGCGGCAACTTTAACACGCTAATAGATGAACTGGCACACGATGGCGTGCTAGCGGATATACTAAGCATAACAACGATCAAGTTTGTCATCTGCTTACTAGGTGAGAGAATTCCCATTGTTGTTGTCGATCGACGCTTATCAATTTGTTTTTATTATTTTGCTTTGTACTTTAAACCCATGTCTGTCTCTGTTTGCAGGTTTCTGTAGCGCCGCTTGCATTTTCATGCTCTGGACGCGACATTTGGTCATGGTCTACATGTTTCTCACCTCGCTGGGCCTCACATTTCTCTCCTATTGGTCAAGTGTCAGCGCCTTGGCGCTGATGGAGAACAGTCCATGCATACTAGAGGACTTAATGTCCATGAACACGACCAGATTGCTGGATTCCGGGGGCGTCATTATGTCACTGGCCCCACACATCATAGCACAATGGTTCATGGGCATGCTGTTCGCCTACATCCATTTGGGACCACGCTTTGCGCTGCTGCAGAAAATGATGCCCATCATCTTTACTAGTCCAATTCTGATTGCCATGTTGCCGCTGCCGCCGTACGTGGTGGAAAAGCTGCCCGTGGTGGCGGGTCTCACGCCCATTCTATTGACCAAAATCACACTAATTCAGAGTGCCATGGAAGCCAGCCGAACAGTCTACAATGGCTATCAGTATGCCATGAACTTCGTCTCCAACTTCGGTCTGTCCGCGCTCATTGAGAACGAATGGCAGCGTCTCAATGTGCCCAACGTGCTGCGTCTCTTCTGGACCATCAGGTGGACAAGAACCAAGTGCCTCCAATTACGGGACAATTGCTAATCTTCTATTTTTTCTTTTGCAGAATTATGCAAGGCAGTTACGTTTTGATCACGGCTGAAACAGATGTGCCGTTGCAGTTCTTTCCGACCATTGAGAAGTTGCTCGTCGATGGTTGTGAAACCCTGACCGCTGTGCTGGGCATGACCGGCGTCATCTCGATGGTCTGCCACTACATTGGACGCGGCTTCCAATGGTATCTGCTCACCTACGACAACGATGAGGAGAAATCCCTGGGCACCGTTTCGGCTGTGCTCTTCTACATCTTGGCCTTGCAAACTGGTCTTACTTCGTTGTCGCCGGACAAGCGTTTCGTGCGCTTGTGTCGCAATCTGTGCTTGCTGGTGACAGCATTGCTGCACTTCCTCCACAACATTGTGTCGCCCATCCTGATGTCACTGAGTGCGGCACGCAATCCTTCACGCAAACGCCATGTGCGCGCCTTATCGGTGTGCGCCTTTCTGATATGCATGCCCGTCAGCTTGCTTTACTATCTGTGGGCGCAGCATTCGCCATCCACCTGGCTGCTGGCGGTCACTGCCTTCTCCGTCGAGGTCATAGTCAAGGTAGTTTCTGATTGCATTTTATTTTATTATACATTATTAACAACAATCTCTCGTTAACAGGTGCTCGTGTCACTGGCCACTTATACGCTCTTCCTGCTGGACGCACGGCGACAATTCTTCTGGGAGAAGCTGGATGACTATTTGTACTATGTACGCGCCTTTGGCAATTCCGTAGAGTTTTGTTTCGGCATATTGCTCTTTATAAACGGTGCCTGGATTTTGATCTTTGAATCGGGTAAGTTGTGTGTATTGTTGTGTGTGTCTCTGTCTGGCTGTCGTCGGCGTCGAATTGCATCAACACCGCATATCTTTAACGTAACGAGTAAAGCGAAATTCATTATTGCAATCATTTCCATTTATTTACATTCATATGATCATGTGAATTTGTAACATGCCCAGCCGTGTGCTTTTGTCCAGTTTTTTTGTTCCGTGTGTGCATGTAATTTTATGATTTGGTTGATTTTGTGTATCGATAACTATAACTTGATAGCTCAAAATGCTACAGGCGGCGCCATCAGAGCTATCATGATGTGCATTCATGCCTACTTCAACATCTGGTGCGAGGCGCGCGCTGGCTGGTCGGTCTTCATGAAGCGGCGCTCGGCGGTCCACAAGATATCAGCGCTACCCGAAGCTACTCCTGCCCAGCTTCAGGCCTTTGACGATGTCTGCGCCATCTGCTATCAGGTACGATCTGAGTGTTCACTTCATTTAATAGTCGATTAATCCACAATCTTTGTTGACAGGAAATGTACTCTGCCAAAATTACGCGTTGTCGTCATTTCTTCCACGGTGTCTGCCTGCGTAAGTGGCTCTACGTGCAAGATCGCTGTCCGCTATGCCATGAGATTATGATGTACACCGACAAGCCGGAGGACAACTCCCAGGAAGCGGATCCAGCGGCGGCGACACAAGCCGAGCAGCCCATTCGCATCTATCCCCGCGACGTAAGTACTCTGCCATCAATTGTAATTTAATTGTTAAATTATATATATATTTTTAACTTTAATTATTATTTTGATTATATGTATTATTACTAAATGAATTAATTACTTTTCTTGATTTGATTTATTATTTGTTTAGTTTTTGTATAAAAGTATTGATTGAATTTAATTTTTATAGTTTTTTAAATTCATTTTATATCATTTTTAAATTAAGTAAAAAACTATATTTTTAGTATTTTGAAAATACATTATTTTATTATTATTTATTAAATTTAATTTATTAATTATTATTTGTAATGTAATTTCTACTTTGTTTGTTTCATTTAATTTTAAATTAATTTTTTGAGTTTTATTATTATTTTATTTAAAATGGTTTATTTTGTTTTTTCATTATAATTTTAATTTACATTATTTTAATGATTTTATTTATTTTAATCTATTAATTTGAATTTAATGACTCTTATTTGTTTAATTTAATTTTTTATTTATTACTTTGAATTGTATATGAAATTATGCATTCTATTATTTTATTTAATATATTATATTTAATGTATATATGTATTTTTCGAATAGGATGGAAATAATGCTGGTTTGGCGCGTCGGACGCCTGAACGGGCTGCCGCGGAAGCCGCAGCGGATCGTGCCACAACATCTACAAGCGCTGATGCCACAGGCTCGGTGCACAGCGATCATGTGTTAGCCACCTCGGCGAGTGAAGCGGCTGCAAGTGCCGCCGAAGCAAGAGCAGTTGCTGCCAGCAGCAGCAGCAGTAACGTTAGTTACATGAGTGCATCAGGACAGCAGCCGCCATCAACAGCGACATCGGCGGCTGCGGTGGCCACAGCAGCGGCAAGCAACACGACGCACATATTTCGGTTGTCACAGGAACAGCAGTGAACTGTACCGTTAAGTCTATTCTTAATCATACCACATTTTACTGTTCTATGTGTTAGTGTACTTATGTAAAACAAAAAATCGAAACCCAATCGAAACTTTGATCTGATTTTTGAACGTTTCGATGAAGCTTATTCCTATACACACAAACACTCACAAGTCCATACACCGATGACTCTTGATCCTCATTAGCACACACACACGCGCACACGCACACATCCATACAACACAAATCCAAAGGCACGTCAAGATGTTTGGCTTAAAACCCCACACACTAAGTTAAATTATATATCATGCATATAAGGACGTACATATTATTAATATGACCGTGCCGATCGAGACGAGAATTCAATCAGAGATCTTTGTAAATTAAGTTAATGGTAACAAGTTGACCCAAAAATGTTGAAAATGGTTAGTTTTAAGTTTACAGTGAAATGGTGTTAAAAAAACAACAGAAAAAAAACAAAAAAAATTAAGAAAATATAATGCGGTGAAGTCTGAAAATGATTTAATCAAGTACCAAGTAAAAAAAAAAAAAAACTAGTTAACAAATCGCGAAATTATTTGTAATGTACCAGAAATTGAAGTTAGCAAATTTTTGTTTTCTTATTACATATTTAATTTAATTTAATTAAACGAAAGAAACAAAAGCGGATAAAATACAGAAAATACCATACAAATATTTAAGCAAAACAATTAATTTTTTGACTCGACAACAATATTTATGGAACTTATTTGACCCATCCTCGGTTCGTTATTATTGAAGAATATGAAATCACCGGGAAATCAATTGCGGTTTTTACGATAGATCAAACAACTTATAAGGCAGCTAAATGTATGTATAAAACTTTGTATATAGAACATTTGCATATTGTAATTTAATGTCAAGTATTTTGTATTGCAACATGTTAACCCAAATACAAATTGCCTTAAATCGAACCAATCTGTTCCAGCGAGTTCAACTTCCAAATGGGCTAAGGAAATTGCACTCAATTTGCGTTTCTGATTCCACTGGGATACAACAACAGTAAAGATAACATAGAACAACAATTGATTGTACAAAACGTTTAGTTGAATATCAAATCGTTATAGTTGCGCAACAGATGATATGGCGAGACCCGACAGCAGGTTGTGGTACGCACCACTGTGATGCGATCGGCGCGCTCGAAGTTGGCCTTCACGGTCTCATAGTAACGACCATCGCTGTGGAAGCAATCGAATTAGCCAATTGCTATCAAAGTCGCACTTAGACTTACCTCAGCACCATGCAGCGCAGCTTGAGACACTTGACACGCAATATATCGATGGCTTTCTGGCTCTTGTCGGAGAAACGCAAGTTATCCGGATCCCAGCGTAGTTCCAGACGCTCTAGATTGCCACAGTTGGAGGCAATGGTGTCCATCAGCTGATCCACGTGTATGTTGACGCCCAGCTTCTCTGCGGTGCCCATCACAATTATTCTGCGGAAGCTCAGCTCAGAGACATTTATAGCAACTCAATAGTTTGATTTACTCACTTGCAGTTGCCCAGCACGGGCAATATGCTCATCCAGAGCTGATCTGTGATGTGCGGCATGCCGGACAGGCAGCAGGCGCTCAGCTGGTGGCCATGACGCTGCAGGAACTTCAGCATGCCCTCGTCCGTAATGTTGTCCGAGGAGTCCAAGTCGAGTGAGATGAGAGATCTACAAAGCAAATAGAGTTAAATATGTAGAACTGGATGTGATAAATCATCAATATTAAAATTAATATCTTTGGTCAGTATTTACAATAATAAATTAATCTATTTACATAATAAACATATTTGTTAGTTAGTCTCCTTCTGCCTGACACAGTTAATAAACCCTCTTTACTATTTACAGAGCTGAACGGGTCTAAAAATGATGCTTACCTGGTGTTGCCCAACTCCATCCACTGCTTCAAGACGGTATCGTTGAATCCATTGATCTGGCCAGCTGACAGGAACTTGAGATTAGGGATGCGGGACAACATGTCAACGAGGCATTCGCTGGTCAAGTCCGTGGCGGTGATGTCCAGTTCCTGCAGCGCACACTTATCCCACTCGACCTGCATCACAAACTCGGACTTGAGACTGGTGCCGTTCATGAGGAGGCAAGTCAAGCGCTTGGAGCGCTGCACCAACGTCTTCAGCGTGGATCCCGTGACCTTATTGCAGAAATTGACAGCCAAGCACTCCAGCTGGATGCAGTTGGAGCTGAAGGCATCGATGTGCGAATCGTCAATGAAGTTGATGCCATACAAGTTGATGACACGCAGATTGGGAGTCGCGGACTTGAGTTTGTGCACATTGATGACCTCGTAGATTTCCTCCTCCTCCTCCTCGCACTTCTCATAGGTGCCCACCAAGTGCAGCACCTCCAGGCCATTGATAAAGTTGTAGATCTTGCGCATGAAGCCCTCCATGAAGATCACCTCCGACAGGCAGATGCACATGTAACGCAGCTTGGTGGGGAACGCTTGCATCTCGCTGAAATCGTGCAGCTGCATAGCTAAAAGGAAATGGAAATGTAATATAATGTAATGCTTATAGGGAAACTGATCTTTACCCGTTGAGAAATCCAGCAGCATGTGGGTGAGATTGGGACACTTGGCCGACAGCTCGTGGAGCACAGTGTGCGTGATCAGCTCAATGGGCAACTCGATGTAACGTAGAGTGGGACCGAAACGCACCGAGATCAGCGACAACAGCATCTCCAGCGATCCGACGTGCAATCCGGAGACCTCTGGCCGCAACGAGACATTCTTCCACAGGCGCGTATCGTAGGCGATCTGTCGCCAGCGACGACAGATGCGGGCGAGACGGCAGATCTCTCGGTGGGATAGGTATGAAAAAATGTGCAGCAGCACCTTGTCGGGCAGCTTCTCGATGGTCTGCAAGAGAAAAAAGATCGAATTTATATATATTTTTTAACCAGATCGATTCGCTCTCTTTCACTCTGCCGCTCTTCGATTCTTTCCGTCACACTCTTCGGGTTCTTCCTACCGTGTCGGCGAAGGGACTACGCATGGTGCCATCTGAGAGGTAAACCTGCGAGGCCTCCACAGCCAGTTGACCCCAAATATCGGTAGAAATATCCATTGCTCAATATCTAGTATATGTATATTGCAGATGAGTGTAATAAATAGATGTATATAGTATTCGCGCTGCTTATATAAATTGATAGATCACTGCGAACGAAACGCGCGTTCCCGAGCACCTTCAACGTCTGTCTGAATTAGCTGTGTTGGCCGTTGTTTCGACCACTGTGAGGAATCTCCAAAAAGCCCACAATCACATTTGACACACTCGCAGGCAGGCAGCGAGGCAGCCAGTTAGTGAGCTATAAAGGCGGCCAGGCAACTCAAGAGAAACGCCAACGAGGAGATGATCCTATTTTTAGCTGAGCGCTAGTAATGTTCAGAGTGCGAGAAGTGAAAAATCGAATTGCCAAGAATTTCTAGTGCATGTAGTTGGTGGTCAAAAGAGCGAGCTACTCTGGGCCTCCGATGTTTATCAGCTGTTCCGATGGGCAACACACGCACACAAATATCCGTTGTGTATATAGCGACTATATACAGCCGATTATGTACCAGCGATGCTACGCAATCGATCAGTTTTGTTTTGTTTACTGCGTGTTTTTGTATTTTGTTGTGGGGTTTTCTCAACGCTTCGTTTACTCACCAGACGCGTTTTCGCTGCCGAGTTGAGATCATCTCGTCCAATGGCCTGCGATGAGGTTTGTGCTGCCAAAACGTTCCAATTATCCATAATGCTTTTCTAATATGTAAATTACTTGTGTGCTCTTTCTTTTCTAATTGTTGCGTTGGGAGTACTTGCTGCGGCCTCTAAATCGAGCTGTATATTCTATATAGAACTACTGTCTAGATATATTGTATGTACTGTCTGGCGCCGGTTTCTGTGTTTTCGTGTATTTGTTTGTTCTACAAGTAGCCAAGGAGATCATTCATAAGTCATTGATTATGCAAATTTAACGCAAATATTTGTATTCCACATGCTTCATAGATAATCCATCAGAGGTTTCTATATTTTGTTTACTTTGGCATGCATCCAGCTAATAAAACATAATTTATAAATGTTCTAGGAATATTTAGGAAATATTAACAAATTCATGTGCATTAACTATTACTACATTTTGCAAGGCTTTTAAGAAAGTAGGAAAATATTTACCCATTGTAAGTACGTTAATGTTTTTAGTACAGAACGAAACTCTATAAATAATAATGTGAATGGAATTAATGAATTAACAGTTTGTTGCACTCGCCACACGCCTCAACGATGACGTCATTACATGAATGCAAGAGTCGCCTTCAATCATTCAATTTACAAAGATCACAATAATTATGCAAATTGTGAATAATTTTCATATAATTTTTGCCATGTTGTTTGGTTGTTTGGGTGGGAACCAAGAAGATCTGTTCTACCTTTTGGGCTATTTATAGGCAATTGTTGGTCTGCAATGAAAATTTCGCTTCTGCAATTTAGCAAATTGCATGAAATTTCGTAACGCCCAGAACAGAAATCACTTTGGATTGGATAATTGGCACATTTGTTTTCACTTTGATCTATTATTCTTTTCGGAGCTATTTGCTGCTTGTCAACTTTGTTGCAAAATACTTAAAGTAATTTAGATTTAGTCTGTTGCCGTCTGTTGTCCGTTCGTTTTATTTTACACACGACAAATTGTTCCGCGTAGTTGAGAGCTCCACAACGCTCATGCAACTGAGATCAGGCGTCCGCGAAATTTGGTTTTTGCCAAAATGAACATAGCTCGGTATTGTGGCGACCAGCCAGAGTGGAGCAGCAGGATGAAGCAGCAGATATAGTGTGGGGCAGTTGTGGGGGGCAGATTGGGTTTGGTATGCGCGCGTCATTTGTTGTAGCCGGCAGATGCTTGGCAAGCATGCCAAGAGATGGCGCCTGGCCAAAAGCAAAGCGTCGCACATGTTTCTTTCTTACACACCTTTCATTCAGCACTTAGCATTATGCATACAATTATTATTTACCCGCAAACCCTTGTAGTCTCTACATGTGCTTCAAATTCAAAAAGTAACGTGCGGTGCTGCCAAGCTGTTTGTTTAACAGACGGCAGTTCCACGCGCTGACAGCGTGCGCTCTCTCTCTCTCTCTCTCTCTTTCTCTCCCGCTTTCTGTAGAGCGCCAGTTCTGATCAGAGCCAAATCAACATTCAGTCGTTTATTCGCTGCGCACGCAGACGGTTGTTCGCTGCTCTCAAAGTGTCTCCAAATCGAACGTAGGTGTGTCAGCTACCTCGCTTGTGTAAGTGTATGTGTCAGCCAACAGTCTTTGGCTCAAAGTGGTGGTTGTTTCTTGAGAATGTGTTTTTCTCCCCATGGTGCTGCTGCAAATATTGAATTTAATTTAAAGAAATAAACAAACTATAATTTACACTAACGTTGCTGTTGTACAGTAGTGAAATAAATCTGTTTGTTTATGTTGGGGTACAGTGCAACCAATGCAGCAGTCTCCAATGTGGCTGTGTGTGAGTGCGTGTGACGCCCCAAGAGAGCAGCAAGAAAGAGAGTAAGATAGTAAGAGCGCGAGAGAGCGCAAACGCAAGGCGCAGGTGTTGCTATATCCCCGAGCAGTGCAGTTGACCCTTAAGACAAATAGATCTTGATTAAAATTGGGACTACTTCAACACTATTGCAATTGCAGTGAAAACTCTTGGCCGGGCCATCACCATCACTCCAAAGGGACTGTCCGATTAAAAGAATACACAATATAAATATAAATAATAAAAATATGTTTTTTTTTCAGTGTGTAAAGAGTTTCTTGACATACTGTATTTAACATCAACATCAAAATTACTTTTATATTTTTGTCGCCTATATATGGGCATAGTTATCTGTACTTGATATTTTTCTATGTTCTTTATTGTTTACCGTATTTTTATTGATAATAAATGGTCAAAAGAGGGTTTATGTAGACTTATTTTTTTCAAAAAAGTTTAAAATTATAATTTATACTTATTTAACCTTTTTTTAAAATTTGTATTTCCTAATCATAATTTTATATCGTACAAAATACAAAATATAGAGCTGTCCGCTAAGGGAGCTTCCACTGTATTCCATTAACCACACAATTCTAATTCCCACACAGACTACGCCCAAGCTCAACAAGATGTCGTACAGCTCGGAGCGAGCGCTCTCTTTCCTCTATCCCTTCTGCATCCTGACGTCGCTGATCTGCTGCATTACGTCCGCCGTCGCCTGGACCCATTGGCGCTACGTGCTCAACGCTTGCCCGGACACCAATTGTGGCTGTGTGTTGTACGGACGCACCACCTACAACAGTTTTGAGGGCGGCAATATTGCTTATTGTCACTATGCCACCTACGGTTTGGTCTTGCCACTAATCTTTGCTGTGGTGCTGGGCGTCTATCATGGCTATCGCATTTGCATTGGCAAGGGCAAGAGGCGAGCGGGCACCACAACCATTAAACAGCGGTGAGTGAGTTCTTAGACGATTCTAATTCAGATCGTTGGGTCAGCTGGGTTAATCGATGGCAGCAGCTCCCCGACTGGGTCGAATTTGGTCTTATGCTAATGACTAATGAAGCTCAATTCACACTGTACACCAATTCAATTAATGTTATGTGCTGTTATTACTCATCCCCTGGTTTTTGCAGCTCTGGCGATATGATCGTGGTAACCACAGAGTCGGAACTAACCCCCGATGGCCTTTCGCCCTACTATTGTAAGTGGGTCATCAGCATAAAAAAAAAGGTTTTTAACTCTCAATTTCTTGTAGGGCTTCCGGCAACTGTCATTTCCGTTATTATGGCCATATATCAGCTGATCTATGCTGCCATATTCACCGATGGCTTCGAGGTCACATGCAAACAGTACCGCGAGTCCTTGCTGAAGGAAATTCAGGGAGTCGGCAACATCGTGCCCGTGCTCAAGCAACGTTTGTCCTGCTCGGCTATATTCGACTTTATGGACTATCTGGTTGAGAGCATTTCGTATGAACGTCGTCGCTATGGACGCATCAACACCTCTGCCTGTCTGTACTTTACGTTAGTCTTGTCCTGGTTTGCTCTATTTGGGTGGATTTGCATTTGTGTCATCAATATTGTTAATATGCGTCGCACGCGGGCCGCTCGCGTCTAATTAACGAGTCTAAGAACGAACAAATGATGAGCCGATTTATATGCGATATATACGACTTGCATATTACGCCTTATTACTTTTCATAGAATGCACATTCCGATTTACTTATTTATTAGTCTTAACCTATACGAAGTAACGTCCACGGTATCAATAAATACCGCCATCAACGCATTGTACAAATAAATGTATGAACCATTTGACTATAAGATCATTTTGTATTCAGAAGACTTATTTCGAATATATGTATGTATGTATGTATGTATATGTGACTGACTATTCAAAAAATGTGAATTTCTTAATTGGATATTCCAAAAACGGTAGAAGTAGAAGTCACATTCAAACTTTGAATGTTTTTTTTTCAAAACTGTTTTTGCCAATGCCTTAAAATGATTTCTCCGGTCGGTCTGAAATTTTAAAATTTAAATATTGCGCCCCTTCAATACCTGTTGTGAAAATATACTAATATACCAGATGAAGTGTTACCAGCTGGCAGCTAGGACTTTCGGTTTGCCTTCTCGGCTTCAAAACATATTATTTTTTTCAAATAAATATAAATAGATAGGTGTCAATAAAAATCATAACAAAAAGATTATATCAATACTAATCATACAATACAATACAACGGCTAGTGAAATTAATAACAAACAATTCACAATAATAAATTTGACAAAATATATCGATATTACACAAATTAAGAAACATCGATACATCGATAGTGCTGTCGTCTACTGCTGACGTGCCGCAACCACAGTGAATTGTTTACGGCTGGAAAAACGACGAATTTGTTGCAAATCTCAAAATGTTCGACATACAAACACACATGGTAAGCTAAGCTGATTTAGTTTTACGCCCAAATAAATAAACTAACAAGTAAATGCGTTTGCCAGGACTTTGTGGGCCAGGCGAAGGCGGAGCGCTGGTCGCGTCTCATCATCACATTCTTTGGAGTCATCGGGCTGATCTATGGAGCCATCGTGCAGCAGTTCTCGCAGACTGTCTACGTGCTAGGCGTGGGCTTCCTACTGTCCGCCCTCGTAAGCAGAGACTCCTTCTATCACTATTCTCCTCTTTAACAAATTACTTTTCTTAGATCACCATTCCTCCTTGGCCCTTCTATCGCAGCAATCCGCTGAAGTGGCAGAAACCGGTAAATGTGGAGCAGAAGCCTCAAACAGCTGCCGAATCGGGGGATGAGGGCAAGGCGAAGAAGAAGAAGTAGACAGGCAGGCATTCCCATTAAAAGTAGTTCCCAACTTTATTACACTTTAAATAAATTAACAAAACAAAAACCAAACTCAAATTGGACGTCGATACGAGATGAGATCATTGTGGTCATAGTACTTGTGGATCAGATCGTACATGTTAGCGAAGAAGAACAGCATGTTGTCGTAGTGTCCATTGTAGGGCGACTCCAGCCCCAAGTCCTCTTCGTCCGCCTGCAGCGTCAGCGGCGCCGCCAGCTGATGAAACCCTTCTGTGATCTCCAGATTGTCCAACCCGCGATATGCGGCATTGAGACCCCAGGCGTTCACGTGCACCTCGAGCAGGAACTGATGGATGGCCTCGATGGTGGCCAGGTACCAGCGTGGACTGCCGCGCTGATGGCGCCAGAACTGCGACAAACGGTTTTGGAGCACTACGGTGCGTAGGCGACGGACGCGCTCGTCGGCATAGATGCTGCGGCTCTGGTTCCAGGTGCTGTCAATGAACACGGCTCGGCGGATGGGCAGATTATCGTAAGTGTAGTGCTTGGAGGGTGCTTCCGCTTCCGCGTCATCTAAGACAATCTCGTCCATGCGACGCCGCAGCATTGTGCCCATGTGGTGACCCTTGGGCAACCCGTAGTTATCGTCAATCTTCAGCTGCACGTTGCGCTCGAAGAGCTGCGGCACCGTGAGACTCGTGGCGCTGGGAAAGATCAGCACCACACCCGGCTCGCCTCTGTAATCGGGTATATCTGGGAACGTGAAGATGCGCACGTTGTCGGGCGCCAGCACGGCCGCATGGACTGCGGTGCTCTTGCCGTCGATCTCCTTCTTGTGCTTGATAATGTCTATATTCAAGGGAAGCGTCACACGGGGCAGCACCTTCCCGAGTTCGCCGACGGGTTTGTGGCAATTGTAGCAGAAGAATTTGCGGGAGCGGTTGCAGTCGAGGCAGATGTGACGGCCCTCGATGGTGTCCAGCACTGTGTGGTCGGCCAGGCGCATGTGGATGAAGGGATACTTGCGCGGCTGTGCCTTGCTCTGCACGGGATGTGCCATGGTAATTATTTTTTAAATTAAACTTGACTTCGTCAAAAGACACAAACTGAATGCCGGGTTACCAGCTGGTTAAAAGCACTGCATGTTTTCATGCAAACACCTTTTTGCAACGGTCTGGCAGCACTCGTTTTGCTAATGGCAGTGCTGGAAAACGAAGTTGGTTTTGAATTTGAACTTTAAAGTGAGCAAAAACTGCTTTACTGCAAAATGAACGAGAGTTTTTATTTAAATAATTAATTACAAAAACTTGGCACAGCGAATGTAGCCATCGCTGCTTGCAATATACACAGCATTGTTGGCGCCACAGCAAATACTGTTTACACAGCTGCCAACTTCAACTTCGCCCAGGCTGCGCGGCTGATTGGCCGTTAAATCGGTCCAACCTTTCACTTTATTATCATAACCGCCCGAATAGAGATGCGCTTCATCGCCGCAAATGCTGTTCATGATCCACTCATGACATTGCTGCAAAATAAACCAAAGTCAATAGGAAAGGGTCTAGAGATCTGTTAATCAAATTTACCGGCATTTGCCAAATGAGCGCAAACTTTTGCTGCGGCAGATTGTGCACCAGCTGCAGTCCCATGCCCGAGCGATCAGGAAAAGCCAGATAGCTACGATTGCCGTCCACCAGAGGTCCGAGCAGCGTTAGCGGCGACTTGCCCGGGATTACAGCTTTGTTGCTGTACTTTCCGGTCTTGCCCTCCGCAATTTGCGAGATGACCACATCAAGATCACGCACAGTATAGATTAATTGCTTTTCGCCGGCCAGCGATTTCACCTCCTCCACCAGACTGTACTTGAAGAGCATTCGATCGTTGGTCCAGGTGGTCACCACTCCTTTGTCATCGCCCGTATAGAGTATAGCGCCACCGCAGTACATCGTCTGAATTGCGTCTTCGCAGCGAAAGAGTTCCTGCACACTGGCGTCCTCATACGGCGGCAGCATGTACTTCACCTGCCCATCACAGCTGCTCGAGTAAAGCTTCCCGTGCTCATTGACGGCCATGCAATAGATGTAGGCATCGTGGGCATTCACCGTGGACAGCAGCTGCAAAGAAGTCGACCAAATCTGCAAAGCGGATTAATCAGCGGCAGCACTCAACTTGCAAACAGAGTTGCCACTTTAGCTGTTTTCACGCACAATCTAGCTGGCAATCTGTTTTTCTGATTGACTGATTCTATTGACGGTAGTTAGCTGTTTTCAAGCAACGACTTGAAGTTGGCAACACTCTCTGCATATAGCAACTGAGACCTACGCGTATTTTGCCATCGGCTCCGCCAGAGAACAGCTGATTGCCAAAGAATGCCACACAAGTGGCGTCGCCCTCGTGCGGCTCGGAGGAGATGTGTTCGATGCGCGCGTTGAACATCTGGCGAGAGATTCACGACACAACTGACCAGCCATCTGAACACTCGGTATGTACACTTCCCTCTACTATATATGTATGCATGTATATATAGAGACTACTTGCTCTCTTATTTATAGACGTAATCAACAGTGCGTGCGTTAAAGCATTGCCCGTCTGCTCGCAGAATGAAAAGACTTTGGTTTCACAATTTAATATGCAATTATTTAGGTTTCAGCAAGTAAATACATAGAAATAATTATACATATTTATTATATATATATATAGTATTTAGTATATTATGTATATTAGTCGAGATTGCATTTCGGTCGCTTCGCCTTAAACATAATATTTGCAATGCGCACATAAATCGTTAAACAAATCGTAACTCAAGCTTGGATAAAGTTAAGAGTTTCCTTCACTAGGTATCACAAAAGTAGCTTCAACTCAAAAAGGAAACTATATAATCTATAGTACTCTACTTAGAAACCATACAACAAACATAACAAAACACAAATGATTTTCCGAATTTGTTCTACAGTTTTCAAATCAATTCTCTTTTGATAGATTGTCAATAAGCTTGAAAATTCATGATGACGCAGACAATTGAGTTAGTTCCAAGACGAATACATATATAATATTTGATAATCTAATATGTTGTACACCAAATTATAACTAGGCTTATACTCTTTCCAAGAGAACATTAAACATTTGCAACTATTAATATATTTAAAAGATCTAATTTAATCGATATCGAACTCGATGATCTACACGTAACATGTATAGTCTTTGGGCGTATACCTTGAGTTTTCGTATGTTTGAACACTTTAGCATTGCACATTTTCGAATAGCTATCGGATTTGTCTATGATTTAGAACTATAGCTGGAAAGAGTATTCGAACTTCGAGGATGCGCCGAAGAATTAGTTTTAAACTTAATTGTAATTTTCTGCTATTTGTATTATTCACTCTTTGTATTTGCTAATGGCTTTGCTTAATTGCTTCGATTACACGAATCGTTTTGCTTTTATTCGAACTTATAATTAGGGGACATAGACATACCCAAAACTTCGATATTACGTATATATGCATTTTGTATATTTTGTATTCTGTAGACACGCCCACACAACTTACGAGTCCCAAGCACGATGCTTATTTATAGCTAAGTACACTAGAGTAGAGTATATTTAATATAGAGTACGTATACGTAACAAACACACATTGAGTATTGCTTAGCTCGAAGGCTTTAACTAAGTTGTTTATGTATGAATATTCTTTTGTCTTTTGTTGTTGTTGCTGTTTTCTTTGGGCGATTAAGAGATATAAATATCACTTATGCTGACACTCAATTTTTGGTAATAGGGGAGGGAAAAGGACGCTCTAGACGTAGTATGCGTTGTAGGGATTGCGCTTCTCCAGGCAGGGCAGCACACACTCCAGCGTATTGCGAAAGGCGTCGCGAAAGTCCCGATTGAAGTAGGCATAGATGAGCGGATTGAGTGTTGAGTTGAAGTAGCCAATCCAGAAGAGCACCAGGACGAGGACATCCGGGCAGGGACAGGCGGCGCCACAGAGCGATGTGATGACATACCTGACGATTGTAGTGGTAATAAACTGAGCGATGAGCCGTCGTCTTATGCGAGGGATGGCGTTGGGGGAGGGATTATTACTTACCAAAGGAAAAAGGGCAGCCAGCAGAGCAGAAAGACACCCATTATAATGCCTAAAGTGCGAGCAGCTTTGTGTTCGGCCTTCCAACCTTTCGCGGGTCGCACTGATCCGCCTGTCGTACCAGATAAAGAGTTTTGATGAGATTCGATAAGAGACAGAGACAGCAAGTGAAAGGAAGAGAGAAAGAGATAGACAGAGATTGAGAGAGAGAGTGAGTGAATGAGAAAATGAGAGAAAAGAGACTGACTGATTAGTTAAATTTCAAGTTTAGCACAGCCGCAGCTCCTCGACTTTGGTCAGGCTGAAGTTGCTGCAGTCTGTTGAGAATATGATGCCAAAAGCCTTCTGAGTGTGTGAGTGTGAGTGTAAGTGTGTGTGTGTGTGAGCCTGGAATTTTGTGTGTAAGACCATGTGTGACGACGGGTCATGTGTTGGCGTGTTTAACTTTGACATTAATATAACTCGTGCTGTTGTTTTTGCCGTCTCTGTCGCTGCTGCTGCTGTTGCTCTTGTTCTTGTTCTTGCTGTATCGTTGTATCGATGACAAACAGTTCAGCTACCTCCGCCCCAACTCTACGCCTCTCCATTTAACTGTATTCGAGTTGTGTCTGTGTGTGTGAGTGTGCGTTGCAAAAGTAATAAAAACGAAGCAAACAATTGAAAATATTTACACAGGACACTTGTTATCACAAAGATATACAGCGTTAACCCCCGCATCCAGCCACACCCACACACTCACCCACACACACAGACACTGGCACACTCACACGCACATGAACATAAACAGCATTGGAAAGTAAAAGTATGTACATAAAAAAGAAAAACAAATCAGACGACAGACTGACAAAACAGACAACAGTAAGCAACAGGAAGTGGCGAACAAGTTTGTCCTCGACCTCCAGCAAAGTAAGGCACAAAAAAAAGGGAAACGTGGACACAGGTGGCAGGCGGCAGGGGAGATTTGGGGGGGGGGATGGTTAGAGAAACAAGGGATTCGGACCGGTGGAAATCATAATGCAAAAAAACATTGGCGAAGTGGACGTTGGAGAGGCAAAGCAAATGCACGTGCAAAACGGAAGCAATTATGTACAGCTTGAGGAGCAAAGTCTTGGAGCATGGCCATCCATGCGTTTAACCCCAAGGAGCTGCTAAGCGTGTTAACACCCCAGACGCCTCGGGGCGCGATGCTTGAGTGGAGCAATGAGACGAAACACTCGAGTTTCGGGAAGGATTGGCATAACTAAGTCAAGTTGACTGCGGCCCAAGCATTTTTTGGGGGGCTTTAGGTTTGATTTCATGACATTGATTCGCATTGAAATGTTCAGAGATGACGGATAAAATGTCTTAAACTATTTGATTGCTTATGGACTCAGCTGTAAATATGCTCGAGATAAGTTACTTTTCTAGTGTGATGACATTCAATAGACTTGACTTTCTTAAGAGATATGTAAGTATGTGTAAAACAGTATTATTATAGTATTCAACAATGTTGAGTCAACATTATGTTTACATTTCTAAAATCCCACTGGCATTTATATATTGATTTTTAACGATTGTGATTATAATTTAGGCTTTAATCATTTTAAAACAAAAAATTTAAATAAAAAATAATGATTATTTATAATAATAATTTTTGAAATATTGTGCACTTTTTTTATAAATTTACAACGATAAATAAAAATACTTTTTCAAAACATATTGAATAATATCACCTAAATTATTCAACATCTTACTTACTAATAAACAAAAATTAAAGCTATTATCTGTGTTTTAAAGAACAATTTTGATTCCTAATACGTTCGAAATACGCTGCACTCTTTTTCTGTAAATGCATGTAAATATAAAAACGCAAAACTTTTCTTTGAAACATAATGAATATTAGAATCATCTCAACTTATTCAACTCCATTCATTACTTAGCGTAATTGCGATCTTCTACACGCTTGAATTTATTTCAAGTTGTGCCTGCTTGTTTCCTCTCTATTAATTAAGGAGAAGAAACAAGCAGGCAGCTTTAAAAGTTATCAGTTCTACACTTTCGAAGACGCATTCCATTCAGCCAGTGCTAGAACCAATCGCGAATTGCAAGATAAAATCTACCTGATAGTGTTGTCATATTAGCTTATTTTAAGCTAGATCTAGCTTATTTAAAAGTGGAATGTGTTAACAGATGCATCTCACATGTGCATTGTGTTATCGCCCTTCAGATACTTTGGCCAGGGCGCTGATGTTAAGATAACAAAACAGATGATGCGAAGCAATTGCTGAGAAATTTTAAGTTTCGGTCCAAGTTTCAAAGAGCAAAAAAATGTTTTTAAAGCTTTTTTGTTTTACTTATGTTTTTTGAATGCCTCTTAAGAAGAGTGGCTCTTACTATGTGTTTGAGAGTGTACATTGTAGAAATTGTTCGTGATGTCTCCATAATTCTGTATGAAAGTTAGTCAAATTTATATATTATTGTCAAAAAATGAACTTTTAATTAGACTTGCCAAGTGAGTTCCACGGAGTCAAACGCTAAAACTCATTTTAACTTGTAAATTTGTGAATTCTTGTTAATATGAAAGTGAGCAGAATATCCACTTTTACCAACAAGTCGACAAATTTCCATTTTTGTTACTCACCAATAAAAAGAGACAAAACACATTATGTTTGTCAACAAATTTGATTTAAATCGTAAGGTAACTATAGAACAAGATCTCTCCAATTGGATCAAGTATTCACAAGCTTTGGCAGCTATGGGATATAGTCATCCGATTTTGTCAACTTTCAACTTTTAGTATTGTCTCGAAACTGTGTTAATTATGTAGTCCCAAACATTCATGAACAAAAAATAGTGATCCAAAAAATGTGTATACTTAGGGATAAAAATTGGTAAAGATTCATGAATTTATCGTTATAAACGAGTGGCCACAAAAATATGTCAAGAACCTACAGTACTTAGTCAGATAAAAATGTATACACAAATGTTGTAATATAGGTTGGTTTTGGCATTTTTTTTTAACTTTTGTTGTTCAGAATTAAGCGCTCATCACCTGGCGACACTGATTTCAAAAATTTGTTATACGAGTTATTCAGAAAAAGAGGATAATCAATTAAATTCAACAAAATACATATATATATGCAGAGTAATAATTTTGTTTTGCATACTTAAGGTCGGCTTGAAGTTGTGTAAAAATACTTAACAATTTTGTACGCTCGTTTATTCTGCCTTTTGTTCAATTACTCAACTTTTTGGAGATAAACTTAGTTCGCAAGGTATCGATTCCTCGGCAGTCACACATTGGGAAAAGAAAGTTTAAATTATATTTACAAAAATGCTTGAAATATCTTAACCGATGCAGAGGATGCAACTTTTGTGGACGTGTATTTGAAAGGAAGGAGATCGATGGAATGGAACACAGTAACGAGGAGTTAAACAAAGGATATGCATGACGTATGAGAGCATGACAAAGATAGCAAACAAGCAAATGCGAGATAGCGAGAGAGATAGAGAGAGAGAGAGAGAGAGAGAGACAGAGAGTGGAAGTGGGATAGAGGTTCGTTTCGAATGGTCTGTGTGTTGCTGTGCTGTGGAGATGACAAAACAACTCACCGGTTGCACCACAGTGACTACATCCGGTTTTGAAGCGCCGCTTCCGGTTCTTACTCTGCTGCCAAAATGCTGCGACGGCCGCCTTTCGTTTGTGCCAGAAGCGTGAGGAGCGCGTGCGCGGAGCTTGCCCAGCCAGATGTGGATCTGGGACGTGACTACTACGTATACTACTTGGTGTATTGGTGTCGGTGGTGGTGGTGGTGGTGGTTATGGTGGTTGTAGTGGTGGTGGTTGTTGTGCCTGTGGTGACGGTGATCTCGACGCCACAGAGCGGACATTTGGGCAGCGGGCTGGTGGCCGGGGCAAAGCTGATGCCGCGTGGCTTTTGCTCAATGATCTCGGCCTCGTCTTCATCCACAAAAATGCAGATGCCACCGCGTCGTATTAGCGAGGATTTATTGGAAAATTCGGGTTCTGCTTGAAGTTTTTGTTTTGGGGGACGATGACAATTCGAGTTGGAGTTGAGAGTTGAGTTGGAAAAGTTGTTCATATTTTTTTGTTGCGGATTTGAACACAAATTGATTAACAAACACATACAGAAATGCACATACAGAAATAGAGAAAGAGAGAGAGAAAGATATGTTTATAGAGCGAAATAGAGAAAAAGATAGGATAGTTAGAGACACATTAACACATTCGCTGGATCTATTTGTATGCGAGCCATGCAAACGACAGAGGACAGAGGAGAAAACAATCAAAGGATTTACACACAAAAACAGCTAAAATCTCAATACTTTGCTCGGTCGAGCAACTGGGCGTATGCGCAATGTCACTACGGTCAAGTGCAGTGTAACTGAAGCTGCTGCCTACTTCGACTTGGACTTGGACTTCGACTTGGAAAGCGACTTGCTAAGCACAACTCAATCAATGCTGAGAAGCATCAACAAGGCCAAAGCGCAGCAACTCACACAACTCGACGATTTAATCAAATTCAAAGTCATAACTCATCGAGTCAATCGCTGATTGGCACTCGACCTTGACCTTGTTGACTGCTGACCTATTGAGCGGCACACAGTTGGCTACTTACTCGCTGAGCTGGTGGAGACGCGTCCCATGGGAATGTAGCTGCGACTGTCGCTGTGCTCCTGGGAGAAGTTGATGACGTTCACGTCGTAGGTGACCACGGAAGCCTGTCGCTTGCGCACAGTCTGAATGCCCTCGTAGCCGGTGAGGATGCTGCAGCGTTGCCGGCCGCCGGAAGCGCTCACATCCGCCTCGGTGGCGCTATCTTTACGCTTGAGCAGCGGCGAGGTGACGTCCTTGTGCTCACCTGCCATGCCGCCAATGTCGTTGCCGCTGTCCACCGGCGAGAGTGTCGAGTCGAGTATTATTTCGGGCTTGCTGGATGATATGTTCAGTGGATGTGGATGAGGATGTTGCTGTGGCGTGGCTGCTGTCGCTGACGTTGTCTGTGGCACCGGCAGTGTGGTGACCACGTCCAGCGATACGGTGGAGGTGTCACTTGGCGTATAGCCGGCTGCGTGCGGTGGCGGCGACAGGAAGTACACATTGATGGATGCGGACTGCGTGCCATTCCCAACAGCTGCTGCTGCCGCTGCTGGCGTGTTCGGTGGGGACATCAGATAGTTGGCGCACACCTGATCGCTCAGCGTGCTCATGCGCTGGGGGGCCGCCGACGCCTGGCGCCTGGACTTTATGGAGTGCTCGCCGCCCATGGGGAAGCTCAGCGAGCGAAAGATTTCGGCCAGCTCGGAGCTGTTGGCGATCAGCATGCCGCTCTGCTCGGGCAGCTCGGCAGCTGGCGGCGACAACGATGGCGGCGGCGTCGCCGGCTGCTTGGGCGAGTCCACGAAGCAATCGGCCAGCTGGGCCAGCTCGTCGCCAGTGACGCAGCCAACGGCGATGGCATCGTTGCCGCTGCTGCTGCCAAAGTCAATGAGCTGCAGGCTGAGCTGCGCATCCGTCGCCGTTACCGCCGCCGCATTCTGCTCGCTGAGCACATTGATGTCCAGCAGAATGTCCGGCTTGTTGGGCGTCGAGTCGGTGTCGCTGTGCTGCCGCTGCCGCTGCTCAAGTTTACGTTCCTTGGCGCCGCCTCCGCCGCCGGCGCCTCCGTTGTAGCTGTGCGACAGCTTGCGATTGCGGGCACGCCGAAAGAAACTGGAGCCCTCGGAGTTGGCCTGCTGTCGCTTCTTCTCGAGGGCAAAGCACTCGGTGCTGGAGCGTTTGGTCTTCGCCAGCAGCGCCATGAAATTAAAGCCCTTCTCCTTCCCACCCGCCACCTGCGTCGACGGCGTCGCCTTCGACTCGCTGATGGTGCGCAAGAACTCCGAATCACTCGCCGCAAACGCCTTGTGGCCGGTGGCAGCTGCCCCCGATTTCAGGCGTATGAAATCGGACTCACTGAGCGCCGCGTACTTGCCACTTGCCGCGCCGGTCTGCTTCTTGAAGTACAGATAGTTGTCCTCGATGAGTCGCTTCAGCTCCTTGTTGTCCTCGGCCAGCGGCAAGTGTGTGGTCGGCTCGTAGTGGTCGTTGGTCTCGCTCTCGTCGCTGTTCAGCCCGAAGACGCGATAGGCTGTTGACTCCGGCTCCTGTTCGCTGTTGCCGCTGCCGCTCGTCAGGCTCAGCTGCTGCTGCACTGCAGCCACGGTCTGCAGTTCTTGGGGGTGCAATTGCGGCGCCTTGCCGACGAGCGTCTCAATCCAGATCTGCGGATTGAAGACGGGCACCGGCGCCTGCAGCTGATTGGGGGCCAGCTGCTGCTGGAGTGCCATCATCGATGGAGCGCTGTCCGTGTGCGTGACCTTCTCGTAGCGCTCCTGCTCGAGGTCACGCAAGTCGATGCTGCTGCGGCTTAGGCGCCGTGGCGGCGGCGACGGCACTCGCAGTTCATCGCACTCGTCCTTATCATCGTCCTCATCGGTGGCCGTCTGCAGCATGTCCTGTGAGGCCGATTACACACACATATACACAGAATACGTATAGTATATATATAACGAGGCATGTCCATTGATTGCGATTATATTTGGTAAATGTGATTGTTGAACTCACCTCCAAATTGCTGACTGCACTGATGGTCTCCTCCCGCGCCGACTTGTTGTTCAGATCGCAGTCGCTGGGATGCAAATAGCTCAGATTGGTGGGCTGCTGAGTGTGTCCCATGTGCACGCTGTTCAGCAGGATGTTCGAGCTGGTGCGACTCAAAGCCTTGCGCTGACGCACAGCCTCCCTGAGTGGGGGAGAAACCGCAAAGTTTATCGGGGTTGAGAATTGAAAACGACAATTGCAGTTTGCGGTCGACTCACTTGAAGATGCGCCAGTACATGACCAGCATGACAATGCCAGGTATCCAGAAGCTGACTGAGCTCGAGATGAGTGCGTAGGCCTTGTTCACCACAAATGTGCATTGATCCGGACGCAACGAGACCTCCCGCAGATGCTCCTCGGTCGTGTACCAGCCCAGGAAGATGGGCGTGAACGAGATTAGGGCGGGCAGTATCCACACGTTGGCCAGCATGAAGCAGACCGTTCTGTGTGTCATGTTCAGAGGATATTCCAGCGGTCTCACGATGGCATAATATCTGTCATCAAGTTGAGAGCGATTTTGCAAATTTAATTATTTCATTTTGATATTGATACCGCAGCTTAAAAACCATAATAATTAAATTTGATATTGTGGTGTTAATTCTAGGCATTGTTTCTTATTTTTTTAACAAATAATCTATTCATATTTGCAGTCTTTCTTTTGAAATTGATAGCCATGCGATACTTCAAAGGTTTCATTTACTAAATTTAAGTTAAAAATAGTAATTGTTTTCCTCAAAATCGACTAGAAATAAAATTCAATTAAAATGTACAAAAATATATTGTGTATGTAAAAATAATATACGAACTATTGGATTAAATTAAACTAATGTGTTTTTTTAACTATTACGATTTTTTTTCAAATATTTCGTGATTTGCATATTATGATTATAAATTGGGCGGTTTATCACACCAAATCAAATCAGTGCTTTTTAAATCACATCGTTCATCGTTTGGAAACGTTGGAAAAAAAAACAAAAAAATAGAAAGTGTATTATAATTTGTAGTTCAACTATTAACCATGATGTTCTTGGTTAAATAAATTATGAATTTTCTTAAGAGTTTTCTTCGTATGCTCTGATTTTGATTATTTGTTTTAGGGCTAATTACAGCAAATCAAATCAATGCGTTTCGAATAGCAGGTATAAGAAGATATCTTTTAACTGTTTGTAATCGGTTTCATTACATGTATAATGCAAAGATTCTTTTGTTTATTGAAGTTCCTTTGGGGAATTTCAACGTAACAGCATTAATTAATTTGCCGCAAACTTATTTCTATTTTTACAGAGCATTTTGTTGTTGGGTGCGTGTTTTTGCGGCCCATCCGAAAGGTGTGTGTGAAATATAAATTAATTAAAACGAACAAAACAAAAGGCTGGCTGGAAGCAAGTCTGTTTTTGGTCTGGCATCCATCGTCTGATGTCCAGTGGCCAGCGCAGCCAGTGGCCATTGTTGTGCTGCATGTTCTGCCAGCTTAGAGGGTCCCAGCTGCTCGGTGCTTCCGTTTTAGGCCGCAGCTCCAATTAACAAGCTGCCGGAGACTAGGGCGTTCCATAGCTTGGCCAATGCCTTGGTGTCGGTGTGCAAATCATTTGGGCCGCATTCATCATACGCCCCGGCTTAATGTTTGCTTTTGATGTGCGCGCCTTTCACAGTAATTAATTGTTTCCCATTCGCACTCGCTCTCTCTCCGCTCTTCGGCCCAAGAGCGAGCTTGAGAGTGAGCGTGAGATTGCGGCTGCCGCAGCCAAGATTAATGGCTCTCCGACAGCTGTGTGCGTGTGTGTGTGTGTGTGTGTGTGTGCTCCTATATAGTTGGATGGGCTACGATTTATGTACTCACCTATCCACCGATATGCAACAAAGATGCAGTATGCTGGCCGTGGAAAAGTAAACATCCAGACTGTTGTACACGTTGCACATGAAGGGGCCAAACATCCACTTGCCGCCGGACAGCTCCACGGATGCGTTAAATGTCATCGCACAGAGGGCCACCAACATGTCGGCCATCGCCAGTGACACAACAAAGTAATTTGTTATAACGCTGCGAATGAGACAAAGCCAAGCGCTACATTAAACGAAAGTTCCGCAAAAAATCACCATCCACCGACCGCCAACCGCCAACCGCGACCGCTGAACAGAATGAGAGAGAGACACAGAGAAAGCCATGTCAAGCGAATGACATTGCATTTGTTTGTAGTGTAGCACAAATGTTGCCTTGACTCCACGCTCTGCGAGTTGTACTCCATTTGAGGCAGGCAGCAGGTCACCTTAATGCTGCAATTTCCCGAGCTGTCATAAGTCATTCGGCTGACTAGGCAGCTGTCGTCTTAGCTCTGGGGTGAATTTCAGCGCCTGCACCAAATACTCGCCATGTTCATAGGGTCATGCATATCGTGAATAAGTGCAAATGACTTGCTGCTATGAAAATGCTCTGAATTCCAACCGCTCTGCTATATTTCACAATTTTTAGAACATGATAGATTACAATACTTTGGCATGGCAGCGAGTTAGATTTATTTTCTGGCGCGCTCAAAAGTATGCTACACTTTCGAGAGGGGAGACACATTTTATGTAACCCATATCACCCTAATTTAGTATGAGGTTCGGCTGCATATTTAACTTCCCATAATGTGTTGTTATGTTCCACACTTTATAAAGAAAAAAAAAACCCCATCTAGGTTTAAGTATGCTAATACGTACAAATTGTGTGAAATTTTTGAACAGAACAATAGCCTACAGGAGAATATGTTAATACACATTCTTTCCTCACAAAATAAATAAAGAAAACAAACAAAAAAAAAATATATATATATACATAATGCATTTCAGCAATTTTGATTTGTTTGTTAAGGATAAACAAAAGTATATATAAACAAGTTTAAGTACACACTTTTTGAATAATTGAGTTTCCCTTTTGAATAAGTTATTTATTATAGAACAGTTACCTACATAAAAATAAGATATAACAACAAAAAAACAAAGAATAATAAAAAAAGTTGAACTGTGCAAATATTTACAAATTTTGTGCAACTTTTGAGTTTTCCTGTAGTTTAAATTAATAATTATAGTAACAATAGTGTGCATAAAATCTAGCAATACATTTTATTTCTTTGCTTTGAGGCAACATTAATATGAAATGATTTTCATGATTTATTATGCATTAGCACCCTCTACAAAAAGTGAGAAAATGTTAAGATTATTTGGCTTTAATGCTTAATGCTATGTTTTTCATGACTGAGGATTTCGCTTAGTTTAATTTCCCTGCGGTAATCAGCTGATTATTGACCTTCGTTTCCCTGGTTCTGGTTCATTCAACCTGCTGCACTTTAAAGTCCGCTTCACAGCGTTCGTTTTGCTACAGAATAGTATCAACTACAGCGCTAAGCCATTTACCAAAAATTCATGACAATTTGCTCTGCATAAATGCTGCACATTGCGGAGGGTGAGGGACATAAAAACTACGTCCTGAATAGCATGCTGCACAGTCTTTGTGCTGCACTGTGCAGTTCAGTGGGGCGCCCTCAGGGGTGCGTTGTCATTGCCATCGTGTGTCATATTTAAGTTCATTTAATGTTTTATTATTCCGCTTGTCGCTCATTTAAATTACATTTACTACTGCGTTTTGCAGTTAGCAAAATGTTAGCAACGTTGCACGTTGCACGTTTGCAGGAAGCACGTTGCAGATGGCGCGGCAGTTGGAGGTATTATGTTGCAACTTATCCAGTTGCCAGGATGTGGCAATGTCACTCATTCAATGCAATCAATAGCAGAGGCCGAAATACGATTTCAATTGACTTACCGCAACTTTCGATTGCGTTGCACCGAAATGATGACCAGCGCATTGCCCAGCACCGCGGCCAGGATAATTGACGAGAATATGAAGCCCTTGAGCAGGAGCAGGGATACGTCGACCCAACTGTCTTCGAGCTGGCCGCTGGTCTCGATTGGGCTGCTGATATTGGCATTTGCGTTCACCGTCATGTTGTTGGCGACTGTCGAGAACAGCTCCAAGGCGGTTGTGGAGGTCGTCGAGACGGGCGAGGAGACGGAGGAGGAGGCCGAGGACGATGCCGTTAATGACAGCGAAGTCAACGAGGCGTCCACAAATTGCGATGTTGTTGGCAAACTTGTTGTCGTTGTTGACATTGTTGTTGCGCCTGTTCCTCGCGTTTGTCCCGCTGTTGTTGTCAGTGTTTTCGTTGCTGCAGTCAGCAAGAAGTTGCTGCTGCCGCTGCTGCTGCTGCTAGTTATTGCTGTTGTTGTTGTGGTGGTTGTCGTTGCAGTTGCGTTCAATGCAGCGCCGCCAACAACAAGTGTTGTCATCGATTTGCTTGGCCTTCTTGTTCTAGCAGTTGCCGTTGCCGTTGCAGCAGCAGTTGTTGTTGCTACCGTTGCTGCTGCTGCTGTTGGCGCTGCTGTCGTTGCCAAGTTGATGGCAGTGCTTGGGCTGAGATAACTGCTAAGCGTTGTCATTGTATCAATTTATTGCTGCTGCGTTGATTAAAACGTTAGTTTAGTCGACGACGACGACGACGACGACGACGCCAAGGAGAAGTAGTGCCTCGGAACCGAAACCTTTTTCTCCCGCGCACATAATTGCAATTTGGAAAGCAAACAAGCGTGTCAGGGTTCAACGCTATCCGCAGTCTCAGTCACAGTCTCATCAACTGGTAGTCGAGATGCTCGTCGGCAACGTCAATAGCAGCAGCGACATTGAGTGTTTGCCTAGTGCTCTGCCAGGACACGCTGCCATCGCTTGTCGATTGTCCCCCTGTTGCCGATCCTGCTCCTCCTCTACCTCTGCTGCTGTTGTTGACTCCTCGCTTCGCTGGCGTTTATTTGAGCTGCTCGCAGTCGCAATCCGAAGCCCAATGCTGGTCGAGTTTTTACTGCAACGCTCAAATGCTCAGTAATCGGCGACTCGACTGCAAATGAATAAATAAATAATTTATTAACTAACAGACATCACAGGCGCAACAAAATAAATACAAATTGCCAAAAAAACGTTGGATAAATATAACATAGCATATTGATGTGTTTGCAATTTGTTCGACCCTGAAGCCTGTTGCCTGTTGCCCCTCTGAGCTCTGAGCTCGTTACCAGCATGTCTATGTGTCCGTTAAAATACAGAAATATATTGCGTATACGCTATGTGAGCACTTGGCATGCAGTTTATTGGAACGCCGAGAGACACATCTGCATATCTCTCATTCGACTGTCATCAGTGCTGTCAAGTGCTGACATCTCCGGGCAAGAGGTTGTTCAAGCCGTAACCCCTAAAATTCAGATTGCAGGCAGCGCCAGGCGGCGGCAGGCAGCCAGCAGATCCCACAGCAAATAAATAAAATTTATATTTATTCTCTTTCTGTTTCTGTTGCCAGTTCCTATTGCAGTTGAGCCACAAAGGAGAGTCCGCTTGTTGTGCTTGTTTGTTGCACTTTATATTTCAGTTTTAATGGGAAGTTGTTCATTTTTGATGCACAAACTTACTCAACTGCAAAGCTGTGTCCATTTAACTTTTATTATAATAACTGAACTAAACGGAAATCTCTAATCAAATTGTGCATTTTGTGGGGATTATAATTTCCATTAGTGGTGCAGCATGCTATAATCCCTAATAATCCTTGATATTCGCTTGAAACTGTAATTAATTGACATATTTTTAATATGGCTTTTTAAACAACTGACTTCAACAACTCTATCTGCATGGATTTTATTCGCACTCTCTGTCGTTTTTTCTGCAGAAGGATTGAAGTTCAAATGTCCTTGGCAGCCACATAAATCGTTAGCTGCAAGTTTTTTTTGTCTGCTTTCTCTTTGCCTCGATGGGAAAATAAGTTTTTTGCTGCCGCTGCTGATGTCCTTCAGTACGAGTATTTTGATTTCAATATTTTTTAAGGATTTACAAGTGGCATGGGATACAACCAGACACATATACACCCGCATACACACACAGAGAGAGCGCCGCAGACGTTGAGTCCAATGTAAACTACGACCTTGCACGCTTCACGGAGCTATTATCCTTGTTAGCTGCGGTGTCCTTCGTTCGCCAGTTGATTTTGACTGGTTGTTTGCTCGCCTCAGCCTCTCTCGCTAAGAACTGAGCTGCCACATTCATCCATTGTTTGCGATTGGCAACTAAATATTTTAATGTTCGGATCTCGCGAGGATAACGCAGTGAGCGACAGGCAAGCGAGCAGATTTGAAGTCTGTCTAGCGGCTGCAACTTATAAATTTCATGCACCATTGCGCGTCCTTTAATATCCTGGATAAGTTGCCACATCAGACGCTTGCCATTGTGGCATAATTAATGCCTTCAAGTGGCTGCCGGAAACTCAACAAACCCGCCGCTCTTCCGCCAGCAAAGTTGCGCTTAAGCGCAAACATCAACATCAACTAAGTTGGCCTCCCTCCTCCCAACTCCCCCGCGGGTCAACAAAAAGTGCGCATGGGTCAGTTAGGACTGACCTGGAGGCTATGGTCCAGCGTGGGCGGGTGTAAAGTAAAGTGCAAACTTCAAAGTGCCACCCGCGCAAAGGACGCAGGACACAGGACACGGGACACTGCTAATTCAATTAAATCCATATACGAGTAGAGAAGAGCAGCGCCTGCCTTCCCCTTGGCAGTGTCGAGTCAATAAGAGGCTTAACTGCTGCAGGGTTGACAAATACAAACTGATAAAGCGACCGTACAAATACTAATTGTAAACACTGTAATCATCTCCATCAACAATTCCTGCAAATTCAATATGAACTATGAACTATAAGCTATGAACTGGCAACTGGCAACTGGCAACTCAATTGATGCCACTGGGAAATGGAAAAGCTCTGGCAACGCAAAAGGCAACAAGCAACTAAATCAGAGAGAGAGAGAAAGAGAGACAGAGACAGAGACAGAGTCGCAGAGTGTCTCTGCGAAAGACATTTGGCAATCTTACTGATGCTTGAAATGAAATGGGGATTTGTCTCATTGAAAGTGCTCAGCATTGTCAAATTGTCATCAAGTTTGCCAAACTACTCATCGATGCGGTTCAGTGGCTTCCGTTCCATGAAAACTACTTCTACTCGAACTACTCGAACTGTTTCGGAGCACATTTAGAATATGTCTTTAAAATGTTTACAAAATTAACACATAAATAAAAGTGTCGTCCACTGTCTATTGAGTTAGAGTGCAAACAAAACGAGTATATCACAGTCGAGGGTCAGCTTGGGTCATGTTTGTTTAAATTCAGGGCAAAAATAAACAGTCTGACCCAACTGTTGATGAATGGCCAGCGTTTAATTGGAAATTCCTAGGAGGAGAGAAGCTCACTCAGCTCGGTAAATAGTTGGGGGTTTGTTAGTTTTTAGACCCTCGATTGATTTGCCAATTGACAGCAAATTCTTTGCATGCCATTTAGAATGCCAATTGACAGCTGACACTCAACGCTGACGGACTTCTTGTGACCGTGGCTGACACTCAGACGGAACAGGGACGGGGACTGCGGCTCTGTGGCAGGTACACAGCTGTTTGGCCAACAAATTAAAGTTAATGCGGCTCAGAAATAAGCCTCGACGGCAGTGGAGCGCTCTCCAAGCCTTTCCAGCCAACAGCCAATGACAAACAAGCGCCAATCCCCCGCTTAGACACATTGTGACGACAACTGTCAGCATTTAAATAAGATTGATCGATTGGCATTGGCATTGATGTTGATGTTGATGTTGATGTTGGTCCTGTTCATGCTCGCAGCTCGGAGCTCGCTTGGAGCTTTTCACGCGAATTGATTTGCATAGTGCGAGTTCAGACCACCTGCCGGGCCACGCACAGTGGTGCGAAAATGCTAATAACTTTGCGCAATACATATTGTACATTGAGCAGCTGGTGTGAAAGTGAAATTGATAATTTCGCCACCGCCAATGTATGAATAAATTTATATATTTAATATTCAAATTAGGCAGGCTGCCTATTTTGTTATTCCGTCACAATGTGTCGCGGCAGCTGTGCAATTGGGCGAGACAAATGGTTGGAGCTTCCGTTCTGGCTTTAGGATTTGCCTTGTTTTCGCCTGTGATTAGGAGCGCATAACAAATCATTTAGTGGCTGTCATTCAATTGCTTAATCATCGCAGCCAAAAGGCTTAAGCCGATGGCCTATAAAAATTGTCGCATCTCTCGACCAGGACATCAGTTGACCAGCGGCTACAACGCGTTACACAGCTCCCAAGATCCCAGCTTTGGATTTATAGTGTGTCCAGTTCGGGTTACAGTCGAGTCGTAAAAGTCGCCAGTAAACGCTTCTCGCTTCACGCTTGACTCGACAGTGGCAGTTATGTGTAGACTAAGTTATTGCACTCTGCTGTTAATGGCAGCCTCCTGCTACCTCGTCTACTGCAGTCACGCCAAGGCGATTCAGGTAAGTTCCCCGACCAGACAAGACAAGTCAAGACAAGTCGAGGCAAGTCAAGGCTTAAGCAGCCAGGCCCACTTAATCAGTTTTACTTGGCGCACGTGAAGAACGCGCACAAAGTTGCTGCCGAGGCGAAATCCAGACAAAAGTTTCCCCAGAATCCTTTTGGAAAGCCACATCGAATGCGTTTGGCTGTTGACATTTTGGCAACTGCAGCCGTTGGCAATTTCCTGACTGTCATTGCCACTTTCCGAGTTGCTAATTACTCGGCTAACGGCTAAGGGCAATGCCAATGTCGAAGCCAATGTCGATGTCGATTAGTTGGCATAATCAATCGATTACTTGAGTAATGTCTCCGGTTTGGGGCCAAGGCATTTCGCACAGTCAGAGATTTAATTAAATTTCAGGTGTGAACTTGTGATAACTCTGGGGATTGCGACTGTGTGTGTGTGTGTGTGTGTGTGCCACATTTATGGGGCAAGTTACAACTTACAACTTAGCAGCAGATTTACTCGCAAGGTGTTGGCATTTCAATTCACATTGAGTTGTCTAATCAAGCGGCACACGCAGCCTGTCATGCTGTAAATTGAAACAATAAAGTGCTTGACTCACACACACACACATACCCATATACAGATTGAGTGAGCTGTGTGTGTGCAGCTCACGTATGCGCATAAATAGGCAGCATAAAAATAACTTAACACGTGTCGACAGTTTGAAAGCCGCCAGGAACGATATTGAAAGCCTTGCCTTGCCTCGCTTTGCCTTGCCTCGCCGCAAGCAAAAGGACCTCGAATGAAATATTTGAAATATTTTTGTTGTTTTGTTTTCTCGTCGCTTGCCGCTTTGTGGCACTTCATTTGCGCAGGGCACAAACAAACTGGATTTACCAAATCGCATCAACAGCGTCAACGTCGGCGTCGGCGGCGGCATCGGCAGCGGCGTTGGCAGCGCAGCGGCTGCGGCGGAAGCACGCCACAAGCGTGCCATGGGCGAGTACAACAAAGAGCTGAACGACATCATTGACGAGCTGGAAGAGAACAGTTTGGCGCAGAAAGCAAGCGTTGCCGTGCCGCCAGCCCAGACGCAGGAATTCGACCTGGATAATATGCCACCGCTGGCCTATTACCTGCTCTTGCAGAAGCTGCGACAGCGTGAGTACCACTCCATACTATATAAATGTATATGTTACCATATACCATATACCATATATCGAGTATCCAGGCGAGCCCACGCTGCGTATGTGTAATGCGTCCTTATGACAACCATGCCGGCTACCATGCCGCGAAGGCATTTCTAAAATGCTTCGCTCTAGGAGTTGTGCCTCCACAAATTGATTTCGTTCAGCCCTCAACTTTTATGCGAAGTTTTTTAAAGCCAAACAACTCCAAAGAAAAACTTGACTCAACTTTACTTTTGCTTCCCGGAATCATTTATTTATGATTTTTTAATTTGATAATGGGCTTGATGTTTTTTCATTTGCCAGCTCTTAACAGTAATTAAATATTATAAGTTGCTTTAGTTGGCAGTTAATACTCGGTTAAAATTTCTACAACTCAGCGTTTTTCTTGCTGTGCTTTTCTCATATTTGTGTGTGTGTGTTTAATGCCCTTTATTTTGCTTTGGATCCTTCAGTGCAGAGCAGTGGCGAGCCCGCCTATCGCGTGCGCACGCCACGCCTTGGACGCAGCATTGACTTTCAGCAGCTGCTGGAGGGCGGCAGGGGGAGCAGCGAGGAGGCGGCTGGCGGCCAGTTTGTGTCGCGCTTGATGAAGAAATCGGTGCCGTTCAAGCCGCGCCTGGGCAAACGTGCTCAAGTGTGTGCCGGCGGGGATTAAGTCACTGGCAGGACCACCGTTAAATCAACAGCGAAACGACTAGGACAACAACAACACAACGAGGATGAGGACGAGGACGAGGACGAGCCCTTGAGCAAGGTTGAGGCCAGCCATTGGCCAGTTGGCAGCAAGCCAGCTCCACTTAAACTACTCACAAAGCATCGACATCGGAAGAACACGCAACATGGAAGGCGCCCAACGATGTGCAATAATTAATCCCACATATTCTTATATTAAATAAATATTATACTGTTATATTGTAAAATAGCTAGGCCCAAGTCTTGAGAGGATTTCGATCAGAATAATTGTTTAAATAAATCGCAGCACCTTCGAAAAATGAAACTGTGCCAAACTTTTGCTTATCCATTTCAACTCGAATAAATTGATACAGACATTCACCGCACGATATATAGTATATACGCTATATAGTGTGAGCTCTCAGCGAATGTCGGCCAATAATTGACCTCCGACTGCGGCATTCGTGCATTTTCGTTTTGTGTGTTTTATTTTTGGCTGGCAAAAGTAAATTAATGAAATTTTCATCAGACGATATCATGCGATAATTTGAAAAGTGCGGCAGCTGCTCTGCTCAGCTCTGCTCTGCTTTGCGGTGGCAGCTGCTGCAGCCTCGGTTTTGGTGGGCGGTGATTGGGGGAGTGTTTGGGGTTTTGCACATTTTGACGTTTCCATAATTCCTGCACTTTCGTTAACCAAAAGCTGCTCGCCTCATTCAGCTTGATCAAGCATGAATAATGTTTGCCACGTAAACCCGAATGTGAGCATGTTTGAGTACTCGATTCCCATTGCCATTGTTATGCACTGCTAATTAGAATGAACAAGCAGCTACTGGACCAGACGATCAACATGCAAATCAACAACACTCAAAAGTACATAACATAATTTACTTGTCATTTAAATTGAAATTGCGGTATAGAAAAATTGCATTTCATAATTCAGCAGATTGTATTTGCTCATGTAGTTAAAGTTTATCTTTTACAATTCAATGCATGTTGCATCAAGGGACGTAGACAAAGAACTCAGCATGTTCAAGTTATTTTTTTTAATTTCCATGTGCAACATGCAAAATAATAACATAATTCATGTTAAAAATAAAGTGGATATTGCGGTTAATAAAAAGTTGAATTGTCTCATGTAGTGTTAGCTTGTCTTTTAAAATTCAATGCATGTTTCATCAAGACCCCAACAAGTTTTTTACATTTAACCTTATCATGTGGCTAATTAAATTAACTGTGATGCAGCAGTGCTTTCAAATTCACTACTCATTTTTTTTCATATGCAGGACTTCAATTATAATTAATGCAGTGAAATTAATATTTGTGCAGCGACTGAAGATAAAATTGATAGCAGTGAAAACTTTTGTTATAACAACCAACAAAAAGTTGCAACTGTAATTGACGAAGCGTTCAATGGTAGTAAAATAAGTATGTGAGCTCATTTACATAGATGCACATGTATGCATATTAATGCACATCGTGCTGAGCATACATTATTGTAAATTCTGCGAAAACAAATAGCAAACATAATCGTAACCTTGCACGGCGGGCTATGGATTAAATGGAACAATTGTGGCTTTACTTCGATAAGCTTTTAAAGTGTTTCCAAAGAAGACAAAAGAATATTCTGATATTGTTGTTGCACACATATTTTAATTCTTATTTCACACGTATCCAAAGTGTTGGTTTTATACATTTATTAAAACTGCATCAAAATGTTTCTGATTTGTAACTTAGTATTTTTCATTAATCCTTAATCTATAAATTGTCTAGATTCTTTATATTAACAGATCTACTTTATTCACTTCATCAAATTGTTTTATGAATTGTGGTAAGTAAAGATGTTTTTATTATTCCTAAATATCTAATTAAATTCTCTATTATATTCCTATTTGAAACCTGACTAGAATAATGGCTGCGTAATCTTATTCAGTTTAATATTTTCCCATTTTCCTTTTATCAACAGATCAACTTAAGTCTCATGTCTGCTCTGAATTGTTTTGTAAGTTATGTTTTTTTTATAATTCCTAAATCTCTACTTAAATTCTCATATGATTCGAATGCTTCGTTGGTTAACAGACTTAAACAATTTATGATAATGGCGCTGCCAGCACAAGAGTAGATAAATGTTGCACGATTTAGTATCTTGACGATGCAGCTGCTTATTTAAGAGATGGTGGAAAAAGGGCGAAGAGAAAGGAACATCTGAAGGTGCTCGTAAATGGCTTAATGGAACTACTGCCAACAGCTGTGTGTGTGTGTATGTTCGTGTGTTTGTGTGTGTGCGGGAAATGCAGTGCAGATGCTGCTTTTGGCTGAGTTGCTAAATTGGCAAATGCAAAACTCATTCGTTAAGCTACAAGTTATTCATATAAAGCCATTTGGCGTCGAGGCAGCTGCTCGAGTAGTTGGAACTTCAAGCAAGTCATTAGAGACTCAGCACGTGCCAATTAGTTTGGGTCTTGCCAAATTCTGGGCTTCCTCTTGCAATCAGTTTGGATTTGGTTGTCATTCAGTCGGTGAGCTGAAGTCGACATTCAATTGCAGGTCTTCTTACGGGTTAGCCGTAAAAAGGTTAACGGGTCAAATTCAACCACTATTGTGTCGAACCAAAAAATGTATGACAAATGGCGTAGACATCACGTAGCCGTCACGTAGCCATCGCCCGTGGGCTGCCAATAAATGAACAGTTCATGGAGCACCTAATAGTACTTATATATCTGCTTGAATCGTTTCTAAAATGGCGCTAATGGGCACGCAAGCCGCACACACACACAGACACACAGCAGCAAACAAACGGACACGGACACACAAAACGAGATATTGAAACATTATAACTGCAAAATGGTAATAAATTTTGGACTGCCTCCTGGGGCGAAAGGGCCGCTAAGGAGATGCGGAGGAGGGGCGAGGGGAAGACACGCACGACGCCCGATCCGGGGCAGGCAGGAACTTTGCATGATAGCCGTAAATTTACAGCTGGGTCCTTGCGTAAGGTTAAACGGGCTCAACATCAGCTGCCACTGAAGCGGCTTCCTGTCTACAACGTGTTCGCATTCGCAGATATCACATCCTGCACATACATATATCCATGCACATATCAGTAAAATGATAAGTTGTGCTTGCTAACGTGTGTGTGTGTCTGTGTGTGTGCGAAAATCACTTTGCCTGATTAAATGACGCAAACCACAAACAGCAGGCAAAACAGATATTCAGTTAGCATGCACCTTGGCTAAAATTGATGCCGGCCATTACGGTGAATTGTTAAAAATGCCCGCTAATATTTCGGATGTTGCGTTGCGTCGTCTTTTGTGCATTCGACCGACCCTTATTTATTGTATTTAAGCAACTGATTTAAATTGATGGCCACATTTGCCTGGCTGCCAGATTGCCAAATTGCCAGACTGCCAAACTGCGATGCCAGCCTTACAGGTTGCTCCTCGCTCTCGCTCTCGCTCTCTCTCTCGCTTGGCACTCACTTAATCAAATTTCAGCCATGCAAAAGGCCTCCAAATTGGCTTGTCTGTTTGGGCAACACACACACACAATGAAAGAGGTTATTTATTTATTTAATTTCAACCGACATGCCACGCATTTGTGGGCACTTTGCGTACCTCCCATTTTCTTGTGATATCCCCCCACTCCCCTACTACTCACTGCTTCACCGCCGCTGGCGCACCGCCAGCATAATGACAAAGTCTCTTATCGCAATTATCAGATTTTAATTAATGTCAGTGCTGCTGCCTGACAATGCCTCAACCACAGATCTGTGCCATTCGATTGTGCGGGGCGTGTCTGACAAGCGTCCATCTACTGCTGCACAGTGGAACAATTCTACTCTAACTATCTATTAACGGCCTAAATCTAATCCTTAGTATTGTGAAGAGATATAAGCCTACAAAAATGAAAGCCAAAAACATCGTCTGACGATTAGCTTTCTTTTATATTTTTTGATTTCAAAATTATTTCTAAGTTTATGCAGATTCCTTTAATTTGCTAAATACTAAATAAAATATATATTTTAGTGAAATATCAAGTAATGCCTCATCTATTTATTAAAATAAGCTAATATTTTATATTAATTGTATAAAGTGAACAATTGAAGTCTAAGAAATTCTTCGGTAAGATCAACCATTTCACTGTTACAGCATTGCTTCAGTGCCTGTCCGATATCCACTGACCTCCTGATGGTTTAGACTTTGATTTCACTTTGCTCTTGAGTCTCCAATTGCAGAAAATAAAAAAAAACTTTTGCTTTGGCAATTAAAGGGTTGTGTTTGTGCAGCCCCCATAAGCCTGGACACAGATTAAATTCCAATACTACACAGGTTGGCCGGAGAATATCTTTGTAATTCGTGTATTGTGCTCTGCATTTCGGATAAATGCTTTCCCAAAATAGAAATGTCTCAAATGGCTTGCAACAAATTGACACCGCAATTGTTTGTAACGCTAGAGAAAGGCTTGAAATGTTTCATGGAAGGTCCAAAAGTCCGGGCAAAGGAACAGAAAAGAACTTGAGAGTGAATAGATTTTTGGAATTAGTTTATTCTATTTGGGGTTTCATTAGAGAGCAGACAGAAGGCAAATGGCATTGCTAATGCCATTTAAGAGCATATTGCAAAGTGCTGACAGCCGGCAAATCCTTCGGCTCCATTGCAAGTTTCTGTTGCGGTTGCAATAATAGCAGCAAAGGCCACCACCAACAACAACAACAACAGAAAGCAACGCTGCAACCATCGACAGGTAGACGCCTGTGGCACTTAGCTTTATGCAACTTTAACAAACTTTTTGGGGGATCCTTTGCAGCTGCTGGCCTCGGGCAGTGCAGTTTGGCTGGTTGCAAATTGCAAATTCAGCTGCCGCTTAACTAACATATTCCAACGCACGCACATTTCGGCAACAATTTAAATTTGGCTGCAACTGTTGTGGAAGCACTTCCGGCGGGACGAGACTCAAAAGCGGCCAGAACCGATCGAAAATCGAATTTTGGCAAACGCGAACAATGGCTGCGGCAATGGCAATGGCAGTGGCAGTGGCAGTGTGGCAGTGACATTGGTAGTTGCATGCCCCATGGCCAGCAACACTTGTTATTGTGGCAGGCTGGATGGTGGCTTGCTGGCCCGCCTGCGAGTTGATTGTCGATTGCCGATTGCTTTTGCCGTTGCCTGAAAAGTACGCAACACTTTTGAGCTTTGCAAATGACTTTGCATATTTGCGCTTGAGCAAAATCCGTGTTCACACATTACTCTGTGCGTGACAGCTCCCTTTTGACTTGGCCATCAATCATCAATTTGGCAACAGGCAACCTGCGAGTGCGTGTGTGTGCTTAAATTTGGTATTTTGTATTTCGCCTGATGCAGCAACTTCTCCGCTTTGCCGTTTGTTTAATTAGTGTCAATTAGACAAACATTGGGCCGGCAAAAGCCTGACAGATGAAAAGGCTAGTAAATAAGCAAATTATCTGCCGCATCAGTTCACCACATACGAGTCTAACACGTAAATCTGCCGTGCCAGCAATCGGATAATCGGCATGCTGCACACAGCTCTGGGGCCATGTCAATGGATATCAATAAGCTGGCGCCGTTGTATTGCTGCCTGTCTGCCAAACAGCCAAACAGCCAAACAGCCAAACTGCCAAACTGCCAGTCAGAGCCCAGTTGGCTGCCCTTGAAGTTTTTGCAAGGAAATCGTTTTCAATTACGACAGTGCGCTGGCAACTATTCCGGCAATGGCCTTGCATGTTCCATGGCTCTGAATTGGGCTTATAAATATTTGTTCGATTTCATTTGCTGCTGCTGCAGAAATCAGTTTAGCGCCAATGTACGACGTGGGTAATAAAGCAAATACAAATCAAATTCGGACTCGGACTCTGAATCGGATTGCCACCCAAAAGCGGCCTCCAAGGACCATTAATTGTATCAGTATCGTGTGTGCTGGGGAGCATTGCATGCTAAACACGTTTGTAGGCGTTGGGTAATGAAAAAATTAAATAAACAAGCACGCGAACAGGCAAATGATGTAACCGATCCACAAACAAAACAAATTCCAAATGTATGACACATAATACACACAATGCCAGACGAAGACATTCCACTGCACATGATATTTCAATTTAAGAATTGCACAATGCTTTTGTAGCCGGACACGTGGCGTATACTTAATAATGGACAACGGCCAATTGGACTTATGGCTTACTCGTGAAAACAACAAATACTTCATTCATTCAGTGTATTCACTCTATTTCGGTACGGTCAATCGATAACTGACAATCAATCAAATGGGGAAACTCATTTTTGACACTTCGAATGGTTCTGGCAATAAATGGGCAGGCAAGTTGCCATTATTTCTGGTATTGCGAGGGCTGCTTTTTCCTTTTCATTTCGGAAACTCTCTTCTGGCCTGACAGCAGGCTTGTCAAACTGCATTTTCACTACGTTTGGCAGCTCTGTGCATGAAATATGAGCACAAAACTTTTTGCTGAATTCTCGTCAAACTTTTCTATTAAATGCACTTTATTAATGCAGCAATACAAAACAGCTGCGTAATCCTTCAAATCCATTAAAAAACTATGTCAATAATCATCACAATTATGGGCGAAGTTTTTAAGTATCTCAATGGCGAGTTCGCTGAGTAACTGCGACTCTTAATTATAATGTTGTGGCCAGGTATTTATTACCGAACTTGCGGCAAGGCAATTATTCTGTATATTCTTTTTTGGGCGTTACTCAGGAATTCAGGCTCGCTTCAGGTTACGTGCCTGTCGCAGGAACTGTCAAATGTCAAATTTAATCACAGCTAAAAATTAACATTATTTCATGATTGAAATTTTTGAACAAAAACCCAGAAAAGCGAAAGAACGCTTTAAGCCCGAAGGTTACGTCGAGGACTGCGTGACAATGGCTCATTGTGGACCCACCCAATGCCAGCGCCCACTGAACACTGAACACTGTCTAAACACTACTCGCATGGTGGTTGGGCCATAACATTGAACTTCGCCATTCGCTGTCCATCAACAATAAGCGCGTACTCGAATTATTTATAGGTAAGTGGCCCTGCCATTTAGCTGACTTTCGTGATGGACATTCAATTCAGTCTCCCATGTAGCCGCTATTTTTAATGTCAAGTACAATTTGGCCTGAAACCAGCGCGGCGTATGCGTAATTCGATTGCGTGCGAAATTTTCAACACACATTTATAAAATATAAAATCATAAACGAGTCCAGTCCACACGGAAGCAACGTCCGCCGTGGACGGACATTCAATGGACGTTAGGGACGCCATCGCATCGACACGCGCAGATTGCCTTGGGTACTCGACAGTGTCTCTCTGCTCCATCTCTCTCCCGGGATGGACATGAAAAGCGCTGTCAATTAAGTTTTCTTGTTTTTGTTATGTTTTGAAACATCGCTGCCGCTGCTGCCTCTGCTGCTGATGCATGGCAATTATGGTGTAATTATGACGCTGGTTTGATGCAAATTAACGTGCAACTCGTTGGCTACTTTATGATTGGGGTCATTTTCTGACTTTTAATTGCTCCTCAGAGAGGGAGAGGGAGAGGGAGAAAGTGTGTTATGAGCGACAACATTTCCTGCATATGGTCAGCAAAAAGCCAACGCTGTCTAAGCCAAGCGAAATGTCAATTTATAAATGTCGAACTAATTGCACGCAATAATCGCACGCATAGTCAGAGTTTCTTTTCAGCTAATGAATCAATTTACGAAACATTTCAGTACAATTGCCAGTCCATTGAAGTTAAATGAACTGTTTAGCGAGCTATTTGCGCAAATTACGCTCAAAACAAAAACGAAAAAAAAACGACAACGACGCCAACGAGACAGATGAGAATTTAAATTTAGGTAAATATGAAGTGAGTGAGAGTGCTTCACAAGAGGGGCCACCTTGCATAAGCTTTGAATCCTAGATAAACATACCGCAAATCTTGCTTAGGGATTTTTATGGATTTAATCCGCACATTTGAATGAAAAGTTGGAGAGCGTGTTTTGCTGATGTTGGCTAGTTTTATGCCCAACCACTTGATGGCAATTTTATTGATTTGTTGTTGCTCCTCTTGCTGCCACAAACTTTTGCTTTATATCGCTCCAAATTTATGGAGCTAACAGCAACAATAACAATGTCTTCCCGACCCTGAAAGCACCACCAAAAATTTGCATGCGCTGACCAAATTTATTTTATTTTTATTCTCATGTATACACGCACACAGACACAACAACTCACACACACACATACATGGCGGACACATCTACATGTGTAGACACGTATATGGTTTAAACTTGAAGGGCAACGCAAAAATGTCGAGCAACAAATTTAAACAGTGCACGCCCATTTACTTTGCCAGCGTTTTGTTATTTATTCCCTCACGGTCTCCCCGCCCCCTCTTTCCACTTTCCACTTTCTACTGCTTTGTCCAGCCTGCTGCCTTTTGCCTTTAATACTCATATTCTCGTGCCTTCGTATACATTCAAATTTTAATGTGCAAAGCAAAAAACAACATTAGCATAAAACGCTTTTGAAAAATTTCTGCAAGCTGCGCTGAAAAGTATGCTATGAAAAGTTTTCGAATCTACGACTATTTTTCGTGTTTTTGCTGCTGTTGTTGCTTTGTGGTGGCATCCAAACGGCACGCGCTAATTAAAAGAATAACAACAAAAGAGCGAAAACACTATAGAAAACAAACAGCGGTAACGAATGTACTGCTTTACACAAAATACAAAATATACAACGAAGAGAGAAGCGAACAAGAGAGAGAGAGAGAGAGAGAAAATAATAATAATGGAATAGCGTATACGCCACGTGGCGCTGAAACATGTGCGTGACGCGTAAATTGCTTTTAATTAATTTGCGTGGCCTTAAACCTTAAAACAAACCTTGACGACGACGACGACGACACTGAGAGCCCACAATATCTTTGCCAGCGAATTTAAAAAAAGAAAGAAAGCAATTAGATTTGTTGGCCACGGCAACTGAACAAGTGCACATAATTATGTGTGCAAAGTCGTTCAGCTGAAACTTGCCTTGGGAGTTGACAAACTAATTCAAATAAATGGTTTATAAATATGATTTAAGTGATTGGACGTTGACGTACATTGTATGCACATTCAAGTGGCCCAAGCGATACCAAGCCAATGCTTGTTACGCGCGGATCCCAATAAACCCTCCTCCCGCCCAACCGACCGAGAGGCGCTGTCGCAGGACGAACGACACGATTCGCGTTCGGACAGGATAGATTCGGGCATGCAAAAAAAAACGCGGATAGCATAAAATAGAAATTCAGGATCGGACATAAGAAATAAACGGGTGGAATGAAAATGTTTAATTTATTACTATAAGCTAAATTCGGTCTAATTATTAATTAAATAGGTTAGTAGTAAAGTTTTAAGATTAATAGCAGTGTTAGCGCTAGAAAATACATGATAAAATCTATTATAGTTATAACATAAAACTCTAAAAGGGTCATGCAATGCAAAATTAGATCTACATAGGGGGAGAGCAAGCGGGATGTAACTACGGGTTAGTCTAGATGGAACGGAAAAGGTTAGTCGCGATATTAACTCTGAAGAGTCAATATCACCATTAATAAGATTGAAAATAAATAAAATGCCAAGCATTATTCTACGGTTAGCTAAAGAAGGTAGGTTAATTAAAAGAAGTCTACTACTATATGACGGCAATCTCACTTCAGCATTCCAGTTCAAGCCACGCAAAGCAAATAAGAGAAATTGTTTTTGAACAGATTCAATGCGATCTTGGTGCACAGAATACTGTGGAGACCATACACACGAACCATATTCCAGAATCGGACGAACAAGTGATGTATAAAGGGTCTTAGTAATATAAGGGTCATCAAATTCCTTTGACCACCTCTTAATGAAACCGAGTACAGACATAGCTTTATTGACCGTTCTAGAAATGTGGTCTGAAAATTTAAGTTTATGATCTAAGAGAATACCTAGATCATCAACGGCAGTAATTCTTTTTAGGTCGTTACCGTTCAGTAAGTAAGAGGCCAAATGTGGATTAACTCTATAGAAGGACATGACAACACATTTAGAAAAGTTTAAATTTAACAAGTTCACTTTGCACCATGACTGGAAAGAGTCAAGATCTCTCTGCAACTTGATATGGCATGGCCAATCCCTGTACTGCAGGCATATTTTAACATCATCTGCATACATTAGTACGCGAGATTGTGTCAAAACAGTAGGTAGATCATTTATGAACAATGTGAAAAGTAAGGGACCGAGATGGCTACCTTGGGGAACTCCAGAGGTAACTCGGAATGTATTAGAAAGGAAATTATTAAAAGAAACTTTTTGCGTTCTTTGGCAGAGATAGCTTGAAATCCAGCAAATCAAATTATTGGGAAATCCAATTAAGTCAAGCTTATATAACAAAAGAGAATGATTTACTGAGTCAAAGGCTTTACTAAAATCGGTATAGATGACGTCAGTTTGTTCGTTTTTAAGGAAACCCTGGTTAACGAACGAAGAAAGCTCAAGAAGATTAGTAACAGTGGATCTATGTTTCACAAACCCATGCTGGTAGGGGGAAATAATCGAACTACATAAATGTTGTAAATGACTTGTTAACATCTTCTCAAAAACTTTTGGTATAGCAGACAATTTACATATCCCTCTATAGTTTTTGGCGTCAGACTTACTTCCCTTCTTATGGAGAGGAATAATGAAGGACTCCTTCCATAAAGAGGGAAAAGTCGATGACTCAAGTGATAAATCAAATAATTTCAGCAACGGTCTGCATAAAGCCTCGGCTCCGTACCGAAGTACACAGCCAGGAACTCCATCCGGACCGGGCGCAAACACTGGCTTAACCATTTGAAGATATCGAGTCAGAGACTCCTCACTCATTAAGGGACTGAAGATACAATTCGACCGAGACAGATTGTAAGGATAGGGCGCGTTAGAGTAGGAGGAAGAAGAATAAGTAGTTTGAAAAAAAGAAGCAAATAGATCAGCGATCGCCTGACCTGAATTTGCTTTCGAATTTTCGTAAGATAGACAAGGAGGATAAGAGGAAGACTTACGCTTAGTGTTTACAAAATTAAAAAACTTTCTTGGGTTTTCAGAAAAGCTAACCCGACAGCGAGCTAAGTAATTTTTATAACACACAGCGTTAAGCTCGATAAAATTAGACCGAGCAATTATATATTGCGAAAAAGTTAAGGTAGAGCCTGAAATTTTAAACTTTTTGTAAAGTCTAGACTTCAGGTTCTTAAGGTTAGAAAGTTGCTTACAAAACCAAGGAGGCTTATTAGACCTATGCGGAAAATAAGATGGAATACAGGCATCAAAGCAAAGATTTAATTTATTATAGAATAAGTTGACGGCGGCACTTATGTCAGTGCAGGAATACAAATTAGACCAATCAATTCCATTAAGAAGTTGGATTAATTTGGGAAAGTTTGCCTTTCGAAAGCAACGAACTCGATCGGCAGGTATATCAGAATTAGCGAGTACAGATCTGCTGAGTTCGATCCTTAACTCCAGAGTTGGATGATAAGGGTCTTCAGGAGATGTAAGGGGTTCCGATCTAGATAGAACTACGCTGGTAGGTTCAGAGACAAAGCATAGATCTAATTGCCGGCAAAGAGAATTTCGTATATTGTTAATTTGACCCAAAGATAATTCATGTAAACCATCAATAAAGTCATGTCGGTTCGATGGAATAAGAAAACAGAAGTTATCACAAGGATACCAAGCTGTTCCAGGAAGGTTAAAGTCTCCTAGAACAACAACATGATCTTTGTCGGATAACAAGGCAAAAATAGATTTTATTGCTTCCAGGTGATCCTGGTAAACAGATAAATCGGACGACGGAGGTATATATGAGCAAGTAAGAAATAAACTTTAAACAAATAGCTGAAAGTAGATTTAATGCTTAGTTCGGTTTCGAGCTGTTAAGAGCATTCACATGCTCTCAGCATTTAAGCCATTTGCTAGGTCAAGTATAAATGTGTTCTCGTAGAGTGTCTACTCAGATTCACTTAGGACCACTTTATGTGAAGGCAGCCAAGCGTTAAGGCCCCCGAAGGGGCCACTTCAAGTGGAGCCAACTTCCCCTTGGGGCATTCACCATACGTATTGTCAAATTTGAACAATTATTGCTGGAATTATGAAGCGGTTGAATGTAATTACGAATGTGTAAGCCGCAAAAAGGCGCAACGCAAGTCACGTGTCATTTGTGTCCTTTCGTTTTGCTTTTTTTTCCTTTTTTCGGGAAGAGAAATCAAAGCTAATGACGGGTCGTTAGTCCACAAGCAGGAATATCACTCGAGTCACGTATTCTAATTTTATTTATTTGCCCTTCTTTATGAGCGTAATGCGCTTGTCTTTGCCGTCAAATTTATTACCACTCGTAAGCAATTTTTTGCTTTTTAGTGCGCTCAAAATGCGACACTCGACGGCCACCTCAAGAGAGAGGATTATCAAAAATGTAGACAAGTGTCTCTGCCACCTAACCCTGCTCGGGTCGACCAACTGCCTGGGGTCATTTGGCAACTGGCTGTGCTGAGCTGTGCTGTGCTGTGCTGGTGATTAAAGCTTCTGCATTATTTATGTGGGTCAGCGAAACGACCTTTAATTGGCTCGCAAGTGCGCCGTAATCTCCTTTCCGCATAGCCCGACCATTTGCCTGCCCCTCCACTCCTTTCGCTGTCTATATTTAACACGAAAGTTTCGCCCAACTTGCCCAGCCCCAAAGGGGGAGTCGAGCACACCGGGCTAGTGTCAGAATTATTATTATGCAGAAGTGGGCCAGTGGCAGTGCAAGCGGATGTGTTTTAAAAACGAGAAAAGAAAAGTGTGCTCGTAATATCGCAATCAACATTTAAAGAGTTCTTCTTTGAAGTCGAGCCAAATAAATAATATAAATATTAATGTGCATACATTGAAGTGTTGTATTTTCAATTCTGTTGAAATTGGAGCATAATTAAGTAGAAGCTCGTGCTTTAGTCGCTGTGCACTGCAACAAATTTAAGGACATGGAACAATGCCTGGTCTGGCACTTTGCCAAGGTAGTCGGTGGCTCGTAGCTCGGTCGGAGCTCTGCCGTTGGCGACATTCATGGAATTGAAAAGTTTTCACTAGAAAACAGGCCAACAATGAATTTCACGCATACCAGCGCAAGCCACAACATGGTCCAGAAAGAGAAGGAACCAACCAACCAAGAGAGAGAGAGAGTGCTAGGGCCTGGAATTGTATTGCACTCCAACGTTTTACTCAATGAATCATGGACAACAGCTGATTTATATTTATGAGCTGTGGCCCACACACACACGCATACTTTCGGCGTACTTGGGCAATGCGTGTGCTGGCAACGATTGGTGTCCTTGATTCGATTCAAGTACGCCAGTCGAGTGCGCCAAGTGTCTCATTGTGCATTTGTGGCCGCCACGAAGGTCGCCGGGCAAAAGACTGAAGCCTGCTGCGGTCTGGCAATGTCATTAGGCGGCGACGGCGACGTTGGCTGCGGATATCTGGGTTGTTGTCTGTCCCAGTTCGTACTGTCAGCCATTTCGTTTCCTAGCTGAGCACGAGCTGAGCAAACAAAAGTCCGATTCAAGCTTCGAGTACGAGCACGAGCACGAGAATGAGAATGAGAATGAGAATGAGACAGAGGCGGTGTCCATGTCCATGGCAGTGTCCGTGTCGGATAATTGACAACGAGCTGCCGCTGAAAATCAATTGAGTGACTTTGCATGTAGTGAAGCCGGGGCTATTTTTACGCTTGCCCCACGTGCTTGACTGCGACTTCCATACGACTCGTTCTCTCTGGTCTGCTCTACACATTGTTTGTTATCGTCATATCGGCCCTTTGTCAATATTGAACAAAGACTTTGAAGCGCGTAAAAAGTGAATGAAATGTGGAAATCCCCGCGACACATGTTCGGTTGCCATCTCTCTCTCTCTCTCTCTCTCTCTCTCTCTCTCTCTCTCTCTCTCTCTCTCTCTCTCTCTCTCTCTCTCTCTCTCTATGTTGCTGTTGTTCTTGTTGCGGTTTCTCTGTTTGCCTGTCGGCTTGAGTTAACCAGCAGTGCACACAACACGTCAGCCTGGCTCAGGTGAGCGCTTTGTTTGCCGCTGTAGGTGGCAACCAGCAGCCGAGGAGCCGAGCAGCTCAGCCAGCTGCCACAGATCCCGCAGGCGCATCATTTGTGCTCTTTACTGTTTGATTAACGTTTTAACGATTTGAGCAAACAATTGTGGCAATAACAACAGCAAGCAGCCCCGCAACAGCAACAAAAACACATGGCATTAAAGGAAAGCATACATATCGTAAGCATCGCCCCACGAGCACTTTCGGCTGGCCCACAGCAAATTAAAGTACCTGCCGCTTGTTACATGCGTAGCATGCCACATGTTGCTGCTCAATTAAACTAAAGCGATGCGGACAATGTGTTCGACAACAGCCAAATAATAAACACATACTCTTATTGACATTATAATTAAGTAGTTCACAAGCATGTATTTTCGTTCTCAATTTTCCTGGACAAGAAAAAGTTATACACAAAATTGAATAAGCAATTTATAGCTGTAATTTTTGAAAACATGTAATTAAAATGTTTCGTTGAAATTGTGAAAAGTTTCTCTTGCCAGTCAATGTTGACTGAATATTCTTAGAAGTCAGCCATGATTAATTGATTCGATTCGCTTCGCTCCGACAATTTATCGTCAATAACTTGCAGGAAAACACAGCAGACTTCTTAAGTGAAATTTAAACAAAATGTTGGCCACATTTAATGGCCAATTGTAAGGCAATTTGGCAACTGAGAAGCTAACTACACATTAAGAAAATTGCAATTAGACAATAAGCGAATTAGTTCATTAAGAAAATTACATTTATTCAAATAGCATTCTCGGAAATTTTTCAAATGCAACGATTCATATCAAAGTGTTAAATTTGCCAATTAGCCAAATGGCTTTTATTTGGCTGAAATGAACTTGAAGTTCACAATACAAAGTGTAATTGATTTATGTGCGTCGCGTCGCTTATTCGAGTCTACAACTAACCTGGCCAAAATGCTGACGTTGCACGTTGCAAGTGCAAGAGTATGCAACAGGTGAGACAGAGAGAGAGAGACAGAGAGAGAGAGAGCATTGAAGGTTAGGTAACTTGATTATGTCATCAAGGTCGTTTTCTTGGCCAATCAATATTGGCTCCAGTTGCCATTGTTTACGTTCGAGTTTAAGCCAAGCAAGTGACTGGGCAGTCGGCAGGTTGAACCTCCATTTCATATGCATATCAAATGTGGGAATATATATATTATATACGAGTGTATATATGTGTGTGTGTGTCGTGGCTGCACTTTGCCTTATTACCTGCGCGCACTTTGCTATTCCGCGTCTGCCATTGTTGACTTGTTTGCAAATTGGTTTTCCCAGCGTAATGCTTGAGCCCATCGTCCCTGCCCCTTGCCCCTTGCCCCATGCGCCTGGCCTCTTGCCACCCGCAGCCAATCTTCTCCGATGCCGCTGTCATTGCTGACATCCTTGTACTTATTGTTATTGTAGTTGTTGTTGCTGTTGTCGTCGTCGCTGGCAGCGTCGCGTTCATTTTAAATTACTTCGTCGCGTAAATTAAACAAGCGACAGTGAAAGGCGTCACTCCAGTGCACACAATTCCCCTTCCCCTTCCGCTTCCCGATCCCATTCCCATTCCCATGCATAAGTAGTCCAAGTGCTTCTACATAGATTGTGTGTACAAGTATTTTTCATCTTCTTTGTAGCAAAAAAATTTGATTATGGTTTTTGTCGAAGGCGGCTAATTTCATTTCGCCAGACCTCGGCCTAATGCTGAGTGATGTGGCAGCCCCCTCCCCCACACATCCCTCAACCGTCTAATTTCATTAAAGGCCAAAAATTATTTAACAGATTTTGCAACAGCATTAAAATGTGTGTGTGTGCGAATGTGAGTGTGTGAAGGGCACTCGCGAAATGGAAGCCCAACTCATTTTGAAAACACGCGCCGCATTGTTTAACTTTAACCTTTTTTATGAGTTTCGCTTCTGTTCTCTGTTCTCTCGATGCGTGTGCGTGTGTGTGTGTCTACAGCACACATAAACACACTCCCACACACACACACATAAATGCAGCTGTGTGTATTTGTGTAAGCTTCTTAATTAGGCGGCGCTTTCGCAAGGCGTTGCTCGCCTTTCAGCTTCACTGTAAATAAGTTCCTCTAATGAGCCTTCACTTGAATCTGTTTTGGATCTTTTATTCGTTCCGAGCTGAGCGAGGCGACGCGACGCGACGCGGCTGTTGAATCTAATCAGGGTTCAATAAACAGCGCATCAGGACCTTTTGCCAAGCAGCCTGAAAATGCAAATCAACAGCTTAAAATTTAATTTAGGCGTTAGCTGTGTAAATAAACCGAGTCGCGTTGAGTCAAGTCGAGTAGCGGCGAAGCAGGATCGAGGAATGAGGAACGAGGAACGAGTTTTGTGTACTTAGGAGCGCGCTCGGTTGGCCATTTATGACTTGGACATTGTCCCCAAATTCAATTCCGAGCATTTGGTTAACTTTGTTAAAAAGTCAAAATTAAAATCAGGCCAAAAAGTCAGCAGTGCTGACCACATTGTGGCCTTTTGCCGACTTAGTTAACTTTGAATTGTGTATCCGCCGAGTGTTACAAAATAAATGCAAAGAAAAACCCTAAAAGTAAGCAATTTTTCCCTGTTCGTTTCATTGTTGTTATCGTCATCCTCGTCGTTGTTGTTGTTGGTGTTGCTGTCGCTGTTGCTGTTGAGTCAGACAAATTGCAGGACTCAAAGTAAAGTTGATGAGCTCGAAAAAGTTCGCTGTAAATTTGGCTGAAGAATGATTTAATTTTGTTGGGAAAGCTGCGACACGTTTATCTCAAAATGGTTTTGGTAATAAGACTGCGCCGTGGCGGCCAATCGACTAACCGCCTTTGAAATGCGTATACAAAATCGATAATAGCATAAATAATGCATATATGGAGCTGTTAGCAATGCTCACTCACCATCAAATAAAAAAAAAACCTACAAGCGGCGCAAAATGAAAAAAAGCGACCTGAGAGACAATGGCCTAGGCCCGACGACAAGGCCCAGGGGCCAACGAAAGGACAAAGGCAAACAGTGAAGCTCATAGACCGAGCTTACATATGCCTGACACAACACAAAAATGAAAGTTAAATCCTGAACAACGAAAAAATGAGTGTGTGTGTTTAAGTTTGGTGGGAAGGGAAAGAAATGCGAGGTGGACTCTCCATAGTGCCGTCTCTATCCGGCGTACAAAGGGATAGCTCAATGGCTTCTAAAGTTGCAAGCCAGAGCAACGCAAGACCTGGTTGCGACGAGTGCAAAGCAAACACAAGTAGTACAAAGAATACTCATACACGGAACACACACACGAGGGCTGTCTCAACAATATTCGGAAGAACCTGGGTCACTAGGGAAATCGTACCAGACTCTGGGTCCCCCATGCAAAATTCTTAAATAACATTTTAATAAGAACATCTTGAAGACAACCAAATACGCAATTTGATATTTTATTTACATCATAACGGAACTAAAGTTTATGCTTTGTTTGCTTTGCTTCAACTTGAGTTTACTTTTCCTTACTTTAAGCTTAATCTGCGACAAATTATCGACGTGTACCTAAATCAACGCAGCAACATTGACAAGGATACACAAGTTTTGAAGACAAGCGAGTCCCACTTAATGACATAAACACTGTCAATGCCCAAGTCTCGAGCGGAAGTCATTTTAATGAGAACCTCAAATCGCTTTACGAGTACTCCCAACCCATGTTTCAGCTCCGCTTTTATCATGTTGCGTCTCCCCCAATATTAATTTGCAGCTATGTCGCTGTTGGACGTTATAGGCGAAATCAACAAGCACTTCAAGATATATTTAGTGGCCAATAAAATGCAAAAAGCGAACGGAAAGTGCAAAACTGATTTAAATGCTTTTGTAGGCATATTTCCGGATTTGTTTTTGTTTGCCAGCTTGATTGTGGATTAGTATCAAACATTTATGGCAACTAAGTGGTATTTTATGTTACTCCTGCTGTTCGTTTTCTCATTTCTATTTCTATTTCTATTTCTATTTGAGTTTCTGTGGCCAACTCCCTCTGCTGCTGACAACTTTTGGCCATTATTTTAGTCATTGATTTCAAATAAAATAATATTCTTGGAGTTCGAAAACTAAACGATGTGTCAATGTTGTGAAAATAAATACAGATGGACAAAGTTTAAATACTTTCAGATTGTGTTATTTTGTAATATGCAATATTATGTTTATCTTTCTGCAGAAATCGATTATAAATTGTTTACTAACCCGGCAGTTTGATGTTTAAAATTGGTTTCATTGTCATGTTTACGTCAATACAATAGTTACATTACAGTTTATTTATTTGTATTCAATTTCGAGCCAAGCACGACAAGTTGCTTAATTAAATTTTGAATCGAATTTCCGTAGAATTTGCAGCGATTTTAAGCTACATAGTATCATTATGCTGACAATGAATCTGATAAGCTTACGGCTAAATCCAAGAGACAGAGATGGAAATATACCGAGAGCGACAGCTGTAAGAACAGCAAACAGAAATGCCTACAGGCATTTATTCTATTTATCATTTATCCAGCCATTTATCGAAAGACATTTGAGGCGCAGCATTATACCAAGAGAGAGGGAGGTGTCACGACGACGACGGTCTATAAAATATATCGCTACAATGAATAATGCCATTTAGATTGAGAACGTTTATGTGCAAATATTTGCCAGATTTAAGCCGAAGCATTAGCCGGGCATTATCTGAATTAAATAAATTCAAATCTTGTATTCCACATTGCATTATTATTAGTATTATTATTCTTATTATTATCGGCTAACAGGGCGTGTGCCAGTCACAAAGTACTTAATGATAGTCTAAACTTTCCGGCAAATAAAACATTGACAGCCGAAACTAACTAAATCGTCACAATGCGTATGCGAGTATCTCACAGATACAAAACTTTTTCAAGCGTAGCTCAAAAAGTTTCAATTTGTCTATGCGCCGTCTCTGTCTGTGTGAGTGTGAGTGTGAGTGCGTATCTGTGTGTGTGCGTGTGTGTGTGGGTGCGTGCTTGTATATTTTGTTGGCCATGTAGTTTTACAATTTATGCAGAAAAGTTTGCATTCCTCGTGACAGACTTTCTATGAATGCCAAATAGCTGGCGCATGTAATATTCGGCTTTTGCTAAATTTGATTCGAAAGACCAGACAAATATAGCTAGTTCGTTTTTTCTACGAGTACCTGAGTCCTATGTTAATAAAATCGATTGCTCGACCAGAGGCGTAGGCTGCTCTGCTCTATTAGAAAATGGAAAAATATAAAAAAAATGAAAAGAAAAATCAAAATAAAAATGTCAGAGTAAAGGCAAATGTCAGTAGATTTAGGTTGAGCTACAGCAGCTGTGGTTGAAACTGCTGCGAGTCGAGTGGCAGTTGCCATCAAGGCCCAGCAGCCAAGAGCCAATCAACAGAACAGTTCCTACGGGCCTGCACAGTAGTGCGCATCGTGAAATTCAGCAAGCAAAAATCCACAAATTCATTCTTATTTTCACAAAATTGACATTTTACTATTCTTTTACTTTATTAATATTTTTTTTCAAGATATTCTTAAATTATGCAGCAAAAATATACAACTTAAAAACTATTTACTATTCTTGGCTCATTGATGTAAAGAGAACAAATAATTGTTATATTCCTAAAATCGTTATTTTATCAAAGATTTTGTGCAATTCTTTTTTATTGATTTTTTCTTTAATGAGATTCTTAACGCAGTGGCTGAAAAATATGAATTCTCATGCTAGCCAATTTCACGGCTTATTGAGCATTTTTGAGTCCAGTGTGTGTGTACTTTCAAGGACCTTCTGTTTGGCAGAGGCCATGGAGAGCCGCGACACAATGTCACAAGCGTTCATTGGCAGCATATTAAAAATGTCGGACCACTAACGTTTTAAGTTTATTAAATGTAAGCCCAAGCCCGAACCCAACCCAAACGCTGAGCTCCAACTCCAGCTCGCCATGAACTGGCCAGCCAGGATTGCCAATTTACGTAACCAGTTAATTGAATGGTCTCTTTTTGGTAGACAACTTACGAGTGGCCAACAGAGAGAGAGAGAGAGAGGGGGACGGTAAGGAAGGAAAGTTTTATTGTTTGCTTACTTGATGAACGCGCTGTGCTGGGGGCACAGAGTGTTGCTGTTGCTGCTGCTGTGGCACGAGGTTAAGAGGCTGCAGCCAAAGCTGTTTATCGAGCTGTGGTAGACGGTGACGGTGGCTGACACGACGACGCTGGATCTGGTTGTGGATGTGTCTGAAAGTCTCGGCGTGTTGTTGTCATTGTCGTTCTTGATTTGCGTTTTGTGAGTTGTGTTATGCGATGTGGGCGGTGTGTGTGAATCCGTGGGATGGGCGCGGCTGTTGCTTGTGGCGTTTGCAACACGAGAATGAAATTTTTTTTCGTTTGGTTGTTGTTTGTCTGTTGCTTTTATCGCTGTTTATGGCTGTTCTTGTTGTAGTTGTTATTGTTATTATTGTTGATATCAGCGAAAAGTTCCTACGCGCGCTTCAGCTCCAGCATTTTAGTATCTTTTTGTGCTACTCGTTTGCGTATTTGTTTTTGTTGTTTGATGTTGTTTTGCGATCTGGTTTTGGTTTTTGTTTTTAACGATTCGGATGGCTGTGTGCAAACAATTTAATTTGTCATTATGCCGAAGTCTGTGCTATTTTTATTGCCATCCGCAAGTAAAATTCGAATGAGCGAAATCGATTTGTAGGAACGGAATTTCTTTCTTTTTTTGCTGCTTTTTGGTACTCACAACTGGCCACAACTTGCCGCACGTTTCAGCCAGCGAACGAACGTAAACACGTACAAGACGCACACACACACATGCACACTCTGAGGGATACACGGACACCGACAACGACAACGACTCCGACACAGAGAACACTTGGAGATACAGATACAGAACAAGCAAGGCAATGCGGACACGGACACAATTCACGTAGAGTTTTGTATCGGTTTTTGTTTAGTACGAGGTTTACGAGCTGCGGCCAAAGCCAAAAACAAAATCGAAAACACGCACGCACATGCACAGAGTCTGATATACGGCCTGACGATGTCCTGACACAGTCCTGTCGACCGTCGACCGTCGCCTGTCGCCTGTCGCCTGACGCTGGAGTGGCACTTGAGTCAGACGCCAATGTTGGCGTTAACGTTAACGCTAACCGCCAGCGGCAACGCCGGCAACTGTCAGTGCCACTTTAGTTCCCTTTTTTGCAACACATGTGTGACAAGTGGTCACAGGTTTCAATTGTTGTCGTTGCTGCCACAGTCGCTGATGATGTTATTGTTTTTATTGCAACAATCGCCGTCCGATGCTGATGATGATTATGTCTCGTTGCCGTTTCGGCTGCTGCTCCGCTGTGGAGTGTGCTCGCTTCGAAAACTGGACAGCAACTGAGTGCTCGACAGCGTGCCAAGTCCTTTGCCGGCCAACAAAACACAAGACGCGGCGAATTCGCTTCGAGAGAGCGCGTCTGCGCATTCAAATTTGGCGCGCAAGGCGAATTTGAATCACGCACAGAGTTGCATGCAAGAGTAGTAAAGAATTCAGCACATAAAGTATACGTGAATTTGGAAAAATAATATATACTAAATAGTCGAATACAATATGTGAATTTGTGTTGAATTTTAAACTAAATAAAATATTCTTAAGGTAGTTTGAATTTAACACTCAGCTACTACAGAACAAGCAACTCTGCGAGCTCGCCGCGCTGAATTTGTGGCGCCAAGCTCAGCATCCCTTGAGTCTCGGAGCAGCCAAGGCACAATCGAATGTCCCGCATAATCAAGACGCCAAGTGCTGCCCAAGGCAACCATCAGAGCCCAGCGCTGCCATTTCCCCACTCACATTTACTCAGAGTCTCCCGCTCACATTGTAAATCCCGCCCCTGCCACCCCCTCTGCATGCAGGGCGTCAATATTTGCATTTGTAATAACAATATTTTGATGGCATACCCAAAATGCGTGCGTAAATCTAAAAAAGATTTGTTATTACTGCTCGAGCTCGTGTTCGTTTTCATGTCGCGCAATGCAGACACAAATAATGTGTGTGTGGAGTGGAGTGATGAAGGGAGGGGAACAACAACTACAATATTTGAGTATCAAGTCAGTCAGGATGGCAACTCACACGCAGTTTTGTTGTCATGGGTCTGGCGTTCGCACTCCTGTGCAATGGGCAAAGTTATTAAAATTTCATAAAAAAAACGGCGGAGATTTGATTTCTCGATTGTCGCTCGAGTTTTGTGCCGGTGACAGTTGTGAGTTGTGAGTTGTGAGAGTGTGACTAACTCACAAATTGAAAATCTGCAGGAGTATTTGACGTGTCTTGTGCATTTAAATATTAATTCAACAGCGGCACAACAACGAAAACAAAACAAGTCTGACAGCGAGTGTTTGCGACTAGGGAATACCCTACAAACAGGGCGACTAATTACTATATATTAATTTAACACTAGTTACAACTACAAATAATTATATTAATTCAACTGCAGCTAGAATTGCTTGTTGAAAATTCAATTAATTAACACTCGACATTGAAGAAATTATAATATAAAATTTTGACTAGAAGAAAAAGAATATGTATTTCAAATTTATGAAAGATAGTTCAAAAATAATTCAATTTAAATTCAAAATATATATACATATCTTATTTATTTATTCTTAATTTATTTATTTTATGCATAAGGCTAGAAGTGGATCAATCGCTCACATATAAACATTTTCTGACTTGCTTCTCTGTTTATTAACTGCTTTATGCATTGAGACCTTGTTTATTATCTATCAACGAGCTGCAATTGGTGTAGTAAAAATGAAACAAGAAATAATATTTATGATTCCGACACCTGTTGCTGCTCATGCGGAATATATATCAGCTTAAAAAGCAATCGTCTTTTGTGCCTGATTTTATGATACTCTGTTGCCCCGTTTTTATGACTACAGGGTATAAGAAATGCTGAAACATTTGAAATGGCGCTCAGTTTTTGACACCAACGTGTCGTTGTCACTGTCACTTGACATGGCCAAATTGGCGCATCTTATGAGCGATGGGCGTTGATTGGCTGCTTGACATTATGGATCACCGTTGTGGGCGGTGCACCTAGCACATAGCACCAAGAGCCAAGTGCCAAGTGCCAAGTGCCAAGCACCTACATAGATGTATTCGCTAGCACCTAGCGACATCAGCAGCATCAACATTTGCCTTGGGGCGACATTGACTTCGCCAGAATGTCAAGTGGCAGAAGTCGAGCGTGCAATGATTTCATTTTGACTTTGATGAATGAACTTTGATTTTGAGTTATATTTATTATGCGCATATTTGTGTGGGATTCAAAGATGATGCACACTTGGTTGCTAATACCCGCAATCCAATCACAAAATTATCAAAAAAAAAAAAAAGAATAACAAATTCTCAACACGTCTGAAATTGGTAGTCAACGAAATTCACACTCTATTCGTGTCGAATAGTTTATTTATTGTATCGGTTTGCCATTTCAATGGTTTTCGCACCAGTGTGCAGTGTTACGCTTTCTAAAAAGTTGTACATGCTAAAATTATTATTAAATTGATGGATGTATAAAAAGTTTCCTATGGCTGATGCTCAAAATTAATATAATTTCTCGGCATACATATAGAATTATTTCGCGCGCCCTGCTGTTCGGCATGGCTGCTTTCCACGCATATTTGGTGGGGAAATATTTAAGTTTAAATATTTTTGCTACATAATTTTGTCGGCATTTTCAATAAGCCAACACACGCACACATACTCGTAAGCGCACGGACTACAGTATTTTGCTTTATGAGTTTTTAAAATGCCAAAAAGTTTGCCCAGTTGGCACTTAGACTGAACCTGAGGCCGGGGACCAATTGGCCCATGGAGGGGCACATTACGGACCTCAGTGCGGTGGTGTCTGTCACCTGCTTGGCAAATGCGAATAAATTTCATTTATAACGCGCTATCAAATTGCTAAAAGAAAAAAAGTTCAGAGGTTGTCCAAGGCCCGACACGGGTACTCGCCTGGATACATGGGCTTCATTCAAACTGTTTGCGAGTACTGCAATGCGCATACGCCACGTTGACTGTTATTTGGGTCGCAACTTTTTGCTCATTGGCGACTGCGACGACGACGACGACGACGACGACGGCAACGCAATAATATGACAAATTACTTTCACAAACTGATGAGCTGGCGCGTAAAGAGACCGAGAGTGAGGCTGGTATCATTGCCATGACGCCGGTTAAATTATCTGCCAAATAAAAATCACTCATACGCCGTGTGCCGTGGCGTTGCCTTTGTTACGGACCGGGATCCTTGCCTGGGCGTGTTGACGAACATTTTGTAATTTATCAGCCCAGGCATGGCAGTTATTTAGAAGTTTACAACTGTCGCCGGCAGTAATCAGCTTTACTTTTGTGCTGATAATGTTCTGTTAATGTAATTTGGCTTTCGGCTCGAGCCGGAGCCAGAGCTGGAGCTGGGGAATTTTGTGAAGAAATGCTTGCGTTTCCTTTTGCTTGGGTTTATTTACTTTAGAGCTGCTGTGTCACGAACTGTGGCGATTCACCTAAGAGTGACCCTCTTTCCATTCAGATGGTAAAAGGAATATGAAGAAACACAAGTATATATATTTTCAGTTTTTATTTTCTTTATTTTTTGCATATGTGTTTAAAGTTTGTCCAATTTTAATTAAACATGTCCTTTAAGCTATGATAATATTCCATATACAGCTTAAATTTCTTTTTTGTTGCCTTCTAAGCGAGGCTAAATTTGCATTCATTTCATTGGCTTAATCCTAGATTTCGCAACTTGCATAGAAAACTTCATAGCAGTACACAAAAATCATACAAATTAACGCAAAGCATTAGCAGAAAAATAAATAACACTCACATTCAATATACTATAGTCATATGTATAAATTAGTTTAGCTTTTTATTTGTTTATAAAAATATAACAAGTTCTTTGGAGTTTGTTGCATTCATTATTCGTTATGCGTTTCTCTTCACTTATTTCATTTATTTTTAAGGAAAATCATACAACTATTATACATTATGCATTTACAATTTGATGCCTATGATTATATGTTACATAGTACATAAGGAGCTTTGGCTATTTATTTATATATATTGCTTAGCATTTTTGTGGGTTCGCCTTTTCTCTCCTCAGTTTGGTTAGTGGAGGGAAGTGGAGCGGAGGGGAGGGGAGGGGGGACTAGTATCGAAGCAAACAACAGAATTCTTGTGGCTTTCAACATAAATAATTTATATTCGTATTTTATTTTATTCCCTAACAATAAGGAGCTTCTTCTGTTTTGTTTGGTTTCGGTTTGTTCAATTCAAGTGTTTTCCCAAATTATAATAGCAACAAGAGTAATAATAACAATAATAGTGGTCATAAATACTAAATACAATGGCGAAATGTTGCTTGGCTTTTAGTTTCGATTTGTTTCACTTTGCTATTTTATTCAACAATTTGAATAACAAAGGAGCGACGACAGGTTTGCAAACGGTTAAACCTTACACACTTTATATTCAAATGATGGGGACTTTAAATAGTAGTCGTACTTGTACGTATTCGTTTTCGTATTCATATTATTCGACACTGTTCCATGTTGAGCTTGGGCCGCAATTGCTGGAATCAAGTTGCTGACTTTGTAAGCAACTCACAAGCCCTCCTCTTACAGGCTACACAGTCAACTTAATTCCAGGAACTGCAACGCATTTGCCTTTTGCCTTGATATTCAATACGCACAGTTGAGCACACACACACACACACACACACACACACGCACATATATATATATATAAATTTCACAATTAACACTTTGCACATTAATTATTTGTTAGCACACCGTTCACTCGCAATTAACCATTATTATCGATATCAATATCCGAATCAATACCAATATCGATGCATTTGAACTAGAATAGCGTTTACGTTACTTTAAATTTCACTAGATTAGTTTTGATTTTGTCTGCCACTTTTAAACTCTATAAATTTATGCTTTCTATTTTTGTTTTTTTTGTTTTTTTTTGGTATTTGGTTTTGGTTTAACTATGAAATGTTCTATGATTTATATTCATATTTGTTGAGCATTCTTATTGCATGCGATTGTCGTTCAAATAGCATCATTTGCCGAATTTCTACTACATTTATCTATAATCTTATTTGCTTGGGTTTAGTATCATCAATTTAATTGTATATTTTAGTGTGCCATCTATGCTTGTATTCCTATGATTTGTTTGTTTATTTAACGAATATTGCCAAACTCCTTTGCTTTTAAATTGGTTTTTCATGCAAGTCGCTCGCATTTATAGTTTCTTGTTGGTTTTCATTTAATTGGCACAGTTAAATTTGTAGTTTAATTTAAGTTCAAGTTTTGGTTTATTCTGTTGTTCTCTTGGTTGTTGGTTGATGGTTGTCTCATATCAGGTTTGCTTAAATACACGCTTAGCTCAATGTTTTGATTGCCCTGTGAATGATGTCGCAAACTCATTTGAAGACTTGACTTGATTTGAGTTGTGCTAGGCATAAAAAGTGTCTGTTTACAACCTGAGCTTAATTTAATTTAGTTGTAGAAGTTATACAAAAACATTAAGTATATACATCGACATTAAATTCAAAGTACACTACAAAAATAAATAATAAATACAAAATGATGCATGCAGTGTATTCTTTGCCGTGTTCTTTTTTTGTATTTAAGATCACAGGCAGTAAATTAAAGCTCTGCAAGTGTAAAGGAAAATAATAAATAAAAGAACAAAAAAAAATACAACAACAGACAACATGTTAACGAGTACGAATATGACGTGCACTGTGTACACTGATGGCCAAAATAAACAGCACGCCTCGGCGAGTGATTCCATAACGCTTAACTTAAATAGTATGTACAATGTGAATGCAACCAGCATATTAATTTTACAAAATTAATGGAAAATTGTAATTGCATTTATTCGATTGACGCAACTTTCGCCATTCTCTGAAGTGTCGTTGTCATCAGTTCAGTTCTGTTGCTTACACATGACTGGAAGCTGTGGCGGAGGCTGCGTTATTATTCTTGTTCCATTTGTTGATATACTCCATGGGTATTTCTATCTGTATCTCCTGCACATCTTCGGCTGATAGGTTGCCCACGTTCGGCTTGGCTGAGGCGCCCGCCCTGGCATCGACCCCAAGTCCTGCACCCGAGGCGCCATAGCCGCCTGCTGCCAATCTCTGCTGCTGCTGGGCAATCGGCGTCAGCAGCGCCTCGTCCCTGTATTATAAGTTTTCTGGCAGCTGTGACTGTCGGCGATGCGAGGGCGTGGTCGAGTTGAGATAGCTCTCCGAATAGACGCTCTTGGCACGCTGATCGTAGCGCAGACTCGAGCGACGAATGTCGATGTCGAGGGGCATGTGGCGATCCTTCCACCAGTTGCAGAACAGGCAGAGCAGCGTGTTGCGGAAAGCCTCTCGGAAATCGCGATTGAAGTACGCGTAAATCAGTGGATTCAGTGTCGAGTTGAAGTAGCCAATCCAGAAGAGGATTGAGACCACAATATCGGGTACCTGACACGGCCCGCAAGTCATGGAGAGCGTGTACCTGAGAGTGATAAAAAAGAAGTAAATAAAATTAAGCATACGCATACATTTTGGAGACACTTTAAAGTCGAACCGCCCTTTGTGCTACACAACATAATAAAGAGCGCCGTGGCGTATGAGTAATATTTAATTATGCATGCACGACATTAAATAAATTATACTGAAATCCCAGGCCAGCGGGTGGCTGGTGGTTGGAGCACTTACCACAAGAAGAATGGCAGCCAGCAGAGTATAAAGGTGCCCATGATGATGCCCAGAGTGCGTGCGGCCTTGTGCTCCCGCTTCATTTTGATTAAATGTTTGTCCTTTGTCGGGGTGTGCTCCTGCTCGACCTCATGCAGTGTCAACGTTTTCGATGAGCCCGAGCCACTCAGCGCCTCGCCTGCCAAAATGACATGATAAATGCGGAAGGCTTAGCATCAGCACTGACATCAACATCAACAACATCGGGCCCGACATCGACATTGGTAACTCGAGCTATGCTCGCTCTCGCTCTGTCTCTATCGCTTACCTGATGGCTGCATTGAGGGACGATGCATTAGCATGGCATTGCCATGACGCATCATCAGCTGCTTCTCCTGGCGATTGGCCTCTCGGAAAATTGCCAGATAGGTGAAAATCATGATGGTGCACGGTATCCAGAACGATATGGAACTCGAGATGATGGCATAGTATGTGTTAACCACAAATGTGCATTGCGTCGGATTCTCCCGCACATATATCTCATGCGAGTCGGTTGTGTACCAGCCCATGAAAATGGGCAAAAATGACAGAAACGCTGGCGGTATCCAGATGTTTAACAGCATAATGCCGACCACACGTTTTGTCATGCAAATCGGATACTTGAGCGGCTTAACAATCGCATAGTATCTGCAAAGCAAGAAAAGAAAATCCACGCCGCGGTTTTATTACAATTTTCAAGTGGCTGCCATTTGGCAGCGGGAGAATGCGAAATGAAATCGTTGAGAGGCAGAGCGAGTATTTACCTATCGACAGATATGCAGCATAAATGCAAAATGCTTGCTGTTGAGAAGTACACATCCAAACTGTTCCACAGATCGCACAGAAACGGGCTAAAGTTCCAGCTACAAAGAGTACATAAATATTTACTTTAATAAGTATTGTGTGATGAAGATAGCACAGTTTCGCACAAACAATCGACTGCCCCAAAAAGTATGCTAAGCTCTGCGGCGTGGGTTGCGTTATCAGTGGCCCTGATTTATATGTTTATCGATTTCATCTTACTTAGTTGGTGCCCAGGTGACATTGCCCGTGAACTCGCGCAGCGCCAAATGAAAACCTTTAATGCACTGCGAGTATTCTACACGACACGTGTCTGTCTGTCTGTTGAGTCCAAAAGTCCCAAAGTTGCCGCAGGCGGCGGCACAAACACAGCCAAACGAGCGGGTTGCATGAAAAACTCATTAAAACTCGCGTTGTTGTCTCTTCTGGTTGCTGCCGTCTGCCACTTGCCCCCCCTCCCTGTTGCCTGCCCCGAACATCTAGACGAAAGCTCGACCGCCCCGTTTTTGCCGGCAGGCATGAAAATTTATTATCGGCCACCCAGTTTGGCATCAGTTTCAAAAACTTTTCGACTATTCAGAAACAGTGTGCGGACGCCTGAAGTAACGGTCAGGATTTTGCTGGAACGCTTCGTTCGTAGGCGTTTTGTTTTTTTGGCTTTTATGCTAGCGCTCTTTTTGTTATTTGGTCGTGCGCTGCCCTGAATTGCCGCTTAAGCTTCCCGCCCCCGCTCACGCTCCCTCTCTCTGTCTCTCTTTGGGAAAAGGTGCCAGGCGACGGCAATGACGACGATAGCCATGTCGGCGCCGGGGGCCAGTGTCAATTATGCAACTAGCGACTCTCCCTCTCTCTCTCAGTCTCTGAAGGTAAAATTGCTAATGAATGCCAAGTGGGCGGCTATGGCGAGGTAACGAGCGCTGTGGCTGTGGCTCTCCTTTCGGGTTGGCAACTGCGACCAATGCCAATTTATATGCAACTCTCGTGGCCAAGTGGCTGACTGAAGTTTTCGGCCTGGCTGCAAGTGTGCACATTATGCGCTGCTCTCAGCGCTGCAGCGACTTGCTGCTGAGGCTGTTGATGACATGGCAAACACTTGTTCTAGTCTTAAACCCGAATTCGGGCTTTAAGCCAGGCCTTAAAGTAGCGCCCATGCATAATTAACTGAGCCAGCTATCTGCACTTGGCATCACATGCACACATATCGCATTACACACACACACACACACACGCAGACAGGCAGCTGTGTGAAGGATGCGACCATGTCACACTCTGACGGTTTTTGTCCCCCAGAATAGCATTGCCAAGTAGGCAAGGCGGCAAGGCGGCAAGGCGGCAAGGCGGCTCTCTGTATGTACATATGTGTGTCTGCCCATTCTCTATAACACCCTTTAAATGGGAATCCTGCTAACAATGCAGCAGCATTTGCCAAGAAAGTCAATAGTTGCTGTAACAGAATTTACTGATTTTTAAACGAGTTTATTACAACTGCATACGAATAACTAGAATTGAGCAAATATTTGAACTTTGCAGTTTATTTAGGACTTAATAAAGAGAAGTGTGTTTTTATAAGATAGTGAAATCCAGACGAACAAGCGATGATCATTCTTTTAGCGTACAAACAAGATCAAGTCTGCTCAGCTTTGTTTAACAGAATCTGTTGCTTTAACATAGCATTAACATAACGTTTACAGCATACAGCAATGTGATCAACTCAGTACTAGGGAAAATTAGAGAGTGCCTAGAATATGTGTTGAATGAATTAATTTAATTAAGAATCGAGTTTTCACTTTTATTTGTGGAATGAAACTAATTAAATAGCATTGGAAATTCAGTTGGAAGTGTAAATCAGGTTCGGCGTGCAACAATTTTGTACTTTTTGTTTCAACTTTTCTTTTGTAGTTTTTGTTTGCACATTTTAATACTTGAACACAAACGCACGCACATAAGCTCAGCATGAGGGCGAGAGATGACTTTGTGCATTTGCATTTGCCACACATATAAACCCACACACAAACAGACACCCACCCACACACACACACATACACTCACAGAGACAGACAGACAGACAGACATACGGACATTTTGCCCACACGTAGAGCAGCATAAATAAACGTTGCTTTCATTTTTCAGGGATTTTTTGGTTGTTTGCCCGGACGTCGCTCCCCCTGCCCCCCTCTGCACTCAGCTTCTCCCCGCCTCTGCCCTCTTTGGACGCCTTTACAGTCGACTGGCATTTTGTTTGGTCTTGCGTTCAGCTGCAGTTGTAATTTTTGCTGCAACTGCAGCTGTGCTTACTTTTGTTATTGTATGTGTGTGAGTGTGTCTGTATTTGTGTTGTTTTGTTGTTGTACTTACCACCCAGTTACTTGCACACTAAAGTTAAATGTCATGGCCATAATAGCGACCATTATATCAGCCATGGCTAAGGAAACTACAAAGTAATTCGTTATAACTCTGCAAAGAGAATCAGAGAGAAAAAAATGAGATATTACGAATCATGCCAACAATAACAACAACAACAACAATGACAATGACAATGAATACGACAATAACAACAACAACAACAAGCAGAGTAACAATAAACAATATGAGAAAAGGGCTACGTAACGAGACGCCCGTTTAGATGACTAATCAGGATATCGCATTCGCATGAGCTTGTTTGTGTTTGTGTTCGTTTTCTGAGTGCTTGCTTTGTGTGTGTATGAGTGTGTGTGTTAACGTTGTACAATGTGTAACGCGTGCTCCGCAGGCGGGCAGAGGGGAACGCTGCTCTGTTAAGGGCCAGCAAATGATTTCAGTTAGCATTGTGCTGTCAGCATGGGACATTAATTGAAAAGCAAAAGCAAAGGCAAAGGCAAAACCAAATGCTCAGCTCAACAGAGCTGTGAGTGTATTCACAAATTGTTGCAAGCGAATACTGGCTTCGGTTCGAACCTAATTGATTTTCTCGGTATTTTTCAAATATGCTAGGCGCATCCTAATGGACATTCAAGTTCGCTCAGCTTGGCCTTAAATCTTAAATAACTTTCAACGTTTCAGTCGTTAATTGCAACAAATCGCCGCCATTTTGTAAATGTTACGCCATTACTTAGTTTGCTTTCAAGGAGTCCAACTTGCTTTCTCTTTCGCTCTCTGTCTCTAGCTAGCTGGCCATTAAATTTTGCAAATAGCAAGAGAAAAAGAAAATCTCATTGCAGCACATTTAAACACTTTGAGCAGAAGGCGGAAACAGTTGCCGAGCATCCTTCAAGTGAAGGCGGCGCCGCTGCCTCAGTCGCTGCCTCAGCCGTCGACGCGGCGTTAATGAGCAGCAGCCTCCATGTAATGGCAAATGGATGTGGATGCTGCATATACATATATCACACTTTCTCTCTCTGACTCTTGTGGTTCATCTTCAACAGCCCGAGAGAAAAAAGAGGAAAAAATACGAAAATAATTTGAAACACGCTCAAACGTTTTTATGGTGCGACATATAGAAAATTTTAAATTTATGCTGTCATAAAAACCATAAGCCGCCTTAATTGCCAAAGTTGTTGCCGCGCGGTCTCTGTTCTAGTGTCACTTGCCGTATTTTGTTCGCTTTTTGTTTTTTTGTTTTTTGTTTTCTGTGGTTTTGTGTGGTCGAGTGTATTGTGTTTTTGTTCAATTTCTGTTTCACTTTGAGCTTAGCTGTCATGCTATTCGAGTATTGTTTCTATTTCACTTCTACATTCCATTTTTTATTGCTGTGTTTCAGTCGCAGGCCAAGGAACAATAGGTAGATTCTGCAGCAGCCCAGGCACGAGCAAGAATCGCCAGCTGGCGATTTATAAGTCTGGCACGTTGTTTCTCTTGGATTTGAATCTTGGAAATCTTTTGCGCCTGCCTGGCATTAATTTGGTGCCCGAAAACTAGATTTATATCTGAAGGTAGTAGCCATGGAGGAGACCTTGACGTTAACTGGGTGGGGGGGGGGCATAAAGGGAATGCACGCAGCGCCTAGCTACAACATCATCATCATCGTCATTATCATTTAGATAATGAGCATTAGTATCGTTATTAGTTAGGCACGGGAGCTGCCGACACGCAAGTCACTTAAAAAATAAAATGTTGCTCATTAGAAGCAGCGAAAAGAGAAATTAAGAGACGTTCAACCTTAATTATGCCTGGACTCCGCTCCTCTCTCCACTCTCCTCTCCTGGTTGCCCCTTGCAATTCTCTTTATTTCTTTTGCTATCTAAGAAAGTTTGTTTGCCTCATTTTTTCCATTGCCTTTTTGTACTCGCCGCGCTTCCTTTTGAGCGCGGAACATTTAAAGTTTTCATTACTCTGGAAAAATTTGCATTACTTAAGCGTCTTATAAAACATTCTACTCGCAGGAGGGCAAAGGCAACAACTTTTGATTGCATGCCTCTAAAATGATGCGACGAAGTTAACTTTGATTATGTGAACCCGTCGGAGTTTCATGATGCGCTAAATTGATTTGCCTGCCAGTTATTAAGGCATAACTAAAAATATTAACGAACCGAGCCAAGCTGACGGTCCCATCATTTATCACTACAAACTTTTTTCTTTTTTTTATGGTAATGCCCCGTGTCTGTCGCTCTCTCTCTCACTCTCACTCAGTGTCTGTCTATCCCTGTCTATCGCTATATAAATGCCGAGCGAAGGACGCCAGCTCCGTGCCGGCAGTTGACAGCGCATCTAACGAGGTCGTCTCGCTGAGATGTTGACAAGTGTCTCTTCCGATTCGTATGTGTGTGAGTGTGTGAGTGTGTGGGTGTGAGTGTATATGGATGAGTGGCTATATTTATATTTTAGTTAGAAATGAATAAAACGAAGGTTTATTGGTTTGCTATTGGGGCCAGAATGATGATCTAGTCGTCACTGTGCACAGCCAAAAGATAAACAATTCGAATGCATTTGTTTATGCATTTCGGTTGATGGACAGCGCTCTAATCAAATCAGCAATAAAAACGCTTTTAATTGATGCTTGACTTCGAGAATGGAAAAACAAATAGCACTCAAACGAGTATGAGTATGAGTTGCAGCTACAATGAGTGCTCGTGGTCGTATTGTATGTAATGTTGAGAGAAAGGGCAATTAACAATCTCTTAGCATGCAAATTGGATTCGTTGCGCATTTTCGCATTTAAAATACAGGCATAAAAGTTAATTTGTCATCAAATTAATGAATTCCGCCAAGGATTCCGTCCGAAACGGAACGAAACGTAACGAAAATTGAAACAAAAATGCAAATATTGCCCGAAGGAGCAGCAGCCGGGCAGGATTCATGGGAAGGACGAAAGTAGACGCTCAATTATGAGCTAAATAAATAAGGACAAAGCAGCTACATAAAATACGAGGAGCAAAGCGAGCGCGAAAACAGGATACGAAATACGTGAATACGAATCAGGATACGGCTACGCTTACGGCAGGAGGCGAACGTGCATGAATTTTATGCAAAGTTGACAAAAATCGAGCATAGGAAAGCGAAATAATTAGAAAGTGTTAAGGCAGCGCGACAGGTGCTGAGAGATGGGAGGAGTTTGCGCGCAAATTGGCAATCAAGACAGCCCCAGGACGAGCGAGCACAAGGACTTTAAGAATTTCATGCAATTACAACAAACAGAAAAATAGAAAGGGCGACAGCAAACGCTAATTGCTTTTCACAGATAATTAGAATGTAAGCGTTGTCCCTGGCAGTTAATGGAGTTGGGCGAGGAGGCGAGCTAGTTGGCTGGAGTTAAAACACATTACGTATACGCACCTTAATTTTCTAACACGCATCACAGAAATAATAACAAGCAGATTGCCGCAGATGGCCGCAATGATGATGAACAGCATCACGAATGCCTTGAGCACCCAGAAGACGCCATCGAACCAATCCTCGCCAGCCGCGTCCACCTGGGTTCGACTGTCGTTGCCGTTGCTGTTGTTGTTGTTGTTGTTGTTGATGGTTGCAAGGAGACCTGCCGCTGTGCTGCTTAGCAGCGATGCGTTTAGTTCGTGTGTGGCGGGCATGGGCGTGGGTGTGGCTATGGGCGTGGCAGTGCCTTGCAGAGCCAGTGCGACGGGGTCGGCAACACCGAGCGATGTTGCCGACAGCGCATTCGTTGTATGCAGCATGGCCGCTGCCGTTAAAGCAGCCGCCGTGCCGATCAGCCTCAGATTGAGACTGGGATTGTTGCTAGTTGCCACTGCTGTTGCAGTCGTTGTCCGCCTTCCACTGCCACGTGACTCCTGCTCTGTCTTTGTGTCTGCCAACGACTGTAGAGGCGACTGCGACTCTGATTCTGGCCAGGGTCGGCAGCGACGACAGGCTCTTTTGCGTATCCTTGTGGCGCTCGTTCTGTGCCGCATTGTTGTCGTTGCCGCTGCGGCCGGCAACGCGGGCAGCTGGCCCAGCTCCAAGCACTGCATGACTGCCACTTGGCTAGACTTTCACTTCTTCAACACTTGCGTTTGCTAACTTTTTGCTCTCACTTTTTATCTTCTATTATTTCTTGTGGTTTGGTTTTTTTGTTTGCTTGTTTGCTTAACTTGTTCAACTCTGTCGACTGGGTCTCGGCCACGGTCTCGGTCTCGGTCTCGGTCCTCGCTTGATCTTGCGTTAATTTGCTCGACAGTTACCGACGAAGTCGAAGTCGAAGACGAAGACGAGGAGGAGCTGCGCCATTAGGGATTCGCGACACGCGTGGCGCAAGCGACGTTGAAACCAAAACTGAAACGGCCACCGCAACGGAAATTGATTCGCCAATGTTGCCGCGCGCCGTGCTGCCAAGACGATGCCAGAGACGGAAGCGGTGGCGATGGCGGTGGCAGAGACGTCAACGTCAACGCTAACGTCGCTTTCGCCGCTGTCCTTGCCAGTCCCCAAACTGACGCCCACTCGCTTTGCTGCTGCTGCTGCTGCTTCGACTGCTGCTGCTGCTGCTGTTAATGATAATGTTATTATGGAGGCGACGTCGCTGCCGCGCCTGACTCTGCTGGACTTGTTGTCGTTTTAGCTATGGCTACGTATTTCCTATGCGGCTTCTGTTTTTTCTTGTTCCAATTGTCGTTGCCGTTGCCGTTGCCCGTTGATTGGGTTTTTTCTTGCTCCAAGCGGCTGCGTTTTAATTTTGTTCATTTTTTGCGGCTACTGCGGAGACCGCGTCGCTTAGCTGCTGCTGCTTGAGTATTCTTTTAGTTTTATTTTTACCAGTTCATGCCTTTAATTTATTTTTAGTATTAGTTCGTGCAAGTGGTTTTCACATTTATATTCCACTAACTGAAAATATTTCGATGTTTTTGCTGTTTGAGCCATAAAAACCAAATTATTGCAATACCAACCAACAAAAAAATAGCACAAAAAACACACAAACTTAGGAATAAAGGGGGAGGGAAAAGCATGGAAAACCGAACGTTCAATTTTCATATGTTTTTCCCATTATATCATAAGTATCATTTGTTGTTGCTGCTTCTCATTTATATTGATTTTAGTCAATATTTGTTTATTTGCTGACGTCGAAATTTAGCCGTTCCTTCTGCTGCTGCTGTTGTTGTTATTTTTGTTGCTGCTGTCTTTAAGTAGTTTTTGTTTTTTGTGTGATGCGTGATGGGTGAGGCAGCTACTAGATTTATAGGGTGCCTGCTACGCGCCCTGAATAAGCATCATTTTACAATCTATTTAGAATACAATCAATCTTCGAACTAATTTGACTCAACGACCTGCAACGGCAGAGGGAACGCATTTAGATATTCCCTTTGCTGCAAGGGTCGCACCCTGTATGCTGCTAATGATTTATGTGACGACAGCTGTGCTAAAGAATGTCACTCTCTCGATATGGCTCGCTTCAAAAATCTTCTGGCTTATGTACAATACGTCTGTGTGAGTTCCCAAATTGTTCCCGTCTGTTCCCCCCCGTTTTTGTTTGCCCTTCGCGTTGACCGCTCGAGCAACTAAGTTGCGGAAAAAACGTCCTAATGCCATTATTATTATTTTGTATGTCTGTGAGTGTGTTTCTTTTCTCTTCTTTTCCCGCTCTGGGTGTCTTTATCTTTATGCTATTTTCCATTGTATATAGTCTGCTCTTCTATGTATATGCATGTGAACATTAATATTTATATTTCTTTTTTGTGAATTAATTTCCTGATGATGTTTTATTTTCATGTTCGCGCACACGCTTTCAACGCTCGCTCGCTGGCTGCTTGGCCGCCTTTTTGATGTTGTTGCTTTTAGTCACTGTTCGTTATTGTAATTGTTATTGTTGTTGTTGTTGCAGATACAACAAATTGGCCACTCGCAGTTTGGCGGCCACGAGCTTTAAATTAGACGACACCCAGTTGCGTAGGGGTATTTCGTTTTTGGATTTACTCGGATGACACATTTTGAGATCTTTTTTAAGTTTCCGATTTTTGCGTTTCAGTTTTTGTGCTTCGGTTTCATCCGTGTTAATTATGTCGAGTGTCGGCAAGGAGGCAAACCATATGGACACGTGGTTGGGATTGTAATCGTCGCTGTTGCTGTTGCTGTTGCCATTTGCCACGCCCTGGCGCTAGTCCAAATTGAGCAACTGCAAGGAAATGGAAACAGAAATAGAAAATCAAATGAATATAAATACGAATATAAAGATACGTGAATATATAAATTGAATGCGCATAAATATTCGAAAACAGAACAAGAATCGCCCATGAGAAATTTAAATAAATGCGATAATATTTTTGTTTAAAAATATAAATATCTTTCATGCTCGTCCATGTTTGTCGCCGCTCATCAAAGCGCGCTGCCGCCGCGCTGTCGCAGCGCAGCGCTGCCCCATGGCAGAGGCAGAGGCGTCGCCGTCGCTGCTGCTAATATATTTTTATTAATTTTCAAATTTATAATTTTGTACCCAGCGACCGACGCCTTTTTCTTTCTTTCTTTCTTTTTTTGTTGCTGTGCCAGCAGTGGGTGTATGATTAATTTTTGTGGCAAAACTAATTTCCATTAATTTAAACGCAAAATAGATTAAAAAAGATCTATTTTATATACGCAAGCTATAGTATAATACTTTACGCCTTCAGGCACTTTGCACAGACGTCGTTCACATGCAATTGATGTAATGCAGTTTATTAGCGGAAATCCATGGGGGGAAGGCCAAAACTGAAAAGCTGACAACTGGCGACAGCCAGAAGCGGAAGCGTCAAACATGGAACATGCCCAAAATGCGCTTCAGTCAACTGCCAATTGCTCTGGCATTTGAATTTCAATTTGTGCAGTTCAGTCCACAGACAAGAGAACAAACACATCAGGCAGATCCGCAGAGCAGACCAGCAGAGAAGAGCATCCCAATGTTAATGTCATGAAAATTATTATTATTATTTTTTGTTTGGTTCTTTCAATTTGAATTTCACCCAGTTGTACTGCTCGTTGTAGTTTCATATATTCATCTTGCTTTTTTTTGCCGTTTTGCGCTGTTGACATGGCAAACGCCTTTGCTCTTGGCATTGTGCGTCCTCGTCAGTTGTTGTGCTCCCAGCTCGCACATTTAGTTTGTTGCTCTGGCTGTCAGCGTTGTTGTTGTTTTAGCTGGTCGTGTTGCTTGAAACTGTTGCCAAATTATGGCGCGCACATGCCAAACACGCTAACAGAAAAAATACCACCGCCAACACAGACAACAACAACAACAACAACAGCAACAACAATGACAACAACAAACTTATGGCCCGGACAATGTAGCATGGCTCAAACTGTGGGCCAACAGCTGCGCTTGGCTAAGACACGAGCGCACAATGCTGCATCAACAGCGCCCAGACGCTGCTAATTAAGCTCAGCATACTTTCCAACGCTCTTAACCACATGGGGCTCCTCGCCGCTCCCCTCTTCGTCCACCACGCCCCCATTTCCATCCTTGGGCAATCAGCTTTGTGCATGCCCTATCTTGTTTAAACTTTTAATTAATTAACTTGCATTTATTTTTATTTAATAAACAAAACTTTTAAATTCACCCACATCGCAGTGGAACTCGATGCCTCATTTTGTTGCAAGTCGCAAACACACACACACACACACACACACATCTACACCTGAGCTCTCAAATTGGCTTTGTATTTCAATGTACATAAAGCGTTCACATGAAATTAGCTTTGTTTGCTTCGTTTTTCCCTGGAAATTCCTCGTCAAAAGTTAAATGAATTAGCCGAATATTTTCATTTGATGCCAATTAGATGCGAAACCAAATTGTTTTTTAAAAAAAAATTAAATTAAGTATGTTGCATTAATTTCACGAAATGGATATTGGACTTAATCAAAGTCGAGAGTGTTGGCTGAATAACTGTTCGATTAACAATTGCTGACGTCAGCGGTCACTTAGCCGGGCCCCAAGCAGATGCCAAACAAACATTTATTGCAGATCTCATATTGATTCATGGGGCGAAAAAAGAAAATAAAATCAAATTTAATTATAAAGTTTTGCAAATTCATTTGTGTTGACAAGGTGCTTGACTGGCATAATAACCAGTCAAAAGCTATGAGAAAAGCAAAAAATTAAATAATGTATATGCAGAAATTTGCTTTTGAGGTATATCTATCTACCAAATACCCTATTTTCGTTATGCCTGCTCGTATAATATTCTAGTAGGGACACTTTTACTTTTAACAACTCAACAGATTCCAGTGAGAGGAGCGAGTATTTATTTTACTAAAATAGAAATATGCAAAGTGGCCATTAGGCTGTATTTTGATTTTTACAGGGTATGAAGAGTCAAATTAAAAACGCAAAGCAAAGCTGAACAAACACAGATGTGTCAGAGAAAATTGGTCGCTGGGTTTTTTTAATGCCCACATATATTGTGGTGCGATTAATGTCAATTTATTTTCATATGTGCAAAATGATAGGTTGAGTACGAAATATCATCATCGCCATTGGCATCATCATCAGCATTGTGAATGCAGTGGAGGGCTGGGAATAAAACATCATCATCAGCATTGTGAATGCAGTGACACACTTGAACTTTAAATGGATTCCCAGTCCAATTTGCGCACGCAGCGTGAAAATAAATCACACTGACTAAAGGCGCTTACAAAATGTTCCATGTCTCTTATTGTACATTGCCTACACACACACGCGTTGTATATTATATATGTATAGATAGAGATGTATTTAATTTTCGTTTTCCCGACTGAGAGCCCAGCACACACACACACACACACACACACACACTCACAGAGGGCTTTTCAATTTCCACTACATAGATAAACATGCCATGCTGCCAACTGTAAACGATTAGGGCATGGGACAGCTGCTCTGTGGGCAGAGCAGACGGGGCAGAGGGTCGATGTGAAGTGGAGGGCATAGAACAGAAAGTGGAGCGTTCGCCTAAGGCGTTGAGATTTTATTGGCCGTAAAGTAGGCAGACATGAAATCGGAGTCGCACAGCACAAGGAAGAGCAATTGTGGGACGCCAAAGAGGCACAAAGAGTATCGGAGGGGAGGGGGAGGAAGACGTGAGTAAGAGACGTCTATTTAAAAGCTATTGTTGCGATGTATACAAAATCCACACAATGAAAACCAAAACTTGGCTAAATAGATGATAAAAAATACGCGGCGATTGATGCCATTGTGGGGTGCAGTGTGAAGGATAAGCCACACAAAACAAATGTCAAAGTCAACACCCAAACCAATATAAACACCCTCACACACACACCCAAGAAGGGAGAGTCAGAGAGAGAGAGTGAAAGAGACAGGGATAACGATAGATTGGCAGACACTTAAGCTGCAGAGTGAGAAGCGTCACAAAATAAGCAACGAAAACAATAAAGAGTGCGAGAGCCCCTCTCTAAGAGTGTGTGTGTGTGACATCGCAGAGAGCAAGAAGGGTGTATATAGTAGATCGATTGCCTTGATATTTCACAGCCAGGCTACTTGAACTCTACCAAAAGCCGGGTATAATAGCTATTAAGTCAATGCTTGCAAATCTAAATTTAAACTTAATTGAGTTTTGCATATTTTTTAATAAACTATCATCGTTTTATTATAAAAACGGCAATGACTTGACAAAATGGGTGCTGAAGATGACATTTGTTATTGTACAATTAATTTATTCATTACTTAATGCATCATGCATTTGAATTCCATAAAATAACATTACTATCGAAAGATCTTCAAGATATTGATCTGCATTTTTATACGAAAATTGTATTTAAAAAGATGCGTATACTTAATTTCTGCATATAGAAACCCGTTTGAAGTTTAATTTTTAGACTAAAGATAAAAAGTTATTATTTAACTAATATATTATTATATTTATACGAAGAGAATAATTTATTATTAGGTCGAATTAAATATAAAAATATTTATTTTTCATACCACAATGTTCATTAAAATTATGCGTAAAAGAAAACCCCCTTCAAAAGAATTGATAAAGTTCGAAATTTACGCTTTAAAATTTCTAATTTTAAACTTTTTAATTACTTTTGTATGAATATAATAAACGTATTAATATGTTAATTTAATAAAAAAAAATTGTAAATGCCATCAATATTTAAAATTTGCATACATCAATATGCATAAGTATCATGCGTATACTTAATTTTAATATAAATGTTTTTATATGTGTAGTTCAAATTTTCGTTTATAGCTATTATTAATTCACAAGTATGCCAAGAAGTCGCGCTTTTTAATTACTTTTGTATGAATAGAATAAAATATTAAATCTTTAAATGCCAGCAGCCTTTGTTCAGATTTATAAAGTCTGATTTCGGTTTTATATGAATAGACTCTCGAGTGGCCCACAAGAGTGTAGAAGCTGTGCCTATGCCTGGGGACATTTCTTGGCTTCCCTTAATGTAGCTGCTGCCATCGTCATCGCCATCGCCAATGACAATGACAATGACAATGGCGTTGTCTAGCCTTGGCTGCGTTGCTGTGCGACTGCTTGAGATTGTAATGAACGTCGAGTAGCGCAACGATTAATGAAAATTGCTTAATAAGCATTATTATCTTACTGGCATTAAATTATTTAGAGAAACCCGAAGAGCACAAGCTTAGCGACAAACAAATACAATATCGTTTCGCTTGCTGTCATTCCTGGTACTGGCAAGTCCAACAATGTCGCCATTTGTTGGCTTTGTTTGCCAGCGAACGAAGTCAGACAAAAGAGTTGCCCCATGCCCCATGCCGCATGCCGCATGCCGCATGCGTTGTGCACACACATTTAGCTGAAGCTGCTAATTGATTAGAGCTTTGGCGGGGAAGAAGACCTCAGGGAGAGCACAGAGCACAGAATGTTTCACTCTTGGCTTGGGGCTCTGTGTCTGGCAATCACTGAAGTAAAATGAAAACGCAAACAGGCGGAGCAGAGGCAAAGAGACAGCCACAATGGAAAATCCTAGTCAGTTCTGGTCTGATTCGGCCTTCGTTCTCTTATGAGCTGTCTGGCTGGCAGCTCGACATCTGTTTCCAGGAAGGAGCTCTGCCACTTGGCCCGCATCCGTTTGTCATTTCAACATTTGCTGTTTCTGACAGCAAACTGCCAGAAGTTTAGCGAGCGCTCGCTGCTGATTGACGAACACACGGTTGACTTGGCCAGCGCGGCACAAAAGGGGGGAAGGGATGAAGCTGCAAAGGAGTTGGAGTCCCGCTCCTTCAGATGAATCAATGTGTTTGCTTCAGCACTTGGCGCTTGCTCCTTATCATTTCTGTGCCATGGGTCAAAGCTTAATGAGCGCTTGTCTCCCATTGACAGCTCGGCTAAGTGGCTTTGTGTTGCGACTGCCTTTGCTTTGCCTTTAATGCATTTGTTTCGTTCCAAAGAGAGCATGAAATTGATTTTCTTTGCCTGTCTATGCGATTTCCTGCCAACAGTCACTCAAGCGAAACTTAATCCTGCTATTCCACCATTTCACCAATCGAAATATAAATATGTCACCCTGAGTCAGCACTCTCAAACTTGACAAATTCCGGCTGCTATTTTCATTCATTTGACAGACTTAAAACTATGTAGTATTCCCGCTCAAAACTCTCAACTATCTCTTCTTGCAGCTGGCATTTATATTTGTGATGAGTATCAGTTACTCAAGATCGCCCAAAGGCTTTTTGTTCCTGGCAGCTGAAGCGGTTGCCATTGAAGATTACAAGGCGTTCAGGTAAATGGCAATTGTCCGACAAAGTGCTGGCCAATCGTTGCCAGTCATAAACTCACTTCAACGGCCATTAATCTGGGCAGTCTCAACGGCAATGAGAAAAGAGAACCATTAGCAGCGTCAGGTGGCCAGGATGCCCAGGAGACGAAGGTACAACCCGGAGTGAAGCTTCTGTTTGCTGGCAGATATCAGAAAATTGATGATGCTGGAGCGCAAAAAACATTTATGCACAAACAAATTAATAAACCCCGAAAATGCATTTTATATTTTACGTATGCAGCTGCATCTGCTGTAGTTTGGTGCTTAATGGCACCTGGAATCGTCAGAGACAGGCTGACAGAGAGTGAGAGAGCTGAACACGTAGCTGCATTCATGAATGTGCTGGCATTTCTTGAAGGGATTTGCTGCTACGGCTCATGCATATTCATGTCGCCATTCTTCCTGTGAAGTCGACTGGTGTGCACACTCTATGTGTGTGCTGAACATCCGTTTCCGGCAAGCTGCAACTGCAGCTGCAACTAGCGACGCCCTCCTGCCCAGGCACAATGTCTGAGCTTTATAAATTTCGCATGGCCTGTTTGAATTGTGAGCCATTCAACGAAAATTGAAACAATTTCAATTCGATTTTTGGTCATGCGTCAGTGTTGGAATTTTCGATGGCACAAAGCAGAAGCCGTGCAAATGGCAAAGTTCGGGCACTTGAGGAGGAATTCGCAAAGAGTCGAAAAGTGAAAATGCATGTGACAAGTGCAACTTGACAGCCGGTAGGCAGCTCCCCTTGCCCCTCCCCCGTTACTGTCAATTTGCAACACAAGCAGCTCCAACTACAGCCTGCAGCCCGCTCTCAGGTCGTGTTAAGTGTCGAGGATTGTCGAGGCTTTGGGGGTAAAGGGAACTTTCGACTGTCGACTATCGTTGGCCCGACTTTGGGGCTTGTAAGTGAAATTAAAACGCAAATATGAAACATCGTTGAGCTGCTTGAAATTCCTGTGCCTTGACATCAGGATGCGAATGTCGATGTGATGCCATCAAATTATGAGCAATACCAACAGAAGGTTACCGAATAATGCTCCACAAAAAGTTCATCAACGTTCGGAATTTTTGCTGCCTCTCTATGGCACACTTGAATGTCGGCCAGCCCAAAAGTATGCTAGGCATTTCAGCCAATGCCAATGCGGCTTTAAGTTCCAGTAGCGCCAAAGGCAACAACAACAACAACAACAGTGATAACAAGAGCAGTTATCGTTATGAAGCGAGCGAGCCAACAACTAAACTCAAGTCGAGCAAATCTCGAGATGCTCATAATCGGCTTGCTTGGCGCAATAAAATAAAAACAGATATAAAACGAATTCGTCATCGCCAGAAGTATGTATGTATGATGCTACTATGTATGCGTATGTATATTAGAAGCAATGAATTTTTTGTTTCAGACTTTATAATTTATGGCGCGTATTCCGCCAAAGCTGTGAGGCAGCAACCAACCAAAGGCAACAACGAAGGCCACACACACAAATTTCCACGCCGGCTTTTCACATTCCACGCGTGGCTGCCGCTTCGCTTAGTGTTTGATTATTAAAATTTGTGTGCGCTGGCATTTTCATTGCGCTCATTGGGTCGTATTTTAGCACACTCTCCCTCGCCTTATTCACCCAAATATATTATATATACATATATACACATATATATGTGTATGTGGGTCTGTGTGTATGTTTTTTTTTATTTCGTTGTCCAATTTTTTCGCATAAAAAGTGGCATGCAAATAGCTAAGCTCTCGCAGCTTCGCAATCCGCCTCGCCCCCTGGACAAACACAAATGAATTGGGAAAGCTGATGCAGCTTTTGAAACGTGTTTCGGTTTTATATTCAACCAAAGGGACATAAATACAATGTGCTCGCTTTCTCTCTACTTTATGGCATAGCGGCAGGTACCCGTTGTATTCACGAGTATTTGATATACACTCGAATTACAAATTCACATTCATGCACACACAGCTGTCAGGCGTCGATGTCCTTGCAATCGATCACAGATAACAAATATTTGACACTTTTTAATTACTCGCCAAATTACAAATTCATTTTTAATATACTTTGATAGAGTAATCAAAAATAACCATTATTTATTTGACAACATTTTAGACATATGATTTGTAGTTATTCTATATAGAGTCTGCTTGTAATTCATGACCACAAAGTGAAATTTCTGAAGATGGAATTCCATTGTAACTGGTTGACTGCATTTCCACAACAATGCCAGTGAAATTGTCAGAGCAGCCCGACCATATTTCCATCAATACTAATAAGGCTGGAGAGTGCGAATCAAAGGAGCGATTGAGGTTGTGGACTGCTGAAGTGGTGGAGTAAATTCGTGTAGTCGTGCTTAGTGAAAATCCATTGTTAATGGACCGAGCCTGTCCTCAGTACACTTGAGTGATTGTAATCACAGAAAACTTTGAATTTTAAGCAGCTTAAAACTGTCGAAACTGTGAAATCCCCACCGAGATGCCCCTGGGTACATTTGCTTGTTACTTGTTGTATTGCTTAAAGTTGCTTACGAATTTTGTGGGATTTTCGGTAGTCATAGTTTCTCGTCAAAAGCGGATTGAATAGAAAAACACTTTTGGGATGCAGCTGCAGTTGAGTGAAAATTGGAAAAGCTTTCGCCTAGGCTTTGGTTGAGTTCGTAAATACTTTCACATTACGGTTGTTTTGCCAACGCACAACCTCAAGAGTGGTTGTGTATTTTAACTAAAGCCGATTAAAGTCGAGATAGATAGATAGAGAGCAAGCATCCAGAATCACGCCCATATGCATGCATAATTTCAATGTGGGCTAATGAGACTTGGCTGAAACTCAATTTAAAAGTTGAACGTTGCATGGCCAGTTGCACGTACTTAGTTCTATTTGTGTGTGCGAGTGTGTGTGTGTGTGTGAATGGCCATTAAATTAAAGGCTTAAACAATTATTTAACAGACATGCCGCAAAATTAGTTTAAGAAGTTTTTGGGTCAAACACGTCGAACAGAAGCGTGCACGTTGCAAGTGCAACGGCGAGGGGCAGCTGCAGGACAATGACGATGACACAAAGGGACATTCCAATTACAGTAGAACAACAGACTGGCATTAACAGTCTAGCACACATACTGCCAGACACACACACACGCACACCACATAGAGAGAGAAAGACAACAAAGTCGTAAGCGATGTTGGCAGACAAATCATTTTAAAAGTATTTCAACAAAATGCAATGCGAAGTGAAGCGAGAAAATGCTTGGCCAGAATCAAGGCAAAGGAACAAGGATACCAGTTGCATTCGGAGTGTGCTCAGACGAGCAAAGTCACATAGATAGGGAAAAGAGGAAAGAAAAGAGACTTACTGCGAAATAATGAGTGTCCCATTAAAAAGTGGAAAACAAGTCAAAAAATACTTCGAGCAGGGCACAAAATGTAGTTATACTTTCATATACTCGCAGTTCGACAGATATTATCTTCGATTGGGTTTTCTGTTGCATCCAAATGCTTTTGCAGTTGGTATTAATTATCTGCTGTTTCCATTCAATTGCATCGCATTGTAACCATATACGAGATGGGGATGACTTTATCTATCCGTAACTATTTCCCTCACACAGCAACAAGAACGAGCTCAGTCGATGGGTAACATGTCCCTGAGCGCACACAGAGAACTGGCAAAAACAACAATCAGGATTCATGTACAAAACATGGCCAAAAGTGATTTCGAGTGTATGATGTTGCTGCCTTTCCTCCCTCCCCCGCCCCTCTCTCTCTCCCCTCTGCCGTTTGTCGCATTTTGAGGCCAGGGGCGTACATCTGCGCAAAACCCATGTCAGCTTTTTGGGACGCAGTAATGAAATGAAAAGTTAAACAACATTCCGCTACAAAACATATTCAACAAATTAAAGCAAATGAAAATGGAAATGCAAATGCAACGCCTCCTCCTCCTCCTCCTCTATGTTTTTTATCCCCCTTAGACCGTGGCTCAACCTTTTGGTCTGATGACTCGCTCATTTCATTTACTGCTGCTGCTGCTGCTGGTGAAAGTGGCGGCTTATGTGGTTACAGGCGTTTTGGATGTTTGCCAAACGGAAGTCAGACAGCCAAACGACTGCAGCACTAAATCCATATATGTATGTATGTATGCATCTGTCTCTCTCTCTTTATAGAGACCTAGCATGACAAAATGGTTGTCCTGGCTGCCAAATAGCACTGATTGATGACTGACGAATGACAATGACAATGAAGAACAACAGCAGCTTAAAACCGAAAAGAGCAACGTCAGTTAGCTCCAATTAGAGCACAATTCATTATTTCGTCAGCTTAATCAATTGGCAATGGAGGGCAACAAAGCGACAGTCGATACAGCCAAATGCCTGATAATAAGCCCATTGAAAAACCATAAAATGCCGTCACATAATCAGAATAGGTCATAAAACCAACAGCAGCAAATCAAAAAGAAAAGAAATACGACAGAGAGAGAGAGAGAGAGAGAATCGGTTTACCCCGCTCCCCTCTCCGCTGCTGCTGTGCTTAGCTCAGCTCAGCTTGCTGGGGAGAAGCCGCACGAAATGCAATTTAGAGAAATACAAAAAAATAAAATGTATGTGACTTAGGGGAGCAATCAGCATGGAAGCAACCCTACATATGTGTGTGTGCGAGTGTGGGTGTGAATGCCGCTTAACAATAAAAGCAGCAGCCATATTGGAAAGCGTATAAACGCTTCTCGCTGGCCACCAAGCGCCTTCCTCTCTGCTGCCGTCAGCACATTTAAATTCATTTGGTGAAACAATTTCAAAAAGGCAATACGCACAAGGCACCAAACACCAAGCACTCGGCAGATACAGATGCAGAGACAGTAAGAGCTACAGATACAGATACAAAACTGTAGCATACTTCTGAGCGTCGTACACCTTCGTCTTGCTCCTTATTGTGACCCAAAGCATTTTATTGCCCCCCACATGGCATGCGAATAACGAACTTAGATCAGCTGCCTGACTGCTTTCTGGGTTTGTTGCCTCGTTGCTCTTTTCTCTGTGTTTTTTGTATGGCTAAAAGTTTTATTACCGCTTCGTTCCTTGTTCTCTGCAACGGGCTCGTTATGTGTTTATTCAATTTGGCCGCCATCGCAACTGCTGATGGCTATTGCTCTTGTTGCTGTTGTGGCGCCCTCTTTGAGCTGCCACACTCGCTTTTTTTATGACAGCAATGCATATAACTTGATCAGCCCGGAGGCACGTCTGCCAAATGGACAACGTATGTGCCAGAGCTGATGCTGCAGCATCAAATCAAGAGACTCTTTGCCTTTTTTGCTGACCCTGCAAGGGATGCAAAATGGCACAGAGCCGAATCGAGTCTAGAGCCCCAAAGTGAAACAAACCTGATGCACATAATCTCACATACTTCGCATACGATTGGATTCGTGTAATCCCCTCCTCAAATGGAGCGTGCAGCCCTGAATCCTGTTCCTTGAACCAGCGCTCGCCTGACTTTAGCCTATTATCTCAGACAGTCAACCGCGAGTTGAATGTGACACTTATTTAGAAGGACAACGACAATTGGACGGGACACTTCCACTCACTTCATGAGCTTATTAAGCTGTGTCTTTCGTGCTTCAAAACATGATTTTGCTCTTGCTTTAAGAGCGACTCATAATGAATGGCAACCATATCGTAAATGTTTATGCTGTGACTCGTCTGAGGATGTTCTTGTGGCTTTAGCTTCGGCTGTGACTCCAGTGTCGCCAGTGCACTATGGGCTAAATTGCCCCTTTCTGGGAATTAGTTAATTGGCCAAGCTAATAAAAGTTGTGAGTTGTTGTTGTGACGACATGCTAAGTATTTAAGTAATGATCAGCAACAGAGTTGAAAAGACAACAGTCCAATGTTTGCAGTAACAGCCTTAAAATCAGTATAAATTGCAGAATTTTTAAAATTTGAAATACTTCAACGAACTTATGTTGTCGCCAAAATGTATTTTAGTACTCGACTGACTTTTATTATTATTCTGTACTTAACATATGTCATTCTGTTTATGTCATGTTACAGTGAGTTTATGGTAGCATATATTATTAGGTATTTGGTATAGAATTATTACCATCATGACTTCAATTGCTACACTTCAATCAGCAATGATAAATTTATTATTTTCAAAACTTTCAAAATTCTTAATTTCCTCGCAATTGTTTGCTAAAAATTAGACATTTACACCATAGTGCATTGAACCAAGTTGTCCCAGTTGCCGCCAACAACGATGACACACGGCTGTCGCATTGTCGTCGGGTTTGACAAGAATAAGCAAAGAATTCCGGCATTTTTTGTGCCGTCTGTCTGTCTGTCTGACTATCTGTCTATTTTCTGTCTGTCTGTTGGCACAGTTTATCTTCGTTGAGCACAACGATGGTATGGCTAAATTATCTGGCAGTGTTCGAGGTCACCGAAGGGATTTTTCGAGCGGCATTCATGGCAGCTACAAAACCGTTTTAAATCCTCAAAGGCAGATGATTTCAATTAAAGATTTAAGCAGGCAGCTTGGCTCTGACCACTCTCGGCTACTGCTATTGAAATTTAAGCTCAAGCTGGTGGTGAACTGGCACGTTAATTGCACACTTAGTGCACATTCAGCAGCTTACTCGTACTCATAATCGATAAACCTCATAAATGTCAGGTACGAGATGTGCCAGTGTTGCGGCTTGTCGGCTTACGGGTTAGGTTCGAATCGGTTCGGTTAAAGGCAGCACCTGCAGCAGGCAGACCACAAGGCAACACTTCAACACACACAACACACATTTAAATGCTTATGTCTGCTGGCGTGTATGACTCATTCCATGCAGTTGGTCAGTGCGATAAACGGCATTTGTCTAGCCTGCTGCCTGCTGCCTGTTGGTTTGTCGGCCTGTCTGACAGCTTGCCTGCCTGAAATTAAGTGTATTTAATTGATAATTAAATATGTGCATTATTAATGGCAATGGCACAATGCACATGCGATTAAATGCAATTTCAGTTATACAATACGACATTTTCATTCATGTTCAACCGATTCCTACTCAGCCAGAGTAAATAAGAGACGGAGAGACAGAGAATGTGCGAGCGAAACAGACATAATAATAAAATGGCAGCAGAACTCAAGTAAGTTGGCTCTGAGGTATTTGGCGCGACGCTCTGAGCACATCAGCATCATCATGAGGCGCACAACAATAAAATGGTCACGGGGCGGCAAAGGGGTGTGGCACTTGAGCAAAAGTTTCTTGGCAGCCGCCAGTTGAGTTGTGCAAAAAGCATTGCCTACTTTTGTGCAACTGAGACACACACACAAGTGTGTTTGTATGTATTTGTGACTGTGTGTGCTAAATGTCAGTGTTTATGTCCGTCACACACACACACGCGCATTCAGTCACGCACACTCACGCACCTTCAGCTTCCTGCTGCATGGAATTTCACGCTTCGCTTGGGACTGCTCTGTGTGTGTGTGAGGCAGCGAGTGACGCTATTACCATATTTCATGCTCTACATGAGCCTATTTCACTTGTCAGTGCCGATTTTTGCTGTGCAGAATAAGTTAGATGTTCCCGAAAAGGGCCAATTCGAGCAGAACTGACAAACTCACTGACTGGCAGACAGTCAGACAGACTGGTTGTTGTGATGTATCAATATGCTTATGGTGGTGCCTTATGTCAATCAAAGTGGCATTTGCATTTGTTCGCCTGTCTGCAAGCTCACACTTGAGTGCCGAATGCGAGCCTAAACTAAACCCGATTCGGAACCCTTCGGACAACTAATTCCATTTGCTGCCAGCTAAATCCCAAAAGGTAGAAAAATACGCTTATATTGTTTAAACCAAACATCAAATATGCAACGTCCTGTGGCAGCTCCCTTGACAATGGCCGCACAGCGTTCGTTGGTCAAGCCTTGTTTGCATAATATTAAAGTTTGAAGCGGATTTCAGTGTTGCTGCTGCCGGAAACTATGGCTTCAAATATGATGAATAATTTAATTTCGCAGCTGCATATAAATTGGAGGACGGCGGACTTGCTGCGAATATTAATTAATACTTTTAATGCCATCATCGGGCATCGAGCATCCCATTTATGTGATTGCTTAATGGCAACCACTGTGCAATTTTCAATTTCAGATTATGCAGCAGCGGCAACAGCAGCAGCTGCAGCAACAAACTCAAAGTATTTTCAAATCATTCCACATCAACATTTGGCGCAGTCGCTCTTCCCCTCGCTCCCCCCTGGTTGTGCACACACATACTTTAATATATACCCATGCACAAGTATGTGTATCCTTGCATAAGCCAAACCAGAGTCGGCCCATTTGCCTGCTGAGTTGGAACACTGACTGTCGACTGTCGACTGCCGACTGTCGGTTGTCGGCTGTCGACTGACGGCCGTAAGGCTGAAAAGTAGATCAAGGCGAGCTTTAGCAGCAGAGGCAGCAACAAGAACAAGAACAAGAACATCTCGCACAAACGGCTGCAGAAATCAGAGGTCCAACTTGAACATGGCAAACTTCAGCTTATGCTCATTGGGGGACGTTGCCTGGGATTGAGATTGGGTTGGGTTTGGGTTTGGGATTCGGATTCGGATTGAGGGTTGGGCTTATGGGTTGTTGGCGTCGCTTGAACCTCAGTATTTATTACAGGGGCTTAAAAGTTTTTCGTTATTTTATTTTTCGTGTTCTTTTTGCGCTGCCCTCGTCTGATTTTTCTTGGTTTATTTTCGTATGTTTTTTGTTTATTTTGCAATCAGAATTGGCGAGGCAATTTTGCAGGTTTTATGAGGCGATCGTTGGGAGTTGGCTTCGTTTTCGTTTGCGTTTCGCCTCGCTTTTGACTCTTTTGTGGAACCGAATGTGGGTATCATTTCCGGTTTATCAAACGGGTTGCCCGTTGACAAATATGCGGCGTTTTGGGCTCTTGGAATGCGGTCAGTGTAACAGCTAACAACACATTTAGCATTTCAAATGGGGACGCCAAAGTCGGCAATGTGGCCAAGTTTACAAGTTGCATATATTTTCTTGGCCCCAACTTTGGCAATAAATTTCGGAGTCTACGTCTAACAAAAAGTTTTCGGGTTGCCAGCCATTGCCATTGTGCGACTACTTGGCACAAAAGTCACTTTCACTCCGCCACCCGCCACCCGCCCCCCGCCTTTATTCTTTTTATGGCTCAGCGAATTAACAATGAAATTTAAAGTCACAAAACTTAAATTTGCCATTTTCACACATACACACAGACAGTCGGACAGACAGACGGATGATGGCCATGTGTTTGGTGTCCTTTCCACTTTCTGCTGTTTATTGTCACGTTAACGGCAATTTTCGTACATAAAGTTTTATTTTCGTTGCTGTTTCAGTTTCGATTTCGATTGCGATTTCTGTACGTTTCATTTAGCGTGTGGCAGTTGCCATTTTTTGCGCCCCATCGGCTACAGTATTTGTGTCTCGTATTCATTCTCTCAGTGTGTGTGTGTGTGTTGCCTGTTCGTGTCACTGAACGGTAAATTCAAATTAACATTTAATTTATCGCTGTCACCGTTATGGCTGTCGCCTGTCATGCTACCCTTGATGCCAGTTTTGCCGTTTTGCACAATTTATTGAGGAAACCCGTTCCTTAAACGTTGCCTGTCAGCCTTGCGCTCATATTCGGCAGCCGTTAACAAGCCAAAGGAGCAGCAACAACGCCAAAAACATTGCCAATTTACATTGGGCGACACCTGCCAGGCCCAATTGAATAATAATTTTAAACAGATTTCTGATTGCACGCCACAAAGGCAAATATGTATGTGAACGTGAACAATTTTCTCGAGTTATCAGTTATCTGACAATGACCTGAGCTGTGCATATTTCTTCTCATATCACGAGCACACGGTGCGGCTACGTGACTTTTTTACCAGTCCCATTTGTCAGCAAAAGTAGCAGCCAAGTTACTGTTTCGCGTCAGCTGAGTTATTTAATGGGCAACTGAGGCCTGCTCGCAAAAGTTTTTCATTAAAGTAACAAATTTTAATTTTAATTAGACTCAAACGAGGCTAAGTACTTACATAGACTGGCGGGATTAAAGCCACGCCCATTGCGGAGCCCTCCGGCAGACGCGAATTCGTTGCTGTTGCTGTTGCTGTTGTTGCTGCTGTTTCGTGGGCAGGAACATAAAATGTTGTCGAGCACGCCGTGTCGCACATAAAAGTGTGCAGCAGCCGAAACGTGGAGCGACAACATTTCGCATTCAGCAACACCTACGCGGAGATGAGAAGGGAGTGCGAGCGTGTGGCAATGAGATACTCAGATACATTCACTGCTGTATTCAGGTACATTCACATTTTGCAGGTTTACGGTTAGTGTTGCAATTTATGCACAAAAAGATGCAGTCCCAACACCGTTGCGTTGCAATGCAGACACTGCTTGCAGACAGAGAGGAGGAGAGAACATTTGCATTCAATTCTAGTGAAAAGCGTTGCACATTCAATGGATGCTGCAGTTGCAACTCAGCTTTTCACTGAGCGACTTTTGAAAATGTCTGGCACTCGTATCTTGGACCTGGCCAACAAAAGCTGGCCAACGAATGTGGTTCGCCGCAGCTGGCAAGCCAAAGAAAACATGACATTTAAGGCTCCTCCTGTCGGTGGAAATGGATTTAAATAAATGAAAATGCATTTTCTAATCAAATTGAACAAATTTGCGCAGCACACAAAAAAATGCCAATAAAATATTAGTTTAACGCAAACTTAAATCTCTATGTTTATAGCCGAACATATGAAGCAATTTCTATTATTCCCAAAGGCACTTGACACATGTCAAATAAATTCCCCGATGCATTCGTTTCCATTTCCATTTGGAATTCATGAATTAAAGCCAAATAAAACAGCATTTGGTTTGCCAGTCGATTGTCACGTGTGAACTCAGTTCACAGCTCTATTCAATGGAAATACAAAAAATACATTCGCTGATTATTTTCCGATCGTAGATTAAACTTTAAAGCGCTCGCTACATATTTGCGAATAATTGTAGTTTATTTAAGTAGTAAGTGCATACATAAGACGATCAAATATAATACAAGCTAAGCTTTAAAGCAGACACAGTTTGTTGTATAGGAAGCAGTTTCAATTAAGCAACAATTGCATTGTCTACAAAAAGAGAATATAAGCAGATTAAATGTTAATATGCTTGTGGGAAGGGAAGCAATTGTCGAGCGATTCAAACGGAAGCTCTGCGTTAAAACAGTAGCTGTTGCTGTTGTTGTTTGCTTGTGTGGGAGACAGCCAGAAACCCTTGCCAGCATTCCGTGACAAGAAGTTGGCTCAAATATTTTGTGCCGAGCACTTGGCGGTTTTTCGTTGAAGTTGAAGTTGAAGTTGCGGCTGAAATAGAAAGCGCGTGAAATATGCTATGCCAGCAAGCCGCAAGTGACAGACAATGCTTCCAATTGCAGCCATGTTGGTCTTAGAGATGTTCTCTGAGTGTTCGTTGTAAGCGTCGTTAACGCTTAAGCTGACGCAGATGGCGTTGTGAGCTGACGGCAAAACAGACATGCCGCAGGTGATGAAGGAAAATAAAAACAAGCGTTCAAATTGTCAACAGCAGCAGCGGCAGCAGCGGGGAGACTAGATTATTCTACATAAAAGAGCGGCGTGTCCACGCCCCAATCTACAACCTGGCATCAGCCACCTGCCACCTGCCAGTTGCCAGTTGCCACCTGGGCAGCTCTGTGTTTGGCTTTAATTATGGCTGGGCAAATGCAGCTCGTTGTGCCTGGATGATTACGAATGCTTTCAACCCATTTACAAAGTTGTCGCAGAATTTTCTCGAAATTATTTCAAATAAACAGCTTGACAGAGTAACAGCAACAGCAACAGCAGCAGCAGGCACCAATAACAAATAATTTATCATCGCCGACACAATTTTTGCACGCTTTTGTGCCCCGCCAGCGGTCAACCGACAAAATTGTCAAATTTGATGTTGACGTGCATCGAAAAGCACTCGCCCCAAAATAGCCGACGTTAATTAAAGAACCACAAAACTGTCTGTGGCATAATTTTATGTGACATAACATTTTAGTTTATGACGAGAAACTAGCAGCAGCTCTTAACACGGACTACCACATACCCTAAATTAAATGAACCCCTAAAAATAGATTTGAATATCGAAATCGTTTTCAGTTCATTTCTATTTAAAGCGAGAACAGCTTGTAATAACTTAAGCATCTTTTAATTGGCAGAGATTTGGGCAACTTTGCGGTTTCGCCAATAATTCTGAACACGATTGGAATCATTTATTTCGCATCGGCTGCGAGACAGACCGAAACCACTTTCAGAACTACAGTTCCCATGTTTCTAAATATCTATAATTTGGCATACTCGAATTTACACGCCCGCGGCGGGCATCGTTTTGGCCATGCAATAAATTGTGTGCGGTTTTTAATTTTAGCTATCTTTTAGATCAACTCAGCCTTACATCCCGAGCGTTGCTTTATTTTTTTTCGATTCTGTTTTTGTTTTCGTCAAATGGTGACCGGGAGGGGACCTGGCAATATTTATTGATTTTGGTTTTCGGCACATCGTTTCTGTTGGCGGCCACATCGCGTATGCGTAATATGTAATCGTAATCGTAACATGTGTAGGAATTGTGTTAATTACACAAAGCGAGCCAAAGGCGGCGAATTGATTAACAGTTTAGATACAGGTAAATGATTCACCTTTGCGGGTACTCGTGCAATCCCCTTGTCGAAATGTTATGGCATGTTTACCAAACCAAATTGCACTACTTTGCTCCGTATTCCCTTATTTATTTTGCGGCTCTCGACGGATTCGTTTGCTTGCTTTTGACCGAACTTGTGACTCTTCGCTACCACGTGTCAAACAGAGTTGGTAAGCAGGCTATGTTGGCTCGTAATTTAAGTTGTTCCCATAGCTACACAGCGTACAGGGTATTTTCCAGTCAATCACAGAGGAAAGGGATCGAGTGAAGCACTCTTATCTATTTTCGCAGCGAATGTTTACATTTTATTTCTGTTTGCGGTCAGACTTGTTAGTGGCAATCAGGGTATATGACGAGTATGTTTTTGTTTCGGGGTTTCTGTGTATGTTTAACACTAATGTAATTGATTTATATTGACTGCTGAAAAAGGCAATAAAAAGTGAAGCTCATTAAAATGAGAATGCCATCGACATTTGTTAAAAATACAATTTACGCATTTTAATGGCAATATTAAAATTAAATGCCTCCAATTAGCGTCACAAATTCATTTCGATTGCTGCATTCTTGCCTCTCCGCTTTCAGCTTTCCTGTCCATAACGAGTTCCAATTAACGTACTCAAAATTGCACAATTTTCCGTATAAGGGCGTGGCATAATGCAATTTTCATTTTGCGCTTTGCAGCTTTTGCCTATCACACTAATTACATCATCAACAATGTTCGATGCGGACACATGAAACTATAATCTGATTACAGCCAACACTCACACATTCACTCACTCACTCGCTCACTCACTCACGAATGTGCCACACAAAGTGAGTGCTTGTGGCGTATGCGGTGCGTGTCGCTGTTGTCGCCAGAGGAAAGTAGATCTTTGGAGGTTCCATGGGTTCACAAACCTGCCAGCTGCCGGGCATAACATTTATGACCTGTTAGATGTGAACAAATTTCATAATTTACACTCGCATCTCGCACTCAAATTCATTCATTCATTCATTAGCCCTAAGGCTCGGGCAGGCATCTTAATGAGTTTTTCGTGTCAAGGGTTGACAACGCCACAGCTGGTGAATCCTAGAAATTTATGTAAATTATCTATTTGCCTGATTGTTAAGCCTCTTAAGAAAGGACTTTTGAGCAAAAGACAAGCACTACAAATTATGCAGACTAATGAATCACACGACTGGCGAAATAAGAAACATGTAATTAGTAATTTTCTCAGCTATTAAAATTAGTAATAAATAAAGTAAAAATTGCATTCTTAAAGTCGACTATTAATTCAGAAATAAAAAACTTTAAAGTACCCTATAAATATGAATAAATTTAAAATTTTAAATTGAATAACATTTATTATTAGTTATTAAATAAAAAAAGTAATTTTATCACTCTTAATTAATTTGTAAGCGAAGCTAGTTAAAAATGTAAGCTCGATTCTGATTCATTCATTCAGAAGTAAGTAATTGGAAGTTTGCCCGCAAAGTAATGAATCGCGAAATTACTAAATGAAAACACAAATCGATAATCGCAGCACGTCAATCAAATGCGCTGTATTAACTTTTATTGAGTGAGAGCAAACAGAGTCGCAATGGGAATCAACATCAACATCAATGGGACGCTCAGAAGCTGTCAACTGATGCCTCGTGGCATTGGCTGTGGACATTTGTCACGCTGATGATTAGCCACATTTAATGGCCACACACACATTTCATTTGGCAGCTTCTCTTCGCCGCAGACACAGATTTAAAACCAGTTGAGTCACTTGAGAAGGCAGCAACAGTAACTCAGAGATTCCCTCGCACAAGCGCCACACAATGGCTCAAAAAATCTCACCTGCTGATTGTAAATTGCAACAAGAATAGATGACGAATTGCGGGGTGTCGATGCTACAATACCCTGCAATGCGCAGTTGGGCGAATAAATTATTGTAATTCGGCCATAAAAAACAGACCTAATTGATCAGTTATCGATAAATAGAATTCAAGTCATGACAGCCATTGACACATCGCGTGATTTGTGCCCAAAATACCCGCTGACTGCTGTCCGCTTACAGCTGTTACTAGCTGCAATAACAACAATAAAAAATGGCAACAACAATAGTGTTAGTACAAATTTCATTGCACTTCGTATACGCTACGTGCTTTGTATGCTAATTACAATGCAATTCCTCGCTACAAACAATTAAGAAAACAGTCAGTCATTGGCTCGCCAGATGATAAAGTAGCTCGGAACATACATAAAAAGCAGCGTAATCACAGTACGTAAGAGCCTAAAAAACACAAACACACATTCATACACCCACACATTGGGATACTTGAACGGCTGTTGATTGTCTGTGGGAACCCAAGCACACACAACAAAAATCCCGTTCGCATTTCATATAAATCAACGCTCAATGTCAGCCAATGTATAGTACTATTTCTAATTAGAACCGGAGACATAAAACTTTCCCCCCCTCTCCCTCTGGTGGGTGGCTCAAAAGGTTCTCATGACGTCGTCTGTGTGTCGTGTGTTTGGACAAGGGGTTGACTTGTTTGCGGCAACTAAATTGATTGGCTGACTGATGGGCTACACAAAGCGGCGATTATCGTGGCGCGCTCCTGGGCTGCAGGCTTCTCTCTCTCTTTCTGTAGCTGTCTCTGCTCTGGCTGATGGGGCATGTAGTGAGCAGCGTTTTGGATTGGCACGTGGGCGTCGAAAATGAGTTGTGGGGTGGCAGCAAATTTACATGGGCAACGGCGACTTGTCCACTAAATGATGCAGTGAATTGCACATCAGCAGCATCGTTCTCGTTGCTCATACGCCACATTGCACACAATGCCTGCTGGCGTTTTAGGGCAGCATCAATGTCGCAATCAGAATTGAGCGACAATCGCTGCTCAGCTGAACGACAAATTTATGCCAGAAGGTGCAATTAATTCTTCGCCGAGCTCTGATCGCTGCTTGTCACGCCAACAAAAGCCACTCAATTTCGATTTCGATTTCGATTTCAATTTGCAATTGTCCAACTGAAAGCAGAGCTCCAACATTGTTGTTATTTGGCAAAATGACGTAAAACGCTAACGAAAATACATTTTCGGTTAATTGAAACAAAAATAATGCGGCAAGAGCAAGAGCATTAGTTGCCCCGGCTAACTGAGGAAGCAGCTTTTGTATTTTTCATTGGGGCCATGAACTTGAGCCAAAATAAAACGAAATAAAAACACTTAAACGAAGCGCAACGGGCCGAGCTGCAGGCAGCCGGGCGGGCAGACAACAACACGGCGAGCAATTAAATGAAATGAAATAAAAATAAAAATACCCAACGCAAGTAAAAGCTTCGGCGTATTTTTAGTGCAGCGGCGACAGCGACGCGAACTGCGACTGCGGCAGCGACTGCGGCTGCGGTGATTTCTGGCATTTTCATGTGCAGTGCGAATGAAATAAATCATTGAAATCTTAAGGTTGCGCCACATCGAACGCAGAGTGCGCTGCAAACAGGAAGAGACTCACAGATCTGATTATCATCAACTTAGCTGCAATTGCCAGTCCGAACTGAAACTAAGCGGTCTAAGAATGAGCCCGCACTGGAGCTGAGCGTGATAGCATCTTAATTTCATAGTGCGACAATTGAGAGCTAGAATTGAGCTAGATGATAATCGAGACACGACCGAAGCATATCAAGATGTACATTCATATATATATGCCCCCTTCGGTTGCCGCTGTAAAGTGGCAGACAAAACGCACTCGCACTTTGCATACCAAACGCTACCAACTTAATATATAATTGTTTACAAAGCGAACACAAAAGAATTATTATTATTATGTGTATGTGATGAGCGAATAAATGTAAGCTGCTGCGTGAGTGTGTATGTTGGTGTGTGTGTGTAGATCTATGTGTATATCTGCATATATATGAGCTCTGCTCGTCTAGTGACTGGCATCTATGAATTTCAATTACAGTACGTGCTCATGTGTGGCTCGCGCTTGGCAGCGGCACGTAGCCGCAGTCGCAGTCGCCGTCGACGTCGCAGTCGCAGTCACCGTCGCAGTCGCCGTCAGTGTCCGCTGATTACACATGTACTTATAAATAGAGCGGCTCTGCACTTGAAGTCGCGGCTCTTATGCTTTAGTCATAATAAGCTGACCCGTAGCTGCCAATTGCGGCGCTTTTGTGAATGAATGCGCACCGCAGTGAGTGTTGCAGTGAGTGTTGCAGTGAGTGCTGCAGTGAGTGCTGCAGTGAGTGCTGCAGTGAGTGCGACTGCGAGTGGCCGCTGGAGATACCGGGGCGCTACAGTTGCTCTTCTTTTTTTGCCGCCGTTGACCGCCGGCTCGAGAGTGTTATTAAAAAGTCATAAAAACAAATCAACAGCGAGCGCAGTGGCTGAGCGCAGGGGGGCGTATGATTAATTTTCGTTGATTGTACAGCAATTACGCACTCAATGGCGGCAAACTGTTCATGCGTGGCTCAATTTATTTAATTTTTATCGCCATTTTTTGGCAACAAATATTTTCATAAGTGTCCGGTCAATAAGGCGCTGCCAATGACTCATGTGGCATGTCAATTAAAATGAAATTAATTGATGAAAATTCCATCACGTCTTAATTGCATTTTCAGCCAGTCAAACGGAAAGCAACACAAACACCGAGGCTGGGGGCAACCAAGAGCATCGTCGCCCGTTGCACTTGGATGCAAAATACCGCCTCAGATAGCAGCAGCATCCAATGATTGAGCACCTGCCCTCCCCCGCCCCCCTCGCACACCTCAAATGATATGTGGCCAAGTTCAATTGGCTGAAATAATTTTTAGTTTTCGCTCATCCGTAAATACACTACCCACAGAGATGTTTGGGGGTCGCATTTCTTAAATATTCGCAGAGAAATAAAGTACATTTATTAAAAGCTCAATTTGTAAGCGAAAATACATTTCTTTAATATTTTCAGAAAAATAAAATAAGTTCATTAAAAGCTCAATTTGTAAGCGATATCACATTTCTTAAATATTGTCAGCAATATAAAATACATTTAGGAAAAACTTCATTTTGTAGTTATGTATGGGAATCACAATTCATAAATATTGTGATAAAAATAAAATACAGGTATTAAAAACTCCATTTGTAACCATTTTTATTAGATCACACATTTCTAAAATAAAGTCAGAAAAATTCAATATATTTATTAAAAGCTTTGCTTTCAAACCAAATAAATATTATGATTTAAAAAAAATACACGAATATTAGTTTTAATTAAATGTATTATTGTATTTATTTTTGTTAATTACTTTTAAATTTAAAATTTAAAAATAATAAAAACAATCGTTTAGATACATGAAACAGTGTTCAGTTCGTGTTTATTCAGTGGCATTTTCTTTAGGGTATCTGTGAATTGCAATTCAATTTATGTTTCTTTTCACATTTAATTTGTTAATGTCGTTCAGTCAATTGAAAATGGTTTGTGGCATTTTTAAATGAACTTGAAGTGCAATAAAAAAAGGGAAAACTATTTAAACGATGATGGGCATATAAATATTTGCAATATCTGAGCACATTATGCGATGTGTGAGTGTGTGTGTGTGTGTGTGTGCGAATGTGTGTGTGTGACAGGTGTGGCGCGGGCCAAAAATATAAATCAAATATTATGACGACGCATGTGATAAAATATTTGAAGTGGCCGCGGGGCGTTTAAGTTTCGCTGAGAGAACGAATCATAAATTTAATGCGAACTTCAGCTGCCGACTGTCAATTAAATGTAATATGTTGTAGTCGTAAAACGCACAAGTATTTTGTCCGGCGCACCATAAACTGCAATCCCAATTACGGATGTGACTACGGCGAACTACGATTACGACGCCGATTATGCGACGGAAAACGGGCGTCGAATTGTCGTACTTATTATGTTAGCACACACCAAATTTACAATAGACGAACACTTGTCCGTCCGTCCGTCCGTCTGTCTGTCTGTCTGTCTGGTTGAATGAGCCGGAATCGACGGGGCTGGCGATGCGGCGAAAGGCAAAGAGACGCGCTCGTTACCTTGTCTTTTGGTTGGGATTCCATTCAAAATTCGAATCGACCATTAATGGGCCCATAGAATAGATAATTGGCCATAAAGCTCATCTGTGACTGAGCCTGGTCAGGCATATTAAAATATTCTTAGCTGTCACTGCTGTTGTCATATTTATACAGAATTCTCTATGAGGTAATGTGAATGTGTGTGAGTGTGTGTGTGTTTGACTATTTTCGCCTGTGTTGTCTAACAAGCGAAACATTCGCCACAGACTCGAATTCGCAGTCGCACAAAGTTAATAAATGCTAATAATGACTTGTGTACAGGCATTTTGTCATCAATTGTGGCTTAATGAAAACAAATAAACACGATTTGGATATGGCTAAGGCATGAATGAAAGTAAAGCCAAACAATGTTTGCAGCATGTGAATGAATAACAAGTGAGTAAATATGCATTCAATCAATGCTTGTTAACTCATGAGTAATCTCCACGTTGCTGCGTCCCAGATATTGTAGTAACAATAATACTTCTAATTACTCGTTCAAATTGCTAAACAACAACAAACAAAAAAACACAATGTAACTTATTTCCCCATTTTAAACAAAACACGATGCCCCTCCGCCCCTTGTCGCCTTGGTCTCGAAGGCCATCGAAGATGGGATGCACTTAGCACACGAGACGTTTGCATAATATTCAATTAATTTGATTTGTGTTGTATTTATTTGTGTTTTCTCTGCTGCAGCTGTTGAGCAAAGTCAATTAAGAATTTAGTGCAGCTCAACTGCTTGTGTTTCGAGTGTTTATTCGTTATTCGTTATTCGTTCGGCACGCTGTTTGTGCAATGAGAGACAAACAGCAATTATTAGAGCTTCTCAGTTGACTTGTTGAACTTTGACAGCGAACTGTATAACATCAACTGGCAAACTAAATAAAATATGATTCAGCCAAATGTAATTCTGTAAGCGGACCAAAGCCCAGCCTTCGTCCAGTTTGGTTCGGTTTGCATGGCAAACTAATTAAAAGTTGAGCGATTTTCTTCAGTTGCAGATAGCTTTCAGTTAAGTTTTTTAATTCATTTGCATTACCGGCCTCTGCTGCAGCTTTCGCTTTAATTTTTAATTCATTTTCCAGTGTTCCAGCTTGCCACCAGCGATTTGTTTGTTTGTTTTTCGCTTCCACATTTTTATTTTTTGTTTTTATTAGCGTAATACTTTGGTCCGCTTGGCTTGCCAAGTTTTTAATTTAAATGCTGCAGCGAGTGCTAGAAATTACACAGGACTTTCGCCACGGACTTTAATTAACTTCAATGGCTGTTGAATTGCGCATGGCACCGAACCGAACTGGACTCGAGCTTTAAGGCCATTACGCATACGCACTGTGTGTTTGCAGTAATCTGCAGATCTGCTTTTAATCTGGCTTTGGGAGCAGTCACTTTGCCAGCTTTGTGCTTTTTGTTTGCTTTTCATTGGCAAATCCTTTGCTCCGAAGTGTTTTCAACTTGGCTTTTAAGTTATTCTTTGCCTCATCTTGTGCAGCCTCTGTTTCTGAGTATTTTTTTTGTATTTTATCGACACGCCACAGGCAGCCCGAAAAGAATCTAAAGGCAAAGCGCATTTTCTACTCCCATGCTCAGGTGCTAAATTCTCTCTGTTATTTTTCGTTTCACACTTGCCACGCCTTTTGTTGCCTCACCCTTCGTCCTTCGCCCATCAAAAACCAGATTCGGCAGAGGACTTTTTAGCCGCTTGGCAGCTTTCCCCATTTGCATACTTTTTCAACTATTTTGCATTTCTTTTTTTTTTTTGGCTCAATTTTTAGTGAGCCTGCTCCTCTGTTTATCTTCCACTGAGTGTTTCGAGCCTCTGCACTTGCGAATGGGGCTGCTCATAAAAAGGGTTAAATGAACAGACAATACTTGCCTTCGACAGGCTCTCGACTTAAACGGGCAATTGGCAACGCCAAACGGCCACGGCAACCGCAACGGGAATGTTAATGGCAAGGGTTCGAAGGAAACATTACCGCCTTACAATTCAGGTCTTAAAGTGAAGCTACAAATTGGGCCGGCCACTGCCTCCATTCGATGCCATTCCACTCGATTATTATCTGCTTCGCGCTCAATGCCAACCACAAACTGGGACAGACAAACCACAACAAAGGGATGAATGCGGTGCGACGAACGCGACCGCAACGCAGCGCAGCGCAGCGCAGCTCCGAGTTCTCAATGGGTGGCATCTGTAGATACATTCGCTGGTCTGTGTATCTGTATCCACTATTTGTTTGTATCTGGTGCAACGCACATCTCGCTCGCACACTCACTTGCAGCGCAGTTTGTTTCTAAAGTCGTTTTTATAACTCTGTCGAACTTTCAGTTATTAATTAAAACAGCTGTGCAAATATCAACATAAGCTCTTTAAGAGCAACATTTTATATATGCTCAGGCAGCTAGACAATAATCACAATCAAAATAATCTGGGAAATGACTGTTGTCATTGTTACACATTCTTATTGAAGGGCACATTAATATGATACTCAAATTGTTTAACCATTATCAAGGCTATAAACACACAATTATACGTTGACTGGAGTTCAATCAAAAGCATTTGGTTCAAGTGCTGGGCTTTGAGCTCACAAAAGATGTGTTCGAGTTCAAACGATTCACAATTATTATTTATTTTTCTGTAATAATTATTCATTAAAATTGGATTAGTTTCTATTGATTTCAATTTGTTTCAATTGCATTCCGCGTACGCTGCAAGTTTGTATGGAAGTATGTAATAATTGCAAAACTAGCTGGTGTAAGTATAAATAAATTTTAATAAACATATAATTACAGCACGCTTGGCACAATTAATTAATTAAACTGTCGATGTGCGCAATGCATTCACCGCTGAAATGATTGCAATTAAAATGCGACTTAAACCAATTTGTTTGCTTCAGCTAACATTTGTTGTTAAAGTAAGCATCTATTAACACAATTATTGTTGACTCGAGAAAGCACTTTAGCAGATAAATTATATTTAAAATATTTGGAATTGAATGTGCAAAACTTTAGTTTGCGGTTTTCCATTTCAAGTTGGCAAAGCTTTGACTATTTCGTATTTATTTCGGTTGGACAAAAGAGAAAACCACGAAATCGCACAAAACAAGTTGATTTAATCGATTTAATCTGCACAAATGCTTTTTCCATTCCCATTCCCTTTGCCTTTGCCTTTTTCTCGGCTTGTAGCCACTTCAATAAGCCAAATCAATGAAAATTTTTCTAAGCAAATGCTGAACCGCCTGGCCCTGACATCCACTTGAAACGCTGCCTCGTTCGCCTTCAACATGTGTCAAAGTTTTCGCTTCAATGAGCTTTAAATATTTGATTTGTTTTTCACATACTACGCTCATGTGTGTGTGGCTGAAGGGACTGTCTTTCAATTCGATTTTGTGGTTTCCTGCTGTGTAATCTGAAACAACGCCACAACAAGTCTCCACACTCACATACGATCCCTTATAGACATTTGTTATACATATATGTACATACAAACAATGGCTGCGGTTTTGTCTATCACATAATTGTCATTGACAAGTTTGGAAAATGCTGTAACAAAAATGTTGGCACATTTTTCACACATTGTGCCCGAGTTGGAGAAAGAGAAATGGAGTGAAATGGAAGCAAGATGGTAATGGGAGGTGCGGCCGTTGTTGATATGCTGAGCAGCCAACAGTTGGACAGTCTGGCTGACAGGCAATTAAAAGCGTTAGACAAGCTGGCCCCGAAAAGAGCAGCGCTGACGTTGGCCAATAAATCAGCGCAGGCCGACAAGACAAGGACATCAAACACACAGAGAGAGAGAGGGAGAGAGAAGGACGAACTTGGCTGCGGGCAATGCAAAGAGCGTGAAATAAAAATTAGAGAAAAGCGTGCTGCATGCACCAAAGTATGACGTGGGCAACGGTCCGAACGGTCTGAACGGTCTGAGCAAGGCCAGGGGCAGGGACAGCGACAGCGACAGCGACTGGGTCAGAATGAAACAAAGGCATATAAAATTCAATTAGATTTCTATTTTTTGCGCTTCGCTTTTTTCGTTCCCTCTTATCGCTTGCAGCTTTTCTAATCAAGCGCATTTCCTAATGCCGCCGCTCCAGCGTTTCTTGGAGTTGTGCAAAGACTGAGAATTTGCCGCTGTCCTCCGCTCACCCCATAACGCCCAAGGGCCATGAAATCAAGTGGAAGGAAAAGCGTTCGTCCTGGCGCAGGATTTTCACGCTGCTTCATTTGTCGAACAACGAGCATCGGCTTGTGCGTTCTCTTGTGCTTCAGCTTGCGGTTTCTCTCGACAATTTTCTGCCCTACTACACACTCGAATGTTGGCTTTGACACACGGCCCACAACATCGTCGCAGCGCAGCCCAGCGCTTTCTATGTTATGTCTACGCTGAGAACGTACTCGTAAATTACATTGAAAATTCCTGCCCCATTGATGTTGATTGAGCAAGAAAATGCCGACAACGCCCCAGACGCATTTCCATTGCCGTGTTCCTTGTGCCCATTCCGCCATAATTTCGCAAGCATCCCTGCGTGCATTTTAAAGCGCTGTTCAACACTTGTCGCCACCGCCTTTCCTACGTGGGCGTGGTGGTGGGCGTGGGCGGTTTTGCGGTTAGGTTCCGCTTTAACTTGGATTTCCGATATATGCTCACCCCTCACGCCGGCCATCTGCCAATCGCAACCGCCCATTATCGCCTGGCGGCGACTCAAAGTATCATAATTAATGAGCACGCCCCTGCGGCCTAGTTTGTTTGTGTGTGTCGAGGCGGCGCGGGGGCGGAGCGGGGGCGTGGCACTGTGTTGGCCGTAATCCCGATTAAATTGCATTTGCAATAAAAGTTTGAGGAGCATTTTCGCAAAATGCAAATTGTTTGGCCAGAAAAACCAATTGCATTAATGACGCTCATTTAGATGGCACTTTGTGGCAGCTGAGGTGCGCATTTCCGTTTCCGTTCTGACATAATTTATAGCAATATCGGCCGTATTTGTTTTTGAAATATTAAAAAGCAATTGAGTCGCCTCATTGCAAACTCTTCGCTCCGGGCTACATGTTTTAATTAAATTTAATTTACATTATTATTAAAATATCGATTTTTTGTGTTGCACATATGCCCTGTAATTTAAGCCCCGGAACCGCAGTTTTCAATGACCGACCGACTCAACGGCAGTGCATCGTCATCTGACTGATTAGAACGCGACTCGTGTAAACATTATGGTAATTTTGCTAACTATTATTAAATATATATTCAAGCGAATACTTATTGTTATGGAAATCGGAATATGTGCACTAGATTATTCTTGAATTATGTAGGAAATGAGAAAAAACCCCGCAAAACTCTTGATTTCAAATTTGAAATTCTAAACAGTAAAAAATCTTGAAGATGAATAAAAGTTGTAATTAATAAAACGACTTATCGAACTGAAATGAATGACAAGTTATTAGTTATTAGTTATTGGGTGAAAAGTGATATAATGTTACAAAATGTAATTTGTTTGCTAGTAAATTATGCATTGCCACTCACCATTTAATTATATATTATCGATGAACGCATCAAGCTTCGGTCGAGCACAGCCAAGTCAAGAGGCCGCAAATTATTTGAGTGCCACAATATTCACACACAAAACCATTTGAGATGCCAAAGCCGAAAACATTTAATGGAATTGTGTGTGTAGAGAACTCGGAGACATTCAGAACGAAATTTGCATGTTAAATCTTGAGAGTTTGGAGATTGAGCTTGAAAGCGCAGACGCTGCCAGATTGAAATGCAAATCGAATAAATAGAAAATAAATAGACGGCATAAGTAAACAAAGTGAAGTCTCTTGAAGCATGGCAGCACAGAGTTTCCACTGGCAAGCCAAGGACCTTTAAAGAGAACTAAACCAAAGCATCTTCTGCTCTTGCTGTGTATCGTATCGTATCCTGTGTGTGTGTGTGACTTGAAGTGTGACCCCCAGGCAAAGAAGCAGCGCAGAGCAGCGCTGAGCATTGCTGAGAGGGGGGGGGGCGGAATCGCTGACGCTGCGTGCTGAGCAGCTTAAGTCGTTATGCGACAACAATTTCAACGGAGGCAGTGCCACAGCCGCCCCTTCTTGCCCCGCGCTGCGCAGCGGCAATATCAACACTTCCGCTTTGTCGTTTAGTCGAAGCAACTTTGATTGCATCGCCCGTGGCGTTTGGCATTACAAATGTGTGCGGAGCAATGCGACTTGGCTTATAACTACTACTCGAAGACCAGAGAGTGACTGCGAGTGCCTCGTTCACGGCTCCTTGGCTTTATGACTTGACTGTTTTAAGGCCGGCTAACCATTTGCTGATTTGCGTGCCTCCCCCGCTTCTACTTGGCTTGCATGCGATGTTGGTTGATGTGTTATCTGGATTATCTGGAGCTGGTGTTAATGACGAGTTGCGGTTGTTGTTGTTGTTGCTGTGGTGTGTGTGGCATTTTGCACAATGCACTCACTCGCTGCAAATAACTGTGACAATTGCGATAATGCCTGTTGTTGCATATTAGTTTGCATATTTGGATCGTCCGTACGTGCGGCAAGTGCCGTTTCTTTTGATATTTACGCGACAAAATTTATAACACATTTTATGGCGAAAATCGTTATTATACAAAACCATACAGAAACTAAAATGGCAAAAATGCAAAAACACAAACAAAATCAAGCCACAAACGTATTATGCGTTTACATTTTTAATACAGTTCTTCGCGCATTTGTATGCACTATACAGATATACATATACATATATGTAGTTGAATGTTTGTTTTTGTATCGTGTGTACAACAAATGACAGACAATTTCTGTAGTAGCACTCGTAGTACTTTATTTCATTTGCTTGGTTTCTATTCTCTTTTATTTTTGTTTGATTTGCCCGTTTGTTGTTTCGTTTTATGAAGGCTGCTCGCGGCAGCTGTTTTCATTTCATTTATTGTAATTTTGTTGCACTGCATGTAAGCATTTTCTTATTGCATTTCGCGAATTGGCGCGACGCGAATTGCATTTCATGGCCCTGCAGCGGAAGCGGAACGCGCGTTGACCGTCGGCATACGAGTATGTCGTATGTTGTATGTCGCCAGCGTCGACAACGCTGCGTATACGCAATGGCACGCGCGCGCGATTTTATCTCTCTCGATGCAAGTGTTTGATTTACCGTCCGTCCGTCCGTTGATGAGCAATCAATGTGCTCTGCTCTGCTCAGCTCTGCAATATGCAGTAATTTCTTCCCTGCCTACTAATGCTGATAATATTACTGCTGATGCTGCTGCTGCCGCTGTCGCGCGCCCACTTCCTCTCAACATACGAATGCGAATGAGAACCTCAATTCGACGACGACGACGACGTGGCAACGCCACAGACGGTTAACAGACGAATGAACTGCCGAAATTGTGTGAGCGCCGCACGAAGCCCGACAACGTCAGTCGCGCTCAGAATGTGCACAGAACGAAGCGAACTGAATACCGACGACGAAGCGACGTCGCTGCCGACACCGACGTCGACGCCGACGCCGCCTTCGCTGAGAGTCGCTCGGTTTGGCGCGCAGGTTGCACTCAAAGCGGACGCTCAGTCACTCAACAGAGCGCTGTTAGGCGTCGTTAACAGTGCTCGGCATGCAGATGATGTAAACCATTTACATGCTGTTAATTGGCGCCTGTCTGTTGCTGCTGTCTGTTATGTTAACAGCTTGTCTAAACGTTGCGCATACGACACGTTGACTGACAGCAGCGACCATCACCGAATCGGTTAGAAAGTTTTTATGGCATCTTTTATCAAATATTATCAGCGCAAAATAAGCCTTCTGTCTAAGCCATTAAATACATGGCAAATTTGCCTGTCAACAACAACAACAACAACACGAACAACAACAGGCAAAAACTTTGAACAACAACATAAACAGGGCCGCCTCATTTAAAAGTCGCAAAGTAAATTCCAATTAAAATTTCAACGTAAATGCCACAAAATGTAAATTATGCGTAATGAAGTCGTCCGCGCTGTGTTGTCAGCGGTGCTGGCGGCAGCGTTTTTCCTGTTGTGGTTGCGGTGCGGTGCGTTGCCTGTCAACACCCATCCACACACCCACCCAAACACACACACACACACATAAACACTCGCAATCGCACTCACACCAACACCAACACATACATAACGCACACAATATAACCCTCTTTAGCTTTGTGTCGCAATGTTTGCCTTCACTTGACGCGCACGGTTGCTCACAAATCCCGCCAGGCGCGTCAGACGTCTGCGCCAGTGAAATACGATGTTCGGCTCGATGCTGAAGGAGATGCCAAGTCCGAATCCGACACCGGCTGCGTCTCGACTGTCAAGGCGCTGGAATTGCCTTGAAGCGTACGCTGCGGAATCCTTTAAGAAGACTATAAATACCCCCAAACTCACAGCCACATAAACACACACTAACCAGCATGCATTGTACAAATTGATAAGCACACACACACACACACACACGCACTCACACACAATTCTAAAACAAGCAATTTTGACATCAAACGTCAACGATTCACCCACACACACACACATAGTACTGAGCGCTTTATTGACGGCTGTCAGCAATGTTGGGCGTTCTCAACCGATAGCGCTTACACGTGGGACTATTAGACTTCAATAAATTCAATTTGCACAAATTTCAAATCCCAAAACACGCCCATCCCCCAACATAAAGCCAAGCCAAGAAACGCCCGCAGCATACGCAACGTGCATCCACAAACAAATCAAACAAGAAACGTATTAAAGTCAATGCCAAAAGGTTGATTTCATTCAGCAAACAGAACTACGCATGCTCTACTTCACAGCAGACAGACAGGGTGAGTAAACAAAGTTGAATTCAATTAAAAAACAACATGGAAATATATTCTATTCTTTAATTCAATATTTGCCACAACATATTCAAATTAATCACATTTATTATTGACAATGTCAAATGTGTAAACTGCATCAATTACCAGTTGACAGATGCCAAAAATGCGAATGTTTATTTGAATATCATTTTACTGAGCTAAGCAAAAAAGTCATTATTAGAATGCCACAAATTTGTATAAATACACAACAGTAGTATTTGTCAGTTAAACTGCCAAAAAGTTGTTGATTAATTGTTACACATAAAGTCAGCAAGGGGTGAAAATAAATGTAGAACTACATAAACAGTTGAATGTGACGTGCGAATCGTAATTAAATCAGTGTTGATTGCATATAGCTTTAAATAATTATATGCTGAATTCGTGTGAAATTAAGTGAACACGAGAAAGGTTAATTGTAGCACATTATTTTGGCAAGAGAGTGAAATAATTGAGCAGGAATTTTAATTGAGTGTGAAGCAAAGTTAAAATTTCTCTTGGATAGTCTGCACTTGAAACTTAAATGTCACTTGCTTCGATTGATTTAAGTTTGAGTTGATTTGAGTTTAACTAAACGATTACTAGTCGTAAAACAAGTTTTGTCAAGATAATCAAGTCCATCAATCACCATAAATATTCGCTCTTAGCACAATGTTTGCTCGACAAACATAAACAGATTTTGTTTATACTCGCTTTTTGCAGAGCGTCCCCCAAGAACAACATTTTATGCGCTCGCCCGTTCGATATAAACAAATGTCAATATTTGCAACAGTTACATGAAAAAGCAAAAACGCCTACGTTTGTTTAAAAGAATTTAAATTGAGCTCATTCGGTTAAGTAGGCAGTGCACAGAGAACATAAAATAAAGTTCAAGGAGTCAGAAAATCGAATAGTATCTAGTGGGAATAGATCTCTGGTTTTGTTTGCCCCCAATAATAAACTTATGAAACAATGTGCGAGTATCGAGGGTTTCTATGCACAGCAGCAGCCCAAAGCGGATTGCCATTAGAGAGCCAACGAGGCGTCCGTCGAAATTGCAATGCAATTGACGTGTCCTGGCATGCTCAGAGATCCCTGGAGCCGTAACAGCCACAGCCACAGCCACAACCAGTAGCCGTAGTCACTGTCAAAGCCAGTGCTGGATGCCGCATGTTGCATGCTGCATATATGCATTTGAATAGTCGACAAACGCGAAGCGACGCGTCACACTGCGAAGCCAATTCATGCGCCCCGTGGTACGCGGGTCGCCTACCAAATGACTTTTGATTGACATGTTTGACATTCTGCACGACAAGCATAAATTGCTTCACACACACACGCACACATGTGCACATGGATTTGTCCCCATTCGCCCATTTTTATTACAATTTAAATGCGTCAGCATAATTTTCCAGTTTGTTTAAATGATAAGTACGCAGCGTTCGAGCGTCTTGCGTTGCTTATAATGCCATTATGCGTTGAAATTGAAAAGCTTGCAGTTTGGCGATGCCACACAAAAATAACGATGGCACAGCTCATGGCTTAGATATACATATGTATATTTGTTTGTGACCTGTGTGTGTTTGCGCTGGATTCGATTCTTCTATTGTTCGCCAAGAAATACTCAAGTCTCAAGACTCTCGCCGCATTCATGCGCATGCCTGCAACAGTTGCCTGGGCCAAAGCCTGAAACGTGAACCCACGAAAGTGGCCCGATTTACTCGCATATATATGGTGTATATATATAGTGTGTGTGTGTGTGTGTGTGGTACACACATTTGCACAGTTCAATGCCCAAGCGATTGCAACTGTGAGGACAACTCGCTAGCAACAACTGTTTGACCAATGCGAATCTATTGCCAAATAATGTTGAACATGTGGCCAAGAAGAGGACGCCTCATGACCATTAATGGTGGCCACAGACCATTAGCCTGGCCAAAGTCTGCAGCAGCAGCACAAAGACGATACAATAAGCCAAGATAATGCGATTTAAAACAACTGTTCGAGACTCATGTGCAGATATTAAGAGAATCAGTTAATGATGTGAATCATATTTGCAGTTTAAATGGAAACTTTAACAATGCAGATTTTGCATCAGCCAATTAGAATAATTGTAATTCTAAAATGCAGTTTAAATTTAAACTTATGAATGTTTTTCAGTCGGCTCTCTGCTGCTTTTCATTGCATACATTTTAGCGCTAATGAGGTTTAGGCGTAAGCTGATTGTCGTTGGCTGCGTGCATCATAAGCGCAAATACAGCAAAAATAATCCAATTATGGGCAAATGGCTGCCACAAAAGCATTTAATTGACTTTTGCGGGCGAACAACAACTGCGAGAACAAAACCAATAACAATAATCGTCATAAACATAAACATAACATAATGCTGTGCGGCCAGCAGCAGCAGCAATATCTGCGGGTGGCCAGAGGACACCTGAGAAGCGACGAACACGAAGCGTTCTGTGTAAGCCAATTGACTAATGGACGCTCCAGCTGCATCAGCTGCCCCTTGACCCTCGATCCCCGACCTCCGCACTTGCTCGGGCCGAGAATCTCTGGTTGGCTTTCAGCAACTGTTAGTCATGGCTTTGGTTTTGGCTTACGCATCAACTCTGTGCTCTGTGTTATCTGCTGTGCTTCTCCTCCTCCTCCGCAGAGACTGTGTGGGAGTGTGTGTGAGACTGTGTGATTTTGTGGATTCTGCCGAAATTACGAGCACGTGACAAAATCAACAAAATTAATTAATAAACTTTGTCAAGCACTTCCGTTGCTGCCGTGTCATGTGACATTTCTCATATTGCCCGTAATCTGGAAGGTCTTCGACTATCCGACGCTGTCAAGCACGACCACACACCCACACACATCCTTGTTGGTATATGTGTGTGTGTGTGTGTGCTTGCCACTTACAGAGCTACCGTTACATGCCACACCAATCTAATATGCCATGGCAAAGGCCGTGTCTCTCTGTTTCGCCCCGAACGTTAATCAGTATTGAATTTGTGGTCCAACTGCCAGGGCACAAATATCGAAAGCTAATTCGCAGCCAACCGGAAGCAGAAATTAGCACAAATTATCAATGGCAACCAAGGCAAATACACATTCGTGTCTTTAAGCGATGCTGTCTTTAATACACATCCACTCAGCATTCGAATTGCAGTAAAATTATTAATTAAAGCTTGGTGTTTAATTGGCACAAATCGTAGTTTAAAGTGTTGTGTGCTGTTGCCATTATTATTATTTCATTTAATGAGGGGTTAACTAATTACACACATTATAATTAACCACTTGACAAGTTTTAACTTCCCGCGTGACTTGTGTACGAAACTAAACTCCAAGTTTTGAGCTACAGAAATGCCATATAAATTATTAATTGCCGCAAAACACACACAAATTGTGATTAATTATGTCTGACAATGGATGCGAAGCAAAACACACACAACACAATGCAAGAAAATTGTATCTCTTCAGTTTCCTTTTCCTCCTGCCAGTTTCCTCTTGGCCTTTGCCAGCAGAGCAGAGCTTGTCATGATTTATTATTTGCTCTTGATAATGACGCATCGAGAGCAGAACGTGGCTGAGCTTGTGGTAGGCGCTGGAGCATTGACAGCCACATATCAAAACAATGGCATTTGCGTTTTGACCTTTGAACTCCCACACCGCAGCCAGATGGCAGCTTGGCAGCAACAACAGCAACAACAGCAGCAACAGCAACAAAAAGTGGCTAGCTCTTATCAGAGTAACTGCAAATGGCGTGAAAGAATGCGCAGCGCTTTATTTTTATGAGCAAGCAAGATAAAACTGGGCGTCGGCATGAGAGTGGACTTTGTCTGTGGGTTTTGGGTTTGGGTGTCGGCATTATGCAGGCAGCATAATAAAATAAAAATGTTCAACTGAGTCGTCGAGCCAAGTAGAGGGGAGCAGCTTACAAGCTATGTAATATCAAAATGACAGCCATGGAAAATGTTGTAGACGAGGCCACGCTACATAAAAAGCTCACAATTATGTTTTCGTGCGGGTTGTAGGTACGCAAAGCAGCAGAAAGGGAGAAGGACTGCGATGACTGTGTTCTGTATTCTGTTTCTAGGGGCTTCTAAGCAGATATACGCCAAGTTATTCTGGATGCTGCTGCTGCTGCCATGGCAATATCAAATGTAATCAGGCGTCAGGCGAAAGAAATTTCTCTTATTAATTCTTTTATTCGGTTGCAGACTCCCTGTTGGCCATCCGCTCGGTTCTGCGTGCGTTTGGCAATTAAGCGCAATTTCAATAGCTTGTAAACTGTATAACATGCTGGCAGCCTTAATGGCCATCATAAATTCACTAGGGCTTAACAACAACACCACAGAAAAACTTAAATAATTTGCCATAAAAATAATATCTCCTCTGCTTGGGCGATAAAATAGTTTGTGCAGTTCTTAAAGCGCGTTTAAATGAAATCTACGCTGTTGGCTGCGGGCTCGGCTCGGTTTGTGATGGCTTTTGTCAATGGCAACGTGCAAATCGGTTTCTGTTTATGATGTTAGCGCTTAATTGAAAAACTTCGAATGTCTTGGCCTGCCCCAGCTGGCATTACTCATACGACGCGTGCGCCCGTCACAGCCCACAGCCAAAGCCTTTTTGCATCGAGGATGCCTAGACAGCAGGTTGTGTTCGCTTTTTGTTTGTTTCGCAAGTGAATTGAGTTTCGAGTGTGCAACAATGTTTGCCACATACTGCTCGCAACGACTGCACTCTAAATAACAACAACAACAACAACAATATATAAGAAAATACAAAAACAAACGCAGTCACAAAGGCAGCCGAAATGTAGTCGGAGTTTTTGTTTTGATTGCAGTTGGTGAACATAATTTATTGCAGCGCACTAGAGGCAAAAGTTTGTTTACTCTACGACTTCTGCTGGTCTGTTTGGGGCTTTGGACGGTGGGCGGTGCAACGTGGGCGTGGCACGATGACAAAATAAAAACTAAAACTCGACATTGACGTTGACGAGTCCAGGCAAACGCACAGCCAGAAAGTAAATTGCAAAATATACAAATATGCGGTTGTACGTGTGTGCATTTCTCTTATTCGCTATCTCTGTCTCACAATCGCTCTCTCTCTCTTTCTGTATCCGTCTCCATCCAACGCTTTTTCACAGTAAATTGCGTGCAAATTTATTTTACATGCACTCAGTGCGTTTATTTGTTTCAATTTTAAGCAAAGTTTCTGTTTGGTTTTGTTTTTATGTTTTCGGTTTTTTGTATTTCATTCATATTTACAGCTGCTGGGCAAATATATATAGTCCATGTGCAGCAGTTGCTTCTGTCCTGTTATTTTTATGTGGTCCTTGTCGAGTATCCTGCTTTGGCTCTGACAAGTGCAGTTTAATTGAGTTATAACTTGCCCCGCAGCAGTGACAACTCGTGTGCTGCAAACTGAATGACGAGCAGCAGTTGGTTCATTGTTGGCCCCGGAACAACATATCGATAATCCATAAATTATAAATTTATATTATCTATCAACAGTTTGACCCATTTATTTGTCGAGCTGTCTTGCTCAGTCAAGCAGCGCGCTCAGCAATCGCTGGCCCAATTAAAAATGTGCATTTGCTCAACCATGAAACAATAGCAAACGTAATCAGCAGTAATTGCTTCAAACTCAAACAGACAAACAACCAATTGGCCGCCCTCAAGACAAACACAACCCAACTAACTCCGATGAACTACCGAGCATTCAATTGCAAATCAATTCATCTACTTGCACAATAAATGCAGACTGAGTTCAATTATCATAATTACTTTCGGGCTTTGAATTCAATGAAATGCAATCTTATTTCAAACATTTCCGTTTCAGCCTAAAATTATGCAATATAGTTTTCCATTAAGTCAATCTTAATTTTCGTGGTTATTTATTATATTATTTCTAATTATTTTCTTCTACACATCTTAAAGCTTAACAAATGTGGTTGAATTTAATGAAATGCAATCCAAAGAAAATAGTTTTCAACTCCATTCAGCTTCAAAGCATTTTAGTATCTTAATTTGTGTTAATAAATTGTTCATAATTACTTTTTTTCTTCTATCAATTGTACTTCAATTAAATGAAACTCAATCTCAAGAAAATACTTCTCTCTTCTCTATTCAATTGGAATATATTTGAGTCTCAGCCCATATATTTTTCGATGAAGTCAATCTAAACCATTGTCGCTTACCAGACTAAATTATCGTCTGACATCCTGAACCTTAAAGTCTGGCTACAAAATCGATTCCTTGATTACCTATAGATTCTTTTTTTATGCGTATTCGCTGATGTATGCAGGCCAGATGGGACAATTCTATGAAGACATGCATTGCGTTTGTAGCAGGCAATAATCATAAAGAGGGCATCCTGACTGTCAACCTGACTGACCCAAGTCATCGAAGGCTGAGCGCCGTGCAACCTGCTGGACGGTGTTAACGCCATTTAAATAAATTCAACTATCAGTTGTGGCTTGACTTCCTTTCGCCTTCTTGACAAACAACGCACGTGTGCACGTTTTGAACGCTCGAGGCCATAAAAAGGAGATTACCGGGGAGCAGGATCTGGGGTCCTGACAGCTTACATTAAATGGCAAACAGCTAGGCAGCCAGGCAGCCAAGCAGCCAATGTCCTGGCTGCCAAGTGCAAATGAGCCAAATGCCCGACCGAGGCCCAGTAAAATGCAAAGTGGTTTTTTTTGTTATCGCCTCCGTCCGTCCGACCGACGCGTCGGTCTGACGGTCCAAATGCCAAACAGCCAAACATTTCAGCTGGCTGTGTGAGTGTGTGGTTTATAGCACATTTCTATTCATTATGAGTAGTCCCAGGCATTGTTTAACATTTCATTTATTGTGTTGTGCCCATGATGACTCTGGCCAGACGAGCTTCACAGCTGGGCAGCCGTTATGTTCTTATGCTGATATGGTCCTAATCGCCCGAGTTACACGCAATTAATTTTGCTTTGTAATTAACAAAAGGCTGTCGACACATTCTCTGCACTCTGCACTCTGCACTCTGCACTTACTCGGTTTTTTATGTCTTTGGTTTTTATGTAGCGAGCGAGAGAGTTCATATAATTTATTAACAAATTTGCACACTCGCCCATCTCAGCTGCAGGATCTCTGCGCCAGAGTCCTGGCCATGGCAGTGTTGATTAGTAAGGAGTGGGGGGGGCGCTAATGAGTCTGCCCGACGGCGCACTGCCAACAACAAATTTCAATAACAATTTGCGACTCAACCAATGAACATTTCAAATGGCCTACCATTCCGATTTGGTTTTGGCCAAGTCACGCAAAAGGCTCTAATAATAGCTAACGGCAATTACGTTCTATGAGTTTTCATTTTGTTTGTCTTCTTCACGTTATCATCAGCAGTGCGCAGCGAGCTGCCAGAGTTGTGTGTTGTTGCTGCAAATAATGAAAATTATAAGCCACTTCCGAATTTCATTATCGAAATTAGATGTCGCCTGCTTTTGAGACGTCGCGTTCTCGACATTTGCCTGATGGATTTTGCGGATGTTTCGCTAATTTGTCAACGGCCATTACGACACCAATGACAAAGTGAGAGTCATTGTGGGCGTGGCAGGCAGTCGAGCCTGCCGCAAGCTTCTTTTCCTTTCGCTTAGCCTTAGCCTGATGCCTTGTGCGTGGTGCCTTGTCAAATTCAAATTGACTCATTAAAAATTAAGTTGGCCCAAAGGCACAAAACCACAGCGAAGCAACAAAGTTAACCAAATGATAAATAGCAAAATTAGATTTGACAGCCGAGGCGCGTTTAGTTGCCACACAAATTGCAGCATTCGTCTTGATTACATTTACGTTGAATGGCTTAAGATTTGCCATTTTGTCAGGTCAGGTTTTTGAGGTTTTGGGTAAAAGCATTTGCTTTGGCAGCTCAATTTAAATGCGACCACGACGTCGAGTCCTAAAACGAATTTTCAATTTCATTGCGGAAATTCTTCGACTTTATTTAAGCAAGCCAGATTTAGTTTCTCTTTTAATCCCCAGAAATTCCATTTAGATAAATGCAAATCTATCTTTAAAGTCGACTCCATTTTGGTGCATTTACAATTTAAAGGACGTTAGTTGAACCTTTGCCACAACTAACTACTTGCAGCTGGAGCTTAATGCATTTTTCACTCTGGCTCTGTGACAGTTTGCAATTTTTTGCGCATATTTTCAGCTGGCACACATGTTGCACTGCCACGCCCTCTCATACGTTGCAGGGGCGGGGCTTATTGTTCATCGTTGCATGAGGGCTGCTGCTGTTCAAGTCGAGACGGAGTGTTAAATCAATTGGGAGCTTGTTGCAGGGTGTACTTAGGTTTCACTTCCGCTTCCGGCTGCAGCACCCTTTGGAATTGTGGCCGGTTGCCCGGTGTGTGGCAAGCTGTGTGTGGCAGCATCAGTCAGCTCGCCACATGTGCTGCGTTTTTAGTTTATGCTAGGCATTTATCATACTGTTCTTAGTTATACTCCAGCAGCGAGTTATACTTAAATGGTTATCTTAAACGCACAGTCTCGAGTTTATTTGCACTCTTACTTTCGTGTTGGTATCGAGCTGCTTTGTGGATGCTCGCAGATTTAAGGGGCAGCCACAAATGCTGGCAATTTGCAGTCTTAAAGCATTCCTTCAGTTATTATTGGCTGTGCATGGAAATCTGCCTGGCTTTGGCCAAAGCAATTTATATTCTCCAGGCACAAATACCATGCTTATTTATGTGCTCTTATTATTTGCAGGCCAAGTTTCTGCTTGAATCCCTGTCAAATAATGCAGAAATATTCCCAGCTAACCAGCCAACGAACCAGCGGCGAAAAAAGAAACAAACAACAAACAAACCATTTGCGAAAATGGCAGTCGAAATGTGTACAATAAAATGAAATGGATTTTTAAAAAGGTCGCCCACTGTTAAAAGGTAGCTGAGGCTGAAGCCGAAGCCCAAGCTGAAGCGTATACTAAAACCTCAAGGCCAACGCGGCGTATTCGTCATATTTTATGCCAATTTGAGAACAAGATTTCGGGTCTACTTTTGTATTCACGCGTTGCCCCCGAAAACTTTCAAGTGCCACTCCGAAACTTACTGCCTCGCACTGCTTTACAAAAGAAATACAACAAAATTCCCAGGAAAACACTTTAGTTAATATGCGAATATTATGCGAAGGCTAATTTTCACAGCTGGAGAATAATTATTGTTATTGGGATGCCATTGGCAGTGAGATTGACTTACAATCAGCAATCAATGATTGCACTTTGATTTGCAGCATTTGTGTGTGGCAGCTTCCAGCTTGCAGCTTGCCACAATCTGCTGCCAATGTCAATTCGCATTCCGCAGCACGCAATCAGTTGATTTTATTCAGCTATCAGTAAAGTAGCTGCCACTCAGAGCTGTGCAAACATTGGAGCCGGAACAAACAGCCACGCACATCGCCTCGCTCTCCCCCACACAGAACAATCGCTCGGGCACAAACACAGACTAGAGGCGAACGACAATAGTTTCTTCTCTCGGTGTATCTGTATTAGTTTGTGTCAACAGAAGCTCTGCGGCAGCAAAGTGTAAATAAACAAATACTCGTACTTAGCTGGCACCAAAGGAAACTCTGACAGCCCGAAAGGCTGACACATTGTCGGAGGGATACAGGCTGCAGGCTGCAGGATGCTAGAGAGAGAGCTCAGGCCAGGCTTCCACCTAAGTGCCAGGTAATAAAATGCGCATTTGTGCACGAAATTACTGCACTTGGGGCTGCTGCTGTTGCTGCTACAGCTACAGCTGCTGCTGCCACTCACTGTGGTGTGTGGCATGTTTATCCCCAACTGGTTACTCACACGCCCCATGCGAGCGACGCGTTGTTGGCGAAGTGTTCGTATTTTTTTTACGTTTGCCCTGCGGCCGCAACAGGCCAAAAAGTTGTGCCAAGCAAAGTTATTTTCAATAAGCAGCCGGCGTGCAACCAACGGAAACTGCAAGACGTAAAACAGGAAAGAAAGTGCGAAATACAGATGCGAATTTCTGTCAACTCGATTTTAGCATGCTCTAACTGAAAGTTTAGTACAGACTCGCATATTATCTAAACTATTAACAATTTGGAGAAGGCCACAGCAGCCACTTTCGGTTTAAGCTGATGTCAAAGCAAAGCACATTGCTCTAAGGCCAAAGCTAACCCTTAAGGCGATACTGAGTAAGCCAAATAATTTATGGGCCCAGGGCTTATGCCGAACTGCGCATACCCGCCGTTAGAGTATGGGCGGAAGCAATAAATATGCATGAACAGTAGGAGCAAGTCGCGTACTTAGCACCGACATGACAGACAGAAGGAGTGCTCTTAAAGTTGATGGCATAAAAACAGCAATAGTCGAGCTTCGTCCGTTCGTCTCACTGACTGACTAGCTATTCATTCTCAAGCTGGCAACTATTTTTATTGCATATTTTTGGGGGGCTGTGGCAGAATTAATTGCACTTGAAGTATGCACATTAAATTTAATGAGCTCGCGCGTGCAAGACCGAAGCAGACCGAAGGCGGCAGACAATGTGGACACGACACCGTGCGGTGCATGCAACGTGGCAGTGGGAAAGCAGGATGGTTCAAAAGTGCTTAGCTGCAATTAAGTTTAATTGTTGCTGCAATTGTCGCTAAGCAGCCAAAGCAACAGCAGCAGCAGCTGGGGATGCTGCACGAGTTGTTTAACAGCTACTTAAAGGGTGGCAGCTTCTCAATTGTTCTGCACATCGTTCATGCGCCCCGTGGTACACGGCAACAGCCAAAAGGCAACGCAACAAACTGATTCCACTTCACACCGCACCACAACAACAAATGCAACCCAAATGAGGCTTTTCCTTTCCGCGTTCGACTAATAGAGCCATATAACATTTTGGTGCACGCCACTTGCCGTTCCAGTTGCCATGGCTGCTGCTCTGGCTGCTCCTGTTGCTTCAGTTGCTGCTGCTGCTGCTGCAAGCTTTATTCAGCACACACACACACACACGCCTACACACACACAAAAGTATATATGTTTATAATGCCAGCTAATGTTACCTGCTGCTGTTCGTGTGCAAGAGCTCATACCAGCTCATTAAGTATGAATGGCAATTGGGAAGCGTTTTGCAGGCTGCAAGTAGCAGCTGCCAAAGGTCATATTTCTCAGTTTGCATTCACGTTTTGAACGGCACCCACAGGCAACGAAATGCAATTTCATCATACCATTTGCAATTTCCATTGTTTGCCCAGTTAATTAGAAGCATTCTGCCAGGGCCAAACACATTAGAATCAACCCAAAACACCCAATGTGTTCACTGCAGACAGCACAACACACTGCCGGCAAGTGGCGTTGAACCAGCTTATTAGAAATAATTAGCAGGAATTTTTAACCAACGCAAGTGCAGTTGAATTGAATACATGTTTTGCAAAGCTTGCATTGTTGTTGTTTATTCGTTAAATTAAAATACTGTAGCAGCTTCTTCGTTTAACCAGGAATGAGAATTTTATTTGTGTGACCGTTTTACATTTTACTACCAATTAATGCTCGTTTCTTTATATTAGAGTTGGTACTGGTTTAAATCTATCGATAAGCTAATGTTAATATCGATTATTTTACTTGCTGCAGTATATTCCGGAAATCGATTTTAGAAGTGCCGTTGAACCAGAAATGCGAATTTTATTTTTATTATTTTTTTTATTTATTTCTTATGTTATTTATTTAAAATGGTAGAGATAGTACTGGTGTAAGCCTATCGAATATCGATATATTAACCTTGCTAGTAAAGGAATTTAAGCTGCACGCTATTTAATCCGCTTAATCAACGGCCATGAATTATTGCTTTCAATTTAATTATAGTATTTTCATCAACAGCCAAAATGCTATTGTAACTTGAATAACTGTTATTATGTTCACATTGCTATATTTGCTGCATTTTAATAGGCTTCAATCGTTAATTGCCGCCCACTGTGAATATATTTTACATTTGACTTTATTTTGTAGAGCGGCCATTGATTAAACAAGTGATTTATGTACAGCCTCTTTATTTCAGCACCACACATAACATATATTTGCTGTCAGTTCCTCCGTCAGAGAACATTTTGTTTTCCATCTGTTATATCTACATTATGCAAATAACTATACCCTGTTGGAGGTATTTTAATATATTTAAAAAATGTAATTTAATTGCATAACTACGATATCTTGATATTGTTTAATTTTTATACAGATACAAAATTGAAAAAATACCCAAGAATATATACTCTAAATTCTGTGAAGTATATATTGGTCGATCACGTTAAATTTGAGCTTTCTGGGACGTTTCACAATTTCATTTAATTCAATTGATTTTATGCGCTGCCCGGCAAGTGCTCGCTCAGTTTATTGCCTTAAATTGTTTATTTAATTCGAATTTAATTTCAATGTTTCGCCACGCAGCGCAGCTCGCTTCAGTGTTTTACTTTATTTTGTTTTCCATTCCGCAAGTGCAGTGCAAACAGAAGGAGAAAAAGAAACATCTCGTGCACTTGGCCAGTCAACATTCAAAACAAATTAAATTCTTTGCTACATTTGTGGCAACACACGCGGAACGAAAGAAGTAGACAAGATAAATAAAAAGCACAAAACATTGAACAACTCGTTGTGGCAACCTCGCATAGTTTCCAAATTAAAGTGAGGCGACCCAACCAAAATATCGGACTGCTGAACAGAGAGCAACCTCAGGAGCAGGAGGCAATGCCAAGTAAAGTCATTAAAGCAATGCTACGCATAGTTTGACAAACTGATGGCACGACCCACAACGCCCACCAACTACTTTGGGTTGAAGGGGTAGCAACGTTTTATGAACGCTGCAACAAAATTGAAACTTTTGATTGAATACAAACTACAATCTCGGAAGAGCAATGAGGAAGTTGCTTTCAACTTTCCTTTCGTAAAAGCATCCTGCTGGGTTACCTGCCTGCCTGACCTGCCTGCCAGCGTTTTCTCTCTCACTCTCTCTCTCTCTCTCTCTCTCTCTTTTGGTTCTTGCAAGCCCCAGCAACTTAGTTTTCTAAATTAAAATAATACAATAAAGATTATATATACCCATGCTCATGTAGTTATAATAGTGCAGCCAGTCAAGCAGCTCCTAACGGGCAGATGCATCTTCTACATGTTACATTGGCCCAAAAGCATGTACCGAACTTTGGCTGCAATTTCTGAGACTTTTGTCTCGAGCATGTTCTTAGTATGCCCTTGCATCGCTCAATTCGGAAACTTAACAAGTTTTATTGTGTACCAACAAAAAGAGTTGACATCAACATCAAAATGTGCTGCATGTTGCAAGTGTTCCAAGTGTTGCAAGTGCCGCAATGCCGAAAAGATTGCGTATACCCAAAATATTGTGTTTAGTTACTCGTTGCCATGAATACCAAAGCAACAATTAGGCAGCAATTAAGGGCAAACAAAAGAAGCCAATGTTTGTTTAACAAAACCAAACAAAATTCACAGCAACTCGAAGAAGTCGCAGTAAGGACAGCTTTAATGAGGAACGCTATGCGAACTTTGCAAACAAAGTTTCCACTAAAGTTTTCTGCAAATTTATATCAGACAACAAAAAAAAACAGAAACGGATATTTCGCTGCTTCAAATTAATCCCTGCAGGCAACTTTATTTGTAAATTGCTCTACAATTTAATATATTTTAAGAGGTTACAGACAGCATTCATCTGCAAAGTTTTTCTTGTCGAATATTCCGAATTCCCCAAATGGTCATTGTAATGTCAAAGTAACGAACATTTCTCGTAAAAGGATATCCTGCAATCAGCTTTCACCTTTTTTAAAGTTAAAGGTACTAAGATTATTATTTGCTCCTCAATTACTTTCAGAAACTTGTGTGCCCTCAAATGTGCAATTATGCGTATCCATCATTTAAGCAGAACAGAATTTGAACTACAGTTTAAATGTGTACAATTATTAAATACAAGTATTCCCCTTTTTCACCCAATTTAAGAAACTCCTCTAAAAAACGAAAATCAGACCTTTTTTGTTTATTAAGTTTATTGGGAGTGGGTGAGAACAAGAGCTTCAACCCAAACAGCTGTGTTGTTAATAAGCTAAACAGGTGAGAATCTAATCCAATCGATTGCCATCATTTTACTCAAGTGTTCACTAAAAGTTTTTGGCAGCTGGCGCGCGAAAAAATACACAAAGCATTATCATCAGAAGAGTAGGAGACGGTAGAGTGGAAAGGGAAGGAAGAGAAAAAGAAAACATTGCTCAATTTAAGCGTCGGCCAAAGTATGAAACGATAATAAGTATAATAAAGACTGCCAAAAGTTTCAAAAAATGTCGGCCAAAAATAAAGAAAGAACAAAGGAAATGTCTGACAGGAAATTCATGTTGATGAAAAATGTTTTTCATGCGCGCTGCCATTCACTGTGAATCCTTAGTGAGTGTGTGTGAATACGTAAGTGTGCGTGAGTCTCGTGTGTGTGTGTACGTGAGCATGTGCGTATGTGGTGTCATTGTGTGGGCCCCATAGGTTCAGGGGCATATTCATGACTTGGCCAAAAATGAAATAGGCCCATGCAAAAAACAGCAGCAGCAGCAGCAGCAGCCAGAGGCTGTCGAAGCCCACGCACCAAAGCCAGCGCAACTAAGGGAAAAAAGCAGAAACCAAAAACAAATACAAAAAAAAGGGAGAAAACAAAGGCAGAAAGAAATACAATAACAATAGCAAAACAACAATGCCACTAAGCAGCACTAAAATGTATCTCACTTGATGAGAGTAGAGACGAGTGCAGCTGAGCCAAAGGGCTCAACCAAGCGGACACAAACGAACGAATTCACGCTCAAATTGAGTACTCACTCAACCGCACCCACATCCGGAGCGTCGCGCTACGTTGGGTCGCTCTTAAAGCAATCCTAGCTCAAGTTGGCGCTCAGCAGCAGCCAATGTAAACTCAGTAGCTAGAAATGTGTCACAGAACGACCTTGAATTCCACTCACTGAGCACCGGATTGCAGCTCACCCAATTCTTGTTGGCTGTTGCTTTGAGTGCTTTCTCTCCGAGTTGAGCTTTTATTGAGCGCCCGTTTGGCTCGAAGCTTTAACAGCGCTCCGAATGTTGTCTAGCGCAATCACTGTTAACATAGCTCAAATTGTCGCAAACACAATGAATAATCAATTATTTGCCGTATTTAAATAAATAAACAATTAATTAATTAATTAGCTTAAACGACGTATTTTAACAAATCATTAATTACACTCAAGTGGCTTTTAATTAATGGTGATGATTTCTGATTTCTCGTCAGTAATTTAATATTTCTCAAGGTGCGCTTCGCTTGCCAATTCGCGTTCGCATATTTGTTCTTGCGGTCAAGAACTTCTCTCATTTCCGACCATAATTTTGAAGACGGAAATACTTACGTGCCCCAACTGTCGCCACGCAAGTGGGCGAAGGACTTTGGTATCTGTATCTGTATCGTTGGTCCTGTCGGATTGCGGCGCATTTGGGCGTCATTTGGTGACACGTTGTTAACATGCTCTTTGACGCTTCTTGGCTGCGGCTGTCCTTGCCAGTTTTTGATGTTGCCACAGGCATAATTCTTATTAAACTTGATTGAGCGAAAAACTTCATTATTCTCTTGTTGGTTTACAGGACTCGTTATTCGCTGCTTCTTCCTCTCGCTTACTTCTTTTTCGTCTGTATTTTGTTGGTGAATTTATTTTGTTTTGTGTGTGTGCAGGAAATTAAATTTTGTGCCGTGTAAACACACGGAAACTTTTGTAAAGTGCAAAAGTAATGGAAGTCGAAGTGGTGTCTGGATAGGGGAGGGGGCCTGAGAGAAGTGCTTACAATTCATTTGACTCTTGTTAAAATGCTTAACTAACCTTTGGCAGCTCTCCCAGCTGCATCTGCATCTGCAGCTGTCGCACGCCCTGCTCCGAGGGATTATGTTAATCAGAATTCTGCACTTTAACAAGTCGCTCTGCACAAAACTGTGCAAAAAGTCACAAGGCTGTTGTCGCTACTTTTGAAAGAGCTGAACTTTTGCAAAGTCGCCGCCGACGCTGCTGCTGCAGCTGAACAAAAAGGGAAAATCGCAAAACTCTAAGCTGGCACTATAAAAGATGACTTCCTTCCTGTCCTGGCCTTGTTTGTATATCGCACCAAATTCAATGCAATCTGCTGGCAGCATTCGTCTCCTCTTCACAATGGGATGAACGCACACATTTTTCGAGAATTAATGAACAGCTATTCATCTTAACAAACAGTTTGTGTAATGCTGATTTTATTGTTATAATTTCTGTAAATGTATGTTATATTAACAATATGTTAATTAAAGTTATCTGTTTTGGCAAGGTGACTGTTTCAAGTTTTTGAATTTGTAACTTCTTAATATTTGCAGACTTTATATTGAAATTGACTGACATTATATATTTCATAAATTATGATTTCCTTATTTCAATTTAATAAGAAGTCTGTTTTCAATGTTGTCTGTGTTCGACTTTAAAATAAAATTGAATTATAAAATATATTAGGCATATAACCATAGATAAATATTTCATTTCATATATTAAAATTCATTATTTTGTTGCTGTTTTGTACTTTGCAGCTGTAAATTTTAACAGTGCACTGCTGTGTTAACATTTAAGGTACATCATTTAACAGTTGTCCTAAAATCAAACGAATTTAATTTTTTTTATGAATATAGTTCACGATGAAAGGGAATTTATTCCACTGTCCTGGACTGTCCTGCTCCAACAGCAGGCAGCATTTCAAGAGAACTTCGAATCATAACTTTTGGCGCGCGCGCGTAACAAGTTGTCCTCTATTAGCGACGAGCATTTTTCAACGGACAGGCAACATCAGCTGGCCAGCAAATTAAGCTAATGCAGCAAACGGAAACAGCTGCAACTGTTGCTTAATGGCTGCCCGATCGGCAATGAAGGTGAGAATGCGGGAGGTGGGGAGTGGGGAGTGGGAAAGGTGATTGGGGGCAGCGGTATCATTTGGTAGCTGGCAGTTGGCTGTCAAAAATTGCTTATTCCCGTGTAAATGAAAATACCTCGAAGGCAATTTGGCAACCAAAGTCATCAACTGCGCACACGCACGCCTCAATAAATTCAATTTACACGAATTTGTAAAGGCATCGCGCCTGATGACGAGCTCGAGAACGAGAGTGGCAGTAAGGGGAGAGGGGAGCGGTGAGAGGAGACACAACACAAACTGCCATATAAAACAGACAAAAACTTATGTTGAGAGAAGTTTTGCAGGTGTGAACAGCAAGATAAACAGTAACAGGCGGGGGCCAGGCCAAAAGTGATGGAAAGAGAGCGGCGCCAGAGGGGACAGATAAAGGGGGGGGCAAACGGTGGGTGCGGTTTGTGTCAGATGGGCGGCAAGAGGCGCCTTTATTGGCATCGACATGCATTAGCGGCACCGCAAAAGCGAGCTGAGTAAAAGTCAAATATAACCGCACTAACCGACAACCCGGCCACGTCCGACGCATGTACAACAACGCCAATTACAGCAACAGCAGCAGCAGCAGCAGCAGCAATGGGAAACCAAACTGGCAGCAACAAGCTAAATTGCAAAAGAAAACTTTTTGTACAGTGCGACCGCTGCAGCAGAAGAGCCAACACAACAGAGTTGGAGCAGAGGGAGAGGGAATGGGGAGTTGGGACAGCAGCAGGCAACTGATGATTGCCTGGGCCCATCATCGACATGAGTACAACACTGTGTGTGTGTGTGTGTGCGAGTGTGTTTGTATTAAGTGCTGTTTGTGTACGTGCAAAGGTGTAAATTAAATTTCAACACCAACACGAGCGTTGCATGGCAATGCTGCCTGCCAGATCCTTCTTTCCTTGCCACATCCAGCAGAGTAACATTCTGCTCAGCTGGCTTCCAGCTGCTGCCCAAAAGTGTTCCTATTTACGCTCGTTTGCCTTTTTGTAATACTGCTCGCCAGCAATCTGTTGCAGCTCTCTCTCTCTTCTTCTTGTTCTGACCTTTTCACTAATTTCTATGGCCGACTTTCAGGCGCACGCATTCAGCGATCTGACGTTTAAATTAAATGCTTTGACTTCACATCCGCTTTACAAGCGCAGACACAACTAAAGGCACATTGATTATGTCAAGTCTTTTGCTAAGATTGCTAATATTAATTTAAATTTATTGTTTTTTTTATTAAGTGTATACAGCAAACTTTTTGTATATACTGAGAATGAATGTAAAGATCATAAGATGAAAATGTGAACTCTTTAATAATATTCCAATTTATTCCACATTAAATTCTTTTTTGATTTACAATCATTAAAAACATGTTCTACTCTCTCGTTTGTCACTTAAATATTTTACAATTTTGCTAACAGAAATAAAGTTAAACCAAGTACAAAACACTATAAAGCAATATACAAAACTGGCGAAACTTGAGCTAAACAACTGGATATTCATTCGAATGCCAAGAGCGAAAAGTTTGAAGAGCAACAAAGAGAAGAAACTTCATTAAATGGATTTCTCATGCAGCACGCTGCTGGCAGCTTTCAACTGGCAGCTGCAGATGAAGAGTATTAAATAGTCAAGCGGCCTGACTCTGGCACATTTACGCCTTCTATCCTGTTTATGTTGTTGTCTAAGGCCTGCGGGCAGGTTGGTTTTTTGGTTTGTTGGTTTGCCGGTTTGGCGGCTTGTGTTTTGTAAGCGCCTTAAGAGCGCAAAGTAATTTAAGCGCAAAATGTCGAACCCGACGCGACGGAAGCGAACCAGCAATGGAATTTAAATTATGCACAGTCGCCCCCAAAGGATGCGCGCACGCAACAAAGGCTCCTGCCAGCTGCCAGCTGCCAGCTTACCAGCGTGGTGGTCAGCGTTAATGTGCACAGGACAACGCGGCCAAAGCGAAAAAGAGAGAGATTTTCTCCTTGAAAGCATCGCGTGGCAAAATGATCAAAGCGAAAGAGCGCGTGGCGTCAGTGTGTGTGTGTGTGTGTGCGTAACACTTAAGGACACTCTGGCTAGAAGTGTCCTTGTGCAGGTGGACAGCATATGGAGAGCAGGACAGCACAGGACACAAGAGCCTCATCTCGATAACAACAACGGAGCAGCGAACGCCATTGACATTGCCGATATGATATCGCCAGCATGTCGAAGCGCTTGTTTTTCATACGCACCGTTGTCCCATCGAGCCGAGCAGTTGAGGCTTAACTGCAGCTGCCGCCGTTGATTAACAATGAGGACATGCAACGCAACGCAACGGCATTATCGATGGACCGTAATGACTCCCCCGCCGACCACGCTCCACGCTCCACTGTGCCTTGCAGCAACCCGCACACGAAAACAACGGCTGACGAATGGGCCCACTGTGAAGCACCTTAAATATGTTGTAATTGAAATGCATTTGGGCGCAACGAACAAGTGAACAAGTGAACAAATGAACAAATGAACGAAATGGGCCAACTGGAACACAATGGCGTCTGCAGCTCATTACCACAGCGTTGCAACTCCACTGGCGAGGATGACAATGGTCTGAGGCAACAGTAAATGCTTGAGTTGTTGGCTCCAGTCCAGTTAACACTCGTGGTATTGTGGGCCACATAAGTCGCATTAATTGGCAGGGCCAGGTTGGCAGGACAACGCGTGAGTTGCACGCTGCAACGGCTAAATCGTGGCATGCAACATGCAGCCAACTGGACAGACGCCATTCACAGCTTTGACTTGTGCGCATATTTCGCTGGACTTCACATAAAATGCTAGCAATAAGCTGTTGCAAGTTGAAAACTTTCACACACACACACACACAGTTCTCTCACACACACACACACATGCTGTGCAAAAAGATGAAAAAATGGAAAAATGGACACTTGAATTGCTTAGAAAAGCGTGCCAGGCAGTGTCTTAATTTTCCGCAGGATGTGCGCTATGTCAAAAGCAACATTTGATAAATGGTCCATGGGCGTGCAACGAGCACAGCCAACACAGATACACTCGCCCGTGTGCGTGTGTGTGAGTGTCTGCATGTGCATATGTTACGCTCGAATATTTATGGGAAATTTATGAAAAATGCACAAAATATTCGCTACTTCGGGCAGTTCACTCTGCTGCTGTCGGAACTGCTCCTTCCACTATATTTTTTGCACATTTTCAGACACATATTTGCGATGCTTACTTACATATGCATGCATATTGTATATTCATCCTCTTTTCATCGAATCTAGCCCGAGGAGCGCAGTTGGATCTAGCAAAATTCCAGTCAGTAAAACACAAGTAATTACAGCACATTCATAAATACACACTCTAAATTTTCCCCACGCATGTTGAGTATTTTCTTGAAAAGTTTTCCAGGACAAGTCTCAGCAGGACACAATTTGTAATTAAAGTGGAGTATCTAGGAAACCCGAACCTTTTTTCCGCAAATAAATCATCAAATTAGCTTTCCTTGTTAGCTGAAAGCAAACTTTTGCATTAATTGATATTTATGTCGCTTTACACCCAAAGTCTAACCACAATTTCGAACCGATTTAAAGCAAATATCGTGCAACCAGAATCGAATGAAATTAAATTACAATTTATAGAATGCTTCATTGAATGTCTATGGCAAATGCGATGCTAATACGATTATGTGCTGCGTAAGTCGGGTCGACTGTCAATACGGAGACATTTCAATTAATTATGCATTTGCGGCCCAATTGAAAATTCAATTATAAATATGCACAAGATTAAACCGAGCAAAGCAGATTGATTATTGCGTGTCGTATTTATTCATTTGTATTTTTGAATTCTTTTTTTTTTTAAATCGGTCATGTAACAGCTGCTCAATCAATATTAATTGAGAATTGTCAAATATTGATTGACGTACTGCGTTTGCCTCATAATTTGGCGCAAATTACTTTTGCCACAGTTTTGCGTGCCTGGTGGCATTTGGCTAAGAAAGTTTTGTCGCCAAACTTGGCTGCGTTTACAACTTAATGAAATGGCAACAATTCGAAAAGACACTCCCCATTTATATGGATATATACAGATATATATACAAGTATATACTCGTCTACTCTGAGTATGCTGTCTAAATGACAATTGAGCTAATTGCATTAGTTTGGCAGCACGTGCCCTGCGCAGAGCCTCAAGGCAGATGGCCCCGTTTCGCTCGGTTCTGGCCATAATGAAACAACTTGGCGTCCAGGCAAAAACTTTTTGAGATTTTTACGAAAATTTCAACGAAATAAATTAAGCACTTCGTGAGATATTTATCTTAATTTTCGGCCTGTCCAACAACAGCAGCCAAAGAGTTAAGTTGCTGTGCTGAGTAATAAACACAGCAGAACAACAACAGCAACAAAAGTTCGTAGCCAAAACCAAAAAGGCTTTTTTCTGCTTTGCTTTCGTCCTTTTCCATGGCAGTATAAATAAATAAACCGATTTTTACACAACATTCTGCCAGAGGGCTGTCAAGGGACCAAAAGCGGATGCCATCGCAAACGCGATTCCAAATGCTTTTAAGTGGGCACCTGAACAGAAATCAACGAAATGGAGGGGCAAACAACAAAAATAAAACTGCGAATTGGACAGTAAATAAAACGGAAGGACAAAGCGAGTAAAATCATAAATAAAAATAAAATCAAATAATGTATAAAAGGAAAGTCACACTTCAATTCAATCACGAATAACTGAATTGCCTGTTGTGTGTGCGACGCGATGACAATCAAATAACAACAAAATGAAAGCTTCACTTGCAACGCATTTCACTAGTATCACAAACGGACAAAAGACCAATGATATGATTTAAATTATCGTCATATTTACAGTTCACAGACTGCCAACGTGAATTTAAATAAAACATTTCTCCAAATTTTGACGTGTCCTATTAAAAAGTTTGCAATCATATCATGTGGGACGCAATTTCAATATTTTGTAATAAAAATACATTTCTGTATGTCAAAATAATAAATAAAAAGCGTTTGCTTCACTTAACGACTTGAAATACTCTGTCAATTTTTATTTATGGCAAAACAGCATTCTGAATGGAATCAATAAAAAGTTAATAGAACTACTTTTTGAATAAAATAAAACTAAGGTTTAAAACACCCGTTTGAGGCATCGCAATGAGCATAGGGTATAAAAAGGACTCCAGTCCAGGCGCTAGACATTCACGTCATCAAAAAGCAGCCGGGCCCAAATGGCCCAGTTAAGTGGCGACATATTTACAATACACACAGACCCACACACACTCACACACACACACACACAACATCCGCAAATAAACCAAAAGCAAGAACCAACAGGAAAAAAAGGGTTGTTCAGGAGCCACTCGACGGGTTTCTTTGACTAACTCAGACATTTATATGCCCGAGTGCTGCACGCTAAGAATAATCTCTTATGACAAAAGAAGGAGCCTCGCTTCAAGGCTGTAAAAAGAAAAATAAAACAATAAATAAAATTTGAGCATAAATAGAAGCCAATAGATGCCAATAAAGTTGGGCCACATTTCTTCCGTTCATTCTTTTTGTATTATGGCTGGATTATAAATTCTTGATCAGTATCTGTAAGTGAGGCTGAATTATAGAAAATACTTATCTTATCAGTGCCCCCAAACAAATGATATTGGGTGTTGAGGCTCAACTTGAGTCGAATGAATCAAATGAAAATGTCTTCAGCTAACGACATGCTTAGTTACAGATGAACTTAAAATAAGTGTGAAGATGCTTAAAGCAAATTAAACGACTGCCTTTAAAGGCAGCATCAGCATCGAGTATGTGAAAGATTTCCTGCTTGCTTGATTTCCATTTATGTATTTATGTGCATACTTAATGAATTTAATGTTTTATTAATGTAAATACATTATTGCCGTCTTTGTTGTTGTACTTGTGGATGCTGCCGCTGCTGCTGCTGCTTCTGCTGCATGTGTCAAGCTCTTAAGTGACAAATAATTAACAACACTTGTGTCAACAGGCAGGGCGAGAGAGCGGAAGAGCCTGGCAAGCAGCCTTAAGGACTTGCGAACCGAAGGACTACATCAACACGGGATTGAAGGAAGCCGCCCGCCATGCGCCGAGCGCCGTGAGCCATAATCTGTTTAATGTAATTTGCAATTTATATAAAGCTATTGGAGTTTTATTGAATGCCAGCGGCAAACGGCGGAGGGTGCGGAAAGAGTATCTGCCGCCTGTGGCAACTTCCGTCACTTCGTGCCGCGGAAATAATTTGATGACAGTGTGCAGTGTGCGCCGCTCATCGATTTCTCGATCTTGTATTTATTCATACCATTTGCAATCCTCTGCAATCTGTACATAAAGCAGCACGCAGTCAATGCAGCAATCCATGCCAAAGCATAATATATGTACTTACGATGAATATGAGCAGCCAACCATGCTCGCAAGTGCAACAAAATAGTTGCCATCGCGTCCTGTTGCACATATGAAACGTAGTCTCATATTTTGAGTAGTAATCGGGATTATATTGCAAGTCACGTAATCTGCTTTTTATGCGCCCCACTTTGCTCCACTCCTTGCAACTAAGCACTTACCTGCCCCACTCACCTGCCTCCTCCTGATGCTTGTGATTCCACTCGCATCATTTAATCAGACAGTGCAATTTGTTGATGCCAATAAATAGAAAATCTATTTGACTGCCAAGTATTTACTTACAGTAAATACTCTTGCATTTTTCATTTAAAAATATGCATCAACTGCATCGTCAATTTATGCTCATTGTCCATTTCGTTTGGGTAAATATTATGATATCGAATGGACCGGGCATTGTCAGTTGGCTGAGTATATAATTTGTGTGCTGCTGCATTCAATAATAACAATTGCTCGCCATTCTTGCACTCGCAAATTGCACATTGACCATTCATGCCACCAATATCGGAGGCAGCAGCAGCAACACAATCATGATTGACACGCGAATCGCCAGCCACATTGGCAAAAACAACAAGCCAGCTAACCAATAACGAACGCGTTGAAAATCCGCCATAAAAAACCAAAAAAAAAGGGATGCACAAGTAAAAAATATAAATAATATTAAAGTTTTAAATAAATATTCATGTTATGCTGACCCGTATTATTGCTAGCATCCAGACGAAAAAATTGTGTTTGCCCGCCACGCTCCGCTCAGTAACGGCCGGCTCTTGGGAACGTGGTAATTGAATTAACCCGGCCAAAAATACACAGAACAAATGCAAAGCCCGAAGAGTCAAAAAATGGTTTCTAAATTAAGGTTTTAAATTCCAGCACCACTAACGGGTATTCAAACAAATGGCCCAAAGTTCAGCGCAATTTGTTGATACTCTACAAAACAACGCAAATAAAAGCAAGAATAAAACTTTAAATTTAATTAAATAAATGCTAATATACTTACTCGACTAGCTAATTGAAAATAAAAAAAAATAAATTTCGGCTCTTTCAATTAGTTAAAACGAATGTATTGAATTGCCAATAGGTTTCAAAAGAATGTCAGAAACAAAAAATTGTATTTAAAGTAGGATTTCAACAAAAAAATATTTTAGTTTAGTGCAACCTTAAATTGTTTTTTTTTTTACTAAAAATCCTACTTTAAATTAAATAAGCAATTTTTATATATGCAGTGAGCTTTACCTAAAACGTATAGAGTATAACAATAGGTGTAAATCCTTTAAAACAAAACTAGAGGCAACCTTTTTTTGCCTTTATGGGGCCAGCAGAGTTTTTATGGAGGGTCGTAGGTGGAATGGATGACTGATAAGCAAAAGGGTCGCAATTAGTAGAAGTCCATTCTGGCAGTTAACATTGAGCTCTTTGGTATTGAAGCACGTTCTGAATCCGCTATTAAGTTACCAGCGAGGGCAAGGCCAACAAGGAGCAAGGAGCACGGAGCAGGAGCAAGGAGAGGCCAACGAATGGCATAGTTTTGTGCCGAGCATTGTTTGGATTTAGCAGGGCTTCGACATTTTCCCATTCGATACGCATGGAAATCAAACTACAATTAGAAACAGACTCCCTGTCGCTGCTATCGTTGTTGGCCCAGTTGTTGGTGGCAACCTCTTGGGGCTATTAAAGAACAGGCTCAAACCCCCTCCACACACACACACACAATCCTAGAGAGAGGTTGGGGGGCTGAGACGTGCCGTCTATTTCTTTTAATGCTTATGCAGCACTATAAGTTGATCCGTCGACCAAATTCTTTTGTTTGTTTGCGGGGCGACGTATCAAATTATCTATTTATGTTCGGGACTAGCAATGTATTTGCAGCTTAACTAACAGCAGGATAAACAGCCAGAAGCTCAATCAAACTGCCTCAACGGCTGGCGGCGGTCTTTTGTCGATTCCTTGAATGTTTGATACGAACGCACAAAATTTATATAAAATACTTGAATGCTCATATCGCATTGTATCGCATCGACTAAGCCAGACAGGCACAGTTTTGTTCGGCTCTCTTTGTGCTGGCCTTTTTGTGATTTATTTAGTTAAGCTGTCCCAAAGCCAAGCAATGCACGAAATCCAGCACACAAATTATGGGCGCTAGTGTGTAAGGCGAGCAGGCTCCTTTTAGCCTGACCATTGGCGATCCAGCCACGCAGCTAATCAACTCCAGCCAAAACTATACAATATTGTATAAATATCTTCTTCTTTTTTTTTTTGTTGTTGGGTGTGTGTGTAAATTCCCGCATCCGGCATCCCGTTGAACACTTCAAAGTTCATTTGGCACGGAGATGGCACGCCATGTATCACAGCTGTCCGTTTAGCCAGTATTGAATGAGACGCACGAGCGAGCAGCCCAGACGACGCGTCGTCTCCGTCCAGATCCGTATACCCAGATCCTACGCCTAGGTGACAGCCGCTTGACACATGCGGGTCAACGGGCAAACCTCTGTTACAAAATAAGAAATATGCACAGACATTTCTATATTTATGGGAATGTACATTCGGATGCGTGTGTGCGAAAGTTGTTCGAGCATTTATGCGGCTGGACACACGGAGACCAGGATGGAGAATGACCATGAGTCGCATTTAATTTTACGGCAAATGAGTTAATTAGTTGATTTAGTTGGCGCTTTTTCAGCAGCCGCAACGTCCATTAATCATTCACCGAAAGCAGTAAGCGTCCTGCTGAGCAATGATCATCCATTTGCAATGCCTATAAATTGCACGACATTATTTACATGCGTATTCACGCACACACACACACACGCACACACAGACAAGACAGGCATTGTAAGCTGATTGCGGCTTTTATGGTCGCCACGCCCACTTGCACCTGCCCCATCACAGCCTTCTCCCACTCCGAGTCCCACTGTTGTCGCTCATTAAAATTCGCATTCAAACATTTTGCAAATACATATTAACAAACCTTTTACGCGCCTCCTTTAATCGCACGGATTTTGTGGCCACACGCAACTGCGTCCCTGCCCCATGGGATCTGTAACTGCCACAGCGACGCGTCGCAAGATGCGATGCGATGAGGTGGCAAGCATGCCAGCTGTGTGAGTGCTTTGATAAAGTTTTAAGGACGCCAAAGATGCTGTGCCGCATAAATCGAGCGGAAACGACGAGTAACGAGTGTCGAGTACCGAGTACCGCATACCGCATACCACATCCCGAGTACCGAGTACCTCATACCGAGTACCGACTACTGAGTACCGAGTGCCTAGCGTCAAGTGGGACGCATTTACATTGACCATGGCCGTGAACTTTATTTGTGCATAGGCGCCCCTCAACCTTGGCTAGCTGACTAGCTAGCTGACTTGACTGTCCGTCTGTCAGGCTGACTGACTGCCCGGATTACGTAACGATGGCACTGCCAGACAAATGTCTCGAAATGAGTTCACAAAACACACACTTGACGTTCCCCCACTGCTGATGACTGTCTTATTGAGGCGCTTGTAGGCGTTGTAGTTGCTCCTAGTTAGATGGGCGTGGCGCATATATTTAAGCCGCTTTAAGTGACTGCAGTAAGTTAAGCAATTTGTAATTTGTAATTTTTGGCTACGCCCGGTCATTGCTTTGATTACCGAAGCGCAAAGTTCAAGACTTGGAACTTGGGACTCGGGAATCAGGACTTTGGTGAAGAGAGGCAAAACAATTGTAGAACAAAGTTTTTGCTGTTGGCTTGCGCCTTTGTTGATGCGACAAAAGTTTCATTTGGTCGCCTGGTGTAGTTTACACTAGCTAACCGCTGTCGTCAACGCAAAATTTTTAACTTCATTTAGAACTCATTAAAAACTTTTGCATAATTGCATAAATTTGCAAAGTCAATGAAAAACTCGGGCTAAACAACACTATGCAAGCCGAAGGACCGTTACAGCTCGTGAGTTCTTGCGTTTAATATCACAATAAAAACACAAACAACCTTACTTTAAGCACCCCTAACACTACAGAGAACAATTAATGGAAATCAAATTTCTAATCAATGTGTTTCATATGCAAATCGGCTTAATTTTCCAGGAACGGGAAATGGCAAAACAGTTTCTTTCGAATTGACAGACATATGAGGTAGTTAATTTGCATAAAAGCAGCGCAAATTAATACAGAATTGTAGTTAGTTAACATAATTGATGATTCGATGCAGTCTTCAGTCGTATATAGTATTATACATAGCTAGTATACACAATGTATATTACACATACGCCAGCAGGGATGTTAACATGCCAGTTAACAGCACTCGAAGCTCTGTTAACAGCGTTGGGCTCGTAAGCTTTTTTAGCATTACAGCGAAGCTCCTGACAGCTGTTACAAGCTAAAAGCTCTTTTATTTAAATATGCGTGCGGTAATTAAGATGTAGAATCAGCTTGGGCAATATTTGCGAAAATAAAGTATTCGATGCTTTGCCAATTTTTGTTATTTACACAATTATGTTGAGAGTTACCAAATGAATATACACCAATTAATTCATGATGTTAATTCAGTACAATCTTTGAGATATCTTCCCAACAACATTGTCATTTTCCAATGGATGTAAACAATAAAATAAATGTTCTCCAAAATTTACTATGTGAGGCTTACGTTATTTTCCTTGCTAGTTGAATAGTTTTCCATTATTATTATGTTTCTACCATAAAATGTGTGTCTTACGTTATTTTCGCAAAATAGGACTCGATATGAGTAGCTTGATAGATGAATAGTTATTCAACGGTAAGAAAAATAATCAAAATTAAAATTAACACTATTTATTATTATGTTTCAAGATATAAAACAGAACAGCTCTTCACATTTAACATAAAAAGAATACATGAAATAATAACACGCAATAAAGAAATTTCAGTTACTTGGCTTTACGAGTGGCCTTCACTTTCAATGGCCTGATGGGCGTTGAGACATCGGTTGGCGCCGAATCCGTAAACTCGGAGTCGCCTTCATCCTGTGGCATAGGCCCATTATTTTTGGCCGCCACAACTAGCTTAACTTTTTTGGAAGCCACCTTCTTTTTGCCCACCTGTTGAGCTAGGGTGCCAATCGATTTGCGTGCCGTCTTCGACTTTGCCTTCGAATTGGAACTGGATTCCGGGTCGCTTACTTTGCCTTTCTTTTCCGCTGCGCTGACTTTTGACTTTGTGGTTTTCTTCGGCTCATCAACGGGTATTTCGGAATCTTTCTCCATAGACGCAGCTGCGGATGCTGCTGCTGCTTTGTCCTTCTTAGCCTTTTTGCTGGGCTGAAATGGGTTGACAAATTAAATGAATATGAGGATAAGTTTAAAGTTGTTGCTACAAACCTCTTTAGTTTTCCGCTCCGAAGCCTTCATTTTACCCGACTTCTTCTCCGATATAGTTTTGGCCTTTGCCGAGCTCTTTGGTTTTTTCTTCTCTTTCATTTCATCATTTTTTTGCTTTTCTTTCGCATTCGCTTTCTTCTGCTTCATTTTCTCCAATGCCTTCGACTTATTTTTCGTAGCTGCCGAAAGCTTAAAAGATCGCTTCACTTGCTCCAATTCGCCCCTGACGACGGCAGCTTTGAGGTTCTTCAGCACCAGCTTGGATACACGCAGATTATCATTGACCTCGAAGCCATTGGCCTTCATATGCTTGACAATGGCTTGAACCGAAGTTCCATTGCGACTGGGCATCGCCTCGATGGCAGCTAAGGCTAAAGATAAGATATTGCGATACTTCGCTGTGGCCTTCTTGGCATTTGCATTCTCATCCACCTGCATATTATTATCTGCATCAGGTGGAGGTGTGGGAAATGGATGACCGTCTGTTGGACCGTCCTCATCGGCTGAAGACTGTGAGTTATCCTCATCCATATCCTCCTGCTCCTCTTCCTTTTCCTCTTCCTCTTCAGAATCGTGTTCCGAGCCGGATGCAGACATATCAGGATCGGATTTTATCATGTTGAATTAATAACACTACGTTCACTCTACACGACTTAAAACACACGATGTGACGTTAAATCAGTAACTGAACTGACTGAAAATTAAAGCAAGCGAGCAACGCTGATAAGCTGTTATATCTTCTTCAAACGGTAAACGTTAATCACAGTTAGAAATATAGTTCCAAAGTGGAACTATCAGGGCTTCAGTAATTCTCTGTTAAAAATGAACCGATTGCAGCTGCTTCTAAGTATGTAATTAACATGTGTTTTTATATTTTATTAATTGATAGTAATTCTTTTTAATTTATAATTTACACATACACATATAATGAAATGTAATTTCGCCGTTTCTTTTTTTTATAATGTTTATTTAAATATATGTGTGTTGAACAATTATTTGTTGTGTTGATGTTTTATCTGCTAAAATGATTTGGCAACAACAATTACCAACTGTTGCGGCGCATTTCTTTACAGATTTCCCCTCACTGACAACGAACAAACAAAATATCTCTGCATATTTTCAACTTTAAATAACATTCTATTTACTTTAGGACATTAAAACGAACAAATAATCAATAATAATTGTAATTTTATATGTACTCGTAATTTTATGTAGATTTCATTTAAAAACATTTTGTTTTTCGTTTTTGTCGCATTTAAAGCAGTTTTTGCACTTAATATTTCATTGTTTTAGTATCATTCTCATTTTATTATTTGTAGTTAAATTGCTGTACAATTTGTTCACATAGTTCGGTGCAGGGAACACACAACAATTGGGGACAGAGATGGGGAAAAGGGGGACATGGACGGGGCGGGGAACAGAAAAGAGAACGTCTTGTAATACTTGTGCGAACTGATTTAACGTCTAAGATTGAACATATTAAAGAAGAAAAGAAACAAAAGAGCAAAAGCGGACCAAGCTAAATTAACACAAACAAATAATCAATATTTAATTTGGGGTTTGGAATGCTACGATTCTGTATGCGAAAAGAAACATATATGTGTATATCGAAATCGTGAAATAATAATCATTACAATTCAAAGAACACACACACTTAAAACCTAGCAAAAAATTGTGAACTTTAACAAATGATCGACGGTTCAGGTTCGGTTCGGTTCGGCAACAGAATTGAAAGGATAATGTTTATGTGTTTGTTTTGTTTTGTGTGTTTGGGGGAACAATTAATTAAATTTATGTACATTTAAGCATAGTTCATTATGTTGACTACTAAAAAACACACACACATTAAAATAGTTTCCACTCATTTTGATGATAAGATAATATTTAACTAGTTATTGTTTAGGCTGCGCTTCGGCTCTTTTAAGTATACACAAATCTTTAAGTATTGAAATCAAATTAAAATTTTTAACTTTAAACGCAGATATTATTAATATCTCTTTTTTTGTGGGTATGTATTGTAGTTTACGTGTGTATATATGCATATATATATATATATATCGCGTTGTGCATATGTAAACCGCACGCACAACGGATTATTGCAGAAGAAGGCGCGTCGCACGTTGCACCGCCAGCTTAAATTATGAATGAAACAAAATTTTGGACATAAATCAAAAACAAAACAATTTTAAAACAGAATCTAATGGCGCGAGTCCCTAGGATAGAATTCAGCCAAAATGGAAGCTGGGATACGCTTAAGCATCTCCTTGGGGAAGATACGCAGCAACTGCCAGCCAATGTCCAAGGATTCGAAGACAGTGCGGTTCTCGTAGTTGCCCTGCGAATAAGAAAATTTTACGTAAGCCTCGCAATTATTGTCAAACATTTGCATTCAACTCACCTGAGAGATGAAGTTCTTCTCGAACTTGGTCAAGAACTCCAAGTACAGCAAATCATCGGGCGTCAGAGCCTCCTCACCGACCACAGCCTTCATGGCCTGCACATCCTTGCCGATGGCATAGCAAGCGTACAGCTGGTTGGACACATCAGAGTGATCCTTGCGCGTCATGCCCTCACCAATGGCGGACTTCATGAGACGCGACAGCGATGGCAGCACGTTGACTGGAGGATAGATCTGTCTGTTGTGCAGCTGACGATCAACGTAGATCTGGCCCTCAGTGATGTAGCCAGTCAAATCGGGAATTGGATGGGTAATATCATCGTTAGGCATAGTCAGAATGGGGATCTGAGTGATGGATCCGTTGCGGCCCTCCACACGACCGGCACGCTCATAAATGGTGGCCAAATCGGTGTACATGTAACCGGGGAAACCACGACGGCCGGGCACCTCCTCACGGGCAGCGGACACCTCACGCAAAGCCTCAGCATAGGAAGACATGTCGGTCAAGATGACCAGCACGTGCTTCTCGCACTGGTAGGCCAAGAACTCGGCAGCAGTGAGAGCCAGACGTGGTGTAATGATACGCTCAATGGTTGGATCGTTAGCCAAGTTCAAGAACAGGCACACGTTCTCCATGGAACCGTTCTCCTCGAAATCTTGCTTGAAGAAACGCGCAGTTTCCATGTTCACACCCATAGCGGCGAACACAATGGCAAAGTTATCGGTGTGATCGTCCAACACGGATTTGCCCGGCAGCTTGACAAGACCGGCCTGACGACAGATCTGAGCGGCGATTTCATTGTGGGGCAGACCAGCGGCGGAGAAGATGGGAATCTTTTGGCCACGGGCGATCGAGTTCATCACATCGATGGCCGAGATACCGGTCTGGATCATTTCCTCGGGATAGATACGAGACCAGGGATTGATGGGCTGACCCTGGATGTCCAAGAAGTCCTCAGCCAAAATTGGAGGTCCTTTGTCGATGGGCTTGCCAGAGCCGTTGAAAACACGGCCCAACATATCCTCGGATACGGGTGTGCGCAGAATGTCGCCGGTGAACTCGCAGAGCGTGTTCTTGGCATCAATGCCCGAGGTGCCCTCGAACACCTGGACGACGGCCTTGGAGCCGCTCACCTCGAGCACTTGGCCGGAACGCACGGTGCCATCGGCCAGACGCAGCTGCACGATCTCAGCGAACTTGGGGAACTTGACCTCATCGAGGATGACCAAAGGACCGTTCACACCAGACACCGTCTTGTAGGCTATGGAAAAAAGATTAAAAATATATCACTTTTTTATATTTTAGGTTACAAGAGGAGCACTCATGAAAAACAAGTAAGAAAGCTACAGTCGAGAGTGCTTCTCAGATTTTTACCAAAATAACAGGGTATACAAAGAGAATTAAGCAGAGACGGCTAAACAAATTACACATCATTGCACTAAGAACTTCTCAAAATGTGCGCTATTTATATACAAAAGAGTAACTTGACATTTCTGAATATTGTGGTATCCAAAATTATGGCTATATCATTTCTTCTGCCTATAACATACATTTTCTGTTGGCACTAAGTTATATTACCCTATGAGTAGAGTGTATATTATATTGATATTTTGTTATATTTTCATTGTAGGTTACAAGATCAATTGTCAATGAGAATCTGATAAGAAAAAACATGTGTAGGCAATGAAAAAATTTAAAAAAAAAAATGAATTTTAGGTTACAAGAGCAGCTCACATGAATATTATAAAAATTCAAAATATATTTTTTGTATATTTTCATTTTAGATTACAAGAGCTGCTCACATGAAGGCAACGGCGAAAGACAAGTGGTTGCCCATAAGAATCTGATAAGAAAACAAATGTCAAAAAAATTGTAGCGAGAAGTCGAGTCTCAACTAGTCAGCTGACTGGCAACTGGCAACGAAACGTAGTAAAGCAGTTGCTTGGATATAAAAGCAGCTCGTGCTTCGTGCTTGCACATCGAGAGTAGAAGAAACGAGAGATAACGAAAGACAGTGTAAAATGCACTGCGAATTGACTGTTACATAAAATTGAATTTTAATATGAGCTACGCTATCAAAAATGTAAATTTCTCGCAATTCATTGTAAAATATTAATTAATTGCAACAATGAGTATTTAATTTCAAAATAAATAAAAAAAACATTTAGCTCTCCCTTTTTTACGATGTTGCTTCCCACTGTTTTCAAGTCAGGTGCTCGCTTTGAAAACAGCTGAGCTCAGCGATCAAGTCATGTGACAGTGAAAATTTTCAACAGCAGCGAATTAACGAATCTAATTGGACTGTATCTAGTCTTATTGAGCATTGCAGACACAATTTATGCTGTATAGCAATGTTGGGGGCAAATAGAAAGAGCAATATATTGATTTTTTGTTTCATGTTCCTCTTTCGCACACGATTCGTATAAACTGTCATGGCGGCCAAAATTGCCCTTGCAAAAATACCAATTTTCAACTGCACTTTACACAGAATATTTAATTGCAATTTAATTACTCACTTAAGCGTGGCTGCGAGATAAAATCCCGAGAGACGGCCAGGACATGTTCCCGTTGTGCTTGTTGGGCGTTCATTTTGCGGAATGAATTTTCTTTCTATACGCGCTGGAAAATTGCACAGCAAATTTCGAGCTGAAACAGAATTGTTTTTTTTTGTTTTATTAGATTGTTTAATTGATTTGGAATTTTCGATTTAAGAGCTGGTTTTGAACATACAATTTTTCCGTTTCAAATAATACTGAGCGACACACACGCAAAAATTTTGGCCTGCGACGTCGTTGCGAGTACGAAGAAAAATCACTTTGATACGGGCCAAGTAAAGTGTAAAATTTGTTGTGACGTCACGTGCCGTCACATGACTTTGCGTGTGACCAGATTTCTAAAAGCGCTCACCCTTGACAGTTGCGCAGCCCTGGCTAAACACGACAACCAACCCTTTTCAATATTACCATATAGTGCAATGTGACCATAAATGACGTTTACAATTTAATGGTAATTTGCCAAAATGCCACAGCGATACAAAACAAAATAATTAATTTATTAATATAACATTATTTAATTTAAAAACCATTACTTTATTATTTAAAATATATACATATCTATCGATGTAAAAAGAAACAATACTGGAACATCGAGTAACCTATTGAACGTTCAGCGCCAAAGGTATGAAAGTTAAATAATAAAAAGAAAATCAGGAAATAAATAGACATCATATTAAAGATAAAAAAAAAAGTTTATTACTGAATGTATTTTATTGGGCTGCCATCGATGTCTGACGCATGTAATCGATTTTTTAGAAGTGTCAAAAACATCGATGCAGCGATAGTGCTATCGATGTTTCTGCACATCTCATTAAGCGTAGAAAGTGTATTTTTTGTTCAATTAATTAAATTATAATAGTTAACAATCGGTTAAAACGAACTAACAAGGCAATAACTGAGGCCAACTTGCGATTCAAACTGACACCGGCCATAATTATTCGGATTTAATTAAATAAAACTAAACAACACCGCCTACAAAGCCAAAATAAGGCGAAGAAAAACAGAACTGCAGCAGCACACAAAGAGATAGCGCAAGCAGAGCGACGACAACGCCGACGACAGCAGAGCAGCAGCAGCAGCGACGACGACGACAACTGCACAAAAAAAACTCGTTTGTCTTTTGATTTGATTTACATTGCACCCAAAGCGGACGCTGCGGCAGCGGCAGATCACAAAAAGGGGCGTGTCACGCAACGTCCGTAAGCAGTTTGTTGGTGCAGCATTATGATGGTTGAGTCCGACGGCACCGCCGACGCCACCCGCCGTCTTAACGTGAAGAAACAAACCTTGGACGACGCCTACGCCGTGCCCGCAAACTTCCTCGAGATCGACGTCGTGAATCCCCTGACCACAATGGCAGCGGGCAAAAAGCGTTACACGGACTACGAAGTGCGCATGAGGGTGAGTAATGAAGAGGGGGAGGTAGAGAAGGCTCTCAACTGCTGATTATTCATCGTATATACATATATAAATGTTGGTCCTGTCTGGGAGGCTACATAATTAATCCCACAAACTTCCAAAATTCCTACTCCAAATTAAGCACTGTGGAGGAGGGAATAAACTTATTGCATTTGTGCCAAAATTGATGACGCTGCAACTGCTGATTATTCATACTCGACATCAGCTATATGCATATATACAATTGTTTGTCCTCAATGAGAGTGAGGTGGCTGCAGTTTTTACATAATTAATCCGACAACTTTGCCAAATTCCATCTCCCAATAAAGCACTATGGAGAAGAGTGCGATAAACTGATTTAATTTCTGAAAAAGATCTCCTATATATCCAATATATATATATATATTTACAATTGTTTGTCCTAACTGAACTATCAATGCTAGTTCATAAATCCTGCTCCAAATAAAGCGATGTGGAGTGAGTACGCCTCTAAAGCGAAATTACAGTGATAATTATTAGTCATGTTCTTTTGTGCATTGTGCTGGATTTTCGGTTAAAGCATTAACATTAAATTGAGTCATGCGCTGATATGGAAACTTGATATGCGGGCACAAAGCAGACGGAAACGGAGACACGCGACCGTCGAATGACACTCACAATTTGCAATTATTTTTATATATCATTTCCTTTCTCCATCCTTAGACCAACTTGCCGGTGTTCAAGGTGAAGGAGTCGAGTGTGCGACGACGTTACAGTGACTTTGAATGGCTGCGAAACGAACTGGAACGCGATAGTAAGGTAAGTCTGGCCAGGATTAGATACATTGAGCAGTCTAAATACAGTTCATCTTCTATAGATTGTGGTGCCGCCGTTGCCGGGCAAGGCCTGGAAGCGACAAATGCCGTTCCGGGGCGATGAGGGATTGTTCGACGAGAACTTCATTGAGGAGCGGCGAAAGGGACTGGAGGCGTTTATCAATAAGATAGCCGGACATCCGCTGGCGCAGAACGAGCGCTGTCTGCACATGTTCCTGCAGGAGAACGTCATCGATAAGAACTATGTGCCCGGCAAGATACGCAACACATAAGATGGATGGGAAGCAATAGCAAATGCAACCATAGCAATGCAATGAAGCAAAACTCGAACGAACAAAACTCAGAAGCAAAACGAAACGGAAACAGAAAACAGAGAAGAGAAGGTTACGAAGTTTATTAGGCAAAATCAATCCGTGTGTATGTGTGTGCTTAGCAAGTTACGAAAAATAACAAAAGTAATAGATGTTAAATTTAAAATGGCAACTGCTTTTTCGGCCAGGATGTGGCTCAGTTAATGTTGAGCGGCTCTAGTTGAAATATGAAGTATTGGGAATTTTTATTGCTAAATTCAATTGTTTATATGCAAATGGTATACATACAATACAATACAATATATATACATATATATATTATTATATACAATATACATATTTACCTAATAGTGTACATAATACATAACAAATCCCTAGCATGGGATTTTTGTCGTCTCATTATATTTAATGTCCCATGGCCAATATCTATGTATACCATATACTTATTGGCCCTTTTGGAGGCAATCGCTCAGCAGATGGTAATGGAATTTTTCTCGAATCCTAAGAGCACACCACCCTTTCTTTCCCTATCCCTACCTCTCCCACACACTTTTAGTCGTTGTATAAAATTTGAATTATTATTGAGTTTCCAAATTTGCAACAACAAAGCAAAAAGTTACCCTCCATCTCCATGGTATAGTGTATGAAAAAAATTACTGAATATTTTTGAATCATTTTAGTGAACAATATGTGTATTGTACTTCGAATCAAACCTAAAATAATTCCAATAATAATACATGTATTTTACTAAATTGTCATCACGTGTCGTCTTCTTTTACAATTGGGCATTTTCTAACTATTTCAGAGTCTTATAGTTGACAAACGATTCACAGAATCTTTCACCCAGAAATTTTTTATTTTTATCAGAAAGTAAACTTCATTGAAGCATCATATATTTTATATAAAAAAAATTAAAAATAAATGACAAAAAAACACTAATGTTTCGTAAAACAACGGCAAGGTAAGTGTGAAAACTAATTGAATGGGGTATTGTTTATTTCACAATAATTTGAAATTCGGCTAACCGCCGAAAACGCTTGAAAGAGTGTTGTACAACACACTATTATTCTTAACGATCGAATGCCGCACCCATCGCCAAGGCACGAGCGTGCTTTCGTGCGTGAGTTTGATTTTGGCGCGCTCTGCTTGCTGCGCAGGGCTGCAAACGATAGTTGTGCTGAGTGCCAGTTGTGAAAGAGAGAGACAATACTAGTGGCGTCAAACATATGTGTAGATGTGTGTGTAGGGTTGTCATGTATAAATTTTATTTTGTTTTTTATTTTTGGCATGGACACGGCGGATTCTCCGACAAAAACGCAACCCAGCGATGATGAAAACTACAATTTGCTATGCCAAGCACATGAACAGTTTAACAAGTAAGCGCCGCACCCAAATACAACCATCATTCAACCATTTGCATTCCTTGTCGCTCATCTTTTCTATCTCTATTCTATCTCCCCTCCCCTACCCGCTTCACCCCAGTGCTGAGTACGACCGCTGCCTGGAGCTCTTACAGCAGCTGGAGACGAAGGGTGAGAGCAGCGGCCTGATTCTGCGCCACAATCGGGCCGTTGTCAACTACTACAAAGGCGGCTGCACACAACACCAAGCGCTGCTCCACGAGCTGGAGCAATTGTCCGACGGCAGCAAGGCGGCAGCTCCCGGCAGCCAAGTGGCAGGACTGTCGCTGAAGCAGACGGGCAGCGCCGTCACTGTGGCCAGGTACAACAAGGCGGTCATCTACTACCATCGGCACATGTATGGCACGGCCCTGGAGCGACTGGGGCCGCTGGTCGCCCGCTTGGAGGCACTGGAGAAGCACATGGCGGCGCTGGTTGCCACGTTGCAGCTGCAGCTGCTGCTGGCCACCAATCAGCTGAATCGCGCCGAGGCCTTCCTCGACTATCTGCAGTATAAACTCAATCTGGTAGCAAGTGCACCCACTCCAAATCCAAATCCCAATCCAAATCCCACTCCCAATGCCAATCCCACCGAAGAGACGGCTACAACAGCTGCAGCAGCAGCGGCTGCGATTGCGGCGACGGCAGCGGCCGCTGCTGCTGCGGCGTCCCCCTTAGCGCCCGGCAGCCCACCGGTGCTGGAGACGACTGTGGCACGTATGGCAGGCGAGAGCGGTGCCACGCTGCAGCTGCTGCAACTGCTGACCCTGGTGCTGAATCGCAAACCCGTCGTCATACCCGAGGACGGCACTCCGCAGTTTGCCGCGCTAAAGGCGCAGAAATACTACATCATGAAGGACTTCCAGATGGCCGCCAAGCAGCTGATGCGCATCAACAACGAGTGTACGCTGGCGGGGTAAGTTCGCATTGTCCATTCCCATGCCAATCAGCTGTATGCTAAGTAACTATTCCGATTCCTGCAGCACGGTGACACCGCAGCTGAGCACGTGCATCGCCAACAACATGGGAGTGATTCATCTGCGCGTGCGACACTATGCGATTGCGGCCAAGTTCTTCCAGAATGCGCTGCGCTTCGATCAGCAGCTGGCGGACAACTTGCGGCAGAGCTCGCTGCAGACGATGAGTGCGGCCCGCTCCTGCGAGATCATGTACAATCTGGGCATTGCCATGCTGCATCTGCGCCGTCCCAAGGAGGCATTCCAGTGCTTCCTAGTGCCCATCAAGCAGTACCACAGCAATCCTCGCCTGTGGTTCCGCATGGCCGAAGCTTGCATAATGGAGCACGAATCGGTAAGTGAGAGTGTAACGATAACAACTAGAAATCTTTAAAATAAATGTCAAATATTATCTATATGACAATAACCTATCTCAGATTGATATTCTTTAAACACTCCAAAATTAATAATATATATTTCACAATTTAAAATCTATAATTTCGAAATCTTATCATTCTATTTTATCATATAGTCGTTTATAGTCGACTCCCGTATAAATATACAAATAAACTAATATTAAACAAATTTATTTTGCAGAAACTGCGTGGCGAGGAGCGTCAATCCTTCGAGAGTGCTATGAACTCGTCCATATCCAAGCCATATGCGTAAGTCCATTTGTATCTCACAATTTGCAATTGTATCTCACAGTTTGCTTCACTTTTGTAGCGCCCAATCAACCGCAGTGCCGGAGCCAACGCTGGAATTTGCTGCGTTGTGTCTGCGCAGCGCTTTAACCTTGGCACGCCAATACAAGGCCAGCTTCCACATGGCTGCCTCGAGTGAGGAACCGCTGGATCCGAAGGATTCGGTGCAGCAGCAGCTGTGGAGTCAGCAGCAGGACAATAATTTTTGCAACCCATCGAAACCGATTAGTCTAGAATCGCTTGAGAATATGCTGGCTGCCATCTATGCGGCGCACAGCTTTGTCTCCCTACGCCTCGGTGACTATGTCACCGCATTGGAAATGGCCAAGCAGCTGCTCCAGAGCGAGCGACTCTGCGATGCCCACAAGTAAGTATATCCTGACTACCACTCATTGAATGCTGATATTTACAGATATTCATTGCAGATTGTTGGGCAACATGTACGCGGGCGAGGCGCTCTTCATGATGGACAAGGCCCCGGAGGCCAGGGAATATTTAGAGCCGAACTTTATGAGCACACTGAACGCTCTAGATTTGGAGACACGTGATTGGCAACTAAAGTCACTGGAGGCTGCCCAGAATGTGGTGCGATACAATTTAGCCGTTGCTCTGGCCCTTCAGAACGATTTTCATGCGGCTAAGAATCTGTTGGCCAGCTTGAGCCATCCAATTGTGAGCAGCAAGGGGCAGATTTTGCATCGCTACGTCGAGATCAAGATGAGCGCAGCCAATGCACTCAATTAGACAACAAATTGTGTAAATATCTTAGACGGATTGAAAACTGAAAACAACACGAATTGTAAATATAGATAAAACACTAACAGACATCAGTTAACAAGGATGCCTCACTTGTTTCTCCCATCTCCCAAAAAGTTCACTTCTAGCAGTTCGTTACCAATATGTTTATCTTAATTTCAAACAAGGATTTACTGCGCATAATCCTCAGATATTTATTTTTTATTCGAGAAGGAGCATTAAATCGTTTCGTTTTCATAGACTTTGCGTTTGGTTAAGTAACAATATCTACGGACTACATAGTTTCATGTTTATCATGAATGTGAACTATTGCAACAACATTGCAGTTCATTTTTATTTATTTGGAAGAGGCGGTACTCGGCATCCACAGGTAGAAGAGTATAACTTAAAGTGCCAACAAGAACCGCACCCGCAAATTGAAATCAAACCCACAGTTTAAGTGAAAACTCTTGGCCGGATACTCACAACTTTAATTCGTTCAACGGAAAACTACCAAGTGTTCGCCAGGAAAAGTATTCGGCTAATAGAGGCGTCCGCTAAGACCTTTTATACTGTATAAATTATGTCAGAAAACTTGGTTACGATTGGATAATAAACTTTGAAGTTGTTAATGAAACACTTTAGTATGTCGGACGACAGTTATTGTTGCCCTGTTCAAAATGTAAACAGGTTCTGTTATTTAGCTCTACGTTAAGCGAACAGTGTTAAGGCGGTAATGTTAATTTTCATGTTAGCAATAGTGTCGATGTTCTGAAAATATTAGCCGCAAAAATGGCTAATTTGAATAATATAGTTTCCTAGAAAATTGGGATGCGGGTATCTTAGAGTCGAGCACTTTTAACTGCTGTTTTTTTCTTGTTTGTTTATGCGTTGTTTAAGCGCCCACGGTAAGTAACTGTTTGGTAAATAGTAAAAATTACTCAATAAACAATAATAATAAGTCTATAATGACTTAAGCTTAAACCTTACAAAAAATGTTAATCCTCCATTAACAATGAAACAATAAATTAAAATCCTTCCATCTGTCCGCCACAGCGATCTAAAAATTCAAGTAGTCTCTCGGCTTAAAAGTAATCTGATAAAATTATTTTGTTTTTATAAATTATTAAGTTTAATTATTGATCGTTCGATAGAGAGCAAACACAACGTGAAACTATAAATTAAATATTTATTAATCAGTACGCGAGTCGCAGGTTGATAAATTTGAACAGCATCGACACTGGACTCCTTATGCAATATGGTTTAATATAACTAAGTTTTTGGCACTAGTAGAAGTTGTGATTCTAGCTCCCTGGCAGTAAAGTCCTCCCAATCCTCCCCCCACCCACTCCGTCAGCGTCGTCGCCGCTGCTCGTAGCGGTTCATGGAGACAACGATGTTGTCAAAGATGTACTCCCTGACCCCGAGGCCGCAGATGAAGTCGAAGTGATTCCAGCGCTTCCAGGGCACCTTGTAGACGGCCTCAACATTGGGCAGTCGGGTCACCAGCTTCCAAATATCCGCCGGAGCAACAATATAATCGTTCTCCGCAAAGAATATCGTCACCGGAGTTCTCACATTCTCCAGCGCGTATTCCGGCGGCTCCAACTGCTGATAGTGCAACCAATTGCGCTCAGGACCGTAATCGTATTGCCGAAACTTGGTGGACACATATCCCTGGAAGTAGTGCATCAGCTGCTTCACGGAACCGCCAGCTGGGAAATTGGCCATCAAATCGGGCAGCAGCGTTTTGTTGAGGAAACGCGTATCGTAGCCCACGGCGGGCCAGAGGCGAGTTATGCAGACCAAAGGCTTCTCGTGGTCCAGACACGTCATCGAGAGAAACTTCTTGAAGAACTTGTTGGTGGAGAACATCTCGATGCCCTCCAGCATCTTGGACACATAGTTGCGTGTGCCCAAAACGGGTCCAATGATCTTGGCCAGCCCACTGTGCGTATTGCTCACATAGGCCACCGGGGCCAAGAGAGTCGCCGTCTTGAAGACTGCATTGTACTGGGGCAACATGGAGTTGAGCACCAGAAAGACGGTGCCACCTTGCGAGATGCCCACGAAATGCATACGAGCCACGCCCGCCGTTCGCAGCACATAATCGATCTGGGCGGGCATGTCGTAGACGCTCATTTCGTGCCAGCTGAAGTTCCAGAACTCGCGCTCGGTGGTGTTAACCCACAGATTGTGGCGACAGTAGATGTTGCCACGATTGTTGCCCAGCCACACGTCGTAGCCAGCTCGCCACAGCAGATACGCCAACGAATCCTCGCGCCCATTGAGCAGCCAGCTGCGAAAACAATTCAAACTTGTAAGTGGCAAGGTCGGAGATCAAGTTGCAAGCAGACACATACACATCCGATGAGGCATAGAGGCCGGAGAGCAGGAAGACAACCGGTCGTCGCAGCACGGTGCCCAGGGTGCCGTTCTCGTTGAGCTGCACCTGGGGAATGCGATGCAGCTGGAGCAGATAGCCGTCCTTGGTGATCACCGTGTGTCGCTCCACATTGTAGCCGTCGTGTTGGATGCGACGCACCTGCAACGAGCGATCGCGAAAGGAAGTGGAGCTCGGTTAGCAACTTGGCAAACACAAACATTGCCATCATCACACATGACAGACACGCCTGGCACATTTATTGTTTGACTTTTGGAGGCCAAAACGACGCGTGCGTTGTGACATTCAGGTAATTAGGAATTCCAAACACACACCGCACACAGACTTTGGGCCAACCCCAGTTGCAATATTGAGCTGGTTGGGACGGAGCACCTACCGCATCTGTTATGATAATTTCGCGCGATTGTCGTATGGTGGCCAACACCTGCCGGAGCAGCAGGGCCAGCATGACGAAGTCGAGGCCCAAGCGCAGCGATCTCATGCTATCTCTGGGTTGCAGGACGGCGACGATTACATGAAAAGCTAGCTGGGATGCGATGCGATGGGATGGGATGGGATGGAATGGGATGTGGGATTAAGTAACCGCAACGTAACCGTTAAAGCTGAACCGGTTCGGATCGATCGTATCGAAAATGAAAGCTGCGAGGATCGAGCGACAGTCGTCGTGAAATGAAAGAAGAAAGTGCCGCCGATGCCGCCAATGCCGCCGGAGCTTTAAAAAAATAACACAACGAGGGCCGAGGCGAACACGAGAAACACACGCGCAATATACTTGTATATACGATGTTCACATGAATTTGGGGGATATGAATGAAAATTGCAATCAAAAGTGCCGTCGTCGTCGTTGGTCGTCGATCGTCGATCGTTGTGATCGCTGTGTTCGCTGTGATCGTGGTGGGCAAGCCAAGCGCTGCTAACGTTCGATTCGAATGTGCTTTATCGACTGTGCACGCGTTTGCGGCTTTGGGCCGCAACGAGCGCAAAGCGTCGACACTCGAGCGTCGCAGGGCTTGTTACTCACGACAGCAGCAGCGGCAGCAGCAGCAGCCAAAAGAGCAGCTCAGCCACTGAGCAGCCAAGTTGGCTAGCTGGCCACCTGCATGGCGTGTGCCTTACTCGTACCTGTGAGCCCAACAAAATACGACTGCGGCGCATCCGGACAAAACTGAGAGTCGACTTTTTCTACACTGCGCCTCAGACTTGTGTCCAATTGGCTTCTCTGCCCCGTTGCCTTCCTGCTCATCCCATGACTTGGCACAATGCCATACCAATTTTTTAATTATAACAAAACCCACCGAAAGAGAGCCCTAACTCAAAAAGTGTCAACGCCACAGCTACAGTGTGCAAAAGAAAGCAACGTTCAATTTCAATTTCAGTTTCGGTTTCAATGGATAATTGACATCGACACTGCCAAATACAGTTCCATTTTAATTGTAGTGAAATGCATAAAATGTTTAATTGTTTTGTTTCTCGTTTGACTTTAAATTGTAGTAAAACGGTTGACTTCTAATTGTCCATTAAACGACTTAATGAAATTAATTAAATTAATGGTTAAATTTTACAACTGTGAATTTTGTAATACGATCCTCAACCTTGCAGCACTTAAAGGTTAAACCCAATTAAATTAATTTAAATTGTACTCAGCTTTGACCTTCGTTGAAAAAATGCAACTTTTTAGCTGCATTGTGTCACAAGTAATTTACAGGTAATTGTATTGCATTATTGATATAGTCATTATTTTGTTTATACACTTTGTATATTTGCTGCTGATGGAATTTCGAGTGCTATACATTTTAATGATGAAGGTCCAATATAAGGAGAGATAATTTAAAATGCAATATAAAAAAACAATATATTTGTATTTCTTCAAGAGTAAAAAATTTAATATACAATTAAGTTTTGTTTGTTTTATTTGTAATTGTAAGGAAAAGGAAGTCGTCTATTTTGAGTCATATCTTGAACCATACTTATAAATATTAAAATTAAATTATTTCATTCATAAAAATGTATAAATTTAAATGATTTCATTAATTTTTCATTTCATTCATTTGATTTATTAATTTTCTGTTTTAAAATTAACCATAGCTATGTCTATTTTATTTTGTACAATAGGGAAACGTTAGTTATTGATATGGTCTCATTATCTTATTTATTCAAATATTATTGACTTATAAAGTATATATTTACGTTCACTTAAATAATATACAATTTAATTTATTTTATTTTGAACTAATATAATTTTGATTTCTTTATTTTTTCATTTTATTCTTTTATGTATTTGTTTTATTGATTTGAATGTCACACAATTTTGAAAATAAACTGTTGACTTATTTGTTATTATAAGGAAGTGCAACTAATTGATATTGTGCCATTCGTTAAAGTACAAAAATAATGTCGGCTCGGTAAAATATTTGAATTTATTTTCTTCATAATAATATACAATTAAGCTTGAAATCCAACAATGCTAGGCAAGCGAGGTTCACTCTATGGGAACAACAATGGTAATTTGCTTGATATTAATTCCATTCATACGTAACGCGGCATACCTCGATTGCATGCAAGAATTTCGCTGAGTGTATTCAATTTTTGGGGAGCTACTTACACATTTTTGGCTCGCCTTCGTCGACGTCGTCGTCGACGTTGTCGTTGTCGTTGTCGTTGTCGTCTTGGTTGTCGCTTAGCTTCGTCGGCGATGTTTTCGCTGAATTGCAATAACCTGTTGCCTAATGTGAGTGCTGTGAGTGTGCGGTGAATGCGGTGTGAGCTCGCTGGTGAGTGCTGTGAGTGCCAGTGGCAGAGTTCCAGCTGCAAGTGACGCGACGCTTCGGCAATTGTCTCGCTGCTTATTTATTTAGGATCTTTAGTCTGCGCCCAAGTCTGTGTTTGTCTGTAGTTAAATACTCGAAAACAATCGACTCGCTGCCCGCCTCCAGCACCTCCCAGCACCACCAACAACACCAACAACACCCACGTGCTTGATTCTCTCACGTTTGCAGACAGTTAGCAGCCGAGATGAAATGAGATGGGATGGGGTGGGAGGAGGAGCTTTCATCGCTGGCAGCTTTTGTTTGTCTATATGGCTTTTTAATAACGCGTCAACAAGTTGGCAAGGGGTTGTAAAATGCTGTGCACACACACACACACACAGCACAACCAACACTCGTCTTTGCGAGTGTGCAAACATTTAACTCAATTTCGTCAATGGGCCCGGTCAAAAGTAGCCGACCCGTTGGCCCACTCTCGCCCATTGACCCGCTGGCAACGTGCAGCGTTCGTTTCGTTTTTCGCATGTGAGTATGTCTGAATAGTACTCATGAGTGGCACTCATATGCTCACGTACTGCTGTTGCTGTACGAAAACACACTCGTTGTGGCATGAGCATGAAGTGCCCTGACATTACAATAACTTATAGTACACTCGCATATCGTATATTGGGCAAGCCCAGGGGCGGGTATTTTTGGCGTTAAAACAGTTTACGCTAATTTGTACTCGTATTGTGACACATCCGCCAAGTTTGACGCGTGCTGCTGTCAGTTCGGCAAACAGTTGACAAGTTTTGACAATTATACCTGCGAGTGTCAGTAATTAAAAGGGATTGAGGCCACGGGCACAGCCAAGTTGAGTCGAGGCAATTGGTCAGTTACCGTCTCAATGTTAGCTTTAAGTTTTTTGTGACTTTCTTTTGCTTTTTCACTAATGGATTCTATGTAATAAGCTCTCCACCTCACTTTGCTCTCTTGCCAAATTTGTTTGTTTGCTTGTTTACTTTGGGCCATCCACACACTCGCACTCAAACAACACATTTATTTAGCCATAAATGTGATCATGATGTAATTTGGTTTGTTCGAGCCTCCTCTTCGCGTACATTGACCGGTCTCGGGTATTACGACTAGGCCATAAACTTGGACACGCTTGGTAAAAACTATAGTAAATGGGTATTTAAGATTTTATGGAGATGAGTGTAAAATGGATACCCATAATATATGGCTTTTAAATAGCATTAGTAATTGACGATATTAACTTATGAAATAAGTTTAAGCATCGCTTTATTAGATTAACTGAAATGTGAGCGATTTAATCATATATTTTCTATTACTTGATGTAAAAGTCTGAATGAGACAGCATATCAAAAAAGTAATATTCAATGAGTTATTAAAATATAAAATAAGTTTAAATGTCGCTTTTTATATTACCTGAAAAGTTAGCGATTTAATCATATATTTTCTATTGCTTGATAATAAAAGTCTGAATGTTACAGCATATCAAAATAGTTATATATATTAATTGGAGATATTAACTTATGAAATAAGTTTAAAAACCGTTTTTATATTACCTAAAAAACGAGCGATAAATTCATTTATTTTCTACTGCTTAATAATAAAAGTTTGAATGTTATGCCATATCAAAAAGAAATATTAATTAAAGATATTAACTTGTGAAATAAGTTTAAAATTATCTTTTTTATTATGTTTTATTAAAAGTGCGCGATATTATCATATATTAAAAGTACGAATCAAAGTAAAAAGTGAAAATTGTGCACGCTTGTAAATTTGATATCGCTGATCTGCCCAAACGAAAGGGTATTAAAATGCGTGTACATGAAATGTAGGGCTCGACTTTCGCTTTTGCCGTTGATATTGGCTGCATTTAGTGAACTTTGTTTTGAACTTGAAATCGGAAATCGTTAAGCATCTGCATAATTTGAAGATCTACCCGTACGAAATGTCGGCAACAAATCAAAAGCTTGTTTTCAACTTTTCCCTGGGGACAATGAGTTGACATTTCACTTTTCACTTTAAGTGCTCTTGCTGTCCGATAAACTAGTCTCTGTGTGTGTGGTTGTATGTATTTCTTTTTTTGGTCACTTCAAGAGCGATATTCAACTATGACTTCATACGCATTGCATTTCCGCTCGACGCCAGCCCTTTTGTTTATCGCTGCCGACGATATATATTACGAATACGCTTACTTTGGAACACATGCGAGTATTTGTGTATTACTCAAAACAGTGGCTTATCAGCTGCAAGGGCAGCGTTGTTGGTGGCGGGTCATAAAATGAAAGTGATTGATGTCCCTTGGGAAAGTCATGAGGCCAACGCGCAGTTGGCGACGACGCGACGTCCCGGCGAATAATCAGCAAAAATGGTTAAACTCAGCGCTAATCTGACGCTAATTGCTTCTTGATGTGTTTATGATCCCAAAACAGGTAAAAACGAGCATAGCTTAGAATCTTTCTTACCTGGCGATCCGTGCTCATTACACTCCCATAAACACGGCCTCGGCTCGTCTGACTCACGAGCTGTGGCAAATTTTACGGTTGACGATGTCTAGCATGAACATGGCAATTGCCGATCATAAAAATGTTGTGTGTGGCACGCTAAAAATAAACAAAAACAACTTGCAACCGCCTTCGCGACTGAGAGACGAACAAAAGGAACATGTCGAATACTGAGGAAGTAGCCAACGGTTTGTGGCAATGTCTCCATCGTCATGACTAAGCGTTTGTTTGTTTGCTCAAAGGGAAACCAATTGATTCCTTCCTGTCTTGCTTGGACAAGAGCCGCCAACAAAATCTAAATATTTAACGACTAAATTGAATCTGAAGGCGAGCGCACATTAGTCAAATTTTCTCGGCACGACTCGGAACTGAAACTGCGACGGGGATTGGGACTGGAACTGGGACTTGGGGTTACCTGCTGGCATAATCAATAAAACATAAACAGTGGGCCGACAAAAACTCGACGAGCCTGAGTCTGAGACTGAGTCTGAGTCCGAGCTGCAGCCCATCACGTAATGGAAATTGTTACAAGAAAAACCTACCCAAACAACAGCAGCAGCAGCCACAAATGCCATACATAGATATATAGTATTTATATACATACTCGTACACTATGTAAATATATATGTTTGTCTGTACAAATTCAAATGCTTCATCGTCATCGTCTTTGTTGTCGTCGTCGTCGTCGTCGCTGTCGACAGCTATGCGAGAAGTTTTGTTTGGGCATTCTGTCAGTCAATGGACCGGCCTTTCAATCAGTTTGCAGTGAAAGACCCCCGCAGTCCACAGAGTCTGGAGTCTGGAGGAGTCCGAGGTAAGCGCACTTGAACAACCGTTGCTTGCTGCCTGCCTGCCTTGAGCTGACTCTCCGAATCAGATCATTGATACCGATACGATACTCGTACACTGTGGATTATTTGTTCAGTGTTCATGATTTGTGGCTGGAGATGCGATGCAAATTGAATGAAAACAGCAACGAATTCCTTCCTTATAATGACTATGTAATGTTATATCATGATTGGTGAAAACACGTTTTGACCCTTGTGCATTGGTGGTGGGGAAATTGAATTAAATATTTAATTCAAATCATATTTTTATGACAAACAATCTGAACCCGACACCAACAACCCGGCAACAACTGTTGCTCTAGTAGTGACGAAATACGAGTATGTTAATGAATTTCTGTGTCTTTTTTGGTGTACCGCAAAAGTGGTTCATAATAATGTTAGTTGCTTTTTATTGCGTTTTTCATAATTCAATCCAACTACAGCTGATGTTGAATGTGGTGCCTGCCTGGTAGGTATTTTGTGTTCATTGTTCCTGCTCGCCTTTGTATCGGGGATTTCGTATTGTGTCCAATAAACAATACAAGTACAGCGCATAAACTGAGAGACGACGACTGCGACTGCGACTGAGAGTCCAGCGAGATGTGCGTGCCGGCGAAAAGCGAGGCTGCCTACTAAAGTCGAGGCAGCTTCGATGCTGCTGGTTAAGAGCCAACGAGAAATGTTAGTAGAGAATTCAGCCCACGCAAAAGTTTGGCCAAAGGGGCGATTTCTATGGCGCTAAGGCACTTATCAAACCAACACAAGCTGGGAGAGGGGCCCACTCAGAAGCAGCAGAAGCCGTGTGGCTGCCAATGCCCTATTATTATCCAAAAGCAAATAAACGCAGCCCAAACGGTCGCATGTTGATAGACGGTATGGCATAGGGGCAACAGGCAGCAGAGAATGGAACTGAGACGATGACGGAGACGAAGACGGAGAGGGAGACGGAGATAGAGGCAGTGACAGAGACCTAAGCGACAACGACGTCACATCGCCATCAATGTGCGACTCTTTTGCTGTGTGTGCTGCATATGCAGCAGGCAGCAGGCAGCAGCCAGCAGGCAGCGGGCAGAGGCAAGGCAGCAGGCAGGCAGCGCGGCAGATACAAAATTCCAGAGCGCACGCGTTCTCAACTTTAGTTCTTTGCGAGTGGCCAACGCGTTCGGTTCGTTGCGTGGCCAGAATAAAACAGTTTTGAGTTTCGAGTTCGAAAAACCAAAAAGAAAACGGAAAAGTGACAGCTGAAAGTGGAAGCAACAAAAGAAGAACATAAATCTATCTCGCTCTATCATATCTCGTCGTGTTGTGTTTTCTGTGTGTGTGTGTGTGCGTTTTAGCCGGGTTTGCGGACCAGGTTTTATTTTGTATCGAATCGAAGGCTGCAAAAACAAGAAGCATCTCGGGCTAATCAATCACTCATTCAATATGGCAATTTCTGAGATACATGCACCGGGCAGCTGCAAAGCTGCTCCAGCCAGCAGATGCAACAGCGACAGCAACAGGAACAGAAACAGAAACTGGCCGCTATCTTCCCCTCTGACTTTGGGATCAGCGCATGCGTCGCTGCTCTTCATGCTGCCGTTGCTGGCAGCGATGTTGACTTCGTGCTTGGCACTGCCTTGTAAGTACTAACTACACTCGGTATCAGATACTCATGCCACATCGAAGCCGCCGCTACTGCATCTTCGTCTTCGTCATCATCATCATTGTTGTCGTAATAAACTTGTTGCACTTACGAGTGCGAGACGAGTACGAGATGTTGCTGCTGCTGCTGCGGATCGCATCAGGCCTTTGACTTATTTTGCGGCTGCTGCATTGCAGCAGTCTCTTCGCTTTTTGTTGGCATAATTCAAAATAGACGCTGACTGCGCTCAGTTGGCGTAATTATGCCACGGAAGAGGCGCCGCCAAAGCCACAGCCACAACCACAACTTCCAGCCCTACTCCTGACTCCCAACTCCGCATGGGTGTCATAAAAAAAGTCCCCCCAAACCCTTCCTCCATATCCATATGCCACCAAAGAGGCAGCGTGCGAAAGTTCAATAATGTTTAGTAACATCGCAATTGAGGGTCTCGCTGAGTTCAAGTTGTGTCTTTCAGATAAAGCGCAGATAACAGGAGCGGTTCAGTCAATTGGGGTTGGTCTCGTCCATTGCCCCCGTTGTCCATCGCACTTCTCATTCAATTTAAGCAGAGTTCTTGACTGCGTTTCGCGTTTGCGTTTGCTGGAACTGTGGAGAAAGAACCATTGCTAATCAATGAATAAGAAAATGACAAACTAAGCGGAAATAATATGCAAATGCTGATATAAGTATACGCTCATTCATGCTGATACGCACTTCTTCATTGGAAATTCAATCACATATATGTATATCCGCACTTAAATTTCTACAATTTTCACCAGAAACCAAGTGCTTATTCACATTATAGATATTGCAACAAATACCCAACTGTTTAGCAATTATACTGAGAGGGTAATTTCTATTCTGAAAGCTTAAGATTCTAGAAATGTCTTTAATATTTTTCATATAACAATTATTTTCATATAGAACGTTTGACAATTATAAGTCTATTAAATTAAACATTATTTGTAATTAATTTTATAGACACAGCATAAAAATTTAAAGTTCCGTGTTTCTGACAATTATTACATTAAATTATCTTCAATTAGAACGTCAGAAATACTATAAAATTTGTGCATTTTAATGCATTTAAAAGACAGAAAACATGAATCATTAAAATCGTATATCTGTCATAAAATGCAGTTATGCATTTAGATAAATTTTCTTTCCTTGACATGAATTCATGTTCCTCAATTTTCTTTTAGAGGAATGAGAGAACGTAACTTCATATTCTGCTACATTTTATTTTTCACATTTAACACATTCAAACACGGAAACATATGTATGTACGAATGTTTTCCCACCTAAGAGACATGCCACACACAACATGAGGCCATCTCAATACGTCCAAAAAGATAATTTTCCAACACACACACACACACACTCACACATGCACGCATGCTGACTTTGAAGTATATATAGAGAGAGACTAGACTGGAACTGGCAGATGACACTGCTCCGGTTTGGGCAACTGCAACAGCGGCATCGACAACAACAACAATCATCTAGAGCCACAGCAGCGGGCGGTGCAGCAGCCCCGAAATCGATTTCTTTTATTTTCTGTAAATGCCATTTCATTTGGATTTGTCTTTGTTTTTGTTTGTGCCGCATGCTTTGTCCCATTTTAAGACATTTAGACACTTGGTCGCTGCTGCCGCTGTCCCTAATGTTGTTGTTGTCGTTGTTGTTATTGTTATTTTTGTTGCAAGCATTCCCAAAGGGATTGAGTAGCTGTGGCATAGAAATGGTCATGGGGCCCACCTCCGATGCATATCTCTTCGAGGGGTAGAAGATAACTAATTTTCAAGTTCCACGAATGCAGTTGCATCCATGAGATGTGATCGCTTGTGTGTGCATTTGTCGGGCAGGAACAATCGGCTCATAAATAAGGCAGCTACTTTGGGTGAATGCCAGTTTGTGGGACGGGGCGGGGCGAGGCGGGTTGCCTGGTCTCGTTGGTTTTGTTTATTGTGTTACTAATTTGGGATTCCTCATATGTGTGTGCCCGGAATGTTAATCACTACATCGACCACTTGGACGCATTTTGAATTATGAGGCGATGGCGGAGGCGAAGGCGAAGGCGAAGGCGAAGGCGAAGGCGGTTTACTGGACGAATACAAGAATTTGGGTTGTTGTGGTCGTGACGTCGACATGGACATGTTTCATCTATGACCGGCGGCGAGAAAGAGGAACGGAAAGGGGAGCGTCTGCCAGCAAACACTTTGTGAATGGGAATGTGTGAGAAAATGCAGTGCTGATGATGACGATGATAATAATACGTATACGACTACATGTAAATGTTTATATGTTCGTCTGAATGGGTTTGGCTGTGTCTCGGTCTGTCGTCGTGGCCATAAAATAACATTCGATGAGTATGCGATGGCAGTTATATTAGTTTATTATTCGTTTAAATTGACAATTTATCTATAGAGCAGCGCTCGGCTATTAATACTAAGTATCTGATGCATTTGCCTTTCGTGTATTTTTATTTGTAATTAATACGAAATCATGACACGATCGTCACGCAGAGAAAGTTGAATATATGGAATGATGATTTCCCATCTTTACCCACATTTTAATTAATGATTTGAATAAAGGGAACGATTCAATGTTTTTAATTTGTTTGTTTTTCTATTGCTTTTCCTTAGCCGAGACAACAACCATCTTGCCTAGTGTTGACATCGAGGAAGCCACCACCATAATTCCACCACAGCAGCAACCGAGTGAAGCCAATTCACCACTATCATCAACGCCACCAACTGTCGCCGTCAACGAATCAATTGTGGAGATCGAACCGCTGAAAACAACGGCCGCCGAAGTTGCCGACGAATTTGTTCACACCAGTTTTGTGTCGTTGGGCGGCGAGGGACTCGAGCAGGGCATCCGCAATGCGGTGAAGACGGAGGTTGAGCTGGAAATCGAAGCAGATTCAGCTGGAGCTGCAGTCGAGCCACAGCAGGCGGAAGAACAACAGGCTGACAATGACAGCGAACAGAAAACAACAGACAGTCATGTTGAGCATACAGGTAGGTTTTGCATTGGCCGCAAACTAAACACAACAAATGCTAAATCAAGTGTCAAATCTTTAGATGCAGCTCAAGGTGTTCGCGAGCCCAAAACTCTGGATGCGGAGGCAGAAACAAATGCGGAGACCGACACAGAGGGCGAGGCAAAGGATGTGCAGGCAACCCACGCAGTTGTGGACAACGATAAATTGTCGCTGGAAGCAGAGGCAGAGCCAGAAGAACATACCGAGCAGGCAGTCCAAGACGATAAATTGACTTTGGCATCGGAGCACGAGGAAATCGCTGAAAAGCCAACCGATGCAGTTCAAGAATCAGAATCAGAGCCAGTTACTGACAAATCCGTGGATGCAGTCGACGAGCAAGTGGAGCTAGAGAAGCACAGCAGACCATTGCCGAGTGTAACCAGCGATCTCGTGTCCGTCATCTTTGACGAGAACCGTGCGATTACCGAGCAGCCAATAACGAACATGAATCGCGAGGCCTTGGAACAGGAGCATGAGAAGGTTCCCTTGGCCGAGGAGAAACCAGAGCCAACATTCGAGGAGACCAAGCACCAGGTGACCAAGAAGCAGGGCGTGGAAGACTTGCTGCCCATTGAGGTGGCCAGCGAGAATGCAGAAAAACAGGAGGAACCAGAGACAGTTGCTGTATCAGAATCAGAATCTGAGATTTCACAAGTAGCTCAGCCAAAAGAAACCGAGAGCACAAAAGCTACAACGGAAAATGCAGTGCAACTCAATGAAATCGAAGAGAACATCATCGATAGCGATGCAAATGATAAGGAAGTACAACAAATCGCTTCGGGCAGTGTCGAGTCGACAGAGGCAACTGTGAGTGTTGTTGCGCCTGTGGAGGAAGTGGCTGTTGAGGCGAATAAACCAGTTGACGCCGCCTCGGTTGAATCGTCGGAAGAATCGATGACGCCCACTGAAGCCAGCATTGGTCAGGAAGTGAACGAAGAAACTGCTGTGGCTGAGACTGTCGCTGAGACTGTGGCTGAGACTGAAACTGAAGTTGAAGCTGAATCGAAACCCCAACCTGAAGTTGAGGCTGAGGAATCAGTTGTAGTGATGGGCGAGGCCAAGACACCAGCGTCAGATTCCAGCTCGACAGCTTCGCCAGCAGAGCCAGAAGCCGCTGAAGTGGATAAAGAGTCTGAAAGTGACAGCAACGAATCAGAACAGCAAACCGAGCAACCTGCTGCTGCCTCAGCTGAGAAGGACTCTTCCGAGGAATCCGACGAACTGTCAGGCGACGAACCCAAGGCCAAAGCTGAGGATAGCACTGCCACGCCCCTCGTCTCCTATCCGCCGCACAATGCTGGTCAAACCTTTGACAGCAACCTGGCCGATGAACGCAGCGCTTATCTCTCGTTGTCGTCTTCCAACCGATCGACTCTGATTATTGCTCTGTGCTCGGGAACAGCTGTTATATTCATTGTCATCTCATTGGTCATTTTCGTCTTGTCCTTCCAACGTCAGCACGGTACTCTGGATATTGAGATGCAGGAGCAGCGTTTGGGCAAGGATAATCTGGACGAGGAGGATGCCCAGATGAAGTTGCTTGATGTGGATCTATCGACACCCGTGATCATTGCCATGGGCAACGAGGAAACTGACGAATGTCTCTAGACCTCTCACTCAGACTGCTTTTGATGCATTGTAAATATTTATTAACCTTGAGATTGCACATTATTAAGTGAAGCAGCATTCAAAGGACTTCAGCTAGCTCCTCCAACTGGTTGTTACAATTTCCGGCTCCAAATTGCTGACTGAAATACATAAAGCTACATAAACAGCTGCGAAAGAATCAAGACACAACAAAACACGAGAAATACAGAAAAAAACATTTGCCATATTGTTTAATTATAGCTGCACTCTATTCAATAAGTTTCTATCTTTGTTCAAGAAAACACAAAAATTATTTATCTTTAGAAATTTGATTTAGATGTAAGCTGATATATATTGAGTATCTGATGAAACGCAGAATAAATACTTTCGATTGATACAAAACCAACGGACGTATTTTTCATTTGATTAAATTTTAATTAATACCTTTAGTTAGAGTACAAGTTTTCTGAGCATTCAAATCAACTTTATTATTAACGTTTATTTTCTGCGGTATTTCTTACAGTTTTATTTGAATAAGTCAAAGGCGGAAGCAATTTTTACCTTCAGCCGTAAAGTATGCAACGTTTTGTGAAATTATGAAGCGTATTCAAACTGTCAATTATCTTGCAGATACTGAACAGCAGACGAGCAAACAATTGCGCTGGTATTATGATATCTTTCACGAACGCTTAGTGTACAATATTTTAATCGATCGTAAAACGGAAATTTTGTTGTAACATTATACTAACTATTCTAGCAAAAAATTAATATTTGTGTGCAAATTACAACAACGAGCGTTATTCCAATGCAATTTGTAATAATCCGAATTACTCAACTCAAAACTTTAATTGTAAAAAAATCGTATGGTAGATTATTATTTTGTTCACCTATAGGTTTTTTCTTTATTTTGTTCAACCTCTACTCCTATATATCAGTTATCAGTTCATGCACGTTATTCCGTTCCTTTGTCCACTATTAGTGCGTCAATGTCCAAATGAAATAAAAAGAATATTGTTTTACATATAGAATTTTGAATAGCGTAGCATATTTTAGCATAATTTTGAATAGTTTAGCATATATAGTAGCTAAATAATGTTCTGATCATGATATCATTATATCTGACAGTCATGTTATTGCAAAAATTGATTAAATTACATCTAACAATTTACTCAAATTAAAATTGCTCTGCCAATTATATTGAGAAGGCATACAAATTATTTGATTTTGATCGGATCACATGTAGAACAATTGTCATAGCTGAATTGAATTAAACGTTGACAACAAACAGTTGTTAAAATTTAGGTTATAAAAATATTGTATATTGTTTACTTTATAATTTATCAAGATTTTTCGTAATTGAAAAATGTAGAGTTTAATAAGTCGCATTGCACATAGGAAAAATCAACTGCTGCCCGATGGAAAACTCATAAAGGTCAACCAGAAGTGATTTAATGCCCCCGACACTTTCAAATGGCATCCAACGCAACTCGCGGCATTAGTGCGACTAATTGCATTGCATTAAAAGCTTTGCCGAGGCGGCATTTCAAAGGCGTATTTAAATTAGTTCATTACAACGAGAGCACGATCGGTGAGATAAAGAGAAAGAACGAGAGCGAGAAAGGGAAAGAGAATGAGAGAGAGGGAGCCGAAGAGCAGCAACTTTATGTTCTTAACTTGCAACATAATAAATAGGCGCATATTGAACTTTTCCACCCGCCATAAGTTTGGAGAGGATAGAAGCGGCGCTGTAGCTCTTTGATTGAGTGGAAGATGTTGTCGATCTTGTTGTCGATGTTGTTGTTAAAGTTGTTGTTGCTGTCTAAATGAGCTTAATGAGCGAAATGAAAAGGCGCGCGCTCATCAGCATCGTGACCAAAATGAAATAAACAAAATCATTTAGAGATTAAGAGTTTTGTGTTTTTTTTTCTCGATTGGGCGTATTTTTTTGTGTTAGATTTTTGTTTATGTGTCGAACTTATGCAATCGCCCGCACAGTGGACAACTTAATTAAATAGCCAAAAAAGGCAGAAAAGAAAAGATATAAAAATAGAATTAATTTTCGATTTCTGTGCTGTGCTTCATCATCATCAATTTAAAAGCAATAAAATACCAATTGACAGCATAATTTTCACAGTTTCAGTTCTGTTGATAGCAATTGCAAAATTGTTAAAAAAAATAGTTTGAAATTTAATAGTGGCGAGACGACATCGTGTGGTCTGTGGTAAAATGTGAAATGTAAACCGCACACAGAAAAACTTGGACACTTATGAGGATAAATAATAATAATAGACGAGATTAGGTTGCACAAACAATGGGGCGTAGCTGAACATGCGACCACTGTGCTGCAGCCAAGAGAGGAAGATGCCACATAATTTTTTTGCTTTTTGCTCTTTCATTCACATTTTATTTCTTAACCCATTTCCCGGCAGCGCGCTGCAGCGTCGCTCGACGCCAGCGGCGTTGTCATTTGGTTGTCTAACGCGAGTCTGCCGCTTGCTTTGCTCTGCTCTGCTTTGCCAAAGCTCTCGCTCACGCGCCGTTCGCTCAGTGGCCGTGGCGTTGTTGTTGCTGCTTCTCTCCCACTGCTTAATGCGTTCAAAATAAATTCTATTTGAAACGAATTAAATAGTGTATGCAAGCATGCGTGCGTGTGTATAAATGTGTGAGTGTCTGTGTGCGCGCTTTTTCATCTTTCACATTTGGAAGCACAGAAAATAGCAAACATGAAACATGTTGTTCAGTTTGCTTGTTGCTTTCCACGCGTACGGTTCGCATTCGCTTTGGCGCTCTCACGCTCTCTCTCTCCCTATCTCTGTCTCTCACAGTCGACGTGTGTGCGAGTGTAGATTTTATAATAGCCACAAAAGGTAGAATATTCTGAATTCTGTTCAATTTGTTGTCGCTATTTTCAACAGCTGTGCAAAGTTTGTGCAATACGCGGCGTATACGTAATCTGCCACATACGACGCTCTACAAAGTTGCATCGCAACATTAAGGTTTCTTAATTATTTTGGCGCTCTTGCATGAAATTTGTCTGTGCCTCAAGGTGTTGTCCAAGTGTTCGCATTCGTTTTCGAAAACAAAATAAAATTAAAATATTTAAAAAATGACCGAATCAAAAGCACGAATTCGTTTTGATTATTTACAAACGATCTTTGAGTAGTTGGTGGAAAACAAATTTTAAAATCAACATTGTGAATATTCTACCTAATTTATTTTAAATACAAATTATGTTAGGATTTGTATTAAGTATTGTTTCTGGCAGTCGCTAAACATAACAAGGTACCATTAAATAAAGCATAACAAAAAGATGACAACCAAACGATCGACTAACAGACACCCTACAAACATTATTTTCGATACTGTTGCAAATTATTCAGAAAGTTTTCGAAGACTAGGGTATATAGATATTTTAATACACTTTCACTTATATGTGTGGACAAACCCGCTTTGCTATTTTTTGTGCACATTGAATTATATAGAATTAAATAAATAAATACATATAGCTGTATACATAGATGTTTAATTTTTGGCACAGAGTTGCCCAAGTGAGTCACGTCTGTGTTCTTGGTCGCGGCCGCGGCAGTGAAATCAAATTGAAGTGAAATGCATTTGATAAACAATGGGGCAACAACAACACGCACACACACATACACACAGGAACATGCAGCATGCGGCAGTCTCCTTCCCCTTTCCGCGTCCGTCTGCATAAACAAAAGCCCGCCCATAAATTGTTGGCCTATTTGTAGTGCAGGTGTGTTGCTGTAGTTGTTATTGTTGTTGTTTTGGCTTTTGGCTTTTGATTCTTGGATGTATATTTACCCAGCTAACCGCAGTGCATATCTGAAGCGTGTGTACTTAAGGGCAGACGGACAGCCGAGGGCATTTATCATAGCGACTTTGTCGTATATGGCTGCTAACTGTTGGCAACTGTTTAGCATTTACTTGGGGAATAACTCATGCCACATAATTGTTATTATTATTGTACATATGAGATGTAAATGCTACTGGCATGACAACTTGTTTAGCTCTTGGCTCTTTTGGTCTCTTGCCAAAGTCAAGCACATAATTGCCAAGCGGAGGCGTCTCCAAGCTTTCACATACTACTGCGAGTACGAGTACTCAGACTGCTTATTGGGGCGTTCGCCCACAAAATATTGAATTTGTTTTATTTATAATTAATAGCATTTGAGTGAAGGCATTTCGCCTTCAATGCAATTGCCGGAATCGTTGTATTGTGGGCAGCAATTACTTGTTGTTGTTTGGGGCGTGCGATCTCTGCTAATACAACAATCAACAATTGCAATACAATTGTGCAAAATAGCCTTCTATAGAGCAGCTAAATTGCTTCATTTGAATGTGGATTGAAATGCTTTCATTTCATATTAAATTGCCATGCACATCACAAACAGAGATAATATTCAGTAATAAGCGTTATCAAATTGTCAAATTGTCGATTTATGAAAAGTTGTTATGCATTTTAATTATTTATAACAATTTAATCAAGAAATGCCAGGCACGCAATGGACATTAAGGCGATCGCAGTGGACGAAGTGGATACTGATAAGCATCAATCAACGTCAATCAGTATCAATCAACTTGCTTGCCAATTCTGATTGGCGGATCACGGCGCTTCCCTTTGAGCTGCTTTATATGGCAAACCGAACTTACGCAAGCCCATTTCAGTTTCAGTTCCAAATGAATGAACCATTCCGCTCACTTTGCGATAGTCGTATCCAAACCCACACCCTCACACACACACTCCCACACACACACACACACATCCGAGTTGATATGCAAACATTGAGCTTGGCTCATTTCCAACAGCAGCAATAACAACAACAATAGCGTGTTGCTTTTGGGCTGGCTGCCTTTACGCATGATCAATTAAGAAAAAACAATTAAATATTTTGTAAAACATCGCCGAAACTAGTTGCCAAATTGGCGTTTTCCAAAATGAAAACCGAGAAGCGCCGAAACGACGCACAAAGAACGGAAGTTATAAATTCCAAAATGGTCTGATATCATAGTTATTTCTGCACACACACAGACCGACAGACATATAGACAGTTCGAGTACCCATGTGGCAGATGAGTTATGGCTGCCGTGCTGTCGAGGGAATAGAATGGTAGCTAATTCAGCGACTGGCATATCAATTAGTAGAAAGCCAGAGAGCCAACACCCAACTAATTGTTATACGTGTAAACATGTCTGCTGCACGGCCACGCCCACAAACTAGGTGCAACCGAACTGCGCCACAGAACAATGTGTGTGCTCCAGAAGAAATAGACAAATAGTTGCACTTAAACGCAAGCGAAAGCGAAAGCGAAAACGAAAACACAACAAACACTTTCCGGTCATTAACCGGAAAAGTGCTTTGGCTCGGACAAATGGCCATTAAAGATGCAGCCAAGATCTAATGCACATTTTGGTTAACAGATTTTCTATTCGTATCTTGTAGCTGTGCATCCCCCCATTAATTGCAATTGCAATTTGGTTTGTTTACGCCAGCACAATTTGCACTACTGGAAAGCCGCAGAAACAAACAAACAAATTTGTCGAACTAGTTTTATGGTGTTCGCATCTAAGAATTTTAAGTGCAAGCACACACAACAATGACGACAGCCAAATGGATTTGGATTCGGATTTGCCGCTTGGCACTGACCATCTTGCTGGGTAAGAATTACACACTGCTCTGCGAGCTATAACTATAACTAATACTAAGTTTATTTTATTGCCATCTGCATCGATTTGCGCCATTTTATTGCCCCGCATTTGCATACCCTGCAATCGAGTCAGCGAGCAGCGAGTGGCAAAGAAAATAGATTTTCCAACTGCTGCTCGCTCTTACACCATTCATATCTACACTACAGGGTATGCTTTAGCCAACCTTCTTTGTGTGCTTACCAAAGGTGAATTGTTTTTTTTGCACATGGCCAGCGGTAAACTTGAATGTAACGACTTCATTCAGCAGCAGCGACCTTCGCATTTCAGACCGAAAATTCCATGATTTACAAAAAGTGCGTCAGCCAGAACAGACACCCCGAGGATTTTAGGCATAATTTCTATTTATACAAGCTGAAACACTGAGACAGTGAAACATGGCCAAGACAGTTTCATGATCAGTGTGTACGTGTATGCTGCCAAATATTTCTTTTCAATCGCAACAAACTAATTTGGAACAGATGAGTCTGCGCCTATTAACAAGAAAATTAATTCGAAATACACGCATCTTTGTTGAGCGTTGTTGGCCAACAACGAGACATCAAATACACTTGCCAAAGTTCCGAGTAATGCGAATTTCCAGAAACTGTGGCCGAGTTGCAATGCAATGTTGTTAATGGGCATAGCCAAGTTTATAGCCATGTTTTTATACCTCGTGGCCAGAGTTTAATAATAGCAAATGCGAACGAGCATGTCTGCGGTACATGGCCATAAATCAATCCATTATAGATGCGACACATAAGTATGCTATACGTAGTACATAGAAGTACGCCACAAACGCAAACGGCGAACGGCGAACGGCGAATTCTCATTTCGTTTGACAAATCGCGCGTCAGCATTTGGCCGACAATTTGGCAATGAAATGGCCGTCATTCACTTGTCACAACGGAAGTCTCGGTCTCAGTCTGTGTCTCCCTCTCCCTCTCCTCGCCACAGTCACAACTGTTGCTGCAGCCCACACACCGTGAACTCTGCGTACATTACGTATACGCAATGCGGTGCGCTGCGCTGCGGCGTGACTCAATTGTGGAGCAGGTGGATCCGCATGATATTTTATGCCACATAAAACGCACTGCGGCTGCCTCGACATTTCTCGGTCTCAGTCTCAGCTGGCCAAAAATAAAATCTGAAGGAGTCGCTTGGCCGTTTTAGCGGTCGTGGGAAATTTGTTTGCTCTATGCGAAAATATCGTGACGCACTTGTTGCTATAAATAATATTATTAGTAAATATTTATAGTTACGGTGGTGTCGGCCCATTAAGAAATATGCTAAATATTGCAAACAAATGGCAGCAATTAGAATTTTATTTATCAACAATATTTTATGGCTATCACGCAGATTTTGATGTGTTTCTTTTTTTTGTTTTTTCCTGACAGGCTTGTGCTTTGTGGCCGCGGACGTGCCCAGCGGCTATCATCGTGAGATTTGCCAGTATCGCAAGGGCATGCCGGTGAGTATTGGCCACCAGCTGTGCTCGCTCTGTGAGTTCATATTCATGTCTGTTGCAGATGCAGCCCAACAGCGAGTATCGCAATCGCTTGCTGGCAATACGCGAACAGATGCTGATTCGCGCCACACTGGAGGGGCCCGAGATCTACGGCTACATACTGCCCTCGACGGACGAGCATCTGAACCAGGAGGTGGCAGCACGCGATCAGCGTCTGCATTATCTCAGCGGCTATACGGGCAATCGGGCGTTTGCCGCCATCACGCAGAGTGGCGCCGCCATTTGGCTGGAAAATCGATTTGCGAAGCAGGCGGACGGCGAACTCGACTGCGACTGGCAGATCTTTCTGAACGATGGCAACGTCACCGTGGCCGACTGGCTGGGCAGCCAGCTGCACATGAACAAGCGCATCGGTGCCGATCCGCAGCTGGTGCCGCATCATCTCTGGATGACGTGGGAGCGCGAGATGGCGGCCAAGTTTCTGAAGCTGGTCAGAGTGAACAGCAATCTGGTTGACATGATTTGGGACCCAGATCGCCCAGAGCCACCCAAGCATCATGTCATTGAGGTGCAGCCCCGCGACTTTGCCGGCGAGAAGTGGGAGGATAAAGTGCACGAGCTGCGTAAACGTCTGACCCATTTGGGCTGCGATGCCATGGTGGTCACCTCGTTGACAGAGATCGCCTACTTGCTGAACATACGCGGCACAGACATTCCCTACACGCCAGTGGTTAAGGTGCGACTTTCACTTATACTCGACAGTACTTTCCAATTATTTTAATTAATTGTTTCGCTTCTAGTCCTTTGTGATCGTCAGTCATGAGGATATATTCTTCTATGTGGATCACGGCAAGATTAGCATCAACATTGATCTACATCTGCGCACGGACTGCTACAACGAGAACTGCGTCAAGTGAGTAAAATAAATTCAAATAATCATCATATATGCTATGATTGTGGTAACTACTTCAGGATCAAGGAATATCAACGTATCTGGAGCGATATACGCACCTATGTGCAGATCTGGAAGCGTATTCTCGTGCCCGCGCCTTGTGTGCAAGAGCCGGGCGCATCGGAGGCCATTTACACGGCTGTGCCGGCCAAGAATCTGGTGGAGCACATCTCGCCCATCATCTTCATGCGCGCCCAGAAGAACTCCGATGAGCAGGAGGGCATGCGAAAGGCGCACATCAGAGACGGCGCTGCCATCTGCGAGGCCATGTGCAACCTGGAGACCAGATTCTACACCGAGATGTGGACGGAGGAGAAGATCAAGTACGAAGTCGAGCTGCTGCGACTCTCGCAGAGCAACGCCAAGGGCTTGTCCCTGCGCACCGTTGTCGCCTACGGCGAGCACTCCGCGCTCCCCTATTACATTTCCAGCAATGTGACCAACATCGAGGTCTCCGACCAAAGTCTGCTCGTCATCGAGTCCGGCGGACAGTACTTGGAGGGCACCACGGACGTGTCGCGCACTTACATCTTTGGCGAGCCCACCCGTGACATGAAGCGGGCTTATACGGCGGTGTTGGCCGGCATTCTGCACATCTCCAATCTGATATTCCCCGCGTCGGTGAAGCCGTCGGGCGTTGACAGCGTGGTGCGTGCCAAAGTGTGGCACGAGATGACCGATTATCCACAGGAAACGGGACATGGCATTGGCGCCTATGGCTCTGTCGAGGAGCGTAAGTAGCGGAGTTAAGGAACATCTTGAAGACTTTAAAATCAAATGATTTATTTTCCACCTTCAGCTCCCATCTCAGTGTCTTACGGCCAGAACAGCACCTACCACTTTAAGCAGGGCTATTTCTTTTCAAGTGGTAAGTTGATATTAATTTATTACAATTAAAATTCGCTTTGCTTTACGTAATGTAATTTAAAATATCATTTATCATGCAAAGCAGGAAAATAAGAGTTATGCAACACGAGTACATCGAATAAGAAATAGTTGCTTAAAACTCTATTATAGCATTGCAATTTTTAAGCACACTTTTTATATCCAAACATGAAAAAAAACATTCATTTTATAATCATTCATTCAGTAATTGCTTCACGTTTTTAATTGAAATCCAATTAGAATAAATCTTTTATCAAAAAGCAAATATCTCTTGTTGTGTAATTGTTAGAATACATAGGAAAAAAACAATTTTTATTTCCAATGTTCATCATTAAAATATCATAAAATTGAGAAAAACCGTTTTATTTTAGATTTTGTTATTACTTCATAGATAAGATTAATGGATTAATTTTTAAATACATTTTAAAATATTATAAATATTTTACAATTTTTTATTGATATCAAAAAAAGGTATCAAATGTCTGTTATTTTTTAATTTTTTTTACAAATAGGAAGTACAGAAAATTTTCATTTAATCATTTCACCTAATAGCCTACTCGAAGTATTATTTAATGCTTTAATTAATTCGTTGCTGTTCCAGAATCTGGTTTCTATAAGCGAGATGATTTCGGCGTGCGCATCAAGAATGTGCTGGAAGTGCTGGACAGTGGCAGGACGACGACAACTGGAGAGCACTTCCTGGCATTCCAGCCTGTTACCCTGGTTCCCTATGAGCCCAAGTTGATCGACGGCTCCATGCTGAGCTCCGATGAGAAGCGAATGCTTAATAAATACAATGCCAAGATACGCAAAGAAGTCGGCGATGAACTGAAGAAGCTGGGCAACATGAAGGCCTTCTATTGGATGATGAATAAGACGAGGCATATTCGTGAATATCTGCCAGAAGATGAATATCGTGCAGCAATGGGCGGTGCATGCCACACTCATAGTCATCTGCCATTGATCGCAGTGTTTCTACTGATCTTGGCATCGTTCATTCGCCCCATTTGGCATCTTTAGAGTCCAACTAATTAAGTAATTGTGTGTGTATGTATTTTGTATGTGTGTGTGTGTTTGGGTGTGAATGGTTGAATGTGTTATTATGTAGTTTTAGTTAGCAATGCAAATTGAAGAGAGAATCTGGGACTAACAAGTAAAAACATAATAATAAAAAAAAACAATAATAACGGTTAGAAATTAATGAAGTGCCAGCACAGTTTGATCCCTGAAATAGTTGAGATACTTAAACTAATAACTACGTAATGCGATTGTATAAAACTATGATTAACTTACAAATAATTGATTGATAAAATATCTGTTATACTTTTTATATTAATACGAGCAAAATGTCTTATGTGTAAGGAATAACGCTGTATATTTTTCTAAATGTGATTAAACGTAAAATATAAAGTGCAGCTGAGTTGTTAGATTGATTTTTGATGAACAAGTATTATCGTCAAGTTGAAGCTGAAAGATTTGGTATTCAAATTATCTTTTTCTTTATTATGAGAGAAAACCAATGGTAAAATAAGAAAAAATGCTTAGATCAAACCAATGTGATGTCAAAATTGATCCCACAAGATGAATTCTTATATCAAGCCCCAATTAATTTATATTTATAAGCATGAAAGCGTCTTAAAGCGTACTTGCACGCTTTACAGGTCGTCTTTATCCAGAATATCACTTCAAGTGCTTGCGTTTATGATATAAGAGGGCGTCGCTGCGTTTAAAGGTTTTGCCACAGGATTCGACATCGCATTTAAAGGGTCGCTCGCCTGTAATCACAAGATTTGTAAGTAAACTACGAATAAGTCAATGATTTAATTTGCAAAACGCTTAGCTTACCGGTATGCATGCAAATGTGTCTCTTGAGATGCTGCAAATGGAAGAAGGCCGAATCGCAGTACGGACACTTGAACTCTTTGGTTCGCTGCACCTTCAGCTGCTCATCCTCTGCCATGACGCGATCCATAACAACGGCAGCAGCAGTTGGTGTGGTGGCATAATTTAAATCGCTGGCAGGCAAATACGGTGCTGGCTGCTGTGGGGCCACCATGGAGTATGCTGGGACTACATTCACCAGTGGTGTGGACTTGCTGCTCGTCGAGGAATAGGCGAACGAGGGGAATGATGATTCGCGAAAGCAACAGCTGTGCAGGCAGCAACAACAGCAGCAATTGACGTTGGCTGTGGGCACCTTAGTATTGATGATCACTCGTTCGGTGCCGGGTACAACTTGCGTCTCCCAGGGGCGGAAAACACCCGAATATGTTTGCATTGGATGGAAGTTAATTGTTGACATTTTCGAAAGCTTTTATTTAAAATAAAAACAAGAACTCAATGATGCTCAAATTTGAGGCAATTGTTATATTGGGCGGAACTCTTGGCGTGCGTTGTGTGCGTTACAAGAGCTCAACTGGAACTGAATTCTATCGTCCGAGCGATGTACAACCTAAAAGAGGTCCAATGCAACCCAAAATAAAAAAAGGACGAGACGATAAAGAACACTCATATTACCCACGATCAGACAGACAGACAAAACCGGCAGACGACTTGAAGATTGAAGTGACACCAACAAAACATCAGACCAGCGGGTGTCTAAACACTTGAACTTGACAGAGAAAGAGCGAAAGTAAATCCTGGAAAATCTGGTGTGCAATTTTGGTGTGGGTATGTCTAACATACGGCTATTTCTAGTTAAAATCAACGACAGTGAAATACATAAAACATATACCGAAATATACAGAAACCATTATATACCGTACACGGTCACACTGTCAATAAAATGATCTAATCGCGTGCAGCTGCATCTGATCGTTGTCTTATAAAATAGCGGGTTTAAAATTCGAACGATTGCATCAAAGGCGTCGTTGTATTTACTCTCATAAAAGAAGGCTATGGTGTAACAGTACCTAATAATATTCCAAAACAAAAACGCACCCAAAACAACTAGTCGCAGTGTATGTCCTGTGTAAGGTCGCACTTGACTTTCGGCGGACGGCGAGTCCTCTGAATGTAAACACTTGACGACCGCCAGACAACGAGATCATAAATAGTAGTTGAAATTGGATGCAAGTTAATTCTTGACATTTTCGATTGCGTTTATTTTAAACAAAAACCAGATGATAATTATTGCGGATTCATACAATTTTTTATTGAAATTTAAAATATAAACGAATTATTCTTTTATTAAAAAAATTGCAAATAACTCTTAGAATTTAGTTTTTTAAATAATAATAATATTTTCGCTTAGGACCAAGTTTTGCGAGTATGAGTATTATCGGCAAGAGCTAAAAGACTGAGTATAAAAATTATATATTTTTTTATTATGAGAAGTTATGTATACGAGTACACAAACAAAACCTGTGCTTAAATCAAGAAAAAATTATTAAATGAAGAAGAATTCCTAAATCAAAAGCCAAATTGTAAAATATTGCTAGTTTGGCCAATCTTCAAATAAGATTGATTTAAAAGGATGAAAAACATTCCTCAAGCTTGTAAGCACTTTACAGGTCGTCTTCTTGTCGTTATCCAGAATATCACAACGACGGAATTTCTCGCCGCACCCGCGGCAACAAATCGGCTTCCTTGGCAAATGGATGCGCTTATGCTCGATGAGGCGATAGTTGCGTCTAAAGCGTTTGCCGCAGTTTTCGACATCGCATATAAGGGACCGTTTGCCTGTTGGTGATCACAAAAAAAAAAAAATAAATAAATTGTAAGTAAAGTGTTTCAAGATTTCTTTTCCTAAAAGCTAAGCTTACCGCCATGAATGCGAATGTGTGCGTTGAGACTGCCCATATTTAAAAAGACCGAAGCGCAGTGCGGACACTTGAACTTTTCAGGTCGCTTCACTTCCATGGAACGATTCGTAGCAAAGGCCGCAGACGCTGATGTGGTGGCAACATCTAAATCGCTATTAGGCAAATGCTGGGAGGATGCTGCGAGTGCTGGCTGCGACGTTGCATTCAGCGGTGTGGACGACAAGGAATAAGCGGATGAGGAAGACGATGACTTGCGATCGTTGGCTGCGGGCAGCCTCGGCTTGATGCTGACTCGTTCGGTGCCGAAATCAAGTCCACGTTCCACTAGCCTGGCGGGCGGTGGATGAGCTTGGCGTTGCGTTTCCCAGGGACGGAAGAAACGCGAATGTGGTTGCAGTGGATGAAAGTTAATTGTTGACATTTCTGATAGCGTTTATTTAAAACAAAAGCAAGAACTCAATGATGCTAATAACTGAGGCATTTGTTGTGCGTTGTGTGCGTTACAAGAGCTCAACTGCAACTGAATTCTCTCGGTCCAAATGCAACCCACAATGAAAAAAGGACGAGACGATAAAGAACACTCATATTACCCACGATCGTTCGAATGCACTGCTAAAAGAAGACAGACAAAACGGACACAAAAACGACGATCTTCAAAAAGTGAAATGACTCCAACAAAATATCAGACCAGCGGGGGTGTCTAAACACTTGAAGTTGACAGAGAAAGAGCAAAAGTAAATATTGGAAAATCTAGTCTGCAATGTCTGAGTGAATATGTCAACATATGGCCATTTCAAATCAACGACTGTGAAATACCCGCTTCCCGTTTTAAAAGGATGATTTGTAAAAAATATATATACCAAAATTATCTTTCACGTTCAAAATAAATCATAATGACAACAAACTCAACTAATCATCCGCAACTGCAAATGATTTTTGCACTATATAATTGTTTCTTTTATATCTTCTATGTTTTTCATTCGATCTCTATCAAATGGAATTTTTTGCAGCTATTATTGATGATGTTATGATATTATTGATCGTTATAGTTTTTTTTTTTAATTTTGAAAGATTGCCTTTACATACATTTTCTGTTGTCACTAAGTTATAATACCCTTCTACCCTATAGGTAGCGGGTACAAAAAACGAACGGTTGCGTCAAAGGCGTTGTTGTATTTAGACTCATAAAAAAGGTTATGGTGTAACAGTAACTAATAATTTTCGAAAACAAAAACGCACCCAAAACAACTAGTCGTTGTTTGTGTCCTGTGGAAGGTCGCACTTGACTTTCGGCGGACGGCGCGTCCCCTTGTTGGTAACACTTGACGACCGCCAGACAACATGATCCTAAATAGTAGTGGGAGAGCGAAAATGTCTCCTCGAAGGAAAATATAATTCAACGACCAGCAGCTTTAACAGCAAGAGCATCACCAGCCAGCAACCTGTAGTCTCAACAGCCTCCGCAGAAACCACAACAAAAATATGAACAGTGGCTTCATCCTTTTAAAAGTAAAACTCAACCAACTGCTTGAGGTTCTACCCAACAACGCCATATTTGAAGTCATACCAGCAAAATGAGCAAGACGAGTCTTGTTGGTTCATTAGGATGAATACGATGTATATGTATGTATGAATATTTATTTTCAATCTCATTTTAAATTCATTTTAAACATTTTTTGGTGGAAACGGATTTTTTTGTATGAGGATGAGCAACAGTCAACTCAAGTATATATAGTATATGCATAAATGTTAAAATTGAACCCAGAAAACAAACTCTTAAACCATCACTGAATAACTATATCTCTATATTTAGCTACTGCCAACAGATATGCCAGTATTTTTTCTAAAAGGGAGATTCCAATTAACCATGATAATGAAAAGCTGGTTTTCAACACTTTGAAAAGGGAACTCAGATGGGGTTATACTATAGTTATCCACGCTGAGCGAATCTCACCACAGCGAACTGGGCTGATAAGTTTAGAAGTGGGTCCGACAGTTAATAGAGAGCAGCAATCGTTCAGTTATTAATGTGATTCCGAATCGAAACCGTGTGTGTGAACAGAATCGCTGAAAATAAATAAACGCGCCGCAGACGTAACGGGACGAATGATAAGATTTCAACAATAACAAATCGCATTTGTGTTGTTTTGTGAAAAGATGTCAATTGGCTGCCAACAAAGGAAACAATGTTCAAAATAATTGATTTTTGTGTAATAATATTGATTGCACTTCCCATTCTCCATGCGAAGAAAGTGCAAACGATTGAGTTGACCAAGGGCTGGACCTTGAGGGACAGTGGCTCTCGTAAGTATTTGCATAGGACTGTGAACTATACTATATATGTATGCTATTCACAATATATCTGTTGGCCATGACGAATCCACCGAATATGAGATTCATTTGATTCATTGCCAAATAATCAAGTTTTGCACAGTTTCCCCGACCTCCCCAGACATTAAAAGCGTATTTTGTGATAAGATAAGAAACTGACGTTGACTTTGATCCATTTGTTATCGGCATTTGTAAAAATTAATTGGTTGTAAATGCCATTAACTGCACCGTCAGTGATTTGAAAGCACTAACAATGTGAATTCGAAGTTATTACAGTTCAGCCCATGAATGTGGTGAAAGTTCCATCCGGCGTATATACGGAACTATCGAAGTCCTTTGGCGATCTGCTTGCGCCGGGCAACGATGTGAATCTTCGCTGGATTGCAAACAAAACATGGATCTATAGCACAAGCTTCGAAATGGGTTTGTTTACTTACTCAACAGCATTTCTCTTCATTTCTGTCTAATCTTTGCCATCCACTTCAGGCGATGAACTGGGTCAAGATAGTCTGGTGAACTTGACGTTTCATGGCATTGACACGGTGGCCAAAATCAGGCTGAACGGCAATCTTCTTGGCGAGACGGACAACATGTTTGTGCGCTATTCCTATGTCGTCGGCCATCTGCTGCAGTACGGCACCAAGCTCAATCAGCTCGAGGTCGAGATACTCTCCCCACTGCTGGAGGCGAGTGCACGGGCTGCACAACTCGATGATCGGGGCGCTGGAGCTCCGCCCAGTTGTCCCCAATCCCGCGGAAGTGTTGAATGCCATCGCAACATGTTGCGCAAGATGCAGATGAGCTTTGGCGGCGAATGGAATCCTGCTGCCCTCTCTTCTGGCCTGTGGAAGCCCGTCACCATCGAGTACTATGCTGTGGCCATTTTGCGAGATGTGGACGTGGCTATCAACCGCAATGACACCCATTGGACCATGGACTGTCGTGCCTTCATCAGCACTTCCGACTACGAGAACTTCTATGGCCAGCTCGTGGTCTATGCCAGGTTAGTTGATTAACCAAATTTTATTCATTTATTTATCTATAAACATATATACATTACATACATTTATCTAAATACTATATAGTACATATGTTCATCCTAGTGCTACAAGAAAAATATATGTAATTTAATTAGTACAAATTGGAATTGTTGGTGACTAGTAAGAATTTAAGTTGTACTAATTAAATAAAATAGTTTATTTATACATTATTTGATATGACAATATACAATGACTTTTATTTCACTATCATATCTATACAACCATTTTATGACCACAAGCTATTTATTACGACCGATTTTTGGAAGTTGAAAGTTGATTCCTGATAAATCCATATTTAAATGTTTTAAATATTTTTTTTCTTAGCGAATTGTTTGCGGAGCCTTTTGTGATACAGCATCAGAAGTTGAGCTATGCACATCCCAAATTGGAATTCCAGATTCATATACCCAAGGTAACCCACTTACATCTCAATCAAATGCTTGGCTAATCTTCAACCATCTGCAACTTAGGAAAAAGTCAAGCTCTGGTGGCCAAATGGCTATGGAAAACAAGTATTATATCCTGTCTCATTCAACCTGAAGACATATCGCAGTGAGGAGGGTCCCAGCTTGAGTTCACGCACCGACTCCCAAATGTTGCTGAATATTGGTTTTCGCACCATTGAGTTGGTCGAGGATGAGGATGGTAAACAACAGATGATCTTACTTTCTTAACGATTGGATCAACCTTCGTTTTATTTGCAGCTCGAGGTCGCACCTTTTATTTCCGCGTCAATGGTCATCCCATTTTCATGAAGGGCGTCAATTATGTGCCAGCTCACACGCTGCCAGAGCTGTCAGCGGACTCTGATACATGTGAGTCGAAGTCCTCATTAATCCAAAACATATTTGAATTAATCTTCTGATTTACAGTACAGAATCTTTTAAAATCGGCCAGAGATGCCAACATGAACATGATACGCGTCTGGGGCGGCGGTCTTTATGAGTCGGACACCTTCTATAGCCTGGCCGATAGCTATGGCCTATTGATCTGGCAGGATATGGCATTCACCAAGGCAACGTATCCGGTAACCGATGAGATGATGGCCTCCATGCGCCTGGAGACGGCACAGAATGCCCAACGACTCGCCTATCATGCCAGTCTGGCCATGATTGTGACCAATGACGAGATCGAATTGTTTCTGGTGAAGAATCGTTCGGATTTCGGCACTGAAGCCAAGCGTCTAGAGGAGGAGTATAAACTACTCTTCTTGGGTAATCTGTCGCCTGAGCTGAACATTATCTCACGCAATGATTTTAAGCCTCGCCCTGGCCCCATGATCTCCACGCCCTCGATGGGCATAGCTGAGTCGGGCAAGGAGCTCGCCAAGGATCCACAAAGTCCCAATTATGGAGATGGTAAGCGACATCTTCAATCTTCAAGATTAAATTATAAATATTATTTATCTGCCATCCACAGTTCACTTCTTTGAGGACGATGCTTCCACACAGGGAGTTTATCCGGAGGCTCGTTTCGTGTCGGAATTTGGATACGCCAGCCTGCCAATGCGCTCGAGCTGGCTGCGAGATCTTGGCCAGAACGCTTCCGAGGAGAGCTTGGCTGCTCTCATACGGCAGCGTCAGCACGATCCCAAGGGATTCATCCCGCTGTTGCGGCAAATTGCCTACGAACTGCCGTTCAACCTGCAGAACTGGGAGGACAACATCGATGAATTCATCTACTTCAGCCAGGTGGCTCAGGCAATGTCCATCAAAAAGTCAGTTGAACTGTTTCGCAGTCGACGTGGCAACTACTCGACCATGGGTGCTCTCATCTGGCAGCTGAATGATGTTTGGGTAGCTCCCACTTGGTCCTGCATTGATTTCTATGGCAACTACAAGCTGGTCTACTTTTGGGCCAAGGAATTCTTTGCGCCCACCAGCATCTTGGCGGTTTATCACGAGGCCAGCAATCAAATCAACATAAGCATCAGCAGAGAATTAGTAGACGCTCATACCACGACGTTCAATCTCTTTATCAACACATTCCTCTGGGACGATATATTTCCCAAGTCGTCCATCGCACGCGCTATATCGGTGGGCATCGACATGGTATGAAAATCAATATTCGATGTTAATAGTATTATTTTTTGTTTTGGTCCAAAAAGTTTCCATCGAGTAATAATTCGATTATACTAGTTGAATTGGAATTATTTTCATTGTCGCATATTTTTATTGACTCTGTTCTTGACTGCTCCTTCTAGGGTCCAAATACATTGGATCAACTGCATATACCAATTGACTCGGTGCTGTACGAAGCGAAATCGAAGACAGAAATTTTCCTGGAAATTCTTTTAAAAGATGATGATGACAAGATTGTTGCTCAAAATTATTTCTATCCTGTGCCCATAAAAAATATTGTTGGCATTCAAGATCCTGGGTTAAAAGTAAAATGATTTTAACTTATGTTAACAGCTGAAAATCAACTGAATTATCTTTATTTTAGATCGAACTCCATAGAGGCGATTGTGCATCTTCGAAACCTTACAACAATAACTTCAGTTTACGTATAACAATCCAATATCCAACACTATTTATATACTTGGAGCTTGTTCATGAGACCTATGCTGAAGTTCGTCACACATTCTCAATGAATGGATTCACACAGACAGTGCCTCGACAGATTGTGACTTTGGAGATTGAAGAGACTTCGGAGTGCATAAAACTAACAACAGATAATATTAGAGTCAAGACCATGAATCAGTATATGGTATAAGGTATATATGCCAATGAAATAAATTATCAATACAAGTTACTTAATAATCAATTTGGCTTCATTTGTCTGAGGAATTACTTATTGACAACTAAAATCCGAATTTGTGTAAATATTACCAAATAATTTAAAAGTTGTTTAAAATGCTACATTTCTAATGGATTCTCAAAATTTCATCGGCTCATAAATATAAAAGATGTGGAGCGTAATTGTGAATTTCAAGCAAGCGTCACTTGATTTTTATTTAAAAAAACAAAGAAACGCATTTTATTCACTCATTGTTTATCAGTTTGACCTCCATAAATAAATATATAAATAAACCGCATAATTTCTTATAAACATATATTTACACGATATAAAATCAAAACATTTCTATATTTACCTATTTGAGTTGCTCAACTTTCCGATGCACGCCTCTGGCTATAGATAGCGTCGATTCTCAGTGGAACAGCTGATTGCAAGAGCATGTCGTGCTGATAATAATCTTTTCTCTCTCGCCGACAATCTCACGCTCTCACACACTCACTAACAGTCGACAATTGGCGATCGGAAAACCGTAGACATCAGTCCACTTGTTGCTATTCCCGGTGCCAGTCGCATTCTGAGGCACTCGCGATTTTTGGAGCCAACGGCACGAAACGCCGCGCTCTTATACGAGTGGAGTCTCGATCTGTTTGGGGGAGCACACACATATATATAAATATATGTATGTGCACACACACTGGCAATATAAAAAGTGTTGTTTATCAAGAAGCTTGCAGAAGTTGTGCACACAATAATTTATGACGCTTCCTCAAGTGTGTTGCCAAAATGAAGAGTTGTCGAATAATGGGATTCTTAGGCGCCAGCTGTAGCTGCCTTGGACTTGGACTATTGATCTGTATACTCCGTGTGTCGGGGATTAAGGGCGATGCCGTCGAAATCATCGAAATGGCCAGTCACTGGACTATATCTAATCGCAATGGCTGTAAGTACTAAACACACACATTACCAGCTAGTTGGCTCTTCACTTTAATACAAGAAGCTAATCCATCACTGCAAAATCGATTATCAATAACCCCCCGTTCAATTGTCCATTACTGCCGATAATCAGCAGTTAATTGTGCGACGTTTGTCTTTCATTATCAATGAAATAATTTGGCAAACTGATAAAGAGTTGTGACTTATTCTATTGGCAGCCTTGACCGTCGCAGACCAGACGCTGCCCTCGGGCATTTACAGCGCCTTCTTTCCCGACCAGCTGCTGCGCTCCTACAACGATGTGAATCTCCGCTGGCTGGCCTACGACAACTGGACCTACACCAGAAGTTTCGCTTGTAAGTTCCTTATTAATACAATATTAATTGACGGTCATATTAAGTGTCTTATGTCCAGTTGATGGGGAATACTACAAGCACGTGCGCAACATAAATCTAACTTTCCACGGCATCGACACAATTGCGGAGATTCGCCTGAATCACGAGCTGCTGGGACGCACGGACAACATGTTTGTGCGCTACTCGTTCGACGTCACCAAGATCCTGCAGGACGAGAACGTGCTGGAGGTGGAGATAACGTCGCCAGTCTGGGCAGCACTGGCCAAGGCCCGAGCTCTCGACCAGGCGGACAGAAATGTGCCTCCGGCGTGTCCTCCACTGCGATACCACGGCGAGTGCCATATGAATATGCTGCGCAAGATGCAGGCCAGTTTTGCGTGGGACTGGGGACCGGCGGCGCCATCGATGGGCCTCTGGAAGACCGTCCAGCTGGAGATGTACGAGGTGGCCTTGCTGCGCGACGTGGACGTCGACGTCAGTCGCAACGAGACGCACTGGAACATGCACATCACCTGCTACTTGGACGCGGCGAGCAAACAGAATTTCTACGCTCAACTGGTCTTCTATGCCGTGTGAGTAGAGCTTGCAAATTTGCCTATTGTCATGGTTGTTAAGTGGAGCATTTGCTTGACGGTCTGCAGCGAGCTGTTGGATCAACCGGTGGTCATAGATACGTACACCAGAAAGCCCATTAGCTACTTGTCGCCGGTAATTGAGTTCGATCAGGCTGTGCCAATTGTGAGTAGTCTAATTGTTGCGCCCCGACCGGCAATTGAGCTCATTGGCAACTGTGTCAAGTGCGATTCATCAATTCGCAGACGGACGTCGTTGCCTGGTGGCCCAATGGCTATGGCGACCAGAAGCTCTATCCGCTGGTCTTCACCCTCAACGCTTGGCTGGACAGCGATGGACCGAAGGTTCGTGCCAAAACCAAATCACAGAAATCACTGCGCGTCGGCTTCCGCACCCTGGAGCTGATTGAACGACCGGCTGCAGATGCTCTGGGCAACTCATTTCTCTTTCGCGTCAACGGCGTCGAGATATTCATGAAGGGCAGCAACTACATTCCTTCCAACATACTGCCAGAAAAGCAGACTGCAGATCAGAGTGAGTATTAATTAATAGGGGGCAGTCAATTTGAAATTATCATTCAAATCAAACTATCGCTGATTAATCTCTTGTTATTGAAACTTCAATTGGCTGCGAATATTTATTGCCTATATAAACATTTTGAAGATTATTGAATCTAATCCGTTGTATGATCGAGTCTTTTATAAACAAAATTTGTTTATTGCAAAAAGCATACATTAAACAACAAATTCTGACTATTGAAGCGGTAATATATAATTTTATAGTCTTTAATCGACTTGCAAATCTGTGGGATATTAAAGCAAATATCTAATTATATTTTCTAATTATATCGACTCCTATTCGCGAAATTTGTATGTTAGAAAAATTGAATATGAATTGCGACATTGATCCAGATTTCATATGGACAACAAACAATATATATGTTATATAGATAAGTGAGTAATTTCAGTAACAAAATTGGATCAAAATCTTAATTGCTACAATGGTCGAAAGTGACATACGATTATTTCGCAAAACGGGGTCAATATCATTATTTAATTTTATTATTTTCTATTATTAAATTAAACCTAAAAAAAGCAAACACGATCTGCAGTTCACTGGGCTGCAACTATCCTTCTGAACAATCTTTGCGCTATAAACTGTTAGACGTGCAAATACTCTACCTCCTCAGTAGTTTTTCTCTGTTTAAAGGAAAATTTCAAATATGCAAAATCAATTTGGAAAAACTTGTATTGTAATTTAAATAATACTACATCTTAACAGTTTTTTTTATAGTTTTCTTAAGGAATAATCGATATTATGATGCATTTTAATATTATTAATTGCAGTTGGCTATCTGCTGGAATCGGCCAAGGAGGCGCACATGAATATGCTGCGCGTGTGGGGCGGCGGCGTCTACGAATCGGATGCCTTCTACGATCTGGCCGACAGTCTGGGCATACTCATCTGGCAGGACATGATGTTCGCCTGCGCCATGTATCCTGTCACTGCGGACTTTCTCGCCTCGGTGCGTGAGGAGGTCAGACAGAACGCCAAGCGACTGTCGCATCACGCCAGCGTAGCCATATTTGTGGGCAACAACGAGAACGAGGCGGCTCTGGTGCAGGACTGGTATCAGACCATCACGGAGCTGGATCGATTCAAGGCCGAGTACCGAGAGCTGTATGTGGGCAACATTCTGCACGAGCTGAAGCTGGTGTCGCATGCGTCGCGTCCTGCACCGTTGGTCTCCTCGCCGTCCAACGGCAAGGCGAGCGAGCAGGACAACTACATATCGCAGAACCCGCAGGACACCAACAACGGAGATGGTAAGCATGGGATTGCTCTCTTAATTTTCGCTCGCTGAATTGTCTGCCTGCCTGCAGTGCACTTTTATGATTACCTGAAGGACGCCTGGGATCCAGAGATTTATCCCCGACCTCGATTTGCCAGCGAGTACGGCTTTCAATCGCTGCCAGGTGCGATGGCCTGGGAACAAGTCATGCAACCCGACGACGATCTGTCCGAGCTGATGTCCCATCGTCAGCACCATCCGCTGGCCATGGTGCCCATCACCACCCAGTTGCATCGTCACCTGCCGCTGCCGCTGCCAGACAGCGAGGACTACAACGAGGCGCTGATCTACTTCAGCCAGATATCGCAGGCCATGGCCACCAAGGTGGAGACGGAGCTGTATCGCAGTCTGCGCGACACCAATCACAACACGATGGGAGCGCTCTACTGGCAGCTCAACGATGTCTGGGTGGCTCCTTCGTGGTCCGGCATCGATTTCTTTGGCAACTGGAAGGTGAGTCGGAAATTCTTCACTGCTTCATTGATACTAAAATTATTACTTTCAAAGCTCCTTCACTACTGGGCACGTGACTTTCTGGCGCCGACCACAATTGTCGCCCTCTACGACAAGTCGTCGGCGTCGCTGAACATTTCGCTGATCTGCGACGAGCCCAACATCAAGACCAACGATCTCAACGTGGTCGCCAACATTCACCTGTGGTCGCAGCTGCTGCCGAAGCAGTCTCGCAGCTGGCCGGTGACGCTGCGTCCCAATGGCGTGCAGTACGACAAGGTGATTCCCATCAAGGAGCTGCTGGACAACGAGTTCAATGTGCGCAACGCCTTCCTCGAGTTCCAGCTGCGACGCAATGAGCAGCTCATCTCTCGCACCTACTTCTTTCCCAGCAGCATCACGGCAGCCGTGGGCATCACGGATCCCCAACTGGAGGTGAGTCTTCGACTTGGCAATCCCCAATCAATTAATAATCTTAATTCGCTTGCAGTTTGAGATATCGTCGAAAATCTGCCACCAGACGAGCACGGGGGCCAGGAACAGCGTCAGCCTGACCATTCAGGTGAAGCATCCCGCCGTCTTCGTCTACGTGGAGCTGCAGCTGCCCTATCGCTACAAGCTCTCCGAGAACGGTTACATGCAGACGACGCCGGTGCACGTCGTCTACGTGGAGGTGGACAGCAACACCTGCATTCGCCTGTGGCGCAAGTCCTACTTCAACATCATGACCGTCAACCAGTTTATGCCGTAGTGTAGTGCAACATTTATATATATAAATAACTTAACAATTAAACAAATCAATAAATACATAATAGATGTAGGCGTAGTGCAAAGGTGCGTGAATCCTCCAGCCTATCTGTCGAAGCTGGGCATCTGGACGCGGGGCGGCGTGTAGCCCTCGGGATATGGCACCAGCTGGTTGTTGAGCACTCGGGCATTGCGCCAGGTCTTCACCTTGTCCTCGGCCGTGTCCGGCACTCGGACTCCCTCGATCACAGTCACCGCCGGCCCATCGACAACGCTGTGCGTGCTCTGGCCGATGGGATTGCGATGCGGACTCTGCGCACTGTATGTGGAGGCGTGTGCGGACTGCACTGGGCGGCGTGTGGGCGTGGCTGAGGGCGTCACAACTCCGGCGCTGGCAGTGACCACCACGGAGTGCGGCATGTAGGAGACGAACTTGGTTTTCTGGGGCAGCACGTTGTAGTTGTGCTTGGTGATCAGGTTCTGGGGCGGACGCGCTCTGCCTGGATAGGCGCGTGTGTCGCGGTTGTAGTACTCCAAGGGCTCGGAGGCGGCGAACTCCATGTCGCTGGGGAAGCTGAGGGGCGTGCTCTGTGCCTGGCGCAGCACACGAGGCTGCGAGTCGACGGCATCGGCATAGGAGTACGGCTGCCATTGGCGCTCCATGGCGAAGGAGTAGTTGTTGTTGTTGATGCTGCGTGCCGCAGGCTGCGCCTGGAAGTAAACTGGCTGCCAGGCCGCAGCGCCGCCCAGCTGACGGCCACGACGCGAGCTGGTGTCCAGCGCCTGCTGCTCCAGCACCTTGCTCTGCGCCTTGGCCAGCTGCAGTTGGATGAACTTGGCCTGGCGCTGCTCGGCCTCAGCCTTGCGCAGCCGATAGTCCTGCTGCTGCTGGGCGAGTTCGCTCTGCTTGAGCAGCGCTGGCGTGTGCTCGAAGCTCAGCTGCCTGCCCAGAATCTGGGAGTTGCTCTTGGCCTGCAGCACGGGTCGCTTGACATCGGAGCTGCGCACGAAGAAGGATCCGGCTGCCTCCTCGGCACGCGCCTTGCGACTGTTCTTGCCCACCAGGATCTCCACGTTGTCGCCCTGGCTGGACTTGACGTTCACCACGCGCACCTTTGAGGGATCCAGATTGCGGCCGAAACGCAGCTCGGTGCGCAGCAGCGATGGCTTGCCGGTCACGCTGCCAAGTTCGGGGCTGGCGTCTGCCACGCCCACAATGAGGGCGATGCACGCAATTAATGTTACGACACTCATACGCCCCGTTGCCGCTGTCTTTGCCACTGAAGTCGTTGCCATCTTTCAAAGTGCGTGCGCTGTGAAATTGTAAGAAAATTGTGGCGCATTAGTCAAGAGTTAATTGGGCATAAATCTGATGTGTGAATGTCGTTTCATTGTTATCTAATTTACTGCAGATCTGCATATGAACTTTAAGAGAACAACTGAAGCATTATTATGTTCAATTAAATTCGTAATGATATTTGTGTAATAAAAGAAAGCCAACTCGAATTGTGCAATGCAAAGAAAGCCATTATTTGAAGTCGTAAACTTTTATTAGCACACAAATTACATTAAATTGATTTGGTGTAAAGAAAAGTGGAATACCCATAGACTTGTCGGATATGAACATTATTTATATTATTATTTATATTGTTTGTGTTTTCAAGCCGGTTAATTAGGTTCGCCGGATTCGCATTTTGTGGCATTCATTTTTCAACACCTCGTTGGATTTTTGCCGGTTGTACTGGTCTTAATTTAATTATTGACAGTCAGTCAAGCAGCCAACCTGCCTCACTGAATGCATCTTTTTTGGTTTTTATTGCATCTGCGTGTCCGTGTCGATGTGCTGGGCTCAGAAAGCGAAACAGCGATTAAAAACTGCAATGCTTAACTTTCGTTTGCCGCCGCCGTTGTTGTTGCTCTTGCTGCTGTGGCATGAGGAAATCGTCGGTTGCCGCTAAACAGCGTTTGCCCAGTAAGCGGCACGGCATGGCGACAAACTCCCGACAGTCAGCGCATTAAATTGCATTGGCCACGCCCTCCTCATGACTGTCAAGCGTTGTGCCAGCTAAAATCAAGCTATCGAACCTTTCTTGACACTGCCACAAAGTCAATGTCTTGCTCGAGACTATTGACTTTCGTACCTACCGAAAGTTAAACAAGTACTTGACAAAGTTACACTAAGGTTTTAAGGTATAGAAATTGCAAATATGAATATCTAATACGATCGATTTTGTGAAAAATTATTAACATCTGATCATTTTCTAATTTAATTTATCAAATCTTCAAAACAATTTGTTTCACGTTGCCATATTAATAATTTAAAAAGTAGATGCTTCACATATGCACATTTAATAGTTATATATAGTACCTCTATCGTAAAATAGGGTTAGACAAAATCAATATTTGTTTACTCAGTGATTTCAAGTTTCATTTGTAATTTCATTTTAAATAAAAACATAAATGTGAGCTTCCAAATTGTTAACATAAATATATAAATCTATAATAGTAAAGATTTGTCGAAAATCATTAATATTTTGTTTGCTCAATTCTTGCTTTGCAGATTTAATTGGTAATTATATTTGAAATTATGTAAAAAAATTACCGCTTCTATAATAATAAATTATGCTTTAAATATACCCTGCAAATTGATATATTACAAATATAATTTTCCAATAATACAGATTTTACGGAAATTATTAATATCTGGTGCTTGGCAAATGAATATGAATTTAAATTTTAAATTTAATATATATATATATTATTTTTCATTTAACGAATAGACAATAATTGGGAGAAAGATCAACAAAGCATGTTTCAAATATGCATTCAAACCTATTATCATACGGTCTATACTCTGGCAATACCCATAACTTAACTCAATAATCTAATCGTAAATTCGATCATAAATACTGAAATTGAAATTGCTGCCATAAATTGAAACGAAATGCATTTAGTTAATCTAGCTAACCATCTCGAGTAGCCTTGAGGCTCCCCAGCTGCCAAATGCTCACACTTTACACCCGCAAAACAGTTGCAGCTTATTGCAGCTGACCGACTGCAAATGACCAGCTATAATGCAACGTGATCCGTAATGATGATGATGCCTGCAGGGCGTACCCTCACCTGCCAATCGCAATAACAGCTTAAGTGTTGGTCAAAGCTGAAGTTGAAGTTGAAGTTGAAATTGAAGCTGAAGTTGATGTTGCATTTATTGCTAGTTGTGTGCGATCAATTTGAGAATTGGCCATTGATTGGCTGCATAATTGGGGCTGAATGAACTAAGATATTACGCATACGCCGCTATGTACGCCAGATACCGCTACCAAACGAGCCACTAATGAGTGAAAATTTGCTAAACAAAATGAGAAAAACAATTAAGCGAATTGTGGATTGTGAATTGTGAATTGCAATTTCAATAAATGCGCACGGCAAAGTTCACGGCACGACCACGACTCAACGACTCGACGAGGCGCCAACTCTAAAGAGTCGACTCAACTCTGTCTCTAGCGGCAATCTGGGTAACCACCACGAGCCACCGAGCCACCTTGGTGGTGCTTGGTGCTCGTGGCCCATACTCAAACTGGGAACTTTGTGGACTTTCACTTTCGACTCAACGCTGGCTCAGCGGCGACGCGGCTGAGTGCGCCGCGCTCCCAGATGAACTCGCTACCGCTGCGAGTTGTCAGTTGTTGTCGTTGTCGGTTGTTGTTGTTGTTATGAAATCGTCGCAATCATCGCGCACTGTAACAACAAAAACAAGTTTTACTTTTTGCACAACAACAACAAGACAAAAAAGAAGTCAACGCTTGGTATTGAGCGCTTGCTCTCTTTTTTATTTACTTTGTTTCTTTTTAGCCTTTCGTGCTGGCCAGCGTTTTTAGGCCGCTGGCCGGTAACAACGCTGCTAACAACATCAACAGCACCAACACTAACACCAACACTTCACACGGCTTCAATGTCACGGCGCAGCTGCAGCCGCAGTCGCAGTCAACGTTGCCGTCGCAGTCAACGTCGCTGTCAGCTGGTGTTTGCTTTGAGGCATCTGCGTTGCGTCTTCGTAGCGTCATTTTATGTGTGGTTTTTTTTTATATTTCTTTTTTTGGTCACTTTTGTTCAATGAAAATTACATCATTTCGAGTTTGGAGTGAAGCGGGACAGGAAATGCGACTGAAGCATTTATTTGCGCCGTCAAAGAGTCGTCGAGTCGCAGAGCGTCTCTTGGCCAAAAAGTGTTATAAAGAAACTGAGCTGCTGGATTGTTAAGTACTTAAATATGTTGCAAGGCAAACTGCAATTATTATTATGTATACTATGTGCAATTTGTTTGAAATGTTAACCGTTGATTTTTTGATTCGTTTCTTTTTCGTTGGACGTTGACCAACTAACATGATCTCTGAGCTGGCCATTTGCATAGACGACGCATTATCGTGACAGGCGGCGCACATTTAATGATGGGCTTTCTCAGCTCAGCGAAGCGAAGGCGTGCCATTTGCCATTAATTGGGTATTACGTTAATGGCATTAGCCACCAGCTGTAATTGAGCGCAATTGCGGCCAACTGTGATACCAATCACTGACCTGTTCATTGACTTCAGGTTCAGTGCGGTTCAATTCAATTTCAGTTGAGTTCGGTTCGGTGTCAGCTTCTGAGTGGAAACTCTCACTTTTGTTGCATCAATGGCTTCTAGGCAGCGGAAACCCAACCCCTTGTGGAGCCCTTGTCAGCGTGTCAATCAGCCGGGCTCCATTTGACAACGTTGTGCGCATTTTCAAGTGATCTGGCAACAATGAATCCACTCCAAAGTTACGTATACGCCCCGTCATACCAACTTATTCTCTTTATGCGTTATGCGTTGTGTACTGCATTTAATGCATTTAAATCAAAGCTGTCAATGTCATTGGTAGTCCACGCAGGCCAACAATCAAACGGTCGCTGATCGCTGATCGCGGCTTATTGTTGTTATCAGCGATTGTTGTAAGTTTTGTGTGGTGGTTGTTGTTGTTATTATTATTGTTATTGTTGTTGTTGCTGTTGTCATGTGCAAAATGCAAATGTATCTGTGCGGTTAATGTAATTTTGTGTTGCCGGCGCTGTATTAATTTCACTTTTACTTTTTTACGATTAACATTTCCCACCCAAAAGTGAGAAACTTTACATGATTTTTTTTAATTTTTTCACTTATAAATATTTGTACTTTTCGTTGTTGCCGCCGCAATGAAATGTGAAATTTCAAAGATCGTAAAGTCGCAAGATGCTGAGGCCCTCTGCTGGTACGACTCGACTGTCCATTTCTTAAAATTTTAATGCTTTTTCTTTCGTTCGTTTTACTTACAGGTCTTTTTATTATTTTGTTTTGTTTTTAAGTTTTTTTGCCAGCATCTTTAATTACACATGCTGGTTACTCATCACTCTGTCTGGCACTTTTCGTCTTAGGATGAGCCTGTCCAACATCCATCGTCCATTCACCGCCTAGAGTTTGTTTTGTCTGTGGTTTGGGGTTTTTTCTTTAATATTGCGCCCAAGTGTCGCAACTGAAAGTGAAACTCTTTTTACTTTCCGACACATTAAGTATCCGTCAAAGTCAAAGGTTCGTGGGCTTTTTGATGAATACTGCCTGACACCCGAAGAGTTTCTGCCACCTTTTATGCTAAGCCCACGCACAAAATTGCGTCAATCCCTTTCTCAATTTCGGAGCACACTCAAAACGCATGGATCCAAAAATAAATCAAATGTCATGGAACCCTCAAAAACTGCATTTAATGCCCCGCAGTAGCAGTGTTTAGTTAACTACTCACTCGTTATGTTAATTAGAGAGACGGAATAACATTCGTTTTGGCCAAACAGCAACTCACATTTAATTTAGACGCTCGAAGCTGGTATCTCTGATGGTAACTAGTCCAAAATGTTTAGTACTTGGAGCGGCTTTAATTTTATTTTATTTTGTAGCTTGTATCTCTGCCAGCGAACAGACGAAATGTGCGACAGATCGCAACGCGAACCGAAATACAACTGAACGCAAATGAAAAACTTTTGCTAGCAAGTAAAAAAGCATCGAGCTGGAAAACGGCGGCAGAAAAAAAGTAAAAATTATTATGCATACAAATATACAAACATATGTGCATATACTATGTAGCCGAGTATGTGTGTTTGGAGGCCGACACCAACAACTACTGCGACGCAGCGAAGTCAAAGCCGATGTTGGCAACAACAACACGCAGCAGCAGCAGCGACGCCAACGTCAACGTCAACGCCGACAGCGACAGCGGCAGCGGCAACAGCTGGCCAAAGAGACGGAGACTCAAACTGAGACCCAGACCGAGTTGTGAAGCTTGAGCTTGAGACTCACACACACACACACACACACACACACAGAAATGGGTAAATGAGCAGTGAAATAAAAGTGGGGCGCAGGCAGCGTGCAAGCGGTGCGGGGGCAGAGACTAAACGCCAAGCCAAAGCATGCCAAAAAAAAAAGTAAAATACGCGTCCAAAATGAGCGAACAATTGCGCAATTGCGACAGCAACAGCAACAACAAAAGCATGAGCAACAGCAACATCACTAACAACAAGAGCAAATTCAGAGCCGAGCCGAACAGAGATTTTATATTCATTTCTTTTAGTCGCTGGCAATCGCCAAGTGTTCGCCACGGTGTTTGTCTCGCATCAGCGAATCCAAGTGATTGCTGTGCTGCGATTTGCTAACCGTGATTTATCCGTGATTCATTATCGTGACGAATACACACACGCATTTCTAAGACTCGCATCCATCAAATGTCGAAGAGATGGTAAAATAATGAATGCGTTTAATGGCGCTTTTCTGCTGAACCCCTCAGTTAAAATAGCCATATATAATGCCCAGCACATCTCGTTTAATAATGAAGTTACTTCCCTTCACGAAAAATAATCCCTTCAAAAGCAATTAAATGATTTAAGTATTTAAAAGATTGGTTACTAAATGGCAATCTTGTTTTAGTCATTGAACATTTTGCTGCAAAAATCCACAGTTGATATGACCATATATTAAACCCATCAAATTAATGAAGTTACTTCCCATCACGAAAAAAGTCCCTTGAAAAGCAACGTCAATACTCACGTACTTTAAAGATTGGTTACTAAATTGTTGTATTATTCATTGAACATTTTCCTGCTGAACTCTACAGTTGATATAGCCATATATACTACCCATCAAATTGCACTTAATAATGTTGTTACTTCCCTTTTAAATACGCAAGTATTTGAAGGATTGGAAATGGCAACCTTGTTGTTTATTGAATATTTTATTATCACCTCTTCACTACACTTCACTCACTTCCAGATGGGTCATAAAGCATTACCCGCTCAACAAACTTTCAGATAAATATAAAATTAGCCACGTAAATTAACTTTTGCTTTTATTAAACATGACAGCTTAAACACTCATAAATTTTCTTTGCTGCTGCCATCAACTTTATAAACTTGTCATAAAAAACATATGTATTTTATATTTTAAGTAAATTGTTTATAAATTTACGAGCCACTTGTAGCATTAGCTTTCAGGCTATGGGAAAAACTTTAATCAACAAAACTAAAACGATTGTATTTGCCTAATGCATATACGAGAGAGCATCTACGATAGAAAAGAAAAGCGCAAATGATGTGAGTATGAAGTGTTACGTCAAAGTTGATAAGAATTAGCCATTAAATCGAACTGTGTGCAACATAATTAATAGCTTTCGATGCGGCTAATACGGGTTTCCTATCGGCTTCACTAATAGGCTAACAGCTGGGAACCCACGATGCCAAGTTGATTAGTTTGAGATTGACAAATCATCATTTGACAGCCCATGATGCTATGGATGCTAAAGAGACGTCAATCGCCTTCCTGCCTGCAAAGTGTGTGTGCTCCTCGCTGCCCCTCTGCCCCCCGTGCCACCCTAAAGAGCATCTGGTGTTGCACGGTTCGTCGGCTTCAGATGCATGCCGACTGATAGCGGCCAGAAAAATAATTGCCATGTGCCGCGGTGGTTAACGAAAGTGGCCAGAAGTAGGTGTGTTCCAATGAGCTGTGTACCTTGTTTAAGATGCTGAGATACAGATACAAATCCAAGGCAGTCGCGTCACACACACACACACACACACACACACAAACGCACAGCAAACACTTAGCCTAACTTTTTATTAGCAATTTTCGCAATTTTCATAGCATTTTTTGTTTGTCGTTTATTTGTTGGTGCGGCTTTTTTTAATTAACAAAAATTTCACTTTTTTTGTTGCTAGATTTAATATAAATTAGAATGAGAGGCGGATGGATGTACATTATATAGCGCTTAAACAACCATTACTTTACTTAGCCATCGTAGACTTGCAGCTTATCGTTGGTCGGCTGCGGCATCAGTTGATCTGGCGACGTCTTCGAGGGATTTATGCCCATATACGAGTATGGATCTCGTACAATAGTCACACCTTTCATGCCCAGTCGCAAGCACGTGAATTTGTACTCGAATATCTGCTGGAAAACGATCTTGAACACCAACGATACGCACAAGTTGAGGCTGTTCTCCATTTCGATAATTTGTATATCCGAGAGACGCAGGCAGGTGAAAATGGGAATTGGCAAAAGCAGCGGAGTGCAAAAATCGGGCATATTGCGCGCTGAGATGCCGAAACTGGCCAACGTGCGATCGTTCCAGTCGACAAAGAACCTCACATCGAACTCCCGCCATTCGTACTGGATCTTGACGCACACTGTCTGCTTCATGCTGCCGAATCCGATGCCCAGGCAGCAGCGGCAAACGTAATCCTCACAAGAACACGGCATTCCCAGGCTGGGGAGTCGGACGACATTGTCGTTGACATATTGCAGACTTGTCTGCCCCGCTCTGTACTGTCGTGGATCGATTTCGCGACCAGTCGCAGGATTGTAGAGCACAATCAGTGGATCGGGCTGCAAGTAATACTCTGCGTATACGCAATGCAGCAATAGAGTAGCCAGCAGGCAAAGTGGTCCAAGGTGCTCCATGTTGTTGACTGTTTTCGTAGCTGTGCTCCACTTGGCGTAGACTGTTGTCCAGTTTGGAGGCTGTCTAATGGGATTTTCCGTAGTCTGTAAGTGCGTGTTTTCCCCCACAATTGTCCAAACAGAGTGTGCATTTTGTTTGGCCTCATTCCATTACACGGGCGCTGTTCTAGACTGTTTCTAGTGCAGCCAGATAAATGGTGTGGAAAACGCTTATTAGCTGGAATTAGTGAAGCTTTCGAATATATTATGGCATAATTTGTAAAAAATGTGTCAATGCTAGATCCACGCAACAGATTGGGCGGCTAATTAATGAGCAGTTCGAAGCGCTTTCCTCTGACACACGATAAGAGACTTGTCTTGGCATGCGAGTATTTTCGCATTTTGTTGTTTGTTGTTACGTCTGGCTGCAAATGCAAATGTAACCAAATTGCACACTTCGCACTCAAAAATGTGTCAAAATTACCTGCGATGCTCACTTTACGCAAACCAATGCTAGGTAACAACAACGGCAACAACAACTACAACTACATCAAACAAACAACAAAACAACTGAAAGATATTGTCATCGACATCGCAATCCGTAACGGACGCTGCTTTCAAAAAAGACACTGTCAATTTGATGCCGTAAAAGGCTTTTAAACTCATATTTGGTCTTTCTTTTATTGTATTGCACTCACCATTAACAAACAAAAATAGTAACAACAATAGCACTATGAACAAACAACAACAACAAGTGCAATAAAAGAAACAGTCTGTATTTTTCCCCCAATGATTTGTAGATTTTTTTATTTCAAAACTTTTATAAGCCCCGGCGGAAATCGAACTGTTGCAGCAGTTACTTGTGTTTATCTTCGTTTAATTGACAAACAACATTTCAACAAAACGACCTTGTATTCGTTCAAAGCCACCAAAAGTATGGCTGGAAAATTTATTATTTTATGGGCCCCATGCATATGAATGTACATGAACGCCTAAAGATGCGGGACAACTTTACTCTCAAGGTTAAAGGTGTCACATCGCACGAACGGGAATTTTAGACATCGTGGGTCAAGCACCTCTTAAACATAATATCAATTATGTATTCTTGATTTTTGGTTTGGTTATTAAAGGGTCACGATCTCTCTGAAGGACACAAGTGTTTTTAATATTCCTATTATTTATTTTGTTTTTCCCAATTTATTGTTACTTGTTTTTGGGATCTATTAGTTACAAAACTTTGAATCAAAAATTGTAGCAGATATTAGTCAACAATATTAAGGAACAAACAACATTGTATGTGACCGATGATCTAGGGCTGCCGTTAAAACTCCCTGACTTCAAATAAAAACTCCCAACTTCGTTTTTCTATTAAAAAACCCCTATTCATCTTTTTTGAAAAACTCCACATTTAACAGAGACGCTCCTTACTTAACAGATTACTCCTCACATTACAGCACTTTAACGATCACCTTGCGAATGACTTAAATATGCTTGCAATTCGATAATAATTAGTTTAGACATTTATTATATTTGTCTGTTTATTATTTAATAATTTTAAACCGAAATTACTTTTCTCTAAATGTTGCAAAACAAAAATGCATTTTTGAGCTAAAAGCTGCATAACAAATAACGGCTTGTGCAAGGCAGTTCGTAATGCTGTTAATAACAGTATACCAAATGTAAAGATGTCGTGACTGTTAAAAACAGCTGACCATTTCTGTCCGTCCAACGCAGCAAAAAATACCAGAACAGAACAAATAATACTAAACCAACGCAGCAAATTTTGTTGTGTCCCGCAGGAGCGAAGATGTTAAATCTCGGTTAAATTGAAACATAAACATTACAATAAATACGCGTTCGAGCGAATTAAACCATTCGACACACCATCAGCCATCCCATCGTTAGTCGCAATAAAATGGGCGATTTCTTCAAGTCGCTGAATTTCAACTATTTCAACAACACCACAACGAGCAGCAGCGTTGGCGATGATGGAGGCTCAGGTGGCGGGGGCGGAGTCGGAGGCGGGGGCGGTGGAGGAAGTGCCACAGTCAATAGTGGCAGTCTGGACAATGATTACGTTGGCCAGTTCGTCGAAATCGCTGGCCAAAGGCTCAGAACGAAATGTGTGATAGCTGAAGGTAATTGCTTTTATCATTTTACCAGCAGCAAGGGCATAAAAATCAATAGGAAGTGAAGTTGAAAGAAACAAGTGCAAAAAAAAGTGTGAAAACTTTACAGTCTCTCATAACCAACGACGACGACGACGACGACGATGACAACTCAACGCCAGTTACTCGAGCTCTTTGTTTACGCTTTCTGATTTTCCACATTGCAGCACAGCTTGGAAAACTTGTTGCTTTGTTGTGCTAATGAGCATGAGATGCTCGCCCAGCTGCATCTGTATTGGTGTTGGTGCTGGAAGTTCTGCTTGAAGTTCAAGCGTTCTTTTGTTGCCAAACGTTCTCTTCTTTGACCCATGAGTCATGCTCTCGTACTCACTCACACACACACACACACACAAACTCGTAATTTTCAAGTCAAAATTATGTTTGCAGCGATAACTCTTTTGTTCGAGCACTTGAAACATCGAATAACGTTCGTCGGTCAAAGGGAAATCCCTGCTCAAGAGAGGCGAAGATGCTTTGGAAACTAGGCGAGTTTTCACTGTATGATTATTATTATTGGATTTCTATAGAATTTCAAGTAAAAGGGATTGACTTTATAATACTACTAATTGAATCGAAAAAATTAGTGTAAACTAGCCCTAACTGGAACACTTTATAAATGCTAACATTGCAGATGCTAACATCTTGTAATCTTCTTGTTCAATCTTTAAATAAAGAAGACAAGAACCAGAATTCTCTAACACTTGTCAAACTATATTTTGCGCAGCCTTTTTTGAGACATCTCTTATATCAATCCATAAATAAAGAGCCAATTATAATTCTGTAATATACGCAGTCTGTCTGATACATATAATTATAATAATTATCAAAATGCCGCTCACTCATTGCTGAAATGAACGCCCCTAGTTATCAGTGCTGTGCTGTGTTATCAATGCTACCCCTTTTTCGACTTGCAGGCGGCTATGCGTTTGTGTACGTTGCACAAGATGTGAAAACTGGCACAGAGTACGCCCTCAAGCGTTTGATCGGCGCCGATCAGCAGGCCTGTCAAGCCATCAACAACGAGATCAACGTCCACCGACAGCTGTCGGGTCATGGCAACATTGTCACCTTCGTTGGCTCCAACTGCATTGCGCCCAGTGCGCATCAGGGTGCGCAATTCTTGCTGCTCACCGAACTTTGCAAGGGTAAGTGCATGAAATGCTGGTCAAGAACCTTATTAACTTGAACATTTCGTAGGTGGCTCACTGGTGGACTGCTTCCGCGTGGACAATGCGCCGCTCGATCCGCCCGTCATCCTGCGCATCTTCTATCAAATGGCACGTGCCGTGGCCCACATGCACACACAATCGCCTCCCATTGCACATCGCGACATCAAGGTATAGGCTATAAACATAAAGTGTTAATTGCTGCTAATTGTATTTTATATTTTGTAAATGCTAGATTGAAAACTTCCTCATTGGCAATGACAAACAAATCAAACTGTGCGACTTTGGCTCCGCCAGCAAGGAGCTGCTTTCGCCCACATTCGAGTGGAGTGCCCAGCAGCGGAACATGCTCGAGGATCAGCTGAATACGGTGACCACGCCCATGTATCGTGCACCCGAAATGCTAGACACCTGGTCCAACTATCCCATTGGTCCCAAGGCTGATGTCTGGGCCCTCGGCTGCATTCTGTATTTCCTCTGCTATCAGAAGCATCCCTACGAGGATGGCGGCAAGCTGCGCATCATCAATGCGAATTATATGCTGCCGCCAGAGCAACGTTATCATTGTTTTCGCGATATCATCAAGGGCTGCTTTAAGGTGAATCCCGAGGAACGTTTTGACATTTCCATGGTGCTGGAGCGATTGGCCGCCATTGCCGAGACACACAACTGGTCGCTCAAGGGACCCTTGGATTTGCGTGGCATTCCCATTGGCACATCCCCAACGGAGAGTCCGTCGCGTTCGCAGCCGGAGACAAGTCGCTCTGAGTTCTACACCGACAATCCAAACGGCACAGCGATGCAGCCGCCGCCGCCGCCACAAGCTGCAGCTGGTGCTGCTGCATCCAGTCATGGCAATGGCAGCCTGTTGTCCTCGCTGCGCGGCGGTGCAGGGACGCTTTTCAAGAACCTGAAGGACACCTCGACCAAGGTCATGCAAACTATGCAGCAGTCGATTGCACGCAACGATCTGGATATAAGTCACATCACATCACGCATTCTCGTTATGCCCTGTCCGTCGGATGGATTTGAGTCCACCTACAAAACCAACAATATTGAGGATGTGCGTCTCTCACTGGAGAGTCGCTTTGCCCCGCAAAAGATAAGCATTTACAACTTCGGAGCTAGAACTGTGCCGCGTCTGCCGCCTCCAGTGCGCACTGTGGAAGCGGGCACCGTCTACGGCTGTCCACAGGCACATGCACCCAATCTGCAGGTGAGTGTCTGCCAACCTTAAAGCCATTATACCAACATTCTGCCCATCACCCATAATGTCTAACAACATTACTGCTTCAACCCAGTCACCAACATCTTTAACAGACTACTTGCCTCTTTGTTATCCATCCAAACACTTCGATTTTATAACCATTTTAATCCAATTCCTACTGCAGGGTCTATTCACGGTTTCGGCGGATATGTACAATTTCCTCAATGCGGATCCCAAATCCGTTGTCATTGTGCAAACCGGTGACTCCGGTGGCTGCACAGCAGCCACTGTGATTTGTGCGCTGCTAATGTACGCCGGCTTGCTGCATGAACCCGAGGATGCTGTGCAGGTGTTTGCTGTCAAGCGGCACACCATCAATTTGCGCCCATCGGAGTTTCGTTATCTCTATTACTTTGGCGACATACTGCGTCCGACGCCGCTGCTGCCGCACTACAAGAACTTCAATCTGGTTTCGCTCAGTTGCCAGCCCGTGCCACGCATGACGAAGGCACGCGATGGTTGTCGCATTTACATGGAGGTCTACTGCAATGAGAAGCTTATGCTCAGCACCCTGCAGGACTACGAGAAAATGCGGTGCGTAATGGCGTTGAGCGATTTCTAATTTCATTTCTCTAATTTATATTCTCACTTTGCTCACAGACTTCATATAGCGGGTCCTGGCAAAATCGTGTTGCCCATCAATTTGACAGTCTGCGGTGATCTGACTATCGTCTTGTATCATGCACGGAATGCCTTGAAGGGCATGGTGCGTCCGCAGGGCTTGAAGATTTGCCAATTTCAAATCAACACTGGCTTTGTGCCTGAGCCTGAAACGCTGATCACGTTCAATGGCAACGATCTAGATGATTTGCCTGATCCGGAGCAGGTGCCACCCAACTTCTGTGTGTCGCTGTCGCTGAGCGTTGCCGAGTCCGAGACTCTGCCTAGCCATAAGCCACCATGGCTGCCGGCGAAGGCTAAGCGCGCCGCTCAAAATCTCTTTGGCTCCGACTTGGAATATGGCGAGATGCTCGATAATTTTGGTAAGTCATTGACAATTGCATTGTTGAAATTGTTAATACAATTACTTGACTTTTATTGCAGTCACAAAACCCAATTCGCGTTCCTCTCCGCCGGCATCGATTCGCAAGCCGGAACGTGCTGGTTCGCCGTTGGTGCTACCCGATGTAACTGAAATTGCTCACGATGCACCGAATGCTGCAATGCCAGAACCCTCGCCACCAATCGATTTGCTCAATTTGAATCAGCAGCCAAGCGCAAGCGCCGCATCGGCTGCCGCCAATCCTCTGGCAAGCGCCATGCCCAGCTCGGACGCCAGTTTTGATTTGCTGGGCGCCTTTGGTGACGATGACTCCACGGGCATTGGCTCGGCATCCATTCCAGACGTGTTGCCCCCGCCACAAGCAGCACAGCAGCCCAAACTCAACACCGATCTCTTCGACATATTTGGCTCAATTGATCAAAGCAGCGGCATTGGCACTCCAAACTTGAAGCCCACCACGAGCACAAATCTGCCGCCCTTCGTTGGAGCCGTGCCCACTTTCGTAACCACGCCGGCTGCGCCAAGAAAGGAACCGTCGCCAACGCAACAGCCGAGACCATTAGATCCATTTGCTGACATTGCCAATCTAGCATCTGATCTGAACATTAACTTCAATCGTAGCACACTGGGACCCAAATCGGCGAGCACCACTCCGGTTGGCCACAGTCCACAAACTACACAGTTTTCCAGCCCCACGCACATACCAGTGCCAAATCAGACCCAGCCTCAGGCACAGCCAAGATCCCAGCCGCAGGCACAGCCACAGCCGGCGTTTGCCAAGCCACAACCACAACCTCAGCCGCAGCCTCAGCCTGCACAATCACGACCGGACTACAGCCGCACCCATTTCGATGCGCCGAAGCCAGGACAGCAGGCAGGTGGAGCCAAGAGTGGCGATATCTTTGCTGATATTCTGGGACAACAGGGCTATTCGTTTGGCAGTAAAATGAATCAGGGACCGCGTTCCATCAACGCAATGCGCAAGGAGGAACTTGTCAAGGACATGGATCCCAAGAAACTTCTCATTATGGAATGGGTGAGCTCAGTCTGCAATCTTAACTAAGCCCATTCGTTTATCAGCTCTTTGATTTTGCAGACCGATGGCAAGAAGAACAACATACGCGCCCTGCTCTGTTCCATGCACACGGTGCTGTGGGATAATGCCAAGTGGCAGAAATGCGAAATGTCTACAATGGTCACGCCAGCTGAGGTTAAGAAGGCCTATCGACGAGCCTGTCTCGCCGTGCATCCAGATAAGGTTAGTCTAATGGAATTTACGAGGTGGCTTTCGGGCTGTCATGCTGCCTGCACAATTTAAACAATAACTTATCAGCTGTAATGACTTTATATTTCAATTCATTTACAGCATAATGGAACCGAACACGAAGAAATCGCCAAGCTCATATTTATGGAACTAAATAATGCATGGACGGATTTCGAGAACGATGCCACGCAGCAAAATATGTTCAATGCTTAAATCTTTATATATACATGCCTATGTATATACATACTTAGTTTTAACTATCCTTCTATTAGCTGAAACTAGTGTAAAGCCATTTAAGAGTATAAGCTTTAATGTGTAAAGTGAAAGTATTTGTGTATGCGCAGCCGCCCCTTCCGCAAGGCAAAGCGAAGCGTACACATTTTAGTTAGCCCAAAATGAACCCGATTTGAAATTCTAAAATATTTATGGACAATTTACTTAATTTTGTAATTAAAGCCCAGCCGCCCACATTCCCAAAAATGCACAAAGAAAAAGAGCGTTACTATTTGATGTGCATCAATTTAAACGGGTATTCAAACTATTTATTAGGAGCATTCGCAATGAAATCTTTCGAGTGATTGAGCGCGTTATTCTTTTCTTCATCAAACTATTTGATATACTCAATAGACAACAGACAGATCAATTAAAATTGGCGTTAGATACAAATATGACCTGGTCCCAACCCAATATGTGATTATAATACACGCCTATGCAAAAACAAAAAACAAATGAAAGGAAACTGAATAAGTTTATATAAATAAAAGTTATATACTATATACCATATAAAGAACTATTTGTAAACGAAACGAAATGGTAGACCAATCAAACTACAAAATAGGATTATGAACGCTTTCATTTAATGTTACTTTAAAAGTCTCTTAATTTCAGCATTTACAATCGATCCACACACAAACTCAGATAAATGTAATAAATTCTCTATGCGTTTCCCTGCGAAATGGAACTGTTAGCAAACGAATTTCTTTTCTTACGCGGAAAAACAAATTTAACCCTTCACTTTTCGGCCAGCCACAAAAACAGAAACAATGTTGCGATCGTCGCCAGTGTAGATGAATTTCTCCAGCAGCTCGTCCACAGTCAGCGAACGATGAGGTTGCTCCATGATGCTGACGTCCACAACAAGAGCATCGAAATCCTTGCCCAAAGCGAAGTTGCCGGTGACGTGGTCCAGCGTCAGTGCCTTGGCGCCACCCAAAGTAGCCAAATAGAAGGCTTGTTTGTAGGATAACTGTTTGTAGTCTTTCTGCGGACTCTTGGCTGGTCCTGTGCCGCGAATGTCCTGTGTATTGATGACATCAATATGCTTGGAGACATCCAGAGCACGCGCCAAAGCATGCAGTATAGACACAGAATTTCCACCAGAAACATCTGTTCCCAGTCCCACAGTTATGCCAGCCTTAATTAAGCGCTGCACATCACAAAGACCCGAATTCAAATTGGTATTGGAAGCGGGACAGTGAATAATCGACGTGCCGCGCTCCTTCAGCAAAGCAATCTCCTCGTCCTCCAGATGCACACCATGTGCCATGACCGTCTATCAAGCAGACTAACATTATGAATCATTTTAGACTGGTTAGCAGCGGAATCAAACCTTTTTGGTCAGCAGTCCTGCATCGTCGTAGGCTCCTGTATAGCTGGTTTGGAAAATCTGCTTAACGAACTTAATCTCGTCCAGATTCTCACTGATATGGCTTTGTATGTGCAGATCATGCTGCTTGGCAATATCTCCCAATTTCCGCAGCAGTTCCTTGCTGCAACTGAGGGCGAAGCGTGGAGTTATTGTGGGCTTCACTAGCGGACTGTTCAGTTTATTTAGCATGGCTACAAAGCTCTCTGTTCCCTCTACCGATTGCTCCGTTGTTTCACTGAATGCCGAGAAAATTATTTATTGTAAGTGACTAAAGATGATCTCATGGCTGCAGCTTACACATAGAAGTCGGGACTGTTGCAATTGGAACATACTTTGCCAACCAGTGCACGCTGACCTTGACGCACAGCTTCACGAGCCAAGATCATAGTGGACGGCAAGTCGTTGGTAGCGAAATAGGACGCCAAAGTGGTGCCGCATCGCAGAGTGGCTTCCTAGAGAGAGTATCAAGTTATCAGCAAGTGCAACTAATTGTAAAGTGTGACTGAGAACCAGCCCACTATTGAGATCGGGGGGTTCATTATCGGTATTTATTTATAGGCACGCGTATTTGCTAGTGGTCTATGTGAGTGTGCGCAATGTGATGACATATGGCTGATAAGCGATAATAAAGTAAACTACTTACTACAACGCTTTTGTAGATCCGCAGGGCAAACTCTTGATCCACATACTTGGCCTCAGTGGGAAAGGTGTAGGTATTGAGCCAGTCCAGCAATGGAACACTCATTCCCAGTCCAATCTGGGCGTATTGTGGAGCATGAATATGTCCATCAACGAAGCCCGGACACAGAAATTGAAATTCTGAGAGGCGCACTTCTGTCAGCGTCTTGGCATCGAAGCTATTGATGCTTGACAACCATTTGTCGTAATCGTTTCCCACACCAATTATCTGATAATAGATCGAGTAATGGATTATCAATAATTGTTATCAATGACGTATCTACCTTTCCATTTTGAACGGCCACAAAGCCTTGCTCCAAGGATTCGAATTCATCGAACGATTTGGTGTGCAGAATTGTTCCACGGTAAACTGTAGCCATGTCTGGTTATCAACGTGTTTTGTTACTCTGCGACGATCCGCAACGAAATGACCTGATAAACAAGTATTTAAATTGTTTCCAGTAGGCACCAGCATTGCAATAGTCTGGCAACGCCATTTCCTGCGCTCTGCTTGTGAATGGCAAACTATTGTGGTCCGTTTAATCAATTTTAATTGAATGTAAATTCAATTGTATCAATATGATTGTTTGTAGGTGACAAGATGGCTTCATCAGTAAATTGTTAAATTTTTTAAGACGAAAATGTTGAATATTCTTATATACCCGGCTTTCATCAAAATTTGTAAAGATATGGAATATTGGATTTTGAGGAAATGCAAATGCTTTATGTCTTGACGGCACACGGTGGGACCTTCTGAGTTTTGCCATCATAACTTTGACTGAAATAAATATTACAAAATTATTTTTAGAATTTATTTTTTCACATAATGATGTTTAAAAATTTGTAATTTATTGTCAAAAGATAGTTTTTTTTGTTAATACAAAAGGTTGGTCGACTTTAAAAGATTTTAAACTATTTATAATTTAAGCAACATTCATATAGAATGTGTTTTTATAATATACTTTTGATGATCGAGTCATTTTTAATTTTTGCATCGACTTTTTGAAAAACTGAAAAAGGCCAGACGGTTTTCAAATTACACGCACTTTTACGATTAGTCGATTAATCGAAAGTGTAATCAGGTATCGGGGCGGCTGTATTTGGGTATAAAATAAAACAGTTTTTATTAAACAGTATCTTATTAAAGACGTCGTTTAATTCCAATTAATTGTTGATAAATATATGTATCACAATTAATACAATATTCGATATTTCGCTGCTTAAAATGATTTAAAATCGAATCAGTTCCAGTTCCATTCACTGCGCAGGTTCCCCCTTCTACAAACACTTATTCATATAAAAATAACGCAACACGCAACGTAAATAAACATTTACAAACAACAAGCACAATGTGAAAGACACTTAATTTGTTTGTTTCGTGTGCTAAGTATGGCGTCTAATTTCTAAATTCAAGTGTAGCATAAATTATGAATTGAACAATGGCGTAATTTACATCCATATGTCAAATACTCTTCGCTGAGAATTCAATACAAAAAGTGTCGCGCAATCCTCTATTTTTGTTACTCAACATAAATTGCACAAAATTCTTCAAAACTGGTTTGGCATTTAGTTGATTTGCCAATATTTGTGAAATGTAAGTATGATGAAATCAATTCACGATTTACTGAATGGTAGAATAAATTTCTGCGCATACCTAAATTGTTTAATATTTATTTTAATACGTATATAAATGATTTTAGCAATTATTTATATACAAACAAATGACACGTACCTATGATTAATATTTGTACACGTATTTTCCCACTTCGGAAGCTTTCTTGCAATAAATAAAAATAAGAAACAAAAACAATTTTTAGATTGCGCCAGAAAGTGCAAATAAATGTATTTATTATCTGATTCTTCGTTCGGCAGCGTCGCAGCTGATCAAAACAAATACATATGAACACATACACACACACGCATACTCACTCTCACACATTCATGCGTATCTTACGCTTTGTATAGAAAACCAAGAAACAGTGCCAACAACGTCAAAATGCGAAAAACAAACTGAAAACAGGGGGCCAATAATGAGTGTGATGTTGCCATGCCAACAAGACATTTGTATGCGCTCCCCACTTGCGAGAGACAGAGAGAGAGAGAGAGCGCGAGAGCGATGTGAACGTAAGATGATGAAATGCGAATATGCTGCGCTGTGTGTAGGGAACCAGGAACGAAAAGCTTTGTCAAAAATAAATACTTGCTCGCGTTTCTTTGCGCGCGCTTGCCTGTGTGTGTGTGTGTGTGATGCCACAAAGCAGAACAAGTTATAAACAAATTGGAAAGGCAGCTGAAAACAAAAAGCACAAAGTACGTATAAGACATGTGCATGTGAATGTGTGTGTGCACATCTGAATAAGATGCGAAGCGGGGCCAAAAGCAAGTTAGCTAAACCAACTACGTTCGTTACACACACGTACACACACAGATGCAAACATGTGTATGTGTGTGTGCGTGACTGGGCCAAAGCGCCAGCGTCCCCAAAATCGATTTTTTTCGTGCCAGTGACACAATAGGCGCTCAGTGCACAACAACGAAACGGTTGAGCAGTTGAACGGAAAAGACATTCAGATAGATTGCGAGCAAGAAGTTGCCTTTGTGTTTGACTTTGTGGTAGGCATAAATAAATAATAATATGTGGCGTTAAGTATACGCCTCGATGTGTAATATTAAGTATACGTGAAGAAGAACGCAAGAAGAAGCGCAGCAAACATAAACAAGCGTTTCAAGGTCGTTGCAAGCCAACAAGAGGCCGAGCCAAAAATGCTCTGTATTCTGTATAATGTATGCGTTGAATGGCGCATTTGGCCGCAAATGTTGTTTGGTTTGTCGAACTACAGTTTTTGGTATTTGTTTTCTCGCCTGTTTACACAGTGAAACGAAACAGTCGCCAATAATGGAGTCGTTCTTGAGCCTGTTCGATCCCAATCAGCCAGACGATGGCTTCGATGAGGAGCAGGAACTGAATGGCACCAGCAGCGGCAGCAGCGAATTCGAAGTCGATGCCAATGCCAATGTCAACAACAGCAACAACTTGAACAACAGCAACATCTTGAACAACAACATGAACAGCAACACCAAGAACAATCTTATCTTCGATTTCGAACAGGGCGCACTGCCGCCAGAGCCACAGCTGGGCAATGTGGAGTACAAACTGAAGCTGGTGAATCCCTCAAAGCAGCGCTTCGAGCATTTGGTCACGCAGATGAAGTGGCGTCTGCGCGAGGGACACGGCGAGGCCATCTACGAGATCGGCGTCTCCGATGCGGGCCATCTGCAGGGCTTGAGCGACAAGGACATGAATGCCTCGCTGACCACGCTCAAGCAGATGGCCCATCATCTGGGCGCAAGCACCTCGGTGCTGCGGCGCAAGACGATCGCGGTGCGACGTTCGGTGGCCGAGGTGCTGGTGCGCAAGATACCTGATGACCAACACAACATTGAGGTGCGCGTTGCGGTGCTGGGCGGCGCCGATGCGGGCAAGTCGACGCTGCTGGGCGTGCTCACGCAGGACGAGCTGGACAATGGACATGGACGGGCGCGGCTTAACATGTTTCGGCACATGCACGAGATTCAATCCGGTAAGCAATCACTAGATCCCTAATCAGAGACCTGTTATCATTATGTAGTTTATTTTAAAAAATAATTCTGTTTTACAAGTTTTGGAATCTTTAAGTGATTTTTAAAACTTACGTTTAATCAACTAAATTAAAACTTTAATATATATTGATTATTTGTTATCTTTCAATTTGTTTGCTTCATGATTGCATGCCTCTCTAAAATAGACTAAATCAGAAAATCCCAATTTACAAAACATTAAAGCTGTAATTTTAAGTGAATTTTATTTATGGCAACCAAAATATAACTCGGAAATTGTGATTATTTGCGAGTATTATTTTTTCACTTAATTAGCATCGCAAGTTCTTATAAAGTGGAACCTGACGAACTATTTGAAGGAAAACAACCTGACTTTAAAAATCACCAAAGCCGTAATATGGAATAGTTATTTTTTTGAGCGAAAAAATTATAAGACCTCAATAATAATTATTTTCAATTTATATTCAAATATGTCTTAGATACAATCGCTAAAAATTAATTACTGTATTTGAAGGAATTGTTTGAAAATCAACATTTTTAATATCATCATTCAAAAAGCTTCCCACCTCCTAATAGTTTGTCCTCATTTGCAGGTCGCACGTCTTGCATCTCGCATGAAACACTGGGATTCGACGCCTTGGGCAATGTGGTCAACTACAAGTACAACGAGATGATGACCGCCGAGGAGATAAGCGATCGATCCACCAAGCTCGTTACCTTCATGGATCTGGCTGGGCATCGTCGCTATATGCGCACCACAGTCCAGGCGCTCAGTGGCTACTCGCCGCATTATGCCATGCTGGTGGTGTCCGCGGGCAGCGGCTGCAACGACACCACCGAGGAGCATCTGGCCATTGTGCGTGCCTTGGACATGCCGTTCTTCATCTTAATAACCAAAACTGATATCACATCACCGGATGCCACGGTGCAGGAGCTGCGCACACTGCTGACCACAATCGGCTGCCGCAAGGTGCCCTTTGTGGTGACCAACACCGACGAGGCCATATCGGCGGGCTCCAATCAGGTGTCCGAGAACATTGTGCCCATCTTTTGTGTCTCGAATGTCACAGGCACTGGCCTCAATCTAGTCACCAAATTTCTGTACGTGCTCTCGCCAGGCATCAGCAATGCCGAAAAGGATCGTCTCGAACTGGAGCCCTGTGAATTCCAAATCGATGAGATCTTTCGTGTCACCGACGTGGGTCCCGTTGTGGGTGGTCTGCTGGTGCAGGGCGTGCTCACCGAGAACATGCCCATGAAAATCGGACCATTGCCCGATGGCAGCTTCCATGCCGTCTCCGTGCACACCATTCATCGAAACAAGGCGCCGTGCCGCGTGGTGCGAGCGGGGCAGAGTGCTTCGCTGTCGTTCACGCCCGCTCAGGAGTTGCCGTCGCTACGCAGCGGCATGGTGCTGCTGAGCGACTCGGGCAACATTGACGAACCCTATGGCACCTACTTCTTTCAGGTGAGGCAAAAGACAGACTGGCTATAATTATCTTCTATAACTTTTGTTCCGTTTCAGGCCAAGGTGTCGGTGCTGTTTCATGCGACGGCCATCTATGTGGGCTTTCAGACCACGGTGCACATCGGCAGCATTCGCCAGACGGCGGTTATACGCGGCATCATGGGCGGCGAGAAGCTGGGCACCAATGACTCCGCCTCTGTGATGTTCGAGTTCGTTGGCCATCCCGAGTATGTGCGGCCAGGCATGCGCATATTGTTCCGCGAGGGCATGTCCAGCAAGGGCATCGGTGTGGTCACCCAGGTGTTTCCGGTGAACAAGACGCGCGCCAAGTAGAGTTCTAGGAGGAGTTACACACCAAACAATCGACACAATCATCGGCAGAGTACCTAGCATTTCTTCTCCTCCAGTTGGCAAGCTTAATTTATCAAGAACTTTACACAACGGATATAGCGTTTATAGCGTGCATATATCTCAATTTGAATATAGCAATGTACATATATGGATTACTAGAGTTTAGTAACTGCGACTTCATAAGTCGATGAATTCGTAGCAGATCTTCAGTACATTTAGTTTCGCGAGTTCTGTGATTTTTTCGTTTAAGCTCAACTCCAGTATAATTACCTTAATATATAATTATAACAAAGATACTATATAGAAGAGTATTTATATAGCAATTTCAAATTGAATACGGATTTTTTAATTTTGTCCTCACGCATACTTAATTAATATTAATAAAAATAGCGGATAATAAAAAATAAAAACAATTCATTTTTTTGCTCAACAATTCATTTATTGATAACCACTCGCTACGTGTGCTCCTTGTGGCTGTGCAACGCATCAATATCACTGCTCTGCGCTGGTCCAGCGATTTCTTCCGCCTTCGCGGGCACAGCGGACTTGAAACGGAAGAGCACGGGTATTTGGCCAAATGTGGCCAGGCCATGCAGCTCCAGCAGGCGAATCCACGACAGCAGCGAGTCCTTGGTGGAGGTGCCTGTGGCGCAGATGGCGAAGATGGTGCCATCATCCTGCTGATGCACTGACCGCACCTTGCCCAGCTGATTGTGTCGCCTTGGTGGGGCTCGTCCAAAGAACGGCACTCCTATTTGACTGACATCGTCCTCGTCTAGCTGTCGTTCGTCCAACTGCGCGAGGAACTCGGCATCCGCATCGGCACGCAATGTGAAGTAATTGATGCGTCGATTTCGTAACCAGATGTTGAACGGTCCCTCGATGTAGAGCGCCTTCTGAGGCGAGTGCTCTTTGAGCAGCTTCGACTGCTCCACGCTCATGCCACTCACAATCCAGGTGTCGTCCAGCGAGTCCTTCAGCTCCTTCGTCTCGAACACATCTACTTTGGAGCGCAGATCCACCGTGCACATGCGCTCCACGGCGAGCTTGGCTATTTCCAGCGTGTCGTCGGGCACCTGGTCGGGCAGTGGCCATGGCGACAGGTTCTTGAACTTGGGCATCCAGTACATCATGCGCCAGTACTTCCTTAACGGATGCCCCTTCTTGCCAAACACATTGAGCAGCATCGCCTCCATTTCGTAGTCCGGCATGACGCCATAATCCTCCATCTGCTCCAGCAAATCGATGATGCACTGCTGCTGCTTGGGATAGTGCATGAACTCGGACTGGAATACATTGGTAGGTATGAATTTGCCCTTTGGCATCACATTGATCAATGCCTTGTACACTTCCAGATCGTGTTCCACGCCAAAGTCGTGCATGTGTTTTAATGCCGCGTAGATGAACTCCACATGGTTGCGGCGATGCACGTCGCGCTCATTGAAGATCTCCACCATTGTCAAGTAGGTGTTCTTCGTCTTCTCCTGCGCCGCTCCAAAAGGATTGCGTACAGCGGGCAGGCTTTTGGGGGCTCGTTTGTTGTTGCTGTTATTTTTGCCGTCTGCATTTGGATTGGCTTCTTGCGTGGCATAGTTTCTCGCGAAGATCGTTGGTGCTGTGTGTCTGTAGAGTGTTTGGGTTATGTTGGCTTGCAATCGCAGTATACTGTGCAATTTGCGTATCATTTTTACTTAAAACCAATTTAAAATGTAATACAACTAAATTCTGCGATTATAAAACAACAACAAAAGCATTTTGCAACACTGCCCGATGGCAAACAGCTGAGCGCCCATTTCAAATACCAATACTTATCGAGCAAACTTCGATGCACTGTTATCGATAGTGTTTGGTATTTTGAATTGGATTTCAAATTTAAGAAACCGCTCAAGTTTTATAGCACCGCTCAAGTTTTTTATTAAATAATGTTAATTAAACACTTTTGAAAAAATCGAATTTCTTATAAAATTAAATTATAATTTTTAATTAGAAGTTTAACCTTATTTCATGTACAAAAAAAGTCTGAGCGCACTTAATAATAAATAAGTAGAATATTTGCTTACAATCGATGTATGCCATAAAAAATGTTTATATAAATAAATTTCGAAATAAAACAATTCACCCTCTGAATGCGAATTTAGTAACTGTGTGTATAAAACTTATTTAATGTTGATACAATGAAACACATATTTACAAGCGAAAATATTTTCGGGCATTTAAATGAGCACAGGATATTTCATAGTCGCTTAACCTTCATGAGAGAGTTGACTCGTCATTTCTTTAGATTGATTCCATCATGGAATCAGTCAGCCCAATATATAATGTATGTATATGGTATTTAATATATGTTTTATTTAATCGGAAATGATTAACAATGGCGTTAAACAATACGTGATAAATATAATTTCCACTGCAAGCCTGCAAGACAATACTCTGTACATTGGCGTTCATTTGATAAGAGGTTTAAATGTGTGGTTACCATAAGGGTCACTTCTCCATTGAACGTTGATGGACGCGCTTAGCGCAAAACACCCCCATAGATCAATCAAGCAGGAACAAATCGAGCTTGTGTGATGTGACGAAAAGCCGCTAGCCCGCATAACCAAAATGTTTGAGTGTATAGTACTCTAATGTGCTCATCAGCTGCTAAATGTTGTGACGATATTTAATGTAATTTTCGGTGAATACTTTATGATGCCAGCAAAACTCGAAAGCGTTGATTGCCTACGTCATTAAAATGTCAATGCAGCGGGCGCTATACAATTCAACTGGACGCTCTACAATAGAGATGGTGAGCAGAGAGCGTAGTCCAGCTCATTAATTAACCAATCATTTTCGGCTCTGGTTTTTTGTTGTCTGTTTTTGGTGGTAGCACTTAACACCACTTAACTGTTAGAAAACAGTCGATTAGCTAGAGAGCAGCAGACCACTGACCACTAAATGAGATCCAGAACAGAACAGAACAGAACTGAACACGTAATTATTTCGATGCCCGGTAGTTGCGCAACTCACACGTTCCCAACTCGGCCAAAAGCAATGACCGAGCTGAGACCTAGGCACATGGGTACATGCCTGAATATGTATATACGAGTATGTGTAATAATTAGGGCAGACTGTCAGATACAAATTCCGATACATGGAATCAGATTGAGATACAGAATGCAAAGTTGAATGAATTGAACACAACGTTGTGTGCTGATGGTTTCGTTAATTGAAATATATGAAATGTGTTCTGAAAATGCGATAATAGATACTTGGGTCTCTACATATCTGCATTAAAGAACAATCTTTTCTCAGTCTACGAAATCACCTTTTAAGTATTTGCTGGATTAAATAATGTTTAGGGGATAAACAGACAGTCAATATTTACAAATATATAAAATAAAATCTCATAAATGAAATGAATCAACTATTCATAAGTGTGTTGTATATAATATGATAGTGTATTCAGATATCCAATCGCAAAATGCAAAATAATTGTTTGTTGACACTTAAGATGCTGATAAAAAGATCTTCAGATTTCCAGTACAATCAATAGATCTGTGAAAGTCAGTTTGCTGGCGTTGGCAATTCGATTTTTGAGATTTCGACGCCGCAGCGTAAACAATTATTAGATTCAAACAAAGAAAAAAGCATTCCCTGCTACCTTGGAGTGTATGCACGTATTTGTATTTATTATTTTGATGTGCGTCTCTTGCATTCAATTTCCAAATATTCAACGATAAGCGTTCGACGTGCTCAGAGACGTCTATAAGTACATACTAAATTTAGGTTTATACTCGTCTGTATCTGTTGCTGATGTATTTGTATCTGTATCCGTGCACGTAGTAGATGCAAGCGAATCGTTGCGCCAAAAATTGTGCAAATAATAAACTTGGTACTGCCGCCAATACCCTGTAAGTGTTGGGAAAGGGTCATATACATTAAATAAAAATTAAATACATAATATAAATAAAAACATAGATTACCTGTTTACAAATATATAGGTATGTATGTAAATATTAAAACAATAGATCAAATAATAATTATTCTAGAGTATTTTGCAGTCCATCCATTACTCACAACTGCTGCTCACTCACTTATTATGTATATACTAGGTATGAAATGCTGAAATGCTTGTCGTATGACGTTTGTTTTTGTTCGTGTGCATTTCGAACCTCGTCAGTCATTGTTCTGTTCATTTTCATATCTAATACATATTGAAATTCATTTTCTTTAATATTTTTTTATGTTTTCGTTCAATCTAAATTAGCTGAAATGTTGCTATATAAACAATGCCTTTCAATTGGAAACTTTTGAAGCTGAATCAATGTCAAATGCACAGCTATTTCAGAGCTAACATATGAAAACGTATCTTTCCTAATGCAATCTTGGTTTTTATTCACTTGAGATGCACAGGAAGTGTAAGACGATCAAGTTTTTCCTACTGCAGCTTTTTCCTGCCTGTAACCGTAGACACAGTTCTGCCGTCTCGTGTGATGAGGCAATGTTATTTATAGAAATCTAGCATCAAGTGACTGCTCTTCTTTATTACATGACAAACTCGCATGAACGTATATCAGCAGAGGGGAGCAAAAGTCGTGTCTCTTGCCCGCAAGTGTATGTATTATTCGGTGAATTTTCTTAGCTGGTTTTTCAGTGCGTTTACTTTGCATGTGTTTGCGTTAAATGCGCAATTATTTAGACAGGAAGTCAGGCGCAGCCGCCGCGGCAGTCGCCGATGCAAGAGTCTGCGATGGATAGGAAAATGCAAAGCGGCAGTCTGGCAAACAGGGCTGAGCGTGTGACAAAACAATAAAAACAACGTAATGAAAAACCGAAGCGGCGCATAACTAAAATAGCAGAAGTTATAAATAAACAAAACGCGCACACGCTGATGACAGACAAAGGGCAGAAACCAGGCTGCCAGCCAGGGATTGCATGTGGATGTGGATGTGGATATTGGTAGAGCACGCGTGGTTCCATCAACTATAAAGTTGATCATATGGCAGACGGAGGCGTAGGCAGCTGAAAAATACAAAAAAAAAAAGAAGAAGAACTTTGCACAAATGTTGATAGCACGGGGCACAATATTTGGGCAGCTGGCGCGGGGCGAAGGGCAACAATGTAATGTAATATGCCAAAAAACAAAACATGTATATAGTTGATTGAGCAAGTATCAAACGATCGACTGACCACTGACGAGAATGACCATATGCTGCGCAAGAACGAGACTCAGATGCAGATACAGATACATCATCACTGGGAGGCAGCTCATTTGATTTTCCCTGCGTCGCGTATCACATTACCTTAATAGAGTCCATTTGTGTGTTGGGTCGAGGTTTTAAATGAAACGAGTGCAGGCAGGAGAGGGTAGAGGGGAGAGGGGAGAGCAACCACCGGAGAGGTCACCACACCCTGGCTCATAACTCATCTGAACCCAAGTCAAGCGGTCCAACTCTCTCAAGACCTTCTATTGTTGGAGAGCTGCATTAAAAACGGCTGAAGAAAAACACAATAAAAGCAGGAAAAATCTTAGACAATAAAAGAGGCAATAAAAAGGCAAAAAATGTTGAAAAGAAATAACTAAAAACCAGTTGGAAAAGCCGCCACGATCTAAATGTCTATCAATTATGCTGGTCTCCAGCACCGCACCGCACTAGCTGCGCTCTCTCTCTCTCTCTCTCACTCTCCCTCCCTCTCTCTCGCTCGCTCGCTATTGTTTGGCATTTTCCAGTCGGCTGGTTTTTCCTCCATCGTTGTCGTTGTCTTGCGACAATTGTCGCTTGGTTTTCGCGTTCAGCGATCGCGTTTCTTAACCAGTTTGGGTGTGAAAAGTAACGGACTGCTCTGAGATTTGTGCAAGTGGGTCAATTGCAAGCGTGTTGTACTACGTGTTGCAAGTCTAAGTGGCAAGTCTAGCGTGCCGTGCCGCACATGCAATTGCAAAGCGAAAGGCTAAACGTGAACAGGGCAACTGACCCACTCGCTGTTTCCACTCCAAGCATGCGATGTGCTCGTAAAGCCGCCACATTGATTTATGCAACTGCACCAAACACATGCGCATGGCACACACACACTATACTACTTTATAGAGATACTATATCATCTTCAAGGTGTTGTCAACACCCAGACGCAACCCTTGCCGACCATCAGTGAATTATGAGCTGGACATTGGTCATTTGAAACGGGACAGCTGGTGGGCCAAATTGGGCCGAGTCGGGAGTGTTTTCTTTTTGTTTCCCTCGAGAGGCATCAACACCTTTATCGCCTCTTTGCCATTTGCCGTTTGCCTTTTGCCTAATTGCGGCGACTCCAGCTGTTATCTATGCGCTTAGAACTGGACACTCCGCGGCCGCAGCGAGTCTGCGAACTGCAACTGCAAACTGCAATCGGAGGCGCGTGAGATTTATGGGCTCCCTGAACCCAGACTCAACTATTACAATTAAGCGTACATCCCAAGAAAAAAAGAGTCACATACACCGACATATCAGACGGGTTGGTCTGCCCGAAAATAAAGATAAATGAAGCAAATTAGCTATGTGTCCAGCAACAGCACAAATACATATTAAAAAAACAGCCAGAAGAAATCGTAATACACCGAACTATAATTACGTACATACATGGAAGACTATCTTGGATAAACCGGAACAGCAGCTATACGATTACTCGAATTCGCACTCGTATTCCGCAGATTGAATACTGCTTGAAGTATTATTCTATAGTTGGGAAATATGCTTCCACAAGGTGGGCAAATACTATTCAAAAATATAGTCAATGTGTTCTTCACTACTTTTATTTATTTATTGAATTTATTTATTAGATTGATAAAAGCATTCAAAATTAGATAATATGTAGCTGGTAATTAACTGACTCCAAACTATTATTAATGGTCGTTTAATTTTAAACTGCTAAGTTAAGATAAGATAAGATATGTGTATATATGTACATATGTATGCATATGAATATGGTTGAATGTTGGAACCTCAGTTTCACAGTTTATGTTCATCTATAGGAGGAAGAAAATCATTTTCATTTACATTTTCATCTTCATCTTCTTCATCTTCAGGAGGAATAAAATCATTTTCATTTACATTTTCATCTTCATCTTCTTCATCTTCAATCCAGAAATCCATTTCGACAATCAGGTCTAGAGTCGATGGACGGCATTCAACCTTTGTTTCGCAACAACGTTTAATCATTGTATTTATTTGCATAGTATAATCAATCAAATCATTTTGATTCCATTGAACATCTGGAGAGGAATGAAATTATAAAAATGTCTCTTATATGTTATTTGTATGTATATAATTACCCTTCATAATTTTCTCTTGTATATCTATAAATGTGGCAAATGGATTCTTTCTAGACATTATTTCCCACAAAATAATACCAAAGCTATAAATGTCAGACTCCTTTGTAAACCTCCTTTTTCCGTCCTTTGCAAATAAATGAATACCAATCCAGATTTCATTATGTTTCATATAGACATATACTTACATAAACTTCTGGAGCCATATAAGAAACTGTCCCAATGAAATTCGTATGAATTATTGCAATTTCATTTATTTTTCCAAAATTGGATATTTTCAATAGACGAGATTCATCGAAAAGTAGCAAGTTATTTGTATGAAGATCTCCATGGAGTATATTTTTGCTGTGCAGATAGTGCAAACCCTACAAAGAATGTATATAAAAGAGAGAGAAATATAAAGCGCTTAAAACTTACTTGGGCACATTGCCGCATCCAATTCAACTTAATTTCAATAGACATCTGTTTTTCTGTAAAATGCAATAATTTGTGGAGCGATCCACATTCTGCATACTCAAAAATCATGTAAATTCCATTGCGAGGATCTCTAGTAGAACCATATAATGTCACAATATTCGGATGCTGCAAGTCTTTAAGTTTGTGAATTGCTTTTAGGATATCCATTTCTGTTTGCTCAGTGCCGGGAATTATTGTCAAAGACACTTTTTTGACAAGGAATCCAGTTCGCCAAAATGCTTTGCAGACAAGACCATATCTACCGGTCACAATCTGTCAATATTATAATCATCAGTAAAGTAAATGGTGTGGTAGGAATATATGTAGTTCCCTACAATTTTTTCGATTTCGATGTCTTCCAAGCTAACTGATAGGTAAAGTTTACATTTAATTCCAAGAAAATACACGAGATATTTCATTGTCGGCCGATTTTCTGGGTGTCGATCCCAACATTTTGCTATTATTGGTTTTATACGATCATAAAGATAAGGCTTTATGTCGTTTATATCCGGACGAATAGCTGGATCTTTAAAAATTTTAAAAGATTGGTTGGTTGAAATGGTTTATTTTATAATTCTTACCATTATTTATCTTATTCTGGATAGCGAAGGGGTGCAAATCTCTAAAGTCATCAAACGGCTTCTTCTCGGACAATACTTCCCAAAATATTATACCAAAGCTAAATACGTCACATTTTTCTGTATATTTTCCATCCTCATTCTATCTAGTAGTTAGCAGAAATAAATATTTTACTATATTCCTTATTGCAAATAGAGAGTACTTACACAAACTTCTGGGGCCATATAACCAACTGTCCCTTTAAATTCCGTATTTATCGTTGCAAATTTCTTTACTAAACCGAAATCACATATTTTCAATGTTTGAAAGTCATCGAAAAGTAGAAGATTCATTGTTTTCAGATCACGATGGATCGTTTTTTTGCTGTGCAAGTACTCCATACCCTTTAAAAAGCGTGAGACGAAGATAAATACTTTCAACCCGCAAAGTACTTACGTTGGCGCATTGCAACATCCAGTTAAGCTTTCCATTAAATGAAACTCGGAAGAAGTTACTTCGATGATTACTTCGATGCAAGTAATCATAGAGTGATCCACAGTCTGCATACTCAAGAATTAGGCCTATGCCATTGTGGCGAAAGACACCGTAAAATGTGACTATATTTTCATGCTTATATTGTTGTAGACTGCGGATTTCTCGCAGGATATCTTTTTCGCCATCCTGACTGTTTTCTGGATTTACAACTTTCACAGCAACTCTTTCGTGGCACGGCAACTCATATGTCGTCTTTTTTGTCCAAATTCCTTTGTGAACAACACCATAGCTGCCACTCCCAATCTTTAAATACAAAATTATAGCAAACGCAACTAATTTGTTCTTTATTTAATTAAGTTCTTACCCTTTTCAACAAATGCACATCTTCGTGGTTCACGGTAATGCCTATGTTATTCATTATTGAATGACGCGAACTGACTAAAACCCCATTGATTCGAGTGAGTAATTTACTATGCCGATAAGTTCTTATCAATGTAGATTACCGGTTGAAGACGGATTTCAGTGTTACCGAATTGTTTATACTAAATCACTGAAGTCTCAATTGTTCCTGTGAACTTGTTTAATGAACTTTCAGTTATTTTTGAAAGTATAAAGTGTGAGTAGCATAACTGGATGACGTCAAAATTATATTAGTTAGTATTTAATTATATTAATTGAGAGTGCTTGTCTACGAGATACCCTGCTCCCATTAGCTTTAATCATACACATGAGCGCTCTAAACGTAAATATATATTAGGTTGTCAAAAAAGTCTTGCGGTATTTTTTTATTATATTTTGATTTTTTTTTATTTTTTTTTATGACTTATGCCCAGCTCTTGACCGATGCTACGGCTGCTACTATGTCGGTCTCTTTCGACCAATTCAGCGAATTTATCGCAATTTTCGACGACAGGCCTTTCGGAGAGTGGCGCATCTTCGACCACCTCTACACCAGAACGAAAACGTTGAAACCATCGTTGTGCGGTTGAAATGGAAACTGTATCGGGTCCATAAACTGCACAAATTTTATTGGGGGCTTGAGATGCATTTTTGCCTCTATCGTAGTAGTACTGTAAAAAATGCCGTATTTTCTCTTTATTTTGCTCCATGTTTGCGACGCTATAACACACGAAAAGAAACGACAATCAATCAAACACGTGTTAGCGCGTGAAATGAGCTTTCCAAAAAGGTATAGCATGACCCGATGCGACGAATAAAACTAGAACTACGCGCTTTCAGCGCCAACTAGCGAAAATACCGCAAGACTTTTTATTTGCTTGGGAACACTAGCTATGAAAAATAGTTCAACAAAAATCTCTTTGTCTGCTAGACGCAATTTTCCAAAATTAAGGGCATATGGGAAAAGCTTAACTTTTTTTTTACTGTTTTGACAGAAACATAAAATCTTAGACTAAAAAAAAAGAACTAACACTTGACAAACAATAAAAATATAACAATTATTCAGGGATACTTCTTGATACGTTTGGCAATGATAATTTTGAAATAATATTATTCTTTTGGAGTTCATAATTAATTTTTAATTATCATTAACGATCATACAGTAATTTGTTGATAATTAATATTGTGATGTAACTACATGATGCAGCACTTTCGACTAATTTCATCATTAATCGGAAAATTGAGTTCACGATGTTCTGCATGTTCACTGCCGAGTTGTATAATTGTAGATTTTATTTGATTAGCATATTTTGGAGGCAAATCATAATCGTTATGTCGAAGATCTACAACGGTATGAAATATAGGATATTTACTATGAAATAGTTAATAATAATAGTTTTCAAGAAATTAGGTAATACCTTCCATAATTTTCCATGGAATAGTCAAAGGTGGCATATTTTTAAATACATCATTTGGATTCTTTCGGGATATGATTTCCCACATAATAATGCCGAAGCTATAAGCATCAGACTCTTTTGTTTTATCCTTTCCGTCCTTTGTAAGTAAATCAATACCAATTACGACTTTATTATTTTCCAAATAGAAATGTACTTACATAAACTTCTGGAGCCATATAATAAAGTCTCCCAATGAATCCCTTATTAATTAATGACATTTCATTCACTTTTCCAAAATTGGATATTTTCAATAGACGATATTCATTGAAAAGTAACAAGTTATCTGTGTGAAGATCTCCATGGAGTATATTTTTGCTATGTAGGTACTCCAAACCCTGTAAAGAATATATAAAGAGGGAGAAATTTAAATCGACTTTCACTTACATTAGCACATTGATGAATCCAGTCATTCTTTCTTGATAACAGAATTTCTCGTTTGGTAAAATGCAATAAATGGTGGAGCGATTCAAATTCCGCATGTTCAAGAATCATGTAAATTACATCGCAAGGATCTATAGAAGAACCATATAGCTTCACAATATTCGTGTGTTCTAAATCTTTGAGATTGTATATTTCTCTTAGTATATCAATTTTTGATTGTTTGTCGCCCCGAATTATTTTCACATCCACTCTTTTGACTTCGAATCCAGTTCGCCAAAATGCATTGCAGGCACGACCATATCGACCTTGCACAATCTGTAAATATCAGCAGCATTAAAATATGATTTGTTAATGATATCTGCAGTTTCTTACATTTTTCTTCAGTTCTATATCTTCAAAGTTTACAGTAATGTAAAGTTTTAAATCAATTCCGAGAAAAAACACAAGTCGTTTCATAGTCGGTCGATTTTCTGGATCTCGATCCCAGCACTTTTCTATTGTTGCTTTTATACAATCAGAATCTTTATAAGTCTTTATGTCATTTATATTGGGACGACCACCTGCAAAATTAAGAATTGTTATTAAACAATTCGTTGAAATGGTGGCTTACCAGTTATTACCATTAATAATTTTACCCTGGATAGCCAACGGATTTAAATCTTTAAATTCAGTAAACGGCTTCTTCTCAGACAATAATTCCCAAAATATTATACCAAAGCTAAATACGTCACACTTTTCTGTATATTTGCCATTAATCTCCTGTGAGGAATATATTATATATATATATATTTTATTCCTTGTTGCAAATAGAGAATACTTACAGAAACTTCTGGGGCCATATAACCAAATGTCCCTTTTAATTCCGTATTTATCGTTGCAAATTCTTTTACTGTACCAAAATCGCATATTTTCAGTGTTCGAAATCCATTAAAAAGTAAAAGGTTCTGTGTTTTAAGATCACGATGGAATGTTTTTTTTGCTATGCAAATATTCCATACCCTGAAAAAACGTCAGACGATGATAAATACTTTTAAATCGGGCAATACTTACGTTGGCACATTGCAGCAGCCAGTTAAGCTTTTCAATCAAGGCAGCCTGGAAGTTCGTTCCATGCAAGTAATTATAAAGTGATCCACACTCTGCATACTCAAGAATTATGCCGATGCCATTGTAGCGAAAGACACCATATAATGTGACAATATTTCCATGCTGCAGTTTTTGTAGATTGCGGATTTCTCGCAGGAAATCAATTTCAACATTTTGACTATTGTCTGGATTTATAACTTTCACAGCAACGCGCTTGTGCTCAGCAGTACTCTTAATTCTCCATAATCCTTCATTTACAACACCATAGTTACCACTTCCAATCTTTAGATACACATTTATATGTATGAATAGCAACTAATTGGGTCTTTATTTTTTTTCTTACCCTGCTCATCAAAATCACATCTTCGTGGTTCACGGTAATGTCTATGTTGTCCATGGTTAATTACGAGAACTGATAATCTACGATTACCATTAATTCCGACAAATTAAAAATAACTATGAAAATATGTTGTGATCGATATGTAATACTGATAGCATTTATAAATGGACTCGGAAGAAATTGAGGGTTAACAAATAAATAAATAAAACCTCTACTATACAAGTTGGAAATTAATTGTAATATGCGAATTAGACAAGCGAATCCGGGATTCAACAAGTATAAGACTTTCTTGTGACCCGAACCATGAATAATTAGTTTTTTTTAAGTAATTATTGTAGTAAGTACGTTGAAGACGGAAAGGATAATGTATATCATAGTTTTCACTATAAAGTGGATGAGAAAGAGGTAAAGATTTTCTTGTAGATCGATCTCACCGCTAATAACCTTTTGTACAAAGATTACACCAACAATGGTTCTACGCTCAGAAAGGGAAGAAAGATTTTAAGGTAAGAGACTACTACGATAGGAAGGTAATGAAGTGTCAGCACTTTAGTTAAGGCCCCGAAGGGTATAGTGCAGAAATTGATTTTGTACGGATTCTATTCTATCCTGATGAACTAAATGTTATGGATACCATATACAAGAACAGAAAAATATGGATCAATCGGGCCTACTAAAGCAAACGGATTTCTAGTTCGACACATTTTCACACACCTAGCAGAAAACAAAGCTCAATAAAACAAAGATTCGAGAAGTAAGAAACGTATACTCAAGAGCGCTGTGAGATATCCCCCGCCCATTTTCAGAAAATACACTTACATATTTGATATATAAAAAACACCACCAACCATCTATGTTTTTCATCGGAAAATTACACTACTTTCATGAATCATTTAGATTATGCATATGTACATATTATTATGCTTACCAAATTTTAAGCCTGTAGCTGCAAAATGAATTGATTTTTTTAAGGCGCCGGAAGGCAGTGTAGTCAAAATCTAAAACAAACTTGATCTGCGTGCAACAAAACTCAGTGATTCACTCTGTTGACGTTGCTTTACTTGAAAAGCGATTGCGCGACCACGATTAAGAAACCGCAAATGGAATAAAGAGAGCACTGTAAACAAAGAGGGATTAGAAAGCACGACCAACACCTACAATATAATTAATTAGAGAAACTTGGGAAACGAAAAGAGTAAACACAAAACAAAAAAATTTAATTGCAAATCTTTTCGAAGAATTTGCATTATAAATGTAAACTTTTGATGCACAGAAGACACAAGTATTGGGATAAAACTGATGTATAGGACATCAAAGTAATGCGAAGGGAAAAAAACACGTCCGTTTGCGATTCGATGCGAATGCAATTGAAATATATTAATGTAATTATGCAGGTACTCCAACCCCTACAAATAATATATAATGAGAGAGAAAAATATAAAACGGTTCAACTTTACTTACGTAAATTAGTGCATCTCCAACTTCTGAGAGAAACAATAGTTTATTTTTGTAAAATGCAATGAATGGTGTAGCGATTTACATTTTGTATGCTCAAAAAATTATGTAAATTGTACCGTTCTTCAGAAAACCATATAATGTCACAATATTAGTATGTGTTGAGTCTTTTAGCTTGCTGATTTCTTTCAGGATACCCAAGTCAGTCTCATTATTGCTTCGAATTATTTTCAATTCCACTTTGCATAAAGAAAAGGACGATTAACTGGAACATTAACAATTAGTTGGTTGAAATGGTTGATTTAATAATTCTTACCATTGTTTATTTTATTCTGGATAGCCAATAACGTGCTGCGTGTAAGGTTGTTTGCAACGAGAAAATATTGTAATTATGGAATCGGACGAATAGCATTTTAATACTGGCGACTCCGGAGCAGCCGCAACTTTCCCCATCCAATGCTCAGCACTGCGCAAGAATGGATATGTCATGCTAAAGGACCGACCTTGCAAAATTGTCGACATGTCAACCTCGAAGACGGGCAAACATGGCCACGCCAAAGTCCATCTTGTTGGCATTGACATATTCACACAGAAGAAATACGAGGATATCTGTCCCTCCACCCACAATATGGATATGCCCCAAGTGAAGCGAGAGGATTTCCAGCTCATCACCATTAGCGATGATGGCTACCTCTCTCTGATGACCGAAACGGGAGAACTCCGTGAGGATCTCAAGTTGCCCGAGGGAACACTGGGAACTACTCTGCGCTACGATTCCGATGCGGGCAAGGACATTCTCTGCACTGTGATGAAGGCCTGCGGCGAGGAGTGCGTTATTGCCATCAAAAACAATACTGCTCTCGATAAATAAGTAAATGTTCGCCGTGTGTTATTCACCTATTCAACCTAATTCTGGAAGAGTACAGATGTAATGAAATAATATCAATAAATGGGTTAAAATCTCTAAAGTCATCAACGGCTTCTTTTCCGACAATACTTCCCAAAATATTATACCAAAGCTAAATATATCACACTTATTCATATATTTTCCATCCTCATTCTGATTAGGAATATATACTTCTTTCGGTCGGATTAATTTTTTTGAAGTCACAAGTCAATCATTATACCCGCTACCCATAGGGTAGAAGGGTATTATAACTTAGTGCCAACAGAAAATGTATGTAACAGGCAGAAGGAGGCATCTCCGACCCCACAAAGTATATATATTCTTTATCAGTGTCAACAGCCGATACGATATAGCCATGTCCGTCTGTCCGTCTGTATGAACACCTGGATCTCAGAGACTATAAGAGCTAGAGCTACCAAATTTGGGGACAGTACTCCTATAGGTCCTACGCAGGTCAAGTTTATTTCAAAAGTTGGATGCCACGCCCCTTTACGCCCCAAAAGTCTGTAAAAGCCGTAATAATAGACCATAGAGCATTTTGGTATGCATAATAATAATTATATTATCAATGATTCCTGTGAATTTGGTTGAGATCTAATGAAAAACAAGGAAGTTATTAAAGAATCAATTTTATATGCAAAATTCACTTGCAGCTGCCCGCGCTTTGTTTGTTTAGTTGACAGTGTGACCAAAACGGTGTTGTGATTTTTACCCGCTATTTTCAAATATATACAAAAAACTAATTTTAGTATATTTGGTATATTTTTTGTTAATATATAATTTAAATTTTTTGTTTTCTCTCGAAATGGGTTGCGGGTATCATACGGTCGAGCACTCTCGACTGTAGCTTTCTTACTGGTTTTAATTGCATTATTTGTTAAAATACTTTTTTGTTTTCTTAGTCAGATATGTTGCAATTTGAATGACCTAGATTTACAATTTGATTTTCCCGTTCAAAATCAAATTCAGCCAATGTGATCATCGTTGGACGATTCATTACTATTGGACTGCAGCAAAGTGGAATTATTGATTTCATTTGATGTGAATATCCAACAGAAAATTCTGACCCCCATTCCAGATCTGAAGCGATATAAAACTGAAAATATTTAAGTATTATTTTTATTGAAATTTTGCTTACCATAATTAATTCTCATGGGGATAGTCCAATGAAGCAAATCTTTAAATTCGGCAATCGGATTCGTTCTGGACATTATTTCCCACCAAATAACACCAAAGCTATAAACATCTGACTCTTTTGTGAATTTGCCGCCTTCGCCCTTCGCAAATCAATTTATCTTAATTAGGATTTTATTATTTTCCATACAAAAAAGTACCTACCAAAAGTTCTGGTGCCATATAACAAATTGTCTCCGTATTGGATATTGCAACTTCATTCACTATTCCAAATTTGCATATTTTCAATTGACGATGTTCATCGAAAAGAAACAAGTTCTCTGTCCTGAGATCACGATGGAGTATATTTTTTCTATGCATGTACTCCAATCCCTACGAAGAATATATAAAGATAGAGAAATATAAAGCGCTTAAAATTTACCTGGGCAAATTGTTTCATCCAATTCAACTTAATTTCGATAGAAATTCGGATTTCCGTAAAATGCAATAAATGGTGGACCGATCCACATTCTGCATACTCAAAAATCATGTAAATTGTATCGTCGGGATCTTTAGAAACACCATATAACGTTGCAATATTTATATGTGTTAAATCTTTTAGATTGTGGATTTCTCTCAGGTTATCCAATACCGTCTCATTATTGCTTCGAATTATTTTCACATCCACTTTTCTGACTAAGTATCCATATCGGCAAAATGCGTTGTGATTCCCTACACTTTCCACCATCTCTATATCTTCAAAATGTATAGGTAGGTAAAGTTTTAAATCAATTCCGATAAAAGACAATAGTCGTTTCATAGTCGGTCGATTTTCTGGATCTCGATCCCAGCAATTTTCTATTGTTGCTTTTATACAATCAGAATCTTTATACGTCTTTATGTCATTTAAATTGGGACGAACACCTTGAGCATTAAGAATTTTTAAAGAACAGTTAATATGGTGGGTTATTCAATTCTTACCATTAATAATTTTATTATGGAGCGTATATTGGTGCAAATCTCCAAATTCATAAAAGGGCTTCTTCTCGCACATTACTTCCCAAAATATTATACCAAAGCTAAATACGTCACACTTTTCTGTATATTTTCCATCCGCATTCTATCCAGGAGTTAGAAGAAATATATATTTTATTCCCTGTTGCTAATAGAGAGTACTTACAGAAACTTCGGGAGCCATATAACCAAATGTTCCTTTTAATTCCGTATTTATCGTTGCAAATTTTTTTACTGTACCAAAATCGCATATTTTCAGTGTTCGAAATCCATTAAAAAGTAAAAGGTTCTGTGTTTTAAGATCACGATGGAATGTTTTTTTGCTATGCAAATATTCCATACCCTAAAAAAGCGTGAGACGAAGATAAATATGTTACTTTCAAATCGGGCAATACTTACGTTGGCACATTGCAGCATCCAGTTGAGCTTTTCGACCAACGCAGCCTGGAATTTCGTTCCATGCAGGTAATTATAAAGTGATCCACACTCTGCATACTCAAGAATTAGGCCGATGCCATTCTTGCGAAATACACCATATAATATGACAATATTTTCATGCTTATATTGTTGTAGACTGCGGATTTCTTGCAGGATATCTTTTTCGTCATCTTGACTGTTTTCTGGATTTATAACTTTCACAGCAACTCTTTTGTGGCACGCCAACTCATATTTCGTCTTTGTCTTTTTTGTCCAAATTCCTTCGTGAACAACACCATAGCTGCCACTCCCAATCTTTAAATACAAAATTATAGCAAACGCAACTAATTTGTTCTTTATTTAATTAAGTTCTTACCCTTTTCAACAAATGCACATCTTCGTGGTTCACGGTAATGCCTATGTTATTCATTATTGAATGACGCGAACTGACTAAAACGCCATTGATTCGAGTGAGTAATTTACTATGCCGATAAGTTCTTATCAATGTAGATTACCGGTTGAAGATGGATTTCAGTGTTACCGAATTGTTTATACTAAATCACTGAAGTCTCAATTGTTCCTGTGAACTTGTTTAATGAACTTTCAGTTATTTTTGAAAGTATAAAGTGTGAGTAGCATAACTGGATGACGTCAAAATTATATTAGTTAGTATTTAATTATATTAATTGAGAGTGCTTGTCTACGAGATACCCTGCTCCCATTAGCTTTAATCATACACATGAGCGCTCTAAACGTTTATATATATTAGGTTGTCAAAAAAGTCTTGCGGTATTTTTTTTATTATATTTTGATTTTTTTTTTATTTTTTTTTATGACTTATGCCCAGCTCTTGACCGATGCTACGGCTGCTACTATGTCGGTCTCTTTCGACCAATTCAGCGAATTTATCGCAAATTTCGACGACAGGCCTTTCGGAGAGTGGCGCATCTTCGACCACCTCTACACCAGAACGAAAACGTTGAAACCATCGTTGTGCGGTTGAAATGGAAACTGTATCGGGTCCATAAACTGCACAAATTTTATTGGGGGCTTGAGATGCATTTTTGCCTCTATCGTAGTAGTACTGTAAAATATGCCGTATTTTCTCTTTATTTTGCTCCATGTTTGCGACGCTATAACACACGAAAAGAAACGACAATCAATCAAACACGTGTTAGCGCGTGAAATGAGCTTTCCAAAAAGGTATAGCATGACCCGATGCGACGAATAAAACTAGAACTACGCGCTTTCAGCGCCAACTAGCGAAAATACCGCAAGACTTTTTATTTGCTTGCGAACACTAGCTATGAAAAATAGTTCAACAAAAATCTCTTTGTCTGCTAGACGCAATTTCCCAAAATTAAGGGTATATGGGAAAAGCTTAACTTTTTTTTTTACTGTTTTGACAGAAACATAAAATCTTAGACTAAAAAGAAAGAACTAACACTTGACAAACAATAAAAATATAACAATTATTCAGGGATACTTCTTGATACGTTTGGCAATGATATTTTTGAAATAATATTATTCTTTTGGAGTTCATAATTAATTTGTAATTATCATTAACGATCATACAGTAATTTGTTGATAATTAATATTGTGATGTAACTACATGATGCAGCACTTTCGACTAATTTCATCATCAATCGGAAAATTGAGTCCACGATGTTCTGCATGTTCACTGCCGAGTTGTATAATTGTAGATTTTATTTGATTAGCATATTTTGGAGGCAAATCATAATCGTTATGTCGAAGATCTACAACGGTATGAAATGTAGGATATTTACTATGAAATAGTTAATAGTAATAGTATTCAAGAAATTAGGTAATACCTTCCATAATTTTCCATGGAATAGTCAATGGTGGCATATTTTTAAATACATCATTTGGATTCTTTCGGGATATGATTTCCCACATAATGATGCCAAAGCTATAAGCATCAGACTCTTTTGTTTTATCCTTTCCGTCCTTTGTAAGTAAATCAATACCAATTACGACTTTATTATTTTCCAAATAGAAATGTACCTACATAAACTTCTGGAGCCATATAATAAAGTCTCCCAATGAATCCCTTATTAATTAATGACATTTCATTCACTTTTCCAAAATTGGATATTTTCAATAGACGATATTCATTGAAAAGTAACAAGTTATCTGTGTGAAGATCTCCATGGAGTATATTTTTGCTATGTAGGTACTCCAAACCCTGTAAAGAATATATAAAGAGGTAGAAATTTACATCGATATTCACTTACATTAGCACATTGATGAATCCAGTCATTCTTTCTTAATAACAGAATTTCTCGTTTGGTAAAATGCAATAAATGGTGGAGCGATTCAAATTCCGCATGTTCAAGAATCATGTAAATTACATCGCAAGGATCTATAGAAGAACCATATAGCTTTACAATATTCGTGTGTTCTAAATCTTTGAGATTGTATATTTCTCTTAGTATATCAATTTTTGATTGTTTGTCGCCCCGAATTATTTTCACATCCACTCTTTTGACTTCGAATCCAGTTCGCCAAAATGCATTGCAGGCACGACCATATCGACCTTTCACAATCTGTAAATATCAGCAGCATTAAAATATGATTTGTTAGTGATATCTGCAGTTTCTTACATTTTTCTTCAGTTCTATATCTTCAAAGTTTACAGTAATGTAAAGTTTTAAATCAATTCCGAGAAAAAACACAAGTCGTTTCATAGTCGGTCGATTTTCTGGATCTCGATCCCAGCACTTTTCTATTGTTGCTTTTATACAATCAGAATCTTTATAAGTCTTTATGTCATTTATATTGGGACGAGCACCTGCAAAATTAAGAATTGTTATTAAACAATTCGTTGAAATGGTGGCTTACCAGTTATTACCATTAATAATTTTACCCTGGATAGCCAACGGGTTTAAATCTTTAAATTCAGAAAACGGCTTCTTCTCAGACAATAATTCCCAAAATATTATACCAAAGCTAAATACGTCACACTTTTCTGAATATTTGCCATTAATCTCCTGTGAGGAATATATTTATTATATATATATTTTATTACTTGTTGCAAATAGAGAATACTTACAGAAACCTCTGGGGCCATATAACCAAATGTCCCTTTTAATTCCGTATTTATCGTTGCAAATTCTTTTACTGTACCAAAATCGCATATTTTCAGTGTTCGAAATCCATTAAAAAGTAAAAGGTTCTGTGTTTTAAGATCACGATGGAATGTTTTTTTGCTATGCAAATATTCCATACCCTGAAAAAACGTCAGACGATGATAAATACTTTTAAATCGGGCAATACTTACGTTGGCACATTGCAGCAGCCAGTTAAGCTTTTCAATCAAGGCAGCCTGGAAGTTCGTTCCATGCAAGTAATTATAAAGTGATCCACACTCTGCATACTCAAGAATTATGCCGATGCCATTGTAGCGAAAGACACCATATAATGTGACAATATTTCCATGCTGCAGTTTTTGTAGATTGCGGATTTCTCGCAGGAAATCAATTTCAACATTTTGACTATTGTCTGGATTTATAACTTTCACAGCAACGCGCTTGTGCTCAGCAGTACTCTTAATTCTCCATAATCCTTCATTTACAACACCATAGTTACCACTTCCAATCTTTAGATACACATTTATATGTATGAATAGCAACTAATTGGGTCTTTATTTTTTTCTTACCCTTCTCATCAAAATCACATCTTCGTGGTTCACGGTAATGTCTATGTTGTCCATGGTTAATTACGAGAACTGATAATCTACGATTACCATTAATTCCGACAAATTAAAAATAACTATGAAAATATGTTGTGATCGATATGTAATACTGATAGCATTTATAAATGGACTCGGAAGAAATTGAGGGTTAACAAATAAATAAATAAAACCTCTACTATACAAGTTGGAAATTAATTGTAATATGCGAATTAGACAAGCGAATCCGGGATTCAACAAGTATAAGACGTTCTTGTGACCCAAACGTGAATAATTAGTATTTTTTTTTAGTAATTATTGTAGTAAGTACGTTGAAGACGGAAATGATCATGTATAGCATAGTTTTCACTATAAAGTGGATGGGAAAGAGGTAAAGATTTTCTTGTAGATCGATCTCACCTCTAATGACCTTTTTTACAAAGATTACACCAATAATGGTTCTACGCCCAGAAAGGGAGGGCAGATTTTAAAGTGAGAGTCTACTACGATAGGAAGGTAATGAAGTGTCAGCACTCCAGTTAAGGGCCCGAAGGGTATAGAGCAGAAATTGATTATGTACGGATTCTATTGTGGATACCATATACAAGAACAGAAGAATAGGGATCAATCAGGCCTACTAAAGCAAACGGATTTCTAGTTCGACACATTTTCACACACCCAGCAGAAAACAAAGCCTATTCTAAGCTCGAACCTCGCAAGTTTTGGTGCAACAGCCAAACATAGTGACGAAAAATAAAACAAAAAATAAAAAAGCCAAAAAATAAAAAATAAATAAATTTTCGTTAGACGAAAATATTACTAATTTTAAATTCGAGAAGTAAGAAACGTATGGTCAAGAGCGCTGTGAGATATCCGCTACCAATTTTAAGAAAATACACTTACATATTTGATATATAAAAAAGACCTCCAACCATCTATGTTTTTCATTCGAAAATGACTTAACTTTCAGGAATCATTTAGATTATGCATATGTACATATTATTATGCTTACCAAATCTTAAGACTGTAGCTGCAAAATGAATTGTTTTTTTTTCACTTTAAGGCGCCGGAAGGCGGTGTAGTCAAAATCTAAAACAAACTTGATCTGCGTGCAACAAAACCCAGTGATTCACTCTGTTGACGTTGCTTTACATGAAAAGCGATTGCGCGACCACGATTAAAAAACCGCAAACGGAATAAAGAGAGCACTGTAAACAAAGAGGGATTAGAAAGCACGACCAACACCTACAATATAATTAATTAGAGAAACTTGGGAAACGAAAAGAGTAAACACAAAACAACAAAATTTAATTGCAAATCTTTTCGAAGAATTTGCATTATAAATGTAAACTTTTGATGCACAGAAGACACAAGTATTGGGATAAAACTGATGTATAGGACATCAAAGTAATGCGAAGGGAAAAAAACACGTCCGTTTGCGATTCGATGCGAATGCAATTGAAATATATTAATGTAATTATGCAGGTACTCCAACCCCTACAAATAATATATAATGAGAGAGTAAAATATAAAACGCTTCAACTTTACTTGGGCAAATTGCTGCATCTCCAACTTCAGAGAGAAACAATAGTTTATTTTTGTAAAATTCAATGAATGGTGGAGCGATTCACATTTTGTATGCTCAAATCATGTAAATTGTACCGATCTTCAGAAACACCATATAATGTCACAATATTAGTATGTGTTGAGTCTTTTAGCTTGCTGATTTCTTTCAGGATACCCAAGTCCGTCTCATTATTGCTTCGAATTATTTTCATTTCCACTTTGCATAAAGAAAAGGACGAATAGCTGAAACATCAACCATTAGATGGTTGAAATGGTTAATTTAATAATTCTTACTCTTGTTTATTTCATTCTGGATAGCCAATGGATTTAAATCTCTAAAGTCATCAAACGAATTCTTTTTGCAAACTTTTGGGGCCGTATAACCAATTTTCCTTTTAAACTCCGGATTTATCGTTGCAAATTTCTTTATTAAACCAAAATCACATATTCTTGATGTTCTATGTTGTCCATCATTGAATAAGTGACTAAAACCTCTTAACTACGAATGGGTTGAATTGTACCTCATGTTGTTAGGAAGATGTTATCAATATATTTTTCAATCCTCTTAAAATAGAATATTGAAAGTAAATGCGACTAAAAGATCTTTGTCGCGGTTCAAAATTGAGCACGTTTCCAATTTATGTTTTTATGAATTTATTAAAAATATTTAAAGAACAAGCATATAAGTATTGGATTTATTTGTTTTGTTTTTTTTTTTCTATTTTTCTGTTTCGGGGTGAAAAACATTGTTTTGCACGACACTGTATATGGATGACTATAGTTATACATATGCAATTTGTTAGCTATATCCCTAGCAATAATGGAAGGCAATACAAAAAACGATTGCTCAATAGATTTGTCATTTAATAAGTAAATAATTAATATTCTAAGTAGTATTATTACAAGTTTGCATTAATTGAAATTCAGATTACTCAAATTTGACGTTGCAAAGATTAAAGGTGCTAACAGCAGAAAAATCAATTGTCAATAATATAAATAGCAATAGGCCAACCAAACCAGAAGTGGTTAATAAAATCCACAAAATAGTAACTGATGATCCGAGAATGAATGTGCTCGAAATAGTCGGGGCTGAAGGCATCTCCACGTATGAGTCAAAAATTGTTTAACAAATATTTTGAATATGGGAAGCCGACCGGAAGATGGATGCCGCTTTTTTCAAGGAAAAAATAAATATGATTGTGAAATCCTTCAACTGAAATTGAGCAAAATGTCCCATAATTCTAGTAACCATTGACGATACACCCTTTATTTAACACCCAGTGACAAATATTTGTTACAACATATTATAAATAGTTGACCAGAAATTAAAAGAAATGGTGAAATTTTTAAACAAAATTGACCTCTTAACTATTGAATATTTTGAGGGCATACATAACACGTGTTTTCGTAGCTCTGAGATCTAGGTGTTCATATACACAGCCATTGATCAAGAGTATATGTATATACTTCATTCGGTCGAAGAAGGCATCCTTCTTCTACCTGTTACAAAAACTTTGATACCCGCATTTTCCTAGCGATTTTAAAATACTGGTAACTCTACCTTATTCTTTTGAAGCTTATAAAGTCACAAGTCGAACATTTTAATTACATTATTTGTTGAAATATTTTTTTGTTTTCTTGCTAACATATGTTGCATTTTGAATGACCTTGATTTTTAATTTCATATTTATCTTCAAAGTCAAATTCAGCCAGTCTGATCATCGTTGGACGCTTCATTTCACTTTGACTGCAGTAACGTTTAATTGCTAATTTCATTTTATATGAATATCCATCAGACAAATAAGACCTCCATTCCAGATCTGAAGCGATATTAAACTGAAAATATTAAAGTATTATTTTCATGGAAATTTTGCTTACCCTTATTAATTTTCGAGGCGATAGTCCAAGGATGCAAATCTTTAAATTCGGCAATCGGATTCGTTCTGGACATTATTTCCCACCAAATAACACCAAAGCTATAAACATCAGACTCTTTTGTAAATTTGCTTCGTCCGCCCTTCGCAAATCAATTTTTCTTAGTTAGGATTTTATTATTTTCCATATAAAAAATTACTTACCCAAAGTTCTGGTGCCATATAACAAATTGTCTCCGTATTAGATATTGCTACTTCATTCACTATCCCAAAATTGCATATTTTCAATTGACGATGTTCATCGAAAAGAAACAAGTTTTCTGTCCTGAGATCACGATGGAGTATATTTTTTCTATGCATGTACTCCAATCCCTACGAAGAATATATAAAGATAGAGAAATATAAAGTTATAAATATTTACCTGGGCAAATTGTTTCATCCAATTCAACTTAATTTCGATAGAAATTCGGATTTCCGTAAAATGCAATAAATGGTGGACCGATCCACATTCTGCATACTCAACAACAATGTAAATTGTATTGTCGGGATATTTAGAAACACCATATAATGGTACAATATTTGTATGTGTTAAATCTGTTAGATTGTGGATTTCTCTCAGGATATCCAATACAGTCTCATTATTGCTTTGAATTTTTTTTACTTCCACTTTTCTGACTAAGTATCCATATCGCCAAAATGCTTTGTTGTTCCCTACAATTTCCAACATCTCTAGATCTTCAAAATGTATAGGTATGTAAAGTTTTGAATCAATTCCGATAAAAGTCACAAGTCGTTTCATAGTCGGTCGATTTTCTGGATCTCGATCCCAGCACTTTTCTATAGTTCCTTTTATACGATCAGAATTATAAGTTTTTATGTCATTTATATTGGGACGAGCTCCTGAAAAATTAAGAATTGTTATTACAAAATTCGTTCAAATGGTTGGTTAGCAGTTATTACCATTAATAATTTTATTCTGGATAGCCAATGGATTTAAATCTTTAAATTCATTAAACGGCTTCTTCTCAGACAATAATTCCCAAAATATTATACCAAAGCTAAATACGTCACACTTTTCTGTATATTTGCCATTAGTATCCTGTGAGGAGTCATAAAAAATATATATTTTATTCCTTGTTGCAAATAGAGAATACTTACAGAAACTTCTGGGGCCATATAACCAAATGTCCCTTTTAATTCCGTATTTATCGTTGCAAATTCTTTTACTGTACCAAAATCACATATTTTCAGTGTTCGATAGTCATCGAAAAGTAATAGGTTCTGTGTTTTAAGATCACGATGGAATGTATTTTTGCTATGCAAGTATTCCATACCCTAAAAAAGCGTCAGACGATGATAAATACTTTCAAATCGGGCAGTACTTACGTTGGCACATTGCAGCATCCAGTTAAGCTTTTCAATCAAGGCAGCCTGGAAGTTCGTTCCATGCAAGTAATTATAAAGTGATCCACACTCTGCATACTCAAGAATTATGCCGATGCCATTGTTGCGAAAGACACCATATAATGGGACAATATTTCCATGCTTCAGTTTTTGTAGATTTGTGGATTTCTCGGAGGATATCTTTTTCAAATCGTGCGGTATCGCGTGTTACTTTCACAGCAACTTCTTTTCCTTCACCACCTCCGTTATTCCAGAATCCTTTATGTACGTCACCATAGCTACCACTCCCGATCTGTAAATACACATTTATATGTACATATTTGTATGTAGCAAGAGCAATTGATTGTGTTAGGATATTACTCTCTTACCATTTCCCCCAAGACTACGTCTTCGTGGTTCACAGTAATGTCTATGTTGTCCATCGTTGACTAAGTGACTAAACCCTCTTAACTACGATTGCGATTAATTGTAACTCATGTTGATAGGAAGTTGTTATAAATATATTGATGAGATCATAGCTATGATAGACTAAATCCAGGGCTACCGGATGGACTAAAAGATTTTTGTCACAAAATTAAGCACGTTTCCAATTTTTGTTTTATGAATTTATTAAAGAATATTTTAAGAACAAGCATATAAGTATTGGATTCATTTGATTTTTTTTTCCGTTTTTCTGTTTCTGGGGTGCACGTCACTGTATTTCTACTTAAAAATAATGCGTTTTCTTAACAAGTTCCATTACTTATCAGTCCACAACTTACATACATATATTTGAGTGGTGGACTATAACAATGCAATATATGTATATATGCAATTTGGTAGCCATATCCCAAGCAATAATGGAAGACACCATAAATGACGATTGCTCAATAAAGGTGTCAGGAAAATCAATTGTCAATAATATAAATAGCAAATAGGCCAAGACTTTTATAAATACGAGAGTGGGCTAATGAATGGTCTTAATGGGTTTCTGCACTGTCGGATTCAAATACCCAATATTAATCAACCAAACAAGAAGTGGTTGATAATATCCACGAAATAGTAACTGATGATCCGCGAATGAATGTGCTCGAATTAGTCGAGGCTGAAGGCATCTCACACGAATGAGTCAAATATTTTTTTAACAAATATTTAAATTATAAAAGCCGACCGAAAGATGGATGTCGCTTTTTCTCAAGGAAAAAATGAATATGATTGTGAAATACTTCAGCGGCAGCTAAAATTGAGCAAACTTTACCTATGATTTAATTCAGCATCGACCATACACCCTTTATTTAACACCCAGTGACAAATATTTGGTACAACATTTTATAAATACTTGACCAGAAATTAAAAAACAAAAGTAAAATGTTCAACCAAAATGTACCTCTTATAGTAAATATTTAATATTTTTAGGGCATACATAACACGTGTTTTTGTAGCTTTGAGATCTAGGTGTTCATACATACAGACAGACGGACATGGCTAAATCGTCTCTGCTGTTAGCACTGATCAAGAATATACCTACTTCATTCGGTCGGAGTCGCCTTCTTCTTCATATTACATATTTTCTTACTAAATTATGTTGCATTTTGAATGACTTTGATTATAAATTTCATATTTATCTTCAAAATCAAATTCAGCCAGTCTGATCATCGTTGGACGATTCATTGCACTTTGACTGCAGCAAAGTTGAATTATTGATTTCATTTGATATGAATATCCAACAAACAAATAAGACCTCCATTCCAGCTCTGAAGCGATATAAAACTGAAAATATTTAAGTATTATTTTTATTGAAATTTTGCTTACCATTATTAATTCTCGTGGGGATAGTCCAAGGATGCAAATTTTTAAATTCGGTAATCGGATTCGTTCTGGACATTATTTCCCACCAAATAACACCAAAGCTATAAACATCAGACTCTTTTGTGAATTTGCCGCCTTCGTCCTTCGAAAATCAATTTATATTAATTAGGATTTTATTATTTTCCATATAAAATTGTACCCACCCAAAGCTCTGGTGCCATATAACAAATTGTCTCCGCATTGGGTATTGCAACTTCATTCACTATTCCAAAATTGCATATTTTCAATTGACGATGTTCATCGAAAAGAAACAAGTTCTCTGTCCTAAGATCCCGATGGAGTATATTTTTTCTATGCAGGTACTCCAATCCCTACGAAAAATATATAAAGATAGAGAAATATGTATAAAGCGCTTAAAACTTACCTGGGCACATTGCTTCATCCAATTCAACCTAATTTCGATAGAAATTCGGATTTCCGTAAAATGCAACAAATGGTGGAGCGATCCACATTCTGCATACTCAAAAACCATGTAAATGGTATCGTCGGGATCTTTAGAAACACCATATAACGTTACAATATTTGTATGTGTTAAATCTTTTAGATTGTGGATTTCTCTCAGGATATCCAATACCGTCTCATTATTGGTTCGAATTTTTTTTACTTCCACTTTTTTGACTAAGTATCCATATCGCCAAAATGCTTTGTGGTTCCCTACAATTTCCACCATCTCTAGATCTTCAAAATGTATAGGTATGTAAAGTTTTGAATCAATTCCGATAAAAGACACAAGTCGTTTCATAGTCGGTCGATTTTCTGGATCTCGATCCCAGCACTTTTCTATTGTTGCTTTTATACGATCAGAATTATAAGTCTTTATTTCATTTATATTGGGAAGAACACCTTGAACATTATGAATTTTTAAAGAACGGTTAAATTGGTGGGTTATCCAATTCTTACCATTAATAATTTTATTATGGAGGGCATATTGGTGCAAATCTCCAAATTCATAAAAGGGCTTCTTCTCGCACATTACTTCCCAAAATATTATACCAAAGCTAAATACGTCACACTTTTCCGTATATTTTCCATCCTCATTCTATATACGAGTTAGAAGAAATGAATATTTTATTCCTGATTGTAAATAGAGAAGAACTCACACACACTTCTGGGGCCATATAACCAACTGTGCCAATCAAATTCGTATTCATCGTTGCCAATTCTTTTACTGTACCAAAATCGCATATTTTCAGTGTTCGATAGTCATCGAAAAGTAAAAGGTTCTGTGTTTTAAGATCACGATGGAATGTATTTTTGCTATGCAAGTATTCCATACCCTAAAAAAGCGTGAGACGCGTATAAATACTTTCAAATCGGGCAATACTTACGTTGGCACATTGCAGCATCCAGTTGAGCTTTTCGACCAACGATGCCTGGAAATTCGTTCCATGCAAGTAATTATAAAGTGATCCACACTCTGCATACTCAAGAATTAGGCCGATGCCATTCTTGCGAAATACACCATATAATGTGACAATATTGTCATGCTTCAATTGTAGTAGATTGTTGATTTCTCGGAGGATAGCTTTTTCATAACGTTCAGTATCGCGTGTTACTTTCACAGCAACTTCTTTTCCTTCACTTCCATCTCCGTTATTCCAGAAACCTATCTGTACGTCACCATAGCTACCACTCCCGATCTTTAAATACACAAAAAATATACAAATAAAACGAAAGCAAATGATTTTGTTTGCTAAGATTTCACTCTCTTACCATTTCCCACAGGACTACATCTTCGTGGTTTACAGTGATGTCTATGTTGTCCATCGTTGACTAAGTGACTAAAACCTCTGACCTACGACGATTGCGTTTAATTGCACATCATTTTGATAAGAAGTTGTTATCAATAGACTGTTGATTTCACAGCTTTGATAGTCGAAATCCAGGGATACCAAATTGTTAAAAAAAAATCTATTTTTCAATCGCCTAAGAATGAAATATTGAATGTAAATTGGACTAGCATCACTGAAGTTTAGGATAGTTAGTTGAACTTCCACTGTGAAAGTGTTACATCAAATTAAATCTATGAATCATGTACAAAATTAGTTTGTTAAAAGTTAGAACTTAGTTTAAATGATTAATTGATTCCTATTGAAAGTATGCGATTGTATTGTATTGTATTAAAGGCGAGTCGCAAAGTGCCAAAAGGTGCTCGTGGATCAAAATTTAGTACTTTTAATATATTTCTTTTTAATGGATTAATTAGGAAATATTGAAGGAAAATACATACAAACATTGGATTTATTTGCTTTGTTGAGAGGTCTTTTATTTAACAAGTAAGAAATATACAGTCGAGTATGGTCGGCTGCAAAATACCCGCTACCCAATTTAAAAGAGCCCTAAAATATTTAGCAAGCCTTTTAAGCTATTTTTGCATATGTCTCAAATTTCTCAAGCAGGACTAGATGTGAGCCACTGAAGCATGTGACGTTCTTATATGAATAAAGTTGGCTCATAACTTATTTTTTTCTACAAATATTAATTTTTATTTATTTTCAGACCATTTTTAAAAGCGTTCTCGACTATAATATTAACTATAAATGAAATAAATAATTTGAAAAAGTGAAAACATTTTTTAAAGCGGCCAAGCCTTTCTTATATTTAAGGCCATTAAATTACCCATTTTTTTTTTGCCAATTTTGTTTTATCTCTCGATTTGGTTTATTTATCTAAAATTCACAACTACTTCTGTTAGCATAATACCCTTCTACCCTATGAGTAACGGATATAAAAAGAATGCGTTTTCTAAGTAAGTTCGATTGCTTCAGAATGCGTTTTCTTGGAAAATCGATTGCTTATCAGTCCCACTCGCATACATATGTATATATATTACATTTGTTGACTATAGTTGTACATATAAAATATGGTAGCAGTATCCCAAGTGAAACCGCAAAAATTGAATGCTCAATAAAAGTGCCATTCAGTAAGTACAATTAGTTCAAACTCCTCGTAGAACTGTCATAATTATGCATTGATTGGAACTGACAGCAGGAAAAAAATAAATAGAACTTAAGCCATTTGGATTTTAGTTGAAAGGAGTGCATACCACTTTTTGAAATTTAAATTTAGTAGTATTATTTTGGAAAAGACTAAAGCTTCAGTTCAAAGAACACACAAAAAATGCGCAGGCAATAGCGTCAACCTCAACGTCAGCTTCAGCGTCAGCGTCAGCGACATCGATAATTCCGGTCTATGGTTTTCGGGAGCAGATGTTATTTTTTGGCATCTTCTTACCCCACCAGAAACCCCCATTAAAAAAACAGGAATTGCGTTCGTTCTTTGAGCCCGGCTGCAGCTCAAAGCAAAACAAAAACAAGAGCAACCCAAAAAAAAAAAAGCAAAGCACTTGTTCAGCTTGAGCTGCGGCTCAACAATAATTTTTGGAAGGTGCACAATCGGGATGCGGGAAGCGGTGGAAGCGAGTGGCCCGGTGCCTGGTGCCTCGTTGCCCGGCTGTGCCTGATTCAGGTTTTGCTTTTGGCGCAAAAATTGTGCTCAACATTTTGCAGCAGGTATTCTGTGAGTTGCTCTGTGAGAGCAGCAGCAGCAGCAGCAGCAGCCGCACAAATTGGCGCAAAATTTACAGATGCCTCACAAAAAATGCAAACAAACCAAAAAGAAAAAAATGAGAAAAAGAATTGCGACGTCGGCGTCGTGGATAACTCAGCTGTGCGCAAAATTTATGGGGAAATGGGGAGCGGAAAGCCGACTGCACTTTCGCCCCACGCACTAAAAATAGATGTTGTCGGCGGCCCTAATGTATCTGCTAGATACATTTTACTGCGCCTGCGCTTGCCACGTGCATCGTGTTGCGAATGCAGCCCCGAAACAACGTCGCTTGCCGGGAATTCGTTTAATGAGCTCATTTATTAATTAGGCAAACGTGACGTCAGCTCACACAGTCGGCAAACGCAACGGGACACAGCTACAGATACAGATACAAATACAGCTACAGCTACCAAGAGACAAAGACAGGCAGAGACAGTGCAACCCTCTGACTTTCTGTTTGGCTCTGTCGAGTCGTGTCGGGGGCAATCCTCGCGTGCCACGCATCCGATAATAATGTGTGGTACGTGGCCCCGTCCATAGAGCACCAAGCAACATTTCCATTTAGTCGCATGCTCAGCATGTGATTTGCTCGCAAGCTGCTTTCAGCGGAAGTTGGCCACAAAAGTAGCTCAACGACAGGCCGATCACGTAGCCGCTCTCTATCGATACAGCTACAGATACAAAACTGCAAGTCGCAAAATTGAAACGCATTTTAATGGAAAATGACGCATCCGATTTTGCTTTTCACACATTTTCGATTTTCAAGAGGGTTTTCTTTGCTTCCTTTTTGTGGGTTTTTGGCGCGAGGGTTGATTTTTGCGACCTGTGCTTGCAACCCCCAAATGCCACAACCCTTGTGTGGAGATGTTGCAGTTGCAGACTGTTGTTGCAGGTAGCAAATTGATATTGAAATTGAAATCCTTTCGTGGCCACTTAATGACTAATCCCTCTGTCTTTGTCTCTGTCTCAGTCTCGATGCCTGTCTCTGACCGTGGTCCACAAAAGCAGCTGTTGCAGGCTGACTCAGCAATATCGCCAATATGCCACACCACAAACACTCTGACCATATTCGCATACATACAGATGTATTTAATACCCACTATTGTGTTTCTATGTCGCCTTCAAATCGCCGTTTTCACTTTCGTTAGCGGGCAACGCTTGACGCTTGAATAAGCGCCTCGAGCGCGAAAGTGTTTTCGTTTTTTATGGTCGTTTTTTTGTCGACACGTCCCATCCATTAGGCCGTTTAATGCTGCATGAAACTAGTGTTGACCTTGGACTTAGGGCCTAAACATCATCAAAATAACAAACCGTCAACAACAACGCAGCCACAACAACAAGAACCCACCAAATGTAATATTTACAAAATTCGTACACGCTTCTACATACTTACATACATACTTACATTACATGCTTCCAACATACATAAATTCAACCCGTTTTGCTAGCTTACGCGAGATCCGGCAACGTTGTTGGCTCTTCGCATGTTATTTAACAGCCGCTCTCTTAGCATGCGTCGGGTCGCTCTCTTTGCTTCTATTACCCCAGGGTGCAATGCATTTCACAAGGTAACGCAAATGTAAGTAAACTGTGAGCATTGCCAGTTTCAATTTATTAACAGTTTTCTTAAATTCAATAGTGTTTAATTAACAGCACTCTTAATTAACAGTACTAAATCACAAGCAACACATTGGTTACTTTAATTTTTTGTTGAAAATCGTAAAATGAAAATATGAGGCATGACGTCATGGCAAGTTGAGTTTTACAGTGCGCTGTTGAAGAGAGCAATTCTGTTGTGCTCTTTGCATTCAGCGCGTTAACAGCGCCACTGTTAGTATAAAAGTCATGTCAGGCGGTCGTCACTGTTCATTTTAGTTTGAAAATTGAAGCCGAGCGGTCGTCTCCACAGTCGTGTGTCGTTTGTTTTGACGTTTCTCGTTCGCACAAATCTGAAATACAATTGAATTCAATAACTGCACCAAATTCATAACGTATAACGCGCCGAGCTCTTGATATATTGCAATTTGCAATGCTCTCTCAAATGGTACGTGACTCTGCCGCAACCTGATTTCAAGCACCCGACTCGTGTGTGTGTGTGTGCGCGTGTGTGTGTTGTGTTTATAAATTGCACAAAGAAAAGTTCAAGTGAAAGCTCAACACCAAAAAAGAAAACAGCTGCAGCTTAAAAAAAACAAAGAGAAGAGCAGAGAAGAGAAACAATGGGCACGGGGTATAAACTGAATCCGAGTGAAATAAACAATCACAACAGCAATATGTGTTACTCAAAAGTGCCGCCGATGGCGCTGCTGATGCCGATGGCGATGCCTCTGCCACCCCCGTCTCCCCCCGAACGCCCAGCGATGACGTCGCCGCTGGTCAAAGGGATTCGCCGCAATTTGTTTGGCAGTTGCGGCGACGGCGAAATCGATAAAATGCTGTCCGCACAGCAGGACAAGGACTGCAAATATGTGAAGAGGCGCTACAACATCGATCTAAAGAAATTAGCGGAAAACTGCAACCCACAGATCTCAACCTACAGCATCAACAACAACAAGAGCGAGGGGGACAAAACGCATTTAACAGCTACTTCGCCATATGCGCGCATCCCTGGCGTCAAAGGTAAAGTTCAACTACTCACCTGATTTTTCTCATACTCTTGTAAACAACCCTCGTCTTCGTTTCGTTTCGTTTTGTTTTGCGCTCTCCTTCGCATTTCAATTGCACTCAGGTGCAGTGCCCCAATCAGAGAATTCAATAACCTTTCGCTTCGCAGTCAATATTTGCACCCACTGTGCACACACACACACACGCACTTAAAGCTTTTGCTTTGTTCCTTTTTGCGCGGCAAACAGAAATTAATCGAAATCTGAATTTGTTTTGAGTCTCGTGTTTTTGTAGTTTTGTTTTGATAGACGTTTTGCGTCGTTTCACTTTTAGCTGGCACTTCATAACCATTTTTGCGATACGTGCCAAACTCTCTCTCTCTCCCTCGCTCGCTCTCTCTTTCGCTCACTTGACGCTCAAAGTTTAATTGATCGATTGCGAGCTCAACCTCTCTCTCTCCCTGGCTTCCTCCCTCTTCACATCACACTACATTTCGTAAATGAGTTCGTAAAGTATTTGCAGTTATTTCATTTGTTTTGCGTCTTCATTCTATGACGAAAAATACCACCGATTGAATAACAACATTGACGTCGCTACGTCGACGTCGCTGTTGCTGTCGACGCTGACTGCGTAACGCAATTGACAAAATATATTTTTGGCGCCAAAAAACAAATCTTGTGGGGGGATGCTGAGCTTCCCATTCGACTAGTTGGCTGCATAAAAATAAAATAAATACAACTGATTGCGTCAGTGGACGGCGCAACTGCAGCTGCTGCAGTTGCTCGGCAATTAATCGAGAGGCCTCAATTAATATGGAAATCACTGTCAACGCAACTATACTTCTGTATGTCCACAATACATGCATAAAAACAGAAAACAGACAAATAAAAATCTGATTCAAAGAGAAAATTCAAAGTTGGCACACGCCTGCGAGCGACTGTACGTTGATGTTGATCGTGTTGTTGTTGCTGTTGCTGCTCGCCAGCCAGCCGCACCCACAACGACGACGACGACGTCGACGACAATCCAAAAACATCGTCGTCGCTGACTCTTATACACACGCCTTGTCAGCCCACTCACACACACACACACACTCGTACACTCACTCGCACTCATACAGATTCGCACAGCCCCACTGCTCTGCCAACAGTGGCAGACAATCGGGCAGGCCAGAGTCATACATAACACAGCCTGATCGTATCGCATGCTCTCCGTGCAGAGAGCGCGAGAGAGAGCGTCCGTCGAAGAGAGCGAAGCTACGGAAGAGCGCAGTTCTTTGCTGCTGCTGTTGTTTGGTGTTTCATTGGCACACGCGGCCATATAGAATGTTGTTTTCTTTACGTTTTGGCGCGAATTTCTGATTTTTATTTTTAGTTTTGTCTCCACTGATAAGCATGTTTACGAGTATGTGTGTGCGTTATGCGTGCGTATATGTGGGCTGCGTATGATGTTGTTTTTCAAAACTCGTCGTGAAGGTCACGCACTCGTTACGCGTAACGCGTAAGTACAGCAGCGTCTGTATCTGTATCTGTATCCGTATCTGGGTCTGTGTCTGCGGCTTGTGGCAGGTCCAACTGGCAAATTGTCATTGTTTATGCATCTGTGATATGGGAAATTTGTCAATTTGAATATTTCACAATACAATTATGGGTAACATTCCATTAGACATAACAAAAGATACAAATTTATGCGACTGTATCTTTTTACTATTTATCTAGCTGATTAATAAATACAAAACTGCAAAACACAATTTCAATTTCTTAGTTACATTCATAGTAAGTTATATTTATACCTTTCGTCATGGCAGTTTGTTGAAATGAATCTCGAAAATTTTCCATTCCTTAGTAAAGAAATACAATCAAACATCCTGCTCTAGTGACATCGTATATTTCTTTGCCAGAAAATAGTAAAAATAATCGTGTAATCACCAAATGTGTTTTATCTTTTTTCAAGTTTTTTTTAAGTTGATAATAAAACTTACATATGTATTTACATACCACATAATGGATTTCTGCCCAGCTAAATTTATATCTTTCGTCATCGCAGTTTGTAATAATGAAATTTTTCGATTTTCAAATAGAACCACTCAAACGTTCAGCATATAAAAATAAATTTATGTTGTTTGTACATGCATATTTCTTTCCAAGAAAAGTAAAAAATAATCGTGTAATCACCGAATGTGTTTTTTCTGCTTTTTGTTTTTATGTGTATCTGTATCTGATGCTCACATGTAAATTTGGAAAGTTTTGTTATCGTTCAGCGGTCGCGTTCTCGCGCTCACGTTCTGAAAGACGGTTTTTTGCTGGCATGTTTTGGCCACCACTGTACTTAACAGTTAGAGAGGCATTTGTTTTGCTTTTTTGTTGCTTGCGCTTTTTGTTTTGCTTCGGAGTTCTTTTCATTTTGTTTTTGCACCACGCCCCCGGCCTGATTATTGGCAGTGGCAGTGGCAGCCAAAGCTTATAATTATGTTTATGTATGCAGCAACTCTCACGGCCTCATAAATACTCGCGTGTGTGTGTGTGTGCTTACTCACACATGCGCACATATAAATATTTATGTTATGTGTGCTTTGTCGTCGTCATTCCTGTTTTCATCGTCGCCACGCCACACACACATTTCGTAAACAAAACGCGTTTTGTTGTCGTCTCACCGTCCTATCAGACGCGCATTTCATAAGTTCTTGCCTGCTTTCTTTCTTGTTCTCTTTCTGTTGCCTTTTCGTTTGTGGTAGAAAGCGTTGTAAGCGCATAAGAAATTGGAAAGCTTTGGCTGTGGCAGCCAACGGCACAGCTACAGCTGCGTGCCCATAACGGTGAATTACAATTCTAGCCTCTTTCCTCTGCCCCCTCATTACAATTGCCACCCGCTCAGCACGAGCAGAAATAGTTGTGTTCTCTTTTGTTGTCTTTGTTGTCGTCGTCGGCTTATAAATTCCCATAACTGTACAATGCCTTACAACGCCGCTAACAACAATTGTCTTCCTCTCGCTTCGCAGTAAATAGGAAGTCTTAAGTATGACACACTCTGATTCATCCGCTTAGAAGATACTTTATGTTTAAGTAATGACCTAAGCGCTATCGATAACTTGAACATCTGCAGATGCTTCGAGTGTGAGTTATCGTCCATCGTCTATCGCTAGCTTACAGCTTTTTGGGTCATTGCGTCGCAGAGACAAGCCTTCTTCAAAGCTTTTATTGCTGTCGACAACTTTCTCGCACTTAAGCCAATACGACTGCATTGACCGATTAAAGCTAGAGTACAGTGAATATCGCTTGCAACTAAACTTTATACGCAATTCAATTTAATTCTAGCTAAAAATTGTATTATAAAAGTGCTGTTATGTGGGGAATGATTTCAATTCCAGTTCCATCTCATCGCTTAATTATTTCAATTACATTTCTAGAAGTGTCTTCAAAAATCTGTCTTTATTATCACTATATGGCATACAACCGATGCAACTTTTACTGTTGGCATAGAATTGATCTTATGTGGGGAATGATTTCAATTCCAACTCCAACTCAGCGCTTCATTATTTACGAGCCAACAGACGTTTCTTGAAAAATCTGTCTACATTATCGCTATATGGCATATGTATAACCGATATGTACTGTCTGTGCAACGACAGCAGCAACACAAATGCTGCAGCTGGGCTCATTTCATTCCATGTTTTGATTACACAAGAAAGCTCAAAAGTTTCGCGTCCGCTGATAACGTTCGAGTGCATTGAACAATTGCTGCTGTTGTTGTTCTGGTTGCTGGCGCTGCTGTCCACTCTTGAGAGTCTTATCGACTTGGCGCAGACCGCAGGTACACAGCTAAATATTCAATATACAATAGGGCGATAAGAGAGCTAATTGTTTGTGCGAGAGCGCAAAACGTTCGAGTTTTGTTTGCTTTATATCGATACTCTCGCACACACACACACACACGCTTAAATTTGCAACTGCAACTGTGTTGCACTTGTGTTTCGTCGTCGTCGTCGTTTGCGCTTTCCCTTTTCCTTTAGCACTTCTCTCTCTCTCTTTGAAGGTCAGACGACGTTTGCACTTTTGCTTTATTTATTTATTTTGTCACACTGTTTCTAATTATTTGCTTTCCTTCTCTGCTCTTCTCTCGCTCATTCGCAGGTACTTACCGTGTACGCAAAGCTCACAATGCAAATTCGAATGTGCCAAAACGTATAACTAATAATCTAAGTAGCGAAATGGGGACGACAACTGGGCAACAGCAACAACAACTGCAACAGGAGGATGAAAATGAACGGCAATAATTGATATTTATTATAATTTTTTTATTTTAATAATTTATGTTTTTTTATATGTGTATATTTTTTGTTCAAACAAAACCAAGACTTGACAGTCCAAATTATTGCTTAAGCTTTTGTTGCAAAGCACACACACCCACACCCACAAACACAAATACACACGCACACTAAAAAACAATGAAAAAAAAAAAAACAAAACAAAAACAAAAAATGCGCCACGCGTGCAGAGCCAAACATAATTTTTGATTATTTTTATTATTATTAGTTATATTGGCAATACGTAAAATGTAATGACATTACTTAATATAATTAATAATTAATGCGACTTGTAGCCACACACAGTTGTAATTAGTGAATATAAATTAAGAATTATATTAGCTCGACTCACTATGCATCTGTTAGATACATAGATACTAATGATAATCCCCAATCCCCCCAATCCCCATTACCCAATACCAATTTCAAAGCGTTCTCAGCGTGTTTCTGGCTTTTGCTGCACGCGTGTGCCGAAAGTATTTACAATTTGTCATGATCTCAATTAAAGCAACAATTAATTAAATTATTATTTTTTCTAAATGTAATTTAATTGAAATTATTGTATTTTAAATTCTACACACAAACACACACACACTTACACTTACACACATACACACAGTTCAAAAGTACAACGATGAAGCTCTTGTATTTATTGTAAATTTCGCCTCCTTATTAATTGTACAATTCCACACAAACACACTCACACTTTATGCTAGATATTCGAATTACTTTAAAACAACATTTTAAACTACACACTACACTACATACTACATATAAATTGAACAGTGTATATTGATAGACGAAGAGAAAGAAAAACACAAACTGTGCATATTTCCTTAAATGAAACTAGAAATTGTAAAACTTACACAACACAATGAAATTATGAAAAAACAAAACTACTTTTAACTGTATTTTCTTAGCAAAAAAGAAAACAAAAAAGAAAAAAATCTTAAAAAAATGAAACAAAATACAAACGCAAAGTTAAAATTTTAAAAGCTTTTTATTTGCCTTTGGGGGAGGGGAATAAGTGGCTGAGCCGCTCGATGGCGTGATTTGGAAGAAACGCAAAGAAAAGTGGAGGCGCCGGAGATGGAAAAGCGATGATTCAGCGGAACTCCACTTACAAATGAAGCGATCCCAAGGCAAGGGCAAACAATTCGCTACAGTAAAACACCATTAAGAGCAACTACAACTAAAAAAATTGATCAACATTATATAAATTTTCAGCTAAATTTCTTCTTCAAACTCCGATAATTGTGTTGTTTGAAAATGATTTGAATTTTTGTTTTGCTAATTTGAAAATAAATCTGTTGATAATTAAATTAATAGAGAAATTTATGTGGTGCTTATGTTTCAATAATATTCGACTAATATGTATATATACATCATTAATCTAATCAGTTTTCTGCTAAAGTATTTCTTCGTCAAATTTGGATAATTAATGAAAATGATCAGAATTTTTGTTATGCTGATTGTAAAATAAATCTGTTGAAATTTCAATTTAAAAATAAATTTATGTGGTGCTAATGTTCCTACAAAATTATACAAATATATTTTTTTAAATCTAATCAGTTTTCTTCTAAGGTATTTCTTCGTCAAATTTGGATAATTGACTAAATTGATCAGAATTTTTGTTATGATTGAAAATTAAATATGTTGATATTTAAACTTAAAGAGGAATTTATGTGTATAAATATATACATTAAATCTAATCAGTTGGGTAAGTATAAACAATCGAAAATGTTGATTGTTAAAGTTAATAAAGAAAGTAAAGTAAACATTGTTCAGCAGAGCTTTACTGTAGTTACACAAACAGACCGGCTGTGGTTGCCACACATTGTTGCCCGCAGACATTTGAGAAAATGCTTTCCAGTTGTAACATAATGTGTAGCTTGTGGAGTGGGCACTTAACATTAGATTGGCTGTCACTTCCGGCAGGCCTTAGGCAAACGACGATGTCGGCGTTGGCTTGATGATGATTGATGCTGCCTCTGCCGCGCCGAGGCACAGCCACTCAGCTGGCAGTCTCTGCCACACATGCACCCTAAACATAGACACAGATACTTTACGTATCTGTATTTTCTACTAGTGCAACGGCAACAAAAAGCCATAAAAAGTCTATTTTGTGTGCAATGGAAATTTTCAGCGTATACTTTATTAAATTGGACCAATGACAATAGAGCGTCAATTAATAAATATGGAATCATTTGTCTTTATTGGTGGGAACATTCATATTGACTACAGAAATAAAGTATGTACATAAATATATTTATGTTTAAGCACAACTAAAAAGTTAAACTCTGCATTAAACATATGAAGTTATAGAGTGAATGAAGATTTCTTTATTAAAAAAGTGTGAAATGTTAGAGTATTTGCATGTTCGGCTCGAAATTAATGTTGTAACGCTGAGCATGTGGAACTTTCACCCCATACGTTTCGCAATTGTGAAACAACCACAATGTATTGCGACTACTGTGCAATTGTATAAAAATATTGCGAGTTTTAATCATAGATATTTATACGAGTTTGCACACACACACACACACATACACGCACACATGTGCATGTTTGTGCGAATGGCATTTCGCAAAATTCAAGTAAAATACGAGTAAATTACATGCCATGCATTTATTAACAAGCATGTCCAACATATTTGCCCACTTAATAGGCCTGGTCTGCTATGGTTATTAGCATGCAATTTGAAGATTTTTAATGTCGGCTCTCGTAATGCACACACACACACACACACACACGCTCACGCACGAATGCAAACATCCATAGTGTACGTGTGAGAGAGTGGGACAGGGACAGTGTTTGCTTTGCTCGCAGTCACATTGGCCGCATTTTCGCCTGCGTTTTGTTATTTTGTTTTTTTGTTGTTTTTATGCATTGGAACCGCAATAAATTCAAAGCCCCTAGCAACAGTAACAACAACAAATTTATGGCGTTGACTTCGTTGATTTGTTGCCATTTTTTTCTTTACGCTGTAACGGTAAAGTCAAGCTCTGGTGCCATAAAAATTGTGCAGCTACAACAGCAACAGCCCGAGTGCAAAAGAGACGGTTGTATTTTTTTCTATTTCTCTGGCTTTCACAAACATATTGTGCTTGTTGTTGTTATTGTTGTTGTTGTTGTCTTTTTTGCAAGAGCGCAAAGAAAACGGAATCTGTGGAAAAGAAATCGCAATAAATAATGGCACAGGGCAAAAGAGGCAATTTTAATAGCGTTGCGTTTTGTACATTAATCATCATTAATGTCGGAGAAGTTCGTTTTTGGCGAGTGCAATGGCTGGAAAAGCGTGAAAAGCAAGCCAAGGCCGCCGGCACAAACGGAATTGGAATTGAAACTGAAATTGCGGCGAATCGGGGAATCAATCAACCCTATAGCCGGAATACCCCTTTCTACACATGCCACAATCCGGCTGCACCTTTGGCAATTCTAAGTAGCTTTGAGGCTGCGTGTCTGCCAAACAACATACGTACAGTGGATCACATCATATTTCGCGCAGAGCAAATACATTTTAAAGTACAAGGAATTTCATTAAATTAGTTAAATAATAAATAAATAAAAATAAATAAATACCTTCTGAAAATATTTCAGTTGAAAAGTTCTATTCTAAACTCTGTATATAAACAAATTAGTAACATTGGCTTTAATGAAACATAATAAATATAAATAAATTAACTAAAGAAGAATAAATAAAGAAATATAAAACTAATTTATTTGGTGCATTTGGGGCGCTTACCTGCCACTCAAGACTAGTTCTCGCTTTTAAATAGTTGCTCGTGGTTTCATTTTGCAAAATTACAAAAAAAAATGAATTTTTAGTGTAATCAATTATGTTTAGATAACACAAAATGTCAACTGACAATTAAGAAATTTTTCATTGATTTCGAAATGTAAATTTGTAAGCCACAAAAAATGAAGTGCACCCAAAAATAATTTTATTTTTAGTTTAAAGTAGTATTTAGAAAACATTAAAGCTGTGAAGTACCTTCAAATAAAATAAATATCTGCTAATCAAAAATGAATTTTAATTTTTTAATTTGTAATATTTTAAGTTCCTGCTGGCTTCAAAGTTATTCAACATTGGAAATCAACATTTCCTCTGAACGAAACGATGTGATCCACTGTCGCTGCAAATGTACGTGAGGTCACGCTGAGAAACTGGAAGCTCGACGTTGTGCTCTAATCTGCTGACCAAGTTGTGGCCAGCCGCTTCGCATGATTTCCTTTAGCTGGCATTACTTGTACGCTCGTACGCTCGCACTTGCGGCCAACCAAACTCTTTGGGCCTTCGTTTCGCAATTTCAGAGCCAAGCCAAGCCAATTTGCGGCAAATCAACATCAGCAACAACCACAGCAACAGGCACAGCAACAACATCAACGTCGTACAAGTGGCATGGGGCATGCAAAGCACTTTTCGTTTTCAGTTCTCATTTCGTTGATTGTTCCCACAATTTTCGTACAATGCTGGAAAATGTACGTGCTCGTTCGTTGTCCCCTGGCCTCGCATTGTTACTTTTGTTATTATTGTTGTTGTTACTGTAATTACCTAAAAAAAAAAAAAAAAACCCGAAGAAAAAAATGGGGAAAAAAACTACAACGTGAAAATTCTTTTCAAATGGCACACAAAGGCTGGGGCAGAGGCAGAGGCAGAGGTTGAAGTACGTAACTGACAGACTTGAAAGATCTCTCAGATCTTTGCTGTAATCGTGCAGCAGACACACATATTTAGGAGGAGTCAGCGAAGACGACGACGTCGATGCCGTTGTCGATGTCGATGTCAGAGTAGCAGTAGGAGTAGGAGTAGAAGTCGGAGTTGAAATTGTCGAGATGTAGCACAAAAGATATGCCAGAAGATCACGTACACGTACCGCTCGAAATGGGGGCGTCATTTACATGGGGGAGCTTAGAGCGTGAGGCCAACAACAGATCAGAACAACAACAACAACAATGAGAATAGCAACTCAACATCGGACAGGATCGTGAGCGTGTGAATCTGAAACCCTAATGGATGATGGGCAAGCCGTGTCTGAGATTGAGGCAGGTTAATAAAGCTGCTCTTACCGAGCGGATCTATTACTCCTGCTGCGAGATGACTTCGACGGAGTTTCCTTTTCTTCAGCACCTTATTATGGGAATGTTTTGATGTTTTCATAGTAGTTAAATAATAATCATTTGCACCATGAATTTCAATCTGCATATTGAACCACTTTGGCGCAATTACTTTTTTCTTAGCACCTCATTATGGGGATCTTTTGAATACTTAAATACCTTTACAATCAATCCATTACGCCATCAAGTTAATACTGCACAGTTCATCAATTTAGTGCAGTTTCCTTTTCATCAGCACCTTTTCATAGGAATGTTTTTGAAATTAACGGAGACTTTATATATCTTTGCAATATATTTTATGTCAAAGGTCTTTCTGCATTATGCAATTTTAAAATAAACTAGTTTTGATTAGGTAAGATTTTTTGCATTTATTTACATCTATCATCTATATAATGTTGCTTTTCTTCAGCACCTTTTTATGGGAATGTTTTGAAATGATCAGAGAATAACTTTGCAATAAGTCTATTGCACCTTGAAGTTCATTCTGCATTTACTTTAAAATTATGCATTTCTAAAAACATTTGTGGTTATGTTAGATTTGTACATTTATTTACATTATCTTCAAAGAGCTGAATCCATACTATACTCACTTTTTACAATAAGATTATATTTTATTCTAAATATCAACTTTTTTAACAAATAATGTTGCTCATAATTTGAATGTTTTTTCAATTGTCTATATATTAATGTTTCTATATTCAATTAGAATCAATTGTCAATATAGAACTTATAATAATTATTTCTAGCATCATCGATGGGATACTAAAATAACTGGCTTTCAGCCTATATACATACATACGTCAATTTCATTTACTAACTCAATTTAACTATGTATTTTACTCTTTTGGGAACGCATTTAGTCACTGCAAATATTATTTGAAAAGACAAATGAAGAAGGCAAAGATATGGCCTGTTGCGCCTTTTATGAACTCAAGCAAACATTCCGGTAAAATAACAACGACACAAGCGAGAACGAGAACGAGAACGAGACGGAGTATATGCGAGAGCGAGGTAAGAAGAGGGCAAACAGCGCCGCTTATCACAATATTATGGCAACTCGTCATTAGCTTAATGAACCCTTCAGATAAGCATCAATGAAACTCTGCAGCGCTGACCTTGACCAGGCAATCAGCTAATACAGGTGAGCGTGCATATGCGATATTTGCTTATAAATATTACCAAGCAAAAGGCTGTGGCACCACATTCCATGGCAATCGCGGAGCTTAGTCATGTTCGGAAGCCTTCGTCGCCAGCTGAGCGCCACCTCGGCGGCAGCGTGGCTCTTGCGTCACGCCTGCAACTATGCCACATTTCTGGGCTTCATCTGGTTTGGCATTGAGAGCAATCGCAACGATGGCTCCCTGGTGGCACAGAATCGCTACTGCTACAAGTGGTTCTGTCTGCTATCACGCCTCCTGATATCTGGCTACTTTGCCTATGTGAGCATTGGCATCATCAATGCCATGACCAATCCGCATGTGGTTGTGCTCTCGTGGATACGACTCGTCGGCTGCCTCATCTGCGCCCTCGTCATTCTGGTGATGCAGTTCTGGTATGGACAACGCATCGTACGTGTCGTCAACAATTTCCTGCGCCTCTTTCGCCGAGTGCGCGCTCTGCCCGGCTGCCAACTGATGCAGTTCGGTGGCAAGCGGGAGCTCGGCCTGCTCTTCTTCAAGATACTGTGCATGACTTACGAGTTCTTCTGCGAGTTTCCCATGTTGTTCACCAAACTGGATGTCAACTTCATCGTAACCGTGCTCTGCGACATGCACATTACCATCAACTCATCCATGATCTGTCACGCCTGCTTCGTGGGCTTCCTCAGTGTGGGCGCTCTCTACAGCCAGGTGAATCGCTATGTGCGCCACGAGCTGCGTCGCCAGCTGCGCGGCCTGGAGCAGCCCAATGGCCATCGAGCCAGTCGGAGGGAGCTGAAGGCGGCCAGCTATCGTCTGGACGAGTGCCTGGCCATCTACACGGAGATCCAGCGGGTTAGCAGCGCTTTTCAGGAACTCATTGAGCTGCCACTTTCGCTGATTCTACTCCTCCTGTTTCTGAGCATGACGCTGGTCTCCTACTTCATCATGCTCAACAGATATCGGGACTTTGAGATTATGGTGCTCGTGGTCAAATTGTTCATGGATCTCGTTCTTTTGACTCTGGCCATTCATGGAGCCAGCAGCAGCTCGAGAGTCATCAAAAGACTCAGTCTGGAGAATTGCTATGTGACGGAACGCAACGATTGGCACATGAAGGTGAGTTCACATATGGAGGAGATGTATTATATTATTAATATTAATCTTAATAATGGAAATAATTCAATAATGCTCATATGATGTCTAAATTGTATCCTGAATATAAATTCGTATCTTTTGAACACATTAACGCTATATTTAGTGATCTAAATTCAAAGTTTTTCGATATAACAAAATTCTCAAAATAAGATTTTATTATTGAAACAAGATTATCTGAATCTTAAATAAAAATTAAAATAGAATTTTTGTTGCTGGAATCTCTTTATGGATAGTCTTGTTACAATAAATTTTATTTAGGAAAGAAACATTCGCAAATCTAAGAATTTCAGCTGCTAAACGAATTTCTTAAAATTTCTTATCTTTATTATTTCAAACTTGCCTAATATCTCAAAAACTAAAAAATATAGAGAGTACTCCACTTTTATGACAATACTTTTCTAGCTTCTATGCAATATTATTAATATTTAACTCTATGTTATATAGTTGAAGTCACATTCTTGCTTTTCTTCATTGCAGCTGGAAATCTTTTTGAATCGCCTCAACTTTTTCGAGTTCCGTGTTAATCCCTTGGGTCTGTTCGAGATATCGAACGAGCTGATATTGGTATTTCTCTCCGGACTGGTCACATACCTCACCTACATCCTGCAATACGGCATTCAGTCGAATCAATTCGGAATGGAAGTAAATGCAAACCATAATTAATTGCGTTCCCAACTTACTTTATTGTGTTTTGTGTAATTGTACTATAATTAAAATCGATGCACTCGCCCGATAAACCAAAGATATCGACGTGCGAAATGACAAAGAGTTTTGGCATGTTTTCAATACCTTAATTAATTACGTCAAGATATGCATCGCAAAGAGCAATCAGCTAATAGTTTCAGTCGCCACATTATGCTTGCACCAAATAAATAACTTATATAAAGGGACAGCACATAATCGACTGCTTAGTCATGTTCGGAAGTCGCCTCAAGCTGCCAAGTGCCTCTCGGGCGACGGCGCGGATCTTGCGCTACGGTTGCAGCTATGCCACCATACTGGGAGTCATCACTTTTCGCGTGGAGCGCAATCGGAGCGATGGTCGTCTGGTGGCCCAGCATCGCAAATGCTTCAAGTGGTTCTCGATGCTATTCCGAATACTAATCAGCTACCTGTATTGCCAGTATTATGCCTGTTTCATCATCGCCTTGATAAACTCGCATTTCCAAGTGATTGTCTGCGTTCGCGTGTTCTGCTGCATCATCTGCGCCCTCGTCATTCTCGTGATGCAATTTTGGTACGGGGATCAAGTGATTGCCTTGGTCAACAGTTTTCTGCGGCTATTTCGCAGAGTGCAGGCGTTGCCGGGATGCCGGGACACGTGTCTTTGGGGCAGGCGAGAGCTGATCCTGCTGCTGTTCGGCATTCTCTGCCAGCTCTATCAGTTCTGCTATATGCTACCGTCGCTGCTCGAGGAGTTTGATATCCTATTCGCATTCAACATATTCCTGGAGACCTATTCCAGCCTCAGTACGGCAATGATCTGCTACATCTGCTTCGTGGGCTACCTCAGCGTGGGAACACTTTATGACCAGATAAATCATTATATTCGCCACGAGTTGCGTGAACAACTGGAGCAGCTGAAGCCATCGAATCCAAGTCGACGACAACTCAAGGCGGCCAGCTATCGGCTGGAGGAATGTCTGACCCTCTATGAGGATATTCAGCGAGTCTCCAGGGCTTTTCAGCGTCTCTTCGATGTGCCGCTTTGTTTCGTACTCATCTTTGGCTTTCTCACCATGGCGCTCGTCTCCTTCTTCATTGTGCTCAACAAGTTCAATGGCTTCGGCATGTGGGTGCTGGAGATGAAGCTGCTGATGGAGCTGCTGCTATTGACACTCTCGATTCAAGGCGCGATTAACAGTTCCCGGGTGGTTCGCAGGCTCAGCCTGGAGAACTACTTTGTCACAGAGCGAAGCGATTGGCACAAGAAGGTGAGCTATCTTTTAGGTGATGGAGAATGCAACTTTATCGTTTACTGATTTCAGTTGGAGATGTTCTTGAGTCGCCTCAATTACAACGAGTTTCGTGTGCGTCCTTTGGGTCTCTTCGATGTGTCGAACGAGCTAATATTGGTCTTTATGTCAGCCCTGGTCACCTATCTCACCTATGTCATACAGTATGGAATGCAGTCGAGCCAATTGTGATTCCTCGTCACGCTGGCGGCGCTTACGATATACGTTATTGAGGCAGAGGGTTGTTAAGTTAGGGTAAGGTACAGAAGCACACACACCTGTCCTGCGGTTTGCATGTAGAAATCCGTTGTCAGGACCAATTCCAATTTCCGCTTAACGTTTTTCTCTCGCACTTTTCCCATGAAAGTTGGCGCATAAATTACGCTGCCACAGAGCAGAAAATTTATGCAGCTAACCGAGCGACGACCGACCGACCGAGCTGGACAATTCACGCTAAAAGCGCATAAAAACAAGGCCGAGGACGTCGCTCTAATTAGCATAGGTAGAGCTAAAGGTAAACGCAAACGTAGCCAAAGGTAACGCTTGGGCCCCAGATAAAAAGGCGCACTTGTTCGCTGCACTTGTTTCAGGGCTCAAAAAGGCTGCGTCAGCACAGACGATGATCGAAAAAAATAAGGAAGATACAGAAAAACAAGACGAAAAAATCAAATTGTCGGGTGGCGACGAACATTATCTCGGCATTGACAGAAAGAGAACTGTGACTGAGATCGGGGACTTGACTGCGATTGGTATTGGGGGCCCGATGCAACCAGCTAAATTATACTCTACTCGAAAGCATTAAAACTGTATCATGCAATTTGTTACCAATAAAGGAGCGATCCATATCTATATCTATATCTATATCTATATCTATATCTATATCTATATCTATATCTATATCTATATCTATATCTATATCTATATCTATATCTATATCTATATCTATATCTATATCTATATCTATATCTATATCTATATCTATATCTATATCTATATCTATATCTATATCTATATCTATATCTATATCTATATCTATATCTATATCTATATCTATATCTATATCTATATCTATATCTATATCTATATCTATATCTATATCTATATCTATATCTATATCTATATCTATATCTATATCTATATCTATATCTATATCTATATCTATATCTATATCTATGTATATAGACAGACATATATAGATAGATAGATATGATAGATCTAGATCTAAATATAGATCTACATATATCTATTAAGGAGGGTGCCATTTATTCGGTATCCCGATTTTCGTTGGCTTTGTGCGTGTCGTGTAAACGGCAAGATAATCATAAAACGAAGCAATGGCATTGCTCAAATTATTGTAGTTTATAAAAGGCAGCAACAGAAACAGAACGCAGACGAGTTACACTCATTTTTCCCATGATTGTTCTGTTGGCCGCGACCGGTGAGCGGTAATTATGGGTCACCCAGCTCAGCTCAGGCTCAGCTCAGCTGCTTGCGAGTAGTTTGTACATACATTCGACGAGCAGTATCTTGTGCTCTCTCTTTTCTTTCCGTCTGCAATTATCACATACTCGCATACACACGACGGCATATGCATGTGTGTCCGTGTGTGTGTTAGCATATTAAAGTTTGGGCTTAAAGGCGAAAGATATAAAAAAAATAAAAAAAATTAATGATGCTTTCAACATTTCACTAGACACAAAAGCACACGGCTCATGTTGAAGTTGTGCTTCAAGTGCAGGTAGCTCTTTCTAACTCTTCACGAGTTTACCTAGTACTCGTATCTGGGCAAATGTACAGCTACTTGAACTGACAGCAACATCGCCAGCAACAGCACCAAGAATATTCCGATAAAACAAACGGATGATGAAAATATCATCATTACCAACCGAAAGCCGTAAGTCAATCAAGATTATATGTGTACGATAGCCGGTAGCTGGTAGCTGGTAGCTGGCAGCCAATAGCCCAGAAGCCGGTAGCAGTCCAGGGAATCCACGATGAGAGCAAACACTTTGCTTGTTGAGGCTGCAAGCCTCCAGGCGAACAACATCCGATGATAACTCATTAGCCCAGAACCTCAAACGGAAGGCACCTCAAGCTCAAGCTCGTCTTCTACATTTATGTTCTTTCATTTTGCACGCGCAGTTCTATTGTTCAAATTACTGGAATGTAATTTCAGCTCACAAAAAAAAAAAGAAGCTTTATAATCCAGCACTTTACACTAAATTAGTTGCCATAAAACGTTGCCTTTCCGTAATATAATTCTTATGTGTGCAATATTTACTAATGTGGGAATGTAACATTAATCATTACATGATATAATGTGTTAATTGTCAAGAATAAATTAGGAGAATACAAATTCGATGATTAGCAGAATTTTTCTTGTGGTTAACTTATTATGAACTAAAGGTCTTTATTTTTTAAAAGTAGTGAAAAGTCTGAATATGGAAAAATAAAACAATATATTTGATATAAAGTGATTAATTTGGAATGGAAAAATCCTATGTATTATTGAAAAATAGTGAAAAGTGTGCAATATTCAGTGAAATTGAATCTAGCAAATAAATAATACAATATATTTGATATAAATTGATTTAATTTGTAATTGAATATTAAAAAATAGTGAAAAGCTAAATTGAGTCTAGAAAATAAATAATACAATATATTTGATATAAAGTGACTTAATTTCGAATTCAATATTGAATATATTTATAATGATTTGTCGACAGAATTTATTGAGCAGTCGCCGAACAGTTTTTTATTAGACAGTTTCAACTGGACTTGGAATATTTGAGTGTGCGAGAGAGTGCTTTAATGACTTGGCGATCAATTGATCAAATGCTCGTTTAATTAATGCTCATTTCTCTTCACGATTTTGTTTCGTTTAAATTGAAATGCGAATTCGATCTTTGGTTCAAACAAAAACCAAATATGTGTGTATTTAATTTATTTAATATGCTTTCCATTTGTTTGTCGTTAAGTGGCACTTGGACAACTAACAATTGCAAACACATTCGCATGCTAAATACAACGTACGGCTTGTGGAACTAATTAAAAACAACTTTGATTAAATGCAAATGGATTTTACCTTCTCTAGGCTGGCGACCTTCTAAGGTGTTTCTGCAAAAGCTGCAAATGCAAATGTGAGTATCTGTGTGTGCTTGTTTGCATATGCAAGTGTGTGAGTGAGTGTGTGTATGTGTGTGTGTGTGTTTGTTCATAACCATTTATATGCACAAGCATTGAACGTTTTGTCGTCTCGCATGCAACTGCTAAAGTTGAAACCTCAAACTCAAAGTCAAAGAATTGGCACGAGCTGAGCACACGTCGCTGTTGCTGTTGCTGTTGTCGGCGTTGTTGTTGCTGTTGTTGCTCCATGGACATGGATGTGGGACTGGGACTTGGGCTGAGGCTGTTGCAACGTACAGTTCTGGCGCGGCATTTTATGGCTGCACATATGGCGAATGCGATTGCGACTGCTCGACTCGCTTCGGGCGAACTTGTTTTGTGGGTTGCTTGGGCGCGCGCGCGCGTAGGCGCTGCAACATCAGCAACAACAGCAGCAACAACATCAGCGACAACAGCAGCATCAGCAACAGCAACAACATCGACAGCAGCCGCGCGTGTGCGACGTGCCAACATCTGGAGCTGGACCAGTTTGCAGTCAGCGGCGACGATTGCACAGTAGCGCGTAGTGGGCCAGGTACAGACACAAGCACTAAAAAACACACACACAGATACACAAACACACACACACACACACACACACACTCAGTGGCATATACAAACACTCGTACATACGTTTGAACCTGGGCGCAAGATAATCGATGTATACTAATTATTTGCTTTGCCTGCAACTGTTTGTCATGCTCCTCCGCGCTGCGTTTGCCTCTCGAGACTCCATCTCCAACTCCATCTGCATCTGCATCTGCGGCTGCGTCTGGCGGGTACAGCAAAAACAAAAACAGCCCAACAGTAGCCGGGAGTCAGGGCAGCAGCCTGGGCAGCTCTTCTCAGTCACATTCGGTTCTGAGTGCTGGCTAAAATAATGGCCATCGACAGGCAGCAGCCGTCCAGCCACGTTGGGGCTGCTGTCTTGGGCAAGGTTACGGTCGCTGCAGCCCAGCACAGCACTCTGCACGGTAGTCAAGTTTAGACACCTTAAGTACACAGGAAAGCGTCATTTATGCGCTCGTTCCAAAAAACGACGACAAGCACTAGGCGTGGTACAGACTCGGTTCTCGATTCTCATTTCTCAGTGTAGTACTGAAGCCTTTAGGCAGCTGCCGCTGCTGCACAATTAATTACACGAAGGGGCTCCACTTTAGTTGCCCCTAAATTACAGATGGACACTGGCGAATTTGTATCTTTTGCCGAGATTGAGGCCACAAGGTCATCGTGTAGCTGTCCCCCCCATAAGCCATCTCTTTAGATCGATTTCAATCAACACCCCAAGAACGAAAGCACAGCCAAAGCTTCCACTCGCTGATCGCTGCTCTGGGCGACAACAACAAACAAGTTTGCGTTTTCAAACAACAAAAAAAGGTACAGTCACAAAGATTAACAACAACAGCAGCAGCAGCAGCAGCAGCAGCGAATGGGAGAGAGAGGGAGATGGGGAGCAGCGACGCGTTGTTGACGTCAAGCTTTGAGCGTTACGTTCGCTTGAGCCAGCTTTTTTTTGATTTGGCTGAGACGTGTGGCAAGCTTCAAGTTTGGAACAGGTTTTGATTTTGGATTTTGGAGCTGTTGTGCAAAAAGTTCAACAACTGCGCTGCGCTGCTGCGACGCTGACTGCTCTGCCGCTGCCGCCGCCTCAGTCTCTGCTTGTGACTCTGAGTTGAAGTCAGGCTGCAGATGGCTGGTTGTTGATCTCGTGCTGCGGCCAACAACAAGACAAGTAGCCAAACAGACAGCGACAAACGAGCGAGCGTTGCGTAAATTATAAGCAACGCACACACACACACACACTCGCATATACACACGCACAAGCATAAAGATAAAACAAAACCAACAACAAATTGATATTATTTTTCTTTACGATCGACGGCGACTGCGACGACGACGACGTCGACAGCGACTGCGACAGCGACGCTGTGCCCAATTGGCTCTCGCTCTCCCACGCCAATATGCCTTCGCTCTCGCTCTCTCGGTCTAGCCGTCGACCTCGCTCATTTCGTGCTTACGCTCTTTCTATTGCTGGTTGTGTGTGGTGTTTTTGTTTTGTGGATTCCATTTGCCATAAAGTGCGTTAATTTGCTGTGGAAAGTGGGTCAGAACCAATTTCGGTTCATCGAACACACAAAAATAACAAAGCGTCTGCGTGCCCGACGCCTCGCTACCCGTCCCCGATTAGCGGCCACGCAGCTGCGCAACGGCCTTAGGCCAGCAGGCAACAGTGGGCAACAAAAGCGCCTTCCCCCCAAAACGAAATGACGCATTGGTTTTGGGGTCGCGTACCTTTGAATGCGCTGCGAAATGTGTGTGCGGCATGCGCATGATTCATGCCACTGCAACAGCGTGTGGAATATAAGATAACACACAAAGCCTAACAAGCACATTCTTTGGCTCATTTCATCACTTTGAATGCATAAATTAACTGTTGAATTCAATGGGAATGGGGAAGCCTTTATCTACTTTTTATAAAACAAAGTTATCTTGGCATATTTATGATTTATTACGGTAGAGAATTTATTGAATTTGTTGACTGCCACTTACAGTATTAGGCAACTTATTATAATCTCCAAAAACTAATTGAGTTTTCGTATAGCTAGAAGATCTTAAGACATTTTATATTTATTTTATTATTTAATGTTGACACGTACTTTAGAATTTAATAAAATATCACAGAAATGCTATAAATACAAATTATGTACTTATAAAGAATTTATTAAATGCCAAGCTAAGTTGTTAAGGAAATTTACATATATAATCGTTAAAAGCTAATTGACTATTTTGTATTAATAGAAGAAAGCAAGCCATTATAGTATTATTTTATTAATTTAATTTTTAATGTTGACAATCATTTTCAGGTTTTGGAATTTTACAAAATATCAGAAAATCGTAATAAGCACCAACTATTATTATTATTTTTAGGCGATCTCACTATCTATGAATCATGGTAAAGAATTTCTTGAATACCAATATTAAGTATCTTATTATAATCTTTAATAATTGTTAACGTTTCTTAAACTATTTACCGAAAGGTTTGTTTGACTTATTTGTTATTAATTTTAACAAGCAATTTTTAAATGATTCTCAACTTTTACTGTGTATTGTAATAACTACCAATTATTATTATTAATAGTTTTTGCGATCTCACTCACTGATTTACAGAGAACTTGTTCAGAGTATTTAGCGAGAAAAAAACGGAGTTCATTTTTTACTGCCTTTCCAGCTGTGAAGTTGTATTAAACTAATGCGGATGTATTTACAGTTGGAGTCTTTATTTCGACCTATTTCTTATGTAGGCCATCGAAGATTCGTTAAAGACCGGAACGCTTGCATGGCCACTTGTTGACGCCTTGTGTATTTAGGCCAAAACGAGTATTGGCATTTGCCGTGTTGCCCGTTGATCTTCTTGTTGCTCGTGTTGTTGTTGGTGTTGTTGTTGGCAATAAGGTGGAGTAGATGGCGAAGAGGGTCTCATTTTCAATACTCGGTGAGCTTGGTATGTTTTTGTGTTCGATGTGCTCTTTTTTTTCTGTTTTGTTTACCCACTTGATTTACTATGCATTTCGCACATAAGATACTTCTGCTTGTACTCTTATTTGTTTCTTATTTTTTTATAAGATAGCTATGTTGTTCTGTAGCATGTTCTTGCTCTCTAAATTGAGCACAAAACCATATTCGGGCACGCTTGTTTATCGAGCACTTCTGCCCTCTGCCTTCTTCCCTGCTCTGAAGTCACGTTCCGAGATACGAGTACTCGTAGTATGAGATGACAAATAATGTTGTTTGTTTGTGTCACGTTTACGAGCACACGCTCCCACTTTCTGCGTTTCAGTTCCAGTTTCCAGCCAAACACAGCAGCCGCACTTGCTACAGCACGATTCTGTTTTCTATTTTGTTTCTGGCTATTCGCAAGTGAAAGTATCCTCTAATAAATAGACGTCATATGACGCGTCGACGCTGCCAAACCCGATGATGCTGCCATTTATTATTGTTTATTATTTCGCCAATCGACACTGATCGCCAAAATGCGAAAAGAACAAAACAAATATCAAACTGTATTCTCACATTTTATTGTTAAGCCTTTAGTGCGTCTTTATTAGTAATAGGGGAAAAGTTTACGGCTTTCTTTCCTCGTTAAATCAGTCTCAGCCTTTAATATCTAGTATTTTTGTTTATTAATTCACCAATCGATGCTGATCTATAAAATGCTAAAAGGACAATAAAAATATCAAATTTTATATATATATAACTATAACTTTATTAATCTTAGTCTTTAGCGAGACTTCATGGGTAATAGAGCATAAGTTTATGGCTTTCTATGCTCGTTAAATCTAGCATTTAGCCAACAAAATCTCAGCTTATTACATATATTATTTTTTTTTAAATATCCATTTTTTTGCTATAACTTTATTGTAAAATCTTTAGCGAGTTGACCAACATTTTTTGGCTATCGTTGCTCGTTAAAACTATCTTTTAGCCAACTAAATTCCAGCCTAATTAGTTTAGTATTTCAGCATTTATCAATGAACTACAGAATATAATCTTTATTGAGTTTTTATTGGTAATAGCGAAAAAGTTGATGGCCTACGTTGCTCGTTAAATCTGTCTATTTTTAGCCAACTAAACGTCAACTAAATACATTTATTTATGTTTTTATATAGCGAATCGACATTGATCTAAAAATGCTAGAAGAAATAAACAATCAAATTTAATTCTGTTACAACTTTTATAATGCTCTAGAGTTTAGACGCTTTTGGAAGATGTAGAGCAAGAGTTAAAAGCTTTTGTTGTTTACCCTATAAATAAAACGCATAAAATCTATTTTAGAGCCCTCTAAATCTCAGCTTACTCATTCTATGGGTGCAGAATTAAACTCTTCTTTTACAAAGTGCTTTCTGGGAATAATTAATTAGTTAATTAAACGACTAATGCTCCGTGAATGCGCTGTGGCATCAATGGGAGGCTGCAGCAATTGTGAGAACCGCTTTTCTCAAGTCTTTTCTTTACACATTTCTTTATTTTCTCGGGTTTCCTTTCTTTTCTTCGTTTTTTAGAGCGTTGCGAGAGAGAGTAAAGGTCAAAGCGCTCGCCGCTTTGTGTTGTGATAAGCAAGTGTGAGGCCTCCAATTGTGTGTAGAATGTGTATTTAATTAGTTCTGAATGTGCCGCTAGTTACACACGCCTCAGTTACGCAAACTTCAGCCCATACTTGTGGAGCACAGTGGCATTGCCGCAACCGCAGCGACCACAGCAACAACGAGCACATCGAACTGGGAGCTGGGCCCTTTATGGGGGCTCTGTTGGCGTGTGCGGCATCTTTCAACTGCAGCGCCGGCATGCGGACAACAATGCTGCAAGTACGCTTTTGAAGCTGTTCCGTCATAGTTGCCGCCCCACATCCCCCCGCTCCGATCTCCCCTGTGAGCCCTTAGCCACAGGGTGTGCCGAGAATTTTCAAATTCTCCAGCCAGTGGGGAACTTGGTTAATTAAGTAGATTGCAAATACTTGAAATGGCCGCTGGCAGCAGCAGGAAATCGAAGCGGCATGGCACTGAGAATGGCCGGAAATATGCATGGCTTGTCCGGCCAACAGCAGCATTTGGCAAACAGCTCCAAATGCGCAAAAAAGCGAATTTGAATGCGCCGCGTCAGGAAGAATTGGGAGCTCAACATCAACATCATCATAGCCCAACTTACGGCCCAGCGCAGGCCAATGGGCAACAGGCAACAGGCAACAGTGTGTGCAGCCGACCAAAAACAAAATTAATTCTGTTGCAACGCTGCCGAGTTTTGTCTTTTTTGTTGTGTTAAATACTCTTTCATCGGGTAGTCCAGCATTGTAATGCCATGTGAAAAACACAAGTAAAAGCTGTCTAATGTCTACTTAATTATTATTAAGTAATACATTACATTAACCGGGAATTCACATAATTAACATTGGATCATTGAATTTAGTATTATTTTGATTTGTCACATACATATATAAAGCTAAAAACCATATTATATCAGCGAAAATTGTGGAGTGACTGATTTATTTATTTTTAGTTTAGAAAATATATATTTGTTTCTTATCTTATGCGACTCAAAGTCAAATTTAAATTGCTTCTTTTTAAGGCATCAGCAACTCCAAGCATATTTTTAAGAATTAATAAACACATATAAGAATATATCTAGATCTAATTTATAAAATAAAATTATATTTAGCAAATCAATTCATTTATAAATTCTAAAAAAATAAATTATCAAATTAAATCTATTTAAAATTAATTAATTTAGGTGTTCTTCAGCAAAAATGTATATCTGCAGTAATTGAAGTTGATCTTTATAATGTATTCAAAGGAAAAAGCTTTTTGTACATAACATATTTATTCTAAATTCAAAATAATTTCTATTATTTTGTATAATACTGTTTAAGAGTATTTAAACTAAACTAAGAAAATATATTTGTAGGAAGCTTAAACATTGCAAAGTGAGATTGGCATTCCTATTAGTTATTTTGATTTGTTCTACGAGTGTAGTATGTATTATCAAAAAAAGTGTATTTCTTCTGCGTATTTAATTCAATGCCGCAATTTGCGACTTTTATTTTGGTTTAGTGCTGTTTTTTTGCCGTTTTGTTTGCTTTTGTCCAGTGCACGAGTATTTCGCCAAGCGGATCACACACTGACTACAGAATAAAGACAGACAGACAGGCGGACAGACAAACAGATAGACAGACAGGCAGACAGTCAGACAGTCTGACGCACGGGGGTCAGCAACGGTGCTGAGTTCAGGTTCAGCTGACGACACCGCCGACTAACCTCGACGTTGAACATATGTACTACAGACAGACAGTAGTATACAAATACCTGCACTCGGATATACTCGTATACTATATATGTACGTGTATTGTGTGTACCTTGTGGATGTGGGGGTAAGTATAATAGGCGTGACATGCGCGTTACGCTCGGCTGGCGCCCAAAAATAATCAAAGACAAAGACGCTTTTGTAGATGACGAAGTTGATAATACGCGGGGGGGGAGGCGCGGCAGAGTGGGCGGAGCAGGAACTGACAAGCTAGTCAGAGGGACAGAGCGACAGAGGGACAGACGAAACTATGATAATTACACCGTGTTAGCTCCGAATTCAGCTTGTTATTCTCAGCTGCCTAACGAGCTCCAACTTCTCAGCACCACCCATCTCTCCGAAATTGTATCAGTACGAACCTCGTATAATGGGGCACAATATAATGAACGATAATATGGGCACCATGAATTTAAAAACTCAAACTTTAAACCTCCAAATTTCAGTGAAAGAAAGAAGTCAAAGAAATTGTGAGATTTGTAAATGATTGCGTAGGCTGAGAAAGCAATGCTTCCATCCTGTTAGTCATACCCCATTAAATTGTGGCTACGAGCAGCAAACCGAAGACCTTATCTATTGGAAGATACATATATGAATATAGTTGTGTGTATATGTTTCCCTAATGGCTGGCCAGGCAGTTGAATGCTTTTCATTTCCTTTGTTAATTGGATTGCTTCAAACATGTGGAGCACTGACCTCTTAAATCATTTAAAGAAATCGCTATTCGCTATAAATCTATTTTTATTGACCTATTGGCCTGAATTAAAATGCATAGAATAATTGCAGTAGCACGACTTTAATCTTAATGTTACAACAACTTGCAACTATCAAGCTAGCGTGCGAGCTGTCGTAGCCTTAACCCAATTAAATAGAATTTATTTAAAAAACATGTATAGACTTTGAGACGATAACACGCGAATAATTGTTGAGCAACAGAACGTTGCAGCTGTTTGAGGAGAATAGTATAAATAATAAAAGTAAAACTGCGAGTTTATTATCTTTACTCTGCTCATCAATGCCAGCAGAGAATTTATTTTATTTAAGAATAATTTAATTGGTTTTAAAAGCGAGCTTATCGCTTCGTAGATACTTTGACTAGCTTTGAGATACTTTTCGAATTTGTCATGCAACTGCAGATCACAACTCCAATCTCACAGATACTCAGATTATCAGTTTGCTGTTAAATTGCGTTTGGCGATTTCCTCGACCACATCAAAGCCACCGGTGAATCCGAATTGAATCAAGATAAAAAGATACGTTATAATGGCCGACAAAATGGTTGGTATAAATTCGTTGTTCAGCTGCAGAATGCCCATCACTTTGATCTCCAACTGCTGCGTCTGCAGTTGGCTGAGAAACGTCTCCACCTATAAGTTTATTTATTTAACTTAAGTTAATGACGTGCACTCGATATTGCAAAAATTAGTACGAGTCTAGCATAATTAAAATTAATATAATTATATAATTGTATGATCAAATTTCAAATTAATAACGCTAAAACTCATTTATTTGAAATTAATGACTGTAAGCCATGATTAAATTATATATACTAACTAGCTGACCCGGCCACGCGTTGCTGTGGCTAAAGTTTTTGTTATATTACATTATAGTAAACAATCTAAGAGGAACAATAAGAGAACATCAGTCACGGAGTCCACTATGCTTTTACACAGATGGTATTTGTAAAAAAATATGGTGATCTCCTTATTTGACTTTCTACTACTATAACCCTTTAGTACAATGAAATTATTTACGAACAAAGACGAAAATGTTGATGTTGGTATACAAATTCACTGGATTGAGATTTGAAGGGGAAGTACGTTGAACACAATTAATTAAAATGTTCTTACACTTGATATTAAGCATAAATCAATAGATACAAAATAAAAATTTATCAGATTTATTATTTCCATTTAATTTTCTAACAAATATAAGTATATTACAGTATAATACAGTCAATAACATGTGACGCTTAAACTCATGAATGAGGTAGGCTAGGCAGACAGTCTTAAACTTTTAAACATTAATATTTTTTTTTTGAATTATAAATACTTTCAATTTCAATTTAATTTAACACCAATCGGTGCACAATGTTTTTGGTTAACCTGTCTTTAGCTAACACAAATAGATTCGACGGTTTCCCAACACGTGAACACGCAACATATAGTTGCCCATGAGAAAAACATGGATTTTCCAAATCTAAACCACAAATGGACATTGTTTGACCTTGAGATTTATTTATAGACATGGCGAAAGCTAAACAAATTGGAAACTGTAGCCTTTTGAAGGGTATGGTAGAATCTGATGGTATTATCGGAATACGTGGCAGCAGGACCACTTTTCCTTTAAACTTCCCAGCCAAAATGGTTGCTTCAAGAATGTTTCCGGTGATCTTTTTGATGACCAAACGCGTACCGTTACATAATTGAGGTGGATTCAAATTACGGAGGAGAATAATAGGGGAACCAATCTTTAATCGAAGATTATGTGGTGGCATTCCAGGGATATCTAATGAATTTAAAAATTCAATCGGAAAATTTACACTTTCATTTTCATAAACAACAGTATTTTTTTGATTTAAAAGACATCAGATCGCCTGGTAAAAACTGTTGTATCTGGAAGTTAATTTCGTCAACATCAACGTTTTTGGCTGCCAAAATCGCCCGTTGACTAAGCCATTCATGATTCAAATAATTATTCTGTATATCCGGGAAAATACTCTGAATCAATTCATTTTTATCCTGAACAACAGTGCAAAAATTGTCTGGTAGTTTAATGCATTGCGTATTTGGTTGCAGTTCTACAAAAAACGATCAAGTGACTGTTTTTGTTTTTTCTTTTTTTTTACTAAAATATAGTAAATAACGTTAGCACAACAACAATACGTGTGTTTCCATGTCGGCTTTCCTCTCGTCCGTGTCTGTGTTTGTGTGAGTGAGTGTGTCTATCTCTTCAGTATGTGTGTGTGTGGGGGGGGGCTAATATTCCGATTGCAGTTTATCGATTAATAGCAAGCTTCAATCGAGCGTGCTGCCAACCTTTGTCAAATAATAACAGACAAATAATTAGCAATAAATTAAAATTGCGACTATAATTTGAGATTTAAACTATCCTATCTCTCAAGTTAGATCGAACTGCACATGATGTGCGAATTTTAATATAATCGGTTAAGTGGTTTAGGAGTCCATTGAGGACAAACATTGTGACACGAGATTTATATATATTAAGATTTTCCTTTATTTTTTTTTTTAGAGAGCTAACTTAAAAATAAGGAAATTATATTTATTAGAAAGGCCCTCAGCTCAGGAATAATAATTAAATTAATGATATAAATGAAAATTAAATATATACTTGTGGAACGAGAACAACCTACGCTATTGTCCCAGCGTTAATTATAATAATTAAATTAATGAAATAAATTAAAAATCTCAGGAATAATAATTAAATTAATGACAAAAATTCAAATTCAAAATGACAATTAAATACTTATAGAACGAGAAAAACTTACGCTCTAAAATACACTAATAATAAACACTAAAAATTATAAATTTGAAATTAATTAATGTAAATAATAACAAAATTAGGAATAACAATTTCTATGCTATTTGCTATGACGGCAAGGTCCTTCAGCTCAGGCAAATATTAATTAAATTAATGAAATAAATGTAAATTCGAAATGACAAATAAATACTTGTAGAAAGATAACAACTTACGCTATTGTCCCAGCGCTCATTTTAATAATGAAATAAATGAAAATAGAAAATGATAAATAATGAGTTGATAAATATAATAAATTAATAAATAAATAGAACAAGAAGAACTTACGCTATTGTCCCAGCGCTGATCCATGTCGGTGCAGACAATGTCGAGCGGCATCATTTGGGGCAGCTGCGACTTTCTGATCGTGTAGTCGGCGCACATGATCAGCAGCACAATGTTGCCCATCTTGATGCCAACCATGACCAGCGGCACCAGATCGCCCTGGCCGTCCTCCAAGTAGTTCCAGATATACTCGTACAGCATCAGCAGCAGCACAATGAAGTTGTAGTAGATGTAGAAGAATATTTGAAATTGGAAAATGCTGCGAAAGCAGAGCGTCACTTGATACAGCTCGCTGTAGACGATGCCACATGCCTCCAGTTCATCGGCCCGATCGCACAGCAAACACATGCGCTTATAATGACTCAAGCGCTGAGTTGACTTCGCATCCTGAGCATCAAGATCTATGGAACGCATGTTCAGCAGCATTGTGCCGATGTGAGCGCCCATATGCTCGTAGAACACGCCGGATACGAGAAAGCCCAGGAAGCAGGCATCCAGCATGAAGAGCGTGCCCATCCACATGTAAATGCCGATCACGCCGGTGAGAATGCGACCAACATCCGCATGCACAACGTGCCGCAGCGGCAACAGCTGTGGCACCTCGTAGAGGCAGCCGCCGATCGTCAGCAGCAGCTTCAGCGCATAGAACACGCTGAACTTGAGCGGAAAGAGCTCTTGAGTCTGGGTCAACGCACAGATGCGGCCATAGAGCGCAATATAGCGATTCAATATCGCCATGAATCGGGACTCGGCGCACACCTGAACAATGAAGGAGCCGACAGCGAAAAGGATCACCGACACAGACTGCAGCATGGCAAACACATCCGCATAGCTCTCCGTCTTGCGGGCGTGGACAAACACATCGGGAATGATGGTCCAATAGATGTTGACCAGAATGCTGCGCCACACAATTGTCAGCACCCGATTGCACTGCTGACGTGGCGCCTTCAGCTCGATCTGCCCGCGCTCCACGTCGAGGCGACACGACAGCAACGAGAGCCAACGTGCCGCCCGATAGAGCGCCATGAGCAGGCGACGCGACCAGATGTCCTTGCGACTGGTTGCCGGATTAAATTCGCTCTCGGGCATGGCCAGGCATCGACTGACCCCGCGATACCAGTATCGTTGTGTCCTGGGCACAATTGCTGTCGTTGTTGTTGGTTTTATTAATTGAATGTGTGTAGATATCGGCAATTGCGTTTCACGCTTCGCTGAGTGCCTCGCTGACTGATTAGCCGGAGCTATTGCTGCAGACGGAGATGGAGATGGAACTGGAACTGTGCGACTTTGGCTTGGGGGGAACGCAGTCTGGTGTCCATCGCGATATAGCTCGACCGTTGATGGACAGCCCAACAACAGTCTGCCCTTCCCTTCCCAGGGCGGCGGCACATTGGAACAGATGTTGCTTAAAACTGGGCGTAAAATGATATTTCGTTGGCTATTTTCGGTGTGAACCGGCAACGGCAAATTTCCTCGTATCGTAACTCGAAACTATTGCGTGCAACCTTTTTATAATATTCTACAAAAAGCTGTAGTATATGTATAAATTAATGTAAAGCCATTTGTTGAATATAGATTGCGAAATCGCTTGCTTGTTAGCCTGCAACTTTGTTGATAATTTACATAATTAAGTGCATTAACGGGTTATTTATTGCCTGCCAGTTGTCATTGCTGAGGTTTCAATTTATCTTAATCACGCAAGATGTTAGTTATAGATTATGTACTATTTAATATTCTCATGGCAGGCATTTATCTATTTACAAAAGTAAACAAAATACTCAAGGAAATAATAATGATTAGCATGAGAACTTTTGAAATTGTTATTTACTTTATAATAATACAGAATATGTATCTCAGCTTAAAACTTTTTTTCAAAATTATATTTTAATTGAATATTGAATATCTATCTGATTATCAATTTTGCAAAGTTTTATAAGTATTATTATATTGTGAAATCATATTTACAATTTAATGTTATTTATTTAATATTAATTAATATAATATTTTGAATATCTATTTATTAAGTTTGCATGTGTAAAGTCACTTAAATAAATAAATAAATAAATTCTGACTTTCTTGAATATATCTTGATATTAATATCTGAAAATATTTCATTTATTTGAATTGCATATAAATATTGCTGATTAAATTTCTTTACTTATGTATTTTGATAGATTTTTAAAACTGCAATTTATTTATAATTTACATAACAATTGATTTAATTTAAATACGTATTTGAATTAATTTTAATTATTACAGTTTGCACAGAAGTCTCAATGTGCATAATAATGGCGTTATGCCTCAGCGCAAAATTTCATTACAATTTCAATTCACTTGTGAGCAATTATAATAGAGTTGATTGTAGTTGATGTTGCTATTGAAACAAGGAGGAGGAGGAGGAGGCGACTCCCTCGCTCCCACCGAGAGGTTGCAAGCTGCCAAACACGTTTGCTGGACATTAGAATGTGACGAGGTTCAATGAACTGTGACAAGCAGCACATATCCAGCTGGAGGAGGAAGTGTTGTAGGCCCAAAGACTGGCAATAGAAAAACAAAGTCAATAGCCTTTGAGTTGCTGTTGCTGTGGCAGCAACAGCAACAACGTCGACTCCAACAACCACAACAACAGCCAGCAACAGGTCTAGGCTGGCTGTTTGTTGCTCCTGGCATGATCATTGCCTCTGACAACGCTGTGGCAGGCAGGCAGCAGGCAGGCGTGCAACAAGCCTGCCCCATAACTGGTTTTTGGCGAGTCGACGACGACGACAACAACGACGACGACGACGATGGAAGGCAAAGCCAAGCTTGGCCTAGCCTAGGCCCAAGCCATAGATAGATAGATGATAGTAGCAGTCGTAGAGACTGAGTACAGCATCCTGGCAGCGTGCAACTCGCTAGACCTGCAACCAGTTTACGTACAGTTCGACTCTCGACTTTTGACTACTCATCGAGTCCGTGTTATTGTGGCCCAAGTACATGAAGTAATTGCATTGGAGCAAGCCTGACCCCAGCCGTGATGCTGCCACTGCCACCGCTGCTGCTGTTGCTCCATCAACTTGGCGGCCAATGAACTGCCACAGAAAAGACAATAGGAGCAGGCTGCAGCTTATGAGCCGAGAAGGGGCAGCAACAAGTTCAGCAGTGTGGAGTGGAGTGGAGTGGAGCTGTGCGGCTGCAGGCTGTAGCATCTGCTGGAGCCAATGTTGTTCTGCTAAATTGGAAATAATTGCAGAGAAGCAGCAGCAGCAGCAACGACGGCAGCAGAATGCACGTGTGCAGTTGCAGTTGCAGTTCTTGTTGTTGCTGCTGTGTTATAATTCGCGTTGTTGCTGTTGCTGTCATTGTTGCTGTTATCGTTGTCATCAGTTGTTGTCGCTTGCTGTGGTTGTTTCTCTACTATGACATAAAATACAAGAGACGAAAGGCAAACGAGGTAAGCAGCAGATAATGTAACTATGAATCTGCAAGGGACAGGCAGAAGCTGAAGGTGGAGGAGGCCGTGCTTGTAACGCAAAACGACAACAAGAGCAGCAGCAACAAAGACTAAATGCGGAAAATACTGGCGAACAATAACAATAACAATAAAGTTGTGCGCAATGCGAAATAAAAACACACAAACGCAAACGCAAACACACAACATGTAAGGAAAAGTTCAACGACATTAGGAGATTAGAGAGCATTCACGATATCAACAACAACAACAACAACAACAACAACAACCACAGCGAAGTCCATGCACATTTGAATGTGCCACTGCTGAAGAGAATGTGTGCTGACTGTATGTGTGTGTTTGTGAGCGTGCTCGGAGCGAGATTCATCGAAGCACTCTAACGTAGAAAACAAAAAAGTCATCGACATCATATGGATTTTTATTATGTTGAACGTGGCAGCCATCGGGGGCAGGGGCAGGGGCAGGGAAAGCGGCAGTGACGAAGGCCAGAGTCAGGGGCAGAGAAAGGAGCGTCAAAGGGGCAGAGGTTGAGTGCTTGCAACAACACAGAAATGGTAAAAAAAAAAAACAGGCAAAGAACGTTGTCAGAGACAGGAAAATGTTTTTCATTGTGCTCGTCGTGCCTTGGAAAAGCCGACAGCAGCAGAGGGAGGGAAACGGAGACTCAGTCGCAGTCGCAGCAGGCATTGGAGTCATTAGAGTTGCGGGAGACATGCCCCATGCGTTTGCATAAACAACAGACGAGCAACAACGACAACAACAACAACAACTGCTGGCTGTTGAGCCCAGCCCTTTTGCCAGTGATGAGCTCTCTGCCATCTCTGGCCATGCCATCGGTGTGGGGCCAGGCAACCTCACATTTTGGCGTGTGTTGCACAAAATGCCACACTTGGATGCGTTGCCATTGCTATTTACGGATGATGCTGGAGATGCAACCCCTACATAGCTATGAGGCGGCATTTGGCTGCTCTTAATTTGGATATTTAATTACGACCAAGCTGCTGTCCGCAGCGCAGTCACCAGCAGATGCAGTTGCAGTTGCGGTTGCGGATGGAGGTGCAGATACAGATAGCGATACAGTAACAGATACAGATACAGTTGTGCTGATAAATATACAGCTACTAAGATATCGTTGGTTGCTACAGCAACAGATGCAAATGAATCACTAACAATTCGTTGGCGATAAGAAAGTTTGCGAAGCAAGCCGACAACTTTATGCTCTACAGTCGCTTTTATTTGAGCTACAAATTAAACAATTGCTTTTAATACATTTAAAATTTAGAATTACAATAATTTCAATTATTTATACCAACATCATTTTATACTTTAATAGAGTTTATTGAATGAAGAAAAATTATCTTATTTTAAAATTTAGTATGATTAAACCAATCTTTTTAATTTTAGAATCTACTTCTAACATTCGATTTTTTAAACTATTTTCAATGGCAATCAAAACTAAAATCAAGTTAATATTTTACTACTTAGCGACAAATTCAATAATTTAGTTCAATAAACTAAATAAATTCAAGTTTAAGATAGACTCAAATAATTTTATTTATTTTTCAAAAACATATAATTTTTAAAATTTATTTCAATTAAATTGAACTCAGGAAAACCATAAAATATTATAAAATATTTTATAACGGATTGAAATAAAAATGCATTGTGGACAACGTAATTTTTTCCATATTATAGTATGCTTCCAAAATATGAACATTTTTTTTAAATAAATGTCAAGGCATATCAATCTTCAGTCGAGAGAATGTACATATGTCAACAAAGCAAGTTTTAAATTCACAAAACCAAAATTCCTATTTATTTTAATTGATTTAAATAAATAACTGAGAATACTAATTTTCTAGTCTAGTCGAAATATATTTATTTATACACCTCTTATTGGAAATCACAGTCGGGCAGGCATATCGAATAAGCCTCGAGTGCAGGGTATAACTAGAGATGCTGCGTCGTTGCAGCGGCTGCTCAATTTGATTAGGTTTCCAAAATCAATACCCAAAGTGAGTTTTTATTTGTTTTTACCGACTTTGTGAGAAAATAAACATGGGGTGGCCATTCGCAGACCGACGTCGAAGTGCTATCTGAAAAACTGTGATGCTGATGGTTATTGGAACTGAGACTGCACAGAAAGGGACAGAGGCTGAAACAGAGACTCAAACTGAGACTGAGACTGAGACTGAGCCTTTCTTTCATTACGTCTCGCCTTTGTTTGTTATCACTTGAAGTTTGAGCAGTTTTACGAATTGATTAAGGCGGCGTTTGTTTACAAGCAGGTAAACAGAAAGTGGTTAGAGGAGGACAAGTGAGGGAACGAATCGAAAGGGGTGTGCGGGGAGGCAACTTTCCGTTTAAATGGTTTTACAGTTGAATTGTAAACATGTTCTGGCTGGGTCGTAAAGTCTCTCCAGTCTCTTCGACTCTGCGCTCGGTACTCGGTGCTCATTAAGCAAAGCATGACGAATAACTGCAACGTCAAAGTCGCTTCGATGCTGCCGCTGACGTTGACGTTGGACGCTGGCACACCTGACAATTTGTTAATGAGAGCAACAGGTTCAGCAGCGTGGCGCGGCAGGAAGCGAAGCGATAAAACCAAAAACCAAAGCAAGCGCAACGGACACACGGCCAAAACTGGATGACGGATGACGGATGACGGATGTCCTGCTGGATGCGAGTGCAAAAGCGAGAGAGAAAACAGAACGAACAGAAACAAAGTCGGTAACTGCAGTAAAAATGTAAATAATGCAAAACATTTTCTCACCCCGTTCCGCTGCTGTTCGCTTCTCTGTCTGTCTCTCTGTGTGTTGTCGGCGCACTTTTTAGGCTTCCCCATTCGATGCGGCGAACGCTTCTGTCGCTGCCGTCGCTGCTGCCGGATGGCGAATGGTAATGAGCAGCGACAGGGGCGGGGGGAAGTGGCATGGGAAATGATATGTAAGAAATGCCATGGCATCGTGTGATAAGCAAAAACGCAGAAGAAGAAAGAAAAACAGCAACTAAGATCTGTGCTTTCTAACGACATTTACTCACGTCTCAGAGAACAACATATGGCCAGCGAGAGATGACCTTTTTTTTCCTCTCTCGAGAGAGTGAGTGAGTGAGTGTGTATCTGTGTGTGCACTTCCCAATAGCTCTGCTGCTGCTTCTGCTGCCCAGCCCATTTGTAGTGAAATTTAATCAAGCGTTTAATGCCAAGGTGGAACGTCAGCGAACATAATACAGAGTTGTAGTTGTAGTTGTAGTTGCAGGGAAGGGCAACTTGAGGCGAGGGTGAGAGCGGGAATGAGGCAAGGGCGAGGGCGTTGTTGATGCTGCTGCTGCTCTGGGGATATGTACCATGTTGGAACTGGGCCTGGGCTGCTGTCCAGTCTGTTGTGCCTCATGCTTGATGCCTGTCATATGTCAGTCTACGTCTGAGTTGAGCCCAGTTTGCGTCTGTCTCTCTCACCTACGACGCTGGTTAATGACATTTTGAGTTAATTGCTGGCCATATGGGCAAGAGACAGCGACAGCGACAGGGACTACGGTAAACGAATATGCGTATATCATGCATTTCCAGGCAACGTAATTTGACTACACACACACACACACACACACACACACATGTATTTGTTAGGGGGAGGGAATCGATCTGCGCTGATGCTTCGCCAGATGATCAGTTCCCGATGATCCGTTAACGAACGCAATTCACCTTCTTATGTATATATTATATATTGTGGCCTGCCCCATAACTGAAATTCGAGCTGCCCTGCAAATGGCGCATTATTCTTTCATTTTACAATTTTAATTGTACGTTCACCTGTAACTGACCTTCGTACGTAAAACTTTCTAAATACGGGTTGAATGTCGTGGGGTTTAACAACAAGCTCCACTTTCAAATATTTCCACAAAAGCAATGATAACATATTCACTTTACGGGTACATCTTAAAATTTTTCTTTGAAGAAATTTAATCAGGATCCTATACCTAGTCTTTAGCAATTTGAACTTCCTACAAAATAGAAATGTTTAAACTACTTAAGTGAAATATTAAATATATTTGATATATTATATGAGTAGTGAATTACAAAATTATTTCACTACTACTCTTAGCAATTATAATCTATATTGTAAACACTGCATAATTACAGCAGATATTGACCCTTCACCCTTCTTTAGTTAATGCTGCAAATGCTTATTATATTTATAGGCCTATTCATCTATACATTTGTTGTAATATTTTATACTTTTACTAGCACCCAATGCATTAATCAATGCTACACTTTTAGATGCCATAATTTTAAATATATAAATTAATTAATTTAAGATCACTACTTTAACTGCTATAACTATTTTCACTTAGACACACAACTATTTCTAGTTGAATTTTCTAGTTATAATTTATTATTTAACAGTAAATACTGCTAATACTAAAACTCTTTTCTATTGACTACTTAATTTAATGAATTTAATATATTAACTATTAAAAGTGTGCTGATTAACCTCTAATACTGATAATGATATACTTATATTTTTGAAAATTATTTTTCATCCTAAACAATTTATTGGGTTATAAAGCTTTAATTAATTACATTAAATTCATTTAAATGTTTAAGTAGAAAATGTCTAATTGGCGTCTACTTTTTTTTTTTTTTTAATATTATATCTTTAACTCTAATAAAGAATTCTATAAATAAATACAAAATTATACTCAATTACCACTCCAGCTAATTTTGTTTACAACTATCTCAACTGTTACTACTACTTCCACATAAAATATTTAAATACCTGTACATTATAATGTCGATAATTGCATCTAAATTTAATTGCACATCTACGATAATTGTATAATGTTATAGAATGCAGTTAATTTACTCTAAATCTTTTAACTTAAATGCCTCGCATAATTGCATATTTAAAATTATTTGATAAGAAATCGTTAATCGGCTTAACAACAATGCAACATTAATCGGCTTATCAACAATGTCGTAGTCCTACAATAGTAATCATTTTATTTTAATTGCCATATTGCAAATTTTCACTATTCATCTGTTGATATGATTAGAGCTTCAAGTACTTCCGGGAATAAAATCTAGGCTGCAATGTGTCGAATACGTAATTCGAGTAAGTTACGTATTTGCGGATAATCACATAATATAATATTGCATTAAAAGTGTGAAGTTAAATCTCAAAAGTATCTGCGCTGAACATGCATGTATGTTTACGATCATATTAACTCGATACTCGATTCGTTTACCTGTACTCGAGTTACACCTATCCGTTTGTATGTGCAGTGTAGAGTGTACAGGGCATTATCTATTGTTATTATTATGGCATCAACGAGCAGCCGCAATCGTTGCCTCAGTCGCCGTCGTCGCAGTTGCCTTCTCTCATTTGGCGCGCTTTTTGTTTTGCTTTGCCTTGTTACAGGTAATGTCCTAGAGCTATAGCTATAACAATAACAGCAACAGCAACAAGAACAACGCCGTCAAGTGGGCAGAGGCAGGTAAGAAAACCACGGGGGAAAGGAACGACGTCGCGTCGCCGCTGCGTAGGACGCGTAACCGGCAATATATTGGCAGCAAACCAGTTTTTATAATGTCAATTCGAATCCTACACGTTCACGTCCATGTCCAATCCACACGCATTAAGCGCGACAGTCGCAAGTCGCGACGCGTCCAAATAATGACGACAACAACCGCAACGGCAGCAGCAACGGCAACGGCAACTGCAATCTTGCGCTGCAGTGGGAGCGAGAGGGCAACAAGACGCCGACGCAGACGCCGACGCCGACGCCAACGCTGAAGATTCGTTGGCGTTGAATTTGATTTTGATTTCACCTGAGTGCCTTTTTTGCCTTTGCCTTTGCCTTTTGCCTGCCTCTTCCTTTTGACAACCAACGCAGTCAGCAACTGCATTGCGACCTACGACTCTCCTTACCCTAAGCATATCATTGTTGTTGTTGCTGTTGCTGTTGTTGCCGTTGTCGTTGCCGTTCGAGGTTTGTGTAATTGATGATGTTTATGTTTGGGGTCCCGGTCCGGGGCCTCGTTTTGTTGAGGCAGTTGATTTAAAGATTACGCACCTATTGTGTGTGGGTTTCGGAGAGGTTGTGTGACCGGCATATTAATTCTGAAGACTTAATAATTTCTAATGGGTTTATTAAATGCTTTACGACTTTAACAATAGGAAATGCAAACGACTTAGAAGGCAATCATTTTATTACCGGCAACGACAACGGCAAAATTGAAATAAAAGGATAGCTGAAAAGGAAAATAAAATAAATCTTTATTAGAAAGTAGCTCATTCATTTACAATAATTAACTAATTGCAGATACTTCCTAAAACGTTTGTTTCCTTGACTTAATACTAAAATGCATTGGTCATATCAGTGGATTTTGAATTTGAATTGCCCGCGCACTGAATTGTCGAAATTAACTGATTTTCGAAATATACCGCTGGTATTTTTGTTCTAATAAGAATTCAACTGCCGAATTAAATGTTGCCAGATCATCAATAAAAATTGTATATTTTCGAACTTTGCCGCTTACAATAATAAATTGTTAATCAACTCGCAAAGAGTTAATTAATAGCAAAATGAGCTTTTATAATTATGTAGGGCATCTTCTAAGCTAATTCTCAATCGTATTGCTCAAGATGAGTTTAAAATTTAAAAATCGTTTGCACATAGCAGTGCAATTGGCGCTGCCGTATCGCCAAAAACAGAATTTTGTTTACATTGACGACAGCGCTGCCACCACGTACAAACTCAACGCCACAAAGTGGCACTCTCGATTTTTGCACAGTCAGTCTGGTAACGCCAGTACTTTGCCATCAATTCATGGGCCGTGTTTGTTTTAAGTTAATATTAAAAGAAATAAATAGCAATATTAAATAATTTACAATAATCAACCAATGTGCACAACTATCGAGTGATTGAGTCGGCGTAAGTTATTGGGCATGTCGCAGGCCATAATCTAAAATTCTATGCGAAAAACGGGTGTGCGGCGCTAATGCTTCGAGGTTTGTACATAAAAAAACACGAACTGTATGCGGGTGTGTGTGTGTGTGCGTGTAGGTGTGTGTGTGTGGGTGTGTGTAAGGGGGCGTAAAGTGGGAGGCAGCGGCAGCGACTGAGCAATGCAAATCCTTTGTAAAAATACTAGACAAAGAATCAATTTCTTAATTGTGAGCCAGGCGGTGGCACTTGTCGCGACAAGTTCCCTTTAAGTGCATGTGTGTGTGCGACTGTGTGTGAGTGTATGTGTGTGTGTGTGTGAGTATGTGGTAAGGTCGCCTAGTTGAAAGTGTCAAGGAATTTTACAACAGCGGCAACACACGAGAGCAAGGTAAAACCTTCGCCCGAGTCCGAAGGGCCCCGCCCCCTGGGTTGTACCGCGCCCATTGCGCGCTCTGCATTAAATATGAATGTGTGTCCTTCTGCTGATCCTGCCCCGTGGTGTGCTGCAACATAAATTGTTGCATATTCAAATAACTGTAACTGTAACAGTTACCGTTACCGTTGTCCCGGATATCTAGTCCTGCCCAGCAAGGATTTCTAGCATTGCTTATGTATTTTTCATGCTTGTTTTTTTTTTTGGTTGGTTTTGGTATGATTCCAATTGGGATTTTTACACTAACTTCGCTCTGCGCCTGCGTTCTCTCTGTGTGCTCTCTCTCTTTGCCGCTCTCTTCTTTTCGTACACACTCTCCCAATGTGGAGTACCATCAAAAACTGTGTTTCGACTTCAAGTGTGCTCTCAGCAACAACAACAACAACTATTAAAGCGGAGCATAAGAAAGGAAAACATGGGTACTATTTAGCAGCTATTGTTTAACTATGAACCGCAACTGGGTTGGACAGTGTAACACTGACTGAGTGGCTTGTTTACCTTTTTTCAACATTTCTCTTTTTTTGCACATTTTTGTTGCAAACCACAGGAAACGATTTCCGTTCGAAAATTCAAATCGTCCGATGCTCCTTCGACGCATTGTTCAGTGCGATGACAGTGAGGCTTCCTCATTGATAACGTTTCTGGAGCATTTTTGTGGCTGTAATTGATTTGGGTTTTTGGGCTGCAGCCACCTGTGATTGACACCTCTTCATGCCCATGCCCATGCCCATTCCCATTCCTTTTGGCCGGCTAATGAATGCCCATTTCGATTTCCGTTTATCTCCCCGACTAACATTAAAAACTTTCTTGTGTCCTTTTGCAGTTACATGTGACGAAATGAATCTTTAACAGCAGCTGAAGCAGTGGCAACAACAACGCAATCAATAACAACGAAGCAACAAACTGAACAGGAACAAGAACAGGAACAAGAAGCAGAACATTCACACTCAAGCATTCACAACTTACAACTCACAACTCGAGAAAGTTCATTGAAGTATCGACGAGGCAGGAGGAAGGAGGAAGGAGGCAGGAGACGAACTGTTGTTTGGCAGCCGGGTGCAGATCATCAATATTCCAGAAAGCAATTGAGTGAGCCGAGCCGGGCACAAGCATTAATTCATCAATTATTCAAAATGACCGAAGACGAAATTCTCTTTGACGATGTTTACGAGCTCTGCGAGGTCATTGGCAAGTAAGTAACATTTGCTCTTGGTGAGATGTCTTCCCGATGCCCCATATCTCATTCCCTCATTATGCGTTTTACGCACTAAATCATCTGTCGACGCCCGGCACGCGATACAATTGGTAATGAAGCCGCATTCCATCCACCCATCCACCCACCCATCCATCCATACAAAAGTTGGCCAAACAAGTTTTGGTGTCGACTTTTACATTATGCATTAATATTTATGTGGCTCTCAACAACTTGAATTAGTTAGCCCAAAACAATCTGCAGCACTATCGGCCTGCTTTTTGGAGTTTGTTGGGCCAAGCCTTTTTTTGGCTGCCATGATGGGGTCGAAAAGGACATTTGAGCTGCTGAAATCGGTTTTGATAACTTTTACTAAATAGTAATAAATATTACACCTTTTTGTTTTTTCTTTTCTCTTCGTGTGTTGCAGGGGCCCCTTCTCCATTGTGCGGCGTTGCATACACAGAGAGTCGAACCAGCAGTTTGCTGTCAAAATCGTTGATGTGGCCAAATTTACGGCCAGTCCTGGACTGAGCACAGCGGGTAAGTTGACCTTGCTACATGCCACATGCCACATGCCACCGAGCAACCAGCCAGCCAGCTAGTCAGTCAGTCATCCAACCCCTCGAGTACACTACGAGTGAATAAATTATAATTAATCTGCCTGAATTATATGAAATTTGTTGCTGCTAATTGTGCGGCAAGAACACAGCAAATTTAGCACGAGCGCCAGGACCACGAAGGGAGGAGGACGGCACAGGACACGACAGCCTATGACGGGATAGCTCTAGTTACAGCTAGTCCAACTGGTCCAATTAAAAAGAAATTGCTCAAATGCAACGCGATGTCTTGACTTGGGTATTGACTAAATGATACATGGCAGACACATAAGTCAGCCCCCAAATCCATTAGAGCGCTCGGCCAGCTGGTGTCACAGAGAGACAGTGGCAGAGGCAGAGGCAGGCTGGGGTTGGGGCTGGAGCTGGGCACCCATATAAATGTTACTCATTCTGATATCAACTAATTGCGCGCCATTACAGATCTGAAACGCGAAGCCACAATATGTCACATGCTAAAGCATCCGCACATCGTCGAGCTGCTGGAAACCTACAGTTCCGAGGGCATGCTCTACATGGTCTTTGAATTGTAAGTAAAAGTCCCACCACATTCCCGCAATTTCTACACACTCACACACACAAATACTTACTCCAACTGGTATATATTTATATATACATTTGTATTTAGGCCACTTAAATATATGTCCTTTACTTGCAGCATGGAAGGCTCCGATTTGTGCTTTGAGGTTGTGCGACGCGCCGTCGCAGGTTTCGTCTACAGCGAGGCGGTGGCTTGGTAAGCATGGAAACATACCCAATTATGATGCTATTATAATGCAAATTATTCTATTATTTCTTTTTGAGTTTCGCTCTTTGTGCACAAGAATGCAAGCGCACCTCAATTGATAAAAATTGAACAGCACCGCCAAAGCGCTGCCAATTAGCAACTAGTCAGAGCAAGCGCAAGGCAGCTTAGTTAGTTTTTGTGCTGCATATTTTTATTATGCCATTAAAGAGGTTTATAGATGTTGAAAAGATTGCAAATACTCCTAACAATTAAAGAAAACTATAATTTACTAGCCAGCTCTCGACTGCATTGTTTTTGTATATAAATAATAATTTGTATTATTTTTATGATATTGTCTTTTTACTGCTTATAGTTTTGTTTAATTATGCATTGACCAATTCTTAATACTACTAACATTAAAAAATAAAAATCAACGAAATGATAATGTTTGTCACTTATCTTCGATAAGATTCTAAAAATGTGATTGTATTTTGAAAGTAGTAAAATTATTAGTAATTATTAGTAATTTTCCGTGAAAATTAATGTGGTATTTAAGACCACATCTTTGTACTTGAAATAGTAAAAAACTTGAACATATCTTTAGTTTCTAATTAGTTCAAAATGCTTTTTTTAAAGGCACTCTTTAAAACTCAGTAATTAAAAAACAGTTCTTCAATTTTAAAACATTTTGGAAATTTTTATGTTGATGCTTCAAGAGATAAAATTACCAGATTTTAAAATTGATGTGCGCTCATTTGTAATGTAAAAATAGCTTTTACTGCCTGCAACATTTTAGCGAAGTTTTTCGTTAATAATGAAAAAGCAAAGCGAAATTGTATCGTGTTCTATTCCAATTAGTCCCACTTGGCGGATGTGTGCTCTCATGTCTAAAATCTAATAATCAGACTATTTAGTAGCTTTAATGAATCGTGAATAATTGAATTTTTTGTTGCCATTTTTTGCTGTTCTGTTTTTAGCCACTATATGCGGCAAATACTGGAGGCCCTGCGCTATTGCCATGAGAACGATATACTGCATAGGGATGTGCGACCCGCGTGTGCTCTGCTGGCCACAGTGGACAACTCGGCGCCAGTTAAACTGGGTGGCTTCGGCTCGGCGATACAGTTGCCGGGCACACGCGAAACCATAGAAACACATGGACGCGTTGGCTGTCCGCACTACATGGCGCCGGAAGTGGTGACCAGGCGTCTGTATGGCAAAGGCTGCGATGTCTGGGGTGCTGGAGTCATGCTGCATGTGCTGCTCTCGGGACGTCTGCCGTTTTTGGGGTCCGGTGTGCGACTGCAACAGTCGATAGCACGCGGCAGGCTTTCGGTAAGTGCACCATTTAATCTGTTATTCAGTATGTTAATGAAACAACGTTTTCGAATTGCAGTTTGAGGCACCAGAGTGGAAATCAATTTCGGCTAATGCCAAGGATCTAGTCATGAAAATGCTGGCGGCCAATCCACATCACAGACTATCGATAACCGAGGTGCTAGAGCATCCCTGGATACGTGATCGCGACAAATTGCAGCGCACGCATCTAGCGGAGACTGTTGAGGAATTGAAGCGCTACAATGCGCGACGCAAGCTCAAGGGAGCCGTGCAGGCGATTGCCGGTGGCACCAACATGGATCCCCTGTATGCCGGTGATGCGGACAGTAAGTGAAAGCCCGAGAGGCTTGACAATTGAGCAATCAATTGAAACGGCGATCTTAACATTGCAGTGCCCATTGCAGGCGCACCGGACGAATGGGCCGACGAGGAGGCGGGCATTGAGGCGGTGCAGCGAATACTGGACTGTCTGGACGACATCTATTCGCTGCAGGACGCGCATGTGGATGCGGATGTGTTGCGTGATATGCTGCGCGATGGTCGCCTGCAGCAATTTCTGCAGCTCTTCGATCGCATTGGCTCCACGGTCATCACGACCAACGGTCGAGCACCGACCGCCGAGGCTGTGGCGCGCAGTCGCGATATTCTGGAGCTGTTGTCATCGGTGGGCGTTGGTGTGGGCAATAAGTATGCCAAGGATGAGCTGATGCAGCTTCTGGCCGCGCCGCACTTACAGGTGAGTGCCATTTTATATTGTATTTATTTTGTGTACACTTTGTATACGTTCATTGTGCATATAGTATACATAGTATATATTTGTGGCTTTATTTTGTGGCAAGCTGTCAGCTCAAGCACATGATTGTATTCATTGTTGCATTACGTTGTTGCGCGCCCTGCCGTGACAGTCGGTAACTGCTGGGCATGTGGTCATATCAATCTGTGGTCCACTCTACAGTTCGGTTTAGCATAAGCCAAAACAAATTTGAAATGTATTTAGTGCCAGCAAACAGGCAAATGCATACAAATACACAAGCTCTTGCAACCACCACGAACAAGTCCCGCAGCGCAGGCAATCACTAATCCTTCGACCAAACAGTGTGACACACATACAGATCCCAGACACAGTCTCATACTCTACTCTACTCTACTAGTCCATATATACTGCTTGTGCAAACAAACTGCGCCTGCTAATGCAACCAAAATACAAACAATTTAATCAGAATAAACCTAAATGAAATTCGGACGTTGCTGCTGCCACTGCTGCTGGCTCAACAGCTTCAGCTTCAGCTTCAGCTCCGGCTCCGGCTCCAGTTTCAGTTTAGCAGCAGCAGTGGCATCAGCAGTGCTTTGGGGCACTTCCCCAAAGGCTTTTTGCGCAGAAAAGTATGCTACACAACTCAAGTGCCGCGTCGCTGTCGTCGCCGGCGTGTGCCGCACACATTTGCAACAGACCAACGGCGAGCACTGAAGGGACAGAAAAACATTTAACGATTGCACGAAAAAAGCAAAAACAAAAAAAAAGAGCTACCTAAGCCTTGGGCAGTTGCACGAACTTTGAATACCCTTATCATTGAAATGTCCAGCTGCTGAGTAGCCACAAAAACAGACATTGTTTTCAAATCAGAACTCATATGGCCTAGAATGAGTTGTGATAAATTTGTTATACAAAAATTATCTATTTTAAACAATTTTCTGATTGCAATAATTTATTAAGTTGTTGATCATTCAAGTTCAAAACAAATTAATGAAGATGTTTGAATTTGCTTTAATTGTTTTTTAGTTTGCTATAGTTTATTGCATTACAAGTCTAGAAACAATGATGGAATGATTGCGTCTTAATTGTTGCGTATACGCACAACTACAACTATTGGTTAGAGTATAACCTCGTTTTCCATGCTGCGAGCCTGGCTGTGTGCGATATGAACGCCATAACTCTGTGCCATCCACTGTCGTTAATTGCTCCTTGAAGCAGACTACACTTTTTGCTGCTGAACGGCAGTGCTTTATTCTTTTCCATACCCTGTACAAATATGTATTGAACGAGGGATTTGCCACTGCACGTCGCATAATTATTAATAATTCGCTAGAGCAATATTGTTGCACATAAGAAATTATATTGATTGTGTCATCGATTAGTCGGTTCAACGCCTATATGCTATCTTCAGGGAATGTGTGAGTTACAACAGCTGCAAGGTCTATGAGGAAGTCAATGTATATTTAATGAGCAACGGCGAATATCTGTGTACCTCATGTTTTCCACATGAAGTAAGATAAATGGAGCTATGCAAAGAGCTGTTGCTTAGGGATGCTGAGTAAATTCGAAAGATTTTGCTGCTAAGGAACGTTTTGGAAAAAATAATGAATAGGATTATTTTGAGTTAGCAGTCTTTTGGTTGTTATTTGCTTTATTTGATTGTATTACTTGAGTATTGGGTTCGGCTCTATATTTGTTTAAACAATTAGTTGTAAATAATAGATTAATTTATGAAATATTTATTATTATTTATTTTTGTATTTTTTTAATATTTTTGTCAGGGATTCAAAAATTTTAGTGTTTAGACACTTTTGTAAACATATGACATTTGGTTTATTTAATTGTATTATTAGAGGATTGGGCTCGGCTCGTTAAGATATAAATTAGTTAGATGGATTCTACAATTCATAAATAAAAAATAATATACATTTTATTTTATTTTCTATAATTCTCTATTTATAATCATTTATTGCTTGTTAATTTTAAATATTTTATTTGAACAGATTTTTTGTTTCCAATGAGGCTGTTTAATAATGATTGTTTATTGTATGTGTAATTAAGTTAGTGATCTGTAGTTGTTGTACAGGGTATTAGCCGGCCATGCTTTCCAATTCAATTGTTTGCGTTCGCTTTCTATATCGGACTGGGCCGGACGATTCGCTGTCCACTTGTCCAAGTGTCTATCAGGCGCTTTGTGTGTGACGCAAGCTGTGCTCGGCTGCCAGCGACTCATTTTCATAAATTCATGGAAAAAAACTGGTGGAAAAATGAAGAAAAAAGGAAAATGAAATGAGAAGATGGATATAAATGACAGACGATATGAACAACTGCACAAAACGCAGGCTCAGCTAGCAATGAGTGAATGTGTTAATGCTGTGTACATATACAGCGAGGGAGAGAGAAAGAGGGAAACAGAGGTAGAGAGAGAGAGAGAGGAGAGCACCACCACTTGGGCGCTGGGCAAAGGCGTTAGTTAAAACAACAACTATTATAAGGACCTCGGCCGCAGTCCAAGCCTTCACTGCAAATCTCACTGCATTCTCACGCTCTTTCGTTGGCCCTTTCCCTCTCGCTCGCTCACTTGCATGCTTGCGCTCTCCCTCTCCCTCTCAGTCGCCCGCTCTCTCTCTCTCTCTCTCTCGCTTGCATTCTGCAAAGTGCAGCGAGCGCAATCGTTGCCCAAAAGTGCTGCTGCAGGGGCAATGCAAATACACATACATACTGCGTGAGTGTGTGTGTGTGTGTGTGTGCGTGTGGCAAGTGTGTCAGTGTCTGCGTGTTGCACAAACCCACCGAGCATCCGTGATTGACTTAAACAAAAAGCGCGCACACATTTCAGTTTAGTTTGCGGCGCAGTCGCCGCGAGGGAACGACGCCAACATCGCCTTGCTGTCCTGCTGTCTTGCCGCCTGCCTCGAGTTGGATTTATTTGACACTTGCCAAGTGATGTGTGAAAGAGGCGCCTAACGAGCGATTTCGCGACAGACCCGCCCCCAGAAGGGTTGGCAGCTGGCTAAACAAAGCTCAGGGAATATATAGTATATATACGTATGTATACGTATAGATGGAGTGCGGTGAAACCTTCGTCAAGTAAACTAAAGTTGACTCGAGTCTATTTCTCAAGTGACTCGCTTCCATTCTCTTGCCGCTCTTCCCGCTCGCCCGCTCGCTTGACCCAATTAACGGTGCGCGAATGCTGATGCGAATGCGGATGCGAACGCGAAGTTGTCTCTGGAGTGTGTAGTGTCGTGTCAGTGTGCCAATTACGCGCGAATTTCCGCAGTAACCTCCGCGAGCGAGCAGCACATCACAGTGGAGCAGAGCAAGCTCAGGCCTATAGACCAAGTTTACAGCCACGTGTTTGGCGGCAAAACCCACATGGGGGCAATTGACAAAAGGGCAACCGCTACCGCTACAGGAGCTACCGCTGTCATTGGTGACGTCGCACCCTCACCACCAACCGACGCCATGTGGCGTTGGGGCCGCGCTGTGGCGCTGCTCATAAATTGGCAGCACAACAAAGTGCCGCAGCCTGTGTTGCTGTTGTTATTGCTGCCACCATTTCCGCTGTCATCGTCTGTGTGCGTCTATAACTCAATTTAAATTCAAATGTGCGCCACTATAAAAAATGAAAGCGAACAAATTATAAAACGGCCAAAATCGACAAAAGCAAACGAAATTAGCATAGAAGTTTTTGAATGGCTGACGGCGAGGACGAGGCCCTCGAGGAGGCGGAGGAGGATATTTGTTGTTGTTGCTGTGATAGCACATCGACAACGACCACAACGGCAACAACAACAACCACATCGACGCCACAGCTAAGCGTCTTTCAATGGATTGGCCTAGAGACGGCTGAACTTCTGCCCCCCCACATAACGCGATACTACAACAACCTCCACCAGCAGGTAAATCATTTCCGTTTCTCTGCCTCTCACTCCTTGCCACATTGCCACATTGCCACCCATTGCTGAGTCCCACGGCCCACATACATCATCGTGGTTCCTGATAATGCCCGTCTCCCTGAGTTGTGTGTTTTTGAATTCACAGAATTCTATTAAGATGCGTAATCCGTCTTGAAAAGTTATGAATAAAACGGCTTGGATAAACTTACAACAACTTCAACTTAGCATAATTGAATGAAAAATGCTTTTTGCCCTTTTTAGTTAAGTACTCACTAAGACCGAACTTTGAAATGCACAACTTGGCTTTGCCGTGTTTGCTTGACTTAGAATACCCTAATATACGGTAATGACTCCCCAAAGAGCCGCGTCATAGTTTGGCTGGGATTTGAATCCGATCTTTCATTTGGGACACTTTATTTGGAAACACAACTTAGAAATAAAAGAGTTCAACAATTTGGGCTAACTTATGTTTGAGAAGCAATTTTAATTTGTCTAGAAGAATGTATTCAAAAGACAACAAAGCCGAGTAGGAAAAGGGATTGAACCCGAAACAATTGTGTTGAATAGTTGAGGAATGGTCTCAATACTCGAACAATGGAGATGGGCATAAATAATGTCTTCTTTTTGCATTCTTTTCTACTTTATGCTTTTCATGGTTACACTTGTTTATCTTCAACTAAAGCACAATCTCAAAAAAAGGCAACTACATAACGGAGTGAGTGTGAAGAAGAAAAGCGTCGACAAAGCTGCCCGAAGGGTATTTCAAATCAGAAATAGAATAATGGCAAGCAGGGGAATAGTGTAAATGAAAGTGAGATAGTTGAGTGTGGAAGCAAATAAGCGAGCTATGATTTATGCAAATTCAGTTGATAATTCTGGGATATACGACTGGAGCATACTCTAATTGTAGATTTACATCTAGTCAAGAATAATTTTAGAGTAGCCTTTCCTTTGAATTCAACAATATCTTAAAGAATACAAAAAAATTTACACCTAGAGAGAAAGACAATCTAAAATCGAGAATAGTTTTAGATAAGCCTTTCTTAAAATTAGATTTTTCGTTCATATGGAGATTAGAAACGTTTTCAATTCAACATTATTTAAAAAAAAATATCAAACTTTAACAAGTTACTTTGACATGAGGAGAATGATATCATTAAGTATTTTTCTTTTATTTTCGTATCTCATTTGAGATGAAATAAAAGAATAAAATAATTGAAAATAAGCTTTTAATTGGGTTTCAAAAACTTTTTGAAGATTGAAGTATGGTTTAATTATGTTTGATATATCTTCTTGACTTAATTGTAATCTCTTTATAATTGACGACATTTACAATTCTTATTGAATTGTTATAAAATACTTAGCGTCAATCGTGTTATTAATACCGAAGCGCATCTTTTTCTCACACTGTTTTATCATGTTTTAATTAAAAAAGTATCATAGATATATAGTCACAGAAATTGCGAGTTATTTGGCTGAATTTTAGGCCATTGGTCGGCATCTATTGTTAATATTTAGACACTAGGATTTGGTGATGTCAAAATCAATTTACAAATGGCTATCGAATTTGCATTCAATGCCCAATCCGACAACCTCTGACCCCCTTGCTTCCCCCAGCTGCGAAGTCTGCTGAACTCGTATCACAATGCTCGTTGTAGCTTTGACTTGTTTGTGATTTGTCAAAGAAACGCGCAGAACTGCAACTATCGAAAAATGTTATAGTGTGTGTGTTAGTGTTTCTGTGTGTGTGTGTGTGAGTCAACATTTAAACGTGTCAACAAGCATGCAGGCTAAATGCCAAGCCCACAAACTTGTGCCATACCTGTCGAGAATTGGCCCGGACGCTGGCAAAACGGTCTGGCAGAACTCGGCCCATTCCGTGTCCCGGCCCACTGACACATTAAGCATACCCCTTTTGGCCACACACACACACACACACACTCACACAACACATGTCTAGAGTGTGGACAATGTTGTTGTGCTGGCAGCGAATAAATTCTATTGGCAGTGCGATGAAATGACATTCGTTACCAAATTGCTCTTTGACCAAAACGACATCGACAGCTTTATGTTAATAGTTTATTGGCTATAGTTGTAGCCATCGGTGCCATCCACAGCCATTACATCTGTTCAGGCCTTGACCTACACTGAGTGTGTGTGTGTGTGCCTGGTGACGACTGCCTTGACTAAGGGGCGAAGAGATCGGAGGGAGGACGAAGCTTCTCCATTCGCGCCACAGCAAAAACCTTGGGCGAAATGTATTCCGATTTGTTGTAGCACTTGACGGGATTGTAGCACGCCGTGCACTTTATTGTGCATTAATTAAAAGCCTGTTATGTTGCGCATTAAACGTGACAGCATTTGCGTCTATCTATACGAGAGTGAGAGAGAGAGAGGGTTTGAGAGGGGGACTGGGGACTGTTTATGAGCACTCTGTTGTCCTTGTAAATCAATCGATTGTCTGTCTGAGCCCCGCTGAGCACAAACATTCCATAATTATTTGCTGTGCTTCAGCACAGATTCCATAACTCATAAGTGTGCTCGGGCTGTGGCATCACATCAGAACTGTTTTGGTTGTGCCTTTTGGGCTCTAACTGCTGTTTGCACATTCTTCGGCAACTGGGCAGCTTACCACAAGTAATTAGGTTGCGGCTTCGGCATTCTTTCCTTTGGCCATGATTCCTTTGCGAGCAGAGCCCGCATGCGGTTGTCAAATAAGAAGTGGGCATAGTTATCTCTGTCTTTATGTCCGTTTCCCTCACTCTCTTTCTTTCTCTAAGTGTATGTGTGTGTGTGTGTGTGGACACAAGTCACCTACTTTAGTTTCGACTATGGCCGTTGGCATGATTTAGCAATGCGACCGCAGCAGCAGCAGCGACTGCGGCAGCAACTCGTTCATGGCGATGATAATGATGATGATGCGCCGCATCATGCTCATCATGACGATGCTGATGCTCATGATGATGATGACGGGGCAACGCCGGCGATGATTGGGTTAACGACTACGTGGCGCAGACATTGCGCCATAAATTACGAATATTTTTGCAAGCCCTTCACGTTACTTTTGCGCTCCTGCTAGACAAATAGCAGCGCAGTCGGCGTCGACGTCGACGTCGCCGTCGCCGTTAGCAGCGCATGCCTATAGTACGAAGCAAACGCTCAAAGGCTGGCCAGCCTAAATTTTCGCCCTCCCCGCGTCGCACACTGTAACGCTGTTGTTGGCACTGCGCATGTGCTGTACAGCATTCTGCACAGATTCAGCAAAACAGCATCACCCCAACAACAACAACAACAACAACTTGAAGAACGATGGGGGGGAAAGAGACGTCAGTGGGACACCCACAAAAAAGGCAGCTTAAAATTGAGCACTATAGTCGTCGCATTCGCACGCATTCAATGTGCCCATAAAGTTGCCATCTGCACCGGAAATTGATTGCTAGGTGAAAAGTTGCTGTTGCTGCTTTCGCTGCTGCTGCCGTTGCCGTTGGCTGCTGTGTGCTGCATTCAGCTGCGAGAGCTTAGCAGCGACAGCATTGTTCGACTGCTGCTGATAACTCACAGTTTAGTCTATAATTGTGCACCTTGCTGGCTGGAACTGTGGCAGTATAACGCGAGCCCTTGCCTGGATAGGACGGGTACACAACAGCTACAACAGCAGCAGCAGCAGCAGCACTCAGTACGAGCAGCGCTTCAACAACAACAACAGCGACAACGACGACGGCTGCTGCACACACACACACACACACAGTGAAATACACACACACACACACTCGCTTACATCGGTCCGTTGGCGTTGTTGTTGTTGTCGTCGTCCTCGCTGCTGCCATACGGCGCAACCTAGTGCAAAATACAACAAAAATATACATATATATATACATATATAGATATATATCTGTATATATGTATATATACGTGAAAAACAACAAGAAAAAGAATGAACAAACGAACTGTGAAGCTATGAGGCTAAAATGAATGTACGAACGAAAACTTTTTAATTTCGAAAGCAAGTGCACAAAACTTTTTGGGGGGCCCAGCAAAGAAATAGTTACCCAACTGTTCTCGCTCGCTCGCTCGCTCGCTCGCTGGCGCACAAAAACAAGTAGGCAGTGAAATTTTGTGGCCAGTGGCAAAAGCTAAAAAGGCAAAAAGGCAAGAGGAGACTAAGAAAAAAGTTGGACTCAAATTGATTTTTACACGCCACATGCTAAAAAAAAAATTGAAAACCAAAAGAAAAAATCAACTCAAGGCAAATCGTTGTCAAGGCACGCACACACACACGCGTTACGCACACACACACACACGCGCGGCCCAATGGCGACTTTTTCATGCCATTGAATTTAAGCTCGCTGGTTTTGCTGCTGCTGCTGCTGCTGATTTTTTGCATATTGTCAGCTTGGCTCGTTTGGCGAGGAGCAGCAAAAGGAAGAGCCCATTACCAGAAACCGGAGCCGCTCTGCCTTTGTGTGTGTGCGTGTGTGTGTGTATGTGTGTGTGGGAGTTGCTCGTACGATGAGCACGAATCTCACTCATTCGCATCGCTGCCTGATACACGAGCTGCGAACTGCGAATTTGCGCGTTGCGAGTTGCGAACTGTGGCTCTCGCATCGGTGTCGGTCTCTCGTTGTCGGTTGTCGTTGTCGGTTGTCGGTTGTCGGTTGTCATTGACGGCTTCGCCTTCGTGCGAAGCAACAACCGCAGTGTCTCCAGTTTCGATTGCCCGTCGAGGCGCGGCGAGACGAGGCAGGCGATGAGAGGGCAACCAACCAACCGAGCAATCGAACATCCAAACAGCCAAAGCAACCGCATTTCAAAATCGATTTGACCAAAATTATTATCAATGATTTGCCAACGCCAAGCGAACGACGCGCTGCAAATTGAATTAAATTAATCTGATTTCATGCTTCGTGTTTATCTTCTCACCCATGTGCGCTGTCTCTGTCTGTGTGTGTGTGTGTGTGTGTGTGTGTTTTTTGTGGAAATTGAATGAAACGGCGACAGCTGGCTTAATAATCAATGCTCTACGATTGCAGCAAGTGCTTTGACTTTTGCTTACACAAGTGCAAGAAAAACAAAACAACAAAAACGATAAAAGCAAATAAAGAAAATAATAAGGATTCGCATAATTTCATTATTGATTTTGACTCTCAACAACAACAACAACAAGAACAAGAACGACAGCAAATGCTCACAATAAAATTAAATAACAGCAATAACCACAATACAACAACGAGTTAGATACGCATAACACAAAAGGCAACAGCAACAACATCAGCTTCAGCATCAACATCAACAATAACAACAACAACAACAAGAACAACAGCAACCGAAGCAGAAGCAACAACTACAACAACTATAAAAACAACAGCATCAACTTTGCAGTAAGTACGAAGAAGGCAAGCCATCAAGCCATGGTGCTAGAGCAGCAACCCCCGTTACACCTGATGACCCCAACCCCTCTCTAGTTGAACACCACCCCCCACCGCCCATATCCGCTGGCCACCCACCCCCACTAGTAGCCACCCACCACCGCCCTCTGTGTAGAATGCCGTCTCATCTCTCCACACTCCACAAATTTCGTACACTTCACTGCCTTGGCTCAAGCACAGCAGCAACTGCCGCCTCACCTCTCTCTTTCGCTCTCTTCATCTCTCGCTCTCTTTCGTTCGCTCGCTACACGTTTCATCTCACCTCGAGTCGAGTTGCCTTGGCTCGGCTCGCTAGCCAGCCTCCGTTTCCTATGCCATTTCCGTCTACGTTTGCCTTATCAAAAAATGTGTGTGTATACACACACACACACACACACACACACAGATACACCGACAAAAAGAGCATTGCACCAATACACATAAAATGTTTGGTATCATTTACTGGGCCCCAACCCAACTGCAATACCCACCCACATTACTTTAGACATCAGATTCAGAGCCGCTCCAGAGCTACATACATACATATTACGTATACGTATTTACTAGACTGTATTTCAGCAACATTCTGTGTGTTGCTGGCTTTCGGTTAACTTTGTTGTTGTGTATGTATGAAAATTTCTGTACATTTTGCTCATCTTTATGTTGTTGTCGTTGTTATGCCGTTGGTTTCGCTCTTCTTTATTTTTTTCTGAATATTTTATGAATTGAATTTGGTTATTTTATTCGCGTATGTTGCGCTGCAAAGTTTCTTCTGTTGGTTGCGCATATCCTGCTCCCCAGGCAGCGAAGCAACTCAGAGGCTCAGAGCACAGGTTTTTCTTTTTGCTTTTTTGGGGTTGAGGGACCAGTGAAAAGCTCGGCACGTTCTCATTCAATTATGGTGCGGAAGCGACGGGGCCACATTAGCATTCTTAAAATGTGGCAACGGAAGCCGGCGAAACAAACATTTCAGCACCTTTGTCTCGATGCCCCTCTAATGTGTATCGGGCCCCATCGTTGGCTGCCCAAAATAAGGATACACATTTATAAACATATTATTTAAGCATTCACAATTCGCTTTTAATTTAATTCGACATTCCTTTGGCAGTCCTTTGAATTCAACTCAACTCAAAACTATTTAGCATAAATAGTCTCGTTATTAGAGAGCGAGTCACCGGGGAATCGACTTCTCGAGTTCTCCCCTCATTGGCCCAGTTTAAAATTTCAGTTCTTTCGCTTTCGCATTCGCTTTATATTTATTTCGGTTGGCCATTTGGCTGTTGTCTTGTTGTGCCCAAACGTTTTCCCAAACGGTTTTTTGGCTGGCCTCTGGACCAATTTAGATACCGCTCATCCCAAGGGTATTTTTTTCGTTGTTGTTGTTCTTGTTCCTTATCTCTCGAAGCAAACTTTGTCGCATAAAATTATATTTTTGTTTGCTCCGCAATTTGCTGATGGTTCGTTTCGTTCCGCTTCGCTTTAATTAAATTTTAAATTACATTCTACAAAAATGTGTAAATATATATTTAATTATGCGATTATTTGGCTTTATACATTGAACCCCATCACAAACCATTCATTGCAGCTGCTGTGCTAAGCCTTTAACCCATGTTTTTATTAAATGAACTGTAGCGTAAATACATAGATTTGTCCCTCCCACTCACACACAACCTCTCGAACACACACTCAAATTGCCCATCCAAGAAACCCTCAATAGATTTCGTTTAATTTTGGGCTTCTCAACAATTTTCTTTTGCAGAACTCGCATGCTATAAACAAAATTAACAAAATTAACAAAAAAACAAAGTCAACTCAAAATTTCCAACTAAATTCAAGCAGAACTAAATAGTGAAAATTTACATTATGTAAACGTTAAAACCGAAACGAAATCTAATAAACACAGCAATTAAATAATATTACAAATAATAATAGCAAAACTTAATAAATACAAATTGTGATGAATAAACACTAAAGTCAAGCATTTAAACGAACAAAAAGTATAAAATCTATATGTAAACGAAACAAACACTGCACAACAACAAAACCAAGGGAAAACAAAAAGGCACAACATAAATCAATTAAAGGAAACAATAATTTTTAAAAATAACTAAAGAAATACGACACACGACGCTACGACGACGTTACGAGCCAGAGAGTTATAGCGCATATAAATTATTGCAACAGATACATACATACACACATACGTGCATTTGTGTGCGTGCAGTGATAGCAACAGAATTTAAATGCAACCAAAGCAGCAACGACGCAAGCAGCAACAGCATCAACGGGACAATGCATACAGGCTTCAATTGTTGCTGTAATCTTAAGGCGTATCCATAGACAAGACACACACACCCACACACACACACATTAGTACACACACCTATAGTTGTTGATAGTTAAATTGTTGTTGTTAGCCAAGGCTGTGATTTAACTGAAACCGAAACAAGAGCAGGAGATGCCACAAACGCAACAGAAACAAACACAGCAACAACAGGAGCTACAGCAACTCGCACAACAGCAACAACAAGAAGTGGCAGCAGCAGCAGCAACGGGAGCAGCGATACTATAAGAAGAAGGCAGCAGCATATCAGAAGGCTACCCACGGAACAGACAACAACATTTATTCACGCCAATCCTCGCCACCGCCACCGCATCGATTACAATGCTCTGGTAGCCAAGACAGTTTTACCGTGGATCACTACTGTGGCGGCGGCGGAGGCGGTGATACACAGGCTGCTGCAGCAGCAGCATCTGGAGGCGGAGCTGGCGCTGGAGGAGCATCAGCCGGAGCTGGAGGTGGAGCGGGAGTGGGAGCGGCAAGCGGTGGCCAATGGTCTGGAGCGGGCGTGACAGCATCTGGCGGCGTCGTCGGCATGTGCCAGCATCATGGGCTAACATCACAGTCGTTGATGTCCGGTGGCTGCGGCTCGCACATGTCTCTGTTGGGCGGAGGCGGCGGTGGCGGCGGCAGCAGTGGCAGCAGCGGCATGAGCGGCAGCGGCGTCGGCAGCAGCGGCCAGGGCATACCGGTGTCAAATCAGTGCTCGGCTGCTGATGTTGCCATGCTGTCGGGACATTGCCGCAGCATGAGCGGCCTCAGCTCGCTCAGCATGTCAGCGCCGCCCTGCCCCCCGCCACCGGCGCTATTCAATCCCTGTAGCTCAGCGCTGTCCCTGCAGCAGGCGGCCTCGTCGCGCTGGGGACCGCGCACCTCCTGCCCCGTGCATAGTCCATTTCGTGTGCGTGTGCCCAACGGCTCCATATGCTCGGGACATCAGGTGAGAGACCCAACCAACCAACCAACCAAACAAACAACGAACTGAACAAAAAAACAGAGACTGGGAAGGGACTGAGATTTAAATTATTATATTGTATATACTTTTCGTATCTGTGTGTGTCTCTCTAAAATCCGTTAACTAATTGCATTGACTTAAAAAGCAGAAAAACAGCTTGCCACAAAATGTTTTGCGCCTTTGAGTTTCATTTCGTATTTGAATTGCTTTAGATAGAGCTAAATGCATATGTACATACTAAATAGTATACTTATGTAAACGAATGTGCTATGCACGTACATCATGTGTATCATGTGCGTGTTTATTCAACTACTTAACTAACACCTCCGCCTTCTGCTCTGTTCTCTTCCCCTATGCTTGCCCCAACTGCCTCGCCATCACACCTTGGATCACTTGGCCGCGTCTGCAGGTAAGCAAAAACCGACCGGAAACCAAGTGCCCAGCACATTTGGGCATCCACCAAAAATGTGTCAACGACATGTAAGATTATTTCATTGCAAACCCAAAGTGACAAACGTACACATAAATAGACACGCACACACACTTCACACCACACTCCACACCACACTCCACACGTGTGTCCTTTTTGCCAGGAGGGTTGCTCGATGGCTTGCCAAACAATGGAGATCAAAACTTATCTTTGTTTATTTTTGATTTAATTCGAAATCAGAAATTTAAACGGAAATCCCTTTGAATCAATATCTGTGTAGAGTGCTTCATGATCCATGCAGCATATTATTTTTTTGGGGACTAAACCAATTGTACTCTGATCAACAAATGGGAGAGTGGGAACCGAACATAAGTGACTTTTCGTTTTCTAATATGAAACACACGCCAGTCGCCAGTCGCGTAAATTTAGTGACTCGCATAGTTGTGCAAATTATAAGGAGCTCGATTCACATGATTGCCCAAGCGGGGCGCTCGACGGACCCGAGTTTGGGGTCGGGCAGCTAAACCGTATCCCAAATCAGATTCAGGCGCAGGTTTTGGTTGACTGCGCCCGAAAGTAGGCAGCACAAAGCGTAGAGCACAAAATAAACACAGTCTATGAAGGGAAACTGAAACAGAAACTAAAATAAAATACGAGTAGCATTAGCTCTATGGCATTGAGGTTTATCAGCAGTGTAGTTCCCTCTCTCTCTCTCTCTCTCTCTCTCTACCGTTCTCTCTATCGCTGTGCCTTTCTCGCTCTCGCGCTGCTCTGTGACAATTGCCGTTTAGCGCTGTTTCTACTTTTGCCCCGGCGTCAAATTGAATGTCACTAATGCAATTAGTTCACACAAAATAATTCTCTTCCACTCGATTATAGCGCCTAATATGCCTGATGTCATTTGTATACTACACTCTATACTGTATACACATTTATATCTGTATGTGTGTTTGTGTGTGTGTGTAATGAACAATTTCCAAATGCACACACACAAAAGACACACGCCGAATCCCATGAAGGGGGACAGCGAAAGCGTTACGGCGTCATATGCAAAGTAGGCAGCGCAACAAACCATTACGCCTTTCAATTTTTGCGCCAGTCGGGGCCGAATTTGCATAAATATTACACAAGGCTGGAGGTTCGCAAGTGCGAGCCAAGGGGCAAGAGGCGAGGGGCATGAGGCAAGGGCAGCTGCCTCAATGATGGGGCTAGACTCTGGGGCAGCATTGCAAATAGGCTCGTTATGGCGTCTTGACAGCAGCAGTCGGGGAGTTAATTTGAAGGCGCTCTTGGCCCCCTGGCCTTTTTGTGCCAGATCATCCTGCCTGAATATGTCAGCGAACTAGCAAAAGGTGTGGTCGCTTCCCCCCCCTCAGAACTTGGCTTTAAAGCTAACGATGTCAGCTTTTTTATGGCACATCCAAAAGAAAATTGCCCAAGTTTTAATGCCGCGTTGATGTGATCAATTCACAAGTAATGAAATCGTGCCACGTTGATGATGATTATGTCACAATTCACACAGAGTTTTGCTTCCTTAATTGGAAATTCAGTTGTCTGAGAGCAAAATCGAACCAAGTTTATAAACATTCAAATACAAGCACTAATAAAATAATACATCAAAAGGAAACCCGAGTATTTTCGGAGAGAATATTGCAATTTCTTGTATTTTTTAATAGCTTTGATCACAGTCGAGATGCAATTTCAAGCATAAATTCTTCTTTGTTATTTTAATATTTGAATTTCGTTCTGCTTGTGTTTTCTGTTGTAGAGCAAAAATATCATTTTAAAATAGGAATTTTGTGTTGATTTGACTGGACATTTTAATAAAATCAAAGAGTGAAATTTAAGAAAAACTTGCACGCATTTAACTGAAGTTTTAAGTCCAAGCTGACTTTCAGGTAGTTTGTTCTAGCCAACTTTTTAATGGGTGCTTTGCAAATTATAATCAGTCCCTAAGCCTCTTTTAAATGCACTTGGCCCAATGCAATATTCCTTTTGAGCGCAGGCGAAAAGAAAAACTGTCATCCTTTTTCACTTGCTCGCAAAGTTTTTGGAGAAACTTCCAGCTAATGCCTGCTGCAGCATGTGTGTGTGACAAGATGGTGTGACGTGTGTGTGTTGGGCTTTCATTATTGGCCTGACATGGCCCCAAAAACCAGAGGGGGATAAAAACTGCCTAAATGACAAACGGAGCGAATGACAGACTGGCTGCTTGCCTTGACACTCTTCATTTGTGAATGCGTTAATTGCGCAAGCAAGGCAAAAGACACAAGCATAAGCACTTGCCTTCACTCGCCCATCTATGTACACAACACATGCGAGATGTAGATGAATGTGTACACACACTTTCCGAGTAGTCACACACACACACTCGCACACACACACCAGGCTGTTACTCTTTGCTGTTGTTGCTGTTGATGATGATGAACAAGCACAATGGCATGAACAAGCAGTTAGAGGCAGTTCTAACAACATCTAACAACAATGGCGATTACAACGCCAAGTGTGTACATTATTTTGCAATTTAGCAGAGCACACGAACACACACACACACACACGTACACTCGCACACACTTGCATCGAGGGGAGAGTGAGAAAAAACACACATAGAATTGCTTACACACTCGCACATTCACTCGCTTTCTGCTTTTCAAGGCAAGCAAACATGAAGAAGCACACAACAACAACAACAACTGCCAACCACTGACAAAAAAAAAAAAGAAAAAAAAAACAAAGTCAAGAAATAATTAGTTTACTTGTTACAAAACTGAGTTATGGTCCTTTGTGCCAATGCGTTGTTTCTTCAGCTGAAATTGAATGAATGAACATACAGTACAGCTTCTATATATACATATATGCAACAAAGACACACACACACACACAGAGACAATGCGCCAAAAGTGTTGAGTGGGTGATATAATAATAATAATATAAATAAGTATATATAAAAGAAAATCTGAAAATGTGGCTAGCATTAAAGCGATGTGCAAAAAAGTGTTGCCTACCCAGCAGGCGCCGCATCAAAATGGCGACTTAAGTAGGTGAAAGTGTCTGTGTGAGAGTGTGTGTGTGTAGCGAGAGAGAGAGGGAAGATGAGTGCGTGGTGTGTGTTTTTGTGGTTGCCTTCATTCTATGTGCACACGTATCTATGCCCCTCGCCTTGTCTATTGAGCAACAGGAAGAAGTTGACGCACCGCAGATAGATGGCTCTGATAAGTGTATAATGCACACACACACACAGACACGCACAGTCGCCAAGTACAACGGAAATTTGTGGCTTGTATGTGTGCGTGTGTGTGTGTGTGCGGTTTGTTTGCCAGAAATAATAAGCTGATTTGCAAGCAACCACAACAACCACCGCAGCCAACCAGGCAAAATTTCTGGCTTTTGCCATTGTTCAAAATTTGTAGTTTTTTTTTTTCTCCTTCTGCTGTTTTTTTTTTTTTTTTGACGGTTTGTGGGTCCATGTCGAGCATCAAAATTGAATGATTTGCGCCTGACAGCTCGACGGGGCGGGCAGAGGGGAACGGCTGCGAATGGCAAACGGGAAACGGGACAAGATAGATGGGGCTGCGGCACACACGGTATTCGGTGCTCGGTGCTCGGTATTTGGTGTTCGCTATTCGGCTAAACAGGATACAGATGACAACGACATCGGCAACGCCAGGCATTGTTCGGCTGATAAGGCAACTCAACATATTACCAGTGTCAATCAATATATTCATGCAGGTGGCACAGCCACAACCACGACGATGGATGATGCATGACTGTGTTGTTGTGTGGCCAGAGGCAGTCATAACAGACCGAAATGAGCACTAACTAAGTCGTTGTTAGCCGGACAGGATGGGATGGAAAAAAGGATACGGCTCAGGCCAGCCCGGCAAACGACGCTCAATTACCGTGACATAGTCGTACGGTGAATGTTGTGTATGGAGTCCAATGTTAACTGTAAGACTGTGTCTCGGTGGTTGTCAGCCAAGCAACGTAACGCAACGCAACGCAACGCACACCGCATCCGCAACCGCAAAACGGAAGTGATATCGTTCAACTTGTTTAACAATAAGTTTTGCCCCCGAACCTACGAAAAATAACTGAGTGGAAAACTTTATTCGTGAGTTTTGATATTTTTCCGTGTCGTATTTTGTATTTTGTGCTTGATTTTGGGTTTTGTTTTTGTTTCTCGTTGCCTTGCCAGCTTATCAGACGTCACAAACAGACATGACAGCAGCAGTAAAAGCTACAGCTATACAGCTACACGGCAACAGCAACAGGACTGAGAACTGAGCACAAACTGACAGCTTGACAGGCGCCTGCTCAGGCGCAAAACAACCTGGAAGAATATTTCATTCCACGAATTAATCATGCATATGATGCGTGCTCATTAGTCCATGTGGGAGGTGCGTTTAAACCATGCATATCAGTCCGTCTGCCCTGTCTCTCCGTCTGTCTGATGGTTGGTTGGTTGGTTGGTCTGTGGTTTTGGCAAATCTTGCGCCTGGTTGCGTTTTTAAGCCTCTCCTCGGTCGCTGCAAGAACGCTGATAAGGCGCCAAGTGTCAAAACTATGAGAACATGAGAGAAGAAAAGCTGACACAGTGGTGTTGGGGGGAGGAGGAAGCAGCCGCAGCAGCAGCAGCAGCAGCGGAAGCTGGAAACCAGTCGAAACGTAAATGTAAACGTGAACTGAACGTAAGGCCCCCCGGCCATAAGATTAACTGACACGATGCCTGTTTGGCTGCTGTGCAGTGTGTATGTGGGGCTGGTTTCGTTGCCAGCACGTTGTACTAATTAAAATTCGGCATTAATCCAGATGATTCAGCTGTCAACGTCTACCCGGGCGGCAGTAGTTGTCCCTAATGGAGCTTGATGTCTGCTCCCCCTCCTTCTGCTGTGGCCAGTCCCAGTTCTCACAGTGTCATTACGTACGTGTGTAATTGAAGTGTGGCCTGGCATATTAAAGAGCGCAATATCGCAGCACGGCTGTCTGTCTTGCTCCTTGTTGCCACTATGTGCTGCTGCCACTGCTGTGTAATTATTAAAACCAACAAATAAGGTTCATGTGGTCGGTGTGGGCCTTGTGGGTTGGTTGCCTCATGCACTCGGTGGCTCGTTCGTTTATTCATTCATTCGCTGGTTGGCTGGCTTAGCGCAAAACTGATAAAAGAGCGAGTCGGTTGTCGGTTGTTGGTTGACAGGCCATAACTGCCAACAATCTTGTTCGTGCAGCAGAGCAGCTCATTTGGCTGTTTATTGGCTAGAAAATCGATGCTGTTAATATGGCAATTGAAAGGTGCATTAAATGCATCACTTATCTATCGCAAACATGCAAGCATTGTCTTATTGCTAAGCTACAGATTATTGATTCAATTTGCTATTTTGAATAAGCATACGCAGTGTGTGCATTGCTATCAAGGATATTAATATGCTATTTAACGGATGATTGGGTTGCATCAAAAATTTATCAGAAACTTGCAGGCAATAGATGCATGTGTTTAAATAAGCATATTCTCAGCAACTGGATTTCCTAGAAACTTAAATGTTAATGTGCGCCCAACGTATACGTAATTTTTACATTAATATGTATGACCAACTTCTGACATTTGACCAACAAATGAATGCATCAGCAACATTCATGCATCAGTTGTATATTTTGAACTCTTTAATGCTGTGAAATTGCAAATTTTTGTGCACATTAAGCATACGTAATCTTTGGTTAAGTATACGCAATGTATGCACTCTTTGTTGCCAAGCATTTCACTTATTCCTGGCATTTTCGCACATTTTGTTCTGCTGCTGTCTGGACATTTTGTTGTGCAAAAAGTGTTGCTGGCTATTTTTGGACAAAATGTTTGGTCTACTTTGACTTGTGAGCAAACAAATTGGCCAACACTGTTTGGCAGTGTCTTAAGGCCTGCTTTGCATTTTGTTGCTGCCTCAGCAGAGTAAACACACACAATGAGAGGCAATGTGGGTGGATCAGACGACGGGCAAAGGCTAAACTAACATCTGCATATTTTGAGCAGGGGCAACAAACAGAGAGAGAGAGAGAGAAAGAGGCAGAGAGAGGGGAAGGGAAATGGAGGATTGGGGTGTCAGCTGCTGGCCGAGTGTGTGTTGGCAAAACTTTAACAAGCACTTAAGTATTAATCATGGAAATCAAAGTCAGCTGCGGGCCAGCCACACGTACCCACAGTACATGTTTGTATTGGGTGTGCGGTTACTGTGTGGCATCATTTGCTTGGCCAGAAACTTTGCTGCTGACGTCGAGGTTGGTGGCTATCAATGTCACAGGCTCGGGACTCTGAATCAGTTCAGCGAGGCGGACTCAGCGAAACCGAAGAGTGGGGCAAATGGAAATAAAAGGGGATGGGGAAGAGGCAGGAAGAGGCAGAACTGGCGACGACTAATGAGGCATTAAACTTAACTGCTCAACTTTTCGCCTGTCAAGCGTTTATTAAATTTACCGTTTTATTGGCCCAACAACTTGGTGTTAACTATGGCCTGTCGCTTGGTCAATGGGCGTGCTGGGGGCGTGCTTTAACTGAAATCAGATTACGTTGTTTACCGCTTACTTCCGGCGACTGCACAGCTAACCAAGTAGCAGCAACACCAACAGCAACAGCAACCATTGCCAACAAAACAGTCAACGACAACGGGAACGGCAACTGCCATTTGAACCTCTCTCTGCTCCTGTTTGCCCATCGAATGTTTGTTGAGCCTGCCTTCCAGCCTGCTGCCTGCCTGCTGCCATATTTAAATAGTTGCCAAGTTCAGCAAATTTTATTCCAAGTACATAATTTCGTTTTCGGAAATTGTATTAGCCATTTATTTAGTCGAATTTGCTGCGGTGGGTGGCATCGTTTATATGCCCCCAACATAGGGTAAAATGCTGGGCGGGTTACTTCTGCTGAAAGTTTTGATAATTGGATAGAGAAGTTTGACAAGCAGGCGAGCCGAGTTGTTACTGCCATGGGAAATCTACGATAAATAGAGCAACGAATATCTCTACAGTTTTTATACACTATTTGTTGCAACCAGCAACAATGCATCATTTTCACACCTCAATCTATTATGCAACAACATTATTTTTGTGCAGCGAAAATATGCTGAGAGCTTAACGATAAGTGCCGAGTGGACGATTTTTTGATTGCATTGTCATTAACTCGTGGTTATTGGTAATCCGATTTGTTTTACATTATACTTTTATTTAACACACATTTCATAATGGTGTCAAAATCCCTTCGAATTCAAAATCGATATATATTGTCGAACGATAAACATTATAAATCCCGAGTAGAATTATCTGCTGTCCAAATGCGGGTATATTACTTAGTGAGCAGAGTAGGGAAAAGGAATTGACAGGCGGCTGGAATCAAGTTGATGTGATGTCGATTTTTAGTCTTTTACCTAAATGATGTTCTCCTCTTTATTAGACCCTTTTCACAATTGGCACATGGCAGCGTTTTAAGCGCAATCTTGACACGCTTTCGAAAGTGTTAAGCTGGCATATGAATTTAATTATTGCACTCTGCGCAATAACCTGATAATCTGAGTAATCCTCGCCACTTAATGTCAATTCAAGTATTTGCATTTTAATTTAAAGCAATTCACAGCTCGAATAGTCGATTTGTCTTAGATTTCCAAACGAATGAGATCTCCTTACGAATCCAATTTCATGCCACACCACATTTCGTGTGTGACAGGAGGAAATATATTGTTGTAGCATATGATAAGTTTGAGTTCGTTTCGTTTCGATTATCGATTAGCCAGAAATCCAGTTAGCCGAGCAATCCGCAAATTCAATCAATGTGCAAAGCGACTGCAGTAAAATTGTTGACCACATGCCAACTAAATACACACACACATTTTGATTTACTTTTTTGTGGGCTGCTAACAAATCGCAGTATGTTAAAAGCATTATGAAATATTTATGCACACAGCATTGCGGATATTTAGTCGAAGTGTGCACAAAGTGAGTGTGATTGTGAATACGAATGTGAATGTGAATGCGAATGTGACACTGACAGTGAATGAAATCAGCTTAGCTTTTGCTATAGACGGCCGAAAAGCAAAAAAGTTTGAGACTGCCAGAGACAGAGCGAGAGAGAAATGAAAAAGCCAATTTACTTTTAAGCTGCGCCTAAACGAGAGCAACGGCAACGGCAAAAAAGAAGTGCTGCCACGCCCCCTTTGTGACGCTGCGCCTCTGTCCATTTGCCGGGCTGTCAGCAAATGCGAAGGCAACAACTAGTGACAGACCAACTAAAAGGCAACTACGTTCGCTTTTGTAATGCTTTGAGGCGGCGTCAGTGGCGTCTGTGGCGGAAATGAAACGTGCAACTCGCTGTGCGAGCGAGACAGCAACTGCCACTACGTGCCACACACACACTCGCACACACACAGTGTGTGTTTGTGGCATTGAGTAATCATCAACGTTGAAAATTGCGTTTTTTATGGAGACCCAACCGACAAAAGCGCTGACATGGCCTAGCTATACTTAGCATATGTATGTATCTGTGTAAGCATATGCAGCTGTGTGCGTGTGTGCGAGTGTGTGTGTGTGCGAGTGTGTGTTTAGGTGTGCGGCGTGCGTGCGACAACGGCCACAAGTGACACAGCATGGGTACGCAGTAAAATCCTTTTTTATGGCATTACCCAACGCTAGCCCAGTAGAAGCATCTACTATGCGTGGGAGTACGATTGTGTGTGTGTGTGTGCGTGGGTGTGTGTGTGTGTATTACGCATTCTGCTGTGTATGCGGTGGCCTGACTGCCTGCCTGTCTTGCGGTTTGTCGAGGCGCCACACAAATTAATTTCGCAGCATATTCAAAGTGTTATTAAACATAATTTATTAAAAACGAAATTGTATAAAGCCAAGCCGTTGTCGTTGTCGTTGCTGCCATCGTTGTCGTTGTTGTTGTTGCCCTTCGCATAGCTGAGGCGGCGGCAGACGCTAAAGCCAAACGCTGACGACTTCAACGCCAACGCCAACGCCACAACGACTCGGACGACTCTCGACTCGGAGGCTGCTGCACTTGAGAGGTCGTAATAAATTTTTGTGATTTTTTGCTGGCCGTGGTTGTTGGTGGGGGATCGAAAAAGCGGTTCTGGGTTATAAGGTTCATGTGCGTGCCGTCGCCATCGTCGTCGTCGTCGCCGTCGCCGTTAACGGCATTTGCAGAATGGGCGGTTTGCTTCAATCCCTCGCTCAACTGATGTTCGTTTTTTTTGGGGCTGTGCAACAAATGTTGCCAGTTAATGTTGTAAACAAGTTGTAGGGGCGGGGGCGGGGGCATGAACCCGTGTCTGTGGGTGGTTCCTCCTCAATGTCTGTCACAGTGTGTGTGTGTTGGGTTACGAGTATGATATATGAGTCAGGCATAGCAAATCGGAAATTTAATTTCCACAGAAAGTGGCTTTGGAACGGCTTTTAGCCTTATAATAACTGGCAGCTTAATTGCCGGCCATAATTTAGAGTGTGGCCTTGCTGATGCCACCATTAGAGAGCGATGCCGAGAGGGGCCATAAACCGAGCCTAACTAACCGAGCGTATTATTTTCTCTGTTTTCTGTTCTCTCCTTCCTTCTGTTTGGTGTTTGCACTTGTATTGTTTGCCCTTTGACAGGCGCTGCTGCACACACACGATGTCGTTGCCCGGGATGTCTATGGCGAGGAAGCTCTGCGCGTCACACCGCCGCCAATGGTGCCCTATCTCAATGGCGATGAGCTGGACAACGTGGAGGGCGGCGAGCTGCAGCATGTGACACGTGTGCGTCTCGTGCAGTTCCAGAAGAACACCGACGAACCCATGGTAAGTTCTCCGGTTCAACTTTGCCAACTTTCTCTCTACATACATATATGTATTTTTGTTGCAGGGCATCACGCTCAAAATGACCGAGGACGGGCGTTGCATTGTGGCGCGTATCATGCACGGCGGCATGATACACAGACAGGCCACGTTGCACGTGGGCGACGAGATACGGGAAATCAATGGGCAGCCGGTGCAGCATCAGTCGGTCGGTCAATTGCAACGAATGCTGGTAAGCTTATTGCTCCCCACTCCCCATTCCTATGCCTGCCTGGTATTTTTCAATTTCGTATTTCATATTTTCATTGCAGCGCGAGGCACGCGGTTCCGTTACCTTTAAAATAGTTCCTTCATACCGTAGCGCACCGCCACCCTGTGAGGTAAGCCCCTTGGCCCCCACTATATTTAAGTTTCACATGCAATTTCCCATTATGGCAACGCTAGAAATTTCAATGCAACCCATTCAACATGATATACTTGAAGAAAATTGCCCTCAAAGTGAACGCTGATGGCGGTCATCAATTATTTCTGCATTGAACTCCACAAACTGCCAAAGAAATTCCGCTTTGCAAAGGCGCCTTACAAACCTTAAAGCTATTATAAAGTTTTTTTTGATATTTTCATCGAATTATTCAAAAGCCAAATGGGCAAATTTATTTTCTATTCATTTCATTTGCAATCGATGTCTTTAAATCAAACAAATTAGTTTATATTTCGTTTTAATTAAAGCAAAGTTAGTGGCTTTGATTGAGGAATTCAATACGGCATAAATTGAAAGGCAATTGATTGAGTTCATCCCTGCGAAATGTATTTATTTATTCAAGAACACAATTAAAATTGAGTAAATCGCAAATCACATGTATTCACAATGCACACTAAACATGCGAGTGCAAGAAATCACTTTGAATCAATGTTTTCCACATAATCTGACTGTAGCCCAAATGGCATTGTTGTGTAATTATGTTGTTGCTCATTAACATGCCTCGAAACTCAATGCACTTCACTCTTCTTCACCCCTCTCCAAAAATGCATACATGCAACATGCAGCTTTTCAGGATAAGACCCGCTCCAGTGCTTGTAAGTACCACATTCGACTAACACACACATCCATCACACACCCACATACAATCATTAATTACATAATTATATCTACATACGTCTGCATATCCATTTTCATTTGGACATCGCTCATTAGAACTCATTAAATTGTGAGAATTTGTTTAATTAATATCCTCGGCTGGCCAGCGAACAGAAATAATCAAAATGGGTTTTGGTTGTTTCTGTTCCTCTATGGCAAAAAAACTGAATGCTGAAAAATGCTGTCGCTGCCGAAAAGTGGGCGTGGCCGACGAAGCAGCAATCGCATTAGGCGCGCACCACAAATGTGCAGTGTCAGCAACTAAAAGGTTTTCCCGATAACGTTTCTGCCACTCTTCAATTTTTTGTCGTTTTGTTCTGCTCAGATTTTTGTTCGTGCACAATTCGATTATAATCCACTGGATGATGAGCTTATACCCTGTGCCCAGGCAGGCATTGCATTCCAAGTCGGCGACATACTGCAGGTAGGTTCACGAACATTACTCACCTAGCTCGCCAGCCCGCAACTAATGACTGAGGTGCGTCTCGTTCCGGTTTAGATCATTAGCAAGGACGATCATCACTGGTGGCAGGCGAGGATCGATACGGTGGGCGGATCGGCGGGCCTGATACCGTCACCGGAACTGCAGGAATGGCGCATTGCCTGCCAGACTGTCGACAAGACCAAGCAGGAGCAAGGTGAGTTTATGGCGCACTTGCTTCGGTGTAATCCCAAACATTTACATAAAAGAAAAGATAACAATGTAAACAGAACTACTTATGTGTACTATTTAAATGTGTAATTGGATGCCAAACTATAATCGTATGCTTTATAATTCTATTATATTGGAAAGTGTGTGATGAATTCGTAGTTAAAACAAGCAACACACAACAACATCATGACAGAGCTCCTCTCCCAACTCTTTTTCACTGTCTGCCCTGAAGGCCCAGATGCCCAGAGCAAGACATGTTCCCACTCACATTCACATTTACACACACATTCACACTCACACTCACACTCACACACATATATGTTACATTGACACTAAGCAGCTCAGCGAATTGCATGCCAAAAAGTAGTTACAAAATTTGCCAAAATTTCGTCAAAATACTTAGAAAAAACTGCTACAAAGCGATGTCACACACACATGAACACACACAGACTCTCACGCATACACACCTATGTATAGGTAAAAATAAATATATTTAAATCAATATCGTGAATTCGCCAATCACACATATACTATATATATATGTAAATGTATACGTATGTATGTACAAACAATGTAATGCAGGAGAACCGGGTGCTGGATGTTCCGCTCACGCAGATGGGTGTGATGGATCCGCAGGTAGCTAATACTCCTTAAGACCCACAATAAATAAATAAACCAAAAAGAATAAATAAACTACTTGGCAGCAAGTGAACTTTAAACGTTTCTTCTTGAGTTCTGTGTTTACTTCAATTTCTATCATCACCAAAAGTAGCAAACGCTCATTTTAACGGCACTTCCACACCCCCAAAACCCATGTTACCAAATGTTACCACAACTCAGTCCATTATTAATAAGAACTGCAATTAATTAATGCTCGGCATACCGAGATTCAAAGTACGCTTGCAGAGTTTCTATTAGAAAAATTAAAATTTAAATTGGTCAATTTATTTTGTTTCTTTTAATCATTATTGTAATTAATATCATACATAAATCTCTGCAAGCGTATCTTTCTGTAGATACGCAACGAATCATCAAGCGCACAAAAGTCCAACCTCCCTTCAACTGCTATTAGTATCTAGTTATTTCTTGGTCTTGGTCTTGCGACCAACAAGACGCAGTATTTTCTAGCATTTCATTTGGCATCACATAGTTAGATATCACATGTAGAAAAGCTTTTATTTCTTAAGCGTTGCTTCGAGTGGCATTTTATGAAATTCAGCTTCACGTATGCATCAGCTTCATCGCAATCATCAGCTAAAAAAATCAACCCCAATATGCAGTGCATGTCATCATATATCATCACAAAGAATTCAAACAATTGACAATACGTTTGGTACAAGAAACAATACAAAACAATGGATAATTAACTCGCAACGTGAAATCTTTTGCATTTACTTTGAATTGAGAGCATGCTATGCCTGTTTTAAATAATTTCTACTCTTGTCTCGAGATTGTAATCGTGTTCAACATTGATTTAAAACACCGCAACCTGTATAACCCACAGTGAACTGTTCCATATTCGGGCGGAAGAAGAAGCAATGTCGGGACAAATATTTGGCCAAGCATAATGCCATATTCGATACGCTCGATGTGGTCACATACGAAGAGGTTGTCAAAGTGCCAGGTACAAATTTAGTTGTATTATATTTAAACATGATTGATTAATATCGTTTTGCTTTGTCAGTTGGTGATCCGAATTTTCAGAGAAAGACATTGGTGCTACTTGGTGCACATGGCGTGGGTCGGCGGCATATAAAGAATACTTTAATATCAAAGTATCCCGACAAATATGCCTATCCCATACCACGTAAGTCATCTCAGACAACACAATATGATCGAAAATACTTATCCGTCTTCCCAATTAGATACAACGAGACCTGCTAAGCCCGAGGAGGAGAACGGACGCAGCTATTACTTTGTCTCACACGACGAAATGATGGCCGACATTGGTGCCAATGAGTATTTGGAGTACGGTGAGTAAACAGCACTTAATCCACGCAAAGGACACGCTAGCAACCAAGTGCATTCCGTTAGGTACCCACGAGGATGCCATGTATGGCACCAAGCTGGACACCATTCGACGCATACACACTGAGGGCAAGATGGCCATACTGGATGTGGAGCCGCAGGCACTGAAAATACTGCGCACAGCTGAATTCACGCCCTACGTGGTGTTTATAGCAGCGCCTTCGCTCCAGAACATTGCAGACGTAAGGCAGAAATACACTTATCTTTTTATTGTGTTGAACATTGCACTTTTTCATTGGATTGCAGTACGATGGCAGCCTGGAGCGACTGGCCAAGGAATCGGATATGCTGCGTCAGCTGTATGGCCACTTCTTTGACTTGACCATTGTGAACAACGATATTAGCGAGACGATTGCCACACTGGAGACGGCCATTGAGCGCGTCCACACCACACCACAATGGGTGCCGGTATCCTGGCTCTACTGACAAGACAGTGAGCTGGAATGCCCCGACTGTCTCGATGGCTGCGATTGCGAGTGGGATGCATACACACAGGCGTCCAATGTGGCGCTCTACTGAGTACACTCACGGACACCACACCGACACCATTAAAGTATTAACAAGGCACAAATACAACACATACAACTACTACTACAGTGAAATTGGTAGGCGCCTGGCGTCCTCATTAACACACACAATTACACACACACACACACACCTAAACATATATAGAAATGGGTATTATGGGAACTGCAGTCGCAACGCAAAGACAAAATGTTAATTTTCAATATGAATTTTATGTTACACGCTGTTTTTGTTTTAGTATAAGTTGAACATTATTATTATTATTATGATTATTATTGTATTTGCCATTCCAGTAAGCTGCCGCGTGCAGATCGTTTATTGTTTATGTTATTGTTTGATGTAGAACTTTATTTAGTATTCTTTTGCCAGACAGCATTAAACGCTTATGTAAATCCTACACTTGTTAGTGATTAAGTTAAATGGAATATAAACAACAACAAAAGCACTCCAGCAAACAAATTCAAAATGTAAAATGTTTACAAAGTTTAGTTGCAACATGAAAGTCTTTTGAAAAGCGAGCGTCAAACGAGTTAGTAAATTATAGGAAACTACGTAATTAAATTTAACTAACATAGAACAAATCATGATAAAAAACAAAATTAAAGCAAGTCACAAAAAGTAACAAACAACAACAACAAAGACAACATGGAGAAGATGAATAGAACAAAGTATGATGTGAGCAATTTCAAGTGTTTCAAACAAATTAAAACAATTAAATACACATTAAAAGTAAAAAAAAAAAAGAGATGAAGAGAAAAGAATAAAAACGTAAATGACGATTTAAAGAATATAACTCAAAAATGTGCACGGTTTTAAATGCAATAAAAAATACATAATAAATATAAAAAGCAAAATAAGGAATGAATACACTTACATACACAAAGCAAATGCAAAAGCTAAACCAAAACCAAAAGCGAATAAAATTGTTGAAGTTGAATTAATTTAATTAAGAATTTAAAAGGAAAATGCAATCAAACAATATAAGCGTAATTTATTTGCCACAGCGTTATCATAATAAACGACACTTAATTAAACAATGGCAAATTAAAAGAACATAGAGTGAGCACAAAACACACACACACACACGCGTACACAACCCAAAACACACACACACACGCATACTGACAACAATAAATGATGAATAAAATAATAGTATTGAAATTAAACACGAGCGGTAAAACGGTAAATGCAATACCTTATGATGAACCACTATTTAGTAATCGAAAATAATACGACATAAGTGTGAGCAGATCAACGCAACACGTTTTCACACACACTTGGACACATTCACACATAAGCGTATATATATGAAATATACACATATATTTTTGAACAACTCAAACTCAGGTTGGATACATTGAAAATCAGACAAGTTATATAAGATTAATATAGCGAGCGCTTCCTTTTAACCCACAGCCAATAAGCAACAACAGACAGCTAATTTTAGTGAACCAAATCAATGAACCCACAATCCAAAAACGTAAAAGAAAAAAAATGCAAAAAACAAAAGCAACCTAAAAACCTTAAAAAAGAGCAAAAAGAACCACCCAATAGCGTCGCAGCTTTAAGTTTTTAATGCTATGTATTACGTATACACAAATTATGAGAAAAGACAAAAAGAATCATGTAGAAACTACGAATATGATACGAGTACCCTATACCATATAGTATATGGCAGCAGCTAATCAGTTTTTACAGGTTTGCTAACAGCACCTGCTTTTACAGAGTGGAAAATGCGCTCGTTTTTCCCCCATTTCCCCACAAATTTTATTCGAATATATGAATGATTATTCAATTTGTTTATATTTTAACTCGAAAAAAAGAGGTCGTAAATATGCAGCTAGATCTGAATTTCATCTCGAGCTATTTTGTAAGTTTATCAAACTTAATGGATCAACGTAAAGTTACAACCAAATGACGCGGCAGCGAGGCAGCGTCTTGGGGCAACCTGCAGTTGGATTCCTAATGCTACGTGGAACACTCTTACTTTAGGCCAACATAATAGCGCCAACACAAAACAGAACAACATATTGGTCAGATGCGAATGAAAGCACTTTAAATTCTTATAATTAGAATTTATAAAACGAGAAAAGTAACAAAATGAGACAAACAAAAAAAGAAAACGAAACATTTAAATTTGTAATCATGCAGCACATTTGGCAGTGGCAGTCAGCGATTAACCCACTTTAAATCCCCCGCCCCCATTTAATTCCATTTGAGCCGGAGCTTATTTGAATCAGATGCAACATTCCACACAATAGTTGATATGCAGTTTTACCCACAATTAAAACTACATGATAAATTCTATGGTTTCAAGATGGTTGAGAACATACGCATTATATATTTATGTATATGCAATATTTGTGAGCTGGTCTATCAATTTTACTCCGTTCTGAGCGTTAGCGTCACAGCTGATACGATGACAAGCAGGCAGGCAGGCAGGCAGCCGAGTGCAGGCAAATCATAGATGTATTCCCAATGAATGAGGAGAGAGAACCTAACCCAAACAAACAAGAACTAAACTACCTAATACCCACGACAAACGCAGCCGAGTGGCCAAATTAACTAAGTAGTACTTACTTATACCTAAAATACCTAGAACGAAAGTGTATGTCTTGTACTTATACTTGTATATGTATATTTTGCAGCCCCCAGTTGGCTGGGTGTGCCACAACACCAATGCTCAAATCAAAATCTTATATTTTACGATAATTGGGTAATACTTATGTACTTATGTGTATGTATGATGTTAAAACGGGGCCCCTTCCGGCTAGAAATGATACAATTTTTTTTGTTCTTTTGTGGATTTGAGTTCCGCTTTTAGTTTCTTATCATTTGATTTTTCATAGCGAATGCGAGCAAATTGTAGCTGTATATTAAGAATAATTTGACATTAAAATTAAGTAAAATTTATTGTTGATATTACATAAATGATGATGACGATGATGATGATGATGAAATGGTAAACGAAACCAAACCAAACACAAAAGAAAGATAGTAAAAAAAGTAAACAAAAGCAACCCGAGTGAATTAGAATTTTTCTCTAATTTCGAGAGTTGATAATGAGATAATGGTAATGATACATTAATGATAATGGCAATGAGAGGATAAAGATGTGCATGTATTCATAATGATGATATACTGATACTTATGATCCCCAAACTGTCAAATGTCAATATAAGTAATTAGATTGGCACTATTCGAGCTATTTGAGTGAATTGTTATTAAAATATAAATGGAATAAGATCGATAATGTGCAAATAGTTGAGACGTTAGTAAATATCATTTGAAATAAATGATGAAAATGACATTATATATACATAGTTTAAACATGGGATTAATAATAAATAAAGATTGAAACGAAAGGGAATGCGAATTAAAAATTAATAAAACAAAAAGGAAATAAACACTTAACCCTCGAGTTTCTTTATAACTTTCAATAACACCACACGAAATGTACAAAAAAAAAATAAATGTAAGTATTATAAGAATTGCAGTGTAGCAAAAAAGAGGCGAAATTTCAACCAATTTTACACTGATTTTCAGAAAAGAACAGCCGTTCTTAGAAACTCCCCAATGGAACTCAGCAAAATGAGCGGATGGTCGTGACAATGTTAAACTACTCGCACACACATACACATACACATATATCATATTTACGTGTCGGACATATGTACACACATCTTTGGAGTTTCTAATTGAAACATTATACAAGACTTCAAATAGCGTCAGCGTTGTCAAAACAGCTTAAAATTTGACCTAAATTTGTTTGCATATTTTTCAAGGTAATGCAAATTTGATACTTTCGTTTTTATTTTTTCTTTTTTTCCATTTTTTATTTGTATGTTTTGGTTAGGTTCGGTTTGGAGTGTGTTGACCGGCAACGGGTCTGGAGTGGAGTTTATGATTTCAGTTTCAGCAGTTGCTTCATTATTCTATTTAAGTATTTCGCAAACAATTTTCTGTTGAACTGCAATCATTTCAATTTGTTGTGTTATTAGTTTGTTGGTCCCATGTCGCTTCGACCACAACCCAAAACCCAACGGCCAACGGCCATGTCCCAGACCGATCCCGGGTCCCATGCACTTTCGTATGCCAATGTGGAAGCGTCAGACGTGCCGGGAAATATTAATAAGCGGAAAAGCTGTGGGGGAGCTGCTCAAACACACATCATAAACACACTCACATCATCACATAGCATAGAGAGTAGAGAATGCCGCGCACACCTCGCAGACATACACAGCAGAGACATTTAGACATTTAGACATTTGTGTCATGTGCTATTACCGTTGTTGCGCCCCACTGTGTGTGTGGTGGGCATGACAGGGGCAGACGACCAGAACATCTGCCTGCTAGCCAGCCAGTCATTGAACTGCAGCTGCAGCACAGTGGGCAACCAGGGAATTACGCCACTCAAATCGATTACAGCAGACCGAACTTGATTTATATATTTTAATTGCAATTTGCGGTAAACCCACTAATAAATTGTGACGAAAAGCATTTAAAGCGAACGCAATTCACGGCACATAAAATTGACAACGGTTTTCCGCGTTGCATACAAAGCTCCGGTTCGCATAATTTTAATCTCTAAAGCTTTCCGCCAACATAAACAGGTTGAAGATATTTATTTATTTTATTTTTTTCAGCACTATCACTGCAAATGTTATTCAATATGATTAAATATAACTTGTAGCTCAGAAATGTAAATTCCCAGAATATGAGATTAGACAACGGAGAGGAGACTGCAAAAATAATGTTATACAGTAGCTGTCTAAAAAACGTTCATAAATATAAAAGTTTTCTCGCAGTTAATTTATTAAAAATTATCAGTGTAAATGCATTTTCAAATAAATATTATTATTTATCTTATTTATTTTATTTATTTAAAGTCAACTATAAACAGTCGACATTGAAGAAATTATAATATACAATTATGACTTGAAGAGTAAAATTATGTTAAATATAAAATTAAAAAAAAAATATTTTAAATAATTCAATTAAAATTCAAATCTCTGGGAGAAATATTATGTATACTTAATTTTTTTCAATTTTCATGTTCTAAAGAACCTGCCATTTGGTTTTAAATGCAGTTCTAGACCACTGTGCGCAGTTGCGCCGCTGCTCGGCTTATTCTCTCAAGCGATCGAGTTTTGGTAGCTGGCTGGTGGCTGGCTCGCTGGCTGGTAGCGGGTAGCTGCTGCTTGCTGCTATAGCTGTCTCAATACACACACCGGCTGGCAGCAGTTTCAGTTTTGTTTCGAGTCTGCGCGGTGGAAGTTGTGCCCGTACTTGCACAGTTCGATTTTGAAGTGTGCTCGTACTATTATAATAAGTGCTTAGAGAAGTCGACGTCAGATTCCGGCTTTTTTTAATTGCAATTGGAAGGCACGTGTGTGAGTGTGTGTTTCTCTGTGTGTGTGTGTGTGTGTATCTGTGTGGATATCTGCTTACGTGTATGTGTGTGGGCAGCGGCAATTTCTGAGCGTTGTTGCTAAAACTCACAGCCTATAAACATTGCGCGCGATTTCAACTATCACTAAAAACTACAGCCCCAAAAAAGTTACAAAATAATAAACGGATCGCTTATCAAAGAAAATGCTGCCGTTCCGAGTCGCCTTCAGAACAATGTTCGCTGTCCCGTCTGACCTTTAACATTGCCCATCAATGTGCCGAGTGTGATTGTGTGTGTTGGTGTGTGTATTTAATGATGCTAAGCGCGCTTTGTGCATTGGCCCCTGGTGTCAGTTAGCCGTGCGATAAGGCAAACCAGTGGCAAACGAGTCGTCTGGCCGGCCAATCGCTGCCAGTTGCCTCATTGCGCTCTCCTATTGAAACTAACTTTAAATCTAAATCTAACTTGAAGTCAGAGTCTCGCTCTCGCTCTCTCTGTCGGTGCGTGTCAAGCTTATCTGTGGAGCTTCTGCTGTGTATTGTGAATTCTAGTGTGCAGCAACAGCAGCAACAACAACTTGTATTTAACACCGTTCAAGGAAACAACAGGCAACAACATCGACATCGACAGCCACATTATACGCTCATATGGTCATAAAAGTATAAACTGCAGACCTTATGCGTGCCCTTCGTGCGATCGCGTCCCCAGACCCAGACCCCAGGTCGGCCACAAAAGAGCGCATAAACAGCGCATAAAGAATCTTCAATTGAGCTGATGACTCCGCAGTCATCGTCATCGTCTTCGTCTTCGTCTTGGTTGTCGTCGATCTGCTTGGCTGACTGGCAAAGTAGTCGAGCAGTCGACAGTCGAGAGTCGGACGCAATCGTCAACATAGCGCGCGCATTGAATTTTTGATTCATTTGCACGGCATCAACAACCATCCACACACAGCTGGTTGTGTCCGTTCATCTGTTTGGCTTTCAATTTGGGTTTCGGTTGCGGCTTCGGGTTTTCGGTCTTTTTGCACAAGGTTATGCGTATGCTGCCATTGTAAATGCCTATAACCGATGCCCAGAGATCATTATATCATAAATACATTAGTATGTGGACAAAGGTACGCCTGAGTTCACATTGTGTCCGTTCGATGACGCTTAAGCTCTCCTAGGTTGACAATGGCCAAAGAGTGTCAGCAGAAATCAATGGGACAGCGGAAACACCACAAATCAGCTTTATGCATTAGGGGTAGTCACTGCTCATTAGATCGAAATGTGATCGCTGTAGAATATTAAATATATGTACATGTCCGAATTGCGACAATTATAAACAAATCATGCCGTTCTAAATTGCAATTGTATCGCACTTAATGACAAGCATTACAAGGTGATTAAATCTGATTAAACTCGATAGCGCACTGCACGTATTTTCGAGGGTATTTTGCATTTTGCATCGCGTTCGCAACGTGTTTTTGTGGATCATCAGAAATAAAACGGATCTTGCATAAGTGTAGCCAAAAAAACTAAAAAAAAAACTGAAATGATGTTAACAAATTCATCTTTAGTTTTTATTGCGAATTATTCAGTTTGAGTTTAAACGATTGATTCAAGTATTCACAGTCATTTAAAAAATATAAAGCGCACGCTTCTTGCACAATCTGCACGCTCATTCTGTTGTGTTTTGAGTTAGGGCATTATCATGCTGCTCGGCGTCAGCGACTTTTGTTGTCACCTACATACATGTTATGGTTCGCTTGAGATGCTCACATTTTGACCGTCATCATGCTGTTTGTTGGTAAATGTTACGCTTCAGCGGCAGTCCAGAGAGGCAGGTGGAAAGACAGCGGCAGGTGTGACTCATGAACACGGTTAACACCCCAGACCGAGTGTTTTTGGCTAACCTTTATGTTTTGACCGGTTCAACACGTCTGCCGATGATGCCGATGCTGCTGCTGCCGTTGTTGCTGCCGTTGATAACGACGCTTATTCTAAGCAGTCTTTTGAACAGCTTTGCGCAACAAGTTGCAATGTGGTTAGCAGTTGTCGTTTTGCCTTTGTTGTGCCAGTTTGTTGCTGCTGCTGCTGCTGCTGCTGCTGTGGCTTCCTCGTCGCAGTCAAGAGATCGGCAAACAACAAACTGGTTTTAAGTGGCGCGCACAAACTGTTATAACATTTTTGCGAGGCATACAAAAAACACAAAAAGCGCAAAACATCTCTTAAGGAAATAATTTGCGTGTCGGCGACAACAACAAGACGACGATCCAAACACAACGACTTTGTCGCTGATCTAATTGAAACGTATTTAGCTACATATACATAGCATATGTTTCATGGCTAATTGCAGCCAAACTCGAGGCATTTAAGCTCATCTCGTTGTAAGCGTCACCTTGCCTCGGTTCAAGTTCAACGCCGCAGCCGCAGCCGCTGCCGGTTCACGGTCAATTAGAGCTGGAGCCGCGACTGCAGATCAACAGTCAGGGCGCATAAATTATCGCTAGCTCATATGCACACTTGAGCTTGCAAAACGAATAATAAATAACAAAACTAGTAAAGTTAGTACTAAGCTCGCTAAAGACATTTGTCTACAATACCCGTTTCCCCTTTACAGTCCCCCCGCCACGCCTCCAACGTTGCATGCCGAGCCGAACAACAGCTGAGCGATGAGCCCGTGTCCACGCCTCCTCGGGCTGTGGCTGTTGACACTGGCGACTCTGGTGTTGGCGGTCAGTGGCAGCCGCGAGTCGCAGCTGCGCATCGGCAAGGCGATCAATATATTTCTGCGCTACGGCTACCTGGGCATCTCGATGCGCGTGATACCCTACAACGACAGCGCCGAGAGCGAGCGATGGATATTCAAGGAGCCGACGAGAAACATCTACAAGGTCAGTCTAATAACATTTCTATTTCGCATCACAGTCGTTAAACGTTAATCATTTCATTATTTATGCAAACGCATTTCCATAGTCCGTTAGCTCATCACGTGGTTTAAAGAATTTAAACTAGTTTCCGCCCAAGGCTTCTCCAATAAAAACAAATACATATTTATTTATGGCATGCTTGGACTAAAAGAGATTAGTCATATTTCGAAAATTAATCGATGCATCTTCTGACATTTCCGCATAAGCTTGATTTATTCCGACAATTCTGACCAAAGACTTTTCTCATTTTCATCGCAGAACATGAGCGCGTTGGCGCAGAGCCACGAAGACGATACGCCCGGCATCTTCCATGGCGATTTCCACATGGAGTTCTGTGAGAATCGTCGCCAACTGTTCCAGGCCTACTTCCGCGACTTCACCATCGAGCATCTGGACAAGCCGTGGGAGGCGTTCACAGGCGGCTGGTTTCCACACAATGCGGCCAAGAAACTGGGCATCAACACCTCTTTCATCGAGGGCGATTACTCCTATGTCCTGGTGCGAGTTGTGCGCTTCAGGGAGACGGGAAAACTCAACTCAGAGATCCCCATCAATCAGCCCCTGGAACCCGATGTGCGAGCACGATTCCAACAGTTTCAAGTGGGCAATCTGACGTCGGCTGTGCGCTTCATGGAATCCATTGGCACCCACTATGTGAACTCGTATACGACGGGCAATTCGCTGTATCAGGTGTTCGTCTACAGTCGCAAGAACTACAAGATGCTGAAGGATCGCGTGAAGAGCAAGGGTCTGAATGCTCTCTCGAAAATGGATCTGTACAACTACTTTGCGCCGTGGTTTGCCGAACATCTGGGCCAGATACGCTCGGCCAGTGCCAATGCAACCGTGGAGCGCTGGGCACGTCGCAAACTGCAATTCGAGTACTATGTGGTCAAGTACGTGACCCTTCTCAAGCTGCATGGCAACAGCACGCTGCTGAGGTCTCTGGACAGTCTGCTGGACAACGACGCCATCCTGCAGCTCGACCTGAAGGCCCTCAATGTCGTCTTCAGGGAGGATCCGCAGAAGGAGAGCTGGTTCCACGAAGTGCTTGACAACAACATGAAACTGTGGGAGCTCAACATGCCACTCAATCACCCAAGTCGATAGGCTCTGGAGTGACACATGGGGTACCATAAAGTTCCTAGATGCAAGTTATGCAAGAAGGCGCCACCTTTTAAGCTGGGTGGATGGAGCTGCTATCATATCATGTAACCATATGTAGCATATGTACTTGTAGTTAAGTCTGTAGCGCGTAATTACTGTTCTGCCTGTGATAGTTTTTAGATAGTTTAATTAAACGAATGAACGTACTTTGAATCTTAATGTAGTGTGCATATTTGTAATTCCTACCCGACTCGCATTCATGCATTAAACATTTTTTAACTGATGCGCACTTGTTTTTATTCTCCGAATGACCTTTTTTGAATTTGGTTTCGTAATTCCAAATTCAAACTGTCTTAGCGAAGTTATGAATGATTCAAGTGCAGTGCATTCAAAATTTTAAAGTGGAGAATTGTAAATAAGCCAATTGGAAATTTGTGGAGAATTGGGAAAAAAACAGTTTGACGTCAATGGTTGATAGCTTGGCTAACAGTTTGGGGAATATTGTTGCGCAGTAGTTTGGGAGCCAATGTTCAGAAGTGAAACCAGATTGGGAACAGAATTATTTAAAGCAAAATACACGCTGATTACGAGACAACTAGGCTTGGAACATAATTATTTTAAAAGAAATACATGCTATTCGACAATTTTGAAATTGAATTTACACAAACCAACATGGTTACATGAATGTGTCAAACAAATGTCAAAGCGCAGCAATTTTTTGGTAGTGCTGGGAACAGAATAATTTAAAACGAGATTTACGCTGGCTCCCAAACTGTTCACTTGGTCTGTGTCTTCGCTGACACAGTTTTGTATTCCAACCGTTATTTCATCAAGGGGAACCATTATTTTTCAAATAATATTTTTGATCCTAAAAGTATGTTAGTATGTGTTTTATGTAATTAGAATTTCGAGTATTGACACGACTTAAGAGATGTCCTCCATCGATCTCCTGGCTGGAGTCCTTTTATATCAAACAATTTTTTAATCGTTAATGTTATCAACATGTTTGTGTATAAGGAAAGGAATTAACAAAATAACTAAACATTTTGCTTCTCCATTACAGATGAATTAAATTATTATCAAAAGGAACAAAAGATCCTATAATAAGCAATCCTAAAGCCTATACATGTTTCACAAATTTTATATTAACCAGTAAGAAAGCTACAGTCGAGAGTGCTCGACCGTATGATACCCGCAACCCATTTCGAGAGAAAACAAAAAATTTAAATGATATATTAACAAAAAATATACCAAATATACTAAAATTAGTTTTTTGTATATATTTGAAAATAGCGGGTAAAAATCACAACACCGTTTTGGTCACACTGTCAACTAAACAAACAAAGCGCGGGCAGCTGCAAGTGAATTTTGCATATAAAATTGATTCTTTAATAACTTCCTTGTTTTTCATTCGATCTCAACCAAATTCACAGGAATCATTGAGAATATAATTATTATTATGCATACCAAAATTCAATGCTCTAGGTCTATTATTACGGCTTTTACAGACTTTTGGGGGCGGAAAGGGGCGTGGCATCCAACTTTTGAAATAAACTTGACCTGCGTAGGACCTATAGGAGTACTGTCCCCAAATTTGGTAGCTCTAGCTCTTATAGTCTCTGAGATCCAGGTGTTCATACAGACGGACAGACGGACAGACGGACAGACGGACAGACGGACATGGCTATATCGTCTCGGCTGTTGACACTGATCAAGAATATATATACTTTGTGGGGTCGGAGATGCCTCCTTCTGCCTGTTACATACATTTTCTGTTGGCACTAAGTTATAATACCCTTCTACCCTATGGGTAGCGGGTATAAAAATGTGACATTCTTAACATTCACATAAAATTGAATTTAAATTAACTGAAGTTTCACTAAAAAATATTTGAAACAATAATTAGATATATGTATAAGAAAATCATATATAACACAGCGTAACTTGAAGTCAAGCATATTCAACAAGAGCTTTTTTACTAAATTATAATATCGATATTTTTACCTTTACATTTGATAGATGAATTAAAAATATTTGTCAACAAATTCGAAACCAAAGATTTATATTTCCTTTTTAAGTTTGCACAAATATATTAAATTAAATAATAGTGCAGCAACCGAATAAGCCACGAACAGAGCTGTGATCCTCTCGGACAATGCCTTGCTGCTATTGGCCAGCTCACTGCGATATGCAAATGAGATTAACTTTATGGATCGTAAGAGCGGGAAACCTTAATCTCTGTTTACATAAGTTCGCATGTGACGCAGTAGACTTTTTGCATAGCCACGCTCTGCTCACTTATGTATATTTGCCTGGTAGAATTTATATTTTTAATTCGGTCTTAGAAATTCAATATCACTTGTGGTATGGGTGGCAATGGTCGCGTTTATTTAAATCGATCATTTATCCTGTTTTAATTGACATGGTGCATTTATTGATGATTATTGAATGACTAAATGAAAATAACCATTCGTATGGAAAACTGGTTGAGTTGAATTTAAGAATCACATTTTGTTTAGTGAACTATATTTGCTTTTGCGAAGGCTATATGGATTGAAGCGGAATAAACTATATTTTAAATATTTATATGCATTCTCAACATAATTTGTACTATTGCTTCAATATGTTAGAGAGTAAAAACTACCTTTCTCGATGAGACTGTTATTTTGGGGCTAGCAACGGTAATATTTTCGCATGGTTCTCACTCTTAATGAACGGATTGGCTTTTGAAACTTAAGATAGCCTGAGAGTTATCGAGGGCTGCAGTGCAGTTAGCATCGGCATTGGGCTGAAAGTCGATGTCGGACAGATAGCGGCAGGCAAAGGCAATCAGCCAGCTGGCTACGCATATGAATCTGATGATGATGGGGATTGGAAAGGAAAGGCAAATGGAGGAAGAGGTCAGGGCAAGGGAGGCGAGGGGAGGGAAGGGGCAAGCAGCCACCGCTGCGACGTCGACTACGCTGTTGATAAACTCATCCATCTCCAATCCACTTACGAGCGCAAATATTTACACAATTTACTCGAAAACGGAGGTATGAGCATATAATATTTCCAAAAACGATGGCAAACACACACACACACGCACACAAATACACGCACAGTCAGATAGAGATATGTATGTGCGAGTGTGTGTGTGTGTGTGTGTGTGAGTATATGGCCGAATGTTTGGTAGTTATGCAGAGCACAACAGCAACAAACCTCATCATTAGACAGACATATTTTGGGCATTGCAAATCAATGATGATGATTTGGATTTGGATTCGGGCGAGACGCAAAGTTCTGCAGATGAATGAATGAAATCGCAAGCATCGTTACTTCTCCATATCAAAATGGTCTAAATATTCACATGCGTGTGTAAGTTCCAAAACTGAGCGAGCAGCAAGCAAATCAACTATGTACATAATACATATAAAATATATATTTGGGAATTTGAATGAGAATGCGAAGGGCCTTGGCTATGCACCCCGTATGTACATATGTACATACATATGTATGTATGCACATACTTATACAGATCGGAAGCAGCTTAAATATATAATGGCTGCCTGCCAGCATTTTGTGATTTTGTGTCTGCGTTTCAATCAAACTGGTCAGCCAAATGTCCAAGCGGCAACAGCTACTCAACAAAATTGGAAATGCCATTGGCTTGAGGGGAGGGAATGAGGATGAGGATGGACAGGATGAGGACGGATTGGAGATATGCTATGGGCTGATTGGTGGTCAATGCCAAACATCAATAATAATTCCATAAATGTAATTTGGGAGAGGCAGGCCACACAGTCATTTTGATTGAGCTCTTAATTGCACTGCAATGCTGAGCCTTAAGTCCTTATCCTCATCCATCCATTCTGATGAGCTCTTTCATTAGTTGAAGTGCAAACCTAATTAAGGCTCGAATGGCTATTGGTAAAGCCATTCAATTAATATGTCTGACGATTTTACTACACTTTTTAAGTTGACTGAAGAGGCTGGGTTTCACAAATAACAGAGAAAATATATATTATGTGAAATATATTAAATCTTGTACGTATGTTGTGTAAATTATGATATTCAAATTGAAATGTGTGTCGTAATATTGTTTCTGCATGCCAAATAACATCTTGTAGTTTTAGTCAAGCGCTTCCGGTATCAAGTAAATGCAATGTTTGTGAAACTATTAGAATTCAAATGTTTTCTCAAAGAGTCAAGCCAAAACAAAAATATTGCCTCGACTTAGGCTCGAGAAAATTGGGAAAATCCTGCGCACAATCCCAAAAACACGTTGAAAAGTCAAAAGTCCGGCTTATGGTTAAGCGCAATTAGCGTTAATTGCCCTGGACAACAGCAATGCCAACAACAACGACGATGCCAACATTAACAGCAAGAAATTGAAGAACAACAACAACGACGACCACGACTATTGCAAAAACAAAAGCGAAAGCAAAAATAACAGTTGGATTCCCACAGTCAACGCATGAGCTGCAAGAGACGCGTTGCGGCAGGAGCAAGGACCTGCTGCTGTTGCTGCTGCTGCCGCCGTTGCCGATACATTGCTGTTGTTGCACACACGCAACATTGCGGCCACTTGAAGTTTAATTTAATTTTTTCTTGCGGCTGCCGCAGCGTCGCTTGCTTCAAGTGCCAGCGCCCAGGGATTGGCTGTTGATTGGCGGGTCATTTGGTGGGTGGTTGCCGGGTTAGTTCCAAGCGAAATCATCATCATCATCGTCATCGACATCTACTTTGGCATCGACATCATAATCATTGGGAACGCAGCGCCAACGCAATCGACGTTCGTCAAGCTCGTGTCGCAACTTGCGATGATTGATGGTGCGTAATTTGGAAAATTAGAAGCACATAGAAGGACAGGCAGTTTAACCAGGACACCCAGCAAGGATATTCAGGGCAGCGGCAGGAAAGGGGTGGGTTCTGGTCCTTTTTATATTTTTGGGCCCGTTTGAAAGCGAACCGTTGAAGCACCGCCCTTGCTAATGTTGTTGGTACAACAAGGTGTGTCTTGGTCCTGTTCCTGCTGCTGGTGCTGGTGCTGGTCGGCTCGATTGTCCTGGCCGCGTGTCCTGACGCGTGCAGCGCGTGGTTATTAGAAAACAATTTAATTAAATATTCACTTGAAACAGAACAGAAGCAACACAACTCCTGGCGTCACTTTCCCATCATAAAGGACTCTCACAATGTGTTCATCAATATTAAACGATGTCCATTTAGAGCGATTCCTACACGGATTCGCTTCGTCTGCGCTGGCCCGTGATGTAATGTGAGAAAGTTTTTTGTCTGTGGGAGGGCCAAAGTTGAAGTTGGGGTAAAAATAAGCACCAAAAGGCCCAATACCGAGGGAACGCCTTTGATCTAGTTTACAACTGTGTGGAAAAGTCTGTGGGTAAGTTTATTACAAATTCAATAGTGCACTTTGCGTCGTTCATTTACTACATTCAAGAGTTCTTCACTATCTATGTTGTACATAAACATATATTTTTCAATTACTAGGACAGGATTTTAATTATACGAAATACATATGTGAATGTATTTTTTATAATCATGAGAAATAAGAAAAAAATTGTGCCAACGTTTCATAATAATTTGATTTTGGAAACATCTGTATCAAGTCCAAGTAACTTTAACATCATTTCGAAAATTATGTTTCCCAAGTCTTACTTTTTTTGCACGACATTCAAGCAAACAAGCATTTTAATCAATAAATAGACTTATACTTTAAAGAAAATAAGTCCAACATATTTATCTAATTACGGACCAAAATTTAACATAATATTTATATATGCCTAAGTAATTTCTACATTAATTTTCAAACGATCTTTCTAATTTTTTACCAATTCCAACGATCATTTAAATGAACTTAAGGGATTATAATTAAATTTCAATTCAGTACTGATTCAGATTACTGTTGGCAATTTTATATAATTTTTAATTTTAGACATAATTGTATAAACATTTTGTCTAACATTTCTTCCTGAAAACCATATTTCCAGATCTTTGCTAAATTTGCAAGAGATTCAAGCTGGTAAAAGTTGTGGCAAGGTGTCTGGTTTAGGTAAAGCAAAACTCATTATTGCATCATATACACCTGGGTTGTGGCAAACAAAACAGCTTTGCATGCCACACTGCGTTCATGGAACGAACGCCTGGCACCCGCAGACGTAAAAGCAGAAACAGAAGCAGACGCAGGCTGAGAAGTCATTGCAGGACAATGGTAAAGTCGTTGGCTGTCTAATTGCATCATCGACGCTGGCAGAGCAAACGGCCACGCGCCCAACGCGTCTCACCTGCAATTAAACTGTCACATTAGGAACACGCAGCCAGACGGAGCAGCCAGAAGGGGAGTGAGTGCAGGTTCGAGTATTTGCCGAATATGCAAAGCGATGACACTGCCCAAAAAGCGATTCAAAACTACATCCGACAGGGAAGCCGCACATGTCAGCCCTGAAAAAGGGGAGGAACGATTGCGGGACACGTGGCGAGTGCGGCAAACTCGTGAGCTGTGCTGAAAGTTGAGGCAAGTCGACAGTCGAGAGGCGAGGCAGCCCTTCGAACGGCCAAAAGTTTTGCTTTGGGATTAGCCAGAGCTCAGAGCGTGTCATGGATGCGAATGTTGGTGGCTTTCATGCCGTTCGGCGATTGCCATTGTGTTTGTTTACAGTTACATTTGCGCCCGGCAAGCCAACTAATGAAAGCAAATCTCCGCATTAATTTCAAACGAATTTGTTTTGATGCTGTGATAAGCAGGCACAACCCACAACCCACAACCTACGACCGGCAACATCGACGGCTCTCAAACTTGTTGGGGCGCAAAGAGCAAAATCACAACAGCAGCAAAAAAAAAAATAGAATGAAGAAAATAAAGAGCGCTTGCCATTTGGGCGGCCAACTGAGCCGCTGAGCTGAGCTGAGCTGAGCTGAGCTGAGTTGAGTTGGCCCGTTTTGATTTCTGTCAATAGCCCTGCGGGTCGCCACTTGAGCGTCGTCATCATTGCCGTGAACTGAAACTGAATTTTGCAATTCGCTTGCGGCGCAATACACACACACACATGCACACGCACACTCCCACACACTTGTGAGCACGTTTTGCATCACAATTGGAGAACGACACGCCCCCGAGCAGCCGCTGCGCCCCCCATTTAAGCTGCCACGCCGCCGGCTTGCTACAGTTATTAATCTCGAACAACACCACGCGACCAGTTTCCGGAAATATTTAGTTTATAGTTTATAATTTATTTGTTGTGCAAATAAATAAATCAATGTTAATACTACTGTAATTAATTGAAGATTATAATAAGTATTAAAGTTGCTGCATACTTTTTGGAGGAAACGCTAAAATATGTGTACATCAACAAATTATAATATATATATTATATTAATTTGTATTTATTCAATTTAGAGTCGTCTTTGAAATGCCGATAATGAACATAATTACTATTATTAAATTAAAGTTGGGAAATAAACAGCTTTAAAGCAATTTATATTTATAGATTGTAATTTAAAGATTGTTTATACGAATGAAATAAATTTTTAAAATTGAAAAACAATATCATTTTCCTGATTTACCTATGTGTATTTTTCATAAGTAAATATTTTGTAAATATTTATTACCAATTGCCAGAGAATGTCAATAGTATATTAAATAAATGTATTTTTTTAAATACTTTACAAAATCAAATAAAGTTTTTAATATGGTTGATTCATCCTGGGACCAATGCCAATGTTTCACCCTTGAACCCTGTTGAATGGTGTAATTTTGTGAAGTGTGGCCGTAAGCCAAATGTGTAATTAAAGTAGTTGTGGTTCAAACGTGGATGATGGCGATGATGATGATGATGAGCTGCACTTGTCGTTCACAAGGACCTGGGAAGCAAATATCCTGCCACTTGATCACTTGTAGCGGCCGCGTGCGCTGCACGTGATTCTCAATGATAGGGATCTCAGATAGACGACACGCACTTGCTGGCTTGCTGGATTGCTGGTTAAACTGTGAGAACGTCCTTTAATGGCCATCAATATCAGTTGTGGTCTATGGCTGAATTATTGATTGTCAACAATTAAACGAATATATTATAGATACAAACAGACAATACAGGTGAGTATATATGCCATATTACTCGAGTTCGCAGCATTGTTGTCGACGCGTCGTCTCAATGTCAAGATTAATCGCCAGCTGTGACGAGGTTAGCAGACTGATCGACTCACTGACAGACGGACGGATGGAGAGACGCAGCCAGGTAAGAGTCGGAGAAGTCAGCAGCTTCTATATAACAATGAAATATTGTGCGAGTATTGTAAAATATAAAAAATATTCAAGTTCGGCAGCTTGTCAAGTGGCACTTGTCGTCAGTTGAACGTCACGGCGTTCGGCCACTTTGTCAATTCAAGTGAAATTTTTATTAATTTCGTCTTCAAACTGCACCACACACACACACTCGCACACTCAGACATATTGTGATACACACATATATAGAATATGTTCTCATCGTCAGTTTGAAAATTAGTTTGTTGTTTAATGCTAACAAATTGCATGCAATTCATCAAGAGCTCCCTAAAAATCAACAATCAGCCGCCGAGAGAACAACAGCATCTCCATCTCCATCGTCGTCGTCGACATCGTCGTCGGCGGTGCCTTTGTTTGACCTGTATCCTTAATTCTTAGCCTTTGCTTTGTTGCCAATTGACAGTTGTAAATGTTTGTTGTAAATTGTGCTTTAAAGGTGCTAATAGAGTGCCACCGCGGTGCGCGTTCCCAACTCTGTTTTTTTGATTGAGTTGCCCAATGTCCAACGTCGAACGTCCAACGTTGTTGGCCAACAGGCAAGAGAAATCAATGAACTTCACTCCACTCCACAGATATGCGATACACACATTTTATGATGCTTTTGGCCGCCCGTGCAAAGACCTAAGACCAAGCCAACATATGCTTCTCTTTGATTTCGTACCGACCAAGCTAAAGCAAAGCGAATGATTCACAAGAACTTCACACCGCATTCATATACTACCGATTCTTCCCGATGGATGTCTATAGATGCTGCAGTAGCTGAGCAGTGCAAACTATTTATGAACTATTGGTCACAGCCTGGGAAACTTTGTTTGTCTAGCAAATTAATGCGGCTACCAATAATAAAAGAGAAGCCCACAAATTTACTATGCGAAGGCCTTGCAAATGGGCTGGCTGAACGCTGTTATCACCTCTAACTTGGTTCCTGCCCTATCTCAAACGAGTTATATCTCAGAACTAGCTGGGTGCTGATAAACCTAAGACGAGTTCAATAACACTAACTATATAAATTATGTCAATAGAAATTTCCATGCGACTAATTATTTAAATTATAAATTAATTTGTTAGTAGAACAAACTAAAATTGTATGATCAAATAAATGTTGGTATAATTTATTATATTGTCACGTTTTAATTGTATTTATATTGTTAGTATTATAATGATTTATCATCAGTAAATATTAAATTTCTGTTCATTATTTTTAGCGAAAGAATGATGACACTAATTATTTCTATCAATTAAACATATATTTTATATATTATTTTCTAAATTATATCATATTTATTTTCATTGTAAATTGCGTTGCCCTAAGTAAATAATAAATTCCTTTTACATCATTTACAAAAGAAAGAGTCTTCAGTATTCGCTGCCAACTTGCAGATTTTTCACCTAGGGTTCTAGTCGCATTTTATTGATTGAATTTCACTTTCGTTTTTCGTTGGATTTCTGTTTGATCAATGTCATTGACTTTGTAGCTTTGACTTTGGTGCAGCCAAGTGTAACAATTACAAATAGACACCCACAGTACCAACAACAGCAACAACACCAATGCAAAGGGCAACAAACACACCTCCGAGTAAGCAGCAACTGTCATGTTTCATATTGCACCAAATTATTGTAAGAGCCAACTTGAGTTTTTATTTTGGCCATTATTAAATTAACGCTGTGCTGTGTGTGCTGCGTCATCGTCCAGTCCAGTCCACCAGTCCAGGCAGGAAAGGAACCGCTTACCGCTTGCCGTTATGCGTCGAAGGATGTTGCGAGGCGACGACGGCGACGACAGCGACTAACAAGGGTGCCGCATGTCCAGTTGAAATGCCAATGACTTGCCACTTTCAATGGCACTTGGCGCGTCAGCGTCCGCGTCCGCGTCAGGCTCACGTCACGTTATGCGTATGGCCAACCAGGAGAGCCGCATGCTGCCAGGTTGCACTGAGCAGAGCAGCAGAGCGAGTCCCAAAACCAGATGGATACCAGCCTCCTCCCAAAACACCAGACACCAGACACACAAATGAATTTCCTTATCAAAGCTGAGGACCACACACGACGATGAGCTGCACCTTGCGGCGCTGCTTTTAACAACTCCATGGCTGCTAACACATTCTTATCAGGCGTCTTAGACGCGTCTACTCCATGATGACTTTTACAAAATGATGAAGATAAAGCTGATGTTGATGCTGATGCTGATGCGCAGACAGCGATGAAGACTCTGCTGAGCTGAGATGGAACTTTGATGATGCTGAAACTGAAGCTGAAGCTGAAGCTGAAGCCGATGCTGAAGGTGTAGAGGCTGTTGCTCGTTGGCTGTGCACGCATCGTCATGTAAGCGCCACTTATGTCACTTGTGCCGTTGATGTAGAGATGGAGATGGAGATGGAGATGGAGCCTCCATTGGAGCACACGAGCACTCATCCCCATCGCATGCAGCTCCAGTTTCTAATCTGCTGCTGCCTCTGTTGCTGTTGCTGTTGCCCATTGTTGTTGTTGCTACTTCATAATATGCTGTGTGCTTGATGGGATTAACACAAACGGCCAACACATCTCAAGCATCTAAAGTTGTGTGCCAGTTTGTAGCTGCGCTTTTTTTTTACACAGTCATCACGACGACGATGATCAACAGCCCCAAGCAAATGGGCTCAGTCCCTATTGCCAGTTGCCAGTTGGCTGTTGCCAGTTGCCAGTTGCTAGTTGCCGGTGCATGGGCCTCTGTCTGTGGGTCTGTTTCAGTTTTTTGTTGTATCTCCGCTCTTCAGAGTCTCCAAGTCTCTGCAGCTCTTCAGCCACATGGCTCTCTGCACGCTCAACACGCTCAACACGCTGTCTGCGCGTTGGCTCAAGAGCTAATTTGCGTGTCAGCCAGTCAAAAGTTTATGAATGATAGCCCCAAACCGGTCCTGTTACCCACATCAGCATCAGCATCCACATCCAAATCCAAATCCAAGTCCAATTCCATCACACACACAGATACATTTACACTTTTACTCCGATTTCGAGTCTGAGTTTTGAGTTTGAGACATGCATAGAAAAGCAGCAATTATTTGATTTGATTTATTTGTGTTTATATTCTCGGGTGCTTTGTACTGCATTATCAATTAGTTAAAGCTCTATCGCTCGCTATTGGTCATTGTTTTCGGAAGTAATTAAGACCCAATCGGACGACCAGAGCAAACAGAACTTTAATCATATTTGCTTAGGCGTTTCGACACTCCAAAAATCACAACGCATTGCGATAAGTCGACGGGCCCAAGTGGACAACACTCTGATAGCTTCTGATAGTGCACGCTTGTAAATCAATAACTACCGAAAACCCAACGCCCCTCCCCCCCCAAACAAAACACCTAACGCCAACAAGCTCCCCCGCCGCCCCAAGCTACGCGTTGACAAATTTTTGGTCTACAACAATTAATTGAATTGTTTATATCAGCGCCTACATGTGTAGATACAAATGTATCTTTCTCTGTATCTCGCTGCGTCGTGTGAATGTGAACAAGGCCACTCAATAACATGAAGCACGATAAAATAAAAAAACTTTTCGACAATTTGACAGCTTTCGAGCTGCCGTTGCTGTTGCCGCTGCCGCTGCCGCTGCCGCTGACGTTGTTGCCGCCACGGATAGTCGTTGGCATTTGGGGATAGGGTCCGCTTGTCTAGGCGTCTTTTAGATAGGAACAACAACTGAAACTGGCAGCACTCTTGTTGTCGTCGTGCTCAGCCCGAAAGTTAATTTTTCAGGCAACGAATAAATAATTAACAGACATATGCTAAGTTGCATGAGCATTTTTAAGGGAAACGAATAACGACACTATCCGAGCACGTTGCTCGACTACGAAAATACCCTAGTTGAAGGATTACAAGCTTGGAATCATAAATATTTATTCATTTAATATTAAGAAATAGAGAATCTTATTAATTGATTACGAAAATTATTAGTACATTTTATATGTTGAGTAAATACAAGATTAAGGACTATTCCAATAAAATACTTTGTTTGTTATGCATTTGCAGGGTATGTTTAATATAACAAAAACACAAACCAACACGTATGACTATGAGAGAAAAACTGACATTCGAAAAGAACTGAACAACAAATTCTTTCGCATGGTCAATTTGGGCAATCTCAACCTCTCGCACACTGAGAGATTTGCTGTTGTTGCTTTTTCTATTGCTGCTGCTGCTGCTGCTATTGGGGAAGGTGTGTAAATTCAGAGATGGAAAAGTGTAACCGAACCGGTTCTAAATCATAGCTAATTATTTGAGAATATTACAGAAGCAGAAGTCTTAATTAATCTGAATTTCTTAATAGGAAATATTTCAGAAGAATCGGAACAGTATTCGCAAGACTTACGAAAAATATTCATGTCATGGATTTATGGTATTAAGTGGTATTAATAATGTCATAAAACGGAATTGGAGCAATTTGCAGACGAGTCCCTGACCTGACTGGAGAGCGTAGCGTGTTTTTTAATTAAAAATAATATCAACTCAGTTCTCGTTATTCGAAAAGTAGATATATATATGTATGAAATAAGGTCGGATGGGTCTTAAAGCGTTGCTTTCAGTGTTTGCACAAAGATAAAAACTTTATGGCCAACCGCAGCAAATAGATAAAATGTGGAAATCATAAGGCAAAAACTGCGACTAGGCTGTGATTTATGCGATTTGAATGTCGTAGTCGGGCGGCTTTCTGATAAGCCACGCACCCCGAAAAAGCTAAAAAAAAAAATGTATAGCTAAGTAGGAAAGGAGGCGAAGGCGCTTATCAAAGCCTGAGACTGATGGCGTCTGCATTGCAGTTCTAGTCGAGTCAAGTCGAGTCGAGTCTCGAGGGTCTTGTAAATGCATTTCCATGTACGAAACGTGATTCATGACTGTGTGTCAACTGCACTCTAGACAACGCGCCAAAATTGATAAGACAACAAAGAAAATCACATGTGAAAGTGGAAAGTGGCAAGCGGAAAAATCTGAAAATCAACAGTGGCGACCTGGCGGCCTGCTGAAAAGCCGTCGCGGAAAAAGGTAAAAATAAAACTGAGAACTCGAAATAAAAATGTAAATGCGAATGAGAACGAAAATAAGAATAAAAATAAGAATAAAGGTAAGACGAGCACGGCGAGCTGCTTGCGAGCAAACACTCGCCAGATAAATTGTGAAACGGAAATGAAACACCTACGCAAATAGTGCAGGCGACTCGTAGACACAGGCGCAAACAAACAACATCCTAATTTAGATAAGAGCCGCCAGCAGCAGCAGCGACTGTGGCTGCGGCTTCGTCTGTGGCAGCAACAACTACGCTTTACGGCGAAAAGAAAGTAACCGCCGCCAGTTCTCCGCTGACCATTGCGTGCTCTAATTAATGCGCGATGGCGACCCCGTTCCCAAGAGCGAAATCAAGCCAGAGCGAAGTGCAAACATCGGCAATATCCATCGCAGTCGCATTCGCCGTCGCAGTCGCAGCTTGCAAATGATTCAACCGATTTACCTCTGGCTCTTGGCAGTGCTCTAGTTTTGCTGTCACCTCGGTGCTATTGTAGTCCGAGTTCGCCGGGATGCTGTGTGTCCGGACTCCGAACTCCAGACCCGTGTCGGCATTGTCGGCAGTCATAAAATTGGCATTGTTGTGTATAGCAAACACGCGCACAGTGCGGTCGTAAAACAAAAGACGCTTTTATGGCTGTGCTCATTACGACACACGCAACAGATACAAAACCCGAGACATCAACAACAAACAAGAATTGCTGGATTTAAACTCCTGCCAGCGATAGATAGACTCGCATGTATGTGATAAACGTATTCCAGGATATCACAAAAAAAATTCGCCTATCAGCGTTTCTGCAATAAAATTCTAATATTCAAGAAACCATCTTCCAAATATCTTTTAAATAAACAATTTTAATTAAACTTAATATTGCTTTATCGAATAAGATTAAAGTATGCCAGGATACCAAGCAAAAACGCTTTACAATATGTCGAGTTTATACAAAAAAATTCGAATATTATTTATTTTTTAAAATGTTTCAAACCACCCTCCAAATCCCATCTTTTTTCAAACGTAGCTTATTTATTTAAACATACTTGAAATCGCCTAATCGAGTAAATAGTTAACATTTTGTAAATACTACAAAAAACGAATATTTTCTGAAATTATATTTTACATTTATTTAAATGTATGCAACCAACCCCCAAATCCCTTCTTTTGAATGTAGCAATTACTCATACTGAGTTCTAATTAAACTTCAAATTGCCAATTGAGTTAAAAGATAAAAGTATGTCGAAAAGTACAAAAAAAGAGATGAGATTCTGCATTTTCAATATATAAAACATTTAACAAAATATTAGTTTCTGTAATTCAATTGTAATATCTTACATTTTTTGTAAACCCATGCAACCATCCGCCAAATCTCTTCTTTTGAACGTAGCAACTACTTAAACGGAGTTCTAATTAAACCTAAAATTGCCTAATCGAGTTAGCTGTCCTCTAAAGAAGACAATCAAAGAATAAAACTAAAACTGGTTTCGGTATGACGCAAATCAAATTTAGCAAAGAGATACCAAAAAGAGAGAATAGATAATTTGTAGTTAAGCCACTGGCAGCGCATTTCTTTAACAGATTGCATTTGGCTTTAATCATTCTCTGACAGAAATTCATATGTTATAAATAAATTCGTAACGTGTGTACAATTTATTAGCTAATTTTGTTTAGTTTATCCAAGTGGCAGAAGTAACAAGTGTGAAGCTCAAGTCCAGAGTGCTTGACTAAGCGATACTCCGGAGGCATATTAGTCTTTATTTTCACCTACGAGGAATACCAGCTTTATTTATTCATTTTATTTATATGTTCATTTTATAATTATACACCCCATCTACAGAGAGTACAGGGTATTAAAAGCAAGACACGTGCGTGCGGATTATAACCTTAATGCAGAACAAACAGAAGCAGCTCTAAAATTGTGTGGCATCGATTTGTTTGCCTGACACATTAGAACATCGAGCACATCTTTTGCTTTTTGAAATTTGCCAAACAATTAAATACTCACTAATGAGCTGCGATAATTGGGTTAAGTTAAAAAATAAAATTGACAGCGCGAGAGCAAGAGAGTGTGGGAGACAAAGAGAGATAGACAGAGAGAGAGAGAGAGAGAGAGAGCAACAGCGTCAGCGTCATTGTTGATTTTTACGTGGCGCAGCCAACGAGTCGGCAAAGTATTTTAATTTGTGTGAAAATATTGTACAAACAAATAAATCAGCAATAACAAATAATAAAAATAAAAATAAATATTGTACATTTTATATTGATACGCACACACATGCATATGCAGACAGACACACACACACACACTCAGACTCACACTGATAGACAGACAGATCCAAACAGTAGCCAAAACTTCATTTATCTGTGAAAAGTTGGTCAAAATGGACATTTTCGTAAAGTCACTGCCACACAACGCATGCGCGGGGCAAATGCTTAAAACAAACAGAAAAGCACAACATTTTAAAGTATCGCAAACACAAAATCAAAAAGAACTAAAAACGAGTGGAAATAAAATAAATATTTTACATAAATATAAACGTCTGTCTATTTATTGGCTGCGTGGGCGCGCGTCAACAATTGAAACTAATTAAAAAGTTTGAACATGGCTTAGAGGCTGAAACCGAAACGGAAACCGAACCGAGTCGAACCAAGCCGAGCCCCAGAGCCGAGCATCGACGCGACTCTAATCCATATTGGACCGAACCGAACTGAACTGAACTCAACCTAACTGACCCGACCCGAAAGTGGCGCGCTTTAAAAGCAAATAAATAAATAGATAACTTACTAAAAGGTAAATAAATACTCGCATTCGTTTTTTTTTTTGGTCTGCTGGCTACGAGTTACTATGAATACTATGAGTACTACGAGTATTTGCTCTACGTCATCAACATTGCGAGTTGTTGCCCCCAACAATAATAACAACAAACAGCAGCAACAACAGCAACAGCAACAACATTAATGAGACACTGGGAAATACAATAAAAATATTAAATATTTAAGCACATTATTAGAACTGCACACAAACGAGCGCGAGCAACATTCGAGTCTGCATTGAAGAACGTGTATCTTTGCGTGCCTAAAAGATGATATAAATAGCACATATTAACTTAGATGTACAAGTAGTACAACACATATCGTACATAAGAGCGACTGCTCTGTTGGTTCTGCACATAAACAGAGCCATACTTTAAATACTACTATATAAACTCACGCTCTCGAATTGTATTTGCATGCTTAATTATTTATTTGATTTGTCAAACGCTCACTTTAATGGTTCGGCAAGTACAAAGTGCCTTTTTAAAGTTCACATCATATCTGAAGAGAGGGAGATAGGTGGAGGAACAGAGCGAGAGAGCTGACAGCAAGAACTGATTGTTGAGTAGCTGTAATAAAGGAATGGATTGTTCTAATATTAACATTTATCTACTCGGTCAAACCTTGACTCTATTTATAAAATTGATATGTCAAATCGATCGAGCCCGATCTTCATGAGAATTATAGCGAACTTTTCTAAGAAAACTACATTATTTAATAGACAGTGTCACATAGTTATCATTAGACAGTTGTCTAGTCATAGCTAAGCTCATTTGAATACCCTAAGAACGTTGATATGATACGACGATTGCCATTAATGCCAGCGGGCAGGGCGATTTACTCTGTTTAATGCACAACTTATTTGTGGGCTTTCATGAATGTGTTTAATGAAATGTATGAATGTAACGAGTTCAACGTGGATTTTCCGTGCGTTTTTCTCGATTTCAGGTAACACATAATTGAGTTCAAATTTTTCAATGAAATACTCTACTACAATGAGGGACGCAAATTGCTGTGGTCATAAAACAGTTATGGCCGTGATGAGTGAGTACAAACACACACACACACACACACACAGAGGCACACAGAGAGACACACGCACAAACACATGAGCAATACTTTGAATGGCACAGAGAGAAAGACACTTTAACAGCGAAAGGGTTAAACGGAACGGAATGCACAATGAAAGGCGTCAAGCGAAAATTGCTCAAAAGTTTTTATAACCGAAATTAAAATGCGTTTTATCCAAGACCATAAATGGTCGGTGGTCGGTGGTCGGTGGTCGACGGCTCGGTTTCAGACTCTGGCTGAGGCTCAGGATGTATTTATTCCATGTGCACGCGTGCACATTTTTGCATCAATGAAATGCATGGCAGGTAGCAGAAGGATGATGATGACGACGCAGCCAGAACTGGGTCACTTTCGCAATGACTTGCCAAAAAAGAAAGATGCCGCTGCTCTGCGGCTGCTGGCGATTGTTGCTGACAGTTGCTGCCGCCGACATGTTGGTTGCTGCTGCTGTTGGTTGCTGGCGGCTGCTGCTGCTGCTGCTGATGTTGCTCGCGACGCCTCGCTACGAATGTGAATGAATGAGTGTGACATTGGCGTACCTTAACCTCAAATGTGCAAGCTTTAAAAAAGGAAGAAAATAAAACATGCACACACACACACGCACACATGCATGCGCACACACACACACACAAACTCGTCTCGTATTATTAATGTCTTGCTTCTTTGGAGCAATACATTCTTTTTGTTTTTGTCCAAAAAAGCAACAAAAAAAAAAAAGAAAAAACAAAACGCGTCGACATTCTCTGGCTAAACATAGCGTCTCAGCAACGTTGAGCTGAGAGAGAAGAGGAGAGCAGAGCAGAGTAGAGCAGAGCGGAGCGGAGCAGGGCTGGGGCTCTGGCTGGAGTGTAAGCGGGAGCGAGCGATTATTGATCGCATTAGAGAAAATCGTTAACTGTAACATGGCGTCGCTCACACAACGCGGCGACAACAACACGAGGCATTAGGGCGCTCAGTAGACGGTGCTTGTGACTGTGTGTGTGTGTGAAGGCAGCTGCTGCTCCACAGACAACAGCACACGAGAGGGCGTTGCTCGCTCGTCGCACACACACGCACACACTCAGAGTTTTAGCTCCGCCCATTTGTTGTCTTGGCAACCGGGCCGCTGCTCTGTTGATACAAGAGGCCGTCGGCCAATGCGCTTGCGCTGCCAGCGCTGTGTACGTAAGAGAACCGAAGCCTGTCATTGGCAAGACCTCAGAACCGGTGGTTAATCGTGTGTGCCAGCAGCAGCAGCAGCTGCTCGCTGTGTGTGTGCGTGTGTGTGCGAGTGTGTGCGAGTGTGAGACGGGCATAGACGGGCTGCATGGCCGTGTGCGAGAGCGAGTCGGCGCTGTGTATCTGGCGTCTGCTGCTGCTGCTGCTGCCGGCGTCTCAGTCGCTGTTGCTGTCATCGTCATCGTCGTCGTCGGCGGCACTTGAGCGCGGCTCGAACAATATTTGTTGGCAGCAAGCGCAAGCCAAATAGTAGACAAGCGTTCCCCTCTGCAAACAGTCACATTCAAGAGCTCAAGCCAAAGAGACACTCGAGCGGACCAGGCAACAGCAACGTTTACGGCAACAGCAACAGCAATAGCAACAGCAACGACAGCGACAACGACACCGACAACAGGCAGCGGCAGCAACAGCAGCAGCAGCAGCAGCAGCATCAGCCTCATCAGTTTGTAGCTGCCACAGCAAACCTCAGACTCAGACTCAGTGGCCAAAAGCAAGCTAACAATTCACGTTCGTGCGTCGGTTCGTTGCGGCGCGGCGCGCATTAAAATAGAGTCATATTTGCCACGTTATTTTATTTCCAAATTTGCACAAGGCATCAGCGGCGCACACAAATAAATTAATCAAAGTGTTTAGCTTCAAGAGGAGCGACAAGTGCACAAACAAATGCCAAAGCCAAGCAGCCAACAGCAGCAGCAACAACTTAAAGAATAGAACTTGCAACAGCAACAACAACAACAACAACAAGTGACAAGTGCTGTGCACAAAAATGCAACAAATATTTAAATTAATTAACGCAGTGACAGTGCATTGAACAACAGCAACAGTAACAACAACAACCAATACATATATTGATAACAAAACGAAGAAAAGAAAACGAAAACAAAAACAAGTTTCTCGGTTTGTGTGTGTTTTCCTTTTGTCTTCTCAACGATCGATCGAACGCGTCGTGTGGACGCGTTGAGAATTTCCTGCATCAGTTTTGAACGCACCGCGTTTCAAAAGCCGGCAACATAACGGCGCAACTATTGAACAGCTTTCTCAAGGGGAGTCCCCACCAGACCACCATAGACATAATGCAAAAGCTCTATGCGGAGCCGCCGCCCAGTAGTGCGCCCGTCAGCATGTCCAGTGCTGGCGGCGCACCAACCAGCGGCGGTGGCGTTGGCGCGGTGCCCACCAGCAACAACAACCCGAATCCCACCTCCAACGGCGGCAGCATGAGTCCGTTGGCGCGCTCTGCATACACCATGAACAGCATGGGCCTCACAGTCGGCGGCATGTCGTCGGTGTCGCCACAAGCGGCCGCCACCTTTGGCTCCAGCGTGCTCGACTCTGCCGCAGCGGTGGCCAGCATGAGCGGCAGCATGGGCGCTGCAGCGGCCATGAATTCCATGGGCGGCAACTGCATGACGCCCAGCTCCATGAGCTACGCCAGCATGGGCTCACCGCTGGCCAACATGGGCGGCTGCATGAGCATGTCCGCGGCCAGCATGTCGGCGGCTGGTCTCGCCGGCAGCTACGGCTCGATGCCGCCAGGACCGCGCGACATGGAGACGGGATCCCCCAACTCGCTGTCACGCCGGGGCGTCGACAAGCCGACCACCTACAGACGGAGTTACACGCATGCCAAGCCCCCATACAGCTACATCTCGCTGATCACGATGGCCATACAGAACAATCCGACCCGCATGCTGACGCTGTCGGAGATCTACCAGTTCATCATGGACCTGTTCCCCTTCTATCGGCAGAACCAGCAGCGCTGGCAGAACTCCATCCGCCACTCGCTCAGCTTCAACGATTGCTTCGTCAAGATTCCGCGCACGCCCGACAAGCCGGGCAAGGGCTCGTTCTGGACCCTGCACCCGGACTCGGGCAACATGTTCGAGAACGGCTGCTATCTGCGGCGCCAGAAGCGCTTCAAGGACGAGAAGAAGGAGGCCATCAGGCAGCTGCACAAGAGTCCGTCGCACAGCAGCCTGGAGGCGACCAGTCCGGGCAAGAAGGATCACGAGGACTCGCACCACATGCACCATCATCACCACACGAGTCGCCTGGAGCACCACCAGCATCACAAGGAGGCGGGCGGCGGCGGCGTGGGGGGCGTGCCGCTGGCCGGCGTCAACGTGCTGAGCGCGGCGCACAGCAAGGACGCGGAGGCGCTGGCGATGCTGCATGCGAACGCGGAGCTGTGCCTGGGGCAGCAGCCGCAGCATATGCCGACGCATCACCACCATCAGCACCATCAGCTGCAGCAGGAGGAGCTGTCGGCGATGATGGCGAACCGGTGCCATCCGTCGCTGATCAGCGACTACCACTCGTCGATGCATCCACTGAAACAGGAGCCATCCGGCTATACGCCCTCCAGCCACCCGTTCTCCATCAATCGCCTGCTGCCCACAGAGTCCAAGGCGGACATCAAAATGTACGACATGAGCCAGTACGCCGGCTACAATGCGCTCAGTCCGCTGACCAACTCACACGCTGCCTTAGGCCAGGACTCGTACTACCAGAGCCTCGGCTATCATGCGCCCGCCGGCACCACGAGCTTGTGACATCATCAGTATCCGCTGGCTTAAGGGCGCGCGGAGCAGATGCTGCGCTTTGGTGCCAGCGGCGGCGGCAGCAGCGGCGGCGGCGGCAGCAGCTCGCATCATCTTCAGCAACAGCAGCAGCAGCAGCAGCAACACTTGCAGCAACAGCAACAGCAGCACCAACAGCAGCAACAGCAGCAGCAGCAGCAGCAGCAACAACAGCAGCAGCAGCAGCAGCAGCAGGCGACGCAGCAACTGACATCCGCTACAAATACAACAACAGCATCAACAAAGGCCAGCAGCAAGCCAGCAGCAGCGGTGGCCGTCAACTACTCTCAGAAGCTGGCTGCCACAGTGCAGCAGCAGCAGCAGCAACAGCAGCAGCAACAACAGCAGCAGCAACAGCAGCAGCAACAGCAGCAGCAGCATCAACAACAGCAGCAGCAGCTGCTGCATAGCCAACTGTCAGCGGAACTGCAGGAGGATTCATCCAATATTACCAGCGACCTAAGCGAGGAGCAACTGCAGCAGCACCAGGCGGCCCAGCAGCAGCTCTACAACAACTATCAGCAATATGCGGCTGCCGCCAGTTACCGCAACTGGAATCACAGCTTGACATTCAACAGCGCGGCCGCGTTGCAGAATCTGCTGTAGCCCAGCACAAGGCGAGGCTTTGTGTAGAACCCGAGCCTCGGACCCCAATCTTAAATCTCAGTCAAAGTGAGAGCCAGAGTCTCAGTCTAGGTCTTGGTCGGCTGCCAATTAGCGAGCGGCTGTTCAATGGCTTTTAGCACCTGGGCGCATCCTTTGAGCTCGAGCACGTGAGTATGACCACGAGTACGAGTACGACTATGAATACGACTAATAGGAGTATGAATACGAATACGAATAGAGTCGGGACTCCGCATCCTCCTTCCTCCACTTGTAAATAGTTCAATTCACTCTTCTGCAAGCACTCAGTCTTTGCTTAGTCTTTGCCTTTTATGTTTACGAGTATCTTTTGTTTTTGTTTTCGATGTCGTTCTGTTGAGGAATTCAAGAAAAAAGTGATGTAGTTGTAAGTGCAGCAAACGGCCACAATGTATAACCAATTACGTTAGCCGTCAAGCAAAGATCTTTGTTAACATTTATGTTTGCTAAAAAACAAAACAAAACAATTTAAGAAAACAAGAAATTCCGTGCCATTTGTTTATCCTCAAAGTAAGCAATAACAATCAAATCGGTTAAAACAAATAATCAGCATTTTAAATGTGTGTGAAACGAGAGAGAGAGAGAGAGAGAGAAAAGGAAGAGATGGTGAGAGCAATGCGGGATTGTGTGTAATGTTCATTTAAAACAAATCCTTTTATCCAAAGGCAATCGAATTCGAATCGCAAATGATCAAAAACCAAAAACTAACTATCCAACAAAATGCAAAAGACCCCTAAGAATCTTCAAATTATTTAACTAAGCAACAAAATTTGGCCATGCATAGGAAACGTCACGTTTTAATTAACCATTTACAGATGTACGTTATTGTATAATTTATGAACCTATTGAATCATTTCTTTTATACAGCAACAATTTATTGATTTTCTTTGTTATTGTACGAATTCGCTTAGGCTTAAGCAATCTGTAAATAATTAGTCTATATATAAATAGAAACATATATATAGAAATATGTATGTATATTTAAATCTAAGCAAGCTAAATTTAAACTTGACGCCCAAAAAAGCAAAAATATAACAACAAAAAAATAACAAAAACAATTTTTAAACTAACTTGAGAATTAATCAAATTGTATGCTACACAACATTAATAAATATTGTATAGCATTTAACATTTAATTAGCATAAATAAAATCAACAAAAGAGAACAGAATACACTGAAAACTGATGAAGCAAAAACGAAAAAACAATGATCGAAAAAAACTGCAATTATTATTCAATAATTTTTAATATTAATTTTATTATTGTGCGTATACAAAAACACACACACACACACACACACGCGCATTTTTACATTGAGCTAAGCTAATTGATTAAACTTAATACAAAACAAAACAAATAATAAGAAAAAACTGAAAACCCAAAATAGTTTAAATATGACAAAACAACAACAATGTAAAATACACAAACTAAAATTCATAAATGTCAACCGAAAAAAAACAAAAACAAATCAAAACAAAAGAAAACAAAACATAAAATGAGAATCCAAAATCTAAAGCTAGTTAAAATTAATATTATAAATCATGCAAAAATTAAAAAAAGACTATTTTAATGTTTGAAATATAAAAAAAAGAAATGAAAATATATCATCGAATTGTTTTAACTTTCCATTGACAAAGCAATCAATGCGTTACCTTTGTTGACTTAAACAACTGACCTCCAACAAGCACTTCTATATTGATTGGGCTGGGCTATCAATGCAGCAACATGGAACGACCGATAGCATATAGCTACATATACTATATACATATAGTGTGTGAATATGGACTGCACCCAACTCATCGGGCGATTCCAAGAGTTCTTGTGCCTATCTTATCGCACCTCGGATGCAGAGTGCAGTTTTCCACTACTTTTTCTCCCTTTTCTCCCTTCCATTTTATTTTGATAAAACTTATCGGAGTGCACTCGTAAATTGCAACGAAACAACAAGGTAAACAGCGACGGCAACAACAGCAACAATTCACAACAACAGTCCTGACTAACAAAACGACAGTCGAGACCCAGCCTATGGTGTGATACGATGCCTATCCCAATCGCTATCCAACTATGGTCCGTTGTCCCTGTTTGCTTTTTCTCGTACACTCTCACGTAATATACATATGACACCTAACATAGGACTGTTCGTAGTGCTACTCGTATCTAGTATCTGGTTCTTATCTATGCAATATAAACAACAACCACGACTGATCCAACACATGTATGCAAGGGTCGCTGTATGCGCAGTATACCTGGTAAAGTTATCTTTGTGATTCATTTAAAAAATCTACAATTTGTCCCGTGTGGCCGGTCGCGGGTTCTTTCTCATTTATAATTCTCAAATAAAATACCCAGCCGAGCTACACTTATCTACGTAGTCTCGGTCATGTTTAACAAGCTGTTGTCGTTTTAATTAAGCAGCCTGGAAGGTCACCATTTTTATAGACTTGAATATCTATGTACATTCTCATATGTATCTCAACGAGCGTTCGTTGCTTTAATACCATTTTATAGCTTTTACTTTGGCCAGAAGGGGCTCGATAAAATACAAAAGGAGAGCGCTTTGTTTGGTTTGCCAGACAAGAAGAAAATGGCGCTTCAATTTCGATTTTTTCCTTTTCGATTTGTTCCTTGCTTTCCTTGACATTGTGACTATGACTTCCATATCGCTGTGTAGCTGTGGCTATAGCCCTTAGCTAAAGTTTCTTCATTTTACTCCCAAGCAACCCCAGCTGAATTGAACTGGTTTCGAAATCTGTGCTTTGGGGTTGCTTCAACCACCAGTCGCTAGTCTAGCCTACCCTGCCAGTCCAGCGTTCCACCCACCAATTTCATACACATTTCATATCTAAGCCCCCCACTTTATGCCAGACATGCGCGCTGCGAAGACGTTGACGTTGACGTTGACGTTGACGTTGACGATGACTCTGACTCTGAGCACGGGGAACACGGGTTTGTTGTGCTCTAGCTCTCCAGTCAATCTGTCAGTCTGTCTGTCAGCTATCTATTCATAAAGCTGCCTCGCATGTAGACGCGATCAATATGCAATTATTTTCGCATACTCGCTGGGCTTTTCAACAAATGCTGGCATATAAAATTCTATTAAAAAAAAGTTTGAACTTTTGGCTCCACCTGAATACAATTATCAAAATTGTCCTGACATTTTGAGGGGCATTAAAAATGCATGAACCATTCCAGCGATTCCGAGTTAAATTTGTACAACTTAAAGTGCTCTCTGCACTTCTGCTTATCAATTATATAAGCAAAGTCGGGTACTTAAATTGCTGTACTAAATTATAATTCATTTTGTATCAGTTTGCTTGAGCCACAAAAGCGAATTTCAGTTTAGTCTGGGCCAGAGAACAAGCATCCAATTAGCTGCTAAGCTACGAGTATTTCTGCTCCAGCTGAAAACCACAATCTTGTAGTAATTTTCTAATGGAATATTTAATTTCGAAACGAGACACTGCGAGACAGAGCGAGAGAGAGGCAACCCTGGCTGGGGCATAAAAGAGCCTCTGCCATAAAAATGGCAACCCTTTCTGGCCCCCCCACTGCGCCACTCACGTAACATCAGCAGCGGCAACGGCAGTGGCAGCTTATGCCGGATGGATACACAGGAAGTAGTGGCACAGAGCCCCAATCCCCTCGCCCCTCCTCCACCGCAAAGACAGCGCACGTAGCAATGGCGGAGGCAACCCCATCGTCGTCGTCATCGTCGTTATCGTTGTCGACATCGTTGTAGTCACCGCACTTTTTATTTAGCTGAAGGGGCAGAGCTCGCTTGGTTGGCTGGGTATCCGTGCCAGTGTCTGCCCCTTCTGCTGCCCCCTCCCCGCTCCCCTCGCTCGCTTTGTGCACTGCTTTTTCATTATAATAATACTTTGTAATTAGGTTTTCGAAAGTTAATTAAAATTCGGTTATGAAAGCGGAAACTTTCCCATGAACGCTTCCGGTAACGGTAAAATGAAAACGCATGAAGGCGGAGCAACTGTGTTTGGGGGCTGAGCTGGGCTGGGATCTGGATCTAGATCTGGGGCTGGTTCGTGTGAGTGGGGACTGGAGTCCTGGTTCTGGTCTCGGTCTCGGTCTCGGTCTGGGCCTTGTTAGCCAAATGGAAAATAAAATACAAAAATGCGGAAAAAGGTTTTTTTTCGACTTTTCTCGTTCAGCTGCAACCAGAGCAAGAGTCGGAGTCAGAGGCGGAGACAGAGACAAATTCAGGCGAATGGCGAATGGAGTTGGAAATGTGGAGAGACAACGCACGGAACTCAACTTTGTTTCGAGAAAATTTTTGTGCAAACATTTCAGTTAAATTAAAAAATACATATTATATTTTAATGAGCAAAATGGCTGCCGTCGCCGTCGCCGTCGTCGTTGCCGTTGCCGTTGCCATCATCAACGTATGCTATGCTTTTTGTGTTTTTGTTGTGGTTGTTGTTGTCACGTTTAATGCGCGGCGCGCCCATTCGCAAGGTTGGCCAACATTGCGAACGGGATAATTAAAATGATGACTTGAAAATAAATTGCTGTTATCTTTGACCAACAGGCTGGCTCTCGGGGTCTACTATCCACGGACCCCTGCTCCCTCGCTTCCTCGCTCACTCAAAGCGCAAAACCCGAACCCAAACCCAAACCCAACCCAGGCTGTCGATGACGCGTCGATGTCGAGAGTCGCCACATCATTATGCCCATGCCCGTCGCCAGTTTTGTGGACGCCTCGCCACAATCATTCTATTGCCATCTCGTTCTCTGTGCCGTGTGTGTGTGTGGTTGTGTGTGTGTGCTCTATCAGCGTCTGCCGCCGCTGCGTGCCTGTGAACGACACTTACGGATTAGGCCAACAGCAGCAGCAGCGGCAAAGGCAACGAGCCTGGCTCTGGCTCTGGCTGACAAGTGCCCGTCTTTGCTCGGTTGTCCTTTTTGCCGCTGCAGTCGTTGCCATCGACGACGCTGCTGCTGCATTGTGTTTTGTTTATCTTAAACATTCCACACATAATTAGCAGCAAAGCCCGCCCGTTAACACCGCCCAGCCATCCTCGTCCTCCTCCAGCCGCTTCTCCCCTGCTCGCTCTGACTGCTGCAAGCAAATTGATATTAATCCATGAAACCTTACGTTACGAAAATGCGGGCACGTGCTCTGCAAATCACTGGCGACTGGACCAGGACGAGGCCACGCGCCATCCTTTTGTGTCGCCTGCCATTTTCGTGCTCAGCAATCAAAACATTACAAATCGCCTGCCTGGGCACGAGTGTGAAATCGACTGGGCATTATCGTGAAAGTCGCTGCCATAAGTTTTGGCATGTAGAGCAAGCACACTCGTATCTCGGGATCTGTATCTCTATCTGAATCCTATGGCCGACAAACGGCAAGCTTAGCTGCAGCGCCAACGCATTAATCACAATCGGCGTTTGCTACGAGTGGGCGACAAGAAGGTGGGTGGGTTAAAGTGGCAGGCGATTTGTGGTTGGTTGGCGTGGCATGGTTGTCAGCCACGAGCTCTGCGCTCTGACAGTGACTGATGTGCAGGCAACAACTACAACGACAACGACAACGACAAAGGCCGCTTATCGATTGGTAGCCGCAACACACCTTTATCAAGCAGCCAGAGCACCAGCAGCCCCATTTGGATTGGATGAAATGTGAGACGACGACGCCGGCGAATGCGGCTAATAACCAAATTGTGTTTTGACAGACGAGCGAGAGCGACATTGGCAACTTGAATGGTTAATGTGAATGTGTGAGTGTGGGGCTAAAATCATTAGGATATGATAAATGTACTGGATCATGTTTGTCTGCCAATCGCCCCTAAAAACAATCAACAATATTAATGTCAGCGTTCATGCATAATTATATAAATATATCCACGAATCGACAGAGAAGATGCTCATAGAGGGCACTGCAAAAAAATACTGCCTAAAGTCCGATAAGGATTATTGACAAGTCATAGAAAACCTAATAGATATTTAATAACGTGCATTTATTAAATGATAAACATAATCTGCAAATTATCAACTGATATAAAAGCGCAATCGATTTATAGTTATTTATTTTCTATAAATAAAATATCGATTTTTATAATTTCTTAAATTTGTTGTTATTCTTTTATGATTGAATATTATCTTCAAGTACTCGCGACGAAACGCACAACTTTATTAAATCCAACCCCCTTTTATAATTCATTTTAAAGCAATAAAGCTCCAATTCAAACGCATAAAATGACAGACAGATATTTAATTATGTTATATTTGAAAGCTCTGCACGAATAAAACGCATGCATCTGGCGGAATATTCTCATTTAGTTAATGTGCTGTTTTATATAAATATTTAGCTTATTCATATGAACAACTTCAGTTTTTCAGTTTTAATTAAAGCGCGCGCAAATTGCACTTGACATACAATATTTTCAATTAAAAAGCAATTTAGTTAATTTAGCGGCAGGAACGGAAATAAAACTGTTGCCATCGAGCGCAATAAAATGTTTAGCAGCATTTGGCATAAGTCAAAATCCAAACCGATGCCGTGCTCGTTAAATTAAATTAATTCAATTTATTTTCAAAATCTATTTGCACACGCAGCCAAAATTAATGCGAAATAATCAACAACAAGCAGCAGCCATGGCAGCAGAAACCGGATGACGTAGAGAGTGGGGAAAAGTAGGAGGCAGGATGAGCGAATGCGAATGGAGAAGGGCTCCAATGGCAGTCGACCGCTTCCGGTGAGGACAATGGCAACGGAAACGGACATGGTCAATGGCGCAGTTGGTGCATCCTCATCCTTGATGTTAGATGTGGCAAGTGGCATGAGGCATGTGGCATGTGGCAGAGTGGGGCAACTGTAGCTTTGATGTTTGCGCAAAACGCTTCACTGCATAAATGAATGAATGAGCAAGTGAGCGACAGACAGACTGACTGACTGACAGACTGACTGGTTGACTGATGCTCTGGGGCTGGATGCTGCAGACACACACATGACATGACAACGATATCAACAACAGCAACAATAGTGACAGCTAAAGCGACAGCGACAATATCAACGACAACAAGTTGAGCAGAGGCAACAAATTCATGCAATCTAATTCACAATTAATGGCAAATTCCCTGCCACTTACGAGCCTCTGTGTATGTGAAAATATTTGCACAATAATTAATTGAATAATGTCAATAAATTTTCAACACATTTCCAACTACACATGTGCACCGAGTGCGCGTGCAAGCGGGACGCACAATAGAGTTAAACTTTCACACACACACACACATGTCGTCGCACAGGACAAACACATTTGCGTACGGGCCAGGCCAGGACATTCCAGACCAGGCCAGGCCAGGACGGTCCGGTCTGTCCCTGTGCCTGTCCGGTATGGCAGGGGACAATACGCAAACTGGACAAGTTTGTCTGCTGCCTGGCTGCTATGGCTGACTCTGATGGTGGTGGTGCGATTAGGCGAAACGAATCAACAAATCAACACACTCAGCAAATTCGTCAGCAGGATGTGGTTGCCTCCTCGCCTGCTCGCCGCCTGCCTCCCGCTGCCTGCTGCACATTGTGTCTCATTTCCATTTCCACCAGACAACGTCGACTGCTCAAAAGTTTGTCTTTCAATTTCGAAAATGGTATTTGTCAAGTGGGCGCCATTCCCCCACAGCGCCCAGCTCCGCCCCGCCTCCGCCCATCAGTCTGTTGGGCTTTCGGATTTGCATAGCTCAGCAGCAACAATCGCAGCAGCAGCAGCAGCAGCAACAGCAACAGCAACAGCAGCATAAGCAGTCACAGCGGCAATGTTCCAAACAATGCTCACGTTTGACCGTAGGGATAGGGTCCATGTGTTGCCCTGTGTGTCCTTCAAATGGCTCAAGTGCTCTAGAAGAGCAGCCACTGCCATTGGCAGCACAACCATTCATTTTCCAGACAGGACAGTCAGCAAGCAACCGTTGCCGCCTGACACACAAACCGCCTGCCCTAATTTCAGCATTTTTATACGAATTTCTCGCATTGTTTGACTTGCAGGAATAGCTTTCATAATACGCTGTGTTGTTGTGATAAACTTTGAATCGAAATAACTAACATAAAAATCATAAATGTTCGCTAAATTTATTAAAACGCAAACACACAATTATTATACAGAAAGTGCAACGAAAAATAAAATTAGAAATCTAAGACAGCTTAAGAGATGCATGAATTGATTCGAGGTTCTTTGCCCGGCAGGCAGACCGAGTTCATGAATGAGAACAGACATTAGACGTGAAGATGAGAACGGCACTGGGAAAACCTTAAAAGTAATTGTTTGGACAGCTAAGCCATCACAACAAAGGGGAACATTAACCAATAAAGAAAACAGGATAAGCCAGCATTTCCGAATTGCAAGTCAAAAAGATGCAAGCAGGCGGAATTCCCCATGCAAGACACTGACTGTGAAATAATAAAAACAGAACCAGCAACAAAAAAAGAGCATCCACTACAAGTATAAATGGCATTTGCCGAAAACCAAATGCACTTTTCTAGTCATGTGTTTGAGTGCGTGCTCAAACAGTTTTTCTGGCCAATTGAGCAGGCCGAACAACAACTACTCAGAGAGACGGGGAGAGAGTTGGAGAGAGAGATGGAGGGACGGAGACCCCGTAAACAAATGGAAAATTGGTGGCACCCCCGCGCTAAAGCTCACCGCAACACATGTAAATGTCAGACGGAGCCAAATCCGGCGTAATTGATCGATGCACGGAGCGAAGCTTAGCGGCTGTCGTCGCGGGTGCAATGCCAATAAAATCCAACTCGAGTTTGGGTTTTTGCTGCAATGTCGCCAGGCCAGCTTAAGTACCTGCCCCGTAGCGTGGCCGCCAATTGAAATGGGTTTGCTCGACTACAATGGGCGCCCATTCATAAAGCAGCATAAAGCAGCAAAGCAGCAAATGAATGTCAATCATGTCTGATATCTGGCAGCAACAACCCCAGTAATCTAATGCTACCAGATGTTCAATGAGTTAAAGATTTTGTTGGATTTCATTTGATTCACCGCGTCTTTGGCCTGAAGCACACTATATATGTATATGGCAGATAGACATGCAAATGGTAAAATCAAAAGGCCGTTTGCCCTTTGACATGCACGGCAGGTGCAAGGCTCAAGGCTCAAGGATGTGGCCTCAAGTCAAGTATCTGTTACCATTATTTATCCGTGCATATGTGCCGAATGCTAACAGCAGGTCAATTGGTTAACTAGTCGAGGCTTTAACTAAACTTTAATTTAGTACTGCCCACCCACACCAGGTGTCGCTGTTATCTTTGTGTAATGCGCCAATATTTTTACAATGTTAAAACATGTTGAACAATCGCCGTTTGACAACTAAATTAAGCCATTTGTCACAGCTTATTTTCACATATGCTGGCATTTAACACGCAGGTTGCCAGACTGAGACTGTGAACGTGAAAGAGCTGAGGAGGAGAGGCTGCGGTGGTGACTGTTGCCTTTTGATTGGAAATATTTACGTGGTTGTTTTTGGCTGGGCACTTGGCGCGAGGCATTAGAATAACAACAACATAAATCCAATGAAAACAACAACCGCCCATCAACACCCTCGAAACAAATTGCCAGCACATGCTAAAGGCAGGCGGCAGGGGGGACAGAGGGACAGAGACGGAGACGGAGACCAAGAACAAGCGCTGAAGCTTGTTCGCAAAGTTGTTGCTGTTGTTATTGTTGCTTTATTGATGCTGAGCCCCCATGTAGCATTTAATTGAAATGGGCGCGCATTTGTTTCTGCATTTTATGCTCACTAGCCGCATTAAAGTGCTAATGCATTGTTGTTGTTTTTGGCTCTTCCACGGCATGCCAGGCAACCCCATGACCGTACTGTGCAACCCCTAACTGCTCGAATGGAAAAACGCTCACTCGCAACTCACAAACAATCAACCCCAAATAATAGCAAGGATTACGAGTCCTCGCTGCCGCTGCTCGAATACGAGCCGAGTGCATTGTCCTGGGCAGACACAACAGCAAACTCACAACCATGCATTATTGACGGTTAGATACTCTATTGCTCAACTATTCAGTTTCTTATATGGCAGCGTATGGTACATCAAACATGGATAATAAGGAACATTAATTTTTAAGCTATTATTATTTTATAGAAAAAATATATTATAGCTAATGCTTAAAATGTTAAATGTAACATAAATTGAAAATATTAATCATTTAATATGTTACGAATATTGATCATATAAAATATATAAGAATGCAGTATATTTTATGTATATATTCAATAAATCAAATATTATGTTATACAATATATTATAGAAATACTATAGTAAATATTAAATTGTGTTGATATTAAATGCAACATAAATTGTAAATTTAATTTGTAAATACTGTAGTAAAATCAACTACTTCTGATAATAATAAATAAATAAATAAAATACTCTGAAAAACTGTGTTCAATTCCTATTCCATGGCTCAATGCAGATACCCTATCTGACAACCTCATACACTATCTAAATGTGTATAAAACGACGTCAAAAATCTTTTGGCAAGCGGGAAAAGCAGGACACCAAACAAGGACAGGGGATGCCAGCAACGTCGCTGTTGCTCAGCTTGCTTCGACTGCTGAAGTCGTCATCGGTTTTTGGTGTATGTTTTGAGGCTACAGATATCAGGGCAATAAAATAATTGCGACAATAAGCGTTTCATTATTCATTTGTGTGACTGCAAGGGGCGAGCAATTTGCGAGCAGGTCACATTTGAAAGAGGGGGAGCGAATCGCATGGGGAGTGCAGAAGGCGGGTGATGACGACAATGTTGATTGCTGGGGTGGTGTTGTGCCTGCCAGGTTTTGATGTTAATCCAACTGTGCCCGGGTTTCACGGATTTCATGGGTTCTTGCCATTTTAGCAGCTAATAGTTTGCCACAACGGCTGTGCTTTGATTCATTTCCAGAATGGATAAGGAATAAGCGGAGAGGAAGGAGAGGTGTCAACCACCCGTCCGATGATCTTGATTTGATTACTGCGGCGTTAATACAATTGGTATTCGAGGCAGCTCAAACTGTTTTTTTCTTATTCAATTGTGTTTGTAATTGTGAATGGTTTCATTGTTGTGGCTTAGCCAAATTGTTGCAGTTGCTGATGTTTTTTCTATTCCTTCGAGGGTCGTCAAATAATGACATTTGTTTATGCCGAAACCTGTCAGCACTAATAATTTCGGCCAGTTGGATAAGCCAATTTAAGCAGGAGCTCTTAGCGCAAGAGTTTATTTAAGCCCTCCACTCAAGTCGCTTATCAATGTCTTTGTCTTATCAATTCCATAGCCTCAACTAACTGCACTTTAATTGCCCCGTTCGCTTTATTGCACGTTTCGGGTCGGGAAAATGGGAAAATTGAAGGAAACGCAATTGCTCGAAATAATTTGAATTGAGTGGGCAAATACAGCCAGTGATTTTTCAAGATAAATTGTACAACTTTTCTTTCTTTAGTTATTCATTAGCCTGAATTAAGTATTCAACCCGTATTGGAAGTTTTTAATTGAGCTTGCATAATTAGGCAAGAGATAATCATCATTGAGTGCTGAATATCTGTGAAGTGAATAAAAAAGTTATGCAAAAGCAAACACTTTTTTATCCCGCATAGCTTTAATTTTTTAATTTTATTCAATTGAGTTCTTTCTTGAGATTCGTGATTTAATTGAGTTACCAACGGATATCGGGACTGAGTTCGAAGTGTTGAGTTTGCATGCCAAATATACCATTAACAAATGCACAGTAAATCCAAAAATACACAATCACCCAACCACCAGTCGTCAGGCGGTGTATTTTAAATTCTCATTTGTGTACCGAACCACAATACATTCTTCAAATGCGCTACCTTGCGCCTTGTTATTATAGCAAACAAATGAAAGTGAAAGCACAAATTTGCGATGGTTCTTTTTTTATGCTTCTTTTAAGCACACACACACAGAGAGGAAGAGAGAGAGAGACACACATATTTATATATATCTAGATATATATTTTTAGTAGTAAAGAGAGGGCGACACAGAGCGTGAAGCGCGACGTTTGGTTTGGTGCCAAAATTGCTTCCGAAATCAGCCAAAACCAAAGCAAAACAGCACAACGTCCACACAGACATCATTGAAATGTATCACAGTGTGTGTGTGTGTGTGTGTGTGTCTGTCGGCCATGTTGGGCTACTGGGTGCCACAACTAACACACACACACACACAGGGAAAGAGAGTGAGAGAGAGAGAGAGAGAGAGCCAAAGAGGCGCCCATAGAGCAATCGCTGGAGCTGTCGAGTTTGAGTTTGCTGCTCAAATATTATGCGAACGCAAATATTTTTATTTAGTAAATGTCATTTATTATTTATGTTTATTCGAGCACTTATCTAGCGCTGCTTAACAACTTCAGCTCTAATGCACGACGACTGCCAGGCAGTGGCAGCCACTGCCAGTGGCAGGCGGCAAGCGGCATGTGGCAAGGCGGCAAGGCGGCGAGGTGGGGTTAGACGATGTTGACGATGATGATGGCAAGGCCGTGCCACCAAATTGAAAACGGAATCAACAAGAAATCGAACGTTTGAAAGTGGAAAGTGCAAAGTGGAATGCGACGCCCACGCATTCCTTTTGCCGTTCTCCGTTCTCCGTTCGCCTTTCGCCTTTTGCCGTTTGCCATCGTGGCCAGGATGTCAGTGGGAATAAATTTAAAGTCAAACTAAACTGCGAGTAAATAGAAATACAAAAAGGCAAACAAAAACAATGCGCCCTGCTGCCAGCAAGTGTATATAGTATAAACATATATATGTAGTGAGGATACCGAGCCACACAGCAGTCACAGTCACAGTCACAGTTCCAATCCCTGTCGCAGTCAGAGAAGCTTTCCCAGTCGCAGGCAAATTCCGAGCCGAGTGTACACAAGCCGCCGTCTAGCGCTTGTCTGCCAAGTGCAAAACGTGGCTACGCTGACGCAAGGATGAGGAATGGGACATGGGAACGGGTATGGAAATGGGGCAGCCTCCTGTCCTGGTCACCAACAACAACAACGGTTGTGGCAGCGGCATGCAGTCGCTGGCTGTGAATATTTGTGATTGTTTCGTATTCGATTTACAAAGTGCTGCAACGTCCTTGAATGCCACAAGAGATAGAGATAGAGAGAGAGAGAGAGAGAGAGGTGGGAGATGGAGAGACCGACGCGATGAGCGCCAAATGGGGCACCCTCCTTTGACTATGAATGACTTTTTTATTTCATATCAAGTTGTCATTGTTGTCTCTGTCCGCTTGTCTGCCTATCTGTCTGTCTCTGTGTCTGTATCTGGTTGTTGTTGTGATTATTGTTATTAGCCTAGCAAACAAATTGGTAAATAATAAATATTTTCCAGTTAAATATTGTTAGTAGCGTGCCATTTTTGGACCTGCACAACCAATGCATGCCACAAGCCACCAAGGGGCATGGGGCACACTGATGGATCATACTCCCCGGTCCGCGCCTCGCTGTTTTATTTTTTCTTCTACTCGTACTCGCACTCGTAGTACTTACTTATGTATGTAGATCTTTTGAGGAGGCGTCTCTGCTTCACGTTCACGCCACATTGCCAATGACTTGCGCTTTCGTTGTGTGTCAATATGTGCTCATGCCAGTGTGTGTGTGCCAAGGGAAATTGGTAGCCCACATTTACAAAATCAGAAAAGCGCTTGATTTGTAAAATATTTGCTCTGCACAAACGAACGCAGCAATTGTTCAATTCCATACAGACGACGACGACGACGACTACGACGAGCCTCAGCCTGTTGGCAGCCAATCGACGTCGTCGTCGTCGTCGTCGTTTTGTTTGAAAATGTTTATGAAGCGACACCTGTAGGTGATAATAATAAACAATCGAAGCACGACTTCGACTCCCAATCGAACTTCCCTTCCTCAGTCCTCACTTAAGGGCTTGCACACACAGAAGCTGCATATATGCAAATGCGGCGCTTACAATTAGCCCGCCATGTAAAACAACGCATACAAATCTAGATCTTAAGTGAAATAACTTGGAAAAATAAATATCTGAGCAACTGTTGCTTATCATTGGTAGTAGATTATTATTTTGTAAAGATAAAGGACTTATCAGCAAGACGATTTAATTGTCTTAAGGCGGGACCCTTAATAATTGTTGAATTAGGCATCGATATGAAAATGTTATTATTATTTTCAAATATCATAATAAAAGTTGTAGTATTTGTAATTATATTATAAATAGCTTTAAATTAATATTAATATTATAATTCTAATTATAATAGAATTACGAAATAGTAAGAATAAAAGATTACATGTAATTGACAAGCATCTTCACTTTTGCTTTCAGCGCAATGCAAATAATTAATTACTTAATAATGACCAGAGCTCTCAAAACTCGATATGCTTAATTCAAGTTTGTCGTTTAGTCATTAGCTAACCGTTTTGTTTAACAGCAAGTGTTGGTCTTTTGTCGTTTTTCTCGGCCTCGGCCCATTGGACCAGCTTGTGCCCCATGGCTTAAGTGTCCATTAATGGCTATGCAATGTGGATATGTTCGAGAGCATTTCCTGGAATTTTTGCTTGTGCTTTTCACACCAATCTCTGGTCAAGTCTTTTGTTACTCTGTGTTGGACTTTGTTGGCAATATTTGCCAATTTGAGTGCTTTCGGTTACTTTGACGCATTGTTAAAGGTAAAACGCATGCAAGAAACAGAGATATTATTCAAATTTTATGCCTTAAACGAGCCGAGACCGAGGCCAAGCAACGAGCAATGGACATGGGACAGTGACGAGAGAACAAAATAATGGAAAAGAATATGAATAATATTTTTGGGTATTATTTGTTTACTGCTAATATTTTGATGTGGAGCGCGTCTAAAATTGTACGCCACAGTCCGGATATTTTGATGACTATTTGCGAAAGCATTAAAGCAGGGGGAACGCCCTGACACCCAGACGAAGAAGACTGAACACGGCCAGAGCTGTAGCCGGAGTCACAGTCAGGGTTTTACAACCACAAAGGCAAAGCACCGAGATTGCCAGTGTGAGAATCATTTGGCTTTGGCGACTTGGGGTGGAGTTGATCGCCAGCAAGGTGTGCTCGACTGAAGTACTATATGTATATCCACATACGTACATACTTTTTAGTTTGTATGTGGTTTTTAGAGGGCTTACTTATTAATTGTCGAGCGAGCGGCACATTCTGTACATGTACTTATTCTTGGAAAAGCTGTAAATTGCACTTTGTAAATAATGTGAACAAGAAAGAAAGAAACGCTAAGACCCCCACGTTTATCTCTCTGTGGCATGTGATAAAGTCTCGCGCTCTCGTACGTGGAATCTACGACATTATCTGCGCCGCGGTACCTGGGAACAGGAAGACGCACCAAGTGCCTCATGAGTATCAGGCGCTTATCTAATCAGACGCTGCATAAATGCAAATAACGAAAGATCGCGCCGGAGTCACGGTTGGGATCTGGGCAAGGGATCGGTTCGGTCTCGTTCTCGGTCTCTGTGTCCGACCGAGCTATATAGGGACTATAATGAGATAGCGATAAGTTAAGCAGCAGAATGCATCCGCCGCTGAGGCGTCAACGCCGAGCGCAAACAGTGACAAGAACAGAGCAAATTCTTTCTTCTTTGGCCACGCAGAGATAAGAAGAGCCAGAGCGTAAAAGGTCGACTTGTGGCTGTGTAATCGTCTATATATAGCCGAGACAGACTCAATCTGTTTATGCTCTTATCGGTCCTGCACGGCTGCACTGCAAATATGGCTGCTGATTAAGGCGAGAAACAAAATGGCTTTCGCCTTGACTGCCGCACTTTAGTCAGATTATTGACCCAACTAGTAAGGGGCAACCGGGGTTTTGGGCTATATCCAACCGACCGGTCCGACCGAACGAGCGACCAGCCAGCCAGCCCACCGACCATCTGGCTTAATTAAGAACAAGTCGACAAACACTGAAGTCAGTGAAAATAGTTGGCCTTGTTTATCGCGCGCCATCAATCAGGCACTTTCCCGCAGGACAACGGCCAATGACTGCGACAGGCGACCCAAATGAAACTAGGAGCCCCAACATGATTACGTCAAGTCAGTGCAGCAAAGAGAAATAGTTACCGAATTGTTGGTACTCTTTAAGCACAACAAAACAAAGCGTTTGATGTTTGGCGAAAGAGTAAAATTAATTTCTAACAAACAAAATTTTGTAGAGAATTTATAATTAAAAATAAATATATTGATAATATTTAAATACAAATCACAGTCTATTAGACTTTATAACTAGAAGATAATACTTTACAGTTTCACTATTTTATTTTCATTAAATTGGAACCTAATTAATTGATTCAATAAAAAAGGCAGTCGGCGATTTATTTTCATATAATAAATAAGAAAGTATTAAAATTTTTAAATTAAGCTGATGGACAACTGATTGTATTGCATTTTATATTTTTTGCATTTCTAATTTATAGTTTTATTAAATGCTGTTCAGATCAATATACGTCTAGTATTTCATAGGCAGTTTATCCGAATGAGTAGAGTATACGAATTATAGTAGTCCAGACTAGAGTCTACTTAGCGTGCCAGGGAACAATTGCTAGGCATGGCTATTGCAACACTAACTATGTCGATCTGTGTCTGCATATATGACTGCCTGCCTATATGTGATGTGTGTGTGTGTGTGTGTGACTGCGAGTCCTTATGACAATTTGATGAGGACCTTATTTACACTAGTTAAAAGCTCAGTCCCCTCGCTGCCGCTCCCCAGCGCCGTTGTCAGTAAAACAAAAATAAGGCAACAACAGGGACACCCAAAAAACAAAAAAACAAAAACAAAAACAAAAAAAAAAGAAAGCAAAAAGGAAATAACCCCAGAGAGCCCCTGGAGCTCCATGGGCCCCACAGCTAGGCACTTGCATGACAAACGCCCATTTTGATGGCCGTTGGCCGTGTGGTATTTTTCCGTATACGCGCGTATCCAATCAAGCATATATCGTTTGTCGGTATGTCCTGCACTGCGCTATAGATGTGTGTGTGTGTGGATGGGGCATCTATGCATGTACCGTATGAACGGTGCGTGGTGGACGTGGTCAACATTCGTTGATTACGTATACGACTGGGGCGCCAATCAGCCAAACGTCAACGTCAGCGTCAACGAAGGGCCATGCGAATTGTTATTGTTGCTGTTGCTGTTGGTGTTGCTGTTGTTGCATAGCAATGCTGAAATGTGGCTCAAATAGCTACAACATAGCTTCTACAACGTACTCGCTCACACACACACTCTCACAATGCGTTTACATTTTTTTACCCGTGGCTTGAATCAATATTAGTAATTTGAATTATTCAAAAGACAAATATGAAGCTTTAATGGCCAAACAGCATGCCCGGTTCTCGGACTCATATCCCACACCAATGGTCCTCGACTCCATCTACTCCCCTCCCCCCTTTCCACTTCGAGGCAACTCTGGGGCTGTTTACTGCTGCTGCTGCTGCTGCTGCTGCTGCTGCTGTTGTTGCAGCTGCAGGCCGTTGGGTACATTGGGTCGACTGCAGGCGACAACGGCGACAACTCAATAATTTGGCGAGTCGCCCAATTTAATGCCATGGAAGGTGTGGGAACGCAAGTCGCTATGCGGCAGGCGGCAGGCAGAGTCTACGGTCCACGGCCAGAAGCAGCGTCCATTGTCAACGTCTACGCCGTTCGTTGGGCAGGTAAATACGTCAATTTAAATCCGTGGATTGGATTGTAAGTCAATGTTTGACTTTTGCTCGCTGATTGATTGCTCAACAGCAACTGCAGCGGCAACTGCAGCCATCAGACAGCAGCAGCCTGTAGCCAGGCTACCCACCTAGAGTCATAATGTTTGGTGGGACAGGAGTTGGAGCTACATTTCGAGTCGCCTGCATATGCATACGGCCCAGGGCTGATGACTCGGCTCAGCTCCCTGGAGGGTGCCAGTCAAGGGGGCTGCATGCACCAACAGTTTACCCGATTTACTGCCAGTTGAGTTTGCATTGCGGAGTCAACCGTATGAATCAACGATTTTCTGCTGTGCCGTCATAATTTCCCAAAAACCTTCCACACACAAACACACACGACTTGAAGGCGCAATCCGAGAACCCTCGTGTCATATACTTTAAGTGGCAAAGCCAACAAATTATAGGAATACTGCTAGTCCAAGGCTGGCATTGTGCGTGCCACAACAACACGATATATTTAAGTTTAGATTTTGGTCAAGCATCTCATACGAATAAATGTACATAAATTCAGCAAAACCAAAGGATGTGAACCACATAAAATGCGGGAAGTTTGACAAGTTATTTTGTGGAAAACAAATAGATAAACATATCTCGGGATACAGGTATTTATTTTTCTATTTTTTTATTTATATATATATTTAATAAGTTATTTAGTGGATATAATTCATTTTTGTTTTTTTTTTTATTTATATTATATATTTATTTGCTTTACTATGTATTTATTATATAAAATCAGGAATTCAAAACAAGAGTTAAATATTCCATATTTATATTTATATATATTTATTTCTAAAACCAATTGTAACTCTTATTTTTTGATTGACAAAATAAAGTAATACAATTAAAATTTGTATTTGAGAGTAAGACCGAAAAACCTATTTCTGTGTCATAAATTTGAAATAAAATTCAAAATTGAAGTGCTACGAATTTGTGCATTAAATTGTGGGGCCACCCTCGCATATGTATATTTAAACTCAATTTTAGACACATGTGCATTATTGTCTATCTGGTGGACGCTGTCTATCCAGCCGCAACAACAGCGCCAACTACAAACAGTCGAAACCAAAGCCACCGCAACAGCAGCAGCAGCAGCAGCAGTGGCAAATTCTCGGGGATCTGGCTCTGGGCTGCGGCTCTTGGTTCTATTCGGTTGGATGGCTGCCTGCATTTACTATACATTGCTGCAGCTGCAACAGCAACAGTAGCTCATATAATACCGTTCGCATATACTTATGTAGGCTCTGTTTGTGTGTGTTGGTTTGGGTGTTTGGGTGTGTGTGTGTGTGTGTATGCATATCCTTTGCAGCGTGTAGCATTGCGTTGTTTTGCCGCTCTGATAATGATGCTGGCCGGCATATTCATAATGAAATTTCATTGCAGCATCCGCATACACACGCATGGGGCTGTGTATGTATTTAAGTGTGTGTACACAGAACATGGCAAGTGGGCGGGGCCAGTGGGCGTTTCCCCAGGACCAGGCATATTATGTATAAACACAAATTAATTTCGTTTCAGTGGCCCAAACCGTAGTAGCCATGGCCGAGCGATTCCGTGCAATGATGGGCCGGGCATTTGCATAAAATATTTGCACAGCCTTCGTGTAGTGCAACGCTGCTGCTGCTGTTGTTGCTGCTGTTGTTGCTGTTGCTGCTACTGTGGCTGCTGGTTTTGCCTTTGCTTTGAGGGGCTCGTGCCCATAAACTAGACAACAACAAGCATATTCCAGCCCTGATTTAATGAATCAGCAGGCTTGCAGATAGATGGTAAGAGAGGGAATGGAGTTGGGGGGGTAGAGAATAACCTTTCTCATTCGAGGACTACACGACAACAACCTGCCGCATCAGCAAACGTCTTTCAATTTTGAATGTTGGCCCATGTCTGGTTTGCCCAGTTTTGATAAATTAGCACAAATGCGCTGTCCATTGCCAACTTGGCCTCCAACCCAAGAGCAGTTGCAAATTTCAACAAATATGTCGCACACACACATTTTGTCTAACTGATATAATATCATAAATAAAGCAGCAGGTTCGAGTTCAGATTAAAATAAATCAGTCCAAAGCCGACATAGTTTTCACTCTGTGATTTTAGTGATAACGCAACTAGCGAATTTTAAAACAAACGTAGGGAATAGATAATCACAGAATGGATATACTGAAGTTATAATTTGTATATTTATTTCGTTTTATTTTTATACCCGTTACCCATAGTTATGATATTTGCAGTGATAATATTTATACAATTTTTTTTTTAGGTATGCATGTTTAGCGTATAAATATTTTTTTTATATTTATATTATATTATTTTATGATAGTTTTGTCCATTTAGTTCTTTTAAGGATTTTTTTTTTTGAAATTTGTAATAATGGAAATATTTATTCAATACTAACTTGCTTGCAACTTAAGCGAATTAAAGTAACTACTTGACTTGCGATTTCCCCATTTAACTAAAATTTAACGAGGAAGCATAGCTAATTAGCTGATTAATGCAACACTCTGGAAAGTACTCGTAATTCGCATATTGAACGATCGTTCGACAGATCAAATAAGAGTAAAGCTAAATATTTGCATTATTTTTGATTAATGACCGTTTCATCAGGTCTCCCGACGCCTGTCTCTTGCCAAACTAGACTGTAGGCCTAGTCAATGATATCATGCGAGTACTCGAACTTGTTGAAAGTCTTCGAATGTGGTCGATGATGGCGATGACGATGACGATGACAATGACGATAGCTGGTGGCAGCCTTCGCGTTTTCTCTCGACAAGGAGACTTCGTGTACTTCGTGCACTGCCCCACGCTTTAGCACATAATTAACCTAAAAATGTAACTCCATCTTGTTTATCAGTGAAAATACAAAACGACAACGGAGTGAAGCGACAGATGGGGTTTGGGGGCGACGTTGGAGAAGGAGACGCTGAAGAAGAAGACGAAAATAAGCGACTGGAAAAAAAGGCGCGCATCTCATTATCACTCGGACGTGAATATCTCGACATGTTTGCCGTTGTCGTTCCTCAGCGGGGCGGGACGTGGAACGCGAAACGTTGTCACCGACGCTGTCGCCCATCTACTCACAGATACACACACACACACACACACCCATAGAGATGGATGTAAGTGTGTGTGTCCGTCTGTCTGTCACCTCCCCTGCGCGGCAGTGTCAGCGCGAGTTGTCGCTCGAAAACATTTAAAGTGAATTTGTGTTGAGCTCACATCGTTAAAATATCCGTCAAAAACTTAAGCAAACAGACATAACTACGTGCATTTTAAATTGAATTCGACAACAACAAAAAGAACGACAGTGAAAACTCACACACACTCAGCTCTGGTCTCTGTATCTGTGTCTCTGAATGTATCTTCGAATGTAAGTTCGTAAGTCGATTTAACCTGCTGGCTGAGTGACGACTCGACGTCCGCGCCCAGTTGTGCGAGCGAGGCTTCAACCGCTTTGTTTTCTCTCTTTACGTTTTTTTTTTTTTTTTTTGTTATTTGCCAAAAAAATTAAAGACAAGTAAAAGTCGTGATTAACGTTGAATTGGCTCTGCTCGAGCATCATTATCACCACAAACAAGCAGCGACAACAGCAACAACTACAACATCTCTTGCTCCCAAGTGAAGTGCGAGTACTCACATTGTACTACAAAAATGCCGCGCTCGGTTGACTTTTAATGGTGGATGGAGTTTTTGGCTCCAGCTGGGTCTTGGGTCTCGACCTGCTTAGCTGGCTCTTGGCAAGACGCGCTAATGCCTTCGACCAAAGCAAATAAGGCCCAGAGACCATAAGAGGTTGCATAAGTTTTAATTGCCTTGCACTTTTGTAGACCAGCCAAGGAGTGCACTGAACGGAATGTTAACACTCTAAATGTGCGGCTTGAGAAGCCTCTAAGTATGCTATATACTTTATCAGAAGCACAGATTAGCATATTTAATATGTGTAGAATGCAAAATATAATTAAATATGAACAACAAATTTAAGATTCTGATTAGTTTATATGAAGTAATATTGCTATAAATATTTATTAAGTTAGTTCCGTTTTCTTTGTTAGTTCCATCTTGTTATTTTGTTAACATCAACACTTCCCGTTAGGTAAATAGCTTATTCTCTATTAATTGTTAATTACCTTGTATACATTTATTTAGATAAGCAATTCAGTCAAGCAGTTAAATTAATGATTTAATAGCTTAAAAATATCCAATGATGTCGCTGATGATTTGCCATTCTGTATTATAATCATAAAGATTAGATGTAAGCGTTTCCTTTTCAGCTATCTTGTACAAGATGTCAGGTGAATCACAGAAATCTTATCATTTTAACCTGCTGCAGACACATTGTCAAGATATCCGCGTATTGTTTGCAACTGGCCTAAAGGGAGAGACATGTCTCATAGGAGCAGGTTTTCAAGTTGAGAGCGATGCAGTCAATTCTTGCAAATTCTTCGCTTACACATAACTTGCGGCATTTCGTAGGCAAACAATGTCAAGGATGGCGAAGGGTGTCGATCGTGGTCGAGGGCTTGGCTAAGACAGCGGAAAGGGGACAGGCGAAAGGGGAAAGTAGGCTGGGGCTGTGCGCATGCGCAAATCGTTGCTAAACATTTTACAGGAGCGGCGTCGCGAAATGCCAAGACTGAGGCTTGGATCTTGAGACTCTGCTCAGTGCTGTCGCTGTGGCATTTCGCGTTAAATATTTACACACACAGATACACGCCCAATAAGCAATACGCTCAAAGTGTGCCAGCAGCAGCCACCACGACGACGACGACGACGATGATGACGACGACTCCAACGATGGCGGGGTCAAGTGCTGAGGCTGCGACTCGATCATTGGCATGACGCGGATGCGAGTGGAGGCACTTTGCATATTTTAGCGCGTGCATTGCAGTTGCTAATTGAAATAGTGTCTCGCTGCGGGGGGGCGGTTGAGGTGGCGGACGATCGGCGATCGGCGATCAGCGATCACTGCGCTGTGCTGTGCACATATTTGCCAATGCCAGAGATGCGCAACGAAGTGGCGACCTAGCCTATCCCCGGGCCAGAAGGAAGGTGCGTGTTGCGGGTTGCGAAAGACGGCGCAAGTAATGCGCACAATTGCATCACAGACGCGTAGCAACAACAACCAGCCAGCCGGCCAGTAGTTGCAGTTGCACTCATTACAACTGCCGTTGTTGCAGTCACGTAGCACACACACACCCACACACACACACACACACACTCAGTGGCAAGTCCGAGTCGCTCCTTTTGCCTTTTGCCACTTTCACGCGTCTTGCAAGTGGATCTGGACGTCATGATTTTTTGATTGATCTGTAAGGCACACAGTGCAGTTGGCTTTTGTATTTTTTAATAAAAGTGAAACGTTTTTCATTACGCGTATATGTACATAAGGCACACTCACACACACATACACGCTCATACTCCTTTTTTTTTCGGTGAGACGAAGCGAGAGACTCTGAAGCGTTGCCTGCAGCGTTTGCTGCTGCATTTTCATATTTATAAGATAATTGAAAGCGGGTATTGCCAAATTAACAACGCTCGGCAAACAAAAGAAAGCAGAGACTGGCAATATGGCGGCACACACACACACTCACACACTCACACTCACACACACACACATACACACGTCTGACGTGGCTGAAAGACAGGCGCATATCCCTTGTGTACACAAGCGCGCTTTATTGTTTTGCGCTGGGGCTGGCTTCACTCTTTGCCCGGCCAGAGACCAAGACCCAGAACCGGAGTCGCAACGAGAACCAGCTACGGCTGCTAGCTGGAGAGGATGAGACCAAGAGCCACCCAATAATACCTACGAGCTACGTGAGCTGAAACCACCACCAGACATCGTCTTCTTCGAAATATTTCGCATCGTGAACGGATTTTATTAAATTGCATTCGTAGTTGTTTTGAATTGATTCGACTATGTTGAACTGCCGGCAGCAGCAAATTGCTGCTATTCCAGTCAAAGTCATAGTCATAGATCACAGCGAAAGAGAGAGAGAGAGAGAGAGAGCTAGAGAGAGAGTGAGAGACAACTGGCCCTCTCCCTGCTGTTACATTTGCCCCTTTGGCATTTTATTTTACTTTTGATTTTGATTTTTACTTTTATTTCATTTTATTACATAGTCTGGCAGCCAGGCTGCCCTCGGGATCTGTCCGTGGCTTGTCGGATTTGTCGGTACATGGCGGCGGGAGGCGGGAGGCGGGGCAGGAAGCAGCCTGGCAACTATTACAAATGGCGAACACTTGACAGGCAGCCCGCTCCAGTTGCAACATTGGCTGCCTGACTCTAAGCATGAGCACTTGAGCATTTTTGGGGTCGCCTGACCCCACCCCTTGAGCCTCACCCCCCTGCTTTGAGTTGAATCCTCGTTGTTGTTGTTGTCTTAATATTTTTCTTGAAATTTTCTTGTGCTTTTCTCGGCTGCTACAAGAGTTTCATTTGTTTTATGCGCTCTCCTTTTTGGCCCTTTGTTTGCTGATACTTTGTCGGTACTTTTCGGCTACTTTCAAGCAGCAAGCACTAGTGGCACAAGTTATTGTATCTTGTAGATACAACGTCAAACGTTGCCACTTTTTTGCCTCGCTTCCTGCCTTCCATCTCTCCCCTACTCTATGACGTCTCGTCTTTTTATTCCATTTTTGATTGCAGTGCTTAAGATTTTGTTCAGTGCTTTGTGCTTTAAATGAAACTTGTTACATTTCTGAGACTTTAAAATACAATTTAAAGCAGAACAAAGGCCCGAAATGAATTCTGCCCTGGGCGCACACAAACACACTCCCAAACATACAGCTGTGTGTGTGTTTGTGTGTGTAACTGTGCCTTAGACTACACACGCATATGGCGCATCCTGGACATAAAGGATATTAAAAGAGATTTAGCATTTTGTTTGCACACGGATGATGCATTGTCATCGAGCTGGGCCGAGATTTATGATGGATTCGGTTTGTGCCTGGAGTGCGCAAAAATTATTAGAATTTCGCCAGGCCCTTTGTGCGCTACGCCAAATGTGGCAGGCTGTTGTGGCATGCCCAAGTGGATCGATTTGCCGCAACAAAACTCTCTGAAGTGCTGTCACACATTACGAAGCATGACTGCGAATGGCAAATCAACTTAAGTACGTTCCATAATATTTTCAAAACATTCTAAAGCGCACAATAACTTCACTCTCAGCGAAGCATTTTTGGGCTTATACGTGAAATATATTTGCATATGTTTATATATATGTATAAAAATGTATATGTTAGGTTGGGTTTCTTTAGTGTTTTGCTTTTTTGGATTCGGCTTTGAAACTTCTTTTTTAATATTCATCACTCGACCTTTTTTTGCACTTGCTGTGCAGGAATTTGTTGTGGCTGGTTGTGGGATGAAATGTGACACATGGCCAGGATTTTGCCGCGTTGGCAACTCACTAACACTATCATACCACACAGCATGCAACAGAACGGCACACAGCTTCTGCCTCGAACTCATACTCTCACTCATACATAAACACTAGCATATGCAAATGTTATAAATAAAAGATGTGTGTAAAAAGCAGACAAAAAGCAATTGAAATTAAATGCCAACAGACTAGGGGCGTGGCCATTGTTAGTAGGCCCAGTCGGTAGTCGGTCGAGTTGGCCCAGTTGGCTTGATAAAAAATTGAAACATAAAATACAATAAACAATTTTTTCAGCCATTCCAAATAAATTATTATGCAAAATTAAATGACCCAAAGGCATGCAAATACGCGCGAGCCATGGCAAAAATGGTTGTTGTTGTTGCTGTTGCTGTTGCTGTTGTTATTTTTGTGGAAAACAATAAAATCAAATTTTAAATTTTAACTACATAGTTGACATGTATCAACGGCGTGCAACGTCAGACGTCAACGTCACGTCAGCGTTAACTTCAACGTCAACGTCAGCGTCAGCGTCAACGTCAGCGTCGCAGTCGGCTGTGCTATATGCCAACGGTAAATATTTGAAAAGGATTTTGTTTGTTTATTGTTTGCACACACACCTCGCGCGGTGTTAGTCGGTGTTAGCTTTTTAATTATAAAATATTTAACCAAAAACTCACACTCGACTGACCGACAGCACTAGTGTGTGTTAGTGTGTGTGCAATTTTTATTAGTTGGCATCATTTTGTGGAGCCTTCGGGCAGTCGCCTCTGTTCATCGCTCACTAAACACAACAATGACCCAGGCAATTTAGAGTTTTTAAAAATTCACAAACCGAAAATTGATGACATTCGCCGATGTGCTGCACTCGAATTGCGTCCAGTGAGAACGAAACGACTTTATTGTCATTTTTATGAACTCAGGCGAAGCGACTGCAAATTAAACAAATATTTCCCCAGCACAGGCAAAGTCAAATGGCTGGCCAGGATTTGTGCCAAGGCAAACAAGAGCCTTGCCCTCGCCGACCGTTGGCAGTTGGCTGATTACTGCAACAGGGCAAATAGACGTCGAGCTGGCCTGGCCAGGCGACATTGACTAATCGCCGGCCAACAATGAATGCGCCGGCCAAGGTGCCGTCTATAATGAAATCGTATGTATCTATGTCTGCGGGGTTCAGAATTCAGAGAGTGGGCGGAAAGGGGGTGATGGGAGGAGGGTGGAAGGGGAGAGGAACTGCGCCCCATGAAAACAATAAGCTGCTTCGGCGCTGGCAACAACAAACAGTCCAAATTGTGTGTGCAAACAGCGCGAATTGCCAGCGAAAGCCAGGCAAAAACTGCGTTGCGTATACGCAGCGTTGCAATCGGAATTTGATTTTCGACGCTCGACGCTCGTCGTTGTTGAAGGCTGCGCTGCCGTCGTCAAAAGCGTTGTGGAAGGCGGTACAATATTTGCACACCAACTTCAATACAACTTGGCCAAGCGGCTGCAGCTGGCAGGGAGCAACAAAGTGGTGCAGGTGGTTGCTTATTGCAAAAAGCCAAATACTGCGCCTTGCAATGCCCTGCCAAAAGCAGGGTAACTCAACTCGAGTATACCCCAAAGAAGTAATTAAGACAAATATAATTACAAGCTGCTAACATTGGTTTTTGTAATTAATGATTTAATGTACGGTTTTCTTTTCCACATTTCTTTCTTGTTAATAAGAATATTGCTCAGCTTCATTGTACAAATTAGTTCGTTAACTAACAATAAAAGAAAATAAATCACAAGAAAATAAAAAATTAAAAAGACCAAGATAAGAGTATTTAAATATTCACCTCACTTGAATCGAACTGTTGCCAATAAATTGAAATATGTAATTGAATCTCATGCCTCCATAAGTGTATTAAAAAGGTGGTTTTACTTTATCCAGAACTTTAGTTGCTGTTGTTACAAAACCAGCTAACGCAAACTTAATTTTCATGGCGAGTTTTCATTTGCTGAAAGCCGCGATTTTTGATGGAATTTTACATGTGGCCGCGGGTTTCGAATTCAGTTTGCAATATTATTGTTTTGCCAGCAGTTGGATGTATTAGTTGAGGCACATATCTTAAAGCTGTGAACAGGATGTGTAAATGGAAATTGATTTTCAGTGGTAATGAAATGACTTGTTTCTCTCTCTCTCTCGCTCGCTCGCTCTGTATGTGTCTCTTTCATCTATTTGCCAACAATTGACAAATGAAAAATGGCGGCTAAAGGCTTTTTATGCTTGTGCAAATTTCACATTTACAGTTATTGCTAATTGGAGGCTCATGCGGCCGCAGCAGCCATCCACTCGATCCCCCTGCTGTTGCCCCCTCGATGCCATGCAAATAATGGACGTTAATGTTGTTGGCAATGGCCATTTAATGTTTAATTTTTGCCAGTGCGCTTCATACTGCAGACTGGCGGGCCACAATGCGAGTGTGTGCTTGCTTGTGTCGGCGTCGGCTCTTTAAAATGCTTTCGATAAATAAATTATTATAAAATGTATTTTACAGATTTAACATATTTCTGTAATTAATTTTAAAAATTATTCCAAATACAAATAGCAAGTCGAAAAGCAGCCACAGCCGCAGTCCAAACACGAGTACAAACACAAAATGCCAATTGGAAATTGGTAGATGCAACGCAGCGCAGAGCAGCGCAGAGCAGAGCAATCAATGTGCACTGTCAACCGTTATGAATGCTGCATTCAATTGCCTCAATGACTTGTGGCAACAAAATTAATCAACATTTGGACAAAACACAAAAACAATCTACCAAACAAAAGTCGATAAAATTTCAGTGGTTTAATAACCAACAGGCATTCAATGGAGTTTTTGCATTTGATAGGAAAGAGATTCGGGCATTGAGAAGAAAAAGCCAAATGTGAGTATACTGAATAATTGTAAAAAAACTGCATTTTAAAATATATTACACTTTTTATAGTTGATACCAGCAAATAATTTATATTTCATTGAATGCTAATGATTTCCCACAGATCAAAAGATTCTTTCTTTACATTAAAGCAAAACGTGAGTGCACTAAATTGTTAAAAAGAAAATGTATTTGATTTGTAGTTTATTGTATTTTGACTATTTACGACAAGAATATAATTAATATTCAATATATAGACAAATATTTGAGCAAAATATACATTCTTTAAATTACGCACATACATTTTTGTATCTTTATAAACCTTTCGATTTGAGTAGAAACCCGTTTATCCAAGCGATTGTTTGTGTCAATTAATTAAACTAATATGTTTGATTTACATCCATTTAACCATTTTCTCAAAAGTGTGGAAAAAGCTATTTACACATGTTTGTGGAATTGCTTAATCCCAAAGAGTTTATTATCATATTTCTACTTCTAAATACTCGTAAATTGTCTTCAATTTCAAAATGTTTACTATTCAAACTGAAGAAGATGCGAACCCTGCCCCAATCCCCATTCCGCACACCGCCCTTTGCTACTTGGCCCCAATTAGCTGACCAAGTTAATGGGTGCTGGTGGCGTTGCCGTCGCCGTTGCCTCATTAGCCATGCCAAGAAGCACTTGGCCAAGCCTCCGATGAGTTGCATGCCAAAGAGCCAAACGCTGACGAGGCTTTGGCGGCACTTGGGTCACAATGGAGAAATTTGCATACAGCATCCGCTACTGTTTTGCTGAACGTGAGCGCCGTGTTGCCCCCATTGAGTCCATTCATATTCCGATGCGAACGGAAACGAAGTACGCAGTTAAGAGTACATACTATATAATGATCCGAGTATTTCGTAATAATGACGGCCAAATTGGGGAATTTTTGGTGAACACAATAAGGTAAGTAAGTATTGTCGGCACAAACTCATAAGATGCTCGGGGCGTGTAGCTACAGAAATTTGTCACTTGGCCGGATGTGTTTTGTGTGTGTCGTGACATTGTCATGCCCCCGTTCATTTTTTTGGCTGACAGGTATTGCCCAAGGGCCAGAAGCAGAGCATTGTACATTGTATGAAATGTGCGGAAGCAGCAGTTCTATTTTAGACTCCTCTTGTTCCTCTCTTGGCCATTTGGGTTCTTTGCTATTCCTATTCTCCGGCAGTTTTCTTTTTGCTGGCCATTGTGAGTTCGGAGGCAGGCAAAGGTGCACAAACATTTGACGTGTGTTTTGACGCGAGGCAAGACTCGAACTCGTCCAAGGAGCTGTGCTAGCCAGGCCGAGATCTGTACTAATTGTTTGATGCTTGGCCTATGTAAACACAATTGAAGTTGCCTATTATGGCAGCAGCAGCAGCAGCATATAGAGTATAGATAGCCAAGAAATTGGAACGAATGCCAGATCATGTTTACCTAATGCGACATTGTTATTTCTGTTCGCTTTTATTTTTCCTATTTATTTTTTGAAAAATACTGCTGCGCCTCACAATGCAACAACTGTGCAAATAGCAGGCGACAACATCCACAGCAACAACAACAACAACAACACCGAAAGCTGTTTGGAAAGTTAGAAACATGTCGGAACTCTAGTCATTATCGACTCGCAAATGATACGAGAGCAAGATCTGTTCCAAAGTCTGCGTCTCGAATGCCCTACGCCAACGGGTATATCTGCAATGCGATGGAGTATCTTGAGGACGCAAAGTGAATTTCTGTAGGGTATACAATCAGTTGCTACAGTGTGTTGACCTCAGCTGGAGGTGCTCCTATTTCTATGCACTGCGAGACCTTCTATTTGCTTAGCTGAAGCACACAGATGTACTTATTTTCATTTAGCACGCTTTAATAAAATATTTGAACAAGCCGCACAGTTGTTTTGGGCGGGGAACACAATAGATTCAATTTTAACACCACATCACTCAGCGATAATGCTGCTGCTAACGACTTTTGTTTTAATTAGCCTTAACTAACCAGCGAAAAGCCATAACGACCCCCAATAACCTTCGTCGAGACGTGTGAAAGTTCTTGTTGAATTGCGCCTCAGAAATCCGGCATGAAGGTGCGGACAAATTGGCAATAACATTGCCGATTACCGATTGTGGTTGTTGTTGTTGTTGGTGTCCAATAGGACAACAAACAGATAACGCCTGCCTCGTTAGGGTGCAGCTCCGCCTCCTGCTGCAGCCGATGCTGTCGATGCAGTTACCGCAAACAAAAGAAGAGCCCAGGTCAGGCACAGACACAGACAAGGAGACGGAGACGGGCAGGCTGACAGGACATAGAGGCAGGCAACAATCAACTACCGGGTAATTAGAGTTGAATGGCAGAGTCGAAAAGTCGTGTAATGCGATTTGTATGGCACAGCGGGACATCCCGACAGGCGGTCATGTATTACATAAAGAAGATACATTGCAAGCCTCATTAGAGGCGCGCTCAGACACATTTGCCAAAAAAAAACAACAACAGCAGCAGCAACATAAAAACAAATTTATGAGCCAACAGGCATAACAATGACAAATTCGTTTTGGTTTTTATGCCATTTGGCACATCATTTCCCTCTTGCCTTTGTCTTTTCTCAGTGCTGGCTAAATATTTAGAAATTGTTCAGTTCCTTTTTTATCTTTGTCATTTCTTGTGACAGTTATTGTTGGCATGATTTAGGCAGCTGAGCCCAGCTCCAACACCAGCTTCGACTCCTTCTCCTGCTGCTGATGTCCTGTCGCCTGCCGCCTGCGGCTGTTTGCTGCTGCACTTGGCTTGACTTGGACTACTTGGAGAATGCCTCAAATTGTGTTAGGGTTAGGCCTGCATTTTGGCTGCAGGCGCATTAACCTGAGCTCTCGAGCTTCTGGTTCTGGTTCTGGTTCTGGTCTTCGTCCTGGCAATGGCGGTGACTCTCTGATGCTGGTCACGCTTATTATGGCCGCGGGCAGCGTTGCTTTTTGCCGGCGCTTCACGCGCTGTTTGTCCAAATGCTTGACTGATGCTGTTGCAGCGTCTCGTCGGCATCCTTCCTTCTGGTTTGCTAAACAGCAGCACAATATCCGTCGTACGTTGTGCAAACAGCAGCCGGAGCAGGAGCTGCGTCCTGTCAACGTTACCGTCACGTTGCCTCCTTTGCTGCTGCTGCTGCTGCTGCTGCTGCCATCTTTGTGCTGATGATGTTTGCTTAGCTGTCTTTGCATCTTTTTGCAGGACGCAGTCAGCTCTAAACGGAAATGATGGCGGCTGCAGCAGCAGCGGCGGCCGTTGCAGAAAGCTGTGTTTGCCCCGCCGCACCTCTGCCGCGCCCCGTCAGACAATGCAGGACAATGAAATGAATTTTTAAGAATGCCCTGCCCTACATGCGTCGTCGTCGTCGACAGCGAGAATGGAGAGAGGGGAGCGGGGAGCGGGGAACGTGCAACGGCTGCATCGACAGTGGCAGCCACTTCAAAGTCATTCGCCTGCCCTGGCAGCATCTTGAGGCCACGCTGCAGCGCAGCGAGAAACTGCAGTTGCTGTGATATGCAGTTTTCCCACTCGCTTTTCCAGGCTACTACACCACTGTGCAACAGAGACAAAAACAGCAGAGAGGAAGAGAGAGAGAGAGAGACAATGATAGAGGGGAACCGAATGTGGACTGTCACAGGCTGCGTTTTGTTTGCAGAAGCATGCAGGTGCACTTGCCTCGTTGCCGCGTTGCATCAATTTGCATTCGCCTGACACACACACACACACACACACTCTCGCACAGAATGTGTATCTGTGTGTGTGCATGCTGGCAGTCGCTGTTACTGCTATTTACCAACCGTTTCGTGTGTGCATGTCAAATTCAAGCGTTTGCATATTTTGCAAGATTGTCAGGCACAATTAACCAACATCAGCAACAGCAGCAGCAGCAGCAGCATCAGCAACGATGACAAAAAATTATAATTTGCTGTGATAATGGGTCGCTTGTCGGGGGCGGAGGCAAGAGTCCGATTGGGGGCAGCTGACGACACAGAAAATGCGACAAATGTGCTTCAAATTGATTACTAATCAAGCAACAAAAGAGAAAACAATTCACAATTTCACTGAAATAATCAATGGGTTCTATGGACTATAAATGTCACTTAATTATTCTAACAATAAAATAAAAAAAACTGTTAGTAAAAAATAACAGTTTTAATTAAAAATATTACTATATTATGTATTTCCCTAATTATTTTTTTTAATTGTTTATCACTTCAACAGACTGAAGGTCTCATTTCCTCTGCCTACATATATTATTTTACTGTATTATAGAATTGTTAGCTTCAATTATTAGATTTAAATAAATTATCATTTTAACTTCAGAATAAATTTGACATCTTTGATTAAAAAAATCTAAATAAAATATCAAAGTATATTGCTGAAAATCAATTTACTATTCTTACAAATAAATAAACTATCAGTGAGTTTTAATTATGAATTTTCTTAAGTTTACAATTTTCCATTTTACCTTTAATAAATATTATTTATTGTAATTGAGGCAAACATTTGATCATGTCGACAATAAAAAATTAACAGAACATTAAAACAAATTGGCAAAAATATATCAATTATAGCTATTTATGCAATATTTTAAGTAAAGTGTCTATTTAAACAGAACTTCTTATAAACATTAAAATTTTCTTTTAGCTTTAAATCGAGAAGCCATTAACTGACAGTCATAATCCACATGAAATGTCCCCATTTTTAATATGTAAAGCTAGTTGCGAGTATGTCTGATTCATTCAGTTGACTTTGACTAATTTACAGGCAGATAATCTGCACGTTGTGCCAAATTGTCGAGAGGGCAAAGAACCTTATCCAAAACGTTGTCTGGTAATTGAGTTTCATTTGGCAAATGATGCAATTGAATGCATGCTTTTATTATCTGTATTTTTTTTTTGCTTTTTTTGCGACACTTGCTCGCTAATTAATCCTTACGCCTGCGAAAACAAATACGTTCACAAACAACGCGACAGAGACGGCGACAAAGTGTGAGTGAGAAGGCGACAAGCAGCGAAAGCAAGGGACTCGGTTATATTAAACGACTGCGAAGTCAAATATGCACAAATATAAAAAAAGAAAGCATGCGACAAGGCAAGACTGTTACATACCCTACATCAGATTACTTTTACAATTTTTGATAAATCTGAAAGTTGCCAAGAGTGTGTGGATAAATGTAGTAAAAATAGGATTACAAATACATAAACATATTAATGTAATTGAGGAAATGAATTGAAGAAACATAACAAAATAAATTGTTGAACTACTCCAGCTTTAAATTAAAAATATTGCGATAAAGAAAAACACTCAAAAATATCTTAAAGAAAGAAAGATGGAAATTGCTAAAGAAAGAAACAAAAACACTCAAAAATATCTTACAGAAAGAATGATGGAAACTGCTAAAGAGAAAAATTTAAAAATATAGTAACAGCAAAAGATGGTAATAAAAAATCTATCAATGTATATATTTTTTAACTACAAAAACACCTTAGCAATAAACTGACCTTACACTGATCTAGAAGTAAGACGACTGAAAAAGCATGTCCTAGATCTTCAATATTTGTTAATCTACATTTTCAAATAAAATGCAGGAAAAATTATTAATTTTTTTATTAAATTTGCTTATTGTTTTCAAGCAAATTGTAAATACAAAAAAATAATACTATTATTATATTCTTTGGTGAATTTAAAGATTAACGTGTTACAATTACAGCCTCGAAGATTGTCGTAATATACCCGCTGATTTGCCTGTCAAGCTCCCAACTCTCGACTCCTAGTTCCTGGCTGGGATGACGCTGGGAGTGGAAGTGGGAGTGGGTGTGAGAGCTGGCTGAGCGAGCGACTTGCTGTGTACATATTTGTGCAGTTATGTTCACATTTGTACTGATCATAATGTACACACACACATGCAGAGAGACGGACTGAGACTGCTGCTCGCTGAATGTACTCGCACTCGCACTCACACACGAGTATGTACTCGTTTGTATGTATGTATGTATATAGATTTCAGTCAAACACTCGAGCAAGCACAGACAAATTCTATTTGCAAACATTTCACTTGATTTGCAAGCGAGTAGCAGAGGCTGCCGCTGCCGCTGCTGCTCTGCAGCCGAGTCCTGGCTCCTGTGTCTGTTTGCTGTCTCTCTCGCTTGCATACTCTCTCGCTCTCTCTCTCTCTCTATCGAGTGTGTGTGTGTTTCCTGTCTCTATCTGTGTGTGTGTGTGTGTGCATGTTTTATCCAACGTATTTTTATACCCGCTACCCATAGGGTAGAAGGGTATTATAACTTAGTGCCAACAGAAAATGTATGTAACAGGCAGAAGAAGGCATCTCCGACCCCACAAAGTATATATATTCTTGATCAGTGTCAACAGCCGAGACGATATAGCCATGTCCGTCTGTCCGTCTGTCCGTCTGTCCGTCTGTCCGTCTGTATGAACACCTGGATCTCAGAGACTATAAGAGCTAGAGCTACCACATTTGGGGACAGTACTCCTATAGGTCCTACGCAGATCAAGTTTATTTCAAAAGTTGGATGCCACGCCCCTTTCCGCCCCCAAAAGTCTGTAAAAGCCGTAATAATAGACCTAGAGCATTGAATTTTGGTATGCATAATAATAATTATATTCTCAATGATTCCTGTGAATTTGGTTGAGATCAAATGAAAAACAAGGAAGTTATTAAAGAATCAATTTTATATGCAAAATTCACTTGCAGCTGCCCGCGCTTTGTTTGTTTAGTTGACAGTGTGACCAAAACGGTGTTGTGATTTTTACCCGCTATTTTCAAATATATACAAAAAACTAATTTAAGTATATTTGGTATATTTTTTGTTAATATATCATTTAAATTTTTTGTTTTCTCTCGAAATGGGTTGCGGGTATCATACGGTCGAGCACTCTCGACTGTAGCTTTTTTACTTGTTTAACATTGGCCCACCCAACAGCGGCGTTGACATTCGTGTAGGAGACACCGACTGCGACTGCGAGTGCGACTGCTGGTTGGGTGTCAAGGACGAAGCAGGAGCTGAGCGGCTACGGCGACAGCGACAGCAACGACGACGACGACGACGTCGACGACAGCAGCGTCAGCCATGATGAGTACGATGAGCGCCAAAGTTGCACTCGACAAATCGAAATTGTGTGCTCTGGAAAAATATTGGCACAAGAAATCATTCCTTCCTGTTGTTGGTGTCGTGCCTGTCCCTCTGCCTGCTCCTCCTCCTGCTCATCCTCCTGCTGCGTGCTGTTGGCTGCCTCGTGTTGTTCTTGTTGTCGGCAGCATCGTTGACGGCACTTTGCTGTTGACATGATTGGGTGGGCTTTCATTTGCCAACTTGTCGCAAAATGTTTTAATATTTTCAAGTTGCATTTAATCCCCGGCCAAGCGCTCAGCCACGTGAATCGTGTAAACAGAAGCACGCGCTGCGACTTCATGTTGTTCTTATTTCAATTCTCTCTCTCTCTCTCTTATGTTTTTGTGTTGTAGTCCTGGGATGTGGGATCTGGGATAGTGAAACTGCAATTGCTAAACCGAAATCTAATGCGAAATTAAAAAATGTTGTGTAAAGACAACAACGAAAACGCGACACGCGCACGCTCTCCAAGTCTGTCGAGGATTGCGAGTGAGTCTGCGAGCTGTGTTGATGGGTGAACGGGTTGCTTTGGCTGCCGGGTGGCTGGTTGGGTGGCTGAGCGTGGGTTGTTGTTTGGATTGTTCTGGTTGGGCAAACGTGCCCGTGTCTCGACTCTGCTCTCCCCCTTCTCCCCATCCGTCCGTCCGTCTCTTTGGGCAATGTCTTTTCTGCTGTTTGCACGCTCATTTGTTTGTATGTTTGGACTTTCTCCTGTTTCGTTTGCATTTGCAAATATTCCTGCCAACTGGAGCTTCGACTTGGAACTGGCTCTTTTTGCAACTGATGTAGTTGTTGTTGTCGTTGTTGTTGTCGTTGCTGCTGCTGCTCAGCCATTTTTGCACAATTTGCAGTGCCTGATGCGGCACTAAGGTCGACAGCAGTCGTTGCTGTTGCTGCTGCTGTTGCTGTTGCTGTTTGGGGCGTGTCTGGTTAGTCGAATCGAACAAATATGTTTACATTTAGCACATGTGCAATTATTTGATTAAAACTGTTAAAAGCACACAAAATCAGGCAAAAGTTTACCAACACCCATTGGTAGCGTTGAGAGCAGAGCGACCCTAGCCGGTTACCCAGCCGCGCAAATGGAGCAGCTTCTCTCCTCGTCGCAGATTGTGATGTAAACTGGGCGTGCAAACAGACACAGAGACACAACCAAAGCGAGAGAGATGAACCGAGCTGGAGGGATGGGCAGCGAAGCACACAGAAACGGAGAGTTTCTCGAGAGAGATAGACAGGAGGAGAAGTCGATGGCGCTTTGCATCTCTGTTGTCGCCTAACCTAATGCGAAATGAAAACAAATTAAAATCAAACTTTCGAATTACTTCGAGTCTCGCATTTCAATGTAAATTTAAGCGACAACAAAGGGGCAGATAGACGATAGACAGGCGTCGGGAGATTGCTCCCAAAAGTCGTCAACAGATTGCCCAATACCCGCAAAGCAGTTGCATAAATTAAGCTATTTGGCAACAACTAAATATAGTATTCGAACAAACAACTAACTTTGGCTACAGCGTCCACAATTCAACAATAGACAGAGCGTAGTTAATGCATTAAAAATTTATGCATTTTTCGAAACTTAAAAGTGATTGCCATCTAAAATATTAACAATTGCTTAAACATCAACATTGTGCGCATAACAATGCAATAAACGTTTCAATATTTAAAAACAATTTCAATAAATAAATGAAACGAAAAACTGATAAACACGAGTTCAACAAATTTATACACAACAAAATGCAGTGTAACACATGTTAAATGCTTTTCATATTTATCCAATAATCACTTTATTTGATAAATATTATATCAATAGCATTAACTTTTTAAAAAAATTGCATCATTTCCAACACATAAATTGAATCAAATGATAATTTAGATGTAATCAATAAATCATATCATTTGTGTATCATTTATCTTGAGAGAAGAGCACTTTATATTGCTGAGCTCTTAAATGATTTTAACTATTTAATATTTGTAAATATATTTTTTCCAAAAATGCATTTCATTAATCAATTTTTTTGCATTTTTATACAGTCAGTAAGTTAAGTTCAAATTAAGGTTTTTGTCCTGTTAAAATTTCATAAAATATTTTCTTATGAAAATTAATTTCTCAGCTGAAAATATATGTTGCATAAACTTCGATTATCATTCAAGTATTCATTTTATTTTCTAAATAATACAAAATTACAATTACTTTTCTATAAGACAAGCGTTTTATAGAGCCAATTTCTTAGTTTATTTGTTATAACACGAAACTTTAATTTGCTTGTAAAATTGAATTCGTTATTGTCGCCCACTCGGCGCTTAAGCTCGAAGAGCTTTCAAGCAGTCTCCGCTTGATTAAGGACTTCCATTCATGTTATTGTTGTGATAGCTGTTGTTATGGTTGTTGTTGCTGTTGCTGTTGTTGGTGTTATTGTACCTTATGCTTATTATTACCACCAGCCCTCCGTTTAGTGCACTTTGACATTTTCATGTAGCAAAGCAATTTGTTGTAGTGCCCGTTGTTGTTATTGTTATACTCTGCGTGGTTGTTGTACGCTTTTGTGAGCCACACGCGTCACCTCAATGAACACTAAGTGGCACTGGCAACCCCCAACCCCAAGCACAACGACAACACCAAACCCATTCGCCTTTCTATTGCCATTGCCATGCCGTGCTCTGTTTAATTTTCGCATTTTCCGTTGCGCGTTTTCATCTTTGATTGACATACAAACAATTTAGTTGAATGGCACTTGAAGCAGCAAAGAACCGCAACAATAAAGCAGGCCAGTCAGCCAGCCACCCCCTAACCACAATGATATTTTTTGATATTTTGTATTTATGGCAAAGTTCACCCCGCTCCCCGCCTCCAACTTGCCACTCGCCCAATGTGAGAGGGCGTCTCTCTGTGCAGCCTCAGACTTGATGTAGTGCCCACTAGAGATGCTCGACCGCTGCTGGTGACAACTGCAAAAACTGTTTGCCCAAGTGCTAAATGGAAACTTCCTGCAGCAAATTAACAGCGCGATGATGATGATGATGGCGATGGTAAAGATGATGGCGACCACCAGCGTTGATTTTCTCCATCTCCATCTCCATCGTCCCTCTTCGCGTCGTTTTCCTCTTTTCTTTTTTGCATCTCGCGGCCGCTGCAGCTACGAATCAATCAACTCAAGTGTCAGTGTGCGAGTTTGTGTGTGTGTGGTCCACTATCAAAGAGCGAGGCCGCCGCCCAAATGCATTTGTTGTAAGTGGCCGTGTCTATGCTGAGGTCTCCGCCATCGTCGCCGTCTCTCCGCGTACACAGGTGAAATTTCCCACTTCGACGGCTAAAAACAACATTTGAATGCGACATTCAAAGACGTCGACGATGATTTTGGACGGATGTCGGTTCTACTCCGTGTGTGTGTGTAAACAGCAAAACCTCGACTCGGAGCCGAACTCGAATCGGATCGAATCGTGATTTACCTTTACCTAGAGCATAGTTTAGCTTTACCTGCTGACCAACGAATCGGCAACGTCATATCGCATATGCATATGTGTTTTGTACTGAAATCGTCGGTGCCTTTTGCCTTAGACTTGCCGCTCTGTCAATATTTTGCTTATGTACCAAGACTCCGACTTCGACTCCGACTCCCATTACCTGTACAATGCCAAAAACACAAAACGTAAAAAAAAACGGAATACGAAAACGAAAAACCCCTTAAGCAGAGCCAACGCTGTGGTAGGTGCGCTCAAGTGCCAACTCTGGGAGACAATTTTCCCATCAAGTGCCTTGTGTTTTGGCCCGGGCCTGGAGAACAGCTTTGAAGTGCAGCGACATTCAAAAGTTTTTTCCACCTCAAGTGTGTTCCTTTATGACAGCGTCATCATCAGATCTCTCTGCATGGCCATCTCCATCTCTCTCTCTTCCTCATCATCAGCTAATTAACAGCAAATGTTCTCCAATTAGAAAGTGTCCCCAACAAAAAATGTCCGACTTTGCCCCTTTGACTTGAAGTGGAAATTAATAGTTTTGTGATACTACTACCAACGACGATACTTGTGTGTCACCTTAAAGTTCACTTAATTATAGTTCCCATCTCAAACTTTTCGAGTGCTCGTTTCTATCTCAAGTTGAAATGGAAACTATATGTATGTTCGATTAAATAAGTGAATTTCCGAATCAATGACTGCCATTGAACCATTATACACCCAGCGCCACAATAAAAGCCGCACTCTAAATTATATTTTATAGAAGTTCTTGGAATAATTTTAAACAAAAGTGCATACCAATATTATTCAAAACCTTTTGGAAACAAAATGGATGTTATATTTTTAGTTTTTAAGTGGAAGATATTTTCAATTATCACATTATATTATAATCAATAGGACGTCAATTATTAATTGCTTGTTTTTAGTAAAAAGATTTAAGGTAGTCAAAATAATATATAACCATTAAAAAAAGTAACCATATAGAAAAAATTGAATTAAAATGAACAAATTCTTATAGAAGTGACTGAGTTTTCCATATTAAATCAGCCTAGATTCCATATGGATATATGTATGTATGTGCATATGTATATATTACATACATATTACATTACTTAGTGAGATAACGTTTAGATTTTACAATATAAATATTTTAGCGTGTCTAACTCAATTTTTCGAAAAGCCGACGGAAAGATTGTATTAATATATTTACAATCCCACAATAAACATATTCAATATAAGTTAAAAATATTTTAAATTATATAAATTTATAATCAACAACTAAATTTAGATATTTCTATGAGCTATTAGACACATCAAAAAAAAGCTAACAAATTAGCATTTCTTTTTATTAGTTTGTGCATCATTTATTGCACACAGACAAAATCCCTTGTTATTATTGCTTGGCTAACAAAAACATATTAACATTTAATGTGATTGCCAAGTGAAAACAGATAATTTATTGCGAAAACTATTGAAATCACCGAAAATATCGCTGCCCGCTTATGCAGGAGAGAACAGAATTTGCAATTCTAATTTCAGAGTTTGGTTAATGAACACTTCCATTATGAGGCGCAATAATGTGGCATATTGGCAAGAAATTCCGGGGCTTATTGCTAATTACAAATCGCATGCTTAGCCGGAGAAATAACTAAGTAGATAAATTAGTTAAATTGATTACGTGGCCAACGTGATTAACACCTCGCCTTGCCAATGGCGCGCACACACTTTAAGTTGACGGCAGCTGCCCAGAAATTAGCGAAAAAATACAACAAATCGAAAATAATGAAAAAAAAAGCAGCGAACTGAGAAAGTGCGAGAGTTTTTCAGCTGCCTCTCAATTTCTTCATCCACACACACACACACACACACACACAAATTTGAGTATGTGTGTGTGTGTGTGCGTACGCATTTGCATTTGTATCAGATTATGAGCCACAAACATTTTCGGCCATGTTTGTTTACTTAGCTCCGCCTCGTCGGCTTCACAGTGTGCGTTCGCCTGTGTCTGTGTCTGTCTCTGTCTCTGCCTGTGTGTGTGTGAGCGGCTGTGCCCGCATCTATCTCGTTGTGTGCGTGTCTGTGCATCTGTATGTATGTATCTGAGGCGCATCAAAAGTCGCTCTTGCGCATGTCTTCTGCGCGGGCTGCGCGAAAAGTTTCTTCGACACTCTCGCAGTGCGAGGCGAAACTTTTCGTGCTGCCCTCGCAAACGCCATTTTCACAGTGGCCAACTGAACGAAAATCAATTTCTACAGCATAAAAAAAAAAAAAAAACAGAAAATACGCAAAGAAAAGACGAAAACTGAAGCGATTTGCTGATGAATTATGAAGGTTAGACACAATTTGAAATGGAAAAGGCATCAAAAAAAGGGCAAATTGAAATGCCACTGCAGAGAGACTTTTCAGCAAATTTGCAATTACAGTGCTTTAGATCAGATGGTTTGGCATTAGCTTGATTAGGATAGTTTGGAGTCTCTGGCACTTAATCTGATTGTGGCATGCTCTCGTTCTCGTTCGTGCAACTTAAAGCAAACCAGCTGCAACTTAAAGCAAAGAGAGGCCCTGCTTTGCTCTGCCCTCTGCTGCTCGGCTGAGCCAGGAGGCGAGGGGTGTATGAGAGGGCTGCAAGGGGTTGGAGGCGCCTGCACCAGGATCCTAATTACATTTTACTAGATAAATTGTAAACTTTTTCTGTGCGCGTTGCTGTCGTTGCAGCAGCAACAGCAGCCGGAGCAGGAGCAGCTTCTTCCAACAGTTATATTTTGTTTGAGTTCTGTGCGCCGTCGTCGCTGTCGCAGCGCAGTCGCCGTCGCAGTCGCCGTCGTCGCTGACAGCGTCTTCGTCTTTTGCGCTGCTGTGCAAACAAAACGCACAGCAAGCGCTTGGAATTGTGGCAGACGGGCAACGAGGGGGAGGCAGGTGGCCAGCTCCAGCCTGGAACACCCTGTATCACTTGCCACGCCGTACGTGCAACGTTTGTAAGCATATTTCCGGCAGCGGCAAATGTTGGCTCCGGCCAAACGAGCCACAGTCAGAGCTGCCAGTGTCTCCTCCCCCTCCCCTTCACGAGTCCTGCTGCTGCTGCTGCTGCTGCTCCTGGCCCGGATCGTTGAGTAGAAAGTCAGTCAGTGCCGGTTACACATTTTGAAAAGTGCTTGGCGCTGCTACAGCTCGCTGCCATTAGTCGTCGTCAGCAGCACGCTGAGAGGGGAGGGCGAGTGGAGAAAGTGGGGGGCGGGCAGTGGGCAGGGTTAGTGGGCGTCCGGTGCTATGTGTTGCACTTCAACTTGGCGTGCGTGTGTGTGTGTGTGTGTGTGTAGTTTTGCGCAAATATTTGCATCTGGAATATTTGCGCGCTCCATCATAATTCAAACACAGATGCGCTGTTTGTAGAAGAGCAATCATTTTGACATGCAACTCGCTTCAAAACCGAATTAAGTGGCATTCAGTGTCAGCCAGGACCAGGACACCATGTGTGGAAAGCCTCCACGACTCTAAAACCAAAGCTGCCAATTGCCGCAAAAGGCTCGATTGGCATTGATTGACGCACACGCAGCTGCATCGAACGGCAATTAAAAATAAAGTTGCTTTAATTGCATGACCAAAAAAACACAGCAGCAATTCAGAAATTAAGGCAATCAATTGTTTTTTGCATTACAACAAAATTAAATGCAAAAGATTAAGACAACTTATAATTGGAAATATAAAACAACCAAGAAACACTAAATTTTAACTTCAAAAAAAGTTAGTTCAAATGAACTTTCTTAGCGAAGACACACACCAGCTACTTATCTTTTTCCCTCAGTGGTTGCTAGCGCGACTGAAACGGTTATGGTTTGCAGCTCTGCTAAGCGAAGACATACAAATGTTCATTTAACATAGTGTGGTTTTGATTTACAGCATTTATGATAAATATATTCAATTTAAAGAAAATGGCGGTAATTTAACTTTATGAAATAATATAAAATATATTTGGAATGAAAACTTACCAAATTAATTGACAACTTCTTAAATGGCTACATTTAACAGTAACTTAACAGCGTCATATGTTTCTTAAAGCAGATATGGCAACACCGTCACTGTTGGTATTTGTACGTTTAGCACACACGGTCACACTAAAAAAAAAACACCTGCACTCACGTAAATTACACAATATCTGCGATACTTTAGATTTATTTAAGAAAAAAGTCAATGAAACTATCTACGTTTAAGACCAGCACATAAACGAGTGAACGCGAAATGTTAAAAGTGATTAGTGTACTTCATTTGGGCAGTACACTGCGGCACCGGCAACTGCACACCGGCATTACGCGATTCAAGCGCCGAAAGACTGCAGAAGAGAAGGTAAGACAGAGATCAAGAGCGCTTTAAGCTGCAGCGAAGACTGTGACGTCACAGAGTGACAACTGCATGCAAATTGCAATTTGTCAGAGAGTGACATTGAAATGCGAATTGCATTTGGCAATGACGTCACATGTTTACATTGTACTAATAAGAGCAATCGAAGAAGGTGCAATATCACTATGTTATGCTTTTGACTGGAACACACTGATTAATTAAGTAGAAATCTCCTAGAATTATAGAGTATTCGCCAAAGAAACTGCAACCGAACAATGTAACGCCCGCAAACAACGCCATCGACATTTGGCGTTACATGAGCGTCTCTCAGCTGGCAAAGACGATGCAACGACCTTTGGGTAAGAAAGAGAGAGAGTGACTAATAGTCGATGTTTACATGCTGTCTTTTTTTTCGCTGCAGACGATGTGCAAGAAGCGATGTTATATGTTCGAGGAGCAGACAACATTGAGGCCGCTGCCAAGCTGGAGGATCTGAAGATCATTCAAGAGATCGCCAAGAAACTGGGCATAAAAACACGAGTTGTCGCCGCCCCCGAAAACAGTGCTGAGGAGGAGCAAAAGGAGCGCGATGTAACGCCAAGGCCGCCAGCGGCACCAGAGCTGCTCCAGCATCGTAATCCGGTGGTGACGGTGATGGGTCATGTAGATCACGGCAAGACGACGCTGCTGGACTCGCTGCGTGGCGCCGATGTGGCTGCTGGCGAAGCTGGTGGCATCACCCAGCACATTGGCGCCTTCACTGTCACCTTGGAGAACGGCGAACGCGTCACGTTCTTGGACACGCCGGGTCATGCGGCATTCAGTGCGATGCGAGCTCGTGGTGCCGTTGCCACCGATATCATTGTGCTGGTGGTGGCAGCCGAGGATGGCGTGATGGCGCAAACCCGCGAGGTCATCCAGCTGGCCAAGGAGGCGCAGGTGCCCATCATTGTGGCGCTGAACAAGATCGACAAACCAGAGGCTAATATTGTAAACGAATTGAACTCATTTTGAAGACATCCAAATTGACATATATTGTATTTTTAGGAGAAGAGCAAGCGGGAGTTGGCCCAGATGGGCTTGGCGCTGGAGGAGCACGGCGGCGATGTGCAAGTTATACCCATCTCCGCACTCAAGGGCACCAATCTGCAGCTGCTGGCTGAGGCTGTGAGCACGCAGGCAACGCTAATGGGCCTGAAGGCAGATCCCACTGGCCTCGTCGAGGGCATTGTCGTGGAGTCGAAGACAGATCCGCGTCGCGGAAAGTTGTCCACGGCCATTGTGTCGCGTGGCACGCTGCGCAAGGGATCGGTGCTAATAAGTGGGCTCTCGCATGCCAAGGTGCGCGGGCTGTTCGATCACAATGGGCAGCCGTTGTCAGAGGCGCCGCCAGGCACACCAGTCGAAATCCTCGGCTGGCGAGAATTGCCGCTGGCAGGAGAGTTGATACTCGAGGTGGAATCGGAGGTAAGGTTAGACGCAACAAGGATACTTCATTTGTTTATAAGTATTTATATTACAGAAAAAGGCACATGCGGTCTTGAAGTATCGTGAGCATCAAGCACAGCAGGAAAAAATCGAGTCGAGTAGCGACGAGATACGCAAAAAGGAGGAGGAACATCAGGCCAAGTATCGCGCAGCGCGTGAGGCACGTCGCCTGGCCGGACGCTTTAGGGTGCGAGGTGGTCAGCGGGTCAAGCAGGTGGATCCCAACGACGGTTGTCCGCGTGTCAGCGTCATCGTCAAGGGCGATGTGCACGGTTCCGTGGAGGCTATACTGGATGTGCTTGAAACCTACAACAGCAACGATCGCTGTCGCCTGGACATTGTGCACTATGGCGTGGGCAATGTCACCGAGGGAGACCTGGAGCTGGCCAAAGCCTTTAATGCCATCATCTATGCCTTTGCAGTGGAAACCCCGCAGGCAAAGCTGGCCAAAGAAGTGACGGTGAAGAGCTACAATGTCATCTACCGGCTGATTGATGATCTGAAGGAACAGCTCAGCAGTCAGCTGCCGGCCGTGGAGGTGGAGGAGTCGCTTGGCGAAGCCAATGTGCTGCAGCACTTCGTCATCAACGAGGGGCGCAAAGAGATTCCGGTAGCAGGCTGTCGCTGCACCAAAGGCGTGCTCAAAAAGAGCCAACGGTTCCGACTACTCAGAGATGGCGAGATTATCTACGACGGTGCCTTGGAGTCGATGCGTCACTTGAAGAATGAGGTCGATTCGATAAAGAAAGATGTTGAATGTGGCTTGCGGTTAAAGGACACGAAGGTGTTGCCTCAGGCGGGTGACGTGCTGCAATGCTATACCACGCACATGGAGGCGCAGCAGACGGATTGGGATCCTGGATTCTAAGCGACTTTGCTGCATGAGAAGTGACTTTCTATTGTTGCAGCTGCATATTGTTATCATCAGACAATTGATATCTATAGTTTTTGTATTATATATTGTGTATATAAAACGAATCCACTATCCGACTTCCTGTTGATCTTACTGCTACTACGGCCACCCTTCACCCACATGCCGCTTAGCGCTTAGGATAACGTCGCTGCCGCAGCGGAACTGTCGCTGATAAGCCGTTAGCAACGAAGCAACCAGACTGCGGTCTGCGGACTGCGACTGCGTGCGCCCCTGGCTGTCCATGTCCATGTGCATGCCATGACGGAAGCTGCCTAAATGGGTCAAAGCAATGCTAATTGGAGTTCACCCACACCAAGACAGCGACGGAGCGACAGAATCACACCAGAGCAGCCTCAGTCCAGACCGGACCACAGACCACAGTGTGTTTTCTTCTTGCTTTTCTGATAAACGATTTCCGTTGAGGGTGGCCAATTAGCGCTTAGTTCTACATTCATGAATGAATGCTTTTTATTTAAACCACATCGCATATTATACATATAGTATTTAATCGCCATTCTGTATAATAAGTTTGCCTTGAATTTTGCCCGTCTTTTGTTCTTTTTTTTTGCACTGCTGCAGACTTACTCTTTGTATTAGCTAACGACCACTAACTTTCCCTAGTGCCCTCGTGATAAAAACCTCGTTTATTTTTAGACATTGTATAGCGAATTCTTACAGCTTAATCAAGGGTTTAACATTGGTACGAAATATTAAGAATACTACTTCACAAAAATGGCTTTTGCCCAGCTTTATTGCTAAAAAACAGTATTTAAGAACATTCGCCAACAAATTCATGTTAAATAAAATATAATCATTTTGAGGAAGAATTAATGAATTAAAGATCCATTTGATCTATTGCATCCCCTTCTGAGCCTACAACTTTCGATCAACTTATTACTTGTATAAATTTAAAATGCTGGAGACAATAAGAATAAGTATGAGCTGTGAAAATCAATAAGATTTACGGAGTTACAATAATCCTTATAAAGCAACTAAACTTGAAAAAGCTTGATTAAAAATAATATGTGGATATTTCTAACAACCTTTTGTTTTTAAATGAATTCAGAAGTGGAAAAGAAAACTGCACTTTCAATTGTTCTTGCTTCTTGCTGGACTTGAAATATTGAATACATGAAGTATATTAGAAGCTTACCAAAATCTCTTTATTCAGAAAATACTTTGTTTTAATCTAGAACATAAAACAAATTCATATGTGGCATTATCATGGGTAGCAAAAAAAACACAAAATCTTCATACTTGACAAGAAATATTTGATGTATGAAGTATATTAAATATTAATAGAATAGTAAAGCTTATTAAACCCTCTTTGTTTCTCTTGTACCACTGTGCAGGCAAGCACGCTTAAGCAAAGCCTATAAATTTGTGGTTCATGATAACCGTATCAGTCATAGAACTCCAAAAATGTATAAACCAAATTTGAACGGAAACCAAGGGACTACTAGTTGAGATTATGATATTTAAGTGGTCGAGATTCGAGACACGGAAGTCGTCTAAATTTGGAATGCGGAAACATTGAATATTGAGCAGTCGCCAAAAAGTGCACAAAAAATGAGTAATTTATGAATGGGACTCGTAATTAATAGTAACAGATACAATGTATTTCGATATGTCCGGACAATGTCGCAATGATGAAATAGCTGAATGAATTTGCCAGACTGCACTTGCAACTGCCACTGCAACTGCATCCATCCCACACCATTTAATGCATGCCACATACATACAGATGCATATCATGTGTCCTGGCCTGTGTCTAAATTTGTCTGACTTGTTAAAAAATTGAAAAATCAAAGTAAACATTCACATGTGTTCTTTAGGGGGCAATTAAACCGAAATAGCCGATGTATATGCTGCATATCATATATAGTGTGCAGTATATGATGTATATGGGATAAGGATCGACAAAGGACCCTCAGAGTTTCGAAATGCTGACGACATGTGTTCCATCGAGCGCTGCTCATTAGGGGCGTTAAATGGTCTTGACGGCAACTTTAATTTCAATTTCAAGTTGAACAAAGCGAGGGTCTTTGAATCCCTAACTGTCAGATACTTTCAACACCACACACACAACATTGCAATCTTCATACACGTGCAACGCATGCCGATCGCTGGCAAACGCAGAGTGAAAGAGATAGGTAGCGAATGAGTGAGAAAAACAGAAAGAGAGAGAGAGGGCGAGAACCAGTTGGAGATAGAGAGTGAAACCCTGGTTACAAGAAGCGCAACCCAGCAAAGTCAGTCTTCAAAGTGGACTGTGAGAAGCCGGTTGCCAAGGATCAATCGCATCGACGACGACAGAAGTGATTGCCAGCGATCGCGACGAGTGAAACAATTTCGAATTCGACTTTAAAGAGCAACTGCCTAAAACCCTTTATCCAGTTTGGGGCTGATTAGACCCATAGGAAGAGCGAGCGAGAGAGAACACGCCAAACGGAAGCACAAAACCCGCTGATCATGCCACTATCGCCACTGTTGCTTTGACGCCGACAGCGACAGCAGCAGCAGCAGCAGCAGCAGAGGCAGCAACGACGCCTTGTGGCGTGCTGGAGCAGAATTAGAGCGATCGAGTGTGGTACAGATCAGTTGCTGGCGTGCGCTCTAACCCTGCGGGTGTGGTGTGATCGTGATTGTTGATCGCGTTGCGAAGAACAAGGATACATCGAGGACATCGAGCACAAGAAAGTGAAATTGAATTGTATTGTCCTCCGCCACCCACAATACTCAACCATCGTCAAGTTGTTGTCCTTGCTGGCAATGCGCAAGCGCAAAGTGCAAACAAATGTTCAATGTTCATTGTGTGATAACTGTGCAAAATAATTAAAACTCAAGTGAGAAACATTTCAAGTGGTTCGCGTTCAAACTTCCACATCCATATATATAGTCTATACATTTGTGCTATTTGGCCAAGAAAATCGTGAAGAGGAGCGCCAAACGCTGTCGATTAATACAAATCAGCAGCGAAATGGATTTATCGAGGCGGTTGCGGTAAGCATCTGACAAATATGTATCCCACAGATACAATTGACAGTCACCAGCATCAGCATCAGCGTCCCCAGAGCAGGACCATCACCATCGTGTTTGGCATGAAATTGATTCCTTTTGTGTTGCCCACAAATTACAGTGTCAATGCGAATTTTAATTTCATTTGAACTACATGTGCAAACACTTGACTTGGCTCCTGCCTGGCTGCCTGGCTGACTGCAGCTACTGATTGTCCTGCTACTCACATGTCTCTCACTCTCTCCCAATCTTTGTGTGTGTGGGGGAATGTCCTGTGGACGTGCTGACTGTGCAACAGGCACTGTTATTGACACTGCGCGACTGCTATTATCCTGGCCAACATTTTGTTTGCATGCCAAATTACATTGCCCACTTAATTGAAGTTTGTTAATGAAATTGGCAACATTCTGCCAACAATTTTCAAAGAATCCCATTGAAAAGTTCTTTAGCATCTCTAATTAGATGACAAATCATTTTTGGGGAATTTCTTTACAGTCTCTTTCTCTCGTATCTTTATTCATCTCATTTCCGGGAAAGAGCTGCAATCTAAACAGCATTTATGCCAAACATTAAAAAACCAGCAAAACTTTTACGATACAATTTTTATATTTCTTTAATTATATCACATTGCTTGGATGTGTGGGATGTACTATTGAAATTAAGTCAAGGATTCGTTGGCAGTTGTTACTGCCATTAAAGGAATGTTGTGATATGAAATATTACATATTGAGAATGTCGATCAAAGTTTTTTTTGTGAAATTTCCGGTTAAAAAAACGTACAAACCCGGCCCACTGGCCTTTGGCCAAAAATGAATCCGTTGTATTTTACCTGTATCGACAGCCGTTTTGTTTTACCGCTGCTTTTGTTAGCTTTAGAAATATGCACGTGTGTGTGTGTGTGTGCGAACACCAAAATCAAATCAAAATTTCGTATTGAAATGTAAATATTTATCCCCCAGAGTTGCGTCTAAATTGTGTGCCCGGCGTAGGTGAAGTGCGTGCGCTTTGAAGTGCTCCCCGAAAAAAAAAGCTGGGCCAGAGCGCAAGGTAAAAACGAAGAAAAAATGAAAAGCTGAAGTGAAACAGGCAACAAGCAGTTCAAAGTTGACGGCGACTCTGATGAGAGATCTCGTTGAAGCCTCACACAACACGCACAACGGCTGGACATATCTTTTGTATGATCTGAAGCGCTGGCATTAGCCAGCCATCAAAACTATCAGCTGCCAGTTGACCGCAGTGCTGTGTGCGTTTTATTTTTGGCTAAAGTCGTAAAGTTGCAGACGCGCGCGATGCCGACACATAAATGCCTATGAAAAACTATGAAACTCGTTCCCTTGGCCAGACTCTGACCAACTGCCAGTTAGCGCATCCATTCGTCAAGTATTTTAAAGTTTTTCGCGAAAAAAAACTCTGCCGCTTGTGCCACTTGAAAAAGAAAAATGGGAAAACTGTTTTATACGTTGACAACGACAACAGCAGCAGCGTCAGCAGCATCGGCCACCGAAGCCGTTTGTCGCTGCGATGTTTGTTGTTTTGGTTTGGTTTTTTGGGGCCCGCTTTGTTCTACGGAATTGCGTCAGAATGTGGCCAACACATGACCCGTTTAGCGCTCTGTCTTTTGGCCAAAGGCGCGAACGACGATGACACGTGTCTGATGGCTGCAGATTGAATCAAAATTCGCGGGAATACATCATCCAAATATCCCCAGAGATATATATCTAATATGTGTGTTCTTGAGAAAAGAAAATTACTCGATCTTTTCAAGTATTATTTATCAGTTTTCAATTTGCTTGTTAGGGGAACAAACAATTCGGCTGGCCGATTCATTTACATCGGGCCGGGTCAATAGACAGTGTCGCTTAACAATAACATTAACGTCTCTAGTTTAATGGTACAAACTAAACATTTTAAAGCACTTGTTGCACACGTGTGTACTGTGTGTGTGTGGCCATTAACTTGGCCATAACACTTGTTGTTGTCGTTACACAGAGCGAAACTTTGTGACTCGCGATGTCTTTGAACTTGACTCCGTTTCTGATGAGTTGAAGAACAGCGCATTTCAAAAAGAGTTTAACAAATTAAAAATAAAAAAGAAAAGCGTGCTGTGTTTATTCAAATCGATTTGGATTACTCATTGCTTAATCGGAATGTAGCTCAAGTTAATTGCCAAAAATAAAGTCTTACACAATACAGACACTGATATCTTGTCGGTTTTATAATCATATCTGCAAACTGTTTGTTATGCTTTAGCTATAATTTTTCCCCAGAAAAGTACTAAATTTCCATCCGCAAGAAGA